>CM048039.1:19947500-22570000 GCA_026259375.1 Verasper variegatus | reverse complement strand
TTCTTTAACATTGCGAGATGGGGCATTTAGCAAACTTTTTCTTGATTTACCTGATCAGTCATGTTGAGGGGGCTGATATTTATGAGCATGTGCAGTACGGTGCAGATCCAAATAAAAATCTTGATCTCTGAGTATTCATAAAAAGTGAGATGAGGGTGAGTACAGTTGTACAATATCTTAATCTATATTCTTTGAATTCATCTTGTGGCAATGTGCTGTTGACCGTTGTTGCCGCTAGTGGGTGCTGTTGTGCTGTAGGTAGTTGAGATGCAGGGCAAGAGAAGAAGGGGAGAAGGGAGTGGGGGTGAATCGGTCTTGGCTCATGTTGGAACCTCACTAGAAGTTATAAGCATTGGACTGGTTCATGCCTTCACACACAATCACATCACCGACAGTTTGACAGTAACTCTCGACACCAAACAGACTGTGAAAGTACTATAACCTTCCCATGCTTGTTTGAAACTGCAGCTCAACACTCTGCTGTGTGTGTTGTTGTCACTGTGTGTGTTTCAGATGGTGACAGTGGATGTGTTAATAATTGGGGGCGGCCCTCATGCCTTGACCTTGGCGAGCTTGCTACTGAGTCCTGAGCTGGAATCAGATCCTGGACATGGATCACCGCTCTCCCCCTCCTGCTCGGACCCTCCGAGGCCTCGGCCCCACCCGCCAACATCCAACAACAGATCCTGCAGTGGCAAGAAGAAGAGGAAGGCAACAGCTGGTACAGTGCGCTTTTAAACTTTAGACTTTATACACTAAGTCACAAACTGGACGACTAACAGTTGCATATAAAGCTGAAATGTTTTGTTAATTAATTGAACCAGGTTACCAGTGTACACAGAAAATAAAGCAAAAAGATAATGATAAATGCTCCTTCGTGGTTTTTACATGAATGTGACGTTCGAAATCAGACCGATGTTTTTTCCTTAGGTGGTTGAATAGATCAGTGCATTTATGACTTTGTGATTAGTCTCTGCAGGGTTGACAGTGGAGGAATCAGAGAGGGTCGTTTGCCCCCCGCTGAGTCTCCGAGCGGTAGATCTGTACGGGGAGTGGACGGCTCTGTGGGAGAGGCAGTTCACAGCTCTGAGCATCCCTCATCTGCGCTCACACACACTGGTGCACACAGACCCTCTCAACAAGGTAGAAAATAGACAAAATCAACTCCCTCCTGAAGTAGAGACAACACTTGATTTTCTTATTTTTGACAGTATATTGTATATTTTCTTTGACAGAAAGCACTGCAGGAGTTTGTTCTAAAGTGTGATCGTTCATCAGAGCTGCACAGTCTCCCAGACCAGGTTTATATTCTGGATGAAAATGCTTTTTTCAATGACACGCGACTCGGCAAGAAGGAGAAGAGACGACTGAACATCACCTCCACGCTGAAGAAGAGTTTATCCTTCAGTCTGCCGGGAACCAAACTGAGTGTGGACTTCTTTAGAGATCAGGTTGGACATATCGTGTGTGTGTGTGTGTGTGTGTGCATGTGTGTATTTTTATGGTGGATTTAATGCTACATTTTCATTAACACCTTATTCTCCATTTAAAGACAACGAATCAATTAAAACAATGAATAACTTCTGTTTGTGAGTGAAAATCTTAATTCGTATTGATCACTGCTCTCTCTTATGTCTTTACGGTTTGACTGAATATATGAAATATATATAATGCAACACGGCCGCCAAATAATAGAATATGCTAGAACATTGCATTTTGTCCATCTCTTCCTCAGATGGCTCAATGTAGCCACAAAAATGTGGAATAATGGCATTATTTTATATGAAGCAGCATGAGAGCCAATGATCTGGTTCTATCTAATCTAAACACAGGTGGAGAGATACAACTTGGGCAAAGTGCTGGTAAAGGGAACTGTGGAGCGCATCGTCCCTGTCGTTGAGCACATGGAAGAAGAGGATGACTGTACGAAGGAGAGGGGAACAGAGGGCGAGGCCATGACTGAAAGGTGCCGAGACATGGCGAGGAAGAGGGTGAAGTACTTTCAAGTCCATCTTCAGGAGGGCATCGTCCTGAAAGCTCACCAGGTCGTTATGGCAACAGGACCAACACGTGCCCCGATGGTAAACATTCCCTCATGGGTGAAAAACATTGGAGAGAGTTACCCAGAGGAGCGTTTGCTGCACACAGTGCATCTCATGCACCATCTGCCAAAATCTAAGCACGAAGAAGAACAGACAGAGACTTCTCCCTCTCAAGGTAAATCAAATCTCCTCAGAGGCCACTGTGACATCACAACCATCCAGAAAATCAAACCATTTTTAGCATTTGTCTTGGAGCTGTAAGGGTAACTGCTGTTGCTAAGCAAAATCATTGCATACTGTACCTGGATGCATTTGCACATTTGCCAGAATCCTCATATACTTGAGTTGTATTTGCTTTCACCTGATGTTTCTGAAGTCCTCAGTGGTTGTTTGATTCCCTGTCCTTGCTGCAACACTTAACAAGTACTATGTGTGTCTAGAACTTTGTGTAGTGTGTCAGAGAGGGCAGAGAGTAATGGTAGTTGGTGGAGGTCTGACCAGCGCCCATGTCGTCTCACTTGCCCTGCAGCAAGGTGCCAGCCATGTGATATGGGTCATGAGGAAGCACCTGCAGGTCTAGTGCCAGTGTGAAACTGCATGAAGACCAACCATAAAGAATTACTGCAGCTACACCTGTCTACCTCTGCCACACGTGTCATTCTTCACTGTCTCTTTTACAGTTAAAGCAATTTGACGTGGGCGACGTGGAGAGCCTGGTGGGTCGTTACTCTCATGTGGAGCACGGCATCAAGATGGATGGCCAAGCCTACCTACGACAGTTCTATAACGAACGGAGCCTTCACAAACGACTGGCTATGATTCGCCAGGCACGGAAGGGAGGGGCCAGTCACCCCAGAGGCCTACATCCACCTACAGCCCTTCATACTGAGTGGACAGGTGGACGTCAAGACCTACTGTCAGGTAACGGTACATATGCAATAAACAGGGTTATGGATGAAGTGAATGAGATTTGTTAAAGTGAGAAGAGGTGAAGTGAGATAACATATGATGATTCATATAATCCTCCACCTGTCCAGGTGAGTGAGGCCAGCTGGTGCTACAGGAGCCAGGCCTGGAGTCTGACCCTGAGCACAGGGGACCACTGGACCGGAGATATGATCTGGCTCGCCACCGGCTGCAAACTTGACGTGAGACAGGACCCGTTGCTTTCGGAGGTGATGAAGGAATTCCCAATTCAGGTGGGTTAAATAGTTTTTAGATATGTATAGTACGTATGCATCTATGGACAGATGAACAGAAGGGAAGTTTTGGTTGATATAAAACAAACCAACCGACAAGCAAACAGAGGGGGTGAAAACACATCCTTCGGAGGTCGTAACTTAGCGGATGACAAGAGCATAAAATCAACCCTATGTGATCCACCGTCATGATTTAAGAGTGATTCATAAAATGTGTCCGGCTTGTCCTCTGTGAAGGTGATGGACGGTTGGCCGTGCATATCAGACAGCTTACGGTGGGCAGACGGGTGCCCGCTCTATCTGATGGGACAGTACACTGCTCTTCAGGTGGGTCTTCTACACAACGTTTTGATGCACAACAACCTGCAGGCTTATTTTACTTATATACCACTTGCCTTTATTGCCCCTCACACACAGGTTGGACCTCACGCACTAAACCTGGCTGGTGGACAGGCTGCCAGCATGAGAATCGCCAAGGACATCATGCGCCATCGACACCCGGACGGTGGAGATGCATCTGAGGAGAAATCTAAAACCGAAGAGTATATTCAACAAATGCACGGCCTGTTATGGCTCTGACTTTCCTCTTTAGCCTCGAGGAAATGAAGTGTCTTTGTTATACTCGTCAAATGCGACTGTAACTTGATTAAATGCTGTGAAACCTTTTTTTCGTCCTCGATGGCCCAGTCAGTATTGTTTTAAGCACAAATCACAAGTATATTCACAGAACATTTAATGACGTGGATGGAAAAGCAAAGTTAATGTCAGACAAGTGTCTCAATCTAAATCAAGGGTCTGAGGATGAATGAATTTCAATGTTGTGTATATTGTAAAAAACCCTGTATACTTGACTTGGCTGCATCTGGGACTGATAACTTAAAGAAGTAGTTAAATTCTCTTTTGGATCATGAATTGTCTGTTTAAAATAAATCTAAAAGTACAAAATAATTAGCACAGATTATTAATAGCAGTTTAGATTCCACACTGCTATCTAGAGGTAGATAGATAGATCGCTCTCAGGAGAGCGTATAACGTTGCCAAGTCTGAACAATCCTACACATGATTTGTATCGTAGCAATATGAAAGAAGAAAGGAACTGGGCTGATAACCTAAATGATTAATTTGTCATAAGACATAAAATAGACTGTTTATAAAGATGGACGACATGACAGTTCCCCAAAGGTGAAGCCAAAGTGTTTCAACCTCCCCCTGGTGGCTAGCTGTAATATTGGTCATAAATAAAACCAAACTAAAATGGCATTTTTTTAATTATGTTTTTATCACATTGGTGTTCAAATGCTAATTTTCCAGTTCCGTCCCAAAATGTTTCGTGAAACTCTGTTCGGCTGGTTAGTGTAATCTTGTTTACAAACAAACAAACACTGGTGACATAACCTCTCCCTAAGCTCCGCCCCTGCTGGACTTCCGCATTTATAATCCTCCCTCCGGTGCTTTACCTTCAGGAAGGTGAGTGTCGGTCTGTTGTCATTGAATTAAACACGTTAGTGGTGGTTGTAATGTCATTTAACGCTGGTGGTGATGATGACAACTCTGGTGAAGTTACTAGAATGAAAATAACCGGATGAATTAATAAACCGGCACCGTGAGGCGGATTCACTTTAAGATCTGGACTTTAACAGCAGGTGGAGAACAGACAGGACGGCGATGATGCGGGGACAGGGAGGTGAGGGACAGGGAGGTGAGGGACAGGGAGGTGAGGGACAGAGCGACAGCTGGAGGAGAACGATCCTTCAGCAGCAGCAGCAGCGATCAGCTGACATGACGATCAGCTGGTTTCACGTGTGTAGTTTCTGTGTCAGTGGTTTCAGTGGTTTCGTCTCATGACACCGGGAAAACCCCGTAATGATGTGATCTCACTGGTTGTTTTTCCACATCATGTTCCTCTCAGAGGTTTCTACTCATGTAAGAGTTTGTCTCCTTATTGTCAACAAAGTAATGTAACATTGATTCATATTACAACACTGTAACTAACCACCGTGTTGTAAACTTTGATATTTCATCATTACCACATATTTCATCATTACCACATATACCATCATTACCACATATACCAATTATATGAATCTACTATTATTTAAATTATTCGTATCATATTTTATTTATTATATGGACAGATACAATATAAATCATTTTGCAATCATCCTGTGCCACTGCACTTTATCTACTCCTAATATTCATATTATATACATATCTCTGTATTTTTGTAAATTTGATTTTATTTCAATGCCCAATTTCATTCTTTTTTGTACTTGTCTACCTTGTTTGTGACTATCTGCTGCTGTAACGATGTATTTCCCTGGTTTGTGATCAGTAAAGTTTATCTTATCTTATTGTATCTTATATATATATATATATATATAAGAATCTTTACAACATAGGCTGCTCTGACAAAAACTCTTAGAGCTGCAGTAAAGTTGAGATTTAGTTTGAGGACCACTAATGTACCATAGTTTGAGATTTACAAGTTAAATCATGAAGAGAAATAAAACCCAATAAAACCTATCACGTCCATGGATTATCTTTATTTCATTACTGTGTGTGTGATGTAGTGAGTGGGGGAACCAGCTCTCGCGGCACAATGAATGTGAGGAAAGTGGAAAAGACAGTTCTGAGTGTGGAGCAGGCAGAGGGAGTCGGTGCTCGTGTCCGCAGGAGCATCGGCAGAACGGAGGTGAGTCATTCAACATGTTAACGTCGCACAGCTTTCATCCAGTGAGCTAAAAAAATAACTCAACACAGTTATTCATGGAACACTGGGCATGTGTTACTTCCAGCTGAGGAACCTGGATCCCTTCCTGATGCTGGATGAGTTCAGAGTGAGCAAGCCGGCAGGTTTTCCAGACCATCCTCATCGAGGATTTGAAACAGTAAGTGTCACTTGACTGGAATTCTGAGGTTTGCACACAATGTTAGGGAATTAATTCTTTGAGGCAAAACTCCTACTTTTATCACCAGATGGCGACAAAGGGACATTGTAAGCCACTGAACCACTTTGCTTTCTACAAATGATCATAAAGGTTTATACATTTAAAAAAAAGTATACAGACAGCCAGAGATGTCAGCGATAGTGTAATCTCTGTATAAGCTGCTCTGTAATAATAACTCACAAAATAATCTATTTTTAAAAAGAGGAATCTTCCCTGCTTCTGTTGTCTTGTGGCCTTTTTTTCTGCTCAGTTATTCAGTTTTATGTTTATCTTAAAAGACTCCACCACGGCCGGTGTGAGGCCCGGGCATCCAAGGATACAACCTCTTGATGTTTTTTGAGTTTGTATCTTTTCTCTTCTCTGGTTTAGAATAATTCAAGCGTTTTTTATTACGTATGTAAAACCTCTTCATTTAGTCCAGTTCAGCCTCAGTCCTCATACATATTATAGGTTGTTGTTTTCTAAGTCTTGATGCTTTATTAATGGGAAAGTGCATTTGTGCAAAGTTTGGAAAGTTCACAGATTAGTTGCACTCGTCATTTATAACAGATGTAATGTCTGTCTTCCTTTCTTAGCTTTTCTAATATTCTCTTTGACATCTTTATTAATAGGCAGAACTTGTCTGGGCAATACAAGTTCCTGCTTCATGTGTGAATAAAGTGGAACATTTCTGATAAAACAACTTTTCATTCGAAACCAGGAAAATATGATAATTTGTTGTTATTCTGGCTCCTGCTCAGTTTTTGAAAATGGCTTCATAAATACATTTCTTTCTCATAGAAACACGAGCCAGTCAAGTATTTTCTCTTACTATTGTAGTTGACTGTCATCTAACATGGACACCTGGCCAATCAGCAGGCTCCTGAATATCTCTCTCAGACAGATTTCCATCCATCCATCCATCCAGAGACAGGTCGAGCCAATCACAAGGCTTTATCTGAAATAGTGTGGGTTTGATATGCTGACAGACAGAGACGCTCCCCTGAAGCATCTTTGATAACATGATGTGAAAGAGGTCTAATCCACGCTGGGAAATACAGTTTCTCTAAACAAAGAACAAACTTACAGCATCTGTTAATGTGTAATATCACACATCCCGTTACTTCTTATTGCTCCTTGGAAATCAAAAATGAGCTGAGAGGCTCTGATGATGCTCTAGTAAATGTCACTATATTGCAAAGTTATTCTTACATGCGTCTGTGCTGCAGTATCAGCAGTAACTCCATCACCTCGCTGACTGAATGGAGCTAATGTGGCAGGTCTGACTTGTATCTTTGAAGTTGAACTCTGAACATTGTCCTCAGATTGCCAGACTTTCCTCCAAGCACATTTGATTTGGCAGATGCGACTTAAATCTCCCAGTGTGGGCGGACAGCACTAGGCTACACTCCCAGCATGCCTTTCAGCAGGTGTGTTTGCTCACACTCACATGGTCGTTTGAAATCCCACAGCTGTGGAGACAGATCAGAGGCAGCTCCCTGCAGGGGCCTGAGCTCTCTCCCTTCACACAGATGTTCACCTTTGAACCTGGGACCGGAGGTGCAGCTCTTCTCTTCCTGTCCAGTCTGACCACTGGAGCAATGAGACAAGTGCACACGTGCTTTTAGTGTTGAAGTAACTCTAGTTTTGAAGCTTGTTGCAGGAGATTATAAAACAAGGTATTTTCCTTAATGCTAAAAAGTTATTTACTTTATTAGCGAGCTGTTAAAAGAATAAAAAATGAAATAAAACTACAATTACCACGCCTCCGCCAACTAGTGCAGTTTCATACTCATATGAGGTCACTATGACCTTTGACCTTAGACCACTATAATCCAAGCAGTCATAAAAAAAGACATAAAAGCAGATTCAATAGACCTTTGACTTCCCAAATGTGTAAATCAACAATTTGTGCCAAATTAGAAATTATTCTCTCGAAGCATTTTTAAGATGGCAAGGAGAGATCACCTTGACCTTGACCTTTGATCACAAAATTCTAATCAGTGACATCCTCAAGTCCAACTAAAGGTTTACACCAAATTTGAAGGAGTTCGCTCAAGGTCATTGAGATCCCAAAAGCATTATACCTAAATAGAAAATATTTTACTTTTTTTTTTTTAAATATAAATAATAATTTGGTCATCTGAGGTCATCTTGCCTGAAGTGACTGTAGCTGTTAATGCTACATGTGTGTGTTTGTGTCTTTCCTCAAACAGGTAACATATGTTTTAGAGGGGATCACGGCCCATGAAGACTTCTGTGGCCGTTCTGGACGACTGGAACCTGGAGATCTGCAGGTACTACGTGACTGATCATAGAGTTCATTTTGGTTTATTTTAAAATAAATAATGTTATCTTAGGAAATGTTTTATTTAATAAATGTTACCAATTAGCTTTTTTTTTTTACAAGAGTTAAATGAAAAGGGTCAAACTCTGTTCTTATAGCATGACATTGATATTTAAAACCATTCATACTGAAAACATGAACACTTGAACAAACATCAGTGTAATAAGAACAACCTATAATGACAGAAACCATCTTTGGAAAAATGTATCTGACGTGTACTTTGACTTTTTTATTATGTCCCTGTTCCGTCCACTAACATAGAGGACGCTGGGTTTAGGAGCTTTACTGCAGCTGGCCACTGGGTGGTGATGGAGATGCTTTGGCTTCACTTTTGGGGAGCTGTCATGTCTTCCATCTTTATTTACAGTCTGTGGATTTAACACTTAATATGAAGCTACAGACAGTTAGCTTCTGCCAACTAGCACCTCTGGAAATATACCATCATACTACCTCACAGACACGAGAGTCGCCTCATGTATTTCTCAGCAAGAGGGCTAATCAGCATATTTCCCATAATGCCAAACAATTCCTGTAACCTAACTCCCGTTATCTAACTGAGGTATTGTTCGTTATCTGTGATCTTCATCTCCTAATTGTAAATGTGGAGAGCAAGTTCTTAACAGGAATCAGGAGCATTCACGAGCTACAGAGCAGAAGAGGAGTTAAGCCTTTACCAATCTCCACAAACTCATTACATATGCATCATGATGTTGTGCACTCACACTAATTGGATATCATGCCCTGTGGGTTGTTTCCTCTGTTTTTAAAGTTGTAAAGTTACACACACATACACACAAACACACGCACGCAGGCTGCTGACTCAGCTTCAATCTGTAGCAGAGGTTCAGTCAGTTCAGCTCTTACACACCGTGTGCACGCTCCATCGGCCCGGGTGTCACGTGGGAGCTGCAGATGCTCAGACAGACGCCTGTCTGTCCTTCAGGGAAAGCTCAAACTACATTTAAGAATAAAACATGACTGCGTCAAAGGAAGTGGTGAAGACATTGGGCCAACTGAGGAAAATCCCTCCCCTAATGTTTGGATGAGTTTCACATCTGTATATTTAAATTGAATGGAAAATTTATATTTTAAAATCATACTATTGTCTGCCCAGAAACATAGTTGAAATAAAGCTGCTTTAGCATGAGCTGTAACTCAGGTCTGTGTCGTCTGTGTGGTTTTCTAGTTCCCCCCGGTTGTATTCTGCATGTTTTATTATCCACCAGATCCCCCTCCCAGTAAATACCCAGCAGGCAGCAATAAAAAAAAAAGCCAAACATCATGATGAACAGTCACAGATGAATTATCATTGGCCGGCAGCGTAAAAGCGAAGCTCGACAGTGGAAATTTCCATCCGGCCCAAAGGAGAAGCAGAAGCTGTTAAAGTGAACTTCACTTCATCCAGTGTTTTAAATCACTACCTGATTCAAAATCACGACCAGAGTTACAGCAACACCTCATTTTGTTCCACAGCATTTCATCTGAATTCCTCTCACTCAAGCTGAATTGTTTTTATTTTATTCCTGCTGCCTATAGATTCATGCATGGCTCATGGCTTCGGATTATCTTATACAATTAATACAATATTTATGTGGTGTATTTCAAATATGTCTCCCTGTCTACCAGTGGATGACTGCAGGACGGGGGGTGGTCCATGCCGAAATGCCTGTATCAGAGGAGCCGGTGGTGGGCTTACAGCTGTGGGTGAACCTGCCGAGGCGAGACAAGATGGTGGAACCAGCGTACCAGGAGCTCAAAGGCTCAGAGATTCCCAAACGCAGCCAGGGAGGGGTCACAGTCGCTGTTATATCTGGAGAGGCTCTGGGAGCAAAGGTGTGTGTGTTTGCGTGTCTCTATATGTGTGTGTGGGTACGTCTACGGAGTTGTGATGTCATTGCAGCACCATTCAGTAAACCCACAATCAGTCACTTTACCTTCCTGGTAGCTGCTGATCTCATCCTGATTGCTAATTTGCTGGATGCCTGAGGCAAACAGGAAAAACTGACAAACATGTGCGTGCATTCACGTATTTGGGGGTGTGTGTGTGCACGTGAGGGAATGCCTGTCAACCACGCTATTTGACCAGTGTTAGTGTAAGGAGTGTCCGCCTGAAAAGTGGAAACAGAAAATGAGAAGCAGATTGTCTCAGCCTGTGAGAGGTTTAGTGCGTGTGTGTGTTTTTATTGTAATGTCCAGGGTTACTGTCGGGCAGGAGAATCACTGATAAACATCAATGTCTCTGTATTCAGTGTATTTATACTGTATACGACTCTGATTTGTATCCAACTTTACAGCTCAACTTGGCCTTGGTTTTATGTTCATACTTAGTTTAACAGTTTACAGTCAGTGACGTGTGTTGATCATAAAAACTAAACATACATTGAGTAACTTAATACCTAAGAACATAGATCTCTTACGACAGAATTAGCGAGAATACACATTTTTTTTAGAGACTGACTCCTTTCCCATTGCATGGAGAACAATTCAGTTTTTTCCCTGGTGAATCAAGTTTGACTTCATGAATTCGCCAGAAGCTGAGAAGCTCAACTCGCTGTCTTGACAGTGTTGCCCATTGCACAATATGAAGACAAAAGATATCGCTGTTGCAAGTTGTTCTCAAAACACAAGTACACAAATGTTCATGGCTATTTCCACACCAACGCCCTAAAGTTCAATGACCATTCAAACATCGTGAAGAAAACTGCTGCATCAGCATCTAGACTGCCAAAATAGCGAAGAAGAAATTGGCGCATTCACCCAGGTGTCATGTTTCCATCACTCCCAGTCTGAGCCTGAGCCGATTAAAAACCCAGTTCTACTGCAGGGCCTTTTGACCAGAGAGCGACTGTTTCCATTCCCTTTGCAGATAAAAGTCAGATGTTAGTGTTTGTGTGTTTTTTGACCTCGGGGACAAAGCTGTCCAAGGACAAACAAACACAGACTTACTTTTCAAAAGATGAGATTTATTTCAACCAAAAAGGGAAAATTAAGTAGAAAACTGGTCCCTACCATTTACTGAGGGAGACATCTGTGTCTTTAACTGCTAAATGTTCCTCTATGTTCCCCAGTTATTTATTATATCCCTCATTTGGTTTGTAGTGAAGTGTATTTACTTTTTGCATCGAGTTATATTCAATGTCTAATTGATACTTTTTCAAATAATTTGCCCTAAACTGCACAATTTTTCAGATCAATCTGTGAAAATAATAAATCTTTATGGATTCATATTTATAAAAATGTAATAGACATTCTTTTTTCAACACAATAGAAACAGAAACGCAGGCACTGTAATTTCCTTCGTGTTTTCAGTCAGCTGAGTTTCTTTAAGGTATTTGCATTAATTGCAGATGTGGAGTAAACTCATGGACCTGATTAAAATTCCACGTGTGCTACCTGGTGCGCTGTGTCACTCACATCCATACAAATAAAACTGAAAACACAATGAGCTGTGGAGGGACATATGCAGTAAGTCATGGAAGTAGCAATAACGTATTCTGACTTTATCTCTGAAGAATATACAGGATGATTAGCAGATTGCACAACCCGTTTGCAGGCAGTAGTAGACGTTGCAGATGGTTCTGAGGTTGTAAACAAACGGCCACTGTCAGTGTGTGTGAATATGGCCTGTTTAATAAGATATTTACTTTGTGTTTGCGTCTGTTTGAACATTATGTCCTTTTCTTTTTTCCCTCCAGTCCAAGGTTTTCACGAGGACACCGACCCTGTACCTGGACTTCAAGCTGCAGGCGGGGGCCCTGCATGTGCAGCCAGTCCCTACAGGTAGGAGAACATTTCTAACAGTGTTGGTTAATAACAAGAGTGGTCTATAATGATGCATCTAATGGTTGCTTTGAGACTGAAAACGGAACAGTGTGTGATAGTTGAGAACATAATGTGCTATTTTGCCCATTGTTCAAAAAGCAGATTCCCCAGCAGATCAGTGAAATAACATGAAACAATATTTCAATATTGTGTTTGCAACTTGTTTTTTTCTCCCCCCCCCTGGTGGACAAAAGTGTAATTTTAGGTTTAAGATTAGAGAACTTTTTAAAATTGTTCACCATCTTTATTAAAAATACTAAAAACCCTATTTGTTTTTTGTTTAACAGGATGGACTACGTTCATCTACACGTTATCAGGATCCATTAGCGTTGGTGAGTTGAGAAAGGCCCAGTGTCGACACTTTTATGCCTTTATGGTCAAGGTCATTGTGACCCCTGCAAACCCTTTTTCGCCTTGTGAACGAGATTTCTTAGGACTGGCTCGAGAGAATCTTTAAAAAAAAAAAGGTCATGGTGGCCCCAAAAGAAGTTATTTCTTGACTAGTTGTCACTTGGACTCAAAGACTTGGATTCAAAGACTGTGACCTCTGACTTCAGTTGTCCAAGGTCACAGTGACCTCATATCACCACTCTAATATTGTCCAACACTTCAGATTAATATAAAAAGAAAACAATCAGAAATAACCAGGGGTTATGAAAACTGTCTTTAGCTGGATATGATGAACGTATGCCCTCTCACTTTCTGTGAATCACTCCCTCACTTCCCTCGCTGCTTGTCTTGCTGCGATATTCACATTACAGTAACATGTGTGTGATCTCCATCCAATCGCAACTTCCCTCTGTTCAGCCAGAAGGCCCATGTGTTCCACTTTAAAGCTTGAGGATTCGTACTGTCACTGAACCATGATGTCTTCAGACTAAAGCAGCTCAATCTGAAATTTAACCAGCATCACTGGGAAAAGTATTGCGCTTTTGTAAAATACGACCGGCTTAGAGTCTGGCTTCAGATCAGTCACCTTATCCACATGTAATAACTACGCCCTGAAATTCTGCATTTCCTGCATCATGTGATCAGGGAATTCCCCTCGCATGAGAAGGAACCCTTTCAGAAGGCAAACTCATTGTCAGAGGCTTTGTTGGTTTGTTGAAACCTGTTGTTCTCGGTCAGAATTCCCCCTTTCATATTCTGTCATTCATTAGATATGATTTGATTATTCTCCGTCGACACGCTGCAGGACGTCACAGACTGGTTGTAATTGCTGACAGATGTTTAGATGACACGAGAGGATGAAATTGGCCCGCCGGGATTAAAGACGTTATTTGAATCTTAAGTCTTGAACTTTGCATGTAGTCTGGCCGAATCAGAACCAGCTGGCTTTGATGAATGTGTCCACCGCGAATGGAGGTGTCTGGCTCTCTCAGCGTTTAGAGTCAGTAGGTGATGAAGTGTGCGAGCAAACTGCTAAACAAGGCCGAGGTGTTTAAAACATGCAGGTGCCTTTTATTTAATTTGAGCCCAAAGTGGTTTTGTTACGCTTCGGAGATTAGTGGTAGCCTGAAATGAAAATTAAATTATTAACGATGCACGTGTCTGTTCATTGACTGCAAGTAATCTGGTTCTAGGTGAATAATTAAATGGTAATAGGTGGCCGAGACGTTTCACACAAGCAGAAAACACAGAAAACACAACTGCAAGAGCCACACAATCACAATGGAAGTGAGTGACAACAGATGTTAACAATGAAACAAGAGGTGATTTTGAAACACAAAGTGGTTTTACACCTGTACCGTAACACCTGAAATAGACAAGGCTCAATTTCTTTAGCGGCGTCTGGCTTGACTGGAATTTCACAAACAGCTCACCGACCACAGCAAGAGAAAGAGGTTGACGGTAGGGAAATCCATTGTCGCTCTCTTCCGTGGTGGTTTTGTTTCTGTTGTGTGGCTTTTGCATTCGTGTTTCCTGTTAATACGCTTGTGTGAGACGTCTCTCCCACTGAACCATTGCCCCTCAACCCTCAAAGTCTAACAGTGTTGTTTTTTTCTTTACATTTCCTCCACTGAGAAGCTTCTCAAGGATTCCACTTTTCAAAAATGCATAAAAAGACCACAATCCCAATCAATCATTTTTAATAGCGTGTGTGTTTTTAAATTTTATTTCCTCACATTATCATTGACAGACTGTTAAAAATAAAGAGGTCTAGCATTGTTTCAAGCACAAAATGTTCCTGTTGTTCCAAGGCCCAGACCCGGAGCAGCAGGAGGTGGCGTCCCATCACACGGTGGTGTTCGGAGACGGAGACTGTGTCAAGGTTGAAAACAAGGTGAGTTCTCAGTGTTGAGATGACCAGTGGCTCCCAAATGTTTTTCCACACTACCCCCTATGGAACCTTTAAAATAATTCATGCCGTTTTTCATAGTTAACGTTTTAACAAGACATGTCAATCATCTTTATGTACAGTCAATGCGCCTGGCTGATGCATGCTAACTATGCTAGTAACGGATCAGAAATGTGAAACACTTTTTCATGTCAACTTTGGTTTCCTGCCACTATTCAGGACTTTAGCATAGAAACACATAGAAACACTTCTTTATTGTTCACAATCATGAATCCGATTCAATCTACTTTTTTCGACTCCACTTTATTTTTATGCACCATTGTTTAAAAGCGATGGTTCCAGTAAAACACAATTTTGTGCAACAGAAATATGTTACATGTTATATATTCTTTAATCATATGTTTCCACACAGATTTATGTTGGCACTCTGCTAGTTCTGTTTACCAGGTTTGAATCGACTAGTTTCCACTTCACACACACAAAGACGATAACACTGCCTCTTCTTTCCTCCTCAGGGCTCTGAAGTCTCTCATTTTGTGCTCATCGCAGGAGAACCAATCAAAGAGCCTGTGGTACAACGAGGTACGACATTTCCTTCCCTCCATCCCTCTGAACAAATGAAATCCTTGATGTCACATGCGTAACGTAATCAATAGCAGTAATGTCATTATTTGCAATGTTGTGTTTGTCTTTCAGGTCCATTTGTCATGACGACAGAGGAGGAGATCAGTCAGGCGATCAGGGACTACCAGAGCGGCAGAAATGGTTTTGAACGAGCCGTAAACTGGAGATCCAAGATCAGAGACTCTTTCTAAAGCAGTGGTGGGAAACCTTCACCCTCTGGGCCATTTGATCCAGTCTGTGAGAAAATACAAAAGCAAAAAAGAAAAGAAAAAGAAAGCAACAACTCTGATGTAAACATAAAGTATTTCGATATAATGAGCTCATTCTAGGGTAAATAAAAACCAACAATTCATACAATTTAGATGAAACACAGTCATGTAAACATCACTAGAACTATTTTATATTTAATTTATAAAAGAAAACATCCCTTTCACCTAAATCTTACCCACTGGACCTTTAAATCTCCTGAACTGCCCACAGAATTGGGGGCCAGCCCGATAGTTATTAAACATGTTTAAAACATGGATGATTACATCAGTACTTTCCAAGTGGACACAAATCCGAGGCGAGTAGAGCTTTTGAAATGGAGACAGAGAAACAACATACTGTACATGTGCGGTGGACAGCTGAATTCGAGGAAATGTTTTTCAGTATGTGGCAAGAACACAAGTCTCTGAACAGTGTGTCTCACAAGACTAATCACAACCAGATAATTATTAGCATTACAAGCTAGCATAACACTGTTGACCCATATTAAACTGAATGATAGATGGGGCGTGTTGACCGCGACTACACAACCATTTTTTTTTCATCAATCTTGTTTCTTCTGCAAAGAGTCAATATCACTGCGAAGCGATGTGCTGCTACTTTCAAATCTTGTAGTGTGTGCATGTTTGAGATCAGAGAGAAGAATATCTGCGAAGATTCTCCTCGAGTGCTTGATGCAACTCGATTGCAAAATCAGTCTCAGGATGTAGTTTGAGGTCAGCTTTTAAGTTCTCACTCTGCAGAGAGATTGGTGCCCAACAAGGTAAACAAGCAAGTCTAGTGTTGAGTGAGATAACGGCTAAGAAGCTGGACCCTCGCTGAGAGGGAGAAATTGTGAAGCGTTGTCTTGTTGTGACTGCGCAGCTGCTTGCACCAGACAGTCAAATTTTCCTACTCTGCAAGAACAAAAGCCAGAAGATCAATGTGCTCCAGGCATTTGGCGAGAGGTTTCAGGAAGTGAGCGCATTAACTGAACTGTTTAATGTGGAACCTGCTGATGTGCCTACAACATGAAATCATCAAGGGGCAACAACAACCTCCCTCTGAGTTCTATAAACTGTACGTACGTCATGAGGATTTTCCCATTTTGAGGAAGCTTACACTTAGGTGTGAGGTATTACAGAGCTTGATATACACTGTTAAAAACGTTCTCTCAAAAAATACAGTAAATTCTATTTATTAAAAATATGAACTAGTAATGCATAAATTGATAGCAGGAAATGAAAGATTTCTTTTACAGGATTATTAAATTATTCAAGGGCCTTGAATGTTAGATAACATTGAATTCAATGTATAAAATACAAAAAATAGACTTTTGCTGAATATACTGTATGTACCTATGTCTTCATGTCTGTATTTCAAAAGAATCTCTGTTCAACAACTTATAACTTAATTTTTTACAGTAATTTGACACTAAGTGGCAACTTTTGCTGCCAGACTTTACCGTTGTTATTACATTTGGTTTTTTCAGTGTACTTTCTGGGTTTGGTAATTTATTGTGGCCCCTGAAGGATGTTATGAAAACTGAAATTGAACTTGAGAGGAAAAGATTCTCCACTTCTCTTCTAAACCCTCCTGTTGCCTCTGATACAACGAACTGTCTTTCTTGTTATAGAAACATATTTATGGGGGTGTTCGATGTTGGAACATTGAACAATGGAAACCTGTTTCTTTTAGAATACGTGCTGCATGTGTTTACAGGACATTTAGTATTTTACAGCGTTTATTTGAACTTGTTACACCCAAGTGCTTCATGTGGGAGTGAATGACATGCCCCATTGTTGGCACAGTGGTCGTTTACCCCCTCTCCCTTGTAAAATATAGATTTTATGGAAAATGTGCCCCTAACTGCTCTCTCTCCACTTCCCCTGTTAAATTGAACCTTTATCCCAGTTTCCTTCTACTGTTTGAAATAACACAGTTGCATTGCTGTTATGAAATGCTTGTACACAATGTAATGAAGATAATTAACATACACATCCTGTACTTGAGGTATAATGGTTTTTCCAAATGTTTATATACCATAGAATTTACTGAAGACGAACATTGACTTTGGTTTATTATTCCAGGAGTAGTCAAAATAAAATACATTTTGCATTTTAATAGGATTTTGTTTTGCAGGCGACAGAAAAGATGCTCTTCATCATCCCCATGCAAATGATGAATGTATGAGCGCCGTTCTCACATTAAATCCATTATGTGTGTAACATGCTGAGTCAAATGGGCCTGGATGGGCGAGGGGGTGGGGTGTCAGTGGGAAAGGGGTGGTGCTGGACTCCTATTTCCCCTCACACGTTACAGAGGTCTGGATCACATTTAAAACACATGTTACTGCTCTTTGGCTGTATGCGGTTTGGCAGCTCCGGAGGAGAAGACACTGATGGGGATTTAACAGGCAGGGGAACTGATTTTTTGACACAGACATTAAAAAAAGCAAGACGGGAACACTCCAGCAAATAAAAAGGAGCATTTGGAGGCAGCAGGAGCAGCAGCAGAGGGAGAGACATAAGGGCAGAAACCAACATTTATCTTTTTAGTTTTTTTTCAGAAAGGTCGTGGAGGAAGGCGTTTTGCACCTCAGGGTCTTTAGTCGGACAAACCACATTAGAATCTGGAGAAGTGAGGTTGGGACAGGGGGAAAGTTTTTTGTACAAATATTCTAACTAACAGTTAAGGGAAGCCAGCAGCCTTTTCAGGAGGTGGGAATATAACGAGGAAAAGTTTGAAATAGAAGAATTTGTTCAAGGCCCCTGTAATACGTCCCAGGCCTTCAAAACAGAGTTTATTGATCAGTGAGTCATCAAGTGAATCTCGGCTTCTGTTTTTACTGAGGAAATTACCCACCTCTTACTCCTGGTAGTGTTGCTGTTTAACAGGAAACCTCCGGTGCTGCATCAAAGCTTCGGCAGCAAGAGTTACACGTTTTAAAGCCTCTTTAGCATTCTCCATTTGATGTCTGGGGTGCTGTGACAGGTCACGTCTGGCTCAGGCACACACATACACACACACAACACACACTCTCACGCTCAACTGTGCAGCTGGAGGATCAAGAGTTTGTGTTGCACATACCTGCGCTGAGTGTGTGTGTGTGTGGTCTGAGGGACGGCGCTGGTCTGGGAAACTGAGTCAGAGAGGCAGTCGGTTCTAAGTGCTTTCTGTCAGTAGAAAAGAGGAAACAAGTTCGTACTGCTGAGTGCTTCTCAGAGCAGAGCCAAAGGGATGATGATGAGGATGAGACAGACCCTGTGCAGATTCTCCTGCTTGGTGACTCTGGTGGTGGAGCTGAGCTGGATCAACGGGGGCCACAGCATGAACAGTCGGGTAAGTGCGGCAAAAAAGCTTTATGTCTTAATGCGTGACCCTAGCTTCTTGCAATTCGCTGCTTCTGTTTGTAGCCGATGACAGATTTTGTTCCCATTGGTAGAAAAATAACTTGTAATTATGCCACATTGTGCAGGGAGCAATTACTGATTAGTCTTGATTTCACTTCTTTTTCCTCCTCTTTCCTTTTCCCACCCATTGTTACGTAATCCTCTTGACACTTGACCAGATGCTGTGACTGCAGTTCACTCACCTTTGCTCCTGTCCACTGATAATAAAACTGCATAAATAAATAAAAATAAAACTACTGATATACTGTAAATCATGTGTCCTTGCGTGTGGCTACAAGACAACGTCATAGCCCATCTGCGAACCCCCCCCCCCCCCCGTCTTTACCTCTCTTTCCTGTCATCCCTTTTTCTCAGGCGCTCTCTCGCTCTCTGTTTCTCATTAAGTGGGTCTATCCCCTGGTAGAAACAGCGGTGGGGAAACCTCCCAACTTTCTGTTCTGTTGTTCCTCTGATTTAAGTGGAAGCAGTCGGCCAGCCAACCTGCCCCACCCTCTCTTCTGCAACACACTGAACACATCAGAGGGCTCGGATCATTTACCAGAGTGAAGAAAGCATTGCGCAGACAAGTGCATGTCTATCCTCTGTGACGTGCCTCCGCCCCAGTAGCAGAACTACCATCCAGTTATTCGGCTCTGGCTTTCCTGCCTCAAAAATGAGCCTGGGAACTCCTAAATCGTTGCTCTCCCATCCTCAGCTGACACCCTCTTCAAACAAGTTTAAAACAAAAACAAAACTGTAAAAATCCCTCACACGGAACATCATTATGTTATTAGTGCTAGCAGTAGGTGATTTGTTTTTTTTAATGAGGAGGGGGGTAGTAGACAGGGACAGTAAAAACTTTATGGTTATCTGTCACTGCTCCCAATGGCCAATTTTACTCGTCTCCACTTCCTCCCACATTACAACTGTGACGCACATCTTGTGCAGGTTGTGTAACTCGCAGCTAGTGCAAGTGGAGGTGCGGAATCTAAATCCCGCCAAAACCACCCACCTGACCGAAACGCGACTCAATCTCAGCTGTCAATCATGATGTCTCCACCCCTTTTGTAGAATCAAATACCTAATCAAGACTGACACTCGACCATTAATCAGTGTGAAGAGAACTACCCCAAATCCCATGAAAGCATCTTTAGGAAAATGTGTGTGTTGATCTATTTTTTATCATTGAGAAAGCAAAGTTTAAGCCTCATACTGGTCGTTCCCCTTATTCCCAGTCTATTTGCCTATTCAAATCTATTCTGCTTCCATTTGTCCTGGTTTATCATCATCATGAGGACTTTGCAGTTATGTAACAGGACAGCTGTTTTTTATGGTTTAATCTCAGATCTGAATCAAAGTTCTTCTCTCTGTTTACTGGTAATTGTGCTTGTGTGCAAACAGTACATGTGCTTAAGGACACTGCTGCCTCCTCTCAAAGTGCATGCTGGGGATTTGTAGTAGGTCCATGTATTTTGAATGTTTTGTGGTTTAATTTGTCTTCATGTCCTCTTCAATATATACATGTATAATCTTTAGGTAATAGAGACTTAAAGGTTCAGTGTGTAGAATCTACTTACACCTAGTGGTGAAGTTGCATGCTGCAGCTGAATACCCCTCACCTCACCCTCCCCTTCAAACATGAAAGAGAACCTGTGGTAGATTTCAAAAGGTGTTTAGTTTGTCCAGTTTGGGCTACTGTAAAAAACATGGCTGCCTCTGTAGAGAGGACCTGCTCCAGGTGTAAATATAAAGTATTTAAATATAAAGGCCCCATTCAAGGTAAAGAAAACAATTTGTACAATTTTGATGAAACACAGATGAAAAAATCACTAAGAGTATTTTATATTCAGACAATTGTTCCCTTTCACCTAAATGTTACACACTGCACCTTTTTAAGAATGAGCAGTGTTCAGAGACAAAAAGTCAGTGTGGAACAAACACGTGCAAGTTGCTGCTTCAGCTGCTAATAATCACACTTTTGACCGACGTGTGTGAGACACAGCCAGTTGTCAAAGTGTAATGAGCGCCACCCACTGCGTGACATCGACTCCCAGTGTCTCCACAGCAAACGTCACGTGAACTCAGCAGAAAATGATGTACGTAAACAAAGAGATTGCCTTTCATATATAAAGAACGCAGCAGGACATTGTCAGCAAGTAAATCCTGCTGAGGAATCCCATGTTTTTGTTTCCATGCACATTGACATCAGCCTCAGACGTCTTTCCAATCTTCACTATTGTCCTCTGTGTGTATGTCTCCTCTCTTTCATTCCTAGTTCTTTTTGTTCTTTTCTCTTTTGCATGTTAGAAACTTTCATTAACACGATCACTCACTCACTCGCGGGGATATTTTCCCGCAGTATTCTCACATGGGCTCACTCGGACATTTTCTAGACATTTAACTAAAGGGGCTGGCAGGAAAAGCAACTGACTCGGACATGTGCGTTCTCACATACAACCCCTTAGGAAAATTTCAATCAATTGTCCATGTTCAGTGCATGTTGAATCCAAAGTAGTTCATTTGTAAGATTTGAGTAGATGGGCCTCTTGTATTTTGCTTCCAACGCAGTTTACATGAAACTACCCCTGCTTCCAGACCTCCAGGCTTTTTTGTGTCCATCAACTGTGGCCTCATCCTGACTCTGCTGACTAATGCTGCTGGCCCAGAAAAGTGTTGCAGTCATTTGGTGTAAATCCCATTGGACAGAATAAAGCTACACGTGTTTATATTGTCCTTCAGGTTGTGATCGTAGGCTGCAGCCTGTCGTGTAAGTCCTGTATATGTTACAGGTGTTTCAAACAGAGAGCAGCCTTCGAGGACCATCATTAAAATCATGGATTGCATGTGCGGCAGTTGGTTTTAAGCCCTAACCCTCCTCCCTCTCGAGTCAAAGTGGGTGTCAATGACATTATTTTACATTAGCTCTAGTAACGTTATATCCAAAGTAGTTTTTACATAAACAATTTTTTATACAGCTCATCCTACAGATCCATATGTAGGTTTTAGACACAAGACAAATGATAAAGTCCTATTGAGACGTCTGTTAGATTTCATGTTTGTTGACTAGGAATCATGACAGAGGTTGTAATATCTATCATTTGAGTTGCCTTTTCCTATTGCAATAATAACAATATAATAATTATAATTATAATAATAATACTTTTTTGATATTTTACTCAATATTTAATATGTTGAAAGCAATGACAATGAACCAGTGAGTTATACAGATTTTTGATTATTTTTATTGTTTATCAATATCATTTTCCTCATTATATCATGCATGTGATGTCATGTCACTTAATATAAAGATGCTTACAAAAGACAGAAACAAAAAGTTATCCTATAATATCACAATGTTTATTGTATTGTTTAGTGCAAACTTGAAGATTGCCATTTAACACATCTGTGTGTGTGTGAAAATAAATAATTGTGTGTTTTTTATATACAGTAGATACAAGAGGTTCATATCAATATGAACCATAATTAGGTTTAAATCCAGACATGTGGTCTGTTCACAGCAAAATTATGCACTGAATCCTCCAAAGACTTGACCCGACCTTTAACCTCAAATCAACTCAAGCCTCGGGTTTAAATTGTGAGGATGAGCTTATAATGGGACCATGTGACCAGATAGAAATAGACAAATGTCAACGTGAGATGTTAATGGTGGACTGTGGCCTGTGATCCCTGCAGGGGATGAAGCAGTGGGAACGGAAGGTGCGATCGGCCTCCAGCCTGGATGAGCTGCTGAGGCACACAGGCTTTCCTGACTGGAAGTTGTGGAAATGTCGTCTGAGGCTGCAGCAGCCAGAGAGCCTCTCCTCTCTGCCTTCAGGAGGGTCGCACCGCTCGACACGCTACGCAGCCGAATCCTACAGCCTGGAGATACTTAAAGGTTGGATAGGATGTGTGGATTGTGTTCATGTCTATGTGTGCTGATGATGTTATTGACACATGTACGTCTTGCTTTTAGCCATAGATGAAGAGTGGCAGCGGACTCAGTGCATGCCGAGGGAAACGTGCATCGACGTGGCCAAGGAGCTGAGCACTGACCCATCAATGTTCTTCAAGCCACCTTGTGTGTCCGTCCACAGGTTTGTTTGACCTGAAATCACAGCTGCACAACTTACAGGAGACCTTGATGTTTTAGATATTACAAAACCCAGTGAAGCTGCTCCTCGGAGTCAGCTGCAGCAACTGTATGTTTCCTGTAAATGTGGAACACATGTTCTGTAGAAGCGTTTATACCAACGCACGTCACTTTACCCAGATGTGGCTTTATTTTCCCACTGACAGGTGCAGTGGTTGCTGCAATCAAGAGGGCATCACCTGCAGAAACACATCGACTGTGTACGTGAACAAAACTGTGAGTGAGCCAAACTAAAGAGCCGGTACACTTCTACTGAGGATTTAAGTTTCAACACTCTTACACCTGTGTGTGTGTGTGTGTGTGTGTGTGTGTGTGTGTGTGTGTGTGTGTGTGTGTGTGTGTGTGTGTGTGTGTGTGTGTGTGTGTGTGTGTGTGTGTGTGTGCGCGTAATTTTGTGCGTTTCAGGTGCTTAGTATCATTCCATTCAACTTTGTGCCGGAACCTGTGCTAATAAAAGTGGCTAATCACACAGAGTGTCGGTGCATGGAGCCGGCCATTATACGACGTAATGCTCAGCCTCACAGGAGCAGTGGGTGAGTCTCACGCCTCAGGTCGACTCTGTTTCCTCTGGTGAATCATATTTTTCTAATCCATCTGATTTATCGGCAGCTGCTCTCCGACGAGCCAGCTCTCGGCGTCGGAGGACTCCAGGAGACTCTGTGCCAGTGGGTTGATCTGGGATTGTTCCGCTGACAGATGCATACCTTACCCTTCCAGTACACCAGGTGTGTGTTGGTGTGTGTGTGAGACTTTTCATGTAATGAAACTGAACGCACCTGAAATCGTGAACGTCAAGATGAAAAGTGATTTCTTGTGCTTCTACTTACATGCACTCCCCAATTATTACATTGCGGCTCAGAGTTGCCACTCAGTTCATGGATGCCCGACTGTGAAATAGATATGGAGCGCTGCGACTGTCTTTCCAGACCGGAGCCAAGCCAGGAGCCAAGACCGGCCCAACCCTGCCAATTCAACACTACCATCTGTGCCCTCAATAATAAGCGTTTCGATCAAGCCGGATGCAGGTAAGGCCTACCAGACAGATGCTCCAGAATAAAAACTCCTTCTTTATTTAATCTAGTCTAATATAGACTTTTTAATTAAGCAACAGGTAAAATGATATGAAAATGCTATCAAGGAAATAAATAAAATGGCACAAGGTAGATCACAGATCTCCACCAAGGCCCATCGTGTTCTCTTTTTGTCAGATCTGGATTCGCACCAAAATTCATCATATTCTTCAATTTACTGAATGCCCATCGTCTCAGCTACACCTTCTAGACCGTGTTGTTCCTACAGTAGCTGAGAATAGACCCCCCCCATATGAAAACATATTTAGATTTGTATTCTCATCTGCACTCAGCCGTCATAGATGCTCACATCCTTAATATGCCTGATTTTTTTTCATCAAATCCATGAAGTGTTTCCTTAGAATAAATCTCTCTGCTATTTATGTTTCTAACTTTCTGTTTTTATTCTCTTGTCTCTGTTTCATTTCATCCTCCTGTAATTTATTAGAATGACCTTGTTCAGTTTGTTTCTTTGAAACAGAGACAAGAGAATAAAAACAGAAAGTTGTTACAAAATGACAAAAAAAAAACATTCCCTCATCTGTGACTTTTCCGGATAAGCTAAAAAATGTCATGAATTCTTACTTTGCCTTCTGCTACAAGAAACATGCTTTAAGTTTCGTGGAAATCCGTTCACTTGTTACTATGTCATCTTGCTCACAAACAAACAGACAGGGGTGAAAACATAACCTCCTATAGGTGGAGGGAATTGAACGGGGAACAGCGAAAGTAGCAGGATGAAATACTAGAGTTGGTGAGGACAGCAGCTACGTACAGGGTGAAGTGAATAAACAGTTTCTACATGACCCCTCTCTTATTCACAGGTGCAGACCGACCAAGTAGAATTCCACCGGGGAAGTAAACAACGACAACCTGCTCACCAGAGAAAAGGGCAGAGAAAAAAAGGCTCATAATTTATTTACAGTCCTATTTATGCTGATCACTTTAACTAATTAAGATGATATTAACTCACAAGGTTGTGTTAATTGTTTTTACTTTAACATTCTTACCTTAAGTCTCAATCAACGTGTCAAGTTTGTTTTGTACATTTGTTCTTTGTGCACTGAATATGTAGTTTATATTAAAAGATTATTTTTATAATTTGTATTTGGAATGAATGTATGAGTTATTGCTGAGCTCCTATCCACTTTTTTGTCAACAACAACACCCAGTTAGCTCATTCTTGTTACTTCTGAAAGATAATAAGGATACTTTATAAAAAATGATTCACCCTCTGTGGAAGTTTTCATGTTTTATTTCCAGTCAAAGGAGATTTTGGTTCTTAAATCTCTGAGAAAATGTTCAACGAGAAAGTTGTAATGCCCTTGTTTTTATTTCAACATGTCAACATTAGCTGTTCGGTTGAGTTGAAGTGTGATACTCGGCACCGTTACCCCTATGAAAAATAGTTTGTCAAGGTCATGTAATGAATTATGGGATACGTTGGGCTCCACACGCTGGAGCCTTCATTTATCAGGGATGTAAGGACGCATTCAAAGGAGCCTTGATGCGATTCAATCAGTCTTTAATTTAATTCACTGAATTGATTCTGTAGCTGTGTCTCAGTACAGTCGGTCCAGGGTGTACACCTCGCCTCGCCCCAATGTCATTTGCAATTGGCTCCCGCTCCCTGTGACCGTCAGCACATTGAGATGATTGGTGCACGGACAATGAGCCTAAAGCATAATGTCATTAAGGCTCTCAGGCTCAAGGTCTCTACTCAGTTGAGGATAGGAATACGTGGAGTGTTCTTTCATGATTCCTGTACAGAAATTAAGCAGTTTTACAAAGAAACAGGACAAATTGTCCACATGGGCAAAACTGACCAGTCCACACAGACTCAAGGCTGCGATTTCTGCCTAATGTGCATCCACTCAATAATACTGAGATCACAGCTGCAAACAAGTATTTTTACATTTGTGATTCATTTAGATCACTTTAAACCTTTTTTTACATTTGTTAAACTTTTTATTAGAGTCACACACACAAAATGCCGGACTACTTTTAACCAATGTTGCAAAACAAAACATTTTTATATACGATTAAGCTGCTGTTTTGCTAATGTGACATTTGCTGCCTTGCTCTTAGAGTCTGTGAATTATTTCTTAGCCAGATGGTGGCAGAGCTGATAGAAATCTGCACCTCCTATACGTTTTATACTGGATATGTATTTGAGCTTCCAGGTGAAACTCCATATTCTCTGATAACAAGGACTCCGCGGACTGTAAATACAGCATCTCGTAAAAAACATGTCAGCCATTTGTAAATGTGTTGATTTTACTGTTGTTGCTTGGTGAATGTATTGATTTCCAGTTTTGTATTCCTCTATATCACCTGTAAAATGTAAACATCAAAGCGTGCCATATACGTGCCTCCTTATTCTCTTTGAATGGATTTTGTGACCATCATATATTGATTTAAGATACCATAATATTTTCCTGTCATTGTGTCTCCGATATTTTGCCGACTTATCCATCCACCTCAACCTCCTCATACAAACGCAACCTTCATCGCTTCTCTCTGCTCCCATCAGACGTCCTATGGCCACTAGAGGTCGCCCAACAAAACTTTTTTTGCTTTGTAAAAAGCTGCTGAACCAGTCTGTCAAAGCTTGTGACTCATTATCCTTGATTCATCCAATTTCTGACTTTCTAATGTTCTCATCAGTCCCCACAGAAGACAAATGCATCAAAATAAAAAAATACAACATTCCCAAAACAGGTGAACTTTTGTGAAAAACATCACATACAGGCATTAAAAACTATTCTTATTTATCTCTTATCCCATCATATAGTATTCAGGGTTGTATAAAGTAGATTAAAGTTCAAATAAAACTGAAATAAAGGTTGGAGTTTTATTTTTATGTAAACCTCAATGAAAAATACAGTATATCCTTTAAATGCATAGATATAAAAACAGCAATATATAATTTTCCAAGGAAAAAACTAAATCATCAAACACTGTAAATACTGAAATGTGTCAAAGCCAACTTTAAACAAAAAACTAAATTAAACAAAAATTGAATCCAAGAGATGAAATTCAAAACAAATACCTTATACAGCATTAAAATAACAAAAGTAAAGACTATGAAATAATCATATCTTCCTTTTAATCATATGCAAAAGTAGAGATCTAGAACATGGTAAATAATCAATTGAATTATATGACAGTTAAAGAGCATGAGGAATAAAACATTTTCAACACAAGATTGACTTTCTGGTGTGAGATGATTACTGATGCTGCAAAGTCCAATTATAAATTCTGTCAACAAGGTAGAAATTCCCCATGAGACAACACTGACATCAACTGTGGGAAATAATGCAATGACATTTCAGCTCTCTGATGTGCTTTGATAGTTCTGACACTTTGCATTTGGTCGCTTCCCAGGCAGGCGGCCGTGTAACAAGGGTGCCAACCACATATGGATCAATATGCCGCTCGGTGAACACATACAGAGCCCATAACACTGACCTTTAGAGAGACCGTGTGAGAGGCGCAGGAGGGCAGAAGTGTTTCATTCTTTTTCTCCTCCTATTCAGGCAGTTCTGAGTAATCAAGGCCCTGTTCACATCACATCTATATTCACACATTTTGAATGGAAATGTCTGGAGCAACTGACTCAGACATTTGTGTTGTGTTTTTTTTTTTTATGTTTTATTCATATTTTTTTTATAATACACCCATGCATCCCACATAGCAAAATTGTTCTGTTCCCAGATTTGGCCCACATCCCACATCCGGCTCAGATACCGCATGGCATGATGGCCCTTGGGCGGTGCACTCCTGTTTGCCAGATCTGAGCCACTAGTAGCCATTTAGGTTCCTGCTCTCTGCAAGGTGTAATCCGACCCTAAAGTGGACCATATGGCCCAAATAGCATTAAACTAATTCCAACTTTTGGTTGACATGTGGTATTTCTATGGCTTACTTGTGGCCCAGATCTGGCAAACAGGAGTGGGCCGCCCATGTCCCATCATTCCAGTTGGTATATGAGGAGGAGGAAGGGAAGATTTGGAAAGTGAATGTACCATTGGTACCAGGTGGTAATCGACACCAGGGCTGTAACCCCCTAACTTCCAGAGTGGCTCCCGCAGAGCAACACCTGAGATCTGTGTCCAAAAGTATTCAGGCCAAGCAGCAGATAAGATCCTGCACTGCAGAACCCCCAGGCTCCCAGGAATCTGGTCGAGGACCCAAGCTCGAACACAAAAGCGCCAACATGCGTGAGTGGGGATTTAATTTAATTATATTTATAACATGCCTGAGTATCTCTACACATTCTGACTTACAATAATTTCACTTTATGTCATATCTGTAATCCTGTTGGTGTGACTGTGAGAGTTGCTCGTGCAGGATTCCTTCTGGAACCATGACAAAGTTTGTTCCTACTCTATTGTCCTATGCTTCAGATCCTATCTTTTTGGATTTGAATGTATTGCAGGAAACATTCCTCCTGACTTCCTGCAGGAGGCAGGACTTTTTCTTATTGGATTCATTTATTGTGCTTAAAACCCCCAGAGCAACACTTTTCTGCAGGTAGAACTTAAAAAAGAGGGATTTCATACACGTGTGAATGGGCTTTTATTTCGTCTTAATCTGTTTTCTTTTGTTCCTTACACTAAAAAGATAATAAGGGATCCTTATTTACATTGCAGAGTTTCACAGACTGTAAAGATGACATGTTAAGTAGAAGGTTGAGACCATGCAGGACAGAAATTTGGCAACGGACTCGAAACCACAATTAAACAAACACTATCCAGACTGAATTATACACCCACTCGTCACAACCTGGGCATGATCCTGTCCCTGTGTGAAGCACCAAATTAGGAAACCGTAGCGTGATATGGTGACTGTAAATCTATGTGACAGTGCAGAATAATCATGTCCAGTCAACAGTGGTGCTGACATTATGTGATGTATACACACGACCGAGGCCATGAAAATAACTCAAGTATAAAAGGTGAACACGAGGATTCACTTCGCAATAAAATGTAGAGAGGGATTAAATGAAATTATGTTTATTTCACATTATTTTTCCTCAACTGGTGAGAGAAAATGAGTCTGAACCTTCTGTTGGTTTAATTTCCTTGAGAACTGCATGCAAATTGGATTAACACAACTAGAAAAAACACACATTGCATAATCCCGACACAAAATTACAAATGTGATCTCAAACACACGCGTTCACGTTCAGTGTTTATTTTTCACACTGTGTTCAACAGGGACACGGCTCAATATACAGGCCTGTAACCAGAGGACGGCTTACATTGAAAGAGTATCTCTGCTTTAAATTTCACAGCAATCACAGCACCTGACATCTAGAGATATACACATATACACAGCAATATGGTGCAGGCAGAGTTTCACACATCAATAGTCAGTAGAATATCCATGTACATTTAAATATCCCCCTGTGGATCACATTGACTGAACTTTCATATCAAGGCAGCGGCACTGCAGATGTAAATAATCTCGTTTAATATAGTTCTGTCCAGAAATCATGTTTCAAGGGGATTGCATTCCCTTCAGTGAAGGAACGTCTTGATCCAAGAGACACCATTGGAACTACAGAGGTTATCAGTCCATATGCTGCAGGATACGAACGCTGCCATCTTCAAGTAGAGCCAGAGTCATTCAGAGCCAGAGTCTGTCCACTGGGGATGGAGCTGCGCTGTCGAGGTCCTGTCAATGCACACGCTCGAAACAATGGTGAGTCAGTCTCAGCTGTCAATCATGATGTTTCACCCCGATTTTATAGAATCAAATTACAACCAATTTACCAGAAACATTTACATTTTAACAGCGTGATTAGAACTAACGCAAATGACAGAAACCATCTTTGAGAAAAGCAATGTAATGGCGACTTTTTAGCTTGGTCCATGTCCCATCCACTAACATGGAGGAAGCAAGGTTTATGACCTCCAGGTGACACTATGGCTTCACTTTAGTCGTCCATCTTTATAAAGTCCATGGTTGTGTTATCCCTCTGAGAACGTTAACATGTTAAAGATGTTTGTTTTCAGCTTGAAGCATTGCTGTGCTTTATTACACAACTGGTATGACTGAAGATATGAAATCTGGTCCTGAGCTGTGATTGATCATCCCCCATTTAGAGACGTTCTGTTCTGTCCACATTTATTTTTTAACAAGCTGAACTTTATTTGGTTTTGTGGCGAGTGGCAAGTGGAACATGGTGTTATTATTTGGACAACACACATAACTACACTACACAACACTACACTACCCACTCACACTCACTCACACACAGTCCTCCTGAAAGATCTGTCTTCCGTTGATGATGCTCAGACTTGCCACAGAGTAGTGTGTGCTGCGGATGGAGGTCACACGTGTGTTGTAATGTGTCGGGCTCTGTGAGGAGTGTTTGATGATCATACGACAGCAGCAGCACAGCTGCTGCTGGAACTGCTTCTTGAAGGTCTTGCTCAGCAGGTAAAGGGCAAACGGGTTGAGACAGGAGTTGGTGAAAGCCAGGATACGAGCTGTGACACTGCAAACGAAGTGAACCAGCGAGGTGTCCACCTGGCCGGGGGAAAGACAGGGGATGCAAAACTGAGAAATGTATCAGTATACTATGATACAAACAAATACAAATCACTACACAATATAATCCTATTGTATATAAACAAGAAAATAACTGAAATATAGTCAGTAAGTGATTTAATGTACCTGGGAGTAGTGGTAGGAGCGGTACAAGTAGATGACGTGACTGGGAAGCCAGCAAACAGCAAAGAGGCCAACAAACACCAGCACTGTCTTCGCCAAACGCTTTCTTGATTCAACCTGCGGGTCATTGAAAAGACTTCAAGACAAAGAGCAATGCTAGTAAACAGACGAGACATCGAAACAGAAATAAAATGCAATTTTATTACAACACTAAACACATTGTAACATATATAGTCATATAAACTGTTGAGTTCACTGAGGTTATGTTGTTGATATTATTTCAGTGAATTTCGGGGCTACATACTATATAATAAACTGATTCCAGTATTTTAAGAGTTTGAATTAAAATTTTCACTGTAAATTCATTTCTGAGTACTGATTGACTTAAATAATTAATGATATTAGCATATTGTAAACTGGGATACAGTCCCATTAGTGATAGCGCTAACACTAGCCTGTCGTTTCGCGTGCACGTTGCCCTCTACAGGCAGGTTTGAGGCGCTCCTCATCAGGCTCCGGGCAATGAAGGTGTAGTACACAGAGATGACCAGCAGGGGAATGACGTAGAAAATAAGGAAGGAGGCCATGGAGTGGATCTTAGGGTGCAGATCCCCAGCATGGGGGTAAGGCGCGCAGGTTTTGAAGCTTTCATTGGTGGAGGTGAGGTTGAAATGTGTGGAGGTCAGAGAAGACGGCCTCGGGGATCGCAAGGACCAGGGAGAAGAGCCAGATGAGAGCTGCCTTCAGGACAATGCTGCTCGTGGTGGTTGATGTTTGGATGTCCAACGGCTTTACTATGGCCTTGTACCTAAAGAAAGAAAGAAAGAAAGAAAAGTAGGCAGGTAGGAAGGAAGGGAGGTAGTAGGTAGGTACAGTACAGTACAGTAGGTAGGTAGGTAGGTAGGAAGGAAGGAAGGTAGGTAGGTAGGTAGGTAGGAAGTAAGGAAGGAAGGTAGGTAGGTTGGTTGTTCAAGCGTCCATCCCCCAATTGCAAATACACAGACCCTGACTCCAAATGTGCAAGGTGAAAAGAAAATGTCCGGATGTGTAAATGTGAGCATGATTGTTTGAGTGTATGACAGACAGTCAACCTTCCTAATCTAAAAATAGGCCTTCCTTTAATAACACATATAATAACCATGGACTGTGATAATAACAGAACATTGCTATCGTATCTAGGCAACAACGCTTGGTCCATGGAAACAACAGCACTCACTACAGCTCCGCCTCGTTCTTAAAAAGTTGCGTACACACAGGAGCGGCCAGAAAAGCACACAGACCCTTTTACAAAAGCTGTGTGTGGCAATAATAACAATAATTATAAAATCCATTTCCACTTCCTGCAACAAGCAGGAAACTGGAAGCTTTGATGAATATTCAAATTGTACGATCACACAGTCAAAATGTCTTTCTGGTGCTTTCTTCTTCAGATAATTAGCCGTTTTAACTACAGTGCTCACCTGCACCACATGCAAATGTTTCAGCAAAAAAAAACAATTTCCACCCTGTCCCTATTTTGCAGGCAACAAAGTGACTGTCACTGATACAAATTGAAGAAGAGCGGCCCTTGCTTTTTCTCCTCGTGTAGTAGAATGATAATTAAACAAGGGCAAAAAGTTTGCCGGACCTTTCTCCAGTGCTGACCCAGAGCTGTGGACAGATCTGACAGTGAGCGAGGAGCTGATGATGACAAAGCAAAGGCACAAACGTTTGTGTACTCCTGACAGACACTGGGGATTAGTGAAATGTGAAATGTTTGGGAAAACCCATCAACACTCACCTCTTCAGCAGCCGTTTCACCTCTTATCATTAATGCTCTCTAACATTTCGAACACCTTCCTGTTGCTGCAGCATGTAATTAAAGTTATTGATTACCAATAACACACAGAGGAGCTTGTCTGGCTGAGCAAAAATACTGCTGTAGACTTTTTAACACTAGGAGACATTTCTACCTTTAGGCTATATATGTGAAATGTCAATGTCAATGTCAATTTTTATTTATAAAGCACATTTAAAACAACTTGGTTGACCAGAGTGCTTCACAAAGTATAAAGTACAACAAGAAGACAGCAACACCCAACACATCAGAATATTGTTAAAATAAGAAATTATAATAATTTGTAATAAAATGTTTTATTAGCCTTTTTCTCCACCATCTGTATGTCTTCCATTTCTGTATGCATCATCGCTACGTGGTTCATCATGTGGTCAGTGGTTTCACAGGGGCCGGAAATGTTAACAAGGTCACTATTGATAATACAATAAATTTCTCATTATTATTTTTATTATTGTTGCTCCTGAGTGAAGGCTGTAGTTTAAATCTCTTCTTTATGAGCAGAAATTAAGAAAGCACTTGATAAACAAAACATTCAACAAATCTGACGTAGAACATTAAAAACAATTATCTGTTAAAACTCCTCACCATGCTTGCTCAATGCAATGCTATTGAACTTAGGTCATATTGCTTTTGTTGAAAATGATATTGTGATAAATTTCAGTCCTAGATTAAATTTGGAATTATTAGTACATCACCGTCGGAAACCAAGTTGTGGCTGCGGGAATGAGTCCAGTGAAACGTTAATGTGAGTTTCACAACGTTTTGGGGTTTATAGGAGCAAAATACTCCTCATTAACACTTTGATTATTTTATAAAAGTCTTAATGAGGAGTTTCTGTTCCTGAGAGAAAATGACTCAGTGACCATGAGATAAGGACAAAAAGAGGAAAAGTAAAACACCCACACATTGATTATTGCATTGATTTCCAAATAAAAACCTTATCCTTACCTGAACCAAGATCAATTCATGCAGTGTGTTCATTTTCACACACATACACACACACACACACACACACAGGTCTCCATGACTCCAGAGGACATTACATTGACTTTCATTTATTTCCAAGAGACTTGCTCTAACCCTAACCATTACTATACTTGCCTAACCCCTTATCTTAACCTGAATCTTACCCTTAACCCAAATGTAAACTTTAAAACATTTCTTTATGGGGACTTGATTTTTGTCCCCATATGGAAGACACATCCCCATAATGTGAAAATAGATTTCGGTCCCCCAATACCTGAACCACACAAACCACACACACACACACACACCACACACACACACACACACACACACACCTGAAACATGTCAACAGCGTTAAACAGTGGCCAGCTTCGTGCGTAAAACTCTGATCAGCACACGCGTATATTTGTTCAGCATTTAAGACAACAGCCCTAACCCTAACCCAAATACATGTAAAGGATAACATTTGTATGAATGCCTTTAATATTGTATGTAAAGTCCTGGTCGGTATAGAAATGACAACAGAGGTGGAAGCCTACCTGTCAGCAGAGAGAGCTGTGAGAGTGAACACCGACACCCCAACCGAGGTGAGCTGAATGAAGGGGATGACTTTACAGCCCACTCTGCCGAACAGCCACTCCTCTGACAGGTAGCGGCTGGCGTCCACCGGAGCGCAGGTCACCAGCAGCAGCACGTCCCCGAGCGCCAGGCTCGACATGAAGAGGTTGGGCACATTGCGCGTGGACTTGGCCGAGCAGAAGGTCTTGATGAGGGTGATGTTGCCGATCAGACCCAACACGCTAATGACACCGTAAACCGAAGCGATGGCGACGCCGGAGAGCAACATCGTCCGCGCCGGGGCTTTGGAGAGGAGTGCGCGCGTTTGGCTGCAGATGTCCTCCCACCGTCACCCCAGCTGATGCTCGAGAGATTTCTTTAGAAATAGTTCAAACTGAAACACGGATGAGCTTTTTCAGGTTATAGAGAGGAAGAGAGAACTACTGAGGACGGTTAAGTGTCCAACTTGGTGTCCTCTTCTGTGTGGAGCGTATTACTCCGTAGGGGCTGTCACCCAGTGCGCACAACTTACCCAGCATGCGCCAATGCAGGGCTCAACGATCAATATGAATGTCTGTGGTATTGAATTAACGAGATAAAACAAGATGTTACGTACAAAATTTGAAATTCGTTATAAATGTTTTAGAGAAGAATCAAATCATTGGTTTAAAAAGAGACATTTACATATTTATTTATTTTTTACTTGTCTGAGTGAAAATATGTTATCCTTTTATTTCCTCTTTTCCTGGATTATAATGAATTCCTGTTTTTACTGTCAAAGTGATCTAACAGCACATCAGGTGAAACAACACTTCTGAGTCACCTTCTGAGTGGATCAGGGCACAGTTATGTTCTTATCTGCTTTTAAGGGTAATTATTTCACCAGGTCTGTCTTTCCCTATTTCAAATCCCATTCATCCATATGACTTATTCAATATTTCATAGTCAGTGTGATTACTTTCTGATGACAAGCAGGAAGTTCAAATAAGCAAACTTTCTTGTTAGTACTTTCCCACTTATCCATTCGCTATGTATTACTGCCACCAGCAATTATCCGGATATGTTATTAGAATATGTTTTTAATTGAAACAGTCTGCAGTGTTATTATTATTAGTAATATCAGCAAACAGCCACGTCACGCCACACTCTGTAAGGTCGCACTGAGATGCCGAGGTCATTAAGACTAAATACAAAGTACAACTTAAAGGATCAGTGTGTAGAGTTTAGGGACATCTAGTGGTGAAGCTGCATGCTGCAGCTGAACGCCCCTCACCTCACCCTCCCCTTCCAAGCATGAAAGAGAACCTGTGGTAGCCTTCAGTGGTCATAAAAACTCAAAAGGTGTTTAGTTCTACTGTAAAAACCCGGCGTCCTTCGTAGAGAGGACCTGCTCCAGATGTAAATAAAAAGTATTTAAATATAAAGGGCCCATTCTGGGGTAAAGCTATACCTTCAGAATGGGCATATAGATGAAACACACTAGTGAACACATCACTAGATTATTTTATATTCAATTGCTGTCAATAGATCCCTTTCACCTAAATCTTACACACTGGACTTTTAAGCCAATAGTGATACTTTGCAGGTGTTTTGTCCTCATGAAAAGTATTGGACAAATAATAATTTTGACCAGATGGTGGTGCAAGAGGAACATTTAAGGGAGGACCAAAGCTACTATTATTCACTCTGAGGACATGAGTATTTGTACTAACTGTCATAACAATAGTGTGGCTATGAGTAGAGCGAAGCAAACCATTATGATTTATTTAGATTCCCTAAATGATGAAGTTACTCTTAGACCTAGAAACCTACATGTTAAGATTCTGTGCTCAGCCTCTGGTGATTTGAAAATATAACCCATGACAGAAGTCTGAAAACGATTGAAAATGCATTAACCTGAGAGTGAGTCATGTCATTCTTCTCTGAGGGATGTGAGATGGAGGTGTTTTTCACAAACAAACAAATTTATCTGATCCCTTGGTAGCCAGTGGGCTCCTGCAGGAAGCCACGTCTCCACAGACTCGGGACAATGGACCTCCACAGGTACCAGAGATGAATAAGGGGGTGACTGCTCCCTCAGCAGGCTCTCAAGGGGATCCATAAAAGACCCCCCTTACAGTTGATGCATTAACTAATTTCTTTAACACAGACATCACAGAGGCAAGCACAGAAATAGCATAATCAGGGCTGGGATGTAAGATGCCACTGAGAAAGAACATCTCTAATCCCCGTGTGTCTCTGTGGTTTGTCAAGAGCCGCCAGGCAATGTTACCTGCTTTAATTGTATGAGATAGCAAACAAAAGGTACCTTGGGGTCCGGAGTCATTATGTGGAGGCGAGATAAGACTGCCGGGAGCACAAGAGATGAAATTGATTGTAGCGTTAAGCAGGGGAAATGAGGGAACCAGAGACAAAATGAAAGGAGCCTGGAGGTGAGAGGGTGTTTAAACATTCTGCGGTGGAAATTGGTCAACAAACAAGGTTCTGAGACAAGGTGTCTTTGTAAGTTTATTTGTAAAAGCTTTTCTGCAGAAAGGATCACACAGGCAAGGTGGGGGTTGCAAGTGAGATGAAAAGTGAAGTGTCTCTGTGTGGGTTACCTCCTGACCCAAAAAACACGCAGGGCGGGTGTGTGTGTGTGTGTGTGTGTGTGAATGTATTGTTCTGTATCTGGAACAGTCTGTAAATGTGTGACTTAGGCTTAGCTTCATCCTAAATGTGTTGGACAGTCCAATCACAGAGTACATCTAAGGTCACTATAGAATTCAGGTGACCTCAGGATCAACTTCTGCAAGACATGAGTAGAAAATGTTTATGTCGAGCTGTACCCTAGATGGAAATATCTGCGGTAAGCATAAACTTAGAAGTTATTAAGTAAATTTCCATTACAATTCTCGATTATGTTTGTACAGTATATGCATGCATCTGTGAATTTACATGTATCAGTGAAAAAGAAAAGACTCACTGTGATTATACAATAAGGTAAATGAGTCACTTATATGAGCCAGGGACAAAATGTCACATAAATATCAAGCCAAAGATGATCAATACAGCAGAAATACAGAGTTTAATTGTCCTTCGTAACAGTCGCCTGTCTGAAATGTGGTTTAGCACAAAATGCCAAATTGAAGCTCTTGTGAACTTGCATTGAGCCGAACAAACTTCTGCACGGAATAACGTGTATCTATTTTTATCTATATATGTCCCATCTACACTTATTCACTCCATATTGGGACACTCCAGTTATACAAAAAACATTTATGTAAAACATTTCACTCTCACTAGACCATCGAGGTCCCTTGAGTAACATTCTCATAGCATCTTTTTAAACAACCTCCCTTTTTAACCCTCTATAAGGGTTTCTTTAACCGTTTATTTCTAGTGGGACCACAAGTGGGCAGTATAGAACAATGTGCAATATGCTTTGAACTGAGACATCTTCCCTCAGTTGAGATTGAATTACATAATTTAACTGGAGTGTCCCAATAAGGAGTGAATAAGTGTACATGTGACACAAAATGGAAATACAACAAAGAGGCATTTTGAACACAGCAGCTATCTTTCTTCATTTCTTCTTACTTACTTACTATAATTTTTATTACGGAGACTTGTCATCATAACCCGATGAATTTAATATGAAGTTGTGAGTAGCATAAAGTTGTGAGTAACTAATATTAAGTTGCGAGAAACTTCATCTTTGTGTGACATAATGTAGGACGGTGCTCTTGGGTATTTTTTGCCACCCAATGAGTAATGTTATGTGAGTGTAACACAGATCAGCTCAAGGTAGAACCAAGGTCAGGCATGAACTCTGCACAGCTCCTACGGAGAATATCAGGAGATTCTCCGGAGTTCGGTGCCTGTCTGGAAGCAGCTTTAGTGTTTTGTGTGTGTGGTTGGTGACTAAAACTTACTTAAATCTTGTATCAGACATTCGAGGACAATAATCCGGTATACATCCCCCGCCCTCTTTCTTTCCGTGTGTATGTGTGTGTGTGTGTGTGTGTGTGTGTGTGTGTGTGTGTATATGTGTGTGTGTGTGTGTGTATGTGTGTGTGTGTGTGTGTATATGTGTGTGTGTGTGTGTGTGTGTGTGTGTGTGTGTGTGTGTGTGAGAGAGACTGCCTCAGGTGATAAATCCTCGTCCAACCAGTCTGACAGGACAAAATGCTTCTCTTGTTCCAACAGCACACATCAGCTTCTCACTGCACCGTAAACAACTGTGTGTGAAGTGCTCGGTTGTGTCCACCCTCAAACACCCTCCCTCTCTCTCTTGCAACATAAAGCTGAACAATGAAAAGAGAATAAACAATGGAGCTTATATTGACAACATCAGCTCCAGAGTTCAAGACGAATATGCCAGATTTGAATGTCTTTTAATCATGAACGGCACCTGGGTCTCCCTGGAAAAGTCCAACGCACTGGATGATGGGACAAGCCGCAGCACGTCAGGTGGGCGCAGCAAGAATGTAACCTGGACAGCAGGGGCCGCGCTGATTGGCTGAGAGCGCTGTCAGTCACCGGGAAGCGTCGGACCGCACCCAGGCGACACATCACCTGCAGGGAAACCGACGGGTTTCGACGCAGCTTCGCACCGGGCGGCTCAGGTTCATTTGAGAGGAACAAATCCCGCGCAGGAGAGTCATTACCGGCTGGTTTGAAGAGGACACGAGTCTCAGCTATGGACGGGAGGATTTCTGCGTTAGCTGTGCTGTGTCTGGGTGAGTTTTCCCCTGAGAATTAACCAACAGCCCTCGTTTCTCTGAGCTGCCACACCTGTTTGCTCGGAACAGGCCCAGAGGAACCTGTTGCCCTGTCTCCTTAGGTTGTTTGTAGTAAACAAAATAAAACAAACTCAAATTTACAATGCACAAAATTTAGAAATTGTTTAATATTAATATATTTAATATACTTTTCTAATAAAGTATATGAGTCTGTGTGGATGCATCAAAGAAATATGTTGATTGATTATTTTCTTGATCCTTAAGTAAATAATTTAGTCGATTAACTGGCCATAACAAGCTAATTGTAAGTTTTCTCAGATGTCTTGTGTTTCCTGTTTATTCGACAGACATTTGGTTCAGATGTTTAATATGCAAGTTAACACAGGGTCGACAGTACAATGAAAGTTGTTGGACAAGAAGAAACCTGTCAGCTCAGCAGTGCAATAGTTAAATTAAGATAAAAGCAAGGTATAATGATACAATACGAAACTAAGACTATATACATTCAGAGGTGCGGTGTGATATTCGATGCAAATGCAACGACTTTAACTGTATGGAGTGTGTGTGTGTATAGTTATTGCACATGCGTATGTACAGTTATTGCACCGTGTGTATCCGTTTTTTCACATTTTTCCAAATTCCTGATGGTAGAAACTGTTCTGTGGCAGCGTCCTCACCCGTTATCCAGCCTCACCCATGTGGAAGTTGACGTTTATCTCACCTCTGAAACCCTCACACAGGGCCCTCACTTAAGGACTATCGATTAATTCCTGTTTGGATATGGATGATAATTGCGTGGCTTTCAATAGCTTCCATGTCCTATGGTTCTAAATCCTTGAAGTTGCTCTGACTACACTGAACAAACATAGCACATCTGTTTTTATTGGATTTTAGTGTGTATACAGACGTGAGCCACTTCAGGCTATGATGTGCAACTTATGGCCAAAATGGATGTGAGCCGAAAGTTGCTCACTTAAAATCGGCAAATGTGTCCCAATTATCAAATGTGGGCCTTTTGGAGCAAACATCATACCTCAGCAAGGTGGGATCTAAATGTGTACCTGAAGTGGCCCGTGTGGTAAATGGTGACTATGGCCCAAATAGCACGAAAAACAAAGTTGGTCCACGTGTGGCAACTTTGGTTAACATGTGGTGTTGCTATGGCTTACTTGTGGCCTAGATCTTGCAAACAGGAGCGAACCGCCCAAGTGCCTATTCGCCCCATGTCCCCGCAAATGCTTGAAGTCAGTGGTTCTTATGACAAGGAAGCAATTGAAAAACATATTTGAAAAAATAATATTCACGTAAAATAGAGTCTTGGCCATCGCTGGGTTACACTTAGTGAGATAACTGCCACTACATCCAGAGCAAATGTCTGTGAAAAATCCGACATAAATCACCTGGAACAGCTTCAACCAGTTTTTGTTCTCTCTGTGTGTGTGTGTGTGTGTGTGTGTGTGTGTGTGTGTGTGTGTGTGTGTGGGCGGGGGCGGGGGCGGGGGCGGGGCGATGAGGTATTGTGTGAAATTCCCAGTAATTTGGGCAAAGGTGCACGTAACAGAATAACCTCATCATGCAGATTGCTGTTCGGTGTTTTTATATGATAGACAATTGCTTGCATATGACTATAATCCATTTATTCATTAATACCTTTTAAACCTGTGACAGTGTTGTCCAGCGTTGGAGCCCTCGAGGTCGTCATCCCGAAGGAGCAATATGAGTTTGCCAGAGGGGACAACATCACACTGCCCTGCAGCTTCAAAACCAAGCTTGCTGACCCCTCACTCGTCATTATCTCATGGTCAGCTGAGGCTCCAACTGTTAACGCTAAGGAGGTCAGTCTCTATCCATCCGTCTCACTGTCATCATCCTTTGTTTTGTTCCTCTTTTAATGTTCCTGTGATGCTGTTGTTGTTGTCCAACAGACCCTGATCCTCACCTACTACTCTAATAGTAAACTCACTGACATCAAGTCAATGTACGAAGGCCGAGTGTCTCTGGACGTAAGCATTCCTACTGGAAAGGCCAACCTGCAACTGTCCTCCATCACGTTAGCAGACAACAAAGTGTTTGAGTGTCGTGTCCAGATCCCAAAGGATGATGAGGGCATTCCGGCAGACACTGCACGTTTGGTGGTCCTAGGTAAAGTTGCATTTGCTTTCAAAGAAATTTGTTTGCTTGTTTGCTGCCGTGAAGTGAACAGAAAAAAAACCCCCACATCCCATGTGAGCTGCTTCCTGAATGTGTCACCACTCGAACACAGATCTCTTTTCCCCTGCTCTGTGGTGATCTGTGGTAATATTGTGCTGTATCACACAGAGAAGAGTAAAAACACTTTAGATTCACTGTGAGACTTTAGCAGGTCGGAGGATGTCAGTTGAGTAGTTTGTCTATCATATGTGGCTGAGGACAAATTTGTGTTCATACAGCAAAAACATGTGGGTGCGTTCAGACCTGAACTCAGCGCCGACCAAATGTGTCCTTGGCCACATTGATTTATTCAGGCCCTTCTTACTCCGCTCTCTATCTTCTCACACACAGTGACATTGGACACATCTGTCAACTCAGACTGGGTAAAAATAACATATAATCCACGCTTATTTGCAAAAAGAACAGGGAAGTAAGATCCAATCACGCACATTCAGGACACATTGTATTGCCAGGTATGAACAGAGGAACTTAGTGGTGTCCATTCGAGACTGTTGTTTATACCAGGTGCAGACTGGCAACATATCCAATGTGTACTCCACCTATCGCCAAATGTCAGCCGCGATAGGCTTCAGTCCCTGTATGACCCTCAAAGATCCTCATATCGCCAGTGGGTGGATGTAATATTTTATTACTCATATACTGTGTGCTACTAAAGAAGTTGTTGTTAATTTTATGGACACATCACACCTCATTTTTCATTTAATTTGTCTAGTGGCCCCGTCCACGCCCATCTGTAAGACCCAGGGAAAGGCAGAGTACGGCCAGAACATCAACCTGACCTGTGTGTCTGCGGAGGGCTCCCCAACGCCCACGTATAAGTGGGACAGTCGTGACGTGCGGAACATGCCACGTGCTGCCCCACACCCCAGAACCACGGACAGTAAGTATCAATGTCGTCTCTCAGCACATGAAGTTTAATTTTCAAAAGAATGACCATGGCCGCAATCGGGGTGAGAATGAAGTCGCGTTATTCTTTTTGGTAAACTGTCAAGTCAATTTTCAGCCAAGGTTTAAGTGTGTGGTGCTCATAAGACTTTCACTTCAGACACTGTTCAAACATTTCAGAGATTTAGTGGGAGTCAAGTGCTAGGTAACATTTTTTTAGAGGCTGTAATAAGATTTACAGCAAAATCAAGGTCTACATTGTTACTGTAAAGAACGATTTATACGAGGCAAGGCAAGTTTATTTGTATAGCACATTTCAACAACAAAGCAATTCAAAGTACATAAAATGCAAATAGCATCATGACAAATTGTAAAAGCAAAATAAGAAAATAAGCGTTAAAAAATAAATTAAGACTTAAATACAGCATAAAATAATAATTATTTGATTTCATAAAAGGCCGTTGCAAACAGGACAGTCTTCAGCATTGATTTTAAAAGAACATAAGAGATGAAGCGCACCTGCAGGTCTCTGGGAGCTTGTTCCACAAGTGGGGAGCGTAGAAACTGAACGCTGCTTCTCCAGAAAGCAGACCCTGCTCCAGACCACCTGAGGGGTCTGGATGGTTCATAACGTAGCAGCAGATCAGAAATAGGTTTTGGCCTTAATAAACCAAGAGCAGGATTTTGAAGTCAATTCTTTGACAGACAGGGAGCCAGTGTAAAGATCTTTGAACTGGAGTGATGTGATCCACTTTCTTGGTGTTAGTGAGGACTCGAGTAACAGAGTTTAGTGGCTGATGGTTTCAAAAAAAGTTACATCACCAAATTAGCTTTTTACATAAGCAAATATAAACATGCAAATCTTTGTTTAGGATCTTTTACATTATTACAGGTGTGACAGGTGGGACAGTGGAGTCAGAGTACCTCAATAAACGTTAAATAAAGGGTGTAAAAGTATTGAAAGATTGCACCCCGCCCCCCATTTGCCTCACACTGGTTTGATCCACCTCAACTTTGTATCACCAAAATGTACAAATGTAATAAAACCTTCAGGAATTTTGAGAAACAGCATGTTTTTTTTTTTTTAATTAAACCTCGAAGTTTCCAGGATATTCATTTTGCAGCATTGTAGAACTTGTTTTCAATCAAATAGGAAGCAATAAAATCCCAATGTGCACAGTACATGTAACTAACGCTTTGTCTTTCAGAGGGTGGTATCCTGTCACTGTACAATATCACCAAAGACACATCTGGATTCTACACCTGCACCTCACGCAACAAGATCCGCGCTGCTACCTGCAACATCACTCTTGCAGTCATGCCACGTGAGACACCTTCACATTTCTGCTTTTCATGAACAGTCTTGGATAAATACATATTGACAGTAATTTACTGTAACATCAGCCATTCAGATTTTTTTTCTTCTCCTCACTCGTCTTCTTTCAATCCTGCAGCTTCCGTGACCTTTGGTTCCACTGCAATAATAGCCATCGCTGTATCTGCCGTTGCCTTGATCGCCCTCATTGTCATAATCTATTGCTGCTGCCGCCACAGGAAGAAGAAGAAGGAAGAGGAGGAATATGCCATGGGGTAATTTCAAACGAAAAGAATTGTGCACACATGCAAAAAAAATGCAAGCGCTCACACATTGACTGATGAACAGGATGCTGTAATTTGGGGAAAGATTAATACGACCCATTCGTCAGAGCATTGAGGTTCATAGGGAGAGAAATTGAAGAAGAGAAACTACAATTACCGTTTTGTGGTTTCACTGTATGCCTCAGTTAGTAGAAAATAGGTCAAAAGGAGAATTCACCTGCATAGCCAAAGAGTCAAATATAACTCAAAAGATCAGATACAAGTTGTACAGGTGCTCAACATGTAGAACTGAAACAAGAACAGGTTAAAGTTAGCTTTCTTAAAGAAGGCAGAGTCACACAACCTGTCGCACAACAAAGAAGGGTCCATTGTTGCTGAGAAAGCTAAATAATCGTTCCTTTAGAGAGTTAAGAAGAAATCCTTATTAACCTAATAACCTCGTCTGCTCCCAGATTTCTTCAGCTACATTTGTTCGGACTGTGTCAAACAGCCAACACAAATGTCCCTTAAGAAATGCACAAAAACAAAACTCTTGCCCCATCTAAGTAATTTGTGTCCGCTTTCCAGAGTCCCTGGGGAAGAGTTCCACGACAAAGAGCCGGCAAGAAATGGTGAGCGTCGCCAAGCTGATCGGGAGGATGACACCCATGTTGATCGTGACCCCAATGAGGAACGAAACCAGCGAGGCTACGACAGTCGCAAGGATTACGACGAACCACACAGCGAATATGATGATCGTCGCAGCGACTACGATGATCGCCGCAGCGACTATGATGATCGCCGCAGCGACTACGATGATCGCCGCAGTGACTACAACGACCGTCGGAGCGACTACTCTGACCGCCGTGACAGGAACCGTGATCGCAACGAGCGCCCTGACGACAATCGGGACGACAATCGGAGCTACAATGACCGCAGAGACCGCCGCAATGATGTTGACGACCGTTACGATGAGCCCTATGATGATCGACCACCCGTGCCAAATAATAAACCACTGAGGAGGGATTATGACGACTAAGTACTCCAGTCTGAACCAACGCCTGTCTTCTATCTTCTACTTCACACCTCACGCTGTGATCTAATTGGTTCAAACAACATTTTGACTCAGTAGACCTATAGCTATGACATAATTAGCTCGAAAATGGCAACATGTATTGGCTACTAGACTTAAACATGATCTGTTATCACATGTTTGAGAGGTGGTAAAGTTTAAGGTTGGGGGGGTTAATCTCGGTAATATAAAATAGATGCGACTGGAAGCACGTGACTCGGAGAATCAGTTGGGGAAGGGTGGGTGGGTGGGGTCAACAGTTACAATCCCATTTAGGTTACATCCGTACTACTACGTTTTCGTTTGAGATCAATTGAGGTTTGGAAACGCTGCTGTTTGGAAGCGTTTTAGTTTGGACGGGCAGCAACAGAGATGGTTGGAAACTATGACGTAGACGAGCACAACGTGTTGCTGACATTAACCTCTACTAACAGCTGGCAAACCTAGGAGACGAGCTATTATTCGAGCAATTCTTGTTTACGCCGGCACATGCATGTCCAGTGTATGCGAGTGGTTAGGTGATATGCATTTGCAGGCGCGTTGGTATGGACGGGCATTAAAACTGGGATCTGCAAGATGAGGCAAAACGTAGTAGTATGGATGAAGGCTTAGGTAAGGTACAAAAATTTCACAGACCCCCCCCCCCCCCAGAACGAACATACCACATTGTGTGTGTGTGTGTGTGTGTGTGTGTGTGTGTGTGTGTGTGTGTGTGTGTGTGTGTGTGTGTGTGTGTGTGTGTGTGTGTGTGTGCGCGCGTGTGTGCGCCTACCACAGCTCAGTCCAGTTGGGTCACATTCTGAAGTGGAGACAAAGATTCTGCCTGATGTGTGGAGGAGACTTGTGTAATTATGTGGAATTTTAGCTTTAAACTTGATATGCTGACACACAAAAGAATGCAAGGCGTTACGACTGTGTGTGTGTGTGGTTGTCATGATTAAGACTGGCTTCTGCTGGTGGGTGTAGTGGTAGTTGATTTTGTTTTTTTATCTAAGGAAGTCACGCCCAAGAAAGGGCTTTGGTTTTGTGTTGTTCTTTATGCTTACTAGAATTACTTTTTTTAATGCAGAAAAAAGCCTTCTCCTTCATTCCATGGAGTGCTTTTAAATGTCTTTCTTTGTTTTTTAACCACATAATAGAAACTAGAGCTAGAATTAAATTTTAATGTAAATAAAAATCATGGTTTTTAACATGTCTTCTTTTAACCATGTTTTTGCAAGTTCAAAATGTGCCTGTTGGTGTGTGGCATTGTTTCAGTAAAGTACAGTTAAATAGTGTGATGGGGGCAATGGCTTCTATTCTTAAGCTCACCAAGCGTCATTCTGTGGGTTGTGTCTGTCACCGTGGTAACAGCAAGTGCATTTTCAAATAAATTCAGGGTTAGGGTCCCGACAACTATTTTGATTTTCTGTATTTTTGAAACAGCGAGTTGTGTCCATTTGAAATATCCTGTATAAAAATAAAGCTGATGAAATATAAGGAATAAAGCTGCTTCTCTGAATCCTTAACACTAGAGGGCAACACAACACCTCCCAAACAACTCAGTTCTCACATGGAATTGACATTTGAATTTGAAGTTTTTTTTTTTTTTTTTAAATGAATACATTAATAATAATATAAAAATATAATAAAATATAGAATTATAATTGTCAAGATTCTAACTATTTTATGATGCTCATCGTCATTGGGAGCAGCAGTAGTAGTATTAATAGTTAAGTACTAATATTGATTGGGATATTAATATCTGGGGAATTCATTCAATTGAATTTTGCATTTTGTTTTAAATATTTTTCCATGTTTCAGACTTTATTCTCCCGTTTCCCTCCATCACTGCCTCCGTCCATTGTCCCTCACCCTTCTGAGTAAACTACCGCAACTACTACCGGATATGTTGTCATTTGGATTTCAAAATAAGATGATAAGCATGATTTTAATCACCTGACGTGACTGATGGCAAAAGCATTTTTCAGACTTTACTTATCTTTACCTGAAACTGTCACTCTGTGAACAAACTTAATGTGTTCAGTATAATTATTTATAATAAATCTAAAAATAAAAGTAGTCTTATGCCCTCAGAGTTTAGTATTAGTAAATCACCATATACATTAAAACACCTCATCTTTCACTCTACTTGCACAGACTATTGGACCCTCATGAGGATATGTAAGTATAATATATATTTACATGTAATATTTTTACTTTCCCTACATTGTTTGGTGCTGGGTCCACACTCACTGGGTTCAATGGTAAAAATACATAACTTCATATGTATGTATCTACATACTTGGTTGATTATTTACATTAGGAGAGGAGGTAGGACTGATATTTGGATATATTTAAAAGGAAGTACTTTCCATGTGGTACTTCAGTACATTTTTGTCTATTTAGTTGTACTTTTAGTCTATAATTATAAGGTTTGAAGAGTCTACTTATATCAGCCAATAATTAATATGCAAGTGTTTACAATAGCATCATCTACAGCATTCTTAATTCAAATGAATGAGTCTGTACTATTCTTACTTCTTACTTACTTTGCAAGTACTTTTACTTTCTATACTTTAAGGATATATAAATGCAAGTACTTTTAATACTTGAAGGATATTTAATAACAAATACTTTGTTAGTACTTTTATTTTTAATAATTTTAGAATATTTAAAAGCAAGTGGTATGCAAGTACTTTTAAGACTTCAAGGATATTTAAAAGCAAGAACTCTGTAAGTGCTCTTACCTTTTAATAATTTTAAAATATTTAAAGGCTTGATTATATTAATGTGGTACTTTTACTCAAGTATGTTTTTGTCTATTTAGTTGCACTTTTAACGAGGTAAAACGTTGAGTACTTCCTCCACCACTGCACACGACATGTAGATACTCTAATCGTTTTCTCTACGCTCATCCTCGCATTCACCGCGTGTGTCGACAAAGCTTTTATTTTGAAACGTGCAGCCTGAAATGCCGAGTTTTATTTTGGCGAGCTTGACGCTGGTCCCGTTATGTGTCAGTTTGTCGGGATGGAGAGAAACAGAGGAGAAGAAGAAGAAGAAGAAGAGTCCGAACATCAGGAGGAAACTTTGGGGAAGTTCTCCCGCAGGATGAGTGAAATGCTCCTGACGCTGAAGTGGTGGATTTGTATCGCTTGTGTTTCAGGTAAGAGAAAAAGATGAAGATGAAGTGCAGCAGGTTGTTTAGCTTCGGTTTGACGTTCGGCTAACGTCTCCTCGGATGAACACACCAACCTGCTGCTTCATGGTTGTTGGGGCCGATTCAACATTTAAACCAAACTTCGATCCAACACGTGGATATTTATACGTTTTTAAATTCCGTCATCTCTAAATCTCGGTTCTTCGGTCGTTCACTGCAGAAACGTGTGAATGTTTCTTTGTGCGGAGCTTCAGGCTCCACATTCAGTCATGTGTGAAAGAGCCACAGACTTTGGGGGGGTCGAGGATTAGCAGGTTTAACTTCTGACTGGTTTTACCACAGGTCGCTCAGTGCAGTGACAGTTTCCTCCACAGCTGCTAATACATTCAAAAGTACTTTTAATAATGGAAAAACACAAAGTACATGCACGTAAAGTACCAGAGGAAGATTGGATCCTTTACTAGTTTGGTATAAAACAAGATAAGATAGAGTTATAAGTAATTATTAAGGCCCGAAGTAAAGATTATGTATGTCCTGATTGAATACATACATATGCATCCATCCATTCATCCACCTATCTTTTCATCCATCCATTTATCCATTCATCCATCTACCGATCCATCCAGCCATCCTTTCAGCTACCTATCTTTCCATTCATCCATCTACCGATCCATCCAGCCATCCTTTCAGCTACCTATCTTTCCATCCATCCATCTATCCATCCATAGATAAGATAAGATAAGACAGTATTTAAAAAGTCTTGTAAAAATCTTTAATTTCGTGAATAAAAAACATTTCTAGGCGTGTCCAGCAAAAACTTAACTGGAAAATCCCCTTAAATTGATCCATCCACCCATCCGTTCGTCTGTCTGTCCGTCCATCCATCTGCTTATCCAGGTGCAGGTCATATTTATTATATATAATTATTAATACAAAAAGCAGGGACATAACTGGGGCTGGCCAGGAAAACAAGATCAATTGATCGTCATTCATCTACCTCAGATTTGTAAAAGGTTTTGTTGTTTATCAAGTGTCCTTCTCTGCTCATAAAGAAGAGTTTAAAACAACAACCTTCACTCAGGAGCAATAATCATCTTAGTCTTTAAACACAAAAGAAATAATGTGACATGAAACATTTACTCTGCATTATCTTCTCACGGACACTTAATATCCAAAGCAAAGTTTCTCTGTCCAATATAACAGTCGCCATCCTTCCATCCTCCTTCAGCTTTCATTTTCTCCTCAGGAGGAGGCTTCCTCACAAAACTAATAAAACCTGGATCGCCTGCAGCTTGTGATCCCAGTAAGACCAACCTCCTGGGTGTTTCTGTTCCAGTTGTTAGGAGTCAGAGAGCAGTGATGTCCTCCCTGAGGAATTTCTGTTTCAATGAGCTTGATTTATCTTGGTCTGAAACGATGCCCCGGTTTTGTTTTTTTATCCGAAAACCACACCACTTCAAACCTGCAACAGTAAAACCTAATTATCCTCAGACGACACAGAAGAAACATTTAAATACATTCCTACAATAAAGTAATCCACCTGTAAAAAACAATAAATCATTGTATGCAGTGCTTACAATGGCATTAAAGGATTTCTGATCATATCCACTGGCTTTTTATTAACAATCTCTGTATATTTCATATTTTTCAGTTCAGTGTAAGCTGTGAATACCACACTGTACATGTGCAAGTATAATAATCCTGCTTTTATTTTGAAATCTGCATACTGACGTTGCAGTAAGTAACACTGTGCTCAATGTAGCTTATGTGTTTTTGATCAAATCCATCAGACATCAGGCAACAGAACATTATAACAGAGGGGAAACAAAATTCAGTGAACTGGCCTGGCCCCCCCCCACCTCACAATTTACCTCATCCCTGTTCATTGGTGCAGTTCAGTCACACCTCCCACTGTTCAGCCTAAGAAACGCACACACAGCAGCAGCAGCATGTGCAGATGTTTCAGGGCGTGTGTGCGTGTGTTTTTGTGTGGGAGTGTTTTTTTCACATGGTCTTCTCTCCAGCGGGTGTTGATGTTGAACTGCCGAGTTGAGCTCCTGGTCATCATGTGACCCAGAGTACAGCGGCTTCAGAAGATCCAAAACAACCTCGGGTCGAACTCAGCTCACAGTCAGACTTCAGCAACTGAAAGAGCCTAGGTTTTTATTATGTTAAGTTTCCACCTCTGTCAGTTGGTTGGTTTGTATGTTAGTTTGTTCTGTTAGTTAGATATTTACACAGAAAACCACTGGATGGATTACCATGAACTTGGTTGTCAACTTTGGTGCAGATCCGAATCAGGGGGTATATCCCAGAATTCTTTTCAGGCACATTTTGGTAATAATTATTAGGGTGTGAAATTTGGTGCAGCTTGATTGAATGTAATGGACTGTTGGGCCTTGGCGGAGGTATGTGCTCTACTGAGCCACTCAAGTTTTACAATACATATCTTGTCAAACTTAAATGTTATTTCATTTCATTGCCGCTACAAGAAAAACAAGCCTGTCTAGGTAGTTCGAGCACTGATATGTTTTAACTCAGTAAAGAAAAATACATTTCAATCTAATTCATAACAGGTATGCTTTCCATCAGGAGATGAGGGGAGCTCGTGGTTTGTCAGCTATTTTTAAAGTGAGCAGACAGGGACGGGTGTCAACTGAGTTTCTGAATCACTGCGTGTTGCTATTTGCTGCAGTCGTCCTTAATCCCCCTCATTACGCATCCTCAGGTATTACTGAAACATGTTTTGGCTGCAAGGTCTGTGGTTTTCAAAGTCTGGCACCTTGCAGGCAAACATCGAGACAACGCCACAACTTGGCACCATTAAAACTATGCTAATGAGATGTTAGCAGTTCCTGTTTGAAATGCACCATGGGTTGTTCTGTCAAATGCCACTGGGTTATTTTGAATCTAAACATGATCTGAATCATCTTTCATTCAGATTTGTCTGAGCTATGACTCAGAGGACTACAAACTTTGACACAAATTATGGGACTTGAGGTTTTAAAGCACCTGAACTGACTCCGTACGCTGCGTCACAGCCACTGCCTCTGCTTCAACTGTCAGCTTTGTCGGTGAGGTGGTAAAATCATTGAGCAAAACTACTACATCTAACTTCCTGTTATTGTTAGTACCCCAACCTGTCCCGTCTGACGCTCTGAGCCACCTCAGAGTTCAACAAACACGAAGAATTAAATGATTATCAAGACTTACTTTTTATTTATTTATTTGTATTTATTTATTTTTCCGTCTTTCACTTCACTGATCCTTTGTTATTGTCTTCTTATCTTCCTCCATAGGCGTCCTCCCTCCCTGTTGCTCGGGGGTCAACGTGTTTGTGAGGGATGAGAAGAGGTATGCCGTGCTGTTCCAGTCTGTGGTTCTGCCGTGTCAGTACAGCAGTGTGTCCACGCAGACCCCCGTGGTTCAGTGGGTCTACAAGTCGTACTGCCGCGACCGCACGCGGGATTCCTTCAACTACCCCGACAGCATGGGTGGAGGCCTGGGAGGAGGCGGCCTGACGGGTGGGACCGGAGGAGCCGGAGGAGGGTACGAGTCGGGGATGACGGCAAACTACCTCGACTGCTCTGACAGCAGCCGGACGGTCCGAATGGTGGCCTCCATCTCTGGTGCCTCGATCACACTGTCAGAGTACTACAAGAACAGAGACATCTCCATCATCAACAGTAAGACCCCTGCTGCACTATGACACAAGTCAGTTTTAGTGTGTCTAGTTTACTGCACAAAAGAAATAGCACCCTCTCTGTTTTCTTTTTGTAACATATTGATTTAACTAATGCTCTTGATTCTTCTGCTGCCAGTTTTGTGAAAACCATAAATCAGAGCATTGGCTCACCCTCCCCCCAGATTCCAGATTAAATGCCCAAACTCAGAGATATTCCATGCACATGTAGGGAGGTATGAGGCACGTGATTCAGAGGCTTTACTGTACACTTTACTGAGCTTTCAGAACAATCAGGTTATATAAGTCAGAAGAAACAATTGAATATCCACCATCAACAGTTGTTAGCTAATGCTTCTGGAGAGGACAGGACTCATATTATTCCAATCAGAAATAACTAATCAACTATGAGTATTTTCTTAAGAAGTGGAAAGTAGAAAACTGCTTTACAAGTAAAGACCATCTGAAAGGTACTCGAGCTATGCCAGTCACAGACAGATTTCTGGAATTTGTAGTAGAAATATATGATAGAAGATTAGTAGGCAAAAGATTATTGTCGTTTATATATGAAGTATTGTAAAGTGTTCTTGGGTGTTTAGAAAGGCACCACAAAATAAAATGCATGTTATTATTTATTAAGATGCTATTAAACAGTATTATAGATTATCATTGACATGTGTGTCTTCATAAAAGGAATTATAAAAGATTATAAAACAGAATTTTACATATATTCTATATCTTTTCAGCACTGTACCAGTAGAGATTTGTATTTGTATCGGCACTTTCATTATGTCTTCTGATAAGTAACACAAGGTCAGTGCCATCATTATAAAGTTTGTCGTCCATTAAGCAATAACAAGGTTATTTTTCAATTAGCAGACTGGGGGGAGGAGCTTGTTCAGGTCTATTAATAAATAAATCTGTCAAGCTTATAAATATTTCAGCCGTTTACCACAGATTAAGTACAGGAATTCACTCTGATGCCATCCCTCTCTCCTGAGGTCTACACTTCCTTACAGTCTTACCATTGTGCCTTTTAGAAGATCATCTAAGGGACACTGCTGTGCATATATGCGTGTGTGTGTGTGTGTGTGTGTGTGTGTGTGTGTGTGTGTGTGTGTGTGTGTGTGTGTGTGTGTGTGTGTGTGTGTGTGTGTGTGTGTGTGTGTGTGTGTGTGTGTGTTTGGGACAGAGTGGCAGCCTTGTTTGCGGGCCTCGGATTTATGGAGCTCTAACTCTGGCTGAAGAATCGACCTTCTCTTCACCAGCCAGGAACACAGACAAAAGAAACGGGTTTTCATGCTGTCCCGCCATTCATCTCCACCTCTCACTCCCTCCGTTCTGATGTACTTCAATGTCTCGCTTTTAATTTTACTCTCTAGATCTCTTCACATCCCACCATCCACACAGTCAGTTCTCTCACTGTAGGCTCTTTTCTTTCTTCTCTTTTTCCATCCTACTCTCCGCCTCCCGTCCTCAAACAGGTCAGTGTAGAGATGTTGTAAATGGACGAACATATCTTCAACTATGTTCCTTTTAGAGACGCCCAGTCATCCATACTCCATAATCCTATTCAGGGTCGCAGGGAGGCTGCTGGAGTCCGTCCCAGCATGCACTTGGCGGAAGGAGTGGGGGTTCTGTTAATCACATGGCTAACACACACACACACAAACCAACACACTCACTTACACTTATTTATTTATTTTTAAAAGTTGGCAGGTGTGTGAGGAAAGATAGAATGAATCAAGGAAAACCAACAGGACATGTTTGATTTTATCATAAAGTCGCTTTAAAGTAAATCAAATAAAACTTTGTTTGCCGCATGAGTGGAGGTGTCACTTCGTTGAAAGTGAGACTGGTCACTGTGGTGCGGCCTGCTCTCTTCTACCCTTTCCTCGGCTAACAGGAAAAGGAAGTGAATTATACAACCCATTTCCTCTCTGCTGTATTTATACGTGTGACCCCCTCACAATGGACTCAGCAGCCCAGCATTGTCTCCAGTGTTCAGCTCTTGGGCCAAACTATTTCGGTATTTTGTTATTTATGGCTTAAAATCCTGCTTCAATAAATGAAAAATGTCTAATGGAGGTTTCTTTTGGTTTATCCAAAAGTATATGGACACTTTTTTTATAGACTGTATATGGCGATGGATGTGTCCTGATCGCCCCCTGGTGGCTGCCTGCAGTATAGGTCATAATCCCTGCCTCCTTCATGTTAGCAGACGGGACATGGACCAAACTAAAAAGACAAATACATTTTTCTCAAATGTGGATTCTGTCATTTTAGGTAGTTCTTATCATACTGATGATTATTTCCTTTTTCTGGTTAGTTTTGTTCCAATTAGTTATTTGATTCCATAAAAAGGGTGTGAAACATCATGATTGACACTTGAGACTGGCTTGCCATTGGTCGAGCATGTGTGTCGACTCGACTCCATCCTCCAGACGCTAGCATGCGGGACGCTGGCTCCAAATGTGCTAGATGTTCGTATCCAGGATATCTTGGCTTCATTTCATGATAATGGGAGGAAGTTCTATACTGTATATGTATCTTTATACACTGGATGATTCTGGAAGTGTTATTTGTTTCCCTTTTTCTTGGTTAGTCTTTTTTTGTTGTTTACTGTAGAAGAATTCACCAGTGAGACTCCTGACTTTAACCACATCCAAAACCTTTATAATGAACTGGAATTTTCAGGCCTTGTCACCCAACATCAGTGGTTTACTGCAAATCCCTGCTTTCAGACTTTGAAAGACTTGAGGAAAGATTTTGGAATGAGACAATCGCATATGAGTGTAATACTTGTTTCTGGAAACATGTTGAAAGTTAAAAGATACGTTTTCTTATCTTCACCACCATTGTATTTCACTTTTTTTCCCAGCAGCTTGAAACAGTGAGGTGTTAATATTTAGTTTCTCATTTTTAACTTATTTCCTTTTTCTCATGCAGAGGCAGACCTGCGGATAGGAGAGGTCCAGTGGGGAGATAGTGGAGTTTACATCTGCAAAGTGGTTATATCTGACGATCTCGAGGGTCAGAACGAAGCCCCTGTGGAGCTGCTGGTTCTGGGTAAGTTGCCACTATAGTTTTCCAACATGCTTATTGCAGAGGATTTAAATTTTGTAATGACAAAAATTGGCCCTAAAAGCTTGGTCACACCAAAACTTGCCAATTTGAATGGTCGACCAGCTGAAGCACTATGCTCCTGAGCTCCTGACCCCAGTGACGTCCTATCACCGCTAGAAACAATGATTGGCAGACTGCACACTACAGTATCTCCTTCTTAGGAATTCCCCCACACACATCATTAACGCTGAATGATATTTTACATAAGAAGGCTTTTATGAACTGATCTATTCATCATCGACAGCACAATACAAGCTCATTAATGTGCTGATTTATAACAGTGGCACTTCGTGGACACTCTCATCACAGCTCATACTGTCGGTTAATGATAGAGCAAGGTGATGAAACTTGCGTGTGTGTGTGTGTGTGTGTGTGTGTGTGTGTGTGTGTGTGTGTATTCTCTGTCCCCTGTCATAAAAGTGTCTGTAGTGTGTTGTGTTACAGTGATAGTGTACTTTTCTGTGTTCAAGTTACAACAAATATTTCCATGACAACGACTGAGAGACTGTGCAGCTCTCTGTGCCCTAATTCACTCTGAGGCTGAACTTTTGTTTGGCTGGCACTCAGAGACTTGTGTGTATGCACAAAGAGAGACACACACACACACACACACACACACACACATTACACAAATATTCAAACAAGTACTTGATAATAAGCTACAGTGAGGAAAGACTTGAGTGTGTTCTGAATCCTGTTTAAGTTAATGATAAGGATAGGATACTACAGCCAAATAAGATTGCTTAATTTCCCTGCATTAGTCGCCCTTTGCAGTCCTCAGCCTGGCATGAGTGACACTAAATCCACCTTGTTTAGCTAATATAGCATGTGAGGCACTTGTTGTGTTTCCATAACAACAGTTGGGGCCACAGCAAATGGATCGGGGTGCTCCTTTGTCTTTTAAGCGAATGGCTTCACAGAAAAGGAGACGGGGAAGATTTAATGACGTGGGGGAGGGCCAGCAGAGCGTGGTGATACAAAGGAGGTGGGTCGACACCATGTGAGGCACTCCACTGATGTGGACGTCTGAGAACTCAGTGGCTGATTAAAAGAAATATTTTAAATATCTGCTTCTCTCCTGTCTACCTTCCAACTTCATTTTCATAGTGCAGAAGCTACTTTCCAGGTTAAAGTTTTCATTCCTGGTGTCAACCATTGGAAAAATATGTTTTAATACTTTTATTTGTATGTAGTGTAGGAGACATTATTGTATGACTTGTAATCTTTATGAATCCATCCTGTAATTTTTAAATCAATACAATTAATTAAAAGAATTATATCTCTTTGATCACTTAGATAGGGAAACCTCTGTAGGTCACCATTTTGTCAATAAAAGTTCAATAAAATATTATAGATGATAGATGGCATAAAAGTAAAGTAATATCTGGACCCTGAGGAAGTCACATGTTACCTGGACAGAGATCTTGTTTTTGTTTTTGAGCCTACTCCCTCTTATGGAGCTCTGGGAGGAGTAAACGTGCTGTCTAGAGTAACAAAAAGTAACCCCAGACATATTTAAAAGTAAATCTTGGTGAATCACCAGCCTGCAGGCAAATTCATGAGCAAGTGGGAACATCTAAAGTAAGCTGCCTTCCACGGCTTCAGCAGGAGGGAGACGGAGGACAAAAACAACAGATAAATACCAAATGACAGATGCCTCAAATGTACAAAGGCACACAAATGTCTACACTCATCTGTTGTTGGGTTCATGTGAAGAGGTAGCTGCTTCTCAGTGAACTTAAATAGTTTTCTTTTGTTTTCACATCCAGCAAAGAACTGGAATTCTAAAGTGAGGTATGTGCAGTCAAACCAGAGCCAGGCCGAACAGATCCAGTCCAGCTTCTTCTCTGCTTCTCCAGTCCTTCTCTTTATAGCTTTAATACTCCTTTTCCTCCTCTTCAGCATAATCACACTTGTCAGTGGCCAAACACCAGTATCTTGTTCTCTTTTCACAAAGCTTCAGCTCACAAGGTCATGTGGAAATATGCACCCAAACAAAGCACACCCATGCACATTTTTGCACCAGCTTGTGCTACACTGCCCTTGATCTATCATCCTAATGTTTCATCTGCTCGTGTGGAGTCGTCCTTAAAAAGTGAACAATGCCAGGTTTTAGGAATTCATGTTTTGCTTTTCTTTTCCCGAAAACACATATTTATATCTTGAAGGGATCTATTTTGATGATTTTAAATTGTCAAACCTTTTAGACTTCAATTTTTCTTTACTTTATATTCAACAAAATAAATAAGAGACAGATTCTTGATGGATTTGTGGTGAGGGTTGGGGTAAAAAAAAAAAGGTTTGTAATGCCTGTGATCAAAGGTCACAACAACAGAATTTTTTTGATCTGGATCACTCCGGCAAAGGGTGGAACCTGGGTAGAGCATGCGGGAGGCAGGACGTGACGTATAAGACCAGCTGCAGAGATCGTGCCTTTTGTTTACCGTCTGCCCTTATCGCCAAAAGCTCTTGAATCTTGTTTTCTCTCCAAGTGGACATCTTTGTCAGCTCCTCTTTACGTCAGCTCCTCTTTTTCATCCTGAGATATTTGTATTCTTCCAGTTTCACGTCGGCCGTGTGTTAGAAAAATCATCAACACGCCCACTTGCGCGTTGTGAATTTTCCAGTGTACTGGCCGTCGTGGGATGATGTACCAGAGTGATGTGCCTTTTCATTCACAAACAGTCAGAGTACAATGAGCAGCTTGAAGAGAGCCCATTCAGACTAATGTCTCAGTGTTATGTTCATTCTACAACTGTACGATGGCAGCGATAAATGAGAAGCCTGCTAACATACCTACATATTTTACCCTAACCCATAAAATATATGAAGGAGAGATTTAGAGAAAGAGTATTTTAAAGATCTAATGTTCCCACCCTGGAGTCAGTGTCTTCACTGGTCGGACAAGAGCGAGACAAAGAAATAGTCTCAGGAACAAACAGCTTATCTGCAGTTTGTTTACATTTTTTTTTTTGGATGAGGAATGTTTCCATCTGTGATTTTTGCAGCTCTGCGTGTAACATTACTCACAGCACCTGCCTGTTTGTGTTACTATCATGAGAATGATTATTATCATGAGAATGATTCACGTTCCAGTCGGTCTTCTCATCAGACAGATAACCACTCAGCCTTAAGGATGAGAAATCACAATCAATCTGCTGATCACTCTGATATGAGGACACACTGGAACAAAATCAGAACGTCCTCTGGTGCATGCTGCTGTTGACCTGCCTACTCTTTCTTTTTCTCATTTTCTCCAAGTGTCTCTCTTTGTTTTTGTCTTCCTTATCTTCTTGTGCATGCTGTGGCAGCAGTAACTTTCTTTGAATCAGCCATTCCAAATTACATCGAGCCAATTCCCCCCTCTCCTCTCTTATCTGCTCTTGTCACCTCTCCTCTCTCTCCTCTCTCTCCTCTCCTCTCCTCTTTTTTGCCCTTGTCACCTCTCCTTTCCTCTCGTCACCTCTGCTCTGTCTCTCTCCAGGTTTCTCAGGTGTGCCTGAAGATTTGCTGCCCGACTTTGATTTGAAGATTATGCCAGGTAGGGGCATAATGTGTCCTCACCCTCACCTGGTTTCTTCCATTCATACTAACCCCATCCGCTGCTCTAAGCAAATAATCATTTAGATGGTAGAAATTTAGAGATGTCGTCTCTGTGCTAACAGCTCTGTCACTGTCTAACCCATCCTCCTTTTACACCAGCAAACTAGAATAGCTCTCAGTAGAGCACATACCTCAACCAAGGCCCAACCTTTTATTCAGTCAATCTGCACCAAATTACACACACTCAAATATCAGTCCCTTGGTATGGCGTATTTTTATCATCTAGATCCATACATTAGTTCTTGAGAAATTCCCAAAAATTACAAACAAATCTCTAAAATTTAAAGAAATTGAGACGAAATTCCTGGATCCTGCCACCAAGTCTGAAGAAAATCTGTTTGGTAGTTTTTTAGTAGTGATTCTTCTAACAGACACACAGCAACGAAAACCTCACCTACATGTCAGAGGTAATAATGTAAAAGGTGTTTCAGAGACTTCAGAGATGTTGTTACTCAGCACTCGTCAGATTATGAGCTGGCCGTTGCTCCCACTAAGATGAGCCGTGCTGGAAAAACAGCTATTATGGTCATTACAGTTATTTATGTTTGAGGTGAACGTGTCATCGTTGGGTAAATGAGGAGGGAGGGAGTTTTCTTAATGTCACATCAAATTCCTGTCATACTTTTTAAGTTATCACAAAGATTGTGGGAAATAATAAACAAATGGATGGTTTGTAAATGATTCACTGAGCCAATGGTTAGTGTGAGCTTATCTCTATAGTTAGTGTTGCATGATGTTGTCCACATCAACTCCCACAGTGCTCTCTCTGTGTGTGTGTGTGTGTGTGTGTGTGTGTGTGTGTGTGTGTGTGTGTGTGTGTGTGTGTGTGTGTGTGTGTGTGTGTGTGTGTGTGTGTGTGTGTGTGTGTGTGTGTATCACATTACCATCTTATTCGTTGTAACAGACAAACCTTCAGTATCTTTCAGAGAAGCATAAACTGTCCTTTTCCTTCCTGTAGCAAAAACAGGCTTCCCGTGTGAGTGTGTATGTTTGTTTTTGAGTCTGTGCAAGTGCAGATCTGTGTGTGTGTGTGTGTGTGTGTCCATGAGGGACATTACATTGTTAACGTTTCCTTATCTGCCTGCTCCTTCCCTTTCCTTTGCTTTGTCTCTGTAGACAGATACATGTAGTTTATCGGATCTGCTTTCTTATTTTATGTTTTGTTAAACTCGCATTCTGGTTAAGGTTTCATTTGTTCTGATTTGTTACATATAAACGTTTAAAAAAAAAAAAGACTCCTAATAAGAGAAGGCTTACTCCTCTCCCTCGCTGTCGTCCCATAACTTCACCGTCACACAGACGGATTTCTCAGTGTGTTAAAACCCGTCACAACATCCTTGCTCTACAGGAAATGCATCACATTGAGGAAGAAAGGATGCCGTGCCATCTGGCTTTCAGTTTTTGTGCACTCAGGGAAAAATATGTTCAAATATTATTTTTTTTCTTTTGATCAAATTTTGGTTATTAACCTCATTTATCTCTTTATATGTTAGTACATCTGAAGCTCCCATGCTGAAGAAATGCTTGAAAGAAATAAAAAGTAAATAAAGAACCAAGTTTCGTGGTAATCCAACAGGGTTGTTTTTGTGTCATCCTGCTAACAATCAATTTTAAATCGGAGAAATTGATCCAAGTCACTTGAGGGCAGCGTCATTTGGGTTTAAAGCAATGAGGTTATCAGACTTGACGGTCTGATGGTTACATAGCCGCTACTGAGCACAGCACCTCCACATCTCTGAACAAACGTGTTGCATTGTGGTTAATGTAGGCATTGGATTTTAACTCAGAAGAATGTGTGGAAAACACAGATATATGTTCATGGTTCTGCTACATCAGTTTGTTTTTTTAATTGAGTCCAACAGTGTTGCAGAAGTGTGGTGCTTCAACACAAGTGTGACTACATAGTGATCGAGTAAATCTTTGCCTGTATGACTTGTTTTTATGTGAGTGTGTGTTTTTTTTACGTGTGTTTTATGCAGGATTGTGTGTTGTGTGTACTTGCAGAGTGGGTGTTTGTGGCGTCGGTAGCGCTGGGCAGTGTGTTATTCCTGCTGTTGGTTGGCGTTTGTTGGTGTCAGTGTTGTCCTCACTCCTGCTGCTGCTACGTCAGCTGCTGGTGCTGCCCCGACACATGCTGCTGCCCCAGACACCGTGAGTATAAACACACACACACACACACACACACAGAGGTTATACAAGCACTGTCTGAAAGAAGTGTTTCTATGGAACGTCTTACTGGGTTTGTGATGCTCTTTTTTAGTGTATGAGGCAGGTAAGGGTATAAAGACGGGAACCTCCACCCCTCAGTCACCTGTCTACCCTCCATACTTCGTCTCTGGTGTCCCGACCATGGTACCCATCGCTCCTCCCTCCCTAGTGAGCCAGATGTCTTCTGCCCCCCCTTCAGACGGCAGCCTACTCACAGCAAGTGAGGTCTTACTCTTTATTTGCGAGTGAAAATGTGTTTTTAAAATTACTGAACGAAGAAAATAGTCCAAGTAAACACGCACACACAAAGACAAACAGATTTCCTATGCTGATGGGTCAAGTGTGTATCTCCAGTGCCGATGCATGCCGTAGGGCTTCCCTACCGCGTGCCGTCACCTCAGGATCAGGACTCTCTCAGGGTGCTACAGTATGTAGAGAAACAGCTGGCTCACTTCAACCCCTCCAGATCCATCAGCCACCAGTGTAAGCTGCATGAAACCGTCCCGGGGCTTTACTCTCTCAGGATCTGTCAAGATTTGTCAATAAATGGCGATGGATAGAGAATGCATGCTCTACTGTATATTCTGCTGATTGTGTCTTTTGGGCTTTTGATTCTCTTGGCATGCCTCTCTGCACTCAAGCTTCCTGCATATTGAATTTCCTGTAGTTCAGAGATGATACAGTAGTGGGTCTGCATGCCTACTTACCTGAAGGTTTTAACAATTCTCACTCTGACACTTTTTAATTTCATGTGGACTTTGACTTCATCTGCAGTGTCTTCCTTTCTTCAATCTTTCTTTATTGATGAATGACTTTACTTCACCTGTTCAGCCTGCAGTCTGTCCGAGCTGAGCTCTCTCCACGAGGGAGAAACAGGCTTCCGCCAAACATACAGAAACATCCAGAAAAAGGCTCTGCCCGCCATCCCTGACCACGACCCCCTGCCTGAACCCCAACGCTACCGTGACAACCGCAGCCCGGAGCCACAACGTTACCGTGACAACCACACTTCACCCCAGCGTCATCGTGATAACCCCAATCCAGAGCCCCGGCGGTGCCAGGAAGAGCCTATTCCTCCGAGACGCTACAGCGAAGAACCTCCGTCCTCCTCACCAACTCGCAGGCCTGGACGCAGTCAACATCAGCAGAACCACAGTGATGAGGAGAACCGCAACAGGTATAGACATCTCTGAATGCCCAGTTTCTGTCCACACACCCTTACAAACATACTTGTCACTCTGTCCTCTCTTGGTCTCGGGCTGTGTTTTGCAGGTGGAACCCTCGTTCAGAGCATCTGCACAGAAAGTCGTACCGCTCGGCAGGACGCACCGGCTCACTGGACGAGCTGGAGGAGTTTGCTTCTTGCTACAAGCAGAGAGGAAGGGGAGGAGCAGAGAAGACGGAAGAAGACCGAGGACACTATGAGATGGAGTTTCTGGAGTCTAATAGATATCCTTCCTACCGCGATTGTCCAGCTCAACATTACTACAATGATGAAAATGAGCTGGAAGACAACCGGGATCATGAAGATCATCCCAGATGGAGCAGGAAAAATGGACACAACATAAGTCCACTTCCTTCACCCACAAAGAGGAGGGGCACATGGGACAGTGATCGTCCTGCTCCTCCTCCTCCCAGAGTCAGTCCTCCATCGACTTCCTCTCAAGAGAAGGACTATGATGGCACATTCCTGAACAGCCTGCTGGATCGCAAGGCTAAGTTGCGTGGGGTCGGCCAGGGGAAGAGTGGGGCCCGGGGTGAGGAAGATTCAGACACACCCTCGAAGGGCAGCTCGAAAAAGAGCAGCGGGGAATCCAGTCGGCACTGCAGCCGCTCGCCCAGTAACAGGCCTGAGGCAGATTCACTGCCTCCTTACTCGGACACAGAGCGAAGCAGGTCAGACAGGCCATCGCCACGGCCTCTCCCCGCAAACATTCGCTCCCCTCAACCTCCTGCCCTCTCCCTGCCCAGCCACAGAGAGGAACCCAGAGACAAGTCCCGGAAAGTGGTGAGTTACATTTAAACCTATGAATTATTGGTAGGATTGTTCGCTAATTTACAGCAAGTGCAGTGAGTAGAATTTAGTGAGCAGCGTCTTCTCTTTGAATGAAAAACCCATTTTAGGTTTGTAATCAATGAAAATATTTGCTAACACTTGGCTAACTAAAGAGAATTTAACACCCAGTTTGGTTTTTTTCAAGCTTTTAAGATATCTCCTGGGTCATTTCCACCAAACAAACTTCCCCAGGGGCCCATGAACCTTTTGAGGAACTCAGGAACTAAACCTGTGTTTCAACCAGAGGAACTGGGGATTAAATACAAGTGAATCAATGAAGTCCCAGAGCCAGGATGGAACTATCAAATGATTTAGAAACTATCATACCAAAGCAAGAAATTACTGTCATGTCCTGTTTAGTAACATTAAAAATAATGTTTAATGTTTTCTTCATTAGAGAGACTGAGAGAAGCAGCAGTGATGAGAGAGCAAAGTGAGCAAACAAGATAAAAACTTGATTTGATGATTGAATAATAAAACACTCAGCAGGTCGTCCACAGTAAAAACATTTATCAGTCCTGTAAAATGGAATACAAAGAAACAGGATGGCTCAGGATGGCTCATCAGTCAACACCATAGACTGTAACTAACAATGGATGGCGGGTCTCCACTTCCTTTCTCTATCCAGAAATTAAATATCCCGGATATGAACGGCCATTTCACGCCAGGTCTACTGCAAAATAACGATTTGGAGATGAAGCACACATGAACATACTGTCATTGTGATTAAAACTACATAAAATGACAGGAACCATGTCTGAGAATAATTTATTTAGCATGAACTTGTCCCATCCATTAACATGGAGGTGGCAGGGCTCATGACCTGTACTGCAGCCTGCCGCTATTTTCAGAGAGCTCCCGTGTCGTCCCGTGTCGACTTACAAACACATTTTAGGCTCCACCATTTTCATGAACCTGCACCTTGAGAGTGATCATGTTATTCGAATTATGGCCCACTTCACTACTTTTTCAAGAGCATGGAGGGGGGGGGGGGGCTCGAAATAGATTATACTGAGAATGGGATATATTTTAAACCTGTTGTGATTAAAACTATTAACATCTGGCCTCTGATGTTGAGAAACTCTGACATTGCAGTGTGAATAAGGTTTGTAGGACCGACAGTAAGTGTTGTTGTTGTACTTTTGACAGGTCAGGTTCAGAAGCTACCAGAGTGAAAACTAGGTAGAAGACTGTTCTGTATCCAACTACTCTCCATAACAATCATAACCGGTTGTGTCCTCCCTCACAGACCTGGGTCAAAATAAAGACTTCCTGAACAACATTACTTAATTTATCAGTAGGGGTGGGAATCCCAGATTAACTCACAATACAATGTGCGATACATGGCCCACGATAGCGTTAATATCACGATACAGCGATTATGTGATACATTGTTGGACATATAACAATACATCACATTATCTGTTTAATGAAAGAAAAATGCCCCTACAGAGGTAAATTGCTGGTTTTGTGTATGTTTCACAGAGTTTGCGATATATTGCCGTATCGATATTTTGTCCCACCCCTATTCATCAGTTTTCTGCCCTCGAGCGGGGGTTTTAAGCAAAACTGCAAACAATTAGAAAAAAAGTTGAAAGTCGCAGTTTGTCCCAGGTTCTACTTCACCACAATAACCTCCTCTGGCTAATGTCCACTGCCTCTGCGCTGTCTCACTCTACTGAACACATAATGCTTTCATATTTTTTTGTGTTTACTCTGCTGTTGTTTTAATGGCTTACCCTTTTTTTTTAAACACCCCTAGAGCACCCTCCTCAGCCGAGACTCCCTCATCGTCTGATCGACTGACGGCCACAGAGACTACGGTCTTGGAGCAGACGCAGCAAACGGCCATGACACCGGAGGGGGAGCGGCACGTCCGCTGATCAGAGATGATGGATTTGCCTGGAGTGTGGAAAGCTGAATCAGAGAACGAACAGATACACTTTTATTATTGAGACTGTCGCTGTGGCTTTCCTGACGTCACCGAGTGATGAGGTCATCGCCGCTCTGTTTCTGTCACCAACTGCCTCTCATATATCTCAGCTGGACTAACACTGAACCCGGGGGGTGGGTGTACGACCTGGACCGTCCCTCCGAGCAGGACAATGTCTGTCTTCCCTCATCTCGCTGCAAGACGCTCTGACTTTGCTTTACGCTTCGAGCACAATGAGTTCATTCATTTCAATTTGATGAGATATCTGCATTTAAAAAGCTCAACTGTAGCATCAACACCATTATTGTCGAGTAGCTTCAGTTGTTTGACAACACATGCACTGCGTCATCCAGTCGTATATTCAGACACGGACCCAACTGATTCAGAGACTTAAATGTCAACTAAAGCTGGAAGTAGCAGCCAACATGATCTTATGTTAGTATGATGTGTATCTACAGGAGGTGGGGGGGTGACCTCATGGTGGAGTAGAGTAACCTAGAATATTTTAATAGCTGAACCAAATGTCTTGTGTTTCATTCGAAAGGTGTTCCTGGTGTTGACAAATTATCCTCGGACTGTGCAGTTCACCCTCAGCTCCATGTTGACTTTCAGCATCTTTCAGCTTATTGTTGTTTTTTGGCCCAAAACGTTTCTGTCTCTGCCCGACAGTTTTCTTCAGTGTTGTTTCCTCGTTGCAGTGGCACAGGTTTCCCTAATAAACTCACTGCACGTCACCAGCTCTACACCAAAGGGAAGACAACAGACACTGTTGGAGAGTAGCTGAAACAAGGAAATTATTTGGACTGAAATCTTGAGCCCGGACGATTTATTGCCGATATCTGCCTTTTCCCGGACGTATCGTATCAGCGATATGCGCTAATATGAAAATGTGACAGGATAAACAATACAGAAATTATGTGCACTCATGTTTACATTTCACGAAGAAATATTTTCTTAATTCACGTTTTATATATTTGGTTGTATTTGTGTTTTCTTTTCATTTATAGTTATTTATAGTAAAGTTGTTTAAACTAAAATATCAAGCCTTAATGTTAGTTGCTGTATTTGCTGCAGTGGATTGAAGTAGAAGCAGTAGCAGTACTTGTTTCTCTGTATGTCAATGATTTTCATATTGTATTTAAACATGTTAGAGTTTGCACAAAGTAACTTCGAGGGACGTAAACCTGATTACATTTTGTATATTAACATTTAAGGTATTGAACTGCAGCTTTCCTGGAAAACATGTTTGTACTAAAGTCTGTGTGTGTACACTTTACCTATTTGTGTGTGAGGTGTGATACGACTGTTGTAATTTGTAAATGATCGTGTTTGTCTATGTGCTCCAGTGAGACTGTGTACACAAGATGAAGTGTCTCTGATTTGATAACTATTGTTCAGCTTCTTCTTATCACTGCTGAGTCAACAGCTTAACCAACACTTTATTGTGTTATCAACCACACACACACACACAATACAATGACCCACTGATTTCTGCACATTTATCAGTTGTATTGCTCCTTCTGTTCACAATAATTTCATTATTCCTGCCTTCATTTGAGAAAAGGCTAACGTCAGTGTTTAGTTTTCTCTACTGCTGTCTGGTACTGACAACTGTGTGTGTGTGTGTGTGTGTGTGTGTGAGAGAGGGAGAGAGAGATATGACTCTTTACTTCTGTAAAAGAGACAATGTGTAATGTAGTATGACTCATGTCTTTGTTCATTGTTGTTACCACAGTCTATCTGTCCTCGCTACACTCACACATCAGCTCTGTCAGCTCAGCCACACAAATTGGCTGTTTTGTCCTCCACAGTGAGTTTGTGGCAACGCTTGTGTCCGTTGAAGTGTGTGTTTTCTAAAATGGCGAGACGCCGCGGTGGCAAACGTAACATCGAGACATATACGGTGTTTATCTTTGTATCTTCTCGGCAAATAAACTCTGCAGAAATATGAAATGTGTGAGCTCCTCCTTTATTTTATTGTACGAAGTTTACATGGTCTGTTATTAATGAATCATGAAGTACAGGCATTGGTGGACTCAACTTGTCTTTCTCTTCTCTGCTATAGCGTCATCATATTTCAGAGGGATATGAAGATTTTACACAAATGGGGAAAGACTTACACACGAATCCACACGTGATAGAACCTCTCAAATTTGGTACAAATGTTCAGTTGGACTTAAGGATGAAGGGATTTGACGATACATGATACCGATCATGATTATAGGACTTTTTAAACTTGTAACAGAGTATTTTATGCATTGAGATATTACTACATGTTCTCAACTAAAGGATTTGAATTCTTCTTCTCGACTACAGGGACACTACATGAGGAATTCGGTATGATATCCAGAAGGAGACACATACTTTCTTTTGGATTTTGTGTGTTATGTTGTTCTATCTGTGTGTGAGAGGGAGTGTGTGTATGTGTGTGTGTAGTGTGTGTGTGTGTGTGTATCTGAGTTCATAAACTGTATGTTTGTGATGGGAGGGACCAGTTAAGACAGTGGCCACTCAGCTGGGGAGTATTTCTGGAATGTTGTTGAGCAACTCCCTCCTGGTCTTCATGGAGGCATCAGCAGGGAAACAACTCAACACGGATTAAAACAAGTGTGTGTTTGATTTTTGCTCCAGTGCATCCTGGCACTGGGGCTCACCTGGCTTTCAGGTTCTTTTTTTGCACCAATCAGCATTAAGTAAAATTTAAATAAAACTCTGCAAATGATGTCACTGATTCAGACGTTAATATTTAAGCTCAGGATTAGATTTGTCTTAGCTTATCTTTATTTTGTATTAATATCTGTTACATTATAATAATAACCTGAAGTAACTACAGCTGTAAGATAAACGTGGAGTGAAAAGTTACATACTTTGGTAAATGTGCAACCACTTATTACTTATTACTTATTACATTACTTATTTTTATTATAAATAAGTCTATTTTACATATAAAAGTGTAGTTTTATTGCATTTAATTCAACAATAGGGAAGAGTCATCAAGAGTGTTTTAGCAACAGTTTTCCTTTCATTGGCTGATGTAGCTCTGTATAAAGGCAGGTATGTTTATTAGCTGCAGTGTATTTGGATTAATATTAGGCCTCACTGACATAGCGTTACAGTGTTTTATTGTGGGTGGTTTCATGATTGTATTAATTAAAAAATCGAATCAAATGCACAACAAAGGTGCAGTTGTGTTTGTGGATTCAGCCTCAGCAGGAAGAACGAGCAGGAAACAGTGGGTGGATCTTGGCAGAAGTTTCCAGGAAAAACAAAATATTAGGGAGCAGCAGGTGCAGAGTGGTGAAAACACTCCGAGAGTCTGAAGGACTTGAAAAGTACTTCAGCACAAACACGGTCCCATTCACATGCACAGAGTTACAGACGTTTATAAAGGGCGTGTTTTAAAGTGACTTGGTTGTTAAGCCTGAGAACTCAACAGTTCAATTTAAACAGAAATCACATGACAGTGAGGCTCCTGCTCAGACATAAACAGGTTTAGACTGACATCTAGTGGATTAAGCTCAAACCTACTCTACTGGACAAAACTAAACTTAGTTATACACCATATCATCGACTCTCGTGTTTCTTTAAACCAATTTGCTTTATTTCTTGTACACATTCAAACAAACAGTAAAAATCGAAATAAATACAAATGAAAACATGCAAATATAAATAAAAGAGAAATAAATCAAGGAAACATAAAACATGTTAAGGATTCTAGTAAAACACAGATTATAGATCAAATGTAACTGTTTTTATTGAAGCTGTATGGTTGTTTGTTGTGTTGTTTTTCAAATGCTTGACCGAAGAAACATGAATAGATAACGATTTATTAATAAATAAGAGAAAATAAATATATAAATAAATTAGATTTTGAAAATGAAATATTGTTGTGTTGTTTGTTGTTTTGCTGTAGAAACAAAGAATCAAACATATGAGAACATAAATAAACAATATGATGATAAATAAGAGAAAATAAATATATCAAATAAATAAAGAAGAGATTATGAAAATGACATTTTGTTGAGTTGGGGGGGGGGGGTTGATTTCTCCTGAATGCCACCTGTTGACGTCACCACTCGGGATGATTGCACCTGTTTCGGGGGCGTGGCCGCAGATGACTTGAGTCACAGATAGAAACTGATCAGACGAAGTGAGGGGACGAGACGATGAAGACTCGTGTTTAGATTCAGGTTCAACTACAGAACCGTCACGTCTGTGTGTGTGTGTGTGTGTGTGTGTGTGTGTGTGTTTTAAATCAACCTCCGCTTCACTTCAACTCGTCTGTATGTCTGTGTGAACCGTTCGGCCTCCTCGCTGCTTCCCGTCGTCATGTGGAGTTTACCTGGCGCCGCCATCATCTGCATCCTCCTGCTGTCGCTGCTCGAAGGTACTTTTCATTCCCTCACGTCTTCGCCTCGTGGAGTTCTGAAGAACAAACCGTTGAAACGTGATTTGTTTCCCTCAAAATTCCGATTTAAACGAAACAAACTGCAGGTATCGGTCACATGACAAAGATACTATCTTGTGTTACACTGTACTACATTCACAGTGTTACACAATGTTACATTTTTTAAAGTTACATTCACACTATTTTATAGACAATGTTACATATGTATATTGTTACAGTCTCATTGTTACAATGACACGGTTATATCCCCAGTATCTGTACAAAAGAGGCAAATAACCTTGTGCAGTGCTTAAGTATTTTATCCATCTTGAGTAGTTCATTTTTTTTTTTATTTTAAGAACTTTAATGAAAGCAATAAGAGGTTGATATAACCTTAAACTATATTCAGCTCCTACTCAGAAGAGTCCCTGACCCCGTCCTCCAAACACAGGGACAGTTGTGTCTCAACTGGTTTCACTCCAGCTTGTCAATGTATGTTGGTGGTTTCACAGTAAGCCATTTCCTGTGCCTTTGCCTGTGTCACCTGTTTTTCTGGTTCTGCCACTTTGAAAAGATCTCCTTGTGTTGAGAAAGCATTGTTTCATTCTGATGACGCGTCACTTCCCTGCATATTTTGGCCAAATGTGCCATAGGCTACTGTTTCTCTAAATTAACTAATTTTGGCACAAGTTGGATTTATTCCCCCCACACACACACACACACACACACACACACAAGAGCGCTGCAGGCCATGTGACCATCTGTTTGTTGTCCCTCCCTCCACAGTGTCTGTCTGTATTCAGGTGATTGTTGCCCAGCAGGAGCGCAGCACAGCTCTGTTCGGCTCAGTGATCCTCCGCTGCGACTACAGCACCTCTGCAAGCCTCCAAGATGTCCTGGTCACCTGGAAGTTCAAGTCCTTCTGTAAGGACCCTGTACTGGAGTACTACTCCACAGGTGAGGAATTCTGTCTTTTGACCTCCTGAACTTTGTAAATGCTGTAGTCGCCCTTATCCAGCAGCACATTATCCTCTGTGAATCCTTCCTGCACACGTTGTAAGTAGTGGTTGAGCAGGCAAAGTTTATATGTGACAAATATGTGCATTTAAATTTGTTTACATATATTTGTGTTTTTCCATTTTAACTGTCTCTTTTCTTTAGTTTGGTTCTTATATACTCACACCGATCTTCTCAGCTCAGTCTTAAGCTGTTTTCAGACATGCACTGAACTGCGGAGCACCTCAGGACATTCTGCCTCTGGACTGTCGGCTAAGCAGCAAACTTTGTTATTTATTGTGTTTTTTTTGGTCTGTGGTTTGCAGCGTACCAGTCTGCGCTACAGTTGGGACAGGACCCAGCCAATGACTGTCCAGATCGTCAGCGAACAGTGCGCGTTGTGATCCAGAAGAGAGGAGGCAACGAGCCGATCCTGGGATCAGAATACCGCGAACGCAAGATCAGTATTCAAAACAGTGAGTTCATGCAAACACTCTTCAAACGGCATCAAGCTTGTGACGTTTTAAGAACTAATGTTCTTTGAATTCTTTGCTTCAACTATTATTTAGCTTGTACCTACTTCCTATTACAGCTGAAATACTTTATAGATCAGCCGATTGAGTAATGATCGAGTGAATAATCCACAGATTTACTGTTATTAATAATAATAATAATAATAACTTTTTATAGCGCCTTTCATGGGACCCAAGGATGCTTTACATATTTGAGGGAGAAGGACATATTTAAGGTGGTAGAGACAAAGATAAATTGTGTCAAATCAGCTCATATGCCTTTTTAAAAAGATGATTTTGATTGTTAATGAAAATAACTGTTAGTCGCAGCTCTCTGTCATGAAGTTGATCTGTGAAGCAAATTAGAAATGTTTGAGCATGAATTGGTAAAAGCAGCTCATCCTGACCACGAGTGTGTCATGCTCGTGAAAGGAAGGAGTGACGACGTCAGTCAGCGACAAACATGACCAGATTCTGTACAGTCGCAGTTTGTGGATGTGACGTAGATCCTCGATCAGTCAAATGACAGACAATCTGTGAAGGTACATTGACCCTTGTTTAATTAGAAGTGTGTTTGTGTGTGTAGAGGCAGACCTGGTGCTGAATGAGGTGATGTGGTGGGACAACGGGGTGTACTACTGCAACGTGGATGCCGCCGGAGACACCTCAGGAGACTCGGACAAAGAAATCAAACTCATCGTCTACCGTAAGAAACAAAGAGAAACAAACGTGTGCAGAGACGTATGCTCACTCACAACTTCACAACATTTGACTCCCATTAATAATCTGAACTGTGGTGACCCAGTATATTTAGTTAGTCTTGCCACAGTTACATGAGGAAGCAAAACAAACCTTTTACACTATGTACCACGTTATTGTCCATAAAGTTGTTATCATCCACGCAGACAGACCTCATGGTTTCAGCTGTAGTTGTGCACTCGATGCAATTCTCTCTCTCATGCAAGATGCTTGTTTTGTGGTAATCCGTACTTTCGTTTTTGTGTAATTCTGCCCGCTCTCAGACATACAAACAAAAAGAAAACATAAAGTCCTTGACGGACATTATAAAACCTATTAAATGTATCTTTCTTTGGCCACCCCCTGCTGATCATCCTTCCTCCCTCCTCTCTCTCAGACTGGTTGGTTGTGTTATTCATCGTCATCGGCGCATTGCTTCTGATCCTCCTCCTCTGTATCTGCTGCTGCCAGTGCTGCCCTCAGAGATGCTGCTGCTACGTGCGCTGTCCCTGCTGCCCAGAGCAATGCTGCTGTCCTGAAAAAGGTTGGTTTAAGGACGCTCCCGAAACCAAATGTGCTGCAAAAGAGCTTCACATGCACAGGAGAAACAATACAATGCGACAAGGGAGTAAAATATATATATGATTTGTGATTTTGGCCATGTTCAGCATTGAAGACGTTCATTTGTTCAACTTTGTCACGATATAATCCTCACAGAGTTGTTGGTGGCTGTAAACATTAGTCCTGTCTGTTCAAGCTGGGAAAAGATTGTTATCTAATGTGATATAAATATAAGTGATGGTGGATAAAACCCAAAGTGAAATTGCATTTTTAAAGTTTTGCTGAGGCTAAAAGGAGATTTCAGCAATCTCACGTAACCAAATTAAGTTTGTTCCAAAGTTGTTAGAACAGTTTGAACCCCTTTGTGTTACTGTTCCTCCGCTGGAGAAGAAAGGAAGAGTCACTTAACAAGTTCAATATTAATAAGCTTCGCATAAGCTTGTGACCAGCGCTCTGTAGCTGAGTCGAGCATCACTGAACTTTGATTAAACAGGTGGACAACTCAAATACAGATGCTACTAGCATTACCACAGGCTAAGCAAACGGCCACTGTACCAATAACACTAAGTTTAGGAAACGTCTAAAAGTTTATTGTAAATCTGTTGGTGTCGTCATCTTTCAGCGGTGATGGAGCATCGCATGATGAAGCAAGCTCAGATGTCGTGGATGGGAGGACAGCCGGTATATGGACCAATGAGCCACGTCTCATCCCAGATGAACCCGCTGCTCTACCCAGGTACGCACACATGACCCAGCATGACACTGAACACAGTTTTCACTAGTGTTTCATTTAAATTGTATGAATTATTGTTTTATTTACCCTAGAATGGGCCCTTTGTATTCAAATACTTGATATTTACTTCGGGAGTGGTTTCTCTCTACGGAGGCCGCAATGTTTTTACAGTAGCCACCTTTTTGAGTTTTTATGACAACTGAAAGCTACCACAGGTTCTCTTTCTTGTTTGGAAGAGGAGGGTGGAGTGAGTGGAATTTAGCTGCAACTTCACCACTAGATGTCACTATATTCTACACACTGGACCTTTAACACCTCCAGACTGCAGGTGGGATCATCTCTGTAAATGTAATCATCTGACTTTGTTTTCTCCTCCAGGTTCTAACTCAGGGAAGATAATGCAAATGCAGCCAATGCCCCTCCCTCCCCCTCAGTCTTCAGCATACAGCATGCCCCCACCCAGTGTCCCTGGCAACCACAGCCCTGCCAACACCAATCAGATGCTTAATTACCTGGAGAGCCAGGTGAGGGGGATGGACATGACCAGTCCTCTCTTACAGGTATGTAGCTGCTCGTTAAATCAGTATCTGTATCTATTTATCAGCTGATAATAAACTGTTTCTGTTTGTATTTCTGTAGAGGAAGTATTTAAGGTGATGTAGTTTAGAAAGATTAACATCTCTAAATGTATATGAGGTTAGTAAAGGATGGTGTTTGGTTCAGATGAGGTTGCACGCCTCCACTAGACTGTAAACAAATTAACTAATATATCTGGAGAAAACTATATAGTTCTGATTGTATCATTCCCATTGGTACTGTATGGTAAAGTGCAGTGTTTCTTGTGCTATAACTGCAAAGAAAATGTGCAAGTGGTGGCTTTCATTTGTTTTTTCTTCTGTGTGTTTACTTCTCGTTTTTTATTTCTTTTGGTTTCTGCTTCCCATCAGTCCCAGCCACCTCCACCCCAACACCAACCCCAACACCAACCCCAACACCAACCCAACACCAACCCCAACACCAACCCCAACACCAACACATGCAATACATGCCACCTCCTCCCCAGCACATTCCCATCAATGTCCCGTTTTCCCCCGGCCCTCCCAGCATGATCTCTGCCCTTGATGATGGCCCACCACAGCGTCGCGTCATCACACTTCCACCAATAAGGGAGCAGCACCCAAGCAGAATACCACCCCCTGCACCCAAGACCCGCCCCCCGAGCTCGAGCGAGAGCAGCCGCAGTGGCTTCGGCCACCGCGATGAGCGAGGAGCAGCAGGTAGGCGTTACCCCTCACCCACCAGATCTAGAGGCATTCCGCGGAGCTACAGCCAGGACACCCTGGACGCACAGAGTCACAACGGGTCACGAGGAGGCATGGACCATCCCCGCTCCCGCTCCAGGGATGACCTGTTCGACAGCAGGTCCAGGACAAACCACTCGCCACCTGCATCCCGGCAATCAAGACGAGGGTCCTGGAGCTCGGATGATGAGGCCAGCAGCAGGAGAGGAGGAGGAGGGAGAAGAGGAGGTGGAGGCTGGGTTGACAAACCACCCAGCTACTCCGAGTACGAGCCTGGACAGAAACCGGGGATGCGGAGAAATGAGCGCTACTCTGTAAGACACACGCTGCTTTAGTTGATAAGAGTTAATAGGCACACTTACGCACTTGCATCAAGACAAACGCACATGTAATCAAACACACACACAAAAGTCTGAGTTACACTGATTTCAAGTAACGTGATTTTAAAGTTAGTGTGTCTTTCTCAGGACAAGAGTTCTCGCGGTGGTACCAGCATCGTCATCTGAACCCTCCAGCTGTGATGCCCTGTGACCTCTGTTTCAGAGAACACACACGGCTCTGTAGAACTGGGAGCTTGTCGTCTGGCCAACAATTATTATATATTAATCATGAACCAACAGATGTCACGCACGAGGGAAACTGGCAGATGTGATACTGAGAAAGTGTGAAGATGGTAAAACAAATGATTGGTGTCGACGAGAATCCCTTTTTGGTAACCTATATATATATAGCCGATTTTAAAATACCAAGTCTTTACTGGGGCTACTGAACAGATTTGTGGGATATTATCTCCCACTGCTGGTTAATCAGTGAAATTCAATATTCTGAAGTCTTATGTAGCTTTAGAATTAATGTTTCTCCTTTTGAAACTGGTATTAATTGCAAAATGAATTACTCTCAGGGTCAGTAAACAAACACTTATTACAATAGAGCTATTTATACACACATCAATATGAATACATTCTTGTGAATGCTGAAGTAAATTTTTATCATTTTTGTAAATATTATTTTTCATATCTCCTATTGACTATAGTGCAATAGTTTTACTAATGTTTTGAAGGAAAATGTACAAATGGCATCTGTTCAGTGGTTTGTACATAAGAACGAAGAAGAAATTTACTGTAAACACTGCATGTAAATAAGTATTTTTCATGGTAATGTACCAAAGTCAACAATCTTGCAGGCCAAAAATGTTTCCTTTTCCTTTTTTAAAGACATTTTTAAGTTTTCAAACTTAACTGCCCACCCACACACACCTCTCCCATGTGTATAAAGGCATGTTTCAGAAGGACACATTTAAGTTTTGACCCTTCCACTGTTATGTTTAAGGTTTTAGTTTTTAATCTTTTGTTTTTACACTGTACAGTCAGTTTGTGTTTATTGATAAAGATGAAAATAAACTTTTTACCTTTTGGGTATAACAAAACTGAATATTGTTCATTATACTGTCAAATGTAATTATGCTGTGCTATACGTTTTGTGATTTTAACCTAATGCCTAATGTTAAACAAAATATTTCTCCATTTATATTACAGACTTCATTTTTAAACACAGTCACAGGAGTTAAATAATTCTGTGCTTTTGAGCTTAAATTTTAAATTAGGCAGTTATCAACATTTTATCCAACAGGAATATATACAAAACACAGTGTGCTACAATTAAATCATATTAATTTACACTGATGAACTCTGAGGTAGTTGAAATCAAAGACAAAATGAAGACACTAGTAATTAATGTATTCAATATAATGATAACTGACATTCATATTTAAAAAGTACTTTGATCAGTAATAAAACTATAATTCATGCAATCAACTACATGTCAGGAGAAAGACAAGAAGACTGGAGACATTAGATAAGAACTCACTGGAGTAGAATTTGTACCACAGAGGTATTTAAAACAAGCAGAAGGAGAAACATATGTGATGACATTCCCACCACAAATCATGAATATTGGATTAAATCAATAAAAACACCAATAGTTTATACAACCTTAACATAATTGACATAAGTAATCAGTGTGATGATTAGCTTGTTTATAAATATTTGATCAAATCAATGATAAAACCACTATTAATATATTTAATAATTTATTTTAAAAAATGTAAATAAAATCAAGATGAAAAAAGAAAATGCAATAATAGTTTATATAATCTTAACATAATTGATGGAAGTTATCAATGTGATGATTATCTTATTAATTAATATACTTGATGGCATTATAAATATAAATAGGTTATTTAATGGATTTTTAAAAATATTAAAATCAAATGAAGCACTTTGAGATGCATTTCTTGTATGAAAGGCGCTGAAATAGTTTATTATTGTATTATCATTATTTATATTATTATTATCTTTATTATTACATTTTTTTGTATAGATTTGATGAATGTAATGAATAAAGTAATAAAGTTGGTGACAGCTTCACTGACTCTGATTCAAACTGCGACTGTGCGGCTGTCGCGCACTGATGACGTGTATCGCAGAGGCGGTGCGGGTCTGCCACGTCGGTCTCTGTGCAGCATTGACGCTGTTGCTCCTCCAGCCCGGGGCTCAACTTTTAAAGCCGTTTTATTCCCTCTAACCCGGGACACCGCCGCCCCGCAGCACCGCCGGTGCCGCCGCGGCTCGTCTCCACGCCAGCGCAGCCGGGGACAGTGGAGCTGTGAGGCGGGGAAATGCTCGGCGCTGCGCGGACTCGTCTCTCAACTGACTGATGCATCCTCGTCCAGCTCGCTCCTCCGTGTGTTCCCCATGTTGTGTGAGTATCAACGGCTACACGCAACGTTCAAACCCCTCAAAACACACACACACACGCACACACGCGCACCCACACGCACGCGCACACACGCCTCTGTGGTTCCAAGTGTCACCAGTGAAGAGAAATGATAACTCTGCCATATGTCATGAGCTCCACTGCATGTCTTAGCAAGCCTGGGACACACACACACACACACACACACACACTTGAAGGAAAACAGTTTCCTTAAAGAGAAACTCTGCACACACACACCCCCTACCTAGAGTAAAAAAGTGTTTCCTTAACTAAAAGCAATGCACAGTCAACACACACACACACACACACACACACACACACACACACACACACACACACACACACACACACACACACACACACACATACATCCATCCATCCATCAGGAACAAGAGTTTCCTTCAAGAAAAACTCTGCACATCAATTCTGCGCAGCTTCACTTTCGCTTGTGTTCTTTGAAAAAACTCGAAAATGTCAAAACACCTTCCTGCTGCCCCTCCACAGTTCCTGTTTCCACTGTAGAGTTGTGTGTGTGTCTCGTGTTTGGGTGTGTGTCTTGTGTCTTGTGTATGGGTGTGTGTCTTGTGTAAGTGTGTCTCGTGTGTGTGTGTGCGTGTGCGTGCGTCTGTGTGTGTGTGTGTGTGTGTGTGTGTGTGTGTGTGTTTAATATTGCTTCCAGTGTTCTATTCCCAAACCCACTGGTGTGTTATCGTCTCCATCATGTTTGATTAGCCCTGTTGGTATAAAGGAGACGTGGAGGTGGGATGTGCTCTGGCTGGTGTTTCAGGAGCCGCTCACTGGCGGATGAAGTTGGGACGGAACTACGTATTTAATAACCCACTGAGGAAATAAGATAAATATTCTACAGTATGTAATGTGAGGTGTAGAATATAGAGTTCAGTTACACCTGTGCAGCTTCAGAGGCTCAGATGGAGTTGTGACTTTCCTTCTAACTGGGCTGCAACTAGTTACAGTGGTTTTCATTCCAGTTTAATTTCTCATTTTTCATCTAGCAGCCGTCTTTTTGACATTTCTAACTCCATTATTTTTAACTTCCATTAAGGATGAATCAGCCAGTGATACTTTTTATTTTCTTTGACAATCCAAAATCCAAATGTATTCAGTTTAGTATGATGGTCGAGAAAGAAACAATTCAATTCTTATTTGAGATGCTATGAATATGAATTAATAGTGTGGCTTAAATTAGACTATCCTGTTGGATTTGTTTGATCAATGTACAAGGTTATTTCCACCGAAAACCATAACATATATTATAAATATTAACAATATACAAAAACAGCAAATCTGGAGAATTCTCTGTTCAGTCACAGACATAGTTCAACCAACCCATCTCTAAACTAACAGAAAGTACAGTATCCTATGCTTAATACTTCAAGAGATTCAATAATCGTTCTTGTCATTTGTTCAGTAAACACGGGCACAGCACCGCACCATGAAATTCTTACTTTGCTAGTTCTGAGTCAAGTCAAATTATTCACCGCAGCAGTGTGCAGGACTCCTCAGTGAAAAGAAGCTTGAACGTGAAGCAGAGGTGCTGACAGATAAAGAAAAAGCAGCTCATTGTCTTTGAAATCAATTATTTATATCCCTCCACATCTGTAACATTAGCTGTATAATGTCGGCGAGAGTGTTATCGGTTTCTGAGGGTGACGCAGCGTCGGAGCTAATTGGCCTTTGTTACAGCAGAGGATTTGACATGTCAGAGCAGGAGAGGGCCGGCTGTAATCAATAACAACATAATTGATGGTTGCATTCCATTTAGTTTTGTCAATGGCTATTGTTTTTGCTGGCTGACTGACAGAGCTAAACTGGAGAGGAGCTGTTAAGTTGTATTAGTTACACGTATGCGTTTCCTGCCGTGGCATGTGAAACTGCTGCGACGTGTGGGCAATAAAACAGTCTGTTATTAGCCTTTACAAATCACACAGGTACTGACACATTGTTCTGAGTCAGGGAGTTGAGAAGACGCTGAGGTATTTCCCTCAGACTGCAGGTTTCAGTTCTAAATGAGACACAAGCTCATATTCACGTCTCTCGTTTTAATTTGGGTTAAAGTTGAAAATGTTTTTTAATGCTCAAATGTTCAGAAAACTAATCACTTTCCTCAAACGTCCTCTTTCAGCCTCTGTCTGCAACGCTCCCTTTACTTTGCACTTTTTAACTTAGCAGAACTTTGACATGTAAAACCTTTATAACCCTAAAGGAAGATAATATGAGCGTCCTCCCTTTTCATCCCAACCTCTCTATGACGTAGTGAGCCGACACAGCAGGCAGACCGTATATAAACAGGTCTGACACTCTGGGTAGGTTAGGTGTATGTCGGGGGCAGCTCTGTTTGCCTAGTGACACTGTGGTTTGACTGTAGCCGGAAAGTGTTGCCACCAAGAAGCCTTTGGGATTTCTTTGGTTTCGGTTTCAAGGGGGTGTTGGCGTTATACTGAAAGGTAATATTTTCTCACATTTATGTCGGTGACATAAAATAAACACTAGAAACCCCTGTCGGTATAATGAAAGCAGTTCAACAGTGCTATGATACCCCTCCATCAAAATGATCATCAAATTTGGGGCTTTAATCGTTCTTACCACAGCGGCCGGGGTTCATCTCGCTGCCCTACATTTACCTTAAATGTACAATATGTAGCTTCGAACAAAAGGGGGCACTCAATCAAAATAACAACAACAGACTGAACAACTTGCTTCCCCATTAATAAATTGTAACATTAGCCCGTCTCTATAAACAGTTCATGTCACAGGTAAAGAGGATATTTTGCATTTCAAAGGGGACCAAAATGAAACGTCCCGATACCTTGAATAACCTCAACATTGAATATTGTCAGAAACATTTTAGATAATGTAAGTACACAAGTCAGCTAATTATATAACATGTGTAGGCCATAGAAATTCAATTCCCTTTCATAAAAAAAACAGCTCTGCTTTAAAAGGATGGTATCAAGGATCCAATGAACCCACTGTTTAGAATTACAACAAACATTCAGAGGTTCGGGACGTAGGTCGGCGGTTCGATTCCAGTCGGCCTAACTGTACTTGAGCAAGACATTGAACCCCAAATTGCCCCTGAACGATGTGTTGACAGTGTGTGAGTGAGGTGTAATGGAGAAAGTGCTGCACACAGATGCACTGTATGAATGTGTTTATGGAAAAACCTTGAGTGGTCATCAAGACAAAAACACTATATACAATATAGACCTTTTACCATTCAGGGGGAAAAAGAGCTAAGGCAATTGCACACAAGAAGTACTGTAAATATACAGACAGTGTTTGTAGCGCTTTGGGGCTGTCGTCTACCAAGTAATCTGAACTCAAGAGGCGGTTCATCATTTGTGGCTCAGTACACCTGCTATGGCAGTTCCTGGGTGGTGGGGGAAAACCCTGACAGTTTCTGAGGGCAGGCATGTGGATCTGACACGGTTCATTTCACGATAACATGTCGGGTCTTTAACCTCAAGTAGGTTTGATAAAGAAAAGACAAAAGCGCTTCTTTCAACATGAACATGGAAGCACTTGTATGTTTCAAAGTGCAACAGATTTTTCATGCTGACAACAAAATGTAATTTAACTCCAAACTAATCTGAACTGGTTAGATTTTTAGCTCATCTTAATTCAAAGTACTGGTTTAGTAATATTGAACGTATCATGTATGCAAATGGCCTCAAATTCGAGGCGGCACTTCGTCAAGCTGAATGATTCTTGAGATATTGAGGGATACTTGAGGGAATTATTAGAAAGATGTCGCACTTATTCAACATCTCCGACTGTACTGACTCTTTATTGTTGTCCCTTTTTTGTTGCAAACAACCCAGTAAAAGTAAACCTTTCCTCCACAGTGGCCTGTCTGTACATGGTGGCTCTTTGAGGGGAAGGGGAGGAGTCCCAGCGGCTGTTGGTTGGTGGGTGGCGTTCGCGGTTGCCACGGTAACTGGCGACCATGCCAGGAGGTCGCAGGGGCCCCAGCAGACAGCAGCTGAGTCGCTCTGCTCTGCCGTCCCTGCAGACTCTGGTTGGAGGCAACCTGGGCAATGGTACAGGCCTCAGGAACAGGTAGGAACACGCTCACCTGTAACAACAAGTTTACTTGATGATTGATGTTTTGTTGTATTTTTCCAAATGTTCATGTTAATGCAGTAAACCAGGATTGTTTCATTCCATTTGAACAATGCATATTTACTCCACATAAGACGCCATACAGATACGTTTCTGAGCAAATGAAGTCAAAGACAGTCACAATTATTTAACCTGGAGACTATTTTCTTGATGAATCAGTTCGGGCAGGTCATGTCAGAACAATGCAGGATCCTAAAATCCAAAGCGAAACCATCAGTGCTTCTCTGACCAACGACTTCTCTGACCAACGACAGTCAAAAGATTTTTCCTGTGAAACAAAGAAAATCATTAAATTCCTACAGTGAAGAAACTGTAACTAGCTCATGTTTGGAATTTATAATAAATCATTTAAAAGGGATGTTGAGTACCACTTGTTAATCAAAATAGTTTCAGATTTAGTTCCTGTCAATAATTTACTCATATCCTCTTCAAACTTTTTTTTTTGAGGGATTAGTGCTGAACCTTGTAGTTGCTCTGTGCTTCTTTACTGAGCTGACCTTTTGATTGTGTAAATGTTTCACACACAACTTGTAGTAGGCTTGATGGGACACAAACATATGTTACTTCACGCATCTATTTTGACTGTTTAGTATTTTTATTTTTATTGCTTTCTTTAGGAGCAGTAACTCGGTGGGTCTGTCGGCCCCGCCCCTCTCGGCTCTCATTACTCCAGAGCCAGTCCGCCACTCCAAGATCCCCGAGCTGCCATTGGACAGCGGCCTGCTGTTTGAGTTCCTGCTCTTTCTTTATCTGCTGGTGGCCTTGTTTGTCCAGTACATCAACATCTACAGGACCGTGTGGTGGTACCCATACAGCCACCCCGCTGCCTCTACCTCGCTCGTAAGAACTCACACACACACACGTAGACACTTTAGCAGACTCACACCATCAGCTTGGAATCATCTTTAAAAATTAAAAACTCACGTTGAATTCCCAAACTAGGTAGTTTTCTTTTCTAACTTCTGTGCAGCTTTTTTTTGTGTGAAAATGTAAAACATTTGTTCAGCCACTGGATCCTATGATTTGACCATATACAGTTTATGATGTTTCAGGTACTTACTTTCATATGGTGCTAAAATAAGAAACCTTTTTATGGATGATCTTTATATTGACAGCTGGAATTTTATAATCCTGCAGCCCATTTTTATGTGTATCCACAGCTTCGAAACTTTATTGCCTCATGTCATTCCCCATCTTATTTTAGCCTGCCATCTTCAAATGTAAACCAGATGCAAGAGGGACAGTAAATATCACCTCAGAGGATAAACACATCAAATTTGACAATGCTACAAATTTACAAATCTCGGCAACAACCAGCGGCAGCAGGCATTATGTTTTCAGGTTGTTCGTCCATTGATATCTCAAGAACACGAGAGAATCCTTTTAGATTTGGCACAAATGTTCATGTAGACTCACAGATGAACTGATTAGATTTGGTCGATTGAAGGTCAAGGACACAAAACATGTTTTCAGCCTCTTGAATATTATATATCAAGTCTGCCTTTTTAGGGAATGTATTAACTTTTTGACCAGTTGTTACTTGGAATCAAAGATGTATTGATTCGATTCCAGAGGACAAAGGGCAAAAATAAATGTAAACTGAAACTGCACTGGTTGGTGGAGGCATACAATCGCAGGGTGTTAATTCTAGTTAACCTTTAGAAATGAGAGCAATTAAAGTGGACTTGTAACTCAATTTCCATATTATTCATGAACCTATTTAGCTACTCATTTAGTTTTATCATATTTCTTTTGTCTTCTTCTTTTACCTACTGCTTTTTGGTCATATTCATATTTTTATTCATAGCTGCTTGTCTCATTGAAGTGTTCTTGTTCTCGAAGAACAGATAAATGAAAATATATTTACCTCAAATTTTGTGTCGTGTATTTGCTGAAAACTGATATTAGCTTTTTCCTTCTTTCTGTGCTGCTGCTGTAGAACTTTCATCTGATGGACTATCACCTGGCGACCTTCATCACAGTCATGTTGGCCAGGAGGCTTGTTTGGACGATAGTTTCTGAGGTAACCACAGACTAGTATATACAATCAGCTCAAACATGTTAGTGCACAACACGCAGCCCCTGTGGGGTCCCTCTGATATCTGTGACTCATTCTGTCATATCGTCCAGGTGTCTCAGAGCAGCGGCGGATCGCTGCTGCGCTATGTGGTTCTTATCGCAGCACGGCTCTGCCTGCTGACCATGTGCGGCTGGGTGCTCTGCTGGACGCTGGTCAACCTCTGCAAGAACCACTCAGTGCTCAACCTCCTCTTCCTGGGATACCCGTGAGTAAACAAAAATCATCTTTATAATAAGTCCCCTATATACTATGTTCTTAAACTGAGAACTTATTCATGTAGTGTTTCTGGTTGGTTTACTTTTTGTTAATGTGTGTCTGAATAGACATGTGGACCCACCCTTCATGTGTCTGACCATTTAGTTTTAAACTCATACATCGTCTTTTTAAACTAAAACTCGCTGCTCTGTTCTTCTGTTCTCGGCCACTCACCTCCCTCCCTGGCCAGATTCGGTGTGTACGTCCCACTCTGCTGTTTCCATCAGGAGGGAGGGAAAAGCCAAACGGCACCAACCGACTGCGATTACCCAGCCGATCACCAGACGACGGACCTAGCAGAGGCCCCGTTCTTTCGACCACGCGACTTCCTCTTCCTGTTAAGAGAGAATCTCCGAGAGCAGTTTTCCAGCTCCCCGCACATGCCCACTCACACCTGCCCACCAACGCAACCGCAGACAGCCGAGTTGATTCGAGCCGAGGTGGAGGAGCTGAAGAGCGACTTCAACCGTCGAATCAAGGAGGTGCTCTTCAACTCGCTGTTCAGCGCTTACTATGTCGCCTTCCTGCCTCTCTGCTTCGTCAAGGTTGGTATCCGTCACTTAAGCTTTTACAAATCTTCCTTCAGTCCCCGGGAATTATTGTTGAATTAATCTCTGATTCTTCATCTCCACAGAGTACCCAGTACTATGACATGCGTTGGTCATGTGAGCATCTGATCATGGTGTGGATCAATGCGTTTGTGATGCTGATGAGTCAGCTGCTGCCCCCCAGCTACTGCGACCTGCTTCACCGGTCGGCAGCTCACCTGGGCCGTTGGCAGAAACTGGAGCACGGCACGTACAGCAACGCACCTCAGCATGTGTGAGTGGCCCTTTTGTGCCCACTTTTTTTTTTTCAACACTCGCAGGGGTTTAAAAATGACTCTTGTAGGGGTTTGTGTGTAACTGTGGTGTTGATATGTTTTACAGGTGGTCAGAAAGCACTATTTGGCCTCAGGGGGTGTTGGTACGACACAGTCGATCTCTGTATAAGGCAATTGGACCCTATAATGTTGCTCTGCCCTCTGATGTTTCCCATGCAAGGTTTTATGTGAGTATCTGCACTTTGTATCCTCGGCTGCTTTCACACATGCACTGCACTCCGGACAGTTGACTGATATTTTCCGTAGGGGCTGAATGTGATAACACAAATGTCCCAGTCAGTTGCTACTGCCGTTTTTTGGAAGTTTTCCTGCCAGCCCCCTTGTAAAGTGTCTGGAAAATGCTTGAGTGAGCCCATATGAGAATACAACAGGAAAATGTGTGGAAAATTCACAGTAGGTGAGTAGGTGCCTTGATGATGTTTCTAACACATAACGGATGCAAAACGGAAAAAGACAAAAAGATAACAATTATCTTCATAAACATAGATAAGGGCCGACGCCAGTGTTGATGTGCTGTTAAGAAAAAACAGTTTACTACAGTGGAATTTATACGTCATGTTGTGCTTCCTTCATGCTGTGCCTCCCCTCGCCTGAATGTTCTGTACATTTATGTCTGACCTAAACAATCTCCTGCTGCGATCTACATGTGAAAGTTAAACTTGTAGACTACCGGTACATTTGTTCATCTATGACCTCCTGTCTGCTTTGTATATTTTTTGCTGATCTTCTTTTCCTGTCGTTTTGTTTTTTCAGTTTCTGTTTCACAAGCCATTGCGGATCCTGAACCTGCTGATCTGGATCGAGTCGAGTGTGGTTTTGTATCAGTTATACTCTCTGCTGCGCTCTGAGCGCTGGAACCACACGTTGTCTCTGGGCCTTATTCTCTTCTGCAACTACTATGTCCTTTTTAAACTGCTCCGAGACCGCATCGTGCTGGGCAAAGCCTACTCCTACCCTCTGTCCTCCAACACATTGGGGCTCAAATCCCAGTAAAGGCTCCGCAGAGCGAGACCTCACCTCCGGACTCTGGATTTGGAGGGGAAAGACTGGAGGAGGTCTGGTACAGCGGAAGACTGGAGGGTTGTTATAGCACTCACGCTTGGAGGTTAAGGGACAGACTGTGAACTCATAATTGTGTTTTGATACGGTTCTATTTTTAATGCAATGTTTATATATACCTATTTAAAAGAATATTTTTATTTTGTATACTATTTCGAGTTACGCCGGGCATTACCACACTGACAACATTAGCATGTGGTGTTAGGTGACAGGGAAGTCGGGGAATGCCAAGAGGTGACTTTCACCAAAGATATTTTAAGTGCAGGTGGCCAATGACAGAGACAACATGGTCTCTGACAGTCAGTCAAACCAGATGAGCGATTCAGAGCAGTGGAAGGAGTCGTGCCTGAGAACCTGAATCCTGATCGGCCTAAATTCTGCTCCGACTTGGAGGCTCCTAAATCTTCAATCTGGAACCAGTTGCTGTCTGGGGAAGCAGGATGATCTGATCATTTCAGCACTGCTGCAGAAATTAATGCTGATCCTTTAGTCAATGCTTTTTAAGGAATAGTTTGGCAATGTGGAAAATAAGCTTCTTTGCGATTAGGCGAGGAATGAGAAGATTAATGCGACTCATGTCTGTACAGGAAATATGAAGCTGGTCCTAGCTAAGCATGAAGAGAGAAGGGAGTGACAGCTCTGCTCTGTCCAGTGGCTCTAAAATCTACCTTCAATGTGTAAAAACAATGTTCAGTTGTGTTATAGGATGTTATCTGCTGGGGACATAAGCTAAGCTCACCCTGTCCTGCAGACATGAGCGGTTGATTTTCTCACGGGATTTCCTGCCAGAAAGAGAATAAGTGAATTTCCAAACTTTGTCCGGCTAATCTTCGAGCAGAGCCTCGGTGTGGAAGTCAGATAAAACATTGACTGACTTGAGATCAGTCAGTATGTAAATCTCACCTAAGGTAATCCTATCCACTGCTTAAACAGAACTGTAATTGTCCTCATTCAACTTTTTTGGGGGGCCTTTTTATCAGTATCTGCTAGTTTCACCTCATTGGCTGTGTGGAGGGGCTGTAGCAGCACCAAGCTTTGGAAACTTCCACTCTGCCTCTCCACACTTTGACATGCTGAAGTCGTTTTTTGCTATGGTCTAGCATCCAACCCATTTGTGCTCTTAAAAGCCATCCAGACACTCTGTTTTCTTGGATTTTGGTGCCTGAATTATTAAACTTCAGTGGGGGTGAGGACCATGTGACATCGGGTTCATCTCTTTGCCAACTGGACGCAGTTAACAGAATGATTGTGGTTACTAAATGTTTCTGTCGGTTCGGTCTTTTTCCCCACAGCGAAATACGTCGACAGCAGTGGATGTTTAACGGTGACATTTCTGTGGAGGATGAATTTAAACTCAAAAAGGTGTTGACGACTGGAGGGGAGGGACTGTCTGGGTCACCTCATTACCAGTTCATGTATTGTCAGTTACCGCAGCGGTGTTACAAACAGGTTGCCTTGAATTTTGTTGCCTCTCTCTGAAGTTGCACTCCTCTACTCCTTCACCTGCTCTAATCTCCAGGCAGTATTGTTAGTCCCAGGGCCCATTAGCTTCCCATTATTCAGAAAGAAATCAATACAAATTGACCTGAAGCCTTTTTCATCAGCAGGCAAAGTCTGTGTAGGAAATCTGAGAATCAATATTTTACTGCTGCTTCAGCTGAGTTTCCGGTTGAGTGTAAATGAGGTGGAGGAAGCTACTTTTGAGATCAACCAGCGTCTCCGTCTGGATCACAGAAAAAGAAGTGCGAAGAATTTGCGATTGAACAAAAAAGTCATGTACGTGTCTGTTCTGCTTCGTCTGCAAACTCGGCCCCTTCACCTGTTGGTGCTTCTACTCGGTTTTATGTCATTTTCCACTTGAACGTTGCCGATTTTGCAGCTAAATGGTGCTGTTCACTTTCTTTGTCATTGGTGAGCACTGTCATTCATATCAGTTTTGTATGGGTATAGTTTTATGTCATCCTAAACGTGCCCTTATCCCATTACTACAGAAAGGAGACATTTTGAGGTTTGTTTAAAAATTCTGCTTCTTTTTCACATCCAACTTGAATGTTTTTGGCCCAAATAACACAAATTCTGTCTGCTTAGTTTGGTGAATCCCATGAGATCACAGCTGAAGTGAGCTTTCGAAAGATAATGAAATCACCACCACCGGACCCCAGTGGCGAGAATTGTACTCGATCGTCCTCTGGCCTTCAGGATATTAGGAGATAAATGTAAAATTGTCGCCGACGGTTTCGATCTGTGTTCCCTTTGCTATAAAAAAAAATGTTCAAACTGAGTTACCGAGTTTGTCTTGTCAGTGCCATGTTCCAGGGTTCATACCCCAGGTTGAAAGTGCTGCAGAAGTCACTGGAGCTGGTCCTCATAGTTCGGCATTTTTACAGAGTTCTGTTTCCACAAAGCATTTCTGAAAACATCGGAAATAAAAAATGCAAATGGAGTTTAAACCAATGTGTTTCTGTGCATGAAATGTGTGAGCAGGACGGAAAGAAACGTGTGACACAGTTGTATTTCAAAAGTATATATTTCATTTAAATTTGCCACAGTCTTCAGTTTGAGAGACAAAATAATGCAGTGTCACAAGTGTGAGGAGGAAGTAAAAAGTGCTTATTTAGGCCCAGGCTTAATCTGCATAACGGACACCTGCAGTGTTTTACCTTTGCCACCAGGGGGAGCTAAGCATTAACGTACAACATTTAACAAAATGCTCTGCAGCCGTTAACTTGGCTGACAGAGAAAACTGTGCCTGTAGATAAGTAGTGTGTCCACTGAGAGGTGATACATGATAGTTTGGAGAGTTGGCACCTTTGGTAGCTGACATACATTCATCCACAAAAACCATACTCAGTAGAAAAAAGTTTGAACAGTGCAATCTTTAGTATTAGCTCAAGAAAGATGATATGATGAAAAGTGAAACTGCCGCGCTGCTCAGGTTTTATTCCAAAAACATCTTTTTACATCAGTCCATGTTCCAGATCTGAGGAACTGTTGTCCAGATAAATGTTCCAAGGTATAGAAAAAACATGCCACAGTTCTGCACAACCACCTGAACCTAAATGTTTTTCCACTTAAAAAAAAATATAACTAACACTTTCATGTTTTAGGAAACTAAGCAGAAATGAAATGAACACTTGCTGTTCACATAAGTTAGTGTTGTTACTGGATCTGTCTTTATGATGTTGGCTTCTGAGAACTAGCAAAGGAAATTTAGATTTTCGTGTTAATGTTATGTCAGTGCTACAAGTAGTGGGGTGAAAAGTCTGGATTCTTGTGGCCCTCATATTCCAGAAATGAGGAATGTAGTGGGCCTGTTGTTATGAAGCTATACCTGCGTACATTTCCTCAGCCCTCTCGGCAATCCACAAAGTTCCCTTTAATCCAGTAGCAAATCTGAGCGTATTTGAGAGGCGTGATTCTCACCGCTACATTGAATTCCTGAGATGCCCCTTGTCGCTCCACCCACTGATGCCCAGAAAACACACCTATCACCTTCCGCTCCCAACGACGACGCCTCCCATCCCACATCCGGGCGTAGACCCCTGAGCCGCTGGCCCCGGGTTGAGCATCGCAGTGCTGGTACAGCAGGTCTGATGTCTCCTCGCCAGCCCGACAGAACCGATACACCAGCTGGCCTGGGCGGTCGTTATCGAATCCTGCGAAGTGGACGCGTTTACCCGGCAGCCTCTGAGCCGGTGGGCTGACTCCCAACTTCATGTGGCGCCGTTTGTGGGGTTTCTTGAGTTCGAGCAGAGCATAGTCGTAGTCCATCCCGATGTCGTTGGCATTACCTTTAATCCATCCTTTGGGGACATGGGTGCGCTTGGCTCTGATCCACTGGAACTTCATCTTGTCGTTGGTTGGTGGGTTGTATGGAGCGTTGCCACCCTCGACACGGTTGGTGAAGTTGGAGGGAAGGGAAATGGAAGAAGACTGTGCGTCTCGTTGCTTGGGTTTTAAAAATCCAACCCGGAGCTTCTGGGCTCCTTTCACATAGTTCTTACCATCGTGAACACAATGAGCAGCTGTGAGAACATGACGGTCCCCCACCAGTGTCCCAGAACACCCAGTGGACAGCTTGACAGCCACTGAAAATGGATATTTTAGCAGGAAGTTCTGTCCAGCGATGCTAAAACGTCCATCATGGCCGAAGATCTGACGCTTTCTCCTGACGTGTGACTGCGCAGCCTTCCTTGACAACTTGGAGGAATAGGCCGTGCTGGTGGTTGAGTTGGGTTGGTAGCCATAGATCCCAATGGCGGTCTCAGTCAGTTGACCATTCGAGTGAAGAGTCTCGTAGGCCAGAAGACGTCGCAGGTCCCAGTAGCTTGGCTGGGCGGCTCTCTTGTGGCATTCTGGGTCACAGGGGGAGCTGACATCCAGACGGGCCGGGGACAGGAAGTGAGGGGCAGGCCGAGGCTCCGAGTTCTGTGGGAGGACCACAGGGACACGCTGGAGGATCCACTGGGGGCGGGAGGAGAAAATGGGGGGAAGGAAGAGGAGAAACAGGAGGGAGGTAAACCTGTGGATGGGACGGAGGAAAGATCAGGTGAACTACTGTACAAAAAACACGAAGCACATCAAACCCAACATTTCCGCGAATCCTGAGGGGTCAAGTTCAGACCGGACGTTGGGGCCCCTCAGCATGAAAAACATCCTCATTCCTAAACGCAGCATCATGGGTTTATAATTCCAAGCGATGGGAGTTTAGAGAAAACTATTTCAGCTGGAAGGTTTTTTTTTTAGCAGCACTGGAATTTGGAAGTCGGAACTCCCACTATTTGTAATGCTGCAAATACGTCAGACAGGGCAAAGATCAGGCTTTATGATGGAAAATTCCTTGAGCGTCCGTGGGGATTTGACCTTAACCCTGTAGAGTGGCTGAATAACCAAAGTTTTGTATATTTGGCACAGTTGAGAAAAGGAGAAGTTTATTATTAACACCTTTCAACAACAAGGCAGGTCAAAGTGCTTTAAGAGGCATCATGACAAATTGTAGTCATGACACCGTCATATATCTGTTCCACTCACTGGGACAACAGCAACGTGTCCTGGAACTCATGCAACACACAATATACAGGCCAGATTTAGAATATGTTTTAAAGGAGAAAAACTAATACAGTAGCTGTTCATCCAACGAGTTCTTTTATTTGCTGCCCGACTGATTAAATGTTAAACGTGCAAGTGAAATTCCCTTTCAGTGTTTTCAACTTTTACGCACAGACAGACATGGACATAGAGGTGACTCACCGCGGGAGCGCAGACCGGGAGCGCATGGTTTGTCTTCTGCAGGTGAGCTGGTGGCTGAACACTGAGGGGAAAACCCCCTCCTCAAACCAGACGTGTCAGAGGCAGCGGAGGGAATCGAACTGGTGAACCAGTCCTGCTGCAAAAAAGAACCACAAAGAGAGCAGTTGTCTTCTCGGCTGTTCTCTCAGGAACTGACGGCTTTATTTAATCCGGCATGGAGTGGAGTCGTCCAACAGAAGCAGCCGGGTCGACAGCAGCGGAGGAGCTGGACCATTGTGCGCTGCAGGAGGAGGAGGAAGATGGTGAGGATGATGAAGAGGAGGAGGAGGAGGAGGGCTCCTGCCTGTCTGAGCTCACTCCTTCATCTGCAGAAGACTGGAGGCAGCGGGAGGCTTTCCAAACCCCATCATGGTCACATGACATCCCATCACTTACTCCGTCACCTCCCCATCTGTGAGGGACACAAAATGTGGTTAAAACAATTATAATAATTAAATCATTTTTTTAAATGAATAAGGCAATTTATGTATTTTACCATGTATTTCTTTATATAACTCTTTATTAATTATTATAGCACTTATCCAAACAAGGTTCACAAAACCCATGGCAAACAATTAATGAACTAAAATCAAAGTTATTCAATTCAGTTCAAATCACAACATAATATGGTCAAGACCTTAAGATTTATGGAGAAACCCAACAGTCACCACTTATTTATTTATGCATTTCTACATGTATTTATTTCTATTGTCCCACATACCCATTTACAGTCTGAGCTGAATAACACTTCAAATCATTTTCAGATAAAAAACAGATTTGTTTTATGTATTTAAACTTGAAGTAGGGTTGTAACACTCTTTGCTTCAGCAGCCAGAACAGTAGGAGCCACGTCAGGGAAGTTTCTCTTGTGATCATTGACCTTTACTACATCTCATCTATAAAATGCAACTCAACAATAATAGTCCTGTTACTTATACTAAGGGAAGTAATGTATACATTCAAAGTACAACTTGAATATATTGACAGTGATAAAATAGTCCCACAAAGGGCCAACAAACCCTTCACATTATATTTATATATAAAATTGAGATGTCACATCAACACTGAGCCACATTCGTTCTTTATATCGGGCAACAGGACCAGATTCCCCCTCCTACTCTCTCTCTTTCACTCTCTCTGCCACACATACACATCCAGAAATGCTGTCAGATACTCATTAAATAATTACATCACACACATGCATCAGTGTTCCGCCCAAACACAAACTTTCACACTGTTGATTCACTTGGTTGATCGCCCTCATGACTCTTGGCATAAATCACAAAGACCATTCACTTGGGAGAAAGCCATTAATTCCCCCCCCCCCCTCCATTTCTAAGAAAGTTAAATAAAAGAGGAACATGTGAGAAGCTGCACGTCAAGATTACAAACATTGAATTGAAGAATATAATCGTGTTATAATTATGATATAAACAATAGTAAGTTGATGGTTGTTCAATAAATCATGAAGTTGTATTTGCTGAGGGAAGTGACACAATCACACACCATGAACTAATTATTATAACAATTACAAATATGATATTATTATAATAATATATTTATTCATAGATGTAATATTAATTAACACACAATATTGCTCCATTTTAAAATGAATGGTCTGTATTTATATAGAGATTGTTCTAGTTCTCACGACCACTCAAATCTCTTTAGAGTACATCCCAGTGAGAATGAGGGAGGTGTTTTAGGGGCTGATCTCCATGAGTAAATGCAAATGGTGCAGAGCAATAAAAATATGGGATTTAGTGAATTTAAATGTGGTTTCATTAGGGGTCTGTTGGGCTTTGATGGGGTTATGCACTTTACTAAGTACCAGAATAGTTTCTTTCATGCGTATGTTCCTGTTTAGACAAAGCAAACTCATTATTACATGTGGATAAGTGAGCTTCAGAGGTGTTTCTAGCAAATTCGTTTTCCTTTAAGAGCCAGGCTGCTGCCCCCCCACCTCTTCTGGCTTCACAATATGTTACAAATTCAGCTTCCTCCAGTGTTTATCACTCTGATTTATGTTCAAGTGTTAATCTTTCCAGTAAGTTTGATTTTAACGAGTTATTTTTTAAACTGGGAGAAACATCATACTTGACAGCTGAGGCCAACTCTGGATAGTGAGATGAAGTGGAGACATGTCATCCATTTTTATATGCAGTCTATTTTTCCAGTCTTTATGCTAAGCTAAGCTAACTGGCAGCTGGGGTGCAAACTTTGCGTTTTGCTGTACAGACTTGAGGGCTGGTATCAATCCTCTCATCCATCTCTCAGTGGGGAAGCAAATAAGTTTCTCAGATATTCAGCGTCTCAACTGCAACTGATTATAGATCAGCACCTTTGCCAGGACTCAGGGTGGACCTGCTGGCTCATCAAACACTGCTCTGAATTACCCAAAACCCCACCCATCCCCAAAAACCCCAAATGACAGTTAACACGCACATGCACACACATACCTCTCTCTCTCTCTCTCTCTCTCTCTCTCTCTCTCTCTCTCTCTCTCTCTCTCTCTCTCTCTCTCTCTCTTTCTGGAAACGCTATCTGGGTCAGGATGGTCTGCCAGGGTGTTGCCCTCCTCTCGTCCCGTTAACGCTGATCGGCTCCGTGGCCTCGCCGTTTTCAAATGAGCCCAAAACTTATGTGGTTTACTCACTTCACTCTGTAGATGAAGTTCTCACCACTGCATCAGAGCAGTTTCTGCTGTTTGATAATCAATATGTGCAAGTTGATGATTGTTCTTGAAATACAGGGTGTAGAATCAAATCACAATATAAAACTCATAGACTATTGAAGTACAATCCACTGGTTACACGTGCAATATTGTGTTAAAACAATAACCCTAACCCGTTATGATACCTGTGATGCTTTTTTTATACTGGTTATATCTTCTTAATATTATGAATCGAAGCGACTGTAGGAATATATTATACATTTTATTGTACTATTTTGTCCAATGATAATAAAGTTTTCTAATTCTAATTCTAAAAGAAGAATTTTGTTTGTTTGTATTTCTTCTCTAGGACAACAGGAAGGAATGCCCCCCCTTTTTTTTTTTTTTTACCAAAGGAGACCTTTCTGTTTGTCTTGAATTGTTATGAAAGAGTCCGTTTGTTTGGCTTTGCCCTCTGTTGTCAAGGAAACCCACATTCCCCAGAGTACTGTTCATGTTAATTGTTTTATTCCTCCCACTCTCCTCCTCTCGCTTCTGGCCACAGACACAATCGAGCAAGTGTGGCCGGCCTCACATGTTTGAATCCTCTCTCTTTATGTCCCTCTGTCTGTCTGCTCTGTTCCATCTTTGTTTTCTCCCCCGTCTCTGTGCCTCTCTGCCTCTCGCTGGAATCATCTCTCCCGTCCTGGACCTCTTCTCTCGCTCGTCCCAAGTGGCCACGAAACAGCTGTTTGGCAAAGCCAGACAACCACAGGCGTCTTTCGAGAAGCAATTTGCTGTGAAATCTTGAATGAAACCTCAAGCCAAGTTTAAATCTCGATGAAAAGTCAAAAGGAAGAAAACACAATTGTTGGCAAGTGCATTAGATCATTTTTAATGTAAAAAGGAAATGGTCGACACTGTCTGCCTCAGCTGCTGTGGGAGGAAATGTCCACTGTTGATGCTCGGTACATTCCAGGAGTTATTATGTGATGATGTTTACTGATTGGAGTATTTACTTTCCTCCATCCTGCAGCAGACTTGTGTATCATTTTGTTAATTTCTAAATTACCCAAGATTCTACAGCTACAATACGTAAATTGGTTTCAGTCTGTTGCCTCGACAATGGACGACCAATCTCCAAATCTTCCCACTGTACAAAAAGGAAGCCAAAATATCCGGATGCTGCCATCTTGGGATTTTGATATCATAGTGATCACTAGTGATTGTGGGGTGGAGCCACACTGTCGAGAGGCCCGCCGTTATAGGCAGTTGACCAATCATGAGTCAGTTGCAGCTGTCAGTCATGATGTTTCACCATTTTTATAGCATCCTAAAATGAACACTTAAACATCCATCAGTGTGATAAGAAGAAACAAAAAGGTTACAAACAATCTTTGGGGGAAAAGGGTATTTGTGTCCCATCTGATAACATTGAGGGGACAGTGTTTAGGAGTGATACTGCAACCAGCCACAAGGGGGAGGTCAAGCAAAGTCAAGCTCGTGTCTGTGTTTGACTTCCTGTTCAAAATGATCACCTGTTCCACACCTGAGCTCCTGACTAACCAAACCCGCCTTACTCTGCCTCTGACTCGACCACGGTGAGCAGAGTTTAATGGCTGAACCTCATGTAAGCTAATTATGCTGTTAACGTGCAGTGAAGTTATTTATTCAGTAACATTTGTAATGTTTGCAGACTAATATTTATTCAGTCATATTTTCAAACTGCCCCATGACAAATGATGTTAATTTCATAATGGTCCATAGACGACTGAGTTTACTCAAAATGCCTCCTCACTCTAAAGTCTGTGGGCCAGTGTTGATGCACAATCTGCATCTGCATCACAAATTAAATGAGAATTTGCCCATTTCAGGGTGAACTAAATATGCATTAGTAATCTTTCATGTCACTGTTTATAACACACAATGTCCTTTGCTGGACGGGGCTGAAAAAACAAAATAAGAGCATACAAACGTCTGGTTTTCTTCAGCACAACATTCAGTTGATAGAGATTTCAGTCAGAATGCAGAAGAAGAGGAGACATGGAGTCATAATGTGAACCAACGGTCGCAGCTGCTCCTTCTCTCTGCTTCTGATGACTGAGCTATTCTCAACAGAATTCGCCTACAGGACCAGGCTGAAGCTCTTGCATGTGATACTCTGGCTCATCGGAAAATGACTCACACCCTTGTGAAAGATATGGCAAAAACATTTATGACATCCACCAGGAGCTTGAGGCTTTATTTAAGTGGGGGGGTGGGTTTACAATTTGATGTCCTAACAAATTTGGTTCATTTAGAAGTTGGGGATTGTTTGAACCCTGCTCTCCTCTGAAGTCGCTTTTCATTCTACAGGCCGACGCATGTAATCAAAGCCTGATTTAATCAAAACAATGAGTCTTTCATTGTACCACAGTTCTCTGGTAATTACCCTTCAGTAATGGATGCTGAATGCTGGTCATGGGTGCAGTTTATTTCAAATAGACTTGTGATATGATACCACAGATTCCCCCCCCCCCCTTCCTTCCTGGAAGCCTCTTTAAATGGCCTCTCCCGAGATTATTTCAATTTTCCAGTTTTTTGTTGATGTTTCTTTTGTACATTTCTCATGGACAGCTCTGACCGGCTCGTGAACACAGTTTGTATAAAGGGGTCGTGAACCAGTGTTCGCCTCGAAAAGTCCTTTGAGGCGCACAATGTCAAGTTAGGTTATTCAAATAAGAATTACGCGACTGATGAAAAGCTGGCTTAATTGAGTTTCTCTTTGGCCCAAATTATTATGTTTTAAATGTGAAACATGTTCGGGTTGCTTGATGTTTTATTGGACAACACGGTGTTGGATGTGATTTAAAACCAACATAGTCTGACACTGATATTAGATCATGTAGGAAGCTGATATGAGGTTTAAGCTCTATGAGACGATTTGTATGGGCTATACAAATCCCTCAGTCATACTTCATCACTCCACCAAGTTTAGAGTAAATGCTGTTTTTGTGTAATCGTGCTCGCAAACAAACAAACCAACAAACACAGAAGTGAAAACAACACAACACTTAAATTTGTATGAAGTCAGAGCTGTTATGTTCTGAAAGATCTGATTGGATCTGAGTAGAAGACACTCTCACTGTCCTGTCTTCAATCTAAGCTAAGCCAACCCCAGCTACATATTTCACGCACATATCTAATGTATCATGTCACTTCTGGAAATAAATCACAGTTCAAGCTGTGTCCATAACACTGATCATAGTCAGACTGTCTGATACACAGTTGCCGCAACAGCAACACACTTGATACCAAACAGTCTAGTCGAACGCACGTCTCATTTATCATCATGCTGTGCACAGGGATTGTTATAGAACACCACAACATGCTTTTTACGATCCAGCTGTTTGGCCTGACAAAGGACGCTACGACCCAAACACCTTATGTGCTTGTGCTTGTTCCTACAGCCCGATCCAAGCTGACTAACTGTGAGCATCCACCCATCCCCCAGAGAGCCACCACACGCTGAGCAAAGTGACAGTCTGTCAGCCACAGATAGAGCCCAGATATCAGGAATCCCTGTGAATCCAATCCCCAGGGACTTTACAAAGGCTTTTCAGGGCTGTTATCCAGGCATTATCTCATCCTCATTCTCAGAGCAGAACATATTCATCCTCGAGATCAGTTATGTGTGATCGGGAGACTAATTTCTCACAGTCAAAGCACATCTTGAGATAATATCTGAACCCTGCAGTAATTCAAGTGTGTGTCTTTGTGTGTGTGGACCTTTCGGGGAGCAACAAGTGGTTCAGTATGTGGTACAATGTCAGGAGAAGAACGATGATTATGTGCTGCACAGGAGAGACTGCATTAATCTTTCCAGAGCTGCAGGGACAGTGCAATGTTCGTCTCAGCTCTGTGACTCAGATAACCCAAAACACCACCAGCACAGTGAGTGTTTTCTCAGCTGGGGCTTTCCTGTTTTGCTCCAATACTTCTGATACGTAACATTCGTGTTCATCGCTCGCTCTGCATTTCTGATGATATCGCAGCTTGGAGATCAGAGGTTAAACTCTTCCAGCCGGGCAGAGGTGGTCTCACCACACCACACAAGTCTTGAACATTGAGGCTGTCAGCATACCAGTAAGATCTGTTCTGACCACAACACAAACCCCAGCAGACCACAATTGTGCCCCTACACACTTTGGATGATAAATATTCTCCATTTCGCTGGCTAGGACACTAATTATCTCCGCTGCACCACAAGGGAATTCTCTGTGTGTGTCTGTGGGAGGTGTAGGCGGTTGTTAATGACGGGGGTCAGGATCTGGGACATGTGAGTCACTTCCAGGTCTTTGAGCCGCTTGATCTGCTCAGCTCCTGCATCCTCCTAAATGGATCGGCCATTTGGATTTCCCCCTCATGTGTGAGTTTTTTTTATAAATTCATATTTGTACAAACATTCTTCATGAGAAGAAACAAAAGCCCTCCCCCACGCTGAATCTCAGCTTCGTTGCCTCCCTGAAAAACACAGCCTGGCATTATGTGTGTTCCCCCAAAACAACATCAGGGAGAAGGCAGAAATCCAGTGATTAAAATAATAAATGTAGACCCAACAGTCATGCTAGTAGCTGGAATCTATCTACTAATTTCAGAATTCTATCTGTATTTGACTCTCAACAACTATTCATCTTATAGACATCGCGCTTGGCGTGTGTATTGTAATGGGCCCAAGGAAGAGTACGGTTGAATTTGGAAAGAAGATACCTTCAATATCAATAAAATCTTAATAAACAAAGAAAGTCCCTGCGGTGGAAACGCAGCTAAAAAAAGGTAACAGAATGGGGGAGATCACCGTTGACACTTATGCTCTGATGAAGCCTTCATGATGAAGTCCATCAGCAGTTTTGTCACAGAAATTATCTAGAATTTCAAATGATTATGCTTGTTTTTGTTTTCAGTCAAGCACCAAACTGTTCTCACAGTTACCAGCACGATGAACTCGGCAGGTGCTTGGCAGGATGGAAACGTCACAGAGACTCATCTGCAGAAGTAAAAAGTTTGAAGACGGTAGAGAAACTAAATTTGAGATAAATATACCAGGCTGCAGTTTTGTTTTTTACACGAACATCTGCTGATACAGTTCAGGGCTGCCGGGCCACGACATCCTGGTCACACTGAAAATATCTGTATGACTCAGAGAACCCACAACATCATTGGTACAGTAACTGTACCAGCAGAAGGTTTCCTGTTGTTATCATGTATTACATGATGGAACATCATCTGTTTTCTGTCTTTAGATTTCTTCTCACGTTCATGTGCAGGAGTTTAACCGTTTTACCTCCGGCGAGGACGTTGTGTTTTCATCCCTGTCCATTTGTTTAAATGTTCAAATGGGAATGTTGGGCCTTGTCCTCGGTTTGTAGTTTTAACAGGTGAAATACTGAAAAGTCTTTGAAATACTTACAAAATGTTTGAATGAGCTAAAACAAGTGATATTTAAAAGCTGAGAGAAAAATATGGTCCAGTATTTGCTGTGATCTTTGTGTCCGACCGTTGCGTGAGGTATGAGGCTGGGGCGTCTCGTACCAACATTTCTCTGTAGCTGTCATCTGACCTCTCTCTGTACCCAAACACCCTTGCTCCCAGAAAACAACTGTTGCCATGGTAACCAGTAAATTGGGGCACAATGACTGACCAGCAGGAAGTGTGGAGCGTTTAAGGTTAATTAGAGCTTCCGTGTGGGAAAGGGTGTGTTCACAGCAGGAGGGAGACCTCTGCGTCATTCTGACAAAGGGGTTTTCCGTGTGGTTATGACACTGGGAATACTGCTGCAGTGTTGTCCTGCTCGCTCATACAGCATCACCCCATCCTGTCAGTTTTATGATCTCGTGTTTTTTCATTTTTCCTGTCTGGGCCTTGTATAAATTTCTTCCGTCTATTGTGTGTGATACCTGTGAAGCATTTCCTCTTAACAAGGTAAAAAAAAAATAGGAATTAGAATGTCACTCAGTAGAACACACACCTCAGGCCAAGGCCCAACAAACCCTTAATGAAACCACATTTAAATTCACTAGATCCAGATTTTTCTTTGGATCTGCATCAAATTGCACTTTAGCTTATAAATATCCATCTGAATTTATTTTAATAAATTCTTTGAGAAATCATGGAATTAAATATTGAGAAACATTCTGTCTTACAGTGTTAAAAGTGAAACAATAATCCTGGATCCGCCCCTTGATCTGGACCCACACCAAAATCAGGAAAATGTTTATTAACATTATGAATCAAGTGAGAAGTAGAATGGTTTCTCAAATAGAAACTATTTTGCAACCAATGGAGTCAGCCCTGTTCGACCAAAGTCTGTGAAAAGTGAACTTTGCTTTGTGACTTTTAATGAAGACAGAGTACTTATAAGATTGAAATGATGATATTGTTGACTTTAAAACTTGTTTAACTACACACAGATGAAACTGTCCTTCCAACCATAACAAAGCCAAGCGTGTGTGTGTGTGTGTGTGTGTGTGTGTGTGTGTGTGTGTGTGTGTGTGTGTGTGTGTGTGTGTGTGTGTGTGTGGCTCAGGTCCAAGATCTGCACGAAAACTGTTCGTAATCAATCACTGACCTGCAGTCAAACCAAAAAGTCTTTTCCTGCCACAGCCACTGATCCAGGCTGCACGTATTCAGTTTTTCATTGTTTCAACATTTTAAGTGTAGTTGATGGATTAGTGTGGAAAACCTAAGTGAGCAGTAATCATTCAGAAACATGGCAGGCATATATCCTAAGAGGAAATTCTGTGTCCGTTCATCTCACTCAAAAACTCTGTCTTCCAATTCTGCTTTTTTGAGAGTTCATTATTTTGCAATTGGGAAAACTCCTCTTTTTTCACTGCAGTGAAACTTTGTCCGAAGTTTTTAAGAGGTTCAAGAAACACTTGTGTGTTTATGTCGTAGAATAAAAGGTAATGTAGCCTCAAACTAACTTATTTTGACATTAGCATCATAATTATCGCTCAGTTCAATATTCGTACCTCTTTTTAGCTACGTTTGTTTGTTTGATTGTTTGTTTGTTTGTTTGTTAGGATTAGGCGATTAGCCGATTTCCATGAAACTTTTATGAGTTTATGTTTCAAGTCTTCTTCAACACAGCATGATGTTCATTTTGTAAATCATGGTGCCATTTACAGTAAAATAGACGATAAAGCATTGTATGCATAGTGTCGTCCAATGGATGCAGGTGGGCGTGTAGCTCTAAGTCAGGCCCCACCCCCCACCTCAGCCAAGGATCTTATGTTTTAATGTGTTTGTCTGTTTCACTGTTAGCAGGATTACACAAAATGTTCTGGACTGATTACCACAAAACTTGGTGCTAGGATGGGTCAGGGAAGGAATCATAAAATTGTGGTACACGTGGGAATAAGTTGTTTAGTTTTTTTAGCATTGTGCAACAAGATGGTTTTTGCTACAGTTTCACTGATTTCCCAGTGGATGGATCTTGATTAACAAAATCAGACATGCTAAGGAGACGGCTCAGCTCAAAACCGAAATTTGTGTCCAGTGAATTTACTTATTGTTTCTTAAGGGGACTGTTGGGCTTTGTATGTCTTCTTCTGAGTGTGTGACTGCGACATACACATTGGATCCAACCAGAATTACAGCTTTAATTGACTTTAAGTAATTTTAAACTAAACCCTACATTGAAATCTTCATGTAGCAGGGAAAGAGCAGGTCCTTGCAAGTTTAGTTATACTGACACACACGTGCATTGTCTCTTCATGTCATGGTTTTGGCAGTTTCTCAACTTCATCTCCATCGCGCTCTCACTGTGCCTCCATTCCCAGCTGCTCATCATCTATCAAGACTCCTCTCATTACAAACAGGAACCGATGGTATTATACTGAAACCCATTCAAACACAGACACACACCCACTGACATCGAATGGGGGGAGTGTGTTCAGGCAGAGCAGCAGTGTAATCAGTCATGCTGCTGCAATACCCTCACCACGCTCGGCCTTCAGCTGGAACAGGCTGAATTCTCGAGAGGCTCCTCCCGGTGTTATCTGCCAAACTGTTGCATGAAAGAAGAAATCCTCCACCTTGTTGCTGGGAGCCGACGTGAAACTGCAGCTCGCTGGGGCCTGTTCCCTCGCAGTATCAGGAGACTCCCTCCTACTCAGTTAATAACCGAGGCAGAGCAAGTGCAGAGGGATCGGACAGAATGAGCTGTTGTTGATGAACAGGTGATGACATGAGGGCTGACTGCATGAAATCTTATTTTTAGTGTGACGCACATTGTGTGAGTGTGTGTGTGTGTGCTTTTGTCGACATTTTCAATAATGCCATAATCTATAACTTAGCTTAAAGTGTTACAGTTATACCATGTTTTTTTCCATTAATGCTTAACACATGTGGTCACAAGTTAAAGTGGTGTTCGTCCAAGCAACTCACCATGTGTTTGACATTTTGTCGATCAGCTTGTTTGAGGTCTAACCGGGTCTCGTTGGCTTGGCACAGCTCGGTACACTTATAATTCCTAAGCTGTCTTAATGTGCAGTAATAGCTGGTTAGTTAATGTTAGGAATATGGAGCCCTAACGGGGGGGGGGGTAGGTCATAGACTCCACCTCCCCTGTGTAATTAGATGGGATATGGTCATCAAATACATTTTTCTTATAGATGGTTTCTGTCATTGTAGGTGGAAAAATCAGGTGAAACATCTTTGACAGCTGAGACTGGCTTGTGATTGGTCAAAACGCATGTAGCGGCGGGACCTCGCTGTGCAGACTGACTCCAAATGAGGTCAAAAGCGCTTGTTGGCAGCACCGAGGATTGTGGGATAATTTAGTGCTGAAATGAATTCATGCTTTCGGACACAAAACAGACAGCAAGTGTGAATTAATCGTGGGGGCTTTACCGAAATTCTACGTCCTAACTTTGGGGAGAAGATGACAAATCTGAGGGGAACTGTCAGTTAATGATATATAGAAACTAAACTGGATGAGCAAGTTACATTTTCTCTCTTTTTCCCTCCCATGACCCCTGCTGTGCTCTGAGGGAGCCTGCCAGCATAGTTTGACCATAAACAGGCATGAGAGAGGGCAGAGCACCACACAGGCAGAACATGCACATGTACATAAACCCACAAACACACAAGAGGAAAGAATGAGACCAACGTGAGCAATTTGAAATGCAAAATACGCCCGTTCCTTTTGGCAAAATGAAGATATAACGCTGTGCTACCCATCGTTTGGCAGTTTAGACTCTTTCCGAGCTAATTTCTGTAATGGAAGTTATTGTGTTAAAGATTATGTAACACTTTTAAATTGAAATGTCTAAAAATTACTTCTCGTATGTTAAATATTTTGTTAACTTGTGTACTTACAATATCCAAAATGTTTCCAACAATGTTCAAACCCAGATAAATGCATAATTTGATTCATTTTAGTCACTTATTATCGCATTATATCCACTTTACCCGCGGCTTTGTCCGTCTCCGCGAAGCAGAAACAAACTGCTAGCCAGTTAGCCAGTCAGCTGTTTCTTTCTTCCACTGTTTATTTTGGTCACTCTAATTGGATCATGATAATTAATTGCCGTTTGTTGTGGTAAATTATGGTGAAGGCAACAACTCCCATGATCCCACGCTCCTTCACGATGTCATCAAACTGGGTCTTTTGTTATTATTTCGATTGAGAGACCCCTAGTGGCCAAAGTTACACATTGCATCTCACTGCCCTGAACTCTCTGAGAAGCAACTGTCAGTTTCTAATGATAAATCGTACTGCGCTGGACGATTTAACGGCAATGTACCACAGACCACAACACACTCAACCACCCTGATCGCCATGCGCTGCTGCCAAGTGGGGCTCACTGCAGCAGCTCATTATACAGCTGCAGACGTGTGTGTTGTGTTAGTGTGGGCAGGAACCTCAGATAAGACACAGAGGGAGACATTGAATACATACAAAGAGAGGTGGTGAAGAAGTAGAAGAGGTCGTGTCAAACTGTGACGAGAGGGTGAAGAAGGAAAAGAGCAAGGATGTCAGCTTCGAAAAAAATAATTATGAGGAGAGGGACGGGGGAATAAGGAGAAAGGAGCTCAACAGTCAAACCTGTATGAAGTGTTTTTTTCTAAATCACAACTTCTGCTGCCCGTAACAGTACAATACATTTCTCTGTTATTCTTTTTCATTGTACTTTTTATTTGAAGGAGACAAGAAATGGGATTAGAGAGCAGGGGAATGACAAACAGTAAAAAGTCCAACTGGCCAGGAATCAAACCAGGGACCTGCTGCTCAAGGTGCCTGCGTCCATGTGTTATACATCCTAACCATGCAGCAACCAGGTCGCACCCAGCATTGAGGTCATTCACGTGTGAACCTTTAGGATGTATGTTACCTTATGATCGGAAGAGGAACAGGAAAGACGGAGGCTCCACCAGAGCCTGTATATTTATGTCAGGAAATAACAAGTTTTCAACTTGCAGAGAGTGTAACGTGAGTTTCCCTGTGGGTGAGTGTACTGATCGAGCTGGATGGAGAGACGAAGGCTGTGTGTGTGTGTGTGTGTGTGTGTGTGTGTGTGCGTATGGAAGACACAATGTTCAGGGGCCGTGGGAGCGGGCGTGGTCGTTTCTGGCTCGCACAGGAAACAGCTTTTATTTCTCAGATGTGCTGATGACAAATCCAGGCAATAACAGATCTTGCTTTTGATGATAAATACTGTATGTGCCACCCCCCCCCCACCATCATCTGTTATTTACTTAAAAGATTGATTGCAAACCTTATTTTTTATTTTACAGCCTCTCTTTGGTGGTTTGATGGTTTCATCAAACAGCTGCAATCCCACAGAACCGGCAGCTGGTGATAAGAGCTGACGTCGGTGTTGAGGTGTTGTAAACATGATCACATGATCTCCGCAGCAGAATTAATGTGTCACTTCCTGCCTCTTCGTCGCTGCACCTGGCTGTTCCATCCATTAATGCTGATAATTATTGCATTTGTATGATGGTTTTTCCCTCTGTACGATGTACGATCATTAATGCATGATGCACGATAATTCTATCATTTTGTGACACTAAGTATTATCAGTTTTGATGAAATATGGATCACGTCCGTGTTTGCACATCTCTTCTCACGTGACGTATTCAGCCAATCCTGCTTGTGATGATGAACGAGACCGGCACGTTGTGACTCACCCCACACTCTGGTAAGATACTTCAACATGTTTGTGTTATGGGGACTGTCCTCTGGTCACTGTGGGCAGGACGGGAACATCTGGATCTGAACTGAGACCCCGACACTAAAGCTGCAAACAACAATCCTCCTGCCAATGAGACGCCGGACAATCATTAGATCTACAAGCCTGGGAATCTGGAAACATGCAAACACAACCACACAAAAACACAGAGAAGAATGGCTGAAGAACGAGGTGGAGGGTGTTCACTGTATTTCACAAGTTCCTTTCATTTCTTATTTCTTTCTCCAGAGGAAATATTCCCACATTTGAACCAAATATCTGAGGACAATTCAGAGCTGTTGCAGAACAAAATCCTTGCAGCCTCACATAACCTCCTGCACACCAGTCATCAAGTGCATGACAAACAGCATAAAATATTTGGTCAGTGGCCTCCTGCGGTCTCCTGCTCAAAGGGAAGCATAGATGCCCCAAGAGGCAGTGCCCTCCACCCTGCTAATAACTCCACAATACACTCCAACAGTGAGTTCACATTACACAACCGACATTGCAGTTGAGTCACCAAACTTCCATCTGATTGCATTAATTCAACTTTCCAAGAAACCCTTGGAGACCAAGTAATCCATTCCAGAAATAGGATTAGTGACTAAACTCTGAAGAAAATATTTATGAAATAAAAATTACCATCAAACTATGTAAAACAAATAACTGACATTTCTGGTCCAGGACTCACGTGCTGTCACTTCAGACGTGATCTGGGTGTGGAGTCAACATGCAATCGTGTTGAATCCCCAGGACGAAATCCTTCTGTATTCTCACATGGGCTCATTCTCAGGAAAAACTCAACATAATCTCACAGCCCCTCTAGATAAATTCAAGAGATTTTAAATAGTCGAGTTTCATGTCCAAATACAGTTAGTGCAACTTTCCTATGCTAAAAAGGCAGGCTCAAAAAGAGCTTGGCAGTTCACTGACTTGGAATAAGGAGATTTGTGCCACAATCACTCCCACTCCTCACTCTCCCAACATCTGTTCTCATGCGTGACATTGGTGAGTGGGTACGATCTCCTGTGAGAAGTGCGTAGCTGAGACTGACAGTCGCAGCCTCAATTGTCAGAATCAGGTCCAGCTAATTCAAAACACTTCGAACAACAGTTCTTCTGGTTCAGGAAGTCGAGGATCATAGGAAATATCCACCGTTCAGTTGTGTTTCAGATCAGTGAGTGTTAGTGTTCTCACTCGTCCACTCGAGTATCACTGACTGGGAAGGTCAGCGTGGACTTGTTAAATCTCAAGAACACACCACAGGACTTTGCAGGAGATGGGTGGATCTGGTTCATACACACAAAAACACTGGAGGCAGAGGAGAGACTAATGAGTTTCATTTGTTTTTGACAGTGGAAACAATTTTTTAAGGAAATTTCCCCTACACTTGTTTTCAAAACTTCAGTTTGGCCCAGATATGACTGTTGTATGTGTTTCCCCTATGCACTGGGTATTTTTATACTTATAATAAACCCAGTGCTGGTGCATCACAGCAATATATTTGGGTCATGTTTGTCTTCGCTCGGAGTATGAGGGAGACATGTTTCTGTGCCACTACACAGCGCATACTCAACAACACACGTCTTTGTCTATACATACGATCTGTCAGTTTGTAAATTACTCAACCAGAACGTGTGGAGAAGTTTATTGTGCATCTGTTTCAGTACAAAGACCTTCAGATGCCTCCATGGGCTCATTAAGGGAGTTCTGGCTTCACACAGAACTGGGCCGACTGCCAGAAGAATATTGCAACACAACATTTATCATCTATAGAAACTCCCCATCACATGAAACCACATTAAAGCCACGTTCCCGCTTTCATCCTTATCTTGTTTTGTTTTCCTCCCTTTTCTTTTCGTTTTGCTCCAATTTGTTTTCAGCTCGTCATGATTTATGGAGAGTGATTTAGAATGATTCTGTTGTTTTTCCTCCTCCTCACAGCGCTCAGACACTTGGGGCCCTGGTGAGGCCCTCTCGCTTTTCATCGCACTGTAAGTAATGTACTTCTCTGTATGTCCTGTGGAATATATGGACGACTTCAGGGTCAGACAGGGGACAGATACCTTGGCTTGTACAGCTGAAGCTTTTCTGTAAAAACAAAATCATATCAGATGTTGATATCATGTATCTTTTACGTTTTTTACAACCTGAACTTGACATGTTCTAGCTTGTTTTATGTCTATATAGACTGGACTCAATTTATCTTCTAACTGCATGACAACCACTGCACTTAATCCTCTCATACCTTGTTTCCAATTCTACATATTATTGCTGTGTCTCAAATGTAATGCTTTGGTTAGTATCCCCTCATGTAATACACAGTGGAAACCAGAGTGGGGAACATATATGGCCCCAAAGAGAATTCACAAAAACATGACATGACAGCAATTCAATTTATTCTGTGATAAATGTAACATAACATGGACCAAGGTGTTATTCAGACTGAGCCCTCTGGCTGTAAGGTCACAGTCAAGGTGAACGAAAGACACGAGTCATCACTGAAAATGCAGAATTTTTTCATGATTCATTTCTTTTGCTGAAGTGAAAGACCAGTCAGAGTGGATCATGTGGGGGGACACGGTCACAGCGATGAAAGAGGACAACCTCAAAGCATGAAGCTGAAGTGCACGAGTTGTAAAACACACAAAAGTGCTTGGATAAAGCAAAGTCAGCAAATGGCTAAGAAGCTGAAACCTCATTCAAACGGAGGATTCGTCAAAAAGCTCCGTTGCTGCTGCGAAGCGGCTAAAATCAGACAAAGTTGTGTTTGTTAAACAAAACAAAGTTTTTACTTGTCAATGTGAAACTTAGACTGTAAATAAAGATGGCCGACGGCTTCTCCACTTCCTCCCACCATCTGGAAATGCTGCCAAAATATCCGCGTATACTACTGGCACTGGCATCTGGAGCCAGAGTCTGTGCAGCAGTGATTGGGATGTGGTCCTGCTGCTAAACATCCTTGACCAATGGTGACTCAGTTTCAGCATCAAATAACTGATTCAAACCAAACTCATCAGAAGAATAAACATCAGTGTGTTAACAACTACCTAAAATTACAGAAACCATCTCTGAGGAAAAAAATACATGTAACGTGTCCTTTGACTGTTTGGTTTGGTCCGTGTCTCATCTGCAGACATGGAGGAGATGGGATTTATGACCTATAATGCAGCCAGCCACCAGGGGGCGATTGAGACAGTTTGGGTTCCATCTTTATATACAGTGAATGGTGTGAACACATGTATGCATTAAAGTGTGAGTATGATTATCGGAAAATTAACAACAGTCTCATATTAACACACTGTAACTCTGAACCAAACTAAATAACTGATTAGAGATTTGTTTCTTAACTATGTTCATGATTACAAATGCCCCAAAAAACACCAACAAAAACTTTAAAGTCGAATTTCAGAAAACAGCAAGAGTAAATCTCACATTAAACAGTAACAAGTGTTGAGGTCCTGTTCAGGCTGTGAGGTTCAGACATTCAAGCGCTGCAGCAAGCATCATCAAATCATGTACTGTGAGCCAGAGAGGTAATACGAGTCCTTCCAGATGTTAGTCTCTCCCAAGTTAGTGGTCCTCCTCTTACACTGGCAGCAGCGCTGGTACTGTGCAAGCTTATCTACCAGCAGCTGACCAGCAGACCTGAGCACAGGGATTGGGAACAGAGAGAATAAATGAATGAAAACAATGAATGAATGATGTAGCATCGTCTCAGGTTGAACACAGACAGAAGAGTGTTGAAGCTCAGTTTGGGAAATACCGGGAAATAGGAGATAATTTACTACATCACACAATTTAAAAACGTTTAATCAAACCCCTTTTTTTGAGCAAAGGGGGAAATTAGGATCAGGAAGGGTTCAGTTGTCCCAAGGATGCAGCAACTTAAAGTAATGATTGATGATCTTTATATTGAACGTCTGTGTGTGACTTTAAAATCTGAAGAACCATTCATCTTAACAGCTTCACACCGTGTGTTGTTATTGGCCCGAGGAAGTGCAGAGTCGAATCCGGTGCAATTTGGAAAAGCGATACGTTCAATATCAATAAAACTTTATATAAACAGGCGACCAACGCTCTGAGGCTCAACAACAACGTACGTTAACGACAACAACGACTGATTCTCTACTTGAGGGTTCTGAGTCGAGCTTCACCGAACTTTAAATAAACAGGTGAACTGATCTTTGTGCAGCAGCAGTGGTGCAGCTTCAGGATTATGTGGATTCTGATCCCGCAGTCAGCTCAATCACATTTACAGATTCAGAAGCTGCAACAAGCATTATTACCCCAGGCCAAGCAAACAGGCAGGTTTGGAATGGGCTGCACTCGTCAATGTAACTGAGCGGGTGAACAGTGATGACAATTCAAAGTGAGGCATCTACAAACCTGAGGAAGCGCTTCTCCTCCTCCTCTCGTCGGTGTTTGAGTTTCACGCTGCGACTCCACTCGTCCTCCAACGACTTGCTGAGGTGCTGCTTCTTCTCAAAGCGATTAATGCGGTCCAGTATTAGCCTGGAGGGAAAACATACCAGAAAGAGACAAACTACCACCGTGTTCACAGCTTCTTTTTCTCCTCCACATCCTCACTGTGAACTAGTTCATTCATTGCCTCTTTCCAAACTCACTCCGTTTTGCTGCTTTTGAGCATTTCCCTTTCTTTCTCCAGCTGAGCCTGGCGGCTGTGCAGTTCTTCCTTTTTCCTCTGAGTGGCTGCACTGAAATTTACCTGAAAGAGCTGCAGGTAGATGTAGATTAACATCAGTTTCCCCATGTATGAGACCAATTTCTGTATTTTTCCAATTATTTATTTCTTCATTTATTCTTTTATATATTAATTATCTTGTCTCGTCTTATCTTATTAAATAATCACCTACACCTCGATCAGCTGCAACATGGAAACAGTTGGTTTCATGTTAATGCATCAATGAAATAAGTCCCGTAAAATGGTGTATAACAATATAACACTATAAAAGGGCAGATTCGATATCACTTTGACTTTTGATACTTAGACAGTGGTGACCTTCTGCGCCCTCTCCCGGCTCTCTGTGTTCCTGGCTGCCGTCTCACAGCGGTTGAACCCGGAGTTGTCAGTCTGGCACTCTGGAGGCTCTGTGGGCTTCTTATCCTCCACCTGCAAGGAAGAACACACTCATTTCAGTTCTGTTCCAGATGTCGCTTGGTGAGAGGGCCTTTCTCATCCGAAAGTTGAAATAAGTGAAATAGCAGGATTACGCAAACAAACTTAACCAGTCTTATTGGAATTTTATTGGTGGAAAGGGGGGGGGGGGGTGAATTTTCTCTTCACCTTCTCTATCATTGTGAGATAGGGCGTTAGCTCTGGCGGGGGTATTCGCTCTCTGTGTGTTTATGGTTGTTGAATTTGTTTCTTTTACAACTCTTTGTTGGCAGGACATTTTTATTGAATAGTGAGTTTAATGATATAATGTGACTCTCGTTCCTTTTGGTGCAATAAAAGAAGAATCCCACATCCTGTGTATCATGATTTTAAAGCAGTGGTTCATGTTAAAGGTTTAAAAAGTGGAACAAAGCACATAAGACACAAAGTAACACTATGGCAGATTTCCATTTTTCAGATTTACAGTACACTGTGGCTTATGATATAAAAACTTGAGAACTGCCGTTATGCCCTTGATGGGCAGGATGGGCGGCAGCTTCTCTGCCTTCCTTTGACCTATGACCGTCCTCATCCTGATCAGCACAAAAGCACATCTGATGTTGATGCTATATCTTTTCTGGCATACGATAAATCAAAAAGGAATCAATGAATAAACATGATGTATAACTTGGTGATCCTTGCTCGACGACATCCTTTGCAAAATGTTCAGCCTGAAAAATCTGCTTTTAAAGGTGGAGAGATTCTTTTTCAGTTTTTCTTTCCTTTTATATTTTCTTGTGAACGTCGGAGCATGTAAACCTTTCCAAGTAATAACCCGTGAACCTGAATATGGGTATTTCATGTCACCTTTAAAGTATTTCCTTGCCTGAGTGTCCAGAGCTCTCTTGTAATGCTTTGTCTTCTCGTGTTTCTGCTGGAGCTGCTGAGCCTTCTGCAAAGTTATCCTGAAACAGAAACCCCATAAGAGACGTTAGTTATCACATCAGATGATCATTTGAAATGCCTGTGCGGTGCCATTATTACAGACTCACTCCTGCACCAGCTGGACCTGGTCTAGATGCTCCAGTAAAAGTCGGCTCTGCTGGTCCTGAGCCTCGCGCTGCTGCCGGCTCTCGACCTGGCTCTGGAGATCTTTCATGTAACGGTGCTGCTGAATCCGTTTGACGGGAGTGAGCGGCCGAGCCGGGAAGATGAATGAAGTCTAAGCAGCCCAGAGAAGACATTGACTATTGACATTGGCTTGATATTGAGATCCCACCAATATACAAGAGTCCTTCACATACATGTTAATAACCAAATATCCAAAAGTCTATTTTAAGGGGATATGAGCCTGAATTTGAGTCTTGGAGAAGACTCTTGCTGAATGGTGACAGATGGTGGGTGTGAATATTTAGCAGAATAACTTAAAGACTGAAGCGTTGATCCATCAGCTCCATACTCACAGGGTACAGAGGACACGTCTTCTCTTTCTTCTCTGACATGTGCAGGTTAAATGTAGCGACCTGCTTTGCATGCTCACGATGCTCACACAGCTTTTCCTGCCAGATGAACACAGAAAAACAAATCCCTTGTATCACCACAATGACCCAAAAGAATAAGGCGATGAACAGTTTGGAAAGTTCTAACCAGGGTAAAAAAGAATTGCTTTCTTAAAGGGTTTTGGCTCTTAGGACTTCTTGGGACATGCTACGAGTTTTGTCAGGCTGGTTTATTGGACCACGAAGTAATACTGGCAAAAACAACATTAAAGCAGTTTTGAATTTTAATTTCCCAGGGGCCCCACACTTCTCTGGAAAAAAGGATGATGCCTTGGTCTCAGCTCACCGACCCCGAGCAGAGCGGAACCACCCTTAACTCCTCAAATGTTGAGAGAGTTTTTACTGTGACCCCTGTCTTTTATTTTTCTTTCTTTCTCGTGAAACATTTCACTGCTTTTACTTTATCTTGCTTAACCACGTTTCTACCTCCTCCTTTGAATAGAAACTGAAAGAAATATCCCCAAAACACCTGTGAATCAAAACTTGTGTGTGGATGATGTGAAACAGGTATTTCAATATAAAAGAAAATAAATGTGTATATGTATAAAGATAGTTTTCACATATTTAAAAGAAAATGTCATTGGTTCAGACATTCATTCTCCCCAGAGGATGAATCCCAATGACTTTGGTGATGCCCATGGTAGAGCTATCATCATCAGGTTGACATTTGAGCTCATGTTGTGCATATTGCTGTGTGACCTACGACCCCTGCTGTCACACAAACCTGTTCTTCCTCCATGCGCTGCTTGTCCCTCTGTTGTTCTTTCAGCAGCAGGAGTTTGTCCCGAGCTTTCTCCTCTGCCTGTTGCTGCTTCCTCAGGTACACTGGGACATTTCTCTGGGCCCGCTGCATGCACAGGTAGCACAGCTCCTGTAGGGACGAGGCCGGAGGATCAGCAATGTAAAGGATTCAGAATATGAAGTCTGTGGATCATGTTCTTCTCAGGCTTTTTCAATACAAACAAGTGGAGTCACCTGTCCAGCTCGAGTGTGGCCAGAGCAGCTGACTCTCACACAAGGCTCCTCCAGTTTGGTGGGAGCGCCCTCTGGTGGGGCGATGAAGATGACAGGCCTGGGAGTGGAAATAAATACTTGACTTGTGTATAATGTGCATAGAAGTGGGTGACTACCTGATTTGTGCGTGTGAAATTGTTACGAGATTATTACACAGATGTTGTGCGACATGTCTACACAAACATTTTGTTTTACACATAATTTGTCAAATTCTTCCTGAAGCGTAATCCACGCTGTATCAGTTGCGTTTTTGAACAAGGAAGAGAATGTTAATAGAAGCCAAATAAATCAACATCTTACACACGCTTATTTAACGTTTGATAGTTATATAGATATAACAATTCTTTTAATTCTCAAACTTTTCACACAGTCTTTTGACTAAGCTATAGAAGATAATAGCTGGATGTCCCTTCACTCTCTGTCTCATTCTCAATTCAAGATTTGGGGGAGTGAGACATTTTTCTTTACGACAATTTTCTAGGATCACTTGGGTGTGTGTGTCTGTGTGTGTGTGTCGACAGTGCCAGGAGGCGATGACATGAGGGGAATCTGTCCCACAGGTAGCTGTGCATCATTGATGGAGCTGTAAGCCGCCTCAGGGCAGTAACAATATGAGACCACCACTGAGCTCTCGGCTCTCAGCGACTCGTCTACCTGCAAACAACAACTCGCTCCACTGAAAACTGAGCCTCAGAGTGTGTGTGTGTGTCTCTGCGTGTGTGCTTGTGTCTTTGTGTGTGAAGTACCTGTCCGTGGTGGCCTCCGTTGGGAGTTTTGGATTCACTTCTTCAAAAAGATTGAGGGCTTTCATCTTGGCAGGTTGCAGTGTCTGATGGGGTTTAGAGTCTCTCTGTTGGGGGACGTCTGTGAAGACACACAACACTGAGTAGATTCACCAAACAATTAATCTGCTACACATGATAAATAAGAATTAAGATCATTTTCCCCATATGGTGTTTATTTCAGCTTCTAAACCTAAACAGCCTAAAGTTTTATTTGCAGCATGTCAACAAGAGACGTGTGAGGATTAGGATTTGACTCATTAAACTCGAACTGTCGGCCTCGCGCAAAGGGCTCGTTCACCTCCTGCATTCCTCTGGTCTGGAGCTGGTGACATGCACCATCCATCTGTGTCTGTGTCTTTGTGGTGTGGCTGAGGGGAGCAGACAGTTGGCAGGGTGATGGGGTTGACCGTCTGTGGTCTCTGCAGCCTGGACACGCCACCAGACAGTAAAGAGACACTGCTGCCAGGTCTCTGGAGAGACAAAAGTACCAATTACCTATATGAGCACATATGCTATTATTGTGCTGTTACATGCAAACACACTTGTTGATACTCACTTTGTTAAAGGCTAACAGCATCCTACCAGTTCCATCCATGGCATTAATGAAATATCTGTTGAACTTCATCCGGACCTTTGAAGAACATCAGCTGATATTAGATTTAATATCAAACAAGCCATCATAGCCGACAACATGAATTTCAGAATAAGAAACATAGTGCAGGAAGCGGAGCGGAGCCACCTTGTTGTTTGTAAAGGACAGAACTCCAATCCCCTGGAACGTGACAAACACGTTTCGTTCAGAGGCCAAAGCTCTGAAGAGGAACAGAAGAGTTTCTCTCACGCAGCCCTCCACTACGTCTCGACTGAAGGGAGTCTCCTGTGACACGGCTGCAAAGTTTAGCTGCACCACTGGCAGGTGTGTCGCTGCGAGGGACACACAAATCCTCATTGTTCTTTTGTCAATGTGTCAAACACCGTTGTGAAACAAAATCCTTTCCGATCACCAAGACTCAAATCCAAATATTTACCAGAGGTAAAGAATTACCATTAGCAACGACCTGTATTCACATAAAATAGGCTATCAGCCGTAGTAGTAATGCATTTTAAAAATATTGTAATGTAGGCTGTTAAAAATGTGTTCACCTGCAGCCAATGGCCTGGTCTGCTTTAAACCCAGAGACTGGAGCAGTTTCCCTGCCAGGAGGAAGATGGGTCGTTGGATCATGGTGGACCTGTTCCCAAGATCCAGCCTCTGCTGAGAGAAGGTGAACGTCCCCAATCCTGCCAGCTGGACCCCCTAATACAAGAAATCAATCAGTCCACTGTTATTAGGCCATTGAATGGGCAGTATCGACACTGTTTCATACATATATGGGCTAATAGACAGATAGATAGATAGATAGATAGATAGATAGATAGATGGATGGATAGATAGATAGATAGATAGATAGATAGATAGATAGATAGATAGATAGATGGATGGATAGATAGATAGATGGATAGATAGATAGATAGATAGATAGATAGATAGATAGATAGATAGATAGATAGACTAACCTTCTGTAATGTCATCTGTCGTTCAATGTAAGTGGATACATCAGCCCAAATACTGTCGATATCTGAAAACAGAACACATACATTTTTATTGTCAAATTTGAAGACACTATGCAAGTTGCATTGTTTGTATTTACAACCAGAAGCTGAATGGACACTTTACCAGACTGTCAGCAAACAAACCAAAAAGACAACAAGCTCAGGTCCCACCTTTTTCAGAGAGCAGGGAGAGTGTCGGTAAATCCTGCCTGTCCGCCTGGGACACCAGCCGCAGGACATCAGTCATCTCCTCACAGCGTGAAGTGGAGTTTGCACAAATCCTGTCCTCTCTCCGCTCCAGAGCCACTGACACAAATCAATACAAGTACATGAGAGCCACGGTCGGCATAGTAACAAACCCCTGCAGGGCACGCACGAGCCAAGTTTCCAACGTTGTGTGGCGTCGTAATGAGTGACACCACTGCTGCTTGTAGCTGTCACCAAGGAGACGGCCTGTGGTAGAGAAGCCAGTAAAGGTCCATTTCAGGAGCATCAGTCAGTAAACTTTCTGACTGTCTGTCTAAATAATATTCATCACAGACAGCAAGGCAGGATGATAACTGTTCAAACAATTATCAAAGTCACAGTTGATTTGTCATATCAGTGTTTTTAGTACATGTCACTATGTGGCTTCATTTCTCTATAATAGTGTTTTGCTCATAAAATGTGACTGAAGGTGACAGTGAGCTTATTCTGTGTTTTACTACCACCTACTGGAAAATAATCAATACATATGCAGCTTCGTAAAATGTCTCATTTAAAAACACAGAAAATACTGCACTGCTGTATTTGTAAAATAAGTAAAGATGGCTCAGTCCAGCACATATGCTGGAAACAGTCCAAACTGTCAAGGAAAGTTTATCAACAGTTAACATACTCAGGAAGATGTGCAAGAGGAGAAGATGGGTGGGGGATTTCACGGTGTGTTCATGCAGCGACCTCATGCTCACCCTTACATTTCTCTTTCATCATCATCAGGGAAACACGCCAGTGTCTTTCTGCAGAGCTGCACTTGGAGGCTGAAGACGGTGAAACCAAAGAGATGGTTTCCTTTCTGCTCGCTCTCATTTTCCTCCTCACATCGACACCCGGTAAGCCATGATCCTGGTTGTATCCAATCAACTATAAATTGCTTGCTCTCACTGTGTTATGGTTGATGGAGGGAGCAGCATTTACTCGCATCAGTGTCATATTGTAGAAGGTAAAGTATTTGCAAAGTACTGAAAATACAAGTACAAGTAAAAACTTACAATAACTCATCATGACCCGTTTGTTTTAAATGTATAATTTTACTGAATCTGCAAAGAAACAAGTGCATGAAGATATTAAAAAGGGAGGTAAAAGTTATAATACTTGCCTCTGAATTGTTTTGGGGAACAAGCATAAAATGGATATAACTACAGGAGTCTCACAACCTACACAGCAACACTTTAAAATCGTTGCCGCATCTCTTCACACCATCTTTCCTTAGATGCTCTGACATTGTTTTTACCGTTTTTTGCACCATGAAACTAGGCTGTGGTCACAAACCACCATGTTTTCACAGTTACACCTTTTCACTGAAAACGAGGAGCCCATAAATAACCACAGTGGTGTCAAGCTTGCACGTCCACTGAAACACCAGCCCAGTAGTTTTAAGGTGCTTCCTTTAGTCTGTATATGTCTCCATGGACTCACTCCAGTTTACTTCAGCAATTATTATTATTGTTATATTGGAAATAAATTATAGAAAATCATTACTAGTGAAACTTAGTGATTTTTTATTATTTGTATATGTTGTGTATTTATTTATTAGTATTTTCATTTTTCAATCATGACGTTTTCCCCCTATTTTTAAAGCATCGACTGACTAATTTAAACCTAAAGAAAATAAATACTTGTACACACATCATTGTGATAATAATAACTGCTTAAAACGAGAGAAGTCATCTTTGAGAAAATTGTATTCAACATGTCCTGTGACTTTTTAGTTTGGTCGATGGTCCCGTCCACTTACATCCAATACAATAATATATTTGACTCAGTTCTAGCTGTCAATAATCCAGCTCATTAACACAGTGAAATGAAGTTAACCTTTTGCTGCTCTCTCGCAGTTGCACAACAACTGGGACATGAGGCAATATGGGTCCAGGCAGGTGAGATGGTGGTGCTGCACTGCCCCCGTGACTTTAATCATACTGGTGATGCCGAACCCATCTGGACCAGTTCTACCGAGCGGGAGATGGATCTGACCAACGTGTCCTCGGCTGAGGAGGCCGGTGTGCTGGTTCACGGGATGCATCTTGTTGTTCTCCGTGCATCTGGAAATCATCAGGGGAACTACTCGTGCTCTCTGGGGTAAGTTTTCATTCGGAGGTTGATGAATGGTTGGATGAATCTGGATTTCTGCCGAAGCGTCGCAGAATGTTGCCAACAGCGTGAATCCATGGACCCGACCAGCTTTGTTGGTTTGGTGTTGTGATTCAGTTTTTGTGGTTTCCTGTTCTGATAGCTCTTTTTTTATTTCTCATTTCTTTTTTTCTTTTATGACATGAAAGGAATTCCAGCAGCCCGTCCCGGTTCACAGTGACAGTGAACACAGCACAGTCCAGAGGTAATGCAGTGAGGAACGATTCCTCAAAGACCTGTTACTTACAAAAGTCCTGCGAATTGATATGCCCTCCTGTAAACATCCCAATAGTAAATATGACCAGCAACGGCATCACATGGCACAAGGTAACCACTGATTTGTGACTGAATACATTTTTTTTTATTTCTCATTGAGTTCAGGTTTAGAGATTCAACTTTATTTTCCATCTTGTAGGAGGGACGGTTGTTGACAAATAAGGGTTACTTCCTGAGTGTGAAAGAGAACCACGATGGTGTTTACACCTGTACCAGGTCTTTCCTGTACACTAGCCATGTGTATAATATGACCTTTACATTTGTACTTCATGTCAAACCAAATGGTAAGATAAGCACTTTATCTACACGTTTATCCCCATTAAAGTTCACGTGTTCTAAAAAGTTTTCTCTGTTTTGCCCAGAAAAGATGAAAACTGCAGTGATCATTTCACCGCAACATGAGGAAGTATTTTATGTGGATTTGGGTGAGCCTCAAACTTGTAGCGCTGATACACACACAAACGTTTCTCTTTTCAAATCACTACTTTAAAATCTTGCAAACTGTCTTTTCCAGGTTCAACAAAGGTGATATATTGTGAAGCTGTGGCCTGCTCAGACTTTGATACGTTGTTGTGGTTGAGTGACAAATATCTCAAACCTGACAAATGGTAAACACTGCACATGCACGTAGCAACAACTCTGCAGATGTCAAACACAGTCACATTAACACTCTTTCATAATCCTCATCCACTTGGTTGTTTTTTCCAGGGAACCTTATGGTGAAGAAGAAAAGATGATGGCATCTCTAGTCTTTAAAAAAGTGTCAGAAGAGGATCTTTCAAAAAAATATACCTGTAGACTGCAATCTACTTGCCAGAACGCAAGCTCCGTCACCATTACTCTCAGAACAGGAAAGTCTTGTTGTTAATGATGAATCCACGTTTTTTCTGGGGTCAAAAATGCGGGTTTAGAAATGTGACGACTTTAATTAATTATATGACTCTCTCCATTATGAATCGACAGCTCGCCGTTCTTACACGCCCCTGATACTCAGCACTGTGGGCATCGTGGTCGTGATGATGGTGATAATATTTATCTACGTGAAGTTGAAAATTGAAATCACTCTTTTCTTAAGAGACACTCTTGGCTGCCATAGAAGAACTTCAGGTAGATGTCACATTGTATTTATTTTTTTATGTTTGTCCTTTTGTTCCTGGGTGCAGACAATTGAACTGCAGTGACAGAGCTGTTGTTGTTCTTTGATTAGATGGAAAATGCTACGATGCTTTTTTGATGTGTTATGAGAGCGACGGAGGCGCAGGACTAAACGCTCAGGACAGAAAATGGCTGGAGAGTGTTTTGGAAGAGAGGTTTGGTTACAGCCTCTGTCTTTATGATCGCGACATCTTACCAGGGGAAGGTACGTATTAATATTGACCTCACATTTCTTCATATCAACCCAGAAATATGAATGGAGTCGTGCATAATCTGAACCCTGGTTGTTTGCAGCTGCAGCGGAGGCCGTGTTTGACTGCATAGAGGAGAGCCGGACTGTGGTTCTGGTTCCCACCTCTCCAGATCCTGGTCTTGGGTCCGGCCTGCTGAGTGCCATCCATGCTGCTCTTGTGGAGCGGCAGACTCGCTTGATTTTCATCACAACTGAGACAACGAAAGTGTCGACACCAGGTTCCCTATCTGAGGCCCTGCAACCTCTCAGTGAGGCTGGAGACTGCATCACCTGGAAAGGCCAAAGCTCCATGTCGTCCTCCTCCTCCTTCTGGAAACAGCTACGCTATTATCTACCGGCCTCACGGCAAGCTTCTAAAATAAAGCGTCGACCACTGACAATCTAGGATGTTGCCTCATGGCGAAATGTTTAACCAAGTTAGAATCCACATCCTATGTCATATCTATCTTTACTACCATCATGTATTCTGTATTCACAATAAAGAAATTAAATCTAACTTTTCATGGTGAAGAAAACCCTGTCCTTGGTCTTTGCTGCATTTACAAATGAATTTATATATGATTAAGGAGTGTTCTTGAGTTGTACAAATACTAATAAATAATAGATAAAGGAGAAGGTGGGGGGGCCTGTACGCCAGGAGTTTTATCTGGAAATTAAACTCTGTTAAAACTGTTACAACTTTGCTGCCTGCATTTGATTCTACGAAAATCAGGCTCTGTAAATCAGCGAGACACAGAGCAGCCACATATGTGGTCTGTTGTTCTAACATAACAGTGTAATATATCAAAGTAATTCTAAGAAGTGCAATTCATTTAGGAACATAGGAAGTGGCCAACCCTAACAACGATTTCTGGGGAAATCTTTAAACAACCCCACAGGAAATTGTATATGTGACTTGTGAAATTACGTCACCTTAAACAGCTGCTGCCAAAGAGACGGTGCAAAATTAACTGGGGGGAAACAACAAGAACTCTTCATCCGGTAAGTAAAAGAACTTGTATATATAAAGAAAGCTCGTTTTACCAGCATCATGACTGACATTTTGACAGATTCAGAGACACAGGATGCAAACTGGACAGATTCTGTTTTCATTCATCTTACCCATTGTCCTGGATGGATGCTGTGTGGAAAGTCATGAAAAGAAACAAACAGGTAATTCATTTACTGTATTATTATTATTAACGGTGTCTCCTTGGTTTAGAACATACAGTTAAAATTTGAAAATATGTCTGTGTTGCAGCTGCAGAACTCACAGGTCTGCAGCAGGATGCTACACATCAGCACTACAGAGCCGTGGAGGGGGAGAGCTTCATGATGCCGTGTATGAAATCTGTGAGCGGACACATTAACGTGGTGTGGTCCAGGACTGGAGGACGTGAAGGTCCCCCCTTTGTCTGTGGGAAAGTGTTTCCAGCTGAGGCGGAACATTCTGGAAAGTACAGCTGCCTCACAGGGTAAACAACCACACTTCTCATCGTTATCGTAACCTTTGTTGTATTTAATGTTTCTGATCAATCTCAAAAGCTGCTTTGACTAATGCAGCAAAGATCTGCCCGTTAAAAACAAGGTGTGTAATCACAGAGTACATTTTTGGGGGGGAGATTGCAAAACAATATGGAATATTCATTCAGATGTTTTAATATATGAGTTTCACATTTTTATAAGTCATCCTTAAAACAACGCTCACTTGCCTAAATCACACCCAGATTCAACCCTGCTCTTCCTTAGGCCCTGAACAAAACACATATGTCAAATAACTGGTGGCTGGCAACAGCAGAGGTCATAACCCCCTGCTCCAACAATTCATTCATTAACCAAACTAATAGGAATCAATAAATAATAATTAATTTGTAAGTCCTAATATATTATTAATATCATTTCATCACGTTTATTCAAATTCTTAGTAACAGGTCCCTGCTGTCCAGGGGCAGCGAGTTGTTTTTGCACCTACAGGTGGTGGAGGAAACCAGTGTGGGATGTTTCCAGCAGGAGGAGAGCAGCGTGGAGCTGATCAACGGTGCTGGTGGGGAGATCCCCTGCCCTGGACGCAACTGCAGCAACAATACTGACGTCAGATGGTTCAAGGTGAAGTGCATGTATGAGTAGGATTTTCAGTTTCTCAATGGAAACCTGTGACCAACAGCTAACACTCAGACAAACGTTCTCTCTTGCAGAGAAACATATCTGTGTCTGAGCTGAGTCGAGCCACCTGTGAAAAGAACGGGCTGCTCCTTCTCTGTGAAGTCAAAGGCAAACATGATGCAGGTGTATATTTCTGTGACAGGCCAATAATGGAGCAGGGAGTCACATGGACGCTCAGGAGGGCTGTTAAAGTCAAAGTTGTGCGTAAGTGCTATGTGTGTGAATCATAGAATGCATATGAAGATGGACGACATGACACCGCCCCCTGGTGGCTGTTCCATCCATGTTAGCAGATGGGACATGGACCAAACAAAAACAAAAGTACTATATCCAAGAGTTTAATTATAGTTATTTGATGAAATAAAATGTGCAAGATGGCAGCGTTCGATATTTCAGCTCCATCTCTGGATAGTGAGCATATATAGACGTGGGCCACTTCAGGCAAGGATGCATCACTTCTGGTCTTCTTATACCAAGTAGCCACGGTACCGAGTAGCTCTGGTATAAATGTGATGATCCACTTTGAGGTGCTGTAACATAGACATTGACAGGATTGGTGAGGAAACACCACAAACCATATATGTTTGTGTACCATGACACTATGTGTAGTTGTGTATTATTGCATATGTATCTAATAAATTCACAGCACAGCATGTATTTAAAGATGGAGGACTCATCTCCACTTCCTGGCCTACATGGCAGAATTGTTTTGGCCTAGAATTTGCAGAGCACTTGTTGCCAAATCTGGGCCACATGTTTTTACTGGTGTTTTTTCCAGTAAACACATTGGCTGATGATGTGACTTTATTTCTCAAACCAGCACACAAGAAAATAAGTGACTCTCCCAGGATTGTGTATCCTGCCGACAACATGACAGAGGAAGTGGAACTTGGTGAGTGCAGTGAAACGTGATTAAGCTTAGCGCTATCACAATTAATAACTAATATACGGTATTGAACTGCTATAGAGCCATATTGAGCCATTGTCAAATCAAACGTCTATTACCATTATAAACAGCCTATAATACTTATTTTATGTTACTTTTGTGTATTTAATATTTTTCGAACTGATTTGGCTTTGTCTGTCTAATGAGGATATTTTTGTAATTTCTAAGTTTTAATGTTTAAAACGTATAAAATGTTTATATTTGAATATCTGACAAAGACACAATGCTCTTTTCTCTGAATGACTGACTTCCATGAACCACTTATATAACTCTTCTTTAGACATTAAGGTTTAGTTACCATGTTTTTTACTCGTTCTAGGTCGGCCTTGTACTCTGACCTGTAAGGTGCTTTTTCCTTATGAGAGTAAGACTACAGGGGAGGTGCGCTGGTACATGAATTATGGCGGCAACAAGGAGAATACGACTCTACTGGACATGAAGACCCCACAGTGAGTCACAGTCAATCTCAGTGTTTGATTTTGCCATCAAGTAACTGTGTTTTGTTGGGTTGTGCATGATGATGATTCAACTTGACTTGCGTGATCAGTTTTGATTAGGAGACGAAGCAGCTGAAATGCTTTCCCTCATTCAGACAGAGGTCCCAGATACTTGAAGAATACGAGATCCTACAGGAGGGCGTCATAAACAAAGTGACTCCACAACACTTGGACCACACATATACCTGCATTGCCAGTAACGCTGTCGGAAAACGCAATGTCACTATCAGGCTCAAGAGGAAACATCAAGGTACTATCATTTCTTTGTTTTATTAAAGGTTTGGTGTAGTAGATTTAAGTCTATTGGCAGAAATTGTGATAATATGTCAATTTTGGATCCACAGCTTGTTTCTTTCCACTGCACCCATGTCCATTTATTGCCACTGTCAAGACGTGATACGATCTAACGAGTATATTTTGGACTTGGTTGTAGTGAAATGGCCGTCACTGGTTGGGATCCCCGTCGCTTCTTTGCTGCTGGTAGTTGTGGTGGGAGTGAGTTTGCACATGAAGTGGCTGGAGCTACAGATTATCTACAGATCCCACTTCCAACACGGGAAACATGACAGAGGTTAGAAAATCCCACACACACACACACACACTTGCGAGCCGTGTCCGGGCGTTCCTGCCTCTGTTTGTTTGTTTGTCGTTTTGTGTTGGGACGTTCTTTTCTTTTTGGTTCTGTTGTGTAATTACATGTTTGTCTTTATGGAAGACAATGGACGTCGCATTTCAGTAGAGATTCTGACAATAAAGTGTAATCTTATCTTATCCTTAACCATCAAAACTAAATGCAAAACCCTGACCCTAACCCTAAAACCAATTCTTAAACCTCAAACAGTCTTTGCAAATTTTTTGAGGACTGGTCAAAATGTCCTAACTATGATGGTATTGAACCAAGAATGCCCCTCATAACTATAGAAAGACATGGTCACGCTTCAGAGGACATTACATTGATGCCCTGGAGACTTTCTCTGACCTTAACCATAGTTACTTCTTTCCTAACCTGAATCTGCTGTTAGGCAGGTCAAAGGTCATCTTGGCAGTTACACAAGCAAAGATAGTATAATAGTATAGTGATAATTTTCCACTACACAACTCATATCTCTCTCTAAACTTAGGACTCGTTCAAAGTGTCCACATTTACACTTTTCATGTTTAGGTTTCATAACTGAATTGTCTTTTACATCCAGCGACCCTCTGTTTCAGATGAGAAAAGGTTTGATGTGTTTCTGTCATACGTGTGGAGCCCCACATCAGCAGAGCTGGAGAGAGGTTGGACCCGTTCCTCCCGATCAGGACCTGTCACTGATGAGGAGGGTAGGCCAAGAAGTTCAGTGTTTATGTATGTGGATTTCATTTTCATGTACAGTACCTAGAGAAAGTAAGCACTCGTTTCTATTGGCAGCATGTCCATCCAGCCTGGACCCACTGAACACTGAGGAGGGTCAAGCCACACAGAGACCACTGGAAGTGCTACTGCGCCAAGTGTTAGAGGAAGAGTGGGGGTATCGCCTCTGTGTGGTGGAGAGAGACATTCTTCCAGGAGGAGGTCAGAGGATCAGCATGTGTGTCAGTACTTGTAGTTCGATCTAATCTGAGCTGTAGACCTAATGGAGTCAGGACATTTTGGTAAAGTGAGTCAATTTAAGCTGGTGGTGTCAAAAATGTATCCTTCGTCCAAGTTCCGTGGGAATCCGTTGTGTTCAGATGTGACTTGTGGTTAGATTAAGGTTAGGTACAAGTTGGTCCTGGACTGGTTAACGTTAGGAATACGGATTTGGTTAAGCTGTCCACAATAAATGTCCTAGTAAGGACGGCTATGTTGTGTGTGTGTGTGTGTGTGTGTGATGATTCCTGATCATTTCCATTTTGTATTGCAGCCTATACAAATGATGTGGCTCTTGCAATACAGAGAAGCCACATGCTTATCTGTCTCCTGTCAGCTGACTACCTCTGTGACAGCAATGGAGTGTTTGTGCTGGAGTCAGGAGTTCAGGTAGGCCTACGTTTCAGGGCAACTAATGCTGCGTTCACTGCAATTCTGACTTTTCATAATCATTTTCTGAATTGCTACATGGTCCATATCTTTAGGCTTTGCTGCAAAAGTCTTCCCTCAAACTCCTGCTGATACAGACCTGTAGAAACTCTGCATCCGTCATCCAGGACCCCCCGCTTCCTCCACTGGTCCAAAGGGCATTGAAGGTGCTACCGCGTCTGAACTGGACGTCAGATGAACCTGCCGGAGGAACCAGCAGATTCTGGAGGTCTTTGAGGAAGACCATGCCCGATCACAGAGTGACACTGGTTTCACTTGTGTATGACCAATGGTTAGATTGTTTCACCAGTAACATTTAACATTCCAAACAGGTGTTATGTCCATGAACATTATGTACTGAACTGAAACTGTGGCATCATTAACTAACAAATATGTAAAGAAATCACCATTAAATCAAATCAAGTGAACCAACCTTTGTACCAAAAATACTAATTGAACTGTTTGCTGGCATCAAGACTGAATACACCAGATAAAAGATTTATACTACTTAGTGAACAAAATGTAAAAAAGAAATGTAAAGAATTAGCTTATGTCTGTAACAGTTTAGGTAAAACAAACTTGTGTTGTGAGGTCTACCTCATCGTGTACTGTGGAGCGGACATATTTGACACAAAACATATAATCCAAAACTTTTTTTAATGACTTTTAAATGTTTTCAGGAGAGTTTTGCTTGACTAAACAGGTCACAGCAGTGGGTGTTGGTGTAATTGACTTGGGGAAATTCTGCACAACAGCAAGATAACGAAGGAATTTAAAGTTTACATGTTTGATCGTGGGGATTTTCCAGAAGGAGTTTCAGCCACATTAGAAGTCACTGAGGTACTGCAGGTTTCTAATTTTTAGACTTCAGAAATGTGGGCTTTCTAATGTTAAAGTGTTTACATAAACATTACTAACCTACTGTACACTTTAACCACCCACAAATCAATAGACGTTGATGATGTTCCCAGCATCTGAATTCATATTAGCGCTGTGTGATTCTGATCCTCACACAGTTGTCAACTAAAAACACATCAAAGTACTTCAGCGAATGTAAAAGTTAAAAGGGTTTCAGTAAATGTGAAAGTGAAACTGAAAGAAATCAGTGTTGATGAAACAAAACCAGAAATACGGGTAAAAAAAGTGAAGTTGATTACGATGGTTATGTCCATCTTATATATCAAAATAAAAATTGGGATAAAAAAAAAAAAAGTTGTACATTGATGTTGAAAAACTGAGCAAAACAATCAATCTACGCATCGAGTCTAGTCACTTGCCCCCCCCCACATCAACATAATGCTCATACTCACACTCCCGTTTGTGGATCAAAAAATAAAACACAATCACACTTCAATGTACATTTTTTACACAAATATTAGACGACTAAATGTAAGAGTCGCTCAGGATCGCACCAAACCAAGAGGAACAAGCAGGATGCATAAGAGGCATGACGGCTCTAAAAGAGGCTAGATTTTCTCATCAGCCTGCAGAAGGAAACTGTAGCAAGTTTTTTTACAGTTTCAATAATAGTCTAATGGCTAATTTACTTGCCCCGCCTCGTGATCTCAGCATCTCTTATCACAGGGGCTCGATGGCTCTCCTCTCCGTTAGCATCCACCAGTAGTGGTTAAATGTGTAAATGTTCATTAAGAGAGTACCACAGAAGGCTTAAATTATTCTTCATTGCAGGAGGAATCGCATGAGCCTTCATAGATATTTAACCTATACAAAATGATCTATTAGTGACAAACTTGGAGTCAGTTAGGGTTTATCTGACTGGGCCTTCAGCTTCCTTTCCCACAGTTTTTTCTGATCAGAGAAGCCTTGCTTGCCCTTGTTAAATGAATTAGGTCCTGCAGATGTTGGCGTCTCCCTGAAAAGTTAAAACCCAAAACAGAAACATGTCACACGATTACTACCTATTCATTTTGGGAGAAAAAGCTAAACGCTTTCACAGAAACTTGAGGAAACAATCCGATTGTCTTTATACCTGCCAATGTTCTTCATCCTCATCTTTGCTTCTGGAGGCATCTCCTCAGGTTCACTCTGCATGTGAATAGAAAATATCAGTCAACTTGTGCTTATTTGTTATTTCTGCATTTACACAACCATTCCTTTACTGTGGCCATGCACACTTACGTCGTCATCTTCGTCAAATACAGATGCCAACCCTGACTTTTTGGGGGGGACTGGTGGAACAGGCTCTTTGGGTTTCTAAAAAAGGACGGAAGGTGTAGGTTAACTGAATGAAACAAAGTAAATCGAGCAGTATCACACTTTACAAAATGTAAGAATAACAGATCCTGACATTTAATATGTTTAACCAGATAATATTTGACACTTTTAAGTTAGATTAAACTTTATTGCCATTGTGCAGAGTGAAATGCAGTTTGTGTTTACTTGATAAATTACTTGAATCGTTAGTTGACTAGTTCTATCAATTGACTTGTGAGTAACTCTTGATGTTACTCATGTTTCAGCACCACTCAAAATATTGAGGATTTTGGCCTTCATCGTTTTTTCCCCCGTCCATTCGGTTGTAAGCAAGATTACACACTGAACAGATATTGTATGGAACAGGGATCAAGCACATTCGGGGGAGTGGCATCCACCAGTGGGTGACAATCTGGTGCAGCTAGATTGAATTTAAGGGAACTGTTGTTGGCTCCAGTGAGTGCCAATCTAGTTTGGATCTACAGCGCCATTATTACCTATGTGGGTGTACGCAAGTAACAACACAAGTACCGTACTACATCAACTGAAACCAGTCATCTATGCAATCAGTAAATATGCAACAATATACACTCACTGATGCTCCAAGTTTGATAGATATGGGGATCGACTTCTTCCCCATCTTGCCGGGCATGCTAAAGCCTATTTTGGGGACTTTGCAGGGCGCCGGTGGGTCCGCCGAGGACTCGTCGTCATCCTCCTCGGGGGTGAGATGCTGGGACGTGCGTTTGACTGCGGACCCTTCTCCGCCCGCAGTGCTACAAGAGACAGGCTTAGTTTTCACTCTGCCTCCCTCCTCCTGCGGCCCTGCTTGAGGCAAGACAACTCACCACGGTGAACACACATTTGCTGGGACCTGGAGAATAAATAAAACGCTATCACCTGTACCTGGGTGGCTGTGATTCTAGCCATCAGCGAAACATAGGTAGCTAATGTTCGACTCTACCACATAAATCCACATGGGCACAGTGTGCGCGTTAAGTACCGATGACATCAGGGTTTAATGTAACTACGGTGGTACCGTGCGCAAGGTCTGGAAGCAAATAACAACATTGCTAGCTAGCTTCACACACACACTGGCTAGGCTAACACTATGTTAGCAAGCGATCAAGAAACCTATGTGCTAGAAGCAAGTCTTTGCTTTACTGCCTGGCTAATGCTAGCTGCACTAGCCTAATAGATGCAGTCATTCGTATTAGTCCATAGCTACACAGGTAACGTTGCTACAGCGTTAGCATTAGCTGGGTCACCGAGATGTAGCTTAGCTTGGTGTCATTTTACGAATTCTCCCTCTGTTTTGCGTCAGTCGTGTCCAGTGTGGATAAGCAGGCATCGCATCGAGCTAACACACCATATTGATTGGTTCTAAACACATGTGAGAAGCTCAAACAGCTCAAATATCACCTCCGTCGTCGCTGCTGCTGTCTCCGCTATAGTCCGCCATCGCTGCTCTTCTCGGACTCGCCGGCAGATGTCGCCGGACTTCCTTGAAGCGTCGCCCGCTGTTTACAAAAGAAGAAGAACATGGAGTAAAAGTGACAGCGCGGTGAGCTAACAGGCACAAACACGTCGCGTTCGTCGTCCCACGCGTTTTGTTGAGGTGCTCATTGCATCGGGGGGTTCGTTAACATCTCACTTTCTTTGGGGAGGACGTTAAAAACCAGCGTTAAGATCGCGTTTTGACGCTTTTAGCCTGGAAGTTGTGCTAGCTTCACGCTAGCTAGCACAACAATGGAAGATATGTTTGTCTCTGTTGTCACTTAACTTCAATGTGTCTTCTTTCTTCCGGGCCCTTGAACAGCTTGGTGTCGAACAATGAACCAGTCAACATGGGGCAGACACTGTGTTTATGCTCCCGCGGCTCCATCACCATCGATAACAAGAAATATTACTTCGTCCAGAAATTAGATGAAGGGTAAGATGGCATGTTGTATTTATCCAACTCCATTTAACGTCACTTTCAGGGTTAAGTGTGATTCTATGTGTGTTTAGCAAGAAATCTATTTAAAAGGCCAAAACTAATAATGGATTAAATGCCAAGGGCCTTAAGTTTAATCAGTCTGCAACAAAAGATGATAATACACCTATAGGTAATTGCTTCATCAAGGTCCATGCACCTTCCCCTTGTAAAACAGTGAATATGTTGACAAATCGCCCATCTACGAATGTTAAAACAAGTGGGACAAAAGTCTTGTGTCAGGCTGCTAATCTGAATCTGCACCTAAATGTAATGGCTAAGTAATGGTTTCTTCCCTGGCCCGTTTTGCCTCCTTCCATCAAGTTTCATGGAAATCCCTTCAGTTGGTTTTGTGTAATCTTGCTTACAAACAGTCGGTGGTGAAAACTTAACCTCCTTGTCTGAGGTAAACGATTCTTAGGTGGTGTGGCTTATTGCTCTGACAACCATTGTTGTCCATAAATACACCACTGAGCCCTTTGGAGTAGTGGGGGGGGGGGGCATCTTAGCTTATTACTATAAACATGGGACCTCTATAGTTCAGAGTCAATCCTACAAACACTATGTTGCTGCTTTTATAGGATCTGTTTATTTTTTTATAAAAATATGGAATTTCACCAGCCTTATCCCTAAAAGTCTCCTTTTCTCTCTTCAAACTCTGACCCTGTTTTTCCTCTTTTCAGTGGGTTCAGTTATGTGGACCTGGTTGAGGGGGTAAAGGATGGGCGCTTCTATGCCCTGAAGAGGATTCTGTGCCATGACCGCGAAGGCCGCCAGGAGGCTCAGACTGAAATGGAGATGCATCACATGTTTAATCACTCGAACATCTTGAGCCTGGTCGCCCACACCTTTGTTGATCGTGGAGGAAAGAGTGAAGCCTGGTTACTTCTGCCTTATATTAGTGTAAGTAGATGCAGTAGTTAGAATGACAAGAATAGCCTTGAGGGAAATGGTCTGACTCTGTTATATTGTGTTTGTGTGAACAGAAAGGCAGTTTGTGGTCCGTTCTGGAGAAGCTAAGAGACAAGGGGAGCTCAATGCCTGAAAAACTGATTTTGCAAGTTTTTCGTGGCATCTGCTCTGGACTCAAGGCCATTCATGAAAAAGGTTACGCACACAGGTACATTTTCTCAACATACACATGTATACAACAAGCATTTAAATGCATAGGACCAGTAAAGACTAAAAGCCGAGTTTAGATTATAACAGTCTATATCCCAAAGAAGGTGTTCCACATAGTGTGGTTGATCCCTCTGATTAAATACATTTACTGTATATCATCACCAACTATCCAAAACCAGGAATTGTAATGTAATCTTAGATCAACTAATGATTGATATACGAGTATGATACTAATATTTGCAGATTGTCGTGTAACATTCATGTTATCATTTACTCACTTTTCTTAAGTTTTCTTCTTTTTAGGAACACATTTTGCAGACGTCTGAACACATGCTATTTATCTGTTGTGATTTGACAGAGATCTGAAGCCCACAAATGTGCTTCTGGATGAGGATGACAGACCAGTTCTAATGGATCTGGGCTCTATGAACCGGGCCAGGATTGAGGTACGGGTGCAGGGTCTATATATAGATAAAGGTTTATCTTCTAAACATGATGTCCTCAAAATGATCCTTAGTCTCTGATGCATTTAATGAAACTTAATGTATGGCAGGTTAAAGGCACCAGAGAAGCCATGACCATACAGGACTGGGCAGCCCAGCGTTGCACCATTTCCTACAGGGCTCCTGAACTCTTCAATGTAGAGAGCCACTGCATTATAGATGAGCGCACTGATATCTGGGTACGGCCTTGTTTTATTTTGAGTCCCTCCTGGCTTGTGTGTGTTTTTTCGTGTTGTTTTTTTAAGTTACTGTGGATTATTTACTCACCACTTCTTTTTCTCGTCTGTCGCGATCCTCCCCCTCTCCCATCAGTCACTTGGCTGTGTGCTTTACTGCATGATGATGTTGGAGGGACCATACGACCTGGTGTTTCAGAAGGGGGACAGCGTTGCCCTTGCTGTCCAGAATCCAGTGACCATCCCACAGTCTTGCAGGTGAGTCTTCAGACTGTAACATTTTTACAGTGTAACTTAAAACTTTCCAGCTGATGATGATGATCAGTTACTGTCACTGCTGAGGATAGTAGTAGGAAAAATTCCCATATTATATTCCATGGAAAAGGGCAACCGTTCCAAAGTAACAGTAAGTAGGTGTAAATGCAACTGTAAAACAGCAGGTCCAGAAATATTTTACCCTAGAATTTGTTTGCAACAGCCATTGTTAAAACATGTTTATGTTTAAGTTGAAAAGTCGCTTGTGAAGGTTTGTGTAAGTATGTTAAATATATGTTGCTCTAATGTGGTGTCTGTCTGTTCCCAGTTACTCCGAGGGCCTGCAGGTGCTGCTGAGCTCCATAATGGTGTCAAACCCCCAGGAGAGACCAAACATCAGTTGGGTTCTCGACCAGGTACAGGACCTGCAGAGTCGCAGCCCCAACACCCAAACCAACATGGTCTGATGTTGCATGGTGTATTAAATTTGGGCCCTTTGCACACATAAATGAACGCATTTTGTTTTTAGCTTGAAAATACTCTTTTATTTATTGACTTTAATGTAAACGCTCTTTGGTACAGACTCTCATTCAGCTTGGGGAACTTGGCAACAGGCCGGTCCATCCTGGACTCTTGTATTCCGCACAGATTTACCAAATGATCAGAACATCTGAATGGCCTTAAATGTAGTTTTGACAATGTGAAAGGGTTGCTTCTAATAATGTAGTGGCTTTACCTTTCATTGTTAAAGGGACGGTTTGACCGTGTGAAAAATCTAGTTTCCTCGAAAGTTACATGAGAAGATAGATAACAGCCTCACGTCGGTCATTCAGTGTGAGGCTGGAGCCAACAGCCTTTGAGCTTAGCCAAACACATTTTAGCATAAAGATTATAAGAATTATTATCATGTTCCATATCTTGTGGACCTGTACAAGTTGTTAATGGTTCAAAGCGATGTTTATTTGTAGAGCCCAGCCAATATGGAGGGTGGAATTCTGTGGGCTGATGCTGATATTAGGGAGTAAAATCAAAATTGACAATGATTCCTAAAATGAGGTTATGACCAAACTTTAATTGAGGCTTGATAATTTACAGTTTAACCATAGATTTTATTTTATTTTAACTTCAATTAAGCAAATAAACATATTATGTTACGAAGAATGTAAATGCACATCTGTACTGCATTGTTTACTATGAAGGCTCATATAGGCTGAACATCACAGTCTTAAAAATTGTAGTTTTGGGGAATTTTTTTAAAGGGATAAAAGATAGAAGCCTTGGTCATACCTTCCTGTGGACGAGGCTTCCTGAGTTCAATACATATCAGATTAAAATCCCTTCCAACAAGGAGGATGTTCCAATTTCCTTTTATTGTTTATATCAGTTTTGTGTGTGTAACATCATGTAGTTGTTATACTCATCAATGTCCTAATTCAGCTTCAGCTTTTCTCCACACTATCACTCTCACTGTCTCTGGTGGGGAGAAGTTAAGAGGGGGTGTGCTCCTCACCTGCAATGCTGCATTTGAACACAAAGTGGCGTTTCAGCACCACAGTCCGCTGCCCCACGTACAGACATGGCCATTGGCCATGTTTCTGTCTCAACTGTTGGTTATGTGCAAATGGACTTTAAGTAAAACACAGGAAGGAAGTATTTGCTTACACCGAAAGAAAAGAAAACCGAAGCAAAGAGAACAGATGTTAATGTTACACACCAAAACAACTCGTTCAACGCAATACATGTTTTTTAACACTGGCAGTCAAAGTCATTGCCATGGCATTATACCCCCATTTTTACATCACATTTTTACTGTAATGTGTTTTTTTTTAATAGTTTAGTATTTTCCATTCCAGCTATGCTTGTGTTTGATTCTGGGTGTCCTGTCGTTTGTAAGTGTGGTCTGACTCCTCTGTTCTCAGGGTTCACCCACATCTCAGAGTCTGATGGTCCTTCCTAGTCGACCTAAATGGTACCTTTCAAAACTGCTATGAAATAAATTAAAACGTTTGGCATTTTAAGTTAAGATTTATGCTTTTATGAGTCTGTAATGGAGTGATACTGGACCACATGAGAATATAAAAGGTTCCTGACTGTTAATATATGCAGTTAATTGTTGAAAAGGTAACTGACATACTATTTTAATATATTTTTCTTTTAAATGCTGAGTTTTGAAATGACTATGAATTTCTGTGTGGCTGTCAATGGCGAGCTAATACTGGTATCACTCTGAGTGTAAGAGTGTTATTTGATTATGGAGAAATCTGTTTGACATTATTTTTCATCTCTTCTCTGCACAGTAAAGGATACAAAAATATTAATTATGGAGCCCTTGTGTACACCGTTTTTAATATACATGTGAAATAAAACTGCATCCTATATTAAGTCGTTGTCAAGATAAGTGTGCTTATACACAAATACAATTACTGTTACTATGTTGTCCATCACATATGACCAAAAGTATTCAAAAGCCACTTGTAATTACTGATTTCATTACAAACAAAGCATCATATTTTATATTTTAATTCTAAGGGGATCGGGCAATCACCATGTTGTGTACAGAAACGTACTGTCAACGTTAAATTTGTCAGATTGTTAGAGTTGAGTAACAGATGCAATACTTTCCTCTGAAATGTGGTTAAGTTAAAGTAGCATGAAAAGTAAATACCTCAAGTACCTAAAATTTGTAATTACAGCAACACTATGCAACTTTTTTACCTTTTAAAAGTAGTAGCTTAAAAAATAGTCTGAAACTGAATTTGTTACAGCAGCAGCTCTTCTGGTTCAGGAAGCCGGGGATCATGGGTGATATCCTCCATTCAGTTGTGATTCAGTTCTGGTAGCAACACTAAACAAACAGAGCTCCACTCAACACACTGATAGGTTTTGTTTTTTCTCAACATGGAACCCATTTACCGAACAGAACAAATCCCCACATGTAGCTGCAGATGGCGCTATCTCTCAGCAAACGTTACACAGCCTGCTTTCGGCTGTGATTGCCGTTCCACTTTATGGCGTGGAGATGCTAGAAGCCACGATTGCACAGCTCTGATGTGATGGGATGCAAACACTCACTCAATGGGACGTGCAGAGGTACGTTTATAAAAAAGTAATCGGCCCTTTCTCAGTAGTGGTCATGACACGGTTTCCATGGCCCTGCAGCAGCGCTAAGGCACAAGTTCACAGTGTGCAGTTCCAGTTGTTGGACATTGTTGATTTAAAGAGTGCCTCCATTGGACTGTAGAACAGAGTAAATACGTTGTGTTATTATGAATCTGCCAGTCTGTTGGGTGAATCATGGTTCAACAGACAAACAAATAGAACTCAATACACAAAAACTTCAGGACGGATAACCACTAAACTTGAAAGGATGTTGTGTGGGTCAGAGACGTAGCCTTTAAATGTTGTCGTGGAACCAGGATTTTTGTGTGCAGTTTGTTCATCCAAATAAAAATCTGTATATCTAGTGAATTTAAATGTTTCATAAGGGGACTGTAGAGAAGTAGCCATGTCAAGTTTCAATTAGCGTTACTAAACATTCACATTAAAACGTGTATTCATGTGTGTTAGTGACGTTTCAATCAAGAGTCGAGACATTTATTTAAAGATGGATTGATGTTATGTAAAACTGTTTTCTGTCTTGATGCAGCTTTGAAGGAGAAATAATTACCTTTTTTAAGGAAGATGACTCAGTCTTAGAGAAATCTCCAAACAAGCACAACCTTCATCTGACAGTGTTGAGCCCCAGTGGCCATTTCTGTGTGTGTGTGTGTGCTGGCGCAGACATGCTTGAAAACAAATATCAAACTGCTCGTGTGGCTGGATTTACAATCCCCACGTCCACCCAGATCACTGCAATGTCGCATTTCACTGCTGTCCCAATTACTTTTGAAGGTAATTCCTACCTTACCGGGCGCAAATGCACACACTGAAATGACCAGTCGTAAAGTATACATAACATGCCACATATTTACAGTGCAGATGCCCTTTTGTACACAAACACCCCGAGGATTCATTACACTTTAATTAATAAAATCCCAGCTGATTTCTTCCTCAGGCCCAACTACAGAACCCAGACTCCCCTGAGACTGGGTTCAGTCCCCCCCCCCCCCCTTTTATATTCCCTATCATTTGCCTGTGAGGGGCTGAAATGATGTCATGCAACACAAGCGCAAGGTCAACTCGATGTGTGGCTACATTTTAGCACCAATCTCGTGTGCGTTTGCTCGTCATTCGTTTCTGGGGATGTACTGTGTGTGTGTGTGTGTGTTTCATTTGTAATCCAACACCAGTCCTCAAACACAAACACACTTTAGCTCTCACATCATAAACTATCATCCAGCTCCATTGATTTGGCGATGAATCAATTAGTGAATTATTTAATTAGCAAAGCATTATGGGTCAGTGCGGAGCTGCTCCCACCCTGCAGTGATCCTAGGTCTCTTTAAATCATTTCACATGTATGTGCGTGTGTGAGCACATATAGTCTCATCTTTGCCCAACGACCACACGAAAGTTCTCTAAAAGTGAAGTAAGATACGAGAGTCCCAGCGAGACCTTTTAAAGTGGCCCAGTAAAGTCTTCTGTTATTTGCCAGACGAGCGATCTTATTTCTTTAAAGCTTTACTAAGTCTCCAGTCCCAGAACTTTTGCTGTCACTCAAGTCCAAATTAGCCTTGGCTGCGGCTGAAAGACGGAGAAATATGGACATTACATTTCCCCCCGTTGAGTGGATGAGTTATTGCTTGCGTTTGTGATCGGGGCGTTCTTTCCATCCAGGAGCTTTCTCTGTGCCCATTAATTCATGGGAGTGTTTGGGTTAAAATGCATAATGAGTTCATTAAGGGGGATTGGCGTAATCAGGAAAGGTATTGCCTTAATTACTGGCACGTGGCCAAATCTATCCGTCCTGTGTGATATCGGCAACCCGCCCTGTCCAGAGAGCTCAGTAATTTAATTAAGTGTACAAAATGCTACACCCTAACGTAGCCCTTGGGGGCAATTATGGCACTAGAGATTGAAAGATCTCCACCGGGGGTATTTTACTTACTGGCAGGAGATTGCCTGTGTCAGTTAGCTGATTGCATTGATTATATTGATTTGTAACAGCTTTTCGGGTAATTTCATCTACAAAGGTGAGAGCCACACACTGGCCCAGGGACTTTTTTATTTATCCTTTCTTTATTTAGACTCTGCACTCTTTTGCCAAGTGATTAGATGAAATGGAGCTCCACAATAAGTCTTTTAAAGTGGGAGTTGGGGAGGCGGGATCGATGGTTTTTATTTGCCATATAAGGTCAGAACAGGTTGGATGTTTATGAATTCTTTAAAAGGTAACAAGTCTTTCACCTCCAGTGCAGCTGGTTGTGCTTCGACAGCAAGAAAGTATCTTAAATAGAACCAAGATCTTTACCGCATTTCTAAATCTAGTTCAGTCGACTCACACGATAGATTTTATTTAAAAAAACCTACAGAGCTCAAGTATATGTTACCTTAATAATCCATTACTATACCACACCACTGCTGTCAATGCTATTTATACTCATTTAAAGTATTACTTTCAAAATCAAAATAAAGATGTTTGTCCTTTCTCATCAAAACATTTGTAATAATATTTGATTATTAGCAGTGATGTAATATGAAATTCAAATAAAATTTTACATATTAAAATATACCCATTTGTCATGTCTTCAACCCAGATTAGCATTTTATATAGTAAACAGAAAAAATATTATGTTCTTTAATTGACACACTGTTTGTGGCAGATTTGTTTTCATCATAGAGTTTGATCCTTCAGAAATATATGATGGTGACAGGAGCTCATCCCACTGCAGTTTAAGAAAACATAATCATTTAAAGCTGAATCACTTCTATTGGCTCAGTATGTACATGCATAATAAGGAATAAAACTGTATACTTAATACCTTCCCCAGGGAGGTTATGATATTGTCTTATTGTCTGTCTGTTAGTTAGCAGTATGGATCAGGAAAGAACTCATCAAATTTGTATTCACCTCATTGCGAGATAGGGTGTTTAAAAACATTTTCATTGGTTTCCTATAGAATAATTCATGGTTGTTGAATCAGGCATGATTAGAATGTGTGCAATTTGGTGCAGGTCCAAGTAAACATCTGGATTGAGTGAATTCAATTCTTTTCATAAGGGGACTGTTTGGCCTGGGGGGGGGGGGGGGATATGAGCTCTTGGAGGGCCTTTCGAGTGTTTCTGAGGGTCATGCTCCCACATATGGTCCAGTAGCAAAGTTCAGAAAGATGCATATAGACAAAACAAAACAAATAACAACACAAACTCATTACTTTTTATTCAGTATTCATCTATTTCATGTTATTGTTTTGTTTGGTTTGTTTGCAGCATGAAAAATAATAATCGGCTTTTATTTTCTGTCTTTGCAGAGCGATGAGACTTGAGGTCTCTTGTCCACCGTAGAAATGCCAATGAAACGGCCTCAGAGTTGCCAATTAAAGGAAGAAACGTGACCCGGCAGATTAGTTTTAATTACAGGCCTATAACCTTTGCTAAGCGTGTCAAAGGCAAAAGGAGGATAATAGCTCCATGAGCAGTTCATCAGCGCTGATTAAGAGGACGGGATGACAAGATAATCCAGAGGTGGCTCGGTCATTAGCGATGGCCGCAGAAGAGCAAATTAGCTGATTAAACAACTTCCCGCCCAGCCAATGCCGGGCGGGCTGAAGGGAGGGCCGTCCGTGAGTGATGGATGAGGAGGCGTGGAGGAAGTGTTTATGTCGTTGTCACCGAATGAGTGAAGTGTCTTCATCAATTTGGAGCCATTACCATGTCAAAAGAGAGGATGGTGCTCAAAGGAGGGGGGGCAGAGTGGGGGAGGAGAGATGCAGAAAGACCATCTGCATACTACAAGCTTATTCATTTTTTCATTTTTTCATTTTTACACACACACACACACACACACACACACACACCCTCTCTCTCTTCTCGCTCCTCACTCCTGCAGTCCCCCCCCCCCGGGCAGGCCAGTTTACTGGAAGGCCGTTTAATTTTCCTGAAATAGGGCTGTGACAGCTGTGTCATGCTGATGAGAAGGTGCTGAGAAGAGTGGCAGCCTGTCACATCCCATCTATCTCAGCTCCCACACGGCTCTACCTCCTCCTCTTCCGTTTTCTGTCTTCACCTTCTCGTGTCTCTTCACTTCTCTTCTCTTCTCTTTCTTTCTGAGACGTCCAACATTTTTGCTCAGATGAAAACGCTGCAGTCCCAGTCTGTTAAACTTTTGTGTGTGTGTGTGTGTGTGTGTGTGTGTGTGTGTGTGTGTGTGTGTGTGTGTGTGTGTGTGTGTGTGTGTGTGTGTGTGTGTGTGTGTGTGTCTGGGGGTTTGGGGGGATGGTGGGGGCATTGATTGACGTTGGTAAAGGCCAAAAGTAATAACTGGGAGCTGTTTTTTATTTCACCTGCATTGATTGTTAAAGGTCTCTTTATCATCTGACCCGGCTCAATTATGCCAATTGGATAGCGCAGTGACACTGTGAGGTTGTGGGGACAGTAAAATGAAATGCAGAAAGTGAGAGGGGGGGATTAAAGCGTGTGTGTTTGTTTGTTTGTTTTGTAGAAAGGTGGAGTAAAGATGAAGTACACGACTGTAGAAATAGCTCGTTGGTGGAATTTGCATCACTTAGGATGTATTACTCTGCAGAGAGAAGGTCAACGATTTAAATGTTGTGATGTCATTTCCACCTGTCAGTCATGTCGGGGTGCGATTAATGTGAAGCCATTACATAAATGAGATGTTGACGTGACCCTCTGTATTACTACACACACACACACACACACACACACACACACACACACACACACACACACACACACACACACACACACACACACACACACACACACACAAGGGTTTCCCTTTATATTTTGTAAATATTTAACAAAAGTAGAAAAGGACCTGGATCTGTCTGTTTGACTTCGCTCACCCTCTGGCACAACAAACTTTTTCCTCTCGTTTGCACACAACCAGAATTTTAAGTCACTGAAACAGAGATTTTTGCAAACACCTTCCAAAGTGCAGATAAAAAAAAAACAGAAAGTGTGGAAAAAGATGACGCCACAACTTGCTTTTGCTTTTGCTTTTGCTTTGTGTAATGAGCATGCACCCCACACAACAAGAACAACGGCAGCTATACACCAGTTTCTCTACGTTTGGATCGTTGATGTAGAATTTATCGCCACCTATTGGCCAGGCATGCTGTTTTTTAAAGTGTTTATAGTCATTTTTATGTTCTCCTCTGGATGGAGATATTTTGCAAAGCAAAGGGTGTGTAGACGGAGAGTAATTTTTTTTTTTTTACAAAAGGGAAAGAATCAGTTCAATAAAATATCTGCCAGCACACCTTTAAACAATTATATCTGTGCTCACACACGTACAGCTATCTGTACCTGCATGCAGACGTGCAAGTTCATGTGTAACCTTCACAAATAGTGGAAGGAGCCACTGTGACTACGCCTCAGGTCGGGACTGTATTAATGATGCCAGCCGCTTTGATGCTGTCAGCCGAACAGATTACCCTGCTCTTAACCCTCTTTTGAACCCAGCATGCCACACAAAACGCCCTCATACCAGTGCAAACACTTATTCCACTTTATTCACTGTCATTACTTCACAAGTGAAAGGACATTTATTCTGAGTTGGCGTCGCTTCTCACTCTGAAAACAGGCTGGATTAGAGAAGGTCAACAGCTCAGGGAAGGCACACACAACTGAAAGAGGAAGAACATCTTCATATGTTCATTAGCTCAACAGTCCTGGGAAAGTAAACACGGTTATTACAACAAACAATACATTGATGTGGGAAAAGAATTTCACAATTGTCCACAATGTTCCTGCTTTCCTCACAATTCAAATGGATTTGTTGCATTTACTAATTTGGTTTGAAACACAAAGTACAAACAAAACAAAACAAAGCCCAATCAAGTCCATTGGTCTGAAACTATTTTGTCTTGCATTTTATTACTTGCAAATTTTGACCTCATGATGGCGCTCATGATGTTCTTCTTCCACCTATTCGAGGTTGGGTCGCAGTAGCAGCAGGGTTTTGCAGACGTCCCTCTCCCTATTTACGCTTTCCAATTCCTCCTGTGGAATCCCAAAGCACTTCCAGGTCTGATGGGATGTGTAGTCCCTCCAGCTGAGCTCAGGGTCTGCAGGGTCTCCTCCTAGTTGGGCAAGGAAAAACGAAAAAACCTCCAATGGAAGGTGCCTATTGGAAGGATCCTGATAAGATGCCTGAACCACCTCAACTGGCCCCTTTCTACTCTGAGCTTCCTGCAGCTGTGCTAACTCCTTTCCCTATCTTGACTAAGTTTGAGTCTAGCCAACATATGAGGAAAACTAATTTTGGCCGCTTTTATCCACAGTCTTATTCTTATGGTCACTTCAGGGTCGCTTTCCATTTGCCATCCAAATACAGACGTAAAGTGACACACACACACAAACTCATTTCCGTGCATAAGATATGTCAGGAAGGCCTTGAGGGAATTTCTCTTATTTTTTGAACACACGTCCACTTGGACTGACGGATGAACTGATTCGATTTTTGTGGTCAAAGGTCAAGGTCACTGTTACGTCCCGTCCATCCCATTCCTATGAACGTCATATGTCAGGATCACCTGAAGGGAATTTCATTACATCTGGCATCAACATCCGCTTGGACGAAAGGATGAAGCGTTGATTTTGTTCATCAGAGGTCAAGGTCACTGAGAGCGTTTCTGGCCATAACTCAAGTATCTGTACCCTAATTATGATAAAATACACATAATACTTTTTATTAAATTCCCTCAAAGTCTTTACTTGAACATGAATCTGGAAGAACATGGATGCAAACTGTAACTTGACTGGTACGCAGGTTTGATGCTGATTTGACAAATTTGATATTCATTTGAATTAAAAACAATCATCTTTAGATCTAAAGTGGTTATAATTCTTTGTTTTAATGTGTAAATAAATGACGTTAAAGCTCGAGGTGTAAACTTCTATTGGAGCGTTTGACTGTCTCCATGTGTCACTGTGCTGTTTGCAGAGCTGAGGTGGGAGAGGCAGGCTGCAGGGGGGGAGGCTGGGTTGGAAGGTCAGTGTCTCTCCTGCCAGAGGAGAGGAGGCAGTCTGTGTAGGTGGAGGGGGGGGATTTAATTAGAGGGAGTGCCTGCATCCCCCTCTGGTCTCCTACGCCTTATTACTACTTGCTGCCAAGGGTTAACTGGACTGATAAATGGGATCAGTCACACTTGTACACACACACACACACACACACACACACACACACACTTACCTGGTTTGTTGAGAGGGAATGACTAAGGCCTGAATGATACAAACAAAACGAGTGAAGATACATATTGAAATCGCATGTAGCTTAAACTCTATTCTGATGGAATGCACTCAGACAGACACACTGTTACGGCAGCATCATGTCTTACAGCATAGAAGTCTTGTTTGTGAGTCGTGCAGTAAAGCCAGTTTGTCTTTCCAAGTTGACATCTTCGTCCGCGTCTTCAATGTCTGTAGCTCCTCTTTTTCCTCCTGGGATATTTGTTTTTTATTTTGTAAGTTATGTTTCAGTTGCATGTTGGAATGGGCTGTTTTCTTGGCCTGTGGTGATGTAGGTTGCAGGTAATTGAGCTGCGGCAAGTAAAGACCGGCTGCGGCACTCAGTCGGCAAACGTCACTTATGTTGATGAGTCTTAGCCGCCACTGCTACAGAGGTTGCTTGTATTGCACCAAATTCAGCACTGCACTTCTCGGGACCCTTAACAAAACCAATACCTTAAAGATATGTTCCGGAGATATATGAGCTACATACAGACAGACAGAGATGTCTGCAATAATTAGGTAGACTGTCCAATATAGTACCATCAAGTCAAAATTTACACTTTACACTTATTTGGTTAATGTCAAAATACCTGCAAAACTAGCAAATCTACTATCAGCCTATGATCTACTTTCTGTGATAATTAGCAAATGTCATGTTAGCATGCTGATTTTAACATTTATCTTAAAACACCACTAACACCGTCCTCATAAAGCTGCTTCATAGAAGGTGCAGTTGGAGCAGCGTGTTGTTGTCGGTCGCCCACATTTTGGAAGCGCTCACCGCCCAAAGCTGTTCTTACTAGACTGCATCTGTCAAATTACAGACTAGGGGTCTTCAAATTACTGACATTCATGAGGTCACTTCCCGTGATAACTGTGTCAAACACCTCAGCTGAAGGGAAGTACCTTCACCACCAGGGCCTGAATTTTCATAAATCTTTAGTCTTCATCAAAGCGGAGCCCGTGTCCATTAATAACTCAGTGTGGTTGGCCTGATGACAGAACACAATGCACCTAATGGAACAATTTATTTCCATAATGCTGCATTGTCAGGGCAAGTGCACAGACTCGGGGGGGGGGGGGGGGGGGGGTGCAGCAACACGAATCGGTGTAAAGAAAACAGAGGACAGTGATGAAGGACATTCAAGGTAAATTCAGACAATTATTTTAACTTCAATGGGGGTATCATTTATTTTTGTTAAGGGGGACAATCATATAAACATATACACATAATGCATCAGCATTAATATGTCCACTCTCTCCATCCAAAATCCAAAGGCAGCGACCTCTATGTTGAAACCTCGGCAAAAACGTAACCTGAAAAATACTAAACAGCTACTTAGCCAATCTTTGAGTGGTATTTCACTTCACACTTATATTGGACACACACTTAAGATCACTCATACTTTAATGGACCCTTTACAGGCAAGGATATAAACAGATAAGGGGTCAAGACACCTGTTGATATGAACTGAAACACATTGTCATCACTCTCGTGTCTGTATGTCTTGTGTGGCGCTACATCTCGGAGGCAGTTAGCCTAGCTTAGTATTAAAACGGAACCAAGAGCATTTAGCCGCTAAAGAGACAGCTATGTGCCCCAGGAGTTGGTAGAGACCCAACACAGAGCTGAAAGAGAGAGAATCCCAAACGTGTAAATAAGCAACTGTTTGCGACCAAGTTCACCAAATATCATAGTGATAATATATCAATGTTGTGTTCACAGTTTGTTCCCACAAGTGGAGGTTAGTTATCGTACATTCAATCCATTGAACGATGCATGCTGTAACATTCTGAAAATAATAGATTTAATGACGACTTGGCAGCATCACTATTGTCTCACTGTTACATGTTCCTGTAATGTTGTGAGTAGTCAAAATGTCTTTTTGCTGAATTAGCAGTAAGGGCATGGAAACAACCTGCCCCAGTATCAACATTGACCTTGGTGCAGTGTTCGAGCTTTGTTTTGTGTTTTTAATAATAACACTCAAATATTTTATGTAGACTGAGACGATTATGGCATAAACAAAAACAGTAGACGGTAAATGTTCTAATTAAAGCCTGACGTTTTGTCGGCTGTATTGTGAGACAGAGCAGGAGACAAATCACTGAGTGAGCACTTCATCATCTCTGCCTGTCAGAGCCGCCGACAGAGCGGCCAATTATGGAATTGCTAATTCCACGGTTAGCTCATCTTGAGCCAGTCGCAGATTGGCACATTTTGAAATGTTTTGTTGAAACTTAACACTTCAGAGCACGGAGGGCTAACAATATAAAAACTGTATTAATCTCACAAGGATATTTAAACTAAGCAAATGTCAATAAACATTTATTTATGGTATTTGTAAAAATGTTGTCTCTCAGACTAACTTTGGAGAAAGTAAAACAAGGATTTAAAAATAATTTAATAAAAAACACTTTCCTAAACAAAAAGTTACAAGATTTAAAGATTTATATTCATTTCAGAAGAATCCCTAAATAAAATGTCAAAGTGATGAAAGATAAAAGACTACTCGAGCTCATAGCTGATTAAAAACTGTCCCCCGACGCAAAACTGCGCCAAGTGAGACAAAATCGCTTTCCGAACATTGCGGTCGTTTTCCTGTCCAGCACGCATGTCGTTTAAATAGCAAGTGCACTTGTGCCATCTGAGCACGAGCATGTGATTTAGGCTGCCTTACATGCAGTGAATCAGGAGGAGGGGCAGCTTATCCAAACCAATTAGCACACTGACAGAGAGGGATGTGTTCCCTGACCCCTCTGCCCTTGGAGCCATCAACGGAATAAATATAATGAACAAAGAGTGAAGAAAAGAAGGAGCCAGACATGGTTGTGTTGAAACCACTTTAATGTAAAACTTAAATCCTTCCCTCAAAGTCAGTGGCACAGAATATTGCACTTTCGATATGTATCAAAACTCAATCATAAAAGTCTAGAAGTGTTTGGTTTGAATGATAACTTGCATATGGTCATTTAGACAAAAAAAAGCCCAGCTGTCGCCCTTTTCTAATTTAATTTCTATTTCTCATCTCGTCTCCTGTAAGATGAAGCTGAATGAGCAGAGATCTGTGTGTTGGTTGCGTTGTGTTTTGCCACTTTGTCACTTCATCGGAGCTCTGCTGCCACTGGAGCTGTGGGTTGACCACACTTTGTCACACCTGATGACATTTTGATCAATTGCGAGCCATTAAAACACATCACAAGGCCGTGATTTACCTCCGCCACAGCTTCACATTGACACATTTTAACAGCGCTCCATTAGTCTATCGACAAACTCAAGCGACTGATCAATTCGTTTCAATTTTTGGAATATTGATCGAACAGAAATTACCTGATGGGAGGTGGCACCGCACGCAAGATCAGAATGAGACTCTGTAGCTTAAAAGATTAGTCTCATTGAATTTGTTTTATTAACCTGTCGCACTCTGCTCTCGACGACTCACAGAACAACCTTAAATTAATTTGGTCAAATAAAAACAAATGTCTCCTCCGTCTTAAAGAATGAAGATTAAGGTGAAGCTGTTTTTTTTATTATTCTTGAACTATAAAAGTAATAAACTCAATAAACAATTTTGTTAAACAATATTGCAAATAACACATTGATGCTAAAGGTCAATTAATAGCTTCTTAGTCTGCGTGGCCATGAGAGTCAGAGCCCTGTGTGGACCCTCGTGGAATCTTCTGGCCGCTCATTTCATGTACTTTTCATTTCCCATCCTTCGTATTGTTCAGAATAAGCAGCCACACACACTTTCTTCTGGATTTGACTTTCACATCTTGTTCAGTCAAATACAACATAAAAGGACCTCTTCTTCCTGCAGTTGGCTGTAGTGCCCGTTAGAAACATGTACCGATTCCAGAAATCTCTGTCTGAGGAAGTATCTCAAGGATCATTCATCGTATCATCGAATTTGGTGTGATTATATGTTCAGTATTAATATACGTTGAATAAATAACCAACCAGCGCACTGTAGCAGCGGCAGCTGGGACTCATCAAGTGGTGTTATCGATCATGACATCAGTGCGTTCACATCTCAGGGTTGTGTGCACCGAGTCGAGCTTCACTGAACTTTAAATAAACAGGTGAACAGCTCTTTGTGCAGCAGCGGGGGTGAATCTTCAGGGTTCTGTGGACTCCAGCTGCTGTTCTTAATTTGCCGCGGCTCAATTACTGCAGGTCACTTTTGCAGTTTCAGACAGAAATCTGCAACCAGTCCTATAAACAGGCCTAAATAATAACCAACTTTGCTTTTAATGCTCTCAGAAGTTCCTCTCACTATCTCTCACTGCCCTTGTCTGCCCTTCTTTCCTCAGTAACCTTTGGTTCGAGTTAACAGGTAAATTGGGCAATAAGAAGACATTACCTGAGTGCTAATGGCACTGGGGGATTTCCTCGCAACAGGAAAAGATTGCAGAAAACAAGCCATCATGAGCTATAAGCCTCGTGCCCAAAGTAGCAATGAGATGAGGATTTAATAGGCTCCCAGTGGACTGACAGACTGTTGTATTTACAACACTCTACACGGCTGAAACGGAGTTCATCTGAAGGGGCAAACCAAGAGTGCAAACAGCCAACTGGCGGAGATCATCAAAGCACTTGATGCCTCTGAATATCCTCATAAGTGGGCAGATAATGCACGGTGGAGAGGGACAGTGAGATAGCAGGGTGAAAGTAATGATGCCTTGTTGTGGCTGATAAGGCGTATTTATCTCCTATCTCCCATGTCTGTGCACAATGGGGCCCTTGTGTGAGTGATTGTAAAACACAGTGCTGTTAAATGCATGGACCCATTAAATGGCCATAAAACTCACACTGGACTAGATCGTGTTGAAAGGAAGCTTTTGTTTCCACTGTGGAAAAAATAAACAGGTGAGCTGGGACAGAGATTGGTGAGTTGCATGGTTGGAATTCCCCAATATAGATGTTGAGCAGACTCTGATCCTGTGCTTTTTTTTATTTGCTCTAACTCCTGTGGTTTATTAAGCTGCAGTTGATTAGCTAAGATCATAACTGGAAGATACGAGGGAACAATTCAGATTAGATAATCCATCATCAGACTCACACATCAAAGTGATATGCTCAATTTTCACCCCTATGCATTTGTTTTATATTCATTCATATTTATCTAATATACCAGTCTCTCCTGGCATGTAGACAAATAAACACACAGTCAGAAGATCGATCCATACATGTGCAAAACTGCAAGCATGGTTTTTGTTTCAGTTTCCTGTTCGGCAGTACTTGATTTACTTATTGTCATATCCCTGCCTCTTACTGTAAAGTTGCTTTCAGACGTGCATTGAAGTTCGGCTATTTTCCAGTGAAGGAGTGAGCTTGTTGACTTTTCTGTAAATATAAATATCTAAAAAATCAAAAACAGGAGCCATACACATACAAGACACAAATAAAGATCACAAATTAAAAAGATAAATGTGAGAGCTTTTGTTGAATAAAACAAACAAGAGCAAATAAAAACATTTGATATTCGTTGCGATATATATACGCCAACCCCTCACCTGAATTTTGCAGCTGTATTCTCACACGGGCTCTTATATATTTTACGAGGGAGCGGGCAGGAAGATGTCTGGAGCAACTGACTCGGACATTCAAGTTCTCACATACAGCACCTCCTGAAAAGTCTGGGAAAATGTCCAGCTGTCGGTGCATGTCTGAAAGCAGCTTTAGTGTTTAAATTTGAATTTATTTGGTTGTAACTGTGTGTTGCCAACGGACTGTGGACATGTGTTAAGATAATGTTTTAGTTTGTAATATATCCGTGCAGGGCATCGGAGAAGAGAAGAGAGAGGGAAGGGGCCAAAGCAGCAAAGACACACAGCAGCAGATTCACATCCAGTAGCAGGATATCACTTGGCAAAGCTCAATATTGGTTAATAAATGATGGGCACGGAAACTCAGAGAAGTAAAGCTCTAATGAATTAACTTTATCTCTTTAATGAGACAACATTCATTTCTGTCTCAAGGTCCGACAGAAAGCGAGGTGATTTATCATCTGCCTTTAACGTTCTGGGAATTTGTCTAATTACCAGAGGTGTGGAGAGCTGATTTTCACCTCACAGGAAGCCCATTGTGCACTCGCATCATTTATCACAGCCACAGTGCGGACGTTGTACCCGAGGCCTGGTGGGAAAAAACTATTGTTGGTCGACAGCATCCCTGAGAGCTGCACATGTCACAGCAAGCCTGACTCAGGGGAATCATGCAAATGTGGTGGGTGCACGTTTTGTGTTACGTAGAAGGTTGAGGACCTCACTTTCCATCTTTGAGCAGTTGATTGCCAAACGCCAGTAATGGTAGCTGCAGTTGGGTAGAAATGAAAGTGCTAAGTTCAGTGGAAATCTATCTTGTCATTTTTACGAAATCCAGTTGACAGATAATCTCCCGTAACTTCACTCTGCTAAACACACGTGTACAAACATGTTCACTATCCAGCACATCTGGAAACGTGTCTTTCAGTCTCCAGATGAGTTAATAAAAGAATCTGATCAATCTTATGGCGTTGACATGTTTTCATCCGAATCCATTTTATCAGACGGGTCCGTAGACGCTCCATAAAATCGTTCACCTCCTGAACTTGCTTTAGTCTCATCTATCAACATCGTGAAGGGTCTTATCAGCAGGTTAAATAAACCAGCGAGGATCAGTGACCCAGTGGGAGTCAGTACTGTACTCACTAGGCCAGCGAGCACAAGATCACACCTGGAAGCCGAGCTGTCTCTGAGCTGTGGTAATGATTGAAAAATATGCCTGTAATTGCTGATAAGCCCTTTAATGTTTCAGTAAACTCTTTCTGCCGCTGAGTTTTACTGACGCATAACCCTTAGATAAACTCCGGCTTTGTAGTGCGACGTCAAGGGCTGGCGGCTTCTTTGAACCGATTGTCCTCCCACGGTGTGAAGGGTGTGTGCTGCGCTTAGAAAGTTCTGTTCAAGAGGTCGTGTGCATGTGAGGACATGAATGGAGACAGTTTACGTTGGTCAGGTCAGAACGTCTGAGTCTTGTTTTTCATGCATTATCGCCACGCTGTCCAATAGGAAAAACCATAAATCGCTCAAAGTCCCTTTGACACTGTGACCCTGACCTCTGAAAGATTTGTTTTTCAAATCGATCAATATAGAATCATTACTATTTATCTTAAAAGGAAGTAAGTCACAGTCACACTATAACAGCTCTGTGAGGCTGTACATTAATACTCAAGGTGCTATAGTTTAGTGGCTATATTGTTTATCGATCATCATCTGATTCTTGTTTTATATCCAAATTGTGGGAATACGCAGGTTTTTTAAATGTAGGTAAACCCTTTAAAAAAAGGCAATATGACCTGACAGCCAAAAATGTGATGCCTGTCTTTTCAAAGTATTACGATACAGGTGTGTTCTTCCTTTTGGACGCTCCAAGCACCCGTACCGCAACGCCTCAAATAGGCAAGCATAACATTTTAACAGAAATGACAGCTCACTTGACAGCAGTGGGAAACTCTGCACATTTCAGTCATCATCATCGCTCTCTTCTGTCGTGGTTGCGTTTCCATTGTTTGGCTTTTGCAGTTGTGTTGTGGTTCTTGCATTCCTGTTTTTCTTTTTCCCGTTAATGCACTTGCGTGAGACATCTGAGCCACCGTAGAACTGATATGAACGTGTGCAATTTGGTGCCTCTTGATTGAGTTTCAGGAGACTTGGGCCTTGGTGGGGGTGCGCTCCGTTCTAGTTGTAATGATTAAAAATGAAATGAATATTGGACTAACGTGGCCCAAGCGCACTTAGTTCACACCATTTAACTCCTTCAAGGAGAAACACCGTGCTGCTGAGAATGACGCCAGGTGACATTGGAGGCAGAGGCCACATGAGTCTCAGGCACTGATTCAATTTAATTTGTGCTCTTCTGTCAACAGGCCCGGGTGACGGATTCACCTGTGGCCTGGCTATTTAAATCACCTTCAAATCATAAAAGCAAGGGAACGTGTTGGGTTTGGAGGGAGGAGAGGCTGAAAGAATCAGGCAGAAAGCAGCACTGATTTCCCTGGAGCAAATTACCTCTATATCAGCGGCAGCAGACAGGCGGTAATCTGCCTGCTAGAGAGCTGAGGGCGAGAGACACAGAGTCACACTGGTGAAGGAGACAGAGAGAGGGAGAGGTGGGCGGACCTGTGAGACAGCTCCAATCTTCTGGAGGTCAACTTTGCTTGTGCACACGCTCCGGGAAATTACATATCATCACACACACACACACACTCCATGTAGACTATAGTGTTTCATTCATACAAGCAGAATGGATTTCTGTTTCCTGTGTGTTGCTGGAGCTGTGACACTGTGACGTAAAACAAACAACACCCCCGGCGCTCACTGCTGTCATTCAAAGTGTCAAGACTGACATCAAACACCAGATCCTGTTATCTGCGACGTTTGTCTCTAGAAGGAAGTTTTAATCCTCACATTGAAAAAGTTCCATCTAATCATTATTTTATTGACAATTAATTTGATTATTTTCTTGATTAATAATCTGGTCCCAGAAATAGGGAGAAATAGTTAAAAAGAAATGGAAATATCCCCTGAATTTTTTGCATCTTAAAATGTTTTTGCTTTGTCCATGAATTGGAAGATTTTCTGTTCACTATCACAGACGATCGAGAAAACAAAATAATATTTAACCGCCTGGAATCGATCTTTGGCCAAAATACAAATACAAAATAAAAACTATATATTCCTCCAGCAGAAGAAAAGATGTAGATGTTAATAAAAATAACATGTGAATAATACTCGATGTAAATATATATAAATAGACTTAATAAAGCTGACTAACACTAACCCAATATATAAATGTAAATAAATAAAAACAATACCCACCATCAGAATTATAAAATAGACGTAGATAAGAATACAAATTATATGTGAGTAATTCTGAAAGTGATGCACATATATATAGTAAATTTATCTTACCAACCCAACATATAAATGCAAAATAAATAAATATAATATATCCCCCCATCAGAATAAATATGAATGTGGAGACGTTCATTCTGGGGAAATATAAATAAACATCTTCTCTTAATAAACTGCATTTGAATTTTTATAATATTGTAAGATTTCTAATCGCGGTTGCTTGGGCTACATTTTCGTTCAATCACATTGTTGTTGTCTCTACATTTATTTGTGTTGCTTCAACTCAAGTCTCATATAAGAAGTAACCGACATGTAAACAAATTTATATTTTTTCCCCACAGCACAATTAGATTACAGCTGTTTAGACTGAATGTGTTTGTTTTCAATTATTATTATATAAGTTAAAAACTAAAATAACAAGCTTCCACTTCAGCTGATTCACCTTCTACTTCCTCAGGTCTTAAAACTGCATTAGTTCACATTAAGCAGAAGGCCAATTAACTTATAGCCTCTTCTGCCAAGTCATTACACTTTTATATGGTTTGTGTGCAATTCCTGGTCGTAAACTTTAATAGCTTTGGTGTGGCCTTATGTGTGAGAATGAAACCTTTAATTTTAATGATTTAAAATCTGGGAGTGGGCACAATGTGTTTTCCTGATCTAAAAGGACTCAATAACATTAGGACTGTTGAGAAACAGCCAATATTTGGTGCTAAGGTGTGGATGATGTTTGCAGCACTAATAATTAGTTTGGACGTTCGGAGCTGCTGTGCGTAATTCCTTGTTTATGGCGAGGGATCTGCAATCTGTGTTGAGTGTGAGGAGCTGGCACTGAGGTAGATACTGGAAATACAATCGCCTAATCTTCTAATGTACCTCCGCGCTTTGATGCAGTTGAAGGTGTTTTCAGGCGGGACAGGGGTTGGACATTACCTCACTCTGAATGCTTTCTGGGGGGAGAAACGAGCGAGTAATTAGCTGATTAGAGGCCCGTCAGTGCAGCTCAACCTCCAGCCAATCCCTGCGCACGGCGGCCTTCGGGGGTGGAGGAGGGACAGCTGATGGAGCGACGCACACACACACACACACCTTTGGAGTTTGTTAAATTGGTATTAAACAGCAGGAGGGACCCAGTGTTTGCTGAGGGGCACGTTTAGAAACAATTCAAGGAGCTGGATGGAGGGACGCGCGTAAAAACCTATTCAGAGTCTATCAGTCCAGAATAAGTCATTTTTCTCTTAAGACATTTGTCCTGGCGAGTTGATGATGCTTATTTATTTAACATAATAGGATATAGCCTGAGCTGCTCCTCGGGTCTGAACTTTAATGACAGGAGAACATATGAGTTTGTGACTGGAAGTGGACCCGCAGTTTGCGAGCAGACGCACGGCACAGGTGCGCACCAGCCAAGCACAGCACAGAAACCTCCGCAGCCTTCCCGAGTGGAGACGAGGTCATGGAGAAATCTAAAAACTTCAGGATCGACGCCCTGCTCGCCGATGAGACAAACCGGGGGACCAGCCGCGACCTGTCCCCGGGTCTGAGCAGCGACAGCCCCGCCGGCAGCCCGGTCTCCTGCCGCCGCGGCGACACCCCGTCCCCGCGGGCATCGCACCTTCAGACCGGAATAATCCACAAACCGGGCATCCTCAACCTCCCGCACCCAGGACTCGCTTCACTGCCCCACGGGGCGATTCCCGGCATGTACCCAGCACCCATGTACCCGTTATCGGCGCTGGGTGGCCAGCACCCCGCGTTCGCTTACACCGGTTTCACACATCTGACCCACAGCTACCCGGACCACCTGAAGGCGGCTGCCATGGCGGGATCCCTGCCCCTGGAGCACTGGATCCGCGCCGGGATCATGATGCCACGACTTCCAGATTACAGCAGTGAGTATAATATCAGAGCAGATTATTCATTCGAATCCTGAATTAAAAGAAGAAGAAAAACACCAGAGATAAATAAATAAACAGGTGTAAAAGAGAAATCTATTTCAGTCTTTCCAGGAAGCAAAGGATTTAATCAGATCTGACCTCAGAACGCGGAGTTGGTGTAAACTCACTGGACAAAAGTACATTTTTGACGAAACACGATTTATGTTCTGTATCCATCATCATCATCATCATTATTATTTATTTGCCTTGTTTTATTGTTTATTTGTTATTTATAGTAATATTGTTGCAGTAATGATAACAAAACAGGTCTATGAGATACTTATAACAGATTATTACTATTATGTATTTGTATATTTACCTCGTATTTTGTTGTTTATAGTAATAATGTTGCAATAATAATTATAAAATAGGCCTAACAGATACTTAACAGATTATTATTACTCTAAACAACAATAATAATTATATAATAATACTATTGTTGTACAGTGACAATGTTGCAGTCATTAATCTAATAAAATATGAATAAAACAGGCCTAACAGATACATCTCAGAGATTATTATTATGGTTATTATTGTTAACCATAATAATAATCGTAATAATAATAATATTGTTGACAGTGACAATGTTGCAATCATTATGATAATTAAAATATTAATAAAATTGGCTCGACAGATCCCTATAATCATTTTAATTGCTTTTGAATATTTATATTATTTATATCCTTGTTTTCATTCTCAGAATAGTAAAATCTGTAAATTTCTCCTATATGTAAACTCACAGGTAAACAAGTCCGCTGCAGACTGTTTCTGCATCATTGAGCCGAATTTCATTTCGAGATGTCGCCATTTAAGACACTTTTTGAAATTTCTTTATTTAATCTGAAAACGCACGATGTCATAAATTAATTTCACAGCCGGAATCATCATAATTTACAACCCACTTTTCTGAAAGCTTTTCACAACACGGTCTTTTCTGTCTCTGTTCAGCCTGTTGGTAACAGGTCGTTCCGCACAGCGCAGTGTGGCCGGTTTACTTCTCATCTCTGTCATATTTTCATTTTGGCCCATTCATTTCTCTATAAACGCCAACAAGATGAGAATTGTCTTTGTGCGATGAAGAAACTATAAACAAACACCTAAAACGTTCTGTAGTTCATCAATAAAATCCCCAAAGCCTCCATTGAATTTTCATTAAGTTAATGGCATGCCTGTGTTTTTATGGCCCCTGCGCCCGCTCCTGCTGTGTGCCCCCCCCCCCCCCCCCAAACAATAAAGTGGAGTAACGCCGTTATGGTTAATGATGGAAGAGACTGCGGGCATATGTGCGCCTGTTCCCAGCCACGAAATTATATTGAACCCTCCGTGTCCTTGGTGTTTGATAAATAAGACTCGTGTACAGTGGAAGTGTCTGGTCAAATACTCTAAGACTCATTTAAGACTTGAATCTTAACCTAAATATCCCCAAATACTTCTATAAAAACACCAGACACTGTGAATATTAAACGCTAAAAAAATCAAGTGATCTAATGAGGCTCTGTGGGCAAATATCTAACCAGAACCAGTGGAGCACATGTGTCCATGAAGGTGGAAATTAAATCAAGCTGTACCACATTACAAAAAAAAATGTTTCATCAGAAATAATCCCTGAGAAATCCATGAAAATGTCAAAAACTATTTTATTGTTAAAGAAAATTATTTGGGGAAAAATAAAAAAAACTGGATCTAATGTGGTTCTGCACCAAAAATGGGTTCTTCCCTGACCCACATCTTTCAAGTTTAGTGGGAATCAGTTCAGCATATGTTGTCTAATCCTGCCCACAAACAAACCAACCATCAGACAGGGGGGAAAACCTCCTGGTTAGAATGAAGGTGACATGAAATAATATAATAAGACTACATTTATTTGCACAGCACTTATGTAAACATGGCTACAAAGTGCTTCACAAATTCCATGGGTTAAAATGAATGAACTAGAATAAAAGGTAATCAGTTCAATTCAATTTTGAGCCATAACAAAACAAATGATAACATATTAAGGTCGAGGTCTTAAAATGTAAAGAGAAACCAAACAGTTCCCACGACTGAGCAAGCACTAATGTTTCCTTCTCCTCCTCCAGCGGGCCCTCAGTCCGGTCTGTTGGGGAAGTGCCGGAGGCCCCGCACCGCCTTCACCAGTCAGCAGCTCCTGGAGCTGGAGAACCAGTTCAAACTCAACAAGTACCTGTCCAGACCCAAACGCTTTGAAGTGGCCACCTCCCTCATGCTGACCGAGACACAGGTGAGACAGAGCAGTGCACCTCACGAGACAACATGTTACTTTCAAGGTTAGAATAAAAAGAAAAGGTCAGTCACAGAAACACAATATAGAGTTAGAACATATTACTTCAAAATAAAGTCCTCCATGCAGCTACAGGCCAGACAGCTGGAATTCAATGGTCTTAAACCTGCCAATGTTTAGTTTTTATTTAGAGATTGAATCCCAAACAACATAAGACCAACAACACAAAGTACGTCACAAATCAAAATTAAACGGAATTACAATTATACCGTGATGAATATCATTTGTAAAACTGTTTAATCAAATTTAAAAAGCACCTTTAAAACCACACATGAGGCGTCTAAATCCACAATAAATAGTCAGGATCAATCCATTCATAGTGTAGTGACACTACAGTGTAAAATGTAAAATTCAAATTAAACTATAGAAAACTGATTTACTGCTCAACTAACATTCACTGATATTTATTAAAATATCATCATGCAGATATAGTGCACTATGTACAATTGAGTCAAGACTTTATGTTCCCAGTTTGTGGTTTGATTATTTTTGACCAATTGTGAGCTGGTGAGTTTATCTCCCACAGAACTGAATGAAGACTTCAGCTGATTTTTATTTTCTTGCGTTTTTAATGGAAACATTTTTTTTACAAGTTGTTTTTCTGTTTTCATTGAATATTCTCACACTATTCTGGGATAACTGTTAATTATAACTAGATCATATTTGATTATAAATAGGGAAGATACCTTTATAACCAAATGTCCCAAGTAGATGCGGTAACCATTCCTACAAAAAAAAGGAAGAAGGTGAAAGGACAAAAACAATGACTCATCATGAACTATATTTGAGTTGTGTTGGGTTAAAGGTTTTCCACTTTTACATTTATCAAATTTTCCTCAAGGAAACACATTCGCTCTTTAGTTTCAATAGGACAATTTAAATATAGGTAAAGTAAATATAGGGATAAATATATATATATATAAACTAGAAACCCCAGGGAGCCCAACTGAGGACTCTCCTCTTCATCAGACTTGATGTGATAACAAAATATGTATTTAAATCTGTTCATTTCCTAAACGTCTGTTGAACTCGTTCTCTTTGCCCTGTCATCTCTTGTCAGGTCAAGATCTGGTTCCAGAATCGCAGGATGAAGTGGAAGCGCAGCAGGAAGGCGAAGGAGCAGGCCACCGCGTCAGCCCAGTCTGACACCGAGCGACTACGCAGCGGAGGAAAATCAGCCACAGACAAAACCGACCCAAGCAGGCGAGCTGTGAATCCTGATGACGGGGGGATAGATCTTGACATGGAGGATGGAGAGGAGGAGGAAGAGGATGAGGACGAGGAGGAGGAGGAGGAAGAGGAGGTGGAAGGCCGGCACGGTTTTCCTGTTGCTATGGGCAACGGCATTGGGATGCCACGATCCACAGACTTCGGCTACAATCCCCACAGCCCTTTCTCTGATGAGGAGCTGGAGGGGGTGCAGGGAGGAGGAGGAGGCGACAGAAAGATTGGAGCAGGACTGTGAAACCAGAAAACACTGGTTTGGTCTCCTGAGCGTTACAGAGACGTTACACTGGGATTCTAGAGGAGACACATTTCCAGGCCTGAAGACCTTTGTCTCGTCTGCTCTGTGAATGTTGACGTGTTTCCAATCAGGACGTTTGCTGGAACCCCTGATTGTTCACACAGCTGCCAGACACACACAGGACTCTGATACAAGTACACTGTGTAAACTGTGAATAAAACCACCTCTAAACCCTGTACATTTCATAGCATGCTGAAAAAAAGAAAGAAAAGGAGCTTATTATCCTTCCTACATTTGAGTTGTTTTCATGAGTGTCTGCCAAACACCTTCTGGTCACCTTGTCTTTTCTCCGTCCACTGACAGCCGGATCCTCCGCCCAGTGAACACACAATGGCTAGTGCAAGTGAAAGATGTGAAGTGCAACAAGCGAACTGTTCAAACAAGCTGCAGTGTTGTGCCTGAGGAGACGATATGAGCTATAGACACATCCGCTGCTCCAGATGTTTTTAAACTATTTGCAGAACATCCCATGTGCTGTATTTACTTATGTGAATTTTATGTGAATATTGATGTTTTTCTTCTTGACGACATTTATAAATTTGTTCTCGTCACTTACATGTAAATTAATTTAATTTATTTGAGATGAATCCTATATGTGTATTTATCGGAAACTTGTTTGTGGTGTAGCTGTGAAGTAAAAAAAGAAAATGACGGCAAAATAAAATTTAAAAAAGAGCTGAGAAACAAGTGCATTTATGATCCATGTCCCTCATTAGAATGACCCAATAAATGTGAATTGTAAATGTGGTGCTGACAAAAAAAGACTTTCAGTATATATAATGGCAGCAGCATGGAATGAGACCAATGATGTAGAATCATTCCCAACTTTTCCCAAAGTCAAATGAGAATTAGTTACAATTATAATACGTTATAAGTTAAATTAGTTTGTCATGCTCTTATTAATAGTTCTATATTGTAAGAAGAAGAAACACAAACACATGAACAAAACATTCTAACACTGTCCACCACCATCTTAAATCATTGCATTGTACTATTTGCTAATTAACACAAACACGAAGTACAACTGAGGCTGACGATCGTCTAATTTCAGGGCAATCCATCCAAAAACTGTGGAGAAATTTCACTCAGAACTACACAAATGTTGAAAAGTCAGAGATCACCAAAGTCATTGGGATTCATCCTCTGGGGACCATGAATGTCTGAACAAAATCTCATGGAGACTCATCCAATTTTTGTTTAGATATTTCAGTCAGAACCAAAGAGGTGGACATTGTCATTACAAAATCACATGAAGACAACCGAGTTGTGATCGTAGACTGTAATCAAAGATGGACGATGAGTTCACGTCCTCCCAGAATCCAGAAACTAAGCCAAAATATACCAAACACGAACGTTAATTCAGCCTTCATCTGATCCACTAACATGGAGGAGGCTGCAAATATGACCTTTACTGTTGGCCATGGAGAAGCTTTGGCTTCACTTTAAATGGAGCAGTTATGTCGTCCATCTTTATACACAGTCGATGTTTTCCATCAAAAGGGGTTTAACAGTTGATGTAAATGCTCAAAGGAACACGGCCTATGTTTCCTTTAACAACAAAATACAATAAAACTTTTCACGACTCCTTCAACTCTTTTTTGCGTTCGTAGCCACTGCACTGAAAGCAAAGGGAACTTCTCAGTTCACAGTTTTAATTTACTACAGAGGCTCTCACATATTAATTACTCTGTGGGGTTTACTGATAGCCAAATAATTAAGTTAATGAAGAGGAAGTAAAGCCATCAAAAGCCTGATGGTGATGTCACACGGGCCCATTTTAATTTCCAAGAGCAACGGCGTGATGAGTGTGTGTAACGGCAGCGGGGCGTTTTATTGGGTTCCCCTGTAAGGGCTGTGATTAAAGAGCAGATTGGAGGACATGCAGTGTGGTGTCGTTTAGCCCCTCTCACATATTTATATAGTGATTAAATGTATTCTTAACTGGCCGGACAGACACAGGCTGTTCTTGTGAAGAAGAATAACACAGGGCCGTGCAATGATTAGAAGTAGCTTTAAACGCTGATGGGACTTTTAGTGGCGCATCAAGTATTCATCACAGAAGCAATATGAAGTTTTTTTCACAGATGCTTTTTAAAAAACATGTAACTTTGATGAAATGATTCACTATTTGATTAAACTTTCAAGCCTCACATGCATGATGTTGCATTATTCAGCATGGGATTCACTTTCAAATGAACAAAGCAGTAACACAGAAGAATCACATTGTCCAGGGTCCTTTTTGTATCAGTTACGTCCTGAGTGTCCCACAGACGGTAAAATGTCTTAATGGCCACAGAGTCAAACGCAATAAGTCAAAAAGCTTTTCTTTTGCGAATTTAATCTATGAGAGATATTCATTCATTCAACATATATAACCAATATAATATAATAAATGAGCAGTTTAATGCAAAAAAAAAAAGATTTACTTAAAAAATTACAAATGTGCACACAACAAAGAGATGAAGAGTTTCCGCTATATTTCAAACTATATTGCATGCTTTGTTTGGACAGCTATTACCTGCTATGGTGTCACTATAGTGTTTATTTGGCTATGGTCACAAATTCATTTTGATGTAGGTTGTGTTTTCAAAATCCGACAATATGACAGAACATGATTAAAGATCAACAGACCAAAGATCTGACAACTGGTGCTGACAACAAATAAAGTTTGTTCAATATCACATTTTTGAAAATTTGGATTCATTTGATTGGACAAGACCTCACATCGAATATACTTCAAATATGCTAAAGGTCTTAAAACTAGAATCTTACAGAGGATCTGTCTTCAAGATGAAGGATGGACCCAACACACCTGATATACTGCTTCACCCCTGTTGGTTTGTTGGTTTCTTTTGTAAGTGGCACTACTGAAAAACAACTGAGCAGATTTCTATTGAAACTCAGTGGAAGGATGTGGGTCAGGAAAGAACTTGAGGTGAGGATATGGATCAGATGGTGGATCCAGGATTTGTTTCCTCTTTCTTTAACGTCGTCTGATCAGGCATTTTCAACATTCAACTATTTTCAGGTAATAATTCATGGATCTTGATGGAAAGAATCCTGCTGATTTAGGAAACAGATGAGTGTACGGACTGTTGGACCTTGGATGAGGTATGTGCTCTGTAGTGCCATTCTATAGTTTAATTTGTGCATATTGAAATGATGTAGGGAACCGGGGGTCTGGGGCCCTGAGCAGTTGCCTGATTATCCCACTTGGTAATCCAGATAGAACAGGAGGGAGAGACGGGGAAGTTGTGTATGTGAAAGTTTAACTTTAACCAACCTGGTTATAGGCTGATCACTTCCTGTTACTTCATGTGAAGTTTCAAACACACGCATCAGCATCCAATGACCCACTCAATTCACCAACTGAAGTTTGAACTTGAAGGACTTTAGAGGAGTTTTCACTGACATTTTTAGACTTGATTTAATAGGAGAGAAAAGAATACGTAACGAGCTTTGCAGACTGAACCTCCATCAAACTGCAGCTTTTAATTTGGCTGATGAAAAATCATGCGAATCGATAGGACCTCATTTAGTTGTGTGACTTGTCAGCCTGCATGACAAATGCCATTTGGCCTGTTTTATGACACAACACCCCCCCCCCCCCCCCCCACCCCACGACTCTGTACAAAAATCACAGCTAATTCATAAGGCAGTGGAGCAATATATGGAGGTCATTGATTCCGTTTCTCTTCTAATTTAATCTGAATACACCCGTCATGTTGATTAAAAATTCCTGGCGTAAATTACAGTTACTGCTGATAATGCTGTCAGTTTTCTCAACAGTGGGCCTGAGGAAAAGTGCTGACGGCCTTCTGCCTCTCTGCTTTTTGAACCAATAACGCCCGGAGAGCCTGTGTCTTTCAATAAAAAATCTTTCACTGTCTATTGAATCACTCAAGTCACCTCTGAGATGTCAGATCAGCCCTCAGGCACGGAGTGGTTACCAGAACCCAGCATTTTCATAGTTGGACAAATAAATCGGCCTCTTTTTGCTTTGTGGGATGATAAATCATGGGGCCCTTTAAAATATTTACACCCCGGAGTTTAATCAATCAGCGAAATGTCGGGCTCATTACGTAAATATGAACAGATTGTGCGATCTTTTAACGTAATCACATGTATTGGTGCAGGTTTCCCGGGGCCCTGTCCTGTCACTTAACTAATGGGCAAGTAAGGGAGTGAGTGACGGGGGCCCAATAAATTCACATCTGTCCGACTTAAAATGCTGTTGTAGAGTATGGAAAAGGCACCGTTTTGACCAATAAAGTTTATTGAAAAGGCGTGGCCAGGGGGGAATGTATTCATGAGCGTCATTTATTGTTGCAGGAAATGTATGTTACAGGTGTTGAGCCGGTTATGGTGCATATAGAGTGATGTGTGCGTCGACATAACCTTCAGTTCATGCTGACCAACAGAAAAACATTCAACCTGCATCAAACTAAAGAAAAACACAAACAGTCTGTGTTGTTTTAAATTGAACTTAAATCAATTTTACTTGCAAATACGACCGGCACCAAAAACACCACAATAAGACTGATATTCATCTTGAGATTATTTTACAGTGATAAATGAGATAATCAACTGAAGGTGACGCATCAACCCAACTAACGTAATACAACAATGCCCATGAGTCTCAGAATTAGACATAAAACTGAGGTTTCAGACACAGCCTCTGAAGTGTTAGACAATAAATAGACATAAACAATCAAACTGATTTTGTTTCTTGTGTTTTTTTAATGAATGTTGTCAGAAACATTTTGGGGAAAAGAAAACGTCCTAATGTTTAAGTGGACTTGTGTACAAACAGCACAAGGCCCATGTCTGCCCTCTTGTGTTAACATACAAGAAAACACTTGGCTCAACGTTGGGTTAAGATGAACTTTGGATAAACAAACAAAGACTTTAGATATCTCTGAACTTGGCTTGTAATAAATGTGCTGATAACATTTTATCTGGTAATACAAGTAATATCTCACTTTACTAAAAGTTTATTGTGCTTAATTATGGACAGGACTATATTGTATTATTTATTTTGTATGCTGCATTTTAAATGTTGTATCACATCATTTGATTGTGGTCATTTTATATCGCTGTTCATTATTTGTCTCTGTGGTCATTTAATGTCTGCTTTTGGTCATAATTGTCTTATTGTCTGTTTCTGGTCAATTTATATCTGTTTGTGGTAAATTTGATGTCTCTTTGTGTTTAATTTGTGTCTCATTGTGGTCATTTTCATATCTGTTTGTGATCAGACATAAAATGGTCACTTATGGTCATTATTTTATGTCTGTTTTTGGTCACCATAGGTCTCTTTGTGGTCATTTTGGTCCGTTTCTGGTCTCTTTTTGTCGTCATTCTTGCATCTTTGTGATCTATTCTATTTGTGGTCAAGTTTGTGATAATGTGATGTCCATTTGTAGTGATTTTATGTCTATTTTGATCATTTTATCTGTTTGTGGTCATTTAGTTTCTGTTTCTGCTCATTTGTGTCTATTTGTGGACATGTTTAGTCTGTTTGTGGCGATTTTACATGAGTTTGTGGTCATTTCTTGTCTATTTGTTGTCAATTTGGTCTGTTTGTGGACATGTTTTGTCTGTTTGTGGTGAGTTCACACGTGTTTGAGTTCATATTTGTCTACTTACAGTGACTTTCTGTCTGGTGGATGTAGATTCTCATCTTTTCAGTCGTGTGATTGACTCTGAAACAGGATCTTCTCATGTAAACCGGTTCAATGGTCCCATCACACCATCACCCCAACACACCATCACCCCATCACTCCATCACACCATCACCCCAACACACCATCACCCCATCACCCCATCACACCATCACCCCATCACCCCATCACTCCATCACACCATCACCCCAACACACCAACACACCATCACCCCATCACTCCATCACCCCAACACACCATCACACCATCACACCTTCTTCACTCAGACTTTACGGACTTTTCTTTGACTTTTTATGAAAACTCGGCTGTTGTTTGGGGTACGCTCGTTTGTGAGGGGCGGGCCGGCGTCAGCAGGGCGGGTCTCTTCTACTTTTGAATCGCATGATGAGGAGCGTGTGGATGAGTCTCGTGAGTCTCGTGCTTCTCTGAGTCTCTGCTGTTTAAAACTGGGAGAAACCTGCTCATCAGCCGCTCACACACTGTGACCCGTCAACATGGCCTCCTCAGAGCTCGGTAAGACTTCCTCCTGCTACTTTAACTCAACTTGGTAACTTTATTTATCTGCGACACACAGGGTGCTAGCTTCCTGGCTAACATTAGCTCCAGCGTGGTTTAGAAACAAACCTCCACGTCCCCTCCGGGTGTTTTAAAGATGCGTGTTGTGTCTCCTGCAGCTCTCCTCAGTGTCTCGGATAAAACGGGACTCCTGGACTTCGCTCAGAAGCTGCTGGATGTGGGTCTGGCTCTGGTCGCCTCGGGTGGCACAGCCAAAGCCCTGCGTGGAGCGGGACTGGCTGTCAGGTGGGTGCAGGCTCCTCTGCAGCACATGGCTTCATTTCTCCGCTTTCCTCCACATGCACCAAGTCTAACACCTGCCTGCCGCTGTCCTTATCTAACCTGTGTGTGTCAGGGACGTGTCCGAGCTGACCGGACACCCGGAGATGCTGGGGGGCAGAGTGAAGACCCTGCACCCCGCCGTCCACGGAGGCATCCTGGCCAGGAAGACCCCCGCAGACACCGCGGACATGGAGAAGCTGGGCTACGGCCTGGTCAGGTGAGAGACACGTGGCAGAACTCACGTTTAATAAACACACAGAAACTCACATGGTCAAAAACCTCATCTTGTGCAGAGCCAGCTGCAAAACACCACAGTTGTGGGGGTTTTAGAAATTAAATAATCTAAATGTTTGGCCTCAACAAGTCTTAAATATGTTAAAATATGGGTCTTGCATATGTTTAGGTAAGTCGTAATTATATTTACACCCTCAAATTAGGGTTTCTAATGTCTCTATATGTTGTAGTTCTTTCATAACAATAAGAACAATACCAACATGAAGCTGATGACTGATCTTAATGAGGCTGAAAACAACTCGGTCAGTATTCATCACAGTGAACTCATCTTGGCTCATTCTGGGATATTCCTTCATCTCTGTCATACTCAGACATAGACGAGTAGATTCCATTCGTTATAGTCTTAAAAGGTCTTTTATTTAACTTGTTGAGAAACCCTGGAGAAGGGAACATTGAATACAAACTACAAAGCCCAGTTGAATCTCAGAGCGTCCGTGACCTGTGACTGTGAAGCAGATCACAAGCTGATATTGGTCCAGATAGAGACTGGTCTTGTGCCAGGGGGAAGCACGTGTAGTAGATCTGTCTCCTGGTTATTGGGAAACTGCTGCTCCTGCTATAAACTGGTCTTGTGACTCATTTGTTTAGGGACGGAGGTATTTGGTGGGATCACAGAATTCAGTGTCGTCACAGCTAAATTAAACAGGCAGGCTGACAGATTAGATATTGATCGCTTCACTCATCTGATAGAAAAATCAAGACTTTCTGTGTTTCATTGACTGTTTTGTGAACATGTGATGCAGATGTTGAGGCTGAAGGGATCTGATAGAAGAACATTGAACTCGCACTGACAGAGCTGCAGTTAACAATCATTTCCTCATTGGTCAATCATATAATCCATGCTATTTTCTTTGTCTAAGAAATGGCAATCTTCAAATGTCTCGCTTACTCAAAATTCAAAGATATTCCGTTTACTATCTTGTTTAAAAAAAACTAGTCCTCACATCTCAGATGTCAGAAACATCAAATATTTAATAATCTGATACATTGATAACGCTGTAGGCTCTTGTGGGGCATCCTCCACTTTATTCAATTTGAGAGGCTTAAATGTATAAAATGATTGGGTCCAACTGGTTGTCACAACGATCACATGTGGAGGAAATTACCAAGTTTCTGTAACTAAATTAACATCCAACATGTGCCCACTTACTTGAGTAACATCTAGCACACCGGTCTCCATGTCACACAGTCCCTCTCCCTCATGCTCAGAGTTCTAACTGTTACTTTGAACATGAAAACAGGATTTTCACCAGAGTCGCATTAAAATCTGTCCATATATTAACAATGCCAAACAATGTTAACACTGTACGTCATGCCATCCCTTTTTAAAACTAATGCTGTAAGAAAAGTAGAAGAAATCATAAAACAGGTCCCATTATTTGGGTAAAAATGACAAAACAATAAAAACAAAGGATGAAAGTCTAGTTGTGAGGATGATGTGTCTAATTATAGAAAATTAATACAATAAAATGTATTTATATAGACTTGTATAGAACATTTTTGTTTGCTCTTTTTTTTTTTCAGAGTGGTGGTGTGTAACCTCTACCCCTTTGTGAAGACGGTCTCTAACCCGGATGTTACAGTGGAGGATGCTGTGGAGCAGATTGATATTGGTGAGCCGAGTAGTAGCTTAATAGTTCGTTGTTTCTTAATAAAACAATAACATTAAAAAAATGCTTCAATAGCAGAAAGTTTAACATCTAATTTATTCCCTAACCTTATTAATGGTGAAATCTTTGTATTCTTTCTGTCTTCCTCAGGTGGAGTAACTCTGCTGAGAGCGGCAGCCAAAAATCACGCTCGGGTCACTATTGTGTGCGATCCTGCCGACTATTCACTGGTTGCCAAGGAGATGCAGGGTTCAGGCGAGAGAGACACAACCCTGGAAACACGCAGGACTCTGGCCCTTAAAGTACGTTGTTGTTTTTCCCCAGCACCATTTTAACTTCCGAGGATGTGAGCGAAACACACAGCTCTTCAAATTCAACTCGACCTCAGCTGCTTGCGATATCAGGTGTCTTTTTAAAAAGCTTTTAAAAAGACTTAAAGGGGTTCGAAGTGTTTTAACTCGTCGCTTAATGAAAATACGTTACCAGTAGTTGTGTCTTTCTAATGTTTTACAGTTATTGGATTCAGAACTCTGGTTTCTATGATGATAACCTGAACATCTTTAAGTTATGTGTTATCATATTTCTTAATCACACCAACATAGAAGCGTGTGTTAATCCCACACAGTCACTGTTGAGACTTGTTCCAGTGACTTGTTCAGAAAAAATGTTAGTCATGCCTCTGTTTTTTTTTTTTAAAGGTAGGAGCAGGCCTCAGTCTTAGGGCTCCAGGGTGCACATGCGACCACAATCTGTGAAGTGCGACTTAAAATGTTCCTCTGTGATAATGACCAAACGGTGATGATCCTTTCTGATGGTGTGGTCACATCTGTATTTGTTTTAGAGGTGAAGGTCAGTGTAAGGCAAAGTCCAGTGCAGCCTTTGTGTTAAAGTGTTCATGACGACCTGTGAACTTTCACCTTGTTGTCAACAATGAACAGTATCTTGGCTCATGAGTTGTGTTACTTTGGCTTAGGGATGATGCATCCACATAATACAGATCATTATATTCATTAGCTTGTATTAAATGTCCAGTTGTTGAACTTTGTAACTGTGTTTTATGTTCTGTGCACCTCAGGCCTTCACGCACACAGCACTGTACGATGACGCCATATCAGACTACTTTCGCAGAGAGTTCAGCTCTGGTGTTTCCCAGCTGACTCTGCGTTATGGCATGAACCCCCACCAAGCGCCGGCCCAACTCTACACCCTGCACCCAGCCCTCCCCCTCAAAGGTAGCCCCTGTGACTTTAAAATAATTCAACATTTTGAAATGCACAGTTTTGCTTCAGCTAAGTTCACAACACATGACCTTCAAAATCTTCGGATCGCTGTGCAGTTCACACTTCACGTCTAGGGTAACGCTCGGGCTGCAATTTTCTGTCCGAGCCCGAACCCAACAGGCATTCTGTTATTATCTGTCCAAACTCGACTCTGTTGTAGTTAATTTAGCTGCACTGAGTTGCTTGTTATCCCCGACTACAGACATGTGCAATGTAAAATATCAGGCGGCTGTAGCTGTCGCCAGTTTGTCTAGATATTTAGCTTTCTAGAAATCTAGTAGCCATTGTCGACCGTCAACCTAATGTCTATTTAGCTCTGATCTGGGGCTTTTGTCAGCGAATTCTAAAACTCATTGGCAACTGCGAAAAAAACAAATCGTGTGGTGTGAACTTGACTGTACTGGCAAAGAAGTGGTCATTTTTTTGAAAGAAATTTTCATGGAAATGCAGAAAACTCCAACTTATTTTTCCTTTCCTTGCATTAATTTTGATTGTTGTTTCCCAGTGGTCAACGGTTCCCCCGGCTTTATCAACCTGTGTGATGCCCTGAACGCCTGGCAGCTGGTCAAAGAGTTAAAGGGTGCCCTCGGCTTGGCTGCTGCAGCCTCCTTCAAACATGTCAGCCCTGCTGGTAAGACAATGAGACGCACTCTTTAAGAGACACACTTAACAGTATAAACATCCATGTGGAGTAAAATGCCCTTAAAGCTGAAAAAAAGCTTTTCCCCCCTTTCTTCTGAAGGAGCTGCTGTAGGAGTTCCTCTGACTGAGGAGGAAGCCAAAGTGTGCATGGTGCACGACATGTTAAAGGATCTCACCCCGCTGGCCACAGCCTACGCCAGGGCAAGAGGTAAAAAATATAAAAAAAACGTTTGTGCCTAAACCTTTTTGCCTGGAGCTGCACTAACTCTGTCTGCATCACCAGGTTCTGACAGGATGTCTTCTTTTGGAGACTTCATCGCTGTGTCAGACGTGTGTGACGTTCCCACCGCTAAGATTATATCCAGAGAGGTAAAGACTTGTGTCAAAGCACTAACATCTTTAAAAAATGAGTTTCTTTGCTGCAACATTGTTTTGATTCAATCCAATTGTTCTCAGGTGTCTGATGGTATCATTGCTCCTGGTTACGACGAGGAGGCGCTCAAGATCCTCTGCAAAAAGAAGGGAGGAAAATACTGTGTGCTTCAGGTGAAACATCTATCAATCATTGTTTATATGCTGAGTTAAATTTGCTGTTTGACTCAATGTTTTTGACCATTTTTGTCTCAGATGGATCCAGACTACGAGCCTGAAGAGGCCGAGGTGAGAGTGTTATTTGGTCTCCATCTCAAACAAAAGAGGAACGGAGGCGTTATCGATAAGGAATTCTTCAACAACGTTGTTTCCAGTGGCTCTGTAAGTCTCATAAGTTTCATATTATTTTAAATAACTTAATTACTAGCAACACAATTAGACTTAAATAACAAGTATTCACCCTTTGACCTTTTCTGTGTCCTCAAGCTTTCTGAGGAAGCGGTGCGTGACCTCACGGTGGCCACGATCGCCGTCAAGTACACTCAGTCCAACTCTGTCTGCTACGCTAAAGATGGGCAGGTAAGAACAGGAGGAGAACGAAATCCGAATGAGCCACAAGTCTTTCACTCATTTGTTTCTCGTCTTTGTTTTACAGGTCATTGGTATTGGGGCTGGTCAGCAGTCGCGTATCCATTGCACACGGCTGGCAGGTGACAAAGCTGATAACTGGTGGCTGAGACACCACCCGCGTGTCCTGAACATGAAGTTCCGCGGCGGTGTGAAGCGGGCGGAGATGGCCAATGCAATCGACCAATATGTGAGCAACACTATTGGAGAGGTAAGGAGGAACATCACAGGTGCTTTATGTTTCACTATAAAATACATTATTATTATTATTATACCCATAATCCCCCTGTGTATAATGTGGAGGGATATATTTTGATTTTGAAACACTTGTGTGTATTTTGTGTTGTCAGGGTCCAGACCTGGAAATTTGGAAGTCCATGTATGAAGAGGAGCCTGAGACTCTGTCGGAGACTGAGAAGAAGAACTGGATCAGCTCCCTGCAGGCAGTGGCCGTCAGCTCCGACGCCTTCTTCCCCTTCAGAGACAACATCGATCGTGCCAAGCAGGTAAATATCACTTATCACAAAAGCATGTGGTCAGGCTGTATGCACTTTAAAGAGACATTGCACGGGAGTGCACATGCTTTAATCTTGCATAATAAAAGCTCACCAGCAGTGTGACAGCTATTGATTCCATAGCAGTTTTTAGACATGAACTGGGTCGGGACATTTCCCAGAGTTTGTCTATTACATCTCGTCTTTCTCATGAAGAATGCAGATCAGTATGTTTGTCCATCCGTCTGTTTAAAAAACAAACTCATTAAACTTTACAATCAGGTTTCTACTGCAGAAATTATATGTTTACAGCAAATCGACACGAGCATTGATCGCTATTGCCAAAAGGTCTTGAATCACGTTGTCTTTCCAAGTTGACATCTTGGAGATATTGCATCAGTCGCTTGTTAGAAACGTCATCAACACGTCTATTCGCTCGCTGAGAATCTCGTGCATGTCTGAAAGCAACTGAACCGTTTTGCACTGACCAGCTTTCCAACCGCCTCCACTAACGCCTCTGTCCTGTGTGTGTGTGTGTGTGTGTGTGTGTGTGTGTGTGTGTGTGTGTGTGTGTGTGTGTGTGTGTGTGTGTGTCTGTGTGTGTGTGTGTGTGTCTGTGTGTGTCTGTGTGTGTCTGTGTGTGTGTGTGTCTGTGTGTGTCTGTGTCTGTGTCTGTAGAGTGGTGTCGCGTTCATCGCGGCTCCGGCAGGCTCTGCTGCCGACCAGATTGTGATCAAAGCCTGTAACGAGCAGGGCATCACTCTGGTCCACACCAACCTGCGGCTCTTCCACCACTGAGCATCTTGTTTTTCCAAGTTTGCTTATTAGGGTGATTCCTTTCTATCATTGCTGTAATTTAGAACATTCCTACCTGCATCACTCAAGTGACGAGGTTTTGCAAACGCTAACTGCATCCCTGACTTGTGAACCTAACATGAGACACAAACTGTTGAGTGTATGTTTATCACATTTCAGCGCTAAATAAACTGTAAATGACAGTTAACATGTGTTTTGTCTTTTTTAGTTATTGTGGCATCACAGTCAGTGGGTCCAGACTTCAATATATCAACTATTATATATATATAGATAGATAGATAGATAGATAGATAGACTCATGCTTTCCAGGGAATAAAAAGTCTTGGCTTCTCTCAACAATTTTTTGGGATTTGTCAAAATGAATTATTGTCCGATACTTCGGTTTTTGGAAGTGTAAATACGTCGTCCATCTGTGTGTGAACCCAAACATTTTTATTATTTTATTTTTTTTATCCCCTGCATTATAGTGATCAGTATGTTCGTCCATTTGTCTGCATTCAAAAAACCTTTGGAGTTTTTCATGAAGCTTTACAATCATGTTAATGGAATAGTGAACTTGTTCCTTTTTGATATTTCTCTCATTTACAATAAACAAACACTGAGGTTAGGTTTCAGGATTTCTCCAGCTTTATTAAAACAAGGGACTTCTTTCTGTCAAAGATAGAAACAACTTTGGCACTGACAACAAAGTACAAAAATAGAACAGTTCAACTTCTCACATCCCAGTTCACACATTCACACGTTGAGATTAAAGGGATAAATTAGTACAAAGATATTCAGGGTTTAAGAAAGTGTCAATCACACACAGTGCGACCCCTAGGGGACAGAAGAGGGGCTACAGGAAAAGAGAAGCACATTTTCATAGACAACGCTACATCGACATTTTTTAACAGTGCTTACTTTCTGACAGTTCCTGCTCTTTCGATGAGGGAATGTTTCTGAACTTTTAAACGGGAAACGAATGTCAGTTTGACAAGAATATAAATATAACTGCTGACAAGCCCGAAAATTACTTCCCTGGAAGGATTGTCTGTCAAGAATCTTAATTTTCCAGCAGAGCATGAATTTAGAGACTTTGGTAATGATAATAAAAGATAATGATTGGATCAGGCAGCAAGGTGTTGTAACATCTATGGCTAAACGTGTCAGAAAGTGATCAGGCAGTTGGTTCGGTTCAGTCACAGGACAGCGTGGCTTCTACAGGGTGAGACAGTGCAGCGAATGGACGGTGAGGGAGCAAAGCAGATGTCGGACGACTGATCCTTTTATTCCCGGGGATTTGGAGGAGCGTGTGCGTCTGCCAGCAGCTCGGGTCGGAGGCACTCGATGGGGCAATGAATATTCTGCTGGGAGATTAAAGAAGGTAAGATCACATGTCCAGGTACAAACCTTTATTCTCATTAGATTTAATCAGTCTCAGTCAGTTGATATTCACCCAATGTCTAACAGATTACTGTGTGTTGCTATTTTACTTTGAAGGGCAAAACAATAACAAAACTCGTAGTTTGACAATGTCTTTTGAGGAATGTTGCATCATGGGAGTTGATGTCTTCACCACCATTGTGAATGAAAAGGAATCATGTTCACAGATAATTTAAAGTTTTATTCACGTTCCGCAGTAAAAAGCAGTGAACGTTGGAAGGAAACAGCGAACTGGCTAGCAGTGTGTTTTACTTTGTTAGACCTGGAAGTCACAGCAGAGACGGACAAAACCACAGGTAAAGTGGGTATGAATTATGATTAATTCCTAAAATTGACATTTGAATGAATTGCTACATCTCTTTAAATACTTTGAGATGAATTCCACTGACCACTTTGTGCAGGTTGTTGTCTCCATATCTCACAGGCTGCAGCAGGCTGAAATCAACATCAGCACCTGGTTTGCGGCAGTTCTCACATCTCCAGCCCTGATGAGACAAAACATGCTCCAGCCACATGTATCTGCACGTTTCATTTAAGTCACAATACAACACGCATCGCACTGAACACCAGAACCAAGAGAGAGGCTGATGTGTTGTACCTGTTGACCCCCAAAGCATGTGCAGGTGCAGATGGCGCCCAGGTACTCCTTCTGCCACTGGTTGCCCACCTGGTACGTTTTCCCGTCATCGTAGCACGTGGATTCATCTGTGATGGAGTACGCACACGTCAAAATTCACATGCACCATCTTTCTGAGACGGTCGTCGAGCATTTCGTTGGATGAGAGCACTTACGTGGTTCACACTTGAACTCTCCTTTGCCGTTTCCCAAACAAGTGCAGCTCATCAGGTGACCGTTCTCTGCGCGGCGGTCCCACTTCTCTCCAATGCGATGGTTGACGCCGTTGTCATGGCACCACTCTAATCAGAGAGAATTATAATAATAAGAGAACTATACTCCCTAGTCATGGAAGCCCTATCTGCCAGTGAAACAACTAAATAATTGTTAAGTCAAAACTGAAATTAGAGTCACAATTGATTAATTATTAGTAATAATAATAAAAACATTTATAGCACCTTTCAAGGTACCCAAGGACTTTCAGTCAGTAAGTTGTTATTTTGAGATAAAATGATAAAAGTTACTGACTCAAAATAACATTTTATCAAGAAGGATTTTCTTTCTTTTAACAAAGTGGCAGAATTGGATTTCCATGCAAATTACAAATACGTTTCTGAAAGAAGTCTCTCATCACTTACTGGATGAATCACATCTGAAGTGGCCACTTCCCAGACCCAGGCACGTGCACCACAGCTTGAAGCCTGTGTCGGACATCCGCTCCCACTCGCCGCCAACATCATGGTGGGTTGCAGTAAAGGCATCATAACACGAGTCCCCAGTAGAGGACACTCCTTCTGGGACTGGAATATGAAGAAGAGCAAATGCATGGATCTTGATGAAAAATGATTGATCCATGAGTCTGTGCAGTTTAGAGCAGATCCAGATCTAGTGAATTTAATTTGGGCCTTGTGGAGATAATGCCCAACTTTTTTTCTACACACATGGAGTCCCACCTTTATTAGCAGGAGTTGCTTTGATTCATTAACACTCAGCAGTAGCTGTAGGTCGCTTACTTGTGTTTCCAGCAGTGACAACCTGCTCCAGAATCTTGTGTCTGAGCGCCCCCATCAGAGCCTCCACGAGCACCTTGTAGTTGGCTCCAGGGGTGAGTCCTATCAGGGTGGCAGTGGTGGCTGACTCTGGCAGACGGACCTGGACAGGCAGAGACAGCGAGGAGGTTATATTACATGAAATAAGAGTTTTCATGTAATATAACTGATGTATATCACTGGACTTGAACCTAGAAACTAAGACCCCCATCTCTTACCGTGAACATCTTCTCATTTAAGTGTGTGAGAGGATAACAGGACACCTGGTAGGCGTTGCTCTGGCTGTAAGGCTTCCAGGAGATGGTGGTCTGAGTTTGGGCCTCCTGTGGCACCCCCGTCTCGTTACCGAACGTGGAGCCGACGGGCACGTTCAGCTTCAGTATGGGCAACCTGCGGCCCTCTGCATCAGGGATGGGCACAAAGACCAGGGGCTCACGCACTTGCCCGTTAAACCTGTTGTCTCCATTGTTGTTATACTCTGTGTACTCCACACGCTGGTTGTGATCACCATGGCCATTGGGGCCCACTATGTTGACTCTATTGTTCAAGTGAGTTTCTGGCACATCCAGCTTGTCATCACCTCCAGGGATGTAGGGCAGAAGCAGGGAGTCTGGTTCTGGGCGGGAGAGACGGGGTTAGGGAAGCGAGCAGGTTAGACGAGGGGGTTGTAAAGCAGAGCTGCTGTTACATATCCCTTCCAGCAGGGGATGATAGATATGCAGCATTACTGGGATTCTGTGTCATAATTACAAAGTATTGCAAACACACAGGAGATATTTTGAATGGCGTTTCTGGAGGCATTCAAAATAAGATATTAAATATATTATTATTTTAGGAGCCTGACGCTGTTTGCACAGTTTAATCTCAAAGCCTCTGAGCAGATTAAAGCTGCCTGTCAAACCCTTCCATTTTTACAGTTTACCCTTACCTGATTTGAATTGTATTCCTTTGCTACATCAACGCATTTCTTTTACCATTTACATTTGTCACAGTACAGAGAGGAAGTGTGATAATACTCACGAGTCCTGATTCTGCCCACCAGAGGCGTGCTCCTCTGTGTGTTCTGGATGGCAATGATCTTGATGATGTACTCTGTGGCTGGTCTCAGGCCTGATGAGAGGAACAATTATCCCTTAGTGGAACAATTAGGATGCACTTGACTCGTGTTGACACTGTGAGAGAATGATCATAACCAGTGGAACCTGCATGAAGCAGATTTGTATAAACATGTTGTTTACGAGCACATACCAGAGACGGTGGCGTAGTTTTGACCGGCGTGGGGTTGAGGGAGCAGCTCGCGTGGCGCTCTGCCTGACTCCTCGTAGGTGATGTAGTATCCTGTGATGTGTGTGGCAGGAGGCTGCCAGGTGAAGGAGATGGAGGTGGGGGTCAAAGATGTGAACTGGACGTTGGTGGGAGCCTGGACCACAGGTTCAGCTGTGAAGAAAAATACAACACCGGGTCATCTGTGTGAACGCTGCAGGGTTATTATGCAACATCAGTCCATATCTGATAAATGCTGCTTTTACTGTGGCTGCATCTAAACTCAAGACTATTATGGACTGTTGGGGCAGATGATATAAAACTAAATGTAAATGAGGCTTGACATTTTAAAGTTTATTATGAATAACTATAAATAAAAAGAAAACAACCAAATATATGAAGCTTCACAATTAAATACAATAATATTTCAGTAAATTCTAAGAATAAATGCACATATGACTGTTAATGGGTTGTATCAGACAGTTTTGGATGGATGAATGATGGATAGATTAGTGTAGTACCTGTTTGAATCGTGAGTGTAAGCGGAGCGCTCCTTGTGTTGCCATTCAGAGTGTACAGATTTACAGTGTACATGGTGCCAGGCTGCAGACCTTAGGGGAAAAACCACAAGTTGGTGTAAAAAAACAAAATCACGCCTCCAAAACCCTTTTTAAAGGTTTGTTAAGCAGGACTTGGTGTTGTACCTGTGAGCGTGTAGGTGCGCGCCTCTCCTGGGATGGTCCTGCTGATGGTTGGGCGTGAGCCACCGATGGGCGTGGCATCGATCAGGAAACCACTGATGGTTTCAATCTTGGTGCGCCAGTTCAGGGTGAAGGAAGAGTCCTTAATATCAGTGATACGCACGCGGCGAGGAGGACTCACGTCTGCGATGAGGAGGAGAGGAAAACCGACATGAAACAGAGCCGTGGATAATAATTTGTGATAACTGGAAATGTTTGTCATTTATGGTGCAGCCAGTGACCTTCCAGTGTGGTGGTCTCTCCCTCCAGTGGTCTGCTGGAAACAGAGTTCTTCAGAGCGTAGACCTGTATCTGGTACGTGGTTGCCACCTACGATACAGAGACACACAGCTGATGTTTACTCCCTGACTGACAATGATCCCGTGTAAATAGACAAAAAGACAGGTGTTTACCATGAGCCCGGGTACGAGGACACGCGTGGTGTCTGGAGCGACATTCAGCTCTTTGGTGGGGCTGTTGATGTTCTTGGGGATGACGACCACACGGTAGCCTGTCAGGCGAGCAGTGGGGGCTCGCCACGACACAGTGAAGGTAGAGGGGCCGACCTCTGAGATCACCAGGTTGGTCGGAGAAGGGATCACTGAGAGCAAAGGCAAAAAAACACATTTTAGAGTTGGAGTCAGGGAATAAATAAGTCATGAATTATGTTGCTGTTTTCTACAGTTTGTATTTCTACCTGTGGCCTGAGTTCCCACTAAGGGTGTGCTGGGGGTGCGGCCATGGAGGGCGAAGACTTTCACCGTGTACTCGGTCCCGGGGCGAAGGCCTCTCAGCAGCACGGTGTTCTGATCAACTCTGGGTGCAGGACGCAGCTCCCTTTCGCCCTCCTCTGAGCTGGAGTACACAACGCGGTATGATGTCACTGTGCCGTCGGGGCTGTCCCAAGTGATGCGCATGGAGGTGGCGTCGATGTCGGAGAAGGTCAGGTCCTTGGGACGATCCATAGCTGCGGGAAGGGAGGGAGTCATTTCAGCTCTAACGGTTGTTTTTATTTAAAGAACATATTCACCTCTGATGCTATGAGTAGATCTTTAAAGATAGATCCCTTTCACCTAAATCTTACAAACTGAACCTTTTTAAAGCAAGTAGTTGGGTTTTAAATGAAGAGGTTTTATAAAAAGAATCTTAAATTTAAATCACTGTCAGCCCAACGAACAGCAGAAGTTTATTTTAATTTGAACTGCCTGATTTTTTTTTTTTTTTTCGGAAATGGTTTAACCCCCATAATAGTTATTATTACTATTATTATTACTACACACTGAATAAAACTGGCAGAGCATGTTATGTCAAAACAGTCCCTGAAATGAAGCCGGTCTTGGACTGAATTGAGTCAAACTAACCGGTGATGGTGTTGTCCACTGCAGGAGAAGAGGGCTGTCCATCGTTGCCCAGGGCGTAGACACTAACGACGTACTCCACAGTGGGCATCAGACCTGTGAATGTTATCTGTGTCTGATCTGTAGCAGAAGAGCAGGAAAGAAACCAGTAAGGACAGGATGTTCTAGTTATGTCTTTTTTTTTTTTTAAGTCTGGTTCTGAACAGTTGTTTTTCTTACCAGGAGCCACCACTTCAGAATAGGAGGGCCCCAGCCCGTTCTTTGGCACACTGGTGACCCTGTAGCCTCTGATTGGCCCCTGAGCAGGAGACCAGCGCACTGTGATGGCGTTGTCGCTCACATCAGGTTACTTTCATGTCAGTGGGAGTCTCAATATCTGAAGGAGAGATGGACACATGACAGCCTTTAGATTTAGTTTAAACCCTCAACAGTACGTTTTTTAGGAGCAGTGTTTGTCCAGGTTGCTGTACCCGTCTTGTGTGTGATGTAGACCGACGTGTTGGAGGCAGGGCTGTCCCCTCGTCCACTCACAGCGTAGACTGTGATGGTGTAATCGGAACCAGGCTTGAGACCGGTGATGGTGGCGGTGGTCTGAGTGCCGGGGATGATGAATTCTTGAGGAGACTCGCCACCTAGAAACGGAAAGAGATGAAGGGTCCAGTGTTAAACTCAGAATGTGGATGAGGTCTTTGAGGAAAACTATGAATCAAAACACAAGTACTGACTTGTCCCACTGTAGGTGATCCGGTAGTTCCTCACTGTGACAGAGGGGGCCTCCCAGTGGATGGTGATGCTGGAGGGGGTGGACGATGTTACCGTCAGATCAGTGGGAGCATCGGAGACTGAAAAGAAAAAGAAGAGGTAAAACAAGGTGCTAAAGTAAAATCAGGATTCAGCTGTTGAGGATCAGTGACAGAAGAAAATCAGAGGTGGTGGTAGAAACCAGTATGGAGACTCACTGGTGGCCTGTGTGCCAGTTAGAGGCTGACTCTCCTGATTGTTGTTGACAGCATACACATATATCAGGTACTCCGTCTCTGGGGTCAGTCCAGTCAGGGTGAAGCGGTTCCTGCTCGGGGGCAGCCTCTCGTCCTTGGTCCGCCCGCCGCTCGTCTGCTGATAGCGGATGCGGTAGCCGGTGATGGCGGCGGTTGGAGCGAGCCAGTGAACGGTGAAGGAGTTGGTCTGGATTCCAGAGAAGTCCAAGCCAGTGGGGGAGTCCAGAGCTGGGGGGGGGAAGAATGAAGAGATTTAGGAAAATGTATTATGAAGATTAAAAAATCTGTGGGTTGTTGATATGAAGCAAAGCATAAATACACAGTCCATTTAAAAACATGCAGAACAGTTTTACAAGGTTTTCTCAATGGTGATTTTCAGATTTTTATGGGTTTTTTGCCTCCGTCTTGATATATTAAAAACAAAAGAGTTAATGTAACATCTTGATTTTTGTGTGATGAAATATTATTTAAAATGTGAAGTAAACTTGCAGCAGCCACTGTGTTAAACCACTGTCGGACTCACTTGTCCTCTGAGTTCCTGTGGCTGGTTGACTCTCTCGTTCCCCGTACACACACACCACACTGATGCGGTAATTTGTGTTGGGCAGCAGGTCTAACAGGAAGTGGAGAGACGATTATTATCCAGCGTGGACGACTTGACATTGAGCAATGCAAAGAAATACAACTTATTTGAGCCTTTTGAAGACATCGATCCCTTTTATACACAATTCTCATGTTGTCTTACTCTGCAGCAGGAAGGTGTTGGTGGCTCCGCCAACATTCACCTCCTTAATGTCGTCATCTGTGGCCACGGGGTGGTAACGGATGACAAACCGAGAGATGTCGCTCGGTGTGGCCACGTGAGGGACGGTCCAGGTAACCCTGATGTGATCAGGACCCACTCCTCCAAACTGCAGGTTGGTGGGAGCCGGAATGGCTGCAAGAACGAGGAGGGGGGGGGAGTTACAGCAAATGCAGGAACGACAGAGACTGTGATAAATGTGACTGCAGCATGTTGCACATTAACAAAAGGGCTGTTAGTGTGACTGCATCAGTTCTCTCAGACTAAAACCCACTGACAGAGTGAAAGAGTCAAATCACCAGCTTGTGTTTGCTTTGTGTGTGTGGTCGGCTCGCTTTCCCCCTCTTCCGTAACAGTGACGACACTGATGTCATAGTCCACGCCGGGCTCCAAACCGCGAATCGTGTAATAACCAGCAGATGCTTCCACCATATCTTGAAAAATTGGCAAGCTCTCGCCTGATGTCACTACCATTATCCGGTAGCCAGTAATGGCAGTATAGTTGGGCGGGATCCATCGCAGGCCAATGGTGGTGTCAGTAATGTCGACAAAGTCAATGTGACTCGGTGTGGGGATTTCTGAAAGGGTTAGGCCAGTGGTGAAGCGCAGGCAGAATTACACAGACACAGATTCAACAGCCACAATAATTACACTGATTAAATCAATATCATTCATTTCATTCCCAAGAAGCAGTCAGAGGTCAGAGTGTCACAGAAGTCATGCTCGATAGAGGATTACAAACTACTTCAGTCAACAAACATTAAGAATTATAGTCACATAATCAATTAATTCTACCATTCTGGTCATGCAAACAAATAATTATTCACCATCCCAATTAATGAATATGATCTCCATGCATGGCAGCCAATGGTCATGTTAGTAGTAGCTTTGTATCTTCTTTTAGCTCATTGTTTTTGGTTTTATGGCTTAAAGGTCATTTCCAGCAGCAGGAGCTGTTTTCATTAAAAACTAAACTGGACAGTATCTTCCCATAAGATATTCTTCCTCACGAGTCAGTGGAAACCAGTAGTTAAAAGAACTGGACGTCAGATTGGGTAACAATGTGTAACTGGGTGATAGGTGCGTGTTTGCCAGCTTGTTTTAAAGTTCATGCTAAAATTCGTACCTAAAATCTTAAAAAGATTTCAAGAATAATGTTGTAATCTTACGAGATTAAAGTCATAATATTACAAGAATAGAGTCGTAATATTATGAGGGAAAAAAGTCAAAGACTGAAAGAAACAGTCTGATCTGAATGAAGAACCACACAGACATAGTTTCATCTTTAGTGGGGGAGGAAATGTTTGGTAGTGGTTGACTGTGAAGTTAACGTTGGTCTACGTGATATTCATATAAGTTTTTATCTTTATTTTCAATATATTCTGACTTTTTTATTTTTAAATTACATCTTTATTCTTGTATTATTAAGACATTCTCGAAATCTGTTGGTTCTGGTTTAACTTGGACACAACCTTTAATGGCAAACTCGTCTCTTTCTTTCACACAGACACTTGTCTTTATGTGGACACAGTTGTGTGTTTGATGCCTGTGAATGTGTGTGAACGCCTGTTCCTAACGGCTCCTACCTGGGGTGACAATAGTGGACACGGGCACACTTTCCAAATGGTCCTTTGTGGTGAAGACGCTGATGTTGTACTCCACCCCCAGATCAAAGTTCTCCAGGATGAACGAGGTCTGATCAGCTCGGGCCATCTCCTCCAGGGAGTTTCCTCGCTGGCCGTTGGTCGGCGTGCTCGTCACCCTGTAGCCTGTGAGGCCTGCAAAGTGGGCGGATACGGGACAAATATGGAGGAGACAGAACATAATGTCATGAGGTTGAGTCACTGTGAGATATGGAAAAGAAATACTGGGAAGAGCCGTTTGTCCTGGTGCAGAAAAAAAGGAAAAACATTTGAAGGCCAAGGTCTAGACTTGGCATGATCCAATGGGCTGCCAGCATGTGGCGAGCACAGTCAATATTTACCTGGTGTATTGGAGGCGACCCAGTGGACAGTGAGAGCTCCTGTGTTCGGGTTGGACTCCACTCTGAGGTCAGTGGGAGGAGACAAGGCTGCAAGGACAGAAAAGCATGAGAAACTCGCGACAACACTCACTTCTGCCGAGTGGTCAGGAACAGTCGCACAACTCTTGTTTAGAAGAAGATTTCTTTTTCTCAGTGATTTAGAAACGCACAAGTGACAACGTTGCGGGTGATTGGGTGTCCACGGTTGTGTCCGTTGAAGATGGGCTGAACGCTGTAGGTGTACTGATTTCCAGAAATCAGATCCGGGATAAAAATACGTCCAGAGTCAGAGGTCTCTTCTCTGGGAGACTCGCCTTCCTGGCTGGGCAGCACCGACAGCTGGAGAGAAGGAGGCAAGAATTAGAAAAGTTGAAAATAAACTGAAATCAGCATTAATGGATTTAAAAGAAAAACACTGGGCCAAGTTGGGGGCAGAGCATCAAGCTGTGAACACAACACTAACATACGATTATTGGGGGGATTGGATTTGACACATTGACAGTATTAAAATATTGATAAGAGCAGATTTGCTTTTTTTGTTTCTCTAGATGTTGAACAATTCTTTTGAACTCTGATGATCTGAGGCAGGTTTGTACCTTGTAGCTGAACCTGCGGAGAGGTATCCAGGTGATGATGATAGAGGCGTCAGTGACCTCTGTGCTAAAAGGTGGAGCATTTCCTATCTCGGGAGCTGGGTGGAAAACAAAATGGCAGAAGAATGATTAATTGCACAAATGACTCAACTTTCTGCTGATGTTCTGTTTCTCTTAACACTGACCGGTAGTAAAGTCCGTAGTGACGCCCTGACTGAGCTGGTCGTCCAGCTCAGAGTGCAGACGGGCAGTGTACCGGGTGTCTGGCCGCAGATTCCTCAGCGGGAATTGAGTGACCCGGCCCGGGATCCTCTTCTCGATGGGGGTGGAGCCCTCGATGCTCAGGAAGAGACGGTAGCCGGTGACAATGGCACGAGGCGCCTCCCAGGTGACAATCGCATTGTCAGTCCCGATGTCAGTGAAGTGAACATTGGTGGGAGAATCAGGTTCTGAAAGGGTTTGAAAATTTAAAACACGTGAGGCAGAAGTTGGCGTAATCTCCCTTTGTCCCTTTTGATTTGTGTATGTTGACACCTACTGGTAGAGGTTTGTCCAACGAGTGGCTCGCTTTCCACTCCGCCACTGATGGCGTAGATGTAGAAGCGGTAGAGTTTGCCTGGCTGCAGGTGGGTGATGTCAGCATATGCGTTGGGGGAGATGGGCAGCTGAAGGGGCCTCGTGTCGGTGCCATCAGGGCCAACGGGGGAGAAGATCACCCTGTAACCAGACACGTCGCTGGGTGGGCCGGTCCAGGTTATGGTGATCTTCACGTCTGTAATCTCGTAGAACTGCAGGTCTGTGGGCGCTGAGACCACCTCTGTGGACAGAAAGTGGTAGACTGAGTGACGGGGATATCATCCGAGTTCAGACTGTAAAGGTCCCATTGGAGTTCTTGACCTCACACAGACATGGAGAACTCATCATAAAACTGAATGTCGGAAAACTTTAAATGAACTGTACAAGGCTAATTAAAATTTACTGTAAAACAATCTGTCTTTATATTATAGAGCAATAGGAGGCTTAAATGTATCATACACTGATATGATACATTTATAAGAGAAAGGTCAAACCAAATGTTTCAAACAAACCACTGCCAGTTTCTGTAGCATCTGGATTTGTTTTTACCAGTGTAATAAAACAGCTGGGCCAGGTATGAGGAGGAGAACGTCAGCTATGGAAATCTCATTTCAGATAACGTGTGGATTTATGAACTTTGTGAGCTCTTGCGTGTCTACCATGTCTGAACAGGTGTGTTTCTGCGCCCACCACGAATTGTAAGAGAGGTCACTCAGAGGCCACATTCGGCCCCTGAGTCAACATAAGGAGCCCTGGAAAAAAATGTATGCTGGTATAGCTTTAGCTGTCAAAGCATGTTTTGACGAGGCAGTGTTTTGACACGCTCAGTCTTCCCCAAACACTGAAAAGCCGTTCCTAAATCTCCCCGGCCCTATAAGGAATCAGCAGCTGTGAGTATAAATCTGTGAGTTAATCTGCTCAGCTTTCACTGACGGCCAAAGAATGCTCAAAAAAGAAAAACCTACATTCTAAAGACCAGGGTAACCTTCCATGTACTTGATTCCAACATAATCTCTGATGCACTTTAATTCATTTCTTAATGTTTACCAGGCAGAGGAGATCCAATGGTGTTGACCTGTACGAACACAGGCTCGCTCTCCTGATTCTCCTCCACGGCGTAGATGCTGATGTTGTACAGCAGGCCGGGGCGAAGGTCAACCAGGGTCACTGAAGTCTCAGAGTCCGGCAGGTTCAGCTCCGTGCTGCTGCCTTCCAATGACGGCGTGTACACCACACGGTAACCTGGCAGGCACACATACTCGGTTACATCTCTAAATCCAAACCCCTACTTTAAATCGCATATACACACAGAAGGTTTCTGTTTACCAGTGATTGGAGCCTGAGGTTTGGACCAGCTGATTCGAATGGAGCTCTCTGCCACCTCATCCACAGCATGCTGGGCAGGTGCGTCCGGAGCTGCAGAGAAAGGCAAACCATGGAATTATATATTTTTCTGCAAAAAAACGACAAATTTGCAGGATCCTGATCCGAGGTACAGAGAGGGCGTCTCGTACCTGTGGTCTGAGACGTGGTCAGGATGAGGTTCGGCTGACCCTGATTTGGGAGCTCGAAGACGTTGACGTTGTACCTGCGTCCTGGCAGCAGATCAGGGATGGTGACAGAGTTGGCCGAGCGGGGAACATCTGGAGAAGCAGATAAAAACGTAGTTAACGCACAAAACCAGTAAATCCATTGGAAGTATAGTATTTTTTAAGTGTTACTTTAGTTCAACAGTAGCTACTTCTTAACATTTCTATTCCCCCTTCCCCAGTCAAAACCACAACAGAGAAACTATACAATTAATCAATTATATAATTTCTCTGTGACTTTTTTATTAATGCATTATGGGGGTTTCAGTCACTCACCCAGGACTTTCGGCTTCGCCCCGTCTTCGCTGAGCTCATACTCCACCCTGAAGCCAGAGATGGTAGAAGAGGCCGACGTCCAGGACACGACGAAGCTGTTTGAGGTGATCTCCGTCACTGACTCCGAGGTGTCCACCTCTGCAGGAAGCTGCGTCGTCTCTCCCTCTGACGTCTCCACTATAAAAGACAACATTCATGAGAACACTTCTCTACATGTGCGGCACCGAGAGAATGTTCCCGCTCAGGTCTACTCACAGGAGCCGTGGGTAGTAGTGAAATCGAAGCGCGTGACCTCGCGGCGTCCGTAGCGCAGGATGCTGATCAGCTGACCCTCGTATGTGATGCCGGGACGCAGCCCACCGATGGTGTAGGAGTTGAGGTGGCCGGGAATGTTGACCTCCCTCCAGGGTGCTCGTGCATTTTTCTAGCGGGAAAAAAACAAAATTGTATTTAGGGTTTTGAAATGAAGTTTTACTGGCACTTGTCAGTGCTGATGAAGTTCATGTGATTGAAAGCTTTATTTCAACTGGTGATTCCAAGCTGAAAAGTGAATGATGAACTTCAGTTTTGAATTGAACATGAACAAGAGTGAGTAAAACATGTACAATTAAATTATAAATCAACATGACAACTAAATTATATGAATTGTAATTAACTTTTTTGACAGCACATATATTATAAAGTAAAATAATTTGGGGATTTATTGGAATCATTCATTTCTTCAGAGAATGGAGGAACGGTGGTCGGTATATTTTGGCTGCACACTGGCTCAGACGTGTTTACTGCCACATCCTGCTTTGGAAGTATTTCGACTGGGTTTGCATGCAGTTGGAAAACTTTCTTAGACTTTCTCAGCAGGAGTGCCGGATGACGACCTTGAGTGACTTTGCCGTCCAAAATACACAAACCCCTTCAGAGGAAATCTGCTCGACTTTGAAGTCTTCAGAGGAAAAAGACGTGTGAGAAAATAAAAACCTCTCAGAGAAGAGGGGGATATTTTCCCTAACTCCAAGAAGAGAGAGTTGATTTTAATTATCAAAAGTCATTTCTAACCTGTGTTATAAACCAAAAGATTGACTCACAATTCTCCATTTGAGGATGTACTGGGTGATGTGAACCGATGAAGGGGCGTTCCATTGGATGGGGTGGGAGTCTGGCTGTTTTCCGGCCTCGGTGATGATCACCTGGACGGGTCTGTGGCCGTCTGAGTCAGACAACAAGAAAAAGGTTAAGGAGGACATCAGGAGAGAGAAGCATCACACATTGTCAGAGACATATTTTATAGCTGTGTTACGTGCAGGAGATGGAGTGGGTGAAATTTGGCTTCTCTTTCTGGTGAGTCTCTGTTAGATGGATTCATTGTTTTGGGATTGAACCAAATCACCAGACGGTGCTAAACTAGCTCAAACAACCACCGACATCTTACACGCTGACATGACACCTGAGTACTATATTCATCACGGATTATCTAGCCTCCGCACCCTCAAGAACACACACATACACAAACATACAGCAACACACTCTGTCTGCTCACAGGAGCATTTCGGGGGACTTTAGGACCCCAGGCTAAAGGGACCTGGGTTGGGCCCCACATTAAACCCCCCCACCCCCTCCCCCCAAGAAACAGATGAAATGAAATAGACATTCGTTCAGATACAGAATCAGTTTGGGGAATGGAAAAATGGAGCTGGCACATCTCTAACATCAAATCTTCAAATGATTCCTATAAACAAAGGTCACAGTAATACAGTTTAAGTTCAAACTCCCTCCACCATCCACATCACACACACACACACACACACACACATTTAGACATTCCAGTCTTCATCCAAACTTTAAAATCATGACCCTTGACATGTCTGACATGAGGCCTCATTCGGGGGGGTTTCAGACCAGGTCTAATTGTAATCCCCTGTACATAGGTCATATAAAAGAATTGCAGTTGATGTGGATGAAGCTAATCAACTGTTGCATTTGCCTGCTTTGCCCTCGACGCCCCCGTCTGCACACACACGACACACTCTCCTCTGTGACGGATCGCGGTGAGATAAACTGTAACTTTTCTGGTCAAAGTTTGATTCAGGAGCAAAGTATCACATTAAGCAACGTTTACCCAACCAGCGGTGAGATACCGGAGCCAGGAAGTGTTTTAAAGGCTTAACCCCCCCCCAAAATAAGCCCAGCATCCCATTCCCCTCAGCAGGTCAGCACAAACACCAGGCGGGTGAGGAAAAACCCTCAAAGACCGACAGTGCCTGCTCTGCACTTCTTCATTTGACTTCAAAGTCGAGAAAGAAAAAACCCGACCCCCGCTGACATGTAGTGAACTTTTCATTTCGGTGACGTGTGACGGGAGATGTTGGGCGAGAGGGAGACGGATGACAGAAAGTTAAATAACACAACTAAAGCTCTAACAGCTCAGAAGCAGCTGGGAAATAATAAAAGCCAGACTGGTCTTCTCATTAAAATAATTCTCCTTATTCGGTCATGACGACTGCTGGTGATTACTGCTGTGTCATCATGTCATGTGCAGGGGTTTTTCAGGATAAGGGTCTTTCACCCCTGATTGAGCCTCGGACCAGCCTGAGTTATCTCAATTACATCACATGTTTGATTTTCACAACTGGATCGTCCACAAACTAGAAAACAATGTGGAGATTTAAATAAAATCTTAACATTTGTATTTGTTCAAGTTTAAACGTACTAGCCAGCCATTTCATTGTAGATGAAAATCTACCTGACGTGACTCGGGCACAAAACAGCAGCGTGTTTATTCTTCATCACACGTTGTTTTTCTTACCTTGGTACGTCTGCTGGGGTTCACATCTCAACTCTCCGACCCCGTTGCCATTGCAATAACAGCGGTACTGGATGCCATGGATGACTTTGTCCCAAGACTCTCCGATCTGATGGAACTCCCTGGTTTGCGGCTCCTGACACTGATCTGAAAACCCAAGACGACAGAGGAGATGGTAGCACGGAACAGAGAATGGTGGGGCAGTAATTCTTAGCTGCAAAGAGCCTTGAACGCACCGACAGCGTCACACTTCCAGCGCCCACGTCCCTGCCCGTAGCAGGTGCAGTTCATCATGTAGCCCTCGTCGTGGCGTTTGGAGAACTCCTGGTTTACTTCATAGTTGAGGCCGTCAACGATACACTGATCTGCACATACAAGCGAGGAGGGAGACAAGAACACGCATGTCATGATCTAATGTCAGATCATGTGACTTCTGTTGCTAAGACTTAAAGGTTCATTGTGTAGAATTTAGTGACATCTAGTGGTGAAGTTGCATGTTGCAGTTGAATACCCCTCACCTCACCCTCCCCTTCCAAACATGAAGGCGAACCTGTGGTAGCCTACAGTTGTCATAAAAACTCAAAGGGTGTTTAGTTTGTCCAGTCTGGGCTACTGTAAAAAACATGGCTGCCTCCGTAGAGAGGACCCACTGCTGATGTAAATATAAAGTATTTAAATATAAAGGTCCCATTCTAGGGTAAAGTAAATGACAACCCGTTCAATTTAGATGAAACACACTCGTGAAAACATCACGAAAGACTATTTTATATTCAATTTCTGACAATAGATCCCTTTCACCTTAATCTTACACACTGAACCTTCAAACTGTTTTGTTGGAGTTCGCTCTCTGACCTCGCAGCTGTGAGTGAGCAACACAGCTCCACTCCCCACGGCCGCTACCCAGGCACGTGCACTCCATCATGTGACCCATGACGTCGTGGGGTTTGTCCCACTTGTCGCCGACACGGTGCATCACTCCATCGTTGGTGGTACAAACCTCCTCATGGGCTACATGAAGAAGAGACAGGAAGAAGAAATAAAAACAAGGAAATGTTGACTGCTTTGTCTACTTACTGTGTTTCTTTTGTGCATTTGTGCGTTCGTGGGAATTCTCCTTGGTCCACTTGAGCTCAATGCCGTGGTTCTGTGTGTTATGTTAGAGCCCTGATGGAGTCATTACTCTCCCATGACCATGAACGTTCTCTCTTCTTAAAGTCAGTTATTTAGTCCCAAATTGTCCACAAGTGACCCAAAGAACCAGCATCATTATCATCCATGAGAACAAGATAAGCACCAAAGCATTTAGTGTAATGCCCTTTAAAGACGAAGTATTTAAACCATGTTAGTAAAGCGTTTGTACATTTCTGACTTCTTTAATTGGACGTCAGGTTGTGGATTTCACTGATGGTGCGTGACTGCATTGTGTGGAGCAAGTGTAAAGCAGTGGGAGCGCACACTCACCGGCCATGGGGCAGAATCCAAAGTGCTGATCTACGTCATAGTTGTAGGTGGTACCGCACCACCTCATGCCATCACGGCGCCCGTCAGCCGTGCAGTCGGTGTAGTTGCGGCCGCTGTAGAGGAAGGGGAAGTGGCACAGGGCGCCGTTGGAGTTGCCGCCTCGTGTGGCCACAATGACTGGAATCAAGAAGGAGACACAGCTGTTATTGTTCATCTCTGCCATGGTTACCAACACGTACAATTCTACTATGGTAAGTAGTCTGTTTATATGAAATGAGTCTGTACATATAGTAATAGTAAAATGGCCTGTGTACTGTATATGGTGCTTTTCTAGGATTGATGACCATTCAAAGTGCTTTACAGTACAGTTTTGCCATTCACACATTCATACAGTATGTGCACTCACTCCCAAAGAGGGAGCATTGAGATCCATTAAAACTAAGAGTGAAATGGTGACACCTTTATATTGGTGGTGTACGGTAACAGCCATTGCTTAAGAACGAGGTCCCACATCAGCCCAATACAACAACAAAACCAGTAAAATGGTGAAGCCAAAGTTTACATCTCACCATTCCTCTCGGTACAGAAGGAGTATTGTTTGTCTTTGTCATAGTCTGAGGATGTGGAGCACCAGAGCTGCCCGTCTGTGCGTCCGTCCGAGGTGCAGGAGTAGTAGGTCTTCCCCCTATAGACGAAGGGGAACTCACACGGCTGGCCGGCAGAGTTCCCACCATACGCTTGGTTTCTGGTCTCTGCACAGGAAAGAGAGGGAATAGAGGGGTTTGATTTTTGGGTTTGAACAAAAATAAACTGTGTTCCCTGCTTTTCGTCCTTCCCTCTTGCGCTCACCCCATTCCTGACAGCTGATGCCGTTGCCCAGACAGGTACATTGCATCTGCTGGCTGCCCTGGTTTCTGATCCAGTGCTGCCCATCGTAGTAGGTGGCTCCGGAGTCCGTGCGGCAGGTTCCCTCCATGGGGGGATCGACACGCTTCTGGAGCACGGCATGGGTGGGGGTCAAAACAAGACCACCTGTGGCTGTACAATGCAGATTGAGAGAAAGATGAATGTAGGGGAAGCTTTTTCCATTTAGTGAACACTTTGAGCAAAACTGAACTTGAACGAGAGTTAAGATTTTAAATCTCACTTCGCCCTGTGTTGTGTCTTTCACACTTCCACGCTCCACGGCCGTTTCCTAAGCACAGACACTGAAGGGCTTGTCCACTTGTGTCTGTCTTCGTCCAGGTGTCTCCGATGCGGTACGACCTCCTGGGGTCCTGGTCGTTGCAGCGATCTAGTGGCAGAAGAACGGTCAACAGCTGCCACTTAAGTATGAAAAAGCATGTATGTTTGTGTATGTTTATCCTCTTCTTACTTCTAGAGGTGCATGTGATGCGTCCATTCCCCTCTCCCAGACACGTGCAGTCCAGCATCATCCAGCCTTGGTACGGTTTCTCCCAGGTCTCCCCCACCACATAGGATGACGCAACGCTGTTGTCATAGCAACGCTCAGCTGCACAGGTAAATAAAAACACAGCATAAACCTTAAATTGAATGTGTCTGCAGTTCGTCACAAGATACTTGTCCTCCGAACGTTTGCATGATAAATAAACCAGGGGGAAATCAATAGTTGTGGCGTAAGATGGGTGCTCTCACTAGACTGCTGTCAAATATTTAGAATGGGACCAAACACAGTCACACTTCTGAGAAATGACCCTGCTGTAAGTGTGTGTGTGTGTGTGTGTGTGTGTGTGTGTGTGTGTGTGTGTGTGTGTGTGTGTGTCCCATCAATCTGCATTCCAGAGTTCATGTTTAAATCTGTGAATCGGTAAAGTTACTCACCCACAGGTTTGCATGTCCACTCTCCTTTGCCATTTCCCAGACACACACACTCCAGCATGTAGTCAGCGGAATCGTGAGGCCTCTGCCAGGTGTCCCCGATTTTGTAAGACCTGCCACCTTCATGGCAACGATCTGGAAATGACACAGATTTGAAGTTGGGTCCACTATAGCTTTGATTAAAGGCCTTGATAACCACACACACACATCATTCAGGTACTTCTGTATTTTCTACTTATAAAATTTAAGTAAACTGTTTGAACACCAATGCATGAATCCAACAAAGAAAGACAAATGCAAAAGAACTATTCTTTTTTTTAAATTAGACTTAAATCCAATTAAATTTGAAGTAAAACCAAATTAAATGCCCAATTTCTGATAATGCATACAACTATATTGTTGAACTCACTTGCGATGGTGCAGCTGATCTTGCCCCGACCAGAACCAATGCAGGTACAGTCCCACATCATGCCGTCCTTTGGTCTCTCATAGGTTTCACCGACCCGGTATGTCCGGTCATTGTTCTTGTCATAACAGGAGTCCACCGCTGAAAACAGGAAACTCCAAAAGGTTAAGAGGCTGTTATTGTTCTACCTGCTGTGGGTGTTTTCTTTCTCTTGCGCTGCGTAAAGGCACACTGGTGACGGATCAACTGGAAATCTAAAAGTCCTGCCATATGTGTTTTCTTAAGTAACTCAGTCCTGTTGTTTTAGTCATAGTGTGAGAGCCTATACAGTATTTTCTTTGCTTGGTGTCATTGGAACAACAGCTCTCCTGCACTGAGGGAGGCAGCTGATCCAAACCGAAGTGAGCCTGAGAAGAAAAGAGCCAATGAGGCATTTCTCTGCGTGTTGAACCGGTGGGACTCTCACTGACCTTCGGGTTTAGATTTGCATTTGATGCCTTCGGATCCATCGCAGGTGCACACCAGTATACTGCCGAGGTAGGGTTTCTCCCACTGCTCGTTCTGCCTGTAGGAGCGACCGTTTTCCTCACAGCCGACTGGACACCAGGTGACAGAAATATTAAACAATTAAATCATGAAAAAATGTATTCTGATTTGAAAATATTAGAAGAAAAAACAAAGCAGAATGAGACCGTTTTCCATGGTGTAGTTTTCTGTAAACTGGGTACATTTACGCACCAGAAAAGCACAATTACGCAGAGATAAAAAAATCATCTTTGACCTTTTTACGCATTTAGGAGAATTGATTTTCCATTTTGAAAAGGCAATGGAAGCCCTTGTACCCACCTGGAGTGAGAGCCGCTGCGTCGCGGAGCTCAGGATACACCTGATACTGGCCCGTGTGTCTCCTCTGCTGCGTCTTTGGCACAGCGTGGACTGCGCTGCTTACGCACAGCGCAACCAGCAGCCCTGTCAGAGGGCCACCAGTCATTTTGAGGGGAGAAGAAGGAGTTCGAGGTGAAGAGTAGTGATGAAGAAGAAGTTCACAATAAGAAGCGAGCGCAGAAGCAGAGTTTTGCTCGGAGAGATTGTCCCTTTATTCTCTGCTCCCCGTTGCTGCTCGGACAGGCGGGTCGATGTGCCGCCTTACAGCCGGTGCACTAGACTGAGGAGACGGGAGCGCATTGATTTTATACCCGGACACACCGCCGCAGCCTGAGGGAGGGGAGGGTCTTAACCGGAGCTGGGGTGACCCGCCCGAGTGGGAGCAACACCGACACTGGAAACTTCATTTTCAGGATGAGAAAAAAAAAAAAGCCACAGGACAAGAAAACAACATTATGAGGACAGAGGACAGAGCTTTGTGAGAGATACGATGAAGAGATACCACACAGGGTCAGGGGCCTGCAATCAAAATGGAGAAAATACAACAATAAGATACTTCTGTGTGTTATAATGCACACTACAACTTTCCAAATAACACACACACTGAACCAGTGGGTCTCAAACTTGTTCTGTCTTAGAGAACAATGATCCTCTTCTGGTTCCTAATGCACAAATATTCAAAGCAACTATTAAAAACACTTTATTCTCCTGCACATAATGTATGTTATTTATCCCCAAATATAAGAAACGGTGGCCTACAGGGATTTATAGCAGCATCAGGGATCGTGTATCTATATTTTTAAGAGTAAAATATGATTATATACTGAATCGAGGGACAAAATAGCTTTTTTTTAAAGTAATTTGCTCCATCCTGACTAAAACCTCCAGGGGCTGAAAACAGCAGCTCGTCACCAGATAAAGAAAACTCCAGATTCCAAACAGTCTGTCCTGCTTCCAGCCAGAACAAGCAGGAGATTTTCTGTTCACGCTGAGAAACCAGACACGATCCTCGTTTTTCTTCTTGAGTCATTGTTTACCAGCCAATGTTTCCTGAGTCGAATTATTTTTATACCATGTCGAATAGTAATGTCTGTTTAAGGGTTGTAATTGAAAGTGAGCACACGTACCCACCCACACACACACCCACACATACAGTCTTGTTCTTTCCCCTCCACCTGTTCTACATCCATCACAGTGTTTTTCTTTTCTTTATTTGGTGTGTGTGTGTGTGTGTGTTACAGAGAAAAACGACAAAGTGCTCTTACATCTGTAATTCACATTAAGTCTGCATGACCTCTGGATGTCGGGCAGAGCAATAGCCCATGTTAAAGCCAGCTGGATTCCTCTATTCAGGATTAAGTACTGTTATACAGTAACAACAAATAATATCAATGCTTTTTAGGATAAAATTGATTTTATTTTGAGGAATTTGACTTACAAATATTCATTGAACATCAATTGATGTGTTTTATAGTGGATGAATATCTGCTTAAATGACCTATAGAATATATTTTAAAAAACACTTTGTTCTGGTGCTTCCAATTTGAAACAGTCAAGATGCTGTTTTAACTTTGCATTAATGATAATTCCAGGTATTCAAGCCCAACATTGTATTTTGTGCACATTTGGATCCAATAGAATAAGAGAAACCCGTGGTTTAATTGTCTAAATGATGGCAGTTTGGTGATAGCCATGTATCCACAAAGGTTTAATTTATGGGAAATCAATTTCTCAGCTGACAAATGTTTGAAAACAAACGTGCAACAGGGGGAGAAAAATAAAGTAAACCCGATCACGTCATGCTGTCCTGGGTCTTGTTATGCTTCATGACCAGGCGATGCTGGTTCCATGGGTCTGGTCTGGAGAGCAGCTACTGTGTGTGTGTGTGTGTGTGTGTGTGTGTGTGTGAGAGACTGAGGTCTAAGGATTCCTGTCACAGGGCTTGTGACCAGTCAGCTCTGAGGAAACAGAGGAAGAAAAAACCATCCCTGTTTTTAAAGTGAGTGAATCTGAGTCATCAATCTCTCTCCTGTGTGGAAAAAAAACAGCCGGCACAAACTTTCCACTTGTGAAACAGCACCCGAGTGTGTAGGGTCAAAACAAAGGACCGTTTCAAGCCACCAGATCTATCTCGTTAAAAAGTGCAATTTCTTTATTCACTCGATTCCTGAAATGTTCACTCATGCAGTATACAGCCGAGGATCTGGTGTAAAACAAAGCCTAAATATTTGTGACTGAAAGAGACATCGAGTTCCTACTGGAATGGTGTATGTGAGCCTGTGACTTAATTCCCCGGGCTGTTGGGTCTCACTGTCAGATTTATGAGCTGTCTCTGTCGAAGCCTCCGGACGGCCGCCTGGCTTCTATCAAACTGACTCAACCTTATCTCTTTTTTCTCTCTTTCTGACTCTGTTTTCCACACTTTACCTGTATTACAACAATTTATCTCCACTCCGGTTGTTTGTTTCGAGTGATTTGTATTTGGGAGCTGAAAGTAGTGAAAACCTGATATGATAATCCTGACATTACTGCTGAGCGTCTTCTGAAGCATGACGCAGTGTTTTAGATTCGATTTTCATGCTTTTTTTCGATCGTCATCATTTTCCTACGAATTTCAAAACAACAGTGCAAATTGCTTGAGTTAAACAATCATAAAACACTTGTATTTATCGCCACAGCACATCTGCATGGGAATGAAGTTGTAAGTATGATTGATTTAAAACATCTGCGGTGCATTACTGAGCAATAATGTGTCTGAAAGCTGATGTTCACTATAAACGTCTGCAAGCTGATTGCGAGTTGAAAAATAATGTATCAAACAAAGTGGTTAGCTGTGATATCAATCATCCATGATTTAAAACACATTGTTTGTGTGGATGAGACGATGATGAGCTGCTGCACAGAAGTCTGGATATTATCCTGGAATTTTCCAGAGTGGCTGCATGTGAGAACACAAATGTCCGAGTCAATAGCTCTGGAAAATTGCCAGACACTTTCCTGCCAACCCCTTCATAAAAAAGCCCATGAGAGTACAACACAAAACTGGAAGGTTACAATTACCCCAGGTTAAACACGTGAAGAAGACACAGATGTCAAGATTCACAAGCTTTTCGTGAAAATGGCCAACGCCCGACAGATGTGCAGTAAACGGAAACACTTTTTACCGCTGTGGAAGTTAAACATCCTGGATGCTTTACCCAGGCACCCTACCTGTTAAAATGATTGAACAAGCACCTTGACTTTTTAGTTTTGTCCATGATCTGTGGGCCTATACTGCAACCAGCCACCAGTGGGCGATCAAGGTAATGTGGCTTCACTTTTGAGGAGCTGCCAAGTCATCCATCATGTATAATCTGTGTTTTACAGGATTTACCAGGGAATTGTGTGTTGCTAAGCTGACCAGCGTCCAACAGCAACTGAATGGACAAGAGTGGTTTGGATTTTCTCATCGAGCAAGAAAGCCAAAAAGTGTTTCCCAAACTTTTGAACTGTAAAATACAAACAGAAAGAGAAATCTGTACAATCTGTGTAGTTTGTGTGCTGCCAATGCTTGAGTCATGTGTTTGTGCTTGAGTTACTAAAAGAGATAAAACTGTGAAAAAACAGCTGTTTTGGGGGAAGTATCGAAACAATTTCCAAATCTAAAAAAGCAGAGTAGTGTACTGCAGTGTCTGCCGAGCTTCAACGCACTTAGAGCCTTGGGAGTTCTTGTTTTTAATGTGTGGCTCACCACTGCGACTTCACCGAACTGCAAATGGACAGTTTGAAGAGCGAAAGCCAGATGGCAACAGCTGGATGGAACAATTGGGGCGGTGAGTGGGGGATGTGTGAAGTGATAGGTGAAGAGAAAGTTGAGAGGGAGTAGAATAGAGCTAGAGAGTGGTGAGGCAAGATGAGCAGCAGTGGAACCATGACCGTCCCACCCACGTCTGGCTGTTCTCCTGCTGCTTTACTCCATCTCCCTGCCAGCGACACAGGAAACATGCATCAATGCAGAAGTTCATACTCCAGACAGCGACAAGGAGAATATGAAATGGTTGAGCAACATCAATTTGCGGGTGTCAGCACTGTCAGCGGTCCTCGTCAAGTCTGAATCACTCCGAATTTTCTGCACAGGATGTGAAGAGCATCTGCTGCTGGACTGACGACGGGGGCTAGAGGTCGCAGGGAGCAGGGCGGCCCATGCGGAGAAGAACACTCTGACGAAGCACTTCTCAAAGATTCCACAACACAGTGCTACAATGCACGGTTACCGTGGGAACCAGATTGGGTGGGGCCGTTTGGAGAGTGACAGCGAGGGTTTTACTTGACAAGTGAGGGGGGTGCAGATGGCGGCGCTTCATCGCCCAAATTGTACGCTGAGTCACACGAGACACTCTCCCACCCTTGAGATGAGCTAACCTCAGTGTCAGGAGTCCAGCAGAAGAGCAGAGGGATCCCGATTGGTTTGATGCAAGCCTCAGGTCAAGTCTCTTTAAAAAGCATGTCCAACTTAGTTCATCAGCAAATCGCAGGTCAAGCTTGAAGCAGCGTTACCATTTCTTTGGCGTCATGTTTCTGGCCACCTGATCGATCATCAATCTCCTTTCAGTTTGGTTAAGAGCTCTACCAATTCCTGATGGTGGCTCTTTAGATGCTAAATGCTCCACTTCTCCATCCAGTAGGATAATGTCCAGTTAAAGTTCTGAATCATAAAACCAAAACAAACGGCTCAAAGATGTTAAAATGTTCTGTGGAGCTGAGGGGAACTGCAGCGTTCAGTATGGCCCTGTCACTAGAAGTAGTCACGTGAGTCTAAGAAAATGATCAAATATGTTCATCAATGACCTTTTTAACCAGTCTAAGACAAAGAGATGACAAAAAGGCCTCAATGTCTTTAAACACAGACTGTGACTATATGAACATGCAATATTGTTAATGAAAAGTCCAAAATATAAACTTTTAAAAATCCGAAAAAGAGCAGCAAACTAAATTATAAACCAGTAAGATTTCTCTTTCTTCTTCTATTGTTTAATGATGTGTCAACTTCCTGCAATTGGTCAGAAAGTCCAAACTATGGAACCAAACCATCGTTTAGTTTGATCTGGACTAAGACCACTTCTTTTAGTTTTCTTGATCTGGGTCGTGGCTCAAGGCTCATCACACCTGTTATTTTCAGGGTTTGGACTAAACTGAAGGTGGAGACCTATTAAGGAGGAGTGTGCAAGTGCCCTAAAAAAGACATTATCATCATTATCATCATTTTAAAATGTTGGATTATGAGAACGTCTCGTACTTCATCCTCTTCTAATCTTTTTTTAGGGTCCATCCTGATCCAAGAGCAGCACTCCCTTTGCAAAGCATTAGGAATGCTGTCCCTCAGTCTCCACCTCTGCAGACAACTGTGTGTCCTCAGTCCAGTCATGGTTAAAACCTCCACCAGTCCAACCCGGCATTTCCGGGATGGCAGTCTTTCATGACACTTCTCCTTAAGTCTGGGATGTGGAAAGCTTGTCTGGGGTTTCACACCATGACATGAGGTTGAAATAAGCATGACCTTAAGAGGGTAACCTTTGCTGCAGTGTGTTGGTGTGTTTGGTCAGACAGGCAGTGCTTCTTTAACTTCTTTAACACACACACACACACAGACCACAATGTAGCCACAGTGTATTCACATATCGTGGACAGGAGATGATGTCCTTTTCTTTTTTTGTAGACTCCTCTTGTAGACTGTGGTTTTAAATTGACCAACAGGGAAAGTAGAGGACACACGTCTGCATCTTGTTTACTCACTGGAATGAAAAAATAGCCACTTTGTTCGCGCTGAAAAATGAGCTTCACAGACATGCACAGAATTTGATACCAATACGAAAACGTCTGTGCCTTTTCCTGTTGTCACGCCGACTACGACTGATTGTCTTAGAGAACATCTCATTAATGAATTCCTGATTAGTCTGCCAGTGGAAAGGAGATGACATTCACACAGACAGGGCACATTTCCAAGGGGCTTACAGTGAGCTCCAAAGGCAACGAGGTAGAGAATCATCCTGCGCTGACCTGGGCAAACCTTGTTACTCACACTTTTGATGTGTGTCTGCGACGTGCGTTTGAGCGCAGCCCCCCTCGCTATGACCGGGCCGGCCACCTCATCTCTGACTGGGCAGTTTGTTCTCTTGTGGAGGAAGCAGACACACCGGACTGGCCGCACCTTTTACTGGCCATCGAGATGCTGCCCACACCTTTTACTTGCCACTGCTGATGAGTAAATTCATTAATCCTATTCTGCATTAAAAGCTGTTTGTGCCCAAAATGCTGAGTCAATTAAGTTCCAATTATGAGCTGTGTTATTTGGCATTTTTTCTCATCTTTTAAAACACTCCTTTACGAGTGAACAGTTTCCATTATGCTTTGTTTCAGCTTGTGTTTTATTACACTGTAAGTATGTTTTGTCTGAATCACAATATGCTGACTATAGACCATAATATACAAGAGGTGAGAGCAGGGTGTTCTTCAGCTCTCCCACCTGCCTCCTAAAACCTTCTGACGACCTGAAGCAGACTTCCACAGCGTCGTCCCCAGACGTCGGGAGGCAGAATGAAGGTTTATGAGAGTCAGGAAATATAAGTCAGAGTCTTGGCCTCTCTCTCTCTGCCGTGGGTTTCTCTCACCGTCGACACTTTCCCTCTCTCTTTGCCAGTTTGAGCTTACGGAATAAAAACAAAACTTTTTCCCAGCCAAATCAACAATCCTTTGTCGACACTCACTTTCCAAACAAATGAGGGGAAATATCATTAACTGTGTACCTTGCCGCGAGCGTCACCATTACTCACTCATTCCCGTCTGGATGACATGGACGTGCCAGCTCACCTGGGGCCGTTCGGCGGAGAAGACGCCCACCTGCCCCAGGTGAAGTCAGCCTGTTTTGGGAAATGCATGACAACTGATTCTATTAACATTATATAGCACGACAGGGGAATGAATGATCAACAGAGAGACTGCAGAGGTCTGTGTGGCGGAGAAAGGAAAGTCCTCATGAAGAGACCACCACAGCCCCCCTTCAACGTACGTGCACACCATCAGACAACTCCACAAATATACACATGCACAGAAATACACAGACACCTCGACAAACACAGTCTGCAAATTGCTGAGGTGTTTGCTCTCGGCCGCTGCCACTCGTGAGGTCACCAAAGGATCATGTAAATTAAACAAGAATCCAAGAAGCGTAATTCTTACCACAGGAAAGTCTTGACTTCCTAGCAATGGTTTTGCAGACACACATACGATAGGATCCTGTTTTGACACCACTGCTAGAAATGATACACTGTGCTCAGAGTCAGGTGTGCCAGCATGAGCACAGCAGGGATGGGGAGGTTTGATTCAGAGGGTGGTGGAGGAAGGGCAGAGCAGCTGTGGGTGAGCAGTCTGCTGTAGCTGCTGAGTGAAGGTTGGGTCACAGTTCACACCCAGACACTGATTCTACCAGTGGGTAACAGGAGGACTATAATGGCATGTCTTCAGCATTGGTAGGGTAGTGGTGTTGTTGGGGCTGTAAAGAACAAACTGTCCTGCAAAGACAAGCAACTACTGATTTCCAAAAACCTTTCAGCGGACAAGAACACTGAAATCGGACAACTTGACGAAAACCCCAGAATGATAAAATAGGTTATTTGTAATATGTAATATTTTATTTAGTTTTTTATGTTCACTGGAAACAGGCTTTTTCTCCAATATCAGCTAAGGGAAGGGTTGTGGTTGTTAAAAAAAAGTCAGAGTCAGATATGGGGAAGGTTAGACAACTAAAACTCTTGTTTGAGGATAGAAAAAGATTGTGGTTATAGTTTATTGAGAGGCTAATAACAAGTGGTTAAGTAGTCCCTTGACATATTGCATCCTGACCATTAGCATTCTATTCATTGAAACTGTCCATTGAGCATAATTAAAACAGACTGGAAGACTGGATCAAACTCTCAAGTCCCATTTACAGGGCAGGAACTTTGTCTCATAAAGCAATTATGCATTTAATTCAAATAAATGTGTGGAGTTCCCCAAGGCTCAATGCAAGGGCCTCTTTTATTTAACAGTTACATGATTCCATTAACATCTTAACTATAGCAAGAGAATGTAACTGTACATATATGGTATGAAATAATGCAGCCTCTATTTTAATGTGATAAAATCAGCCATCTGCAATTTAATGTTTACATTATACATGGTGTTTACAAAATCAAAGAAAACCAAATTTAAAGTTTTTGTGTGTTTTATGTGTTATGTTCCAAACGTTTGAACCTGCAAATATTGTTGACACATTGATGTCTCATACATTACTAAGAATCTAAAAACATTCATGATTTCACCAAACCCTAAAATAACATGGGAAACAGTTGCTATTAATGCAGAATAATTCAGATTTGTATGATAAATGGCTGGAATAACCAAAACCACCACTGCGGTCTTTAAAACCATAGGGCAATACCAGAATCATCAAAGAATAATTTCATGTGGGGGCGGGGATATCATTCCACTTTGTCTCGTCTGACACTTTCCTTTAATTTTTCTTTTTTTATTACCATTTCATCCACCCCCACACAACTCTCCACTACCTTTTTTGGTGTCAGTCTGAACACGTCTCTCCATTTGGCTCCGTGTGAGGCTGCAACCCTCCGTAGACCATTTGCCACAGCGCTGTTTTCTGAGGGAAATGCCAGAACGTTGTACTGATTGTGCCACAGGGAGCCAAACACCGTACCCACATCCCTTTGAGTCTACGGTGAGTTTGCTACTTGAGTGCTGACGGTTCGATGGAGAGCATTTCGGACCGAGAGTCGGTTAAAGCAAACTTACTGTAAAATTGTGTTTGTGCACAAAAAGTATCCAAATGAGAGAATGACTCACAGGCTGTGGACAGGCACACTGGCAAACCGTATTATATTATTTCCCGGCAGAAAAGTTTTCTGCATGCGGAATTCATTAAGAATCTGTGGAAATGGAGTTTCCCAATGTTTTCCCCATTAAGACACAAAGTAGGCACATGTTATGGTTAACTATTGAGGGTAAAATAACAAGCCTGTTAAAAACATCTTGGGAAACAGAATTTACATTTAACCAAACCACAATAGTTTGGAGTATGACTTTCCCTATTTCATTACTCACTTTTTGCCAGTAAATAATATTTCTGGTCAGTGCCTTTCTTACAGGAAAAGGAAAAAATACCAAAAGGACAGGAAAGCTGCAAAAGATTACCTGAGGCCCAAAAGACTCAATCAGACCTTATTAAAAACATCTGACCTCTGCCTCACTCCCACACTGTCTGACTTTTGTCAGACACAATGCAAACTGTCCACTCAGGGTAATGTGTCCTGTCCTGCAGCTCCGAGGACCAATTAAACAGACGATGACAGAAGGTCCTCAGAGACAAGCATGACATCATCACAATGTGTGTGTGTGTGTGTGTGTGTGTGTGTGTGTGTGTGTGTGTGTGTGTGTGTGTGTGTGTGTGTGTGTGTGTGTGTTTTTGTGGGTCTTTATTATGTCTCTCTCCTTTTCTAATCTCCTGTAATTACACAGCTCATCGTCCCCTGAAGGAATCCAGTGCATCACATCAGACGCACACCAGAGGTTATTGTTAAAAGCTGGAACATCTTTGGGAGTTCACACATAATCACGGAGACTTCATCTGACTCACGGGAGACTGTGACAGGAGGTGTGAGGTGCACGTACAGGTAAAGGAAGTCACATATCAGTGATAAACCACCTCTCAACAACGTCCTGCATGGAAAACAAACTTTCTCCTGATATTTATTTAGATACAGTCTATCTGCTGAACCATGATTGACCTAAACATTGCAGAAATGAAATAACAGACTCACACAGCTGTGACACAGACATGGTAAAAGTGTTGTGAACATCTGTGTTTGTTGTGGAGATGATTCAGTCAGAAGTGATTGTCTCATAACTAAAAAAGGAAGTCTGGAGGTTTCTGAATTTAGGAAGTTAAACGTTTTTGTATTTCAAATGGAAAATACTTCAATTTGCTCTTGTGTGCACAAATGCATATTAACTGTCATTTAGGCAAATGTTGGCAAATCTGACGATATGATTTTTTTTTAAAGGACCATCTTACCTCTTATACTGAGTTCTCCTTTTTATTTTTGGCTTCTTCTTACTTCTGTTGAGCAACATAAACTTCTGTCTGCACTATGAACTAAGTTGCATAGCTCAGCAGTGACGTATGAGAACATCATTAGATATGCTGTTATTTGCCGAACCAGAATATTGGACAAAATGAAAATCAACCTGCTGGTGGTGCCAAGAGTCAAGACGAGGACTTTAAGTACATGAATCATTGGTCAAAACTATTTAATAAAAAATGAAAGATTAATAAATAAAAACATGTGCAAAGTACCCAGGTAAGTTATTTTAGTGGTTTGCACTGAAAAATGTGCAAAACTAAAAAGTTTTACCAACTTAAAAGCACACGTAACATTGTATCTCAGGCAATAATCTTTGAAATGTGATCAGTTCACTGTTGTGTTAAAAACCATTACTGATGCAAATAAACCAGTGAGCAACATCAGAAAGGTTTAATAAGTATTAATAGTCCAGGGTTTTGTTTTCAGCCCTGGACGGATTACCACACAACCTGAAAGGCAAGAATCCAGTAGATTTGGGCTCAGCTGCCGATCTGGGGATGGATCCAGTAAATGTTTGAATCACTTTCTTAAACAGTGCTAGGTAGTTGTTGTTTTTTTAACATTTTCCCTGATTCCCCAGAGAACAACTCATGGATCTTGATAACAAAATAAAATCTGGCATATTTAGGGGACTGATATTTATAAGTGTGTGCAATTGGGTACATCTTGATTGGATTTAGGAGACTGTAGGGCCTTGGCAGACATAAGCATGTTTTTCTACTGACGGCCATTCTAGTTATTTAATGTTACTCCTATTGAGACCCGTCTATCAGAAGGTTATAATCATGGGGGCGTCTCTTTTATCTATATATGGATCATTGCTTTACATTTCTAATGCTTTATAATATACTTTCAATTAAATGTTATTTGTATTGCACAAAGCACAACATACAACAATACAAAGTAAGGTTGAGACCGTACAGTATTCTTCTATGTTACAGTTTGGCAAGACACAAAACTGGAGGTGATAAAATCTTAAATGTGAAGGGAGCAGTCGTTGAGTCAATCGTGCAAGTCGTGCCCTGCTCACAGTTCATATTGCCTTACTGCCATTTTGAGAGGAAGAATAACTTATGTAACCTCTAATTAAAGGACAAAGAGTAAACACACTGTAACATAGAGAGCTGCTTAGTTCCCTGTGTATGTTACAGAGTTCCTTATTGACTTAAACAACACTGCCCCAGACGGTGAGTCCCGCTCAGACCAGACCAATGAAAACAGCGCCTCTCTTTTGCGGTTCTGTTCAACACGACCCCTCTTCCCTGTGCAAACGCAGCCGTCCTGACTGCACATCACAAACTCACACACACAAACACACACACACACGCACACACACTCGCATTCATCTCCTCACAGCCCTTTGCTGTGGTGGAAACTCTGTCGACAGCGACATCATCACGCAAGAATGGAAATATCGTCCCAGGCAACCAGTAACATCACAACACCGCGGAAATGGTTACTGTCATTAAAGCACCATAAGCATTGATGCAAGGAAGCAAAGGCTGTGGGGCACAACACCAGTGGAGAGCCACAACCCACACAACGAGACACACACGCACACACACACACACACACACACACACACACACACACACACACAGCAGAGTAAAAACAGAGAGCTCATTTATGGTCTAAAATCTTGCATCATGATAAAAACATCGAGGATTGAATCATCCCTGGAACTTTAATTACGTGTTCTGGACTCCACCGCACCGGATGGTCTTTGTGTACTTGTCCTCTATTATATCCTTTCCTCCCATCATTTCACTCTCCTATTTCTCAAGGGGAACCTTTAAACAAACAGTCAAAGAGAGAGAGGGGGGGGGGGGGACTATTCCCAGATTCATTTATCCGTGCTTTGAGAGATAACAGTTTCTGGTAAATTCTTGTGCTTGTATTTGCTCCCGACTCTCTCCTGTGGATTGGAAGCATATGGCTGCGTTGCATAACGTAGACAAAGAGAGCAAACATGGGGAGAAAAGACTTCACATAATTATAAGAAATGGCTGGGTCGGGAGACTCGCTGTGTGGCTACAGGTTTGAATGTTGGCCAGTGGCCTTTCCCTGCAGAACCCGAGCTCTTTTGCACATGCCTGAAAACAAATGGGGTCTTAGTCAGTGTTCCCTTTTCCCAGGAATCAGCAGTTTCAAACAGTTTGACAGCACAGAGGACAAAAGAGTTCCCCGTCCATATCAGTTCCCAACGTATGACAGATTCTGACCTTTAGGATCCATGATTTATTAAAAATGTCCTATCTCTAAAGGGGGGGGGGGGTCTGAATGCACAAACAAAATATTATGGATTCTTTCTGGGGCACCCCCCCCCCCCCTCCCATGCCTCCACAAAGTATCAGAATCAGTTGAGTATTTTATTTTGTTGATACAATCAAAACATTTGAAAGAAAGGGGAACAAAATGTGAAAGAAGTCAAAATAATAATCCAAAAATTTAAACTTTGATAAAATGCTTTAAAACAGTAAAGAAAGAAAGTGATAAAAAAAACTATAAGATTGCAGGAGTGCAAGCAAGAGCATCGTTGTTTTCTGATACTATTCTAATCCAATGTCAATTTTAGAACAAGTTCAACTCTTGCATTTCATGCTAATTTCACTTTAATCTATAACTGATCTCACAGTCGTTTGTGTTCTCTGACTGCAGACTGGCCTCCACTGAACAGGAGGGGTGGGGTCAGAGCAGGTCACTCTGTCTTGTAAGGCCACCACCAGACAGAAGAACACAAACTCTCTCTATAATGTGACTTTTACGGCCTCTGGTCGGGACAGTGGTCGACACCACTTTACCAAACGCAGATCAGAGGGAGCTATAACATGTGTGTGTGGAGAACAAGGGATGGAGAAGAACTCTGGAGCTCTTGGGGAAGTTTAGCACCTAATGCAAACCTTTCACAGTTTGTTGTTTTCTTGGGGGATTTTGCTTTTTAACTTTTTGTTCCAATGAAAACCACAAAGATTCATCTTGTTCCCCATTTGCTGTTTAATTAACCCAATAAAATACCCTGCCATGTAACAGCGCTCTAGTAAACCCTCCCTCTTTAATTCGTCCCTTTTAAGGAACAAATTCAGTCACACCACAAGTATTCCTGAGGTGAAATGTGGCCGACCTGGCATGCAAGAGGCAGCGCGACTACTCTGACACCTCTGCCATTCATTTACCCTTTGAGGCCGATGCGAGACGACCGCTGATTCAAACTGTGCTTCAAGGTTTCTGTCGGACCACAGCCCACATTCCACATATCCCAGTTGTCCTGCCCCCTCTGACAGAAGCAGGCACCATTTTTCATGTCGTATACATTAGTATTTGTAACACTGCAGGTATGAAGTACCCTGCAGATCTGTTTATTTATTGGCAAGACAGATGTGTTGAGAGAGTGAGGATCTCTGCAGGTCAAGGGTACTTTAACTGAAGGGTCAGGACAGGGGAGTCAGACTCTAAACTGATGGAACACAGCTGTCCCGGCAGCTTGCATTACACTGAAATGCCCCAACAGCCCACGTTACCTCTGCCTGGTCACATTTAACAGGCAGCGCTGGGAGGTGAAATACAGTTGGGATGGAGACAGGGCGCTGAGGAGACCGTGTGAAAGCAGACCTCGGCCGATGGGTGAGTGTTTATAACCCCAAAGAGATGTTCGCTCAGATGTGCAGAGTACTTGTACTTTCTAACACACGCAGTGCAGTACGCATGTATGCGTCCAGCTTCGGTCCCTCCAGGGGAACCTGCAAACATAAGGCCTACGGCTACTCATACTTTGGACTAAAGTTCCACTCATCAGCTGTTAGAGGTGGCTGATCAGTTTTTCAGGTAAAGTATTTGGTTATAAACTAAAGTACTTGACAAATTGAAAATGTGCCTGATGGCAGGACTAAATGAAAAGTAGCTAAATCTTTCATGAACAGGGCTAAAATGTGTGAACATTAATGGTTAGAAATCCATTTAGCTGTTGAGGCGCCTCCTGGTGGCCTTGTAGAGCAGAAGTCAGGTGTCAGTGGGATTAACCTCTGGGAACCAAGAATGTCTGTATCAAATTCTGTGCCAATCAAGTGGATGTTTTCATATTTCACATGACAAGTGAAAATACATACTTGTTGTGGGCAGTACTACTATCTACATCAGGGTATCGGCCAAACATAGTAGGATTCCTCCACTGGGGGCCGAGCAGGACATTTAATGGCAAATTAATGAAATACGTCTTCAGATATTTCAGTCTGGACAAAAGCGGTGGACCAATCAACTCACATCCCGAGAATCATATGATCAAAACCTCCAGAGCAGCAAATGCATGGACCACGAAGTGAGATTGTTTTTGTTAAAACCTGTTTCCATGGTCAAGAACAAACTGAAACTCAACAAGAGAAGGTTTACGATCATTTATCACCTCCGCACTTCATTTCACAACACCATGACTCAGAAACAAAGAATTCTCAGCAGTTCACGGAAACAAAAGGACTTATATGCAGTTTGTCATGCTGTAATTGTTTATGATTGTAAAACACTGTAAAACAATTTATCTGAGAGAGCACATACTAAAGAATGACTTCATGCTGTCGTCCTCAGGCTCCCTTCCACTGAGGCAGGGCCAGAGGGATGTGTTCTCATCCATGGGAGTGATCTGTCCTCTTAAACCACACCAAACAGCACCAGCATTCATCTTGCCTTGTTCACAGTCCACCCCCCCCCCCCTGAAATTATCTACTTAGAAGAGGTTTGCCATGAGGTCAGAGTACTTTAAAAATAAGCGCTACGAAGGAACACGAGACAAGTTGTCCTCTGTTGCTTCCATGCAATGGACTGGAGAAAACACAGGTGGGTTTGGACAGTAAAGGTGCACTGAAACTCTGAGATCTGTTCAGCCAGTGCTTTCAGTTTATGGATTTTTCACGAGGACTTTGTCTGGGGCCAAAGGTTCACATTCCCCAAACCACCCGAGAGAGGGTGTTTCATTTCATTTCACACCATCCCAACATTCACATTGAGAGAAAGCCAATTCCATCCTATGTGATTTGCAAAGATTTCAGTCAGGCACGAGAATTATGTAACCTGAAGCCTCCCAGGGTCGATATCATGGCAGGAGGCCACGCCGCTCGGAACTCTCTGTCAAGTTAGTATATACTGGACAGGGTGGAGAAACACCATATGCTCCGTGTTCTCGGCCGTCTCCGGAGGTACTGCAGTGCAAGCTGCATCCCTGGCCGAGATCCCGCTGAGCCCATTATTGAGACGTTTCTCTTCACGCTATAATAAACTAAGAGGGATATTGGCATTTGGGTCCAGCTCCCACGATCAGAGCAAGAAAACACTATTGTTCTACGGTCTAAAGGGGCTCCTTTGTTGCTATGCTATCAGATCCATCTAGCCCAGGTCGAACTGTACATTAATGGTTAATGTCTTCACCATCCTTCATGTTCTTCCTTTCTGAAAACAACCAACGACAAAATCTGTAATGACTCACCTCTGAATTTTATATCTGTCGACTGAACATTACAGATGCAAACTTAACTAGGCTGACTAAAGGACATTACTTTAGCTTCTTGCCTTTTTTTAAACTCGTAAAAGGCCATGATCGTGCAGTCTCCGCTCATGATGCCTGCATCATCTTTTTCCATTTCACTAACTTTGTTCTCAAGCCTGCGAGAAAAGATGTGGGAGGAAATCCTAGCTTTGAAATTCAGGCCCAGTCAGAAGTAGCAGACTGTTAGTCAATGCACAGTGGAGCCATAATATGTTGCAATGGACCCAGTAAAGAGGATATAAAGTTAGTTTTTTTGTATTTTGGCACCAGGAATCTGTGATGTTTGCTCTTTCCAACTTTTATAATATCTTGTTTTCAACCTGTGTAAGCTGCAACTCTTGCTCCATCCAGTGGTGAGAATAGTTATTACATCTAGGTACCAGGGTTCAATAACAGCAGCTTTCTACCAGTCAGACCTGATCGGTTTAGTTTTTTGACGTTATGAAGTCATGGAAAATTACTGAAATCACTAATCAGCACTAGTTTTAATGCTGAGGTTGATCAGTGTATTCAACCATTGGTTTCTCTTGCATCATATTTAGATTCCATGTCCTAAACAGGACTAAGGATTCATGTTTTTTCCAAATCACTCAGCTTGCCCCTGGTTAAAAACTGCACGCATCCAGATTAACACAAAAACACGAAATAATCTTTTGAGATATTGTCAAACAATAAAAAAATATAATTTGATTCAAAGAACTTTGTTGCTTGTAAAAACAAAATCTGATGCCACCCACAGTCTCACCTCAAAGCAGAAATAAGACAATTCAGTTCATACATACATTTATTTTATATAAAAGACAACAATGGTTGCAATATTAACAGTTATACACACACAGGACCATCACTGGAAAACTACGGTATCCAACATGGCCGCTAGGCACTGAACGATGTTGGATGTCATTAGAACATCTACGTGCTCCTCCAAGTGCCTCTTGGGATCCTGCAGGGAGGACAGAGAAGTTGAGAACATCAACGGTGAGATGTGACAAAGACGATTTTAACTCATACTCAAACCTCTTTGGTTTAAAAAAAAGAAAACTTAGATAACTTTATCAGTCATCAGATCCCTGCTTCTATTCATTCTCTACTTGCAGTGACATTCATTCACACTCTTCCTCTAACATTAAATAAAACCACTGGCCTTGATGGAGCAATTTGTCATAATACCAAAAGAAGAGAAATTGTAAACATCAGTTTACACAAATGTCTTTATCAGAACATGGTTTTCTTACCTGTTTTCCAACATTCTTGATCGCCAGCTGCTCTGGGGTCATTTTGTCCTCTTCCTCGACCGCCTGGGTTAAAAAAACAACAGTGTCAACTCTCAAAGAGCCACACCGTATTTGTATGCATGGCTCTAAGGAAATACTGCATATATTTGTTATGGTCATGCAAGAACTAAGGAATCTTGAATAAGGGAAATAAAGCTTATGGGAGAGTCACCTTATTGTAGTTCTTAGCCAGCTCCAGCATTTCCTTAACAATGGTCTCATTGAGCTTGCAGTGCTCGCTGTAGTCCTGCAGGGTCAGTCCCTCCATCCAGCTCTTCTTATGCAGGTTCAACAGCATCTTTGAATTAATGACAGCCATGTTTTACACGATTTAATAAAACACCACAAATACATTTATTGTTAAAAGCATTATATAATATGTGTATTCTCTAACCTTCTGCTCCAGCTCGTTTTTCCTGTAATTGATGGTGATGGAGTAGTAATGTCTGTTGAGTCCATGAATCAGAGCCTGCAAACCAAAAGAAAAACATTGAGTGAAACCTAGTAAAATAACAACGAGCAAAATGTCTTCATTCTCTGACCCGAGAATGTCCTCAAACACTGAGGAAAAATCCATTAGTAAATTTAGAATTTGCATTTAAAAACTTCTTGTCATCAAACTCAGGTATGGAGTTTTGACAGGAAAAGCACTGACAGAATGAAGTGGTTGTATAAATCATCAATCTTCTGTTACCTGGATTGAGGGCTTGTTCAGATGACCCAGGTTAGATGTGGTTTGTCTGGGTTCATGACCCAAAACCATCATGTTGGCGTTGATCAATCTGAAGGCGTCAATAACAACCTGTGGAACACATGAAACCAGTTTACTAAACAGTACTTTATTTCTACTATTCACAATGAATTGATGATCTTGTGTTCAGCAGCATCTTTACCTTTCCCTTGACGCTCTGAATGGGATCAACCACAACAGCAACAGCTCGCTCTGACAGGGCCTCAAAGCTCTGCTGTGTGTTGATGTCCACGCCAGACAACCAACAGCCAAAACCAGGGTGACTGTGGTACCATCCCACCACCATCTCTGGTCTAAAGGGCGACACGAAGAAAGAAAGACAGCGAACGGGTTTCAAGATATTTGTGAGAGACCAAATCGGACCAGAGGAATTAATGAAAATATTCTGACTCCAGGTTTTACCTGCCGGTTTGTTTCAGCATGTCCAACATCTTGGCCTGGAAAACAGGATCCACTGCTTCAACACTCACACCCTGTAAGGGTAGAAAAAACAAGACTTTGTTGTTAAACTATTGATACCAGAAGAAGAACAAAGCATTTGTTATCCAACTTCATATCATAATGCAAAGAAAAGCTTAATGAAGTGCAGTATGTTATGAGACATCTGGATCAGGTATTTTCTAACAATTAATATCATGAGGGAGAAAACATACCGTTCCTGACTGGGGCATGGCAAACACATCAATCACTCGCACTGTGTAGTCGTCAACAAACTCTCCCAGCATCAATCCCATGACCTCCATTGGTACACCAGCACGCCCGTGCTTCAACATCTAATGAATGAGACGTCACAAAAGGTGTCATTAAATACACAAAAATGAATATGACCACATTGAAAAAGGGATTAGTGCAGATAATACGTGATTACCTTGAGCAGGGCCAGGGAGGAAATGTACACCTGTTCTGCTGTGTCCACTGCAGGAGCATCTGTTGGGGGACCCTGAGGAGTCAAACCACAGTTTATTTACCGGTGGTTCTGGTCTTTCAAATACAGTAACTTCGCAAATTATCAAAATCCAAGAAACATCCAGAATTTTAATTCATATAAAATGTAAAGGGTGAGATTTGTGTGGGAAGATATGAGACTGCTATACATTTGTCTCACCTCTAATATTTGCTAATGCTGAAAGTGACATTGTCTTAATCGATGCAGTACTGAATCCCAAGAGTGTTGTGAGCAGAAACCAGTGTGGCAAACCAAAATGTTTTATTAAATATCATCTAAGAGCTTTAAAATACATATAAGCACTGATACTAAGCATCTATGGATTATTCGATCGTTGCGTTACCTGGCCAAGGCCGGGCATTCCACCTCCAAGTCTCAGCAGCCGATCCATATTGTTTCTGTTAAAACAAAAACATTAAAAAGTCATTAGCAGCAACTTGAACTTGGGACATGTGACATGTGACTATAAAAAGATCAGATATATCAGATACAAATAACTTGAAGAGCACTTTTGGATAAATTCTGTACAAATTGTTTACATAAAGTATAAATCTGGGACCTAAGATTTAAGTTTAAGTTCAACTTCAAGTTGTTGGTAAAACAACATGAGATTTAAAAAAAAGTGCATTAGACAACATAACAAATGCACCAGTCAGTATAATGCAATATGGTGCAACAGCAGCAAAAACTATGTAAACAGTTGTTATATGTTAGTATTGTTTAGGCTAATGCTTCACTTTGTATTTTCTCTGGTGTAGATTCTATTTCATTTTTATTTTCAATGCATTATTTTCTCTGTATTTGAGCCTATTTTGTACTTTTGCTGCTACATCACGGGGCCTATTTATCTTATTGGTTGCAGACACAATAGATTTATAATTTCGTGTCTATAAAAGCCGGAGTCTGTCACATTTTCAGCATCATTATTATATATAAAATACCCAAAGAAATCCTGCATAGAAATGACGTTAGCGGCCAAGTGGCTAGTTAGCACCAGTTAGCTGATTTCCAGAGTCACGTAAACACGGATAATTAAGTTCTAATGTTTGATTCCATCTATCGTTCAATGTGTTTTAGCAGCAATTTAATAACGAGGGATGAACTTGTTGACGAACTGACGTTAAATCGCTCCGTTTAGAAACTAGTGTTGGCTGTTAGCGTTAGCGTGCTGTTAGCTTACTCGTGCTAACTTCGCCTGTGTCATCTCGGAGCAGAGAAGCAGCGACAAACTACCAACGCTGACTCCGTCTCGCCGTGTTTTCTGGAGGTGACTGTCTGTGTTCGAGCCCCGACGCCACTTACCTGTTGTCAAATAGGTCGTAGGTTCAGAAGAAGGAGTTTCTCTCTGTGTTCAGAGTCAAACACACCGACTACAATGAATCAGCCGGATTCTTTTCTCAGAAAAACTACTTCCGTCGCTCTCATGACGTCACGACGGACGACTGCAAAATCAGGACGCACGGGGGCGCGACAGGGACGACACACACACACACACACACACACACACACACACACACACACACACACACACACACACACACACACACGCACACGATACTAGTGATGGTAATAATAATGTTATTATTATTGTTAGTAGTATTATTATTATCATTAATCAGTCATCATCATCATCATCATCATCAACAACTTCCCATGTTTTTGGTTGTTGGTCAAACAAAGCAAGGACAACAAATATGTAACTAAATGATTAGTATATATCGCTTATTATAATTATATTATCAAGTATATTAATAATATAATACATGTTATATTTAAATATTAGAGTTGTGATATTAATAACACCATCCTTGTAATAATACAAATATAATAATACTTTTATTTAAAGCTACAGTGCCCATTTATTGAATTCTGTGATACGTTCAGGTCCCTTGGTTGGATTATATTTTGTATCAATAAACTAGAATGTGTTTTTGGAAAAGATCATTATAGGATAAGATATAGTTTCCCTTGCTCTCTTTTCTGCTGGCCTTACTGAGAGGTTGTGTGCTTCTGGTGGGTTAATGGCTCTTTGTTTACATGTTTTGAACATTTATCAATGGTCAAACACAATTTAATCTTTGTCCCTAGCTGCTGTTAAGAGTATGTATGTAAAGTACACAGTATGTAGCTAAACCACACAACATCATTTTAGTTTGAAACTACCGAATAGGTCCAATATTTATTTTTCTAGAGAGAAGTGATAAGAACAATATTAAATGGGCCATCAACTGGGACATTAAATTAGTACTTTAAGGTAATTAGATATACATATTGGAATTTAAATGAATGCAACAATGGACTTAGCCAGGGTTGTTATCATCACCAACACTGATAAAACATGCAGCGTCTCTCCTTTAATACTACAAGGAATGAAAACTGCTGTGATGTCTGTGTGGCGTCTCATATTTCAACATGCAGGCATTTCATTATTCCCAGAGGAGCCACAAACTCCAGGCCAAGCCACGCCGTCACACTGGTGTTGGTGGAAAAGCCCTCATTTGCTCTGGTGTATTTCACACCGGCAGTGGCCAATCCTGCAGAACAACTCTGATGATCTGTCCAAGCCGTGTCACAGCCAGACAGGTCAGCTGGCATGTTAGTTCTTAGTTCTGGTGGATGCAGAGAGGACAGATAATCATCCACATTCCTCAGTCCCTCCCTCTCCACACCCACAGCACCTCCTGCTACCTCCTCACAGCCTAAACCAGGATGTGCTTCTTCAAGATGCCCATCCTCCAGATTATTAAAGTATACATCCTTAACGCTCTCTCAGGTTTATTTCATTTCCTTTGGCTTGTAGTCTCATATAATGACACTTCAGCAGGTCTAGGCTACACCCACCATTAAAGGGGTCTTATCTAAGCAATAACTTGATGAGTGAAGACAATACAGGAGGCAGACGGCCATTATTTTTTCCTTTCGAGGGGCTGAGTTTTTGTTAATGAATCATTATTGCTGACTGTGTGGTCCCATTGAATGCAGCTCCACATATGATTGGTTGACAGGTTCCCAGTGGCTCAATTCGAAACCTATTCATTTTGTTGCTCTATATGGGGAAAAGTCATTTCTAAAGCTTTTGTAAATGACCCAGACAAACAATGGAAACATGGATAAATGAGCCCAGTGGAAGGCTTGAGATAAATGCAGCATTGGAAACCAAACAGGTTCAAAGCATTAAGCAAATGGATGGGAAATGCACAGTTTTAATTTGTGAAATATTAGCATATATATGACATCTATTTGATGGGTTTACTCATCAATATTTATCAAAATGGATTTTAACAAGCACAGGAAATCATCATTTTTTAGGATGATCAGAAGTAGCTTGTAACACGACACCAGCATGAAACCTTAATCCCACCAGCAGAGGAAACAAGGAAGAGAAATTCAATGCTTTAAGAGCTTCTCTACACCCTGATGGGATTTGGATTTAGCTCTGCTCCATAAATCTCCTGCAGGACCTGCGAGCAAGCGTTGCTTTGAGTCCTTAAGTGTTTGTATGTGAATATAAAATGAGTGTAATAAGGTAAAAGTAAAAGACAGCGTGAACCCAGCCAGTTTAGTCCGACACAAACACTGTATACCTGTGTAGCCTGAAGTTTATAATTAACTCTCTGACTAAACATTAAAATCTATTTGTAGCGGTTAAGAGCGACACCATACGATCTAAAGTCTGTAGTTTGATTCCACCTTTTTTGCACATCACCCATCCTCTCTCATCTGTCATCTCTGTGTTATCTACTTATAAAGAAAGGCTAAACTGACCAGAATTATTTATTGCTCAAATGTTTTTTATTAAAGCCACACTGAACCACAGCACACTGGATTTTGTCATGGTTTTTACATGGGTGATGATTTAAAGGTTTGCAAAAAGATGTAGGTCGAATATATTTGACTCAAAAGATCAAAATAAACACAAGGACACGTTATATTGATTTGAGCTCATCACAGTAACGCCCTCTCTTCCTCTTGAGTAGCTCCAAGGTTGGAAAAATCTTTTCCTTCAACACAGGGACAGTATCACACTTTCCTGTTGTATCAGCATTGACGCATTATAATGTTTGTATTGAGTGAAATATCAAAGCCTATTTATTTATCAATAGTTCATGGAGGCAACATATTTAGCATCTTTCAAAAATGTCGGAATTGCGACGTTAAAAAATACAGATGAATGTGTTTGAACAGTGTGGCTTGCATAGTGGCTCAGTGAGGTTCGATGGGTTGATGCACTGTAGTGTAAAGTATTGTTTATGTGCTGTATGTTTGTGTCACTGTATCGTGTAACATATCTAGCAACTCAAGTTTTTCTACACTCAGGGTCCATGTTTTTCATGATTCCCATATTTGTCGGATTTGCCTTGTTTTATAATGAGTCATCTAAAAGTTAACTGTTTATTCACATTCTAAATATTAATGTATTCTGGGTATTTCCAGAGGTACAATACGAGGGGGGAAATTACTTTGAGCAACAATTTTATTTAGGAACATCTTGGTATATTTCATACATAAAAAGGCTAAAAACATTAGATTCCCTAAGGTAAGATATCGTGCACACAGCAATACCCCTGATTAGTTATTGTTGTTTTCACATTAAAGCATATGAAGACTAAATGTCATAACTACAGCTCAACAGATAATAAGAATTACAGGTTAAAAGGCAAACTTTAGAAGAGGCAGATGTAAAACACACCCAGCGGACAAAAGAGGGTGGACCTGGTGTAATGAGGGAGGCCGTTCCTCACTCTGAGGGCAATAACTAAAAGTAAAAGCTTTCTTCTCTGTCTGATGAACCCGAAAGGTCTTAAAAGGTTCACTGAAGAGATAGAAAAAATGTACACAGTGGTCAAGTCACTTTCATGCCAATCAGAAGAGAAACCAGGAAACTGTAGTTCCTCATTTTCCACCTCTCACTTATTTGAGTGCCAAATACAAAAAAAAAATGCACAGTTTTCACTTTTACAAACCACGTATGGGCGAATCAGTCTTGTGAATGGAAAAAAATATCAATGATTCTCTAGTACACAAATAATGGATAAAGCTAGCATATCACAATTCAGTTTGTTTGAGTCTCGACAGCGGATATCAACTGAGGGGAACTGGCAAGTTTAACAAAATAAGGGTAAAGACAAATATAAAAAATAGATGTGCTTCTGTAGAAGGCATTAATATATGAAAAGGTGATTACAGTTAGCTAAAAGGGTGTAGCTCCCTTTTTATATATAAAAACAAAAAGAAGGTGACATATTTTTTCTGTTTGATGGAACTGATTTTAGAAACTAATAGGGTTGCCAGTTGAATTCTTGAGGGCATGAAAGGTGGGCATGTTCTTCCGCCCGCACCTTTTCGGTCTACACATTGTCTTTATTAGTTTTTTTGCCCTTATTTATAGTTTGTAAACTTATTTCTTTGTTTTTAGTAACCAATCTTTTGTGGGTAAAAACACATTTAGTTGTAAACTGAAGTGAACAACTCCACGCAGCCTTTACAGTACACATGCTGCAAATCAGAGAACAGGAGGCTACACGGTGTGTAAAGTAAAGTAAATGAGTTGCTTTTACAACAATGTGTTATTTCAAAAATATTTGCAGCCTGTTTTTTATTTGTTGTTGTTCATGATTAACCCACAGTGGTGTGCGGTTGTGTTTACAGGGAGACTGTGACCTCCAGCGGAGGCCAGGGCCCTGCTTATATTTCATTGCATCCTGATTCTCTGACATGTAGTGTGTTGGATGGGGGGAAGGGTAGGAAGAGGAAGAGGGTGTGTGTGTGTGTGTGTGTGCGTGTGTGTGTGTGTGTGGTTGGAGGAGGTGGGGGTGAAGAATGTTTGGTATGTGCGGACGACGACAACATGGAAGGCGGCGAGGGGGTCGCGTTGCCCTTCTGCTAATCAAACGCATCGTGCGCTTTTTTCTATCGGATCACGCACGAAGCTGCAGACACCGGACGCACCGTCGCGCCTTTAACCCAACGACACAGAGCAGCGGTGCGGGTTTGAATGCGGCGTCCGTGCGGCTTCATGTGACGGCGGACACCCCCGCACAGGCGCAGATGGTTGGGTCTGTAGTAGGTGGGACTGAGGTCTGCAGCAGGACGTCGTAGATCAATGAACCGGATCGGAGGGCTGCTCCATCTCCTGCATCTGTCCGTATAGATGTGTCACTCCACCTATGCAGGATCTATTTCTTAGTAACCATCCTCTCCGGTATGATCTGAACCCACCGGCTCATTCATAGTTCTCCTCTCGCCGCTCGGATTCCGTCTCCTCTCTCCTTTTTTTTTTTTTTTGCGATTTTTTTATTTGTGGCGGAGGGGGGGAGAAAAATATCATCTGTAACCTCCAGGATGATCTTTGCAAACACGGGCAACCCGCTGAAGACAGCCAATCGCAAGCAGGTAGGTCCCGCACACATACACGCACTTTATTATTATTTATCATTTCTTTAATCTCTGCCTACTTTTTTTTTTCTGCTCACACACACACACACACACACACACACACACCACAGTCGGAATAATGGCAGCCAGATATGACATTGGAGAGCCCTCCCCGGCTTCCATATGGAATATATGCGTTCTAATAACATCATTTTAACCCTGAATTCGTGTAATTCTATACAACAACATGTAATAAATACGGATCCACTCGTTTTAGTCCGACTTGGGAAGCTCGGTCATCTGTTAGGCTTCATGTTGAGATAAACCCAGCTTCGGGACCAGATGTGCAGCTCCTTCATTATTATGTCCATTTAACCTTGTTTGCCCAGTCGGTCGCCTGCTGTGGTCAATATGCATGACGGGAACTGTAGTATGTTTTATAGGTTAATATATTCTGGGTGAATCCAGAGAGGAGGAGGAGGGGTGGTGGTGGTGGTGGTGGGGGGGGGGGGGGGGTAGCTCAGGCTAAGGTAATGTAATGTGTGTCAGTGGGCTGGAGTGAACTGTGCAGGTCGCATCCTTCATTTTGACCTCTCAGGTGAACAAAAAAAATGCAATCGAAGACCCATCTGCTCTCCCGTCGCACCTCTTGATTTAGATGGGAGATGAGAATAGAAGGCCCCTGTGATGATAGAGATGCCTGAATCAGATTAGGTGGTTTGAGGGTTTCAGGTTTTTTATTTTTTTTTTTACCTTGCAGCCTGTAACAACCCAAATAACCACATTTCAAATCCAGCTGTAATATTTCATTGGAAGATAGTACTCGATGTCTTTGAGGACATGAATCTAAACCCCCTGCGGTGAAGCAGTGAATGAGTTTTCAGTGTAATCGTTAACAGAGGTTTAGTCTGCTATACTATTTCATATTGTGTCTGGGAAATACAGTATAGCTGCTGTCTTTAATGGAGACCATGCACGCTCTCAGAGGCCTTATGTGAACCCGAGGTGGTCTCAAATAAAGTTAGTGTGGTAATTGCATACCAACAAAAATGTAAGGCCTCCACTTGAACACATAACAGGCCGAACAGATGTTCCTGCCACAGCAATCAATTCCTCATCTGTAAAAGAAAAAATAGCTGCTGCGAATGTTCACCCGTCACAAGACTCTGGAGGGGTATTTCAGTGATTCTTGTTGGCAAGATCATAGTTATACCCGTGGATTTGGCACTTGGAGCGGATTGTCCTTTGGTTATGGACAGATGGTGTGATTCTGTCATGCCTTTGTCTTTGATCTGATCGGGAGAGGGTTTGGTGTGGCTGGGAGCTATTTTAATGAATGAGTAAGGGGAAGGAAATGCTTTGCAGGGCAGCGCGGTGTGGTTTGGCTCACAGGAATGAAGAAAACTGTAGTTTTGTGATAAACACAACGGCAGGATGTGAAGATGTGAACACAGATTTAATCAAATTGTGAATCATCAACGCCCACATCCCAGAATAAATATATTTCGTTATACTCTGTGTTTTTGAATCACATTTTTACAACAACCAGGAGCTTGAAGGTCAAACCTGACTTACACTGAGACCGGTTGGAAGAACTATATTCAAATCTTTTACTCAGGTAAAAAGTAGAGATGTTTTAGTCTAAAAATAGTTACATTACATCCTTACTACATTGACTACAACCACCCCCTATAATGTAGGGGGTGGTTGTAGTCAATCCTAGAGGTGGGGTACACCTTGGACAGGTCAATTAAAGGTGTCCTATTGAAAATGGCGCTGTATTATAAAGGAAATGTACTTAAAGAATCGAAGTCAAAGATAATCATGATGCAGAAGCCCTTAATTCAGAGGGAATAATGGTACTTGAGTACAAGTACCTCAAATTGCACTTAAGCAACCACATTACTCCAGAAAAATGCACTCTGGCCCCATGGTAGCCTGTTGTTGTCCCGATTGTTATGTGGATCACTGATGAACGGTGCTTATCACGTATGTACAAGAGCCCAACTTTTACTGCAACGCAGACGAGATGAGATGTTCTTGTGATCACCGTTGACCTGCGTTTTAAATTAGATTATCAAGGTCCCATACACGTCCTAACAGTGGGCTTCCTGTTTGCAGTCGTACCCCATGACTCCGTCCAGTCCCGGCAGCAGCAGCAACAGCAGCAGCACAGGCCTGGAGCAGCTCAGCAAAACTAACCTGTACATCCGCGGGCTGCCTCCAGCCACTACAGACCTGGACCTGGTCAAACTCTGTCACCAGTGAGTACACACACACACACACACACACACACACACACACACACACACACACACACACACACACACACACACACACACACACACACACACACACACACACTGAACACTGAACACTACACACTACAAGTATGCTTGTGTGTGCACAGCAGTGTTTTGTCACTGATATGCTTGTTTGCTGAAAAAAAAGGGGCCAGTAGCAGGCTGGAGAATTTCAAATACCGAAGTCATCCCAGTCTGACTTGATAACCGCAGACAACACACTGCCGGTGATGCTAGCTTAGCTTATCTTAGTTTAGCTTAGCACAAAGACTGGAAACAACTGTAAAACCATAGCAAGTTATATTTTACATGCAAGATTTTTAATGTCAATTTGTGAATTTTAAAGGGCTGGTAACATTAGATGTATTTTGTTACCTTAGGACAGAGCCAGGCTAGCCGTTTCCCCCTGTTTCTAGTCTTTGTGCTAAGCTAACTAGCTGAGGGTGCTAGCTTCATATTTCCTGGACAGTTAGCTATGAGAGTGTCAGCAGTCTTCTCTTCTAGCTCTTGGCATGACATTAAAAACAGGCATTTCCCAATTTAATTAGGAGCTTCTAAAAATTGAATTTGTTGACAGAATGTTTTGATGAATCACTCTGGGTTTCATCAAAACATCCTGTCAACAACAGTTATGAAGCTGTATCCTCGATGACGACAAGAGAGGTTTGGGAAATTTAACTAAATAAATAGCATTTGAAAAGCTAATTAAAAACCAAATTGAATGAAACAAATTGATCGAAAATACTTGATCAATACGTTTGAGTATTTGATGTTTTCGTGCAAAAACATCAATGTCTGTCTTCAGGATTATGCACTGGTCTAACCATAGTGTGCGCTGACACATAAAAACGCTCCAACCACATCTATAAACACAGAGAAGTCATCGCTCCACTGTGGAAGTGAAGCCAACATGACATTCAAAAGATGTTGTGTAAAGCAGCCAGGTAAACACGTTCAATACTCGATACTGCAGGCTTCGGTCCGAGCTGGTTAGTGCGGTGGACGCCATCATTAGTGGAGTTTTGTCTCCTCTCGTTCCCTCTGAATCCCGAACATATGGAGAGAGGCATTCACCCATGTAACCAGCCGCAGCAGCTGTTTGTGTCCTGTTTGCTTGTGTTTTGTTCATGCTCCCAATGGTGTTTGGCAGCACAAAGCAGAAATGAAAGCGCTTTTCATAGCAACAAGCTCTGAATGGTGATGTAAGCTAGGCATTCAGATTGCAGCTCACAGCTTGTGCCACAGTTCAACTTATTATAAAGTCAAACAGAGCCTGAAACGCTGAAATTGGATTATCAGTGTTTGGTAACATGTAGTGATGTCTCTCAATGAGCATTGCCACTTTTTTTTATCATTTCCATAAATTGTCCTTTTTCTGTTTGATATCACCGTGATGAATGAAGTTACTCTCTGTACAAATTATATCCTCAGGGACACACAGACATTTGACTGACATAAACACTACATAACGAGATGGGCCCTCAGTAGAGCGCAACCCTCCACCATGGCCCAACAGCAAATTCAATCAAGCTCCGAATTACACACATTCAGGAACATCAGTCTCTTTTTCATCCAATTTAAGAAAGTGATGGTAGTTTGTCCACATCTGCGCCAAAATGTTATGTCTTCTGTCTTGCTCCATGTCCCATTCTTTCACAGAGATTTGTTTCAATACAATCCTAGTTTAATTTGTGTTATCCTGCTAACAAACACTCAAATGGACAGAGGTGAGAACATAACCTCCTTGGTGGAGGTAATGAGAAGGCTCAGATATTAGTCCTCTATTTTCATGGAGGTTGTTTTTTTGACAGTAATCTTTATGTTGATGTTTGCTCAGGTATGGAAAGATTCAGTCAGCAAAGGCAATCCTGGACAAGACAACCAACAAATGTAAAGGTCAGTAAGGTCATTAACTCACTGTAGTAGCCGTCATTGTTCAGCTCTGTTCGATAAGAAGCAAATCTATATTTAATGTCATCATTGAAATCCCAGTATTGGAGCGTATCTCTGCTGCATGTTTAAATATGGAGGCTAATACATGTTTTACCTGATCCATCAATGGAACAGTCGTTTTTAGTTTGTATGCTGTGTATGACTATACATGACTGCAGATAATTCCTTTAACATGTTCCATGTGGTTTGGAATGAATTTCAGCTCATGATTTTCCACCCAGTGTGAAAACCGATTGCTACGTCTAATACTTCCTCAAGTTGGGTGATCCATCACTGTGAATATACCAACAGTGGCTATGTCTGCTTTTATTTTTGTCAAACAAAATGTTGTGGTCTGACACCACAGCTGAAGTATGTTGATTTACAACCCCTGCACTGCATTACAATGCAATGATACCAGACAGTGAGTTTGACTGAAACAAAAGCAGATTATGATGGATTAGCCTGCTCAAGAGTCGCAGATTTACACAGTATTGAAAATACATAGGAACCAGTGAGTGACGGGATGATGGGAAAACATATTCATGAATCAGAAAGAGCCGGGTGTGCTTTGGAAAATGGTGAAAGGTCATGGAAAGTGTGTGCAATTTATCATAGACATAGAAACAGTTTGACATTTTGACTTAACGTCTCTTAATTGAATTGAATGAATCCCCTGTAAAACCTCAACATGTCATTTACACACCTCAGTTACAGTTAGATACAGTTTTGTACAGATTAAACAAAAAATGGTTTTCTTACATTTAGAAAGGGCCAGGCTTTCTGTTTCCCTCTGTTTCCAGTCTTGATGCTAAGCTGAGATAACTGGCTGCTGGGCCTTGCTACGTATGTACCCAGAGAAAAGGAACATTTAAAATACGATCTCTTATTGGTCTTTATTGCCTTTTTCTCCGAGACATAACTCGTTTTAAGGTCATTGTGAGATTTAGATCCTCGGTTAAGATGTTAAAATGGTCCTATTTCTGTCTCCCTCCACTAATGTTTGTTTGTTTCAAATAATACAATTCTCGAGACAAGATTAACAAAAGAAAGCTTGATTGGCTCGCTCGTGAGCCCACACAATATCTGAAATTTGTCTCAGTAATCACATTTAAGTCTAAAGAAAACTGAGCAACCAATGAGGACAGCAGAAGATCATTTGTCTTAGATTACTCAAGTCTCTTGCTCCTTAATTCTTTAAGGAGGATTCTAAAACAAATTTTAGACGTGAGAGCGGTATCAAGCTTCTCATCAAAGGGTTGAACTGGTACTTAAAGTAACGCAGAAACCAATGAGAGAAATCAGATCAGAAGTAGTTTGCATAAATTTAGACAACGACATCATTGATTCATAATGCAAAACACATCTCAGTGTATTTACAGTATCAAACAATGAACCTCAGTGTATGATCAATCCCTCAGTAACAGTCTTCCATTTACAATAGGTGGTTTGCCTCATTATGTGTTGACTGATCATGTAAATACTGTTCTGCCAAATACAGGTTACGGCTTTGTGGACTTTGACAGCCCAGGAGCTGCTTTGAAGGCTGTGCATGCTCTGAAAACCAGTGGCATACAGGCCCAGATGGCCAAGGTGAGTTACAGCCATGTGTGTGTGTGTGTGTGTGTATATATATATATGTGTGTGTGTATGTGTGCTTGTGTGTGTGTGTGCGTGCCTGTATGTACATATTTGCCTTGCCTGCGGGGCTGTTCTTCTTTAATGTGTGCATGTGTCCGGTGTGTGTTGGCGAACGACATTCGACTGGTCATGTGACCTCAGCTGACAAGCTGTTCTTCTCGTGACCCCATTTACTTTCACTGTAGAAACCAGATGTCACGTCTCTCGCTGCCAAACAGCCCGTCAGTCAGTGTGACAGGTCACACACAGCAGCCGCAGCTCACACACAGGCACAGTAATCTCTGTTTAGTTTAGACTGTGCAGACAATGCAAAGTTTAAGTTTGATTTTATTATAACTATCACAGAGAATCACATTTTCCATTCATGCATACTGATATATTTCTGCACCAAAGCACTTTAGCTGCAGTACTACTACTCTGACTCAATTTTGATCCCCTGTGACTCATTTAAAGTAAAACACACCAGTTTTTCATTTTTCAAAACACAAACAGGATATATCTGTGTCACATCTGTGATTTGTCTCGTAGAGGACAGCGGAAATAGTCTCAATCATCAGATATTTTCTTTAAAGTCCCTTCCAGTTGCGACCCTGTTTCCTAGTTCACTGATGAGGGGTTGCTGTCTGGAGACCTGCATGTAGCCGCTCTGTTTGGAACAAACAGCAGAGCACAGTTTGTGCGGTAGCTAGGCTACGCTGCTTTCCTGCTGTTTCTAGGGAAGACCGTGGAGGCGCTGAGCTGCTGCACAGTAAAGATGAAGTGTGTTTCAGGTTGTGCATGTGTGCACAAGAGCTTCTTAGTGTTTGCTTAACCAAATGTCTTCCTCTGACCGTAAACCATTCTTCAGCTGCGTTTCAAATCCTCATCCAGCAAGACACGTTTCATACCAGAGAAAAATATATTCTGTCCAATTTGTCATTGAAAATAATCGCAGCACTGCCTTTATCTGCTCCTCTGCCTGCTGAATGAGAAACATCTCAGTTCAGATGTCACGTGCAGAACACACGATAAAACACACAGCACATTGAATATATTTTCTCTTTTCCTTCCTCTTCTCCTGCAAACAGCAACAGGAGCAGGACCCAACAAATCTGTACATTTCCAACTTGCCTCTCTCTGTGGACGAGAAGGAGTTGGAGAACATGCTGCAGCCGTTTGGCCAGGTCGTCTCCACGCGGATCCTCCGAGACTACAGCGGCAACAGCCGAGGCGTGGGCTTCGCCAGGTTAGTTTCACATCATTGATTTAATTAGGCCCTGAGGAATCACCTTTGGAGTATTTGCAGAATAAACCCACAGGTTTGACACCCAATGAACATTCAAACAACTTTCAAACAGCTACTTTTTAAGAGCAATCATTCACATACAAATATTTTCTCAATTTGTGTTAAGAATAGGAATATTTGCAAAAGATTATTATGCAATCACAACTACAATGGCAACAAGAGAGCACATATCTCTGCCGAGGCCCAACACTCCCCCTTCGAAACTCCATTTAAATTCAGTAGATGTAGATTTGATCATTTGGATCTGCACCAAATTTCACACATTCATAAATATCAGTCATATTTGTCATTAAGATCCATGAATTCTTCTCTGAGAAATGGACAATAATGTTGAAAAACATCCAGTTTTGGTGCAGTTCAGACCTGGTTTCAACATCTTCCTGTTTTACGATCACACATGCAAATATTAGTTTGACACTTTATGTCATTAAAGTCGGGCCATGTCTGGTCGTCTGCACAGGACTTCTTCTGTGTTTAAACTGCTGTCACAAGTCTTGTAATGGCAAACCGTGTCTGTCTGATCCCATGCAAGACACAGGCTGGTGTTGACCTTTGTCTCTGATGTTTGTTACCCACCCACGAACGTCAAAATAGTTTTCACACTGAATCTTAATCCGATAAACCTGCTGAGGGTGTGAAGACGAGCCGAGATGCCGTTGATTAGCTCCTGTTCTATTTACACATAAAGGCAAGAATATTTGTGTCAGAATCCAACTAGAGTGTGCAGAGTGTGAAGAAGCATTAAAACGAAGAGGACGGTCATGTTTTGAATTTTGTAAGAGGTGCGCTAAGAGTGATCCCAATGTGCGTCATGCTTACCTCTTTCTGTTCAGGATTTGCTTTTTTTTGCAGTGTAGATCAACTCTGTGTTATTTACTGATGAGTCATGGGTGTTGTTTCATCTTCTCCCCTGTCAGGATGGACACAACGGAGCAGTGTAACGCAGTCATCTCCCACTTTAATGGGAAATTTATCAAGATAGCTTCTGGAGGTCTGGGTAGGAAGGAATCTCACCTCACTGCACATTTTCCTCCACATGAAAACTGTGGAGGTGGTGATGCTTGATTGTTGAGTGACTGTTAATACGTGTTTCTTCTCTTTGTGCTTTGCTCACAGCTCCACCTCAGCCGTTGCTGTGTAAGTTTGCAGACAGTCAAAGGAAGAAACACGCTCACAGCGGATTCGCTCCCAACGGACAGACGGGGGACTTTAGACTAGTATGTGTCCACCTTTCATCTTACTATAACTTTTACCTTCTGCCAACTCCTCTATGTTAAATTATGAATGCAATGAGAATGAATTAAGTTATTATTAGTGTGGCCTGCATACAGCTGCACCCAGCTCACACACAAAGGTTCACAGGTCGTCATAAATTCACAAAAGCCAGAATCAAAGGGCTGCGTACAGCTAAATGTGTTAAACGTATATTTGTCTTATATAAATCACATTTATTATATAATCATTATTATTATTATATTAATATTATTCACTCTATTCTAGTCACAAACTGCTTGATAAGACTAAATGATGAAATTTAAAACAGTTTAAATGTTAAGCAATCCTTAATAAATAAAATAAATTGAATGCAAATGGTCTCAAATCTGTGTTTAAAGGTACAAGATACGTTGCCATATTAAAACTGACAGATTGATCATTTTCACATGTACTGAACATTATTTCATTTTGGGTTAAATTGTTATTTGGGTTAAATTGTGATAAGACATAGGAATAAGAAATTCTTCTAAGTCTAATAATAATCTTCTGTTCCCTCGCCTTAGGGTGCAATGACTCTCACCTATGACCCCTCCTCAGCAGCTATACAGAATGGGTAGGTTGTAGTAAGAGTTCATGATATTAACTTTTCCACTGCATAAATCCTCAGCTTGGTTTTGAAATACTGTCTTTTGTTTCCCAGGTACTATCCTTCTCCGTATCCAGTGACCAACAGGATAATGACTGTGCAGCCCGCGATGTCCCCCTACATGTCTCCAGTCTCTGCTTACCAGGTACTGCACAAGATCCCCTGTCTCACTCTTCCCCTCTATGTTGCATTTGAATTCATGGAGCGATTATTAGTGTGCTAGGCTCTATCTTTGCTTGTGTGTGGGTGTGACAGGTGCTACAGATGGGGGTGATAAAACTGCTCCTGATCACCTCACACTTCATCATGTAATACAGCAGAAAGCTTAGTGTGTCATACGAGTGATGTTCTCTCTCTGAGTCATGCTTTATCATAAGTGGATTCTTGCTTGATTCATCATCTTTCTATTCAGCACGAACACTTCCGACCACTGACAACATTCTTCGCTTGGAATTCATTCATTCATTCATTCATTAGGGGCTCGTTGAGCAGGGTCTAAACACACACAAGTCTGGAATAGAGTCATCTACCAGATGCTATAGACACTCATTGAATGCATTCAGGTTTTTCTGTCCTTATCCACAACTAGTTTCAACCACAGCTCACTTTTTAATCAGATGGAGGAGGCAGTTCCTCTCAGACACACCCCTCCAGCTGTCCATTAAATGGCAGCACCAACACTGAAGCAAAGATGTATATAAAAATGGTCGACACGTCTATACTTCCTCCCACTATCCAGAAATAAAGCCAAAATATCCTGCATATGAACGCTGCTATCCTGCTTACCCAGTATAGCGATGCACGCGTTATAAGTACACGTCCTGGCCCTTATACATACATACAGTAGTGCATGCCACAACCAATAAATAAATTAAGACCCCTCTTAATGTCACCACGCCTCGCTACCAGAGATCTGAGATCCTCTGGTTCAGAGGCTCAAATGACAGTGTTTCCTCAGTAGCTGCCCTAAAGCTAAGTAAATTCCCCTTCCTCCTGCTTTTGCAATTTAGAGTTTGCTGTGTCTGTCAGCTTGGTGTGGACATCGGTATAAGTATATATATCATATAGGTTAGCGGCTGCCTTACTGCAGTGACACACAAGTAACTTTCTCTTTTCTGTCTCCCCTGCTAGGTTCAGAGTCATTCTTGGGTGGCGGCTCATCAACCATACATCATGCAACACCCGGTAAGGGAACAACGGCGTTTGTTCATACTCTCCCTCCTATTCTGTGTACAGGAAGTGGGTGTGTGGCACTGCTACAGCTGAGGCTCTCGGCTCACAGTAGCTCAGTAACAGTGTTATTTTAGATCGGCCCGTTCTGCCGACGCCATCAAGCCAAACAATGTCTGAAAAACTTTCCCAAGTGTAGAAGGACAGAGCTGAGTTCTGGGAAATACAGCCACTGTGTTCTTATATACTGTAAGTGTGTGTATATACGTGTGCGTGTTGGGAATGTGTATGAAAGAGGAATGGAACAACGAAACAGACATTCCGCCCCCCCCCCCCCCCGGCCTCCTCCTCCTCCTCTTTGGATCCAGCAGGAAATGCCTGAAGCAGACAGTCTTGTGACTCTTTGACTCTTCCAACAGATGGTTTCCAGCGGAACAAGTGTCTCTGCTGATCTGCCCCCTCCCCCACTTTTTACAAGGAAATGGTCTATTCCCTGAAGGCATCATGTTTAAAGGAGTACATGCCATCTGAAGACACAGCAGAGCTGCCTATGTCATACTTTCCCTTAACGCAGCCCGGGAGCTCAGAATACTTTGCGCTCACCTCAGAAGGACATATTAGTTTACATTTTCTCGAACCCACTAAGAAACGTGTTTTTTTGCATCTGATCTTTCTGCTCCGTCTTACATACGAAGGTTTTAAACAGGGACTCATGTTATGTTTATACACATCACTCCTGTTGCAGTCTTTATGTGTTGTTAGTGTTTTATCAGAATGAGTTGATTCAGTTTGTGTAACTGTATCATGTGATATGTTGTTTAATAAACGGAGCTGCTTTGTGTTACAGGGTTCTGTGATGTCTCCCTCTGTGGATCCCTCCATGTCACTGCACCCCTCGGCCATGATTACTCAGCAGATGGGACAGCTGTCGTTGGGAAACACTGGAGCGGTGAGTGGAAGTCTGGGAGCTCCTACATCCTCACAGTGTTTATCACATTTAATCCGTCTGGTACAAATAAATATAAAACACTCACAGATGTTATGATAAAAACACCGGTTTCAGTTTGTGCTCTGACATACTTGAGTTTTTCAGCTGAAATCTTTATTTTGTATTTGTTGAATGAATTACAGTTTAATATTTTTGGTTCTCAGCCAAAATTGTTCCATATTTACAAGCTCTATTGAGGTTCGGATCAAACCTTTATTTATATATATATGTGTATATATGTATATGTGTATATATTTCAGCTGATATATCGGTATTGGAATTTTTTTTACTTCCTGAGATCGGTATCAACCCCCAATAGAGACTTCTAGATCAGCGGCATATTGCTATGGCAACAGCGTTTTCTCAGTAGCTGTATTGCACTTCCTTGTTATCACTGTGTTAACATGTAATTCTGTGTTTCTTGTGGTTTTGGTTTCCCCTGCACTATGACTTAAGAAGTGTTATATGTAAAGTGCTATACACCTAAAGTTAAGTAACACAAGATGCATGTGTATCAAGGCTGTATTTCAGGCCAGACTCTATGTCGTAATATATATTGTTCATAGTTTGGCTCTAATTTTATTTATTTTTCTTATCTTACAGTACATTGCTGCCAACCCTGGTGTCCAGGGAGCTTACATGCCTCAGTATCCTCCCCTGCAGGCACCACCTGTAAGTTTATCATGTCTTGTTCACATTCAAATCTTCATTCACCTCCTTCCCAGTGTCGTTTGAATGCAATAACAATAACTCTTTTAGAAAATTATAACACCCTGTGCCAATCCAGTCCACCTCCATTCAGGAGGCCCTGGGTTTGTTTTGAAGTGTTGGTCCTGTGAAACTATCAATTATCTCAGTGCAAACACAGTGAAGGCCGTTATTATCACGTTCTCAATGAGAGACAATGTTTTTCTTTCCAGGAAAATGGCACGCCACAGCAAGTGGACTCTTCCAACAACTCATCTCCTTACAGTCAACTCAGCAAGTAATCACAGGTGCGTTTCAGTCTCTGAATGTATATCATGCCACGTGAGAACCAGCCACTTGTTTATTTCAGCAGTTTTACGGCCACAGAAGTTACTGAGGGCTTATATGTCGTAGTATCTTCTTTATTGATGTGTGATCAATCAATGACTAAGGTTTCAACAATCAGTAATAAGCCATTAATGAAACGTTTTTTCTGGGATTTACCCGGGTTGTAAAAATACTATACATTATACTTATAAATAATAATACGTATAAAAGGTACAGATGGCATTAATCAGATTAAAGAGCAATTAAACAAAAATCCCCTTCGGACATCTGAGACATAAAAGTACAAGTTATAATTTAACTTAAAATTCTCTGTCACTGGAAAATCCAGATTCTTTGAAAAGGTTAATATTTCCCTTTTTATTTTACCTTTGCACACTGTTAAGACTTCAGTGTATGTTTCATATTTCCACATCACACATCATACACACTATGTAGGTTGCATGTTGCACCACGTTCAGCCATCTCAAATTCCTGCTCAGACATGTTGAAGGGATAGTTCACCCAGAAATGAAAATTCACTCATTATCTACTCACCCCTACGATGATGGGGGTGGGGCGGGGGGTGGGACGTGACGTGTCAGAGTCAACAAAACCCTTTTGGAGTTTCAGGGGTAAATAGTGTAGCTGATTAGTGACCTATCTTCAGACTTAATAAAACAACAGAAAAAACACAACACGCCTCCATGCTGCTCGTGTGGTGTCATCTAAGTGTCCGCAAGCCCCGACATTCATATTCGACTTGAAACAAGGTCATTTACACCGTGTTTTTAAGCCTTTAAGTCCACCAGAAGTGGCTAATCGGCAAAGGGGCGAGTAGATAATGAGTGAATTTTCATTTTAGGATGAACGATCCGTTTAAACTCAGGTTTAAGGGGAGCGTGAGGGAAACGTTTTTCCCCTCAGAAGAAAAATGTGAAAGCCGTCTCATACAGTCAAGCTCTGCAGAAAGTCAATGATAAAAAGATAAGATAAGATAAGCTAACGTAAACTAAGCCATGGTTAGATAAGATAATTTATTATTATTATTCGTGTATTACAATAGCCCACGTACAAAATAAATACAGGTAAAGACTAACATTGATAAATGATGATAAACTAATCTATTTGTTATTAAGACTGTATAACGCTCCTGTATTAAAAGCAGCGTTCCTCTGTTTTCTGTTAATATTCGTTTACAGTGTTTGTTTCATTTCTGTTTGTTTCATTTCTGTTTTCTGTGTCTTTACACTCAGGCTGTTTTCCTCCACTCTGTGAGCCAAACGGCAGGTGAGGAGATCACAGTGAAAGCAGTCACCGCCTTCTCTGATTGGACCAGACACGTGAACTTTTTTTGCACAGCCCCAACGTTTGTGGTGGAAATGAGGACAGTGTAAATGGACTCAAGCAGTCGGCTAATCACAGAAAAAAAAACAAAAAAAACTAAGAAAAAGAAGAAGAAGAAAAAAAAAAAAAAATACGAGATTTATTTTGATAAGAAACAACATGCTCTTCTTTTTCTCTTTTTTTCATGGATCCTCGAAACCAATACCAGAGGATCCCCGGCCTCTCCCGTCCTTAGCCACCCCCACCCCCCCCCCCCCCCCCCCCCCCCCCCTTCCACCTCCCCACACCCCCACACCCCAGTATGATGGGATATTAAAATGCATGAGATTGAGCTACCCTCCAAACCCCCCTTCCCCATTCAAGGTTTCTATGATTTTATAGTTCCTTTATTTGTGATATATGGAAAAACCTTGCAAAACGTTGTTTGCACTGAAGTTTCATGTTTCCGAATAGCTTCTTTTCTTTTGTTTTTTTGGGGTTTTTCAAAGTGGCCACAGAAAAGCTCACAGAATCAATTTATGCTCAACTGTACTTGACAGCTGACCATTTCATTAGGGAATTAATGAATTTATTATCGGAAACGGTGCCTTCCTTCCTCACGTCACATCAAACATCCTCCAACATTTTCTTTTCCATCAAACTTGATCAGGTGTCATATTTCTAGTATTTCTATCTGATTGATTAAATGTGTGTGTGAAATCACAGAGATTTCTATTGTTCGAGTGTTTCGCTATCGAGTTATGTGGTAGCAATAAAGACAATGAGAACCCCACGGCAATACTAAGAAAACAGAACGGTGGTAAACTCAGAGCAAGGTAATTCCTTATTCTCACTTTTCCTTCCTTTTTTTTTTTTTATTTCAAACTTTAGGATGACATGAATCAGGAGCCGTACTTTTATGAAATTACGAGTTTTACACCCAATGGGCATCTTTTAGGAGTTTTGTTTTTTCTCTTGTGGTCAGCTTGACCAAGTGATCTACCTCATGGTTCTGCCAGAGCCGGCTGGTGTTGTGGGGTTTGCAGGTAAAGCCCCTTTTTCATCAGCGTGGACGAAGCAGAACAAAAAAAGCCACGCTCAGGAGCTGGCTGAATCGGACTTGTACCGTTTTTTTTGTCTCTCAGAAACTTTGTGCTTCGCCTCGTCTTTATTCGTCACCACATCTGTCCCGGTTGTTTCTTGTTTTTGCACGACGTGATGAGTGTTGTTCGGTTGTGATGCTCCATTTTAGAGATTCAGAAGTAAGACAACTACCTGCTTCTCCCCAAGAGTAGTTGGTTTACTGTGTGTTTGAAACAAATGAATGCAGGCTCCATGCATTCATTTGCTGCATTTCTTCTGCCTTTGCCATTTTAGAGAGATCTTAGACGACTCACCACTTTCCCATCACCTTTTGTGTTCGCCCTTTGAAAAAACAAATCACTAATCCTGGGTTACGGCTGTAAATCTCTCCAGATTAGCCACATTTTGGTGAATTGGTAATAATAATATGCCAATCTGGAAGAGTTAAAAAAGTAACTTGAATCTTGCCTGCTGCAAAATAAAGTGCAACAATCACGCATGAAAATCAGCAGTAGTTCATTTTAATTTGATGGAAGTTGAAAATCACATGGCTGACGACATGTGATTGAAAGGTTGAATAAATTATTTACGTTTAGGGCCAAGAGTGGAAAAAAAAGAGGGTTTTTTTCCTTGCTTTTTTTATTTTCTTAAAATTTATGATTTCCGATGTAAGAAATTGACTGAGAAACAAGATGTATGGTCACAGCTGTATGGTCACGGTGCTTCTCCTCAATCGGTTGTACTGTAGCTGTAAATGCTCACAGTAGGAAAATACAAGCAGTAACAGGCTCTTTTTTTTTTTTTTACTGAGTGTACTTTCTTATTCTGAACACTTGTTGCTGGAACTAAACAAAACAAAAAAAAAAAGGAAAAATATAAATATAAAAAAATGTTCATGTTATCCTCATTGCTTCCCCGGTCACCTTCAGCTGATTCTCAAACGATCTTCTCCTCGCGCTCCTTTGAAAAGACTGGAATAAAATCAGTGCTTAATAAAAGGCTCTTCTCTTTCTCACACCCGACTCCTGACTGGTCTTTTTGTGTATGTATTTTCTTGCTATTGCACATTCGTCTTGAGGTTTAAATGATAGAGACAATCATAGATGAATAAATAGACATATGGGATGTAGTGTCAGCTGGGATTGGCTGCAGAGCCGGAAGAGATGAGCAAGTACAGCCAATGGATGGATCTGTTAGTCTGTTTCACACACATTGTCCCATGGAAATTCCAGTCATGCTTTAGCTCATTGCTCAATACTTTCCATCTTCCCATGTACCCCATCTGTGGCCCATTCATTCACACGTTAATCTCATTAACATTTGCAGCTGTGGATTAATGACACATACACATTTGATATGTGTTCGACTCTTTGGCGCCAGGCTTCAGATACGGAGGAAATACTTATTAGTCGGATAAAGTTATTGGTGGTTCTTTGTTTTTTTTCCTCCATGAAGTAGGTTATGTTTGTTTGTTTGTGAGCAAGTTAGAAAAAAAACAACTGGATGTATTTTGTGGCAATTGGGACATGGGCCGAGGAAGAATCCATTAAAATGTCGGTATGGATCCAGAGCAGGGGGGTGGATTTAGGATCAAGGAACAGCCCATGATTAAAATACATGATCAAAATGAATCAATACAATGCAACACTCAGACATGATACACAGCCACAGATGTGATTTTAAACTAAATCTAATATGAAGTGGAATGATTACACATGATCACAGGTTTGGTTCGTTTTAAGCCATGTCTTCAGTTTGTATTGAAAGCTCAGATAATTAGAGTTAAAGGAGACATGATGAATCTGCTTTTACACGCTGAGCCATATTCTGCATTATGGGTAAATTAATCTTTAGGTCTAAAAATGACCTTTGACCTCTTAATCCCAAATCTAACTGATTAACACTCATATAACAATAAAATAACAAGCTGAGATTTCTGGAAATCTTTAAACCTTTTATGATTAAATCTTTTTTTTTTAAAAATTTTTTAAGTTAAATAATCCTCACAATAATCCAATGTCCACTTCATTGATCAATGTATGGGGCTTTACTGGTGTATGGCAGCAGGGGGCGCTGTAAGACAGATCTGTCCAACACCTCCAGACTCAGATCATTTCCTCTGATCCTATGTATATAAGCTCTGATGGATCGGATGATGAGTGAGGGCTACATGCGTGTGCTCATGATTCTCTCCTGCACTATTTCAGGAACTCGGCCTTTGTAGTTTCACTCTTACACCGGATCTCCCTCCTTAAGCTCCGACTTAGTGCGGGCTGATCCCGGAGACATAAAGGCACCATGCCCCCATCTCTTACCAGTCAAGAGGATCAAAACCACCGGGGTGCAAGATTAGCCATCGCACCCACTGCCACCCTTCTAACCCCAACTCCAGGAATATATGTCGCATGCAGCCCAAGCACACACAGACACACACACTTGTCAGTCAAGTGGCTATTGTAAGGACATCAACCCTTTGAACATAAGATACATGCCAAAGTAGAGTCTCTCTCTCTCTCTTTCCTCTCCTCCGCTCTCTGTCTGTCTCTTAATTCTCCACAGCTGAGGGGACACATGGCATTGATCCCTCGAGAAAGCCCAAGGTCAGACTTCGGGCACAGACGTTAAAGACGGGAGGCCTGCCACAGTATCCGATATCATTCATTTAGTGTGATACACATCAGTGATTCAACACATGGGATGCTTCCTTAGAATATAACACTGTTACCGTCACTGCTTGTTACGCCATCATTACCATGTAAATCTGGGACACTGCATTTTGATTGACAGTATGGGGATGTAACTGATGATTACTTTCCAAATTTTTCCTCATTGGAGGACGATTAATGTTGATACTACATTGTAAAAATACTCTATCAGTGGATTAAAAAAGACGTTTACCTGTAATAGAGTATTTTTACAATGTAGTGTCAACACTTACATTCAGGATCTGCTTCAAACACACATGCTGATCTGAAGAATCACTGTGCGTTGAAAGGTGGTTTTACAACAAACTAAAACAATGTTTATCTTTGCACACAGCATGATACATGTCCTCTGGCACCACCATGAGGTTTTTGTCTTAAGCTTTTAGTGAAAATAACTGCTCATAATTATTTGTCCTTAAATTCTTTATAACAAAATACCCACTAATCTAATCAGCAGCACCTGCCCTCTGGTGCTAATGAGCAAACGTTTGCATGATACCACTTGTCGAACGTGTAAAACACGACAGCTGCTGAAGATCAATATGCTAACACATTAGCTTGCTGTGTTTCTGGGTCGGCTGCAGACAGATAGTCTTGTTCTTATCTGAACAGAGGGGCTGAGCCTGAGGATAGTGATTGTAAAAGCCTTTGAGACAAATAGTGGGATTTTGGGGGGTTCGTAGTTTAAATAATTTGACAGGGTGGGGCCTATGTACGTTTATCTTGCTCCACTAGCATGTGCATGTGTGTGTACACCTGCATTCCAACCATTCCACTGTAAAAAGGCGGCTGTATTACAGCACTAGCTTCCTCCTCGTCCTCCTCCTCCTCACTGCAGGAAGTAATACAAGTTCAGCACACCCACCCACCCACCCACACACACACACACATACACTGTGTACTTCTATCTTAGTGAGGACACTTATTCGCATAATTAATTCCCAAGCCCCGTAGCCTAACCTTAACATAAACCTAATTCCATCCCTAACCCTAAAAGCAAGTCTTAACCCTCAAACAGCCGATTGAGAGTGGGTCAGAATGTGAGGACCGGCCCAAATGTCCTCACTTCGTAGGCTCTATAGCTCACAAAGATATCTATACACACACACACACACACACACACACACACACAATTCAAACTTACAGAAAATGTCTGTAGCCCCCAAAAAAGCTTTAGCCTCCACAGCTCAACACGAGCACATCAGTTAGATCATCTCTTAATAAAGAAGTTCACTCCTGTGGTGGTCGCACAGCCGGGCAGTTGTTACTGTCACTCATTATCATCACAACCTCCCCCCTGCACACTCATGCACACACACACACATATGCACATACACATCCTCTCACACACACACACACACACACACACACACATGGGCAAGTTGGAGCCTGTACAAACACCCACACATGACCCCAGTGTGCACGTACACACACTCACCCACTTTCCGACACACACACTCACACTAACACTCACACAAGCACACACGAGCCAAGGAGCATGGGCAGCAGGGTCACCCTAGCGCCATGCTTCATAAAGGGCGCCGTTACAATAGGTTTACTGTTACTCTGAGGACTGCCGGGATACAATGGGACTGAATGTATCGGCCTGATGCTTCTCTGTTTCTCTCCATTTTTCACTTGATGACCAGGAAGACAGACTGAGACGGGACAGCATGGTATCAGAGGACGCCCCTGAAGGTGAGCTGATTCACTGACAGATTACACCTCCATTTCTATGCATAGTAAGAGTGTGGTGCTGGGAAAGAGACATGAGGGGGAATAGTTTATTGATGGTTGAATTTTGATGAGGCTGATACTGATATGCTTGACACTTCTGTCACATACATGGTTCATTTTTCTCGGACACCCTGAGCATCCAACCCACTTGATCTCATCCAGGACATGAAATAACTGTAAAAGGAGAAGTTACAAGAAGAGTCACAGGAGTTTGGTGTCATTATGTTGAGATATTACTTGATAAATTTAGAAAATAAAAACAAGTGATGAGAAATGAAGACTGGAGAGGAGAGAGCAGTGAAAACCAAAGGTAAACAAGCAAATGATCCAAGCAGAAGGAAGCACGGATGAAATAGCAGTTTCACAGATGGACCCTTCCCAGAAGGCTACTGGGTAAGGTGCATCAAAATACAGAGAGCTGAGGGGAGAGGGGGGGTCTCACTGAAAGAAGAGGAGAGGGGTGAGAGGGGGTTTGGGGTAACAGATGGGGACTCACCCAGATCCAGAGGGGTGTGGTGCTGAATTGTGAGATTCCTCAGAGTTGGGACAAGCTACGAAATATTCGGGCCGCAGCTGTCAATGGCCCAACACCTACGCAACTGCACCCTCCTTCCCCTGATATACAGACACAGTCATTCAGTCATTCAGTCACTCAGTCACACAGTCATGTTTCATATCTTGTGAAAGGCCTGCATGGTTGTTTTTGTCAAGCCAACAACAACAACCATGCAGGTTCAGGTTCTTGTGTTGTTAAAGATTAACATATCTTCTACTATAGCGTCTGGGTACTGGGAATCTACAGGTTTTATTTGCTTACGGCGTGGCCTGTCTGGATTCTATTACTCTTGTTTGGCCAAAGTTCAGTCGGCTATGTAACACTGTGGATACTGTTATAATTAATAATATCCCATTACAAATAAAAGCCTTCAAATTTCAACCAGAAAACGTGCTTACAGTATCAAAAGTAGTACTTGTTCTGCATGAAGGTATATTGTTACATTATAAGATTGTTAAGATTTCAATGTGTAAACAGCATTTTACTGCTGGTTTTGGTGGAGGTAGTTTTAACCATTGACATTAACAGTCGGGTATTTTTGTTCAGTGGTTTAAAACCAAGGGGTTGATCCCAAAATGTCACCAGAGAAAACTGAGGGGCCGTAAGATGATTTAAAAAAAGGTATAAAATGAGAAAAAAAAAAAACCGCTGAATCATGCCAGGATATGTCTGTTTATTAAGGCCTCAACAGCCTTGTATTGTATTGAACTGGTGCGTTGCTGTAGTCTGAGCACAGGATTAGAATGTTAATTAAAAAATGCCAGTGCTTGACCCTAAAAATAGTTCAATTACTTTCGTGTTTTGAGATAACATTATGCTAAATCATAACTCTAGCTGGATCTAAAGATGGTCTCACAAACATTCACATTGAGCCTGTCAGCTTTAAAACAAGGCACACGAAGTCAAAACATTATGAATTAGTTAGTCACGATTATAACTTAGAGACAAACAAATATGAAATACTATACAATAAATTATACTACAAAATAAACCAGACGAACAAAAATCGAAATTTCAAAGTAAAACACAAACTAAATGACGGATGGGGTCAAAAAATCTAAACGGAAAAAAAGAGATATAGCCTGTAAGACTCTGAGCCTCTGAAACTATGAGATACCAAGTCACGTAAATAATACATCAAATAAATGTGCCTTAGTCAGCACACACACACAGCCACACACACACACACACACACACACACACACACACAGCCACACACACACACACACACACACACACACAGCCACACACACACACACACACACACACACACAGCCACACACACACACACACACACAGCCACACACACACACACACACACACACACAGCCACACACACACACACACACACACACACACAGCCACACACACACACACACACACACACACACACACACACACACACACACACACACACACACACACAGCTATGAAGTCTCCTCGCGCGCACCTGAGCGGAAGTGGACATATAAAGGCAGCGCAGGTGAGCGCGCCTCCCAGCTCCTCGTCCTGTGAGCAGGTATCGCGGGGCGGTAGTGCGCTCCTCCCCAGCCTGTGGTGCACTCGGTTCAGGAGCAGCGGGGACATGTCGCAGGGTTCGTGTCAATCCGGTAAATATGAGACAACTTGACAAAACTCTTCTTCTGTTTCCTGCCAACCAGTCACCTCACGGGATAATGGTGCTTATTCTGCTGAGCCTGATTCTCCGCTACTGGATCAGCAGCGTGGAAGGTAGGAAAAAAAACTAAAACAAGGGCAACACGTTTATGATGAGACAATAAAGAGTCACAGCTTCCCAACAATATGCCATAAATCCTGTTTTGGTATTTATGACTGGTTAACCTGCGAATATATTGTGAAAGACATATTTCAACGGTCAAGGGTTTTACTGCACTTGATAATATTCAATAAAGTAGTTATAGGTCACATATTAATGAATGATTCACACTTTAACTTAAACTTCTCTTTGACATTTTATCACGTCCTACAACGTCACACACTTGGGGAACTCAGGTGGTTCCTGTTTCCTTGACCCTAACTGTGTTCACGTGTGCCACAGGATTATGTTCGACTGGCAGTGCTGGGACTTGTGACCAATGTCTGCAGCTCAGTCCTCACTGTGCCTGGTGCTCACAGGAGGTAAGCAGCCAGGCGGGTTTGCGGGCATGACACCACCTTGCACTTTCGGATTATTACAGACTGTTATGCTATGAGCAGGATTTAATAAAACTACTACTACCTTTACTTCATCTCTCAGAACTTCACAGACTGGTTCTTAGTCAGCGAAAGATGTGACACACTGGATATCTTGGTAGAAAAGGGATGTGCCAGCAGCCAGCTGGAGTTCCCCGTCTCCGAAGGTCAAATCCTCCTTGATCTCCCACTCGGGAAGAAGACAGACAGCGCTAACAGCACCCAGATCTCTCCACAGAAGATGGCCCTCAAGCTGCGAGCTGGTATGCAACCCAAAGTGTTTTTGAACTGTCTCCAGGTAGAGGCCCCTCGTTTTCAGACAAAAAGTAAGGTGTGTGATTTTGATTTTTGCACAGGCAGTCAGGTGACGTTCCAGGTCAAGATTCAACACACAGACGACTATCCCGTGGACTTGTACTATCTGATGGACCTGTCAGCGTCCATGATCGATGATCTGGAGATGATCAAAGACTTGGGCTCCTCTCTGTCTAAAGAGATGGCCAACCTCACCAGTAAATTTCGCATGGGCTTCGGTTCTTTTGTGGAGAAGCCTGTGCTGCCTTTCATCAAGATCACCGAGGAGGAGCTGGCCAACCCCTGCAGGTAAACGACAAAACATCAACAACATCCTCAACCCTGAGATTCAACTTTCCTAATGTTTGTGTCCCGGTGTGTCACAGTGAAGTGCGCGCAACCTGCCTGCCAGCGTTTGGCTATAAACACGTCTTGTCTCTGACGAGCAGCACCGACAAGTTCAACGAGATCATTGTAAAGCAGCGTGTGTCTGCAAACATTGATTTGCCAGAGGGTGGCTTTGACGCTATCATGCAAGTGGCCGTTTGTGGGGTAAGATGCAATTTTTTTTTTTTAAATGTATGAACCTAGACCGTGGTTAGTTTGTGATTCTGTGTTGTGAGTGGCCCCCTGATGAGGATGTGTTGCCTGATAGGACAAGATAGGCTGGAGGAATGATTCCATGCGTTTGCTGGTGTTCGTCAGTGATGCAGACTCACACTTTGGGATGGACAGTAAGATGGCCGGCATCGTGATTCCTAATGACGGCCAGTGTCACCTGGATGTCAACAATGAGTACTCCATGTCCACAGTGCAGGTAAACCCACAATGGTCCCTATTGTTTTATTTTCATTTCAGAAAAACAAATCATACAGAAATAGTTTTTTTTTGCATTTTCTTTCTACAAACCCTCAGTTTTCTGACTTTAATTCCACGAGTCATTATAGGCTCAGCTGTGATGATCACCACTGCCTCACTGTACACACTCACTGTTGACATATCACCGTGTTTTGTTGTTTTCAGGAGTATCCGACTCTCGGCCAGCTGATTGATAAAGTCATGGAGAACAACATCCTGCTGATATTTGCTGTGACGAAGGAGCAGACACACAACTATAAGGTAACAGCTCCGTCCTGTAAAGGTATACATCTCGTTCTTCTAGAATAAATCCACCCTGGAGAACTTTGAGTGAGCACAGTTTTTTACTGAGGTTAACATATTCATGCATTGAGCTATATTCTCATTCAACCTGTTAGAACTAGCCCTGTTATCGTCCACAATCCGTTTTGAACTGTGAGCCAGGTCTGCCCAGATTTGTAACGTTACTTGTGCTGTTTCTCTGGTTCTGTGTTTGTTTTTGTTTTTTCCATCATAGAACTATGCAAATTTCATACCTGGCGCCACAGTCGGAGCTCTGGCGACAGATTCAAGGAACATCCTGGAACTGATTGTAACAGCGTACAAAGTAAATTAACAGTCCTGGTGATGTGGGTGTGCAGGTAGTGTGTGTGTGTGTGTGTGTGTGTGCAAGCACTGGTCATGTGAGATAAAACTGAGAACACCTGCTGTAATAAAAGCAGAAAATAACTGTTGAATGTAATTCAATCATAATTTCCAACCTGATGGTTTAAGCTTCAGCCAAGTTTTATCCAAACACACATGTAAATTTAAAGCGGGCATGAATCACAGTGACTGACAGTATCTCTGCCTCCTCATTCTCTCGCTTTTCTCTTTTCATTCTTTCTCCTATTACATTTTTTCCGTCCACCACGCCGGTGCTTTGCTTCAGCATGTTCGACAGCGAGTCTCTTCTTGTCCAAGCCGTTTGATCTGCTCGTCCTTCCGACTCTCATTTGCCCTTTTCTTCCCCCACTCGCTCCCTCGCTCGCTCTCTCTCCCAGTGTCTCTGCGGCTCTGTACCTCTTGCACTCTGTGTCCTTTTTTTTTTTTTTTTGTAAATCTCCCTCCTCTAATTACTTCATCAGTTATGTTGCTTACACCCACGTTTGGCCGCTGCCACGTTAACCACACTGAAGAGAGCAGAGCCTGTCATCACCCTGATTGTAGATAAAAACAAAGTAAAAAGAGATATTTAGAGATAGAGGACAGATGATGAGTATTTACACTCACCTACAGTTTGGGATTAATGTTTGTTTCTCAGTGGATAGATCGTTGAGCCGCCCCACTTCAATTACCCTTCATGGTATTTACTGAAAAACACTTCCAAGTCTTTTGAATCTGTTTTACCTTAATCCACCTTCAGTTGGGTGTATCCCACGGCCGTCCACCCGTTTTCTCCTCCTTAGCAACGCTGGAGACACAGTACAATCACAGGCACGGCCGGAAACACACAGTTAACCCTTTGTTAGCACCCAGACAATCCGTCAGTCAAACACAGCATGTCCTCCAGCTGAGGTGAGCTCACGCTCTTTCTTTAGGCGTTTCGTATGAGCACTGCACACCTGGCACGCTGACTCACTCAGAGAGAGTTAGTTATAGGTGGGTTCAGACGTTTCCTGGCATGTCACAGGTCAGCGCAGGGTGAAAGTATAATCCCACTTCAAGCCCTGGAAACCACACCTCACGGTAACAAGTCAGAAGCAAGAATTGGTTTGATTGTTGGCTTTTTGGCTTTTTTTTTTGCTGTGTTTTCGAGGGAACCTTTCTGCTCCGTTCTTGTCTGTGCTGACGTTGGCGTTTCCATACAGGGACCTGCAATTATCATGCACTCTTTTCCAGGAACTGCGCTCCGAGATCGAGCTAGAGGTCTACGGAGACACAGAGGAGGTGCAGATGTCCTTCACAGCCATTTGCCCCAATGGTACTGTCCTGCCTGACCTAAAACACTGCTCCAACGTCAAACCAGGGGAGACGGTCAGTCGCTTTTACTCTAAATGGCCCTTTCTTTGCATTTGAATGCCACCTTTCATGCAAGCTGGTGCAATGTGGTTCACTAACAAACCTATTCATTCGACTAAAAAGACATTTTTTAAAAGAAAGTCTTAAAGGTTCAGTGTGTAAGATTTAGGTGAAAGAGATCTATTGGCAGAAATTGAATAGAAAATACTCCTAGTGATGTTTTCACTAGTGTGTTTCATCTAAATTATATCCAAAACCCTCAGGCTAGAAGCAAGAAACATCAGGCAGATAGATACATGTAGGAACACCAATAAAATGCTGGAACTCAAAGGTGTCAGGACGAGCTGGTGATAACTAAAGAGTGACTCAGAGATTAAATTCTAAACATGGAGACAATTGGGAAAAAGGTGTGACACACAAGGGAGACAAGGAAGGATCATGAAGGGAAGTGACCAACTTTGTAGATCGGTGACAAAAGGACGCATTTGTCAGTTGCATTTGAAGGAACCTGCTTAGTGGGAGAGGTGCAGCACCTGAATTTGGACACAGTGAATATATATCTTTAGTAATATGCATATCGGGCCCTGGTGTGTATTTAGGCTTTAATGACAGAGACGAAACCTGTTCAAATTCGTTCATGGTCTTACTCTGACGTCCACTTTGCTCATCAGGTCGTGTTCAATGTGACTGTGGAGCTCCCGGGATGCCTGCCAGGAGTTCGGCACTTCTCCCTCAAAGCGGTGGGCCTGCAGGACAGTTTGGAGGTGGAACTGGAGTCTCTTTGCTCGTGCGACTGCCGGCAGCCTCCTGAAGCAAACAGCAGCCAGTGCACTGAGGGCCTGGGGGAGTTCCATTGTGGCGTGTGCGTGTGTCAGCCGGGGTTCCTGGGAGCACAGTGCGAGTGCAACGAGGAGAGCGTTTTGTTGAGCAACTGCCTTGCCAGCAATGAGTCTGAAGTATGCAGCAGTCAAGGGCAGTGCTACTGCGGCCAGTGTGTGTGTCATGCATCCAGCTTCGGCCGCATCTATGGACCTTACTGCGAGTGTGACAACTACTCCTGTGTTCGCTTCCGGGGAGAACTCTGTGGAGGTGAGTGATCGCTGACGAATGTGATGATGATCCGGTGGTGAGCCTTTCATTTGATTTCATGTGTGTCTTTCAGGCCACGGAGTGTGCGACTGCGGAGAGTGTCACTGTGAAAGTGGTTGGAAGGGGGAGTATTGCAACTGCAGCACCAGCACTGAAGCGTGCATGTCGGAGGATGGCACTGTCTGCAGCGGCAGGGGGAAATGCAAGTGTGGCCAATGTGTCTGCTCTGTACCCGGAGCGTCTGGGGACAAGTGTGAGAAGTGCCTGACATGTGGAGACGCCTGTAGCTCTGCAAGGTGAGAACACATTCAGGCCACCGGCTTTTGAAAAGTGAATACTGGCTCAGTGTAAAGGGTTTTTTGTCGGCTTTACCTCTTGAATTGTTGTTTCTTTACCTGAAAAGATATAAGATGTTGTCTCCTTGCACGACATGATCTGTCTGTTCTTTGGAGTTCAGACGTATCAGTTTCTGGTGTCCCTTGTTCACATGTGTCTACACCTTCCATGTGACATCAAAAGACAACTAATGTCCTCAGCAGAGCACTAAGAGATTTCCTTTCTCCTTTGCAAAGCAGCTGTCAGGCCCAGAGCCATTTGATATCACTGTTGTAGAGGAGACGGGTGATAGAGGGTGAATGAAGCCTTGGGAAAACTGGTGATAAGCGACCAACACTGTGATTCTTCTGTGGTCATTAAACCTCAAGGTCTGAGGTAAAACTGTCTTTTTTGTTTTGTTTCTCAAATTGTTTTAATACCAGGAGCTGTGTGGAGTGTCACCTCCAAGATAAGGATGATGCTGAGCTTTGTGATCAAAGGTGCAGCGTTCCTAAAATGTCCATCAACACAACAGGAGGTAAATCGTCACTTTAAATGGAAAGATACATTTTTGTTGAGTTATTTTAATATACAAGTACAGTTTGTCCTTTTTTTGTTACTCTGTGTGCTGCCTAACCCCAAAAGAAGGGTGTTGTTTTCATCCCTGTGTGTCTGTACAACATAACTTAACACTGCATGGATACATTTTTACCAAACTTGTGGGATTATTATTACATCCCGGGCCACATATGAAAGGCCGCCTTCTCAGCTGGCATCCTCTGACCCGCTGAAGTTTCCACCACATTCTCTTTCACCCAACATCAATAATCAACTCCATATCCCTGCTACAGCTGAATAAGGAGCTATCCCAGATTATTACTTGAGAGTATATCTCCAGATGGTTTTGCAGCCATAGATTGTCTCTATAGCTTACAATCATCAGAACATTATTCCCCATCATAACATCATGAAAAGGGACATTTTCAAGAAGTCACAATGAAGTGAGAAAATTACGTCATGCGTGGTAAAAAAATATTTTTACAGGAATCTCTGCATCCACTTGCATGCATTAACTTTTGCATTAACAAATTGGAAACATAATCTACAGCTCATTTAGATAAACCAATCATTTGTTATCTTATGTATACATGAAATTAAATTGCATTATTGCAATATAAACATGTTTTGCATTGCTCGATTGAGGTATATACAGCATACATGCAGTGTATGCATCAACCCTACTCATGCTTTTTATTTTCTGATTGCCAATGTCAAGTTCAGGGTTGGGTAAGAAACATCAAATCGTTTATGTGGGTATTTCCTGAGACGAAGATTTATATCAGAATATGGATATGCATGCATAATCAACCATTAAGATATTGTGTTTGACCGTGATATATTACACGAGGAGTCTTGTAACCTGTGATGTAAATGAGTCCGTTCTCCCGTGTGGTCATGTTTTCGATAGTGGAATCAACACAGGGCCATGCTAAGTTTCCCCATGGGTCAGAGATTTGGAGGAATGCTGACCTGCATTGACTTGTGTGTGTCTCTGAAGCCCGAATCCCCTTCTTCTTAACACAACACCATCCATGTCCATTCAGTCAGCCCTTGACAATGGGGAACATATTATTTACCTTGTCGTACAGGCAGAGCTATTGTAGTGCATGTGAATAGCCAAAGAGCCTTGTCCTCCTTTATAGAAGAGATTATTTAAAACCCACTATACTTGTGCAAGCTGAGAGGTATATCTGATTATCAGAGAGGATTTTCAGGCTTCAGCTGTGATGTACAATGGGGTGGTCCACACACACATGCACACACCAGATTGTAGTCTTTGATATGGAAATCACAACAGAGGGGAGTATATCCTTTTACATTCTCAGCACAATGTCGAAAGGGAAGGTGATACACGATGGATTTGTCTCGTCCTTATGGATATGCATGTTCACATCTCCCCTCAGATTATGACAAGAGCTCCTCTTTATCATGCAAGCTGATGACGGAGAATGAGTGTTGGATCTCTTTTGATGTGGTGGGAAGTGAGACAGGTACCACTGCCTACAATCTCCAGATGTACGGTAAGCCATAAAAAAACAACAACACAGAAAACAGGTTCAATTTAAAAGGGAGATCTGGCACGAGTCTCATCTCCTCCACCTGTCCCGTCCCAGGTTGCCCGGAGCCTCCGAACATCCCCATGATCATCCTGGGAGTCTCCCTTTCCATTGTGTGTATCGGCCTGATCCTGCTGGCTGTGTGGAAGGTGCTGGTGTCGGTGCACGACCGTAAAGAGGTCGCCAAGTTTGAGGCTGAGAAGTCAAAAGCAAATTGGCAGTCGGTAAGAGCAGGAAGTTGTTTAAAGCTGGTACTGTGTTTTCTCACTGTTCAAACCATAAACTGTATATGAGGGTCGCCAAAATGGCTGCTAGCCAAAGGGAAAACCAAAGCTTCTCAATCGCTCTAATTGGAATTAGGTTGTCAAAGGTCAAAGGTCACAGTGACTTCATATGAGTGTGGGGAAAAACTGTCGACTGAAACTGCACTGGTTGGCGGAGGGGCGGTGTAACCACTTTAATACAAATGAGAAAAGGAAGTTTTGTTTAAAAATGTAATTTTTGTTACAAACTGTTACAAATACGAATGAGCCACGTGATCCTTCTTTATGATGAATAAGCGCCTGATGTCATACATGTTTACTAGAGCGAGAAAATCTGCAGCTAACAATAGCTCCAAACAAACAAACTACTTTCAGGAATGTTTGCTAAACTAATTTGAATATCCAGCTGATTCAAAATAAGAATATTTATGAGCCACTTTAAGATTTTTATCTTTAAAACAAATGAGAACAAATATCCAAGTTTTGATTTTGGTGATAATATTTGAATGATCTTCATGTGTTTATGCTTTTTCTTGTTTTTGCTCTTCTCAGGGGACCAACCCTTTGTTCAGAAGCTCGACGTCCACCTTCAAAAATGTAACTTACAAGAACACGCAGAGAGAAAAGACTATAACCGTGAATTCCTACTGATGATAAACTGGAGACGATGCAAACCAACATCTGAGTGCACTTAAGTGTGTCTGTGTGTGTGTGTGTGTGTGTGTGTGGATAATAGACTGTATATAAAGATGGACGACATGAATGCTCCCCAAAAGTGAAGCCAAAGCATCTCGAATTGCCCCCTGGTGGCCGCCTGCTCTATAGGTCATAAACTCTGCCTGGACATGGACCGAACTAAAAGTGATAGTATTCATCAAATACGTTTTTCTCAAACATGGTTTCATTTTAGGTAGTTCTAATCACAGCAGATGTTTGTTCAAGTGTTCACTTTTTCCGATAAGTTTGGTTTTAATTAGTCATCAGATGCTATAAAAACTGGGGTAAATGTTATGGTTCACAGCTGAGACTGACTCACCATTGGTTGAGAATGTGCATGGGCAGGACCTCTGGCTGCAACTGCTCAAGGTGTGAGCTCCTATCTGACTTTTGGCTTCATTTCTGGATAGCGTAGTGAAGTGGAGACGCGTCGTCCATCTTTATTTACACTCTGTTGCGTGGATCTATCTCTGTGTTGATTCAGAGATGCCAGAACACAGTTGACGACACTGTGAATGGATGAACACTACATGATGAACTTGCTGCTGTCCAAGTGCACTGTCCATGTACTAAACACTGCACTCTCCTGTTGCATGATCCTGCAAACGTACACTGATGTTTGTCCACTGTAACATGCAGCTTGAAAGGAGGAGTCTACACTACGAGTGGTCTACTACTGAAAAAAGTCTTTAATTTTAATGAATGTAAATATACTGGTGGATGATTGTGATTTTTTTTATATATATATTGTGCTTGATGTTTTATTTTAAAGAAAGGCTGAGCCTTTCGTGTTTTTTAGTGACATGGCACATAAATAAAGCAGAGCTCTGACTTGTGAAAGGATTCTTTCATTGTGTGTCTCTCAAATCAGACAGATATTGATGACACTGATTAGATCAGGTTTCAGAGGAACACAATTTAAAGTGGTTTTAAGGAGAATTCAGTGAGAACTGAGGCTTGAGCAAAAATAAAGGGATGACTCAAAAAAAGTGATCCCACACATTTGTACTTTTGGTCCAACATGTAAATTTGCAACATTCAGCCGAACGCAGACGTACGCTCACATACTCTGATCATAAACAACAGTTTACAGCTTAAACACCTCTCCCTCTTGCTCTTGATCTACTTTACGCACAGATTTTATCTATCTGTCTGTCTGTCTGTCTGTCTGTATCTATCTATCTATCTATCTGTCTGTCTGTCTGTCTGTCTGTATCTATCTATCTATCTATCTGTCTGTCTGTCTGTCTGTCTGTCTGTATCTATCTATCTGTATCTATCTATCTGTCTATCTGTCTGTCTGTCTGTCTGTCTGTATCTATCTATCTGTCTGTCTGTCTGTCTGTCTGTATCTATCTATCTGTCTGTCTCTGTCTCTGTCTGTCTGTATCTATCTATCTGTCTGTATATCTATCTATCTATCTATCTATCTATCTATCTATCTATCTGTCTCTGTCTCTGTCTCTGTCTCTGTCTGTCTATCTATCTATAACTATTTGTTTGTTTACAGAGGTCCCTCAGTCTTAGTCTGGCATGCAGCCTGTATCTCAGCTCAGTTCAGCTCGGCTCAGTTTAGCTCAGTTCAGCTCGGCTCAGCTTGGTTCAGTTTTCCTCGGTTCAGCTCGGCTCGGTTCAGTTTGACTCGGTTCGGCTCGGCTCAGACCGGGCAGCAGCGGCAGCTCCTCCGTCAGACGTGACGTCGCCGCTCGTCTGAACTTGGCCAAACTTCCCTCTCGACTCTGGAAGAAAACACCGAGCAGCAGGAGCCTCCGTGTCCGGGCGGGAGTCTCGGAATGTGCGGACGCTCGCGCTTCGACGCCGCTTCTCTCCGCCGACATGTCGACCCGGTGGTCCCGCTGCAGCGACTCTTTCTCCGTCGTGGCGACTCTTTGTGTGGCGGTGTTACTGTGGAGGAGCTGCATGTGTGTGGAGGACGCTGAGGTGCTGGAGAGGAACCAGCTCTCAGAGCTTTACAGTAAGTTCTTCATCTGCTGCAGCTGCTTCTCCTTCTAATGGCCTCCCGCTACACGACTCCACATCTTCTCTGTGTGGAGTTCCCCTCGTGTTCCTAACGTGCAGTAGATGTGCGTAAAGAAAAGCGATTAATCGTTACAACATGTCCCTCATCGTGCTGGGCTCAGGGGTTGTTTTGAAATGACCCAGTTTCCTGGAGGGTCAGTGAACCTCTCTCAAGACGCCTGGTGGCCTCAGGACAGTTTGAGTTTTATTATCTGTGAACAGTCATAATAAGACACGATCATAATACAGTCATCAAGACACACAAAGACTTTTATTTACTTTCATTCACCAAAACCAGATTTTCCACAGCTTCTGGAATTAATTATTTAAAGGAAAACACATTTTCTAATTATCTCAAGAAAATCGATGCAAGAAATAAGTATTATTTAAATAAATTACATGAAGAAAACTATATTTTCTTAAATAGATTATTTCAAGAAAACATCTTTTCTTTATTAGACTATTCAAGAAAACTATATTTTTTTTCAAATGCATTATTTCACAAAAAACAGATCTTGTATAGATTACTTCTAGAAAACATTTTTCAAAATAGATTATTTCAAGAAAACCACAGTTTCCTAAATACATTATTTCAAGAAATCCCTATTTTCCTTTTTTAAAAAGTCTTATATTTAATTTATATGTTATAGACAAAATACCTGATTAATCCATCGAATAAATAATCCAATCCTTCAGTGTGCAACAGTGACCTGGAGGAAGAGAACACTTCTCCAGCTGTTTATCTCCTTGACATTTGTATACAATGAGTTTGCATCTTATGTTTTGTCAGAATATCCACTGCCACAAAAAGAATAATTTGTTTGAGAAGATAAAAGGTTCCTCTAGATCTTAATCTACCTTCAATATTTCATAAATCTGTTGAAATACAGATCTGTGGAAAGTATGGCTTCGTTTTGGTGGAGAAACATTAAAGAGGTGAACTATTAATATGCATAATATCATAGAAAGACACTTTAGGCCATACAGTTTATTAGACTTTCCCTTCTTGCTTACACCTCAATCCACCTTCCTCTCTCTTTGGTACACAATCACATCACATCTTCACTTCCTCTTCTGTATCTCTCACCCCTCTTCATACCTCCCTCTCCTCTGCTCGACTCACCCTCCTCGCCCTGCCCCTCAACAATCTCTCTCCAGAAAAGGGCATCTTCATCCTGGAGAGCGAGCCGCTGAAACGCTGCGTCACAGTGGATCGGTCCAACCTGGTGCTGGAGGACTGCGAGCGGCCGACGCGCCGCATGCTGTGGAAGTGGGTCTCCCAACACCGCCTCTTCAATGTGGGCACCAGCACGTGCCTGGGTCTCAACATGTCGGACACGACGCAGCCCCTGGGCACGTTCGAGTGCGACATGGCCCTGCCCGTGTTGTGGTGGCGCTGCAGTGGAAAGATGCTGCACGGGGCGTCCCAGTGGAAGGTTGCCGTGGCCGGACGTTTGTTGGTAGTAAAGAAAAACTCTCATCATGTGTGGAAAAGGTACAACACAGCTAGAGAAGGGCCCTGTTCGTATCCATATGAAGGTAAACACCTGAAACATCCTGCATTTTAATGAAACAGCTCATCGGTCACATTTAACAACGCCGGGTGTTTTACTTGCAGATATCCACACTTTGTTGGGGAATGCACATGGCATGCCCTGCGCTTTGCCCTTTAAATACAACAACAAATGGTTCCACGAGTGCACGAGTGAGGGGCGTGAGGACCATCTGCAGTGGTGTTCTACCACTACTCGCTATGACGAAGCTGAAAGATGGGGCTTCTGTCCGGTCCAAGGTAAAACACAGACACTACAGAGGCAGGAAGAAAACTGATGCAAGTATGTGGACACCTCCCAACATTGTAATCCTCCCATGCACAAGTCCAAGGCCCACAATGAAGAACCGACCTAAACACAGCCCTGAACCTAAACCTGTAACCTTTAGGACCCTGATCAGACCTGGTATCTGTCCCAAGTGATCCGATCACCAGTGGTTAGTCACGTTCCCAGCACCACATCCGGATGTGGTGCTGGGAAGCATGTGGCCACATTCTGTTCGCTGTGTGAACACAAATTCATCCCGGGCCACATATGAAAGGCCGCCTTCTCAGCTGGCGTCCTCTGACCCGCTGAAGTTTCCACCACATTCTCTTTCACCCAACATCAATAATCAACTCCATATCCCTGCTACAGCTGAATAAGGGGCTATCCCAGTTGGCACATCCTAAAGTCTTGTAGAGGGAAATGTTTCCAGAAGTTTGGAACACCTGAAAGCCCTGGAACCAGGATCATGTAGATGTGTAATAATTGGGTGGTTGGGTGTGAACATACTTCTTGCCATATAAAAATAGTTTTTTTCCCCAGCTAAAACTCCAAATGAACCACACCTTTAAAACTCTAAGCATTTCTCCTGAGGCATCAGGTGATGGATGGTTAAGATGCATTCTGTGATCACAATGTCCTTTGTTGTCTCCCTTCACCCTCTTCCCATACATACACAAGAATATCATGCCACCTCTTCACATATCAGTTTCCTTTTGCTTTAAAAAAAAATCATACCTTTATTCATAGATTCCAGTTGTGAGCATTTCTGGGAGTCAAACCAGGAGCTGCACGCATGTTACCAGTTCAACCTGTACACCATCCTGACCTGGAGCCAGGCGCAGTCAACCTGCCAGGCCCAAGGGGGAAATCTGCTCAGCATCACCAGCTTGGCAGAGCACAGGTACATCAGAGGTAAGTACCTGGTTGGTTTAAAGATTACACAAAAACTACTGAGCAGATTTTCATGAAACTTGGTTCAAGGATGAGACAGAAAATCCCATAAAATGTCTGCGCGAATCCACAAACACTTTTCACTGATTTGATTTCCCTGGGAATAATTCATGGATCTTCATGGAAAAGGCATATTTAAGGGACTGATTCCTATAAGTGGGTGCAATTTGATTTAAAAATCTGAATCTAAATGTGGATTCATAGGGGGGTCAGCTTTTTTCAGCTGCTGCACAGTTAGAATATTGTGCCAAAGCAAACAAAGGTGTTTTTGTATCACTATCTTTAACATTGCGAGATAGGGCCCGTGTCAGAGATACAGTGTGTTCTGTGTTGGGTTCCATTCCAGTTCATCCTGCCTCACATGAAGTTTCCTCCTCAGCCTCTCTCCCTTTCAGTTATTTTGTCTTCTTCAATAACCCTCTGTTTAATTTATCACTGTATTCTGCTCAGACGGGATTTGACATCGTTCACAACATGCATGTTTTTGTATCTTGCCTTAGATCGACTGGCAAGTGTGGGAGTGATGGTGTGGATTGGTCTTAACCACCTGAAGAACGGCCGTGGCTGGCAGTGGTCTGATGGAGCACCTCTGTCATTGGTCAATTTTACCACAGGTACTGATTATTTGTTTGATCCAGGGCCAATAGTTCTGAGTATCCTTGACAACAGCTTTGTACTTGTAGCACAATGATTTCCCACACAATGCAGTGGTTATGATGGTAATTCTCCCCCGGGCAATGGAATCCATATTATGTATAAATGTGCAGTTTGTGGAGTGCATTGAAGTTTAATAAACTTTGATGAAAAGAAAATTGGTTGATTGGTTGAAAATTGGTTGATTTAGGCAATTATCATTCTTATTACAGTTATTAATAATAACTCTTTATCCTCCCATCACTGTGTTCCCATCAGCTCTGCCTGCCAGCCCACTGAAGGACAACAGACAGTGTGGAGTGTACAACTCAGCCTTCGAGGGTCACTGGCAGAGCCTTTCCTGTGAGTCGGCGCTGCCTTACATTTGTAAGAAAACACCCAACAACACCAGGAGAGCCGAGCCACTGGGTGAGACACACACGCACACACACTCTCACGTACATATTAACACCTGACAAACTGCTCCCCTTTATCCTCACAGGTGTCTTGACTGTGTCAGAGGAAAATTATCCGTCAGAGTGCACATTGTGCTGGAAACTTTTTTTTTAGCTCGTGGGCTGAACAGCTGCACTGCACCTGGGGAGTGAACTTCTGACCCGTCTCTCTGCAGCGCCGTCGGCAGCGAGACCAAAACAATGTCTGCTGTGAATGTGTGTTGTTATTTTGGTCTGTGCTCTTCTGATTTCTCCTCCTCTCCTGGTTCTTCTTCCTCTCACAGAGAATTGGCAGTATATCCATACGGAGTGTGCGAATGGCTGGTGGCCTCATAACGGCTTCTGCTACCGAGTCCTGTCACAATCAGAGGGAGGAAGCTGGGAGGAATCTACCGGGGCCTGTAGCTCCCAGGGGGCTAACCTCACCAGCCTCAACTCTCTGTCTGAGGTGGAGGTGCTGCTGAAGCTGCTGGCTAACTGTAAGGAGCATCGTGCAAATACAGATACATGATTTTCTGTTTGATACTTTTGGGATATATCAACACTATATATCGGTGTAAATTCCCTTTTGTGTGCGTATCTCCGTGTTTCTCAGTTTCTGGGGACGGTCTGGAGGTGTGGATCGGTCTTCGGAAGCGGGCGTCATCGCCGACTGTGGAGTGGTCGGATGGCTCACCGGTGACTCTCACTCTCTGGCATCAGTATCACCCTCCTCGCAACCTGACGGATGCAACGCTCTGTGCCAAAGCAGACAGGAAGGTGGGAAACCTTCAGGATGCCTCAGGGCCAACATACAGAGACAAACAATCATGTACACATTCACATAGTCAAAGACAGTCTCCAGTTAACCTAACCCCAGTGTCTTTGAAATGTACACGGGGAGAACGTGCAAACTCCACACCCCTTTAAACGTAAATGTTCCATAATTTAAGACAAAGCAAAGCATCATGTGGCTAATTTGAGAAGCTGGAACCATCAAATAACTTTAACGGAATGATATGATATCCAGTAATCATTTTGTTCCTGTTAAGTAATTGATTAATCATCAGATTATAACAGCTCTGATCCTGTTTGTGTTTTTCAATTGTTCTCCTTTCACAGAAAGGTACCTGGCTCTTAGCGTCATGTGATGAGCGCCTGCCGGCTGTGTGCAGAAGACGGAGCCAGAACCCAGGTCATCCCTCTGGATCCTGGGACGAGGATTGTCCTGAGGTAGGAGCACGAATGCACATGCACATTTTTTAGAAGAAGAGGAAACTCAACAGAAAACAACCTTTCTCATTATAAAACTCCAAAATCGTCTTAATTGTCATCTGATAAGGAAAAAATATCAGTCCCTTTAACATATCAGATTTTTCATCAAGAAAACTTCAGAAAAAGAAAAATTCACACCATGAATTATTCTCTGAGAAATCAATGAAAATGTAAAATCAACGCCTTCGCAATGTTAAAGAAAGTTAAAAAATACCCTGCATCTGCCCCCTGATCTGGACCTGCGCCAAAATCTGTTATTAATGGGTTCTTCCCGACCGATACCAAATCCTTCCACCAAGTCTCAGACAAACAAACATGTTCCTGCACATGCATGAAAACGGCTGATGTTTAAAGTGTTGCTCTCGCACCGTGAACACTTCCTCTTAGCTTCTCGTATAACTGAATGATTTGCAAGAAAATCCGATTTGTTGACATTTTAATTCTGTGTCCACTGGACCACACGGATGACGTGCTGAGCTGCATTACAATAGCTCCATACAGAGCAGGACGTGCACCAGGAGGAGCAACACGCCTGTTGCAGTTCTGCTTCTGAGCACGTTGCCCCCCCCCCTTCAAAAGCACAATAAGCTGATTCACTGGACTGCTGACGTATTGTCTGGCATTCATGTTGCTCCTTGACTCTGTTTACAAGAAAATATCAGACTCCTGACTCATCGGGCTACTTCTCTGGAACATGAGTCAAAAAATATGGCCCTGAAGGCACAATATGAGTGGACATGCTTGGCTGTTAATCCCCGTGCGTGTTTTAAGCAAACAAAGCTATATTTTCCTCTTTAATCTCGATAGTGTCTGTGTTGTATGATGGCTCAGTGCAAGTGAACGATGTGGTTCACTTGTTGTTAAAATGTCTGTCAGTGGGATAAAAGGATTTCACACTCCAGTTTTAAAGAAAGACTTGAATTGTAACTGTATGTAAATGTTAGTGTTGGCCTCTGGACCCCAAGTATGGAGAGGACAGGGGGGTAGATGGGCGATCGCACCATCCAACACAGGCGAGGACTGGGTGGATTTGACAATTTTTCTATTGTAGAGTTAATATTATTTTTGAGCTTTGGAACTAATCCCAAAATGACACATTTAAGGTTCTTAAACTACAAAGTGAATATTTATTTTGAGCGGAGTGGCTCTGTGGATGTGAAGCTCAGTCACTTTGCTCCAGACAGATATCTCAACAGTGATTGGATAGATTGTTAAATGCATTAATGAAGACGAGAGGTCAGATTTTCTAGCGACTGGTGATCCTGTGACTTCTCCTCTTTTGGTTTTGAGTGAAACTGTTGTTGCTGTGAGATGTGCTATAACACACAGTCCTGAGGGGATTCTTTCTAATACCTTCTCTTATAGCGCCATCATCTGGGCAAAATTTAAATTTAGACAATATTTTGGCTCATATTTTAACTATTGAAGCAAAAGCCAAAGCTGATTTAAAAGCTGTAAGTGAACCAGATCTCAAATCTCAAATCTCACCAGACTGTAAGAGCCACTGTGCTCAATAGTTTGACTAGTGAACTATGATATGTTATGTTTGTGTTGTTCTTTTATTGTGTTAGAAGAAAACATGTATATTGTTATAGCCTATGACAGGTGATGGTAAGATTGAGAGAAGTCGGTGGAGGTTTGACTCGACACAAGTTTTTCCCTGTGTGGTTTGTAAAGGAGTAAATTCTTCTTTCATTGTAGATCTGCAGCTCATTGATTCATTCAGACCGGATCTGTAAACTCTGACTGACTTGTACAATCTAGAACAAGACTGCAGTAACTTTATAAATACTACACATATGTGTGTTATTTTATTCTTCCAGGGCTGGAAGCGACATGGTCACTCCTGCTACACGGTGACGAGCCACGAGCAGAGCTGTGAAGATGCCCAGATGGGGTATTACTGCAAGGCTCCTCTTCTTACTGTGGAGAACAGGTGATTTATTGTGTACAGGATTTATTCGGGTGACTTATATAATAAATTCAGTTTGTGGCAAACAAAGAGTCTCTGTCTCCTCACCCGTCCTCTTCGTCACGTCGGCAGGTTCGAGCAGGCGTTTGTCAACAGTTTGCTGAGTGAGAGAGGAACCAACAGTAGCTTGTATTACTGGATCGGCCTCATGGATCACAGGGAGACAGGAGAGTACAGCTGGCTTCTTCACAACAGTTCCTCTCTTCCTCTCACCTTCACGAACTGGAACAAACATCAGCCAGGTAGCCTGTGTTTGAATGAAAATATAATTTTTAAATCACAACTCTGTGTGTTTAAAGCTCCTTCTTTCCCTCTTCCTGTCCTCAGCCAGTAGCGGCGGCTGTGTTGCGATGTCAGGTGGACCCGCTCTGGGTCACTGGGAGGTGAAAGACTGCAGGTCCTTCAGAGCCTTGTCGGTGTGCAAGCAGAGTGTGAGCAGTTACCACGATCTCCACCTGCCAGAGCACCACATCGACGCTCACGCCCCCTGTCCTGCAGGGTGGGAATCACAGTCTGGGCTCCTCGACTGTTTTAAGGTTGGATCATCTCTTCTCTCTGCTCCTCTCTGTCCTGAGTCAAGTTTCAGATTCATCCTCTCAGCTTCATCACTTTTTTACTCAGCTTGTGTGAGGGGAAGTTACGTAGATTAAACCACAAATTTAAAGATGGATGACGTGTCTCCACTTCCTCCCACTATCCAAAAACGAAGCTTAAATATGCCCAATTTAAACACTTACATCAATAATGTAATTTGGTCCAGATTCTGCACAGTAGTGATGGAGGTGTGGAGCCCTGCTATCGTGATCCTGTCTATGCACACACTCAGTCTCAGCTTTCATTCATGATGCTTCTCTCTGTTTTATACCATCAAATAACAAATTAAAAGCAAACTCAATGGGGGGAAAAAAGACTTGAACAAGCATCCGTGTGATAAGTGCTACTGAAAATGACAGAAATCATCTTTGAGAACATTTTCTCAGGAAATACACAGAATATAAATGAAAAATCAGTTTCTATATGTGCGATGCATTCCTGCAGTTTGTTGTCCACTGATCCTGTAGCGCTGTGCTGACAGTATGCGTTTGCTCCTCTAGGTGTTCCATGACGAGAAGGTCCTGATGAAACGCTCGTGGGTGGAAGCAGACTTCTTCTGCCAGGCCCTCGGGGCTCAGCTCGCCAGTTTCTACCACTATGAGGAGCAGGTGTTTGTTAAGCAGCTGCTCAGTACCATGTTTGAAGGGTTGGTACAGCCCTCTGGGCCTCGTACATGCAGGCATGTTACGTAAACTGATGAATGCATCAGTTGAGACAGAATTAATTGTTTTGTACTCTGTCACAAATGATTGTTTCTACAGGGAAAACCCGACTTCAAAGAAATCTGAGATAAATCAATTTTTTTTCAAATTGTAACTTTTGTAGAATCAAGTGAGCAATACTCTCAAACTATATTTTGTATAGACTGTGAGATAATAATATTTAACTAATCCATTTGATATTTCTGACTATATATCTCAGGAATCTAATTTTAATAACTGTTTGTCAAAGTTCAAATCTGAAAAGGGTTTTGAGACTTGCTCCATGGACTTGTGTTGCAGTGTGATTTGTCTTCTGCTCCTCTCTTTCCAGAACGCAGGGTCGCTGGTTCTGGGTGGGTTTAAACAAGAGAGACCCTGAATATCCCGGAGCCTGGGAGTGGTCCGACGGCTCCCTTGTAAGCCCACAGTCAGGTCCACTAATGTGTCTCATTTACCCTCATTTAACGTCAGATTCATCCATAACAGGATTTTGTCTTGTGCAGGTGGTGACGTCCTTCATAGAGGATAAGAACGAGGAGGACGACAGGAGGGACTGTGCCGTGTACAGTGACCTGACCAACGTTCTGACGCCGCAGCCCTGTGACACCAAACACGAGTGGGTCTGCAAGTTGCCCAGAGGTGAACACCCTCATCCTCCCTACTCTCCACACTGGCTTAAAACGATCAACACCAGACTCCTCTCGTAGGATTTCACTGAACTCTGATCTATTCTGCAGGTGAAAAACTGAAAAAACCCTACTGGTACACTGAGGGTGAGTATAAAACTTTAATTCTTTGGCTTTGACAGACACAAACTTTGCAATCTGTTCTAGTGTTAATGAAATAAAGCAAACTAGGAAAGATATGACATTGGTTTCTAAAAATCTACCAGTTTCAGTCTTCACTACATATGTTAAATGAGTCTGGACAGATATACAGATGCAGTAATTGTAGTTACTCTTTAACTTTAAAATAACATTTGACTTTAACACAGGGTCATATTTCTTTGTTAGTTTGCTGCCAGTTAGTTTATAGTTTGTGTTACTTGTTTCTTAAGTAAACACAAAGTCCTTTTTTAACTGTGCAAGGGCATCATTGAATGGGAAACAGCACCAGCCCTAACAGTACATCAATTCATTATAGCCACTGCATTATTTTATTAATTAAAAAAGGGTCCTGTTTTAAGACTGTCGTCCGTGCTCCGCCGCAGAGAGCGAGCCCTGGGTGTTTTACCGTGGATCTGAGTACCTGCTGGCGAAGCAGCCGTTTGACTGGGACGCTGTGTCTCTGGCCTGCCAGATGATGGGATCCTACCTTCTGTCCATTCACTCCAGGGAGGAGCAGCACTTCGTAAAGGAACGCTTGCGGCGGGTGTGTTACAGACGCTACTCATATACTGTACACAGACTCCCAGAAATTCAGTATTGTTACTATTCTATTCTATTATATTCAGTCTTGCTATAGAAGCTGTTTAAAGCACCTTTTTGTGCAAGTTACGTGATTTACAAATGACAAATGAGAATCTGGTGATAAGAGAATGAATAGTAAAACAATTTGAGACAAATGCACAGACTACACAAATAGCAGTATCTGTTTTACAGTACAAGTGTGTCTAACATGATTATCTGTACATTTCTATGTTAAAATATGATTAAAACATATAGGATGTCAGTAGTTTTAAAAGTTATACATGTTTTTTTGTAATGTTTAATTTCTAAAGCAAACTATTTGAAGATATTTTTTTCATATCAATAACTACTTTAATTGACAGGACAATTCAACTTATTAACAAAGTAGAAACATGTATTTAGAAAGTCAGTCTTTGCTCACGTTAAAGCATAGTATTAGCTCTAAGTGCACAGCCAAAGAAATGTACACGTGCTTGAACAAGCCTGAACACAGCTGAACAAGTGTGAACACTCATCCCTCATACAACCTCAAGTGTATACAGACACGCACTGAAAAGCTGAAGCGTTCCTCATATGTTGACACGTTCATGCTCGAGCGCCTTTGCACACAGGGAGCAGGAAAAAGGCCGATTGTTTGGCCGAAGCCTTCTGGACCCGACTAAAGAAATCTCTTGTGGTGTCGAGGCTTGTGAGGGATAAAGGGAACAAAACGAGGCGATGAAAGACAGTGAAGCACTTGCCAAGGAGAGCGCCTGAATGGCCGCTCATGTCAGAGGGGCTCTGAAAAAACGTCCAGCCCAGTGAGGAGAGGATTGCAAAGGAGGAACTTTAAAGTAAAGTTGTTTTTCCATCTCTCTCTCTCTCTCTCTCTCTCTCTCTCTCTCTCTCTGTCTCTCTCTCTCTCCTTCATTCAGCTCTCCCTGGGCCCGACTGAGTGGTGGATCGGCCTGTCCGTTGGGCAGCCAAGAGAGGACATCATGTGAGTACATTCAGGAGCTGTTCAAAAAGATCAATGAAAGTGTTAAAAAACACTACTTTATCCACCCACTGATCTGGATGCACATCAAAATTGTTATTAATTCTTTCCTGACCTGTACAACATCCTTCCACTAACTTTTGTGGAAATCCACATGCAAATAAACATGCAAGCCAACATACAATCTGATCGGGGCGAAGACCTCCTTGGCGGATGTAAGAAATGAGAAGCTTCGGAATATATATATGTATATGTGTGTCTGTGGCCAGTTAAAACATCCATAATTGTTATTCTGCCCTCTGCAAAAATAATTTTTCATGCATTTTTCACATTTTGTAGATTGTTGCTACAATATTGGGCGATAAAAGATACAAAGTTCTTGTTCAGTTTCATAAAGATCAGAACAACCGCTTGGATGCCAACAGAGAATCTATGCATTTGTTTACAGGTGGACCGACAAGACAGAAGTAGACTTTCAGAACTGGGCTCAAGAGGTTGCTGGCCAGAGGAAAAAAGGGATGTGTTTCACCATGTCCTCTTCAACGGGTAAACACACACACATGCAGAATAACACACTGATACATGCACTGTGTTCTTGCACATGCTAGAATAAGGTGAGGTTTTTGTGGCGTGTTGCAGGAAAGTGGTCAACGAATAAATGCAGCGATGTCCATGGCTACGTGTGCAAGAGAAAGACTGCGTCTGTGTTGGAAACGCCCAGGGAGCCGCACTACATCGGAGGATGTCCGGAGAAATGGTTGTACTTCGGACACAAGGTTCAGACACACACTTGGTCACATACAGACAGACACACACACACACACAAACACACATCATTTTTAGGAAATTATGATGACTACAGTGTTCAAGTTATGTAGATTTTAGCATTTAAATACAATAGTTGTTGATTGGAATTTTTTATGAACAAATTTGTATTAGTTAATCTATAAATTATATACATGTATAATTAAATTTAAAAAAATCTACAAATCTGTGTTTAATATATGCATGTATATACACACAATCTGATATAAGTGAAAAAAATACAAATTTATTAGAATATCAAATATCTACACATTTATATTCATACATGTGAATACGGTAAATATCCAATAAAACGCCAAGATGAGTGAAATAGTTTGACCCAATTAAACATTTTAAATAAAATTAATTTGGTGCATTAGATATATTCTTAACTTCCATTTATATCAACCTACAATTGAAGTTACATCTTACCCCTCTGGTCCCCTGCAACTTTCTTAGTTCATATCAGGTATTGTGGCAAAAAGAAAAGGAAATATATTTCTAAAATAAATTTGAAAAAAAAACTTTGCAAAGGTTGATTTTCTCCAGTAGCAAAACATTTTCCACAAGACAAATCATCAGGTAGAAATTTTGTTAAAATTATTGAAGTAACTTCATAGTTATATGGACATTCATTCATGTATTACTCTGCTGCCCCAGATTAGAGCCACTGCCTTCAAATAGATTTGGTCTTTAGCAAAACTATCATTGCTCTGCATAATAAACTAAATTTAAAGCCTTGCAGCGATGTGCGTCCTTCCTCTCCTTGAACATAATATATGGATGGATGTCCTTTTTTTTAATGTCTTTATTAGAGCGCTGACAGGAAAGAGAGGGAAGTGACAGAGATGAGAACAACATAAAACAAGGTTTCCTGGCTGTGGTTCAAGGTTGATGCCTAAAAGCCCCAGTCCATAAACACTGGTGTTAACGCATACTGTTGTCAACCACCTTTATGAGCACAGTAAAGAAGTGAATGTCTTGTGTGTCACCTTATTAACCTTTAACCACAAGAGGCACCTATTAGACGAGTTCTGGCCGTGAGAGGTAAATAATAATTAAATGAATAATTTTATATTCATGTTCGTGTGTGTGTGTGTGTGTGTGTGTGTGTGTGTGTGTGTGTGTGGACAGTGTCTCTTACTTCACCTGCCTGACAGTCCAAAGGACGGAAAGAGTTGGAAGGATGCCCAGTCCATCTGCTCCTCTTTCCAAGGCTCACTGGTCGCTATAGAAGATGAGATTGAACAAGGTAGAGAACAGTTCACCCACCTGATGACACACAAACATCATCAAGACAAGATCACATTGTTTAATGTCAAATCTTATTGTGAAAGTTATGTAAAATTGTCATTTTCCTTTCCACCAATATTTCCCCAGCCTACATCACCATGCTGATGCAGGGCAGCTCTGTAGGCGTGTGGATTGGTCTTGGTGATGGAGACATCATGAGGTGGACCAATGGGAAATCAGTCAGCTTCACCAACTGGTCTCCAGTTGAACCAAAAAGCTTTCTCACAGTAAGCTCCTGTGAACTAAACTGACTGTTGGATAGTTACTTATTTTTTGTGTATTATTATTATTATTATGTTTATTTGTGTCAACATCTAACTGTGTCAATTTAGTTTTTTTTGGGTTGTTTTTAATACTACATTACATATGATCCTTGGCCACTGTGGACCTTTGAGCAGCTAGTCAAAGCATAGACTGTATATACAGATGGACGATGAGTTTCCACTTCCCCCCACAATCCAGAAATGTAAAATATACACAATAACAACGCTGCCATCTTGCATCGGGCAGCGAATCATGATGTTTCCCTGTTTTTGTAGAATCAAGTAACTAATTAAAACTCACATGAAAAAATATCATTTGTGACCAATACTGCAGCCAGCCACCAGGGGTCGATAGGGAGCCGACATCTTTATATACAGTCTGAGTCGGGGGTGGGAAACAGAGCTACAGCTTTGTCATTGCGACTGGGACAAAAACAGATCATTCAACCAGCAGACCATGAGATCCAAGTCCTCTAAGACCTGGTTTTAACAACCCGTGCAAACACCAAACAGATCAGTGAGCTGAGACAACATTATGTTCATGAAATGGGTTTGTGCGCATCTGTGTATTAATCTGTTGCATATTCACTCCCAGGAAAGTGAGTGGCTCAGTGGATTCGCCAAAGAGCCGTTGTGCATCGTTCTGTCCAACAACCACAACTTCCACCTGACAGGAAAGTGGTACGATGAGAAGTGCAGTGAGACTGGGTATGGCTTTGTCTGTCAAAGACCTCAAGGTGAGATTCTGTTAGTTATTCTCTCTTTGGTTTTACATTCGTCATTATCTGTCTTTCATTGCCTCTCTGGGGCTTTTTCAGCACATCTGCTTTTCTCCTTTTTGCTGCCAGCTTTTCTCGTCAGCTCCAGCTCTCTGATGCTGAATGGCCTTTCATAAGCTTCTCCTATGACTTCTCCTTTTATCTCTGCAAGTCGTAAAAAAAACAAAAAACATCTTGAAGTAGAATATTGAGTCGTGACGGGTGTTTGTTTTTTCCCGACGGTGAGAAATTTAAGAAAATTAAAGCAACACTATGATACTTTTACCGAGCAACAGCGCCCTCTGCTGCCACACGTGGTGACTAACTCTGTTGGATTCTGTGTCCGAGCGATGAAGTTGCTTTTCACGTAGAGAAAAAACCAAGCCAATCAATCTCTTGAACAGAGCCTCTGACTGTGTAGTCCCACTACAGGTGCAACAACATCGATCTCATTGTGTTTCAACCTGATGTATTACACATGGGTTTGCCTATTGTCACTCAACAGTATATTGTATTGATCTTGATGTAGCGCTACATGTAGTTTTCCCTCTTTATATATCGTCAAGCATGTGAAACTATTCCTTTGTTGACATGAGGGACCGTCATTATTGTCCTTAAAGGGATAGTTCACCCAAAAAAAGTGTTTGAGTCCACATTGGTCTCAGGGGTAAACAGCGTTAGCAGCCAAATCCAATACAATTGAAGTAAATGGTGACCAGTTCTTCAAACGTAAAATTGTCACGTATTGAATTTGGCTGCAAATCATTTTTGGGTGAAGTATCCCTTCAAGTAATCACCCTGATCTCTATCTCACCCCCCACCTCTCTCGTTTTGTTACAGATACATCCAAACCCCCCACCCACTCCTATCACCACCCTCTCCCTGATAATATTGAGTACAGGACCCGCAGCTACAAGGTTGTGTCTGGCAACATGAGCTGGTACGACGCCATGCACTTGTGCATAGAGAATGATTCTGACCTAGTGAGCATTACAGATGCCTACCACCAGGCTTTCCTTACTGTCCTTGTCAATAGATTGGCAGTCCCCCACTGGATTGGGCTGTATAGTCAAGACGTATGTATCCTCTTGTCCAATATGTACTGTATGATTCTGCACCGTGTGTGTCTTCTGTTTGTTTGCGCCAGAGATGTGGTGTTGTGTGTTTGCTTTAATAGTTAGCTTTTAAAGGAATAGTTTGAAACTTTGGGAAATACACTCATTTACTTCTTTTCCACAAGACATGTGTACAATCAATTTCATGTCTGGATGGTAAATACGGAGCCACAGCCAGCAGCATTAATATGATATTACTTACTTTTTTTTTTTTCTTACTATAACCAAAAACCATCATATTGTAGTTTACAGGAAGTTATGTGATGGACTTTTCCTTGACTGGGAGCAGTGGCCTAATAGTCTCATTGTAATGTTACTGGTGGCGTCTAGTGTTGGGTGAGTTGTGATTTGACGAAATTTGATGAAAATCTTTATAAATATATAACTTTAACGAGGAGACGACCAAAACGTCACGTACCTCTCCCATGGAGTGGGAGAGCAAAATGTAGATGTTTATCCTAAGTTAAATAAATACAGTTAAGTTAAGCTACGCTTAGATAAGATAAGCTTGGATAAGACAAGAAGAATTAAGATTTGCTATGCTATGCCAAGAATGCATTGGCTGTAGGAGAACATGAGAGTGGCATTGTTCAGCAAGAAATCAAGAATGTGTATTTGCCAAAAAACTATTTCTTTAATTCTGGTTGTTGAGCATGAAATGCAGAAAATACTCATCAGCATGCATGAGTTTAATTTTAAACTGGTAGTTTAATACTTTATGTTTTTCTTTAATGAAAGCATGGTTTGTGAACGACACATGTCACATGACACATCATCAACATCTTAAACTGGCAAATGTTGCCTGTTCTTAAAATGTTTTAAGATTTTTAATTACTTTAGATTAATGTGTAAACACAGAAGCGTTCTGGCTCGAATAAAATAGCTTGGAACTAAATCTTACAGGTGTGAAGTATAAAGATAAGTGTTACAAAATGCTCTAAAAGACCATCCTCGTGTTTTTGGCCAGTCAGTTGTCTCACAGTGCCTCCAGGAGTTTTTTCTCCTGGACCTCTATCAACAGACATGTGGTTTCTAAACGTCAGACTCATGTATCACGAGGCCTCATGGAAAGTCTTAAAACTGAGTGAGAGTACTGATGTATTATAAGTTATAAACAAAAGCTGGGGCACCTGTAGAAATTGTTTTCATTTAACTTTAATATTTCCATCGCTGCAGGAAAACTGTAAGTTGCTTATACCCTGAAAACGCAATTTTTTTCTGTTTAAATTTAAATGATTTTTATTTAATTTTAGCTTTGGCAGTTCAGCCCAGTTATCATTACACTCAGTATTCCAAATCACCTGCTGTTACAAACTACTGGTATAACTACCTCTAGCTCTAATCAAACTAATAAGCAAACTGTTGTGCATGCATACACTGACATCCACTGCTGCATTATAAATAAACAGTGTTACAGGGAGAGTGCCACCACAGCTTGCGACTTCTTGACTGACGTCCTTGTGACTGTGCTTCCTTACAGAGTGGCATCAATTACCAGTGGTCAGATGGCAGCGACACTGTGTACACCCACTGGGACGCAGCCGATGACTGATGACGACTTTTTGACAGGAGAGTGTGTGTACATTGATGTGAACGGAGGCTGGCGGAGAGCCGACTGTGAAACTCCGCTACCCGGAGCCCTGTGTCACGTCTCCACACCGAGTCAGTGACACTTCAGTGAAACGGGAAAATCTGAGTCTCGATACTGCGTCTGTTTGTGTTTAAAATACAACAATCTGCCTTTTGTCTCCTCCTCTCCCAGGCAATAAACCATTTACCTCCTATGAGGGAGCATGTCCGTCCACGTGGGTGAAATTTGGACACGGCTGTTACAACTTCGAGCCTGTGGTGGACAAATTCACATTTGAAGAGTCGAGAGAGCACTGCAGGCAGAAGGGTAAGCGTCCATAAGGTGTGATTTTAATTATTGATTACATGTTTTATTTCCATTTTGAGTTTGTCTGGATGATGATGATATGATTTAAAAGATAAATTAAAGAATTGGCTGCCACATGGAATGCTTACTCCCCCTACAGGTCAAAGGGAGGAGCTGCTCAGAAAAGGGTTAGGTTTTAGAAAACTGTGGTTCAGTTCTTACTTTGAAGGAAATGGATAAAAACAGTAAAATCCTTTACAGTCTCTATGTAAAGCTGGTTTTATTTTGACTGTACAAACATGAATTTTTTTTTTAGAATTAGATATGATTTTAAAAATTGTATCTAATTCTAAAGAAGAGTTTTAATTTTCCAAACATGTCAATCTGTTCCTTTTGAACTGCACAGTAGTTATGAGTTTTTTGTTCTTCTGTCATTTCCCAGTCAACACCTCAGATGTCCTGACCATTGAGAGCGAGACAGAGAACCGTTTTGTGCTGGAGCAGCTGTGGTCATCGGGGCTGCGTCACCAGACTGTGTGGTTGGGAATGCACTTCAACATCGACAGTGAGAATCCATTAGTCTCCCTCTACCAATCAATTGATCCCAGTTCCCGGCAAACCCATGTTTTTATCAAACTGTTCCCTCTGTGCTTTTAGCTGATTCTATGTCCTGGGTGGATGCTTCACCTATGGATTACACCAACTGGCCTAATAAAGCCCCAGACTCCAAGCTGCTGACTGCAGATACCTGTGTGACCACCAGCGTGGGTGACGGTGTGTGGCACCTGTCACGGTGCAATGAGCGGCTCGGCTTTGTCTGCAAAACCATCTCAGGTAAGTTGAATCGGAAGCTATGGGACCTTCGGAAATAATATTGGTTTCCCTGCATTGAGCACATCCAACGTTTCTAGCTTTCTAAAAAATGATGGTGGTGTCAAAAGAGACTGAAGAACATTGAGACAAACAGACAGATTCCAGAATAGTACTAGTATCTCAAAGTTGTCCACCTTCTGTGTTGATGTTTTATTAATTTTATTATTTTTAAGGGATCAGCTTTTATTTATGTCTTTCATACTGTTAGATGTGATTTTATTTTCTTGTCTACGTTTGGGTGATCTTGCCAAGACAAATTCCAGTCAACTTCATTGATATGACAATAATACATTTTGAAATATATATCTGTGTATATATAAAATGTGGACATAATTGCTGGAAATGCCCATAAACATAATTATTTATAAAGTTTTCCTTTAGATTCTATTGATAATTATTAAGATGATATATGATAAGATATATTAAACCTCACTGTATCTTTTCTTTTGTAGATGGAAGTTCTGAGGTGGAGGTGGAACCACTGAATGGTAAAGTGCACTTTCACTTGAATGGTTAATACATTTAATCAAATTATTTGTGGGGGTGGGACCCATTACATTTTGGTGCTGATCCAGATCAGGGGGATCCAGGTTTTTGTTTTTTTTTACTTTCTCTGACATTGTGAGCATTTTTCAACATTTTCATTGATTTCTCAGGGAATAACTCACGGATGTTGATGATAAAAAAGCCGGTATATTTATAAGACTGATATTTACGAATGTGTTTTAATTTAGTGGAGATCCAAATAAAAAATCCAGATCTAGTGAGTTTAAATGTTTTTAATTCTATTGTACCATGTTAAAGAAATAAAACAAAACAAATCCAGGATCCATCTTCTTATCCAGAACTAATAGGTTATTCTTTGTGTCATGGGTTAGGGTTAGGGTTTCAAATAATTCCATGGAAATCAGTTCGGTAGTTTTCGAGTAATCCTACTGACAGACAGAAACAAATGGCAATGAAACATAACCTCCTTGCCAGAGATAAAAATACATCTGTATCTTCATACATGTAATCAACTAGAGGGTGATCATACCACACATTAAAACCAAAGCATGACTTCTGTGTGTTGTGTGTTGCAGGTTCACATCATGGCATCGTTGCTGCAGCAGTGCTGGTGGCTGTTCTCATCTTTGCCCTGCTGGCAGGAGCAATGTGGTTTGTGTACAAGAGGAACACTACACGCTTTCGTGGGATCCCGATTCTGGGAAGTGCTTATTACAGACAAACGGGCTCCCAGTCTTTAGAGTCAGATGGAAATGTGCTGATGACGGACCTGGAGGCTCACTCAGGAGAATAGCACTCAGTGACTCCCCCTTTCCTATTTCAAAGCGCTTCTCCATCTCTCACCCGCTTCACCATCAGGTACGAATGCCACAAGACACTGTAAAGCTGTGACGCTGACTCCTCAGGACAGTGGTGAGACAATGACGGCCAAATGTTTCTTTCGTTAATCCGAGGAAAGGATCCCAGTCAATCTCAGTCTGCAGTTTTCATTTACTCAAACCATTTCAATGGGACACGTTTGTGAAGATATGTCCTGTGTTGACACTGAATATAATGCATTTGAATTTCTGTTGTTTGAAGTAGAGGAACAAAGTTCACACAAATGAAAATGTTGAAGAAGGGATGCTAGCGATCGTAAGATTTGTCAAGGAGTTACTGAACACTCGTTTGTCTGTTAGTAAGAGGATTGAGTGTGATCGGTTAACACTATATAGGAAAATAATTTGAATAATAGGGAAATGTTTAAATTAATAATATTCAACCAGGTGGGGAAATCATGGTCTACCTGTCAGGGTCAAAAGAAACGTACATTGTCATAAGTAACCGACACATTGATGACGAAACTGAAAAAATATTATATTTGTGATGTCATTTTGTACATTTAGTTGAGAATCCAGGAGCTGTAAGAGTTGTACATGTGCTACAGCAGTTTTGTCAGTATTACTTATTAGTGTTACTTATCTTTTTTTTTTTTTACTTAATTCTTTAATATACTGCCTGTGTATAGATAACAGAGGTTTCTTTTTATATATATATATATATTCATCTGACAGAACATGTGTGAGGCATAACTGATGATTTGATTTATTTTTTTCACTGTTGTCTGTGGATGTAAAGCAAATTATGAGATGTATTTTGCACAACTCTCTCTGTGTTTCTAATAAATTTAAAAGTAGGCTTAATGGATGAATGTTTGATTTATTTGAGTGTCCCGCACCATATGGAGCGGCATGGCATTTTTATATTTGGTTCAATGGTAACAATCAACATCATTGAGTTCTGCTTTGTCGGTAACAGAGAAGTCTAAGAAATAGAAGATATCAAGCACAAGTTCATTTGTCAGCACACAGCATGATCATTATTTTTACCTCAATACAACACAACTGAGCTCAGCAGTTGATGGATGTTTAACAACAACGTCCATGTCTTTTAGTTGATAGAACCTACCGAGGTCTTGTAAAGGGCAAAATTGGACAAAATTCCCAGGAATGTCACAGGACGTTTAAATATAATATGTCTAAGTTGAAACCGGGGAAACCAGGAAACCATTGAGACAGGTCTTTCGATTGTATGCCATGTACCTGAATCAGAGAGAAAAATGGCATAGTTAGAAAATATGCACAAACTGATTCTGGCTTAGAGGGAGACACCTGCTACAAAGCATTAGTCAAACAAACAATGTCTTTATCTTTGTAGATATCACATTCACAATGTAAAACATGTTTTGAGAGGCCATTGTGACCCTTTCACCACCAAAACTGAATCAGTCCATCTTTGAGTGCAGATGAATGTTTGTACCAAGAGTGAATCAATTCTCTGGAGCCTATCTTGAGATATCGCGTTCACAAGAATGGGACCGACGGAATAAAAACCATTATTAATCATCCAGGCGGAAGTCGTTTCTTCCTGGCTTTTATTTTCCCAAGTCAAACCGGACGTGTCTCCGTGTAGCCTGCTAGCCGTTATCTTGACGGCGAGGCGGGAGCAGCACAGCGGGCGACACTCATCTGACAGCGGGGCACGACTCACCGGCTCGGTTACCTGGACTCTCTCGGTTCGCCAGCTCCGTCCTCGGTGGTTCGTTACGTCGCCAGACTTCCTTCGCTTCTCCTGTATGCGTCCGAGGGAAACAAGAGCGAGCCCGGGACCATGCTGACGTTATCCGGAGCCTGTCTTCGCCTTTGTTTGTTGACTGTTTTCTGGGGAACTTGGTCGCGGGCGAACGTCCAAGGTCTCGGTGAGTAGCTCCGGCTCCGAGCTGCGACGCGTTGATTTCGGTTCCGTCTCCTTCACCATGTTTGTATTCAGCCGTGACGAAGCCGTCTCTGTCCCCGCTCACACTCAGCCTCAGACGGGTTGATACATAACAACTTGGGTCGGTAAACACAAACCCAGTTAACTAGTTGCTTTGGTGAACTGGTTCCCATCCCCCCCCCCCCCCCAGTGAATTTGGTTTAATGTCAAACCTTATTGCGACACATCGAACTGTGTCCACTCATCTCTTCATCCCCCACTGCGACGTGCGTCTGTTTCTCGTCAGAATAAACGTTGTTGTTCTCATCAGCAAGTATCGATAAATATCACTTTAGGATTTATCTTTAAGTCTTAAGGCCGATTTTGGCTCCTGCGTGAAGGTTGTGATCAAATCCGAGGTGGATCAATAATAACAATAACGAAACTTAATTTGTAAAGCACTTATCTAAACTAGGCTACAAAGTGCTTTACAAAGAAACACGTGAATAAAGTAACACAGAACAAGACAAAACTAAATAACAAATATAAAAGAAAATGTTAAAAAGAAACTATAAAACCGTCCTCACTGGTTTTTCAAAATATACTATATATATATATATATATATATATATATATATATGTATGTATAACTCTTCAGTTACACATATTTATTATATAGAATTTAAATTCCCCAGTATGATCTTTTTCAAAGTCCTACATTGAAGCATTTCCACTGACAGTTTCCGCCTGGGTTCAAAGAGCCCTACAAAGTAGGTGTAGGGTCATTTATAGGCATGAGTCATAGTGGGTTATACACAGTTTCACAAACACTTCAATGTGAATACATTATCAGAGTAATAAATCTATTTTATTTCTGCAATTTTACACATTGTTCAAATGCGGGTCTTAAAATGACGTCAGTTTATAGTTGTCTTCGGTTGGAGGGTTAATCTGCAGCCATCTCCTCCTTGGTTAGTCTCTTGTTGAAAAAAATGTAGCCCCCCCCCCCCCCCCAACCAAATGTTTGAAGCCAGATCTCTATGGATGTTTGTGAGTTTTGTCCACACAACCTAAATGCATCTTGTAACCTCAGTGATCGTTTTAGACTGATGACTCTTTCCTTCGATGTGAAGCCGAGGTCATATGTGTGTGTTTTCTGCATGTCCCTTCATCACAGACGAGGATGCTTTCACCATCCAGCACCTCGGCACAGGGAAGTGCCTGGGCACAGGGACCTCAGCAGAAGTGAACCTCACCACCTGCGATGCAGACAGCAAGTCCCAGATGTGGAAGTGGGGTTCGGGTCACCGGCTCTTCCACGTGGCCTCGTCCTCCTGCTTGGCGTTGCAGGTACAGTCCAAAACGTTGTCCCTGGTTGACTGCGGCACCGGCAATCTGATGTCGTGGCGCTGTCTGGATGGGGCTGTTTCCACTGTTTATCAGATGGGCCTCACGGTGAACGAAGGCCAAGTTGCAACCAAACGGGACACTAAGGATTCTTGGGTGAGAGGAGGGTCGCAGGACGACATCTGCCAGAGGCCGTATCGTGGTGAGTGTGGTTTCCATTCTCTTCTCTCTGAGAGACGAAAAGCTTACACACCGATCCCAGCACAGCACAAAGTCCACGCTCGAGGACACCATTGTGATGCTCTGAGGACTGACTCATGCTGGCGGAAATGATCAGTGGAGGATTGAAGGTTAAACGCACACATTAAACTAGAACACATTCACCTCCTGATTTGCATGTGCACTGACCCCACCTTTTGTGACACAGTCTTGTAAATACAAGTGTTGGCATTTGTGTCACATGACCAAACAGGTTCAGGTGCATTTTGAACTGCCTTACTGTCGCCCAGGAAGTTAAAGTGCACCGCAGTAGTTTTCCTGGGTGTCAGCTGGTGCAGGATCAATCACAATAAAAAAAGAAACAAATACAAAAATCCAGTGCACACCAGGAGGGGTTGACACTAGCTAACGCACTGTTAGCTCCCTAAAATGTTTACTCAAACCAACTGTGTCAATCCTAGTGTCGTGGTGAATCCTAACCCTTCCCATCGTGGTCATTACAGTCAGCTATTTACCCTGTAATGCCGGGAAGCAGCATCGTGTGTGCTGTGGAGATTTGGGGGTATTCCAGAGATCACATGTGCAGAGCAGAGATATGCAGCTGGTCTCTATGGTGCAGTGGAGTGTTAAGCTGACTTTCACTTTCGCTTCATGGGTATAATGGCACCTTGAAAGCTACGGTGAATTGTTAGCAGTATTCATTATGCTCTCTGTATATTGCAGTCAACAATATAAGAATAGACAAGGAAAATGTGGCTTTTGAATTTATGATTATCCTTTATGAGATGTACAGTGGCATTAGGTGTTAGTTATTATTCTTCAAATCTTTCTCATCTGAACTGTTTGTCATTTCAAATGGAATTTTGCTAAAATATGAAAAGATGATTTCTGTTTACATCACTGTTAACACTCATTTATGTGCTGTTTTTATATGCGTTCTTTAAATAAAGCTTACTTAAAGGACCTAGACTGGTATAAAGATGCATTTACAATTTTAAATCTAAAATTTGAAAACAAAATGTGTTTTCCCACAATAAGGTATTTTATTTCTCATGTGTCTCTTTCTGTTTTGAAGCAACAAACTCACTTTATTAATATTCTGCACGAAGATGAGTTTGATTTCTTAATTCTCTCACTTCTTCTTCAATAGAAGGGTTTAATTTCTCCTTTTTCACACTCATTCAGGATGTGATGTACCGTTTGCAGAAATGAAACATTGAACTACAATGACCCTCACTGGACCGCACATGTCCGCCAAGGTCCAACAATGCCTCCATGAAACCACATTTACATTCACCAGATCCAGATTTTTATTTGGATCTGCACCAAATTGCACACACTGAAATTGAAAAATATAATCCTGAATTTGCCCCCCTCCCGTTTTTTGTGTAACTAACATCTGTCTTTGTGTGTTCTTGACGACTTCTATACAAATTATTCCCCCAAAAAACCCTTTCGGTTTCCGTCTGAGATAGTTTTGGTTTCACTTTTGGGACCTTATCTGTGTTTGAGCATCTTGAGAAGAGGATGTGTTTGGTGTCGGTAGTGAGACTTGGTTTTTCCTTGGAAAGAGGCTTGTATCAGGAATCTGATGCTGCTCTTTGCTCACTTCTCCTCTCTGTGCAGTCGTCCACACCATCAATGGAAACTCTGATGGTAAACCCTGTGACTTCCCCTTCAAATTCAATGGCAGCTGGCATCATGGCTGCCTCCCCGATGCAGATTCCCCTGGATTGTCCTGGTGTGCCACCTCCACCGACTATGACAAGGAAAGAAAAAAGGGACAGTGTCTAACACCAGGCACGTTGCACTTTATCTTAGTATTATTCATGTTTTAATCGTTTTGGAAATGAATATGGAGAAATTATGAGCCATATTTTTCTTTTAAACTATTCTTATTTTAATAAATTCTGTTAAGATACATGCAGCACACACACACACACACACACACACTCAAACTCACTCTGTCTCTCTGACTTTACAGAGGAGGGTTGTCAGACTCTGTTTGCCGGGCCAGAAGGGGAATTCTGTTACGAGTTTGTAGCCACTGCCACTGTGACCTGGCAGGATGCTTTGGCTTCGTGTCGCAGTCAGGGGGCGGATCTGTTCAGCCTGACGGCGCCCGATGATCTCCATTCTAAAACTCGTAAGATTGACTCAATGCTACCACTCCTTCACCTCCTTCTTTGTCCTCATCCGTCTTCCTCTCAACCAGTTAACAAATCAAAAACACAAAATGAGCTAAAGTCATTAGCTTCGTTACATATTGAATTTTGCTTCAACTCAATCACATGCTCAGATATGACAGGACTAACTAATCAGGACATTAATACTGCAATAATAATAGTTTTTCGTTTCTATTTTAGAAGGGAAATAATGACTAAAAATAAGCCCTATTCTAAATATATCAACAGGGCTGTGTTTTCAGTGACCATATTTATACTGCCTGAAAACTCAGAGGGAAATAGTTTCATTATGTGCAGCTCCTTTCTTGTCACAAACTGTGGGAAGAAAAGAAGCAGAAATAGTAATATTTATTATATTCACACCACACAAAATAGCTGTTTATCAAGGTTTTTATAAATTTCCACAATGTCACATATGATAATTTTTGTAGTGATTAACAAATGCATTTATACCCTAAACTTTTATTCCGCAGAAATAATATTTTTCCTGGGTGACATGTAGAATGACACTTGGAATTACTTTCTTTAATGCTTTACACCCATAGCTCTCCATGGCTGTGAGTGATGTGTTTTTATGTCATTTGATCATTACTTGTTTTTTAAACTCTATTTGAGTGAGTAAAGGCATTACCTCATTAACACTTATACAGCATATGTTGCTCTGCAAACCATCTGCAGACGTTCAGTCTAAATCAGGTCCGGGATTTTGTTACTGCAGATCCATTACACAAGGTTGCACTTGACTACTGACAAATTCTGGATGTGTTGATGTTGACCCACGTTTGTTTTTTTTCTCTTCTTGTTCTTCTCTTTCTCATTTCACCTTTGTTTATCATGCCATTGCATTTACATCATCATGCCCATCATAACTTAACACGTAGACATCAACTGAAAACAAGTTAGACAAGTTTGAGCACTAGATATATTTAAAAAGAATTTAAGGAAGCAGCAGCACTGGTTTTGGTTTTAAAGTTTGTTTTTGGAATGAATGATTATTATCGTAACCTGCTTGAGGATGTCACATGACTCGCATTCTAAAAATCCATTGGTGCTTCTTTGTACTTGGTACACTCTGGCGCTGTCTTGCTTTGGGAAGTAAAAAAAAACACATCAGAAGTGTTTCCTTTGACTTCCATCAGTACCTTGTTTTAGACGTTGCAAATCTCGCACCTTTATAAAATACAGTTTTTGAGCAAGATAAGGTGATAGCGGATTTATCGCTACCGCTGCAACATATAAGATAACTTAATACAAATTATTACCAATTTAAAATATATTTTTGCAATTCAACTTTACTGATATAATTGCTTGTAATACTGTTATACAGGTTTATATTAGGGATAGCAAATATTTAAAGAAATATAGAGCTGGAAAAGAGATTTAAAACGACATGGCTACCATTTTCTCTGTGTTCTATATTAAAGAAGATATGACCAGTCAAAGTCGCAGAGTTTCCCCAAAAGGGGGTAAAGGGGAGAGCTGGATTGGCGAGACAGACACTGGTGTTGTTGTGTCACACGTCACGCCTCTGTTTCCAGAATGCCAGCATTCTTTCTAAAATCACACACTGCGTCGGGAACATGTCGGTTTAGTTTGGTTCTGTGTGAAGACGCAGAGGCAGAATCTCTGTGTCAAAGAGGCTTGACAGATTTTGATTTGGCCTGTGTTGCACCACTTTAGATTCTTGACTTGTCTTCCTTTTACAGTTTGGCCTCTTCTCTCTGCTTTTCTCTCTCTTAAGTCAATTTGTTGTGTATCCCCTCGTTTGTGTATTATTGTATTATTCTCACAGCTCTGTGTGATCGTGATGATTCATATTGCAATAGACTTTTCATTTTATTAAATTTGCTTCCCTCCGCGTGGTGATGTTGTGCAGTATTGGACGGCCTTGGCAGAATGCCTGAGAAGATGTGGATCGGCCTTCACCAGTTAGACTTGTCTCAGGGCTGGCAGTGGTCAGATGGCTCCCCTCTCTCCTTCCTGCGCTGGGAACAAGGTAATGATGCTCATACCTTTTTTTTTGTTGCCCTTTTGTCTTTCCCTTGTGTTACTTTTTAATATTTGCTCAGTGTTAATGACCAAGTGTGTTATTCAATTTAAAAGAGAATTCCGCTGAAAATTCAGGGTCATAGCAGCTGATAAAATAAAAAATTGCAAGAATGTGCTTTGCTAAAGTGTAGTGGTTTTGAACTAAGATGTCTGATGCTCATTATTATTTTTTGTTTACACTGATTACTGTGTTATATAAGTTTATGTGCCAACTTTTGTACAGGTCACGAATTCTTGATAATACTTGAAAATACTCTAGTTTAGCTTTTTGCTTGAAAGCAGATAAGACCAAACTTGTGCTGTTGGAATTGGCCACAAAATATCCTTTTTAATCCAAAAGTGAAAGTGCTGGAGACCGACTCCATAACTCACCTGCATGTTTGCGAAGCTGAAATCTTGCTTGATTTTATTGCATTGTGTTTTCTGTGTCCCTTATCTCGATGGGACCCTCCAATGGTTAACAAACATAAAACATAACTTCTAGATGAAAATTTAACCACAGTGAAGCAGTTTCAGTTTCCCGAAACACCTGCTTTTCCAAAAGCTGCATCCTGCTGTGGTCTGCTGTTGCTGTTCGTCGTTCTATAAACTGTGACTCGGTGTCAGAGAAACAATGAGGCCAGTGTTAAAGCTAAAGAAACTCACTGTGCCTGGTTTATTGGACACAGTGTAGCATCAGGGTTGTTAGCATTGCTGAATAACGCATTAAAAGTACTGAATGACAGGCCTTCTCGCTATTGTAATATATTTGCTGTTTTCACTGCAGCTTGAACATCAAGGTTACTGCAGTCATCTGTCTTTCCACAGATACAAGCTCTTTGTGGTTGCATGTCAGTGTTGCAGTTTGCAGCACTATGTTTAACCACTATTGCAGCATGAAACAATTCTCTTCCTCTGATAAGCCGAACTGGTACTCGGTGGTAAATACAGCTCCTCCGCTCTGCTGTCACAATCCTTGTGTGGTTTCATTTTACTCATTGCGCGTGGGAATGTGTTTTACAGGAATGCCATCCACCGTCGCACTAGCAGCGTCAGACTGTGGTGTCCTGAACTCCAAGCAGAACTTTGAATCTGCGGAGTGCAACAAACATCTGCCGTACATCTGCAAGAAGAGCATCAATGCCTCCAGCACAGCAACCACAGGTAGGTCAGCTGCGGCCCTCGCCGTCTGCATGAGTAACTCGTCTGAATCTTACTTGTGGGAGTAATAGAGAGGTTGTACTTCAGGACAGTGGTGCTTTGAGTTTTTTCACTCCTTTACATGTGACATTCATCTATTCACACACATTTACACTGCGCTTCTATATCAAGTGCTTTGTGTATCAGTCATGTATCTCAATCACACTGCTGACATGGCAGTTAGGAGGAATTTGAGTTTGTTGTGTTGAGATATTTCAAGAAACAAACCTCATGGTGGCAAGAAAAATCGATTTACTTTATCTACTGGGGAGGCTGAATAGCAAATTGTAGCAAATTTCATGGCAATCCATCCTATAGAGGTATTCCCGAGCAAAGTCATAATCAATACTGCCATCCATAGATCCAACACATTGTGTGGTTGGATCCTGACAGATGAAGTGACAGAACCTTCGCAGCCCGAGATTCCCAGTAGTGAGGCTAAAATGTGTGTGTGTGTATATATATATATATATATATATATATATAAGAGTATATATATATATATATATATATATATATATATATATATATATATATATATATATATATATATGTATGTATGTATGTATGTGTGTACCCTTTTCTTCTTCATCTTCTTCTTCTTCTTCTTCCAAAAGAAAAGAACAAAAAAATGACAAAAGAAATATTATTTCATGTTTATCTATTCTAGAGGGTCCAATGATACATTATGTCGTACAACTTGTGATTTGGGGATGTAGAGATAAAGTACCCTTCCTTCTCCCTCTCTACAGAGTCTTCTGTGTATAAAGATACAGTGTGTGCTGTCGGCTGGGTCCCATGGAACGGCTGGTGTTACAAGTTGGTGAAGGATGAGCCTAGAAACTTTGCAGACGCCCAGCAGCACTGTAACAAAACCGAGGGAGGAGGAGAAGGCTTCCTGGCCAGTCTCCACACCATTGACAGCAAAGAGATGATCAGCACTAGTTTTCATGCTGGTAAATATCTCATTTTTCCCAAGTTTGTAATTTAATGTTTCTTGAGGTTAAATCCTAAAGTGGTAATTTGGACAAATCGGGGGGGAGCTTGCAGAAGAGTCGCTGCTCCTTCACATCGACGGGGAACAATTGAAACCCAGGGGTACACATCCTGGTCTAGGAGAAGCTGATAGACAATTGTGTTTGATGTGATTTGCCTTCTCTCACGATATTTTGATGTTTTTTCTCTCAATTTAGTATCAGTTTTCACCTCAGTCGTCACTTCTAGATTTTTAAAACATTTTTTACTTGCACTACTAAAAAAGGTGGAAAGGTGGATTACAGAATGTGACCCTGCCTTGACTTTTTGATTTAAGATATATCCGTCACTAGATGTTTGATCTCGTGTTTGTGTTATGGTCCGTCAGATGGCAAGTTCTTGGACGTGTGGATCGGTCTAGTCGGTAGCAACATGAACCCAACGACAGTCTTCAAGTGGATTGACCAGGCACCTGTCACCTTCACCTTCTGGGGCCCAAATGAACCACTCCAGCCCACTGAGGAAACCAGCTGCGTGTTCTACTCTGGAGAGGTGTGTGTTTGTTGATGTGGGTGTGAGGGCATGCATCTTTCTGTAACCCTACCTGTATTGTATTCAGCCCTTTTGTGAGAAAAAAACCCTGTTCTCTGCAGTCTCATGGGTGGCGGGTTGGGAGCTGTACAGAGAGGCTACCTTTTTTGTGTCAGACAAAAGGAAAGGTCGGGGAATCAGCGACACCGGCATGTCGCTTTAAAGATGTAAGTATTGTCTACATGACCCAACTTTCTGTCAGATGTTATCTTTTTGTCTATTCATATATACTGTATATTTAGAAGAGATATCTGACGGAGAATGACGCTGTCGTATCAGTGTGCACTTGAAGGATGACTTGCTGTCGAGGTCAGATGATATTTGGTCAGATTTTGAGTCATTAAGGGGATAAAGGCTCAAATGTTAGAATCAGAAATACTGTATTTATTCCTGCAGGAAATTGCATTTTGCTCCAGTCATTCCAATTACATATAGATCAAGACAATAACAATAAACAGAAATACAAAATATAGGTAAGAGTATAAAATAAAAAGTTGTACAAAATATGTGCATTATAATACAATATATAAAAAGAAGCTAAATAAAAATACAGTATAAATGATGTGATACCCCATATTATCTGTAGCTTTGTAGGCATCTACTGAAGAAATGTGCAGATGCAAAAAATAAAGCTGACATAGAAAAACAGAGTCCTGAGAATTCTCAATCCAAATGCACCGCAGAGGACTGGATGTGTATCAGAACTAGGACTAGGCTTGAAGTGAGTATTTACTTGTAATGTAAATGTGTTTTTAAATCATCCTGTGAATCCCTCAGGGTTGGAGGCGACATGGCTACTCCTGTTATCAAGTGAACACGACACAAGTGTCCTTCAAAGATCGCTGTAACATCACCATAAGAAACAGGTAGGAGTCTGCTCCGCTGGTGGCCCTGACACTCATCAGTTGCTGCCCATGTGAATCCTTTTTGATACCGTTTTAGCTGCTCTTTGGGCAAGAAACGTTCACTGATTTATATTATTTGTGTGTCTAGATTCGAGCAGGCCTTTATCAACAGTCTTCTCAGAGAGCACATCAGTGAGGAACCTCGCTATTTTTGGATGGACCTGCAGGACGTTAACAACACTGGAGAATACCAGTGGTTGAGCCAGGACCGGGCCTCACGTTTGATAACATACACCAACTGGGGCTCGTTTGAAACAGGTTTGTAAAAACCACACAGCTTCTACCCATGAGTTACTGCAGTGCTATGATGTGTTGTGTGTCATTCTGAACCTCTACTTGCAGAATATTGTGGTTCCGTCCAGTGTGGAGATTCAAATTTACCGGTTTGCTAATATAATGCATTAGCAAATTTATCAAAAATGTCACCACACATGAATATTAATATGTAATATAAATAGATTAAGCTCTGTTATTTATCTGTTATTTTGCTAATCAAGAAGCGGCCTTACGATATTGCAGTTCGTGAATATTTCATTTTAATTATTAAAAATGTTGCGAACACATAATATTGCAAAAATGTAGCCTGGTCTGATGCATCTGGGTCGAGTCCAGGATAAAGGTGGTAGTATAATAATGTGTGGAATGCTTCCTTGGCTCCTCAATACCGATCAATATTTGCTTGCGTGCCACAGACTAAGTGGGTATTGTTGCTGAGCATGTGCATCGCTTCATGGCCACAATTTACCATCTTCTGAGGGCGGCTTCAAGTGTGATTTTGAGAAATGTCTATTCCATTTTCCCAAAGCCCAAGATGTTGTCATCAAAGGTCTTGATAAACAGTCCAAAATCCAGATATTCAGTTTAATATAACACAAGACTCAAACCATAAAACATGATTACTTTAAAAGATTTGGTAAGAATTTACCAGGTTTGTTAACTGTGCATCAGTTTTCAGTCATCAGTCTTATCGAGACAGGATGCCCACACACCTTTTGTACATATATAATATTAATATAAAACATTCGATTTTTTTTATCTATGTTAAAGTTCATGTAACCTATATGATTTAAAAACAACTATATTATACATTTACAGTGGTTCACCTACATGTGTATTTCAGATCAGCATGGAAGGTGTGGTGTGATTTCCACTGCCCGCCCCCTGGGCAAGTGGGAAGTGAAGAACTGCACCATGTTTAAGGCCGGCACCATTTGTAGAACTGACATCGGTCCAGTCCCACTCCCACCCGCCGAGCCAGAGCTGAACCCCAACGCCAGCTGTCCGACTGGATGGGTGTCCGGAGAAGACAGGAAATACTGCTACAAGGTGTGTGTGGCTGTGTCTTTGAATGTCATGTCGACTGTTTCCACCATTAGGAGCAATAGTTGTTTGGCAAATGTGCTAAGAAATTGTAAAAGGCAGGAAATTCCACCGATTTTTACACCAACATCAAAATAAATGTCCAGATGTTGCCCAGTTCTATTGCTTAAGCAGAAAAGTGAATCGAAGCCTTTTGTTATAAGCCTCAAGAGATGTCCTTTTAGTCGGTGTAAGTTGGAACCAAAGACTTAAAGACTGATAATAACACTTTGTTTATCAGACTTGTGTAGTTCCCTCCCCTCTGTTGGAGCCTACATAGGCCGCTACTAGCATAACACACACAAATCTCGGACCTTGAACCCTTAGCAGCAAAGTTGCATTGTGGGAACTGTAGGCAGCAGGATTTGACAAGGAAGAATACATGGTATGAAAAGGAGAATTATCAGTTTTGATTCAATTTTTAGGATCACACTGCTAAATCTGTGGGTTTTTTTGTATTAATCCCAGAAAGGTAGATTATGAATCACTATTCACTCAAACAAAGCACAAACCATTACAAAACAAAAACATTACTGTCTATCATCCGTCTTATCCCCTTTGTTTTCTCATGGTTACAGATTGTCACTATACAAATGCAATGACCTGTTGCTGGACTGGCTTTCTGTACCATGTTTTCCAGTGTCTGCTGCTCCACTGGTGCTGTGCTAGTAGCTGCTGTTGTTTTTCTTGTCAGGTGTTCCATGAGGAGCGGCTGAGCAGAAAACGCTCCTGGGAGGAAGCCAAGAGGTTCTGTCAGGCTTTGGGAGCCAACCTGCCCAGTTTCACGAATAATGCAGAGATGAGGGCCCTGCACAGCGTCATGAGAGAAACCATCAGGTGTGCACAAGTGTTTAGTGTATAACTTATTGTTAGACGTTGTTGCTTCAGCCTTCGTAGACACACTCATTCCTTAGCAGATTTCCGTTGTCGCTTTCTTTAACATTGCAAGACATTTGACATCTTCACTGATTTACCAGGGAGTAATTCATGGATCTTGAGTGTGTGACATTTGGTGTAACTTGATTGCATGCAATGTAAGACTGTTGGGAAAGGTGCGCCCTCTCCTTTTAGTATTATTATCTTTTTCTTATCCTGAGTGTTGGTGGTTTGCTCTGGTGTTCTCGTTGCAGTAATAATCGGTTCTTCTGGGTCGGCCTGAACAGGAGAAACCCATCCGATCGATCCTGGGTGTGGAGCGATGGCCGGCCTGTGAGTAAATTTAGAATGTATATTATTATAAAGCCTAAACCACAGCCTAACACATCCCGAGAAGACATACACATTACTGTGGATCTTACAATGTCAATATCATTCGGTGAATTCTTAAAGTTATTCTTAAAAAGGGATCTGTGCATGACTTTTATTTCCCATATTACCTTGTGTCTAAGCCTGCAGCTGAAACAGGAACATTCTTTGTCTTGAGCACATCATATCTGCTTTGCATCGAATAATCTCACCATGTTGCACGTATTTCTGAGTGTGCTCTCTGTTTACTCGATGTGTTTGCAACAGGTATCTCGGGAGCCTTTATACGATCGCTTCCATGAGGATGATTCATACATTCGGGACTGCACTGCATTCAAGGTGGACTGAGTAGATTTATTCTACACTATGAAAATATGTTTGTCCTGCTTTTAGTCTCCCTTTACATCTCCATTTATTTAATTTAAAGTCACTTGTGGCTTACGTTAATACATGCTTTGCGTCCACAATTATTTTCATTGTTAGATAGTTTTCCATGCTGTGAAGCTTGATCTGTGAATCAAGACCACTGAGTGTATCTAAAGATGGATGACATGACGGCTCCCTAAAGGTGAAGCCAAAGTGACTGGTTGCAGTGTAGGTCATTAACCCTGGTACCTCTATGGTGGTGGATGGGGATCGAACTAAACTAAAAAGTCTAATTAAGTTTTCTCAAAGATGGTTTTTGATGTTTTAAGTCGTTCTTATCACACTGATTTATGTCCAAGTGTCCAAGTTTCAGATAAGATTGGTTTGAATTTGTTACGTTGTGATTGAAATCGAAGACTGACATGTGATTCAGTGCATGTGTCCGCAGGACCTCGTCCCCCACCATCGCCACTGTTCAAACTCTGGCTCCAAATGTCATCAGCACAAGATGGCATTGTTTGCATCCAGGGTATTTTGGCTTTATTTCTGGATAGTGGGAGGAAGTGGAGACACGTCGTCCATCTTTATATGCAGTTTACAATCATGACCATTTGCAGCAGCTGATTGTAGGAGTGATGAGAAGAGCTACAGTTTAAATCCATCCCCACCGACTCATGTCCTTCAGTCTACACTGAACGAAAATCCCAGAAGGGACAGAACCGTGGGAGTGACAGCTGACTGTCTCTCACTGTTTCCCTCCATTTAAGAAACATTTTTATCTTGCAACTCAGACAATGACCTCAATTGAGGTTGTCCTGGTCAGTGATTGTGTTGTCAGAGAGACATTCTCTGCTGAAACTATCTCTGAACTGTGTAATGTCACCGTTGTGAAGCTCCTTTCTTTCTTTTCTTTCTGACAACATTTGTGTTACAATCTGTGTCCTCATTAGACAACAAAGAGCACGTTGAAATACTTTTTTCTGGGGATGGCCCATCCTTTACCTTTCTATGCCGTACCATTTCACTGTGATGCCCGGCTGGAGTGGGTCTGCCAAATACCCCGAGGTAAGATTATACATACAAGTAAGATCGAACGTCTTTTTCCATGTTGTGGCAATACAGTAGTTGAATTATTTGTATAGTTTAAATACAAAACAGTCATGAAGTAAATAAAGTGATGTTTTCACATTTAAAAACCTTATGGGCCTGAATTCCATATTAGCTGGTTGTTTGCATGCTGAAATTGATGGTCTGCTTCTAACTCACTCTTCATTGATGCTTCAACAGGAAAGACTCTAAAGAAACCGGACTGGTACAATCCTGGTAAGGACCGAATCTTTCCAGAACCTATATTCAAAGTCAGACTATCTTTTGAATCTGAGTTTATAAAGTAGTTTTCTGTCTGTCAGTGGCCAGAATAGATGTGATCCATGGTTTCTCTCGGACAATTTTCAATTAAAGGGTATCTGCGTGTTGTGAAAAGTGTCGAAAGCATTAAATTCAGTCTCCTCAAACATTAAGTTAAAGGTTATTCAATTGTCTTGAATTGAATTTATAAAGGGCTTAAGAGTAGAGATGGGAATTGGCACACTAATCAACTCGTGTCAATTTTAGTAAACTCTGATATTAATAAATAAATTATTAATGGTATAATTAGTAAGTCCATTTATCAATTTTCTCACTTAATCCACTTTATATGCATGTGTATTAACAGTTAGCAATCCCACTGATTTGTTCTGGTGCTAGCAATTATTTATACAAAATAAGGTTTTAAAGTTTTTTTATTTGATTTGGAACACGGTACAGAAAGCCTGGAGTAGAATCATTTTCTCCGTGCATGTCTGTGACTGGGTGTAACATGTCTGCTCTTTGTTGTGCCCTTCAGGGGGGCACCATGAGACCTCTATCTTCGTCGATGGAGAGGAGTATTGGTTCGTTCAGGAGCCTAAGCTAACCTTTGACGAGGCGGGGCTCTACTGCGCCGCGAATGGCAGCAAACTGGCTTCACCAAGTAATTCCAGAGCCGCCACACAGATCTACCAGTACCTGAAAATTGTAAGTGACTGGAGTCTGTAAGTGGCCATGTGATGACTGGGACAGCACGTGTGCAGTTTACACTGATAACAGTGGCAGATATACATCTCAAAATGTGCAGTTGATGTCAGACAGAAGCAGGCGTTATTTTGATATAATCTGTCAAATCTTGTGTAAAGGGGTCACGTGAGCTACAATGCAAGTTTGTTCGTGTGTGCAAATTGGAATTTCCGCTGCCTTGCTTTTTCTCTTCGTGGTTTTTTCGTCCTGTTTATTTTTTTCCTTCACCATCGGCTTCTTTAATTGATTTGTTGAGTCTTCTGACTGAGGAAAGTCTTTCCACAACCTTCTGGTCTGTCACTGTTCTCATGAACATGAACAAGTGGGCGCAGTCAAGCAGTAGAATAGAGATTACATAATACACTCTATAAAGTAAACTCTGCCTCCAAGCTAACCACTAACAACACCATCATCACTGGTATAAATGTTTACTAACATGTTCCTTACAGTTCATTATAACCTATCTAAACATCTCAGCTTCTGTTGCATCAATTTGGACTCTTCTGTTTTCATTTGGTCGCTTGTGAGTCCTCATCATTTATCAATGTGCAATAGTGACTCACTGGAAAGCTCCCAATGTAGGTCGAGTGCAATTAAACAAAGCATTTAGCATAACAATGATTTTCCTTATGTTACCATGGATATTGAGTTGTTTGATGCTATAATCCCATGTTTTACTTTCTTTTACAGTGCAAGCATTTATCAATATTTTCACCGTTTTCCAGGGGGAATAATTAATTTTGGTTTAGAAAAAAAATCTGGCATATTTAGGGAATTTATGTGTGTGTGTGTGACTGTTATATGATTTTTATTATGTTTGCAGATATCAAGTTCTCCTCAGCAGAACTGGTGGCTTGATTTGATCCAGCCTGGGCGGATATTTCCCATGACGTAAGCCGACACAGTCACACCCATTCTGTTTATGTTGCACAAACACAAATAAACCAGCAGTTATTCGTGACACTTACCTCTATATAAATATGTGAGACTGAAATGATGGATGTTGCGTGTTTATAGGTACAACCAGATGTTCTTTTACCATTCCCTTTTCCTGGGAAGATGCATCTCCATCAGTCCTGAAGTCAACTTTCCCAGTGAGTGAATGTCATATGTGAATGTGTTTGATTTCAAAATGTTTTATGTTTTCTCAACAAAAAAAAACCCATCTATATGAATGAAGAGGTGAGTAGATTGATTGTCTGGCATTATCTGCTGTTTTAAAATAATTTTCCAAAGCAGCATAGAAGGGAGATTAAAAAAAAGTTAAATGAGCAAGAAGTAATCTGATTTAATCAAAAAATAAAAGGTGATGCACGTTACTTGATTTGATTCGTAATAAACTCGCTTACATTCTTTTTTTCCACTAAAGTGCACATTCACTGTCTAATGTTTTTTTTGTTTTTTTCAGACCACGAACTGAGTTGCCAACAGCGATTGTCCTTTGTGTGTGAGAGACACAACATCACATCAGTGGAGATAAACCCTCTGGAGCCTCAGCCTCGAGGTCTGCCCTGTGGAAATGACTCTCAATCCTTCAGAAACAAGGTATATAACATGACAAAACAGATGCACCCCCATTATTATGATCTTTTTCTTGAAACCTTGGAATAATTTAGCTGGAATTGCTTTTGAAATTACGCAGCATAAAACTTAAGAGCTTTGGCTTCTTTTTGAAATTGTTTATTTATTTACTGCCTGAGTGACGATGAAGTCTGTACAAACTATAACAAGACGACACTCAAAACTAAAATGTAGTGCTGTCTAGGGTATTTAAGATAGGCGTAGGATTAATTGTTAACATCATTCAAGCCTTTTCCAGACATGATCTCTGCAAAATGTCTGAAAAATAGGGTCCAAACACTGCATCCGGAAGCAGTCATTTTCATCCTGAAATATTTTTATTCTTTCGTATTTTTACTTCTGTCCATCTGGGCTCCCTCTGACATTTGTGTTCTCATAAACGTCCCCTCTGTAAAATGTCAGGAACATGTCCAGAGTTCAGTGTAGGCAGCTTTATGTATAGCGCACAGTATAACACATTAATATGCAACCTGAAAGGCATCAACGCGGATTTCTTTGATTTCAGTGCTACACCCTGATGAGCAGCACGAAGCCTGTGTCATTCAGTTATGCCAATGAGGAATGTCAGTCGGTGAGAGGAACCCTGGTCACAATATCAGATCAGGTGGAGCAAGGTGAGAGGACTGCCCTGGTTCTAGTTCTGTGTTTCTGTAGTTGTATTATTTCATCTGCTCTAATAAGAAATAATAGTTTCACAGACAAGCCCCCCAAAAAATGATTGTACTATATTGGATGGGTTTTTCTTAGATTTCATCACCTCACTGTTGCCGAACCTGAGAAATCAGGAAAGGATCTGGATTGGTCTGAAAATCAAACATAAGGAACCTGAGTGGGTGGACGAGTCGCCAGTCAACTACCTCAACTTTAACCCCCTGCTCCTGGGCATGCACAAGGCGATACAAATCAGTGTAAGTTCACTTTAACTGCATTTCTGTAACGAAACAGAACTCCACTGACTGAACACATCAGAGATTTTCAGAAATGCCTTAAGTAATGTCACTTGAGTCCAACCTCAATTTAGTTTTCTTTTGACTGTTCAACTGTGTTGTACTAGTGAAATATTAAACTGGTGGCGAAATCTTAGTGTAATATATAATGAGTTCTGTTTTATCTCGTCTATGTCACAGCCCCTGACTGATCTTTATTGTTACACCTGGACAATGATCCCTCGTAGTAAAAGAACATGCTTGACCACATTTCTCTTTGTACTCTCTCCCTCTTTTCTTTTTTTTTATTAGAGATGGGATCCAGAGAGTATGGATTTGTGTGTGTATTTGATCAATAACCCCAACTCTGCCATGATGGGTACCTGGGATTATTCTTCCTGTACAGAGTTTCAGAATGTGGCTGTTTGCCAACACTATGCAGGTAAATCTCCATTCAACACTCAATAGAACTTTATGATCGAGATCTTGCTCCATAACTGAAATCCAGTTAGCTTAGTCAGCTAGTCTATGTCTGCCAATGCGAAGGTTAGTCATGAACTTTATTTTGATTATTAAGTATAGACTTTGATGCCTGATAATGGTTCCCCCCCGGAAATGCCTGTGAATAATGAATGGCAAACTGTCATGGTGCTGGTGGCCTTCAACATAATGTGCCCGGCTTGCAATGTCGACGCCTCTACTGTGACCTCTCCAATAAAATACATCAGCTGCCCAGATAAATACTTTGCATTCAACAGTTGGCTTCCTCATTTCAGATAAAGTCGAGGAGCCCCACTTCCAAAAAGAGGCCTTCCAGATCGGTAACCACACCGTCCAGCTGCTTTTCAAAAACCTCACCTGGTTTGAGGCCGTGGAGCAGTGCAGTTCTCAGAACATGGACCTGGCAAGTGTGTCCGACACCTTCTTCCAGTCCACTCTCACCGTGCACGTGAGCCGAGCACGCACGCCCATGTGGATCGGCCTTTTCAGCGAAGATGTAAGTGTACCAAAGAAAGGCTGCTGAACAATCCACTGCTCCTACAGGATTCTAAAACCTTTTTCCTGTTGTGTTTCAGGATGGGATCCACTACCGCTGGACCGACCACAGCCACACTGTGTTCAATCGCTGGTCGTCTGACGTCACCAGTGGCTCGTGCGTCTACCTGGACACCGATGGCTACTGGAAAGCCACGGAGTGTGAGGAGATTCTAGGAGGCGCCATCTGCCACAGCCCACACAGTGAGTGGAGATGTAGAATACAGATGAACAGAAACGCCTGGTGTGCTTCCTGATTCGTCAGCCTCATACGTTACTGCAGGAAGCTCCTTTACATCATATTCACTTTAAAATGATGATTGGGAGAATCTGACATGACAACTAGATACTGTTTGTAGAGGAGTGACATGAGAAATCAGTCAGTATTTCTTCTTCTCTCTCTCTCTCGTGCGTGCGTGCATTTCCAGCTCCACCCAGGGGGCGAAGACAGAAAATGAAGGCGAATGGGAGCGGCTCAAAACATGGCTAATCAAATATGTACCTTTTTTGTTTTATAATATCACACACGTCGGCCTGACTTGCAGACTTTCTTGTGGGACATAGAAATGATCTGGTGTCGAATCTGGCCCGCAGGCGGCTGGTTGAATAGGCCTTGTGTATTAACTCAACCGAAATTATAAAAATATAAACCGAAAAAAGCCAAAGATTCCTCAACGTGGCGGAGGGTGAAGTAGCTTTCCAGGTTTCCTCTCCCTGCCTCTTTGTTCATGTTGGCAAGCATTCACATTTTGAAAGTATCGGAATGAATATGTGAACGTATTTCTGCATTTATTACAGACAAGAATATCATCACACCGGAGGATGTTGCAGTGAAGTGCCCCCATAAGATTTATGGTCCAAACTGGGTCCCCTTCAAGAACAACTGCTACTCCTTCCAGCTGGTCTCCTCCCGATGGGAACAGTTCAACCAGGGACAGATTCAAGACACCTGCAAAGAACTCTGTAAGAATCTTTCTACATTATTTTGCTTTTGAGACTGTTTTTTATAACAGGCTGATGTTGCAACAGTTGCTAATGATGCTGTGTTTGTGGTTCAGATCCAGATGCAGAGATCCTCACTATACGAAATGAAGAGGAGAATGAGTTCATCAGGCAGCAGCTCTTACCGTTTCGATCCCTGGCCCAGTTTGTTTGGTTGGGCCTGTTTAAAGACAACAACGGTTTGTTTTTATCACTTTCACAACTTATCTCTGTTGTAGACACAACTATTTTATGTTTTTTCAGTTGTAACTGTCAGGTATCAGGTTCTGCTTTGCTGGGTTAAGGTATCAGGTTCTGCTTTGTCAGAACCTGATACCTTAACCCAGCTTATTGGCTCAATATCAGAGATTTATGTCCTTATACCAGGGTTAATATTGATTTTGTTCCGCTGCAGATAACCTGACGAAGTGGTATGATGGCACAAATGTCCAATACTCCAACTGGGCGAGTGGCAGACCAGTTGTAGACGGACCGTTCTTGGCAGGAATCACCACTGACGGCAAATGGCTTTTCATCTCAAACAAAGGCCTTTTCACAGAGTTCAAACAAAAGAGCATAGTGACCTGCAAACTGGACAATGGTTGGTGTATGGCATTTGCCGTCATACTTAACATTGTATATAACCTATAACAATCACAGGAAATATTTCATGCCTAAAATTGATCTTGCATCTTTTTAAATCCTCTCCTCCCAAGAACCAAAACAGGAGTACAACAAATCAGCCGTGGATCTCCGGCATTACGGTAACCTGACTTACAATGTTGTGACCCGTAAGTTAAATTGGTACCAGGCCCTGGAAGAGTGTGGTGAGCGTGGAGGCCACCTGGCAAGTGTCCATGACATCCAGCACAATGCACATGTGAAGCTCATCGCCAAGACAGACGGCTTCCCGCTCTGGATCGGCCTGTCGAACCAGGACGTAAGAAGTTAGCTGAACCAAAATCTGAGAAACATATTATGGCTGTGCCTCGTAATTCCTCATAGTTTTATGATTTACTTAAGCTGCCAGGCAGACGGGCTGACATGACAGGTCTCTCTCCATGCAGGCGAGCGGCTCAACCTATGAGTGGTCTGATGGAACCAGGTTTGACGACGAAGTCACCCTCTCTGACTCAAAGAAGGACTCGAGCTCCAATAAACAAGAGGCCATCTGTGTTGTTGTAACCCCTGCTGGTGCCTGGGTGAAGACCAGCTGCAATACGCTGGTAGATGGAGCCATCTGCTACACCACCACCATCACCACCTCCTCCCAGAGTAAGACACCTCTCTGTTGTATATGTAGAACAGAATCGTTGCTCATCCGTCTAATAATTCCAGAAATATCTGTCGCATATCTCAAGAACTGTTCACGATTTGGACACCTTCCGTATTACTAAACTTTAAATAAATAAACAGGTGACCAGTGCTCTTTTTAGTGACTGTGCCGGTCATCCATCTTGTTTCTGTGTTGTTCTAAACCAGGAGCCAGACTGAGCGGCGGCGGGCCGAAGTCCAATCGCTGCCCTCAGAGCAACGATGCGTCCAAAGGCAAGTCCAAGTGGGTGCAGCATCAGGAACACTGTTACGCCTTCGACATGAGCTTCTACAACTACAGCGTCTACAACAAGGAGAAGGCTAGCAGCATTTGTCAGAGCATGGGTGAGTTAAAGCGATGAAAGGTTATAAAAAATAGTTTTCACCTGAAGCAACTGTTTTCCACAAGTACTTTTTCTTTTCTCTTGACAGATGCTAAACTGCTGACCATCAAAACCAAGGAAGAGAACGACTTTGTGTCAAAGTACATCACCGACGACCCTCTCATCACCGGCCGTGTGTGGCTTGGTATGGACATGGATACTCAAGGTAAACCTCATGATTAATATAGAAGTTCACAGATTCAATCAAAAATGAACAGGAAACATAACTTGGGAGCAAGTTAAACTTTCTATGTAAAGAGAGAACGACGTAGAATACCTGTCAATAAATAAAAACACATGACAGTAATAATGTCAACTTATGAATCATGACATTAAATTCAATTGAGTGTGACCAATTTTCTTCATTAGTTTGCAGTTGTGACAATGACCAGGATCCTTCAATCAAACGTTTTACAGTAGCTCCTGAAAGTCTGAACCAGGGTTCATGTCTTTTTAATTGTTTTGTATTTGATTTGGTTTCACACTTAAACTTTGTGAGCATATTAAAGACTTTTGTTTGACGTACGGACGTCCTGTCGTCATCACCTACGTGGGCTGCATCCACCTCTACTTGACACTGGTTTGTAGATCGATGTCTGTCTGATGTCTTTCTGTTTGAATGGAGTCATTATGGTTTTACTGCACTCGACACTAATTTGAATGCACCAAACAAACGTCCTCATCTTTCAAACATTAACTTGTCCGTAAACAATCCTGCGAGCAGCTTGACTCTCCTTTTTCTCCTTCTTCTGTTTAATGCTGTCTCAACTTCCTGCAATCTAAAAAAAGTGTTTTCACACTGCAAACAAACCAAACCACGTTTGATCCGAGGCGAGACTTCCTCCTTTGGTCGGCTGTTGAACACATGTAGCAGGTGAAGAGCCTGATCGTTCCCACAGGAGCTGGTGGAGAGTGAAAAACTAAACATGGACAGAAACAAGAAAAAACCTCCAGACATTTGCTAATGTTGCTGCACATCCTCTGGGTGGTGTGATATATGTTCACAGCCCATTATTTAACTCAACTGTTTGATTGTGTGTTTTGTTTGAATCTGATATTAAGACTCGTTATCGCACTGAAACACATTGTTCGTGACATTTGTGCTGCGCCACGTCTCCTTCCTTTCTCCTTCCCACTATTATCTCCTTGTTGTTTTTTTTCCCATGAAGGTAAGCCTGCTTCCTGGCAGGACGGCTCCTCTCTGGCTTATTCTAACTGGAAGCCTGAGGCCTTGGATACTGGGAAGAATTCGGCGCCCCACTGTGCCGTCATGATGGCAGGGGATGAAGGAATCTGGAACTTTGTCAGCTGCCAGGCGAGCAACAGTCGTGTTGTCTGCAAAACCGAAGCCAGTGAGTATCGCACCTGCACGGCATTTTGGGAAAATACGCTTATTTGCTTTAGATGACAAGATGGAGACCACGCCCATATTACCAGGAGCTGGTGAAGCCTCCACTTTTTAAAAATGACAGAGCTAAACATTATAGAGTCTCTCTCTCCAGCTACAGGGTCTATATGAATAATCTCTGTATCTATATAAAGGGAACAGATTTCTGCAAAGGTGTAAGCATCAGTTTAGATGTTAGTGGGTCAGAGTAAATGAAGGTGGAACACAGAAATGTACAATTTGAAAGTGAATAAACGCTGTGAAAGCAATCTGGACATAATCTGTGCAAATTTTATTCTAATAAAGTGAAGCAGAGCTAAATGTGACAGAGGTTTTAATTTATGTTTGGCGCTTCGGCACAATCTGAGATTTCTCACTGTAAAACTCCTTTATTTTGACTTCTATGTCACTATATGTATAAATTTCACCTAAATCTAACTATCTATCAAAGAAACTGCCGTAATAGCTTCGTGAAGAGCCCTCTACGGCAGCTGAGTCAGTCTCAGTCACGCATTAAGGATCGGCAGAGGATACTCAGGGTACAGACACAGTCACATCTCGATCAGCGAACTGACTTACCTTCGTTCCCGTGTGCTCAGGGTCTGGAGGCGCTCCTGTGGCGCTGGGCTTCTTCATCATCATCCTCCTCGCTCTCCTCGGCGTCATCGGCTTCATCGTCTACAAGAAGAGAAGATCTTTCGCCTCCTCCACGGTCCGCTACGAGAGGACAATGGACGAGTTCGACACCACCAGTATCATAACGGACGCTGACTGAGCTGACGTCCACAGCCTCAGGGAGTAGACGAGCCTGCCTTGTGTCTATTTTTGTACTTTTAAGAAAGAGCAAATTCAGCCCCCCCCCCTTTTTTAAATAATTTATTGTTTCCCGCTCAAGCTATTGCGCTTCCTAGATTTCTGTTTGAAACTGTAAATATTGTTTGTGAATATCAGTTTTCTTCATTTGGGACGTTTTAGATGTTGAATGTAAATACTCCAGCTGATTCTCCGACGGTCGACGACGTTAATCAGATGTTTTCAATAAATTTAGGCTGTTTTGTTTTTAGACTGTAAGAAAAGATTTTGAGTTGATCCACAGAAATATGCAACGAATAGACTAAACCTGTCTTACACTCCCATTCAGCCTTAAAGGGTTAAATTGCACTGATGTACGAGAGGCCCCCAAACTGAGCAGTTATTTATTTATAGTAAACAAACTATTTGTTAAATTTGTCAAATAGATTTTTTTCATCGTCAGACAGTGATTTCTACGACGTATTAGAATCAAATAAAATGGACAGTTCACCTCAAAGTACAGTTTTTTCTACTTTAAATGTTTTATATATTTTCACCTTTGAATAATCGACACAGGGCTCAGACGTCACCTCACTGTCGACGACGTGAGGACTAGTTTTCTTCCAAAGTTCGGCCCCAAAAGAAAACCTCGGGTTTGGGAATTTTGTTTCGACGTTTAATTGTATTTGGTGAGAAAGTATCTTAATTGTATGACGGAGTATTTGGGCCATATGGAAAAAAACAAATTAGAGATTTCGAGAATAATGTCGTAATTTAATGAGAAAACTTAACAGTTAAAATAGAAGAATAAAGACATCTTTTAGGAAATAAGCAACGAGGAGAACCAATCTTATTGTTTCTGGAGAAACTACGAAACCTCTTTGAGTTTCACACAGATGTAAACAACATTTACCTTAAAGTCGACCAAACATTTCCTCCAAGTGGTTCTTTCTTCAGAAGAGACTCAATTTCTTTCACTGTGTTTTAGGAACATGTGATAAAGTCGTGCTGATGAGCCAAAAGATGAAGGGTTTTGTCATTTGTGAAACATAAAGTAAAATATTATAATAATTACTAATTTCGTAATATTACGACTTAATATCCTTAAATTTCCAACTTTTCTTCTGAGTGAAACTATGAAAACTTCTAATATTACGACTTTATTCTTGAAATCTCCGATTGTTTCTTTCCATTAGGTGAAGCTGACACTCCATCGTATTCCTGAGACGCTGCACTGTGGTCAATTTTAATAGAACTGTCTGTGCCTTTAAAACGAGCAGAAACACGTCTCACTGATTGTGCCTTTTTAACATCACAACTGCAGAAGATCATTTGTGTTTCTAAGCCACAGGATTATTTTTAATTCACCTGATTTTATTAATAACTGAAAAGATGTTTTTCGTTGTTCTGATTCTGGTTCTCCTGAATATGCCACAGAATCTCAGCCTGAAAATGAACCGGAGGGTTTGTCCGATTTCTGTTTTGTATTTTCCTCTCAGATCTGACTTTACTATGCACTCGACTACTGAGCAAGATCGCACTTTAATTTGTCGTGGAGCGTCAGTTCCCACTATGTTTAAGCACAATGAGGTTTTGAAGAGTTTGGTTTTCTTCTTGGAATTGCACTGGGTTGTTTTTTTTTGTTCCTGTGAAAGCTTTGTAATGATGTGATGCTTGTTTTGTAACAAGGACGAACCAAAGATGCTCTGACTGGTTTGAATGTCAAAAGCCAGAGTTTTTCTCTGTTTTGTGGAAAAGCCTCAATACGGCTCGTACATACAAGGTGTGAACCAAATGTTAAAGGTGGGTGTGTTGTTTTTTTTTTTTTAAATCTTTCCCACCACTGCTTAACAGATCTATCGGCTCAAATCAGGTACAACATCCTTCTAATAAAATGACCTGTCTTCAACCTCGTCTTCTTCAGTCCTTCTCCATGTCGTTATCTCACGTTATTTATTTTTGTCTTGTCCTGCAACAACCTGTATTTTGTAAGTAATTATTCCTCACACGTATTAACCTTCAGAGAGATGTGTCAAAATCAATAAGAGCAGGAAGAAGAACGACCAATCAAGACGTCAACCAACTGACCAAGTTATCAGTGAAGAGATTTCAGTCTGTTGTGCTTTCACCATCAGATAATGGAAAATCTATATAATGCAAGAAAGAGACTCAACAAAAAAGAAAATCAGTCCATTCAATCTTTATTTCCAAAATTAAAAGCATGAAACTAGATTTGTACATAAAGCATTTCAGACACCGAAACAAAGATGAAGAAGTTTTTGTTTTTTTGTCAACAGTCTCAGTGGAAATAATAATCAGAGGAAAAACAGACAACAGAAGTACACAATCACCACTTTTCTGTTCTTCTCTGAAAATCTTACCGTCACAACTTTACACTACATCAACCTTATATCAACATTAAAGCACTTGTGGTAGAACAGTTAAAAAGACTTGCATTTTCATTTTGTTATAATTGAATAAAGTGCACTCTCATAGACATGTACAGTGGTGTCCAGACAAGAATGTTGTTGTTTTTTTTTTTTACACACTGGTTCAATTCAAGTTTGCATGTTTGCAAAAGCCACCTGCGACGAAAGGCAAGACGTGCGTCTGTGCACTTGGCGTTTCTCTCTTGCATTTCAGATGAGCGTGACGACGTCGAAGCGCGTGTGTGTGTGTGTGTGTGTGTGTGGGGGGGGGGGGAGTGAGCTACCGTGTGGTGTGGAGCAGCCCTGCAACTTCTGATCATCTGACACACTTTCTATCCTCGTTCCACCACATTCACAGAATTAATAATCCTCTTCGAGATCGTCGTCCAGGTCCGAAAACTCGATAGACGGCCGGTTGTCGTGCACCTCCCCGTCACTTTCTCCATGAGGACCTGCAAGTCAGACACCTCAAGTCAAAGTCTGCAGCCACATGACCGATACAACAACGGTAAATCGTAAGTGAGGGATACACGGTAAACTGCAATACACCAAAAGTCCCCCTGGCAGCAAATGACTACTGCCTTTCAACAAATACAAAACCACAGGAGAGAAGGACACATACTTTCAAGATTGTCCATGTGTTCGTGAAGGATTCTCACCAGGTTGAACAACTGGGTGAGAAAGGGAAGAGTTTGCTTTTCAAGAGGAGCAGTCAACAGTTATACAGGTTTAATATTGATCTGAAAAGCTGTGGTTCAGTGTGTGTGAGAGGGTTCAGAGCCAACATGAGTAGAGACTGAGAAGCAGGAGGCTCTGTACACAGTAATGCAACCTGACAACAATACAACTCAAGTGGCTCTTTCAGCCAAGGTTGAAAAACAGTATCTGTCATAGTGCTGAATCATCACTGTGGGTAAATGTGTCTGTCTGTGGGTGTGCGTGTGTCTGTGTGTGTACGTGCGCTCTCACCCCTGCTGCGTCAACAGCTCCCAGGACATCCGAGAACCTCTGTTCACAGAAATGCAGCAGCACCACCAGATAGAGACCACTGCTGATGAACTCGTCATATTCTGACTGCAGAGCAAGAACACACACACACACACACACACACACACACACACACACACACACACACACACACACACACACACACACACACACACACACACACACACACACACACACACACGTTTCTTAAGGTTTATTAGAAAGTGTGACAGAAGAAACCCGCAAATAAAGTGCCTCAATTTCCATCCATCTATTTGTGCAACAGTAACCTGGTCCAATAGTTTTAATCCATCAAACTTACAAATCATAAAAACACACTTTATTATGTCATAAAATCGGCCTCATTCTTTTTTCCTTTGAAGTAAGTTTTCTACTCACTTGCACGTGGGTCCTGTACAACTCCTGAATGTTGAAGTTGTCTATGTTCAAGCGCAGCTTCTGCTTGCAGAGTTCACAGGTTGTGATGGCCTCCAGGTTTGTGCCTGAGACCAAACACAGATCGTTTACTGTGCTGATAGGACAGAGTGCTGGTGGAAGCTGCAGCCACGTCCGAGGTCTGTTACTCACCTGAGCCAATTTTGGAGCGGAGCCACCTCTTGATGCATTCCTGGTGGACGTACTGCAGACTGCCTGTGCAGCGGCAAGGCTGAATCAAAGGGTTGGAGGCCGATTCCTCGCACATCTGGCAGATTCGGCACAGGTCGCCCTCCTCCTCATCAGACTCCAGAAGCAGCCTACAGCAGGTAGACGGAATTAAGTTCTACATCTGATAAAGTGCCTGTTTCATACATAAAACTTTGAGAGTGCAGCTTTGAAAAAGGACATTCAGTAATAACTACCTCTCCTTGATCTTTTGCAGCTTCTCCTGATCCCTACCGGAGGTGGGTTTCTCCTTCTGCTCCTCCAGCTGGTTTTCAACACCCCTCAACTGACTCAGAGAAGCTGAAATGTTTTCGTACAGAGCGACTCTGCGACGTGACGGAAACACAACTGGACCATCTTCGAGATCAGGTAACGTTTCATCCTCGAGTCGGCAGGGATGACCTGCTCCAAAGGCGTCTAAACCAACTGCTCCTTCCTCTTCACTCTCCTCGTCCTCATCATCATCATCATCATCATCGTCGTCGTCGTCGTCGTCGTCACCATCATCATCATCTTCCTGTGTCGCTTTATGTTCAACGTTGTCCCACCTCCTCAGTAAATGCTGTGGACGGCTGTAGCTTTCTTCTGCAGCCGGCTGGGCACTGTCGTCCCTCACGTGTCGTCTGAGTCGGGAGAGCAGGGGGGGGCAGCGGCCACGGAAAGAGGAGGAAAGCCAGGAGGAGCCACTGCCTCCACCGCTGCTGGTGGTGGTGGTGGTGGTGGTGGTATTACTACTACTGCCAACACCAGGCTCTCTCCACAATGGCATTCTGGAGCCTGCCGGGCTGCTACGATAACCATCGCTGTTGCTTTCCCGGATAGGCGCGAGGTCTGCTCTACGAGTCCTGAGGCCGCCCAAGGTCGTCTCTGAGCCTCCAGCGTCAGGGTCCACACTGGACATCCTGGTTCCCTCGTCACCGTCCACGGACTCTCCTCCGGTTGATGGACTGTCATCGTCAAGGGAGCGAACACTGGAAGATCCACTAGAAGACTCTTGGCTGGAGCGGCGGGAAAATAGACGGGACAGGAGGCGTCGTGTAGAGGAGCGGCCCTCTGGCTCAACACCTTCGGGGGCCGGCCTTGGAGGGAGCGTGGCCTCTGGTCTGACCAAGGGGGTGGTGTACCATCGGGTTCGAGAGGAGTAAGACGAGGAGATATCTGAGGAGGAATCAGGAGTTCTTGTTTGTTCCTGAGATGAGTGGAGGGTGGGTGAGCCGCTCGAGAAACGGCCTGTGGTTCTGCTGTTCAGGTCACGCACCGGAGGGGAAGAACGGTGGGAGGTGGGGGGTGGGAGGTGGTAATTTAGGGAGCTTTGTCTGGCAGCAGAAGAGGAAGAAGAAGAGGAGGAGTAGGCAGTCTCTTTAGGCCGGGCTCCCTGTGCATACGTGGAGGTCACCCTGTCTGTCTGATCTGAAAAGAATGAAGAGAAGAGACTGTGACGATGTACTTCATCAGGCCGTGAACTCTGCGTGTGTTTACATCAAGTGATAAACGCTACGTACACAGTGAGGACCCCACTCCAGGAGTCCGCATTCTTCTTTCCCCTAAACTCGAGAGACTGGGCTCATACTTTGCCTCCTGCTCTCTCCTGGTCAACAACGGCTTCGAGGAGGAAGACGACGACAGCGAGAGCAAACGACATGAGCTCCACGATGAATCTAACGGGTCATTGTGTTTTTCACCCAAACCTGTGAAAGAAACAAGCGCAAAACAAACTAAGATTTTCTGGGTTCATTTTCCAATTGAGATCAATATTGATGGGAATGAACAGAACCTCACTTTACTTGAATTGAGTTTTTTCACTGATAGGTGAGGGTAGATTTGTATGCATTGTTTACCTCTGCCACTGCTAAGCCCACTGCTGGAATAGGTGGATCCAGTAACTGAGGTGCTGGACGTTCTCGAGTACAGTCCTCGGTTGCTGTACGACAGTTTGGCTCTTTTAGAATCGCCATCGTCACTGGCATTCAACAGGCCTGAGCGGATCCCAGAATCACTCTAGAAAAATGAAGGCAGACATAAAAATAAATAAATTATAATATTAATATTTCAATGACATTATTCAGCAAAATTCCTCCATCCTCTTATCACATAAATATCAAATCAATGTTTTGGAAAATCTATTTGACCAGGCTGTGTTTTTCCTGCTTCCGTACCAGTTTACTCCTGCTGCTCAGAGAGGACTCAGTCCACGGGCGCTCATAAGCCCTGCTGGAGGACGTCAGAGAGGTGGGTAACTTCCAGTTGGTGGAGCGACTGTCGGAGCCGCTGTAGTCTCTGGTGGAGCTCAGGAGACGAGCATTCTTCAGAAGGAGAGGAGGTAAAACACACGGCTGTAGTACGTGCTTATGTCTGAACACAGCTCATCTTTTCTTTTCATGTATTTCTGTGGTAGGATAATCACTAGTGGCGATTAACTGATAGAATAACTGATGGAATAAATGATAAGCATACCAAGCGATACATGTATGTTAAGTGTGAATTTATATATAAACAACAGGTTTTAAATGTTGGTGTGGTTTAGTGAGAAACACTGAATGTAAACATAACTGTAAATATTTTACAGAGTCACTTTTAAGGCCAGTAACTCTAGAACTGACGAACATTACACACATTTTTCTGCTTGAAAATACTCTGATTGTAAATGCTCACGTGACTCATGTCAACTATTTACACAGGTTGGAAGTATTTTAGGATAACAATATTGATAACCTGTATTTATACAGCACTTTTCATAGCATAATATGTCACTCAATGTGCTTTATATAAAACTGAACAACAGAAGCTTAAATGATCAAATCTTACTTATAGACACAATAATATTTGAAACCATTGAAGGGGAGGGCGTTGGACTGGTCTTTGCACCTAGTTCGGACAGTTCTGGAATGAGCAGGAAGAGCCAGACAGAACTCAGGCCAACAGTAACACTATCTTTTGAGACAGGCCTTTACGAGCAGCAGGACTGAAATACACAGAACATGTGCCAAGGAATCTAGGCTGCCCTAAAAAAAGACCTTCAAAGTGCTGCTGCTGCTGCACCACTGATACATGCAGTTAGCTACTGTACCAGGGTCCTGAGGGACGCTGTCAAAAAAAAATAAAGTACTTGAATGTCCTCTGTGGAATACAGTAGCTAAGCAGATGAAGCTCCAAGTCGAACAGAAACACAGAAACAGAAACAGAGGGATGGTATAGGTTCATGTCACAAAAGTGCAATTGTTACTGTTCCTGACACAAAATCCTGCTGATACTCTCACAGTACATGGCCTTTGCATATTTAGGCTCATTTACATGAAGCTGGTGTTCATCTACACTGACAAACACAGCAAACCACAGGGGGGGTATAGTCAATTTGAATAATACAAAAGAGGGTGTGTATGGTCCGTGGCCTTTAGACACTCCTGTGTAATAACCCTGTAGGTTGTGCCATCATCCTACCTGTTGGTCCAGATCTGCTTTATAAGCTGATGAAGCCCTCGGGAAGCGGTCACTGTTCAGCGTCGATTCCCGACTGTACAGTCTACTGGAGCCCAGGGACGAGGAGGAGACCGCTGGACTGGACGCGTAGGACGACCTGGAGCTGGACAGGCAAAACGGAAGCCGGTGCGACCTGGAGTCCATGGTGGATTGTCTTGAACCTTGCGAGAAGAAATCCCGAAATAACATTACACAATGCAGCCTGCTGTAACTGCATGGTCGAGGCGTGGAAACAGGAAGCTTACTAGATTATAAATGCAGCAGTTATTCCACACCCAGTAACAAGAACGAGCAAGTCCTGCAGCAAAGACGGGAACTCTCAATCTGACAAGGAACAAGCTAAATGCCCTGTTGTGCTCGCCAGCTGATTTCTAGATCGAGCACACGTGACAGTGCGTCTGTAAACACTAAGACCGGCCACCATGCTGCTTCCTGGACTTGGTATCAAACTTGCAATGCCTATCTTTGGGACTATGAACTCCGTCACATGAACATGACACGACCAAGGAGCAAACTGCAGCAATGCACTCTGCGTCTTTGCAAGCTAGATGCTCTTCAACAGTTACAAGATACTAGGATCATTAATTATTAAGTGGCAATACTAAATCTTACACCCAGTGCACAGTCTCACTCAAAAAATCCAAGTTACTTTTTATTCTAGTTGATGTATCCGCTAAAAGACAAATGTAGCCGGGGACCTGCGAGGGAGAGCAAAGAGTTTCTGACATATGGTTGTAAAGTTAGTGAAACTGTGATATGGATCCATGGACATTAGCTACAGCACCTGTGGTCAAAGATAGCTCAGCAAGCCGGCAGCCTGTCCGACTGAGATGAACAGCAGTAAAGAAGGCCTGATAACGAAGACATTTTGAAACCACAACACAGCACTTCAACCTTTTTAATCACCCACTAAAATAGACACCTTGTGTGAGAAAACGCAAATGTTTTACTATTAAAACAAGGAACAAAAGTCTTTTAAAGGACAACATTTAATCTAAGAAATAAACTAAAGATTTTTCATATTGTGGCTAAAGAGGTGTGTTGTTAGGGTTAACTACTACGAGCTGACACAAAATGTCTGGATTGCTGAGGTTAAGTTCTTTGCAGCTATGTCACCCTGAGATATATTTTCAGTTACCAGATTTATGAAAAGGTACTTTTGCCCAAAATGTATGTAGTCAATACATACGATATACACCCTGCTACTATTGAATTATTTTGCCTGAAATACTTAAATGTTTTTCCAATGCATTGCCTGTTTCTATCAATATATCAAAAGCAGGGCAATACAATCAACCACAGCCACAAACAGACTCCATAGTGACCATAACACCAAATCATGCACAGATCAGAACATGCACGGAGCTGGTTGCAGTAGTTTTAGCTCAGTTTACCTGGAAACACTGGCAACTGACCACCTGACCTGTAAATAACCACGACGCTGACATCAGCTTTTACTTTGCATTTTCCAACATGGCTCTTCGGGGTAACATCAAGCAAGCTTAACTTATAACATAGAGTGGCTGATCATTTTCTGCACTACGTAAAAGGAGTGAACACTTGATGAACATAGTAGTTTAAATCTTATCACTGTTTGAGACCCGCCCATGTTTAAAGTCATTTATTTGATGAAAACAAAAAAAGATAAATTCCCTGCTTCTCCTCCACCCAGACAACAAAACTCCAGATGTGTGTTTATCATTTATCAAACCTGGATATTGTTAAACCCACAAGTTAAGCAACTGTTTCAGTTTTGTGAAACCTTAGCTCACGTGTTCTGAACAGTCTTTACTTCCTCTTGGTTTAACTTCTCCAGATGGTGACTTCTGGTGTTTTCTACTCGGGTTCGGATTTGCTCTTTACAGGGAAGTTAACAGAGAAACTGGCCTTTTGAATTGTTTTCACAGTCAGGCAGAGTTAACGTTTAATCTCTGCCACATTTGCCCAACAGTCAGCAGTTTATTTCAGCTCAGAATAGTTACATTTAAGTTTAGGAAGTAAACCCCTGTGTCTTTAACTAACCTGAGCTAATGAGCTAATCATTAAACTAACCAGTATTACCTATAAAAGCAGGTAAGGGCCTTAATTAAATTAAACCATCAGCAGATGTAGATTCATGGGAAAGTTGTGGCCGAACTTCACATTTACTTCATCTTCATCTTCCAGCCACCAGAATAAAAACAAGGCAAAGCGTGAGTTATCGTATTTAACTCCATAGTTAGCAAGTGAATTTAAATTATTAATTAAATTAAATCTTAATAGTGAACATGGACAGTGACCTAGCGTTTTTCTCCCGTTAACATTTTCCTTCTCTACACGTGTTTTCTTCTGAATATATCGCTCTACGTTAAACGTCTCATGACATGTCCCAGCCGCAAAACATCATGAACTGATGACGTTAGCTAACAGGGGGAAAAAACGCGTCGTTTAGCGTATTTGGCGTCAGTCAAGTTATCTCTATTAAACCACTAACCCTTTAAACCATCAGCTGTAACGGGTCACATGTGCTACGGGACCAGCTCAGCTGTCGTTTGTCCCCGCGACTGGGCAGGAGCTGTCAACTCGGTTAGCCGTAAGCTAGCTTAGCCAGCTCGCTAGTTAGCCAACCTGTTAGCTTAGCATCCGTACGCTGACAATAGGGGGGGGGGGTCCCTGCGTGCATCGGCGGCGCTGCAGCGGTTTTCCTCCGACACAGTTTCGGTGACGTGCGACGAGTGGACACAGGTAAAAGCGCTCACGACACATTCGAGCGCTGTCAGCTCGTAGCCTCACCTTGGATGGGTCGCGTTCTTCGCTGTTGTAGCAGCAGCGGCGGCAACAACAGCCTGTGGAGGAGGAGGAGGAGCAGAGATGGCGTCTGTGTTGACGCTGTTGACACCAGGGGTCGACGCGGAAGATCAGCTGGGTTGTCACGGCCCGGTGGGCGTGGCTTCACGAGGGGATCGCTTCCAGGTGCTTCTTTATCCCCGTGCACGTGCACGTGCTCCGTCCACGTTTTGTTTGTGGAGCGCAGATCCGTGTGTAGCGCAGCAGCCAATCAGCTGCGAGACACAGGGCTGAGAAACACGCTCACGTTTAGCAGGTGAGGACAATGGACTGTGTATAGAACACTGTGTATATAAACCACAAACAGAGACATTTCTCAACATCAATTCCTGGAGCGGACACCAAAGAGGACCAACGATATATATATATATATATATATATATATATATATATATATATATATATATATATATATAAGGTTTAAAATTAAAGCATGTTTCCATGTAATCTATGCTTGTTTTAGGTGAGTTCATCTTAAATACAGTATTATAGAAGTATTACTAATGTATCATGTATAAAAGATCACGTATTATTGTATCAAAACCTTCATTTATTGTTTCAAAGGTGTTTAGTTTGTCCAGACTGGGCTACTGTAAAAAACATGGCAACCTCGGCAGAGAGGACCCGCTCCTAATGTAAATATAAAGCATTTAAATATAAAGTGCCCATTCTAGGCTAAAGAAAACAACAATTTATACAATTTTGCACAAACACATTAGTGAAAACATCACTAGGATTATTTTATATTCAAATTCTGCAAATAGATTCCTTTCACCTAAATCGTACACACTGGACATTTAACCGAGTTATTAGCATTAACATTTTAATCGTGGAGAGACCTCCTGCCTCACGTATGCATAAGGAGACACAGCTGCAGGGGCCGAGGTGTCCCCGGGTTAGATTAGAGATTCAACTGTGACGTGAAACAAACAATATGAAGTCGGATTAAATGTAAATGTGTTTTATTCTACTGAGTGGTGGAATTAAAGCAACGTGTCTGACACACCCTGCTTTTAGTTAACTGTTGTAAAGCTGCGACTTTCAGGACGTCAGTCAACATTGAGATCGCGTCACCCCTGCACGTAGGGTAATGGCTAAACATGCAACTGGTATGAATAAATAAATACACTTTATTTATATAGCACCATTTAAAAACAGAGATGGAGAGAAGCAAGGACCGGGATACGTGTGAGTTCTACACACGGTAGAAGACTGAATGATTCATTGTCATCAATATCAACAGGGAAGGCAAAATTCTCAATGGCAGACTGGAGAAAGATAATGTGACGATTTGTTAGAATACTTCAAGAAGTTGTCCACTGGAATCTAATCAGTTAATCTTTGAATCCAAGCAACAACTGATCAAACGTAGGAAGAAATTCCCTCAAGGTGGTCTTGAGATATCACATTCCAGAGGACAACAAACATGGAGAAACATGAGGAGACTGCAGGCTCCACTCAAAGTAAAGCAAAGTGCTCTGTGTGTGTGTGTGTGTGTGTGTGCTCTCTCCATGTGTCTGTGGCTGTTTGAGACCCTTTTATTTATTGCTTTTTATTATTATTACTTTTTTATTAATCACGACAGCAACTGTTTTTTATAGTCATTATAGTGATTTTTATGTATTGTTTTTTTGTTGAATGGGTGCAAACACCCTGAGGTGTTGTAATTCCGGATCATTATTATAGTGGATCTGTGACAACTTTTATTGTAAGTATAAAAAGAGATGAATTAGTTGATACAGGGGTTGTTTTGAAATATTGCAAATGATCATTGTCCTCCATAGAGATCGTTAGAGGCAGAATACTGACTGCTGTTTATTTTAAGATTATTATATAATAAGGAGTTTAAGACCTTATTTAAGTATATATATATTTCTATTGACCATTCAGAGTTTTGTTACTGTAAATAAAGATGGCCGACTCCCTCCAGACATCCACAAATGAAGCCAAAATATCCCAAATACGAATTCTTCCATCTTGTGCATTTTGAGTCATCAGCGACTGGGGGATGGACCTTATGGAGCCGAGGTCATGCTGATAAAACATGCTCGACCAATCATGAGTCAGTCCCAGCTGTCAATCATCACGTTTCACGTGGTTATTATTGTATAAAATTGCTAATTTAAACCAAACTTATCAGAAACATGAACACGAAAATGTTGCTATTGTTTGGTGAAAAAAACTAATCCTGGATCTGCTCCTTAATCCATACCTACATGTTTGAGTAGTTTTTGCGTAATTCTGCGAACAAATAAACCAACAAACAAACGTAACCTTCTTGATGGAGGTAATAATCAAACATGATGTAACAATTTTGAAAATTCTGCAGTTATGAATGGGCACTTTTATTCTAGATATTTATGCACATGTTGCAGAATACTTACTTAGGTAAAGTCATAATCACAATGCTTTTACTTATATTTTTTTCAGTGTGGTACAGCAATGAGATCTTTCTGTCATTGTGTGACATCTTATCATGATTTTGTCTGATTACCTTGATAAACCTGACACCAGTTACCGACCTCGTGTGATGGGCAGTTTAGATGTGAGGGGAAATAGTAAAATGTGCCAGATGTGTAAAATATGACTATATAATTTTATTAGATACAATGAGAACAGAGAGGGGGCAGTAAATTATACAGTTTATGTGATGATGAATAGATTTGTCATCATCATATAATAAGACAGAAAATATGTTTTGGAATTACCTCGGTTTTTTTTCTGCCATGAAACTGACATTGTAATTGAATAAATCCATTAAAACCTCTGAATTGTAGCAGGTTCAAATTAAATGTATTTTTGCTTAAATGTTGATCTTTGTTTTTTTCCAAGTATCTGTCTCATCTGTATCTCATACAAACCAGTCATTGGATTCTGACTAAACTGGGTCATGTGATGCGTCTTATGTGCATCATGGCATCCTGACATTTTCAAAAGACCGCCCCGAGGAAGACATTGTAAATACAAGTCAAAATTAATAAGTGAAAACTTTGCTTACAGCTACTCAAATGCTTCCCGGCAGTGCTGAACAAATGCCAAATGCATAACAAGATTCACGAACACAGGAAAAAAAACCTCCTTCTAGGACTTGGAGCAGAGTGATCCACATCCAGAGAAAACAATGAACTGTCTTTACGGAGTCTATTCCTTCAAAAGAAAGTATTTTTGAATGAAACCTGTTTTATAATAGTCTGTGGTTTATCTGTGGATTATGTAGAGCATTTGTTTGTGTTTATTTTTTACCAGCACACATTAAATATCATGATATATCATTTATTTATTATTCAGAGATGGATATCTCAAATCCTGCACAAGTGAAAACGAGAAAGATCAGCAATCTTAGGTGATATGATGACGTGTATAAAAATGCTGTGTTTTTAATTCTGGTCAAACCTGCTCTGTAACAGTTTGGACAGTGAGAACAATACAACATCAGTAATCTCACATGTTACAGTCTGAAAATAATAGTCATCGTAAATAGGGGAGTATGAATGTTTGGTGAGAGCCACAGGTGAGAGATAAAAAGCTTTTGGAGTATTTAACCAAATCTGATTCTTTAAATGACACAAACACACACAGAGTGTACACACACACAGTATTGTCCAGGGGTGACGTCATTATAAAAGACAGAGGAGGCTAATAGCCACTGAGAGGCACTGTAGTTCACGCTTTTCCTCCCCACAGCCTTTTGAAGAGGCAGTGGAGCTTCACTATTATTTGCATGCCAGAACTTGGTGTTTGTTTAGTCGGGGAGGCAATTAAAGCCAATTCCAACAGGTTTAATTAGATTGATTTGAATAATTGTTTTGAAAGGCACTGTAGATCCCATCATCACGGTAAATCCAGGATTAGGGGCACTCATTTGATTTGCATACTCTAACATCTAATTCAGCAGAACCCAGGAAGCATTGATCAGAGATAAGTATGAGCACTTTTTGTTTTCCTGTTGCAGATATAGGCTTTATTGTGTTGTTTCTTTTTTTCCTACGGAGTAAAATCAATGTATCATTTAAAACTGCTGCAACACGCGGAATTCATGTTAAGTGTGTGAGGGTCCAGGAAGGTCAGTTCGGAGCGGGGGGGGGGGGGGGGCTGTTATACAGCAGATGCATAATAACGTGAAGGTCAACAAGATACTCATCATGCTCGGTGAAATGCAGCACTTAAAAGGGCCAGCGATCCATTATTAGTTGCACGTATACGGCGGCGAACGGTGATCAAACCAAGTGTAAATCTACCCAAGGCTAACACAACAAGAGGTGAAGGAGAAACAGAGAGCGAAAGGGGATAAATATAGGAGGGCCCGCGCTGCAGATTAATTGCTGACAAAAAGGACACATGACCGAGACAAATGAGGAAGTGCAAGGTCTGGTGAGTTGGGGAGGAGGCTGCTCGATCCACTTGTGGGTCTGTAGGCCAATGCCACCCCCTCCTCCGCCACCCCACTACTCCTTCTTCCTTCAGACACATGATTCTCCACTGCAACATGAAGAGAGACTACAAGCTCTCCTCCCCCCCCCAGTGCTGCTGATAGGACGATAATGGAGCATTCCTTTGAGTTGTTTCTCATTCATGCTAGCTGTGACAAGGGAGGAACACTTTTTTTTTTCCCACTGAGGGCAGCTAACTCTCTCAGCCAAGATCAGTGGCATGTAACCTGAGAGTTGCACACAATGCCGCCCTCTCACTCCAATCTTCTCATTTGTCTGCTGTGGATATGAGATGGATACTTACCTGTCTCTCTGAGCGTGTTGTTCTTTTATTGCAGCTGCACCGGGTGGCATGGTGCGACATCAGAGTTTCCTATGGTGTATGATGAAAAATAGGCCATTATTGCATTTTGGTGGGGGAGTTTTTCCAATTGATCAAAACCAAATTGCTCTAGAAACTCAAAATCACAAGTTTTACGAGAATACAGAGGTGTTGATGTTTACACGCGACTCATGATATTAACCTTAACTTGAGCCTTAAGACACAGGAGGGAGAAAAAAGTGCAAGAATGTCTGGATTTGTCCAGCACTGTGTAATCACAAAGGAATGTCCTGAGACATTTCTGCTTTTCCTCTACAAGACCCCTCTTTTCCCACGGCTTGTCCAGATCTTGAGAATCTGTTTCCTTTCGCTCTCCCTCCCTCCGTCTCCCTTCCTCCCTCTCTCTCTCTCTGTCTCTCTCTCTGTCTCTCTCTCTCTCTCTCTCTCTCTGTCTCTCTCTGTTTGTGGAGACACATGAATACCACAAAGGCCGGTTTATAGGAGAACTACAATACAAGCCCAGTGTCTTCACCAGCACAAAGAGCAAGAGTCTGTGCCTTCTGAGAGACCTCGAGGAGGCAGCATCTAGGTTGAGGTTGTTGAGTTATTTCCAGTTCGATTCAAACAGAACATTCATGGAAACAAAAACACAACACAGCAGAGTTGAATAAGCTCTGAGCACATATTATAAGTTGCTGTCCCTGAGGGTATTTCCTGTTTTGTGTGCAGGAACCTCAAGAGATATGTTTTGAAGGTTAAGAAACAGTGTAGAACAACAAACCAGAGGCTAAATGCGGCCAAACATTTGTTTTTTATGGAGTTGGGTTGTTTGCTTACAGTGCAATATCTCCGTTTTAAGATCATCTCATGTTAACTTGACAACAGACATTTATTAGTTATTATTTGCACTTTTGTAATTTAGAAACTCTTTGCTCACTTGATGGTCAACTGGTATTTTAAGAGTGGATGAGCCTGCTTCAAATACAGGACTGGAAACATACATGTGAACGGATCAAATGCAAGGCCACATGTGTTAACACTTTACATTACATGTTTGAGGGGGCACCATCTACAAAGTGAACTACTTGTGGTTCACTTCTCTCGCTGTAGCTTTGCTCTGAACATAAATCCTATCTAGGGCTGAAACGATTAATCGATCAGTCATCTAGCACTAGATTTATAGTTTTGTTAAATGAAAAAAGTAAAGATTCTCTGTTTGAGCTTCTTAAATGTGAATATTTTCTGGTTTCTTTGCTCCTCTAATGACAAGCGACATTTGAGGAGGGTATCTTGAGGTTTGGGAAACACAAATCAACATTTTCTGGACCAAACATCTAATCAATGTATCCAGAAAATAATCAACACATTAGTCGGTAATGATAATAAACAAAGCCCTTATCCTATCAGGGTACATTTTTTAATTGAGATTCAAATGTTCTGCGGACAAAATGAAGAATCATACACCTGATTACCGGATGAGAGGGAGCCCATGACTTTTAGCAGTGTTTCACCCTAACCACTAAAGACTCAAATGCATTTCCAAGGATTCAAAGAACATTTGTTGGTCTTAATGTTCCCCAGACACAAAGTGACATCTGCCTCCCTCCCCTGCATGCCTGCTGCTCTTTGTTCGGAGGAGCTCTGAGGGGAGAGCTCATTGAAGGCGAAGATGATGTCACCATTGTGATCATTACTGTGCGGTGTGGTGCCCTATTTTTGACCAGGCGTCACTGAGGGCAGGCCAAAATGTCTGCCTGCACACTGCCAGGAGGAACAGTGGCCTGCCAGTATTAATTAACACAGGGCCGGTTTTCATTAGTACTAAAACCGTCTTAAGACCACCCCCACAGGCCGACCGAAGACCACGTTCAGATGCTCCTCAACAAATAGATCATCTGAGCAGTCTGGTGAACGTCTGCGGACGGGTTCTTAACCTTGTGGTCCGGACTCTTTTGTCTCAGTCTGTTTCATTTTTCATTGAACAAATGATTTATTCAGTATTTCCAGTATATCCCTCTTTTCTTGGTCAAATGTGGACACTTATCTGTGCATTTATTTCCTGCTGGAAAACAGTTTCTGCTTGGCAGGCCACAGTGTAACCAAGATGTGTATTTACCTTCACTAACATCAGATCTTTACTGCTTCACTCATAGTTATTCAGTAACTAATCGCTCGTCCTGCCCAGCTGGATAAATACTCCAGTTCAGCGTGAACATGTCTGTTGAATCATTTATTTTTCCAATCAAAGAAATTAATATAAACGGTTAATTATTAAATGAACACAAACACACACTGTCACGTTGATACTGACATACGCACAAATACTATGTGTAAAAATTAATTGCAATTGGCTTCCGGGGACAAATAAGTCTGTATTTAGTTTGAATGGTAATTCTATAGGCTAAATAGGCATTTAAAGACTTGTATCACTGTAAATGAGATCATTACTGCACACAACAAACATATATTTAATTTTCATGAGCTTGTGTTTGACACCTTTGTGCTTTAAGGCTTCATTCAAGCAGAAGTGATTCATAATGAAACTTTGGAACGTGCAGGTATGACAGGCTGACAGACGATGTTAACACGCTCTGACTTCAGCATCACAGATTTCTGTCACCCCAAGCACACAGATAATATTGTATATTTCTCTCCTCTATTTTTATATGGGGGGTTTTATTGTTGAAGTTCCCCTTGCACTTGTCTTTTATATTGATTTTGTTCCCTTGAGGATCTGAGACAAATTAATAATTGGTATTTACTAACGCCCTGATTTTATAAAAACACATATGAATTCTCAAAATCCCACATAGCCAACTCCACTTCGTGTTAACAGCAGTCAGAGTTTTTGGATGCCGTGCTCTAAAACACTCTGAGGTAAACGTCAGCTCATGATGCAGCTTAAACGAGATTATTTTGCTGAGACACACAAATCTCAAAGTATATTTGAGAACTCAAGCTTAAAATTAATTTAAAATGTGGGAAGAACTCAAAAAGGTCTGTTCTGAATATTAAAAACACAAAGAAGACAAATGTGCAGGTGTGTTGTCGGTGAATCAATTAAATGGTCCGAATTAAAGCTATTTCTGATTAAATCTTATTTTGAACATTAATGTTTATATTAAGTTATATTACAGCTATTTTTCACTTATATTTTCTAATTTAGCACCATGGATTAAACAGAAATCTTTCAAGTTAAACAAAGTATAAACTGTGTTACAGCACTTTAAGTCATACTTTATATCTTTACGGAAAAGAGCTTAGATTTTTTTTATATATTTAAAGAAATCTGCATCAGTGGGAAAACTCGTCCCATTTCTCTGATGGCCTTGACGCTCTCCATCTGAAAATAGCTCACATGGTATAAGCCTAGACATTTATTTTTGCATTTAGATGAGACTTTAAGGTCTATAATTAGACAATAGGAAACATTTGATACAATGCATTAGCATCCATGTCACTCTGGACTTTTTATCTTTAATATATGAGCTGTGAGAATCAACATGGAGGACAAACCAAAGCCTGATTCACCTTGCACACAAATATATGTGCTCATTGTTTATTATTATTGATGTATCCACATCAGGGTATTTCCTGTCAAGTATGGTTTGCTCTTATGATTATAGGCATGTCCGATTTGACTTGTTATGATGCTGAATGCGACGGCCATTTTCATGTAATAGCAGCACACTATCTTGACATGTGTTCAGAATAAGGTTGAACAGAGGTATTTAAAGGGAATGAAATACATTCATGTCGTTATTGTCCCACTGTCCTTGAACTAAACTGATCCTCTTCACCATGCAATTTGAATCAATTATCTTTTATGTTTTCAACACACACACACACACACACACACACACACACACACACACACACACACACACACACACACTAACAATAGTTCTATTTGTTGTGTTTCTTTTCTATGTTTTAAGTGAAGTTGAAATGTGAGATGAATCTTAGAAGAATCCTCATGAATGTTGAATTCAAAATGAAAACACTTCTTTTAAAAAGCCTGTCCTGCAATTAGGGATTACATTTTGGGAAGTGACACTGCACACTACACCTAATTTATATTTATTCATGTCAGGGACTATGTCTTAAATGTGATTTTCTCATATAAAATAGGTGCTGTTGTGTTGCTAATGCTGCTTCAGTGAATCCCAAATTCCCATTCCCATTCATGAGTGCAGTATGTCCTAAATGAAAGTGGCGTTCATACTAAATGCTGATCATGTGGCACAAAGAATGGCTAATTGGGTTGAGTTACGAGTTCCACTGTCAGTATGTTGCAGTGTGTATAACTGTTTTCCTTTCCTACACTTTGATCCAAATTTTCAGGGAACTCTCTGCCAAAGTTGTAAAATAAATAAATAAAAAGGATTCTGTCTGCAAAGGCTGAACACTGTAAAATCTCAGATGATGATGTCTGTCGATATGAGCCGAGAGCCTGTGGATTAGCATTTGAGTGGAATCTCGTAGCTTACCTTTGCATTACAAATCACTAGTGGTGACTTAATAGAAGCAGTTCTGTCTCCATGGAATCCCAATAATGTCTCTTTTTTTCCTCCAGGTAATGACCATGCATTATTCAAGTAATGTTTGTGTGTTTATGTATAACAGGCCATGTAAACTGGGTTGTAAGAAAATTAAAAAGCAAAACAAGCCGCCGCGGTGTCACAACTGCACAACGGTGATAACTAAACTCGCGCTTTCTATGTGGGTCAGAGAAGTGAGACGAACACAGCAAAACTGAACTTATGATAATAGGGGGGAAAAAGTGCATTCGCTTATCTCCCAAAGTATTCTCTTGTGTCACAGATGTGCGTTCGCCAGCTGCAGTGGACAGAAATCAAAGCTCCTTGTATGTAAACCTTGATAAAGTAAAGCACTGAAGCTTGAGATTCCTTCGAGTGTGAAAGTCATTTCCTTGAATAAAAATCCCCTCAGTCTGTCACATAATGCACAATAAGACAAACTGTCACTTAACTATTATCAGTTTTTCCTGTTTGCATTTCTTTCTTGATCTTTCCTTTCTTTTTGTCAGGCCCATGAGTTGAGGGGTAAATTACATGCCACTTCAATTTCAACTTGATGAAACTATAAAAAAGCAAGTGCTCAGTTAACTGTAGTTAACAGTATTTAACAGTAGGGTTCCTTCAGGGTGATATTCATGTCAGCTGGGAGGAAAATACTAGGTTGATTGTCGAAGCTAAACCCCTGCACTTATGAGCAGATTCAGCAAATGGAAAATCTGCTGACATTTTGTGTGGCGCGTGCGTGTGTATGTGTATACACTGATGTGGATAAAGATGTGTTTCTGTTTGATTCAAGGTCGTTTTGGCTTTGCTCAGGTTGGGGTGACATTTGCTTGTGATCTCATTCTTCGTGGAGAGATGCATCACTGTAGGGCTGGGACTTGTTTCTCCACTTTCCTGGCACAAATGACTCCTCATTCCCAGAAAAGGAACATACTAATTCTCTCCCTCTCTCTCCCTCTCCCTGCCTTTCTTTCGCCATCAGTCACACACTGACAACATGTGCACACAGACTGCATCTCCTCACTGAATGACAGTGTGAATGTACCTCATCAACGAATGACTCACTCTACTACTCTGCTATTATGATGATTTCTCCCTTCTGTGTATTACATCATGCAACAGAGGGTTCTGCTCAGTTACATTCACCACAATAAACACTCTCTGAGTGCACTCGCTTCAGCTGTGCAGGGGCTTGTTCGTCAGCCTTGCATGGAAAACATTATTTCGTTGATTTGTCAAATCGCTTTTTATCTATAGTTCATTTTGTGTGTGTTTACTCAAAGGCACTTTTCTTTTTGAAAGCTGAAAGGCTGACGATGGGATTGCTTAAAACATTTGTGCCACAAAACCAATTCTAACATCCATTAAGCTGCTTCCGGTAGATGTCCCTGGGGTTAAAGGTCAAGGATTAATGCATATTTCACTGTCACACTGATTCCCATACGCCATAGGTGGGAATATTTATAATTTGGTGAAGCCAAACCCCCTTTTCTTCACTAAGAGATAGTGCGATAGCGATCAATAACAGTGCTCATCTGACATAATTGCTGAATTTTATGTCAGCGAGAGAATATGAGTGTTCCTTGAGGCACACCGATATTCTACATATAGCAACCGCAAATTGGTCCCCCGTGCTTTAATCACACAGGCAGTTCAAATCATTGACTTTGCAAATCATTACATCTCACAAGGCATTGTGTTCAAGACTACTGATGTATTGAAAGGATGCCACAAAGAGAAGACACTATATGGATGGGAATAATTACAGTTCTCTTTTGCAGGGTTCTTATATTAATCCAAAACAAAAGATTAAATTAAACTCACAAGTGTAAGATGTCACAGGCAGGGCGGAACAATTGCGCTCGACTCATTCTATACAGAAGAACATTGTCTTAATTTAATTTATTGGGTGTTTATTTAATACTTATTATGTGGGTCACAACAATAAGTGAGACCTAATTCAATTGCATGAAAAGACTTCCTTAGGCCACTTTTCTTCTGTGCGAACACTATTTTAAGCTCCATTTATGGTGTTCAAATTAAACATCTCAGAGTTGCTGGAAGCTTCTTGTGTTAATGGAATCCCACATAGTGGATTGTGTGGGGAGGAGAGCAGATGAATCTGTATTCCCTGAATGTGTCTGGGCAAAAATCAATAAATGCAAGCACAGCTCCTCGCCTCTGACGGCTGTCCCTGTCTTTGCATGGTGAACTAATAGAAAAATAATAATTAAATCCAAATCACCAGATTAATTTGTTTTCCATCAGTCTCAGGAGAGATCTTTTTTTCCCCCTGTTTCTTTAGTGGCTCATTATACTTTCTAATCAAGACCAAAAAAAAAGTCCTTCTTTTAGACAGACATGCTGTCTCCCTTCCCCCTTCTCTTCCCTGTGGTGTGCTTTCTCGCATTGCAGTCATTGTGCTGGCACTTATTATGTTACAAATGACCGAGGTACGGCAGGCATTCTCAGTGTGCATGCAAAGAGGGCCCACCCTTCCCAGTGCTAGTGCCTTCTCCTAATGACGATGCTCAGAGTGCCCCACCACACCACCCCATGCAGCCCTCTCCCCATATTCCCGCCCCCATGTGCTCTCTTTAATGAAGATTCTCCAATGCAATTAAAAACCCTTGCTTCTCGCTGCTACTGTATGACAAACAGAGCCACTGTCATTCCTCATGGCCTGTCATCCCTGCAACAAGAGGCGGAGGAGATGGAGAAATACACCAGGGTGCCAGTGGCTAGAGAGACAGATAGAGAGGATTGTGTGTGTGTGTGTGTGTGTGTGTGTGTGTGTGTGTGTGAAGAAGAGCAAAACCCCCCCATCTCAACAGGTAATGGAAAGGGGCAGAGAGAAAAATCAATGACCAAAGAACATGGAGAGCGAGCTTATAAAATGGCTTTAACTGCACGGCACACGCTGAATAAGGGGTTCTGTGTCCATCCGACAAACTCGGGTGATCGTGCATGTTTTATCAGACCCCCACCCCAATGCCACCCTTTCTCCTTATCTTTATTTTGAATGTGTAAAGATAAATTCTATGCATGTGTCATCACAGAAAGTTTGGGTGATGCTTGTGGACGTCGTTACATAACAGCCGATCGGGGAAGAGAAAATAATTTGCCTTTATGGTCATTTATAATGTTTATGAAGCATTAATATGAACGTGCCCGTAAACCAACACTCCATCACGCTGCTAACAATGGCTTCATTGTTTGCGCGTGATTTATGAGGTATCTATAAACTAACAGCCGACAGTTTGTTAATCCTGTATAATACCTGTTAAAGTGTGTACAGCCACTGGTGATGGGACACACCAGTTGGCTGCGGCTCCTGGTGACCCATCCTCATCAGGGTGGGGCATCATAAGAACAGTTACCCACCCCATCTGCAAAAAAAAAAAAAAAAAAACACACCACCACCACCACCACCACCACCGCCCCTCCAGCCCACCCCCTTGTTGTTTTCCAGTTGAATGAAATAATCTTCCCCCGTCTGGAAACCCAGTCTGGGTCAGAGGGCCTGCGTTCAGCCTGTTGCTTATTGTGTTTTCAGAAGAGGAGGTAAAGCATACAATTAGGCACAGATGGCCGTCTTTGCCAGGCAATGTATTGATCCTATCCCGAGGAAGATCTGTCCCATTTCTGTGTTGTTGTTTTTTTTTTCTGTGTGTGTTTGGCAAATGCCTTCATTTTGGAGCCTGAGTTATCTGTCTGATTTGTGTTTGTTTGATCATGTATTTCTGGGCCATCCTCATTTGGTCAGTTAATAGTGATACACATGGGGGGATTTCAGTGGCTCAGTGCTGAGGAACGACTGTAAGTTCATTCATGAAACCCGGATTTTACTGATGTCGGATAAATAGACAGATCGAGATTCTGAAGGGAAATGGAAAAATGACTGTTTATCTTGCACTCGCAGCAATCAGACACAGCGTGAGCCGGTTACCTGCTTTGATATTGTGGTCAGTCGGCGTTTAGTGCCTCATGTGTACACGATAATATCACATTCTGGATTTGAAAACATCTCACAGTTCTGTCAGAGCTGATCAGTGGTAGCTGTACCTCAGTCCAACATCAATTCATCGTGTCTAATATGAGAGTTTAAACCATTAGTCCAATAATCAACAGATAGAAAATCAACTCAATGGCTATTTTGGAAGATTGTGTTATTATTTAATATGCAAAATGCCTAATATTGTCCTTCAGTGGTCGGTCTGTGTTTAGTACCTGATGTGTACATGATAATATCACATTCTGGCTTTTAAAACATCTCAGAGTTCTGACAGAGTTGATCGGTGACAGCTGCACCTTAGTCCAACATCAACTGAGCATTCAGTGTCTCTAATATAAGGCTTTAAACCTTTTAATCGAATAATCAATAGATAGAAAAAAAATCTATCAATGGCTATTTTGACGATTGTGTTAACATTTCATATGCAAAAAGCCAAACATTGTCCTTTTCCAGGTTATCGTGATACTGAACTTTATTCTTACAGCACATTTTGAAAAGAATACATAAGAAATTAAGTGTCACTGACTAATCTGTAAGTTATTAATTTTTTATTATCAGTTTGATTATAGTGAAAAGTCAGGATTGGTGTTTGTTTTATCCACCAAACAGTTCCCGAAAATATCTGAGAAAAAAGCAATTCTTGATAAAAAAATCTAAAATAGCTGCTGATTAATTTACTTACAGCAATAAACCAAGTAATCGTTGCAGCTCCATTAAATCCTCTATTCTTAAATCAAACCAGAACATGCATCATACCAGTAATTAATCAAAGTGATAATAAAGTTATATTCTTTTAGAAAATGAACAACCCAAAACGTAAAATAAAAAAAAAACCGTGTTTCTGTATTTATGTCTTTATTCGTGCATGTTTGTTTATTGTGTCATGTGTTTGCACTGGTGGCCCGATCCTCGCCATGAGGTCCGCGGACAAGACGCGAACAAACGGATAAATAAATAAAAGTTGCATCGCTGTGACACGTTCTTCTTTAAAAAAAGAAAAGAAGTGAGGACGGTCAACGAGAAGGATCCTTCGTTTCCGCGGCCGCAGCACAAATAATAAGTTTTTCTTTGTGTGGCGGTAGTGAGCTGACGTCAGGTCGGTTCCTTGAAGTGGAGCTGAATAAACCTTGAGAAGAGTCTCCTTCAATCTGCTGTTAGTAACTAACACACACACACACACACACACACACACGCGCCGAGACTCAATTACTGCCCAATTCCCTTCTTTATCATTCGTCCCCGACCTCTTCCACAAGCTAAAGGAGGAAAAAAAGAGGCGAGAAGCAGGAAGAAGACCGAGCCGAAGTGTTTAGTAGAGCTTAAAAGAAGAGAAAGCCCCACGTTGGACATTAAGTAAAGTGTCGAAACTAAAAACAAGGTAAGTGTTTTATTTCCTCTGACGCTGTTTTGTCTTTTCTCCCCCCCCCCTTGAAGCCCCATCGCGGGGAGAGGAAGAAGCTGCGCACGGGGGCTGCCTTCGGTTCTTCTCTCTTTTCTGTGTCGCTCCTCTCCGCGTTTTATCACGTAGTTTTCTCGGTATTCCTCCAGCACTTAGACGGTGACACGACCGACGCCGAACGGCAAAGTCCCCCCCCCCCCCGCCCGCAGCCGGTCGCTCTGCGTGCTTTCTCCGCTCCTCTTCCTCCGGGTGACCCGACAGTGGGAACCGTCTTTGTGTCCCTTCTCTTCTCCCCGTTTGCGGGTCGTTGTGTGTCCGCTAACTTGTGTTTTTTAAACGCTGGAGGGATTCAACTTTTTTTTCTGAACCTACCGCCGGGTCGTGTCGCGTGCAGTGGCCGTGTGGAAGCGCAGTTGTTGCGGGGTGCTTTTTAGCGTATTTTCGCGGAGAGAGGAGACATGTGGAAGGAGGAGGAGGAGGAGGAGGGGGGTTGGAATTGCGAGGCGACCGCCGCTGGTCCTCGCTCGTCCGTCCGTTTAAAACCCATCCGCTCTAATGGCCCCTCCAACCCGCAAACACAAACAATTAGCAGCAAACACACACCACCCCCCCCACACGGTTGGACGTGTTGTTTACATGTATCTTGTGTGTTTGTTTCGGTCTTTCCGGAGAACGCTCGGGAGTTTTCTCCGCGTTGTTAGCCGCACTGCTCGCCTGCCGGCCCGGGCAGCCGCTGCCGCGGCCCGCCGCCGCCGCGGTCGCTTCCTCGAGCCGAGCAGGCGACGCAGGCGGCGGCCGAGTTGTCGAAATTCATCCCTTTGTGTATATTACAATATCCTCCATTTTTCTCCCCCCCTGCCCCTTCCGAAACAACAAGCCTCTCGCCATCTTGGTTATTTTAAATTCGTCCCCTCTGAAGCACCCCTACCGTCCCCCTCTCCCCCCCCCCACACACACACACACACACACACACACACACACAAACACACTTTTAAAGGAAATGGATCCACGTTTTTTTTCTCTCTCTCCTCTTCGCAAGTTTTACGAAAAGTTTTTAAAACACACAACATCGCGTCCCGTGCGTGTTTTTTTTTTTAAAGGGACATTGAAGATGGTTGATGGTTTGTCAGAGATGATTTAGACTCGTGTTATATATCAAACGATGGACGTGTTGGTGTTTTTAGACAAACGGTACAAGGCGAGGTGCAGGTCAGGGTTGTGGTGTTTCTGAGGAGATGCTGGTGTTTTGGTTTCAATTGAATAAAAGCATCACAATGTGAAAATGGGGGGTTCAGCGTTTTAGTCACTGCTGCTTTTTTGTTTATCTCTGCAATTGCACATGAATGAATGAATGAATGGAGGGAGGAGGATGAAGGAGGGAGGGAGGGAGGGAGGAAGGAAGAGAAGAGGCAAGGCAAGGGAGGAAGAAAGGAAGGATTTTAATTACCAGGAATCCTATTAAGGGAAGGACAGCATAACAAATATTTCAATATATTAGTGGATGTCACTGCCAAGTGCTTTGAATCCCAAAGTTGTTTGAAATAATTGTGTGATGGCAACCAAACTATTTATTGTCCTGGAAAGAAACGTCTGTTGGCAAATGGTGCAGTGTTTGTTTACACAAAGTTGAATTGATGTGTGATTGATTGACAGGTTGTGCACACTCAATGTTACACACACACTCACACACTTGAATCATCCCTGGCTAAGCTGTACTGCAACAGTTTAGACAGGAGGCTCCTCTTATCCACTGACTGGAAAACGGTGACCTTATTCAATTCCTGTCGTCCATCTTAACAGGAGATGATATTTTGGCTCATTGCGATCAACCCTCCCCGTCAGAGTTTAAAAAAAAAAACCAACTGACTTGATCTCACTTTCTTCCCCATGTCCCGTAAGCAGTTTGAGGAAGAGGAGGGGGGGGGGGAAAGAAAAACAAACTGGATAAATGCTTTGAAATGGAAAATGTGATCATTTCACCTCCCACCTCTTTTGTTTGCCCGTTTATTGCTGCAAAGCTGGAGTGCAGAGGAGCAGATGTTTAGCCAAACACGAAGGCGCGGTGCCTCTGTCCTTATGGGGATGGCTTTCCCTCCTTTCACTGCTGATGCATCTATATGACAGCTGCTTGATTTCATGGAGCTGCTAAGAAGCCATTAGTGGTATCAGTGAATTGAAACGGAACAGTGTCTCACAGTTTTCTACCACTATTACAGCTGTCTATTGTTAGCGTCATTTTGTGCAGATTTGTTTGATTGTGTGTGTGTGTGTGTGTGTGTGTGTGTGCGTGTGTGTGTGCACAAGTGCTGCAGCTGAACATACAAACCGACAAGAAGTACTAATACTAATATTTCTGCAGTGTGTTTTCTCATAATTTAAGAGCGGGTGAGCAAGAGCAAAAGTGAAAAAAAGGGGGGAATAAATGTGTCAGATTCCGTTTGCCATGTCGGTTTGAAATGAAAGCACACTGTGCCACCTCAAGCACACTCAAATCAGAGATGTCTCTCCTTGCCAGGCCAAGAAAAAAAACAACAACTCTCAGCTGGAGTTTTATTCTCTCTCTCTCTCTCTCTCTCTCTCTCTCTCTCTCTCTCTCTCTCTCTCTCTCTCTCTCTCTCTCTCTCTCTCTCAAATTGGAGCTGTTGTTTTTGAAGAGATAAAGGAGGACTTCCGCTTGACTTGAACATTCAGGAATTAAGGATAGACATAGTTAAGCCCTATTTGCATGTCTACCAAAGTCACAGCAAACGGTTGCTATTGACTAAGCTGATTAGGTGAAATTAGGTTCACGAGCTCTGTGTCTGGGGGTGCTGAATCTGACAGAACTTGGACAGCTTTTGAGAAGACAATCCCATGAGCACACAATGCTGCATTCTCTATAATCCTTTACTATTGAATATGGGGCTATCATTTTCTTTTTCTGGCGGAAACTCATAGTTTGTGGGTTTTTAAAGGAAATGCGGTGAATTGAGATTTATTAGGTGTGCATGATATATCGGTCAAGCCATGTGTATGAGGTAATGTTCACTTAAAACTATGACATCGTATCACTTAGTATTGGGATTAAAATCATGTCCCGTGGATCAGCCATGTAAATGATTAAGCTGTTATATGTTTTTTTTGCCATAACACCGTCTCTGTTAAATGTGACAAACGCTACCCTGTTGTGTTTAAGAGCAAAGGTGACACTTTTTTGTGTGTTTCTCAAAACTTTTGTGATGATTCAGTAGAACTCAGTTCCACATTTTGATAATAACCCAAGCTTGTTTTCACTTGTGGCAGCCGTCTGACAGTCTGCGTCCAAAGGTTCACCTGCTGTAGAAAAAACAAAGTGCTCATTCCCCCGGCCTGACTGACTGCAGAAACTGTAAAACTACACTGTTGACAAAATGAATAAATCACACAGTGTTTTGATGTATTTGCGTCTGTACCAAGGATCATGCTGACATTGTTGTAGTCACATTGGTGTCATTATTGACAACAGAAATTAGTTATTGGAAATTTTAGTACATATTTCCACATTGTGCAAACTGTGAGTGAGTTCGTGGCTCATTAAGTCTGTCACTGATTGTCCGACTTTAACCCTGGGCCTCAATATGTGCTTCATAGCCTGTGACAAGATTTATGCTATGATTATGCATGATGATTAGAGACTGAATCGATAATGGCAGAAACATTTACTTTTACTCGTGCAAATGTATCTGACTTAGATTTTTGAAATGGTCTAAATATAAAATGCTCAACAGTCAGTTTGTGGGTGGCTCCTAACCTAAATATTTCTTGGCACTGATGTCCGTATTTTATATTTAGACCGAGATTAATCAGACCTGCAAACAATCTATTGATAATAATGGCCATCTGGGAGCCCTGTCAAATCTCTGCATGTTAGCGCTGACACAGAGCTGTAAAATCTAGAGAGGAAGTCAAGATCTCCTCTGTGTTAACTGTGATTCAAGAACTTATTTTAAACACAGCAGTCCCGGACATATTCCCCCCCCCACCCCCCCACCCCCCCACCCACCCGTCAGACATTTTCATGTGAATTTCCATGCACATATACACACAGAAAACAATAATGACAAAAATGAAATAATGCACCAGGACACAGAGGACTCAAACAGATGTTAGTGAAGTGGACATTAATCCTATGAGGCCTAATGATCCTTTGAGAAAAGCTGCATTTCGGCAAAAGCCCTAAAAGCTTCTCGGCATTAGATTGATAACGCCTCTTATTGCTACAGATTTGCTGTGTGTCTGTCTTGTCCTATGCGGTTCTCTGCTGTGCTACAGGCCCATGCACACAGCGCACTCATTGATACGTGTTCACATGGCCTTGCAGGTTAATGTCCTCTCAGCTGGGAAGTTGGTTAGCACTCAGTTGATCTACCTAACCTTATGTTACCTTGCTATTTCGGTAGCACTGCATGTGCACTGGATGTCCTTATAACAGTCAGGGTGCACACATAATTGTCTAAAGTGCACGCTCGCTGACAGACACTTTTATGAGCCTTTTCAAACATCTTTGACCAGTAATTTCTGCCTGTGTTTCTCTGTATGAATGAGAAATGCATCTATATTTTGTAAACTAAGATGGTGAGATTGGGCAAACCCAGTGTGCCAGACCAGTTCAGCTGTTGATTAAGACTCAATACCCATATTAGTTTTCTGTGCATTTCTTTGTGGATTACATATGGTGGATTAATTACGGGACAATAGGCAGTGTAAAGTGCAAATGGGTCACCCCGTGTTGACTTTCAGGAGACAGAAGACGGAGCAGCCGAATTTGGGAGGGAAAGGCGATAAGCTGCTTCTTTGCTGTTCGTCCCCTGGGCCTCTATTTATCATTCAATGTGAGAATTTCCTTGATGAAAGTCAAGGTTGTTTGTGCATGCTCTGTCTCGTTGGGATGCCTGTTTTTCCACCAGCAAGGTGAAAAGGTTGAAATCCCCCCCCCTCCAAAGAGATGCCTTGTTTGGAAAGTCCAGGCTAGTTTCTTTGAATGAAGTCTCAAAAGGTCCTGATGATTTTTCCACTTCAGGGCTGTTTTTGTTTTGTACATTAGCGAGGAGGTGAAAATACAGATGTGCTCCCTGTTTTGTGGATCCGTAGAGCAGCATGCATGCATGCAAGTCCTCATAATTCACTGTCTCTATCACAAACTGGCATGCTAGAGAAGGGTATCGCTTTATGTAAGCTGAAAGCATCCATTCACATGGTCTGTATCGAATCACCAAAGTGAAAAAAACATGGCAACATTATGAATGCATTTCTCTTCCTGATTTTATTTACCATCATGAAAGTAAGGTGCTCTTAACATTAGCAGAACTAAACTGTATTGGAACAGATTTTGTTTCCACTAAGAAAAACAAACAGTGTCATTCTGTCCATCTTGCCTGAATGCCCATCTTTTTATTTTAGCAAGAACTTGATTATGGAAATGTCTGGAACAGGGGGCCTGTATTTACACCTTTTCTTTTATGGGAAAAGGATACTGAGAAGAAATAGGAAGAATGTTTTGGATGCGGGAATGGGAATGATATTGGTTTTCTATTGGTGTGCCTCCTGGGTCAGTGGGGTTCTTGATGATACTATAGAATAGCTTGTAGCAGGCTGGGGAACTGTGAGCCACGGTGGGTGTTAAGACGCACACACACAGACATATACACACACACACACAAACATCTACACACACATACACACGCCTGCTGTCAGAACACAAGCATTTACGCATAGGGACAGGACACACACACACACACACACATACACATACACACACACACACACACACACACACACACACACACAAATGCATGAGATTGCGCCTCGACAGCCCCCATTTATTGATCTTCTTCAGCATTTAAAATCTGGTCACTGCTGCCACAAAGGCTTTTTATTTTAGCTGTGCTGGCAAAGCGCTGCTCCAAGCTAAGCCAGAATTTTAAATATTTAACTCCTTCGAACGCCGTGAGAAATGACAGGGATAGAGGAAAACAAACAGGGAAGCAGTTTTGAGCGGTGCAATATCTATGCGTGTATTTGTTCAGAAGCATGTTTTATGTAAACCACACTCATACAATCAGCTCTCACTGTGTCGGCCGTGGAAGTGCCACAGTATGTGAGTGAAAAATAAAATCTCCTTTCTCCTTCATGAAGTTTTTATCTTGGATTTTATGTTTCCTTTCTTCCCTCTGAAGTCAACTTTACTCTGCACTGACCTACATGGCCCTACCTTGTTAGCAGCACAGGCTGAAGTGCAAGCAGCCACTGGATTAGTCACTATTGGACCTGGGACAAGTGGCTGTTTTTAGCATTTTAAGGTTTAAAAAAAAAGGATGCTTCTGTGCTTGTGGGCAACTGCGATGGTGAAGCCCCATTGCACTTCTTCTTACAATCATTATCATGTCATTTTCTCTTACTATGGTGTGTTTCCCTTCCTCTATTCTCACTGCACACAAGATGATGTATTTAAAAAAACAACTTTAATTCCCCTTTTTTTTCATCCTTACGAAATTTGACAATGTTCAGTTAGTCCTGTGCAGGTGGTGTGAAGGAAATGATCTGACTGCTCTCTCTGGTGTCACTACATTTCAAAATAATTAGTCCTGAAAAGGTCAAAGCACATTTCAGTGATTCCGAAAAGCTTCCACATTAGAGTATGAAGTTATGTTAGATTAACGTTACTTAAAGAAACATCCACCAGGCGAGTTCCCTCATTCAGTTGAACCTGCTGCTGCTGCTGTTGTTTTTCCTCTTGTCTATCTATGAAAGCCTGGCCCAGCTCAGTCTGTGGCATTGTCCCACTTTCCCCCTGTCTGTCTGTCTGTCTGTCTGTCTGTCTGTCTGTCTGTCCGTCTGTCTCTCTCTCTCTCTCTCTCTCTCTCTCTCTCTCTCTCTCTCTCTCTTTTGCCTGCGCTCTCTCTCTGAACGATGACACTGAGAGACAGCTGTAACGTGAGACGCCTCTCGATCCTGGCAGGGGCTTCGAAAGCCGAGGCAGAAGGGAGGGAGAGGGCCTTTATCTGAGACTGGGGGCGCTGACCTCCCTCATTCCCCTTCTCTTTCTCTTCTCCTTTCTCTTCCCGTCTCTACGTCTGCTAACGTATCCTATCCTCCCCCCACTAACAGCGGCGAGCCGACCGCACTCTTTAAAAGAAGTGTCATGTGAAAGCACTGTCTCCTCACTGCAGAAACCTGATGAATGAAATGGCGAATGCTGTTGCTGTTTGCACCATTAAGAGCTGTTTGTTTGCCTTTACGTTCATGGTATCTCTCCTTGTTTTTGTCCGGGGTTAGATGGATGCAACTTGTTGTTGTCAAGGCTTTACAGAATACTGTATATTAAGTGATATTTGTGTGAAATATGTTTGTGATCTTTAAAAGAATATTTTTAATGCGTCTGCGTAGGCTTGTGTGAGCGTGTGTGTAGATGGAAACACCCACACATCCCCCGGACTCTAGGCTATGGCTGCTAAATCCTCTGTGAGAGCTCCCGTGTGTAATCCAAACATTTAGAGCTAATTTAAGCATGCAGGCAGGAGCAGCATCCTTTAGGAAACAACAGCTCGCACTTCACTCTCTCTCAATCCTATTCTCTCTCCCTCTCTTTCTCGGTGTGTGTATGTGTGTGTATTCTATGTATGTGTTTGTGCGCACATGTCTTGTTGTCGCTGGAGGGAAATGAAAGCACTCAATCACTCACCTGTCAGAGTACTTCAAATTCTGTCCATAACACACACACATACACACCCACACACACACACGCACACACACAGACACATATGTGCATACGCACTCACCCCTGAGGGTTTGACAGGACTGGCCCTTTATTGACTCCCTTGATCAAGAAGACAGCAGATCCATTTAATAGACGCTCCACACACACAGAGGCATTGAAATCAAAGTGGACTCACATCTGCTCTCCACACATCTCCACCGTAGCCCTCTCCTCACACACAACAGAGCTGGCAGTCATTTAAAACTGTGGCTATATTGGGTGTTGAATTAAATTTCAAAAAGCCAATACTGATAGACATCACAATGTTTTCATTACGGGATATTCAAACAGTCTCCCTCTCATATTTGCGCTGTCATTACTCCAGAATCGCTCTGATTTGCCTTTTCACCCACTTTCTGTTACTGTATGGAGAGTAATTATGTCATGCTACAAGCCCAGCCTGGGTTACAGGAATGTTCGGTCGGCCTTGGCCCCCGTGCTCCCCATTTGGCCATGTTTTGTGCTGAGTGTTTTGGAAGGCCAGTTAGCCAAAGAGGGTCCTGGGAGGAGATGTGACAGCTGTGTTGGTCACGGCTTATTCTGACCTTCACACGTCATCTTGATGGATCTTCCAGGCTGTAACGATACACTGAACCTGTTGTGTCGGCCTGCGCTCGCCTGATTATCCGCTGGTGATGATCTGCTCACATACTGTACTGATATCATTGTTCCAAACACAGCTGTGGACGGGGACCAGCGAGGACAGGTCGACTGCATAGCTGAATAAAAAATAAAAAAAGGAACAGTTATAACGGAAACGCAAAACATGCACACATAGACAAAAAGACACATAACAGAGCCTGTTATTCCATATATATATATATATATATATATATATATACTACTCAAAAATGGATTGCGCTAATGTTCTGAGATTTCGCCAGTCTCAGAGAGCTTCGCTTTATGTGTGTGGTGTAACCTGTTCCCTTGAGATGGCACTTGCTCCATCAAGTTGAGGAAGAAACCATTTAGTGGAATGACAAACACACGTATATTCACACACACACACACACACACACACACTCACACATACACACACGCATATCCGCAGCACCGGGAGGCTGGGAGGATTTGAATTGCACTTAGACAAACGTCTCTCATACAAGTTCTTTATTCTTCCGCCCGCTCCCTGGCTCTACCCCGAACGTACACTCGCTCACATACAAAGGTACTCGCATAGAGATTCCATTTTGTCAGCTTTCAGCCCCAGATCATGTAACGATAAAAGATGCTGCCCTGCAGTTTAACACTGCCAGTAAATCACAGGGCAAAGAAAGCTATGAGAAGCACTTATTTTTAAGCAGCATGAGAGACCACACCGAAGGGGGGAGGTTGAGACAGATAGGGTAAGACAGAGAGAGAGAGGAAGAGAGAGCTTCTTTGTGCACTGTGTACTGGCATTGTGTGTGATGATGAGATGAATCACTGCTATTTAGGGATTGGTTTCCTGCAACTGATTGTGTGACGACTCTGTGGCGGACAGACTGTCAAGACTTGCCTGTTTTGTTCTGGGGGCTTCAGGAAAATGTCTGCGGCCAAGTTTCGCTCGCTTGCTCCCACAGGGACCTGGTGTGCCAGAGATCAACAGAGACGACAGAGACAAACACCTCACTAGTGTCGCTCTTCTAACAAGACATCAAATATTAAAAAGCAAGGGATTATAGGGCGATCTCAATATGTGTATCTTCAGAGTACACTTGTTTTCCAACAGTTCCATTGAGGTTTTTTGAAAAGAATACTCTTTCTTTCTTTCTTTCTTTCTTTCTTTCTTTCTTTCTGTCTTTCTTTCTGTCTGTCTTTCTTTCATTCTTTCTTTCTCTCCCTCTTTATCTCTTTCCATTTATCTCTGTCTGTGGCTTGTACAAAAGTCCGACCCTTGTGTTTAACCCCATGCAGATGCCTCGCTGCTGCTGTGTGACTACTAAAGTAAAGTCAACACCAGTGTGGGTGAGGGAGGTTGGGGTGGAGGGGTAGATTAGGGAAACCAAACAAGACAATTCAGAGAGACGTCACAACACTTTGGTTGTACACTGTCCATGTGTAAGCATGCCCGGGCTGTAAATGCAGGTAATTATACGTTTGCAGATAGTTCCTGTTTTTGCATTTGCTTGTTTTTCGCCTTTTCAAGTTAATTAGATGGAAATTAGTAAGTAATGACGGCGATTATAAAATGACATTTGGATTGTTACTCCAAGAAAAAGTATTATACTTAATAACTTATGGCAGTAATTTATTTAATCACTTTGTTAAAGGCCAGAATAAAACGCTTTGTGTCACTCTTTCTTTTTCCTGTGATATCAAATGATCACATACTTATAATCATTTGTTTTTCCATCCTATACATTAAGTCTATTGGTGGATGGCAAATATCCTTTTTAATATTTAGTTGACGATTTGACTGAACTCATTCGTCAATCAATGAAAAACAACATGCAACAATTTTTAATCAGTTTAAGTTTTGTAATTGCCTTTATCGTGTAATCTTGTAAAGCACTTATTAAGTTTGTTTTGAAAATTGCTATATAGATAAAGTTTATTATTTTTATGATTTTTATCTGCATCAAATATCATAAATATCAGTCTTCTTTTTTTAACCTTGATCCATGAATGAAAAAGTCGAAGGAAAAAAGAATCTCTGCTCTCTGCTCTGGATCCGCACCAACATTTCATGTTTTTTCTCAACCCATCCACCAAATTTCACAGTAATCTGCCCTGTAGTTTTTTTTTTTGCGTAATCCTGCTAAATAATAGACAGACAAACAAACTAAGCCATGACTTCCTTGGCAGAGGAGGTTAGTATCTTGAAGATATCTGAAGGATAATCTGCAGATTAATTGACAATGAAAATAACGGTTAGTTGCAGCTTTAATAACAGAAGTTGACATGATTTATGAGGACACTGTGAGCACTATGGGTGCTAAGTCTGAGGGAAATGGTGTGTGTGTGTGTGTTTTTGATATTTTATCCATCTGCTGTTGATGTAAAACTGGTAAGATCTTAGAATAAAATGAGGTTAATAGACTGACAGCTGGATTCTCTGTCAGGCAAATGATGGTAGGCAGCGCTGGCTTTCTTATCCAGCATAATTCACCTGTGTCGTGGCTTGCAAATCATTTTCTGTGCTGAAGACCTCTGAGCAGAGATCCTTTAATCATTCACTAATAGGCCTTTATGAAAAAGCTGAAGATGAATTCAGCCTACCTGGCTCTCTCTTATCATTATCACTGCTATGAGTTATCAAAGTATTTGTGTGTGTCTGTGCGTGTGCATGCGTGCCTGTGTGTGTTTGTGTGTTGCATGAGTGTAGATAATGAAGGGATCCGTTATAGTTGAGTTGCTCTGGTGATTATCAACACAGTCAGTCTAGGTGATTTCTGTTCAGTGATAAATTGAGCTGTAATGACAGATATTTGCTGCATTACGTGCCACAGACTTTGACAAAACTGGAGGCCATCTGAAAAGACAAAACCACTTAGGCTGATGAACTGCAAAATACCCATTAAAAAAAATTACGGCAGTCGCTCCTTCTAGTGAGATATATAGGAATTATTAAATCTCTTTATTTAAATGCAATTTGCATTTATTCCCTAAACTAAAAAAAACAGATATATATCGTCAACCGTGCAGATGAAGCGTCCACGAGACTCGTTTCTGTCCCTGTTGACCAGATGGATGTGTTTACTGTCAACAAAACCTTGTTAGATAGCTACCCACAAGTGCTATAACACTGTGTGTGTGTGTGTGTGTGTGTGTGTGTGTGTGTGTGTGTGTGTGTGTGTGTGTGTGTGTGTGTGTGTGTGTGTGTGTGTGTGTGTGTGTGTGTGTGTGTAAGAAACTGAAGCTTGTATTTACTGTGTGCTGATACTGTATAACCACGCTGACACGCCGTAAACACACAATCGACACTTGAGTTTTGTAAGTTTGAGACATTATTTATAACCTTGAATATGAATAGTATAATACTTGTATATTAGCTTTAATAGAAGCTGTAACAGCCGTGTGTGTGTCTGTGTACCATGATATACATAACAGGGTGGCATCTGTTGTGGTGAGCTACTTAGATTAAGCTCAGGCTGCAGCGCAGGAGGGCCTTAGAGACAATGCATGAGAGATGGGCGTGAGAACGTTGGTAAGGCTTGGTTCTCTGCAAGAACTGTCTTGTGTTTGGGGAAAATATCCTCACACTCAAAACTCCAGTGTCTAGATCCATTTCTAACAAACAGGTTTTGCAAGAATGAGCTGAGGGAGAAAGAGACTTTGTGTGTGTGTGTGTGTGTGTGTGTGTGTGTGTGTGTGTGTGTGTGTGTGTGTGTGTGTGTGTGTGTGTGTGTGTGTGTGTGTGTGTGTGTGTGTGTGTGTGTGTGTGTGTGTGTGTGTGTGTGTGAATATCTTCCTGTGTGTGTGTGTGTGTGTGAGTGTGTGTAGCTACAGAGTGGTTCAGATGTCACTGTATTTTCTGTTTGATGCGCCTGAAAATCACAAATACTAAGCTGTGTAACTGTAACTTTGATATTCAGGGAGTTTCAGGGGCTTCCCTCCCTCCAGGCTGTAGAAAAGCAAAACTTCCACCACCGTCACAAACATATATATATATATAATTTAACCATTCAGATTTTCAACCTTAACCACACTGATGTTTCGTTTCTGCTTTTTCTGCAGGTGTTACAGCAGTTATGTCAAAGAGCTGAAGACATATCTAACAGTGAGTACTAATATCCTTGTATTTGTTTGCATGTTACAGAAGCTTCTTAAAATATACATTGTCACACACTTCTGCTGCTTTTTTTTTTTATTGCGCACCAGAACAAACTTGCAGACTCCTCCAGTTTCAGGCCTAATTTGATTTTCATTCAGTGAAAGAGGATGTTTTTTTTTTTCTTCTCTCCCCCAATTAAATTTAACAAGAGCCCCTTGAAAAGCAGTTGCTATGATTACATTACGAGTTTGGGGTTCATTCAGTGAATCAAGCAATTAATTAGATTTCTCCTATTCTAATCAGAATATTTGTATGAAACGTACGCGCCTAATAAACATCCTTTGAGTTTGCTATCTGCTCAGAGCCAACAGCAAATGTAAATGGTTGTTAACAGTGCCTTACAGCGCTTCTGGGTTAGGATCTTTGATTGTGTTTAGTTGTTTGTGTGTATTGCCATGTGCGGCTTTTCTCTCCTCTCCTCTCTTTGCCCCACTCTTTCGTTCTGTTTTTCTTTTTCTCTCTGGATGTGTGTGTGAGAGCTATAGCTGTACTCAGGGGCGCGGCTCAAGGCTTCACTTCACTTCACAGACACACCAAGGTGGCAGTTTGTTGTTCCACACACACACAGACAATGACTTGCACTTTTCTCTCCTGCCCGACTCAATGGCCTTGTGCCTGCGAGTGTGTCACCGGATCAAATGGGATCTTGTATAAGAACGTTTTTTTACACTCAACGTAGAGCTCAAGGAAATACTTGTTCCGCCTGCAACTGCCTCTATTTAGCCTTGTGTGTTACCAGACCTGATTCTATCTGGTTTAACCCTCAACGCTTCGCCCCTGCCTGTGAATGATACATCACTCCTCGCAGGCTTGTACGAGCTGGTTGTATCATTCGTGATAAGTATTGATGAGTCCTTTCTTGGGGAATCAATTTAGCCCCCCCCCCACCACCACCACTACTGGCTGTTCCTGACTGGTGCCTTGGCTGTCTGACTCAAGCACAGCACAGCAGAGCACAGGGAAAGATGGAGCTCATCCAAACAGCGATGGTGTAATTAGCTGACATTTGTTGCTTGGAAGACAAGAGAAGGAAAAAGGAAAGAGCTGCTCAACTCAAACACCCAGAGGAATATGCAAATGTTGAGGGCGAGGGAATGAAAGTCTAATGTCTAATGGCACTGAGATATAATTATATTACATTCACGTATACGTGCGTACGTGCGTGTGTGCGTGTGCGTGTGTGTGTGTGTGTGTGTGTGTGTGTGTGTGTGTGTGTGTGTGTGTGTGACTGACTGACAGTGAACCCATTGAACTTTCTATGAATATTCTTGTCAGTGTTTTGCCACAAGAAGGCATAAACCGCTGGTCTCCAGTAAGGACTGATTAATATGTTAGAATAAGAATGAACAGCCAGGACGCTTTCTCCGCTATAAGAGATGACGCCTCATACCTGCTGCTGTTCTTGTTTTGTACAACACGTCTTATGGTTTTTAACTACACCAGCCAGGCAGTACACAGCGGAGCTACACGCTACCCACATGAAGGAGCCATCCACAACCGGGCTGATTCTGTTTCCAGGAAGGTTGTGCGTGTGCATGCGTGTTCTCATGTCTGTTGTTTTTGTGTGTGCATTTACGGGAGAGTGCTGTAATGCATGTGGACTATCTGAACTTAAGCCAAGGTGCTGCGTGAAGGAGCAGCAAAGCTTACGCAGCCCCATCTGCTTGATCCAAGCTTGAAATGCAATGCCTTTTAATGACAAAATACTGAGTGGCTGGGAGGTGTGCAGAGAAGGGAGGAGTGTGTGTATGTATGTGTGTGTGTGTGTGTGTGTGTGTGTGTGTGTGTGTGTGTGTGTGTGTGTGTGTGTGTGTGTGTCTGTGTGTGTGAAATAGAGAGGAATAAAGGGAGAGGGAGAAGGAGAGAGAAAAACATCTCGAAGGTCAGGAGCAGCGGGCGGCCGTAGGGGAGAGACACGTGAGACAGAGATAGTCTTGCGTCAGCCCCACAGCAGTCCGCTCTTTATATGTGTGAGTGTGTGTGTGTGTGTGTGTCTGTCCTGTGAGGCCAGCATTTTCATCTGCATCCCACTGTGTGTTACAATGAAGCCTTATGCCAGTGTTTCCATTCCGAGTGTCTTTATCTGAAAGATGGATGGATGGATGGATGGATGGATGGATGGATAGATAGATAGATAGATAGATAGTTGCACATTACAAATCATCATGAATCATTTAGTCATTGAGCTCCGGATAATTTTTTACATGGCTCTTGTGACAGTGGAAGGGGAAATTACACCTTCTAGCCTGAAGGGAAAAGAATCTGTGTGTCTCGCTGCCTGTCACAAAACCTGATATAGTTTCATCAATCCCAGCGACTACTATCATTTTTCAGCTCTTATTCATGAGTCCTCTTTGTTTCTCACAGTGTCTTTTTTTTCCCAGTGCCCTTTCAATTGGTGCTCTGTTAGATTGGGGAAGTGTTAGAGATAACCCCTAAACATTTAGTACTTTGTACTTGCCTCGGAGCAAAGATTGTTAAAAAGCTGCCGCGAGATTGTCCTCGGGATAGGCAGCGGCGCAGATTCCACAGACACACTCCAGTATTAGTTTGGGCTTACCCATTCATGTCTCTGTCTCTTTCACTCTCACTCCCACTCTCTCCGCACACGCTTGTATGGTCGCACACGCACGCACATACACATACACACACACACACACACACACACACACACACACACACACACACACACACACACACACACACACACACACACACACACACACACACACACACACTTCAGCTATGCTTGTTAGTTTCCCTGACTTCCATTCCCTCTGGACAGCCTAGTTAATTATATTGCCAATATAAGTGAGTTTAATCTTAAGCTTTTGTCATAAATAACTACAACTACAACCTAAACATAAAATAAATTATAAAAATAAATGCACCTCTTTTCTGCATTGTTTATTCTGTGAAATAAATGTCATATTGACACATAAAAAACGATGCGTCTGTTAAAGGCTCATATTGAATCGTTGTTATTGCAATGGCCGTGCTGTCACGTTCACCAACCTGTTGCTCTTTAAATCCCTCTAACACGTCGTCATGTCTGGAGACTTTTTCCTTCATCTTGTCTGCGTTGGTTTCAAACAACTTTTACAGACGAGCTTTGCGGAGTCTGTGGGTTTGCCCTCGCTGAAATAATTCCACATTTTGCTTCTGGTGTCTGCTCTGTCGTCAAACCATGGACGGTCGGCCATTGTTTTGTCACCATGAAAGCTAAAAACTGTTAGCATGCCCACTGTGCCTGCAGGCAGTGGAAGCAAAGCGTTGTACAGACACACTGCCCTGCGGTGGCAAATACATACAACTCATAGGAAACAAAGCGCTACTAAAGCACTGTCATTCTTTAAGCAAGGTATTTCAATTGTTTTTTCATACACACACACGCACACACACTGCCTCCCTTAGCCCATGTGGTTTCAACAAGGTTCAGTTCTCTTGCCAGACTTTTGAATCACCCCCACTGCCAGACAGCCTCCACTCTCCTTGTCCCCATGAAGGCCTGCAGCGTGGGGTGAGGCTGCTCTTTTACAGACCCTTGTGCCATGAATCACTGCTCGCACCCGGGGAGCCTCAGTCCACTCAGGGGCCGCCTGCCTGGACGATAATGTGCGTGGTCATTTGGGGGGCCATTTTGAATGGAGAGCCAGACAAAACAGGAGCTAAAGAACCCAAGCTGTGAGAATTCCCAGAGAGGGCAACAACGGGTGTGTGTGTGTGTGTTTGTCTGTGTGTTAATGTGTTTGTTGTAGCAGGAGGGAAATTGCTGGGCACACAATGCAGAGTTGTGGGTGTCATGATGCAACATAACAGCATGCCAGTAATTTATGAAGCATCAGGAGAAGACCTCTCGACCTAATACATCACAAACCTTTTAGCCTTCCTCACAAACAGGATTGCAACTTGAGCCCCTTGGACTCAGCCCTAATGCCCCGTTTCGCTGCTAGGTTTGAAAACAGGAGATGATCAAGCCTTTGCCTGCAACATACCAATCTCATCATGCTCACGTTAAATCAAATATCTAATGTAAGATATATATTTTTATTGGAGTGGTTATATAAAAGTGGCATATCTGAACATTTGAGGGATTTTGGCTGCTGAAACATGGGATTTTGGCTAAAGGTTACAACCTGCTAATTTGTGGTGGCCTTTTACATTTGTAGTCCTTGCTGGATTTTTACTGCTGTGTTTACTATACTAAACATTTTCCTTTAATTCTTCAAAGCCAAACCAAATTTGTTAACATGACTATTACAAATCAATAACTAGCATTAATTCAATCAGCAAGCTGTATGTTAACATTGCAGGGGCTCTCTCTCTCTCTCTCTCTCTCTCTCTCTCTCTCTCTCTCTCTCTCTCTCTCGCACACACACACACACACACACCAGCTGTTGCTCTATTAAAGCCTCCAGGTTTATTGGGTCTATCTGTTCTGTTTATGGCCAAACCACAACTCCTCAACTGTCTTTTATTCCTTGGTCTTTCTCTTTAACATGGCCCCTCGTCTTTTGACATCCCTCACAGTTTCCTTCCCCCGAACCTCTTTCCCCAGATCTTCTTTCTTCCTCTCCCTTTACTTCAAACACAGCACACACCAAACACACGGTCCGCTATATGGATCTGGTTTTCTGACTACAATGTGAGCCTGTGGCAGGGAATAGTCTGTCCCTACTGGGCCCGTGCGTGTCCCAGGGCCTGTGGGCCAGGCCAGGTTGTAACCTGGATACAGCTGCAGTCCAGAAGAGCCATTAGCAGTGCCAGGAGGCCCCCGGCTCCCAGTGAGAGCTCATTACTGTATTTGTGCAGTCACACTTCTCCTATGAAACACAGCAGCGTGCCTGGTGAAACTAGCCAGGACACTGAGCCTCAGGGAAACCATTTCATCTCCATTTGGAGTTCTGAGAGAGTGAGGAGAAGGAGGCAGAGAGAGTGAGTGAGTGAGAGGTTTCATCAAAAGAGAACAAAGAATACTAAAAGTGACATTAATCATTTAACACATCCAGATTTTCATGTTACTGAACTGTTGGACTATCTGTGTTTGTTGGATTTGATTTCCTCTCTGTTCAGTGTGTGTGCGCAGGGGCATGTGTTTGTGTGTGTGTGATTGTGTGTTCTCTGAGGCCCAGTTCATCTGTCTGGTCTGGTGTGCAGATGGCCGAGTTGGGGCCCTCTGAATTAGATACCTTTCTTCTTTCCCCTGTCTCTTTATCGTCCTTTTTCTTTTTCCTTTCCTCTCCTCTCCTCTCCTATGCTCTAGCCTTTTCTGCTGGGTTTCATTTACCAGTTACATCCCTGGCTGCCTCCTCTCTTTCATCACTGCATCTGCTGAGGGCCATCTTGGGTAGAGGAGAGTTTTCCACCGCTCTATTTTCTCTCTCGCTCCTTCTTTACGCGCCTCTCAGGGCTCAGTGCGGCAGTTATATGCGGTGGCTTTGGAATGAAATGTCTCTTAACCGAGCCATGTGCCCCGGAGCTACGGTAATTGCAGGTGAAATTCAGCTTCCTCTTTAAAATGCCATCTCTCATTTCCAGTTACCGGCCCCCTCCGTATCTCTCCCTCTTTCTGTGCCTCCCTCCCTCCCTCCCCTGCTCCATCCCTCCCCCCTCTCTCCCTCTGGCTGTCTTTCAGAGGCGTGTGAATCCCTCAGCCCCTGTCGCGTCTCTCTGCCCCTACAGACACTCCCACAATGCACAGCGCTGATGGTTGCACAGTGATATCAGCCATGCAGAGACACACACATATATGTGTGCGTGTGAGAAAGAGAAAGAGTGCAGAGATAATATGTGTGACAGAAAACTGAAAGTGTGTGTTTGTTTGTGAGTGGGAGACAATCAGTATATTAGAGGAAAAGAAGTGTGTGTGTGTGTGCGCGCGCCGCGTGTGTGTGTGAGAGTGAGTGAGTGAGTGAGTGAGAGAGAGTGTACAGCGTCAGCAAGGCGTGAGCTGTGTAGAGGTGACATCAAGGTGAATGTGGCGTGCAGAATGCTCTGCCGACTCGGGAGGCAGCAAATGGCTCTGTGGCAGATGGAGTCTTTGTCAGGGAAGAAAAATGGCAGCTCAAGAGCGTCAGTGAGACCCCCCCCCCCCCCCGCCTCCAACACACACACACACACACACACACACACACACACACACACACACACACACACACACACACACACACACACACACACACACACACTGTTCTGTGTGTCTCTACCTCTGTCTTTTCTTTTTTGTTGGTCACAGACATAAAACACACTCATAGATGCAATACTTACACACACACACACACACACACACACACACACACACACACACACACACACACACAAATGCACATACACATGTTGACACATTTCCACCCCCCCTCATAGTGAGCTGGGCTGGCGGGCGGTGACCTTCCCCTGCTCGGAGGGTTCCCTGGCTGTTTGATCAATTATCCCTCTCCCATTGTTTACCAGGAAGCAGGAGTAGAGAGGAGAGGAGAGAAGGCTCAAAATGGCCACTGTCAGGTGGAGGGATCCATTTCCCTGCCAGCGTGGGGGTGGGGGTTAGGGAGAAAGAGAGAGACAGAGAGAGGCCAGAGCTGTGAAGCATGCTTAGAGGGAAGGGAGGGGCGTCGTTCCCTGGCAGCTGGGATGATATGACATTATACTGAAGGTACAGCTCTGACAGTGGCTACCATTTGTGATGTTAAACATTATCTGTTTAAAGGTAGTGGTTAGATCCTTAAACTTTGGCATTTGTTGTCTATATTAAAATTCACATTTTGCACAAATCAATCTGTGAAATGTACTGTCATGACGGTGTGATGCTGTGTGTACATGTGTGTTTGCATAATGCCACAGTTGTGTACTGCAGGTACACTTCCTATTTTTAGCGTGGAAAACTGAGGAAGGGGGGGGGCACATACTCTAAAGGTCAGGTGGCAGAGAGAAAAAAACGAGTGGGAACAAATGATGCACTAAGCGAATGACACTCTGAGGTCCTGCTTTAATATGTATGTATCGCAGGTTGATGGCTGATTTCATTAGCGCCTCTCATTGTTATGCATAGATTGTCCTCCTGCAGCAAAATGAATATTGTATTCACAAGCGCTCACACACACACACACACACACACACACACACACACACACACACACACACACACACACACACTCCTCTCACACACACACACACACACACACACACACACACACACACACACACACACAAAACAACAGTGTTTTCCAGGGAATACTATGTTTGGATCTTGCAGAGGACTTGAAGAAAAGGGTTGATGTTTCCACAGGCTGTTATCTGTGTCGGCTATAATTAAAACAATTTACAGCGCTGTCATTTTAACACAGGTTTTTGGCACTGCTCCGGACAACTCCTGTCAGGTAGCTGCTGTGATTATTTAGGGGTCCTTGTTGAAATTAGAGTGAAATATTTTTCAAAATTTTTCAGAAATGCTATCTCTGTTTAAATTACTTGAGCAGAATAAGTCGTGTCTAAGGGTCTGGATTACGTCACTTCAGTTTACCCACAGCAAGTGTGTGTGTGTGTGTGTGTGGGGGGGTCTGTGTGTTTGTGGGAGAAAGGGAGAGAGAAGAATTTGTTGAGTGCATAATACTCATTAGTCTGTGTTTATGTGACTACATGCCCAACATTGCACACGGAGAGTAAGAGAATACATATGTTGAGTGCTTGAAAATGCCGGACCGCCTCTTTCTAATCCTCTAAGATGACTGTGTTTCACCAGGAATTCCAGTCCTTAGTGGGACATGAGCAAATGTTCTGTGTGAGATATTAATAGCTATTGTGGGCGGAAAAGGGGAAAAAAGCGTCTGCATTTTTCCATATGTTTTGTAAGGAAACCGTCCAGATGGATTATCTCTTGGTCTGGAGCTTTCTTTTGCTTCAACCAGCTCGAGTCCAAGTGGTGTTGGACTTGCCAGAGACACACACACACACACACACAAACACAGGCGCACACACGCTCACACTCCTGTCTGAAGTGCAACAGGCTATTACTGATTAACATGTCTAAACTCAGCCGGTTCAAAAAGCCACTCTAATACCTTTTCCATCTTGCTCTCATGTGAATCATGGATGACACGACAGTCTTTCTTCCCTAACATACCTCACGTTCCTCAAATTCACAGAGATATGTTTGTCGCCTTTCTATTTGTTGCCTGAGAAACCATGTTGGCTTGTCTTCTCACATTTCACACTTGGTTTCATCCCCTTAACCCCAAATGCTCAGCCTGGATGGGCTGCCTGACCTCTTGAGTCATGGATGTTAGACTCATCGGCATCACAAGGGCCAGAGTTGAGCTTTATTCTGCTCGGTGATTGTAAGCACGGGCGGGAGCAAACGTTTCTTGGATGGAAGATTTAAAGTTTAAAAAATCCGCTGACACTCTTTGTCAACACATTCTTCATGTTTCGGTCACAGGTTTTAATTTTAAAGCTTTAAAGCTGCTTTGTTGATCTTCTTTACCAACAGTATTTTTTATAGTTTTTATGAGTTTAATAGTGTTGTGTATTTGAAGTATTTAGACATAAATATTCACACTTGGCAATGTGGCTTTAATGTGAAAAGACAAAGCAAAACACCCACTCAAACAGCGTCTTTCCTGTGTTGGCACATGCGTGCGCACACACACACGCACGCACACTCTCTGGTGTGACAGGACATCACATATTGAGAATTTCACTGCAGGCTGGCATTCCAGGACAGCAAAGAAGAGATAATGTCACTGCGCTGCTGGTTAAGTCACTTTTTTATCCTGTTTCTGGGCCACAAAGCGTGAAGGGTGTCTTTTTATGACACACACAAACACATGCCACACATGCATAACAGGCGCACACGCACAAACCGTTTTCATCCAGCCAGTAAGACGGCAAAGGCTAAAAACAATCCAAGTGACAAAAGCTGCCCATAGTCATGGCTACCGGCATAGCTACGCTCTTGTTTTAGATGCATTTTGATTTTTCATTTTCATGACACATGGTTTGTGGAACTATTTTTCCATCCTGACTGACACGGATGTAGAATGGTGTTGTGTTGGTGTTGATTTAGGCTTTCCATGGTCACATTACCCTACAATAGCGTTTTTTGGGGAGTATATCATTGTGCAGCACATCTACTTAAAGGGCAGGCTTCGTAAGAGTGTTGATTCCTCCTTAAGCCGGCGGTGCTATATTTAAAATGAAGAAATCATGAATTTCACCTTGTCAGCAGCGGAAAAAAGAGCTTCCTCTCCAAACCGCCCACACCGCTTTCAGCCTTGTTGTGACTTGTTTATATGTCGTTGGAGGATTTCAGCTTCTTCCAGAACAATTACACTTATAAACCCTCAGCTCCAGAGGATGAGAGCAGGTTACGCAGCAACAGCACAGCACTGAAAACACAAAAGTAGGAGTGGAGCCTGTGAGACTGGAAACTGGAACGTACTGATTCTCTCTCTCTCGCCAAGATGTAGCCACTCTCTGTATGCATGTCAGGTGCATGCATGCTATTGTTACTTTCATCACCGGTGTGTGTTGTCATGTGCAGCTGTTTGCTCTCCAGTTAGCGAACTGCGTAGTGAGTTAGTGGAGTTATGGCAGTGTGGAGCTTCTCTTCACTCAGAGCTTCTCTCTGATTTATTCTTAACATCTGTCTTTGGCAGGTGTGTGGAACCACAAGGTCCTCTCTCTGAGCCTGTGATGTGAGCTATCGTGTGTGTGTGTGTGTGTGTGTGTGTGTGTGGTGTGTGTGTGTGTGTGTGTGTGTGTGTGTGTGTGTGTGTGTGTGTGTGTGTGTGTGTGTGTGTGTGCATTTGTGCAAAAACAACAGAGAGGGCCTTCCTCCACCCCCTCCTTGGGATGAGTCATATTTGAGCCCTGTGTAATCCTAGCCTGTGTTTCATGTGTGTGAACAGACAGACCCTGAGCAGTGGTCTTGGTCCTGACTCCCTCTGGGGCAGTGAGTGGGTGAGACACGGCTATCAACAACAGGCCCAGGCAGCTTCGGTTTCAGCCTCACCACACAAGGAATCTACCCGTCGTGACAGGCACAGATACACACACTGCAAACACAAGCATACATTCACGTAGAGCCAAAGCTATTATTCTTTTTTTTACCTCCTTAGCTCCTCCTTAAATAATATCAGGTAACAAAAAGGTGGGGGTGATGGCCAAGCTGCGTGATTGGTCCAACCATAAGGAAGTGTTGGGATCCAGAGGATGGGCTAGTGGATAGAGTTTCACATGAAAAGATAGTGTGACACAATGGTGACGCTCAGTCTGACACAGGTAACTGTGTGTGTCTGTGTGAGTGTTCACGTGCGTATCCACCAAGGTTGTGATTGCGACGCAATAATGTCAAAGCTGAATCTGACCGTCGACAATGGAGGCTTAAATATTTTGACTTTTTATATGAAATCACACCGGGGAAGTGTGGTGGCAGGAAATAGAAAGTGTATTTTGTGGATATTCTGCACAGCATTTGAAAGCACCCCGTGGCTGGTGTGACAAACTCTTTTAAAGGCACAGCTGGACTTTTAAAAGGGTCTTCTACATTTTCCTCCAGGGGGGAGGAAAAGTGTCCTGGATGGAGCCGCAGAAAGGTGATACTGCCGAAATGGTAGCGCAAAGCTATTTCCCATCATGCCACTCATTTATTATCTTTTTATTCTATACGTGAGAGCATAAGTGCCGTATTTTGTCAGACATTGAACGGCAGAGAAAAGAACAATTTTCTCATCCATGTAAAATATGTAGTTGAAATGTAAGTCCATCCAAAGCAGGTATAATGTTCCGTATGTGTTGCTTGACATATCTATCTTGCCCTGATTTTGTTCTTGTCTATGAAAAATGTGACATTAGTGATTATAGTTTTTAAAATAACATAAAAAACAGTTAATTGAAACTTTTAGGAAGTGGTTTGAACTAGAAAGACATAAAGAAAAGAAGAGACAGAGGGCCTCATCTGTAACTACTGCGAATAAAGCCCGAAAGAGATGTGCGCCACTTCCCATGCAAAAGTTGGGATCTATAAAAACAAACTTGACAGGAGAACGTGCATCTGTACGGAAACTCATGCATACAAACATTTTTGGACACAGGAAATTGGCGATTAGGAATTAAATTAAGGCAGCATGGTAGAAATTATCATAAACATTCAAATAGACATAATTCTCCCATAACCACCTTCAACTGTTAAAAAAAAAAAAGCCAAATCAAACTCAGACATTCAAATTTAATATTTCATCAGTGCTGTCTCGCCCTCACATTCCCCATCCCCAGAGGAGAGTGTCAGACTCTATGCTTCTGACACTGGTCAGTTGTGGAGCGCGCTGCAGCTGCTGAAATGCCAGGATGATGCCAGGATGTGGCAGGTGGCAGGATTCAGGACAGCTCGGCTGGTCGGCCCCCGATATTAAGCTTGAATACATTAAGTCCCTTTCACAGCAAAAACATTATGTAGGTTAACTGATTAAATTATCAAGATAATTGTTGTAGAAATCCAGGATAACATCAAATGGCATTAGAGAATAACAGAGTGTTAGTAATTTTAATATTATCTTTCAATACCGTGCATTCATCTCCAAGTATATGATTTCAGCTTTCATACTATTTTTTGTGTGTTTAATTGCTGCAGTAAAAACAAACGTTCGCACTGCTGACACACACACACACACACACACACACACACACTGTCCTGCTTCATGTTGTTGGCCATGATTGATCTTGTACGACTAATTTCTCTGCTTCATATTGAAGTTCTTTGTACTGACCACTTAACGTTTTATATTTATGAAGGACAGGATATGAGGCTGATCCATGTGTGCACATGTCCAGGTGGACTGTGGTTTCTAAAGGGGACGTTGTCTGCAGATGTGCGTGCACAGTTTTATAGATGTGATTTGTTTGTCAGCACATGTGCAGACGTTGTATGGATCCTATCCATTGTTTTATAAAGGAGGCCCCTGGTCTTAATGTCAACTCACAGAATTGTGGATATCCTTTTTTATGGGTTTTAATTTCATAGAGTTAAATCTGAATTTTAATTTTAAGATCAGTTGACAAAGATGGGTCACATCACATTGTAAGGGATGCGTTTTGATTTGGTTCTCTCTGACTAGTTTTCCCACTCTTCCCCACATGTGTGTGTGTTTGTGTACTTATATCTTTGTGAGTCTTTGTGAGTGTGTTTCTGGCTTGGTTGGTGTTTAAAAAGCTGCTTAAAGAAATACTTAAACAGTGCTTGGATCAGTGGAGCTCAAATTTAAACTGATTAATAGTCTGGCTATTTATTATTCTTGATACATGCTGAATTGGTATTTAGCTCTAATTTATTACCTACATTTAGAAACAAGTCAAAGTCACTTTGCTCTATCTCTCTGCTCGCCAGCTGTGAGCTTTTTGCCAACTTTTGTACCAATTGCAACAATTTTCCTCGACTGTCATAAAAGCAGAAAACACTAATCTCTCAGCAGCAGCAGAGTTTATTAACGTCATCACAAGCTTAGGGGAAAGTATGCAGTGTTCAGAGTGTCCTGAAGCCTGTGTGCTCCATGATACATATGATAGTTCACATATTGTTAGTTCTGTTGGATCGTAAATCCAGACAAAGCTGCTTTTATCCTGTGTTTATCCACATTCATTATTAGGGGCAGTAAACATCATTACAGCTTCATGTCACTGAAGTCAGTTAGTGCCTCACTGCTCTCTAAGACACAAGTAGGCCTGTGTTGTTTATTAATCAGTCCGTTAATAATAAACCAATGTAGTAACTAATTGCCGCTCATCCTTGTTTGATTGGTTCTTCATAATTTTTTAAATGTTGTCATCATAATATAATCACATATCAGGAGTACTAGGGCCATATTGAAGAAAACATTTCCTTGAGAGTAATGTCATAATATTACAAGTATAAAGTTGTATATTTATGAGAAATAATATTGCAAGAATAAATAATTACTTTTTGCAGTAAATTATTTATATTCATAAATAATAAGTCGTTGTTCTCGCAGTATTATGACTATTCTTGTAATATTATGATTTTATTCCTGTAATATTATGACTTCATTCTCATAATGTTAGGACTTATTCTCTTTTTCTCCCTTTTCTCCTTTTACTCTTATAAGTGGTATCAGCCCTGCTATGACTTTCTTCTCCATATTTGCAATTGAGTGTATTCAAACCTGAGATATTACAAGATATTTAGACACTTTCATACTGTATATATTCACATTCCCCCTACATACCAACCCCAGATCATTTCTGTACATGACTTTGTACAACCACGTTGTACTTTTGATCCTTGGAAGCATCATAACGTTAAATAAAGATACCTCCTGTTCTTTACTCGGGTCCATTTTGCCAAAAAGATCTTGAGCTCAATGAGACGATAACCCATATCTTAAATAAAAGTTACGTAGATTCTGACATATTTTATCATAAAATCGCACATAAAACTGTTTTTGGGGAACATCAGAAAAAGATCTTAAATCGTAAAATGTACTGATACATAAACTTAAAAGAGGCACATTCTTCCTGGAATACCTTTTTATTAGGTGTTATCTCACGATGAGTCAAAAAGCCAGCTTTCAGCTTTATCTTCAGGCCAGCAGGTCCTAACTTCACAGACTTGTGCAAAGAACAGTTAAATTAATCACAGGGCGCTATTGGTCAAGCCCTTGAGCTACGTTGGTCAATTTGGAAATGCAGCTCAATACTGACTTAATGAAAACCTTACAGTCACTTACTCGACTAATCAACAGATGCTTGCCCGGCCGGCTGCAGAGTCCAGTCAGGTCTCACCCAGAACAAGTCAGCTAAATGTACGCAATAGTTTGGTTGAAGGAGAAAGCTCAGAAGTGTGTCGGCAACTTAAAAAAAAAAGATAGTTAAAGTTGCGCTCTTGAAACGCACCCCCTCCCTGCTTTCTGTTTGAAGTGGTAGAGTGGGAGTGAATGCCATGCACGCTTTATTTCTCTAGAATCACCTGCTCAGTTCATCAGGAAAGGTGGAACAAATTTACTGACTGTCATAGTTGGTTTACATAAACTAAGCTGGGATACTTCATTATAAAACCTACGCAAACACAACATTTCCTCTTTGCTGTGCTTTGGCTGCACTTTGTGATTCTTGTGTAATATGGATGTAAATTAGTTCCCAATTTTGCGGCTTATGTGTTTTTTCTGTGTGTTTGTGTTTACGTGCGCGCGTGGGCATATATATGCGCATGTTTGTGTATGTGCGGGTTTTTGTGCAACGGTACAAAGATGTCCCAAGGGTTTTTTCCCCTTTTCTCATTACAAATGCTAATGTCACATTAATGAAATCGGCTTAATTTAAGGTTTATAGCGTAGCTTACACTGAGAGATTTGGCCTTGACACTTCCCACATATTTCAAGTTGAATCATATTTTTTCCTGTGGGCATACTAATTTGAGTTCCTCTGAAATGTGTTGGCCCTGAGTGAAACTTTTGGGAGAAAAGTTTAGAGCCTGGTTACCGAGGTTCGCTGGCGTTGTTGTAAACTGTCGGGCCCTCAGGCTGCAGTCTGTCCATCCTCTGAAGATGACTTCTAGCTTAGCTACAGCAGTAATGGCCTCAGTGAGTGGTTGGCTAATGTAAACATTGTGTTAATGTGCTAACAGTGGTTTGTAGAGTCACTAGCTGTTAATCATTGCTCAACGGAGAGCTTGTCGGGCAGGACAACATGCCAGAGAGTTAATCATGATTATAGATCCATGTTTTTTTTTATGCAGAGAACATATTTAACAGCCGTGTTTCCAGTCATTAGGCCTCCCCAGTAAACGTGCAGTAATACCAGCCGCCATGATTCCAAGAGTCAAAGGTGCGAGAAGATGACTGATGTGAAATTTACGTCTAAATGCAGTGTTTCACCATGTCAAATATAAGTATAGGGGCATTTTCTAGATAGCGGATTCATAATGTTAAAATGACTAGAAAGTATTCTTTCACAAAAACCTGCAATTTAAAGTGAAGTCTAACTATTTGGATTTTTATTCTCTGACGTTTCTGCCATATTGTATCCATCAATGTTATTGTAGCCATCAACATTTTCACTTGAGTGTGATGACAAACATTTTCTAACCTCTCACTTGCTGCTTTACTTCTTGCCTCACTCTGCCTTTTACAAAAAAAAATACACTTAAACCATTTAAAACTTAGACACAGAGTGAGACGAAGAGATTGCCCTTTGTAATTAAAAGCCAATTTTGTAAAATTGATTAGATTATGTTAATCAAGGGAGATAAAATCTTAAAAGCAGTGTGGGGAAGGGAGATAGAGGGAGTGTGTGAAGAGTGGAAAGGAGTGACAGTCCAGCCGCCATTACAAGCTGCTGATTTCTGCAGAGTGCTTCATAAAATGTCAGAGCGCTTCTCCCTGAGCAAGACACTGAAAAATGGCAGCGCTGTGATGTGCTGGCACCTCACCTGCTGCACTGTGTGTGTGTGTGTGTGTGTGCGCGCGCGCGTTTGTGTGTGTGTGTGAGAGAGAGAGACAGAGAGAGAGAGGAAGAGGGATTACAGTGTGTGTGCATTTGTGAGTGTGTGCTTGCCTATGTGTACACGTGTATATGTGCTGTGTGTTTTACATCTGTGTGTGTGTGCTGTGTGTGTGTGTGTGTGTGTGTGTGTGTGTGTGTGTGTGTGTGTGTGTGTGTGTGTGTGTGTGTGTGTGTGTGTGTGTGTGTGTGTGTGTGTGTGTGTGTGTGTGTGTCCGTCCACGCTGGCCTCCCTCCCATGTTGCAGTGAAGCAGAACAGAGTGGCTGACTGCCCGCTGCTTTGCCTCCCTCTCTGTCAATACAACACTATTCTCTTCCAGCCAGTCATTTTCACATGTTTAACATTAAGTACAGCAGCCGTTTGAACAGAGGAATACAAGTGATTGGCATATTGAGTTTAATGCTGGTGGATTTCCTCTCATCGGGGCTTATGTTGCCAGATTGTTCCTCTGAAACCACCCAATAGCTTTCAAGGCCTGCGTCTGATTTCAGTGTTCGATCACATGGTGAATTGTAAACACGGAGCATGTCTTCTGCTTACTACCTGATGTGAGGTACATGCTTACCGTCATTTGCCATTTAACACTTGCCAATTTGCAATGAAACGAGAGCCTTCATCCTAATGAAGTCTTTATGTACAGTAGGTATAGGTTGGTCTTAATAGTATTTGTGTGAACAGATCAAAAATGTGTGTAATAATTAAACCCTCTCACAAACATTAAAAAAGTATGACCTCATTATTCTTTTCAAAATAAGAGCTTGCAGCCCTTCTATTAGTTCTTTTTTTATAATTAACAATTAATTAAGAGTATTCAACAACTTCCAGGCCATTAAAGGAATGCACTTTTTTCTATACATAGTTTTATAACTGCCAGCCTACTCATCTTAAAAACGTTTTCTTACTTTCATTAATAATTTGTTAAAAATTACAAAGCACTTCACATTTTACTTAATGTAGTTGTTATTTGAGTCTCAGTTAAAGCTGGGAAATAAAATATCAGTAATTATCACAATATGATAAAAACTAAATATTTTGATATATTGCTTATTCATTGTGCACAGTCAGGTTTACCACATAATTGATCTACCTCAGATTTGTGAAATGTTTTGCTGTTAAGTGTTTTTCCTTCTCTGTTATCAAGAAGATATAAAAACCACAACCTTCACTCTGGAGCAAAAATCTGTCTTTAAACTTAAAAGAAATGCAACATTTATTGTGAGGATTATCAATATTGTCTTATATGAACATTTTTCTCTTGATATAGTTTTTGGCCAAGATTAAATGTAGTAAGACGAGGCACAGCAATCTGGTTAATGTCTGGCTATTAGTGCTGATGGTTTATTCTTGAGAAATGTTTGTATTGTAATTTCACTGCTTGTTGTTAATATGTTGCTAGATTAACCTAAACTAACGCTAACGACTAGACTGACATCTGTTGCCACGGTGACAGTAAACATGTGGGCGATGTCGGGGATTATATTTGACACAGGGCCAGGGAATTAGTATGTGGTAAACATGATTGAGATATATTGTAAACAGACCAGAGATAAAGAGATAACTTTGTTTTACTGATCATTGTGATCATCAGTGTTATACTTTAGAAAGAAAAATGACAGATGTTTGTTTGTTTGTTTTTTCGGGGAGGTTGTGTATTTGCACATTAGATTAATGTTTGCAAGATATTTCACAGATCTTGTGTTTTTACATTTTTAAAGATTACACATTTACACATCTGTTTGCCCAACTCACACAAACCTATGCAATGTCATTATACATGCAGGTGCTATTAATGTTGATTACAACGTTAGAATATAGAAAGTGTAAAAACAGAATGAGTGGGTGGGAGAAAGATAAGACACGGCAGGGCTGCAGACGACAGAATAAACACAGCATACTAGAAATATGTCTTTTAACAGTGTCGACTAAATGAGCCAGCAGCTGAGGAGCAAGTCACAGAAAGTAGTTTGGTCTCACATCGAAGAGCAAACACAACTTCACCTACACTTTGCACAGCATTATATTTCAGGGTTTTTTGTGACCTCAGGTTACGCATCAAAGAAGAGAGATGATCATGTGTTAGGGCGCTGTTTTTTTTTTTTTTTTTTTTACAATGGTTTATTGGTAATTAATCAAGGCCGTTTGGAGTTTTATTGTTATTAGGGGACTGTTTTCATTAATTAATCTGCAAGTTAATTAATGAGCTAGAATGAGGCAGTGAACGGCTGCATTTTGCAAATGGACATAAAATATGGATTGATTAAAGAAAAAAATATTCATTTTCTTTCAACCACAAATCCTTGAATAGCTCAATATTTTTTGTGACAGAAGAAGCTGTTGTACTTGATTTGATTTTGCTCACACGCGCATGTGTAGACACCACAGTTCATCCCCATAGAGTTTTCAGTTTTAAGGCTTTCTTTTCTGTAGGCTGAATTTAACTGAATTTTTACAATCTACATTACACTGCAGTGTTAAAATGTGTGACCTTTGTTCTGGACAGTTTGGCCAGTGAGGAAGGAATATGGGTAGTGAAGTTTTGTGTGGCTGAGGGGAGCAGTAAAGATTAAGGACTGTGACTGTACATGTATTACCTCTTCTGTTCTGTTGAACAACACATTATATGCTCCAGGAACATTATCAAAACAGGCTCTTGTAGCCGGTGGTCGTGAATAAGCTATTTTCTGCCATCACACCACTTATCTGGATTCTGTCACATTTACGCACTGATATCCGTTATCTGCTGCACGTAAAGTTTTAGTTGAACAGAACCGACTCTAAATGGTTTCATCCCATTGAAAATGGACAGAAGGGCTCCAACGACTGCTCATGCGAGGTTTGCCGCTCTCTGGCTATTCCATTGTTCTGTCACTGTCAGTTTGTTGTGCTATTTGACATGCATGTCATTTGCATTATGCATATCTGGAGTACTGCGCTCATTCTCCCTCTCTCTCCCTCTCTCACCCTCTCTCCTTCTTTCCTTGATATTCTTTGAAAACCGATGCTGTTTTCTGTCAGGACTTGTGTGTTGCCTGCATTTATGAATTCTTATTTATGAAAAATCATGATCAACATATCAAGTAATATTGCTAAATAAAAAAATGTTCTTACAATTTTGTTTTTGCTATTCACTTGTAGGAGTTTCAGGAATTTTACAATAAATTGCATGTTAGGCAGTCATGCCAGGAGAACAGGCAGTAATCTAGTTTTTAATCATAGAAATAGCACTAAGCAAAACACTGTCAATATTTAATGTATTCAAGGTTATTATTTTACAACATTAAAAAAGATATTGTTGATACTTGTTGCAGTAACTCAATCTGAGAGAGATTACAAAATTTAAGGCATAATTGATATTGTCATTATTGAGATGCAAGAAAGAAGACCAGACGTGTCCAAAACAAAACGTGTTTTTAGTTTTAAAGCACCGGTTTACTGTAGCTTCCGCATCAATCTGCAGTTAATGTTTTATTTCCCCTGTAAACTCAAAACATAAAAAGCACAAGTGCAGCAATTCCAGTATTGTAGTGGACAATGTTCAGATTTAACAGTGTGGAATTGTGCAAACCTCTGCAAATGTCTCGTTCAATATGTGAGAATTTGGTTACAGTGTTTAATATGTAGGATGTATTTCTGTGAAGTGAGGTGCGCTCTGGTTTCTAAGCTCAATATTTAAGGCTTCAGGGCGCATTTTTTTTGCCAGTCATCACTTTGCCTTTTCGCACTGAGTTACATACAGTGAAGCTCCGTTCCAAAAAATGTTTTAGCGCAAATGTAAAATACTACAGCCTGTAATCTAAATGGTAATTAACCTTAATAGGTATTGGCTAGTGTGGGCGTGCATGTGTGTGTGGTTGTGCATGCAGGTGTGTTTGTGTATGTGCAGTTGTGTGCGTGTGTGTGTGTGTGTGCATGTACTATATGTTATTCTCTGAAGCAAAGGTGGTTTTATTGTGTTCTTCCAAACAGCTCAAGAGTCATTATGGACTCTTGTAGAGACATGCAGTCAGTGGTGAGCAGATCTGGTTCAATCTGCAGAAAACCCGTAATGAGCAGTGAGACTGGCAAATGAGTGTGAGTGGCTAGCAGAGGGAGAAGGGCAGATTCATCAGGGATGATTGCCTGATGCACACTTCTGGTTTTTTGATGTGAAGACCCCGCTAGGTTACCATGGGGAGAATAATTAGCTTTGGCTGGATGCAGATGCGAATGAGCGTAAGAGATGGGAATTTTCTTATTGAGCTTACTTTATGATACTTAGGATGGAGCATGTGTGGATGTGCACAAACACACACTTACATGCAGGCACTCTTTAACACATGCACACAAACACAAACACACACACACACACACACACACACACACACACTCACTCACTACCATCTCATTCTCTTCTATTTATGGCCAGGAAATGGGAGTAGTGCTGTGTCTGGTTGAGCTGAGTAACACTATTCTGTCACACATAGGTTTGACATCAAACACAAGTGACAAGCCTATCCTATTCCTCTCCACCGAGTCATCACCATGTCCCAAAATCACATTATTGTCACTGGGAACCCAGCAGAGACGGATGGTGAGTAGGGGTGTTGATTCCAGCCTTTGGCATCTACGGTATGCTTGAAAAGGCAAATAAAGCCATTTGGCAAGAGCTGATTTCTTGTCATTTCAAAAATATACAGAATGAGTGTGGCATGCCATTCGGTTTTATATTTTATCTAAAGCCTCTTACAGCGACATGGATACGCATGTGTGTGCATGTTAGGACAGGGACCAGTGAATACTGGAGCTGGAAACTCTACAATGCTAACGCCACGCTCTGCTATTTGCGACACACAGGACCATATCATTACCTTTCTGCCCTGGCAGGCAGTAAGCAGCTCTAGCGTGGTAAGCTCCAGTGTTACATGGAGGCAGGCAGGCAGACAGGCAGTGGTGTGGCTGTAATAAGACCTGTGGCCAGCGCCCACTGCCAAGGCTAGCTGAGGCGGGGTGAGAGATGGTGCCCATCCCCAACATGCCCTGCTCTGCCATCTGTCACTGGGCAGGAGCGGAGCCGAGGGAGGGGTTTGAGTCAGTCTAGTTGTTGTCACCTAGACAGACCACACTGGGGCATGCTGTCTCTTTGTACTCCTTTCAGGCCTTGGCTCAGGCCACGCTCAGTTTATGAAGCACTTAATGCAGCTTAGCAAACATCCTTGTTAATATCCTGATTCAGTAATTCAGGTTTTTTCCTCCTTTTTCATGAATTTCGCTCCACTCACACCTTTCGAGTTTCATGAAGTGATACAGTTGATTAAGGCCCAAGTCAAACAAATCGTGCAAGAAAAAGAGCAGTTAGCTGATTGATAGTCATTTATAAGTAAAAATATCAAACATCCCCTGATTCCAGCTCTACAGGATTTGCTTATTTTTTAAATACACTTACAATATTTGAGTTTGGGATCGTTAGTTACACAAAAGAAGCAAACTTGTATGACATCACCTTTGGCTTTAGCATATTTAGATGAACATTTCCCAAATTTTTTTGACCAAGTAATGAACCAACAGCCCGGGAATTAACCAAACCAACCAGTGGTGTCACACAGCGAGCACATTCTGTCTCTTTAAATGAGTCAACGTCTGACTCTGGACAAAGGTTGTCACTAAATGTTTTGCCAAGACGCCTAGTTATGTCATTTCCTGGCTAACGGTGTGCGTGCAGGGAGGGGGGACGGTGGTGCGGGTGAAGGGAGAAAAAAAAAAAAAAAGGAGGTCAAGCAAGCCCGTGCGTGCACTCCGCTATAAGCAAGATGATCTTGCTCAGTTAGTGTTCATTGCCAACAAGCATGCAAAGTACAAACATCCATATGCACATGTCATGTCTACAAAAGCACACACGGACATATATAAACACAGAGGAAGATGAGAATTTCACACAGTGTGCCTGAGGAACAGCTCCACAAGGTCAGCAGTAAAATAATAAATTAGAGTCAATTATCGCACTTTCAAGAACACAACCGAAACAGAGAGTACTTTTAAATAATGACTGATTCATGAGAGTAACACTTTATTACCTAGTTACCAAAAGAGCGACTGGGTGCAACTGCCATCAGTTCCAAGGAATAACTCAGTGATTTACTGGAAATGGTAACATCAAAACAAGTAGTGGAAAGGAGTGCTAATTGTGGATTACTCATTCTGATCATCCTCTTTACCAGACACCTTTATGGTGACACTTTCTTTGGTGACTTGTCTCTTGTTTGGCTGCTCGGAGTCGGACACAGCTAAACGGAGGACGGTGTTTGACACAGTTGCAGATCACAATAAAAAAGCTGGGCAGTAAGAGATCCAGATGAGAGAGTGAATGTTGTGGAAGCAGCAATGATACAGTCTTTGTCGGCTGCGGTGAGGAGAAGAAAGAAAGAGAGCTGGGAGCCACCGTGTGTCTTTGAATGGGGTCAGGGCATCATGGGGAATAATGCATTTCCCTTCCCTTGCGCCAGGCGCTCCTTCCATTACGGCTGGAGAAGAGACATTGTGTCCACACTCTGATTACCACTGATCCATGCTGATGACTCTGTTGGCGGATTATCTCAGTTAGTATCAGCCATCTGTTACTGTGTGTGCGTGCATATATGTGTGTGCGTGCACGTGTGTTGAAGGGCTGAGGAGAATAGGGGTAGGATTGAGACACACAAGGGGTTGAATAGTTTGAAGCACACACGCACACACACTCGCATGCATTGGTCATGTCCTCTGTAAAATTACCGCACATGTAATTGAGCACCACTACATGAGCGCACCGCAGCAGACACACAACGCCACAAAACAAATGCATGATGAAAGGCCACATACCAAGCAGCGCAGGCCATTACGCCACCACAACCACCAAATGCACGCACTCTATCTCTCCTTTATACAGTTCTGCCCTCCTTTCAGATGCTGACATGTGAAGGCTTCTATATGAAGGGCACATGCAATCGTAAATCCGCAGAGCTGTTTATAGCTACACTATCTCCTGAAGGGCCATTGCATCCAGCCACTATTAGCTGCACGCGTTGACAGCTGGGTGCTGTGTTGTATTTGCGGATGTGACTGTGAATCCAGCGCTGGAACACATCTTATAAATCATAGTTCAGCTATTAGCATAAATTCTCCCTCTCTTTGCATACGCGAGACCTGCTGTTTCTGGTTGCGCTGCTCCGTGTTGATTGGTTGGTGTTGTTCAAGTCAAATTGATTTAGCTGTTCACGGAGATTATAACGCTTGCCTTATACCGCCACTGTGGTGTGCCGTTAATTACCTATAAAATCAAGCTAATTCTGATGCTAAATCCATTTTAATTTCTCGTAATTAAGTCAGGATTGGATCCTTAAATACCTTGGCGCTCCATTATTGTAGCAATCATTGTTGTGGCTGTGCATTTGGTGGTACATTGCCGAGCTCAATCTTATTATTGTTATTAGATTTAATTGCTCTAAGTGATCAGTTTGTAGTTGTTGGAGGAAGATGGACTTGCCTCTGAGTAATTTTTCCCCCCTTCGCTGTCCTTTCTCTCTCCGTCTCTCATCCCGGAGAGAGGCCCTGTGAGAGATTGTGAGAGATGAGAGGAGATGAGGGGGAGGGTAGCTCTGCTTTACACCTCTGCAAAGAAGGGATTGCTTTTTTGTTGTTTGTTAGGGGGGAAATCAATTCTGTTCACATCATCACGTTTTGACAAGGCAAGGCATTAAGTGCAGATATTGAGAAACGACAGCAACGGTTTACAGCCTGTCCTTCATCTCCACTCTTTTCCTCTCTTCTGTCTTCTTTTTTTCCACAACAACATCAGAGTGTATTGTCTTGCTTATCCTTTTCCCCTTCAATCTTTTTATCCCCTTTTCTCTCTCTTTCTATCCCTCTATTGCATTTCTTTCCCCATCTTTTTTTCCCCTCCTCTGAAAGGTAGAGAATGATCTGCTTCACTTACCAGCTGACACCACATAAGCTTGCTCGTCCTCTGAGACATGCGCCTTTTGTTTTCATGTGCATTATGATAATTATGAAGGGCCACAGCTCCTCTCCATTTTCATCACACCTCTAATGATACTTACATTTTTTTGTCAGGAGCAACCGTGGAAAAAAGAAATCACTCTTTTTTTTGTCTTGTGAAAGAATCCTTTTTTTTTTATTCTCCCACCCAAACCTGACATTTAAAGGGTGACAGCCGACGTGAAGGAGCAAAGTGTGGCAGCCATTCATGCAACTAAACGTGGCAGAGAAGTAACAGTTTGTGGTTAACAGTTTCTGGTTAAGATTGCAATAATCCTCCCTCAGCCAGAAATGCATTCCTGCAACGTTCATTTATAATGATAATTTGGCTCTTAAACCGACATTCTGTCACCTCGCACGAGAGGCCACTCCGGAGGACCTTTGACCTTGCTCATAATTACACAACCGGCGTCTTTTCCACTGCAGCAATGGCAGTCATGGCTGCCCAAGTCCGATGGCACACCAGCCTCCTCCCCGTGGACTGCAGCAGGTTTTCTTGTCATCTGCGCCTCTCGCTCTCCCTCTCTCCCTCTCCCACTCTCCCTCTCTCTTGTCAGTGTTGCTCCTGGCGAAAGGCTGATACTTGATATTCAGAGGATAGCAGCTTTTGTCTCAGAGATTTAATCAGTGGCTCTGCTCCCACTGCAGAGGAGAGAGGGAGGGAGGGAGGGTGGTGGTGGTGGTGGGGTGGCAGGAGAGAGGGAAGGAAAGAGAGATGGAGGCAGAGACTGTTTATGTGTAATGACACAATAACAAAGCCTGCCTGTAAAACACAATCTGCAAACTGTGCTTTTGAAGGGGATTTTCGGTCCTGGATTAGTGTCAGGCAGAGGGATACGGAAAAGGAGATGAGAGAAAAAGAGTCAGGTTGATGTGATAGACAGGGGAGGTGATTTTGTGTATGTGCGTGTGTCGGTCCGTCTGCAGTGGCGGTTTAAATGTGTGATTGTGCGTCTATGTGTGTTTGTGCAAATTCATGAGTTTTGACACTGTTTTGTATTTATTTGCCCGCACAAGTGAGCAGCCGTGTGGGCTCAGCCACATTGTGTTCACAGTTGTAAGCAAAAGGGGATTAAAGTTGAATAATGTAAGTTAAATATTTGGCTGCAGGACGGCCAAGTGTTCCTCGCGAGGGTTTATGTTGTCGGCTGGTTGATAATGGCTGGCACGGTGACTCTGTGAGGCTGATAATGGACGGCTACCGTGCTGGTTAATGCACCCATCATCTAAAAGCCTCTCCATTTACTTCTAGTTCCAACTGAAAGGACTCGGGGAGCAATGTTGTCTTTAAAGGCCTCAAAGAGCTCTTAAATTTAAATGACATTCCTTTTCATCAGAGTTGTAAAGGGATCCTAGTTGTCGAACACAGGTGTGTGTGTGTGTCTGTGTCTGTGTGTGGTGTTTGCAAATGTGTGTCACAGGGAGGGAGAAAGAATTGGCAAAGAAAAGTGATTATTTTTTTGTGCTAATTTTGTTTTGGAGCCTTTCACTGCCACTTCAGACTCAGCCGAGCAATGTCTTGCTGAAACTGTCCTTTTGCAACACAACCTTCTCAGTTGGTATTTTCTGGTGTGAAAATATAAAACTTGCTTTGTTTAGATGTCGTCCTCCTTTCTACTTCATATAGTGAGAGTCAATAGGGGCTGCATGAGAGCCAGTGAGCATGGCTAAATAGAAATATTGTTCCGGGGAAGTGAGATGTGAAAGGAAAAGTGTCAGTAGTTGTGTGTGTGCGCGTGCGTGTGCTTGAACATGATGTGTAGGTGTGACAGTATGCGTTCATGTGTATGTGTTTAAGCATGTGTGTATGGGTGGGTGTGCTTTGCTATTGTAACCCCGCTGATTGGATTGTGTTTGACAGATATGGAGTCTGGAGAGCGGCTGGCCTCCCCTGCGCCCACCCTGTCTGCTGCTCGCACCTCCTCCCCTGCGGCCTCTTCCTCCTCTTCTTCCTCTTCGCCATCCCCGGCTCCCCACTCTAAGAGCAGCCTGGCCCCGAGCCCCTCAGCACTGGGATCCACCCTCAGCACCTCTGGTAAGAAAACAGTTTCTCCCTCTGTTGATCTTCTGTCTCTCAAAAACCATGTTTACAGAGGGGGGGGAAATACCAACACACACACAACAGTTTCCCCGTAACCATAAAAACAAGACAAATATGGTCACCCTTCTATCTCCATGTCATTCAGAATCCTTTATTTCTTTACCATGAGAAATGAGTTTCCTCCAGTATTAATTATATAGTTATTTTACAGCCTGTGTGAATACACCTCTCTCCCAGCTACAAGGATTTTCTTTCCTGACAGCTTGGGTTGCAATTGAAAAGCTGCTGCATTAATGAATCCCAAACAATTAGGGGGCTCTTTTGTGTGAGAAACACACACATGCTTCGCCATGTCTCCTGACAACCTTCAGCTCTCTGGCTCCAGCTGCCTCAGAGTCAGGCTCAGCACGACACTGTGCATGTATGTTTGTGTGTGTGCATGCGTGTGTGAGGGGGAGAGAGAGAGAGAGAGAGAGAGAAACAGAAAGAGAGGGACAGAGAAAGAGAGAGAGCGCCTCTGCCTGCATGATTTAACATTTGTCAGCCACTCAGTGTCTAGTCAGCCCTGTCCAGCATCCAGCCTCTTTTCTATGTATTGGTCAAAGCCATTAGGCAAAGAGGTGTGTGTGTGTGTGTGTGTGTGTGTGTGTGTATGGGTGTGTGTGTGTGTGTGTGTGTGTGTGTGTGTGTGTGTGTGTGTGTGTGTGTGTGTGTGTGTGTGTGTGTGTGTGTGTGTGTGTGTGTGTGTGTGTGTTTGTATCTCTTTGTGTTTTTCAGATATCCCTTGTGAGAGCAACTGAATCATTTGCTCATACTCTCCTTCTCCTCATCCCTTAATGTCTTGCTGTTTTTTGTTGACCCCCCCCCCACACACACACACACACACACACACACACACACACCAAAATTGTACTGAGTAGGGAATAGTATATCCAGCTTCCTCTGTGATTGTTGTGTTTTTTTCTTCTTTACGAGAAGAGGAAAAGAAGAAGAGAGAAAAATAAAGCCCCTTGTTTTGTCCTCCATCTCCTCAGTGTTGCCCCAAAGAAGATGCCATTAGGAGCAGCTCCTCCTTATGCATTATACATCCCTCTTATCCCTCTGTGCCATTACGTGTGCTCAGATTTTCTAGATAAGCGATTTTTGGATTGAGCGTCAAATGAAATGCTGAGAGGCAGGCGGTTAGCTCTGAACTTCTGCTGCGCTTTGTGGGAATCAAGCAAGCCATTTTTCCCCCCATTTCATACAATGCCTTGTTTAGTGTGGAGACTGTAACTCAAACATATTTACAAATGTATTAAAACAAGCCATATACGACTTAGAGCCACCTTCTTTCTGCTTTAAATGATTCAAGTATCATAATTAAAAGGAAAAACATTCTCAATAAGTTAAATAATATTGTGTCAAGTGTATTCTGTAAGTAGGTAACAGTAGGTACATCAGTAATTGCATATTGTGTAGATAGTCTCATCACTGATTGTGCAGACATTGATTCAAGGTCCTTTGCAAGTGTGCCAGCAACACTTTAGAAAAAAAATCTGAAGAACACAAAAAATGTGTGTGTGTGTGTGTGTGTGTGTGTGTGTGTGTGTGTGTGTGTGTGTGTGTGTGTGTGTGTGTGTGTGTGTGTGTGTGTGTGTGTGTGTGTGTGTGTGTGTGTGCGTGCGTGCGTGCGTGCTCGTGCGTGTGTCATTGATGAGGATATCACTTGGAGAATAAAAGCTGATCGGTGCTTGTAGCACTCTCTCCTTCTGGGATCAACTCACGGATGCAATTAACTTAAATCTGTCTGTGGAAATTTGATTGACTGCAACAAACAACAAATTAATCCCCCTTCGGCAGCATCCAAACATGAAAAAAGCAGGCGGTGCAGTTTGTCAGAGTGGAGAGAAGGATTGAAACAGAATGAGAAAGAGGGCGAGGGAGCGAGAGAGAGACAGAGACGCAGAGTGAGGAAGAGAGAGTAGGTAATCCTAGGTATGTCTCAACCGTGCCTCTCTTCTCGCCTCAAATTTTTAGATTTAATTATTCCCCTTCTGGAAGCCTGCATTAATATTGAAAAGGCATTTGCAGATGTCACTTTGTGTTGCCTAGAAAGGCAAGGGGTGCGCACCCCAGGCATGAGTGAATGCTGTGGCTGGCCTTTCTGGGGGTTGCATTGCAGTCGTTTATCTTCGTATCCACTAGCTGACTCTGGCGAGGCGGGCTCTACATATTCAGCATATTCTAATGACATTCAAAAGGCAGATTTTGCTGTCTTGTGGTAGTCAGGGGCCTGGAAACCAACACAAAGAGCTGCTGGCACGACGTTTAGGTTTTGTTTCTTGCCGCATAACCACAAACAGTCTGATTCTCACAGGAAAATATAAAATATTCCGTGAGATGCATCTGCAGAATCATGTACATTTAGAGTCTTCTTCAGTGTTTTGGTGTTGGGCAGACGTAACTGGTCCCGCTGCGTAAAGTCACTCTCTGGATAATTAGATCCTGCACTGCATTAGTTCAGAAAACACTGCTCCGGTGTCAGTCTGCTTTACATTTCCGTGGTGTGTGCAAGTGTATAGTAGTTTGACATTTTCATCTGCATTGTGCACAACACTTTCCTTTTCTTCAGTCATCACTTTTTTGCATGTGTATTACCTGGCTTATGCGGAGGCATCAAGCAGGCTTGCGCTCCTCTGGAATAGAAATTGAATTTGCATGAAATATGCTCACACCAAATTGCATCTGACTCTGGGAGGAGGTAATACGTGGCAGTCGCCCCTGCCAGAAATGATTGTGCTCAGGAAAACGCTAGACGATGATGATGTTGATGAAGTATTCTTCTGTGCTGAAATTGAATGCCAAAAGGGTAGAAGGAGGTTCGTTTTTTTACACCTTATACACACACTACCATTTTCTTCACGGAGAATATCCCGACTTTGTCACCATGCAGTGTTTTCTGACACTGAAGAAATATCAATACACAAATACCTCCATGTTAAAAATGGACTATGAGAAAATGCCCTGTAATTTAAATGGGATTTTTACTGTATAGACACAAGCATCAGTCTGAAGTAACAGTCAGTCACTTAGAAGCTGAACAGCTTCTAACAGTCAGTCTGTTAGAAGCTGAACAGCTGCCTCTTAAAATTAGGTGCAGCTTGCACTCAGTAAAAGTTAAATCTGAAGTTAATTCTTACACAAACAGACGACAGTCATTCTCCATTTAATTCGAATGTCAGGTGGATAAGAAGCAACACTTTCAAAAGCTGTTCAAATCTACTTTTTACACCCTGTCGATTCTTACATCAAGAGCTCAGAGAGGTAATTTGAGAACAGTGATCTCAGTCTGCACAAATAAACATACACCAAACTAACAGGAGGGCAATGAATTGTGCTAAAGGTTCAATAAACAACTGTCATAGCAGCTGAGCACTGATGTTAAGTCAGAAGTGAGTATTTTTAGTTGGAGATCAAAGGAGATCAAAGAAAAATTCAGCTCTCCATTAATGTTTTTGATGTTGGAAACATATCAAAGGACACAAATGCCAATAAATAGCCCTGCTCACAATCATCAGCAGAGCATTTGGTGGAAACGCAAAGGCTGAAACTTAATAATTTCTGCTTCTACAGGATAATATCTTGTGTTTTGTGTTTTCAAAAACCAAATTAGTCAAAAGTTGAGAATATATACTTGTGGACATTCAGCATTGGCAAGTGTAGGTGCTGTACACAATTTTTTTATTTGAAAACTTTTGAACATTTTTCCTCTTGGATATATCTCAGGCCGTCTGTTTGGAGTAGCAGGAGATCAGCCCTTTATTGGCTCCACATTGTCAAGTGCCTTCCCTCTGGTCAACCACCCAGCCTTCGGAGCCCTCTACTCTGCCGGAGCAGGCAGGCCTGAGTTTGGAGGCCTGGGCTCCCTGGGCATTTCAGCTGCTCTAGCTACACACCCCCAACTAGGAGCCCTTTCTGGTAAGACGGGGGAAGTTTGAGTTTTGGGCAGCAATTGGCTAAATGAGAATGGACCATCATCTCTTTCCTCTCCTCACCTCTCCTGTACTCTCCTCTCCCTCACAGAGTGGTGGCGAGCTGCTGAAGCCCATAATAGGGGAGCTGCTGCCTTTCTCCCCTCCTTCATCGGCTTCCCTCCATTCTTCACCCCTCACATCCAGCCCAACCACAGCGCCAGTCCTGTTCAAATCAGGATGCCCGGCAAGAATAGCCTCACCCCACCTAAAGGTAACAAACCATCCAGATGACCTTTTCATTACATTACACACTACTTATTGTACTAAAGTCTAATACAGATCAGAGTATTTCTATTGGTTTTGAATGACATCATCAACATCAACGGCACCCTGTGTTGAACAATTTGAAGTAATACATGACATTAGATGTAGTGGCACTTAAAAATAAACAACCTAATTTATATTTCTACCACCATCTCCATCTGTGTCTAACTCTTCCAAAACCTAAACCCACTTTGTGCTGTGATGAGATTTCTCCCTTTCAAGACAGATTTAATGACTTTCAGTCCTCACTTAGCGATTCCGTCAACCTCTCCCTCCCTCCTCTTTTTTTTTCACTCTTTTAATTTCACAGTATCTTTTAATTTATCTTTTATTATGTAAACCACTCGTGTTGAGCTTGTGCCTGGCGCAGCTGGCATGTTTGATGAGATACACGTATAAATCAATATTTTTATTCACCATATTCCATTCTGCAGTTAGTTTCAGATATTTCATTATCCCGCGCAGCAGACTTCTCAGAAAAGATGGATCAGATCAGTGATACAGTAGATCTGTTTTGTGTTTCTAGGGGTGAATGGGGCAGTGAATGGCAGCGACGGTTTTCCTCCCACCACACAATCAGGGAGCTTTTCCGCAAGTCCGGCTCCTGTTCAGGCACCGAACAAGTTGACCAAATATTCAAACCTCTCTAACAGTCACCGTAGCAGCCCCCACAACAACTCAGCAGAGTTGGTTGAGAAGCCGGTCCAGAAACCGAAAGAGAAGGTCAGTACTGAGATTTGATTTACTCCTCAGTTTGAAAAATATCATGTGAAATGCATTATGTGTGATACAGTGAAACTCAATTTTGTTTTTTCTCAACTCAGAAGCCACGGAAGAAGCCGGCAGGACACCTCTGTGGCGAGCAACAGCGAATCAGGCACATCATCAGACAGCTCAAGTGATGGGTCCCTCAGCAGTGATCTGGAGGACCTCCCAGAAGATGATGAAGACGATTATGATGACGATGAGGATGACGAAGAAGAGGACAAACAGAGTGAATTATCAGACTCTGAGAAGCGGACAAAGAAGAAATCAAAGGTAAAGAGAAAAATAGATAAACTGGAATAATGAACACTCACAGAGGTCTGTTTTTGTGCAAGTGCATAGCAGGAAACCTGCATGCACTCAGCCACTCCTGCGACAGTGCACTTGACTTCACTGCACTTTAATTCGCTGAAACAGTGTCCAAAATGTTGAGTGAATTATAATAAATTATCATACCATGGGCCAGTTCTTTGTTCTAACAGTTTATTTCCTCCCCAGGTTTCGATACCCAGCACTGGAACTGCAAAGAAGAAGGCCCCCTCCAACCCCCCAACGCTTGTGCCCTTACCCTGCTCTGTGTCCCCCCCTGCCTTGTCCCAATCCTCGCCACTGGCTCTGCAAAGCTCCAGGTCCTGGAAAGACAGTCCGCAGCAGCACTTCAGTGTGATCCAGTCCACCGGCCTGGCTGCCAACTCGAAGCCACTGGCACTCCTCACCCAGCCCCGTAGGGAGACTTCACCCTCTTCCTCTCCCATAGCTCTCACCACGTCTCCGAAGGCACTCTCCAGCACTGCCTCTCCCAAACCTCCCAGACTGCTGCCCTCCTCCTCCCCCCAGCACCTGCCCCTCTCCCTTTGCTCCTCCCCAAAGCCTCTGTCCGTCCCCTCGCCACCCCACTCGACGCTCACGCTGTCTACCTCCCCAAAATCTTTTGGCCTGACCTCATCTGTAAGAAGCTCCAAGAAGTCATCACTGAAGCCACATCAGCACACTCCTGCTGGCGCTGCCAAATCCAACAAAAGGAAACAGCTTGAAGCTTCACTCGCGCAGATCAATGAGTTCAGGCTCAAACAGGTAAGACAACGTGATAACAGCAGTTGAATAAGGCATCTTTTCTACCAGGGACACATATGTACAATGTGCAATGTGAGAAGTACACAAGGGCTGCAGTCAGCTTTCATGAACTAAGTTACTCCCAATAAACTGACAGTAATGAATTTATCCACCTGGAGCTGAGTCTGCAGTTAGATTATAGTTGTATTCCTCTCTTTTGTTAATCACTACTAGAAAACAGCCAGCTCTTTTAATCTGGTGGCCATTGACTACATTTACCATATTTAACACAAGCTCCAAATGCTCAGAGACAGGCACAGACCCTACTCTGCATACTCAATTAGAAATCAATATAATCTTTACTATTGCTGGTTCTCATTCACAAGAAGATGGGATCCCGTTCCACAAGGCCTCTTTGAAACTGTAAATGGCTTTAAGCAAACTCCGACAACCGCAGTCGGACATCAAGGGCGTCTTTGTTTCATACAGTTGATTTATGAGGCAGCACTCATTTCAGTAAACTTCTAGGGTATGGGGATTGGACACAGAAACAGCAACTAGGCATCTAAGACATTCCTGAGCTAATCTTGGGGGAGGAAAGCGTTTGGAATTAGTTAATGTCATTGTCAACTGTAGTTAATGGCTACAATTGTGCAAATGGGTAATTACTTAAGTGTACTGAACATTAAAAGTGTAGAAAACAGGCACTGTGCAGCCGTTTGTTTCTAACATCCTCCTGCAGCCTTGTAGTAAGTGGTTAAATCCTGACACAACACAGTGTGGTATCTTCACAGTTAAGTTTGCGGAGCTTTCATATCACATCTCACTCCTGTGGATTTAAGTGTCAATAAACCTTCTCAACAAGTAGTTTAACTTTAAGGCTGCAACTGGCCAAATATGTGGCATCTGAAAACGGCTTCTTAGTGGTAATGTAACATTAATTAGAGGGCTGACGTTAGTGGACATTCTGCACAGGAGGCGTTATATGAGAAGGTGGTGGTTGGTGACATCACTTGTCAATCATCAGCACTACAGTATACCTGTATACATTGTTTTTTAGCTGAAAAAACTGGTTTAGGGGTTTAGTTACTCTTCAAGCATTATGATCTATATGTTATCGTGGTTTTCTATGTGTTTTAAAGTGATTTACAGTTGTTCTCCTGCTGCAAACTCTCGCCTGTTGATAAAAATGCAGTTAGTTTCATTGCCATTCTGAAGCCGACGTGGGCTCTGCATACATGCTGCTGTATTATTTATGACTCTGGGAAATTCCGATGAAATGCAATAACAAGTGGCATTTTTATTTGTTTTGACTACACAAATTCCATTTCTTCAGTTGAAATATGAACGATAGCAGTGTAATCAATAAGCTAAACCTATTGAGATCAGCTTGTTCTGTGAAAATCACTTCCCCTTTTTTGTTTTACCAGTGTAGAGAAGTTTCCAACGAGCTAAATTCCCCTTGTGGTTTCAGCACTGTTACTGTATTTCATGGTCTGTGAAATTGATTTGTTTCACTTCATATCACAATCCAGTTGAAAGTGCAACATTAAAGTCAAACCTGCTTTTGGTTAAACACAGACTAAACCAAACTTGTCATCAGTATAAAAAACAGAACATGCCCGGCTGCATGATGATGATAATGATAATGAAGCTTTTCAGATGTGCTCACAAGTAATTACAATTTTTGAGACATACTCAGTATTTCTTTTTGTAAACTTGGCCGAGTACAATGCCTTTGGTTATTGCATTTGTGTTCTTTTTGTTTCTCAGAAAGGGGCTTAGACACAGTTAACTGTACCAGTGTTTGGCATTGTAGTTTTGTCACCTGCTCAAACAATCAACAGTGATGCAAACTGACAGCTAGAGCAACTCCACTTTGTCCCATTTCTTTTCTAATTTTTTTCCCTAACCTTTCTTTGTTCCTCCCATTCTGGTTTTCCCTCTCCCTCCCTCCCCCTGACTCTCTGCCCGTCCTTGTTCTCTCCCTTTCTCCTCCTTGTCCTATTCCCAGACTCTCATGTCCCAAGGGCAGACATTCCCAGCTGAGCTAAAGAAGCAGCAGCAGGGGCCAAACAAGTCTCCCAAGAGGACGTCTCAGTCTTCATCGCCATTGCCACCTGCTCCGCTTCCTCCACCCCAGAACAATCACTCCAACCTCTTCCTCTCGAGTGCCCTGCTGGGGCTCCCTGAACCCCACCACCCCAATGGAGTCATCCAAAGCACCACTCAGGACGCACCTTTGGCCCTCATCAGCAAACCTCGCAATGACTCTGCCTCGAAAGGCAAGTCCCCTCAGTGCGACTCTGAAGCTGGTTCAATGCCTGTCAATCTGAGCACAGGGTCGAGCAGGACCCAAGGAACCACCCAGGCTGGGCCCCCGTCACAGCCCCCCACTACCTCACCCCATGCCACAGGCCATGGATCTAGGAAGAACAAGTTCCCAAAGGGTAAGGGACAGACACCAGGGCTGGGACAGGGGCCGGCACAAGCAGACCCTTTAGCTGCCTGGAAGGGCTTCTCTCAGAACCACCTGGTACAATCGCTTGTAGATCTGTTTCGTGGAGGAGAGGCCGGGATCGGGATTCCTGGAGTCAGTATCCCTGGAGTTGGAATTCCAGGAGTGGGGATCCCTGGGACATTTAACCCCACAGCTGGTCTCCCAGCTAACAAGGAATCAGATGACTCGGATGATGATGATGATGATGAGGATGATGACCTTGAGGAGGAGGAGGATGAAGAGGACTCAGATGATAGTCTGTCAGGTTTGTACCTTCTATGTATAAAAGTTAAGGCAACTTTCTCAATTGAATAATGTGGTCACAGTAAAATAAAATAAATTTGGTCAGTAACATGTCCAAAATTGGTGAAAACAATTTGCTGAAGCCCGAGGTGATCACATTAAAATTGGTTAGTTTTTCCTACTAACAGAAGAAAACCTGAAATATTCAGAGCAGCAAATCATTTCAAACAACTCATCAATTAATTGACCAGTTGTTTCAGCTGGAATTAACAACCATTTGAAACGGAGTCGCACAATAAAATCATTCATTTAATCACATAATACATTTATTATGACGATTTGATACCTCATTAACTTGTGAGCTGTCCTGGTTTTGTTATTTCAGAGTCCGACAGCAACTCAGACAGCGACGTCTCTGGGAAGAAAGTGAAGGAGTTAAAGCTGCTGCCATCTGGATCGTCTAAAAAGGAGATGACTCCCCGCCGGCTATCCAAAGGCCCAGAACTACTGAACACCTCAACCAATCACACCGCCACCAGCTGCTCCCCTCTCAACCTGCAGGTCATCAAGACTCCCACCATTGTCACCAGCTCCAGTGCCTTGGCCTATCACAGCTCTCCATGGCTCATCATCCTATAGCTTAGCCTCCCCATTAGGTAATGTGTTCAAAATGATTTCACATAGAAAGTGTTTAAGTGCAGGGGTGCAGTGTGGTGTGCGGCCTAGAAGTTGTATAAATTGATAAAATCTGATAATTACTTCTGCCCTGCCATGAGGTAATGTTTTTAGCAGGATTACACAAAAAATCCATGGAATTTTGTGGTGGGGCGAGGCTTGACTCAAAGAAGAACCCATTACATTCTGGTGCTAATGCAGATCAGGGGGTGATTCCCTTTTACTTGCAAGATAGGGCGTTTTTCATACTTTTAGTTTTCTTTGCAATTTGGTACTGATCCAAATATGAATACAGATCTAGTTAGTTTAAATGTGGTTTCATAAGGACAGTGTTGGACCCGAGCAGAGGTATGTGCTCTACCGAGTGCCATTCTGGTTATGAAGAATGTTTGTTATTTTTATGGAAGCAGGAAGAAGGCAATGTGTTGTCATGGACTAGCTGGAGCTCAGAGGTCCTGTAGAGGCACGCCTAAGAGGCCTGACGACTTGTTTGGCACAGTAACAAGTTACATTTCTTCATAAAAAATGATTAATAACTTGCTAGGAAGGTTCTGAATTTTAGACAATACTATATGATTTATTTTTACCGCTGTGTTTCTACAGATCTGCTTTCCGCATTTTCGTTTTATCATTTCAATATGGCAGCACAGGAAACTGCATATTGAACTTACAAGATGCAGGTCTAGGCAGTGTATGAATATAAGTCTCAAAACCTGGGCAGGTATGATTGCAGGTGTAAGGGGCTTTGACTGCTGCTACTGTATGTGTGAGGTTTCTAGTCAAAGTCTGTGCTGTCAAATTGATGGTTGAACTCTGTCTCTCCACAGGTTTAGGGAAAAGGAAGAGGGTGATGGATGAGAAGGAGTTGATGACACCTCTGGAGCTGGGGTATGTACAAGGAGTGGAGAGAAGGAAAGCGGTTCACTTCACAACGTGTTGAAGTGTTTGTCCCTTTCGTGATTGCAGTCCACAAAAATGCATGATGCGTACTGTTTGTCTGAACAGCTGTGTTGTTGTTTTTTTTCATCCTTAAAAAAACCCCCAGGTGGCGGAGAGAAACAAGAATCAAATCAGTGGCTGGGCGGCCGCAGGGCGAGGTGGCCTACTACACCCCCTGTAGCAAGAAACTAAGGCAATACCCAGATGTAATGAAGGTACCTCGGCCGCAGCGCTGCGATTTAGTCTACGTCCGCGATACAGAAGCAAATGTGTTGTGACAAACAGATGAGCAGTTGCGTTTGTGACAGTGGGAATCATTGTGGGTGGTATGGTTTATGATTTCTTAGGGGAGTGTATTTTTCACTGCTCAGTCCACATTGCTCAAACACATGCTTGTGTATCCGGATTTGTTGTGTGCTAATCTCTGCTATCGCTCCAGCCTGCACTCCACCCCCACCCCAGCCCCACCCCAGCCCCACCCAGCCTGCTTTCTATGACCCTAATAGTGCAAGATAATATTGTTAGATTCACTTCTTGTGCTGCTTCTTTTCATCCCCTTCCCCTACCCCCTCCCAAAAAGTGTTGGGATGCACAGCTTTGGCCTTATTCAGACAGTATGTCATAGTGTATAATCTTCTTTATTCAATTCACGAAAAAAAGCTCAACCACACTGACTGACAAAACTGTCTTTGAGTGTACAAGTGTGAACAAAAAAAACAAGTATTCTCAATAACACTCGCTCCCTGCTAGTCAGTCAGTAGGCAGTAAAAAGCCTTGCAATGCCACTGATAAATAAAAAAGGGCCTGAATTGTGCACCCCAAGGTCAGAACCGTTTTTCTCTCCTGAGAGCTCTTGCTCTTTTTTTTGTCCCCCCAGCTTTTATAATGATTAGTAGCACTGCACAGATGCACATTGTAACCTTAGACTCCCCCCAATCGAGTCCCTCCCACTTGCTTTTCAATGTCGCTAATTTCACAATTTTTTTTTCTGCCTAAACCAACACCATTATTATTTTCTCTTCTGTAGTATCTATCCAGAAATGGAATAAGTGGCATCACGCGTGATAATTTTAGCTTCAGTGCAAAGATAAGGGTTGGTGACTTCTATGAAGCCAGAGAAGGACCCCAGGTGACTGCTTTTCATCTCCTCTTTCTTTCTCTCTCTCTCTTTCCCTGATCCCTGTTCATCTTTTCATCTAGTGGCAGGCAAAAGCTTAATGCAGCAGTCACTTTCAGGGCATGGATAGGAATCAACCACAGCCCTCAGTAGTCCTAGTTCATAGATCTCTCACTGTGCATGGAGGAATTTAATAATCAGCTGACATTACTTCCACAGGTGGCCAGTGATATTTGCAATTTTATCTGTCTGTGATACAAAGAGACAAAGTAGAAAATGTATTTGTGTGTATTTTTGTTAGAGAAAAGATCATCTTAAAGATAGATGTATGCATTTCTGAGGGGCCAGAGAAACAAATCAAATATATAATTAGAAATAGGAGAGATCAGCAAATGAGTAATTGTTATTTAAAATACTACGTAGCCAGCTTTTTACTGCACATTATAAAAATAGATTCATTAAGAATTTGAATCATTAAATTGAATACATCCTGTTAGAGTCCAGTTTGCTAATGACTGCATTGTTAATATTAAATGATCAAAATAAAATGATGATATGTCAACAAGACACACACTCTAACGTCTCTCCAACGCACCTCCCCACCCCCAATCTCTCCATCTCTACTCTTTTCTCCCTTGACTCTCCAGGGTTTACAGTGGAGCCTGTTGAAGGAAGAGGAGGTCATTCCTCATATTTTGGCGATGGAAGGTCGAAGGGGTCGCCCCCCTAGTTCAGATCGCCAATCGGCGGGCGAGGGCACCAAAGGTTCCCGCCGAAGGAAGGGGCGACCCCCTAATGTGGGCGATCCGCTGGTGCCCGAGGGCCCCACTCCCAATGAGGTCAAACTTATGCGCAAACTAGAGGCACAAGGTTAGTGGGAGAAAAGAGCCCTGAAATATGTTTGTCATAAGTGTGTGTGACAGCCAGATATTATCAAGGTTACGGAGGCCAAGGACGGAGTTACAGTTTAAAATATTTCAGACAAGTCCGTCTTATAGTCATATAGACACCTTTTCAGATGACTCAGCAACGTTTTCATATCCTTTTAATGTTTCAGGACTTTTGTGTAGCATTGATAATTTGAAAATGACTCATACAAGCATAAACCTTCGCTAAGGCCCCAACAGACCCCTTTTGGAACCACTTTTAAATTCACTATATCCTAAATTTGTCATTGGATCTGCACCAAATTGCACTCACTCATGAATTATATCAGTCCCCGAATGCCTGATATATTTAATCCACGAATTATTCCCTGCGAAATACACAAAAAGAAAATGAAAGTGAAAACAATTCCTGGATCCGCCTCCTCATCCAAACCAAAATTGAATGTGTTGTATCCTGACCGATACCACATCCTTCCAGTAAGTGTTGTGGTAATCCATCCCATTGTTTTTGCGTAATCCACCTAAATAACAGACAAACAAACTAACGCCATTGAAAACATCACCTCCCCGACGGACGTGATGGAGATATTACATAAATAAATAGGTAGTCAGCTCTACTCTTGAAGAAATATTTCAACCATGTATATTTTTAAATGTCTATGGAAAATTGCATAATACATCTTAATCACCAAAGGGAACAATGGTTTGAATGATCTGTCTCTTGTTTTGTCAAAATCTGAGACAAAACATGATTTCAGTCAAATGTATTTCGTTACAGCAGCATTTATTTCTCTTAATATTTGCTCCTTTTTCCCTCTGTTTTGTGCAGAAATAGCTCGACAGGCTGCCCAGATGAAAATTATGAGAAAACTGGAAAAGCAGGCACTGGCACGTGCAGCCAAAGAGGCTCGGAAGCAGCAAGGTAAACTCTGGTGTAAGGACGGGTTTATTTGCTTGGTCACCACTTTGAACTAAATGTCGCATAACGACAGCAGGGACTTTGTTTGTATATACATATTTATTTTCAGCACATTAAAGCTCAAGCGTCAATCCCTCTTCTGCCATAATCTGTATTTCTGCCACGGTGCTGCTTTCAAACATTATGCTTATACATTTTTGTAATTCCTACACATGACGTCAAAGCTAAAGAAAAAATCCATCATAAACTCAGTATTGTTTGCTTAGTATAATATATATTCTGAAACGTATAACTTAGCAATACATTTAAACCAGAGTAGGCACATTACCGATGCATATTTTTTAATTAAACTTTCACTCCTGCTAAAATATGGGAATGAGCTCAGATCCACTGCATATGTTTGAAGACACTAGCGACCTAAAACCTATCTGACCGTGTCTCAAATCCTCGGATCATTGATCAACTACATGTCTATGTCTTCGTGAAGTTTAATAAAATCCTCCAGTCTTGAGAATCAAGGTTAAAACCTGATCACAGTGTGATACCTGCACTGATAAGAATACACAATACACAACGCTGCACAATTTGTTGACCTGTCGAAAGCATTAAATATCAATGATGATGGCTTTGTTCGATAAGTTGCTTTCCTCGTGTTTTCATTATTACCGTGCACTTTCTTAAATCCACCCCTCTGGTTTCTAGTATTTGAAGTCTCTGAATAAAGCTGCAGTTCTCTCAGATATATACGTATACAGTTGATCCCAGCTTTTGCGGGTCATGTTTGTAACACAACACTGACTTGACTTTTGCAGCGATCATCGCAGCCGAGGAGCGAAGGAAGCAGAAAGAGCAGATCAAGATTCTCAAGCAGCAGGTGGGTCTTCTTTACGTGTGTGCTGACAAATGTTTTTTTCTTCCCTTCCTCCTTATCTCAGTGTCCTGACTCCGCGCAGTCCCCGTCTACTCGGCAGGAAATGCTGAATAGTTATTTTGTGATGCTTTAAAGCTTGCTCTTCAATTACCGTCATTACTTCTAGTGCTCAACTTATTGTTGTGGGTTTTTTTTTTTCCTTTGCCCATCCCAATTGGAAGAGAGTGGTTAGAAAGTGATTTTTATCTTCGGATGTTTTCCAGTGTCTAAAATATTAAGAGATTATGTTTTTTTTAAACAGGAAAAGATCAAGCGTATTCAGCAGATTCGGATGGAGAAGGAACTCAGGGCGCAGCATCTTTTGGAGGTACAGAATCTGATCCAATGGCACCTCTGATTTAGCAGAACATTCCTGGAGAGCTACAGCCCCTCAGTCTATAGTGTTTTAATCTTCCTAAAGCTCATTACTGAACAGCAGCATGCATTGGAGGGAGTTGCGTCTTCTTAGGCATAATTCCACATGGAACTAATGCTAAATTGGTCTTGGTTTGACGGCTGTTGAATATTAAAATGGCTGTTGCTGCCTCCTCAGACCTTATTTAAATTGGACAGAAAAGACTTCTTTTTTTTTTTTTTTTCATCAGACAACAGTAACAGTTTAGCATAAGTGGGTCGAGCAAAAAAAAAGGTGCTGTTTTCCACACGCGCACACATGCCAAGATGCATACACATCCCCACACGCACACACACACACATATGCAGACACACACAATTATACTGTAAGAGCTTCAATGTGTTTTAGCAGGCAGGACTAAATCAATTTTGAGTTGACACGGTTGGCAAGCCACTCTTAACGGGAGGCTTCAACATTTTTACAATTATGCGTTAAAGAGATACATTATTCATTTGCTGTGTTTTACAAATTTGACTGGCATCCAGGAGCATGAAATCTGTGCTCAAACTGCACACAATCAGTTAAAGTGCAGCAAAGTCCTCACCCAGGACTGATTGATGTATGTTTGTGATTTCTTGACCTTAATCTTTATTCATAGGCCAAACGGAGAAAGAAGGAAGAGGTTGCCAATGCCAAAATATTGGAGGCAGAAAAACGGATAAAGGTATGTTTTATTTAACGAATCTCCTGAAACAGATGTAAGAGTGTTGCTGGTATAGATTGGACGTGGATTACTGTTGGTGTAAACAGTGGAGTCTGGCGATTAAAGTCTGTGGAGGCGATCTTCGTTTATTCTGGCAAACCAAGTGAAAAACAACTCCTCCCGTCAATTTGTACATATCTAGAGCCCCTCTCCCATGGAGTAGAACCATAGAACAGGCACATGACCTGAAAAGCTAGAGAACACAGAAGCTAACAAAGAAAAACTTGAACGACCAAAATGTCGGTATATAGAAAGCCGGAGAAATACCCTTATAAGGAGGGGTCCCCATAAGTGGACGTGCAGGTACAGGTCCAAACAGTCCACACTGACAATGCAGGCCTTTACATGCCAGGTAATAACTAGGTACAAACATTGTGTGTAATTATAAGAAACAATCAAAATGCTGTATAATTGGCATTGGTTACATACAGTAACGGTGATGAGCAAGTCTATTTCCACTCAAGAAGCAGCTGGCTATCAAATTTGAGCGACTATGTGAAATGAGCTGAAATTCTATCAGTGTGTAGTGATTTTCCTGATATTGGCACTATGGAAGCGTATCGATTTTTCTTTTGCCTTCATCTTCTTTTTTCTTGCCTTCAAGGAGAAAGAGTTGAGGAGACAGCAGGCGGAGATTCTCAAGCACCAGGTAGGCATTCAACACAACTTGCTCATCCCCCTTGAACGTAATAGTTACTGCTGAATAAAACCATTTAACTCAGATGTCAGTAAGAATTTGCAGGCGTGTATGTGTGTGTGACTGAGTGATTATATATGTGCATCTGCATATACTTTAATACAGGTGTGTGTGTTTGTGTATATATATAAATGTGGTTAGTATTTCTCTTTATTTAACACCATGCTTATTGGTTTTGGATTTATTACTTCTGTTCCTTAATATTTTTTGCCAACTCTCTCTGCCAGGAGTTGGAGAGGCATAGACTAGATATGGTATGGGTATGTTTATTTTTGTACATCTAACACCTGCATCGTGTAACTGGTTGTGTTATGGTTGTCATAGCAATGCATTAAGTGTAGCACTGGCTGCTGTCATACTACATTCTTCTGCATGGCTTTCCAGCAAAACCAACAAAAGAGAAAAAGAGTCAGTATGCTGCCTCCATCTGCTCGTCCTGAGGGACAACTGACCCTGTCACGGTGGCCAGGCAGCTTCTGTCCCCCCCCCCCCCCCCCCCCCCCCCCCCCCCCCTCCCCCATCCCACCCCCTCTTCCTCTATTTAAAAAAAACAAACTCAGAATGCATTGCAAAGACCGCTAGCCAGTCCTCACTCACTGTCTGAAAGTGCACTGGAGGAGTTTCCATCCATCACACACTGTACATTGTCTTAACTGTTCAATTGGAGTCGCCTGTGTTACCCATGAGTGCTTGACGGTTTTTTTCGGCCCCAGACATTGAGCTTGTGTCTGTTCGTCCGTGCATCTGTTCTGCAGTCCGGCGAGTGCTGGACTTTAACCAACCACATCCCAGCCTCTCTGTCATTCACTGTTCCTGTACTCTGCACAAAGAATGAAAAACCGCTACTGAGAATCATTTTGTCTTTATGGTGGAGACACTTCCAGACACACCGCCCCCACTGCCTCCCTCACTCCAAGTTCAGTGAGGGTACAGACACAACCTTTACTAGAAAATAGACCTAAAAAGACTGTCGAACAAAAATATAACCAGTTCCACCATGAGGACAAATATGGTTCTGTGTAGCATTTTATTTTTGGCCTGGCTGTTCTGCTTGTCGCCCCTTCTCACTCATACACAGTCGCAGCTGAATCAAAAGGTCTGCCTATCTGTTTCTCCGTGGACTCTGAGCCGATTGTTGCATCATCAACCCCTTGCACCTTCACTCAGAGCATAATGATCGGGGGCAAATTGAGACACATGAAATAATGCTGGTATTTGAGGTTGTCATATGCAATTGTAGTGCATGTGATGCACTGTAGCTTGTTATCATAATAACCCTTGAACCAGTGGTTTTTGAAGAATCCTAAAGCTAGAATGCGCTGAATGCCACCGGCTTCATGTCCTTTCTGAACTCGTCCTGTTTGAAGTTTTCCCATTTGTAGATGAATCAAACCAGTAAGAACATGGGAAGGATGCAGCGGAGTATCTGGCTTCCTGCCTGTCTTGTTTATCACAATGACAAAAAGATCCTCACAAACAGCCCATGCTAGGCACTATGTCCTGTAAATGTCCTTGACAAGGCCCTAATAGTGGCAATTGTGTCTTTCTGCTGGATCACAGAGGCAATGACAGCCTGATATGGAGGAGCGTGAAACCTAAAGAGATCAAATGAAATGATAGTCAGTCACTGGTGATTCCTGTGCCCTTTCACAGTAGACTGTGTGTCACGCACCACAGAACAACATAGATGTCTCATCCTCAGCAGTTACATACTGTGCTAATACTTAAGCTGCCATAACCACTGAAGCAGAACTGCTCTGTTTGTAGCGTCCGTTCCTCTTTGTCGTCCCCCCCTCACCAAATATCATTCGAATGATGTGTCAAATAAACTTTAGCATTGACTCGTGTAATTGAATTTATTATTTTGATCGTTATGCCGTTGTGGCGCATCAGAGGATCTCTGGGCAAACGAGCGTTTTGTTGCTTTTGTTGTGTCAGCTTTAGTTTAGCGGCGCCGTCACCGATTCCAGCTGCTTCTCTTTTTGAGCCTGTCATCACATCTACTTTGTATCGCATCTCTGTGTCGCTTTTTTTGGTTGTCATTGTATTACTGTACTCTTCACTTATGCTTCCACCATACATGTGAAAGTGTATACATGTGAAGCATTGTTTTGTGTTTGTTCAAGTACAGTGCCGTTATTGGATCTAGTGCATCACAATTATACATTAATACATACTAAACTTGAGTGCTGTGTGTGCAATGTGTGCCTGTTAATGTGCCTGTGTTTTCTGACTCTCTAGGAGAGGGAGAGGAGGAGGCAACATGTAATGCTGATGAAGGCTGTCGAGGCTCGCAAGAAAGCAGAGGTAGTCCTTATGGACACAAATAAATGCAGAAATACACATACAGTCCACTCCATAAAAAGAGCCTCAGTCCTTATTCCCTGGATGGATTCCTACTTTCTCTTCTTTTTGTGCATTCTTTCCCTCCATTCATTTTTTTTTTCCTACACACTTACCAAGTCAAAAGATTCTGGCCCTCAAGCACTTTCCCTTTGAATTCACAGCAGCATTAGGCTGAATTCTAATACTGCTCAGCAAAGTCAAGTAAACCTTCTCGTCTGTTTTCACGCAACACGCACGCACACAGACGCACACACACACTTTGCTTCCCTAAATGAATGAATTCTGGACTCTCTAGGAGCGTGAGCGCTTGCGGCAGGAGAAAAGGGATGAGAAGCGTCTGAACAAAGAGCGTAAACTGGAGCAACGGAGGCTGGAGCTGGAGATAGCGAGGGAGCTGAAGAAGCCAAATGAAGACATGTGTCTGTCTGACCACAAGGTAGGACAGGCGGTTGATCACAAAAAAAACTAATAAAAATCATAGGATTGTAAGTTTAGTTCATACACACTGATGGAAAGGTCTGATTTGACTGCTGGAAAATATGTGGATATCAGGACGGCACAGTCACAAAATCCATGTTGTCATTATTATTACTATTATTATTCGTTCCACCATAATTTTATTATGGCTCTGTATTTACAATGAGACCACATGGTCAGATGCATTTTTATATCGGGTGATGTGTGCCCCCAAGTGGTTAAAGAAGAGTAGTGCATGAGTGTAGAAAATATGCAGTCAATAACATAAATTGTCAACAGATGTGTGATATAATGGCAGCTTTTCTCCATTTACCACAGTTGTTTAAATCATAAGCATTTGTTGCACAAATTGGATTTAATGCATTTCTCTCACAGCAAAAAAAAAACAAATACAACAAACAATCCCACTCTCCTTTGTGCAGCCTCTCCCTGAGTTCTCCCGGATCCCTGGACTCATCCTGCCAGGACGTGCCGTGTCCGACTGCCTTATGCTGATGCAATTCCTGAGAGGCTTTGGGAAGGTTCTGGGACTCGACTTGAACATGGATGTGCCCACCCTGGGCATGCTACAGGAGGGCTTGCTCAATGTGGGGGACAGCATGGGCCAGGTCCAAGATCTTCTGGTCAAGCTGCTCTCTCTGGCAGTCTGTGATCCTGGGTTGCCACCTGGACAAAGGGTGAGCTAGTCGAACGCTGGTTTAAGAATGCTGGTACTATATACTCTGAAACAATGGAACCTACTTGAGAATTAAACAAAAAATGTAAAGAACATATTTCTTTACCTTGATTTAATGCATGTGCATAAGTCAGAGATGCTTAGAAGTCAAAGCAACCTTTTTTTATCAAGATGTGCTCATCAACTCCTCCTCTTCTATTTTCAGACAAAAACCATGCTGGGCGACCACCTGACCAATGTTGGCATCAACAGGGATAATGTGTCTGAGGTGCTACAGATGTACATGGGGGCCCATTGTGCCAACACAGACTTGGCTCCTCTGGCCCTCAGCCTGAAGACCAAGGCCTTCCAGGCACACACGCCTGTGCAGAAGTCCTCTATTCTGGGCTTCCTGGCTAATGAGCTAGCCTGCAGCAGAGCTGTTATCAAGTAGGTCCATCTATATGTTTTACTGATGCATCTTCTGTGGGGAGCAGTAACTGACAGTACACAAATTGTATAGAAAACACAACTGTTACTAACAGCATTGCATTTCTTCTTGCAGTGAGATTGACAAGAGTCTGGATCAGATGGCAAACATGAGGAAGGACAAGCTCATCATGGAGGGGAAACTGAAAAAGTGAGTTTTCTTAAAGCAAATAAAAATCATACTTAAATCATTTGTACACTATCAGTCTGATCCTGAGTGTGTGTGTGTGTGTGTGTGTTGATGCAGGCTCAGGATCATTCATGCCAAACGCACTGGGAAGAGGGAGGCCAGCATGGGTGTGGAAGAGAACCAGTCTGTTGGCACTCCATCCTCCGCTGCCAAACGCAAGAGAAAAGACAGTGAAGAAGACGAAGATGACGATGAGGACAGCGATGACCCAGCCGAGGAAGAGGAGGATGAGGAGGAGGAAGAGGTGAAGAAAGTTAAAAAAGTGGAGGTCTATGATGAGGTAAGATTTCCATCTACAGCTCCATTATTTCAAGAGGTGAGTGTGATGGGTGGCTTGCAGACACTGATTATGTTGTTCCTGTCAGGATGACGTCGACCAGGCCACCAGCATCGAGGAGCTGGAGAAGCAGATAGAGAAGTTAGCCAAGGTATGCTCTTTAAAATGTACACGTTCTGTGAGACAGTTAGTATCATGAACATAAATGTATAAGGTCTCTTGAGGGAAAAGTTTATAACAGATAAACAACAGAAAGAAGAAGTATTATTATTTTTTATTTCACTTTGATAGGTTGTGTTGCTACAAATGTTTACAGAAAAAAAGCAACTTCTAAATACTTTATTATACAGTGTTTATTAAAAACAACCACATATATTCTTACAAAGGGCTTTTTACTAATGAAGCCATCGATTAGCTCAATAAATTACCTCATTAGCATAGCCTGTAATGCAAAACATATCACGGGTCGTTACAATAGGACATTAGATATGATACGTGCCTTTTATTTCCTGATCTATATCTATATATGTGTTTTTTACTTTTGCAGCAACATCATCAGACCAGAAGAAAGCTGTTTGAGATCTCCCATTCTCTGCGCTCCATGATGTATGGCCAGGACCGATACCGCCGCCGGTACTGGGTGCTCCCCCACTGTGGAGGGGTCTTCATTGAAGCCATGGAGAGCGGAGAAGGTATATACAGCACAGAACACACACTCACAAAAACATGTGGAAAATAAAATTCTGTAATATAATTAATGCTAGAAGAGGAAGAAAGAAATGTTCTAAATATACTTGTTCAGCTGTTTGTGCTCAATGACATTTTCTGATTACATTTGACTTTATCTTAATTCTCCAAACCTATTAGATATTGCATAGACTCAAATAATCTGACACAACTCTACTTATCCTCCAGTGGCAAGTTTAGAAAAAAACTGCTCAGTTGTAAAACCAACCACAGTAGTAAGAGTTTTCAGCTGCATCAACAGTACACTCTCTCAATCCTCTGCAGCACCAGAGGAACTGGAGGAGGAGCGACAGAAGAGGAGGAGGGTGGCGGAGGAGGTCAAGGTCAAAGAGGAACCTCAGGAGATCGAGTTGGAGAAGGAGAAACACGCCGACGTTGCTGGGCCGAGCAGTCGAACAGAAGGTTTGGAGCAACAGGAAGAGGAGGAAAAGGAGCACGAGGGGAAGAATAACTCCCCGAGTCTCTTCTACCCTCAGCAAGGCTGTGTTTCCAAAATCGGCACAATCCGGGACGACAGCAACGACGTTGGCAGGCAATCTGTGAAGGCACAAAACAAGCAGAGTCCCCATGTGAGGCAAAACGGCAGCCCCGTGGGCACTCATAGCGCCACTGCCTCAGTAACAGTAACCTCCCCCACTCACAATACCTCTGAGCCAGCAGTAGCATCAACCCCCTCCCTGGTGATCACTAATGACGCGACAAACATCCCTCCCTCGGCCTCCACCTCTTTACCTGTGCCGTGCCTGCCAGGCCCAAGTGAAAGCCCAGGGAACACTCCCCTGTCCTCGTCCCCTACTCCATCTCCCTCCCTCCCATTTCAAACCAACGACCAGCTGCTCAGAGTCCTGACGGAGACGAGTGGACACTGGTTCAGTCTGCTCCCTCGCAACCCCTGTGACCTCTCTTCCCTCACCACGACTCCTACAGCAGCGTCACGCGTGTCTCCCCAGGCATCCTCCACCCCAGCCGGGCCCCGATCCCCACCTCCTTCCCCTGTCCTGCCTCTCACCCCTTCTGCTGCTTCAGCCTCCGCCAGCCCACACCACCCAGCTGGCCTCCTCAACTACCCACTATCAGCCCTGCAGGTGAGATCTTTGTCTTGAATCTCTGTGCCAGATAACTGTGACCCTCTCTATGATGTCATCCACCTCCACCTCCCTCACCCTTTTGTTTACCCTCTTTTCTCCCCAGGTGAAGCCATGTGGTTCATTGCTAGGAGCGTCTTTTGGAAGCTGGCCCAGCGGCATTATAAGTCCCAGCCTGCCTCTGTGCAGCAGCCCCAGCCCCATGCCGGGTCACTCACTGGAGGGCAACACAGCAAGTGTCTCCAGTAAGAGTGAATCGCCTTTACCTGGCATTGAGAAAACCTCATCCATGCCCTCTCCTGCCTTGGAAATGCCCAAATCCCTCGACCACCCCATGCCTCGGCCCATCCCAGAGGGTGAGAGACAAATAAACACATTGAGAAGAATTAAAACCGAGACCGTGATCAACCCTCATTTTGTATTTGACAATGATTCACCTGCATGAAAAGATTTCACTTGCCTGAATAATCCAAGATAATTGGATCAGGGAATGTTCTGCTCTGCTGTACTTAGTTTCATTTGGGTATAACATAGCTGTATGAAGCACTTTTTTGTTACAGTGATGTGTGTTCAGTGTCTCGGAGTTTAACATGCCTGTTTGTGCTCCTTGTCTCAGAGATGCTGACAGGATGGTGGCGGGTTTCTGACATTGAGCAGCTGAGGAATTTAGTCAATGCTCTCCACAGCAGAGGCTTTAGAGAGAAGGGCCTCCAGAGGCAGATGCAGAAATACATGGAGATCATCCCCCAGATCTGCACCAAACACAGAGACGGTAAGCATCTCAGCACTTCTCTCCCAAGCACAGGATCACTGCATACGGCTGAGATTCATAAGCAGGACTGAGAGCATGTAGAGAGTAGATTATTTTTATAGTAATAAATACAGATTTGGTATGCTGCCATTCAAACTAAGAAGCATGTCCTTGATGATCCATGAATACACTGCGAACGCTGCATTATTAATGACCGAAGTACATCTGCATGTGTTTGGCTCCATGGCTCATGGGTTTACTTGTGATTTCATGGCTGACTGATATCTATCATGTCGTCCTTCCAGTGGCCATGATCGAGCTGCGTGATCTGGAGGAGAGCCAGGTCAGTGTGGAGTCAGTGCGAGGCTGGTGCGTTGAGGAGCAGGCGATGGAGATGGACATTGCCGTCCTGCAGCAGGTCGAGGAGCTGGAGAGGAAGGTCACGTCTGCCAGCCTGCAGGCGAAGGTAAAATACTAGAGCACACCTTTTTAGTGTAAGAACATGTTGATGTGAAAGTGGTGTGATCAGAGGCCAAAAGCTTTAACAGCTCATTTCCTCTCCCAGGGCTGGATGTATCCGGACCCTCAATCTGAGCGGGAGGACCTGGTGTACTACGAGCACAAGCCACTCACAAAATCAACGTCAGCAAGCACCGGAGACAAGGAGCATCCCGAAGAGCGCGGGGAGAAGGGTGGGGTGACGCGTCACCTGGATAACCCGCTGGACATAGCAGTGACACGTCTGGCTGATCTGGAGCGCAACATCGAGAGAAGGTACCTGAGGAGCCCCTTAGGTACCACCATTCAGATCAGGCTGGATAATGTGGGTACGGTCACTGTCCCTGCCCCCGCCCCATCCACTAGTGCTGACAGGGAAGGGTAGGTCATTTCTCCAACCAAAGCTCCCCACTCTTACACTAAGACCCTTTCCTCTCCTCTGTGTGTGCTTTGTGTTTCCCATATTATTAAAAGAAGTGAGGGTCTTTGCTGCTTTCACAGCAGGTTTTTGTGGTGACTTGTGGCATTTTTTCTTTGTTTCTTTGGTCTTGTGCAATCTTTAGGGTGGGTGGTGGGGGGGCTCCCCTTTCCTGTACAGTCATTGTTTACTGGCATCTTTTGCTTTTCTGCAGCCATCTGCATGGTGTTTTGCATCAGTAACCTTGGTTGTGGGCACACTCATGGCTCCCACTATAAAATATACCCTGGTTCTACTCCTTCACTCTTTCTGCATGAACGTTTGCCTAACATGACAGAATCGGTGTGTGCCTCTCCTCCAGCGCCCTACACCCCCCAAAATCCTCATGCCTGTCTCTGCACAGCTGGAGCTCTTTCTGGTCTGCTGTCTTGTTGGCGGCTGGTTCAGTTGATCAGTTTACCGCTTTGTGTGTGTGTGACTTAACCCACATATTGACATATGTGTGTTTTTTCTTTTTTTCTCGTCACCATCCCACCCTTCCACATTATCTTCTCCCAGTGGCGAGGAGGAGGTGGCCCATGGCATGAAGGTGTGGAGGAAGGCCCTGAGCGAAGTGCGCAGTGCTGCCCAGTTGGCCATGTGCATCCAGCAGCTACAGAAGTCCATCGCCTGGGAGAGGTCCATCATGAAAGTGGTGAGTAGCAGATCCAAAAAAATAACCACGATACGAATATTTCCAACCTCATTAATTAAAATAATGATTGCCCTCTTGTTCTGTAGTACTGTCAGATGTGCAGGAAGGGCGATAATGAGGACCTGCTCCTGCTGTGTGATGGCTGTGACAAAGGCTGCCACACTTACTGTCACAAACCCAAGATCACCAGTATCCCAGAGGGAGACTGGTACTGCCCGGCCTGCATATCCAAGGTAAATAATGAATTGGCATCTGCCCTCAGCATTCATTTAAAAGTCCAACCATTTTTCATGCTCAAGAAATCTTTCTTTGAATTTTTTGGGGGGCCTTTTAGTCCCTTGTGTGTATGTGGGGCTGTAGAGAGATGAGATGAATTCAGAATCATGTCACCAGGAGCTCAAAGAATTCAGAGTCTCAGATTTTGCATTTAATTTTCCTCTCAACTCGATAATTTGCTGTAAGGCTTTGGCATTTCGCCCATTAAGTGACAATAAAAACTTCTATTCATATTCATGCTCCGAGAATCTGGACATCAACAGATTTTATTGCAAGCTTTACAAGAATGTTTTTATGCCGATGTGGTCCGGGAAGAACTAAATGATGAGTGATGTTAGAAATGATCTTGTATTTCAGAAAAGGCCAATATCAATATCAGCAATGTCAGTGGGGTCACTTCACTTCTGTTTGAGTTGCACCAGACCATAATGCATTGTTCGCTCTGTGCAGGCGAGTGGTCCTTCCCCCAAAAACAAAAAGCCTCTAACCAAACCAGTAGCATCCAGCGGAGGAGGTGGCAAGAAAGGCGGGGAAGCGAATGAAGAACGGGAAGCAGACTGGCAACGGGGAAGTATCGGAGGAGGACCCCGCGAGCGCCAGCAGCACGCCCAAGAAAGCGGTGGCAAAAGACACCAACAGGAAGAGGAAAATGGAAGAGAGCTCACCTGGACATCAGGAGAGCCCTGTATGTGTAAAGAGAGCCAAGACGGCTAGAGACAACAACAGGGACCTGGGACTGTGCAGGTATGTGCCTCCGACTTGCTCAGACTTGTCTCTCTGTTGAATTCTTCATGTATTCATCGCCTTCTTCTAAACGGTCCGACAGCAGCTGCAGGCGACTGTATCTACAGGGAGATAATGAGTCTCCTCTTCATCAGTAAATAAGATGCTGTTGTGGGTTTTCTTTGACAGCTTCTCACTGTGTGATATTCAAGGGTTTTTCCTCTTACAAATAAAATTCTTGTGTGTGTGTGTGTTCATCAGGGTACTCCTTGCTGAGCTGGAGCGGCATCAGGATGCATGGCCTTTCCTCACACCCGTCAACCTGAAGTCAGTCCCTGGCTACAAGAAGGTCATCAAGAAACCAATGGACTTCTCCACCATACGTGAGAAGCTTGTGAGCAGCCAGTGAGTTTCCGATCGCCTCCGTTTGTTTCTGTTTTAACAGCTGAAATCCTTTAACAGAATAACAAAAGTCAGAGAAGGAAATGTTATTCAGGAAATGATTTATATACGTTTTTTTTCCAGGTATCAAAATCTGGAGACTTTCATCATCGATGTCAACTTGGTCTTTGACAACTGCGAAAAATACAATGAAGACAATTCAGACATTGGCCGAGCCGGTCATAACATGAGGAAGTTCTTCGAGAAGCGCTGGACTGAGCTTCTGAAACAAACAAACTAAACAAACTGTTCAGATTCTCCCCATAAACCCAATAACGTTTCAAATCGGAGCACCAGGTTTTACTTTTGTTTTTATTCCCTGATGGAGAAATGCGGCTTTGCAGGACGGAAGAAGAAATTGAATCCTTAATAAGGAACCCATGGTGTTCTTCTTAGGATGGATGTAACCTTGAAAAATAAAAAGTCATTACATGAGGTGTGCTGGATTTATTACAACAGGGATAAAAGCCCCAAAGAGTCCCAGAGAAATGGGGTGTCGTAGTGCAATACCATTCCCTGTCTCAGAACACTGCACTGAATGAATCCTCAACTGTCACTGATGTGTCTGCGCTAGAATACTTTCCACTACTTGTAAATATTCTTTTGTTATTTAATCGTATTATAGTGAATGTATTTAATTTTGTAATAATTATTTATGAATCAAGGTCCACTTCATTTTCTATGAAAAGGAAGAGTCAGCTGAACTGCTTTGAATTGAAAAAAAAGAAAAAAAAAAAAGGAATGTGTCTTTGTGTTGTAATTTTTCTCCCAAATATCAAACAAAGCCAAGAAAAAAAAACCTGTTTACACTGTTCAGTGCTTTGAGGCATCAGAATACTGTATTCATTTGTTCAGACTGTAAAACTGCATTTATTTACAGGAACGGCAGAGGAACAGTTAAGACAAAGGTGACTCATGTGTATATACTGTTTATTAATGTCAATATTATGTCTTGTTTGGAACGATGTGTAAAAATTGTTTAAGAATATTAAGATATTGTTTATGCCTTAGAATGATTGTAGCATTCTATTTTAGTGAACGTGATGAAAACATTATCATAAATATTGTTTGTACAGTATATACATATCCTCTGCAAACACTGTGGTATCCTTAATCTTGGTAGTGCCTACCCTTCCAACAGGGGCATGTAGGGGATGTTATTGTTTTTAGTTTTCATTCTTATGACAACGTTATGTTTTTCCTTTTTTATATGATTTCAATCCAACAAGGCCTCCAAAGTTGGACAGTGACACAGAAATCATTCCTCACCATAGCAGAAAAAAAGGAGCAACAAGCATTCAGTTATGCTTCCATGACACATTTCCTCGTAATCTGCCACAATACAGAGGACCTAAGGCCATTTGTAACCACTGTGTTGAACCTTGCTGTGTGTTGTGGCCTGATGGAGGCAGCTAGATTTTTTTGTACCCAAGTCAAGAGTACTTGAAGTTACTTTATTTAAGATATTGTGGAATAAAAGTATCATTCTTTTGTAGGAGCTTTATTTTTCACTAGTGTGTGGCACGGACCTATTAAAAGGATGTTTTTCAACGTAAATGACTCACACTTGTTTTATTTCAATCACCAGCCATGATCAAAATGGTAAACTGTTGTTTTTCTGTCAATCAACTGAATGATTGATAAACTCATCACTGCACCTTTCATATGAATCTATTAACACAAGCTGACTCTGAGCTCAATTTCAAGGTTTAGACTTTTATGAAAGTTCGTAGATTATTATTGTTGATTACGTTTATTTCAAATAGGAAGCTGACAATGTCGAGTTCATGTCATTTTGGAAGTAACGGCAGCCAATTGTAAGTTTACAAAATATTACGCTTAATACAATTTCTAAGCATTTCAAGTAATTATGTCCAACCACTTGTCAATGAAATCTGAAAAATATGAAATCTTTATATTTCATACTGTATTTTTAAAGTGTATTAACTAAATTAAATCAAGAGTGCAATATGTGATCCAAGTAATTAAGAAATAATGATAGATACAAAAATAATAATGAGGCAAAACTAAAGTAAAATAGAAATGATGTCTTAGTTTCCACATTGTCAGTGTTTCAGGAAAGAATCAAAGCAGAACATGATGACATTAAAGTTTCATTTCTATTTTATAGATTTACCAGAGTGTTTGGGGAATTTTGTAAATGAGGAACTCTGATGAAAGGCCACATTTTTCTTTTATTTACAGATGTAAAAATAAGAAATACAATTAATGTGAATTTAAGTTGACAATGTTCCCTGATACACAACTATAATATTATATATCTCATATAATTGAATTAAATCAAAATGTAAAACAGACAAACAAATCAATCAAATTTCATTTGTATAGCCCATATTCACAAATCACAATTTGTCTCATAGGGCTTTAACAAGGTGTGACATCCTCTGCCCTTAACCCTCAACAAGAGTGAGGAAAAACTACTAAAAACCCTTTTAACAGGGTAAAAAGAACGTAAACAACCTCAGAGAGAGCCACATGTGAGGGATCCCTCTCCCAGGACGGACAGAAGTGTAAAGGAGAACATCACCAAGATAAGGGTTTTTGCAGCATTGATAAGAATAAACATTTTGAAGCATAACTGAAGGTCAGTGAATTGATCGATTATTGTCAGTAACGGTCGAGGATCCGAGGAGAAATACTATATATCAAGCAGTCCTGCTGCAATCATGGTCTATGGTCAGCAGCCACCACGATCATGATCCACCATCAAGATCGGATGCCACCATAGTCCACAGTCATTGTCCACTGCCGCCAAATACATGTAATAAATACATACATACAATATATACAAATATTTCAGCTAAGAGTTTAAGTAGAACTTTAAGATTGTTGTCACATTTAGAGAATCACATACACGTGGGGTTGAAAACACAAGTTAAAAGTCATATCATTTAATTAAAATGTCAATAAATAAATAGTAATAAATAAATAGATGAATAAAAATATTAGCTACATAAAATCATGTAATTTGAATAAAAACAATTGAAATAAATAAATATTAATAAATAAATACATTTAATAAAAATACATATATTGGCTACATACAATCATGTAATTTAATAAATAGATATGTAAATAGATAAACACATGAACTAAAAAGTAGGTGTGTCGTCAGAGGCGCTACGTCACGGCCAGCTGCTCAATGAGGAAGTAAACAAACCTGCAGCGAGCGGACGACTCGACGGGAGCAAGTGAAGCTGCTGTGGTGAGATGTCTCCGAAGCTAAAGCCTCGTTTCACTTTATCTCCAGCCTCAGTTTGTTCTGGAGTTTGATTCTATCGCGGGTTGTTTCCGCGGCAGTGAAGCTGTGTCGTCGTGTCGTCTCTGGAGCATCGTTAGCTTAGCATGTAGCTACAGGATCCACAGCAGCTGTGAGGCTTCAGTTTGTCAAAAGTTCAGTCACTGAAGAACAAAATCTGCATTTCACACTAAAACGTATGAAGGCGAGAAAAACAAGGAAAACTACACGAACCGTGAACGTGAATTATCCATGAGAAAACTCTAAATGTCTCTATTTTATTTTAACTGCTGCAGTTGTTATTGTAATTGTTTCCATTACCTTTGAATCTCATTTGTGATACTAATTCCACAGGATAACTGTCATATGCTTTTTTATTATATATGTATTTATTGTTCTGTTTAATACTCAAATGTAGTATTAGTATTCGTCGATGAGTCAGCGAAATTAGTTGCCAGTTTACTCAAATTGTATAATTCTGTTATTTCCTTCAGACCCGACACTGCGTTGAGATTAAAGCTGTAAACTGGATTTATTGAGATTTGACGACTCAAAGAAAAATATTTAACATTTAATATTATAAATTAAAATAGACAGTGTTCTCAATGTTTAAATATGTCTTTTCATTCAAATTTAAATACCAGGAATTACAAGGATTAGTTTTTGGAATTCCTTCCTAACAAATGACTTTGAATGTGTTTTGCATTGGAAAGTTAGATTAGTTTTATATCAGTGAACTTTCTGCTCGTTCTGCTGTGTGGAGTTAATCATCGACATTAATGGCCCCAGTGGGACAGATGTAGGTTGTTAGGAAACATACCTGTGACGTTTCATTGTGGAAAACTTGGACACGTCTGAAGTTCCCAGCAGGAAGATTAGTTGTTTTTCCCTTGGATGTAAAACTTGAAATACTCTATAGTTTATCTTTCGGGAATTGAGACTTGACTGTGTTGGTTTTACAGTCTCTGGAATTGACTTAAGACGTAACAGCAGTTTTTGTTATTGAGAGCACAGTGTAAACTCACTGTTATGTCCTTTAAAGGTTTAGTGAATAAACAGAAAGAAGGGTAATGGGATATTTGTATTATTTTACATCTAAGTGAATCAGCTGCTGTGATCAGAACAACTTTTTAATCACCTTCTCGTTCCCCCTATGGAAACTCTAGGGCCGGCTCTCCAAATGACGTCTCTGATTTGCACTTTAAATGACCATCGAGACGATGTCAACTGGTGCGCCTTCTCGGCCAATCTACTGGCCACGTGCTCTGGGGACAAAACTCTCAGGATATACAGCACCAGTGACTTCTCAGAGCTGCCTTTCTCACCGCTGTCGGGACATGGCTACAGCGTCCACTGCTGCTGCTTCAGCCCCTGCGGACAGTTCCTCGCCTCCTGCTCCACCGACGCTACCACGGTTGTCTGGTCCATGGTCACAGGAGAGATCGAGGCCGTCATGGAGCATCCCGGTCGCAGCCCTGTGAGGATCTGTGCGCTCTCTCCTGACTCTGCCCACCTGGTCACTGGTGCATCCGATGGGACTTTGGCCCTGTGGGACTTCCCGTCCAAACAGCTGAACAGGTGAAAAGATTCATAGATTTCTATAGACACAGTCACATTAACCGAAAAAGAAAATAAGTCTGTTAAGTCTGTCCCAGGTTTTTCCATCATTTAGTAAATAATGCAGGTAAACACACACTTTAAAACCAACCTCTTCAAATGTGTATCCATACAGATATAGAGTAAGAACCTCAGTTTTAACACCTGTCATCACACCACTGTTTGCACTCGCATAATATTCAGCTCCACGTTTTGCTGTTCTTGAACCACGACGATCTGCTGCTGTTGGTTGTGTTTGTGAAGGACCGGAGCCGTGAGCGACACAACCATGGTGGCCTGCTCCTTCAGCCCCTGCAGTCAGGTGTTCATGACGGGCTCCACCTACGGAGACCTGCGTCTGTGGGACCTGAGCATGAACCAGCTCCACGCGGAGAAGAACGCCCACGACCTGGGGGTCACCTGCTGCACGTTTGCTCCTGACATCCTCAGTGGTGAGAAGAACCATCGTGAGAATAAAGACATTATTAAAGGAAATCAGAATGATCAAATATGTATTAGATAACTTCTCAAAAGAACTTGAAACATTGATAGTTTTGGTAAATTTCCTTTTGATATTGTCCACTAGTTGAATTGTTTGTGATTTGTTTTGTATGATGTATTTGTCTGTTTGTCTTTGTGTTGTTGGAGGTCAAGTTGTGCAGTTTCGTCTGGCGTCCTGTGGCCAAGACAGTCACCTGAAGATCTGGGTCATTAACAAGTTCACTTCTGGAGGTACAGTGGCATCAGTTACTGACAGTGAACCCCTTTCAAACCCCTTTCAAACCCCTTTCAACGGGAAAGAGCTGCAGTCTTACATTTCCCTTGGTGGTTTTATCTCGATGAGCTGCCAGTACAATCCCCTTCTCCTGTGTTTCCATGCTATTGTTTATTACTATTAAGTTTTTGTATTTGTCCACATATTTAGCAGATTAAATCTTCTCATTTGTCTTTATTCTCTGACTTCCCTTCATGTTTTCTGACCCATTTCAAGCCTCTCTTTTAATCCTTTTCTATCTCATGGCACAGTCCAACCTTTGTCTGAAAACAGTCCTTTCCTTATGATGTTTTGTTGAGTGGGACTATTTGACTTGTCTGAGGATATAACTTCCGTTGTTTCTCTTGTAGCCTATAAGATGCAGCTGCTGCACACACTAACTGGCCAGTCGGCTCCCGTCCTCTCCTGTGCCTACTCCTCAGATGGGCAGCTGCTTGCGTCTTGGTAAGACTATGAATTTGGCAAGGAATATCTATAATTAACATGTTTTCACCTGTCGTCCATTTTCTAAATGTCTTGTTTCTGTTCTTAATTGAATTAACTAATAATAAAACTACTCAGTAACTGACAAAGAGGCAAGATGTTGTAAGTATGTGTCTACGTTTTAGGAACATGTTCAAGTGATGGCTGCAAAGAAGATAACAGATCTACCATCAGTCAATCCAGTCAACTGTATTTGATGCACTAAAAACATCTGTTTCCAGGTTTTGATCTGTTTAGGATCAAGAGGTCGATGTAGATGTAGAAGTAAGCCACCCTCAACTCAAGCATAACAATGCAGTACTTCAGTCAGGCCACTGGAGGGAGACATAGATTGCTCTATTTCTCAATAAGTGGACTCGCGTATGAACATCCTGTACAATATTTAGAGTTGGTTTAATAAAACATTTGTTACAGCTACAATTTTATCTCTATTTCTTTCAGCTCTGTGGACAAAACTGTGACAGTCTATGATGCAGTAAGTGATTTTCCCTTTTACCGATTTACTAGTATATAGTTATATAGTTATTTAATGCACTTTTCATAATGTTCACATTTTGTTTGTGTGTTTGCAGGCAAACGCAGTTTTGCTTTACACCCTGAGACAGCACGAGAGGTGAACATCCACTTTACTTTTTATGTTTTACCACCGTAAATATGTTAATTTCCCTCTCATCTGTCGAGACAATAGTTTTTGTTATAGTTAATGCTCTGATGTTATGTGTATCTTGAAAAATAATATTTGTATATTGAGGTTTTGGGGTTTTCATGTCTATGTTTTTATAAAATGAGTCACAGTGAAGTCCTATCTTGAATATCTAGAAAGATATTTCAGGCCAAATTACAAATGAATGAAATCAATAGGATGATCATTAGTTTAAATGGTCTCAATGTGATTTTTAAAAACTTTAGGAAATATTATAACATATTCGTGATGGGATAATTCTATGAGCATTCATATTATATAGTCAGAAAGCTTCTCTCTAGTTACCATAAGCATAATCTTTGGAAGACTCCAGTAAAAAAACGCTTTGTAATACGAACTAGTGCTGGATGCAAAATTTAAATCTCAAATTCCACAGATAAGTGGACATGATTGTATTTTCAGACAGTTGTATTCAACAAAGAACTGTAATGTCATGTAAAAGATGTAATAAATATGAATGAGCTCAACATGTAACCGCTCATTCACAACAGGATGTCAGGCACAGAGAGGGCTGAGCCACAAACAGACAATACAGTCGATGTTTTGTGATGCAGTGTGTTCACAAAACATTCCCTCTGCATCTTAAGAAAAATTATAGGACCGTTCTCCCTGCATCTCTCCCCCTACACGCACATGTGAGCCTCAACTGAACAATCACACGTATGAGCTATTTATACGTCCATCCAGCCACCTGTGACTGAAAGGCAGCGAACTCGCTTCCTCTCAGGAAAGTCATTTTGAAAGAAAAAATCAGAAAACTGAAATGGAAGTAGACGAGACGGGAGAAAGAGGATAAATGGCGTAAAAGTGAATCACAGCACTTGACAAAATGCCTCCAGGAAACTCGACTTGACTTCAGACAAACGGAGTATCCAGAGGTTAGGTTGGTGCATGTCTTCCTCTTGGTTTATATTTCAGAACCAGAGCTTTTCCTCATTAACATTGCTTTGACTTTCTGGAATCGGCTGAAAATTCAGTTTTAATCCTTGTTTAGATTTTAGTGCAGCTTTTTGACGTGGTAAACCATCGGTGAACAGACCCTCTAATGGAGAACAGCTCCATCACCGACACATATTTATGTCTGACATCACCACCTTTTAACCCTGGAGCTGAATGGCAGCCTCACATCCTGAGGCTCAGGACTAAGATTTCTTATTCAGATGTTTTAAAAACATCTCATAAATCTGTTTTTGCCTTTCAGTTCTCCTACTTTGTCTTTTTTATGCTCATACACCGGTGACAGCCAGTGGCCAGAGGCTTTATGTCTTTGGGTGATCTGTTCATCCATATGTCTTTCATAGTTTTGTTAATGGAATATCTCCAGAACGCCTAAAGGGATTTTTTTCCTTTACATTCATTTGGACTGAAAGATAAACTGATTAAATGTTCGAGGTAAAAGCTCAAGGTCACAGCGATCTCACAAAACCCTTTTTTGCCTCGGGAATGCGTTATCTCCACGAAACGCTTAAAAATATTAATTTAGACTGAGACAGATTAAGTTATTAGCTTTGGGTGGTCATAGGCCACGGTGGCCTCACAGAACACGCTTTGGCCCCTTGAACATCCCAAGTCTGCCTTTAGGAAATTTCTGCAATTATTTTGGACCAGTTGTCTCTTGGACTGAGATGACCTGATTTGATATCAGGGGTCAAAGGTCACAGTGACCTCATATGCGTATGGAGAAAATCAATGTGGACAAAAACTACACTTGTCTTACTTTGTTTTTCTTCTTCTTCTTCTGTTATTAAGTCCTCTAAGTATTTGTTATGTTGCTACACAGCCAGCCATTAACATTCAGGTGGTGCTTGTCGTCTGCTGCAGGTACGTGACGGCGTGTTGCTTCTCTCCAACATCACCACTAATTGCCACAGGATCTATGGATAAGACTGTAAACATCTGGAGGCTGGAGGACGGATGCAGTGGCCACGGTGGGAGAAACACGAACACACAAACAGATACACTGAAATAGACCAGAATCAATACTCGGGTGATAAATTACATCTTGTTTTGTCTTGTAATCTGTTTCTGTGGTCGGCTTCCTCCTCTGAACATTCTGTCCAATGGAAAGGAGGGAAGACACTGCCTGGTTAGTTTTCCTTTCTATTTTTAACACTTGAATTCAAGGGAAAGAGATGGAGGGATAAATGGATAGATAGACTGATAGATGGTTAGATTGAGAGATAGATGGATGGATAGATGGACTGACTGATAGATGGATAGATAGATGGAAAGATGGAGGGATCAATAGATAGAGGGATTGATGTAAGGGGAGTTGGATGCATATATAAAGGGATAGATAGAGGGAAAGAGGGATAAATGGAGATATAAATATGAGGAGGGTTGCGTAGATGGAGGGATGTAGAGGGTTAGATATATGGAGGAATGGAGAGATGATAGATTGATAGACAGACTGATAGATGATTAGAGGGTTAGATGGATGGAGGGATAGATATGGAGAGATAATAGATTGACAGATAGATAGAGTGATGGAGGGTTAGATGGAGGGATAGATATCGAGGAATGTATATATAGATATGGATAGATAGATAGATGCTTTGAGTGAAGGACACGGGTGTTGTGTACTGAAGTGCTCTCTTCATTCTACTCTCCTCTTCATTCTCATGTGCTGCAGGTTTGCATCGCGTTGCTTAGGTTACAGTTTCTTATCCCTTGTTTTTGTGTTTCAGAGGAACCTGCTCTCGCATCACATGAAGGTAGGAAGGAGAAAGATATGCCTGTGTCGTATATTACAGTCGAGCAAAGTAAGAATCTGTAAACCAGACTCTCCTCATACACTATTATCACAAACAGTGATTTTGGTATGATCAGTAATGCTCTCATGTTTCTATCTGCAACTCACAAGCTCCTTTTCACCTTCGAGTTCCATCTCGTGTCAATGACACCTCAGACAGACATGGATTCATATTCATTTATTCTGGGCCCATAATCAATAATTAGTCAGCAGCATCCCAGGACGCTCTTGCACGCAGAATATTTGGCCATTTTTCATAAAGCGCTGCAGCTGTCAAAGCACTGACCTTCTCGCTTCGACCCAATCTCTCAGGGAAAACCTCAGCCGGCCAATCGAAGCTGCTGGTCACTGATTGGTCGGAGGGGGATGTGTCAGAGTGGCTGGTGGAGGAAGGCCTCTCGGGATTGGTCGAGAAATTCAGGGCCAACAACATAGACGGGACCGAGCTGCTCGGTCTCACCAAGGAAACGCTGGCGTCAGAGCTGCTGATAGGTGAGGAAGAGAAACGTTGCACACACACACACACACACACACGCACACGCACATACACACACACACATACACACACACACACACGCACACGCACACACACACACACACACACACGCAGCTCAGTGGATGACACTCGTTACCTCACAGACCTGATGCTTCCTTTTTGTTTGAAACGTAAGAATATAAAAAAACAGTCCTGTGACAATGAACAGGGGCATGTGTGTGAATTAGGATTTTTCTACCTATTTGCACGGATGAAACGAGACACATTAAATTCAAGTAAGGGTGAAGGAATGAATGAATGTTGATGGAGGTTTTATTCAGAGACATTCCATAATATTAGGCTGCACTGGAGAAAGCACTCAGCTGTGAGGCTTCAGCAGTCATGACTTTAATCTGGAGCACTTCATCAGTTACATAACTCAATCCCCAAAACAGTATTTCCCTTTAAGTCTAAAGTGGATTTACACCTAATGTCAATAGGTCTTCTTGGTTATATCCAAGTCTTGCTGGAAATGAGGTTTTCCTGAAATTGTTGACTTATCAACCCTCTGATGTATTTCTTTCTTTTTTATGCCTCAGCTCCGGCAACAACCAGCGGCTGGAGAGATAATGTTTTCAGGTTGTCCATCCGTCCGTCTGTCCTATTCTTGTGAACACAATATCTCAAGAACACCCTGAGGGCATTTCTTTAAACTTGGTGCAAATATTCAGTTGGACTCGTGGATGAACTGACATTAATTGGGGCCAAAGGTCAAGGTGACTGTGGACTTATGAAACGTGTTTTTGGTCTTGTTAACGTGATATCTCAGGAACTCCTTGAGGGAATTTCTTAAACTTTGATACAAAGGCTTATTTGGACTTAAACATGAACTGGTTAGATGTTTGGTGGTAAAGGTCAAAGGTCGATGTCACCTTGATCTCACAATCCCCTTTTTGCCGTGTGAATGTGATATTAGATAATCCTTTCCAACTTGGCACAAATGTTCACTTGGACTCAGGAATTAACTGATTAGATTTGGCTGGTTAAAGGTCAGAGGTCACAAAACAGGGTTATGGCCTCTTGAAAATTATATCTCAAGTCTGCCTTTGGGAAATGTCTTCAAATTTTAATCAGTTGTCAATTGGACTCGAAGATTAACGTCACAGTGACCTCGTATAAATCTGGAAATAAATAATACGTAGGCTTAAACTTCACTGGTTGACGGAGGCATACAACTACATGGTGTTTATTCTAGTATCTGTAAGAAGTGCAACCACAAGGCTGAAGTATGAGTGTTGTGTTGTTGATGTCAGTCCTACCAGCCAGGCCGGTATTCGTCATGTAGTTGTCAGCGAATGTTTGTTGTATTTCCAATGCCGTCATTTCCATCCCACAGTTTCTGTCAATCACTCCTCAGTTTACACAGCTTCAGCGCCGTGACAGCCTGTGTTCACATTGTTCTGTTTTTAGTAACGTTGCACAAATCCCAACTTTTTTAACGGAAGAGTCGAGCAGCAGCACATTTTATCTTCTGCAGTGAAAAATGGAGAAACAGGCGATTATCAGAGGTGGGAAGTTGAAGAAGCAGCAGCAGAGTAACATGAAACAGAATGTAACAGTAAGATCAGCAGGGAGTCTACAAACCATCTGATGTTCCGCTGTAGCTCTTTATTCTCTGTGGTCATTTATTTATAAATAAACAGTATTCTAACTCAACCGCCCTCCACGACCTGCTTTAGTCAGCAGACATCGTCTTCTCCCATCACTCTAATCCATGCTCACATTCGCCATCCAAGAGTGAAACGTGCTCAACGAAGGGACATCTAGAATGACCTCTGCCAAGGCCCAACAGTCCCCTTAAACACACACTCATGGATATCAGTTCCCTTAATGTGCCTGATCTTTTTTCATGAAGATTTTCTGTATTGTAGTACACGAAAAAAAGAATAAATCTGGATCTGCCCCCTTAATCGATACCACTCCAAAAGTGAATGGGTTCTTCCTTGGGCTACACCTCCCCCTCCCCCCAACTTTAAAGATAATCAGTGAAGTAGTTAATGCTTAATCTTACAAAAAAGACAAACAGCAATGAAAACGTAATCCCTTTAGTGGAGGTAACAAATGCTCAAAACATTGATATTAATATTATAAATGTTACTATTTTGATCAGTTCGACGTGAGACCCAGTTTTCTATAACAAAGTCTTGTTTCTCTCCTCTGGCACTTTTGTTTATTCTCTCTCTTGGGTTTCTGTCTGTAGAGTCTGTGGGCCTGCGCAGTAAACTCCTGAGGAAGATGGAGGAGCTGAAGAGTCATTCAGTCTGTTCAGGCGTTCCTGACGAGTTCCTGTGTCCAATCACCCGAGAGCTGATGAAGGAGCCGGTCATTGCTGCTGGTACGTGAACATCAGACATTTTCCACTATAACTAGTTCATGTGGGCGAATGAGACACAGACACCAGCGTTTGTTTGTTTCTCCAGAGTGTTGGAATTTGTTTGTGCAATTAAAGTATAGTGTGTGTACATTTCCTAACAGATGGCTACTCGTATGAAAGAGAGGCCATCGAGAGCTGGATCAACACCAAGAACCGCTCCAGCCCCATGACCAACCTCCCTTTGCTGACGACTCTGCTCACCCCTAACCACACCCTGAAGATGGCGATTGGCCGCTGGAAGACCAGCCAGTGACGTCTGACGAAGCTGTGTCCCAAACCTTTCACTTAGAGCGGATCATAAACTGTATCATAAAGATGGACGACATGAGGGCTCACCCCAAAGTGAAGCCACAGTCTCATTCGCCTCCTGGGGACTGGCTGCAATGTAGGTCATAATCCCTGCCTCCTCCATGAGTCAAACTGAAAAGTCAAAAACCACGTCAAATGAATCTTTCTCAAAGATGGTTTCTGTCATTTTAGTTAATTCTGATATATGTTGTGTTCATGTTTCCAGTAATTTTGGTTACGTTAAGTTATTTGCTGTTATACAAACAGGGTGAAAAATCTTGATTTTCTCACGACCACGACTCCCCCGGTCACAACTTTGCAGATTCTGGCTCCAAATGACAAACATCAGCACAAGATGGCAGCGTTTGTTATCAGGATGATTTGGCTTCATGTCTGGATGGTGGGAGGACTGGATGTGTCGTCCATCTTTATTTACAGTCTATGGAACAGACAGAAACCAGAACTCACAGGGATCCCCGGGCCTAACAGGAGCAGGTGCGTTGATCCAGTTGAGACGTCTGCACACTGTGGTGGCTTTTACTCATCAAGCTGCATTAAGCAAATCATGTTTGAAGGCAGCTTTACTAAACATTGACTTTTGCACACGCGACAATTAGTTTATATTTATTGCAATTATGTTTTTTATTTTTTTTTTAAGGGAAGTTCTTGGAAGAAAATGTCACAGGGAATTAATATTTAAAGAGACTGGTTTTGTTCCTGTTTTAATATGAATGTTGCTTTGTTAAAAATGTATTCGCTTCAAAAATCAACAAAATGTGAAATTTGCTCATTCAGCTGAAAAAACTAATAAAGATCCATTATAGGAATGATAACAAATTAATTATTAATCAAAAAAGATCTTTCTTTGTGCAGTTTTTATTATTCATGATTTTTTTTATTGACTGAATAACCAATTGACTGAGTAACTGCAAAAAGCTACAGTGACATTCAATCTGCGGTCGGATCGGCAGGACTAACTAAATATTGCTTAATGTAGCTTCATTTCAAAATTGTGTTACTGAAAACACCATCTGCAGTGACACAAGTAAAAATATTTTTTTACATTGATTAAAGGTTCAGTGGGTAGAATTCAGTGACACATCTGTGGTGAGGTTGCATGTGTCACTGAATTACTTTCAGAAATTGCAATGTTCACTTTTCTATACAAGTAGTTTATTTTGGTGGTTTGGTAAAATTTATCAGTTTAGATGAGTGAAGTTGTACCATCGAAGAACAAGGCAACATTATGATGCTTTATACTGTGAAAGAAGCAGCTGTAGAACTGTTTTTATTATATTTTATTATACCACAATAATGTTGTGGTAACATTCTGTCATCCATAGTATGACTCAAAAGGTTATATGACAACTATGGACATACAGCAATGTAAAAAGTCTCTTAAGGTTTGTTTTCTTTTCAACCGTCGACTTTATAAACGCTCTCCGTGTCCAAAGAAACCGATAAACACAAATATGGTCTGCTATGCAAAAATAAATAACATATACTGGGAATATTGAAGCAGTCAAGTCAATATTAGAATATGATACGTTTCCATCGATGTCATGTACAGTGCAGTCATTTTTTTATCAAATGTACCAAGAAAAAGAATCTCGAGTACACAAAGCCTGTAATGCGGACAGATAACCACTTACAAGGAAATATATCATCTGCAAATATAGTATACACCGTACAAATATAAATGTTTTTTAAAAGACACTCGACAATAGAAATGGTCATATCCTGCAACTAACAGCATGAGGTTTTGTATATTCGTGCACAAAAGCTTTCTTTGACTCCTATATTTTACATAATAAATTAAAAGCTGAGACAATATACGACTAATTTTTTTTTTTAGATCCCTACTTAAGGTATGTCTGGTTTTCTTGAATACACAAGTTTAGCTGTAGACATGTAAGCAAAAGCGCAGTAGCCTGAGTTGAACACCGGTTCTAGATTGTAAATGCAGTGCAGCAGCATAACTCTACAAAACAGGCTCAGGGAAGGGAGCTGTTGTCAAAGCAAGTCTCCCTCGCTACCTTATGTGGAGCATAGTTTGTGGAAAACAGCCTGTGTCTGTGCTTTGATAGACTATGTTCAGACGTTAGACTCTATAAATGAGCGTTTGGGTTTGATGGGAGCCATGTGCAGAGCTGGGTTGTCTCTGGTGAGGCTCGCCTGTCTGTGCCTCCCGTCAGGAAAGCGGAGCTGGGAGGATGTGGATCCTCTAGCCTCCCGCTGGTGCAGCCGCTCCCCGAACTCGCGGCCCTGCTGCTGGCTGCTTATCTGACTCCCAGAGAGTTGCTCCTGAAAGGAGGCGCGCTTGAAGTCATTGTTCAACCCTTGGAACTCCATGACGGACATGCTGAAACTCTCCAGCCCTCCTCCCTGCCCCTGCCGGCCAGACGTCTGCTGGCCCTGAACTCGCACTGATTTGTCCATTACTCCCATGAAAGGCCGGGGCTTTAGCTCAGGTTTTGATTTGAAGCTACCACTGCTCTTGATGGGGCACGGAGCATCCAGCACCTGCTGCCTGCCGCCGTCTGACAGGTTCCCACTGGAGGCCTGACTGGAGCTAGAGCCCCTTGAGCCTGCCGTGCCCCCTCCTCCGCTCTCCCTCCTGACCTCCATGCCGGACCCCAGAGCCAGGGCCAGGCCATCCAGACCCACGGAGTGAGTGGAAAGTCTGTCGGATCCCCTGGAGAAGCTGGACGAGCGGGGCTGGTACATGTGCAGAGGTCCAGGTGGGGAGGAGCTGTTGGGGGACATGGGGTGATAGAGCTCAGTGGGGCTGTGGCCACAGTGTTCGTTGACTAATCCCGGGCTGATGTCGATGCCCAGCACTGGCGCGGGCCTCAGGGAGGTGGAGATGTGTCTGCCCGGCAGCGGACTGGAGGGGCCGCACAGAGAGAGAGGCCTGCCCCCAACTCTGCCCCCTGACTGCAGGGAGTGGCAGTGGAGATGAGTCCTGCTGCCGTGGTTCTGGGTCTGCCTGTTGATAGCAGGAACGGGCTCAGGCAATTCCACAAACAGCTGGTTCTGTACATACTCCTCCTGAGGGAAATGTGGCGCCTGATCTGTTAAAGCGAAGGCCACACCTCCAGGGAGAGTCCTGTTCGGAGCGTATGGATTCAGAGGCCAAAAATCTGGGCTTTTCCCACAGGGCAGGCTCACCTCATCACCCTCCTCCTTCTCCTCCTCCTTCTCGGCATCAGCGTGCTCCCCGGGGACTTGCCTCTCAAGACTTCCCTGTGAATAGGCGTCGGTCTCTTCCTCTGTGCCTTGATGGTGGTGGGTGTACAGGTCCCTGTTGTAACCCTGCGTCGAGTTGGTGCCCGTTGCCTTCTGATGATGTTTGCATTCCTCCTCTACCCGAGACAGCAGCCGCCGGATCTCCCGGTTGGACGGGCAGAGTCGTGCTGCTTCGTGGAGGTCTGCCAGCGCCGCAGCAAACTGCCTGGGGAGAACAGAGGAAGAAAAAAGGAACTTTGAAAGTACTTCAATTACAGCGCCCACAGAGTACAATGTCGATTCCTGCAATTGAGCAAAAATGAAAAGTTATAAATGAAATGAAATAGCCAATTTAAATCTGCTGTACCTGCTGCTCCTTTTGGCGCGTGCTCTGGCATAATGTGCTTCATAAGACCTGGGTTTGAGTTCCAAGGCTTTTGTTGCAAACTCCTCAGCTAAACCAAAATCCTGTGATGGCAGATGAGAAGAAGTATATTTAGTTTTTAGTTTGAAACCTTAGACAGAGCACACAGTATAAAAACAAACCCTGTGGAAAAACTGGGAAATGTTTGTCCTGTAGAAACAAATCTGCGGCCCTGTTTGCATCTCCATTATTGTATGGATCTAAAGATCGAAGCTTGTTTAATTTAACAGCCGTCACGCCGCGATCACTCGTATCGACCAGGAGGAGGAAGAGGGGGAGAGAAACAGACTCCGGCAGGTTTTCACTCCTCTCATCATCGTCATCGCTCTCAGGTGAATATTTAATGACACAAACACACGGTGATTCTGTCCTTGAGAGCGAGGTCAAAATGGCAGCCTCCAATGCGAGATTGTGAACATTGCTGCTGAATGTTTAATGATGGTATCATGCAGTCCCTGCACTGGGTTGCTGCCTGCGTTCTGATATGATACGTGGATTTGTCCAGAGAGCCCTCACGTCCACTGTAAATACCCCCCCCCCGTAGAGACACAGAGAAAGAAGGGAGCGAGTGGCCTTATCACATTGCATTATCTGCTCCATTATTCATCAGCCACAGTGACCCCAAGGATGGCACTTTTACACAGTCTGTTAGGACGTCTGTCATCACCAGGGCGGGTTCCGAACCTGGCTGCAGGCCACACACATCTATCTCTGCACTAACAGCACCGTTGTTCATCATGTCACCACCTGCTTCCAGGTCTCACACCACCTTCTCTCTGTTTACCAGGCCGACATGAAACGGGATCCTGAAAGCAAGAGATGCTTTTTTTTAACAGTGAGCTGATTTCATCTTTTTTTCATGTGGATTCAGATAAATTATAAATCTTAAGGAACCATCCACCTTGCCTTGCCAGCCCTGGCTGCCATCCCCTCGGTGTCTAATAAACATGCTGCTGTTAAATAGTGCATGAGCTGTTTGATGCGGTTGTGGGAACTCACGTTGGTTTTCCTGCGGCAACGGGAGAGGTTGAGATAGAGGGAGACCCGCAGCTCCTTCAGCCCTTTCAGCTCGTCTCCTTGCCCCTCGCGTGGCAGCTTCCTCAGGGCGTACTGGTACCGCTGGCCCGCCTCCTTCATACGTCCCTTCTGGGAAACACACAGGAAGAGGTGGAGAATCAAAACGGACAGCTAGAGGGAAGGGGCAGTTTTTGATCATTCCACAAAGGGATCGTAGACGTTAATACAAATGAAAGGCTCTGAGCACCAGCACACTGTTCACGTACCTTGTAAAGCATGTTGCCTTCCTCCATCAGCTTCTGCAGCAGGATGAGGAGAATGTCTGGTTTGGAAGAAGCCATAGCCCACGTAGCGTGACCTGATGGAGTGGCACAAATATTTATCTTAATATTATCTGGCTCGCCTTGTCTCTTTTACTTTGTGTCTTACATAAATCATGTACCTGATCGATCATGCAGAGACGTTCTGTAGCCTTTCGGTTAATGAAGGAGAGCAACCGAAGAGGAGGAGGTAGAGAGAGAGAGAGCGGGGCGAAAAGAGAGTTAGAGTGGTGGATGTAAAACTGCAGGTGCTGCAGAATGAACAGTAACAATATACTATATGGAAGTAGACAAATATACAAATACAGAACGTGCAGATGAAAAAGTGTAGCATGATACAAATCAATGCATGTGAGTCTTCATTAATTCAGATACTGTGTGAATACACTCCAGAGAAGGGTCTGTTCAACAACTACTAACGTCACAAGCTGTACAGCAGTATGTGGAGCTGTCTAACTGTTTCATATAATGTTAAATGTTATGTTTGTGATATATAATGCAATGTACTGCAGGGCTGCTATGCCACCACAGTGCTTGTACCTGTTTTGGATCCTTTCTTCAGCAGCGAGGCCACCAGGGCCGGGTTCTGGCAGCCGGTGGTCCGGTCTGATCCTCTGGTGCTGTTGTTGTCGGCGGCTCTCTCCAGCACCGCTCCGTTTTCCACCAGGCAATGCACCTGAACACACGTGGAACAATAACAACATCAAGCAGCAGTGAAAGGGATTGTTAATGTTTGAATCATCTCAACATTAACAGATCCTGAGGGTTTTGATCATCGGACACTTTTAATTACTCTCCTGCTGATCGTCAGAAATAATCCGTAATGTTTTTACCTTCAGTGTCGCAGAACAAATTATTATCATCATTGTTATTATGAATTATTTCATATCATGTCCAAACCAGAGGAAAATGCATTGTCATGAGATAATTAAATGTTTTACTTTGATAATCATCTTTCAATAGCTCTGATTTTACATTATCAACATGCTCGAGGTTGTCACAGGGGTGGTGGTGGTGATTAGCACCATCTCACAGTGCCTCACAGCAAGAAGGTTCCCGGTTCGAATCCTGGTTCTGTGTGGAGTGCATGTAATTTTGTGGGTCATGTGGATTGTAGTACAGACTCTAAATTGGCTGTAAATGTGAATGGTTGTTTGTCTCTGTATCTTGCCTCTCGACCAATTTCCACTGGGATTGGTTCCAGCTCCCCCCAAGGCCCTCGCATGGATCAGCTGATGAATATGATGAATGGATGAATAAAACATGATCAAACATCTGAACAACAGCACGAAACCCACTGTGTCTGCATCCCCGTTCAGAGCAGCCAGGTCGAGAGGAGTCCGCCCCTGTCTGTCCGGCTGGTTCAGGTCGGCTCCTGCCTCCACCAGGTGCTGCACCGCACCTTTCTGCCCTTTCAGACAGGCCCAGCTCAGGGCAGTCAGCCCCTCCTGATCAGCGGCGGACAAAGACGCCCCTGGGACCACAGAACAACACAAATATGCTTCTGCGATTCAGGTGCATTCATCAAACATACTCGGCCATCCCTGGGGGAGGTGGGGGACTCTCACCATTTGACAGCAGCAGCTCAACAGTGGCCGTGTGACCCTCGGAGGCAGCCAGCATCAGTGCAGTGCGCCCCTGCTTGTCACTGACGTTGATGTCTGCGCTTTGCTTCAGCAACAACTCTGCAACCTTTGGAGGGGAGGAAGATTATTCCAAAAGAAATAGAAAACAAAAAAAAGACAGAACAGGTAAAAGGGAAACACTCCGACTCCTCCGCACCTGTGTGTGTCCGTGTTTGGAGGCACTGAGCAGCGGGACCATTCCTCTGCGGTTGGGTATCTCCAGCCCTGCCCCCCATTCCACGAGGAGCGCACATATCTCCATCCTCCCTCTCCCTGCTGCCGCGCTCAGCACTGACAGGGGGTCGGCATTGAGATGAGACGACGAGGCGGAGGAGAATATGTAATTGACACATTTAGAAGAGAAGAAGCAGGAGTGAGGAGCAGAGAGAAAATCAACACAGGCTATTTCCATAATCTAGTCGAATCCAAGACAGATGTTGTGCTCTATTATGTATCTGGTAAATCTTGTGAAATTTAACAGTTTTGATATTTTCCCAAGAAAATAAGATTCTTTCCAACCATAACTCTGCACATGATGGATGACTGGCACCCTCCTTAACCAGCCTGTGTTACTTTGACAAATGATGGGCATTAGTCTTTTTCCTAATATGTGAGTCGTTCAGCTCATTGAGCAGCTGGAGGTTGAGGGAAGGTACTAATGTCATTCACTAACCTCAAATATACAGGGAAAAAGCAATAACACTCTATTTGTCTTTGCTTAAGGTGACTTTGCGCAACTGCAGAAAATAGTAACAAGGTTAGCAAAGCTGGTGTTTTAAATACGTGCATGGAAAATAATATTCTTACTAAAGGAGAGGTAGCTTTAATAACAAGTGTGCACAGTATGCACTGCTGCCTTCAGTAATTCTGATCCCTGAAGAAGAAGAAGAAGAAGAAGAAGAAGAAGAATCCTTTGTTCTGTAATTAGACTTTAACGTGCATCCTTGACTGATCATTGTATCTGTGCAAATGGACTCTAATCCAATGATACCGACACTGAACACACACATAAAACGAAGCCCCGGTGCTGCATCATGCAAACATGAATGTTTTATGCTCTGACTTTTTTTTCCTGTCTCCCCACTGAAGGGGTCTGTGTAATAGAATTACACTCTAATAGAGCTGGAGGCAGAAACAGGCTTCATCCAACGTGCTTTCAGGAAATGGACCTAACAGAATTCTGCGAGCTGTGCTTTCACATCTGCGGCAGCGGTAAGAGTATTACAATTGAATAACAGAGGCTTTTTAGATGCTACCAATGTGGCCGGACAAGATATTCTGTGTGATATGTGTGCTGCTCCGCTTCTGGTGAAAAAAGTATTTACAGTTACATCAATGGTTTGATATCAACCGGAGCCTCCTGACATCATAACACTGCGCTTCCACATGCATGTTGGCTGCTCAGTATCTATTCACTGCAGAGCTAGAATGTGTCTGAAATTCAACCCCGACGCCCTTGAGCGTGACTCGAGAACCCCGCTGATGGACAGGAAGAGGTGAGAAAGCTAAATTTATCTGACTGATAGGAGAATCGCACCCGTTTCTCCCCAGAGAGAGTCGTGCGCGTCCATCTGCACTGCCAGCTGTTCATCTTTCAAGTCCAGCAAGCTCCTCACCACCTGCAGGAAAACACAATTTCACAGTCCTCTGTGTTGTTGGCTTGCTGTGCAAAAAGAAAAGAAAGCTTCCACAGACCTTGACCACAGCAGAGAGCAAACAGAATTTAATAAATCCTTTACATCAAGCAAGGACGGGCGTCGTGCTCTACACGAAACAAAATCCTCTCCGCAGAGTGGCACAGATGCTTTTGTCATCAGGACGCTGATCTGACTCATACCTGTGTGTGTCCCACGCTTGCTGCAGCCGTGACCGCCTGCTGTGCTGCCTGTGGCTTCCCAGTCTCCGTCTCGCTGTTGTTGGGCTGCTGCGGGTCAGTATTGCTCTCCGCTCCCCAGTCCTGGCCCAGCAAGATGTTGATGATCTCTGCCTGGCCCTTCAGCCCGGCATGGACCAGCGCACACTGGCCATTCTTATCAGCGTGGCCCACCTGGCACAGAGGGGTTACACAGAAGGACTTAACAAATGCTGGACCAGGCCACTGCCTTTATTACGCTGACCTAGATCGCCGCTGTGTGTGTCATCTGTCTCCCAGAATAGATCCCCAAACTGTGGTGAGCGTAAAACAAGGGTTATTGGGGATATCATTGGTGTGGAGGTGCAGAGAGACAAACGTGTTCCGCCATTGTGACTATCCCGGCCACACCCTCAGTACCCAAACTTCTCTGCACAGACACTGACCTTGGCCCCTTTCTTGCAAAGCAGAGTGACGATGTCGACGTGTCCTGCAGCGGCGGCCAGACAGAGGGGCGTCATGCCGCTGTCAGTCGTCCCATCCACGGGAGAACACATTTCAAGCAGCAGGGCCACCATCTCCACGTGGCCCAGGTGGGCGTGGACGGCCAGGATGGGGGCACGGCCCACCACCTCTGTGCACCAGGTCACACTGGCACCACCCAGCATCAGCAGACGACTTACCTGCAGGATGAATATAATGAGTTGTATATGAGATTATTACCACTCTAGTATATTTGGGTGTTTTCTTCAAGCAGAAGAACATGTGGGTGTCACCTTGATGTTAGGTGTGTACAGGTTCCTCAGGGAGGCCAGCGCAGCGGACAGACTGTCTGTGCTGCAGTTCACCCACATGGCCTGAAGAACGCTGGAGGACACGCCCGTCTTCTTACTCAGCCCCTGTGAGTGTTTGACAGAGACACAGATGGACACAGAGAGAGAGAGAGAGAGAGGCACAGAGAAAGAGATTAAACTTGCTCAGATGAGATCTGTGGAGCAGAATTTGCGTCCCAGGAGAAAAGCAGTATGTACAGATTGCGAGGCGCACATGCAAACAGTAGAATGTTCACTGTACCGTGGGCGTTTTATGTATATGAGTAGTGCTAATGTGTGTGGGTGATGGTAGGAACAGAGGTTCACTTTTGTTTGTGTGTGTTTTAGTGTGTTTCTCAGCAGCTATATTCAGGATGTTGTTTACATGAAGCCTCTTGTCATTCAGGGAGATTCAGAATAGTTGAGGCCCAATCAGGTCCAGTCTTAAACCTACATAACATGTTCTAAACACATTTATACTATACAATAAACTTAGTGTCAGGGTTCATGTAACCTTGAATATGTGAGCCTTGAGGATGTGGTGTCCCAGTTCCATGGTCTGCTGCCGGTTCAATTTGCCCTCCTGTCTGGAGAACATGAAGGCCAGGAGAGCGTGGCCACTCCTGGGGACATGCACACACACAGAAATGGTCTTTTTAAGCTAAGCAGTTCTCCACTTTTGAGTATATCCACGTTAAGAATGCTTCTGCTGTGTGAGGTGTGTGACCTCTGGGCTCACCTCGGCTCACAAAGAAAGTCCTGTGCTCTCTCCGTCTGCTCTCCAAACCAGCCACTCTCTGAAGGAAGGATGACACAGCATCCGTGTGCCATCCCTGCGTCGGACCTGCACACACATAGATGCAGAACATTTCTCTACTGTAGAGTCTCCATTACTTGATGTGCCACAGCCCAGGAATCAGACAATACGTATTTTAGATACAAAACTCTAAATTCGTCCATGTCAGTTATTTATTTCTGAGCAAAAACAAACACAACATTCAAACCAAACAAAAGGGTGAATCATTGTGTTCCCTTTCCATGCCGACGTACCAGGAGTCTTACCATGAATCCAGCCAGGCTGTCTAATCTCTGCTGGAAGTCCTTCCACTCCAGCTCCCCCCTCACACAGCCTGCATTCAGTGCCCTGAACATTTGCTCATCAGTCAGTGGGTGCAGAGAAGCCAGCGCCACATTTAGCACCGGGAGAATCCGTTCAAAGAGCTCTTTATCCGGAAAGCTCACACGACACATCAGCAGGTACACCTGACAGAAACTCAGAGGTTAACATGTGTTGGTGATGATGCTGTCACACTGTGATGGCTTTCTATTCTACCACCAACTACTTATTGTTTTTGTATAGTTCATTTAAAGCTAAAATGTGCAAATTTACATAAAAATAAACATGTTTAAAAGCCTGTTGCTGATTGTACACACCTACACTCATTTTCTGTGGATGTGACCAGCACTGAGATTCTTTGTTTGTTGTTTGTTTGTTTGTCAGAAGGATTACGCAAACACGACTGAGCAGATTTCCATGAAACTGAGAGGAAGGATGTGACACGGTCCAAGAAAGAACCCATTCAATATTTGTATCCAAACAAACAGGCAGATCCAATAACTGGGAGTAAAACCTGCAACATCCTGATGATGAACACATTCACTTATACTAACTAAAATGGCCCTCAGCAGATTGCAGTCCCCTTATGAAGCCACATTTAAATTCACTAGAACATAAATATAATTATCCTAAACATGTCTGATAATATTTATCAAGATCCATGAATTATTCTCTGAGAAATTTATTTTGCTACGTTAAAGTGAAAAAAAATCCTGGATCAATTTCAAGGGTTCTTTCCTGACCCACATCCTTAAATCAAGTTTCGTGATAACATGTCTGGTAGTTTTTGCGTAATGCTGCTAACTAACAGACGGACAAACAAACGCAGAGGAAATCAGGATGTAGTTAAGTCATAATAACAATAACAAAAGTGAAAGAAAGCTACATTTGTCTTTAAAAGTACTTTAAATGAGAAATACTACAAACTGATCCACGGAGTACTTCTACACAAACTCTCATATTTAACTTTGACCACATTTAAGCACACCTTCCATCCACTTCCATTATCCCATCAATAAATCCTCACATTCCTGAGCCTTTGTGTGTTTAACACTTGCTCATCTGTTGTCCCTGATGATTATGTAACGTTAATGCTACCTCTGCCATTTACTTTAGTCACTGTGGGATATTTTCTGGCCTTTAGTATTAAAAAGTCTTTGATCCTGTCATTCTTTTAAATCTCGTGTTAATTTGAACAGCGTGTTAAATGCACCTTTTCTCTTTTGTTGAGGAGAAACATGGCCGAACAATGGTGGTTGCCTGTGGATCTTTTGTGGGGAGTTTACAGACACTGATTGCTTCGTCCTCGGGCGAGCGAGCTCACCCAGGATGATTGACAGGTATTAGACCGTGAACATGATCAAATAAAGAGGAGGACGACGAGGGCGGGTCCAAAAATACACTCAAGGTAAGATGTGTCTTTATAGCTCCAGAGGGTTTAACGCTATGTGAAACTGATCACTTCATAAAACCCATCACTCCACAGATGGTGGTTTGCAAATCTTTTTTCGTCAGATGAAGCCTAACAAGCTGCCATGTTAAGTGCGATGATGGACGTTTCAAACATTTATCGATTAGATTAGGCTTTTTAAAACCACATTTGAATTCACTAGATCTGGGAAATCAACACAATGTAAATAAAACATCATATCTCTTTCTATGGTAAAGAAAGTGATTTTGAAAAATGTTAAAGTTCTTCCTTCCCTCCACAAAATTTCGTGAAAATCAGCTGAGTAGGTTTTGCATATTCCTGCTAACAAACAAACAGACTAAATTGCTTGTTGGAAATCAGTGCTACATGTCCTGACCTCTGACAGGGAGACAGGCACCACCAGGTAGTTTCCACCTTTCAGAGCCAGGTGGCCTTTGTGGAACAGGTCCAGGGTCAGCTGGAGGTACAGGATGGAGCCGTGGCTCCGTGTTGACAGGTGGCTGCTGAACTTGCTGAGGATCAGCGGATCGGGGGCAGAGCCTGTTGGCGTGGTGACGTTAGAGGCGACCTGGGTGCTGCTGCTGACCCGGTGATGGATGTAGTCGCTGAGGTCGGCTCCCAGGTCACTGCTGTCTGGCAGGATGTCCAGAGAGATGCCAGAGAAAGGAAGGAGGGTGGTGATTTCCTGCAGAAGAAGAAAACAGATCAGTAGAGCAAACGCCTCTACCAAGACCCAGCAGTCCCCCAAGTTACCCACACTCATAGATAGCAGTTTTTCTATCTAGATCCATGCATTATTTCCTGCAAGGAAATTGGTTTAAAAATGTCCAAACTCACAATGTGAAAGAAAGGATTTAAATCTAGATCCACGCCCAAATTAAAATGTTTTTTTTGGGCCCATATCTGGTCTTTCGATCAAGTTTCATGGGAATTCGTTCAGTTGTTTTTGCGCAATCCTGCCGACAAACAAACCAACGGACGGGGGGGGGGGGACATAAAACTGACGCACGGGCACGAACACCCCAGCATTCACAGAACTGTAGGTGGCGTGTCTTTGGTGCATTAGCAAAGGACAAATAAAAGCACCAAAACCGGGAGCCGTTCCTCAGATGCTGTTGCCGCTGACTCACACAGAGCCATGGGATACAGTACAGTAAATGGTGTGACAGTGACTCAAGCTCCAACATTGCTCACAGGCATCTCTCAGATTCACATTTCAGCTCCTCTCATGCCATCCTCAACTGCTCGACACCGGCGAGAACCAGCTATGACGGATCACAGAAAGAACCCGTGTTCCTGCAGCTCAGTTCCTCTTTAACAAAGAATGACATTTTGGTTTAACGAACAAGTAATTGACTTGCGGCTGCGGACTGCGCTCCACTAAAACCTTTCACGAGTGTTATCCAGGTTGTTACATATGAGTGAGCACTTCCTGTCAAAAAGGCTGGGACACGAAGGGCGCGATAACAGCTGGACTCTTCCATCTTTACGTATTTAATGTTTGCTGACTTCAAAATGCATCGTGAAGAAAATGACCCCAAATGTGTTTTGTGTGTTCTCAAACACTAATCCAATTATGCAACTGGCTGGCTGGCTGCCTGTCAAGCTCCAGACTCCCCAGCAGACTCTCTGTAGTATTACCATCCATTCAGGGAGTAATCCATGCAGCATTTGGAGACTTGGCTTGGGCACTGGACAGATGCGTCTGCTGGTTGGTGGGATTACCGACCGGATTGAGAAAATACATCAGACTGGAGAGCTCAACGGCGCCGAGAGCCACATTGTCTTTATACCACAACGTTAAAACTACACAGTCGGTGAATGGAGCTTAGAGGGAAGCGGCAGGTACTGGGAATATCTCTGATTTAGGTGAAGAGAGGGGAGGCTGAGACTCAAAGGGTCAGTTCAACCAATTTACAAAATTGTATTGCCTCACTTTACTCACCTCTAGTCGATGAGATGGCTCTAATCTTATTAAACTGTTCACCTGGCATAAATGTTTATGTAGCTGCTCGAGGGGCAATAATAAAAGTGGTGCAGCGAGGAAAGAAGAGACTCTGCATCCCAATACAATCAAGAGGTATTAAATAATTTATACATCACATTAAAATGATTTAAAGGTTACATCTTTTTACGGTAACAGCAGCTTTCTTTCTCCTAATAATCCCTACATCCCAACAGGCCTAAACAGGGCCTGGGGGTCTGGAACCTATCCCAGCTAAGACTGGGTGACAGGTGGGCTTCAACCATTAACCAAATATTGGTTCTGGGCACCGGTACTCCAGTAATTCACCGAACTGAAATCTGACCAACATCACTGAACCAGGTATTGATTCAGATTCCAAAGCACAAATGAATTCATTCATTACACAAAGATAACCGGTGGTCCCCACTCTCTTATTATTCTTGGACTCATGCATAAAAATCAATTTACTAGTAGTATAATGCGTTGCTGAGCACTGGATATTCAAAACATTAAAGCAGTTGCCATAGCAATTTGCACTCCCTCACTTGGGTCTATGAGAATATAAATTGCTTCGGAATACATTTAAATTGGATTCATTTTTGTACGTTCATTATTGTTTTAATATGAAATGTTTGGTTTGCTACAGTCTCATTTTACCTTATAGACAACTAACGAGAATTAGGTCAATTATTACTCTTCTCATTATTAATTTATAAACATTTACAAAATGTCCCAGTAGTCTAAAAATGCAATTTTTCTGAGCATGTAATCCCACCCACCACGAGGCCTGTCCGGACTGTGACCACCAGTTTGAGCCAGAGTGGAAACTTGGAGATGATCTTGGTGATGAACGTGGCGATGGTGTCCCCATAGTCTGGTTTATGGAATTCTGCCTCATTAAGGCTGTCGACCAATATGATGTAGTCTTCTTCAGGCAGCCTCCGCTCTGAATACACATAAATAAAGAGAAAAAAGGGCTTGAAGCCTATTAAAATACCTGGTATGTCACATTAAAGAGCATCAAATAAAGAAGAATGTAGCACAGTTTTATGCTAGGTCGTTAATGGCTTAAAAAACGGTGCATCTTTTTTAGCACAGGAAACTGTTGATATTGATCATATTCTGCTGAAAGCGGGCAGAGGCCATTGTTGTTTATCAGCTGGGAACAGAACATATCCATCATGGTTCACATTATCTGAGCCGTCAGTGTTTCCCTGGAAGCCTGTGAGGACTCATACACTTAGGCACAAGGGCTCTCCATTTTTTACTGACCTGCTTAATAGAGATGGAGCAGACAAAACACTCCTCTACCCAGGCTGTGGAGGGCCCGGCCGTAATAACACATCAATCTAACTGACTGACTAACTCATGAGGAATCGAGCTGGTGAATGTGTGTCCGGAACATTCGTGGCCACCCCGGAGTATTTTGTGACCTTGAAATCCTGAGGGATGCTGGTGATTCACCTTTTGCAACAAAAAAAAAAAACCCGCTCATCATTTCCTATGTAAATGACCTAACATCTGTTTCACACACTACACTGCTTCAAATCATTGACCTTAACGAGGGAAAAATAATCTGTGGGCCCATCGTTGAGTCATTAACAGGCTATTTCACACAGGAGAGGGGAGCAGACAGGCTCCACCTCAAATCTGATACTATTTCAAACTTTAAACTGTCTTTAAATTTAAAGAGATCACATTCGTCTAAAGAGTGTGTGTGTGTGTGTGTGTGTAGACTTCATTACCCTTGCGCAGGCTGGCCATAGGCTCCAGGACGCCCTTCCGGAAGGCAGCGATGGGGTCTTGGACGCAGGATCGCAGGCTCAGTGTGTTTTGTAGATGAGGCTCTTGAACCAGCAGCTCCCTGTATGGGCTGAGTTGTGGCGCTCTGGCCAGCAGGGCGGCAACGCTGTGCACAAACTCCGGCACCAGGCAGGTGTAGGTGTTGTCGGCCTGACAGAAGTGGTAGGCGACCACCTGGTGGGAGAGAGAGACGCAGGTGAGGAACTGAAGGAAAATAGGAACGTAATATAAAGCTGCTTTCTGTTTCTGTTTACGTCACTTAAAAAGTCAAACTAACTGTTAATGGTCAGGATAGAAATGCATTATAGAAATAGCACTTTAGCAGTGGGAAAATAAAAGTCTGTACAGTAGATCTGTAAACCCCAAGTGTGATAACATTGGTCTGAAGTGTCGATGAAAAAAAACGAGTAAGCTATTTAGAAACATATCAAATGTTCTCGCGGCACTTTTGAGACTTCAGTTTCACACAGGCTTCACAATCCAATCATGAAGTTAAATCTGCTGAAACGTTACTGAGGATAAACCTCATGTCTAAATATAGAACCTTAAACTATTAACACCTCTGTTTTAAGGCTATTTCAATACATTTGAGCATTCAGACTATCTACAACAGACATCATCTTTAAGAAAATTCTATTTGACTTTTTATTTTGGCCCATGTCCCATCCACTAACATAGAGGAGGTGGGATTTATGACCTATGCTGCATCCAGCCACCAGGTGGCGATCAAAGCACTTTGGCCTCACTTTTGTGGAGCAATGGGGAAATTATTACTGGGATTTCACAGCGTATTCATGGCTGTTTGATGGGTACCATGCCATCACTGATTGCAGCATTGTGTGTTTGTTTGACTTTTTCAGTGATTGTGATTCCGAGAAGAAGCAATTTACGATTGGCTGACCTGAGGGGAACAAATATATGGCACCAATTCAGATGCTGTGTGTGTCTTGTTCAGAGCCCATTTATCTGCTCATATCTCAAGAAGAAAGACATTTCAAACAAAAAAAAAGCGAGAGGAGAAAAACAATATCACCAAATCTAAAAACAATGAGGGTTAGAATAAAACAACACTGAGATGTGCCGTGAACACCGAACTACACAGAAGTGGCTGAGTCATAACTTAGTCTTCAGTCATTCTGCATATTACTGCAGAGCATCTCTAAATCACTTCGGTGGATTCAGGCAACAAGCTGAATGATAAACAAAAGGGGCTGAGAAATAAAACATTCCACAAAATCCATGGGGTGATATTTGCAATAAAGGAGCCAAACTGAACAAAGGCACAACATTCAGAACCATTGAGATGAATGGGGACTGTCTGGAGGATTAATAGTAGTAATCTGGCTTTTGTGAGTGCATTTCTGTGGGAAAACATTCATATTTAATAGTATTTACTCGTGGGTTTGTAGATCGTGGTCCACACATACTGTACGATGACATTATCAGTGGTTTTACTTTTGAGCAAACACCCTCACCATCACAAGGAGTCTGACTAGTTCCCATGGAAACTCTTATTGAGGCCAAGTTAGTAAATTTAGAAGCTTCCATGTCATCTGTGTGATGCAATCAGCAGCATGTACCACATGTGCCCGAAAAGAGAGAAGAACAACCTGACATTCAAATCTCGTGTCACAAACGTGCCGCCCCACACAAAGACGCTGAGGTGTGTTTATCAATTTAAACCGATCCCTTCTTTTAGCGGCTCCCCACAGCGCCGTTTATGATGCTGTATTATATTACTGCTCTTAAAAGGTGAGGGAAGGAAGAAAACAGCCATGGCCAGAAGCTAAATCTGGATATTCCTCTAACGTCATTATGGTTTCCTTATGTCTGTTGTAAATGCAGGTGGGTCAGTCTGCTCAGCAACAGGGCAAATAACGAGATCTACAGAGAATCACATTTTGTGTGTGTGTTTTAAATTTGATTATATTTTACTATCTCACCCAATGTCAGCTGGGATTGACTTCAATAAGTGATGTAGATGGACGGAAGGACATTGTACTGTGTTAGTTTATGTGTTTGTTTACCATTTGTATGTTTAACGTTACATTTAGGTTAACGGCAGAGGTACATATTCTACTGACTGTTACGCAAAATCTACTGAACTAAGTCTCTTGAAAGTTGGGGGATCGGTGGGGTATCGACGAACCCATTGAATTTGGTGGATCAGGTTAAACAGGTGAATCCAGGATCATCTTTCTTTAACATGGTGAGATAAACTTGGTGGAGGCATGTGCTCTGTCAGAGTGAGCTTCTGGTTTACACCACTTTTTACACAGATTAAAGGAACATAATGTAATGAAGACTGAGCTGTGGAGGCTCCGTGTTTGTTTCCAGTCATTATGCTAAGCCAAGATAAAATAAGTGAACTGTCTCCTGGCGTCTGCTTCCTATTTAGTGCACAGACATGAAAGTGTTATTGATCGTCTCATCTCATCTAACTAGATGAGGCGCAGCAGGGGGTGTTTTGTAATTAAGAGTCCTCCCAAGTAGAGAAATACAAATGATTGTGTGTGTGTGTGTGTGCATGCGTGTGTCTTGAGCTACCTTGGCAGCGAGGCTTCTGACAGTCTCCTTCCTCTGTGCTGCACTATCGCTCGCTCCTGCAGCAGCACTCAGGTTGGGCTGGGATTCCGCTGGCTGTTTGGAGCCTGCTTTACCCGACTTATCCCCACCTGCACAGAGCAACAAAAACAAACCCAGAGCTGCCATTTACACTCGTTAGAAGAGGCCTCGGGTGTAAAGCACAGCAGCGTCAGGACGAGTCCACAAAGAAACACAATTAAACTGCTGCAATTAATTAGAACATCTGTAAGCAAGACTGGAAACGATGGCACTAAGCAGAACCTCATTGGACAGTAGCAGGAGTGTTTGTTCCACGGGGGCGTAAAGGGATAATTCTGGATTGTACATACCTCATGCTATAGCTTCTGTTAAATTTCAATCAAAATGACAATGCACAGTGCAGGTAACCATGAAGAATCCGAACATGAAAAATAAATGACACAGTATGTTGTTTAGTTTTTTCTGTACTAATATATCAGAGTATGTCTGTTTGATATAGCAAAAGGCTGAAGGGTGATTATTATTAGTGTCGCCTTTTTGGCCATTCTTATTTTTACACCTGCAGTTGAGTCATGTTTTATTTGAAAAACTGAAACCCCCAGCACGTCGCAGCATGCAACAACATGCAAATATAAAGTACTTAATCTGGTTTTATTTTCCGGACAAAAGAGCGGTTCCAGTGCCCCTCATGAGAACCACAGTAAACTCAGTCCCCTTACACAACTGCAATCAGCAGAGAAACCTCAGGGGAGAACTTAAAAGGAGAGAGCATGACCCAGTTACTCACTCCTTCACAAAAAGTGGAATTTACTCCAATATCGTACAAGAATCTGATGCTGATGGAACCTACTGGAGAATGTACACCCATATTACACTGTTGTAAATAAAAGTCTTACATTTAGGGGAGGAGCTGGGGCTGTGAGGGATGCTGGGACCTCCCTGTGGCGTCCGCATGCCGTGACAGCTGAGCGTCACCAGCCGCCAGATGATGGCCGTCTTGCCGGATCCTGCGTTGCCCACGATGACAGCGCCGCGCCCCTCGCAGCTGCTCGTCTTCCTCAGGACCTCCTCTAGACGCGTGAACAGCCAATCCCGTCCGACGAACGGCGTTTCCGGGGTGATGCCGGGGACTTCGAACAGCAGCGGTTTGAGCATGATGTCGGCTTGTCTGAACGCCACCAGCCTCCCTGGATGGATGGAGGGGAAACAGTTAAAGCAACATTAGAATTTATAAGTATAATTTATTTAAGTTGTCCGGGAAGTGCGTCTGTAGATGTTTCTGTGTATTTACACACGGAATTCACCTCAAGGTTAAAGGGATAGTTCACCCAAAAATCTACTCATTATCTACTCACCACCATGCAGGTGGAGGGGTGAGTGAAGTGTTTGAGTCCACAACACACTTTTGTTAGTCCTGACATTTAAATTCGACTGGAAACGAGGTCATTTACCAGCGTTTCCAGTCGAATTTGAATGTCAGGGCTTAAGGACTGACCCCACAGGAGCAGTATGGAGGCAATTAATGTTGTTTTGTGCTGTTTTTATACGTTTGAATAATTGATCACCATTTACTTCAATTGTATTGGATTTGGCTTCGACGCTGTTTACCCCTGGAACTCTGAAAACAAAACATTTTGTGGACTCAAACACTTCACCCACCCCTCCATCGACATAGTGGTTAGTAGATAATGAGTGGATTTTATCATTTTTGGGTGACCTATCCCTTTAAGCCACAGAAATACCTTTGGAGTCATCACTTGTGCGTCCAGCTGTGCAGTGTTTGCGAACGGAGCTCCTGTGTCCTGCGGCCCTTTGGTGGTCCAGAAAACCCAAATCCTCCAGTCGAGTGGAGCTGGTCGCTGCAAAACAGAGGGCGACGGATTGGGTAATGGATTAAGCGTGTGAGCGAGAGATGCAGCAAATGTGCAAAGATACACATGCATACCACACAAGTGCCAAATTCGTTGCTCGAGTCAATGATTGTAACCATGGCGACGGGAGACATAAACAGCTGTTGCTCTCAATGATAAATGCTCAATGACCTTGAGCGGAGAAGAAAGATGAAAAGAAAGCAACTCATCTGGTCGTCCTGTAAATCTCGAGTATGAAATGGCCGAATGTTTTGCACTTCAGGACGCCAAATTTGTGATTATCAGTGGGAACACGTCGCAGGGCTGCAACCCAAAACTGTGTCCGCTGTCAATGACATGGCTGCACACGTTCTGCACAACAAACAAGTGAGGCTCATAAGGGCTGATGTGATAAATACAATAAAGAACATGTTGCACAGAAGAACCCGAAACAAAAAAAGAGTCAAAAGAGTTGTTTACTCCCACATCGGCTGATCTGCCCACCCACTCACGTTACAGAGTTTACATGTCAGCCAGGCTTACTTTCTGCAGTCTTCAAGACATTAAGCAGTCTCAAGTTCAGATTACATTTAAGAAATAAGCTTTATGTAATCAGTTATCTATTCCTGCTATTACAGCATATCATTATACAGTGTAACACACACAAATGAAGAGCTCTGTGCACTGAAACCTCATCCAGTGGAACAGCCCTGTAATAAAGACTATTTAATCCTTGTATTAATTAAACATTACACATTTGTAATGTTGTTTACACCGTGTCAGAGAGGTCTTCATTTATTTTTGAGCCTGCTGTCTCTGGGGGTTGGGTTATTTATTGCATTAATGATTATTTAGATTCAACAGACTATGAATTGATAATTGGACAAAATACATTGAAGACAAAATATCCATCCATCCATCATCGATACTGCTTATCCTGTGAAGGCCCACCTGACAGTGAGTGAGAAGCAGAGTGCACCCTGGACAGTTCAACAACGTAACACAGGCCCCTTGAAGACAGAATATTAACAACATATTTCTATATATTACCATTATGTGCACCACATAAGAAGTGAAGGAAGTTTAATGTCAGGCTGCATTTGTTTCAGGATTCTCTAACTGCAGTTCATTACATCTTACTTGTATCATTTTTGTTGGTTTTGTTGTTGTTGTTTTGCCAGTTTTTGCCTTTTATCTAATTTAATCATTGCCAGGATTTACCTGAGAGACCCAGCAGAGATGGAAACATTCTAAAATTAAAAAGTTAACTATGATTCAAAGCCCAGAAACGAATGTCAGAATTCCCTGGAGTTCCATTTTCCCCCCCCGTACTGAATACATTTGAATTCACAGGCACACACCTCCTCCGATGGGTTGGAGGCTCCGAGAGTTAGATGTCGTTCTTGGTCAAGTGCTCATCTGTCTTTGGACCGGCTGGAGAGAAAAAAGGTGAACAACCTTTGTTTTGTCATCTCCACCTGTTCCTATTGTTTTCTTTCTCCCTGTTAAAGAAGGGAAAACTAATCTAAGCCGTTTATAGATCCAGATCCAGGCATGAGAGAGAAACAACAGCTTTACAGTCGCTGTGTGTCTGTGCTTGTTGGGACTTCTTGGGTTTGTAATGAAATAGTTTTTTCTGTATATATAGGTTTGCTTTTATGAATATCACTGGATTATAATACATCTGCATTCAAGTGATGAAACAGTAACAAGTATTTTTTATCAAAATATACAAGTATTATAGCAAAAAACCCTCAAACTGCATGAAAACAATAGTCTGACAGGAAAGCGATTGTTATTTTTAAGAGTTTGTTTACAATGACATGTCACAGACAGGCCCATTTCATTCATTCATTGCTTTAATATATAAAAAAAAACAATCCTGAGTAAAATCAGAAAATCTGGCATTACTGCCTCTAATCCCTTCAGAGTGGGATGGAAAAAAGGCCTGAGTCACATTGCACTCATTTATAAAATACCGTAGATGGAGCGGCCCAACAGAGAGCAGACAAGAAAGTGCAGCCCCTGGACAGACCATGACCTCACATTGCTATAATCATGTACACGTACATGTTAGATGCAGCCGCTGGTAATCTCAGAGCATCTGAGGGAGCCGCTGCACAATCTCTGACCTGCTGTGGGCTTAAGGCTCTGAGGCAGCAATTATGGTCACAGCCTGGAGATGCTGGCCAGCAACATCTTTAAATACCCTCCGTCAGGACAAATCACCAAATCATACGTGTGCCACTGACTTTCATTTACCGGACAGAAACTTCTTACTTCTCTTTTCTAGAACAGGAAGATGAGCTAATTGAAAATAATACGGCACGTACAGGTTTTCAACACTTTGGCCGATCAGTTCGTATTCTGATTTATCCAGCATCTGTGCATGTGTGAATGAAACCTGCTCTGTGGAGAACCAGGAGGACAATGAGGGGCTCCCTGAGGCAAGACACATCAATTACAGTGTGAACATGGTGATATTAAAGGACAAAAAAAATCAGGTACCAGCAAATAATAAACCCCGGAACACCGAAAAACACAAAGTCCCTTTCAACATCCACAGGAGGGCTTTTAGGACTGAGGACATGGAGGACATTGCAGTAGTTGTCGAGCTGCATTCGAGGACTGAGGATTGAAAAGAACCTTCGCAGTGAGAGGATGGAGAACAGTCTGCAGCAAAACAGTGTGAAGGAGGTGTGGAGTGGGATGAGAAAGCAGCCAGGCCAAATGGCTCACTGGACCAGAGACACAGTGGAAGGAATTAAACATGTTTTCAGTTTCGGTTTGACACAGGGACAGCTCATCACAGTCCAGCCTGATGGGACCCTGTTCGCCACCACCTACCCCTGTTCCCTGCTGATGACTGTGTGGTTGATTACCCTACAACCCCTGTTGATCATTTGTCACATTAAAGGTCAACTCCACAGCCCCGGGCCAAGCCTCCCGCATCCCTTATATGGCATCAGCCTCAGAAACTCATCTCTCACCTTTTCAACATTAAAGCACATTTCGACATTTAGAAAACACCCTTATTTACTTTTTGGCAGAGTTAGATGAGAAGATCGATACCACTGTTATATCTGAGAGAGCGTTAGAGATGCTGGAGTAAGCTGATGCTCCAAACGCAGTTTCCAGTTAGCTATGCTAAGCTAGCTTTTTGCTTTAACTTAATGGACAAATGTAAGAGTGGTAAGATAAGATAAGATAAGATAAAAGTCCTTTGTTAGTCCCAAAACAGGGAAATCTGCAATATTACAGCAGAAAAAAAGGGATGTACAAAAATATACATGAGTTATGTAATATTAAGTAAACATGCAATACTTATAAATGCAAGAAAATACGGCGCCATGATAGGCCGTCCATTGACCTCCATTGCCTTCTTACATTGTCCAATTGTTGAAAATGGGATTCTCCGCTGCTTTAATAAAGGTAAATGGACTATTTTAAAAAGTGTTTTCCCATAAAATTGACCAATCAGAGTGCTTTAGTGCACAAGTCGCATTAATCCATTCACACAGCACTTATGTATTTTTTTCTATCACCATTCATACGCCAGCACAAAGCAATCACAAGCTATTTTGGGTTCATTATCTTGCCCAAGATCACTTTGCAATGAAGACTGAAGTGCCAGGGATGGAACCACTGACCTTCTGGTTAGAGTCCTACAATAGGCTGTTATTGTGCAGCATCTATCACCCTGGTGAAAGGCTCCATCTTTATGTGGATATGTATTGAAAGCATCAAACATATTAAGCCTCTGATTTGTTCCCAGAAAACCAACAGGCTTCTTTAGGTGCTCTTCCTACTGACTGCCACCATACTGTACATTTAGCTTCTTGCCATATTGGCTCCAGTCTCAAGCCACTAGGCGGCTGATGAGGCAGGTGACTTGTACTAATGACCAATTCTACAAACTGTCCTCGATTACCTTTTGTACACCTGTACTTGCAGAAATCAGCATAATCTCAGGGAGCTTTGAGAACATGAGCTGTGATGCAGCCGCCATCTACTCTACTGTTTAAATCATGAATTCATTAACTGCTAAATTAAACCTGAACATCTGCAGTTTTACACATGTCAACATATAAGGAATATGCTCTGACAGCAATTAGCATCTTCTACGTTCATTTATTTTTGTCTTGACGTTCTGTTGCTGTATGTCTGCGGCTGTATTTTCATTACATCATTCATTTTCTGAGACAGCAAATTCTAACTACCAGAGCAGATGCTTATGAAACCTCTATTCATTATATTCTTAACCACAGTGTGTTCTTCTTTGTTGTGGCCTGACAATATTGCTGCTTTAACAACTTTCCATCTGGGAATAATGAAAGTTTAATTTTGTCTCTTGTCGTCTTAACGCGTGCCATAATGCACACGCACCACCGTTACTCTTTCATGAGTGTGGAGCAAAACTCTCGCGGCCGCAGCGAGAGTCGCTTCATCTTTATTCTGAATTTCATCAAGAGCGCCTAAATGAAAGCACCAGCTGACAGGGGAAACTGGCAGGCGTTACTGTGAATCCACTCCTTGGGGAATCTCTTATTTTGCTCCCACCACAAATGAACTGACATCTAAGGGAAGAAAAAGAGCCTTGTGCACCAGCAGAGATCGTGACTGGAGAGGGAGGAGTGGTGGCGGCGGTGAGGGGGTATTTTTATGACAACTCGAGGCCTCGGAGGACATTTAACTGGTGCGGCTCACTGTGTGCATCCAGCCTCAGCACCGGCACGTGGCGCAGCATTCTCTCTCTGTGTGCAGGGTGAATTGCCGGGAAATGCCAAGTCAACAATCAATTCAATCAGTTTGTCATTCAGTCAATATTTATCGGTGTGTTAATTAATCACGCGGGTCACAGCTGTCTCATTCACATGCTCATTAACCTACTTCATCTTCAGCGTAATGGAAGCTTAAGCGACTCACTCACGAGCTCACTAATTAACACATTGTGTCTCGTTTGTATTTTATCCACGCAAAAGTGTGGAAACGATCACGTCGTGGTTTCACAGGGGGGTTTATGTGTGGGACTGTTTCTTGGCTGGGAGCAGCGGCTTCCTGGCGTCTCCGCCGGTTTACTTTGGAAAATACAACGTGTTAATTAGTGAGCTTTGGTGGCGCTGGTAGGCGGACTTGTCAAACTATTACCTCGCTCACATAGTAACAGGTGAAGGCACCGAGAGAAAACCTCAACGCACCTGCCACAGAATTTGGCCGAGGCATCACGAGGGAGGAAGTGCTGTGCACGTGGTGCTGTGGGAGGGGCCTTTTTGGAGCTGGTGGCGTCCTGGGCTCCATGATGTCGGTCCTGGGTAAGGCCTCATCTGGGTGGGCGGCTCAGATTGTCCTTCGTCGGCCCAACGTGGCGGTCCTCGCTTACATGGCCCATTACACCAGCACCGCCCACCGGGCCCTCGTCCTTCGTCAGGACCTCACTGGAGGCGCTGCGCTCCTCATTCTCAGAGGAACTTGTGATGGTTGCTGAGCCGCACAAAGAAAAAAAATACGACTTAGTCAAGCAGCCAAAGTGAGAAAATCATTCGGCTGAAATTCCCTTCAACTGCAACAAATCACATGTGCTGGATAAACAATTAAATAAAGTGTTTTATCCCGCTGTTCGCACAAAACCCATCATTCAACGGGTTTTTGTTGTAGTTGTACTTGACGCGCCCTTTGCCTCTATTGTATTTAACTATAAATACAAACTCTATTTATGGAGAAAAAAGTGTCCTATTTTAGGAGAATCAGAGCCACAAGCAACAAAGACAGCAGTGTCCCAGTTTTGACGGGAGGGAGCTGAAGGCTTGAGGCTGAAGTGGCACAGGCAACACAGAGAAACTAGCTGTGGGGTTGTAGGAGACAAGGACTTCAAACTAAGTGATGCTGCATCTACGTTCCCATCAGCATGCAGGAAGGTGTGGCCCCTCATCAGTCATATCTGGGATTTCTGATAAGTGCTTCCACGACGAGTCAATACGAGCTGTTGATGTTTGTTTTTTTTAACTACATTTTTATGCATGGTCAAGTTTTCCTATTAGACACGCTCCGCCTAGTGTAATAACCAATCTGACCCATTTCAATGTGAATAGATATCATTTGAGCAGGAGATTCACAGCAGCAGCAGCAGCAGCTCTCACCTATGATCCCACTGTCCTTGCTCTCCAGGGTGGAGGTGGGGCTCTGAGAGGGAGGCCCATGGCTGCTCCCGGTGAGGGGTCCTTGAGCAGGACCGGGGGCAGGGCTGAGTACAGGGCTGGAGAGGGTTCCACTGGGGCTGGTGCTGGAGCTGCACTGGGGTGAGGGTAGGGGTAAAGGTTGGGGCAGATGTGGGCCTCCAGCACTGGTGCTCAAGGTGGAGGAGGGGCTCTCTGAACAGGGGGAGGTGGTGCTGCAGGTCAGAGTGGAGCTGGGACTTCCCCCCTGGGCAGAGGTGTCACACTGGAGGGAGAGACATATAGATAAATAACTAAACTCAAAATGTGTATAGAGACAAAAAAAAAACACACAAAAAAGAGGAGAGAAATAAGAGAAACACACCTACAAAAAGTTAAGGTCTTTTTTTTAAGAAGAAGAAGTAGTAAATTGACAGTGTCAGTTGCCTACCCCACTGTGCATGACAGTGTTTGCCTCATGCACACTATTTTCCCTGATTGTGACTACGCACGCAGATGGAAAATGATAATTCCAGTTATTTTCATCCTGGCTGTCATTTTCCCAGTTTTGCATAATGACGGCTGCTTGTGCTGAGAACGAAATCACTCGCTGCACCGTACCAACATTCTGCTGTTTGTTCCCCGCACTGGGACAGATTTTCACAAAGACCTAAACGAAATGTGAAAGATAGTTCTCCACACGAGCCAGGATGTATTTGAGGTGTAGAAAGTCCAACCAACAGAGCTTCAGAACGCTCCAGTGAGGATGCTTAGTTCAAATTTCACATCTGATTCTAAATTATGTGCAAGTTCCAGGAAATTGTAAATCTGACGGTGGATGAAAAGCACCATCACAGTGTGAGCTAGTCTCTGGGGACGGGATGCATTCTCCTTTTTTTTTGGAGTTGGCACAGATTGTGTTTTGGATCATAACTTGGAGCAACTGCGTGTTAAAGTTTGACAGTAAAGCAAAAAAACAAAGATAAAACTGATTATTTTCCAAATTGTTCTAATGAATCTCCATGGTATTAAATCTATTGACAAAGAGTAAAGAACCTATTACATATACAACATATTGCAACTTAGAGTAGCCCTGTAATACAACATTAAGCTTATATTAGAAGATTATAGTCAGAGAGGTCTTTATTTACACATTTTTGGGGCTGTTTTATCTTTTTTCCCATTATTTTCTTCTTAGAGGATAAATATGATAAATTACAACAGATATTTGAATTTACTAATGTCTAAGTTAATGTTTATTATGATACTGAAATCCCTCAGAGAACAGAAATTCTTAATAAATGGAAATGTGAGAAGAAAAAATAAAGAATAATTTTTAGTTAAGATATTCTTCTGTGTAGTTTGATCACGTACAATTCAGGTCTCTTCATTACTGATGCAACGTTTCTGCAACACAGGGACTGTAGGGAGACAAGGCCGCTCACTGTTATTCCCTTTGTACCAGAGCCTCATCTATCTTAGCCAGGACAACCCACATTCCTCATATGAACCTCGCTAGCTCTGTGAAACTGACTGAATCTGGAGCTCAGGTGGTGGAATGAGGCTGAGAAAATGGGCCAAGGCTGAGCAATGCAAACGCTCGGAGATGGAGAGACACCAGCACATTGCAATAACTCTCATCTGCAGAGGGGATCAACTAACAGGGCACTGAGTGGAGAAATGGAGCCCCGAGGAAGCTGCAGTAACATAATTAATAACCTTATAAAATATATATCGATCCATTCCTCTAGGGGGGGTTTGAGTGGTCAGATCACACAGTATTTAATGTGGTGTTGCAAAGAACCTTTACTGAGAGATATTTAAATGTTTAAAGGACACATTAAGTGGCAATGGTGGCTAAAAAAAAGAGAGGTCATTTCATAAATCATTCATTGACTTTGTATTTGACTTGACAGCAAAGGGCCAGCGAAATCAATATGCCGCCTTACCTTCTTTTCCCTCCTGTCCTCCATAGGAGAGCTAGCAGTGCCAGGCGTCGCTTCTCCCAATAAGAAGCATAGTCTGGTCATCAGTTCCTGGGTAGAAAGGGAGGAGCCCAGCTGGGGCTCCACGTGGAGGTCTGGGACACACACACACATTCAGGACACTCAGATTAACGGGCTAATAGAAGCACGAGGGGCCCCATGAAACCTCCATCTAACTCATGCTCTGGTTTCCGCTCGCTCAGCACCACTAGTGAACTGTGAGAAATGCATGCAATCCACAGGTCAGCGCCGCCCCAGCTGCTCTGATTATCAATGCACAGACAGTGGCTTTCCAGTCCCTGTTTGGGGCGGCAGCAGCGAGGGGTCGTGTGAGGTTGTGAGTTTGCCTGTGCACACGCCTGCCAGGTGCTCTCAGCGAAGGGGACAGGCCGTGAATTTCAATGAGCCCGGTGTCGACTTTGGAGCAGGGAGAAGGAGTGTCCTGCCCCGGCCTCGGCTCCCGGAGAGATCAGCCTGACACGGGCCATGTGCTGCCTTCTGTTCTGAGGCTGCGACCTCCAACCCAAGCTCCTCCAAGGATCCACACCCACCTCTGCAGAGCGAGGTGAGGCTTCTCAAATCTCTGTGCTTCACCCAGCCTGAGCGTCCCCTGCGTCCTCACACCTCATCTATGTGCTGTCCTCAGCTGAGTAACATGCATACTGAGTAGGCAAATAAACAGGATGACAGGACATCACGGATTACAGGAACAGCTCACTCCCCCTCACAAGAATCTTTGCGTTCAGACATCACATTCATTTCACTGTTGCTGATTCTTTCTCGTTCCTTCTTCCTTGTTCGCCCATCGCCTTTCAAAAGGCGCCGCACTGCATCGCTCTTGTGTTAAACCCAATTGTTTGACAAACACAAGCTGAGCCTTGAGAGGATCAGTCATGAGAGATGTGCATGGTCACTTTTGTTTCCACAAGGTGCCCCAGTTAAAGCCTTTGTCAACACTTCACAGCTTCATCTGCCGCTGAAGACTCGGGCAGGGAGGATGGATGTGTCTTTCAGAGAGGAGGGAGGGGAGAAAACTTTGCATTTAGTCAGCAGAGCACCGAGACCCAATCTGGAGTAACATGAGGACACACTGAATGTCCAGCACAATTCATCAAACCACCTAGCAGTTGCCATTGGAAACGGGAAGCTGAGAGGTGCCTGGCAACCGCGACGGTAGATGCTTCATAAAATCTGTTTAGCCTCAGGGAAGCCTTCTGGTCAACGACACGAAGGAAAGCTGCCGGAGTTGTGGATGTTACATTATTATTACTTTAACCTTAACTGGACGATGAACGTGCAGAGAAGTCGGGGCAAAAACTCGGAGATCAAACAAATGCACTCAATGATACAGCACGGATTACATGGACAACGCTGTCATCGCACATCATTACACATCTGAGAGGACAAACTTAAAGCAAAGCCTTTTAGGTTGCAATTAAGACACGTTCGAACATTCACTTTCTGCTGGATCTCATCGTTCATTCTCGTCTCACCTCTGCCTCATTCATCCTCACTCATCCTTCCTGATCGATACCTGGAAAAAAACAAGACATGCTGCTAAACACACGCCCACACTGCTCCTGTCCTCACCTCTGTGGTCTGTCCTGCCACGGCACGAGGCAAAGACAAGAGGTTCCCTCGCACTGGAAGAGCCCTCCACATACTCAAGCTTCTTTACCCGTCCTTTGGCCACGGCGAAGAGGGAGCGTGGAGAGGGAGGGAGAGCAGGCAGGGTGGGAGGGAGGGAGGGAGGGAGGGAGGGATTGAGGGTGGAGATAGGGAGGGATATGAGAGAGAGAGAGGGGGAAAGATTAAGCCTCCCCAGATGAGATCTGTGGTGCAGAATTTGAATTGTGTCCCAGGAGTATAAAGCAGTATGTACAGAGAGAGAGAGAGAGAGAGAGAGAGAGAGAGAGAGAGAGAGAGAGAGAGAGAGAGAGAGAGAGAGAGAGAGAGACACATGGAAACAGTAAATTCCCTGTACCGTGGGCATTTATCTATAATATATTGACATTGCTAATGTGTGTGTGTGTGTGTGTGTGTGTGTGTGTGAGAGAGAGAGAGATGACAGGGACAGCGGTGCACTTCCATTGATGTGTGTGGGTGTGTCTCAATTTATGCATCCGAGGGTTCTTGGAAGCACAGACTCTTTAGGACCGAAGATCGTTGAGGATGAGATGTTTGCTTTATACTCAAGGTTATTCTGTGTGTGTGATGCTGTGGATAGAAACTCTGTATCGGTCTCCATCCCGCAGTTGGATATTTGATTTGCGACGAGCATCAAAGAAACCCAAAAAACATGACACCGCATATTTTTACTCGCTGTAATTTTCCTCCTCATGTTCGCTCAGTGTACAAGGGAGGAAGCAAAAGGATCACAAGGCAGTGCTGCATGCAGTGAAATGTAATAGCACCTTTTCTTCTGAATGGCTGTACTTGCTACAGGACACTGCCACCTAGTGCTGCGTTTAGGGGGAGTTGCCACAGGTAAACATGGAGTTTGTTTTCTTTTCATGCAACAATAATAAAAGTTTATAATTCAATTCAAAATGTGATGAGATCTTTTGTGATTTTGCCTGTTTTGATAACGTAATAGTAAAGTGCACAGGGATATTTTGGGCTTAGTTTAATGAAAGGATCAAATATTAATGTAGCATCGTAGGAAAATCTAAATGACGGTCTAAAAGGATTTTGGGTTATTAATGCTCTCCAATCATGTGTTTTACTTATTGCTGCTTTAGTTGGAATTTTTTAATTATGCATGTGCGGAGTCTGAAACACAGAAAGCTGCTTTCACATTCATCTGCTGAAGGAGGAAGGTTTCGTACAAGTGTCCTTCTTGTGACATCACAGCTGGAGAAAAGTCATGGTTCAGTGTGCAACCGACACAAGTGGGGCATGGAAACCTGAGACCTTCAGTTCACACTGAGACACTGAGACTTTGCTGTGATATAGGAACCCTAACATTTGCCAAACAAAATAAAACATTTATATATTCATAGATTGAGGATTTTCCAATTAGCGAGAGGAAACCTTTAAACCTTTTTCTTAGAGGTTATGCTTTCACCACAGTCCGTTTATTTCTTGGTTGGTTTATTTGTTTGTAAGCAGGATTATGCAAACACTACTCAACTGATTTCCATGAACTTGTGAAGGGTTGGTGCTTGACCGGCATGACCCCAGAAAGAACACATCACATTTTGGTGTGGATCCAGATCAGGGGGCTAATCCAGGATTTATTTTACACTTTATTTAACATCGCGAGATTTTTTGTTGTTGTTGTTGATATTTTCACTGATTTCCCAGAGAATCAATATTTGGATCTTAATGAGAAAAAAACCCAGACATGTTTAGGGGACTGATTTCTATAAGTTTGTGTGATTTAGTGCAGATTGATTGAATATGATTTAAAGTAATAGTACAGTTGGGCCTTTTGTTAGTAAGATTATTCTTAGATCAGCGTAGAAATGGAAACGCCACGTGACAAATGTTTGGCGCAGGAATCAAATGAGAAATGCTCGGCGTACATTACAATCTGTTGGAATTCCAATTCACAGCTTTCATTGTGAAATGAAAGCATCGGGGCAAACGTGTACTACAGGACATGTGATGCATATGACAGCAGGTTGTTTTAAGAACCAGCCGCATTAGGTTTATTTTGCACAGATGGTTTTTTTTTTATCACAAGTTAATAGATTTTTTTCTTCCTAATAGAACATCTCGAATCCGACCTAGCTAATTGGGGTTCCTTGCCTTAAGTTATCTTGTTCAATCATTTACTCTGACAATCTGTCACATGTTCTCGGGCCCTGAGGGTACACGGTCCGGGAGCTCTTGTGTTTTCTGTCACATGTATGAAACAGCTGAACGCTCAGAAGCTCCCTGTTAATCAAGGCAAACCCATGAAAGCATTCTGCTATTTTTTGCAGCTACTCCCCACTGTGCACTGCTTCTCCTCATTCTCACTTGTTCATGCTGAAACCAGGCTTTGTTTGCATCGCTCTCTGCATTTCAGATCAACCCACCTTGGAGCCTAATGCAGGAGTGAGAGGGGGCCATGTCGGCCTGGCGAGGGAGAAGAGGTGAGGACGGCAAAGAGATGGACGCACCCCTGGTCAGTCTCATTTGTTTTACGGAGCTGTCGGCGTAGCTGCCGTCGTGCTCCTGGTGGCGTCTGGCATGTCCGGCGCCGCTGACCCTCTGCAGGGTGCTGTGAGTGTGCACCTCAACACCTAAGTGGGAAAACAAAAGTAGAGAACAGGTGGAGAAGAGCAGGTGTTATGGTTGAGGAAGCATTATTTACAAAAGCCTCGACATGGTTAAGAAGAACTGTGGCTGAACAGCAGCTTTAACATATGTCTCACATAAGGCTGCGACAGAGCAGACATATCTTGTCTTGGAGGCATGTTGCAGAATGAAGTGATGGAAAGTTGGCAACGACAGAGCATCTATTTTAAGGGAAAGGGATCAGATTCAATAATGAAGCTGCACTTGTAATACTTTGATTTAATACTTTAATCTTATTGCAGACATTAAACCTGATCCTGTGTCTTCAAAGCAGGCGATTACAGAGACCTACTTGTTTACCAGATCATATATTATATTCATATATCAACAGATTTTATTTACTTCTTCTACCTTAATATCACATGTATCATGTACAATATGTAATTATTAATCATATCCACCATGTCACCTTAAAACAATGTGTAGTAACAATCATATTTATCATACCACAAATACACTGTGCAACATTCATATTATTTATTATTTATTATCTCTATGAGTCACTTTACGGCTTTTGTACCCTTTTTACACCATCGTTACTTCAACTTGTGTTATATTCGATCAAAGAACTTTATTTTATACTTCTTATATTTATATTTTATTATGAAGTTGTTTATCTTTTATATCTGTGCATTTCCCTTTGAGAATCTTTATAACAAGCTGACACATTTGCTAATTTGCTTGCAGAATGAATCTTAACAGTTTGTTTTTTGTGAGAAAAAACAAGGAGTCGGAGCAGCGCTACCTTGTTTTACAAACACACATAACAAACTGTTGCCTTGTTCATGAAAGTGCAAAGAGATCAGTGCTTGAAAACTTTTAATGATCCTATTTGAAGAAGCGTTATCGCTCTGCGAATGATCAGAGCCATAAAAAAAGCAACGTAAACACACTATATCTTTTTAATGAGACTGACACAGTTCTCTATCTTCCTCTATGTTCTCACCCAGAAGCAGCGCGTCATGAAATATTAATGGACAACATGGTTGCTCTAATACTGAGCTCTGCTGCTTCTGCTCGTCTGTCTCCACTGCGCAGTCTGAAATCTGCTCTGTGCCGCAGCAAGTTGACACGCTCAAGACACAAACTCACAGTTGACAGGACGACGTTCCAGTTGGTTCAGGTCACATTCGCCGAACATCCAGCTTGTTTACAGCAGATGCCACGCACTTCATGTCAGAGAGCACAGATTGTTCTCGTTCATTCACAAATTCCTTGTGACATCCAGAAGGTTTTTGGTGTTTTAGTAGGTCAGGATGTTTGCCTGACCCACTCTAACTTTGCCTGACACACTTTAAATGTAAGCAGCGGGACACTGTGCGAAGGACAGAACACGCTGGTGAATTAGGCTAATTGAAATGGCTCTACTTGTATCACCCAAGAGAAGAGAACCGGAATATTTCCATGAAACAATGCAAGACCTGCGTGTGACAACATCAGATACATCTCCACATGCACATATGACAGATCAGGGGACAGCACATGTATCCCTTATGCTGATAAAAGCAGAGATGACATGTTATTAAAGCAACAAATACACAGAGACACGATGCACAGGTAGATTTAGTTGCTCTTTTCTCACCTGAATGTCTCTGGCTCTTCTTTTCTCCACGCTTTCCTCCTCCCTCTCTCCTGTTTCCAAACACCGCTCTGAACATCACTGTAGCTGCTGCTTCACTGTCTGTGGAGGGACCATAATCAACATGTCCATTTGATTTCAGGCAACATTACACCAGCTCTTACCTCTCAATTCGTCTGCTGGAGGAGCTGAGTTTAATTGAAATGAGACCTTAATGAGATTTTGTTTTTACATGAAACTGTTCACAGATAAAACATGATGAAGAGTAAACTCACCAAGTCGTCTTGGATGGTTTCACGGGGTTCTCGTTAATCCACAGGACGCCGGAGGAAAGGCTTCTGTGCAGCTCCTCAGTCACACAGTGAGGCACGAGGAGGCGGTGACGTGCATCGTGCACACGCGTGCATGTCCACATTTGATGTAGGTCTCTCCTCTATTAGCCTCAATCATAATAATGACTAACAGATGTCTTAATTAATTTTGCTGTGATAGGCTATCATGTTATATCATGTCACTTTAGGCCCATGTATCAAACATGGTACCCTATACTGGGGATATTTGTGCAAAGCCCCAAAAATGATCATTGTTTAGTATTTAAATATGTTATAAAGTCACACATTGTTTAAGTATCTAACTAAACAAATGAAAGATCAGGCTAATAGTTCATACTGGATGGTGGAAGTGTTATTATCTATATAGGCTACGGTTTTGTAACATTGCCACATTGGTGCAAAAACCAGTAGTAGCAGCAACAAAGTATGATAAAGAGCAAGACTTCACAGCACAGAGCTCTGAATCACAGTTATATATAAATTATACATAAGCAGGGAAAAGAAAACGTAGAATAAATATACAATAGATTGAAATGGAAAATACGGATGTACAGTGCAAAACCTAAGGCCAGATTGCATAAAGGTTTGTAGCCTGATATTAGTTATTAAAAAGATTCCAAACAATAATGCAGTTTCCTTATATTTGCGAGCAATATAAGCTTTGAGTATGATCACTCAAGACTAGAAAAGCGCTATATAAATACAAAACCATTTACCATTTACCAAGTGCAGAATTATAACAATAAATGCATATATTCAATATTTAAATAATTTTAACTTAACTTAAAATAAATCAAACCAACACATTCTCATTACTCTACATACATTTAATATAAATAAACAAAGGTTGTATTCATTCATTCATACATTTTTGTTTATTTCAAACATGAATATAAAAAAAGAAAAATTATACAAACAAGTGAAAAAATAAACAGAAACAGTGATGAGGGAAAAAAAGAATCAAACTCATTGAGTTAATCTACAGATTCGAAAAGGAGAAGTACAAACCTATTTAATGTCACCCTTCTCCATAAGTTATTAATTAATAATGATGTTATACTTAGCCAGCTTCCTATATATCTATAAATATGCTGTTTACCTGCACTCTATATGTTATATAATGTACAAAAAAATTAGGTCATAATAAAAGCAGTATAAATAGTCAAAATAAAGCTATATATATATATATCTTTTTTTTATGTACATACAAACTCATACACCGACAGACCAAAAAGTTGCATTGTTATGTATAGCCTAAAGAGAGGAAGACAAACTAAGGTACAATGAATAGCAAGTGACCAAATAAAGAAACAATTAAAGAAATAGAAATTATTGTTTGTAAAGAAAAAAATGGAAATATAGATTCAGAGGTTCATGACTTTGTGAACTAGTTCACGTCATCTCCACTAGGGGGAGGCAGATGAACTTCCTTCTTCCTCCTCAAGGGGGCGAACATGAGCCACAACCTATTTAAAGAAGAAGCTCGGGTCTCCTCGTTCTTTACTTCAGCGGACACGTGTGAGCGGAGGGAATCGAACACGTCCTCACTTCATAAAACCGAACATCATCATGGGCTCCAGCGTGCGTCCCGACAGGTTTTATCGTAAGTATTTAACTTCACCACATCAGGAGAACAACGCGACGTTAACGACGCGGTGACGGAGTTTGAGCCTCGGTCTGTGGACACGTGTGAATTAGCCGGACCCGTTTAAATCAGCGTCGGAATCCGTTTTACGACGCGTAACCTTCGGGAATACCAGCGTTGCTCTGTTAGCGGTTAAGTTGGCAACACGTGGAACCAAGTGAAATGTCATTAAAGTGTTTTTTTTCGGGCAAATAAACGCGTTACAACATGTTAACGCTAGCATAGCCTGGGTAGCTACGTTGCTAGCACGCCCTGCTTCAGCTAGCCTCGATGCTAACAGGAGGATTGTAGCCATCATTAAATGTTCGTATGTCCCAGTTTCTGGGGTAAACAAAGGAGTGGATGTTAAATTCATCACTGAATCATTTGACTTCACTTCGCTTTCAATGTGGGGTTCAGTGATGTTAACGTTAGTCACGTGGATTTAATGCAGCAATAGAAGCTAAAATACAAGTTAAAAATGTATTGTTTTCTTCGGTAATCCTTAGTCCAGTCCATCCCGGGTTACTCTCTAGCGTGTCCTGGTATTTAAATGTTAATATTCAGCCCTATACTGAAGAATAAGCAGATTAGAGTCAGTAACTAATGGTTGATCGATCAATCATCTGAGAATAAGATGGTCGCTGTCACAATTATTAGTTACAGCTCTAATCTGCTAATTCATCAGTACAGGGCTGCAGATTAACTTTTTAATTCTGAGACAAAATAGTTACTAATCCAGGATTGACTGGACTAAAGATTTGAAAGTTAATATTCAGCCCGGTGCTGATGAATAAGCAGATTAGAGCTGTAACTAATAGTTAAATCTATCATGTGAGAATTGGATAGATTACATTCGCAGGATAAAACCAGTAAAATGCGATGGATTTGAGTTCAATGCGGTTTTGTACCATATATGGAGCTCTAGAAAATAAACAATCCTCTTCTGCATCCCCCCCCCAGTGGATCAAATGCCTTTTGTTGGACACCTGTCTGATCCTGATGGAGGATGATGATGACGACGGTGTCTGATCTTCTGAAGAATGTCCTGCAACTAACAGTCTGCAGTTACTGCAGTGTGACTGCTAGAGGAAATGGGTCTGAAAGGACTTCCTGTCTACGTCAGCGCTGTTTGAGAAGGTAAAAGACTGTAACCTCTTGTTTTGTGCATGTGACGTTCTTACTGTAAAGCCTTTTTCACAAGCTGCATCTTTGACAGCCTGGACTCTCTGACGTGAGAGATACTGGGTTTTAAAATTTCAGATGCAATATTAAATGTCCCCGCGCTTTCTGCTCGCCTCTTTTCCATGGCGTCTCGGATTGAAGAGGGGAGGATAAATCATAAACTAATATCTACAGTGTCGTAGCTGTCATTGATCACCGCCAGTGTAACTGAGTATGAAACCAAATGTCTGCATGTTAAAGAGATAACTTGGTTTAAACCTGAATGTTTTTTTCCTCTTCCAGTCTTGGGGTTTAAATTTAGGAAGATTAAACCACACGAGATGTTGCAGCAGCTGTGAAAGACCCAGTCGTAGGAAGTGCTCGTGCTTTACAGGTGAGCACCACTGTGTTTAATTGAGTCGTTTTTGCATCCACTGATAGCCCTTAAGTGAGTTTCATTGGCTTAAGGGTTTGCATAGTGATGCTAAACTAAATCTTCTTCATACTTCCTGACTGCTCCATTATATAGCAGCACAGATTGAATTGAGGAATACATTCAAGCTTGTTGGCCATGAACCAGGCTCAGATTCATAGATTCCAGCTGATGCTCCTGCTTTTAGAGCAGTGAAATGTCTAGAATCCTGTCAAGTTAATGTCTGTTTGGTTCACACAGTCATCAGTTCTTTTAGTGTTAAACAAAGTATATAAAGGCTTATTACATGTTATGTTGTCTAGTTGAGAATTGGAGGCACATACTTGTTGCAGTATCAAAGTGCTGTGTTGTATCTGACAGGTTTTAATTCTCTTTCAGGTGAGACACTGGGCTCCTGATGGAAAATGGTACATCGTCCTCCTGAAACTTACTAAATGTGATATTGTCTTACAAATAATGCATCATGAATCTACACTCTACTCCAATTTAAGAAATAAAATGCTTTTCAACTCCATCTCTGCATTTTTACTTTTTTAAAACTTGTTTGCTATGTTGAACCTATGAATACTGCATGGTGGTGACAAACTATCCAACTATCAGCATCTTCAGCTACTCTGGTTAGTTTAACAATCATACAGATTAGTGAGGGATTAAAACTTTGAATACCAGTTAAGTGGTACTGAAGGGATTAAAGCAAGTGAAAAAATAACCAGGCCTTTCTCAGGCTTCAGTGAACTCATCAACTACTTAGTTAAGATGGATAGCCTTTAAGAGATACAAAGATTTTTGTATTGAAACTTTATTACACGTCAATTAAATGTAAAACACTTAAATGTTACAGTGAACATGAAACAATGTGGGGACATAATATAATGGCACAAGTCTAAAAATATTGCCTATGCAAGTTCAGGCTGAATCTTTTTTCTAAAGTCATGGTCGGGAAGCCTGTAAAAAGTCTAGGAAAATCCTTAAGTTTCAAATCGATATACACATTTCAAAACATTAAAATTCAGTGCATCTTCTACTTCATGGAAAACTGTCGATGCCCTTGATGCACAAAATTGAAATCAAATACCGGGGGATTTAACCTTGAGGGGCTGCTGAAGAGGGTGCACACTAGATTATAAACGTCAAGTTGTTTACCACCGATCCTCCGTCCTTTTTAGTAAGAAGCGGTACCTCTCTAGAAAAACAACTTTAGCTTGACCACATCATCCAGTGTTTTGAAACCAGGAGCGAGCTCGTAGGCCTGATCAGGGAGGAACCCCCCGATGAAGAGACATTGACCTTGGGAGGATCAGATACTATTCATCAGTCTTTTCATCACCGTGGTAATGTCGGTACTCTGGCTTGAGCTCCCACGTGTTCTTGTGTGTTCCCTTCACGTTGTAGTTGCCAATATCTCGTAAGATTTCCTTCAAGTAGCTCTGCGAGAAGAAAAAGACAAAAGGTTAATTTCAGGTTAATAAAAACGTACAACAAACGCATGTAGTGCATAATATCTATTCAGAATTTCCTCTTGTTTGAAACCAGTCGGTAGTTCTGTTGTCTTACCACAGGCTGTTTGGTGATATCCACCAGGTCCTTGATGTTGTAGAACTGGTGCTTCTCAAAAGCAGAAAACAACATGTCCAACACCTGCTGTTTGTCTGCTCTTGCTCTCTTGCCCTCTTCCTTCTTTTTCCGGTCATACTCGAGCTGAAGAGAAGAAACATGAACATAATTGCTTGAGATTGGTAATTCATTCCTCAGGTTGTTAATAATATGCTTAGCAGTAATTCATAATATATATATATAATTCAATTACAAGTCAATTCATTAAAAAACTTGACAATCCTATAGAGTATTTGTTTCTTACATTGTAAGCGTGGTTGGCCACAGGTTTGTAGTTGCTGGTGACAGCCTTGTCCAACTGTTGCGACAGCCTGGTTGGCTTAGAGGACTCTTCTATTTGTATCCTGTAACACAATAAGAAATGTTCATATATATGACAACAAATACTGTTTCCACACCTGTACAATATAATTCAATGTGATACAAAAAGCTCTGCAATTAATACTATATTATACAATCATACTTAGCATCTTAAATTTCAATTTAGAAGGTCAATATTAAAAAAAACTGTTTAGCCTTTAAATCTTGAGATATTGAATGTATGTATGTATGTATATATATATATATATATTTGAAGTCAGAGAATAAACATGTTTTGATAAGATGTCACCATATTTTCTGTATTGTTACTCTGTAAAATAAACAAGATTAAACAATGACATTAAGATGTCCACGTACATGTAGACTTGAAATAACCTCTCACCTCTTCAGCCTCATGTAACTTTCACTAACAGAAGGTCTGCACTCGGCTCTCTGCACTACCACTCCCTCCAAGGCTATTTTATCTGGAAAAGAGCAGAGTAGGTTAAAAGAATAGTTCAATAGAAACTTTAAGTCCCAATGCGCTTTTTAGTGCATGTTTGTTTCATTGGTATCTGAATGGAGGATGAGTGTTTGAATGTGTAAGTGAACAATGGGCAATTTATTATGAGAGAAAAAACAATACACCTCAGATACAAAGGCTTCCGAGTTTATGAATCAGGTTTAGTCAGAGCTCTCTCTTTTAAAGTAGAAATCATAATAACAGCTCTATGAAGCCGCTACACTTCATGTTCTCACATACAGCCCCCCCCCAGGTAATTCCAGGAGTTCAATGCATGTCTGAAAATTATGTGACCTAATGATCTAAATACACTGAACAGGTAAAAGAAGAAATCCCTGATTCTTAAACAACTCACTGAAGAACCACTCGATCACATCACAGAGTCTTGGCTTATTTATATAGAGTGGTTAGAAGGAAGCTTAGCTCCAATGAACATTTCCAGTAGAGATACAGACTAACATTACTGACAGTTGAAGCCATCATCCTGAGCAGGTAGAGCTGTGCTCACCCCCAACTCATCTCACTGGAACCATGTTTCCAGCTTCCAGTCAGGGTGGTGCAAACTAAGATAAGACTTTTGGTACCAAGTCATCCTCCAAAGCATGTGTATGGGTCACTGTTGTGATACTACAACCTGCCATTTTATGAAAAAAGATTGCACACTCAGTGTGTTTGATTCCCAGTGGTGCAGTTTTGTCACTCACAGGCGATGTGGAGGACTCACCTGGACCTGCCCCTGCCCCTGAGCTGCTGCCATCAGATCTCTCTTCTGACTGGCCTACAGGAAGGGAGGGAGGGATGGTGAACATGAAAATAAAGGGGGTGGAAGACGGAGGGAGGAGGGGATCGAACATTAAGAACCACAACTAGGGTTTAGTCGCACACGAAAAGGTTTAATCACACAGAGCCACTCTGTGTACTTATGATTATACACATGAGCGCAGGAGCAAAGCAAGCATGCCCTTAAAAACAAGCCAGTGCAGACACCCTGCCCCACCACGAACACACATCCACAACAGGGCTGCACAAATACCACACGTATTGTTTGAAACAGAGTAAAACACTGTATGTTTGCAATGCATTTCTCCAGTGTAAAGTTAAATAGTAAACAGTTTAGCAATAATTACCTCTCTTCTCTTTCAGCAGCTGCCTTGGGCAGGTCTCCATTCAAAATAATTCATTTCTAGTTGTATTTATTGACATAAAAAATACTAATGTTGCCATTTCTACTGTGCAGCCCTAAAGAGCAAAGCACATACACACTCACACAATGATGTCCCAATGTAAGCACACTAGCGCAAGCTCACCAGCACCCATAGCAACACAATGTCAGAATTACTTTCAGGAGGCAGACAAGGCTGTTGAAATTCAAACCAAACCAAAGACACCCATGCACAAATTAAATCATCACCATACTGGGAATGATTTGTGTTGATATTGATCTAGTCTATGTTAAATCAATTCTAAATCAAGCCATAGATTCCTGATCATTTACTCAATCTGCTGAAGTAGCATGACAGCGGATTGAAAAGGTCAAACCACAACGAATGACTGACAAGTGATTAAAAACAAACTCAAATACACACAGAGACAGAAACACATAAACATATTTCCAACAGACCAGCTTGCGACTATTTTTCATTGAGTCTGTATGTTGTCTGTTATGTACAGTGCATCCGTACTCTGTTAGGACAGAGGGGAACTTCACAACACAGGAAAAAGTGTACCCACAGTTCCCAGAACTAGGACAAGCAGGGCAGACGGGGGGGGGGGGGGGGGGGGGGGGGAACGACACTGTGCATGAAAAGACAGCAAGCAGCACAAACAGCAGCGGGATAGATGCCTCCACTACCTGACAACACACAACTTACCTCTGGGCTCTAGAACAAACAGGTTAGTAATATAACACTAACGTACACTCGGCATCCTCTTGTATTGAGATGAGGGACTCACCTGACGGATTCTCAGAGTAGACCGCCAACAATTGACCTCCCACCGACTGCATGGTGAACGGGTGCTCGCGGGGCACAGACGCCGTCTTGGCTTCTATACCCTCAATCACCGTCAGCTCTTCATTCAGAGTAAAACTCACCTGAGGAGGAGCAGCGTCATTTAGGCTTTTACAGGAAATGTTTTTTACTTTTGATCTGTTATCCTACAGCGATATAACAGGCCCAAAACACTCATGTATGCTATTAATAACGGCTCCAAACATCTTTCAGCGTTGATGAATTGTTTCTCCTTTCACTTGCCTCTGCTTTTCCTTGGTTTCCTTTCCTGGGGGAGAAAGATAATGAGGACAATAAGAATAACAGGTCATAATAATCTATCTAAAATGCATCAGTAACACTACAACAAATTGACCCTGCATCAGGACAAACCATATTTCAATTTTCAAGCACGTAAGCACTGACTTCTGCTATTTCACCGATGCTCAGTGGTTTAACCTACTTGGAGATGCGGAGTTTCCCGACGTCGCCTCTGCCAGAAGCTTTTGCCCATTGCTGAGAGAGGTATTTGGGCACCTGCGTGAATAAAGATGGGTTTATTTTACGAGAGGCGATTTCACAGCTTTCACTAAAGGACACAACAAGGGCGACTGTGTCTGAGTTGAATCACACAACTGACAGAATTTATAAAAAAAAAAACATAGTTGTCCAATATAGTGTCACTTTCTGCAGGTACAGCTTTTGCACAAAACACTCATCCAGGAGGCAGGTGTATGATAATTTTTCCATCTTCAAGAAGGTTATGTTTTCATCTGCGTTTGTTTGCAAATTAGATGGATCATGCAAAAACTGTAGGATTTAAATGTGGTTTCTTAGGAGGTGTAGGCTTTTTTAGCCATTGTATGGTAACAAATAAGGCTATAAAACTGTAAACTACCACCTATGTGTAGGTGAGAAACGAAATGTGGACTTAGCTATAAGGCTTGTTCTAAATCTAAGGAGAATGTTGGGCCCTGGCGCAGGTATCAGCAGGTTACAATCTGTGGCAGCACCATTATAACCCCAATATTTTCATAGGAAGAGCTAAACATCTCCACATGAATAGATATTTAAATGTAGTGAAATGCAGTATTAATTATTATTTTCTGCTTTGGCCCCTCATAACCACTTCATATTAAACTGAAGTGATTCAAGGAGCAGAATCAAACTATTGTAATAAATTGTCAAACCTTATTTATTTATTATTTAGATTTTTTCAAATCCCTTCCAATTCAAGTAAAAGAGAAATTGGACCTCATTGTAAATTCCTCAGCTTCCCAATGCGGAAACCTTTTATTTTGAGAACATAAACACAGGAGCTGAGTTCGCCTCCATAACGAAAACACGTCCCTCGGCTGTGTTAACTATTACTTCACGTGTATTCACCGCGACAGCTGCAGACTCACCGGACTCCTGTCAGATCACCGGTAACGCGGCACCACAGTAACTTTACACAGAGGGTTTATCACCAGCTCCACCGTTTAGCTAACCGTGATCCTGCGTTAGCCACAACGCACGGATCCATTCGCTCGTAGCGACATGCTAAGCTACGTGCCTGTTAGCCTCAGCTGCGTTTTTAACAGACCCTGCAATTCGATTAGATCCATTCCATTAGAAATACACGAACACGCACCTTCACAAGCCAAACCCCCGTGTTCTGTTTGGCCCCAGTTAAATCCACTTCTCCCTTTTCCGACATGTTTTAAACAGACGCTTTGTGAGAGCTCGTCAACACAACCACACACGCATGCGTACAATGTACTATGGCGGCCCTGGAGGGACAATCGGCTTTTGTCTCGCCCAAACGCACATTAAAAAGCAACGAAGAGTTACTTGATGCTTAAAAGTTACATTTATTATAACTTTATAACATGTTTCAAGAATAACTAATTTACGTTCGTTTAATTTCACAGTAATTGACCATTGATCCTATTTCAATTATTTGGTTAATTGGACTTGGACCCAGATAAGCCACATAATATTGATAAATAGATAAATCAGTTATTAACTTTTTTGTAAAATCTCACTCTACTGCAGCAGCACTAGTAACAGTGTTTGTTGCAGGTCTGACAAAAAATACACAAAATGATTCAAGAGCAATCCACTAGTTATTTTTATACAGTCTATGGTTATTTCTTAGATGTAATTAATCTGTTAATTTATAGGTTTATTCATATCTCCCAACCCAAGCAACACTTTCTTTTAACTAAAATTGCTGCCTAGATATGAGATTTAAGACTTAATTTAATGCATATATCATAAAGAAAATAAGACACAGGTAGAAAAAAACAAAAAACAAAATGTTTAATCACTTTAAAATAGAGCAAAGAAAATTAAGTTCATTGATATGACACATGAAAGACTGCAACGCTACAAAGTATGTATCACAGATTACTGAATCCAAATGTTAAAAGATTACCTGATTTCACTGAATATCATCACAAGAAAAGCGCACATCTTTTAATATTCACTTCCATATCATTAGACCTGAAACAGTGTCTCCTGAACAAAAACAAGCTTCACTGGCTGCAGCTTTACAGCAGCTTGAATCTGTTTGAGGCATTTTCCAGTCCAGTCATGTCATATAGTTTGTTCTATCAAGTTTAGTTGACCTCATATACCAACACAAAATGAAACCTCACAGAACTGCATCTGTAGAGACAGTCTACTGTATGTTGTAAAAAACTCTGTATGAAAATGTCACCAGCTGGACTGTGGCTGCAGGTCTGCACATTTAAACGCAGCACATTCTTGACTGTTTACAGGAACATTCGGTCCTTGCTGTGGGAGAAACGCGTGTTCAGCTCCTGAGATTTCTTCAGCAGCCGCTGCTTTTGGGCCTCGTCGAAGCGATTCACCTGCAGATCCTCGTCCCGATCAAACGCCCTCCTCTCCACTGGCTTGTCAGCCTTCTCCTTCGCTTTTACCTTCATCTTCTTTGAGTGCAATGTCATCAGAGACTCCGCACGCTTAGACTCCTGTAACAGGGAGTGGGGTCATTTATTATGTACAGAGACATTCAGAAAAAAGGAATAATGAGGTAAAAGCACTTACGTTATACTTTGATACTGTCTCTGCCATTTTTAAGTCCTTCTGGGGGACTTGTGGGACACTGTCTTTCTCCTCCTCCTCACCCTTCTTCTTTTTCTCGATGCGTTCCTATCAGACAAGAACAGACCAACGAAAGTAAAGTCATATATAAAGGCTCCAAGATGCTTGATAAAAATGACAGATAATTCTATAGAGATAAGTGGTTTTACCCTGGCCTTGCGCTCCCTGTCTGCTGGTGTATCTGTCCACATGGTGCGATCTTTGTTCTCCGGACCTGATTTCTTCTTGAAAGTTCGAGCACCTAAGCCAATGTGCTGCAGTTCTGGTGGGAGCTCTGTCATCCATGTTTCTCTGGAAACTACCTCAGGAGTGTCCTGCTTACACAGAAACACGCAGGAATGAATTCATACTGCAGAGGAAGAAAACCTTAGAAGAAACAGGGACATTGTAGCTCTAGACATTTTGCGTAAATAATGTTTTAAATATTATGTTTTTTTCAAGCCAAGTGGCCAGTCTGTTGTTTTTAAACTGTAGCATTTGTACAGTCTAGACTATGCAAATAAGATTAACATTAAGATTCCTTTATTGGTAAATACAATTAGCGGAAGAAAATGAGGACTCACGTCTCCAGTGAGCTTATCTTTCATCCTTTGTGCTCTGCGCTCAAAGTCCTGAGCCACAGAGTCCCTGATAGGCCCTTTGGTTGGCATGGGTCCAATCACTTCCTCTTCCTCTCCCTCGCTGCTGGAGGACTGAGCCTGGTAGCCAGGGGGTAGGGCAGGACCCTCACCATCTCCACCATCATCATCATTCTCATCCTTATCATATGCTGCTCTGCGAAACCCGGGAGGCAAAGCTGGTCCCAGCAGAGGCAGCCTGAGGGAGCACAATGAAGTCTTTATTTACACGGTTACCCTCAACTACTTCTTGTCACTTCTTAGAATTCACAGTAAGAAAATATAAAATGTGTTAATTTACCTCTCTGGTGAACTGTGTGTTTTCTTAAATCCTGGTGGGAGAGCTGGTCCAAAGAAATCGTCATCGTCAACATCTTTTGTCTTTGTTTTCTCTGCCCTGTTCAAAAGACACATGGTACTTTTCAGTTTGTTGATACTTTTAATTCTTTGGTACTATTTTCTTTTCAATCGTAATTACAAAAATACAGATCAGTTTCAAACCATTAATCTGAACAACTTTTGGGTTGCCAGGTTGTGGTAAATCCACTTCTTGCACTTGTCTTTCAATGAAACTCTCTATGTCTCTTCTTGATAAGGAACATTTACTTATACACTGCTTAATAACATTTATAACTGCAGTCACATTGTGGTACAACTATTAATGTACCTATAAGCAGAGTCTGACTCGGTGCTGACACACACAATTTAAAATGTTGATGGTAAAAGCTGTTTTTGTTACTTTGGAAGTTTAACATTCTGTTCTTTGAACAAGGACTCATATATATATACACACGATGATTATGTTGATTAGCTGGTGTATAATCAACTTATTGTTGCAACTCTAGTCGTGGAGTATCCAATTTCTACTGAGCCATTAGCAAAAGCGAAAATGTTAATAATTCAGAGGTTCTGCAATGCATCAGGTGTGCAGTTGTAATGGACAATCTATAAACTGCATTAACAAACAGTTGACATGAGTATTTCGTCCTTTTCCAGAGGGCAGCAGGTCAAACTGTCCATCCATCCGCGTCCCTGGTGAATTAAAGAGCTAAAAGAGTGGCAACACAGAAGCTGTTGTTATTAATGGCTACAGCAGATCTATAAAGCAAAGATCAACTATGTATTATCCATCAATAAGCCCACTGGTGGTGGCTCTGTGTGTAACATGCACTGGTGAACCCACTGTGCAGGTCCGTCTCCAGCTGAGTGTCCTGTCTTGGCTCTTTTCACCGACACCTCCGGCTCACTCTCATCCGACGAGCTCGACGGTTCCCCCCGCTTGTATCCCGGAGGCAGAGCGGGACCGGCGACTGCACAATTCAGGAGGAAATCAGCTGAGCACCGAGGTAAACACTTCCAGACACAAAGTAAAGTGACCGAAACAACATTTAACCCGAGGTGAGGTTGTGTTTGCTCTCATACTCACATCCATCGTCACTGTCTGAGTCCAAGTCGCTTTCTCCCCCGAACCTCAGGAGCGGAGCCGGTCCGATTAAGTCATCATCCGACATATTTAATATACAACTTTATATGTGTGTAACTTATACAACGTAGCTTCGTTAACGTCTGATAGAACAATGAAGGAGGAACCATGGATGTGTGAAGAGATTTGACCTTTCACACCGGAAGTAAACACTGAGCATCTTCCATCAACTTGCCGGAGGGGAAGTCACAATAAAACAGGAAGTCAGACACAAGAATAAAAGCAAAAATAGGGTCAGTATTTTAATTTATAGTCCCCTACACTGTTCTAAATATCTTTTATTCAGATATTTTGAGGCAATTTTGTTTCATTATAACATGAGGGTGATTTCTAATTAAGAAACAAAAATGTTTGTTAATGATTGTGTCTTATGTGAGCTTGAGGCAAATAGCTTTTTCACAACAAATTACAACGGTAACATGTTAAAATATGAGCAGAATAATATTTTATAACAGTTAACATATATACTGTAAGTAACTGTAATGGAGTCTTTTTTCACAGTTGTTTACTTTTCAAACCTCTTTTATTTTGAAGTTGTCCGGAGCTGATCTCCTGTGTCCCGTCATGTCGCAGGAGCGGAAGCATCTCGTCGTCCAGTCGACCTGAGCAGAAGATCAGTTGTGACTGAGTGAGGAGATTAAACCGCCATGTTTTGAAACAGACTGTCGATTTAAACCTTTTGTAAAATGGGTAAAAGGGACAAAGGAGACCGCGGTGAGTTGCTAATGCTACCTTTTAAAACCCCATGCTAAGCTAGCTGTTAGCTTCAGTAGCCGTGAGACAGGGACAGGAGCTTAAAGCCTCGATTGATGGTTTCTTGAAACTCACATTTCCCTGCTCTGTGATAACTGTACACTGGCAGCACTTGGAGTCTTTGAACGCATCATTTAATTTGCGTGTTGATGAGATGCCGCAGTTGCAGTGAGAGGACAGTTCAGGGTTTGCTTATTTCCTCTTGCTAAATTACACAACATTCATTTCTCATAACAAGATCTGTGACGATATGTGTGTTTTATTCTTGTATTAGCATGAATTGAAATGCAGAGATGATACACTAATATAAATCCATGTGTAACGCAGCATCTTTTTGCACACAAACACTCAGAGACTTGAACTTAACATCATGTTAATCATCATACATAGAATAAAACGAGAAATAGTCAGAGCAGAAGAGTTGTAGTCAAAGGACACATAATCTGTTTTTTAATGCATCCCCAGAAGTGTGTTTGAAATCCTAATATGAGAAAAAATATCAGATGGACACAGTTCTGTGTTGTTACTGAGAACGATTTCTAACTCTTGCAGAGTCCAAAAAGTCCAAGAAGCGTTTCCACGATGAGGAAGACGATGAGGACGAGGCCGGGGGCAGCGAGTCTCAGGAGGCCATACCCGCTGCCGCAGGGAAACAAGTGGACGAGTCCGGCACCAAACTGGACGAGTATGGAGCCAAAGACTACCGAGCTCAGATGCTGCTGAAGAACGATAACCCTTCTCGGCCCCTCTGGGTGGTAAGAGGCGCTTGGATTGTTGGTTTCCTCATTCGCAGTTTTCTAGGACGTCCTGTTTTTACAATATATCCTAAAGGATGTTTCCTGTTATTTCTCGCTCATCATCTTTTCTCTTTTCCCTCCTCCAGGCCCCAGATGGCCACATCTTCCTGGAGGCCTTCTCACCGGTGTATAAGTATGCCCAGGATTTCTTGGTGGCCATCGCAGAGCCGGTGTGCCGGCCGAACCACGTCCACGAGTACAAGCTGACGGCCTACTCTCTGTATGCAGCCGTCAGTGTGGGGCTGCAGACCTCTGACATCGTGGAGTACCTGCAGAAACTCAGCAAGACGTCTGTACCTGATGGAATCGTGCAGTTTATCCAGGTATCCTGGTTTTGAAGGAAGGTTTTCTGAAAATGTGTTGTTTTTGATGTCCTGTGCATCATTTGTTTATCTAATCCTTGCATGTACTTCCTCCTCATCTCTTAGCTCTGCACAGTGAGCTACGGCAAAGTCAAGCTGGTGCTCAAGCACAACAGGTAAAGTCATGTCAGCAGCCTTTCCTTCTGTCTTTGCGTCTTCCCTTCAGTGATCCTCTGACAGTGTGCTGCCTGTGCTGCCCTCAGGTACTTTGTGGAGAGTGCCTTCCCCGATACGATCCAGCGCCTCCTGCAGGACACTGTGATCCGTGAATGTCGTCTGCGTACTGCAGATGGTGCCGACACTGAGCTCATTACTGAGATCATCCACAGCAAGTCAGCGGTACGCCACACACAACGTCTGTTTTTACACACATTCAAACATAAAATAATGTATCACTGATTTAGTTTTAAATAACATGTGTATGTGTGTCTGACAGATCGCCAAGTCTCTTCACGAAAAGGCAGGTACATCCAACTCACAGCAGTCCAGCGAGGGACAAACTTCAACCCAGCAAGTCCCAGAGGACATCTTCAGCTACTATGAACAGATGGATAAAGAAGAGGAGGAGGAGGAGGAGACTCAGACTGTGTCCTTTGAGATTCGCCAGGTACACATCTGATTTCATCACTACAAAGTTAACATCACTACTGACCATTTAAACTGTTTTTATTCTCTTGCTTGAGATTTTGGGCGCTGTGTCAGTGCTTATATAGTTATAACATTTTTTATATTTTTGTCTGGGGCTGCAAATGACAGAAAGTTGGAAGCCGCATTTCCCCCGGTTTCTGCTTGGTTGATTTTTCTGAACAAATGCCCAAATGTGAAAGAAATTGTACTATTTGCAAAAGTGTAACCCGAGCACAGAAAACAACATGGCTCACTAGAAGTTAAATTTAAGAGCAGATGTACTCATATTTGTACAAAAACCTAAAAACGTACGTAATGTAAAAGATAGCAGTATAGTTGATTACCAATGTCTTTATGTCACAGTTTGCCTCTTTTGATTTTATTTAAAAAAATTAATACCTTGCTGAACAAATCCAAAAATATTTTTTTCCTGATTTTGTATTTACTACTCTTCTCTGAATCTGGTGTAGGAGATGATCGAAGAGCTGCAGAAGCGTTGCATTCAGCTGGAGTACCCCCTCCTGGCAGAGTACGACTTTCGCAATGATACAGTCAACCCAGACATCAACATAGACCTGAAGCCCACCGCTGTGCTGCGGCCCTACCAGGAAAAGAGCCTGCGCAAGATGTTTGGAAACGGACGTGCTCGTTCTGGGGTCATCGTGCTGCCCTGCGGTGAGACAGCTGGAGCAGAGAGAGGACAGAACATTGAGTGACATAACAGAAAGGACAACAATAATAAAAAACACAGGATTAAATTATATGAAATATGAATAATGTACTGTATAAAATGTTAAACAAATATTTGCCCAGTTGATGTGAAACAAGGATTTTCCTCCTCTTCTTTTTTTTTAGCATAAATCTTTGTGTAAAAAGTTTTGCACTCATTTTATTTCGCCCTTTGCTTTCCAGGAGCTGGCAAATCTCTGGTGGGCGTGACAGCAGCGTGCACGGTGCGTAAACGCTGCCTGATTCTGGGTAACTCCTCTGTGTCGGTGGAGCAGTGGAAGGCCCAGTTCAAGATGTGGTCCACCATCGATGACTCCCAGATCTGCCGCTTCACGTCCGACGCCAAGGACAAACCCATCGGCTGCTCGGTGGCCATCAGCACCTACTCCATGCTGGGTCACACCACCAAGCGCTCCTGGGAGGCCGAGAGGGTCATGGAGTGGATGCGGAGTCAGGAGTGGGGACTCATCATCCTGGATGAGGTGCACACTATCCCCGGTGAGCTGTTACAGTACAAGTGTTTTCCTGAAACAAGTGAATTTACTCAATGCATTAATGCAATAATTCCTCGTCTTCTCTGTAGCCCGGATGTTTCGTCGTGTTCTGACCATCGTCCAGGCTCACTGCAAACTGGGGCTCACTGCCACACTGGTCAGGGAGGACGACAAGATTGTGGACCTCAACTTCCTAATCGGGCCAAAGCTGTATGAGGCCAACTGGATGGAACTGCAGAACAACGGCTACATTGCTAAAGTCCAGTGTGCAGAGGTGAGTAGACGTAAACAGCAGAGTTTATGAAGTAGGCAGCACAGTCTCCTCTCTGTGTGGACTTTGAAACTAGATGTTAAATCGATAAAGTCAGACATGCAGAGTTGTGGGGAGCCATGTGCAAGAAGCCGAACATTAAATTATTTGGGCTGGGATCTCACATGTAGTAGAACATTTTCTTAGATTTTTATGAATATATAATATCCTTACATGACCAAGAACACATGAGCCTGTTCCACACAGATAAATCTGAACCATATCTGTGCTTCAGGTTTGGTGCCCGATGTCTCCAGAGTTCTACAGGGAGTACGTGGCCATTAAGACGAGGAAGCGCATCCTAATTTATACCATGAACCCCAATAAGTTCCGTGCCTGCCAGTTTCTCATTCGCTTTCATGAGCGCCGCAATGACAAGATCATTGTCTTTGCTGACAACGTGTTTGCCCTGAAGGAATACGCCATTCGCCTCAACAAGTGAGTCATGTACAGTCAGAACAACTCGTTTCTGTATATTTCTTCTGTACGTTTGTTTTCATCTCTCACTCTGTCGTCCGCAGGCCTTACATCTATGGTCCGACATCTCAGGGGGAGCGAATGCAGATTTTACAGAACTTCAAACACAACCCTAAGATCAACACCATTTTCATCTCCAAGGTAAATCGGTCCATCTCATTGATTTACTGCATGTGAGATGGACCACAGTGTGCCCTCTTGTGGCCAGTAAGAGGCACACCAGTATTTCTATATTGCTTTCATCTTATCAGTGTGTTCACATACACAGTAATAATTCAATCAATACTCGTACCTGATATTGATTTTAGTATTTTATCCTCCTTTCAGACTTGTACCTCATTCACAAACTATTATTGTGAAACAAAGGTCATATTTACAGTAATCTGCACTGTGTACTACTTTTGTATTGTACTGGCTCAGTGGTCATTTTACAATTCTACTGCTTGATATAAATGAGATGACAGGTTATATCCTATTTGCCCTTTGCCAAAGATTCAGATCTTGACACAAGAGAAATTCAGACTGGACGTGGCCATTCAATATAACAGTAAATGCACGGTGATGACATTGATACAGTGGTAATGTCGCGTTTCTACATCTCTGCCACCAAACAGGTTGGAGACACCTCATTTGATTTGCCAGAAGCCAATGTTCTGATCCAGATCTCCTCCCATGGGGGGTCTCGCAGGCAGGAGGCCCAGAGGCTTGGTAGAGTCTTACGAGCCAAGAAAGGTCCGTGTGTCTGCGACAACAACAAAGAAACCACTAGGATTGTTTGCTCACACATGACATATGTTGACATGATTGTTTTACTTGTATAGGAATGGTTGCAGAGGAGTACAATGCCTACTTCTATTCGCTCGTGTCCCAGGACACACAGGAGATGGCTTACTCCACCAAGAGGCAGAGATTCTTGGTGGACCAGGGCTACAGCTTTAAGGTGCTTTCACGCTCTTTGTGTCTCCTCTATGTTCATGTGGCAGATTGTCTCCGTTATTTATACACTTGCTCCAGACGCGTTGCTGCCTGATATTATGTTGTCGGTGGTCTTTGGTTCATCAGGTTTAATCTTGCCAGGGATCTGCCTCCATGCTCATCAACGCTGAAATGTGACGGGTGATTCTGGCAAAAGCAAATAAGAGTTTTACATAAGATGAAACAATAAATGGACCAGAAAAGAATCTGGTTTGAGAAAACATCATCTTTCAATCACTGAGATATTTTATATCCAAAGAGAGCTCCACCTGATCTGCTGAATCTGCTGCATCTATTCATTTAGAGAAATGGAGCTCAAGTTGAAGGACAAAATGACTAGAAATTTAGTGAAAACGAGATCTTATGTAGCGTTCAAAAACTTGTCTTTGTTGTAAATATATAAATATAAAAATAAATGTTCTGCAGGAAGATTGGAAAAATCTTTATAAATAAGAAAATCTTTGTGCTGTGATCCTGGGTCTTTATTTATGTGACACCCCATCATTCTGTTCTCGTTAAAAAATACTGTTTCTAATTTGTTTTTGTCCTTGTTTCATAGGTCATCACTAAGTTGGCAGGTATGGAGGAAGAAGACTTGATGTTTTCCACCAGAGATGAGCAACAGCAGCTGCTGCTGAAGGTCCTCGCTGCGTCAGACCTGGACGCTGAGGAGGAAGTGGTGGCGGGGGAGTTTGGCGGACGACCACAGGTGAAGACCTTCGCCAAACTTTTACTCAGAAAACTCTTACATGCTTACTGTTGTTTTTGTGAATTGTCAACATATTGTAATGTTGTCATCTGTCGCTGCTTCCTTATCAGTTCTCGAGGCGAACGGGCACCATGAGCTCCATGTCCGGTGCAGATGACGCCGTCTACATGGAATATCACAGCAGAGGCAGCAAATCCTCGTCGCTCAAGAACATTCATCCGCTGTTCAAGCGCTTCAGAAAGTAGATGCACTGACTGAGACGTTCACACCGAAAGACCTACTCTGTTGCTTCTCTACTGTTTGAGGTGGTTTCACAGGACTGCATCTAAGAATGAAAACAAAATTGACTTTTGTTAATACAGCTTTTGAGTTAATGTGGCCAAGATTTGAAAGATTTAAACATCACAAATTAAATCCACATAAATCAGTGGATAATACGGATCAGTGTTCCTGGTTGTGCCTGTGGTGTTGTGTTCATTAATATGATTTGTTTGAGAATTTTCTTTGTAATGTTGCTAAATGGGTTTTGGAAAAGAACGTCTTTGGATTATTTATTTTTTTACACGTGATTAAACTTTTGAACCATCAAAACGTGTCACATTAGGAAATTATAATATTTTACAAGAAGAGATGATTCTAGAATTGAAGTCTTTGAGGACACTCAGGCAGAGACTCTGACCTGGTACGAACCAACGCTGATTGTTTTACATCTTTGATCTGTAGTGGAAACTCTGTATTCACACTTTCTGTTTCCACTGTTGGACATACATCACCCCGTGCACCTCCTCTTCTCCCTCAGAGATGCATCACCTGTGTCGGTGTGTGAGTAAACTCCGCAGAGGAGATGAGAAGAGGAGGCGACACGACTTGATCAAACACAGGGACACACCAGTTAAATGTTTGGTGCACCTATTACAGACAAAATAATGGCTGCATTCAAAACCAGAGTTTTTCCTGTCAGGAATTTGGCATGACAACAGTCACCACTGGCCCATCACACTCCCCACACCAGCGGCTGAGTTTTAATCTGGCTCAGTAAAGAGTTGTAGCATTAAGAGATTGTTTTTCCCTCGTAGACTGAATGGAGGAGAAAACTTTGATCCTTTTTGGGATTTGGCATTAGTAAAATCTGGGGATAGTGAGAGGTGAGGGTTTGTTTGGGTTTGTTGAGGACTTGAAGATATTCCAAAAAAAACACATGCATCTAGAGCCTAGTGCCTGGTGCAGGCTGCCAGAAATGGCAAGTGTGGGAAAACACCCTCCTCCGCTCAGCCACCTTTTCCTCAAGACAATGCGGACTAATTTCCCCTTGAAGGTCTCTAACTGTGGCATGGTTGGTCCAATATGTGCATTGTGGAAACAGTTGAACCTCACTGGCTTGGGAGAAACCACAACTATCCAGGTAGATTCAAGCTCACATGGTGGTGGAGATGAGGGGCGAGAGGTGCAGGGAATGGACAGAGACACAAGTCAGAATATTCTTGTTTGTGAGATATATAACTGTTGATTGTCTTTTATAACTTAACATAAGTTCTAGCTCGGTGCGTTTTATCTCTGAATTGCAAATAAAGGCAATTTTAAGTTTAGAAATCCACTTTAAGAAGATCACACCAAAAGGTTTGGCCCAAGTTCATGACAGCGTGAGTGCTTCCTGAGACGGAGACATGAATATTTCACATTTGTGCCATCTAGCACTGGTGCAACATTCATCTCTATGGAGAAGGGGCTGAATTGGCCGTCAGGTTTAGGAGAAATGTTCCACATAAATCTCATGCCTGTGTGAGCTCCACACTGAGAAGCCCTGCGCCTCCTGCAGACTGTACACAGTCCTTTAAAGTGTAGCTTGCTAAACATTTACAGACCAGTGAGTGTGTTAACAACTGGTGATTGGTTTGCCCACATGAAAGAAGACAGTGTGTGTGTGTGTGTGTGTGTGGGGGGGGGGGGGTTCCTTTTGTTATACAGTATGACTGATAATGGTAAATATGAGGTTTGGCTTCATGTTACAGGTAATCACTTTGAATCACAGAGAGAGTGTGTGTGTGTGTGTGTGTGGGGGGTGGGGGGGGGGGGGGGTCTGATTGATTAGTGTGATATAACTGTGGCACTTGCACGTTGAGGAGAATGAACCCAACAGCTCTTTTTCGGGGTGTGGAAACGCCCACAGCCGAGTACAGAGTTATCCCTCCCTTCTCTTTGAGCGAACATCCAATCCTCGTCCACTCCTGAGGTTGTACAAGCCACATTTTTAAAAAGCGATCCCTCAATACAAGCCCAACTAAAAGTACAGCACCACACAGGGAGGAAGAGGAGGAGGGTCGCTTCTACACGTGCAGGGGGAACATGCATCTGCAAAACTAAAAGACTTTGCGCTTTTGTCAGACTCTCCAGAAGACACCGAAACGTTTTGTTTTTTTTCCCCATTTGACCCACGAAGAACACCGAGGAGACTTGTCACAATGGCATTCCTGAAAAGTTTTGCGACAGTCTACAGGACGAGCTTTCGGGGCGAACGGCTGAATAAGCAGCTGTTCTTCGCTTTACGCGCGTTACACAAGTCTGCAGCCAGCGAAGCGTTGGGGATCTCCACGGCCGAAGAAGAGGCCATGGGCCAGAGTCTGGTCACACCGGCGGATGTCGACGAGAAAGTGAAGAGTCTGAAGGAGATGCCCGGACCGAGCACCCTCTCCAACCTGGTCGAGTTCTTCTGGAGAGACGGGTTCAGCAGAATCCATGAAATACAGGTAATGGTGTGTTTGGAGCTTCATCGCGGTTTTTTTTGCCTGTGTTTTCTCTAAAAAATATGAGCGCCCATGCGTAAAATGGCACAGACCGTTGCGTAAATGCGCACCAGAGGTCAGGTCTGTGGTTGCTTTTTTTCCACTCCAATGCACGAGTTTGGGAATGATCCTCAAGTGGGTTGCATAAATCACTGACAGTATTTTCTCCCACACAAGATGCAGAAGTTAAACTAGTTATGAAACGATCTGGTGTCGGTCCAGAGGTGTCAAACGAGGTGACAGAACAAAACCTCGGTTTACCAGTGAGAAAGGTTTCATTATGGGTTTTGTTACATATGTTCTTGACCTGGGGGACAAGTCCTTATTGGTGAAAGTTGACACAAACTGACAATCTGTGTGTGCCCCCCCCCCCCCTTTTAATTTCCCTTTTAAACGGTCTCTGACAAAAACAAGATTGAATCAGTCAATATGTAAATGGCGGGTAAATCAAGATTCAGATGATGCCATTGTGACAAACCAGTTCTGCTGGAGATATAGTGACAGTGTTGGCAAATGCTGCTCTGCTGAACTGGGCTTTGTTATTGGTCAGTCTGCAGGAATCAGATCAAACTGGTTTAAAGTATTTAAATAATACATTTAGAGATTACTTTGCTAAAATCTGGATTTAATCTAACAACCAGCATGTGTTCATAATTACGTTTTGATTGTAGAAAAGTTGGGTCAGTGAAGTCACTGCTGGATTTTCTCCCATTTCCAAAAGCCATTTATGTGACGTGAATGAAGAAATGTGTCCATTGCCTGGTTGTTTCCTCTTCTGCTTTATAGATGGACCACAGAAAGAAGTATGGAAAGATTTTCAAGTCCCGATTTGGACCTCAGCTGGTGGTCTCGATCGCAGACCGGGACCTGTTGGCTCAGGTGCTGAGGGCCGAGGGCCCGGCCCCTCAGAGAGCGAACATGGAGTCATGGAAGGAGTACAGAGACATGAGTGGCAGAGCCACTGGCCTCATCTCAGCGTGAGTCTCCTACAACCTTTGACCTCTTGAGTCTGAATGAAATAAATGAGGTTTGTCAGGGTGATCACTTTAATTTCTAACGTGTAGATGGGACTAAATGTGGGTGTGTGGGCTACATATCCAGGATCAGCTCACTTCTAGTGCACAAGCCCGTCAGCATTTAAACTGAGATGTTGTACTTTCCCCAGGTATCATCAATACCACTATCAGTCTTCTCAACTGCTAGGATGTGTTTTCTTTTTGTCAATGAACGCTTGAATGGGAATGCCAAAAATCCACCTAGTCACCTGTTTTCCAGTGAGGGGGAACAGTGGCTGAAGATGCGGAGTGTGCTCAGACAGCTCATCATGCGTCCCCGGGACGTCGCGGTCTTCTCCAATGACGTGAACCAAGTGGTGGATGACCTGATCAAGAGAGTTTATACTCTGCGGAGCTGGGCGGCAGACGGAGCAACTGTCCTCAACGTGAACGACCTGTTCTTCAAATATGCCATGGAAGGTTGGTGAAGGAAGTGACCACAGGGCAGAAGAAACAAAAGTTACGCAGGAAGAGTTGTTGCCAAAGAGAAAAAGGAAACATTTTAAACTATGGTTATAAATTCTCTCAAAAGTAGATTTGGCACATGATGATACTGTGTTTACATTTGTTTAAGTCTGGTGACTAGCAGGATGGTAAAGAATACATGTTGCAGCTTTGTATCTCCACACACACGAAAACCACTGAAACCGTCTCCTCCTCCCTTTTCTTTGGTCTTTACAGGTGTGGCAGCTATTTTGTACGAGTGTCGACTTGGCTGTTTGGAAAACAAGATTCCCCGGGAAACCCAAGACTACATCAGCGCACTGAACCTCATGTTCAGCTCCTTTAAGACAACCATGTATGCCGGCGCCATCCCCAAGTGGCTCCGACCTCTCATCCCTAAACCATGGGCGGAATTCTGTAGCTCCTGGGATGGCCTCTTCAAATTCAGTGCGTATATCATGGCTTTTAATTTCTGACCACATGGGGGAACATCAATACGTTTTTGAATATACTTATGTTGTGTTTTAGTATCGTATACTATCTGCCTGTAGTACCCACAGTATGTTCATATGGAGAGAAGTTATTTTGGGCATTCTACGAGGGTTTTGTTATGAATTTGTAGTCCCGTGACCAAGACAACTGTAAAACACATTACACAACTGTTTCTCACAAACTGTGGAGCTCTCCCCCATTGACAAATATATCAATTGTCATGTGTAAAATTGGTGTAATGGCTCTTTAAGAGTGACTAGAAGGTAAAAGGCACATAAGATAATTTTTCCACATACATAAAATATACAAGAAAATATAATATAAACTTAAGTTTCAACAGTGTCTTTTTCCCCAGCCCAATGAGTCAGTATATAAATACTCCTCGGTGTGTAAAGATGTGAGATAATTCTCTCTCTTTGTTACTCTTCAAACTAGAAACAGTAAAGCACAGGTCGGGTTCACATTTATCGGAGAAATCGCCCGGCTTTAATAGAAAGGAATGTTGATTTGCATATAAATCTCGACTGCTCTGCCATGGAACTGTGGGAGTATGGGGTCCCTCTTACATAAGCCTTTTCCCTCTTCTCTTTCCTTTTCTTCACTACCCTCCCTCACATCCCCTGCTCTCCTCCACCCCTTCTCCATTCATCCCTCCTTCCCTGTCTCCGTCTGATCCCAGGCCGTATTCACGTTGATAAGAGGCTCCAAGATATCGAGGCCCGGCTGGAGCGGGGAGAGGAGGTGAAGGGGGGACTGCTCACGCACATGCTCGTCACCAGGGAGATGAACATAGAGGAGATCTACGCCAACGTAACAGAGATGCTACTGGCCGGTGTGGACACGGTGTGTGTAGCTTTGTTTATGCAGAAGTGTTAGACGATATGTGTGCAGAGGGGTGATGCGGTGCAGTGGCTGGGAGTTGCACGTGTGTGTGTGTGTGTGTCTGAGTCAGTGTTGAGTTTCAAAGGTTGGGTTTCTGGCGCCAAATCTGTGCCTCTGTAGCTGTGCCAGCGTCAGGTCAGAGCAGTGAATCGTGGGGTTACACCGTATCCCACTGACAAACTTGTTCTCACTCATATTTAGTTTCTCGTCGTTTGTCTCTGTCTGTTAGATCCACACAAGGGGGCTTTGTCTTTTCTTTTTTTTGTCTTCCTACAAGACATCTGTGTTGTGCATGTCACATGTTTCCATATTTGATTTTTACAGATTTTTTCTTTTTCACCTTTTAATTGGTAGATTATAAAACACAGGAAACACTGGGAGGGAGAAGGAACCTCACATGGAGCTAAGATCCTGGGTCAGATTTAGACCCAGGATGTTACTTTTGCATCTCTGGCACCTCCGCCTGTTGGCTCATCAGTCACACCCACACGCTGCAATTTAGCAAGAGACAGAAAATATTTGAAATAAAAAAATTTATGGGACTAAAACATCTGGTGCCTAATAACACACCAAGCCCACTAAGCATGATTTTCCAACTGTTTCAAAGGTGTGTGTGTGTGTGCGTGTGCACACCGAGCATTGGTGCGCAGTTACTGCCTAATTTGTTTTGGGTACTGTCAGATTAATACGAATTATGGGTGGAGAGTGTTTTGTGCTGAGCCCGGGGGCCACAGGATAAAAGGGTGTGTGTGTTTTTGTTGAACTTGTTGCAACGGCCACGTCCTGGTAGGGGGTCGACTTAGCTGAGCCATTACCTGACCTCTTGGTGCATTTGCCTCTACCCAGCGCACACAAGAGCTGTCAAGAGACGTTAGCCAGAGCCAGACTTACTGCACAGGCTGGGCAGAGGTGAGATGAGCGGGGAGAATAATGATGTGAGTCTGAGGTAGAGGGACGCTGTCATGAAAAAGCAAAAGACTGGGGACAGAGGAGGACAAAAAGAGTTGGGCGTACAATGGATGTTGGGGGGGGGGGTAAAAACAAGATGTGGGGGGTTGAAGGGAAGAGGCCCTGAGTCCCGTAGTGCGGTGTCCGGATGAGCTTTTGTCATATGATTCCTCTCGGGCTTTGTCTGAGGTGTTGCCAGCGTCTGTGCCAGCTGGGGTTGATTAGGAGCCAGTTGGGTAGATGGGGAGAGGACGATGACGGAGTGGGAGGGAGGGTCTGAGGAGGGGTAGTGGCAGAGGGAGGTGGAGAACTGGGGGGGGGGGGCATATAGATGGGTAGATTTGCTTTCTATCATCAGTCTGCTGGGAGACACTGACCTGAGACTGACCTGTGGTCTATTCAGTGTGATGTTTGCTAGTCTGATACCCACATATGTCATTAAATGCATGTGGAGACTAGAAGGTCACTCACCAGAGCGCACACCTCCACCAAGGCCCAACAGTCCCCTTACGAAACATTTCAGTTCTCTAGATCCTGATTTTTATTTGGATGTGCAGGATATTGCACACACTCCATGAATACTTTTCTGAGAAATCAATAAAAATGTTGAAAAACACCTTATATCATTTTTTTTTTTTTTAAATCCTGGTTCCGCACCAAAATTCAAGAGGTTCTACCTTTTGTTAATCCTCCTTCGAAACAAACAAACCACCTCACCAACAAACAAACTGACAGGGGTGAAAAGATGGTCTCCTCGACGTGGGTAAAAAGTGAAGATGGAAAGATAGACGCCAGTAAAAGAGGAAAGATGAGGGCTGGGCTGATGAGGCATATAACAGTTTGTAAAGATATCGTGTGAGTACAGGAGAGGTGTCACCCGTTTTCATAGTATCTGCTAATCTGCCCACAACAGTTACATTTAAATGTCAAGAGTGGTGAGTCAGATGGGACAATTGAGAGCAGTGAGATATCTGAAATGAGTGGGTTGGGTGGTTGAAATGGAGGAAAGGGGAAATGAAAACCATCAGGGTGTGTCTGATGACGGAGCGAAAAGCACAAGATGTGTCTGATGTGTCGTAAAGGAAATTTAAAAAGAACTGAGGGAGGTAGAATTGTTTTTAAAATTCAGTCTGATTTCCATGATCTGCTAATTAATCAGGATTACTGTAGTGAGAGTACCCTCATTTTATTTGATCAGCAATCAGCGCTGCATGTTGATGTTTAAGTGCGGGACACGTGAGTGAATTTAATCAAGGCACAGTTGAATGAGAGTGGATGAGAATGGGTGACGTAAGTCGAGGGATAAAGGGCTGAGATTGCAGCCAGCGGAGTGGTCATGAGTGTCTGCTCATCATGTGGAATTAGCCCCCTCTCCCTCAAAGCTCCTCGCTGTTTCAAAACACTTACGCAACATCTCAGAAACTCTTATATCAGCTTGAAATGCAGTCAAAGTCAAAACTGTTGCAAAACGTCCAAAAAAAAAAGAAGGCAACATCTCCACAGAGATTTGATTGCAAAGCCAAACAACACCACTACTGTATAGAACCGAAAGTGTAATAATTTCCTTTTTTCTGTCCTCTTAGACGTCCTTCACTCTTTCGTGGGCCTGCTACCTGTTGGCACAAAACCCTCAGGTGCAGCAGCAAATCTTCACAGAAGTGACGACGACTCTGGGACCTGGAACCGTCGCCACAGCTGAAGACGTCCCCCATCTGCCTCTCATCAGGGGGCTGGTCAAAGAGACTCTCAGGTGCAGATTGCATTGATTTGTATACTGTAACAGTTTTTATTCTCTAACTGTTCCCTGGTTGGTTAGTGTATAGTTTTATCTACGTTAAGAATCTGTGTGGGGCTTTGTTCTATAAGTTCACATAAACGTATCTGTCTCTCTGTGAGGCTTTTCAAATTCTCTTATAATTAACCTTTGTAAGAAGATCAATGTGTAATGCTGTTGAATAACCGTCTTTGTGCAACCCTCCCTGGGAGCAGGCTGTTTCCAGTTCTCCCAGGCAACGGAAGGATTACCCAGGATGACTTGGTGGTGGGTGGATACTTCATCCCCAAAGGGGTAAGACTGATAGAAACAGAATATCGGCAAGTCCTCTAGAGTGTGCATGTGCTGAAGAGAAAGTTTTACCATATGAGTGAGCCAAAAACATTACAGTGGAACCAGATGTAACACGATCTTGCATTACTCATACATCTCTTTCTCTGTCCTGTACAGCTGCTCGTACAATAGCCCAGCTGTTTTCATTACACCACTGAAGTTTTCCCTGTTTTCTGTGCAGACTCAATTGGCTCTGTGTCACTACTCCACGTCTTTGGACGAGGAGGGCTTCGCTGATGCTTCAGACTTCTGTCCAGAACGCTGGGTACGGAAAGATTCCACAGATCGTGTTGACAACTTTGGCTCCATTCCATTTGGCTATGGCATCAGGAGCTGCATCGGCAGGAGAATTGCAGAGTTGGAGATGCATCTCGCCCTCACAAGGGTAGGATGTGAATCCACTGTGGGGCACACACATTCCAAATGTGTCCTCAGACTTGTTTATGAATATATGGATCATGTTTTTATTATTGTGTCATGCATACAACTATTCCTAACTGTACAAGACTCCATAAAGGCGTACAGTATAAGCCAGAGACTGTATACATAGATGGACGATGAATCTCCAATCCTCTTACCGTCCAGAAACAAAGCTAAAGAGTCTCTGATACAAATGCTGCCATCATGTGGAGCCATAGTCTGATCAGCAGCATTTGGGAATAGAAATATTTTGACCTTTTTATTTGGGTCCATGTTCCATCTGCTTACATGGAGGAGGCAGGGTTTATGACTGATACAGCAGCTGGCCACCAGGGGGCAATCAAGATGCTTTCATCTAACTTTTATATACAGTCTAAATCAGATCCAGAATGCTGTTCATACTCTTTCAACAATAAATGGAGAGTTATTTCTTGGATACTGATCATCATAGTATGAACGGTACAAACAAAAATGAGTCCAACTGTCCACTTCCAAAATCCCACAGCTCGCACAGTTCCTGAAAACGTTTTTTTAAATCGTTCCCAGCTGTGCTACTCCAGATCATTTTGCTTTCAGATTCTAAATGTACTCGCACAATATGTCAAATCAAATTGTATTTGTATTATCCATATTCACAAACCAGTTTGCCTCATAAGGCTTGACAATCTCTGCAAGGTGCTTTATTTGTATAGAGCTTATCTAAACAAGGTGCTTTCCAAAAAAAACATGGCAAAAAGAAGAATTAATTATAATAAAAGGTATTTGATTCAGTTCAATTTTAAGGGGCCAAATCATAACATAATAAGGTGAACACCTTAACATTTAGAGAGAAACTCACCAGTTCCCACACATGTATGTGTCATTATTGAAATGAGTCGTACAGTATGGCTGACCTGTGTGTTTGGCCTCTTGTGCAGCTCATTCAGAAGTTCACCATTGTGGCGTCTCCTCTCACCGCTGACGTCAAGGCGAAGACCCACGGCCTGCTCTGCCCCGCTGCTCCCATTCACCTGCAGCTCATCGACAGGGAAAACTAGATGCTGACTCCCTCTGCATCAGGTCGACTGTACTGTACATCTTTTAAAGTGCTGATTCGTGATTGTTTGGTGCGGTGGGGTTACATACACTGCTTTTTAGTAAACCTTCCACTGTTTTTAGATTTTTAGAGCTCAGACTGAGGTTTTACTCAGGCAAGAAATGTTTCTCACCTCTTGTTTGTGAGGGAGGAGCACACAACTATAGTACTGGACCAATAATGTAATGGTAAAAAAATATTTTGTATTTATATAATTTGTGTTTAATAAAATCACATGCAGTTTCTTCGGACTGTTACTCCTTCCATTCATCCTATTCAAAATAGTGAATGGAAACATGAACTATAATCTATGGTCTTAAATTGTTTCCTTTTATGTTACAATACATGCATGTATAAAATAATGTGCACATACACATTATAACAAAAACACACTGTTTCCTTCATAAGTATGAGAAAGCAAATCACTGGTGATGTTCAAGGGCAACCATGAATGTACGGTACTGAAAATGAACTGTATGTATGTATATATTGTTTTATGTTTTCATGGTGTTGTAAGCCAAATCATTTTAGCAGGTTATCTTTTTTTTCCTCTCTGTTTAATCACTTAAATGGCATTACATGATTTTAATCCGAACATACTGTAAACTTATATATTTGAAGGAAAAAGTTGCATAACTTTTTACAATAAAATGTAATTTCATCATCCTGAATGAACCACTATAAACTAAATATTTTAGCTAGTGAAAATGTATATCTATTTCTTCACACCATATATCTGCATAAAATGTGTTCAGTCATTTTGTTTTATATTCTGTTTGTGTGAATATTAGTGTTTTATCAGATCAACTGTTACTGTCCATTCTGTTATGTTATGGAGATGGTAAGTGTAAGTTACAGGAGAAGAGACAAGTCGTTGCTGGGTTGTACCATTTTGAAGGATCATGCTGCGTGGACGATAAGACCATTTTACTGCTCTTTTGTTTATCTTCATTTTTTACTGTATTAAGCATTGTGTGTTGTCCATAATACTTTTCAAGTGTCATTGTATCAACATCAGTGGTAGAATATCACAAAGCCACAGTTGATTACATATATAAGTACAAACACACTGCAATGTAAAGAAATTAAAATGATATGTAAATAAATCACATTTTTAGTCTGTTTTTACTTCTGAGTTTTAACTTTCTGACTGCATGAGGTGGAAGTAAATTCACACTGATGCACTGATGTTACAATAGAGAAATGATTCAACGTGTTCAAAACCACAGATTTTTCCATTAAATTCCTTGTGAAGATTTCATGTACTTTAATTGATTAATTTCCTTTTTTTTAGTCTTTTATGTCATCAAAGGGGCCTTCTTCATTTAGGAAAGATGGATTCCAAGACACAGCCAAAACTCCAGCTTGATCCTGTAGAACGTAGTCTAGGTCCTCAGTTTCAGAGATTTCAGACTCAGAATCAAGACCAAGAATTGCCTCCTCATTTTCCTCATCTTGTTCTGCATAGAGCATCTTTATGACCATATCAACTGTAAGTCTGAAATGATTGTGACCAGCCATACTAACACTCTGGATAAAGAAAATCAAATGCATATCAATCAGACTATTTAGTATATAATGGTTTGTGGTAATCAAAAACAAGATATTTAATGAATACTTAGAATATAAAATGATAAAATACATTTATTTAAAACATATAGCATTTTTATTCAAAAAGTAACAAAGGAGAAATTAAAATAAGAATTTGTGATGAATTTGTAATTGGGGAATACCTGAAATACTGAAGGATGAAATTCATTCAGTATGTCATTGGACCTGAACAGTTCTATTAGTCTGTTTATGTAGTGATAGTGATGTTACCACCTACTGCCAAAAGGAGGTGAGCCTCGTTTTACAACTTTATTATGTAGTTCACAATGTAAGTTCAACCTCCACACAGGTTATAATGTTTCTATTAAAACATTCAACATGAATAAAACGTGATCGTTTAACCGTGGGATGATTTTGATGCAGTTTGTGTTGATGTTGGTTTTGCAGCGATGTAATTCGCGTCACTGGCGGAAACAGGACGGCCCGCCTACCTCTCGCGATACTTCGCCAACGAGACCCACAAGCGGAAGTAAATAGTGGCCATGGCACGTTAGCTTGAGTGAGGAGACACAGTGGAAAGTGAAGCGTGGATTTCGCTTCACGTTGAACAGTTAAATATTACTCCCAACAGCCATGTTGTGTTTGGCTGAACTTTGACTGATGCCGCTCTCGCTCCATGTTCACGTCCAGGACAAATGTATGACGAGAGTTGAGGAATCAAACCGCGCGCTTGGGGCCTGGAGCAGACCTCCGCTAACTAGCTAGCTCGCTCGCCTGGCTAACGTTGAGCTAAGTTTAGCTAACGCTGCTTTTGACGCCCCGGCCCGAATCAAATATTACTAAAGTGTGACACCATTGAAAGTAAGAAACTCGGCGAGTGGCATTCTCCCGGTGGCGTTAACCGAGGCCGCGGTGGAAGTGTAGCTGCATCTAAAATGATCATTGAAAACCTCGATGCCTTGAAAACATGGCTGTCTGAGACCCTTGAGCCCATGTAAGTAGCGTTAGCCGTTAGCATCACAAGCTGTTCTTTCCCGTCGAAGCGGTCAAACCCGGTGCATTTATTCTTTATTCCCGTGTTTTTATGGGTTGTTCTCCTCTCGTTCCCAGCTGTGATGCAGACCCCTCCGCCCTCGCTAAGTATGTCGTTGCCCTGGTGAAGAAGGATAAAAGTGAGAAGGAACTCAAAGCCCTGTGCATCGACCAGTTGGATGTATTTCTTCAGAAAGGTAGTTAAATCCCTCACCAACCTGGCTCCTGACATGTTGTATTTCCCCCCAACCTGCGGGTCACTGAGGTAACCACGATGTTTGCAAACCCGGGAAAACGTACTTCTGAATCATGTGATTCAGAAGTACGTTTCAAACTGAAAAAAGATGCAAACGGTTAGCTCTGTGAACGTGTGAGAGGCTTTTACTGGGATAATTCATCCCCTGCTTCACAAAAGCCTCGTTTTATTTATCTGTTTCAACTGAAGGATATAAATAATCAATGTATTCAAATGTTTGCTTCGGTTCATCTTCTTCTTTTTCAGAGACGCAGCTTTTCGTGGACAAGCTGTTTGAAGCCGTGAACAACAAAAGCTACCTCCCGCCGCCAGAGCATCCATCCTCTCTGGGCAAAGTCGAGAAAGACGAGCAGAAAAAAGATGATGTAATTTTCTCTCATCATACTATGGTACCACCCTATGAACAAGAGGGACTAGAGGAACTCACACATCAGTGGCTCTCTTAAATACACGTTATTTATGCCATGTTGCCCTTTTTCTGTTCAGATAAATCGGGATGAAGAACGTGAGAAGAAGTTTTCCCGGCGAGTGAATCACAGCCCTCCACAATCAAGCTCTCGCTACAGTAGAGATAGCAGGTGTGTGCACATCTCCCCGTTGAACATTTTGTCTTCAGCTCGTTATAACATTTAGCTAATTACTTTGTCGTTGTTTATCCACATTTTTAGGAGAGGCGATGACCGCAAGAGAGACGACCGCTCCAGAAAGAGAGAGTACGACCGCATCCCGCCAAGGAGGGACTCGTATCGCGAGCGCTACAATCGCAGGAGAGGCCGCAGCCGCACCTACAGTCGTAGCCGCAGCCGCAGTTGGAGCAAGGACCGCATCCGGGATCGTGACAGAGAAAGGGACAGGGATAGAGACAGAGACCGGGACAGAGAGAGGGATCGAGAACGCAGCAGGAGCAGGTCCCACAGCAGAACCAGGTCTGGAAGCAGGAGTCGAGGTAAGACTCTCAAGTCCAGGTTTATAAACACAACCGCGTTACCCTGTTGGTGATTTTGCCAGACAATGTTAACATTTGGTATAAATGGGCCATGTTTTAATCACTATTTCATTCTTACTTGACAATAGAAACAGAAAAAACAACAAGCTTTATCTGGAACTTGGTTGTAATTAAACACTGCATATGTGAGAACAGAGAGAAGCAAATAGATAAAGGATGAAAACCGGCTGAGACTCAACTGAATGCAAATATGAAGTGTGATGTCATGACTACAACAACCGGCAAATTACACTCTCTTCCATCTTTTTGAACAGCCTTTGGCTACATCCCATTTCAAGTAGTTGTTTACACCAAAAGTTCTCAACCACATCCTCAATTTTGCACATGGACCACACATGGTCTAGCCACATACTAAGACCCAGTCTTGTTTTACTACTATTCATGGCCACTGTCTGTTCACAGAACGAGATCCTGCAAAAATGAAGTACGATCATGAACGCGTGGAGAGGCCAGAGAGCGGTGACGGCTACGCTGCGGCTTCCCAGGTCTCCACTGCAACCACTACACACTTCCCTGTGCCATCACTGAGCAGCACCATTACAGTCATCGCCCCCACACACCACCACAGCAACAACAGCAGTGAGAGTTGGACAGACTTTTGCCCTGATCTCCCTGTCGAGCGTGTCCCTTTTGGTAGGGGGCCACCGCCTCCTCAACAGAGGAATCGATGCCGTGACTATGATGGTGCGAAAACTTGGCAAAACATTTTGCAGGAAGTCTGCAGACATGCTGTTTTTATTATTAGATTTCAGTGTGATTGATGTTCTACCTGTGTTTGGTGTGTTTTCCAGAAAAGGGTTTCTGCATGCGTGGGGACATGTGTCCTTTTGACCATGGAAGTGACCCAGTCGTTGTGGAAGATGTCAATTTGCCCAATATGCTGCCTTTCCAACCTCCACCAATCCCAGGTGTGGATGGCCCACCGCCACCTGGGCTCCCACCACCACCACCTCTCATGAACCCCCCACCTGTAAACTTGCGGCCCCCTGTGCCCCCACCGGGTGCCCTTCCACCCAGCCTTCCACCTGTTGCAGGTATGAGTTCAGTTTATATGAACAAAACAAAACTCAGTCAGTGCAGGTTTACCCAGCTCCTTTTCTCGATATCATTAGCAAACAGCATTAGCATTAGCAATGCAGTGTAGAACTTTCAGCTGCTGCTATCAGCAGATATCCAATACTACTAATAATAAATGATTAATAAATATATTTTTTTGTGGCAACCTTCATGAGAGCTATTTTTAAGTTTAGATTGTTAGACAGAAAATACATGTAGTGCTGCAGCTTATTTTTATTTTCATTATTGGTTAATCCTCTGATTATTATCTCAGTTAAGTGATTTAGCCCCTAGATATAAAATGTCAGAGCAGAAGACAAGAAAAGGAAGCCTGAGCATGTGTCGACAATCAGGTTCAGTCCCTTGTCTTGAGTAAGTGATATTATGTCAGGAAAGTGAAAGAGAAATTTACTTGAATTGTTACAGTTTGGATGCTTTTATTTATTCGTTGGTCTGAATTCAAACAAAATGGAAAAATATATATTATTATCTCACTAACTTAGACATGTGATTTTTTGCTGTGGCAAATGGGTTTGTCAAGTTGTTGTTTTGCGTCTTTGTTATTAATTTAGTTCTGTCTGACACAGGTCCACCTCCTCCACTTCCTCCGTTGCAACCATCAGGAATGGATGCTCCTCCCAATTCCATCACAAGCTCTGTTCCCACCATCGTCACTTCTGGGATGCGACCCTCACTTCCTCAGGCTCCAGGGCCGCTCTTCAACGCTGGTAATGGCCGCATGTAAAGCTCCACATTTAGGCCCTGTCCCAATTCCTCTCCCATGGCCCTACCCCTTGATATGAAGTGCCCTTCGCTGGTAATTTCTGAATGTCCCACGTTTGAAGGGGTGTTTGAAGGGCTAGATGGCCACCACCCCTAAATCACATAACGAGACGTGACAACACTATTCCTTCTTGGCCACGCGCAAAATGAAGGGGTTGGGTGGTGAAGTGGTACCACTAAGGGGTGAATTGGGACAGGGCGTTATTCTAGTATTTATGAATCACTGTTAATGTATCTTCCATTGCGGTTTCATGAATAAATAATCCTCTCTGCTGAACAGACAACTATGAGACAGATGTGTACAATCCTGAAGCTCCCAGCATCACCAACACCTCCAGACCAATCTACCGCCACAGGGTCAATGCCCAGAGACCCAACCTGATTGGCCTCACAATGGGGGAGGTGGACCAGCCAAAGAGAGGTATTGTTCTCATGAACTGAGCTACCGGAGCTTTGAATAGATTGTCTCAAAACATACTCTCCCACTATTATCACACTTTGTCCTTTGGCAGCCTGTTGCTGCTTCGCAAACAAAGACAACACCATTATTACATGACACTGTATTTGTGTTATGTAGTTTCCAAACTGATCTGTCTGCATTTGTCCCTCACCAGACAAGATTCCTAACAACTGTATGCGGATTGTAATGGAATCTGATCCGAGAAAGAGACCAGCTATTTCTCACGATGGAGGCCTCCTCTCAAAGAAACCTTGGTTTGACAAGTAAGACCATTTCCCCTTTTTAAGATAAAACAAGTCATATGCTCCCCTTTAACATATTGTTTAAGCAAATTCAACTGATGTGTGATTAATATTTTCCTCACTGACTTATTCTCTAATTTCCCTTCTCTGCTCAGACCCAACTTTATCAAACCCAACCACCAGGGCTACCACAAAAGACCTCCATTCTCTACCAACACCAAGCTGCTGGTTCGGCAAATTCCCCCTGATCTCAACAACATCAGCAAACTCAATGAGCATTTCAGCAAGTTTGGCACCATCGTCAACCTGCAGGTCAGTGCAGCGGTGCTACAGACATGAAGTCACAGCTCTGATGTTTAATCAGGGAAACATGTAGTTACTGTGTCGTGCAAACAATGAAGCTGCATTATAGGTCACTGATGTGTATGTAGGTTAAGGGATTTCAAAACCACAACAGAGTTTAGTTTTATTTGGGGTTTTTAAGAAGCGGTATAAGTTTTAAGCGGTTATACAGTTTCTCACCACAAGGTGGCTGCAGTGCTCCTCAACTGTGCTTTTCTACCTTATGTTACATTTATTAAGTTACTTTTGTCCTTTGTCTTCTTCGCGTGAAGCACTCAATGCATGTAGTTTACTTGTGAAGTGTCCTCAGCTGCATTTCCTGTGTTCTATCCCTCATATAACCTCATTAAGTTACTCATGTGCATTTGATAACCGTACACTGTCGAGGTACAGTTCAGATAAATGATCCAGGATTTACAGGCTTGTGTAATATTCTTCAAATACCTGATTCATTTGATCTCTTTTCTACAGGTGGCCTACCAGAACGACCCAGAGGGGGCCCTGATCCAGTTTGCGTCTCCAGATGAGACCAAGCGAGCTATGCAAAGCACAGAGGCTGTTCTCAACAACCGCTTCATCAGGGTGCACTGGTTCCGTGATGATGGGAATGATGTACATGGCCAGTCCCACCCGCAGCAGCAGCAGCAGCAGCAGCCACAGACCCAGCCAGCCCTGGTAAAAGCTGATTTTAACATTGTCATTATGACGTGTTAGTTTAGTCTTACCACAAGGAACACATGTTGCCTTGAGTAGAATTTAGAGTAAATATTTCACCCTAGTGTTTTAACAACTTTATTCCAAGTGATTTATTAAAGAAGTTAAAAGGAACTAAAATATAATTTTGTGATTGAATTAGCTTTTAAAAATTGCTTCCACATTTTTTGCAGTGAACCATGCATTTCTAGAAATAGTTTGTAGTAGAGTATCGAGTTGGAGAGTAACTGAATTGTCAAGCTGAACCAGATAAAACTGGGTTTCTTTCCCTGGAAATCACTTCTTCTTTGCTGCTCCAAAACACAAGTTGTGCTGCCCTGTGACTGGCAAGTACGGTTTTTAGAGCGGCAACGAAGAGGTGATTTAGTTAGGAAAGTCTAAATAAAGTGGAAAAGGCAGATGCAGCCGAAAGCTCAGCACAACCAGAAAACTGAAATATCAGAACTGTGTCACGTACCTCATTAATCCTGACATATTGTGATTAATGCCTTTTTGTCGATCAGCAGCCTTCAGCTACCTCTCTGAAGCAGTCAGTCAAAGATCGCCTTGGACCAATGCTCCCTCCTAACTCTGAGCCCTCCCAAGACTCCAGTGCAGCCGCTCAGGTGTGTGTGACGTGAGGTTCTTACATATACTTGTCAGTTTTCAAAATGTAGGTATAAACATGATCTATTTTTTTTATTTTTTTATATTCATGAAGAATCCCTCTAAAGTGTCAGTGAAGGAACGTTTGGGCTTTTCCTCAAAACCAGCAGCTCCTGTCGAAAAAGTAACCCTCTGTTCTGAATTTTTGTTTCTTGGGAGAATCTGTCCTCCTACTTCAAATCGTGTAGAATCCTTTGTGTGATCACTTTTCTCCCCTTCGTCAGGTGTTCTCTACATCCATGGGTCTCACAAAAACCGTGTACAACCCTGTTGCCCTGAAGGCCGCCCAGAAAACCTCAGAGGAAGCCCTGAAGAAGAAACAGGTTAGAGGAGAAAACAGAGGGAACGGCAGGAAGAGATACTCTGAGGGAAGAAAGCAATTAGTTTTCTCATACTGAAAACATGATCCTTTTCACAGGAAGCTCTAAGACTACAGCAGGATGTACGGAAGAAGAAGCAGGAAATATTGGAGAAGCACATTGAGACACAAAAGGTGAGAAGCGTATAAAAACTTAGATATATTCAAGTGTCCCTATCAACGGACAGCATTTAGATCTGCAACCTTCCAGCACAAAAATTAATTCTCAGCATTGGAGTTATAAAAGAATTCTGACTCATCTCTAAAGCAACACGAGGGGACAGAGTCCCTGAGCCAGTCAGTGGACGGCTTTGATTTGTTTGTGGAGCTAAACCAACAGGGTTTGAAAGGGGTTTGTCCAACATGTGACTCGTGCACTGTGTGATCCGGGTAAAAAAGGGATTAAAGAACGAGTCACGGTGCTAATTTTGACCCAAAATGTGTTTCTTACCATGTGACCTGTGGCTGACGGTGTGTGCTTCAAGAGGTAGTAATATAGAGTCTCTCTGCAGCTCCTGATATCCAAAATAGAGAAGAACAAAGCAATGAAGGCCGAGGACAAAGCCATGATCATGGAAACTTTGGGCACGTTAACCAAGAGCATCACCAAACTGCAGGAGGAGATAAAGGGAATCTCAAGCAGCACCAACAACCCACTACGCATCAACAAGAGCAAGGCTCAGGTAGAGTTTCCCCCAGCTGCTACCATCCATGCAACACATAGACACTCAAAAATCCTACTCTTCAAAACCAATAGATTGTGATGTTTATGTTTAGATATAAATCTTTAATTGACTAAAAGTGCTAAGTGAAAGGAGTTTTTAATACTTCCAGGCACAGAGGGAACTGCTGGATGCGGAGCTGGACCTGTACAAGAAGACTCAGGCAGGAGAGGACACCGCGTTACTGAAGATCAAGTATACCCAGCTTCAAATTGAGGTATTTACTTGCACTTGAAAGACAGAACTGCCTAAAAGTGCTAAAATACACAGCTGCCATTTGAGGTAACTTGTGCTCTGGCACCCTCAAATGGTATTCAGATATTTGTGCTCTCTTTTACTTCTTTCCATTTATGTTGCGCTTTTGTTTTTTTTTAATTCAGGCAGCTAAAAGAGGACTCCTGTCACCAGGGCGAGGCAGGGGGGTCCACAGTCGTGGCCGCGGGGCTCACAGGGCCCGGGGGAGGGGCTCCAGAGGACGGGGAAGAGGTGTGCACGCAGTCGTGGACCATCGACCACGAGTGCTGGAGATTTCGGGTTTCACCGAGGCCGACTGCGTTGACCTGCTGCCACACTTTGCTGTAAGTCCACTGAATAACGACTGTAACATTTCTCACTGTCGACTAATGGTGCTACAACACGAAAAGGAAAAACCAGCAGCATAACAGTCACTTAGGATTTTTTCTGTAATATTTTACCTGGTACTTAAAATAGATTCTTAGAAATGCACCTTCTATTAGTGCAACAGTTGAACAGGATTGAATGTGTTTTGTAAAGTGACCAAAATGTTGTCTGTTCATGATTTTGAAGCAATTTGGAGAGATTGAAGACGGCCGGATAAATGAAAACAACCAGTCTGCGGTCATCTCTTTTAAGACCAGAGCAGAGGCTGAACAGGTGAAACGTTTCCCTTCCTTTCCTCCTCCGTACTGTTGTATCTTGACTGGAGCTCTGAGAGCTGCGGTCGAGTCTGCTTCACTGCACCCGACTCACCTGTTTCCCCTCGATCATGTCCCCCTGTAGGCGGCTCTTCATGGAGTGAGGTTCAACAACCAGACTTTACGCCTGGCGTGGCATAAGCCTGCCATTACCCTCAGTGCTGCAGATGCTGATGGGGCAGAACCGGAAGAGGATGAGGTTTGTGGGCATTACTCACTTTGCATATATCTGTATTTATTCAGAGTAACAAGTTACATTTAGGATCTTCCACATTATCTTGCAAACTTCAAAAAGAGGCAGTTGGTTTCCATAAGAATTTTTTTTTATATGCATTAGAAGTAGTGGTAAATGAACGTTAACATAATTCACATCTAGAATGTATTATTTTAACATGTTAATGAAATTTCAAGACCTTAAATTCAGGTAATTCGATTTTAAACTTCTAATGAGAATTGTTCTCTTTTATAGAAGCTGATGATTTGTGTCAGCTTCTCTGTAAAGTGGATCAGTCTGTAGGATGGAGGTCAGGCACGTCTCATCCAGTGTTGCCCTTCATGCTGATGCAAAGATTTATTCAGAACTATTTACTTATAAGGGAATGTTTAAGGTAAACTCTCTGGTCAGATAACTGTTCAGAACAGCTCGTCTCTTGTTGTTGTACAATTGGAGAACACAAGAGGGAGCCATCAAACATGACAGCAGGCATCACACTGTCAAACTGAGAATTCTGTCCCCCTTGAGGTTTTCTGAATATACGTCGAAAGTGCTGAAAGTAAAAAGTTTAACTAGAATCGTTTTCTTTTCCACCTCAGTACCCGGAGGAGTCGCTGAGTGACGACGACCTGCTGCAGGACGACGACGAGGAAGAGGATGACAACGAGCCACGCTCCTGGCGCAGATGAAGACCAGTCACATGCTCGTCTCTGGGCGCACTGGTGCGGAAAAGGAGCAACAATCCAGCAACTTTATTCAATTTCAATGCCTGTTTAGAAGTCAAGGTTTTTGGTTTTTTTTTCCTCACAAAAATGTAACTAGCAAAAGAACATTGTGAGTTTGATTAATTTTAATGTGTGTTTCAGATGCAGCAATGGTGATTTTTTTTAATGCTCTTAATGTAGAACTAGAACTTTTTTTCTTTTGATTTAGTTATTTTGTTTCACAGAACACATACTTTGTTTGGACATGTGACACCTGATCCAATTAAGACACATTTGTTAAACCCTCAGTTTAAGGAAAACCAAACCTACGTTGTAATTTCACAGCATCACAGGCCGTAGCTTTTGCTGAATAGTATTAGGTTGACTTAAAATGCTCATGTGTAAATATTTTATGTCAGGGTTTAAATGATTTGTATGAACGCTTGGCTTCTCAGTTCTTGGCTTTACTTTGAATTGTACAAAAAATAAAGAATTGAAATGGTCTGAAAACAAACTGCCGAAAACAAAAAAAGAAAAACAAGAAAAAAAAAAGAATCAAAAAAAACAAAAAACAATCTTTGCAGTTAAAAAAAAAAAAGACTTGAGTTGAAAAAGACCATTTCAAAAAACAAAAAAAAACTTCCTCTTCCCCAAAAGAGCAAACAATCCTAAAAAATCCTATCAACGTTTTCATAATGTTGGGTCGGTAAGGTAACTGAATATTCAGCCCTGATTTTAACGCCCAAGGTAAGAACATGACGCAGTCTGTAAATGTTTTATTTGCAAACAGCAGAAATGTATTTAACCTTTTAACATTTATAATCCAGATTCCAATAAAGCAATAATAACACCTTCTCTTTTTGTTGCAGGACGTGTCGGCAGTTTCCAGCCACCGGCCTTCTTCCTCCATGAGGCTCCAACGTTTTACAATGTAAACTTTTATTGTAAACTAAGAACAGCTGTATTAAAATACTATATTTATAAACATTTAGTTTGAAGTTATTTGACTTGAGTGTGATGGAACTTACTGAACCAGTTATTTTATTGTTTTGGTCAATGAAAGGCAAAGTACCTCAAGAATGAACTGATTATATTTTGGTGGTCAAAGGTCACGGTGACCTCACAAAGCACATTTTTTGACTTGTGAAGGTGACCTCAATCAATCAATCACATTTTGTTTATTTATTTTAAAGCCCATATTCACAAATCACAGTTTGTCTCATAGGGCTTTAACAAGCGTCCTCTGTCCTTAACCCTCAACAAGAGTGAGGAAAAACTATTAAAAAAAACTTTTAACAGGGGAAAAGAACGTAGAGACCTCAGAGACATCCACATGTGAGGATCCCTCTCCCAGGACGTGTCATGGAGAACATCAGAAAGATACGAGTATTTACATCATTGGTTAGAATGAACAGTTTGTAGCATAATGAAAGGTAAATTAATTAATGGATTATTGTCAGTAACGGTCGAGTATCTGCGTAGACATATTGAATATCAAGGCAGTCTTGTAATCGTAGTCCACGGTCAGCAGCCACCACGATCAGGATCCACCATCACGATCGGATGCCACCTTGGTCCACAATCATGATCCACTGCCGCCATTAGGATCCACCGTCAGCTGCTACCTCCATCGTGGTCCACCACCGCTATCAGATGACACCACGACACAGGATGTATGTCTGGAATGCCGTCAAGGAATCGTTTAACATTTGACACAAACATTCACTTGAGCTTGGATTTTATCTTGGTAGCCTAAGGTCAAAGGTCAAGGTCACAATGGCCTCACAAAGTATGTTTTAAGTTTTTCTTGAATATGATATCTTAAGATCAGCTTGTGGGGAATGTCTTCATTTCATTACATCTGGCACATGTCACGTTTGTTTTTTGTGTGTGGAATTTGGTGCAGATCCAAATAAAGATCTGAATCCAGTGAATTTAAATGTGTTTTCATACGAGGACGGTTGGTCCTTGGCGGACATGTGCCCTTCTAGTTTGTCCTTTTCCTACTGTGACACATCAAAATGTTTATCTGTGTGCATCTCTTCACTTTGCATTGTCCTAGTCTAACCACCTTACATGGGTTAATACTGGTCACCCTTTCATTTTCCTTAAACTAAAGTAAATATGTGTCTCTGTGTTTAGGCGGCAGGGATGTTGCTGTCTGGACACGGTTGGTGTTCACCTGCAGAGACGCTGTCCACGATCTCTCAGCTCGGAGTGAGCCAGGACAAATAACCCAATCAGTGTCCACCAGGGCAGTGTTCCTGCGCCACCCCTGGTGCCTGTCACGCTCGCAGAGATAATTGTGAGAAATCCAATTTGCTCTCATAGAATATCTGCTGTTTTTCATTTAAGCTCTTCTCCCTCATCCCTCCATCTCTCGGTGTGGGAGTGTTAAATGCCCCCTCCTGTCGTCTCATTTACCTCCTGCCGTTCCACCACACTCACACCGGTGTTTATTTGCCTCCACACAAAGCTGTTGCAGTTTTACCTGCGTGTTTGTGTATTTGTGTCGACAAACCTGTGGCTTTTATTCGTCACGAGCCCGGTTTGATTGACACAAATGCCAACATTTCCTGACAATTGTTTAGTGTGGAACGCGCCACATGAATAAACTGATTTAGGACGGAGCCCCTTGTCGTTTACAGCCACTTCAGTGCTGATGTGACCAGCATGCAGGAATGTCTGCGAGCTCCGGCCGCCTCCCTTTGTGTCTCAGTGGCCAGAGGACGTTTATTTGCGCCGTGCGAGAGACGGAAGAGATGGGCTAACAAACTTACAGCATCCGCGTCGTCCATGATGCAAATCTTTACTTTCTGATTTGTGTCAAAGAGACAAATGGGGTTAAACTTTGGAATGAGTTACAACTGTGATGATCTTTTTTCTTTCTTTGCGTGTGGAGAAAGGATATGAAATCTAAAATATGTCTCACTTGGGGGGGGGGGAATGAAAACTGTGTTAAAATCTTCACTTTTGTTTGCTTGGAGATTTGCCGCCTGTTAGTGGAGATGATTGTAGTTTCTTTTCGAAGCCCCCCCCGGGGTTTAAGAAGTCGGTCATATGGATGTGCTCCAACTGGGAAAATGCATAACATTAAGCACTTCTAATGTATTTATTCAGATTCATTTGAATATTATCGCTGCATTTTCACAACACAAAAACATCGCCGCATGCCAATTAACACCAATCACCACTTAAGCAATTTTGTAGAATTATACGTACAACGCTCATCGTAATGGACGGATAATGTGGCAACATCGTGTTCTGGTCACTCACTCGTGTGTCACCTACAACCGCCTGAGGTGAAGATACGAGGACGGTGCTCCTGACCTCAAATCAACGGTGACCCCTCCCACCAGCGCGCTCCACGCTCTCCCTCGCCTTGCCCCCTTCGCTACAATGCCACTTCTCTGTAAAACCATTAATATTTGATGTGATCATGGGCCTTCATAAGCAAATTTCAGTCCCCAGCAAGTTGAGCAAAAGCATGATTAATTTAGTATTTATAACCCGACAACCCTTTAAACAACACAGGGCCCCCGGCCACAAAGCAAGGCACAGTTTGAAACCAAACTAGCAGCCTCTAAATCATAATCAGCACAGTCATTCAGCATCATTTGAGTTCGGGGACACCTTTCTTTCCTTCCCTCCCTTCTGGTGTGAAATCAGCACCTGTGTGAAAAAGGAGGCATCGGTTGTAATCCTTCACCGGTTTATATAACATAAAAACATCTTCGTTGGTACCCAGACACATGAAAACAAACGCACCTTTCCATCACCGCGAGTTTGTTGGGAAATTCTGCTGCGTTAGACAACGGAGCCCTTTAAGCCTTGTCTGCTGACCACAGGTCCTCAGTGACCCAGAGAAATACCATCAATAAATCAACAAACATGATGCAAACAGAGGGACGTACGGCTCTTAGGTTTACTACTGACAACATGGAAACAGTGGGAGTCAAAATATTCATCTAGAAAACTCTGTAGCTGCCGTATAAATGTAATGAGCTATAAGTAGAAGACTGCAAAAATATAAAATACAAGTACCTCATATTCATACTTAAAGTGGCTGTAGTTAAGTATTCACCAGACATTTCCTTCAGGACTTGGTGGAGACTAAAACCTGAGCTACGAGAGTGAACATTAGATAAATGTCTAAATGAATGTTGATGGTGGTTTGCAAACAAATCAGCCAAATGAAAATTCACATCCGAGGAGGATATCAGTTGACATTTAGGCTAAAAACACAGTGTAAATTACACCGTTTTAAGGTGAATTTGAAAGTCGGGGCTCGCGGACACCTGGATGACACCACAGGAGCAGTATGGAGGCATGTTATGTTTCATTTCTGTTGTTTCATTACGTCTGAAGAAGGGCTCCCATTTACTCCAATTGTATTTGGCTGCAACGCTGTTTACCCCTGAGACTCCAGACGTGTTTTGTGGACTCCAACACTTCACCCACCGCTCATCAGCATAGTGCTGAGTAGATAATGAGTGAATTTTCAGTTTTGGATGAACTATCCCTTTAACTGCAGCCTCCTCTTCCCCGTCAGGATCAGTGTTATTGCAGAATGTCATTCAGAATCGAGTTAGTCTTTACAGTAACATGATCACTGTACAGTTCAACTTCATTAAAGATAATCTCCGTGCAGGCACTGCTGGGCACGGCAGGCCCCGCCCCCTCTGCCCTCTCGCCTGCCATTGATTGGTGCAGTGATTTGCAGCATGTAATCCAATGCTCCCTGACAGGTTGTAACTGAGGTTAAAGATGGCAATTTAATTATGTGTCAGAGGTCACATTAAAGGCTGACCCTTGACCCCCGGCCACAGGACTCTACTGATTAGTGGCAGCCTTATGTTATTGATTCAACTGAGCAACATAACAAATACGAGTGTGGGATAACAGGTCATTGATGAGGGGTCAGTGCTTCCTGGGCTCTTTGATATGGGGATTGAAGAATCACCCCAACGTGCTCACCTTCTCCTGACGGACATCCTGGTACTCTGCACTTATAGTTTGGATAAATACAGCCCGGCAATTCATTTTTTTATTTGTAAGGATGTGTGTGGACATCTCGTATTTGCGGAAATGTTTTATAATTTGGAACTTTATCTGTATGTATAGATACTTAAATACTTTACTCGATATTCCGGAGTTTGATTACAATTCACAATTTTAATTTAATATACTTAGATTAAATGAATAGCACAGATCTTGTAATGGTGCTTTGACACAGTCAGAAACTCCAGCTGCTTTGTTAGATCCTCATAGATACAAACCCAGGTTTATGTATTTATTTTAAACCATGTTGAGTCATTGTAATTAGAACTCATTAGAAGCAAGTTACTGTAATAATGAAGGAATTGAAAACACACCTATTTACTCTGTGGAGAGAGAATAAAGGGAGAAGGTCGACACTGCCCTACAAAGGCAAAATGCAGTAACTGCACAATTGGACAAAATAGAGTTATAATCTGCATCTGGCTTTTTAAATCTATTTTCCTATATAAAGACATTATTAAGCCAAATATGATGTTGTACAAATTTGTAAACAGCTTTTTGAAACTACAGTAACAGACATAAGGCCCCTAAGCTGCACTGTCCCGTGTAAATGAGCTGTAGGACTTCTCACTGTAATCTTGACTGAACCCACTATGATAACGAGCCAAGCTAGCTGTTTCCCCCTGCCTGCACTCTTTGTGCTAAGCTAAGCTAACTGGCTGCTGGCTGTAGCCCTCAATTTAAAGGGACAGATATGAGAGGGGTATTCGACCCCAGCGAGGTAAAAGGGCAGTGACTAGAGAATCTGTGAAAGTTTTCCGAATGAACTCTGCTCCTGAAGCTCGTGGAGCAACTCGTCAGAAGTCCGGCTAATACTTCAGTCGCATAGAAATCTTCCCCATGTCGGCTGTGATCTGGCCAAGTCCTGTACGTCACTGAAAGATGTCATCCTGATGTCCTTTGGGTCGCTGGGTTAGAGCATTCAAACCTTTTCAACTAATAACTCAAATTAATATTAGGAACATGAGTATGAGCATAATATGCCCACTTTAATTGTTAGACCTACAATTTGTCTATTTCTTTGCCAGCTAGCATCATTAGCATCAACTCTGTTTCTGGCTAATAAACCTCTATAAAACAATGAATTGTTTACGACGCTCTGAATGAGTACAGTGTTGTTGTGTTGTGTCATTAGGGCCCTTAGTACAAACACCACTAACAATTCTATAGTCAGCCATATGCAAATGATAGGGCAATTGCAGATATACAAATATGTACCCATGGTCCACACGGCCTAATGGCCTCCCTCCCTCTGGCCAGCTCAATGGCTCATTTAGATATCTGCTTGGTTTATTACGTGAATAACTTACGCCTGGCTTGTTACGACCCTCCAGGTTCCTGTTTCTGCTGTGTAGCTGAGATGTGTGGCGCTCAATTAGGCTGCCCGGCTTGCAGAGTTAACCCTTCGCGCCAGATAAACTGTTTTTTTCCCTCCGCCAAATGGTGTTGGTACAGTACGGGGGGTTCCAGGCAGGGATCAAAAGATCAATCCTAATACAGTGCTACCAAGCTGACCCCTCAGCTGTAATAAAGGCACCATCTTTCACCCTTGGGGCCAATTCGGAGCCTCCCGCCCCATGAACCAACCTGGTATCTTTAAATTAGCTGACTTGCTTGCCCTGCAGGTAATTGCATTAGTTTATCAATGTTCAACACAATTTATTACTCACTCCAGCAGCAGAGAGATCCTGGTGTTAATGTCCTCTGTGAGGAGACAGGGAGGCAGGGTCTTTGTGTTTCAGAATGTGCGTTAGTGTGTGTGTGTCTCTTTGCAAATAAAGAAAAGTAAACACAATAACACCATATAGTGAAATAACAGTTTTATTGTCAGTGAAAGGTTTTATTAGAACAGGACTATCGCAAAAGTCTTATATCTTCATACCGAATAAAATTTCACTGTACATGCGTATACATCCATACTGAATGATTACTTCAGCCAAGGAGGTTTTGTTTTTAAGTAAGATAACACAAAAACTACTAAAGGGAAAACCACGAAACTTGGTGCAAGGATGCAGAATATAGCTCAGGAGCAGGGACGGGGCCAAGGGCAGGGTAGGGGGGGCCTCACCTGTCAGTCGTCTCTTTTTTTAAAAATATACTAGTCCCTTCCTAACAATACTAAAAATACTAACAATAAATATGACAATTTGTTAGGATTTGTTTTAATTTCAAGTACAAAAAGTGCTTGAACAGGGAACAATTTTCAAAATGTATTAAATGATGTGTGACTTTGCTCAAAGCCACAGTGCGAACAGTAAAAAAAAAAAGGAGTGACTTCAATGTACATCTTACTGAATCAGGAATCGTGCATTTTTGTGGGACATATAAATGGCCCCCCTCTGTGTAAATTGTGGCCCCTTTGTGGCCCCTGAATATCCTACATCAGCCACAGGTCAGGGAAGAACTGTGGATCCGGATCAGGGGGCAGATTCAGGGATTTTTTTTGACAGCACTTTCTTTTACATGGCGAGACAGGGCGCTCCCACATTGGCGGAGGTTAGCACTCTCGTCTATGTGCTGTAATTTATTGGTGAACCCACTGTTCCCTCCGAGGCGTCACATCAACTCCTCTGCCTGTGTATCTCACTTTCTCTCCACTCTCTGTCAATGATCATTATCGCTCTGCAGCACTTGTGTTAAAACTTCAGTGACAGCAGACTTATTTGCCGTAATGGGTGCTTAAATCAGATCGTCTTTCATTACACTAAAAACAATATTACTGTCTGCACTTTCCAATGGAGTCCTCTGGCCAGGGGCTGCGGCGGGCTCCCCTCACATCTGTATGCATTATGGATCCGTCTGAGGTAATAAACAGACCCTGCTCTTATTTCTGCTTCCTGCGATCATTATTCCTGGCCCCTCAGATGGATTATAGCCCACTGTGCAACATGTAGATGAGTGGCGCTCCTCTGATTGCCTTATGGCCATCAGGCTTTGCATATTTACTGCCCATGAATCACGGTGCAGCGGTAAAAAAAACCCACAGCAACATATTCCCGTCCTCCGCCTTCTTCCACTTTTTACTCTCCACTCTGTGTTTTACACTTTCTCTCCGAGTCACTCTCTCATCATCACTTCTCTTCTTTCAGCCGTCTTTCTCTCATGACCCCCTCCACTGCTTTTGTCCCATTGTCTTTCTTTCCCTATGCCTTGATGCCTCCTCCATGCATTCCCAGCTTCTTAATTAAAGCATGTATTATTAATACTGCCATATCTTTGTCCATCCTTCTTCCTGTTCATATGACTGCTACATTAAGTGTAAATTGTTTCGCTGTAATTCCCTTTTAATATCCCTGTTATAATCAGTGTTTCTGGTGTGTGGAGTCCAGGGAGGAGAGGAAGAGAGAGAACACGGCTTTTACTGTAACTTACTGTTTGATGTGTGGCTTGCATACGACGGAACGTAATTAGGTTCTGTTTCACAAGTCAAATGCATATGGCGCCAATCGGCAAACTACGAGATTAATAAAGAGAGTTGTCAGATGAGGCTGCTGTGGTGTGTCGGCCGTCTCTGCTTACGCCCCAGGGACAGAACGGGACACTTCAGTGCCCTCTGCCTCTTTTTTAATAACAGCTTCCCATTGTCCCGTGAAAACTGAATATAACCACAACTCGAAGACCTGCATGATTTGACATTTGTAGCTAGGAACTGTTCATATTGCCCTTTGAATTCCACACGACAAATCTTATCATACTCTACCTTTCTTTGCCACAAATTGTCCTGGGCTGGTGGGAGAAATCTCAGAGGCACATCCCACATCTCAAAAACCAGGGCAAAGGAGCTCTAATGACTATAGTCAGAACAATTTGGAAGCTTTCAGTCAATGCATCGGTTCAGTTTTTTTACATAATGAAAGATTTAATACATTTTCTGGTTTTCATTCATTTTTTCCAATTTTCCATTTTCAAAATGTTGGATAGAAAAAGAGAAAATTAGGAAATAGAACATTTTTAAGTTTAGCTTTCTATTAGTGTGTTGGGGCGACCTGAGAGGACGGGGTCCAAGTGGCTGATTGGTATTGAATTGAGCGTTACACAGACCCTCTTCAGTTCCATCTGTGTCATAAAGAGTTTTGCACATGAAGCTCTGAACATATTAGCTCATTAGATTCCTGTCCCCTGTCAAAGGCACTTTCCTCGACCCTCCTCTCGCCATCACGTCTTAATGAAATGCCGTTGATGCTTTACAATTTATCAGTGACGTTATTGATTCAAGAGGGCCAATTGGCTGGGAGGGTGCTGTAAACTGGGCGATTTAAAACCTGCATCCTTCATTGTCACATGATGGGTGCGGAATGAGATCGTAAGAGGCAGAATGGTCGTCGCGGCGATAAATAAAAGGGGAAGGAAGTATAAGGCGGCGGCTGTCGATAGGATCGGCATCTCTGATGTCCTCGAAGTGATCATCAGGGCAGGTATGATGAGCTGTGGCGTGAGTGTACTATAAAAGGGGTCATTTCCTCCTCGTGTCACAGGTTCCATCTCCGCTGAGACGGATGTTGCACGTGAGTAATGGCACAACTAGTGTCACATTGAGGCCTCCCTGCTCCATGTAGCAAGTAGGTAACACACAGTGTGAGTGTGAGGGAGCGTTAATATCGTAAAACAGTGTTTAAATATTTTAATTTCATTTGTCAGAGGGGCCCCTCCCCTGCACTCCATTACCCTGACAACCATCCTTCATCCGCTGAACGAGTGCATTATTCATTAGCACTAATTATTTTCACATAACGTCTGCCCCGATATATTTAACCTCCACATTACACCCGAGATAATGGCCTTGTAAAATTGAATTGCGAGAAAGAAGTGGAGTTGGAAAGCTCATTTGAAGAACATAAGAGGAAGAGGCAAAGAGTGAGGGAGGTGCAGGAGGGATTTTTTTTTTTTTTTAAGCAGCTGGAGTCGGGGGGGGGGGGCTGACAGGAATAGTGTTAAGCACTTTGGGACATGGAGGCCCAGAAGTGATGGGACATTTGTTCCTGTCTCATTTGCATGCTAAGAGAAGAGCCCGGTGGTTCTCTGTCGGGTCGAAGAGATACCTAAACGCCCCGTGGGCTGGAAGTGCCCCGCAGCCCTCGGAGTTAAGATTAGCTCTCCCTGACCTGACACATGACCTCAGCCATTAATATAAAAACCCCTGACCTGGGACGGGAGGAACAGACGAGGCTTTGTCTCTCCCACCTTGCTTCCCCTGACTCCACCTGCATCCTCTCCTTCCTTCACCTCTTCTTTCTTTTTGCTCTTCATCCGCAGGAGCCTCCCTGACGACGGTGGAATCACTCAGGCCTCTGCGCTCATCCCCCACTGAGAGGTGTGGACATTTTCCATACGGATAAACTTCAAAAACAAACCAGGAAAGGCTTTATTCCCCTTTTGCTTATTCATGAGATTGACATTCACCGACATGCAAAATTTAGACGCAAGCAGGGCTTGCTGCTCCACTTGCTTCATCTCTGTTCTCTTCTGGGCAAGAGTTGTGACCCCGTGCCAACAGCTGAGCCAGACTCTAAACACACACACACACAAGTAAACAAAGGAGTACACACATAAACACACGTGGAAATACACACTCGCACGCAATAGCTTTCATGCTTAAGTTAAATTTAAGACTTTAGGACCATAATAAATGAAACGTTACAGAGATGTTACAAACTATAGACACCACCGAAACAGTTCTTATCAAAAACACACATTTTAAAGTGTGCATGTTTAATAAACTTTAACATAATCAAGTCCTACTTAAAACATATTTAAAGATCTAGTATGTAAAAAACATATAAGGCTTGAATTTTGTTTTTTAGGACATTTCAATACTCAGGTAGCTTTATTTATTTAACTGTAATATTAAACAAGAAAAACAAATAACAGCTTCTGATATTTGAAAAGCTGGAACCATCAATTTCTGGTAATAACTGACTCGGTTAATTGACCGATCAGTGGAGCACTACTCCTGAAACTAAATTCATTATATTTTACAACATACTTATGTCTAATATTTTTCCACTGTGACATTAAGAAACTACATTTTTTGGGTCTCATTCTTTGGTATTTGTTGTTTCATCTTTCTTTTGATTTCCTGAGTAATGTTGCAAACTGCGACCACGCTCCTCTCCAGGCGATGTGAGTGCAGCAGTGAGCGCGCTGCTTTGTATGCTTGATGCCGGGTAATTGCAGTTCATCTCAACTGGGAAAAAATATTATTCTCACGCCTTCCTGTGTTACACCCAGAAGGCAGCGCTCTCTATGTGTAAAGGATCTGTCTCCCTGACATTTAGATTTGCCTTTTAAAGATGGCATTTTTCAAAACTGGCATTTCTTCATATGTTTTCTAGAGGCGACAAAATTATTCTTTTTACATCCCAGTCAGAGTGTTCGTGTAAAGTGTGTCATTTGTCCAACCTTTGGTTTGTTTGGGTTGTTTTGTTTTCCTCTGTGATGTTTATATTGTTTCATGTAGTAGAAATGGTCTCATTGTCGTATACTGATATCAGAGTCTGGTAGTTGTACCTGTCTCAACATGATCTTTACACACATTACTTCAAGAATAAACACAATGCTTGAATTCGGTGTTTCCCAGCTAAATCACAGGTGGGACTGTGAACGGGTTTCCGTGCATTAAACACACAAAATTGCACATTTGTAGGAAGAGTGTGATTTATACGCGGCGCGTGGCGAGAGCTCGATAGGTGTGGGGACGGTTAGCTGCTAGTTTTGGGGGGTGTCTGACTGAGGGGTAATGGTCGACCGTTTTCGAGGAGGCGCGCTCATCTTTGAATCACTGGAGAGTTCCAATTACTGCTCTCTGGTGCCTCGCAATGAACCAAACGAGCGCGCTATCCCTAAATAATTTCCTCAACAAAGATGGTGCTGTGCATTATGAAATATTCAGAGCTCTATCAGACTTGGGAAAGATCCATAATTACATGATAATCCACAATGTAATTCATTTTGGGTACTTTAGGGAATCTGAGTTCTCCTCGTAGTGAATTATTAAATATATTGGTGGAATGGCATGGAGCCTGCTTTGTGGTGGTTCTGATTGTTCTTTGGGGGGGATTATGTATGACAATCTTGTTTTTTTTCCTCTGATGTCTTCAGGGTCATTGAAAAAGTCAGGACTAATGAGACACTGTAACCAGACAGCTGATGCATTGGCAGTTATAGCCGAGCTGTACGTAAAGGAACAGATAGACAAGATTGAGGACAGTTATTACCAAAGTACAGAACCGCCCAGACACATAAACCTTCCTCACAAGTGGCTGTAATCTCCTGAAAATGGCAGGTTTATGTTAAAATACTAACATTATCCCATTATATTGTAATTTCAGTTATGGCATATAGAACAGCGCGAGAAACCAAAAGGTGCGGTGGCGTTGGATTACGACTTGCTGGCCGGAGATGTGGGGTCAAAGTTCAGTTAATGTGCCGCACAACTCGACGCCTAACAGAGGCATGTGTCAGATATATTGGCATTTTAAAGGTGAACAGAATGAGTCTGTTGGATATGAGACAGAGGGACATTTGGCCGACATGGTCATTTCCCATCTGTGGGAACATACAGCAGTGGTCGGCAAATGAGGACAAGTACATTATCTGCATAATGATTTACATTGAATTGTGTCCCATAAAGAGGGGGCGTGTGCTCAACATTTGTAACTCACGCCATATACTACTTTATAATGTATAATACAATTTAGACAGGTCTCTCGCCGTAAGATATTTAAAGAAGTGGGCCATAAAAAAAAATCCTTAGCCACTGGCTTTAAAACCAATAAAGTTAAATGGAGCCGCTGACATTTTTATTATTGCATTATTGTAAGTCGGCCCCTACGTGTGCACGTGTGTGTGTGTGTGCGTGTGTGTGTAGTCGATGAGGCAGAGAGTTGTCAAAACAGCTGTCAGTCATTACGACAGAAAGCTCCGTGAGATGACGTTAATGACGCTCTTGTTAAAATGTGAAGCCCGAGTGGTAACGGCGCGGCGCTTAAAGGCCAAAGCTGTCACAGCAGAGGAGAAATGAGCAGAGCAGCGTGGCGGAGAAAAGTGTGGGAGGCTGCTGGAGTTCACAGATACGCAACATGACACCAGTGGAACAGGTGAAACACATTACTGGGACATGGGTCTCTCTCTCTCTCTCTTCCTCTATCCAGCTATACTGTGTTCATCCCACTAATGTGTTTTCATGGTTAGGTTAGTCAGTACCTTGGGAAAATCGTAGTCTGAACATAAAGATGGACGATGCGTCTCCACTTCCTCCTACTATCCAGAAATGAAGCCAAAATACGGATACAAACGCCGCCATCTTGCCATGTTGATGTCGTTTAGAGCCAACCAACCGACCAATTGTCAGTCTCAGCTGTCAATCATGATGTTTCAACCCATTTTTATAGCATCAAATTAAAGCCAATCTTATCGGAAAGAGAAGTTAGCTGGAAGATGAAAGTTGAGTTTTGTGGCCATCTGTAAAAAGATGGACGACATGACTGCTCCCCAAAAGTGACATTTAAACCCCCCCCCCCTTTTGTATAATGGGCAGAAGTGGAGATGCTTCATCCATCTTTATATAGAGTCTATGATTCACCTGTGCCCGATCCACTAACATGGAGGAGGCAGGGTTTATGAATCTTACTGCAGTCAGCCACCAGGGGCCGCTTTGGCTTCACCTTTGGGGAGCAGTCACTTTGTCCATCTTTATAAAGTCTTTAGGCCCAATTAAAAAGAACACAATTCAAGGACATTTTTTAATTAACAATGAATGACCCCTTTTAGAAATTAATTATTTTTTTAAATGATGACAATAAAGCTGTTTTCAAACAAAAGTTGTCAGATACAGATTCAAGATCAAATTTTGCAGAGTAATTGAAGTTTTATATTTTATATTTGACATTAATTTGGAATCTGAGCTGTTCCCACTTTGACTTTAAGGGTGTTTTCCTGTTGAATCCATCAATTACATCAGTTGAACAGATGTGGTGAAACACAGGATGGAAGGTCACAGCCACTTCTCAGTATTTTAAAGACGTTAGTCAGTTGTTAACAACATTAATCAATACCCCTGAAAAAAAAGAGCGATTTTTGTCAGTGTAATCAAACCCTGATGTCCCTCATTTTCTCAACACCGTTTTCTGATGAATTCCCATCTGCAAAGTATTTCCGAATACTTTGCCCAAGGAGGTGTAATTTAAATAATATCAGTCACCGTGCCGCTGCCAGAATAAGAATTATGTCCACGCTAATATCTCATCTGACACGCAGAGGAAAGACTTTCCTCCTGAATAACAAAAGTGCAATAATTCATCCAGTGTTATTATCCACCTAATTATAATGGGAAATATAGTCGAGTTCCTTTTCGTGCACGAGCCCAGAACAAATTGCAGCTGCGAGAATGATCAGTTATGTTAATCTTGTTCAAAATGGTTGAGTATCATTCACATAAAGACGACAACAGAAGATGTTTAATGCTTTTAAATAAGAAGAGGAAATGGGTAAAAACGACGCCACAAACTAAAACACATTCTGTCTTCTCCCTGGTATCATTTAAAGGTCACATGAACCGTATAAATATTAAACATTCATATTAAATTTACCACAGTGTGCAAACTAACCACACACACCAAGAGGCAGCGCATCTTTCCAGACATATTGTCTTTATAATTATATCACTATAACAAATTTAATGAGAGCAATCAGCGCCGAACATTTTTGCCTCCGAGGAAGCAGAGGTCCCAGTCAGTCACTCAGCTGCTTCTTGGTCATTCTCTATTAATTTGCGGAGCGTGTTCTCTGGGTGTCAGGGTCTTGGCAGTGTCATTCCCCAATGACTCCTACCTCCAAGCCCGCTGCACGAGGGGGGTCCTAATTAGACTCTCATGTGTATTTAATGGACTTGCTGCCTTTGGTCCTGTGAGAGAGCGCCTAATACTACAACCTCTGTATGAGCGAAGGTCCCTCGGTGTATGGAGAGGGACCTGGCATGATATGTGTGTGTGTAGTTAGTTGTGTGTGTGTGTGTGTGTGTGTGTGTGTGTGTGTGTGTGTGTGCGTGTGCGTGCCTTTAACAGCCCAAACCTGAAGCCAAACTCCAATCCTCGATGTTATTTTTATGACTTTGTCCATTCTCAGATTCTGGTCCGATTCGAATCTGTGAAGTGAAGTGAACACAAACAATCAAACCAATCATTGTCATCCTTCACGTGTTTTTACATCACTTCCTACAAGACTTTTTAGATTGCAAAATCAACCTGTTTAAAACTTAAATATCTTTTTGACCTCCGACAAGGTTGTTATGTTTTCACCCCTGTGTGTTTGTTTGTTTGTGAGCAAGAATACATAAAAACAAGCCTTTAAATGTAGGTGTGGATCTGGATCAGGGGGCAGATCCAGGATTTTTTTTTACTTTCTTTGACATTATGAAATGGGGCGTTTTTCAACATTTTCACCAATTGCCCAGGGAATATTTCACAGATCTTGATGAAAGAAGTCAGGCGCATTAAGGGGGCAGATATCTATGAATTTTGTGTTTGTATCTACTGAGGGACATGTCCTTTCCGTTCTTTGCTTATATGACTTATTAAAATACTTATTGCCTAAAGCTTTCACATGTTCATGGTGAGGAAATGTAGAAATGGTCATAATCATTTTAAAATCTTGTTCACAAGGGATTCCCAAAATCACAGGGAAAAGTCATTTAGTATCAAGGTGATGAAAACAGTGTTAGGTACGTTTTTGCTGAGTTCTCCACGAGCACTAAATGATCAACAGAGGGTCACTTCACCCAAATGATGAAAACCATATATTCTCTCAGGTAGCCGCAGTGGTCTCAAGCAGTGCAGATAGCCTTGGTTTTATTGTCTCATTTACACTATGCGATTCATAAAAACAAGCTGTCAACAGTTTTCATAAGGAGCAGCTTCTACAGGAGAAAATGAAAAGTGTTTGGGACACGCTGTCGCTTTGTGCAATGAGCATGTGCTACACAGCTCTACACTTGAGAGGAAATTAAGCTCACTGACCACACTCACAATGTTCTTCTCTGGTTATTGACGGATCATTGATGTAGACTTTATCGCCACCTCCTGGCCCGGCATGTTGCTTTTGTCTTCACAACTGGACGGACATATTTTGTAAAACGAAGGTCGTGTGGGGACATTTAAAAAAATAATAAAGGGGTAAAATATCTGCAGTAGTGTAGACATGGCCTCTGTATGTTGGCCCTGTGATACACTGGTACCCTGTCCAGGGTGAACCCCCGCCTCTCATCCCATGTCAGCTGGAATTGGCTCTTTACATGTACACACTTCTGCTTGACAATCTTCATGCCACATACCATCCACTGCAATTACTCTACAACACTGTCACATATTAGATTCCGTACTTGGGGCGAGTGGCTTTCATATTTGAATGTTTTTTACTTTCCGAGCGGTCTGTTCTAATGAGGACAGACATCTGGACCAATCTCACAATATAGGGCTGTGATGAATGTGACCCCCGTGGTCAGCCCTTGCCCCCAAACCCACCAGGACACATAAAGCAGTGGCACAGCCCCTGTTAAAACGCTGCACGGCCACATAAATCAGCGCCGGCGCTTCTTAACTGTCCAATTTGCATGGCCCCAACACAAAGAGGCTAACGATGTTTTACAAGACAAACATGCACAATAGCACAAACACGCATGCAGGTAGATGAAAAGGTGGAGCTTATTAGGTGTCATACATGTGCACATACAGTGCACAGTTTCCTTTTGTCTACAGGCTGATAAAATATAAGGTTTTCAGATGAGATTTAGGTTTGAAATTACAAACACGAAAAAAGTGGAAAAAGAGACAGCTGACATCTTTGAGAGAATAGCAAAAGCAAATGTGTTAAACAGAGAACAAGAAAACACAAAGATGGAGAAAACAGAGAAGGAGTGAGACTGGCAATTGGAAAAGGCAAGATGAAGAGGGTGTTGAGATGGGAATCTGGGTAGTTTTATCTGGTGGGCAGGGAGACGATGGCGGGAGGATCTGTCTCTGTTAGAGAGAACACAGCCCTGTTATTAAAGCCATTTATCACTGGCTGAATATTCTCCCTTTAATAGGCTCTGTCGTTAATTACCCAACTTTGTCAAGATAGGGAGTCAGGGGCTCTCCGTTTTCTCGACCAATACACAGACAGAGCAGGCACACGCACACAGACACATGCACACACACAGACACACACGCATGTACTTGAACACGTCTTCAGGTGATGGGCCACATTTTCACAGATGCAGAGACAGTAATAGGCAAACACACATCAAAAGAAGCATTTTCTTCTTTTCCTTTTCTGCGTACGTTGTTTCCAAATAGACACAAACTCACCTGCAACAACAAAAACAACTGTACAGTCAAATCCAATATCCCTGCAAGAACTACAGCACTACCTCAGTGAAGCTCATCCTGTCAGAGGCAATGGCTCAACTCTGTTTTTAAATCCATGTTAGAAGGCAGTGGTGTTGCAGTAGATTCCAAACCTTCCCTGCTGTCTCTACAGATGGATTACAGGAGGCCTGAAACAATTAGTCAGACATTTGATTTAAATAAAAAAAACATAACACTGCTGGGTGATGACACAATATGAATAATTATCGAAATGTAGTTTTCATCAATATAACAAAATTAATCAACATATTGCGGTAAAATACATAATTGATCAACCTTTTTTATTAAGTGTTTGTCATTCTCTGTTCATAAAGAACACTTTAAAAGAGTCTTTAAACTTATTGATAATATCAATATTGATTTTTTGAGACAAATTCATGGATCTTGATAAAAAAATTCAGGCATGTTTAGGGGACGGATTTAACTACAAAGCAGTAGATGCAGAAGCAATAATAATCCAGTAATAGTGTTATATACTGTATACATTAGTAGTATAGTTCACACTGATGCACATTATTCTGTGTTGTGAGTACTTTTATATTTGAATATTAAGTAATGGAGGTCTTCTGTGAGGGTAACTTGAATATTTTGGGGGTATTTTTAACTGTTGATTGGATAAAATAAGACACGACTCTAGCGATTTCACACTTTTTCATGTTTTACACTCTAGATTAATCAGTTTATCAAGAAGATTATTTGCAAATTAATCGATAATTAAAATAATCATTGGCTGCAGACAGAACACAATAATGGTCAAACACTTCTGCTTTGTCTGAACGTGTCGACTCAGATGTGCCCTCACATAAGAGGGCACATTGTAGCCTCTACACTCTATTACAACAATAACAAAGAGTTAGCCGAATGCCTTTGGGCAGTTTCAGCAGCGAGACATTTATGTTGAGCTAAATGTGTCAGCTGCCCCGTGTGGACTACAGGATCAAAACCTCATCCTCCTCTTCCTCCTCCTCTCCTCCATCCCTAATCAGACTCTTTTGTGATCCTTTTATAATTAGGCACTTAACTAGCGGGGCAGAACGGGGCCGTGGCAGTAAAGCATTTACAAGGGTACTCGACAGGACACGCCGGCTCCTTTTGTTTAGCAATTAGTTTGTCTGTGAAAGGGACAAGACAAATAGGCTGTGAGAGCATCTGGTGGCCCCTGTAGCTCTTCATGCCAGAGAGGGAGAGAGAGAGAAGAGGAGGAAACGGGAGGCAGAGACAGAGGACGAGAGAGGTTCAGAGCCCATCAGCAACAATAAGGATCGCACCACAAGGATTTGCTACAAGGGCTGTAAAGTTTACAGTCTGAGGAAACTGATCTGGAAATGAATAAAGCAGCTCTGACAAATATGATGATAAGAGGCTCAGTAAGGGCTGTGTAATAGGGACCTATTTTTCACACACTACTGATTAAGAACAGGCTAAGTGTCTGTAGAGATTCCCATGTGTACAATGCAGCACGGGCGGAGTTTAGTATGCATCCCAGTAGGCTTTCCTTTAGTACCCAGCCATTTACATTGTAGTTATCTGGAGATGGAAGGAACGCAAGGCAGCGTGACAATCACTCCATTGATCCCTCTTGCCTGATTAGCTCACCAGTGTACCGTCAAAGCAAACTCCTCGGACGCATTGATCAAGGAATACTTTTTGAAATATTTCCCCAGGCAATAATGAGATCCTTCTCCAGTCGAGTCGCTGGTTAGTTATCTGCTGAGATGTGATGCCAGACATTTCCTATGAGATGTCAATAAAAGTCAACTTCAGGATCTATAACCGTACGGCAGGAATACAGTTAGGATAATAAAATGCCGTTTAATTTCCTGAGGCGTTCTCATAATTTCTCTGAACCTCAAATTTGTCAGATTGATGTGATTGATACTCACACGTCTGCTCTGCCGGCTCCAGCTCACTTCCTGCTACCTTCCCTTTTTGTCCAGAAGAGGTTGCTGTGTTCCCTGCATACAACAGGACGAGGATCCCTCAGACTTCACCCTGTGAGGGGGAGAGGGAACGGCAGGGAGAAGCCAGGGGGGTAAAAATCACTGAAAGATAGATGAGTTGAAAATTGCATCTCCTTGAACAGAGCAAACAGGTTAAAGACATTCAAATCCCCCCAAATAAAACATGAATAGAAATAATGTGAGAAAACTAAAATGTGTTGTAAAAGCTCTGAAGTAATTGCTACAAATTTCTCCCTCTAACAGAAACCAGATGAGGGAAATATTATTGCTGATCGTCGTCACTCTGCAGGCCCTCATCACCGAACACCCACTAATTGATTATAGATGCCATTTTCATCATTGACAGTAGGGGGCAGAATCCATACATTGATTAGACCTCCATTGTGTGCAGGCCAAGTAATTGTACTGTGGTGCCTATTAACACACAATTACACAGCGTTCGGAGGATAATGTTTTGCCACTTGACTTGCGCATGTTTATCTAGTTTCTGCTCTGACTTCTGGAAAAGCGAATTTTTTAAAAGGAGCTCGGATTCACATCTTCAAAGTGGAATCTCCCACAGCCCATTTACACCAATATCTAAATAAGCCCCGTGACAGATTGTGAACAGCTGTAAGAGATACGAGCCCCTCTCTGATATACCTGTGTTCCTGTGACGCCGGTGATCAAACGCTGTGATAGCATAACATCCCCTCCTGTCTGTCACACCCTCGGGCGACACATCGGCAGAGCCCCTCGCAGCTGGCAAACGCTCTCATGACAAAGTTAAAATGTCTTGATTAATATCTGACTACGACTGCGTTTTTTGTGTCACTTCTTCTCGTCTCTGCTTTTTTCGCTGCTCATCCATCCTGGTTGTGTTGTACTGTATCAGCGTGAGGGGATTCAACCAGTGGGAAGGTTTGATTCAGAACAACTGAAGAGTCCCTCTCTGGTTGTTTGATGACTCTGTGTTTATGATGCGTTGCACAATGCTGTACCAGTGTTTCTATTCAGATTATAAAGGCATTTTGTTCCTAAAAAAATCTGTTTAACACTTAATATTTTATCTTTACAATCTGTGACCCTCAACTGATAAATAGCAGCAATAATGTTAAACCACTGCATAAGAAAAAAAGGTCAAAATACATGTTAGATAATTTTTCCTCAAAGCTGGTTTCTGTCATTTGAGGTAGTTCTTATTACACTGATACTCAAGTTTTCATTTTTCTAGTAAGTTTATTTTTAAGTAGTTATTTGATGCTTTAAAACAGGGTGAAACATCATGATTGACAGCTGAGGTTGACTGCGATTGGTTGATCCCGCGGGCTCCATCCCCCACGACTGCAAGATGGCAGCGTTTGTATCGGGGATGTTTTGGCTTCATGTCTGGATAGTGAGAGGAAGTGGAGACACATCGTCCATCTAAATATACAGTCTGTGGTTTAACCAGAAACATATTTCTATAGACCCGTGGTTCCTAAACTTGTCGACTTGTGTCTTAAAACATATTAAAACAACTTATGACCCTTTGCATATATGGTGCTATTTAGTTTGAATCACATTCAACAAGGGGGTAGATGTATCCAGGGTTTCACAAGAAAACAGCAATCATTCTAAAATAGTTAATAAATGATTTCTTAACTATCCCAATTTATTTTGTGACCCTTTAGGAGGATCTTATGATGCATTTATGTGATGTCTTGATAATCGGAAAAATGTGTTCTCGACTGAAGACCACCTCAAATCAGAACAATCACTTGGAAAGTCTTTGAGAATTTTGGTTTACAAGTTGCCGACATCATCGCTTACAAACCACCTCACATCATTTTACAATCGGCTCTAAATAGCAGCTTTTAATGTGAACTCGTCAAATGTTAAACCTTTATCACTTGCAAACTGCATCTCCGTCTCTGACAAGGGCCAAACACCAGACTTTCTAGTAACAACCTTTTTATGTTTTAAATGAGTCATATGTTTGTCACACATGGTCTTTGCTCTTCGTTATGTAAATATTCTACAGATGTGTCAAGGTGTAGTTTAAACGCTCATAAATACAATACATGTTGTTGTATTTTTCACATTTCAAAGTACACACCTGAAGTCGGAACAACGAAGTCACCACTTGGGGAATGGGACCTTCCGATGAGCAGAGTTAACCAACAGACTGCAAACCATTGCCCCTTAGTAGTGTCCCATCAGTACATGCGTCTCCTGCTTGACAGTAACTGTCTCATCCATCCATCCACTTTGAACCAGGCCTCATTAATGGGGGTGTGTGACTTAAAAGCCCGGCAAGTCAGACCTAATTAGCCAATGTCTAATCAGACAAGTCCCCGTACGAGGACACAAAGTGGATTGAAGGGGGTAGTAAAGACCCTCTCTGTGGTTGTACACGAAACAAAGAGACAGACAAACACGTGTCCATCTGTGCGGCACAAAGATAATAACAATGCCTGATGGTCCAAGTTTGTTTAGCTGCAAATAAGTGTAAATAAATATAAAGGCGCAAACTTGCTCTTATTCCTCAACAATCTCATCCCTCTGAATTTCTGTGTTCCTCACGTGTCTCCTGTTTCCACATCTGTTCAACAGCCCCCCAGTTAATCATTCCTGTAGTGCAGCCTTTTTACTGGACCTCTGAGACCCACACCCTGGTGTACCTGTTTGGAGTTTGATTAACACTGCATTTTAGCACACACTATTCAAACCCAGCGGAGGGAGCTTAAAAGGGCCGCGCGCTGGAGCTAATGTAGCGTGTGGTACAGGACAGATGGAGGAGTGATAAATGGGAAGGAGGGATGCTTGTGAGTCAATTCTTGTTGGCTTCATTGTGGTGGTGGTGTGACACGGAGCTGCTGGGACGGAGATGGATTTTTGAGGCCTGTGTTTTCTTGCGGTGTGTAATCTAAGAGGAGAGGAGAGCTCTTCAGAGGACGGGAGAGGACGGGAGAGGACGGGACACCAGATAGGACGGGACGAGACAGGAGGAGGCAGAGCAGTGGTGTCTCCTCACTCTGTCAGTCCCCGCACACACTGAAATATTGAAAAGCTTTTGTTTTGCCTAGTTAAACATGCACTGATGTGACACAAACTGTGAACAATGCCATTTCACACGCTCGGGAATCCTCTTTTCTTTATAATTCATGAAGGAGTGACGACTGCAGCCATGTCCCACAGCGAGTACAAATACTGTAAAACAACATGCAGCTCAGTATACAAATAAAACAAATGTCGTGTGTTGTCCTTGTCAAATATAATTACTTCAAACTGTATTTTCGGGATAAATGAGATAGAAGAGGACCCGTTTTGTCAGCTTCAGTCAGGTCTGTTTGTCTTTAGAATCAACATACATACATACATGTACATGTGGAAAAAGAAAATTGTATGAATTGGAAAAAAAAAACTAAACCAAAAGGTGAATCTAATAGTTAACACTTTCTTCCACGACCGCAGCAGTTTTTTCCTGCTGAAAATGGACAGCTCAGTGGAAATATGAAACTCACATTCAAGTTCAGATGGGTTTTTTTAGCTTGTAGGTCAGTCTGCAGCTCTCATTGGACCAGACGGCAGTTTCAAAAAGTAAAACTTGAAAGCCTGTCAGAGAAGAAGAAGAAGAAGAAGAGGAGGAAGTTTTAAGACTCTTTACTACAGAAGTTTCAAAGTACAATCATCTGAAGTCTCGTCTGTTTTCAAGACTCACATTCATCGGCTACAACCCACTGAAGCTCTGTCCAGAGCAACTGTTTAAGACGGTTTTATTTATGTTCGCCTCAACAAGTACCAGACTAAAGAAGAAGGTAATGAGGCTCGTCACCACCTGGAGGCAAAAGGACTACTAAGTGTAAATGCCTCGTTTACTAACTTCTTTCCATGAGACGCACATAAAAAAAACGACTGATCTTATGAAAATATGAGCAAGAATTTGGAGGTAGACAAAAACATCAGCTGAGCCGATTGACAGAATATTGACTGATATTGGCACATTACAGATATGGTACATTGGTGATGGAGAATATGTCAGGCTAATAAACAGACAAGAAATTGTAGTACAGACATTAATGTTTGAGGTAGTATAGAAACAGTCACGCTATTTTGTGCCTAGCATTAAATTGAAAATAATCTTTTGAACTATTTCTGAATATTGGTGAATTACATTGTTATCAGATAAAAAATCTCCCAACAATATCTCTTTCTCGATATATGTATATATCGAGAAAGATTTTGCTATAAAGATATGTATAGCAAAAAATTGCAAAAAGTAGAGGCTTGTTCATTGTATCAACTTCATGGAGTAAGATCACTTTGAAGAAAAAGGCCCCACACACACTGTTTGTAATTTGATGCTCTGAAAAAAAATTAATGTCACACCTCAAGAGCAGAAAAAGAGAATCCCTCCATGAGCGGCTCAGGTACCGGCCCGGGCTAAATCCAGTCTGTCTGGATACCTGAACCCAGAAAACATGGAGACAGCGATTCAGCAAATACACAGTGATCATCCTACAGCATACTATTCATTCACACACACACTGGCTTGTTGTGAGCATGAATTATGCATCTCTCTGGAGGATTTGCTCTTTTTGCTCCTTTCTCTTTTACTCCCCTTTTTCTTATCCTCTTTTTTTATTTTTACAAATCAACAACAATGAGGATAAAACTAACACAAGACAGGAAACCTGCGTTTTTTCCTTTACCGTCACAACATTTGGTCAAAAAAAGGTTTTAAATGATCTGCATTAAAGACAAATGGACAGGTGCAACAGCGGTGAATGTTTGATGAATACATTTGCAGTCTGTCATGGATACCTGGAAATGTCAGCATCTTTCTTTCTGTGTCTGCCTGTGTAAATGCAAGCAAAGAAAGTGAAGCTGTCTAATGTACTCAGCTGAAAATGTCTTATTTTAGAGCTGATCCTCTATTTCCATGAAAAAGGGGGAAAAGGAGCCAGTACATATCTGATAAAGATTCACAGAGAAATGCTCCAAGTTGCTCGTGATGAATAAATTATTTCATCATCACCGCTGGGAACCTAATTTCTACTGACATTCAACGAACATGTTTTCAGAAGATGTGGAGGTACGGGTCAGCAAATTAAAGTGTAGCAGTGCACATTCTCTGTGTGTGTGTGCGCTCACGTGTGCGTGTGTGTGTGTGTGTGTGTGTGTGTGTGTGTGCGTGTGTCTCACAGCTAAAACAAACCCTACCTATGACAGCCCGGGACACTCCAGCCATAATTGTGCAGGTGGCATTTTAGACATACTCACACAACAGGGGTCAATTTCTCTCCAGGTCACTGAGAATGACATCATCAAACTACTATTAACTCTGCAAACAATCCCAGGCCTGTTGCATCTGTATTGACAATGGATTCCTTCAAAACAAACAGGCGGCTCTGGGCTTTGCCCTCAATCTAAAACCATAACCTCCAAGTGAATAACAGGGAAAGATCCATCTGGGCAGGAAGGACCGACACGGAGCAGAGGAGAAAAATGACACGGCAAACAAATCTGAGCAGCCGCTTCCCCCCCCACCTTCTCCTCTCTTGTAGGCATTCGCTCCTGTGCTCTACCTGTGTGCTTGTAGCTCTCTCTCTTTTTCTTACACATACACACAAAAGCATCCTGCACAGAGCAAAGTATTTGCCCCCAACGGTGACACAAACCATGCTTCTCTCTCACTTATTCATCCACACTGTGTCTCATCTGCATTAACCTGTTAACTGCATGTTCAGCACAGACAGTTTCGCACCGTGTTCTGTGAATATGACATATCCAGCGTGTCCCTGGTTGTTAAGATGTGAGCTCCACGGTGGCCGACGAGATCGAGAGGCCAAGGCGTGCACGGACATACACGTGTGAGGAAAGATGCAGTCCACTGTTTTTCTGTAATAATAGCTAGCAGCCCTGCTGTTCAATAATTAATGGAGTCTATCCAATACAAAGTGGATGGCATGCAGACGGCACTCCACTGCTCTGCATTTCATTCTCCATCACATGCACATAACTCTGCTCACTTTCTGTCTGTTTGTAGCTTGCTCAAGCTGCATTAGAGAGTTCCCAAATATAACAATATTGATTACAATATAATATCACAATAATAATATCATTACAATGAAGGACACAGTTAAAGCAGAGCTGAGACGCATTTATCTCCCAAATACAAAATTCTTATTTTTTTGCAGGTTAAGTTAGCAGGACTGGATTAAAGGGTATTCAGGAATAAATACATTTAATTTATTTCATTTAATTTGGTAATAATCATATTTAGATTAAAATATTTAACAGTAAATAAGTACAAATAAAACTAAAACAGGTTAAGATAACTATCTCAGATGACCTTTACAAACCTCCTTTCTAAATTAAATTGTATTCATTTATTAATAAAAAAAGGTTTCTTTAATTATTATTACTATTATTCTAGTCAGTACTTGTCATTTACTGAATTTACAAATTTTACAAATTGCTATTTTTTGAATAACCAGTATTAATGCATTCCAATAAAGATATTCTTGACAGGCTCACTTAGTACAGAAAAACACAGTAACCTTTGCTGAGGCCAAAGTGTTAATGAAAAAGGTACAAAAGATTGATCTTAATGAGTGAACCAACGCGTAACGATTCAGTGCCTTGGCCTCATCGAACACATGTTGTTTTTCCTCTGCTGTTTTTACAAGAAACAATCTTATTTGGCATTACGGTGCAATAAAAAGCACAGAAGCATATCGGAGGTTATGGCAGGAGCAGTCACGTGATCAATACCCTGCTGACCCTCGTCTCTTTTGCCCCTTCCACCACTTTTCTCCCTTTCTCCCCACACCAGCTTTCCTCCCAATCAATTAACTTCCCCAAGTAAACAGATCTGTCCCCACGCTCTCTGAAACTGGATATTCCTCCTCCTCCTCCTCTTCCTCATCCAGGCCAAGTCAGAGAGAGAAACCAGACACCTGACACAATGTTGCTGCGAGCTCTCCTCCAGTGTGTGTTGGAGTAAGAGGGCTAAATAAAGACCAGTGACATCATCCACATACTCCTCATCCTCATCACTGACATCATGACCTCTGAAAGGGTCGCAGATCAAACTTACTCCTTTTAACACTGGTGAAGCACAAGATTTTCTCTACTTAGACGGACAGATTTTTATTTTATTTACGACCGTCTGTCTGTCAGTATTTTTTATTTGTTTTGGACGGACAGACAGACGGACGGCTCTCTCCACCAACCACATCAGGTCCCGAGTTGCATGTGCTCGGGCCTGTTCAGTGCTACAACGTAGTCCTAGTTGTGATTGGATTTTGCATCTTCTACTTTTCTTTGCATATTCTGTTTAAAACACTTGACAATAAAGATGCAAGTTCATACAGTGGCAGAATGTAAATATACTCAATCACTGACTGTACTTTACTCAAGTACTTTCATTGTATTCCGCTTGATTCTTTTACTCCACTTCTCCATTATTTAGTATAAGTGACTACTATATTTGGATGCCAACTCTTTCACACTTTGACTTAAAGTTGAATTTGGAGTGTATGATATTTACTTGTATTTTTACAGAGTGACTTTTTCTTCAATAAAAGATCTAAGTGACGCTGCTCCACTGGTCACACATTCATCATCACAGCACAGAATCACAGACGAGACTGCTAGTCTTTTATTTAGACCTCCATCTGGAAAGCCAGTCTGCCCAGACAATGTGTTGTGTTTGTTTATTAAAGGGTCTTTACTCTAATCTTAGAATTACACGTGTTGATACATGAACAGACACCAATGCTATTTCCACTTGCTTTAGAAATATATATTTTTTAATTACAGTGATACTGGGTGTGAGGAGGCTCTGCTACAATTCCTCAAAAATATATTGAAGTTTGATTTGCAAAATAAAATACTGCAAATAAACTCAATGGCCCATTATCTGGCTCATCCAATATACTAGGTGACTACAACAAGCAATCCCTTGAGTCCTTGAACATAAAATTGTTCATTCTTGCAACACTCGGCCGAGTCAGTGAGCGCAGAGATGCAGGCAGGACCGATCCATATCTCCTGTGACCCTCAGCAACATGTCGTTATGCTTGCTAATCAGATTTAGAGACAACAAGTGAAAGGATGGCCTCTCTGGGCCGTTTGCTTTCACAAATGGATCTGGTTAATATGGGAGATTAATAGACTACTATCTAATCTTCCCAGTGATTGAAGCTATGATCTGGTTACAGAGAAACATGATGGATGTTGGAGCAGTAGAACACGAGAGTCAGTATTAACCCTTGCAAGACAGAACGCAAAGGTTCTGCAATTTATTACGAGTTAAAAGACAACGCAGGGCAGCGATAATCAAGATGTCTGCAGGGCTGCTGGATTATTAGCAGCAGCAGAAAGACACGGCTGCTTGCAGCTCCAGCTGAACTAAATCTAGAGGCTGTAAGACAATAATTATGCTTATCTGGAGTATTTTGTGTTTTGTGTTTGTCCAACTGTGATATTCAATACGCATCTTTTATAACTTCTTGTTCCTGGCTGGCGATCAATTGAAGATTTACCCTAATCAGATGATGTTCTGTATTCTCATTGTTTTTGTATATATTTAGATATTGTAGCCTTTACTCAATAGGACAGAATAAGTGAGAGAGAACAGGGAAAACAAGCAGCAAAGAGCTGAGTCTGAACCTCTATATGTGTTGTGCACACCGACCAGGTGACCTATGGGCACCACTTCATTTTATTCTTTAGTTTATCTGCAACACTTACCACAAAATGCACATCACTTCAAGGAACATCTTTGTATGTGTGGTTGTTCTTTAAGAGCAAACCTCCAAAACAAAAATTTAAATATAAACTCAAGCTTTTGCTACCTTCAAAAAACAGACCCCAGTGTCAGTAGAGTCAGTGTTTGTAATTTATGTTCTAAAAACATCCTATATTTGTATATAATAATATTTTCTCATTTTTATATCCTTCAAATCTGAGATATTAAACTTTGAACAATTTTTGCATACCAAATATAATAATCATCTATATCTTTAAAAATTCTACAACTATATACAGTATGTTTATTAGTCATATTTTCATTACTGGTTGGACTATTTAATTAATATGTTTTATAATCTCTGTGTGCCACTCAATAGACTGAGTGTGATGCAGGGATGCAGGTGGATTGATCAATGCAAATATGTGTATGACATGAAACACAAATAATAGCAGGTGTCTGGAAATCAAACAATACATCCAGGTCTTTAATTATTAAAAGTGTTTTTCTTTTTGTTAAACTACTACTTCCCATTTTCATATTGAACCTTCATCTTGTTTTATTTTAGGGTAAAATAGGGGCAGTCAGTGTCTCTCAGTCAGAGATGTTTTCATTTCTGCAGCCTTTAAAACATGTGATGTGTGAGGGTTGCACCATCATTGTAAGAAGCACATGTAAATCACAGAGAAATGCTCTCGTCCCTGATAGGGCCTTGTTAGTGGCTACAGATACATGATGTCTGATGCCTCACAGGCAAACTAATTATCAGGTACTTAACAGTCAGAACCTATAATATATCTGCCATAAAGGCCGATGGCGCATGTGAGGCACACGACCGCCTCCTTCATCTCCTCCTCTCTTTCTCCTTTTTTTTTATCCACACGTCTATCACATGTTCTTCCCTTCTTTGTTTCCATCACTTGCTATGTAGGTCCGTCTTTTCTCATCTTTACACTCTCCTTGTATCCTTTCTTCTGTAACCACCCTCCCCTCCACCCTTCTTTCTGTTCTCCCAGGGAACCAGCTGGGAAACTGGCCTTGGGATAGAAGCTAGAAGCATCCAACCATATGCTAGATATTTTCACGGAAGGTGTGTGTGTGTATGTGTGTGTGTGTGTGTGTGTGTGAAAAGCAAGCAGAGGGAGGGGTCTGCCTCCTTGTTGAAATGTACAAGTGTAATAGCTAAGTAGGACATTTATCTGGCAGTGGTTTGTCTTCCCCTGTTGTGCTTGTGTGTGGGTTCCCTCTCTATCCCACAGCTAAACGCCTTCAACACAGAGAATTTCTGTTGCCTCTCAAACAGACACACACACACACAAACACACATTGCAAACCGTACGGGCAGACTGCTGAGAGGGAGCTGCTGAAGACACTGACACAGCTTGCTCATTAGACAGTTTCTTCCTGGATTGAGGCCAAATATCTGCAGGTCATAAACTCACTGATGTAACAGGCAGTGAAACTCACTGACACAGAGAAGTGTCTAAAAGCAGCACATCTCGTTTTAGGACTGTCGCGTGTCATCCGTTACTACACTCATGTCGCACTTTGTCTATAAATACTGGTAAACACGATTGGTCTGTGCTTTAAATGTGTGAGATGCCGTGATGAAGGGATCAGCTGACCGACCAGACTAACCAGCTTCACTGTGGACACGTGGAGGGTGGAGACGGCCATGTCGGCCATCCCACCAGCTTCTTATTTTTGGCCTGCCAGGTTTAGCTCCATGCAGGTGCCCCAACTAACCAGTAGGAGGTGTAAATGGTTAAAGGTCACAATCCCTCACTGGCCTCCCACTAGTGAAACCTGCCTAATGTGGTTGTTATATCTATGCTGTGCGTTTTCTTTGTTATTCAGTATCTTGCCAAGGGATACTTCAGCATGTGGAATGGGGTTAGACTGGGATCGAACCGCTGACCTTCTGGTTAGAGGACGACCCCCTGTGCCACAGCCGCCTCACACAGTGAGGACCTGCTGATGCACATGCTCGACCAGTCTTTAGTATGTCTCAGCTGTCAATCATGATGTTTGACCCCATTTTTATAGCATCCAATATCTAATTAAAACCAAATTTACAGGAAAACCTTTTGAGCTTGATCCATGTCCCTTCCATGGACATGGAGGAGGTGGGATTTATGACCTATACTGCAGCTAGCCAACAGGGGGCGATGAAGATGCTTTGGCTTCACTTTTCGGGAGCTGTCATGTCGTCAATATTCATATACATGCAGTCTAAGGTTTCCCCCTGGTTCCAGTGTTCATGCTAAGCTAAGCTTATCTTGGGCCCAGCTTCATATTTAGTTAACAGACACAAGAGTGATATCAATCTTCTCATCCCACTCTTGGCAAGAAAGCAAATGAGCACATTTTCCACAATGTTGAACTATCCCTTTAAGCTCATAATCCCCAAGTCTCTAATGAAGCAATTTGACCACTTTAAGCTTTTCAATATTACCAGATAGTTTTTTCACATTTGTGTCTTTATCTTCTACGCTGCTGATACCGCTTAAATAAAAAAACGGAGCATATTGTGTGGCATTTTAGGACACCACGCTGAATCCCCCTACCCACTTCACTCCAGCCCTTTACATGCACATGTTTCCACCCCCTCAGGGTACGAGTGAAGGGGCAGGCTCCATCTCTCATTAACCTACTGGTCGGATAAATCAAAGTGCAGGGCAGAGAGGAGAACCTCAGCCTCGGCCATTCAGATAAGAAGAACACCCTGCACCAGCTCATAGCCTAAAGCGCAGTGATATATGGATCTGCAGAGGCTAATAGCAAAGTATTGACAGGGAAATGGTGTGCTTATCCCGCTCCTGCATGCTGAGGAGAGGTCCCCAAAGCAGATGGGATACACTTTAGGGAGAGGGGAGGAGGAGGAGGGTGAAAGGACGAGGTAGAACCATACTGGGACAAATTAGAGTCTTTATTGCTTTTTTTCCCTGGCTAATTTGTCTCTGAGTTTTTAGGACTGCAAACACAACAAGACTTTGCAGTTTACTTTATGTGTAAATGTCTATATTGTGCTCGCCTTTGCACTGACAGCAGTTATTGTCTAACTCACATTAGTTATAAAAAATTAATTAATTTTACAATATATACTGAGAGAGAGAGAGAGAGAGAGCTAGAGAGAGAGAGAGAGAGAGAGAGAGAGAGAGAGAGAGAGAGAGAGAGAGAGAGAGAGGCGAGTGTAAATTCATAGATATCAAGTTCAAGTAAGCCCACTGCAATTTTGACAATATACAGAAAACTTTCCTGTTTTCTTTTAATTTGAGTTAATCACAAGAAGTGAAACTGGGAAATCAATGTCACAAGTTGTGTACTGTATGTGTGTGTGTGTTTGTTTGTTTGTGTATGTCAATGCCTGAGAATCAATTTGTTTTGTCAGTTGTGAGGCCAGAAGATCCATATTCTTTCAACCTCCATACTAACTTTCTATAAATTTTCCATGCAAATCCAAGGAGGTTTATTCTTCACGCCTGCACTCAGAACTACAAAAATACCAAATACACCAGCTACAGCAATACTCTCCTCTGACAGGAAGCAATAGATCAAGACATAGGCCGCCCTCCCCATTGGTGGAGTCTTTAATGCTGGAGTCAGTAGGTTATCGCTGTGGGGCCTGCACCTTGCTCTAAGTGCCAGCTTTATCAAGCACAACCAATTCTGCCTCGGCTGCAGCGGCGGATGCAGGAGATGGCTCCTAATGGCCACACTTCATCAAGCTCAGAGAAGATGTACAGAGAAACTGCAGTCTCTGATGTCAGATAAAGACGTTGATACTGTTCCGTTACTAGACCACCAGGCATAATTTGGTTAAAGCTAGCAGTGCACTATTGTTTAAAGCGTGTAACCCAGAGCTGACAGTCTTGGCCTGTGAATCAACAATGCTGAGCCTGTCTGCCATACACCAACAGGGTAAATTATATGAGATGAGATTGCTGATGTAATTGAAACAAGGACATGCTGTGTTCTCCATGATGTGAAAAATCCAACAGCAGTGTTTTAGAAGAGGAACGTGAGTGATCCTGAAAGCGCTGTGTCATCTGGAGACCACACGTCTGTAAGGGCAAACCAGGAATTAATGATTCATATATAAAGACAGACGACATGACAGCTCCCGTGAAGTGAAGCCAAATCATCATGATCGCTCCCTGGTGGCTGGCTGCAGTATAGGTCATAAACTACAACCCCTCCATGTTAGTGGATGGGACATGGACCAAACTAAAAAGGTCAAATACATGTCAAGAACATTTTTCTCAAAGTTGGGGTCTGTCATTTTAGGTCGTTCTTCTTACACTGATGTATGTTCAAGTGTTCGATTTTGCTGTAAGTTTGGTTTGAATTAGTTATTTGATCGTTTGAAAACAGGGTGAATCATCATGATTGACAGTTGAGACTGTGATTGGTTGAGCACGTACATTGGCGCTACCACGGCTTCATCTCCACGGTGACTACGGCTCAGACTCTAGCTCCAAATTGGTTCAAAAGCGCAAGATGGTGCCAGTTCCCTTGGTCCATATTCATATACAGTCTATGAATGAATGAAAGAACGAGGAATCTGGGGGAGATACACATTCCTCCAAACAGAAACACCCCTTCACATCGATCAGTCACTGTATAAAAACACACACAAGGAATAATGCCTGCCTGTTCATCCAAAAGCCACTTATTCTACTTTTTTCGTGATGAAGAAAAAACATTTACTGTCACTTCAGTTCCTGCTTGGAATCAGCATTGTTTTTCTGGTGGGTATATATGAGAGGATCCAAAACATAGCTTACAAAAACTTATGCTGTCGTCAACTCTGTAATATAATGAGCATACATCTGCGTCAATGAGCACCGAGGGCAAAGACAACGCACCGTCCTGCCAGCGCCAAATGTCTCTGAAGGAAACCACATACGGCCGACCTTACATCTGGATGCCAAGCACTGTACTGGGGCCTGTCTGTGCCCACTTGACATCTTTATAGCTCGATGGCAGACATCCTCTTCGGCAGAGTTAGAGAGAGAAATGCAGAACGCCAAAGTGGCCCCACAGTGCTGGTGAGGGACATCAGAGTTTTGTGTTGAAATAATTAGCGTGCTTAGCTGCCATCTGGGCTCTGGGTGTGTGGCATGAGCCAGGTGTTTTAATGGGTAATACCACAGAGAGACACACAGCAGATGCTCATGGGTAGAGCTGGCCACCCCAGCACAGATCTGCAATCGGCTAACCCCCACGCAAGTCTGAAGTAAAATGTCAAGAGGGAATAGAGACAGGACAGGTCGCGGACGGCTACTTGAGCCACGCTCATTTAAAGGGTTTAAGCAATTACAATAATGAGTCAAGATAAATGCAGCAAAGGCTGCATGAAGCACAAAGTAAACTTTACGATCATGAAAACAATAACTCAGCAACTTTACAATCTAACCCAGCAAAAATCTATAAAATTGCATTCTGCAAACAACTGTATCTGCGATAACCCCACATCGTTCCACATGAAACACAAGCTAAACAAACCTAATAATCAACGTTCTTATCTATGAAAAGCAGGTGCCATTTAATTACTGCCCTGCCCCTGCGTAGTTCAAAATCTAAGCAGGCTTAAACATTGTTTTGGGCAGTTCAGTAGACCAGTAACTTGATAAGGCCCCTGGATTTACTCGATGAGGTAGAAAGTTCCTGAGCAAGCAGCAGGCATGTGGTTGTTGTTCCCAGAGGGCTGGGAAACTGTATCTGCCCTGAAGGTGCATCCTCTTTGGTAAGCACTTCTTATCCAGGCCATCACTGCAGGCCGATAGCGGCCGGGTAATATCCAGTAACTGCAGCTTTATGTGCGATCCAATACTTGGATCAATCCCTAGGACAGGAGGATTGCCATTAACCCCTGAGATCTCTCTCTCTTCCTGCGAAATCTTCCCTCCTCTTGATACTGCAGCAGAAATCATGAAATTATTTTGGAGAAGGAAAGAAAAGCTTTTATAGCAGGAAGGCAGAGCATCACAACACGGCTTTTGTTTTCATAAAGGTGTTAAGTCAGTTTAAAATTGTCACTGTTAATTTAAACATTATCACTTCAGAGGGTCTTAAAAATAATGGAGACTTGACGAGGAGTAAACACAGGGTATTGGTTGCTGTAATACAGTCCAAAGTGTGTTCATGCTTCCTTGTATTGGGTGTTTGTATTTCTGGTTTGTACAGTATGATTAAACGTGTGTGTGTGTGTGTGTGTGTGTGTGTGTGTGTGTGTGTGTAGGCTGGTTTTTGACGGGTATGTGCACAGAAAGATAGAATGACAGCGAGATGGTGTGAGCAGGATAGAGACGGTGGGTTTGAGACTTTGTTTGAAACTCCCAATACTTTGGGGAGCATTGCCCCATATATTGTCCCATGTGACTGGGAAGAAGAAAGATAGACTGATCCAAAGACGAGTCGCTCCGGCAGAGCATCTCTATTGCTCTCACAGAATATAAATGGACAAACAGCCACTGAAATTAGTTTAACGTGCACTGCTACTGTAAAAATGATGTTACATGATTAAAAAAAAGGGTGTCAGAGCCTTCAAATTGTTCAGAGGTGACATTTTCCACAGAGATTGATCAGGCAAAACTATAAACATCATTATATGACAGTGGATTACTGCAAGTGAGATATTGTTGTATATAGTATCAATGTCAAATTAAAGTCTTACTTTATGGGTTAATGACTGACACAATTTTTTTAAATAATAAATACAATGATTCAGTTTGGATCTGCCATGAATTGCACAATTTAAAGAGTTAGTTCCATGAATGTTTTATTTTTTACCCATGGGAAAACAAAAAATATCAGAAAAGGTTAATCCATTTTTTTTTCTTTTACTTCTTATACAATAATAAATGTTACAATGTTTTCTGTTCATTAAGATGATAAAAAAAGCATTGACTCTGTGACCCAAAAAAATGTATGTAGTATAAAAGTGGAGCTTATTTTTATTATTTTTTTCTAGCAGTTAATAGATAGAAAAAAGGAAATATTACAACAAGACAAGTGCAACTGACAAGTGTTTCCTAAAAGCACCTTAAGCTTAATTGCAAGTGTGAGAAGTTTCACTTACCTCCATTGTTTCTTTGTCAGTAGGGTCAAGACCCCCGAACTTGAACGCAGGTAGCGGAACAGGCACGTCCTCTCCTTTTTCCACGTAAACGTCAGAGGCCACGGGGCAGCTCGCCGGGCTTGGCCACATCACCGCAGCAAGCGTGGGCGCAAGAGAGCCGATCCAGGCGGGCCAGCAGCCGCCTCCATCGGAGGGTTGGTCAATCAGCCCGGCAGCAGAGACAAGGGGACAGGCACACAGGGAGAAGGGCTGAGCCGGAGTGGGCTCTGCTGGAAGGCTTTTTCGCCTCTCCTTCCCTGAATGAAAGCAATCCCTAAGAGTGAATGGGTAATGAGAGACTGGCTCCTGAGATTTTAGCTTTCTTAATCATGTTCATAATTAATTCAAGAACATTGATAATTTCATTACATTCTTTTTGTCTTATCAATAAATGATGTGCCTGCACTTTTGGTCTTGTGTATACGGGAGAGAGGGAGCGAGAGAGGGGGAGAGAGAGAGAGAGGGACAAGAGAAGTAATACGGCACTAAAAGCACAAGAGATGGAAAATGATACAAACAGGGAAGTGGTAATTATAATCTTTGACCAAGCCACTGGTAGCACAATATGAAGTCAAGTGGCTACAAATAATTAATAAGGCCTCCTGGTGTGTGTGTGTGTGTGTGTGTGTGAGTGTGTGTGGGGTGTGGGTGAGGAGATGGGGGGAGTGAGGGCTGACAAATGTCTTCGTGGAACATTGTTTCACCGCCTCTTTTCGTTAAAACTAACACAACACAGCTCTTAAATATAATTGTGTTTCCACCAACATGATGTTCTACACACGGCTCCTGTTAGTTCGTTAGTAATATTCTCCCCTTCAATCCTCACCTTTAAACACAGGGTTGTGGAGGATCCTTGTCTTATAATGCCCTTCAGATCCAATAAAGGTTCAGGTTTCAGGGACATTAGTGCACTGAAGCAGTTTTTCAAAGACCACTCTCCTCCCTCCCTTCCTCCCTCCATCCTCTCCTCTTCGCATGCCCTCTGTCAGGTCGAGAAAAGAAAAAAAGAAAAGAGAAAAAACGAAAATCACTTTCTGTCTCGTGGCATATATAGTTTCCAGTTATTTGGCAGCAGGAATAATGACATAATATGCATTTTTAATAGTTCATCTTCAGAATATTCAGTGACCTTCACCTCTGCACGTGCTCCTATAGAATCTGCGCTTTATCAATCGAACTTTCTGCACAAAGCGGCACTGGAAATAGAAGGAGGAGGAGGAGGAGGACACAGGGAGGGGAGAAGAAGGGATGTCATGGATATCCGTGTTTCCTAAAAATACAGTGAGGATGATGGAGTCTGAGGAAGGCTCTGGACCACAGCCTCTGCTCCACAACAAGACAAGTGGATGGATGGCTTTGAGCAGCCTCATCCGACAGTGAGTGACTGGACCGCTCTGTCAAAGTTTGTATCTGCTACACCAGAATAGTGGAGTAGGCGGTCAGACTTTCCTGATCTATAATCTATTGCCATACAGGTATTTAAAATAGCATTGAGACATGTGTTGTGGGAGTTCCTCATTGAGCACCAATGCTTTATATCAATTACCATAAAGATGATATATATATATATATCTCCTGGATTTCATTTGTGTCTCATCATAATTGGTTGGACAATTTTTTGAATGAAATTGGGGTAATTTTGACATAAGAGCAGCACAGTTGCACTATTGCAAGGCTATTTGATTTCTGACACTTTCTAATGGATTTCCAGCTCGTGACACACTACAATATAGATTGGTAAAGCTATATGAGGCATTAGAGATTCAAGTACTTTATGTCCTATTTATTCCTTATGTGCCACAGGCCCCTCTGTCTTGAGATATAACCAGCTCAACACAAGAAACCTTTAATAAAATAAAAAAAAGTAAAGAGGGGAAAATAGAGATTTACAGCTGGCCATTTTGACAGTAGACTTGATATAAGGTGTTCATAACAAGTTTTGCATTTTATCCCTGGTCCCCTCACACACATTTTAATCATATTTTATGTGATCTATGTATGCAGCACTCATCCTCTCTCTGTCACCCAACCTCTCCAAATGTGTCCCTCTTAAACAGATTGCTACAATACTTGTAATGATGGTCCTTCCCAGCTGTGCTGCAGGAGAAGGGAAGGGAGCAGCAGGCTATAGTATTACCATAATACCCGCTCCCTCCCTCCACGGTCCCAGGGGCCCGTGTGGGGCTGCATGGGGATGTGGGGTAACTCTGCTGTGGAGGCGACTCAACTCGCTGCCGGTCCTGCAGGCTGTGTGTGTGTGTGTGTGTGTGTGTGTGTGTGTGTGTGTGTGTGTGTGTGTGTGTGTGTGTGTGTGTGTGTGTGTGTGTGTGTGTGTGTGTGAGACTGTGACAGGGCTGAACCTGCCTGTGGGCGATGTAATAAAAGCGCCACACACTGCCGGTAGTGATGGTGGCACTGCTGCTGTAGCTGCATAGGAGGGGATAAATATAAACCCGGCCCGCATCAAGGAAACGGCCCTCCAGTCAGAGCCTGACTTACATCCTAATAATTAGGCCTCTTTCCAATAAAACAGGGATTTGTGGCCGTTTATCTTTTTTACTTGTGTTTGCTGCTGCAGTGGGAGGGATGCACGATCTGCTGTTTTCAATCTGGGTAATGCCGGGGATTTGAGAGGATTTAATTTCAGTAGTTGTTGGACAGTGATCAGCAACATTTGTCAATTTTACTTCGGACTTCTGAGGACATTGTTTTTTTATTCATCAGCATCTTTGCATACATTTCTTTTCAAATCTTACTTAATTTCTCCATTAAAGCTCTTATGATAAGATTAACATTACTTAAAGGTGCTTTCCAGTTCATGCACTCATTTTTAATTCTGCCATTCCCTTGATTTTGCACACACTCAACTGTCTGTGATAGCGGCTAATCGATAGATGAGGCCTGCAGGTAGCTGTTGCATGTTATCTCAGACCTCCTAATGTGCACTGGCTAATCTTTTTACGTACATACTCTCTGCTCATTAAGTCTTTCTCGGTGCGTTGTTCTCTTATGGCACACTTTCAGATACTGTTGGATTTTCATTATTCTTGTCATTAAAGATTGTTTAATTATTTCGTACTGCTACAGAGAAACTACAGAGACAGAGTCACGAATAGGGCAAGGATCAATGAGGGCTATGAGAGGCATCCTCTCGCCTCCTCATTTAAACTGCTCCCATCTGGATGATGCTATTTACAAAGAAAAGATAAAAAAATGTACTTTAAGTTTTTAAAGATGCACAGAACTATATGTCTATATCTGCTCTGGACCATATGTCTACCTCCATCAATCCAGAGCTGCTTAAGGTGCAATGTAGGTGTGAGTGTTGATTATATCTGTGTGGAAAATGACCTGTGATTGTTGCTGTAAACCAATCTCCCTATAGGGACAAATAACAAATCTATGTACGTTCTCTGATGTTTCTTTAAGTAACATACTATAATTCAAATGATATAACATTTGGAACTTTTAAGGCATGATACTGAAGTTATTTTACTGTACGCTCTCATAACTGTATGTTTAGAAAATGATACTTGTCTCATCCTTTCATTATAGAACAGCTACCGATTTCCCATATTTTGTCATTTCATTCCTATTTAGATCACACTGCTGCAGGGCAAAGTATTTTCATTAACGATTAATCTGCTGATTATTTTTCTATCAATCGATTATTTTTTAAGTCCGTGAGACTTCAGAAAACAGTAAGCCCAAGATGGAAAAGAGAAAATATAAAATAAAGCATTTTTGCTTAAAAATACAGAAAACTGATTAAATTATATAGTATTTTTTTATGTTTCTTTCAATTGAATAATTGATTAATTGCTCTACATCAGTGTCTGTTTGAGAATCTCCAAAGGACAGAGAGCAGTAGAGACAGAGCGACGGAGCTGGGAGAGAGGAGCTGGGTGGGGTGGCAGCTCAGGCAGGGGGTATCAGGCTAATTAAAGCAAGCATTTGTCAGAGATTAAGCCTTAAACAGAAAAGGTCATCTGGGCACCAGAGCGCACTGTTTCGCTGCTGTGCTCTTAGGGCAGTCTAAACCTTTCCGAGGTAAATGGTAAATATGCTATTTGCCAGGGATGGGGTGGGGGTGGTGGGGGTGCCCAGATCCTGACCAGTGACAAGACTGACACTCGGGTCATTGGTTCTTCACTGTCCATTACACATGCTGGTCAAATCTGGCAATCGGTGTCATTTAGGGATGAAAAATAAGAGCTGGGACAAGATCAATAGTTGCAGCCGTCTGTGGCAGCTGTGATTAATCGACTGTCACCAATTAATGACTGGCCTGTTGCAAAGCAATACAATCTCACAGGGACAATGGTGCTTGTCGAAAATGAGCATTTCTTTCATTTCAACCTGTTGTTGGTTATTTTGGGCAAATTCTCCAGTAAGAAATTCACAAAACAGATGGTTCACAGAAGAGAGGGTTTACTACAGCACTCTGGAAAGAGTCTCTGACAAGGTGCTCTTTGAAGTCAATGCTGACATGGAGATAAATTTGGGCTTTATTGGAAGCCTACACTGCAAAAACATGAACACAGATATATTTTTAGTCAAACCAGAAATGTTACTAAAAATATTTGAATATCTTATTTTCCCATATTTCTACTGTTTCAAAAGTCTGGATACTTAAAAAAATATAAAGTTAATGTTCATCGGAATTCAAACTAAATTGAACTCTATCTCAACCATATTTAACCTAAACTACTCCAGATATTTTCATAAACCAATGTATGAAAAATGAGTGAGAACAAGTGGTGGCCTGTGATCCATTTAACGTTGCGTTGAAAACAAGCAAACAAATACTACTGCTCTTTTTAAACCGGGATCGGTGGACAAGCTACTTTGCAGTCAGTCAATTGTAATCATATTACATCCTGAGAAGATCTCCTGCTTTGAGACACGATGAAGAGAAGGACATGTTGATTTAGATATGAGTAATGGCCGTAGAGAGCTAAACTACGGTGGAGATGTAATTTGAAATATTTGTAGTGGTAAATTATGCTAATATTATATCACTCAGCATCGTTATTTATAAATTAGATTGTTCATCTGAGGCGAAGGCTTGTAAAAACATTGCTTTCTTCATTATGGGCAAGTTTTAAATGAATGAATGTGCTGTTGTGGCATCAAAGTAAGGAAATGAAATTTTGCAGAAATGTATGTTTTGAAGAGTTTTACTGTTTCATATCACAATTAAGAAATGGCCCTTAGGTATTGCTGTAATTTTTAATTTTAATAAAATACAATAACAACAACAAAAGAATAAAGGACTGATAGCTAACATAGTGTTAAGTGACACCTACTCGCTAAGTTTTGCCAAAACTTAACTGTATAAAAATATGAGGAGTTTACTCGAAGAACAACCGTATTTGTTTACAAGCTAATTTTAACCCAAATAAAAAGCATCTGTATGCTGCTGTATCTGCAGGAGTAAAATGTATCCATTTATTTTTACCCCCTTTAAACCCCAGTGATTTGGGAATGTATATTCTAGTTTGACTGTTTAATCCATTTTAATCTTTGACATGCAAATCATACCTCCACTTCAGCACTTCCTGTGGAAGTGACTGGAAGCTTTATAGATTTTTATGGGGAATACAGTGAGGTTTTCTCTCCATGTGCACGGTTGTTTATCTGCTAGAAGTTATAGTATAATGTACGGCTTTCAATGTAATGTTCATAACTCTGCTGTAATAAAATCTAAATTGTGTGTTAAAGTTTTAATTATGCGTCTTTGATAGGTTTAGGGTCAGTCACGTTTATGTCAAGTATCCACACTTCATACTGTTGTTGATATTTCAAGGTATTGCAACATGAAAATTAGGCAATACTTGAAATAAAATTCTAACAACTGTGCATTTGCTTGGTTGGAAATACAGTAACACTGGATAAGACAACTGGAACTTTATTTATAGAGGAATTTTTAGTTAATTAATTAATCTTATCTGCCTTTCGGACAGTTATTAATTGATTGAGTGAAAAACCGCAGCAGGATATGTGTTGAATTTTCACGTGACAAACTGGACAGTACGATTGATCAAGTTCTATTTTTACTTTAGACCTATGGACATCTACAGATATAATATATCATTTATTTTACATGTTAGTGAACTAGACTCTATACAAGAGCTCCCAGCTTTTTTTGTTATAGGGAAAAGGGATATGCAGATTCATTCCAATTTTAATGACATTTACTATTAACACATCTCTAATAGTACTCTTAATTTCTTAATGATATCTTAATAAACCTCCTCTGTATTTGGAGCTCCACCAATATCAATATTTGATGTTAACAACAAAATTGAATGATTGCTTAGAGTGGCTGTTGTGGATACTCACAGTGCTCCACCCACAGACAATTATAACACAACTTTTCTCTCACTGTTTGGGTTATGGAGGCTGTAAATGTACTGTTTAAATACCTTCTTTCTTGGAGTTGGTGGAGCCCAAAGGGGGCCAGAAGAAAGTTGATATTTATTATGACGTTCATACCTGAAACTGTAGCCTGTATCTTTGAAAAGGCCAGACATATGCCGCGTCAAATTATATCTCGGAGCTCGGCCCCACGGAATAACACCATCTGTGTACGACAAAGTTAATGACAGAAGTGCTAATAAACCATAAAAAACTTCTGCTTTCACTACTGTTGATACACAGAGCGGCCATCTTGGTTTTCGAAGTCTGGGGTGGCGACTTGAGGGGGCGTTCCAGTTGCAACTTCCGACTCAGGGGTCGGTTATGCCGCGTTCCATTACACCTTGGAGCTCGGCCCTCGGATTGACATCACACCCAAATAACCTGAGTTGATAGTGTTCAAGTTGCACAGGAACAATTTACCTTAGCCAGTTAGCCACTGTTAGCAAAAACCAATTCATAATCACACATTACGTGGCATTGCACGCATACTAACACCTTAGTAACAAGTCCACAGACCATAATTGGACAGTACTATGTGTAAGACAAATTTAATGACAGAAGTGCTAACAAACTTGAGCTTTCCCTACTGGAACGAAGCGGCCATCTTGGATTTTGAAGTCGGGGTGGTGAGGTTCCTACGACCTTCCGAGTCGAAATTCCGACTAGAGGGGGCGTTCTAATTGCAACTTCCGCATCGGGGTCAGTAATTCCAAGCTCCCCCCCATTTCATAGGCAGCAGCCTGAATTTAAATTCCACTGTCACATTTTACTATACAGTTACAGGTATCATTTTAATCTAACTCTTTAGCACAGAATCTCTTACCTTTCAGCTGCTGTTTGGGCCCAGAGCTGAAAGATGTGCCCGACTAAAACCTGAAGAACCGGCTCAATCTTCACAGATGAATGTAAAGATACTTGAATTGTTTCTATGTGTTCAGATTTGACTGAGAAACAACAGTGATGGTAAAAACAACATGAGCTGTGTCCTTTTTAAATACACTATGTGTGTCACTGTCTTTCCCCCCCCTTCTTCTTCTTCTTCTTCTTCTTCTTCTTCTTCTTCTTCTTCTTCTTCTTCTTCTTCAGTGTTCATTGGTGGCTGGTAAACCTCCTTACAGGCGCACTACCGCCACCAGCAGGACTGGAGTGTGGAACAAGCGATCAGGCAGAAGAAAACAATCAGAAAAGAAAAATCTGCTGTAGTCTTTTAGGCAAATCCATGTCTCTTGTGAAGTTAATGATCTCATAGTAAATCCAGCCTGCTCTTTCCTAAAAGACCTGACACTGGAAAATCAAGGTGTTTCGCCTTTTGTGTCATTTCTGCTTGCTTTTTTCCAAACAATCCACGTAAAAACACCCTCACTTGCATCAACCTGCACCACATCACGGTTTTGGAAGGTTGTATGTTGTATGTTGTATGTTTGCACTTCCGCCCTACTTCCGCCCCAAACTGATGACAACGCGAAAAGCCCTTTTAGGCCTTTCGTGCTTTCCGTAGCTGCGAGACTCGGCGCGTCGAGCCGCGGGACATGTTGGGAGATTTGTTGCTCCCCGGAGGCTGCGTGTGTTCGTGTGTTACTTCACATCATGGCTCTTAACTACCAGACGTCGACGCTTTCGATGACCCTGCCGATCTCGTGCCAGATATGTCTCGGGAAGGTAAGAGCCGACGTGTTTCTACACCCGCAACTTCCGTGATGACGCGGGATAAAAACCGCTTCCTGGTAGCGCTAAAGTTGTCGCGGCTTAAGTTCGCGGAGCTGAACGTGACCAGCTCGTGGCGTTTCCGGGCTGTAACGTGTGAGTGAAGCGGCGGAGTAAACATGTTTGCGTGTGTGTGCAGGTCAGACAGCCGGTGATATGTGGCAACCACCACGTGTTCTGCTCGTCCTGCATGGAAATGTGGCTAAAGAAGGCGAGCCAGTGTCCCACCTGCAGGGTCCCCATCACAGCAGAGAGCCCCTGCAGAGAGATCATCGGTGGGTAGCTACACACAAAGCAGACACACTCACACACACACACACACACGCAAACAAACACAGCGATGCGAGGCTGCGATCCGCCCGCAGCAGCTCACACAGTGCAAGTGCAGTCGAGCCTGTTGTTAGCGTCGCAGATGTAGTGTTTGTGTTTCCCCATTGATCCGGAGCTCAAGGCACCGCAGCTTCAGAAAAAGTCATGCTAACCAAACAAAGCACGAGCAAAGGAAGAGAGAGACTTGAGCCACACGCAGAGGAAAATGGCTGCAAACGCTGAGAAACATAACTATAAACAGAAGCAGTACAAGTGTAACTGATCAGGAAAATGAGTTTCAAAACCGTTTTAATTCCTTGACTAATCATTTAAGCTGCACTACAACCCAGACAGACTTTGGATCATGTGAACAAGGACAGCAGGCATTAGCCTCCACCTCTCCTACGCTGCTTTCAGACCTGCACTTAACTCTGGATTATCTCCTGAAATCGTGGATACATAAAACACATGTACGGTGGCCTAGAGAGCTCAACGCACTGCAAATTAAGAAAAGAACATTGACACATTCGCTGCAAAAAGTCACAACACACGCGATACGTAAAACACGCTGCAAATTGGGAAAGCGACAACGGAAATGTTTCCAGGGGACCTGAAAAAGTGATGAACCTGGCTGTAGTTCAAGGCTTTGTGAAGTTCCATCACCACTGACTGGTAGCAGACTTCAATAACTCGGCCACTGAACATATGACACGTGACAACGCAAATGTCAGAGGCTCTGGAAAATCTCCAGAGTTTTTCCTGCCAGCACCCACGTTAAAATAACAGTATGGTTACATTCAAATGAACCCATGTGACAATACAGCAGGACATTATCATGTCTGAAAACGGCTCTGCAGGGATACCAGAAAAGATGCATTTGCCAAATTGTTATTTCTAGATATCTTTCATATAAAAGTGCCTTTTTGCAAATCCCGAGTTGTTTACAATCAATTTTTCATTCTTCTACCATCTGGACTTGGAGAAATATGTATTTTGAAATGCAAAATAAGTTAGAATTATGGATGCATTGAGCCAATACTGATATCAGACAGTGATCTGATACTGAGTCAAATTGCTGGATCTTGTATCACATCAGTTATCCACCCTGCGATGGATCATGAACACAAAGTAAAGTTTGTGTTCATGATGGTATTAGCAGCTTTGCAGGTTTAGCAGCTCTGCAGGTTTAACAAGGCTCCTTTTATATAAATTCTCCTTCTGAGTGAGGTTTAGTCTTCAGCTAAGCTATTAGCTGAAACACCACAAAACCTGCCTGTGTGACATTGTCTCAGTATATATATGTTATGTTTTTGTCGCTGCCCGAATTACACAAAAGTCTCCGAACAGGACTCAGTAAAGCGTAGGAATCTAATCAATGAAATGAAATGAATCCCTTGTTGAATGTGTGTTTGTTTGTGTAGTGTGTGAGTCTACGTTTCTTGAACACAGAAACTCATTTCCTGGTACACTCTTCACACTGATACTTCCACACTGCATGCAGCTGGATTCAGACTTGGATTTTTCAGTCTTTCACTTGACTCTTTCATGCAGGAATTAGGGGACAGTTTTGAGAACAAAAATGTCAGCAGAGCTTTTTTTGCTGCAGTAATCTTCTCTCCTGCAACCTGAACTTTAACACACTCTAATGCACCAGTTTGTCTGATAAAATTAAAATAATGGGGTTTAAAAAGACTCTTAAAAAGATTCTAAGAGATGAAAGTACCTTGTAATTCCATTTTATGAACACAACTGGAAACATTTACTGAGACGGTCTTTGTGCTGATATCAAAATTTGATTTAACACTTTAGGAAAGGCTCAAAGGGCTTTAAGACTTGTTTTACCATCAAATCTAACACAACTTTCTCTAGGTGGGCTTGGGAATCTCGGTTAACATTTACCTTTCGTTTAAAACCTGACTTGCCTCTGCTTTTCTATGCCCAGTGTGTGTTGCCTCTCTCAAATAGGTATGAGCCCTGTTTACACCCTAGTTTCCTTCTGTGCTTACAGGAGGTTCCAATGAGAGTGATCACAGTGATGGCCCTTCCATGAGGAAATGTCTCCGGAAAACCAGAGGAGAACTGCTTTTACGGGAGTATGAGGTACCAGTTCATCATGCCGTGTGCTATATTACTTATTTGTTACGTGCTTTTATATATTTTTAAAGCAATAACAACTAGTTTGCGGTAGATTTAGATTAAGTAGACTCTCATGGGCTTTACCAACAGAAATCCATAAGCAGTGTCTCTCTGGTGGAGTTTCAATCGCAGCTATTATCCACTGATACAGATTTTCTGTAATGGTGGACTAATAACTTCTGGAGCAGCTACTTGTTTTTCATTTGAACGTTAGAGATTTACTTATGCCTCAGTTGAATGTGCCAGATTCTGTGAAATCTATTTTTATTTCAGATTTCTTGTCGCCTAAATGGAAAAATCAATGTTTTAATAGTCTCCATGCTAACCTTTCGACATGTTAGTAACTCAATGGGTTATGTATTGTAGCAGTGTCGTTAATTGTCATACTCTGTTTTCATTTTCCCATTATTTCCCTCTAACAGGGAGAAATTGAGGGTCTCATCAGAGAAAACGAGGAGCTGAAAACCAAGAATCAAAGTCTGGAGGCACAACTGAAAACTGCTCTGGATCCCTGCAGCATTAATACAGTGCAAACAGATGACATGAGCGTTGACCCCAGTGTCCTGGAAGAATGGAAAAACAGGCTGCGGGCCGCCACAGATGTCTGCGATAAAGTAAAACAGGATATGGACAAACTAAAAGAGGTTTGTTACCTGTAATGATGAATTCATTGCACTGATATTTACTAGCACTGTCTGTAGCTGCTACAATAAATCTATCAATAACAAATAAAGATCAGCTTACTTGATGTTTCTGTCTGATGCATAAAGGCTACACCCGATTGATTTTTTTTTGCTACCTTTGAGAAATCACGTTTAACTTAGTGCAAATGTGTTGCTTTACCATCCTCAGGCAAACAAGGCATTACGATCTCAAAATGTCGACCTTGTACAAGAGAACATGAGACTGAAGGCAGAGGTGGTAAGCAGATCTCCTCAGAAGTAAGTTTCTTTCTTGGGTTAATGACACATTTATGTATCGTGTTTGAAAATAGTGTTTGGCATCAGCCTCTAAGTCAAAGTCATGAGGTAACTAACAAAATAAGCTGCAATGAAGTTGCTCCGTTTCAGTTTAGTGTTTTTCAAATGAAAAAGGCTGAAGCTAGAGGCAGTGACTTGTTGCCTAAGTTGGTTATTTGTCCTTATTTTATTTCAAATCGACAGCAGCTAAAATTATATACCTAAAGACAAACTCAAGACCATTTTTTTATATATCTTGGTTATATATTTTATTTTCAAAATCGATATCTTTTATCAAATGCATTACAAAAATTGTCACTCAGGTAAATGTTATTTGGTATTTCGATCTTTGGACAATTTAAAGAAACAAAACGATCTTTCCCTCCAGGTTTGGTCGTTGCACGGTGGCAGCACTGGAGGCTAAAATCCAGCTGTACGAGCGTGACGTGGACCACCTGAAGAGGGCTCTGGAGCGCAGTGACCAGTACATTGAAGACCTGGAGTCCCGGGTCACAAAGTCGGAGAAGAGATGTCCTGAAGGGCAGGAAGGGTGTGGGAGCAGCAAGGCTGTGACAGAAGCTCTCACGCGGCAACAGAAAATCAGCATGATGATGAGAAGCTTGAGTGACAATGAGAGGGCGTCAATCTGCAGCAACCCGGAGACAGAGTGTCGAACGATCTCGAGAAATCACAGTTTGACGTTCGTGCAATCTGCAGACCACAAAGAGTATAATAAGAATCTGGCTGCAGATAAGAATAGCGAGGACTTGGAGAACAGCTCCTCTGACTTGCTGCCCACCACTCCGTCATCTGCTTTCCGTTCCCTGACTTTGAGAAGCCCTGGCATCCGTGAAAAGAGAGTCGCATTTAAGCCCGGGTCTTATCTGAGGAAGCTTGATTTTGAAGATTTTCCAAATCTTGGTAAGATGGACAGTGCCATTGAGAACCACTTCAACATCCTCGACAAGTACACCAAAAGCTTGCCTCCGACAACTGACGTGGAAACCTCAAAGTCTGACTTCTGGGGCGATTGGCCGAGATCTAACTCTACCGACCAGCCATGTCCGGGTCCAAGTAAAGAAAGCCCGGTTGAAGAATCCACATCCACCGACCTCGAAGGTGACGAACCGGAGAGTTACCATATGTCCAGCGAGGCCTCCATGGATGCAGCGTATCTGGACAAAATCTCAGAGCTGGACTCCATGATGCTGGACGGAGAGAGTTCTAGTAGCAGAGGATCACAGCTCTCCCTGGTCCCGTCCCCTCTCGCGGACTTGGACCACACTCTAATCCCAGAACCCCCAACCTGCCCTGACGTCATGTCAACCCACAATGGCAATGACCAGAATAACCACCCACCAGGTGGCGATGCGGATGGCACCTCGATTGACAAAGGTGCTCCAAAAGGCGCTGCGGAGGAAGGTTTTGCTGCGCAGGTGTCAGGTAGGGAAAGTCGGGTCAATGTTTCTGATTGCGTGGAGGACAATGGTCTCTCCCAGACTGAAGAACTGTCTTTCGATTTGCTGTTCGATTCGCTGGAAGACAATCAGGAAGGTCCCTCCGGCTCTCTGAGTCCAGCAGGCAAAGACCATGACCACGTAAGCCCCTCCTCCTCATTCAGCTGCAATGGAAAACCTGCGAACACAACGAGAGACAGACACGCACTCATCATCAGTCAGCCAACGAAGAGGAAGTCTCACAGTCCTTTTAGCACAAGCAGTCCCACAAAACTTTCAAAGCTCATGTGAAGAAGGTTTTAAAGGGGCGAGACCTGTGCGTTCTCACAGTGCCATACACTGATGTGTCCGCTTTCACATGTACACACGACTGGTGACATTAACTTCATGTTGCTTCATATTAATCTACACCTGAGCATCACGTTCACACATGTTTTGTCATTTTGTCTTTCAGATAGTTATTTGTGTAGTGTGCTTGTTGCTCTAGGTAGCAGTTAAATAGCCATTAAGGCCGATCTTGACTCTAGTCTGATCATGTGTGCATTGTAATTGAGCAAAACTAAAACAGACACTTCGGTGTTGGTCTGTGTTAGTGCATCACTTCTGGTGCAGAGTCTTCCTTCAGCCCTCTCGAATGTCACGTGTCGGTCATTTCTAGCAATTCAGGAAACATGGTAATCTTTTTACGATGACGTGCAACACTGAAGATGGATGGCTATCATGAAAAATGACATTTTGAATTAAATATGGCAACATAAGAGTGTGTTTAGGAAATAAAAAAGTAATGCAATGTATGAAGCTTAATTTTCTATTGTGTTTTTTCATCTTTTGCATGATTCAAGTCACCTAAAAGCTCAGTCAGTGACGATCATGAGCTGCCATGGGCTACACTGGCCTGATATTTTGGGATTAATCTTCCATTTTTTTCAGTGGAAATTTAGATTAATATTTAGTGGACAAGTTAGAACTTTTTAAAAATCATATTACTTTCTTTTGTGCATCTCCTGATTATTTCCATTCCATTAGACTATACTAATTAATAATTTGCTGCCATTAAAAGCCTCGCCTCTTCCATGCCGGTGAAATCTTGTCGTAGCCTATAGCGACACGCACATTAAGAGACCTCACACACGCACAGTTAATTCCATTGTAGCAGAAAGAGCCTTATTTATTATGCAAATTTAACGATATCATGTATATTTCACATATACTCTAATCGCCGCATGAAAATTTAATTGCGTAACCGCGGTGGTTCGAATAAATGAAGTGTTAATTCATTGGGATTAATTAATTTAGGTAAAGACTGTGTACAAGGTGACGCTGGTGTATTAAATCAATTTGTTTAATGCTCGTCGGGCGATGATGGCCCTTAATGACGAGGCCTCATTACTTCCAAAGGATTAAGATGAGAGACAAGTGGGACAAGAACAGAGTCTAATGGGAAGCCGTGCAACACACGTTTGAACAACTGATAGTAAAATAAATACACAAATAATAGTATATCAATATATTATAGTAATATTTGTGCGTCCATATGATGCTACTTCCCTCTGATTACATAGATATTTCGTGCGCTTACTCCTATTTTGGACACATTTCGCGCACCAATTCCCCAGAAAAACTATTTCCTAAAACCAAATAAATACTTAAAAATGGACGAGTGCTGAATATAAACGGTGAGGTCAAAGGTTTACGGCCTCTCAAGTCACGAATTAGGCCTAAAGACGTTTGGACATGGTGCGTTTCCGTGACTGGATGGAGACGAGTGAGCCCTTCTAAAAATATTTAAAAAAAGAAGGGCGCAAGCGTCTCGTCTCCAGATGTTCCTGCCTGCCCTGTGAGCAGTTTTTATTTGTCAGCCTGCTCACTGTTCTGGCACTTTGTGTCTCGCGAGAGCAGCCGAGCAGGGGCTTGACGAGATCTGAGGCGCTCAGGTGTAAGAGCCTCTCTCATCCCCAGCAGTGGGAAACAGTAGACAGATAAGTGCGTCTGAGAGACTGCAGGCATCTCTGTGATCTCCGGGCTCAAGGCTGCTCCTCGGCGCACAACACAGCGAACTGCAGCGGCGCGTCATTACCGGATCGGCAAAGAGGATCCGCTGTGTATCTATGACTGTTCTCCAGCTCCTGCAGCCGCTTCCCCCTCTTCTTTCCCGTGCACTTTAATTGGAGACGCTCGCCAAGATGATGTCCATGAACAGCAAACAGCCGCACTTCGCCATGCATCCCTCTCTACCCGAGCACAAGTACACCACCCTGCACTCCAGCTCGGAAGCTATAAGGAGAGCCTGTCTACAAACTCCACAGGTAAATGATCCCCAACCCCAAAAACTTCCACTTTCTCCTTTTTGATTCCGTGCTTCGGCTGCATGTAGCGCCGAGCGCGGTCTGTGCGTAATAACGAGGGCTGCTCCAAGGCACATTCAGCCAAGACGCGCACTTAATGTTTTTTTCATGTATTCCACGGCGATCACTGGAAGAGTCTGTGATCTTTTTGAAAGCATGCTGCACGCAAAGCTCGGCTTTACTCTTTTTTTGTATTAATTTTTATGACTTGCCGCTTCTGAAGGAATACTCCGGCTCTGTTGTGTGTTGCCAAATGTCCCGACTGACAGATGCATTTATTTATGTTTTTTCTCTTTTCTTCTGCCGCCTTCCTTTCTTCTATTTTGTCTTTTTCTTTCCCCATTTCGCCTCCGTTCCCCTGCCCCTCTCTCTCTCTCTCTCTCCCCCCTTTCCTTTTCATGATTTCCACTCTCGCAGCTGCAGAGTAACATATTCGCCAGCCTGGATGAGACCCTGCTGGCCCGGGCTGAGGCTTTGGCGGCTGTGGACATCGCCGTGTCCCAGGGCAAGACGCACCCCTACAAGCCCGACGCCACCTACCACACGATGAGCGCGGTGCCCTGCTCGTCGAATTCCACCGTGCCACTGGCCCACCACCACCACCACCATCACCACCACCACCACCAGAACCTGGAGCCGCCGGACATCATGGACCACATCGGCTCGCCGGCCCTCACCCTCATGCCGCACGACGGGAACGGCGGTGGCGGTGTCGGAGGCGGCGGAGGTGGCGGCGGGCTCCTCTCCACCCCCTCCGGACACCCGCACTCTCACATGCACGGCTTGAGCCACCTCTCCCACCAGGCTATGGGCATGAACTCGCCACTCACCCACCACGGACTCTTACCGGGCCACCACGGGAGTCAAGGCGGCCAAGGGCTCAATAACAACGGACTCCCCTCAATCAATGACTCGGACACGGACCCACGGGAGCTGGAGGCTTTCGCGGAGCGCTTCAAGCAGCGGAGGATCAAGCTGGGGGTGACCCAGGCGGACGTGGGCGGCGCCCTGGCTAATCTCAAAATCCCCGGCGTGGGGTCACTGAGCCAAAGTACAATTTGTCGGTTCGAGTCGTTGACTCTGTCCCACAACAACATGATCGCGCTCAAACCCATCCTGCAGGCCTGGCTGGAGGAGGCCGAGGGGGCCCAGAGGGAGAAGATGAGCAAACCGGACATTTTCAACGGAGGGGAAAAGAAACGCAAGCGGACGTCGATAGCGGCCCCGGAGAAGAGGTCTCTGGAGGCTTACTTCGCCGTGCAGCCGCGACCCTCGTCCGAGAAAATCGCAGCTATCGCGGAAAAGTTGGACCTGAAAAAAAATGTGGTGCGAGTGTGGTTTTGTAACCAAAGACAGAAACAGAAGAGGTTGAAATTTTCCGCCACTCACTGATGAGCAACGAGAGGAGAGATTCACAAAAAAAAAGGAGAAAAAAAAGTTTGTGTGACTGAATTTGGGGACCAAGGGACACGAAGACACCATTTTCAGTCTTTTGTCTCCAGCGATATTTTACACGTTGGTGCACATGTGGGCTTTAGATCCCCGTTTTACAAGGCTTCATATTATATCTGGTTTATTTTCACGTTATCGGTGAATGAGAAGTATGCAAATAACAGATCACTCAAATTCTGCTCAGTTGCTATCGAGGGGAAAAAGTTTGACATTGCCTTTTTTTTTAAATAAACACGCGTGGACAGAGGTAATTTGCTTGATAATATAGCGAGTTATTTTCTCCTGATAGGCCTATTATTTGAAGTATAGCCATTTACGAATTACCTCATTGATTGTTGAACTGTGTTCTTCTGTTTGGTTATATTTTCTGTCGTCGTTGGTATAGAAATAATTCATGAATGTGTTCATTTATTCATCTGTATATTTATTTATTTATTTATTTATTTGGAGGCTGCTATATGAACTCAAATTTAGTTGCAAACTTTTATGGCTAACGGGAAAAATAAATAGGCCTGCATGAAATCCACGGGCAGTAATTTAGCCTCTTGCAGGGCTGTCACATCTATAGATATATTTATTTTGAATTTGCACAAAAAAGACCCTTTAGGTTTGTGTCGAAATGGTTTTTTTGTATATACAGACTTCACTTTATCACGTGTCAGAGGTGAGCTCCTGTCTTTTGGACATAAATTATAGGGTCTGTGGTCAACATTTGTTTTTAAAAAAAAGTTAAAAAAAAAAAAAAAAAAGACCCAGAGAGCGCGAAACTCTTTTCTGATCCAACAACAACCTACGGAATTGTGAGTTTGCAGTGCGAACACTATGCATTGGGAGAAGAATCACTACCGAGCTGTCTGCTGATACGACCTCATGTTGTGGGTGTCACTGTTTAATGCCTGTTTTCACATGGAGATCACCACGTTGTTTGTCGTGTTACTTGTTACGGTTGTGTGAGTAAAACAATTTTTACTTTGTGCACAAGTATGTTTACAAAAACCTGCAGCGACATGTGCATCGTGGAAGATAAAAAAAAAGAAGATGTCCCACTGTCTCCCTCCCTCCCCTCATCCCACCACTCCTCCTCCACTCTCCTCTGTTGTCCTTTCTTTCATTGGTACTGTTCATCCTGTGTGAGCCAAATCCAACAGGGAGGTGTGTTCCAGCAATCTTCTAATAAATTGAAGAAAGAAAACTAAACGCCTATTTTTCCTGGTAGTGATTGGTACCCACACTCAACACAACTATCTATTTAATGTGTGGAAAAAATGTTTGTACTCGTGGAGATGTTTTTTTTAAATTTCAGATTCATTTTTGGTATCATGTTGAAAAAAGCTAAATTTCTTCACTTTCTTTTGGATTTGCATTATTGAAATTAGACGTATACGAATCGAAATAATGCTCTGATGAAGTTTGTCCTAATTTATTGATGAGGACATTTGCATAATTTGGGAGTCGATTCATTTTCGAGGTGAAGGATTGTCAGGATTTTGTATCTCTTGTTCTTAACTTGCTCTGGAACTTTTCATTGATTTTAATATCTTTTGAATACACCATTCTTCAAGAATATAAATAATATGGATTACTTTTCAACAAAATAATAACAATAATACTCTTTATAGTGAAATCTGTTCCCCAAATACCTGGAAGACAGCAAGTTAATTTAAATACTTTTATAATTTAATTTATCTCAGACTGTGGGGCCGACTTATAGGTAATTGATGTAATTACTATATGCTCGTATATTAAAGTGTTTAATTACAACAGAATATAGGCTGTGACATGACTGAACTAAAAATCAAGTTACCGCCTTTCAACATTTAATGACATTTCCCAGCTCGGTCACAATAACTCATCACCCACACTTGGGAGGGAAGAGGATGAATAAAAACAGGATGAAGAGAAGTTGGTTTGGGTTTTTTAAATGACCACTGTCCTCCCCCAGGTAAATCTGTTCCCTCCCAGACATGTCTACTGGGCTGCACTCACGTTCCGCTGCATTTAAAAGAAAACATTAAATTTTTAAAAGCAGGTGATGCAATATTAATCAGGATTTGCTGATATATAAAACGCAATATTTTCACAGAGCTACCGGGGGTTTCATGGGGGAAGCAGGCGGATGAAGGAAGGCGCTGCTGCTTTATTGCTTCTCTTATAGCTCCTGGTCACATGGACAGAAGAGTGAGCCTTTTCCCCTCAATGTGAGTAAACCCATTTTTTAGTTTGGTCTTTAGTCACTTTGTCGTTCATTAACTTACCACTATATTCTTTCATTGATCCACAAAAATCAAGCATAGTTTTTATATTCCACATTCAGAGAGGTTGTAGATCATTGCAAAACGTCAACATTGGAACTGCCTCGAAATAATGTCAGTGTGAAAAAAAAAAAGGAAATACATGGACGTTGTTTTTAAAATGAGGCTGTAACGATGAACTGCAGGAGGCTTTTTAAAAGGATTTGTCTAGAGCTTTTTCAGCAGATATACTTAAATCCTAGCAGAAAATGTGTTATTCGAGAGAAACCTTGAAGATAAATTTCAGGTTTCTCAAATTATTTAAATTTTGAAACAATACATGGAAATAAATTCAGGCTTCTCCATTTGTTCAAGTGTCTATTCAGAATATAGCAGAGTGCAGAATTATTTGTGTATTTTATATTTATTCTATGTCTATTTTATCTTTATTGATCTATGTATGATTTGTATGTATGATTTTTATCCATCCATCATTTGATCTATCCATATTTATTTAATTCACCCATCTATTACTATTTTGTGAAAACTGATGACATCAAACTTTCACAGTGGAACACACTATTATTGAGTAACACAACACAACACAACCCAATATGTTAATATTCTATCTATCTATTCATCTTTCTAATTTGTATCCATCCAGCCATCTTTTTATCTATCCATATCTATTTTATACATCCGTCTGTCTATTACTAATTTTAAAATATCGGATGACATCAAAGTCTCACAAGCGAGCACAATATCATTGAGTAACACAACACAACACGCACACGCGCATGTAGTTTCGGCACCACGCACAGCGCCGTGGTCGCGCGCAGAGCAGGGTGCTGCATTATTGAAAGTGTGCATCAAACCGCTCTGCCTGTGTGCGCGGGCCCGCTGGATGAAGTCGGACTGTCTGCTGCTCAATAGCCTCTAATATGTTAATGGCCGTAGGGGAAGCCTGAGGTACCGTCCCCAGCTGCCTCGCCCACCATATGTCAGCCCGTTACGACAGAGTCCTCTATTAATCAGGAAGGGGGGGGGGGGTGTATTTCATCAGGAACTTCGCCGATATCATAACCCTGAAGCTCTATCGATAGAGCATCACCTGATCGTGTAGGCATCGTTACTGCCTGCATGGGTTAGCATGGAAGGGCCTTAACCCCCCCCCCCCCCCCCCCCAATCACAACCTCCACACTTCCCATGAGGCTTTGGGTTTCCTGTCTGAGGCTGTTATGATCACATAGAATAATAAACGCCCCAGATAAAAACACAAATTATTATCATTACTATTGTTATTATTTCTCTTATTATGAGTTCCAACAACTCAATAAATATTCCCAACGTGCCTCAGAGTGACGCCTCTCTCTCTGTCCCTCGGGATCATTATTAATATTATTATTATTACTACTACTACTGACTGGTGATGCTATCATTGATAACATCATTACACTTGTAAATATGCACTGTTCATTTTCCATTAACTACCAGAGCATAAATATGACAGTCACACAACTGTTCCCATGGCCTCTCTCTCTCTCTCACCCTTTTTTCCACCCACCTCTCCTGTCTTCCACCATTTTTCTCTGCTCACCCCAACCGGTCGAGGCAGCAAATTGAGTCTGCTTGTGCCGGAGGTTTCTTCCAGTGTTTTTTCCCTCCACAGTGTTTCCTCGTTGTGGGAACTATTTGGTTTCTCTATACATTTGTAAGGTCTCGGCCTTAAGTGCCTTGAGATAATGCAATGACATTGAACTGAATACAACATATTTATTATTATTATTATTATTATTACTACTACTATTATGATTTAACAATGTTTGTATCCTAAGTGCCTCACCTCCTCACCTCCTCCCTCCTCTCTCGTCTCCTTGCATATAAAGGCCGCGATGGATTAATCATGGAGCCTTCCCGAGGATCTCATAACTTAATTCCTTCAGGCTACCGGTCGGGAGGAGTAATTAATCTATACTGTGGATGTAAATAAAAGGAAATTGGATTCCTGACAGACGAGATGAGAGAGTTTCTGACACCACGTCGCCAAATAATGATTTCATCGCATGTTATGGTAACGCAGGCGCTTAGATTTACGAGCACACTACCTTTTTTTTTTTAAACCTCAGCTGTGAGCGGAAGGGAGCGGGCCTATATAAACTGATCGCAGCTGTTAGGAGCCCACGTTAAGATGGATTAGATCATTAATTATTACAATATGAAAAATAAATAGAAGAACGCACGTATATTGGGTTAATTTTGGAACTGCGCGGCGCATGTTCTAGTCAGTTTTATAAATACACCTAAACAAAAGATATATATAAGAGCCCCCAGCGAGGGCTCCGTTGATCTAACAATGCGCAGGGAGGTTGGCCTTTGGACGGAAATGTCAAACCGGGGATGTGGATGGGTAGATCCCCCAGATCTGCACTCATTTCCCACTCATATTTGCTCAGTAATCCGCTGTGGCAGCCCTCCATCGCCCGGGACCCGGTTTGAGAGGCGACGCTGTTGACACAGGGGTATATTTCAATCACAGAGGGTTCAGAGTCAGGCGAACAACTTATTTGTCTAATAAATCCGTCATTTAGTAAGAAAAATATTTGATCTTGAGGGGCTGACCTCTTGTCATGTAGCCACTGACAGAAAAAAAAATGGGAATGGGTGCTTGGATATGCAGGTAGCCTGCATACCAACAAGCACACAATAGATTCCCATTTGTATGGGACACACACACACACACACACACACATCAAAAAGATCAAAGTCTGCCAGCACACATCTTCTTATTGTAGCATTTGTACACACACAAAAACAGCTAAAGACACCAAAAAGTTGTTGTAGTCTAGAGGAGAAATGGAGGATGAAGCGATTCAAGTGTCCAGAAGACTATCTTTAAAAAACAGATCTATGGAGCCACTGAGGCTTTGATTATACAAACTGTCTGTGACATTATTCCACTTACATCCCTGTGGTTGTAATTTTTGAAATCAAGGCAATTAAAATAGATAAAGTGCTCAGTCAAGAGTCATCACAAAAGTGCTTTTCCTTTGACTTCAAAAGACAGTTGTTCATAAAAAACGGAATAGTGAAGCAGCTTGGACAGTAACACACACTTTGGACGGGGGAAACAAATAAAACGAGAAGCGATCGCAGCTTTAGAGTTTAACATCCTCCAAATGAGATGAGCAGCTGAAGCCTGCCGAATGCCAAATTGATATTTTGGGTATTGGACTTCATTAAAGAGGTCCAGGCCGGCACAGCTGATCTAGTTGTAACTGCGGCGTGTCTCCATGAAGCAGTTTATTCACATGACTTCATCTGTCCAAATTCACCATCTGCTGCATTTTCTCACTTTTCTCTCCAACTTCTTTTTTGTAAGTGATCCAGAATGTCGCAGCAACCACAAGCCAACTTTTTTCCCCACTGTTCCATGTTTCCTGTAGAGTCCACTCTGAGTATGAACTTTATGAACTCACATCTGAGGCACTCAAACAGCCCGCAAGTCGTCACACATGCCCCTCATGTCGCTTTGTTTTGATCGCCACGCGAGCGTGACTTAGAAACCTGCTTCTCCTCACTCCAGCTGATGTTCATAGGGCATCAGTCATGTGCCAAGCAGAGCTACGAGCAGCGGTTTGTAACAGTGGTGATGTGCAAAGAGAGAGTGGAGCAAGAACCTGCAGAGCCCTGAAATCACTCAGAGCATGTCTGTGATCCCCAGCTCTTTGTGTCTGAGGATGCTTCAACCCTCTGGTCCCTACTTTATATATAATTGTCATTAAATGCTATTGAATGGTTCTTTATTTCATCCATGTCTTTCTTTGCAGTTGGTGGACGGAGCTGCAAGAACAGAAATCCAAAGAAATCCTCACAACAACACCTGACTGTTTTTTAAGCCTCTAGTTTCGTGGCCCCTGCACCGTTTGACACTCTCACTGATGAAGTGTGGCGCTAAAGCATCAAAACACTTGTCAATGTCTGCACCGGGTTCTTTGCGGGATGTTTCACCTCATTCAGAAATTACACCTGGCAAACTATGTCTAAATGTCACTTCATGCAAAATGTGCCTTATTCCCTGAATGTCATTTATTTCCCCACTCCTCGCCTCTTATAGCTGTCATGGCCCCGGGGGCCGGGTGCTCATTGAACCGTTGTATTGAACCCATTTCCCTGTAGTCATTACCTGCACGCGCTGCAGACAGGAAGGTGCACGGTAAAGAGGGGAGACAGATACTAGAGAAGGAGATTTGGCATCAGTGTGAATTCAGGTTATGGCAAGAATGGGAGGCTCTTACAGAGGATTCCTGAAATTTAATCTGATTTAATGTAAGAAAATTTAAAAATGTATGTACTGTTTTAAATAGAAACCCATAGAAATGCTGCAGGTTAAAACCCAAATGTCCCAATAGAATAATCAGGAGAATAATCAAAGCTGTCTGGTCTCACAGCTGTTTCCTTTATAAAACGGAAACAGGTTGCTCCTCACTTCTTTTTTGTTCTTGCTCCAGACTGAGCTCAAGCTGCCTTCTTGGCTGTCACTGTGTGTTTTTGATGTCACAAATGAAGAACAACATTTAGAAATCGTTTGCTACTTCAATGAACCTCAAAGCTGCCGTGACAGCATGCCGCTCAGTTCAGGTTATGTTCACCTGCGTTGGAATATCTCAGACAGACAAACTGTCGTATTAATGAAACAGCCTGTTGCATACACAGACACATGACAGCAGCGGATGTGCTGACGTCTTTTTCTCAGGGTGGTTGCATGGAGCTTTGAGATTGTTCTCAAGTTTAAAATTGAACTTTTCAAAAGGACAAATAGGAGAAGAAAGAGACAAAGAAAATGTGTTTCTTCAAAGATTCACTTTGAGCCACGAAGTTTTATTTAAAAGTCTATAGTCAGAAATTCTTCCTCCATTCTTCCACTGGTTAATTAGTAAATATCTGAGAGAGGAACCTTTGCAGTTCTATAAAGTCTGGAGTCCATTTAAAACCTATTTAGTACCAGATTGTCCACGAACAATAACTGCAGGTCTCTGTGGGGTCGAGGACAGTAGATGCTTCTTTGACAGTGCATTGTGTTTGTACAATAATTATAATCTGTTAAAAAACAATTGAATCTTAACCTTTCAAATATTTATGCAGTAGAATGTGCAGTGTGTAAAGTGTGAAAGCACTTTTTAGGAACTAATGCCTTTCTTTGTTATAGGGCTTTAAAACAATAACATTAATGTGATAATATAAGGATGTTGTTCCACATATGTAACACACACATAAGTGTTTACACCCTGCTAAAATATATCATGAGAAAACTGCTGTTAACCTTTAAATATTTAGTCTACTTCTTATAAATTGCACAATAGGCCCATATTCTGTTATTGCTTGTTTTATTTTTGCAGCACCACTGAAGCCTAACATCTATTTTTCTCCTGTTCAGGACCTGTGAGGGTATTTCACATGGCTGAGAGGTAGATATTGAATATCTCCCTCTGTACACATGGACTTCGATAATGAGGAGAGTGTCGGCCACCATTTGCCCGCCGCCACACCATCAAATATTCATCAGTGTTGATTAAACAGCCGGCAGCTGCCGATCGGCCGGGTGTCAAATTTGTATCCAAGCTATATAGGCCTATACCTCTGCACTGTGCACCAACACCTAGGATGAATAGAGCGAGGTGGTACTGAGAAATAATAATAATAAAAGAAGTTCACCAAGTGTATGTGTGTTGTGTGATCTGTGCATGAATGTGTGTACAACTTGCTCTCTTAAAATGTAGCAGGGATCCAGTGGACATTGACATTTTCATCCCGAGACCATCAGCAGCCGGAATGACAGGAATAAAAGAGGGGAAAGAGAGAGAGAGAGAGAGAGAGAGAGAGAGAGAGAGAGAGGAGGGGAGAGAGAGAGAGAGAGAGAGGGAGAGAGAGAGAGAGAGAGAGAGAGAGAGAGAGAGAGAGAGAGAGAGAGAGAGAGAGAGGAGAGAGAGGGAGAGGAGGGGAGAGAGAGGTTACTGTGAGGCACATTAAATATTTCATAAGTTGTTGGAGCAGAGAGGAAAGACTTCCCAGGAAGGTTGCTCCAACTCATTTGCTGAACTCGGGCTGAGAAGCATGCAGGGGAACAAATGTTGATGCAGCCCCCAGCCCCATCACCCAACAACCCCCTCTCCCACACACTCACACACACTCACACACACACTCACTCACACTCACACACACCTTATTGGCTGAATGGTTGCCCTCTTGAATGTCAGTGACAATGTAAATAGCAGTACAACAGCAGCAGCACTGCTAACATGTGTTTCTGTTGTTTCTCAGACAATCTTTCCTCGGTCTCGCCCCCCCCTTCCCCTTCCCCTTCCCTCCCCTCCCCTCCATGTCAAGACGACACACTCCACTGGCTCGTGCCACTTCACGGTCCCACGGCTCATTTAGCAAGACAACACAAGTCTAATTGGATGATTGATGGCAATTTGATTTTTTTGTCTTCTTTTTGCTCCCATGGCTTCTTACTCCCTCGTGCTTTTTAGAACACAAATGTAAACAGTTGCACATGAAGGTTCAAGTGAAAACTTAATAATTATTCAATACATACAAATGCATAACAAATGACTTTTCATGAAGCAAAGCTGTGAGGACCTCAAACTCTACACTGCAAAACACAAACTGGCCAAAAAAATGTTCAATCTCAGGGCTGGAGGATAAAACAATATCAATAATGATCACGATATAATTGAATATAATAACAGCAATATCACAAAAGTCCAGCATATAGGTTATCAATATGATGCGTAGGTCTAACCACTCTACAAGCACATTGAGAACACCAAAGTAAGATTTGCAAATGTTTAAATGTCAAACCACCAAAGAAATAAAAATGTGGCTTTTATTGTGATAATAAAAAATGTTTCGATTTGACATATCACAATGAATCCTGCATCATATAAGGGCAGAAATACATTTCTAATGCACACTCCCACATCTTTAACTCCAGTTCCCATTTGTTTTTTAAGACCTTAAAAACAAAAAGACTGAATCATTTGCATTTTCTCCCTAAAGCGTCTCATGTTATGTGCAGTGGATCGTGGAGGGTGTTTATGAGAAACCTGAATAATCAGACAGCGTGCAACAGTGAGAGAAAACAAGTGTCTAAGAGGGAGAGAGAGAGAGAGAGAGAGAGAGAGAGAGAGAGAGAGAGAGGGAGACAAAGAGAGAGCTCATCTTACTGGCCATTGATTGTCTCTGTGATCATATTAGCTTCTGGTTACTCAGACTGGAATATCATCCTCTGGATCCCCTTACTGGAATATCCGACTCATGACACAGCGGTTAAATCAGCACCTCAACCCGAGTGTGACCAAAGGACCACTGGTTGGTGTTTGTGTCTCTGCTGAAACTCTCCTGAAGTCGAGATGGAACATGAAGTGAGCTCGTCTTTAGCAGAGTTTAACAGGACAAGCGTGCAGGTAAAAGCACTTGACTGAGATGTTGTGACTTCTCAGTCTGTGCTGCTTCAGCCAGCAGAGCCTTACAGCTGCTTCTGCCTCCTGCCACTATAATACGACACTACATACATTGTGTTCTAATCACGATCAGGCCCAAGAGACGCCCGCCGAGCGCCTGCAGGATCAGGATGCAACTTCCAGCCATTGCTGACACCTTTCATCAATACCACATGTTCCGACATTGATTGTTATGTCCTCGGCGTCCTGACTTCACACCTCGCAGGTCACGCAGTGCGAAATCAGCTCTCCGGTTTATTACTCAGGGGGACGGCACAGGCTCCTCAGAAGACTGACAGCTTTGACAGGTGGAGCTGGAGTTGACTGTGACAAAGTACTGATTAGCCTGTCACTCTGAATGGAGGGAAGCCACCAACTATGTAAAATTCATTCATTGACTCCCCGTGAGGCAGATCGGTGGCAGGCTGAATACATCACCTCGTCCGGATAGATAAACTGAGATGACTAATTATGCTTGAGTTACTAGAACCGCTCACATTGTTGCTGATTGCACAGTTGTTGGCTTTGGTTTCATTTTAGTAATTGCATTGCCAGTTCACTAATAACACAATGTATTTATCGAGTGAATTAACGAATGAATTATCAGTTTGTCTGTCAAACCTCCATTGTAGAAAGAAGTTAATTTGTTGATCCACATCTGGCATCCTATTTTTATGATGCTTTATTCAACATCTGGCAATAAGCAATTATGGATGACTCTGGTTCAGTTAGCATTGTCCCTGACAAAAAAATCAATGATCATCATTATTAGCTTCACTTATTAAATTATTTTAACTTATTTTAACAGATACATGACGTTTATAAACCAGTAATTACCACCATGAGGTTCAAGACACCCAAAGGCCTCGCGAGATCAATTTCTCAGCTTTTCAAACTTTTATACTCTTAGCTTTTTTCTTCTAATTAACTACTGGGTCATTTTTAGGAAAAGAATCAATTAAATATTGGCTGAACTGGTCATAACTGACCAAGAGAGCTTTGTTTGTTCAGGAGCTTTCACATTCACTTGAATGGGAATGGGGCCCATTGTATGTGTATTGTAAGTGTAACACATTGCAAATTTGCCAAAAGGTTATTTGAAAATTGAATTCACATTTTCACATACATTTTTAAGCAGTTGCAGACGTAAATTAAATTAAATGATCTTAATTCCTCAGCCCAAGTCGACAGGAGAGCTCATTCCTTCATTCTTTCATTCCTTCACTCACAGGAGCAATTGAACGTGACCTAAGAATAGCATGAACTTCAGCGCATCCTTCACCTCAGGCCTCAGTAGACCAGACCACTGTTGATACCTCCTCTAATTACCGTGATTGACTGTTGTGCAATATTATCTGTCTGCCCCCCCCCCCACCCCCCCCCACCCCCACCCACTCTCACATCGACACCCTACAAGTCACCCTGTCCCACGCAGTCAGGATCCAAATATCACCCACTTATTGACCAATGTGACGAATGGTATGGCGGAGTGGTGGTGGTGGTGGTGGTGGTGTGTGTGGGGGGGGGGGTGGTAGACCGGGGAGAGGGGAAGGTGAGGAGATAAAGTGTACCACTGAATAATTCAAAACGTAAACACAGAGGAAATCGATCATGAGGCCAAAATCTGATATTAACAGCAAATTACACTGTGATGTCAGGTGGGAGGTGTGTGTGTGTGTGTGTGTGTGTGTGTGTGTGTGTGTGTGTGTGTGTGTGTGTGTCAGAGGTAACTAATTTAGCATCTGTCAGGTGGATCAAACTCACTCGGCTAAACTCACTTGGCTTTTACTTTATGACTTTTTAAGATAACCATCTGCACACAAGCGTAATGTTCTCGGTATTAGTGCGACACTTAAGAGTTGCAAAGTAATTAGTGCTACATTGGATTTATAATTGGCTATCATGGGCCTTTATTGGTCAATTACCCACTCAAATCAAGTGACTCAGCCAAATGTAGCCGTCTTATTATTACTCAATTAAAACAAATGCTCTCTGTGGTGAGGACTTTGAGAGAGACAGACACATATAGGGAGGTGTGTGTGTGTGTGTGTGTGGGGGGGGGGGGGGGGGGCTGCAGCTACTCAGTATATCATCAGGTAATTAATATTTTCATTAACTGGCTCTGTGTTGAGCAGCGACCTGCCTCTGATCATTTCATTTCCCCTCCATGGGTTTGATACAGTAGTGGCTCCATAATTAGTTTGATTTATATCTGGCCCCTGTAATGAAGGAGACCCCTCGCTCCTTCCCTCGTCTTCTCGCCGCCGCTGCACTCGCACGCTGCTAATGTCCAATAAATACGCTGGGCTGTACTCCGCAGAAGGAATAGGCCTCTGTGTATTGAGACGGGCTCATGAACAAGAAACAGAGACATGGTTTATGAAAAATTCACACCAGGATCTTTGAGGGATGGAGTAAGGGCTTGTGTGTAACACCGTGAGGAAACACGGCTTATTAAAGATTGAAGCATACACGCATGATGCTCCCCTGTCTCAGGACTGGAATTCTTGAAACCTGAGCCCAAAAAACCTTGGGGGATTGGAGAAGATGTGGAGAAAGAAGATACTGCGGGAGAATCGAATGTATCAAAAGGCCTCGGAGGATCTCATCTATTTTAATAGTTCATGATCAGTGCAAACGGTGAGTGAAAAATCCAGATTCTAGTTCATGGTAACAGGATTCCTGTCATGATTTTTAGATAAATATTGATCTCAGGTCAGTGTATGCCGTTTCTCTCACGTCACGTACAGTATATGATGCAATCCCCTGTATGGGGCTACATGACTCCAGTGGCTTTATACTCAGCAGGGTACCTCAGGAGGCCACATGAATTATTTCAGCATTAATAATGCTCCATTGATTATTGTTCTGCTGTTTAAAGGTGACTGGCAAAGCTTTCTGAGCAGCAGGGGAGGGAGAGGCCTGCGTGTCTCTGGCAAGGCCTGATTTACATTTTGGAAAGTGCACCTTACTCCTGGGGGAGTTCGCCTATCGTTTTCAGTCAATACCGTCTCTGAACTTTCTTTGTTGTGGGAGACTCACCAGGTCTTTTACACACAGGCTCCACTGTGGCTTCAGTGTCAATGAAAACCCACATCTGAATCCATGAATATGCTGTGAAAGGTAGATGGTTGATGATCACTCAGTCTGGGAAAAATATACAAAAAAAGATTTAATTATAAAACCCAGATATTTTCTGAAAGATTTCAACAAATTGCAGCAAAATGTGTTTGTAGGATTTCATCAGTCGGATAATGCATCAAGTTTCAAGGTTGGTTCTCCCTCACTGGGCTTACTCCGGTTTTCTGCTGATCACGTTATTCGCAGGCATGATTGGACTGCAAGAGATCTGTGGCCTAGTTCAGAGGCAGCCTCCCTCTGAAATATACAAAGACACAAGCAACAGCTCTTGCCAACAACTGCCCTCCAGCCACTTCTGCATTAAGGTTATCTCAAGATTTCTAGAAAAGGGTAATCGTCAGCAAAAAACAAAATACACGGCACAGCACAGAAGTGAGAGGAAGCAACTTTCACCCGATTCTGTGCCGTTTGCCTGTAGAAACATGATCCTCCAACAAATTTACAAGTGTAAGAATTTGATTTACATTTATCACAGCATGAGAAAAGCATGTTTATAACTGGCTCTTCCTTCCTGTTATCTTTCAGTCTCAAATCTATGCTAAAATGAGTCAAGGTCAAAGGCTTCTATTCATGAATGAGTATAAATTGGCATACAGTATCACACATGCAGTTCACTTTGTGTTGTTGTGATGCTCTTTGGGATCGATCTGCACCACCAAACGTTTGATAAACGCCGGTGACAGGAAGTACCACGCGTTTGCTTCCCAGGTTTCATGAGAGCTGAAGCTAAGCGGGTGGAAACATAAAGATAATCTTCAGTGCCACATAAAAAAGGAGCCAAATTAGCTAGCTAGCCAGACTGTCCATCTCAGCATCTCTCAGGCACATTTAGCAAGCAGTGAACGCAGCTCTCGCTACCATTTCCCCTTACTCAATTATTGATGGTAATTATCATGTCGTGCTTAGTCTGCACCATAACAATATATTCTTAACAAGAAGCAAGTCAGTGGGCATTGTCTCAAATTATCTTTTATTTCTTGTGGGACACTTGTTTTTTTCCTCTTGGCCGAAAACTCTGATGTTGGCGATTCGTCCACATCATGTGATAATTGATGAGGCCACAAATTCACTCGAACAGCTGGGAAAGGAACGACGGCCTTAGTTACACTTTTACAACACCAGAACATAAGTTTCAGGTTTCGTAGAGATTCTTCAATGCTCAGTGAAAACCAAATTAGAATTTAATAAAAATTCCCACCATGGGTTTTTTACCTTTAGCTATACCACCAGGTCATGTTGTACATTATTGCCAAACTGAACAAGCCAGTCAGCCAAAAAAACACCAAAGTGCAAAACATGTCACTGGACAAGCAGCATGTCCCATGCATGTAAAATCACACTGTGCCACACATGTAAACAGACAGAAGTGACAAAAACTAAACAGCTCTTCCATCCTGATTATGATCTCGGCCTTCTCTGTCCTCTATTTCCCCTTCCATTTCGGTGGAAGGCCCTAGCTTGCCGTCTTCCAGCGCCGCAGGGCATGGAGCTAGCCGGCGGTGAGTTTCCATCAATTAGTGCACCCCCGCGGCCTCATGGCAGAACCCACCTTTGACTGCAGAGAGATATTGATTAGTTCAGCTGCACTGTCAGGTCTGGAGTGAGCAGGGCTGGGTGATCCAAGGCCTTCACCGGAGACAAGATCATGTCGAGTTTCTGACACATGTGAGCACACACGTACGCACACACAAGCACATGGATGCCGGCAAGCGTACACGCGTACACACACGCATGCACATGCACACAACACACACGAAAAAGCACATTCACACGTGTACACACATACAAATCCAATGAAATGTTCTCCCTCAGATGACTGCAAGGTGAGAGAGAGGAAAGATAAGAGGAGAAGAGGAGAAGTCCACAAGAGTGGCTTGTCAGGAGAGTGACAGGTGAGAACTGACAAGTGCTTGTTAGTTTTTTTCTCATCCTGGTAGAGTTCCTGAACAAGCAGCTGGATAGCCTGTAGACTCACAGAGGGATAGAATATTACAAGTAAAACTATAAACACAAAAATACTGCGTATATGTTCATATCAAATATTTGTATGTTTAGGCTATATGCAGTTGAATCAAAGGCCTCGATCTGAACAAAAACAACAGAAACAAGACTGCGTTTATTTGATATGATCTGCAACTGCTGCTTGAAAACACAAACATCTTGACAGCAAACAAAGGATTTCTCTCTAATGCAGTGACACAAGCTGCACAAACAAATGGTGGTTTCACTTTTTTTGGGGTTGCAGTGGCAACAATATACACAAAGATGAAAAGCTGCACTAACCATAAAGCTCTGATTGGCATTTTTTTTAAATAGTTTTCTCATCTTTTATAGACCAAGAAAATAAGGGGGTGATTAAATGATAATGAAAACAATTATTATCTGCAGCACTAAACTGCACTTTTGTATGAGAAACTGCGCACAGTTGTAAAAATGTATGTCTGAGAAGAACCGGCAAGTTTTCACGATTTAACACCTCTTATGCTGCAAAGTCAACATTGTGGGACTCCTAGACAACAGAGTCCACAGATGTTTTGTGAAGTGCAATGGGCAATAAGAGCTGGAGGTGGGGAAATCTGAAATTGCTTTGTGCAGCTTGTGCAGCAGCAGCACACTTTGCAAATTCAAATAAAAGACCACACAAAATGACGGGGGTTGTGAAAAAGCTGGCTGAACTTTATGGTTCACTTTTTTAAAAAGCGAGTCCCTTCGCAGCTTCTCTTCACCCAGAGAGCAAAAAAAATAACACAATCCTCCCCCTTGACGTTCTCTCTACACCTAATAATTTTCACACAGTCCCTAAAGCTTTTCTCTTCTGCTGGTAAATTGGATGCAATAAAAACAAAGTTCACACAATCATTGTAAGACCTTTGCTAAGAAACTATCACAGTTCTTAAAGGAGCCTTTGTGAATACAAGCTATATTAATAAAAGAGGACGTATACCACACATCTCTGTCTGGAGCAAAGGGCTGAACACACGCCGTCCTGTCTCCTCTTTACTTTAACCAAGCAGAACAAAGTTAGCGACAGAGAACTGAACCCCCCTGCAGTTCCTCCCTCTCTGTTGGTTAAATAAGCCATTTCACCTTCGTTTCATCCCCCTTGCTCCTGCTCACGCGAGCTGTCATCATATTATGCCGACACGTTGAGCACCGGAGCTCCGTGTACACCGAGGTTCCAACGGTTTATCAGAGGAGAGTTCCTGTGCTCTGTGTCAAGTATTTCACAGAGCTGCAATATCTGATACTCAATAAAATCTTTAGTGTGCTACAGTTTCTTCTTATCATTAAGACTGATTTAACAGTGATATAACACCAGTTCACTGTCTTAACAAGACATTGTTATTGTACCTTAATCTCCGATACTTACACACTCACTGACCATAAAAGCCTAAAACAGACTTAAAACTACTGTTATAAAACTTATATTTTGTTTAAACTTATACACTGCACCAGCTTGAGGGGCATGTTTTTAGGTGGTAGCTTGTTGTGCCGTTACATTTGACAGCATTATACTGGAATTACTTTTAATTAAATAAATTACAGCCTTTAGAATGTAACATTTCATCACTTTAGGGCTTCATTGTTTTCTTTGTCAATCATTTAGTCTAGTGGCTGTTGTAGATTCCTAAAGCCCACGTTGAAAATTTTGTTTTGTTCAACCAATGGTCCAAAATCCCCAGATTTCGAATTTACTTTCTAAAGAAAAGCAGCAAATCTTCACAGGTTTTGCTTTAAAATGACTTTTGTAGGAATTAATCTGCCATCAAAAAAAGCTGTGGATTATTCTACTGTCAAGTTGGCTTCTAGTGTTTCTATCTATATAATATATGTTATATGTGTGTATATATCTCTCTCCCTATAGTCTCACTCACTTCTGGTGACTTTTCATATTGGGCCCTTCCTCCATCAGACACTGACATCATCATGTATGCAAGTCATCATAGGGGATCATCTGGGCTGCCCGTCTGTGATTTGCAGCATCCGGACGGTGTCATATCCCTGCCAAAAATGTATATCCCTGCTCAAATTGATTGTGTCGCCTCATTGCTTCCGAGGCCAATAGGCCAGAGGATCGGTCATAATTGAGAGGAGAATTAGCAAAACCTTAAATATATGGCAGGTGATATATCATTACCCATAGACTTGACCCCGCCTGACCCCTCCCTGCTCCCATGTGGGCTGCTGCTCGGGCTGGCGCGCGGTAGACGGGGTGGGGGGGGGGGGTGGCTGCCTCTCAAACAGCTAAATCAACAGCGTCTCGCCACAGCTCATGTCGGAGCGTTTTGCTTGAACGGTTTCATGAAAAACTAATCATCTGTTCATCATGGAGATCAAACATACGCAGGGTGCAATGATTAGGAAAAGCAATCTGATAAACCTTGAAGAGTCAGTAGTCCAGATATAATAATTTTGAGATTAAGTCCCCTCCTCCTCCTCCTTACCATTCTCCTCCTCAGTCCTCCTGTCAGCTCTTATATCCTCCTTCAAAGTTCAAGCAAGGAAACAAAATTGTTATCTTGCTTGTAATTGCTGCTCAATTGGCCTTCTGTGCCGGTCGACACGGTCTCCATCCCTGAGCATTTGTCAAAGACAGATAACCCAACCTTATCGACATTAATTTCTATTCTGTCTATCGCTGAGAAGACTCAAAAGACGGAATTTTCCAATTCTTCTTCTTCAATTTCCTCAAACTCTTTCATACCCGGACGACATGAACTTTACTTGATGCCTTTAAAAAGCTGCCGTAGATTATTCAGAACAAAGCCAACTCCCTTTCTCATGGATGACTATTACAATATCTAATATCTATATGCTGTCTTTAATCTTGTATAATATCATTTTCCTGCTTCACATGAAGAATGCATCCCGTAATTAGAGCGGACCTTGTCGACAGGCGGGCCACTCAGTTATCTGTTTCCACTCTAGAAGCAAACATGTGAAGTAAGACAGAGGTCAAAGCAATCTCCCTGCTTCTTTAATAACCTCTTCCGACAAAAAAATAAAATAATTGGGATGAGAAAGTTTTATAAAGTGACTGGAGAAAAGTGGAATTGTAGCAGGGAAGCCATTTAAAGTTTGGTCGGTGTCAAGGTTCCCGGGAGATCAGAGCAGAAAAAGATGATTTATTATGTACAGAGATTCTCTCAAGCTTAAAACAATTACCTGCAGATGCCCCTGTGTTACTTAAACAAATAAAGTGAAAATAAATAGTGGCTATGTCATGTTTCATGCACCCGCTGAACGTAATAACATTTTGTCATTTCCACAAAGTGGACCGGAATGAAATTAGAGGTCCCTGTAGTCTGTAATGAAATGTGGTGCCTCCCGACTCTAATGCATTTTGTCATCATGAGGACGTTTTAATGCTCGTCTCTAACTTTCTCTTGATTGATGCCGCCGACGGAAATAAAGACGAGCGAAAAAACATTAACATCCAGGGACTCTGGCTGTAAAATTCAGTTTAAATTCTACGTTTTTTCCTAAATATGATATGAACGGCTAAGATTCGATTCATAAGATAGATTTAAACGCGATGTTGTCTTATTAGATGTGATGTGAATGGACTTCCAGTTCAACATTACTAACTGGATTGCACTGTTTGACACTTTATGTTTACATTTAACGGAGTAACAGATTCATGAGTTCTACTCATTTGTCAGAAAGTGTAATAGTCACAGTTCATTCGTAGTTAACTTCCTCTTAATGTCACTGCTTTCTACTGAATGTGTGAGGGACTAAGATACGTTCTCAAATTATATCTTCTGCTATGCATCATATTTCAAAAAGTTAAAAGATCTCAGAGAACAGGCCTCTAAATCAAATGATTACGATTTTTATTCTTAAAGCTTCTTTGTAGCATAGACGTACAAATGAATTGATTTTGATAGGATTCAATTGTGTCTGATGTAATGATGATGTACAAGCGTTAATTTGTTGCTGTGTACCGTCCTAAAATCTGGACGTAGACAGGAGTAGACAGTAAGATGACAACCAATGGATGTTCTTATTTACAAGTTTTTGTCTTTCTGTTGTCAGACAAAGGCACAGGCACAAAAAGTGGCCCACTACAACATCAGGTTAACCAGAAGTCTCCTCCACGCTACATCCGAGCTGCTGCACAGACAAAATCCTGAAGTGACAAGTTAAGGCCACAGAAAGTTACGATGTCTAAATAAGCTGCTGTGCAGTAAACTGAATGGCACTGAGAGCTGTGTCTGCGGAGGGAAAACCTGACATTGTGCTCTTGAGGAAACACCAGGGACTGACATCGATGGAAGCTAAAGGAAAAGTCGGTAAACTTTGAGACCAGTTGACACTGAATGCCCCGTGATGAGCTGGAAGAAGCTGTTTGTGCCAGTTTGTGTGGGAAAAACTAAATGGAGAAACCCCTTGTGATGACTTTGCTTCAGCCCACTTTATTTTTTCTAAATTGAGTGCACGCAATTGGTTGAATTTCGTGAATTACTTCCCTGTCAGTGTCTTGTCGTCCACCATCCTCCCGGCAACCTGGCAAACTCTGAGCTGCTGCAACACCAACCCTTTAAGTAAAGGGGGCTGAATGATTGGACTGCACCATTCTGCTGTAGACTGAAGGGGGTGTTCTCATGAGCCACCTTCATCTGAGCCACAGTGGTTTAAAGAGGACTGTCTTTTCTCCCCTGCAATTATCTATGGACTGGCAAGGATAGACTACATAAACCTGCAGGTAGGAGCCAAAATGGTGCCATTGGGTCTGAGGAGCAGTCAGTATGTTAAGTTCTGTTGTTACCCCTCTTAAATGTAAATACTTTGGATGAATAAAACCAATTTTTCCATTAATCCCTGCTCTACTAGTTTTTATTTTACCCTGGTCCTTCACACCCCTTCAGATAAATGGAGTAACTAAACATTAGTATTTACTGGGCTGTTGCTGGATTAAGTGGATATGAAAACCCCAAAAAACAAATCCTACTTTATGTCATGACAGTTTTCTTCTATTATGATGATGAAACCGGTTTGAGTTTTGAGCTCTGAGTGCTTTATCTTTCTCAGCCTGAGAAGAAAACACAGTATTTCACAGTGTCCAGACAATATCAGCAATGTTTAAATTAGCATGGTTATAAAGTACCAAAGAGCATTAAGGCCCTTATTGTCGTGGACGCAGCTGACGAAGTCCCCCCCCCCTCACTGGAGACGGTGTTCAAATGGACCACTGGACATCCCACTGGGACCAGGGAAGATGAAATACAGTCGGTGTCACAATGGAGCCCACAACAAATCCCCAAGGCTGCAATATCACTCCACCTTCTATTGCATTACCACTCATTACGAAACCTCACCTTAGGGCAAAACTAGCAAACGCTCATTGTAAACTTTGTCTGTGGCGACATTATCTTATATAATAGTTTGCATTGACGTGGTCTTTGCTGGTAACAGGCTCATTTATTGTTATTGAGAGGCTAAAAAAACCCCGAAAAACCTCAAATAAAGCACAGTGTGTCTAATTTTTACTGCCGCCCCTCCAAAGCTAGATTAGGAGGAGAAAGGAAGGTCATTATCGGGTGACAGGGAGGCGTTGGTTAATCTGTAAATAATGTCAAGGGTGGGGGGGGGTGGAGTGATGCGTGAGGGGGGGTGCATAGATTGTGTCGTCTGGCAGCTCATCTATATTTTATGCTGCCACTCAGACAAATGAAACAGGAGCCACCCGGAACAAGGGGGGCCCTCTGACACTTCAAAGGGAAGTCCTATGGGTGGTTTCTCATTGAAGCGAGGCCTGTACCAACCCCGACCCACAGACATAACCCCCCCCCCCCCCCCCCAGCCCATGCTGAGAAGCTGCCGGGGCCTCATTAACCCTTAAACAGGCTTGTGAGGGGTGCGGCGTATATACGGGAGACTAATTACCCCCACCAACACACTGGGAGAAATGCTCCTGCTCCGACACGCAAACACTCGCACGGTGCCAGTAGTGGCGATGATAACAGTGATAGTGGTGCACTTGAGTGTGCGCCCTAATTGAAAAACCCAGATCTCCTGTTTTTTTGTTATGATTAGCAGTTTCACAGCCTCACCCCCCCCCCCCCCACACACACACGCCCCATCTCTGCTGTCATACAATAGCAGTATCTCACGATTAGCGGAATCTGACAGTGATAATGAGGAGAAAGGAAAGATGAAAGCGGAGGAAAGAGAGGGGACACCAAATGAGAGAAATAGAGGCGGATATCAAAGAAGGGTCTAATTGAGGTAACACAGCCAGCCAAATCCACCCACCCCCATTTGCATAAAAGAGTGCAGCTTCATTTGGCCATCTCTAACAACGCTAATGTCTTAACAAATTAATTTTGCTAATTAGGCACGCCCAGCGGAGCTCACCAGCAGATTAAGCAGATTAAACAAACAGATGCTGATTACCCCTGGGCGGGCTGAGAGGTGCATTTCTGCGGGCGTGCTCGCCATGTTGCCGTTTCGACTTCAGCCGCGCCACGCTCACCACTGCAGGTCTCATGCTGTGACACACGTGTGACAAATCAGCAGTTTTTCAGGGAAAAGGGAAAAGGTGCAGGCCGAACCCTCTGTGGTTAACTGTCAGGTGCTGCACACCTGTCGAGACGTGAAGCTGTCCCAACTGCTCAAATGTATAGAAAATAACTGAATCCACTCAGAATCCTCCTGTAGGGAGATATAGGTGCAGACATGGGAGCATTTTTCACATATAAATATTTGATTTGAGGCAAAGATAGTCGACTAGAGTGAGAGAAAGCGAGACAAAGAAAGCAGGGGAAAGAGATTTTGAATGCAATGCTGTTGCAGTCATATGATTTTTTCTTTTTGGTATGTTTTTGGCCCTTTTGCCTTTATGGGATAGAAACTGTGGAGAGAGACAGGAAACACAGGGAGAGAGAGAGGGAGGGACAAGTAGTGAGTAGTCAGAGGACCTGCTGCTTAGATTATGTGTATCCATGTGGTGTATTTCTGCTGACACACACTTTTTCTTTCGTGGTGAAAAATTTGAATTTATTTTTGGTGGCCATTTTTCTAATTTACTAATGATAACCTCCACCAAGGAAGTTCTGTTTTCACCCCTTTCCATTTGTTTGATGTTGTTTGTATTTAAGCAAGATTATACAAACTCACCAAATTTCCACGAAACTTGGTGGAAGGATGTGGAATGGGCCACAGAGGAACCCATTACATTTTGGTTTTGGATCAGGAGGTGGATCCACAAGTTTCTCTTTCTTCATCATTTCAAGATGCAGGGGGTTTCTCTACAGGTTTCCCATGGAACAATTCATGGATCCTTGATTTAAAAACAATACATTTAAGAAACTGATATGTATGAGTTTGTGAAATTCTACTGCGTGTTCTAGTTTCCTATGTTTTCAAGAACATCTGGTATCTCTGGTAACACTGCTGAAAAGAAAGGTTTCTCTCCTTGTATGAATCCTACCAATGACAACACGTAAACATGAACAACATCATCTGCTCACAAACCACATTGCAGCTGTGAAGAAAACATTTGGAAGATGCGATGCCTCCATGTTTTTACATTACTGTTATCTACAGGAATATTTTACGGCTGTTTGTACTTTACATACTTAATGTAGGAATCAGTAAAACATTTTGGATTACCTTTAATTTACAGTAACACATACAAAAACATGATTTTCCATTTCTTCTCAGCCTCTTCAACTTTTTCGTATGATATTAGAACATAATGTTGTCAACAGAGAACAATTGTTTGTTATTAAACTTTCATATGCTAAAATAAATCAATAGAAGTATGAAGTATGAATGGCTGATATTGTGATGGATCGATAAAAGAGGATGAGAATTTCATCCCATCAGGGTACATCATGAACTCCATAGGTATTGCTGATATTTCATTGTCTGCAAATAGACAGATTTTGTATATATATATATATATATATATATATATATATATATATATATATATATATGTGTGACTGAAGTACACGGTCAAGGATTAGGCCTGAAAGTCAGTGAAGCGAAAGCACATCCCAGGGTCTGACTCTGAACCGCCAAGTAATCACTTCTCCACAATCTCACCGTGATAAACTTTGAGTGTGTGTGCCCTTTTGCCTCTAACTGCCAAAACAACACACTTCACCTCCAGCAGCATAATTCTGCTCAGCAGCAGCTGGAGAGCAGTGAAGACTTGAAGTGCAACCCTGAGCTGCAAAAACAAAAACCAAATAAAAACATCTCAATCACATCAAATCTTTTCCCTTTCTTGAGAATTTGAGCAAAACATTTCCAGCATGGATCCCCTCAGAGGAGAGACTGTTATCACTGCTGCTCATCATCATCATCCCTCCATCTTTCCTCCAAGTTTAAATCCTCGCCATCATCACGGTTTCCAGCCCCAGTATCCCTCAGTCCCCTGGTGCTGCGTTGTGTGACAGCTGCTGCCCTCTTTGGCGGTGGTGAAATGAATAGATTATGAGCAGTAATTAGGTATACAGCAGAATCAATGTGCTCTGGGGCAAGGCCTGGGGGTGGGGTAAGAGGCAGGGGGTATAGGGCAGAGAAAGAGGGAGAGGGGAGAGAGCAGCAGGGGGAGTCAGGAAGAAGCCATGGGGTTTACGAACCAAAAGGAGAGGGTCTTGGCGTTGGCTTGACTCAGGATTAGGTTTGATAAAAGATACTTCTGTTTTACATCAGGACTCTTTTTATGAGTTATTTGTCTCTCAATGCTATTGGAATATTGCTCTCACGGGGTTATTTAGTGAGATTGTGGTGTGTGGTTAAAAAGACTACAAATAATGAGGAAATAAACATGATCATTTACATGCAGGCTGTAAACAAATCCCCAGGATAGTGGGGCAAAAGAATCCATGAGAGAAAACAACGTTAAAGATACTTTCAATATAAAATAATGTTCAATTTTTTCAGATATGTCAAAATCCTTAAATTGTTTAATAATGACTTGATCATCAAGACTTGTTGGGAAAGTTTGTCGTAGAAATATCATAGAGACCAATGAGAAAGCACTGCTCAACACCACTGTTGTACAAAAATACATCTTTTACCATATTCAACTTCAAACACTCACAAAACAAGACAACTGCTGAGATGCTTCCAAACTGAGATTTGAACCTAAGGTACATATAATAACTTGATGAGGGATTATCAAGACATTTGTGTGAGCTCAGTCCAAAACAAGTTATTTAATAATCTGACTAAACAGTTTGTTATGTCATCATGATTTTTGACTCACAGGAAGGAATTAATATAAATACTTTGACATGTTTTCATATGACAAATAGAAACAAAAGCCAAAACCTATAATAAACTGACGTGTGATGATGATAAACGTGTCATGTGATATGATTTCCTTATACAGACGATACAAATCTGAGGAGCTTCATATAAAAAACCTTGTTGTGCTTTAATTGGATCTGTGCTTCATATTAGAGGAGCACAGTGGACGTCATTAATGAAATGAAAACTTTGAAGCAGGGGAAGATGTTTTTAAAAGGAACCAGTTGTATTTGTTAAAGACGACAACAACAAATGAAAAGGAGGATGATGAGGGAGGGAGGTGTTGAGTTAAGGAGGAGGTGGCTGGGTAGCAGAGAGAGGTGGTGGTGCTGGTGCTGGTGCTGGTGGTGCAGGATGGTGTTATACCAGTCCCCAGCACCGGATATGCCCTCCAGTAATGCATCTCACTCCCTTTTTTAGTGGCAGAGTGCTGGATGACCTGCCTGTGATCTCCTTCATAATTAACATATGCTTGTTAGCCAAGGTTGGTTAGAGGCTCTGCGACCCATAGACACACACACACACACACACACACACACACACACACACAAACACACACACACACACACACACACACACACACACACACACACACGCACACACACACACACGCACACACACACGAGTGGAGATCTGCCTCTCACACTGGTACTTACAGCGGTGTGAGGCAGACACTGAATTATATAACACCAAGCTAAAGAAGGACAAGCCATACAGACAAGGTTTTTTTACATGAAAATCTCTGTGCATCTGTCACACTGAGCACTTACCCAACGTATTAATTTCCGCACTTTCATTTTTGTCCAAATTCAAATAACACTTCTCACCGTCAGCGCCTCGGCTACCTCTGATCAAATTTGCTCTGAAAATGACTCGGGACCACTTTAATAGGGTCATGAATATGAGGTGCTGAATGTGCACATCGTCGTATTTGTCCAATCTCTCCCAACCTCATTTGGACATAATGAAGACACGGCCCCTACTTCTGATTATCCCCCACCACCCCCCCACCCCATTTCCCAGGGCTCTTGACCTCTCTCCGAAAAGATAAATAGAATCTCTTTAACCAATCAAGATAACAGATGAGAGTCCGTGTGTATCTAAGCTAAGTTATGGCAATTTATTCTCCACGAGGAAATCCCAAAAAATTGTGACAAAGCACTTCATCACCTTGCTGCTTCCAAACATGCACAGGAGTCCAAACGTTTACCTGAGGGGCTGAATAAGAGAACGCAAATATCTGAGTCTGTTGCTCTGGATATTTTCCAGAACTTTTCCTACAACAGCCACCAGGTAAAAGTTCCACAAAATGTGTGAGACTACAGACAAAAATCTCCTCAAAATCCGCTTTGAGCATCTGAGCATGTTGATGATGTTTTTAACAGACAGACGCAAAACTGGAAGAATACAAATATTTCAGAATGAAAAACCAGAGTCATACTCGTAGAAGATGCCGACGAAGATTTCAACTTGGAAAAACAACGGAGTTTCAGAGTTTTTGGCGATCAGGTCCAATGCAGGTGTCAACGTGCTGGAAACAAAAACCCTTTGCAAAGCAGATCATATACGTCATGTCCTGCCTCTTGCATGTTCTACCTAGGCACCATCCCTCATCTTTTTCTTCTTGTTGTTGTGAAGACGTCAGACCAAGAAAATCTCCCACTGTGTTTTGTAATATGTGAAAGCCAAACTCTTTTGACCCAATTTTCCAGACATTTTCTGAGGTTCATGTCTGAAAACTGCTCATGACCAACTCATCAGGTGTAAGTGAGGTCAGGGGCCTTTTCTCAAAACCTTAGATCACTTCAAGCACTTAAATGAGTAATTGTTGTCTTGTGTCATAAAGATGCAAACCAGGCGACTCAGAAAACACCGAAAAGTGTGAAGATGCATGTGTCGTGCTGCAGCCACACGCACATCTGTACTGCAGCATGTTCACGTGTGTGTGTATTAGACGGGGGTTGAATGCTGTCTGGTTATGTAGAGGTGTCTAGTGCGTGTGTGTGTGTGTTTGTGTGCGCGTGTGTGTGTTTGCTCTCACGGCATCTCAATGACATCAAAGTGCTGTGCAAACTGAGCCCCTGGCAGCTCTTTAGAATCCCATCTCCCCTCTCTGTTTAAAGCGGGCAAAAGAGAAAAGACCCGAACTAATAAAAGAGGTGTTATTCAAAAGGGGAATAGACTGCTCGACTGTGTGCGACGCTCGTGTGTGTGTGTGTGTGTGTGTGAGGAGAGATGGAGAGAGGATGAAGAACTGTACCAGAGAGAGATAAGAAAATAAGTGAAAAAAAGATAACGAGAGAAAGACAGTAAAAGCGAGTGTGATAAAAAGGGCATCAGGAGCAAATACTGGACCAAAGCAAAAAAGAAGGAGGGAAGTCAGCGCCTCCCCAAAGCCTTGTTCTTTTCATACGCCTCTCAATCGCTCATTTCTCCTTCTGATGCTGACACAAGAGGTGAAGCAGCTGTTTGTATAATCAAACAAAGCACAGGCCAGAAATCTCACACTTTTATCTGCTTTGTTCCAAGCCAAAGTTTCCACTGTGCACTGTCAGTGATGCTTTCATGCTTAAACGGAGCAGGAATGAAGAGAAGAAAGAAAATAAAAATAGGTTGTTTATCATGAATAATTTGGGTTCGGGCCGGTCGAACACTAACATGCATGAGAAATACTCGCAGTGCGACTGTAGCTCCACCACAGCGTCGCTTTCAGGGTTAAAACCCAACACATCTTGGGGGAAATGAGAGGCACTCCTCCTCCTGAGTGCAGTGGCCATTATCACCACTTACAATTCATTGTTTGTGTCTTCAACATGCGATATCGTCTTTTCCCTTTTAATGGCTGCCAATCATTTGCAGAGCCTGACGAGAGCTTTCCTGAAAAATGAGCTGAGCACGTTTAAAATGCTTCTTTTTTTCTTCTTCTTCTTCTTCTTGTTCTTCTTGTTTTAACGGCTCTGAGTTGAGAGGCATGTGAGCGAGAAATCAAAAGCATGGGAGACAAGAGGAAGTACAGAGGCAGAAGAGCCCAGTTCAATTGACATTGTAAAATAAAATACTTTGTAAAAGGGAAATAAATGCTGCAGTGAGTGGAAGATTCATGTGCTCAAATAAACTGGGGCTTTTGAATTTTTAATTGGAGCGGCCCTAATTATGGCCATCAGACAGTACTTCTAAACACACTCACTGCACTTTCTCCCCATTGCTCTTTCCCCCAGCCTCTCCAGTTTGGCTGTGGACGAGACCTCAGTCCGGGTGTATTTTTCCATGCCATTAATATTTGATGAAAATGGGCCAGGCTGCATCAGCTGCTCATCGCCACTAAGAACGCGGCCTCCATTATGAGCCCCGTGCTTCCTCTCAGCCGCGTACATTAGCAAGATGACAGAACGCGCGGATGGATGGGAGGCGCGAAATGCATGCAAGCGTGCACGCGGGTTAAAGCGCTGGCTGTGCGTGTGTGCGTGTGTGTGTGTGTGAGTGAGCGAGTGCTAGCTCGTCAACCATCCCTGTCGATTGATGCTATTAGATGTTGAGAAACAGTTGGGTGTGAGCTATAATTGAGCTGACACTAATAATGAAAGCAGATACTGTCTGGAAGCCCTTGGCAATATGCTAAAGATATTGATGCCCCTAATAATTCAGGGGCTCGACAGAGTGGAGGAGAAATCTTTTTTTTTTTTTTTTTTTCTCTCGCTTTCAGATCTTTCGCAGGAAGCAGGGAAATAAGATTTAAAATGGTTCTAAAATGCAGTGAAGCTCCATCTTTTAGAGCTTTTTCTGGTCCAGTATTCAGTCATTATGAATCACTGACAAACGCAGGGGGAGGAAGTTCACACAGTAGATTAGAGCACGATGGAGTTTAGGAAATTGCCTCCTGTTTTATTGAAGTTACATTGTGCTGCAGTTGGCTTTCAGAACAACATAATGGTCATATTTAATTTGACAGGGCAGGTAGTTGGCCTTGTCTCTCACACACACACAAACACACACACACACACTTACATTTTGTTTCCATGTATCACCCACAGGGGAATGTAGGCGGCGAATGTTCGGGGATCATAAGTTTGTGTTGAGCCTTAGTCAAGGACCCCCATAATGACCAACTCAACCTTGTGACTCCTGTCTGAGAGCCAGGTCCCCAGGGGTGATGTGAGTGTGTGTGTTGTGGTGTTAGGACAAGGGTGGGTGGGTGTGGGGGGGTTTGTCGGCGCCATAATCTGAAGATAAGGCCAAAATCTCCAGAGGATCAGAGGAATAGAGTTGAAGAAGACAGATTATTGATTTGATATTGAATTTGGAAAATGAGTGATTGAAACTAATTTTCACATTTTCTACATCAGTCGCTCACAAAATCCACACTTTGCATTTTCCTCCCGTGGCTCCTCTTGTTAATCAGTTGAATTATTCACAGGGACCAGAATCAGTCGGTCCAAACTATAAATGCTGCTAAAGCATGGAATGACTGATTGGCAAGTTCCATTTGACGGAGGGGCTAAAAGGGGCAACTCTGTGCCGAGGCTCAGCCGTGACGGCGAATGGAAAGAGACTGGAGTAAGTAGAGTAGAAAGCACCTGTCATCTCCAGCTCTCAGGCTGCTTGATTAACATCAAATTTTAATTTTTCTCTCAGACGCTGAAAGGTTGTTACGCTGCTGCTGCTGCTGCACCAGCTCCCGTCTCGCTGAGTCTGTGGGTTCGGAGGCTGACGCAAACCAGGGAGAGCAATACGATATGACATGTGTGTGTGTGCCTACACATACAAGCGTTTCCCTGTGTAAAACAGAGAATATTTCTACATTAAAACTTTATATATTCTTCATGACTGCATGTGCTGTTTAAATTAATTGCACATTTGCGAATACAACATCCATCTGTTACATGCTAATGGACACAACTTCATTAAAATAAATTCCCACCCTTCCCTGAATTATGGTCTATTGAGTTAAACTGTATCTCACCATGTAAAAATAAAAAACCCTATCTGGGGAAATATAGAACACAATTACTTCAAAGGCTTCCCCCCAAAAGCACAACACAGAGCTACATGAACGCAGGACCCCGAACAACTCTAAACGGCTGCGGTCCCAACATGGTGGCTGTAATATTTCTTAATTGGATGATGGAAATCACACGGGCCTTTTGTTTAGCTCCGTGCACCGGGAACACTCCGCCGCTCTCCTTCCTCCCCGACTCTCGCTCGCTCTCTCCCCTGTTTTTGCATTTGCATATTCATTGAGATATCAATTATTTATCCCTCAGCACAATGACTTGCTGTATTATATGTGCCTCTATACAGTATAACATAGCAGTATATGCGTTTTACTGAATAATGCATAAAATAAGTGGAATAAATCAGCATGTAATATAATGCCAAATAACAACAGCGGAATATTGTTAAATTACAGAGATATATTGAAAAATAAAAAAATGTGGAAAAAGAGGAGCATTGACTTGCATTTATTATTTAGGTTTTTTTTGTTTATGATAAAAAGGCCCCAAAAATAAAAGGATTTGTCAGTAACTGCCAAGAACAAATATATTTTCTTTTTCCACTGTATAATATAGACTCACTTAAAATTGTTAAATTAAATCTAATACTGCCAATATTAATGCATTTTGTTCAGCATAAGTTTACCAGAGGTCAGAATAGAAGAAAACATAATAAATTGCTGACATGTTCTGGTCCAATCACTTTAAACAAACTGTACATTTCATGTGTGTTTGCTCAAATTTACACAACCACACATGCAGGCACACACACACACACGCACACACACACACACACACCCTTACGACTGAACTGCTCTCCCCTTGCATGTAATATATGTATGTTTATATGAGGAGGCATTAGAGCGTATGCATAGGTACCAATAGGACACAATATTTGAAAACCTCTCGTACAATAACCCCATTACCCCCCGAGACACATTCCCATTTACACGCCGTTGCCCCTGTGAGCTGTTCTCTCGTAGTATTATTATTATTGTAGCAAAAAACAATGAGATGACTAATCAAAATATAATTTCCGCAGTGAACCGACCAACTCTCACAGTTACAGCTGCACCTCAACCAGCTATGACCTGAGGAAAAAAAAAAAATCATGGCCTCACCAGCCAATACTCTTTCTCCTTCAAGCCAGCTTCAACACAGACACACACACACACACACACACACTGAACACATAACCACACAACACACACACACTCTCTCTCTCACACACACACACATAGACACACACACACACACACACACACTCCCTCACAAACACAGCAACACACCATCGCCCATTGCCGTAGCGCAGAATAGATGACCGCACTTACTTTAAATGTCCCGTGAAGGAAAGTTTTCAGATTTTTTTCTTCTCTCCTCCGCCTCCCTCAGACCAACTCCGTTCTTTGTGCTTCGGCAAAGAGGAGAGAGGAGCTCAGAGGAAGTGTGTGCCCGCCATAGGCAGCCAGCTGTTCACCCCTCTTATCAGATATCTATAGCTAAAAAAGCAGGTGGCTCCCTATCATTTTATACATTTTCCACTGTATGTTCTTCCACCTTGCACGGATGCAGACTGTGCTCTCTGCATCTGGTTGCACAAGCACAATCAATATGGAAGGGGAGAGCTATTTTATGATTGGAGAAGTTGTTGTGTTTTTGGTGGTGAAATTCATTATTTAGTATCTGAACCTTCAGCAATTCAGTATCATTTATTCATAAAGTCCCTTTTTGCCAGGAGGAAATGGATACAGCTGCAGCAACCGAGTGAGAGAGAGAGAGAGAGAGAGAGAGAGAGAGAGATAGATAGATAGAGAGAGAGAGAGAGAGAGAGGGAGGGAGGGAGAGGGGGAGAGAGAGAGAGAGAGAGAGAGAGAGAGAGAGAGAGAGAGAGAGAGAGAGAGTAGTGAAGTAAAGAAAGAGAACAAGGGAGGAGGGAGAAATGAATAGAAAGAAGATGTGGGGGGGTTGCTTGCATGCGGGGGGAGGCGTTCGGATTGATGATATTGATCGGGGTGGGGGGGGCTTTATTTTTTCAAGCCCTCGTGATTGACAGATAAAGAGAGGAGATGGCTGGGAGGAGGAGCGGGGCCTTGAACATCACATGCCAGCACTGAGCGATGAAAGGAGCCGCTCTGACGAGCACAGCGAGGCAGGCTCAAGCACACTACAGAGGCAGAGGGATGGATTGTGAGGAATCACTCGAAATGATGTTTGTTTACTTTGCAAAAAAACACAGGAGGAAGAGAAGGGGAGAGGGGGAGAGTTGTTAAGTGGAGGAGTCGAGTGTGTGTCTGTGTGTGTGTGTGTGTGAAACAGCTTGCTTTGTAAATTTGTTCTTTAGAAGCTGCAGCTATGGACCCTACAAATGCTGACTAATGTTGAAGCTGCTGCACCGCTCTTTGAAAAAAGGGGTAAAAAAAATACAACTGCAATAAAGGCGTGTAAAAAAAAATGGCACCACTGTGAAAGTCTGAATCTACACTGTGTAGTATATTACAGAAATGAGAGGAGATGTATGAAATCATTTACTGCACAATGTTTTTCCTCTGACACGAAAATCTTTCAGCACAAAAAATGTTTTTCTTTTTTTCCCCCTCCCTCCATTGTCTGTTTTTGTATTCTGTTCCAAATAAAAGCAATTTGAAAACCGTTCCAGGTCCTGAATTATTTAGATTCAACTTAGTGCAACGCTAGCACCAGAAATTGCAGGGATCCATCTCAGTCAGGTTGTAAAGAACGAGGTGCACCTGTAGCTGCCGTGGCCTTTGGCTTCTGAGCCGCCACTGGCTGCCGTGACTTCCTGTTTTGGGTGTTGTACGTTTCTGTGCGTCTGTGTTTTTGAATTTATCAGAGTGAAATGAAATTGAATTATAGAATCTGTGTTTCTGTGTCACATATTTAATTGTTTAGATTTAACACAACTGAACAATCTTTTGTTAACCTAAGATTGTATGGCTGAACTGAAAATGTGTGTCTGTGTTGTTCGTGGTAAATGAATAAACTAATTTATGGATAATTTATCTATTTAACTTGTGTAGTTAAGACAAAATAAGTGGGATTAATGCATTGTTATTATTATTCAACTAAATACACAATTACATCTTATGGCTGTTGTCAATATTAGTACAGTAGACTTTTAATTTCATTTGCTTTCATTCTGTGTGGTTAATGCTTTTTTAATTAATTATTTCACTGCAATAAATTATTTTAGACCCATGTTCTTTTCTCCGTTGTTTTCAGTTTTGAGAATAATTACAGAAGTAAATAATAATGGAAGTAAAATTTAGTTTTTGTGTGTTTTTTGAATGACGACAAACACTAAGGAAATCAGTAGCACCATGACAAAGTAAAGCATAGTTGACACACAAAAAAACTGTATTGTTTTATAACTACTGGTTTCACTTTTCTAACAGGTCTCCACATTAGTGGGAAAAGGACTTGAGTGAGTTCACCTACAGGCGCAGTAAACCCTGAAAAAAGTGTTGGAATTCATCCACTGTAATTGGTAACATTGATATCAGGAATTTTTTATATTCTGAGACTTTCTGTGGGGATGATTTGTTGATTTGTTTTTTAATATAAAATGACAATTTAGAGCCAATCTCTTGAGTCACAGATTCTTTTAAATTCACCTTTAACTCTTTACTCATGACTGAAAATATGCATAATGTGTGATGGCAATCAGTGAAGAAAATGTTACACAACAATCATCCAACCACAGTGGTGCCGTCGGACTCACATGAACTAAATCTAACATTGAAGATGATTAAAGATCTGGTGTTTGCTTGTCCGTCAATATACTTTATTTTACTTTGCCACAAAAATGAGTGATCAGTTGATTAGGGATCTGAAACAGAACTAAACTAGAACATGTGTAAAAACGGTGTTTCCTTCTCACTCTCAGCAGACGAGCTTCAGGGTTTTATTTTGCCTTTGTCCTTGACTGGCACCGTGACTTGTACCTGACAGGGAAACAGATTATTCAGTTAATGGACGCACCTTCATGAATTTAAACAGACTTGTATCACTCGTCCAGAGTGGGCTCATGCAGGTGACGTGTTTGTCACAACATCACTCATGTCAGGTTTTACTTCTTCACTAGTTTGTGCCTAAATTCAGTCAAGGTCAACAAACCTTTTTTTTCTGTTTCACTGGGACTCAAGAACAAAACGAGTGTTAAACAAACACCGACTTGTTTGACTCTTAACGGAGAAAACATCATTCAGAATTACAGTACATGGACATTAAGTGTACTTTACTATAAATGTTTTAAAGCTGCATATTAAACAGAATCCTCTTCCTCCTCCTGACATCTTAAAAGGTTATTCTTTGCAGGACGAGGTGAACTTGATAAATGGTTATTGTTGAACAAGAGCAAAATATGTATTGATCAAGGACCATGGCAGAGCAGATTAATAGAGCAGTCGTGATCATTTTTTCAGCCGGTCTGCATTTTGATGCTCAGGGGAGTCTGCAGCCTGCTCAGGAGTCTGCAGCCTTCCCTCTGATGTCATGGATGCACTACAGGCGTAAGTTTAGACAATGCTAAAGAAAGAAGCCACATTAAACCATCTGTCGCCTCATAAGGCTGAGATGATTTACTGCATCTGACGTAAGAGCACTCAGAGTGTCACATAACTAAATTACCTATTTAAGTTGCACGGCAGCGTTGTGGTGAAGCAGGAACCTGAACACCATTTTTCTTCCTGTAAACTTTGCAAAGAATAGTTCCACATATAGCAAACTTTCAGTGTCCAGAGGATACTGTTGCAACATGGAGCGCATCTCTCCAAGAGAAGACAACAATACTATATGGACAGCAGAAGAAGACAAAAAAACACTTTGAAGTTCTTCTTCATTGGAAGACGGGTGCACCGGGGCCACTTCCAGTGTCGGATTGACTGGCAACTCCGCAGCCAGTCATGTCAGCTGTCAATCAAACTGTCAAAGCACAAAAGTCTGGTTCTCCAGCCTCCATGACTGTGAGCGGTTAGCAGCTCAGGACGACTCCGGGGCCAAGCACATTAAAGCGCTCGCCTCGCCTTCATTACCAGAGGGACTGTGGAGTTTTGCCTGGAAAAACCCCAGTGAATTCACATTGTATTCTAAATTACATGTACCTGCAGCCCAATGTGATACAATTAGGAGCTGATTATGTGTGAATCAAATGATGACAGTCTGACCGCGCGCCTGTCTGGCATGTAGTCTTTGCCGGTATAGCCAATCCACTGCCTCGGGAGAGAGGTAATTGATTCCCAGGTCCCCCGTGGGAATGCTGCTCTCCTCAACTTGCATGGCACGGTTGCATGAGAGTATCCGAAATAAAAAAAAACTCAACGAGCGTATAGGCTGTGCCTCTACGCCGGCATCTCTCCAAGAACTTTGACCCGCAAGAAATGGAAGGATTGCATCTCCTGTCACAGTGAGAGAGGACTCTGGGAAAGACATGAAGATTATACACAAACGTGTGAATTCATAGTTTTCAGCAGGTTAATTGATAGTGAAAAATGTTTTTTTGTGCAAATGTGTGTGTGTGTGTGTGTGTGTGTGTGTGTGTACAACTTGTATAGACATCCTTGTGAGGACCTAGAGTGAGGACATTTCGGCTAGTCCTCACTTTTTGACCCACTTTCAATGGGCTGTTTGAGGGTTAAGACCTGGTTTTAGGGTTAGAGTAGGGTTTAGCTCAGTGGGAGGCATTTAGTTTTGATGGTTAAGGTTAGAGTAAGGTGCTGGGGAATGCATTATGCCAATGAGTGTCCTCACTAAGATAGATGTACAAACATGTGTGTGTGTGTGTGTATTTGTGGCTTGTGATAAATCACCGACTTCTTTCTGAAGCCTCTTTGAAAAATTTATGAGCTGTTGAACCATTGTGTGTGTGTGTGTGTGTGTGTGCACATAATACTGTAACTGTGTGTGTGTATTTGCGCACTTCAAAGCTTAAGTGTGCATGTTAACCTTTACTTTTTCGCTTTCTACCTGAAGCCCAGACACTCACTGTAATGTGAAGTGTAGCTTATTATTTGCTCATGCTATCAAACAGCCTCTTTGTTGACATAGAGAATCAAGTGTTTTCTGTTGACTGTTGAAAGAATAAAATAGATGTGGCAATACGTAGTTAGGACATGAAATATCGGGACAGAGGATTTGAAATGATCACAAACAAGCACTAAAGATGAAGCTAATTTTTCTCACACAGCTGCACGTGACAGCTGGAAAAACAGGAAGAGGTTGCACTTTTAAAAGTTGTGATGTATGATTAAGTTGAGTCAATTTACATGTTCTCATTTCGGGGGGGGGGGGGGGGGGGGATCACCTACAACCTCTGTTACAGTAAAACAAAATCAATTTATTCCAACAAGGCCAGATAAAGACAACAATATATGCAGAGGCAGAACAAGCAGAACGGAGGGATTACACACACTGTGACCTGTGAGTGTGTCCAAAAAGGCATAATGTGAGAGCACTCCAGTTATCAGTGCGAGGGCTGTGAGAATGCCTCATTGAGGATTAGGTCTCTCAGAATCACTCGTCCACAGATCTGCACCAGTATTCCCAGTGAGACTGATTATCCGGGCCTGTCACAGACACAGAGGATAATTACAGGCTCTCCCTGAGGTCACTGCTCTCTCCATGCCCCCGTGAATGGAAACACGCCGCTGAGCGAGATGCCACAGACGACTGGGAGAGAACACAGGTTACTCTCTCAAACCCGCGTAAACCAAAAAAATGAAATAAGGAGTCAGACAAACACTTTTTACGCTCTGACTCTTTTTTTTCTCCTCTGTGTGTTTGTCTGCTACAATCCTCACGTTTCTCTTCTTCTTCATTCCTTGAGTACAATATCGTGTCGTCCTCTGTCTTTCTCGTCTCAGACATGTTCTCAGTCTCAGTTAAATTGTTTCCCCCTTTTCTCTATTTCAGGTGCTCCCATTCCTCTTATTTCACCCCCCCCTCCCCCCTTTTGTTTCATGTCTGCCGTGTCAGCTCTACCTCTCCCCCTAGTGGCCCATTCGTAATTTACACTAACAGCACAAACTCATCTTTCCATGCAGTCCACAGGAGTGACTGCCATTCCTGTTGGTGGGTGACTGAGGCGAATACAAAAGATAGGGGGAAGGAAAAAAAGAATAGAGCGAGGGGATAAAAACTCCACAAGGACAAAGTGACACTGGAAGAAATCCTAGAACCTCCACTTCTCCCAGAGCCCCTGCAGGAACATGACACCAAAGCCCCCTTTCCTTCCAAAATAAAACTGCCTGTAGACTGAGTCTCCTAGAGGACTCGCCACAATAACACCACAAACGTGTGTATGTTGAACAGAGGGAATAAACAAATAAACTTCCCAAGCTACACTCGACTTTTTTAGTCACTGTGTTTTCTTACTTTTACAGTTTTAATTATAATTTGAGTTTCAGCTTTTCAAGATGCTGCAGCCAGTGGACAAAAGGGAAAGTTTCATTCAGCTGAACACAAACAAATGAAGGCCATGACATCACTGTTGTTTTGTTCGGCACTGCAATGATAGTGGCTCTTATAAATAAATGATGGGGCGCAGGCTGAGCCAGGTTTGTTCGTTCTGTGTTCTTGTTCATGGGTTTGACCCAGTGCGACTCGTCGTCTGAGAGAAATCTGTGAAAAGTAGTAGTGAGAGAAAGTGAGTGACTCTGGGATGGAGAGAAAGAAACAAATAAAACCATGACAACGAATCAGATGTCGTGAACTGCAGCTATGTCATTTGGATAAAAAGTAAAAAACGCATGCTCCTCAATTTTGCCCTCAAGTGACGAGCTTCAGAGACATTAGCAGCGTTTAGGATCACTTCAGAGCCGACCTTGTGCACCGTCCAGGACCCCACCCTCCATTCACCCCCCTCGCACTGTGTGTGGCTGCTTAATTATTGATGCTTATGTATTGCTGATTTTGGTCTTTGTGTTGTCCCCGGTGAACGCTCTGGTGAGGCCGACGGAGGTATTTATCTAACTCAGAGAGTGGGGCTCTATTCCTCATCCTGTCCACACACCACCGGGCCATCCCAGTGGATATGACCTCAGCACTGCTGCAACCAGACTCGCTCGCACACGCTGGAGTATATGTTTTCATTTACGGCTGAAATTATATACAGATCCGCACCGGAGGCTGTGATAATTCACGAGACAGCACTGTAGAAAAAATGACCACAAACTAGGCCACATTTTTTTAGAATCATTTTTTTTGGTTTGCTTCATGTTATAAAACCATGTTTGAATTCTAAATCAGTGGTCAAGTAGAAAACATATTCAAAGTTCAGACATTAATCTACAGTATAAAGTACTGCAGTTAATGCCGTAGTAAGTGATGTAATGTTTATTGTATGACAGGTTGTATGAATCCTTGTGTCTCCAAGAACAAGTCCAATGTCAGCACATTACTCCTGGATTTACACTGGTGTTCTGAGGAAGGGCAATGCTGCTCTCTTGTGGCGAACAGCCAGTGTTGCTGTCTCTGTGTGGCTGCTATAACAGTGTCCCTGTATATAATTGCATGTATGCTATTTGTAGTGGTTCCCTGTATCTGCAGTTACACAAAAAAATATGTAAATGAAAATCAATAAATACACAATCAAATACTTAAATTATTACAAAAAAATTACACAATATTGGCATTAATGCACGTCAATGGTAACCTGCATCTTTGGATTGTCTGAATCTTAACAGTTAGCTAAATGTCCATGTTCCATTATTATGATTATTATTATATCTGCATGCACTAAGTGTTAAGTTACGTGAAATTAAATATTAAAAATTTAAGATGACTAGTTAGTGAGCTATGCTGTCAGGCATGTGCAGTTGCTCAAGGAGGCTGATGATGCAACAGTTAGGAAACAAAGCTAATGATGCAAATGGGAAATCCTCTGCAGTCTGTCTGAGTTCGGTCTACGTGGACCACACATGTTACAGAAGTAATTCGATAAAAATAAATTCAGCTTTTTTAATAATAAGTTACAACATATATTATCATTTCATGTTTCAAGGTTAAGACGGTACAACATCATGGAGAAAGCAGTTCCCACAAAGAGCAGGCGACTTGGCGACAGAGAGAACAAACCTCCAGCCATTCCTCTACGATGCCTCAGTATTATTGTGTCACAAAGGCTCATATTCATTTATTTTTCACTATGTATCTGTGCATAGTACACAGATATTGAGATGCATTATGAATCAAGACAGTGATCTCCAGTAGTCTGAACAGAGCTACTTTGAGGGAACATATTCTTTCATCCCACAGTCTTACATTCTCAAACAGACCATAAGACCTGCTCCTCAGTCTCCGAGCTGCTCAATAGATCCCATCAAACAGATCTGGTTACACAAGCTGTAGCTCTAAGAAGGTGGAGGACCTCCAAAAACAATATTAGCAGTATTGACATCTTTAATGTGCAGCAAAGGTCTAATCCCAGAGGCCACCGCACTAATGGGGAAATATTGAGTGTTGCCAGAACAGAGGTTTTCTCCTAATCTGTCCATTATATGCTCTGGACAACCACTTTCACCAGAGACGAATGTACAGAGACGGACGGGAGATAGTGTGATCAATTTTGATACGATAAAAGGGGTGATAACTCAAAGTCAGTCACACTCTCCGATGATTAGCTGGTGTCTGTCGGAAAGAATACTGTTAAACCAAGATCTCTGAGCCATTTCCTCCCTCTCTTTCTATAGTTTGCCCGGTGATCCAATCAATGCAGCCCTTTTCATCTTTCCCTATTTCATCCCTGACTTATTGCGACCCTTTAATATGTTTTTTTTTTTTCCTGTGTCACTCCCTTCCAGCCTTTTTTCTCCTGGAACTTACTGGCAAATCAACCATTACCCTCACTGACCGCCAGTCCATTACGTCCACTTTTCACATCAGAACACCAGAAAGAGAGCAGGAGCGGTCACATGTGGGAGAGCAACCGTCGCTCTCCACTATTTGAGCTTGCACACATAGCTTTGCATGTTTGACTAAGTAAGGGAACTGGCAGGATGTGAGAGACTGAAGGAATTGGGGGAGCTGAAACCGGGCGATTTAAGAAGACACATCCAGTTCTCTGATGCATAACTAAGACAACACTGTGGGTCTGTGGTTTAGCAACACACAGTGCTCTTCTTTAGCCCCGGGCTGTATCGGAGCGCCCTATCTCTCCTCCACATCCAGCCACGCTGGGTCCACACATCAGCCCAGCCAGCCAGCGGACGCCACTGTAGCTGGTGATAACACATTGCATTGTGTCTGAGTTTGGAACATGTTTGGCTGCAGTCTTGTTCTGCAACTCCAACTGGTGTTGGTTGGGAAGAGGTGTGTGTGTGTGTGTGTGAGGGGGTAAAGTATATGTTGGGGAAACAACGCTGGAGTAAAAGTTTGTCATTTGGAGTTTTTTAAGATATATAACATCACACAAAGCTGCAACAAAGACTTATTTTTATTGACCTATAATCTATTACAGCAGATAGAGTTTTCATTCAAAAATGAACATTATATTTGATGGTGACTGATTAAAGAGATAGAGACTTTCCTTCTCACCTGATGTGATCACAAATCCCAATGACAAACTATTTTCTGAAATCTAATTCTCTGCCTTTTTAGATGATCCACCGTTTTGTGCTCCAGGCAGCTTCCTGCATGGGTCAAACAGCAAACTGTTGTGACATGGGGATGAGGTGAGAATGACATTGACTTCTGTAAGTTTGAAATCTGTCTTAATGTAATCATGCTGTACTTCTAGCGTTGTTACATTTGTTATCATACTGTCTAAGCTGCACTTGCATGCATGCTGTATTAGGATTCATTAAACTGTGGCTATAACATGAACATGGGTCAATAAACTGCTTATTTTTGTAATTTGCAGATTTTCAGCTTCTAAAACCTGAGGCAAGGAGGGTATTGTACATGGAAGCATCTCCAGTGAGTTTGTGTTCTTGTCCCTCATTGATACCTGCTGTCATATTATCCTGCTTTTTTCCCCACTGAGCTACATGCTGAGACCTCGCTACCCCCGCCTGTGACCTTTGCAAATTTTGCCCTTTGCCGCTGCTTTGTGTAATCCGACCTTATTAAACTTTATTTCCTGCCATGCGGTCACGAGTGAGTTGAGTCCTCGTCTGAACACCGTGTCGTTGCCATTCCTCAACATGCAAACAAGCGTGGGCATGACGCTCATTAAAGTAAAACTCAGGTCTGATGAAAGTATGAGAAACGGAGTGAGACACAATACAAAGAGAGAGAGAGAGAGAGAGAGAGAGAGAGAGAGAGAGAGAGACAGAGAGAACAAGGGAGCGACAGGGAGAAGGGGAGTTTAGAAAAAAATGTCCGTCCGCAGACTCATTACTCTTCATCTGGGTGTCTGGGTGGCACATCTTTACGCCACAGCACCTGCCCAGTGCAGTCTAGCCTGCGTGTGATATGCTTTACCACCCTGCGGCGGGAAGACACCATGCTAAATCTCTGTCTCTCAGTCTCTCTCTCCCTCTCTGATGCTTTCTCCTGCTTTTTCCAGCCAAACATAAAAAAGCACAGAAATTGAAGTATGCAATTAAGAGCGTATATGCAGCGCCAAGTGAAGAGTTATCACAGGGAAATGCATGCACATGCTTGCTTTTGCAGCACTGGAAGCGGCATGGCTCTGGAGATTGGCGGGAGGGAGACTGAAATAGCTTGGCAGCCGTTGTGTAACCGTCGCACTGAGGCAAACATTCATGGCCTGCAGAGGATGGGTCCCAACGACTTTGTGTGATCCCTTGAGTTTTACAGTCATAGCCTCATGGAGTCGACAGTTTTGGTTTTAGGTTCGACAACGTTTACTTAAAAAACATTCATCATGTTCAAGCCCGTGAGTCTTTTTTTATCTTTGGTCTATGACCCAGAACTAAAACTAGTTAATCTGTGATATTCAGGACATTAAGAGCAACAACAGAGAAGAAATGGTGTGCTGATATAAAGTATAAACAAAAGTTCTGAACACACGACATAGACATAAAGAACAACTTCAGTGCAGAACCGTGTGTGAAGTATAATTTACACAAAAGACAAAGGTCCTTATACACATATAATTTCCATTTCCATGTTGAGCATTCAGGGCAAAGCTCCAGTGTGCCTGCAGCTTCACAGTCACTATTGCAGCAGCCGAGTGTCAGCGAGTAGCAACTTTAACATAATAAGAAAATACCTCCCTCACAAGAAGCACAAACAAATACACCCCCATACACACTCACTCCTTACAAAGTTAAATTCAAGATTCAAGATTCAAGAAGATTTATTGTCATTCCAAAACATGAGGTGCATGAGAGGGAATGAAACCGAACACTAGAATCTATAAACTAGGCAGAAGCAGCAAATAAATACAATGAAATATAAACAAATAAAACAATAGAATCTAAACAACGATAAAAACAATGCTAAATAAAAAACTGCAAATATTGATGAATACGAGTATAGATCTTTAAGTAGTATTGCACATGAAAAGTCTTTATTATACGGATGGTGGCAAAGTTATCATAATGTTATCATAAATCATAGTATACATTATCTCAAGGCACTTTACATGGTGAGGTCGAGACCTTTAAAAGTGTTGCTTTGGAATAAAACTGGATTTTTCTCAGGTGATTTGCTGAATTAACCTAAAACAATATAGTCTGAATATTTTATCCATAAATACCATTTTTGAATTTCTTTTCCAGAAAATCGACTCCGTGGTGACACGTGTGTATAATATTTCAAGCACATACACGTACGTATCATACAAGTGAGCACATGCCGATAATCTCAGGCACATAAAAGTGAGTGAAGGCTTTGAAGATAATGACAGTTTGATATTCACACTTGTTCATCTGTACTTTTCTTGTTAAAGGTCTCTCAGAATATAGATATTTAAAGTTCACATTAAAGAAACCATTAGACGTCCCTCTTCCTCCGCATGAAACCCCACTGAGCTCTTTCAAGACGGATCAAGGCAGAATTACCCAACTTCCTTCCTCATTACTTGAAGTAAAAATAGACGGGCCAGTGTCGGATTGGTAATGACAACAGGGTGGGTAACATTTTCCCCCTTTTATCCAATCATGGCCGTGATGTCCTAGAGGATGGCTGACAGAAAGATGGATGAATCTTTTGAGGGTTGGTGGCTAATCCTATCAAGGAAGTAGTCACTGTCTTCAAAATGCAATTAAAAATACGAGCTAAAATTACCAACTGTGCCTTTAAAACTGTTCTGGCCCCTCAGTGATCTCATACCAAGCTGCAGCACGGTTCCACTCATTTGTGACCCGGCCCCTCTGATCATTTAGACCCAAGTTCCTGCTCTGGAACATCATTTTAAGGGATATTTATAATTTCCTCCCGCTATATGTACATTGCAGCATCGTTAATACATTATAATCAGTTATATTTGTACCTTTATACTAATATTTTGATCTGGACATCCCCATCTTAGAATGTTTTTCAAAAATGATCTGATTTGTTTCAAATTACCATCTCATGCAGTTATTTTTAATTCAAGAAAGATATCAAGTGAGTTGCAGTTTGTCTCCATTCTAAAATAAATGTATGGATTTGCAATGAACCTGCAGTTCACAGTGTTGCACCATCTTTAGAGTCATGTGCCTTCAAGGCCATGTGGGTTTCGGACCATGGAGGATACCAGAGGAAACAGCAAGACTTTTTTTTATGTTAAGGATTAATAATAACTTCATCCATCTGAAACAGGAATTAAAGTTTAGAAAATTAAATGAAGACAAAGTTAAAATATGACTCTTCACTCAGGTCTGCGTCCCATCCCTGGATTTAGCAACATGGACTCAAAACAAGACCTTAAACAACATTTACCATCTGAATTAAAAGCCCAGACTTGTGGTTCCTAATAGGAGCAGTGCAGTTTCTCATTTTAACGTGTTTTAAGAAAACTCTCAATTGTCAAATGCAGTGTAAGTGGCTGGTGAAGGTTACAACTTGTCTCCAGAGTGATGATTACAAAATCTAGACTAACTAGATCTGTCTATCTGCGTATGTCTGCCTATGTAATGTGGAAGAATTTTCAACAAGACTGAAGTATTTTACATTTTATGTATTGATACTGATCCTTATCTTCTAATTATTAATCAAAATTATGTTGTATTTTGTATGTGTTGCATGTGTTTGATAAATATTTTATTTCATATCCTCACACACATACTGCGTGTTTATTTACTTATTTCAAGTTCTATATATTGGTTGAATTTGTCATTTCTTTTCATTACTTATTTAGAATAATGTTTGTACATTCGTGCAGAAGTAAGTGAATAAATCATTAAATATTCGGACAATAATCAATTTAAACATTGCAAATAGAGAAAATAGAAATATGGAAAGAACATTCAGGTCAAAAATACACATATGTGGTTTGTGGCAAAAGTTCGTTTGCAGATCAATAAATAAGTAGAAAGTCATATCATATATTTTTTGACTACACAGAAAGTGTCATGCACTACTTCACTGAACTCCATTTCCACTTTCACAGACGCTGAAAGAACAAACTTTACAGACTGAGCTGTTTGGATTTGAGCTCTGCCAAATGTTGCCTTCGCCCAAACTCCGCGATGGGAATATTTACATTTACTAAGCCGGCATTATGCAAAATGTGCACCGTTAACTGTAAGATTATTATGAGAATAGGGTGATGATAATGACATTAATGATGTCTTAGATGCAGAAATATTTCCATAGAAGTCGTCCGGATCCCCCCGATGCAGAAAACAACGCAGGAGATGGTCAGGGCTTCAACATCTTCCCAGTCTGCACAGAGACTAAAGGGCCGTTTAGGAATGAAGGGGGTGCGTTGGTGGGTGGAACAAATTAGCACGGAGAGACCTTCATGCCTCCGTGCTGCACCCCCGGGGTCATGAGGCAGATGCAGAATATCACCACAGAGCGGCTGGGAAATGTTATGAGGATGAAATTTGGCTCAGTCTCTCCGGGTCGGCCAGCTCAGACAATAGAAACACTTTTTTTGGGGCGTTTTTTTATTCCTTGCACAACAAGTTTTGAAGCACCCATATCCTGTCACCCCTTGAACAATGTGTTTTATTAGTCCTGTCCAGCCTGTTGTTGATATGCAGCCCAAGGTGCATCTAGAATAGCACCATGTCCACCTCCTCGACCTGCATTTTGACAGGTGTCACTGACTTGCTGCTCAGAAATAAGCAGCCGAGCCAGTGTAAATGACAACCTTCATTCCGCGAGGACACATGCTCTCTTGATGAGAGGCCACTTCAAAGGTGACAACTGCTCGGGAGAATGAATGTCACCGGCTTGTTCGAGGAGCACGAGAGTGACAGCACCTATGTGACGCGTGTTTCGGTTGCCATCTCGGGGCTAAATTAACACTTGCAGCACCCTCTCGGCTGTGGGTTCCTAGATTGTTTTTCTCCACCACACGACAAAACAGCAAATATAATAAAAGCTTGTGGAACACTGCTGTTCGGTTTCCTTGGTAGACTTCCAGACATTTGTAAAATCCAGAGCAAGCTGCATTAAACTGCTGCGGTTGGTAAAAGCTCGGCTGAATCGGTAATGCTACTTTTAATATTAATATTGCTTCTATAATTGATCTCATAAAATATACAAAACAATCATTAAAGGCAACTAAAAATTGCTCATTTTAATATATTTACAGAGAGCACAATACAAGATGAAACACGATTAAACCTCTACAGTGAGGAAGCACCAAAAGTATAGTCTTTTTAAATTGCATATCAAGTGGGTGGTTAAAGCTAAAGTTCGGCTGGTCTCCTTCTGTACAGGGTCTGCATGTTTGTGTGTGTGTGTGTTTGAATGTTAGTGTGAGTGTTGGTCCTGCGATACACTGGTGGCCAGTTCAGGACGTTACCCCCCCCCCCCCGCAACCCCTAAAGGTTAAGTGTAGGGACGGGTGATATGGAAAAATAATCTTATTACGGTCGATATATTTCGCGATACAAGGCAATCACTATTTCTGTCATTTCTGCTTCAGATGGTAAAAAAGATTAGTGGTATTACTGGTCTTTATGGGAAAATGCTTTCCACACAGTTTGCAGTGCACGCCACTCTGCTTCTTGTCTTATCTCCACACTACAGAATTCCCTGGACCCTTCTTCTCAACAATGTCCTCATCTTTTGAGCCTTGGGCTGTGTCCGCTGTGTCTTCACGATATATACGTGTAGATAATGGATTCATATCAAGTGGGAGGTTGTGAGGGTGTTTATTTGATGGTTGGTCAGTTTAGCAGAAACCACTTTGGTGCCATTTTGGTCAAAGAGCTGTTGCTAAAGACTTGTTCAGAGTGAATGAAACAAACTTTGGTGGGATTGTCTGAATTCAGTGGTTTTCTTGCCAGCTCAACTTTTATAAATGAATCACACATGACAGTAATCTTTCTCTGATCTTAACCAAGTCCTATAAGAGCCTGAACATAACCATAACAAGTGAATTAACAATAATAACTTTAATAATGTCTTTATTCACTGCCAGTGGATACTGTCCAGCAGGAATAGCTGTTGCCTGTGATCATTGTACTGTAAATCATTGACATTAACACCTTCATGATATTGACAGAAAACTTATTCCAGACAAAAGTGTTTCTTATAAAATGTATTTGCTGCTGCAGATTGGTTGTGTGTCCTCAGGCAGACGACGTTTCTGCATAATTTTCTACCCAACTCACACCTGCAATAATCAAATGTATTTTCTTTACAACTTCAGGGGTAGAGCAACAAGTTGCAAACACTGTATAGTTATGTGGACATAAGTGCAAAATGCAAATATTGTTTGTGCATAATGCATAAGTAAATTAATCTTCGTGGGAGAATCTGGGCCGTTTAGATAGAACAGATTGTGTCATTTCCTGCAGCGGTTCATTTGTTGCAGAGCTGGTTTGGTTGTTCCTACATTGCAGGTATCAGAGTGGAGTCCCTCTGCACTGAATTCAGAAGGAGTATCAGCAAACAACAGGCTCTGTGGTCAGCTGTGGAGCAACATAAAAAGACAACTTGTTAAAGACGGCAGTGCATGAACAACAAGGAGAGCTGATCGCTTGTGTAATGAGCAATGACCAACAAGAGTTCATGAATAAAACACAGTGGAGTGTGTGTGTGAGTGTGTGTGTGTGTGTGTGTGTGTGTGTGTGTGTGTGTTATACAGTGCAGCACGCTATGCTAGACAGCCTCAAAAGACTTCAAACTGGATGCTACTACACGCATACAGATTATGTTTCCATATTGCGGCGCTGACATGAATGTTGGCTGGTCCATTAATTATCTGTGTTCATAAGAGAAACACAGAGATTTCTCGCGGAGGAATCCTAATTTATTCTTTTAATATACTGCGATCAAAATGACAGGATCACTGCAACGGCACATTTGGTTTGAAATAAAATGATACAAGTTATTTTTCTGGTATTATGAATTTTCATTTATCCAGATCTGTGCTTCCTGAAATCTTTGACGGAGCTCATATTAAACAGATGCGTAGTATAGAGCAGTCCAATGGACCTTAAGGCGGAATGCAATGTTATGATGATCCAGGGAACTTATCACCACCAACTCAAACCTAGAACAGCAGCTTTAACCTTTAATTTACATCATTAAAGGTTTAAAAAAAGGTTTATGTTGCTAGTAATTTCAAAAACCCAGAGCGCGGGACAAGAGTACATTTCAGTGCTCATATCATTGCTACGGAATAAAGCGTCTTGTTAGTTAAAAGTTAAAAATTCACTGGATAAGCAGAATCACTGGTTTCAACTATGCAAAGTGATGCAAATGAGCAGCTCCGGGCTTTAACTGCAGATGACATCACAGGTTTGAGTCTTATATCTGCGATTTTGGGATTTAGGAAACATCCAGGCTGACGAACACAGAAATGAACCATTTACAGACACAAGGGATGTAAGTGATTCGTGCACTGGTTCATTCGTAGAGTAAATACCAACATCTCGTGTCAGTTTACATTTCAGATCCACACGGTGATATTAATTCTGGTCTATTTAGATTTGTGCTTGAAGAAGAAACTTGTTGTCATGACTTCATCTTGACTCTGCTCAGATGCTTCATCATTAACTGTCTTGTGAAAAGCTCCCAGTACTTAGACCTGCGCAGGTCGCTCACACCATGTGGCATGAGGTCGATGGGGTCACAAGGTTAATTGATTTAAGGTTAATTCATTTACTTTAAGTCTTGGATTAATTCACTTTACGCGTGTGACTCCAATTGCACTCACTTGACAAACATGTGACTCCAACAAACCACCAGTTGTATTTAGATCTTTAGCAGAGGCCTCACACAAGAAAGATGAATACAAATACTTTATTACAAGTTAAAGACATTCATTTATAACCTTCATAGGTGTAAACAGACAATGCACACGTATAATTGTCCATTATGCAGCAAGGGGAGATGTTGCTGTACATAGTTTTACACAAATTATTCAGTAGGACAGTTTCATGCTAATGCTACATGTAGCGGATAAGTCCCTGATTGTTATTGTATTTATTATTGTACATTGTTATTGTACACTCAGTTTATTTACACTGATCCGGTCTTTATATTTTGTTTTCACCTCTGTCCATTTGTCTGTTGGCTTGTTCATTGGCAAGATCATGCAAGAACCTCAGAATGGATTTCCACCAAACTTGGTGAAAGGAGGCAGTGTGGGTGCCGGACGACCCCATTTAACTTTGGTGCATTTCCAGATCAGGGAGCGGATCCAAGAATTGTTTTCACTTTAAAAAAAAAAAAATCTGCCATCTGCAAAGTGCTGTTGTCGATGAACAGGTAAGACTTGGTGTGGATCCAGAAAATGATTTGGATTTTGTGGATCTGTAGAGAGGTGATCTTATTCAGTTACTACATGATAACAACTATTTCTTTCAGCTATATCACACCACGGATATTTGCCTGTATTTTAATGTAGGCAGGTTGCAGAACATTTCCGTGTGGATCATGCATGCATCTGATTTCAATATGCAATATGGTGATAAAGTGGCCGATCAGCCTTGACGGAGGAATGCGTGTTTGAAGAAAGCAAACAATGCACGTAATTCATTCTGGATTAAATCCTCATCTCTTGCTAAATGTATAACAAATTACTTTTATCCACAAACCGACTTTTTAACTGACATTATTCGGTTCCTCGCATTCCCCCCCCCCCCATTTACATTCCTAAATCCTTAAGCTTGTGTGTTATACTAATCACGTGGGAAATAGAAGTTAAGGTTAGGGAGGAAAACACTAAACTCTGCTCAAAAAGTTCCCATCTCCCTGGTTTAAAACCCAGTCACAACTCCGACACAGCCATAATCTACTTGTTGAAAATCTGCCGCAACATCCTTTTTATTCAGCAACTAAGATGATTGACGTCCCTTTCCACAGCTACTGACAACATAAAAGACGGCCCTGCCAGTAAATCGGCCAACACTCCTAATTCCTTGAGAAAGAAAAAAAGCACAACAAACATCCCTCCACATTGCCCTTCTAAATGCCCGCTGTACATCCCCCAGGATTTAAGCGGCCCTAATAAGAAGCAAACCAAGGCCACGAGCCCCGCGATTATTCCATCCCTTAATTAGAATTCTCATTATTTACCGAGTGAAGGGAAAGACTCCGCAGTCACATTCACATCAAAGGCGTCATCCGAAGGCAAAGATGATAATTAGATAGTCTAATCTGTTCTCTGAAGTGTCTGTTCCAAATCAACATTTCTGGAGTGTTTGTTTTCCTTCCCCCCTCCGCCTTTGCTTTGCTAAGAGACTGATCAATTAAAATAGAATCACTGGTGACTTTAAAACATTTTTTTATTTTTTTTAAGTCCACCATATGCAGCTCCTTCTCTTCCCTCCATTATAGCAGACAGATGTGATTTCTGTGCATTTCTCTCCCGATTGTTTTGAGAATAAATGAGCTCCTGCTGAGAATTTAGTGAAGAACTGATGCGTGTTGTTTCAGGTATACACATGCATGAAGCTACGGCCCTGAAATGGGTTTCCTCTGCAGCCTCCCCTCACCGGCATCAACAGATGGCACTGTTTTCCTGCTAAGCGACTCCAGCAGGCTACATCTCACCCACTCTCTCTCTCCCTCTCTCTCTCTCTCCCTCTCTCTCTCTCTCTCTCTCTCTCTCCCTCTCTCTCTCTCTCTCTCCCTCTCTCTCTCTCTCTCTCTCTCTCTCCCTCTCTCTCTCTCTCTCTCTCTCTCTCTCTCTCTCTCTCTCTCTCTCTCCTCCTTCCTTTTTTTTTTCTTTCCCTCTGTGTCTCTGCCTCTTTGTCTGTCTCATTCCCCTTTTCCCATTTGGTTAAGCAGAATGAGGGCACCGGAGAATCATTAAGTGTAACTGCTACCTGAGATTAGCGAGAGGGGCTCAAATGAAGTGTCACTAATATGAGGATTACAACAGCAAAGCCACCTGAAGTCCTCCCAGATCTGCCTATAAACACAAGAGAGAGAGAATATGGTGTCGAGAGACGTGATGGAACAGAACATTTACATCACTTCTATCTGCTGAATAGATAATGAATGTTTCCTGCTTGTTGCTACAAAGTCTTGTGATATCTGCAACCGATGTTATAACTTCATACAAAGAGGTAAAAGTGATACAAAATGGTAATGTAATGAAAATTCTGAGTTTATAATAACTTGTGCATCTAAATTGGTTGTTTTAATTTCTTCTAGTTTTAGATTTAAAGGTTCAGTGTGTAAGATTTAGTTTAAAGGGATCTTTTGGCAGAAATACTTTATATTTACATTGGGAGCCTCTCTACGGAGGCCGCCAGGTTTTTTACAGTAGCCCAAACAGGACAAACTAAACACCTTTTGAGTTTTTATGACAACTGAAGGCTTCCACAGGTTCTCTGTCATGTTTGGAAGGGGAGGGTGAGGTGAGGGGGATTCAGCTGCAACATGCAACTTCACCACTAGATGTCCCTGAATTCTACACAATGAACCTTTAATGGCTTTATTTTTATTTTAGCACCAAATGTGCATCTGAAGTATTTCACAGAATATGTCTTGATAAGCATTTCAACATAGCACTGACGAATCAAACATCACCCTAACGTCTCTTACCGTGGTAAAGAAGTGAAGGAAGCCAGTGAGGGATGAGGTGCTGGCTTTGCTCCGGAGACTTGATGCTGTAGTGTCAGTTCAACCTCGGTTTCTGTCAATTTTCACACAAAAACGTTTTTAACCAGGACATCGTCCTCTGCTGGCTTCCCCTCAGTAAACACCCCCAATTATGTTGGTGTGAAACCAGAGGCTCAACTGACAGGAACTGAGCCCAGGTCTCAGCTGGAACACCCTGATTCTTATTAATCCCATAGACTAATAGTCGATGAAGCACAAAGTGTTATAGCTTTTATTTTAACGTCAGATTTTTATTAAAAATAAAAAAAATGACTTGCTACTGCATAATTCAAGTTTAGTACAATCTTTTGTAATTTTGGTCATGATATATCTTTGTTATAGTTACATTGGACTAAAAAGTAAAGGGCTGAGATCTAATGATACAATGACATCTTTCAAGAAATATGAGCACAGAGCTTCAGACAGGAATCCAACAAACCTCCATGTTAACTTACACCTGTTTTACACCAAAACTAGCAGGTAGAAATAAAATGAATAATAATTAAACCTGTTTAAAAAGAGACGGACTCCTTTCTCATCGCCAGCAGAGGAGTTTTCATTTGTTTGTTGTCCCTGTGGCAAGTTCAGCGTCACACATTGTAGACAGAGGTTCATTACGCTGCAATGCCTGGAAGTTCAATGCGCATCGAACCTTTCGCTGGAAAATGTGCAGCATCAGCATCTAGACTTTCAAAATAAGGAAGAAACATAAGAACTGTATGTTCACCCAAGTGACATGTTTCTATCGCTGCCAATCAGAAACCTGTAGAGGTACTGTATCTGACCCTGAAGTGAATGCCAATTGTATTTGTTCCAATTGCAGACAAGAGCCAGATGCAAATCCCTGGTTCACCTTTGACTAACTGTACTTACCATAGTTGTCTGCGCACATCATTTTCTGTGCAATGAGGGATTATTAGGGACATTTTGGGTGGTGGTTTGGATAATGTCTTAAACGTGAACTTGTTTACAACGACGTCTGATTGTCTGCCTGCTCATTTCTCGCCCCATTGCACTTGGCGAAGGGAACTTTCCCAGATCTCGACAATTATTTTGGAAACAAATATTTGGAGGACGGCAATACTTTAAAAATAAGTTCTGATGAAGAGGAATTATCCTCTGCGAGTGCTACACTGTTCTCGATGGTAGAGGGTGACCTTTTGTCTTCTACTCTTCTATTCCGGATTCAGCTTGTCCTGCAGATTTGGTACCTGTTTAGTATGTGTTGGCCATCACTGAGACATCTCACTGAATCAATCAGTGACAGGGCTTTGCTGAGCACTGGTAAAATAAAAAGCAGTGGAAAGAAAAAACATGTTGGAACTAAAACTAAGTTCTTATTCTTAAATCATGAGCTCTTGTCCTTGCTGTACTACGAGAGGGAATGCTTTAGTGCGATGATCAATAAGAGCAGGCTGCACCAGTTGGAAAGCACTAGAAAGAGAGTCAGAGGCTTGGAGATCTTCAAAAAGTAACCAAACACAATGTTTTATTTGCAAAGGATATTAAAAGAGAATGTTTGATGGCTGCACTCACACAACAGGCTGCTGAGATTCTGGATCCAAAGTTACCGCAGTCCACATAGCACAGCAGTGAGGGGCTGAAGACTGCTTTCAAGTAAATACAGCTTTTCAGGCCTATGGATTTCATCAAAACAGAGAAACATTTCTGAATAATGATGCTGACTGCGGATTGGGAATTGTCTTGCTCTTATTTTTCCAGATTTTTTTTCCTCTGCTGTGTTTTGCAGTCATTAGATGGAACGGAGATGAGAGAGACGGTACAAAGGGGGAAAATGCCATTTTGCCGCGGTTAGATTCAAAACCAGGGTGTTGTGGTTATGTTTGTGCTAGAGAGAGAGAGCTAACAATGCAAAATGCTGCTGTGGAAACATCATACTGAGATTTATACTATTGTTTTTGAGGTCATGGCAGATTTCAGATATTACTCACAAATATATTTATATATATATGATTCCAGAGTCTGTTGCTCGCACATCTCTTCTTATTGGCTTCACACTTAGCATGTGTATAGTTCCCAGGAAGCTGTGTCCAATTTGGTGCTAACTGGACATGATGTGTAATGATAATAAAACTTTATTTATATAGCACATTGAAACAGAAAGAAGAAACACACACAAAGACTTAAGAAATCTAGTTAAAAGCCATATTATATAAAAAATGAGTCTTTAAACGAGATTTAGAAGAGGGCAAGGAGGTAGCTTGACTGATTCCCAGTGGAAGGTTATTCCGTAGTCGTAAACGCTCTACCACCCTCAGTTTCACACCCCACCCATGGGAACCAAAACCAGCAGTTGCTCTGCAGATCTCAGATCATGAGCAGGTGTGTACGGAATTAGAAGGTCAGTTATTTAAAAGGGGGAAATGCTGCTAAATTTAAAAACTAGCAGTACAATGGCAGTTTTAGAACGACCACTGCATTTGTAAATAACGTCTCATTCTCAGGGTTGAAACTGATTCATTTGGCTCAATATTTCAGCCACACCACGTGCAAAGAATCACAGCAGAGGCCCTGAAATAGGTGCAGTCCTGTAAAGTTACCTCACACTGAGAAAGTCCAGGTTGCACGAACCGCACCTCAGCAGGGATCAGAGTCAATGGTACACGGTTTCACACCGAACAGAGATAGATTGTTTTTTCATGTGCTTGTGCAGGTACCCTCGCCCCAAATATAATTTATTTCTATTCTCTTAATCTTTCAGTAGAGTCTTTGCCATCCTTCCTTGGGTGGAAAGCGTTGGAAGTGCTCGCTGATTGGTTCTATCAAAGGGAATTCCTCACATATAGGAACATAAATAATGGAAAGGTGTGCAAAGAATGGCTGGAAGGAAGGTGAACTTTTCCCTGTGTCCAATTAACGTTTTAGCTGACTCCAGCTATAGGGGCAGGTTCCCGCAATCAAGATAACAAGGTGTTCAACTGAAAAAAAAGGGACAGCTGAGTCGCACAGAGGGAAGCAGTAACAATAGGCAATAGTATGGATCTGATCCGGTGTGTGGCCAAGGAGCTGAACAATCAATGAAATGATAGATGGCCATTTATTAGACTTTGCACATTAAAGTAAAATGTCACCAGGGGTAAAAAAGCAATAAGGTAATTTCTCAATGTTGTTTTAATGCAATTCATGAAATGGATCAAAAGATAACCTCCAGAAATGATCCAGATGTAACCATTGAGATGTGCTGTTATCCTGGTCCAGTGGAGAAAACAGAAGACTCCATGTCATCACAACCACAGCTGTGAACACCATTGTAGTATCTTTTTAACTACGTCTAGCCTACTTTTTGTTCACGTACCCGCAGAGCCATTATAGAAACTCTCACTATATTGGGCAGTATGAGATTTTCAGCAGAGATACGTCATATTCATAACATAAGACGTACATGCAAAGTAGGGGAAAAGCAAACAAAGCAAAAACTTTTATGTTTCTCCATATTTCTGCAGTTACAGACACATCTTTGTATTGGTCACTACAACTCCCATGATCCCATGCTGCTTCACAACGTCATCAAAGTAGGTCTTTTAAAAGTGTTTTGATTGAGAGACCCCTAGTTTATTATTTATTTGATTACTTTTATTTGTTACGATCACCTAACAAATCTGCGAGTCTGCCGCAACTGTGATGCTACCAAGTGGACCACTTACAATGCGAAGTAACACTTTTGGGGAGGTGCACATCAGGGTACGTGTAGGGGTCTGCGTAGGGTACACCTCTACGTGTAGGCCATGGCGTAGCAGCATGAATTGGGCTTAAGATTCTCGAAATTCCTTTGTTAAATACAGTTATTGTAAGTAATAGACCCAATGACCGGAGCAACGAAATTAAACTCAAGTTGAAAGAAAAGATTTGTATTTAAAAGGTTTCTCTGACAAAGGTTTCACCTGATAATTTGGGGTTTCCTGCTGAAATCTAAAGAATGGTAATGCACCACAGTCTCTGGGCACTTTCTCCTGAGTGAATGGTGAAACTTTCTACATAGTCAGTCACATCCCATAAAAAATGCATGTGACTAGTCCTGCAATTAAGGCAAGAGAGATGGACTCAATTAATGTGACAGTTTAATTAAGTTTATTGCCCTTTTGAATGGGTTTTGAGCTGTTCCTCTTTACAGCCTGTTACCCATTTCACACTGTACCACAAACCTAGAATAAATCTGATTTGAAACACGTGCGTAGATGCACTGCAACATGTTCTCACATTCACATACCTGAACAAGTACATTACCATGTCAAGTCCAGTAAACATGTTTTTTTTTGCAAACACAAGCTTTATAAATTAGGTCTCATGAGACGCCATTGGACCGGGAAGACATACATGCGTATGCAAATATGCACGAGCAGATGGATTGGACATGTTCGATGATAAATCTTTGATGATGTAATTTGCGCAGGACTTTTCCCTCCACATTTGCATGGATTTGTGTTTTGACAAACTCCATGAATCAGTATCTAATAGCTTGCTGCTGCTTCCAGGAAAATCAAACTTAGTTCTCAGATGAATAGATTCGGCTTGAGTGTGATGATGATGATGATGATGTGTCTGTCATGGTCCCCCCCCCCCCCCCCCCCCCCAAATGCTGCAAATTCTGCAAATGCAACTGCACACTTAGTTTGAGGATTAAAAGTTTGCAGCGTAAATAAGTCAATGAGCTGAACTAACCAGGGCTCTGGAACAAAATGTCACACTCCTCATTCTTTAACAAAAGCAGAACAAAAGTAAAAGCTACAACAAAAAAAGGTTCGGCTGAGGAGTTTCTCGTTACAGCATTGTCGTCACATTTTCAAAAATTTCCACACAGAGAAAAAAGGAAATACTTAATTATAATACTCAGGCTATAGTGTTCTTCAGGGGTTCAAACCACATCACTGCTCAGCAGTGATATATGGGGATATAAGTGCACTCATTCACCGTTTATAATGGCCTTCAGATTCCTGCAATGATCTTTGACAGGTGGGAATTGTTAGTGACTTATTGAGCGATCCACAAACTAAAAAAAGCAGATTTTCACCATTGTTTCTTCCTGCTCTCCCCACTTCTACCGCTGCTGCCATAAAATGACGCCAGCAAAATGTGGCAGGCAGTTGTCACCTCTTCAAGCCCGTCTGTGTAACGAGGTACAGATCAATGCTCTCATCAAATGGGCACCACAATCTTATAAAAGCCTCACTGCTTCTCCCTCTTTCATCCCTCTGTAGGACACACACACGGATGTGCTGTCAACTAAACCCAGTCTGAGGGGTTGTAATATTTACTGCTGCGAACGTCAGTCTGCAAACTCCTCAAGATGCCGCCGTTGTTATTGCTTCGACTGGATTCATACTCGTGGTTGTGATGACAAAGTAAATCTTTGTCCGGGATTATTTTACAGCTCGATAGCCGTCATCCCTCGTTTAAAGGGGACTTATTCCTGAAACGGTGCAACATCTGTGAGAATGAATTCTCGGAGTGTTAGTGCTTCAGTCACCTGCGGTATCAGATTTTAATGAAACAAATACGTGATGCATTGCTTAAAAGTCAATGCTCGACACGTTCAAACTGAGACAAAGTGAGAAGGTTTGATTGCTGTAATCAGATTGTATCCGACTCACTTAGTGCACCTACATCCTATTACATCCTCCTCTGCATTTTATGGGTATTGCCAGTAGAGAGCCAGTAATGTGCACTGCCTCTAAAGCTCCGATGCTTCACAAAGCTACGCGGAGAATTGATGTTTGAACTGTCGTGTGGAAGTGTAACAAATCTTTGCTTTTTCGACGTGTGACAACTTAAGGGGCACAATCATTATCTAAGACACTGCCTTTAACTGACAAAGAATCTGTGGCCCTCCCTGCATATAATGGGAATCAGTTTTAGGAATGGGGATGATGGTGGGGTGCCGTCCTGATGGAAAATAAATAAATAAATCCCAAGTTCATCATGCAAATTCATCCTCCCAACCGTGGCACATTCCTCAAACAGACACCTCCTCTGGAGAGAGGGAGACACAGTCTGATCAAGAGACAAATGAGCTAGTGATCTCCATACCAACCTCTTTCCTTGTGTGCACTGTTCTTCTTGTGTGTGTGTGTGTGTGACAGAGGGGAAGGTGAGGGGGACGGCAGGGTGGGGGGGCTTCAATGACCTTTGCAATGATGACAAGCATGTCCAGGAACACGCATGTGGGCCTTGCTTATGCCAAGTGATTGCTGCTGTACAGGAAGGTGAGCTCATAAATAGCCGTGAACCCTTCAAGGAACCCTTCGGCAACCCAGTGTTACTTCAGCGGGAACTGCAATTATATAATTACACAATAATTATACATAACTATATAATAGGGTACAACACCATTCTGATTCTGTTATGGTCACACAAACTGTCTGAGATAAAAGAAAAAGGTTCTTATCATTAAAAGTGATTATCTTCTAAATCTTTCTATCTCTCTTTAGTACAGCTGGACATGTTCCCTCCCCTCCTCTCCTCTCCTCCTCTCGTATTCAGATATTCCAACAAGGTGATAACAAAATTGCCTGACATCTCCAGATTTATTGCTGTATTTTCTTATTATCGCCAAAGAAATATACAGAGATTCCGTCCCATAAATCATATTGAGGGAGCAATGCAGACCCTATTGTGTTTAGCCAATTGCTACCGTTTTCGGATGAGAAATAAATTGCTGGTTCATTTTCACAAATGGAAATGAAAAACCACGACTGGAGCCACAGCGTGACTTTCTCATGGAGGCGTTTATCAATGGATGGATTTCTTGAGTGTTGCCGCTACTCGAGGATCAATTCCGATTAGCTCTTACTGGTTTTGACAATGGACTCAGATGCTTCTGCATTTCATAATATTTGTTCCCTTTCTTCCCTCTCCCTACATTTGCCCGAGTGGCTCGCAGCTACAGTGTTAGATTAGAATACACACACACCCTGACAGAAAAATACACTTTAATGTAATATAAAAGAAGAGGATTTATGTGTAGGTGTTCTGACAACGGATGGCATACATTTGTGATTTATGGGCCAACTTTGCAATAAATATTTCCATGGCCAAACAGTCGATGCTGTGCGAGGGACAAACTTCTTTCTTTGCCTCCATCTTCCCCAGCAAACATAATAATACATTATGCACAATAGCAACCATGAGTGGAATATGATATATCTTAATTAAATAAATCTCAATATAATTTTACGGATATTAATTTTGCTGGTATTATGGTGCAGCCCGAGTTATTTTGCACAGAGAGATGATGATACCGGCTCCGGCAGAGACCTTACAGACTGTATAAAAGGTGTCTCCTTTCGTGATAGAAAACAGATTTTGACTCGATTGGGCTGTGACCTTTCCCAGCACTATTGAGGGCAAAGATCCGACACAGGCTTTTTTAATATTTATGTGCTTTTTGATGCCACACAAGGTCAGAGCAGATGTTCTCCCACCACTTCCTAGATAGCTCTACCCTTTGAATCAGGGATGTTTTTCTGTTTAGAAAGCTCTTTTTTCATGCTCAAAGTCAGCACATCACTGGGAAGGGTACCGAAAAGGATTACTTTTAACTCGGGGGACACAAACGTTGGCCCTAAGTTTGCGATCAGGCTGCCTGGTTGCTCCGCTATCCACCGCTTAAATCTTACATTAACATTTCTGCAAGGTTAAAAGCTTTTGTGATCTTTAGACCAGGGGCTTGGTGATTGACATTGACAAGGTAGAAATCCTCTGACTTAATTTAAAATGTACAATACAGTACACTGAGCATATGCAGACAACAAAAAACATTCCAATGCATTATTCTTTTGAATCATACCGAGATCTCTTTGTTTTTCATGGTATAAAACTTAATAGTCCTCAAAATAAAGCTGTGTAGGTACAGATCACATTAAGGTGTCACATGTAAGGTTATTGCACAGAAGTTGAGTTAATTTGGTATCATCATAATACGGTAATCCAGTTATAGACTGCAGCACGTTCTCATATTTTCTCACAGTTAACTGTCAACCAGCCTAAAATTACATATGAGGACAGATGACAGCATATGTGTGAAATAATTTTCACACTGTCTGCGGAAAGAACTCTGACGAGTCTAACAAATTATATGAGAAACAAAAGCAGGGATGTGGTGTTGATCACATTCACGTTCAAATGTGCAGTCTGCCGTTCTGCTGCTTCCCACAGCAGAGGTCTGTGGCAGCGACTATAAAAATAAATTTGCTCCCATCATTTGAAAAGTCACAGCAGCACGGGGACCCTGGGCCTTGATGTGTAGACACAATAATATTACACTTAAATAAACACAATAAACATACACGGTAATGTCCAACCATTTCCTGGTTGTCAAAAATAGGGCTACAGCTCCAGTAGCCAAGAGAATACCTGCAGGAGCACTCGAATGAGTCCCTCAGTCAACATGAAGCAGGAAGTTTCATTTTCCTTCATTTCCTTTGCTTTATTTTTAAATGCATTCAGTGAAATAATGCCACGGATCAAAGAGCGCGGAAGATAACCTGCCTCATGGCAACACAAACCAAAGGGAACAGCTTCAAAATGTATTCAGTCATTTATTCCATTTTCAAGTAAAATTAGAAGTGGGAAATGTGTTCCACTAATCTAATCTAATTTCATAAATTTGATCCCTGAATGGAGGATTATATGTTTTATGCCCCAGTTGAATTATATGTTTAATTGGAGATTTGATTGATTTCGTTTCAGGAACGCATGTTTTTGGCTGGAACAAAAAATACTAATCTCATATACTACAACTCATACTTACCTTTTGTTCATCAAGGTGAGAGTTAATTGCTAAACAACCATTCACACTCACATCTATGCGCAGAATCCCTAATTCACATAGATGCCAGAAACCCATGAAGAGACGAAATACATCAATGTCAATATTCGTGGATTTCAGCTTCTCAAATGAGAGAATTTTCTGCTTTTCTTTCATTTTAGGTTTGAGCAAAACTTTGCAAAAATAGAAAACCTAATTAATTTGATTTCAGCATGTTGAATAATGAGAACTGCAAAAGATAAATCAAAGAGGATCTTGATTGAAAACATCATGAGATGAGGGAGAGGTTCGAAGAAGAGGAGAATCTGACGGCACTTAGGATACGATGTGGATGTAATTGATGTGGCTCAAAAAGAGGTTGCTGGCAAGGCATTGTGGGATGGCATTATCTCCGTTCCTTTCATAAAGGATGATCCAGTGTTGCTACCTTATATTCTGAAGGTGATAAAAAAGGAATCATTGAGACACTTTTCCTGAGCATTTATGGAATTCGACCAGCTCCTGTTATAACACTTTGTACTTCTGGGTCACTAAAGTAACAATCTCGGAGCCCATCGGCTATTTTCTAACAAAGAATTAGCCTCTAGGGGCAACAGCCAATATTTTGGGGTTTCCAGTGTAGACAGAATATACCTGGGCCAATATATAACAAAAAGTCGATTGTTCCTCCACACAAAACACAAACAGGGAAACTTTTTGTTAGGTGTTTTATGTTCAGGCGACATTTTTGCTATAATCTCTATTAAAAGCTACGTGTAGACAAATTAAAAAGCCAATAGCTGATGCATTTGGGTCAATGCGTTGCATGTCTTTTGCTGTCAACACGGACTGTTTACCTGCAGGCAATGGAAGCCTCCTCAAATGTGATTGGTCAAACTACAAAATCCAGCCCCAAAATCCCTCAAAGATTCTGTGCTCTGGCCCTCGCATACGGATTCTGCAAATCAGTTTCTAAGCAAAATAGACATTTTTCTTACAAGGTAAAGTGTTAGCAGTGATTTTTTCCATCTACTGGCAGTTGGTAAGACCTCATCATACAAATAATCATTACCCAGCTTTTTGCTCGGCTCTACTTTTGATGTAAGCTGTTTTGATTGTCTACTGTCCATTTACTATTAGTCCAATTACCTAGGTGGCCCAGCCATGTAGATTAAGGCAGTTAAAAATACACATACCACATACCTGCTCTGCAGCGACTGAGTTAAGGATGAAAGGCTTCTCTGTGCAAAGCCGCATTGCTGACATCTCCTGTTAACGTGCATGTGAGGCGTTCAGGGCACATCCGTAAATTGTAAATCTACAGGAAATAAGCTGGGTTACCCTCTCCTCCTCTATGCTACACAAGGCAGTGCATGCACATCAGTCACACGCCACCCTACCTACAAGCACAAGTAAATTGTCAACCTGTGGGAAACACTGCAACCATAACACGAGCATCCATCAACTTTAGAGTGCAGCGAGCAATATCGCCTGTCAGTCTTCCTCATACTTCATCCTGGTCTCAGACCTGATAACTGTCCATTCCCCATATGGTTTCAATGGTGAACCCAGCAGTGCACACACCATGAGCTTAACTATATCCTGGATCTACACTGGAAAAAAGGGACAAAACATAAGTGGTATACTTCCTCACTGAAGGATAAAAATGTGTACTGAAATCCTACCTTCTCTTTGCAGCTGCTAAGGGGATTTAGTGTGTCAAGGTGCCTATCATATTTTAAAGTTTAGTGTCCACAGGTCGCTGTGTAATGACAAGGTGCAATAGCTAGACATATAAGATAAGATATGATTTCAGACTGGTTCCAGATGTATTTGTTCCAGTTTTAATAGGACCCCGGGACCCAGAAGCCAGTTATTCCATCTTCCACCCTTATTTAGCTTGAGGATACGGCCGTTTACCTTCAGCAATCTCGTAACTGTTGGCCGCAGTGGATATGGACCTTTTTAATCTCCGGAGACAAAAAGAAAAGTGAAAAAAGGCTGAAATGAGAACATGGCTAGAAACAAGAAGTCCCACATGGACAGTAATGGGTCCTGGAGGTGCTGCAGAAGAATGTGTGTATTTGCATTGAGCTCTGACAGTCTGGTAAAGTCTTAAAGGAAGACTTCATTTGGAAAACTGACAATTTTTATTTGAAATCCTAACTTTTGTAGGACGGAAAATTGAAACTCCAATGACGTCTTTGAATTCATAATTCCGCGACTGAGACAATGTGAAGTACTTCAAGTTGTGGTCCAGAGGGCTAGCAAGACAACCTATGCTAATTGGAAGTATCTGAGAAACAGTGTGTGGACGTACTTTTGGTTCTTACCAACTTGGCAAAACAAAGTTAAGTCTATTCGCAACAACAACAGTTTGAAGTTTGAAAAAAAGCCCAGTTTCAATTTGCATAAAGGTTTGAGACGGCCAGCTTTCCTTGTTCAAAGGTAACATCTAAAGCCAGCACATCTAAAATCCCCTCATTAATTTGTTATCTATATTTCATTTGTTTAATCTGTGCGGAAACTAAAGAGCAAAAATGACTGTTCGCTGTTTTAAGGGGGTTTATGTGCTGGACGGTATCTTGGCTGTGAGCAGCTGCCTGGCAACCAGCAGACACTCCAGTATGGTCTGCCAAGAAGTAGCCCGTCATATAACCCACTATAAAAACAGCAAATCGTCCATTTATGTAGAGATTAAACAAACAAGATATATCATGTTCCAGATGTTCCCAGTCTTTCTGCTGAGCTAAACTAACTGGTGGCTGGAGGTAGCATTACATTTATTGCCCAGACATGATCCCGGTGTTGGTCCTCTCATCTAATCTTTGGCAAAACAGCCGGTATGAATATTTTACAACCCATAAAATGTTGAACCAATGCATGCAACCAAGTTTACATTATTTACCAAAGACGAAAGCTTTTTCCAATGATTAACAAAAAGACGTTGTAGGGATAAATGCTTTTTTGTCCAATGATCAACTTTAATACATTTTAGAAGCAAAAACTTTAATAATAACCTTTCAGGTGATAGACAATCTGACAATTTCATGCTGTTGTCTGATTATATAACAATAATTATTCTATAATTGTCATCTACAAAGTAGATTTCAGCTGCTTTGTTTTTATTGAACCCTGCAGAGATGATTTTTCATACAAATTTGAGACTGAATAAAACAATTTGAACATATTATGTTTCTGATTCAGGGTTAAATGCAATAAATCATGGAAACAGACAATTAAGCCAAAACCCCCAAAAAACTTTTTATGGGGGAGGTTTCCTTCATGAAAAAATGATGGCAAACTAATGAGAGTCAAGCAGTTTGTATACCTTTATGGTCAAGCCCTGTCTAGAGGGAGAAAGTGTAATTATTTTTGATCAATGCTGTCTCGCTTAGCAGAAAACAAACAAACTGTGCAGCAAAGAAACAATGCCCTTATTTAAAAGCCATCATCGGCTGTACATAATCTATCTAAATTGATGCCAGTAAATTGTGTTAGACCATCCATGGTTGGATTCTTTCCTTTAAAATACAATTTGGTCCACTGTTATTCAGATGACGGTCGACGTAACACAACTTGAGAGGTATTTTCTTGTGTCTTAGAGAATTTTGCACTAAGCACTGCTTGTTTATGAGACATGACAGCCATTTGCAAGTCTTGTTTTCTGAATTTATGCGTTATTGAATCAAAACTGGCCTCGTCGGCCTCTCGATGATATTCATTATTTTGACTTTGCTTGTTTGACCCTTGTGGTTTAAAACAACGGAATACTAAGGAAGCATCACGGGCGGATCACAATTTACATCCTCAGTTCAGCGGCATTTATCATAGATTCTCTTTCTTCCATCTGTCTCTGTCTCTCCCCAGCCTCTGAAGTTTCTGACAATTTCCCCACATCACTGCTCGTCTTCTCTGCTGCAAACCGCAGCAGAAGGAGACCCGCCGAACGCCGTCAACATACATCTGTCTTCATTAAGACAATAACTGGGGGAAAGTAAAATATTTTCACCATTAACAAGGATTACCAGATTGCAGGGCAGATTACACTATTACTTTGCATGTGGAGAAATGCATCAGCCACCAGTGTGTTGTCAAAAAGCATTTCATCCAAAAAAATACCTGGGGATTACAAATCACTGACGCCTCTTTATTACTGTCTGGTTTCAAATCTCCCAGAGTGAATGTTTGAAATGAAGACGCGCTCAAATAAAGTCATCAATCACTGACGAACACAACACACCAGATAATGGATTATTGATACGGCAGAGTATTTATAGGAAAGTTTGTAATTATCATTTGTGACTTCGTACTCCGTTCATAATCTGGCACTTGGAGCGCTGAAGTGCGCCAAGATGAGCTGTGTAAATTCAGCCATAAACCCATTTGTTTACTCTGGAAATCAGATTGCCTGGAGTGATTATTCAATCAAGTCACTGTATAATTAAAAAAAATCAGTCCACTCAAAAAACTTGGCAGCACTACTGAGAATCTGCTTCCTCATTACTGGACGAGTTGAAATGCAGCTGAGTCAAGTTTCTGAGTCGAGTAATGGTGTACATAATGTAGGGGAAAATGATTGATTTTGGATGCCAGCTATCCCAGAAGCAACGCTTATGAGGAGTGGAAGTCCTCTATTCGCAGGAGGCTGCTGCATGGAGCTCTAAACAGAGAGGACAATTTATGTAAGTTTCAAACACTGGAGTCCAGGAGCTGGCCTCGTTTGTCGACTCCCATGGCTGCGAGATCTGTTAACGCTCCTCCGTGCACAGGAAATAAAGAAATTATGAGTCATCAAATGTTGCAAATACCTGCGTTGTGGTTTGCTTAAGCTGCGGCATCAGTGTGGGTTTGCAGGACAGTAACGAGTAATAAGGTGTTTTTGAGCCGTGACAAACTGAGAGAATCTACTCTGGCACTAAGTGAAACTGTTGATAAATTCAAGGACATAACCAAATTCCTTTTTTATTTATTCACACCGTCACCCTGTGAGCGTTTAAAGCACACATGGGAAATTCTGGCAGAGAAAAAAGGTGCGTCTGAATCTCAATGTTTTAAGTGGCGGCGGTGATTGACATCAAGCTGACTGGAATTACCACACATTTGTGCCACTGCAAAATTAATAAAATTGTGAAAAACAACCTGCTTTTATTTTGGATTCTGCTGGCGTACACACGTGTGATAGTCAGCTAGTGTTAGTCTTCTTCATAGCACGGATCTGTCTGATGTAGTAATCACCGTCCCAGTCAAATCCAAATTCTCTCCTTTAAATACACTGGCCTGTGACATATTTACAAAACACTACAACCTCGGGTGCTTGTTGCTGTATTATTCACATCCTTTGAAATTAATTTAATACTCCTGTGTATGTCACAGTGCAAGAATAATCTTGTCAAATTCTGAGGCATTATGACTAATAGTTGGTTTGATCTAATGAGGAAGAAAAAAAGGAAGCAAGTTATATTCATTAGTCCTTGGAGCACACTGTAATTGCTTTAGAGATACATTAGGGGCAGCATTTTAGGTCCTAGTGATGAAGTCTGGAGCTGCATGAGACATAATTGAGGGGCTGAAGTAGTGTAATTGTGCCCGAGTCTCTAAAATAACTTTATTTTCAACAATGCATCCATCTCTGTGATGTCAGATCACATTAAAAAGTGCAAAAGTAAACGTGACCTAATCAATATTTCTTTGGAGGCCACCAATACATTTTGCTGCTCGGTATAGTATGTGCTCATGTTCGGGAGAGGAACGTCGGGAACACGGCAACTTATAGTAAGACTCTGGATGATGTCTGACTTTTGTCACATTCGTACTTGATAAAAAAAGCCACTTTCAGTGAGCGTTCCCTGGTGTAAAATGTAATGCAATACCTATAAGAAGCTGAATTGTAATTGTCCTCCCTTGTGTAAAGATAAAAAAAAGAAAAAATCTATAAAGCACTGGCAACATCTCAACCAAGCAGACCAGGAGTCTATTAAATAGCACGCTCTATTAAGTAGAGCCATGGACCTTGATATAGACCCACTTGAAGAACTCGCTCTGCAGTCCACAACAATAATGGAAAGTGTGAATTAACCTACATCAATACAGTAAGTAGCTCAAACCCCATAGTTGCGGAATTAGAGTAAATGAAAAGATGCATGCTCTGCACAGATGAAAGTCAGTTAATCCAACATCTTAAGAAAGGTGAGAGAACTTTTAGACCAATGAGTGAAGCATCATGGATTTTTAGAGCAGTAGGTTAAATATGTCAAATCGGAAGTGCCTGGATCACATACAGGACAATTTACAATTATTCTTTATTTGTTCTTGTTCGAATAACGTGTGGCAATAAGGAACAAAAATAGAACCATGTATTTTAAAAATATGTTCAATTAGTCCTCCAGATGTCATGAAACCTTGTGTAATGTTTTGAAGACACAAGTATGGTGCTGCCTAACAGTTTATTTCCCCAGCTTCAAGGTACACATGTATTTTGTTCCTCTAATCTAATTGTTGAGTCAATAAACAGACAACAGGTAACATACAATCCACTGATTTCTTTTAATTTGTACTTCAGGCTCTGTCTTTATTGCATTTCCTGTTCCTGAATAATATAATTACTAGATAATCACACAAGGGTAAGGACTGTGTGTGTAACAAGTGTATGTGGATCGTGTACCTACTGTCTTGGTAATGTGCCCTAATAGTCCCTCATTGAGTTCTGACCTTTTCTTGGTCAAGAGCACAAATGCTTTTCACCGCCTCAAGGTAGCAATGTGCCGACAACGTGTCCGACCACAATTCATTTTAAGATCAAAACACCCACGAGCTCTTTGATGGTGCAGGCACATTTGGTGTTTATACAACCTTTGCGCTGGATGGAAAAATGACAACTGCATGGTTCTGAAACTAGTTATATTTGAAAATGTTGATACAAACCAATATCAGAATAACATTAACGGCTAAAAACAAGGTGTAAATGACGCCGTTTCAAGTTGAATTTGACTGTCGGGGCTACACTTGGATGACACCACAGGAGCAGTATGGAGGCATTTTTATGTTTTTTTCTATTGTTAAGTGGTCGCCAGTTACTTCAGTTGTATTGGATTTTGGCTGCAACGCTGTTTACCCCTGGAAATACACCGGAGTGAATTTTCACTTTTGGGTGAACAGTTAAATTGATGTATTTTTATTACTTATTGCACTGAGAGAGTCAAGAGTTGCTTCCTCGCATCACTTGGTAGCTAACTTTACAGGTGCTACCCCGGCTGTGTGTGAGTATATAAACTAAAGTGTACATTTAGACGATTAACGGCGTTAACATTTAAGTCACATTAAGGTTGTAGGTGGACAGTAGTGATTGCAGTTGGATCCGTGGGCACCATAGCTAATTTGGGTCATAAAAATTAACACTGATTAATATCGGTGGGTTGTGGGTGTTGAAATGATACATCATTAATGAGAAAATATTAAATACACTGTCTGAAATGGGAGCAAGGCAGAGCTGCGGTCTGATCCACTGATCTAATGCAACGAAAGCACGAATCTCTACGTGTGAGAGTATTTTAGTGAATTTCAGGTCGTCCTGTTTATGTTTCTCCTTAAAAGTAGGGTCTTCCTGTGTCTTCTTCCCACTCTCACGCAGAAAGCAATGAGTGATACCACTTTACGCTGCTGTAAGTTGATCTTGGTGACCTGCTTATACGTGTTTCTAAGCTTTTCTTGGTTGTTTTCTTGGTTGTTTTTCCACCATTCAACCTATCCTTCTGTTCAACAGCGGGCCAATAATCCTCTCGTGGCCACCTTCAGGGAAGTTGGCTACAGTCCCACGATGGAGCTTAAACTTCCTAATATTAGCCTATTGTGAACATACACAATCCATCCAACCCTAGCAGAAGATTTACACAGTACAGTTCGTACTTTCCTTCTTTTATATAGGCTGAGTAATGGATCATACGATTGAATACTCCTGTGTCACTAATTGAAAACAATAGTCTGCTTGAAATATTACCACGATGCACTATTTTGACTGATGCACTTTCAGGTATCAATAATCTTGTCCAGAATATTATAGAAGATTAGTAGAATAAGCAGGAATTCAGCTCTTTTCAAAGCTGCGTAACCACATCTGTTTGTCTCCATACTGTTAAAAAGATTAAAGTAGACAACCGTTGTACTTATAGTAGTCAAGTAAGTCCAATAGTAATATTACACTTCACTAATTCCGTTTTAGTGACTGGACTGTAAAACCAACAGCGTGCTAAAATATATTATAAGGCACTGGCAATCATTTGGAGAAGTGGAGTTAGGTCCACAGCTACTTTAAATCAATAAGGCCACCAGATCACAAACTTGGTATAGCACACTCGCTATGAGCCTGCACTTTGTTGTGGCTCTAACAAAACCCCAAAATGTCCTCTCATCTTATTGTCGTCAGCTTTGGGATTAAGAAATGAGAATCATCTATCTTGAAAAAAAAAAAAATTACAATCCACAAAGGAAGCCAAAGAGACTTCCTGTTTTCAGTTCATTCGTGAGACGAGTTGTGGCTGAGGGGCCAAATACAGCTGTTTATTGCGCACAGTACGTCCTCCTGCCGCCTCTACACTCTGAAATGCACATGTAGCACGGGTCTGTCGGGTGGTAACATCGTTGCCATGGAGAGAGCACATGAATTACTGAAGATTAACCCATTTCATCTGTGGGAATGTAATGTAGGAGTCTCTATGCCCCTGTGCTGGTAATGGACATGTATCTACGTACTTGGGGGGTTCTCCCAGGTGACGGCTACAGGGTTGCAGATTAATTCAGAAAGGGAGGAAAGAGGGCAAGTGAAGTGAAGGGAAGGAAAGTTGTAACATACTGTGCTATTCTGCTTTGCATAAATAGGTCCCTAATTTCTCTTTCTTTCAGCGTGGGTGGGCACTAAACTGCATTTTCCAAGTAAGCCATATGTGGTTGTTCGTCTTCAGGGAAGTGGAGGCATTCATAGAAGCCCTGACCTGCATGGATTTCTATCGCTTAATGAAATATATTGTGCTCACAGCAGGGGATGCACTCAGAGTAAAGTGCCCCCTTCAGAATAAAGTGCACCCTTTGGCTAGAACTAAACTTTTTTTCCATTTAGTCATGGAAAAAGTCATTCACTGGTGGCAATTCCACAACAATAAAAATATCTATATTTATTTTAATTAAATGTTCTAGAAGATTGTGAATAGTATTTTTTTCTCTGCCTCTGAAAAATAGCAGGATTAAAAGCATGCTGTTAGCAGTGGCGACTCACCGATACTTCGACAGGCAGACTTTTATCGGACCATTTAGGCTAATTGCAGAAAAATCCTTATCAGCGTTTGTAATGGTCAATAAGTAACAGAAGATTAAATTAATGGAAAGTAAAAGACAGGTGCGAGTGTTATTTTGTTACTATGCAAATCACGGTTGCGCAGTTTGTCCACTAGAGAGCACTGTGACACCACTAGAACCGTCAGTAGAGTCGATGTATGTGTTTTCATATCAATGATATTCAATCATGCCTCTAAACAAGTAAATGAACAACAGCCCCATTTTCTTTCCATTAAAAAGGGGAGAAAAACTACTATGAAACATATGATTGTTTTTTAATTGTTGCTATATTAGTTAGCCAAGAAGGTAGCTAAAGCCACTGTCAGTGAAAGACAGCTAAGCCATTAACAACTTGCGTTATACTTGTTCTTCCTAAATGACGATACGCTGAATACATCTGTGACTTCAATTTAGTGACAAATGGTGCGTTTCAAACACATGTCGCATTTTCACAAGAGACATTATACCGGTGGTTGAGTGTAATGTGTCTAAAAAAGTTGAAAGTTCAGACAGTTCTAATAAACACAAACCTCTTCAGTTAATGTCCAACCATCACTTTTCAAAAACGAAGAAGTCTAGAACCAGGGATTTAAGACGGATTATTAAACCAGTGGAAAAGACACAGGAAATAAACATCTGTCTTTGAAGCATCACATCTCCACAGCAATTCCAACATCCCCCGTAAGAGGTGAAGAAACTCTGGAGTCTGCAAGCGATCCGTTTTCATAACTCGTTACCCGCTGTAACTGTTTCCTGAGCCCAATGAAAATCAGGCTCAGTAGGTATCACACAGAGATAGAAAAACCCAAAGTCAACATAATAGCACTTTCCCACAAAATTTAAATCATTTTTTCAAATTAAAAATTCTTTGTGCACGTAATTATTTTTTATTACTGTAAAATATTCCACAACAACCAAACATGAATCCAAAATGAAAGGTATCCTGTGGGTTTCATGCATGTTCAGTACAGAGTTTAACCCAGTCCAGTAAAAAAAAAAGTCAGGCTTATGCTTGGAATCCAGCTCAGAGGGACAAAACTTAAAAAAATTATAGCTAAACTAGAATGGCCCCCAGTAGAACGCATACCTGAGACAATACTCCCCTTAAAGTCAATAAAGCTGCACCGCATTGCACACATTCCAAATGAGTTCTCTAAATATGCCAGTTTTTTTTTTTTCCAAATCAAAATGTAATGGCTTCTTTCCTGACCCATAATGCATCCTTCTGCCACGGGTCGTGAACATTCGTCCGGCAGTGTTTGTGTAATTCTGTTTACAAACAAACACACAAACGGAAAAGGCATGAAAACATGAATTCATAGATGTTTTCATGTAACTTTTCAATAAAGTCCATGACATGAACCCGGGAGGTGCTAAGTGAGATGGTAAAAGACCAAAATAAAAAAATATACACATTTTCCTCAATGCACAATAATACAGTATTCCTCAGTTTGTGTCTGTTCTCTAGATTCTAGAGGATGGAGGTAAATACATGACTTTGAAGGTGAAAGCCAAAATATTCCTGTGTGTAAAGCACTGTCCTCTGATTGGTCAAAATGTGTGTGTGGGCACAATGTAACCTGTGTCCACCACTGTCACGCTGACTGTGAGCTGTCCCACACCCCCCACCGACTGTCTTTCACACTACATGGGATGAAACCCCCGTTTATTATACACAATACTCGTGTTTCTGACACCCCACGTCCATTAGATTACTGCACGGATTTTTATGTAGGCTGGAGGCCACACCGATGAAATGGGAAGGTCACCTTGACTGGTGTTTGAACAAAAATATAAATAAAATGTGTGCTCCATGCTGTGTAAGATAATGGACTGCTACTGGGCTAATTTCATCCTCAAAAAATACAGTGTTACGGAACAGCAGGCGCCTCTATTCACTCATTTAGTTAGAAAACACGGTACATGAATATTGCATTCTGCTTTTTACTTTACATAGTCAATTTATCTCAATGACACTCTCAATGCCTGTAGGTGTTAACAACACAGGAGAGGGTGCACTGGATGTCATATGCAATATTTGTTTCCTGTCAATAGATGCATAGGTCAATAGATTTATTAACTTTCTTCTGTCCTTGAAGGATTTGAACGGATCAAACCTTCCCAGAGAAAAAAAGTGTTGCATGCACCAGTGTCCCAACGATTTGGTGCTTTGAAACTTGCAAGAATAAAGTGCACATCTCTCGCAAAGCAAAGTAAAAAAGTGCTCCACAGAACCATAGCAATTATATGGCTTGGCAGTTGGACTAGGTATGCCCGGTGTGAAACGGTGCTTTAAGGTGATGCAATGAATGTCTTTTATTTCTTACACATGCCTACAGCCCCCTGAGGTAGCTGCGGAAACACAAAAGGACAGCTGCTCTGTCTATATGCTGATCAATCATAATGAAGTATTGCAACAGTCCCTCTTACCATGCAAAACGCCAGCCAAGGCAAACAGCGCACAGGCAGAGCGTGGAGACTCTTCCAGCGTTCAGGAAAAAGAAATATTAGACAGCTGGACCCGAGATCAGACACTGAGGCAGAGTCCTACCTGCTCACATCCAAACAGTTCTGGTGGTTTGTGTTTTGAATGCAGGGCTCCTTGCTCCAGGCGACGCTCAGACAGTTGAAAGCATCCAAACAGCATCAACATATAAATTACATATATAATTAAATAAATTACTCTGACTTTAGGAAAGTGTATATATTGTATATTGAGGTGTTATTGCAGTGATGGTTCACAGGTACATGCAGTGGATCATTGGTACAGAATGGACACTATAAATAGCCACAGCTGTGCGTTATGGTCGCACGTCAGAGCGTTCCTACATCAATTTATGGATAATTGTGAGAGTGAAAATTGATGCTTTTGCACATGTGCCGGTTTCCTCGATGATTGCGATTTATAAAACAGGAATGGACGTGGGGGCAGCTCTGGAAATGTGATGAGTACAATGTGTAGGCATATTTTTCTGTTTGAAAATCAATGGTCTAGGCTCCTTGGATTATTTTGTGTTGAAAAGAATATTTTCAACACCAACACAATGACAATGATACATTGTTACTTTCCTTTTCATAAAGGCATTAATAAAGTGTCTATCTATCCATCTATCTATCTATACTGTATACAGATGTGTATTTTTTATTTCTTATCAAGTTACTTGTTAAGTCTAATGTGTGTTCGCTGTCTTTCCGCTTAAATTAAATAAACTTCAGGTCTGAGGGCATCACAACTGGGTAGTCACTTTTTAAGACCTACCTTTTTATCTTTGCATACTCTTAATCAATTCGTATTAAAAAAACTGTAATTTATACATGAAACTACTCAAAATGATACTGCAGTACTGTTTTTGTAGACTATACATTTAACATTAAAGTTTTCCTTGGATATACTCAAAGCTTAAGAATGACTAAATTAGAGTTGTGAAATATTTTTTAACACATGTCGCTGTAATCAGGCTTTTAAAGTAAACTCCCATGTTTGCCGCCATCACCTGTGTCACTGCAGCTGCTCAGCAATCCTGTTGATAAGCGACAAAATTACAACAACTTACTTCCTGTTTTCTGTAACAGCTGCTTGCACCCTTTCACCTCACAGGGTGTCTCTTCCTCCTGTGCCTGTGCAATATAGCCCAGGTTTTACTGATAATGTTCACAACATGTAGGTTGAACTGCATCTTTCACACGTCACGATCCTGAAGTCCTTTGTCTCAAAGGAATTCCAGCTGTTTTCAGAAATGGACATTTTCCTGAAAATGTACCCAGGGGCTGTATGTAAGAGCGAAAAATGTCAGAGTTGGTTGCTACGGAATCTTTTTTGAGCAACATTTTCCTGCCAGGCCCCAAGTCAAACGCCTGGTAAATTCTCAGCAAGCAGGTGGCGTGACGATTTTAACACGTGAAGAATGCAAAAATCCAAATATCTGAGTTTATGTCTGAAAACAGCTAATTAAGATAGTAAATATTTAAGCCAATGTCTTGGCCTCTTAGATTCAGTTTGTGGCCATTCACCGGTGTGTTTGATTGGTCATTCTAAACAATTAAGGGAGTTCACTAACTACTGTTTGATATATTTGTTTTACTTGTAGTTTTAGCTTTTTGAAAAATATGCCAATTCTTTCTTGTTCAATCCAGTGATCACTGTCCTCAGGTCTCAAATACAACGAAATAACTCAAAACAAAACAGGACAAAACTAATCTCTACTACTTCACTTTTGTTTTGTTTTTACACATATTTCATTGTTATTAGACCCTTGGTGTGATGGTTGTCTACAACTGAATACATTTATCAGCTCTCCCAGTAATCTCACGGTGGCACTTCAAAGAGCAACTCATAAATCTGGAGTTGCAAAGAAAAACTTGAGCTCATAAAACATTGCAAATACTGCACAATGCCACTAAAATACTTCTGGGCAATTCTCTCCTCGCAAATGTCAAGACCTAATCCTGAAATTAATGTAAACACCTCCAGCTCTAATAACTCAACACCCCTGGCACACTACAGGTGTGGATTAATGTAATAAAACTGCATCATAAAATTGACTGTAGGAATGAAATGAAGCTGTATTTATCTTGTGCAGTTTGAGCTACACTCTCTGTGCCTCCGTGACTCTGCAACACAAGATCAACTAAAGGTTTACGGTCACTCGGACTGTAAATTTGTGTTAAACACTAAAAAAAGCCGCCTGTGTATTTCGTTTTCCACTGAAGAGCAGGTAGGATACAAGCTGCTAATTTCCCCAGAAGGCGTCATTTGACATTAAGTGCAGACATGTTGGATTTATGCAACAGTATGTCACATATAAATATATATAGCATTCTCTTTTTCTTTTTGAACAAAATGACGAGGGGAAAATTGCAGAGAAACTCAGGATAACCGCCATGACACCAGCCACATTCGGTCCTTTATCATTTGTCACTTGACGAATATCGACTTCAGGTTTTTTGCCATCATTCCCAGTGAAACAGGTTTTGTAGAATTGCATCATGCATCAAAAGTGGTTAATTCAGTCTGAACTAAATGTTTTTATTCGATGTAAAAGCAATATCCACTTAACTTACATTTACATTTAAATTAGCAATTACATTAATCGTGGGTCTTGATTAATTTTTAATTTTGATACTCACCTTTTATATGGTGTGTTGTCTCTTTTGCAAATATAACGTGTAGCACAGTGTCCTACATTGTGTGGTGTGGGAAATTAGCTATGTGGCCACCAATGGAAAAATTACTAAAAATTACAATTTAGAATGCTTTTCTGTCCTTTTTGTGAAGACACATGTGACAAAGCCCCGTGTTTCCACTTTAAATTAAATTCCCCTTTCTTTCCGCAGGGCTGTGGCCAAGAGAGTGTCCAGAGAAATGTCAGAATGCCGACAGGTTGTTATCATCAGTGCCCTTATCTTCCCCTTGCAGGAGTACCAGCGCGACGAAAACAGCCCGCACATCCCACCAGTCGAGGCTTTACAGCCTGCTGCAGCAGTCATGTAACTCTATCAGGTGATCATCCTAAAACACACAAAATGACAATTTTGCATATTTAAAGGTACAATAAGAATAATAAAACCATTGGTATATTAACAACAAAAGGGAAACACTAGTGGCATTGAATCAGCCAAAATCGCACAGTGTGTATATTATATTTTGTTAGGCAGTACCTGTTTTTTTACCCTATTTTTTTTTTTACGACAATCTAGCAGTGGCTCATCCCAGAGCCTGTATCCCAGCCGACTTCATAGACAGGGTAAATGCCTGCTGTGGACATCTAGGAGGGTGTGTAGCTGGACTTAGATACAGAGACAGACATTCATATAGAGACAAAAAAATCATTCACACTCACATCCATGGGCAAGTTCGAATCCATAATCAACCTAAGCTGCACATCCTTGGACTGTGGGAGTAAGAGAGAGTGAGCTCAGAGCAAACCCTCAAAGGGAACCTGGAACAGGAAGACTCCAAACTGGAAGCTGTTGATGGTGCGAGATGGAAAGTTGTGAGCTCACCAAAGCTGCAGTATATTGTAATTTGGTGTGAAAGCAGTGAGCTGGTGGCCTTTACATTAAATCTAGCTTCCACTTCTCAGAAACATTGTCCGCTAGCGATGGGGCAGTCTGTGGTATTTCGGGGTAAGGCCTGTCAGCAGGTTCTTCCTTTTATTGCTGTAAATTCCGTGTTTATGTGGTCTAGTGCAGGTGTGCAGCCCGTGTATTACCAACAGACTGGTGATGGAAAAGGCTCTGAATAACAAATGACTGTGCTCAACTTCGCTTGGTAGCTTCTTGAAGAAGTTGGTATTGGCTAAATGACACAAAACTTCCCAAAATGTTGAAATCAAAGTTGTTGTAATAGTCACCAAAACACAGAACAAGATGGAGAACAAACTTCTAAGGCAACTGTTCTGGTTATAGGGGAAAAGTAAACCGTCTGAAAGGCACGGGGTGAGAGGAAAAGATCCAAGGACACAAGAGCAAAACCACAGAAAAGAAGCAGAAAAGAGAAAAGAAGTGCAAAAGCAGCTGCATAAGGCTAAAAAGTCAAAAGCAATGAGCCCAATGGGTCCGTCTGTTTTATTCCCAGCACACTGTACATCTGAGGGACTGGTTTTCTTTCTTTGTTTCAACTGGGTTTCTGTGTGAAACTTTTTAATTGCTTAATCTATAATTTACTTGCAAATATCACACAGCAGCTTTCCACCCTGAACCATAAAATCATTAAATCTTAGGATTATGGCCATTATTGAAAAAAACTATTTTGCCTTTACCAATGTTTGATTTATTTTTGTTTATCACAGCATTGCCTATATGACCAGACAATTACTTTCACTTAACAAAGTACATCAACTTATCGGACCCCAAAACACACAAGACACACTATCATGCTTGATTACAGACCCCAGAGGATTAGACAAACTATTAAAGACAGAAATAAGTTTTTAAAATGGCATATTCACTAGACATCATAGTTACATATAGATGTTGGCTCAGACCATATAGGCTCAGACCCATACACTGTTTATAAAGATGGACGACGAGTCTAAACCTTCTTTCCTGTATCCTATGAATCCAACATATCCTGGATACGAACGCTGCCATCTTGCGCATTTGGAGCATTAAGAGATTTGGGTGATGGAGCCACGATTGCGAGGTCCCATGATATACACGCTTGTCTAAAGTCTCAGCTGTCAATCGTGACATTTCACCCTGTTTCAACCAAACTTACCGGTAAATTAAAACTCGGACATACATCAACTTTCCTAAGGCCTAAAAATCAACCATATGATAATTATTGTCCTCCAGATAAGCAGTTAAACATTCTTCAGAGATTAGTGTTTACTCTTCTACTGTTTTCATTCTTTGGAGATCCTGCTCGTTTTCTCCCATTCGCCGCGTGTCCGGTTAATTCACCAGGCTTCTTTTGTAAATCTCTCTGACATGCTGAAAGCTGGTCTTTTCCTCTAAGTGTGTCGGTTAATCTTCTGCTCCGTGTTCAGTGTAATGGTTTAATTGTGGGAGGGGATTCCTTGGGTCAATAAACCAGCTTTATGTCTCCATGGGGAGGAGCGGTCGTACTCTAACCAGAAGGCTCAATTCCAGTCTTCCCCATCTGCATGCCGAAGTGTCCTTGGGCAAGATGCTGAACCCTGAATTGCCCCTCTTAGAAAAAGTGCTGCCTATAGATGCTTTGTATGGATGTTTGTGTAAATAGCAGTAACCTGTACTGTAAAGTGCTTTGAGTGGTCATCAAGAATAGAAAAGCTGTATATAGATACAGACCGTTTACCACTATGAAGTCTTCAGTTGCACTCAGGCCAGACATGTCCGCTCCAACTAGATACCAACAGAGGTATGTTCAGCTGAGGCTTTGTTTCACCTTTGACTACTTGTAATATTTCCAAATATCAGTCTAATTAAAGCGCACAAAAAGAACTGGCAAGTTTTTAGATGTGAGTAAAGATATAAGAGATATAAAGAACCTCCAGCCAGTCAGCGCTGGGCTAAGGGACTCCACTTACATTTTAAGCATCCAAATCAAAGCATCATCATTTGTAAAAAAAGATCAAGCAACGTTTCTGCATTAAAATTGAATTCAAACTTAATACAGGAAATGATGGGACCCTTTTTTCTTCCAAAGGTTTGTTTAATCTTCACACACATGCCAAATAAAATCTCTTTGATCCTTTTCTCCCCTTTAATCAGGGTACATGCTCTCGTGGCCCCCTCCCTTTCTTTCTGTCTCTCATTCAGACTTGTTCCTGCTCAACCCGTCTGTCTCCTTGTACTGGTTTCATTTCTGTTGACAAAGCATTACAGAGCCCCCATGTCTTGTCTTGCCTAATTGGCCCACGTGGACTAATTTAGTATCTAATTACCGAGCTAGTTTTCATGCTTCGGAATTTTCAGGGTCGTGTTTTGCCTTTAGATAACTTTCCTCCCTCTCAAGGCTACGTAGTTGCTCACATTTCACTGAACCGTATGAATAATTGTCTATTGTAATAGGTAAAAATAGAAGTGAAAACAGAATAATGGCCATGACTTGGAAACGAGACCCCGAAACACCCACAAAGCAGCAGCACAGGGGCGATAGGACAACTGCGGCTTTAAAAGGATCTATAAATGTGTGTGAGGATATCAGAAGTGATAGATGGTCACTTGTGGCCTGAAATGCTCAGAGTTTATGGTTTTGTAGCTGACTTAGTTAAAATATGAGTAGATGATAGACTCAAGCAGTGTTACACTACAGGTCAATGCACATAAAGCAAACCCATAAAGAAACATATTTATTTTAATCCATTTAAAAAGTACAACAACAATTTGGGATAAAAGACAAATAACAATGGTATTTACTTTTCACTTAGAGTGGTTGAAAACAATGGCCTTTCATTCGACTCCAAAAAGTTTTACACAACAGCATACGGTTCTCTTTGTTCTAACAGAACACACGTTGCTGACGCTTTGAAGTTTATCTTGGCCAAAAATTACTTATATTAGAAATAGTTCTGTTGCCAAGTTGCTGGAAATCGTTCAACTTTTATAGTTGAGACGAAGTTGATAGTGAGGCTTTGGTGGAAGTAAGTTTATATTGTCAGACTGCAAACAAGTTTCAAAATATGGTAACTAGAAGATTCATGGATTTACAGAACTCTTTGCCTGTATATTTGTATTTATTTCATTTGCCCATTTTGTCAGTAGTAACATACTTTAAACTTACAAAATATTTTCATATAACTGTTCTATATCACTGCTTTAGTTTGAGATGAATGTTGATTTTTTTATTATTATTATAATAAGTTATTATGTGCAATCCTCATATTCATTTTCTAACTTTTCGGATTCTTTCTGGAGGAAATTTTCTTTTACCTGATTTGTGATGTTTTAACATCTATAGAATTTTAGAGCAGATCAGCCAATGAAGACACCTGAGATGACACAAGAATAAAAAACTTCATATTTCTAAAGTTTTTCAAATTCATTACATTTGTACAAGGACAATTTTTGGACTAACTTTGTTGAATAGATGTGGCTGTTCATTAATTCTATGTCAAAAGCCTTTAATTACAACACCTACGTACATAGACGTACTTTGAATAATAAACTTCCTACCATGTTTTGATGTAGATGAAACCCATCAGACCACACATCTCTTAGTTTTGCCCTAACACCAAATATAGATTAAAATCTGACTGGCTTCCTACCTTATCCTCAAGTGTTGCTATACTTGCATTTGGCCACTTTATAGAATTATTGCTCCTCAAGGACAAAGACGAGGTTTGTGTTTTCGTAGCAGCACCTGAGAGCAAAGAGTTATGAAGCAAATTCATCACGTTGATGAGGAAAATATTGTGGGCAAGACTGAAGGAATGAGGTTGTATTCGTGCGTTAGCGAGCACTTATCTTCTCCATGGGGGCATTCGATTATTCAAGTGGTCTTAAAGAGTGAATATACGCATCTACATACGTTTCTGTGTGACAACACTGTAGAACAGAGAAGCCAGGTTTATTTTAGCTTCCAGGTTGTTGTAACTGGTAAAGACCAGGGAGAACAGACACACTGCTCAACACTATTTTCCATCGTTCTGAGGGTATTCATATTACTTCTATGTTCTAATCACCTGATTATCAAATATTTGGCACAATTTAAACATCGACCGATAATAATAATTAAGCTTTTATTTATTTTTATTCATAAATTCATAGGCGAATGTTCCTCCATAGCAAGAATTCAGTCAGAAAATCTAACTTTCACCAACTTTAGCTTTTCCTCTTTTTTGTCGAAGTGGTTTTTCAACTTCAGAAATTTGCTTTGCCTATTTGGAAAACAGATGTAGAGATTGACTTTATTGTATAATGTCTGTAATGTTCGAATGGACCCAAGATGCATCAAACTATCTTTTGCTCCCAATGGGTGGCTTTCATTTCCCACTATATTTTGCCGTGGACCATTATGCTGATCACATTATTGTGTCATCTCTGCATTAAAATTTACAGGAGCGTGCACTTTTACTTTTGGGCTTTTATGGCCATATCATTTTGCCATCGAAGCCTAACAGGCTTATGTTTTATGTGCATTTTAAGGTTTTCAGCACCATAGTTACTTCCCGATTACCTTAATTACGCCCACAGTTGACTTGGCGTGAAAGCATAAAGAGATTAAGAGTGCCAGAGAGTGTGAGTGTGGGTGGCCGTGGTGTCATGGATATTAGGAGAAACAGGGGCATCTAAGACCAGCAAGACCAACATTTTCAGATTGATCCACTCTGGGGAGCATTTTCTTAAAAGCAACAGCTATGTGTGTGTCAAATGAGGCTACAGCATTCAGAAAACTGTTAACTACAGCGACGTCAAGAGCAGCAATATCTTCTCTTGTTATTGGCTCTCGTCCTTATTACTGGTGGTCACGATTTCCTGCTGAACAAAAGACAAACTCTCCTCCCTGGAAATGATGCAACACTTGACTGGCTGCTTTTGGCCACTAAACAATACAAAGATTATATCTTTGAAATGTATTTTTTTAACTTTACAAATTGGACTTTTACCTGTATGAAAAAGAAAAGAATTGTAAACTGAAGTAGAAAATACTCGAGGAAATAGATGTTTTTCCACTTTATGATAATAATTGAAGTCTTGGGCCGGTGGATTTTGTGCAGCTCATTGTTTGATGCGAGGCCCCATGAGAGGAGACATTTGAAAAGATGCATAAGTTCAGTGAGCTGGCAGCGGAGGCAAAGGGCAGCGGTGTGTGTGTGGACTTTGAACTGTGGGCTCTTTATGATCAATCTAAGCAAAAGGTCTAAAGTACAGACTTTATACAAAGATGGAGGACATGAGTGCTCCCTAAAAGTGAAGCCATTGCCCCGCTATCGCCCCCTGTTGGCAGGCTGCAGGCAATAATATTTTTCTCAAAAAATGTGTATTGGAAGTTCATTTTTCCAGTCATTTGATGCTACAAACATGTCATGATTGACAGCTGACACTGACTCACGTTTGCTCAATCCCCCTATCACTACTGTGCAGGGCCCCCAACTGACGGATGCTATTTTAATGGGAGGAGAAAATACACCAAACGCATGGCTCCAAAGTGTTTAGTCACTTGATGTCTGTGTAGCCACATACTACTATGTCTATAACATGGCCTTACATTATTAAAACAACATATCAAAGTATAACAGCAACTTTAGACCAGGTTTAGTACAATAGTACAATGTGCCTGCCCACACCTCATTTTTAAGACCAATGCTCCCATTGATGCGCAAGTGTTTTTTTAGTCAAACAGCGTGGGTGATGGAAGGGAAAATGAGTACTGCATTGATCTGACAATAGCGACGATACTTCAAATCCTGTTTGTGACAGTGATTCTTATTCAATTTCAAATCCTAAAAATAGTTCTGATTGTAGTTCCATAGGTTCTGCTTTGTGCCCTGCGGTGTGTGTGTCTGAGTGTCTACAGTCAGCTTGGAGTTAGAGCTTCCTGAGCACTTTTTTATAGATAGCGGTGTAGACCTATCTGCAGTGGCCTTAACTATTCAGTAGCATGTCTTTAATTTTTCAGGATATTTGGGCACCGTTTCCCATATTTCAAAACCTCAGAAGCTCAGTAGGATTGGACAGCGAGTGATCTACTTATGAGACCTGTGCTGAAGCTCAACAGTGTTTTCTTGTCCGTGTTCTTGAGGTTGTGATACAGAAAGTTGCATTGCACTGTGCATTGCGTCCTAAAGAGGTCTTTCTTCAACTTCCACCCTTAATCTAACTTTGTTCGTTGTTCCCTCCGAGCTGCACTCTCTCCTGTAGGAGCGCATCAGACTGGTGATGGACAGGTTTCACTGGAGGATCTCAGTGTTGGCCTCCCTGATGGAGTTGTTGGTCATATCGATGGATTTTCGGTGGCAGAGATTTCATGACAGGCCCCTGCCTGATGTTACTCGCGACAACCATTACTAAGTCTGTACAAACTTGACTTTGATTATGGCACAAGGGAAAGTCACATTATATCCTGTGTCCTGATAAATGTCATGGAAAACTAAATTTGTACATGTATCGCCATGGTAACTGGGCAGCTTCTGTAGCTACTATGCAGCACCAAGGTCTTTCCTTTTCTATTTAGCAATTCCTATATTCACAGTTATAGCCACTGAAAGGTTAGCCACCAAGTTAACATATGGAAACTGAAAAATATGCAAATGCAACGCACCACATAACGTGTTCATGTTGTCTCTTCGATTACAATTCTGAAGCACAATAGCAGAAAGGACATTCACTTAAAGAGCCACTTCAACCATGTTTCAACACTTATATATATATATATTCTTTCCTCAAAACAAAGGGAAAGATGCAGTTTTTAATCTATCTTCTACTTCAATGACATGTCCGTTCTCTGTGGTGGCTCTGAAATTCAAAGCACAACACTGGCAACAACAACAACATTTCCCGAAACATGGTGTTCTGTGAAATACAGTGGTGTATAAAAATGTTGTGTTTCGTGAAATAGTGTTCTATGAAATGTTTTGTGAAGTGTTGTGTGTTCCTGAACACCGCCTTCCCAGAAATGTTGTTCTCAGAGTAAAGGTAATTCGTGCATTGGAGGCTTCAAGCTGATCTGAAGCTAACCTGCGACTTCTGCAGTCTGTGTCAATCAGGTCAAGTCCTATTAGCTTCTGATAAATACTTTTACTCAGGAGTGTTGTCCCCCATTGTTTCACTGAACGAGCGGCAGAAACATCCTGTAGCAGTCGGTATGAAAAACATGTGGACCTTTCCTTTGAGTGAGCACAGAGAACGCCCACCCCCCACTGCAGCTGATGAATGTGAAAGCAGCCTTTTAGTATCAAGCTCTGCACGCTGAAGGCCAAACATCCATGTCAAGTAACAATAAACAAACATTTTTTTTACTTTAAAGTAAGAAATCCTGTTATAATCCACTGGAAGCGCTTGTGTTACTGCAGAGAGGAACAGAAGTTACAGTCTCAGCCTCAGCATATGCACCAGTGACACTTTGAAAAGGATTTGTCTGTGCTCTTCCTGAAATATATGCTGCTGATTAACAACTAATTACCATTACCCCCAAAAAACATGAAAATAAATGTGCACCAAAGAATGGGAAATTATAGAAATGGTGAGAAGACTCGTCTCTCTCTGCGTCTCCCTGTCTGCCACAGAGTTAATGGCTCCGCTGAAGGTCGTGGCGTTCTAGCGCCAGCAGGACTCTCACATCAGGAAATACCATGTGCCATTTATTACCATTTCAGAAAGAGCCATCGTGTTCTTTTATTTATGTGAGTGTTGTTGAGTGAGCAATGCATATTTTTGCAAAAAGCACTCAGTCTAGCTTTTCTTTTTTTCCCCTGCCCAAGTAGATTCATCCCCCCCCGCTTCAGCTCGACTTGACAAACTTTCACAACTAATTTTGTCACATTTTTACTGTAACAAAAGCAAAAATGTTATAATTTATGCTAAGACTGCAATGAATATATCTCAGTCAGACCATTTTGAATAAGCACATTTGTGTGTTTGCAGCAAAAGGTGTTGTGAAAAGACTTGCCTCAATCAATTATGGTAAAGAATCTGAAGTGAATTATTAATGACTATGTTGTGATCCCGTAGTTACCGGCATGGATTAGAGTGGCGCTCAGCTTCAGTTGTCTGGAAAACAGAATATGGAAACTCAGTCAGCACTAAAATGTTAATACACTCTGCAGGTTAACAGGTACAATTATGTTTTCGAACATAATGACTCTGTCCACTCTCGCCCCGGCATGAACGTAGGAACAAGTGGTCGCTAAATGTGAAACAGGAGGTTTTCTACAGCCACTGTGTGTCTGGCGTTCCTTCAGCTCGTGTCTGGTTTAGCTGCTTCAATATACCATTAATTAATGATAGTATTAAATGTCATCCCACGGGTGAGCTCAGCCAATATGGGAATGGACTCAACTTGCTTATATTCTGCAGATTTAGGATAAGAGGAGAAATGATGTTGGTTCATTTCTAGCATAATGAAAAATGCACACAGCCCTGTTGAGTTTAATTCTGTTATTTCTATATGGGTATAACTGTGGTGCAATGCATTTGCACAGAATTCAGCTGTGCTGTGACAAACCAACACACACATACTATTGCAGTAAATTATATAAAATATTGTGCATTAAATACAAATATCATGGAATTGCCAAGGGACTTTTCAATAATGCATCCAATGCATCTATATATCCACTGCTGGGTTGGCAACTAATTGTAAAACCAGCCCTCAAGGTTTGTGGGTTTAGCATGAAGTCTGGGACACCAATTAGGGTTTTACACACAAGTACAATATTTTACCGACAACAGGATAGACATACACATGTGGAGAGTGTGACTTAAAAAAAGTAAAGCAGTGAGGGCAGGAAGGAAAGGCACGGGAAGTAATGCAAGATGGTAAATGGTCTTTATTTATACTGTTCCTTTCTAGTCTTGATGACCAATGATTATTAAATTAGACCCCTTCACATCTAAGTGTGTCCACTATTGTTGTAAACCATTGTATTCAGTTGAAGTTCATAGAAACTGGAGCATGGTCCCAGTCAAGTAACCGATCGTATCTACACAATATAAATCTGCAAACAACTTGAAGATACTTCAAACAATTCGGCAAATTGTGTTTTGTGTGAGAACGTGGATATTGCTTGATCCACTGTTTGGTTTTCTTCCCCTGTGTACCCACACATCATCTCCTACATTGAAAACGCCAAACATAATACTTATGTGGGTTTGTTTGTTAATAGAACTACAGTACCTTTAATGAAAAGACATCCTCAGTCCGAGAATCCATTTTCTCTTTTCTCTCCTGTCAATGTCTCACAACTTTGAGCCTGTTTGTTTAAAGCCCAATAAAATCTGACTTGATGACGATGAATGATGTGATCAATGTAGAAGATTACAGGTACTTGAAGGCTCAATGGAAAAGTATGAATCCCTTCCGAGCTGCTTGAATTGACTCTCAAAGCCCAGCTTGTTTCTTTTCTGCATCCACAGCATCAGACATTATGATCGGCATCACAGGGAAAATATGAAGATCAGCAGCAAAGCCTAAAATGACCTGATTCGCTTTTGAATGCACGGAGACTCCCTGAGACGACTCCTCGGCTCAGTTTCTCTAAAGCCTTTGTTCCAAGTTCAGTGTAATATTTCTCACAAGTGGAGTCAGAGCCATGAGTGTGTGTCAGCGAATGAACTTTCTTTAAAAGTTGCTCTGCTTAAGGGAAACGTCTCCACAGAGAATACATGAAGTTGCATTCAGGTGCAAAAGAAATCACAGACAAAGAGAGGTTTCCACTAAACAACAGGACTAATGCAGGGATTTAATTACTGTTGAATTGTTGTTATTGGGTTTGTTTAGAGAGCAAACACACATAGATGGTGAACACTGTCATTTTACCAAACTAATTACCTCCGCTCAGAAGGTTATGTTTTCATCTGCTTTCAACTTTGTGGACGGATGTGGTATGGGTCAGGGATGAACACATAACATTTTATTGCGTATCCGGATCAGGGGACAGATCCAGGAGTTTCTTTACCCCCTTTCTTTTATTGTGCATTTCTCAACACTTTAACAGATTTCTCAGAGAACGATTTAAGGCTTGTGATGAGAAAAAATCTGGCTTATTAATATATTAAAGAGTGTGTGTAATTTGGTGTAGATCAAAATCTAAGGCCACTGTTGGGTCCTCCTTCAAAACCAAGAAATCACATTTAAATAAGTTGAAGGGTTTAGTTTACTACATGCACCTGTCTCATTAAATAGAGAGAAATGCAACAAAATGTGAGTGGAACACAGTTTTATATTAGAAGATTTTCAAGAAGACAGGGTTGCAGGTTGCCATAACACAGATGGTGCAGTTATACACAACAAGCTGTCATCTGGTTTTTAACTAAACCAATAAACACGTGTGCTACTAATTTACGTACTGAACATGTCTATCTCTCAAATATTTAATACTTAGAAAGAAAAGAAAGATGAGACGTGTAGGTCGTTAGTCCACATTCAAATTCTAGCTAATATTAAAGAGCAAGCTAAACGCAGAACGGTGCAGCTTAAACCGCTGGTGCCTGAATCAATAGACTGCACAGCTATATACTGTATAATACAAAACTGCGATGCATTTGATTAAGATCTAATTACATTTCTATAAGATAAAATACCCTTCTGCATAATGGTGTAAGATTAGATCAGGCACTAAACAAATACATTCACAGCTTCCCAAGGGCACCACCCGATCTGTTCCAGAGCTGTAATGATGAGGCGGAGGAAGACACACAGCAACACAAGGCGGCTGTTTACAATTTAAAAATACTGATGAATTACAGGTCAACAACCTCTCGGTGCTTCTACGGGTGCACACACGGAGGCCGGGACAGGGGAACGGGCAGGGGCCGCTGTGCTGTAGACCGTAATCAGTGCTTACCAGTGCAGCTCTCTGTGGCGGGGAGCAAATAAATCTGCCAAGCAGCAGCAGATTCATAAAATCCCTCAGGTGGTTCTGTTCATTTATCTACATTTGCCAGGGCTTCCAGCTGCCAAAAGCAGGTGGCACACTTTGGCTTGGAAATTGACTGTTTTCAAGATGTAGAGCTCTTTAAAGGGGCGGGGGGAAGCAGACGGGGGAGATGCTGGTACATGAGTTTAAAGGGAGGCAGTGGGTTGTGTGTGACAAGGTCGTCGGGTGAAGGGTATCAAATGTGTGGGAAACTTCCATATTGTATCATTGTAGGACCTCACATCCAAATTGTCTCATCGGCGGGATACATTGAAATGAAAATGCCCTCATTTCTAATTTCCTCCCGTCGAATTCAATTTCTAGATTGGTGGCACACCCAGGGAGTAAAAGGCTTCTGCCTGCAGGGGGGGAGCGGCAGAAGGAACCAACACCACCAGATAAGAAATTATAGATGGAAATAATCTGGGGGATCTATTTCCTCCCCTCCCTGGTCTGCTGAAAATATGGTGTGGCTAAGAGGGAAATTAAAAGTCACCATGATGCATCTCATTGCCGCTTGCACTTGTTGGGGACCAAGGTGCTTCTTGGGAGCGCACTCGGGGCCCCAAACAGCTGCTGGCCAACACCAACTGACTGCTTGATTCATATTAATGCACTGCGAACCTGAAATGGGATCCAGACTTTACACTGCTCATCCCTGCAGCCAAGCAAATAGTCAGATAAATGTTGTTTGTAGATATAGTGAATTAACAGGCACTCTGGACTCTTAATTAAATCATAACCTTGACATTTCTATGTAAATATCTTGTTTCTATGAATCGTGCTTTCACCAGCGAAATGTTGAACTTGTGAGCCGAAGCTCTTCTGTTGCCGTGAACAACAGTATTGCTGTGTCTACGGGAGTTGCAGTGTGAGCAGCAGGTTAGCAGAGCAGCTGTCTGCACAGGACGCATTCAGGCACAGTATCGAGGGTAGGTCACCGCCAAACACACATGCATAGGAATAGCAGCACGCGTGTAAAAATATGCCTTGTGAAGGTTTCTGCACATCCAGCGGAGCTAAAGCTGGATTGTTTAAAATAGAACTGTACCTGTTAAATCAGATGTACTTGAGATGGACGACTACAGCTGAGATTCCTCCTGTGTGGACATACTGTGAGAAACGTGTGTGTGTGTCAGCATGCACACAACGTGACCGATTTATCAGTTGGCTGATAAAGTTTGGCCGACAGACATATCAGTGTGTTGCCAATATGCGTCGATATGAAATGATAGAAATATATTCATATTAAAATATATGACCTGATGACTCAATGTCAGGGGATCATTGAAGTCATTGCGATAAAATCGTCTGGAGACAATTGTCTGTTCAAAATTTCACAAGAAAAGGAACCTTAAAAGATTGACAAAAAGTTCAAGCATCACTTAAGTCATAAACAAGTATTACCATTGCAAATAATAGTAAGAAATCCTTTGTTCATGGTCATTTCTTGTACAGAAAAGTTATTTTACTTTGAAAGAAAAACCATGTCAAGTTCCCGATCACATTTGATGTAACATTCACTTCTATAGTGTAGTCAAACGTCTTTGCAATGACATAGTAAAGTCTGTAATGCATAAACATCCCAATTGCCTTAGTCTCTTTGCATTTAATGCACCTCAATTTAAATTTTAAATGGAATTGTTTTGTGTTTTGGCTTTGGAGAGAATGGGGTAAGCGGCTGAATGAAATGAGCAAACATGGTTATGAGTTTTCAAACCATTTCTTTCTGAAGAGCTTAAAGATCCCTGCTCTCCGGAAAATGATGGAATACATACAGCCCAGACAAATATCTATCAAACCCATTTGCAATCTTCCACATTCAGCACGACATAAAATCATCAAGAAATCAGGCATATTCACGACCTTCTATTTCAAATATGAACACATTCAATGGTCTTGTTTTTTGAAGAGTGAAAAATGTGCCTTCTCCTGCTTTCTCTGCTAAGTGAAGTAGAATATCACCATCTGCCTAAAATGTCCCTGGATATCAGTGGTGCTTGATGGTCTCTCCCAACACTGAAGGCATTATGCAGAAAAGCCCTGTGATTTCACATCATTAGAGGGGGTGCAATGCTGCTGACTGTATTTTTTTTAGAGCAGGTCAGGGGTAAGTAACAAGGAGAAAAGTGCAGGTTTGGCAGATTTCTTCCGATGCATGTGGTCAAGTCCTGCAGCATCACATCATGCCCACTTTGACGCTGCTGCATTTTTCTTTCCTTCATCAGAAAAATACCTTCAAAGCAGTTTTATGACTTCAGAAGAAAGAAGATTTGGAAGATTCCAAAAACACCACTGCAACCGCTGCAGAAGGAGCGAGTACAGAGGCAGATCTGAGAACTTTGAGAAGAGGTTATCCTCTGTCTGTCTGTCTGTCTGTCTGTGGACAGATTTTTCACTACGATCTGAAGTGATATTTGTAGCGTCCCAACCTCGCAGTCACAAATCCTTGGAGGTGTCTGTCTGAGATAAGAAAGAAGAACAAGTTTGAAAATGGGTTCAATCCAACATGTAAGTACTGTGTAGTCATGCAATACTGTAGTCATGACTACTTAATACTCATGGGTCAGGTCGTCAACGTGTTTATTGGCATCACAGTTGGTGTGGTCCCCTCACAAGATGGTCTCTAGTGGGATATTTGTTTTTGTTTTCAGCTAATTTTAGGTAATTAGTTTAATTTGATAATTTGTTACCACCCAGGTCATTGTGGGAAAAGGAAGCAATAAAATAACAGATGTTTTTAGCAAAATAAATGTAATTATTTTTTTTTAAATAACAAAGAGGGAAAACTAAAATAACAAAAAAATAAGAAACAAAAACATTTAATAAAACAAAGGTCACTTGCAGTTAGGGTTAGCTGCTGGAAGAAGGTTTGGAAGATCCAGATGTGTTATGTCGAAGAAGTTTGATGATGCTCAATGTATCGAGGTGAAGTTAGGACTGTGTAACACCACAGAGACCTTTAGACCTAGAATATTATCGAAGTACCTCAAGAGGGAAAACCTCTCTGACAACAAAGTTTAGAGTTAATTCAACAATTTACATCTATCGAGCAAACAAGAGGCCTACTGGTGAACTGAGGATAGCAGCCATATCGAAAGACATGCTGGCCAAGCTTTTTAAAATCTCAGCCCCAAGCTAGCATCTGCTCGTTTGGAGAGCTGGACCGGGTGCCGCTCCACTCAGGATCCATGGCTCAGACAGGAGGTGGGAACAAGGGTGGGCAATGCCTCCAGCAGCTGGAGCCGAATCCTACATAGGGGAGCGCATCCTGCTTAGCATGTACAAAAAAAAAAATAGAACACTACAAGAAAGGTTAGGCACACGGGGGGTCGGTGGGTGTGGGGGAGTTCGCCTTCAGCTATAACACAGTGCATTGGGTTCCCTGTAGATTTTCAATGTTATTTTTTAAAACATATTAGGAAACCAGCATGAGCCACAGCCGTGACTGGTTGGACTTGGAGGTTACTCGCCCTCTTACCCCCAGTTAGGTCATTTCCATATTGACACTGCTAATGATATGACAGTTTTAGTTCTGAGTTCTAGGAGCTCACAGCAGGACGACACCCATATGAAGCTCTGATGTATAATAAATCCAATTGAGTTGTTTGTGGATCATTGCTTCAAGTTGGGATTGGCAGCAGCCCCCCCCCCGGACCCTCAAAGGATAAGTGGCATAGATAATGGATGGGCGGCTGGATGGATGGATGAATCTAGAGACGAGCCTTTGTGTCCTCCCTCACCTTACATTTATTTAACGTCCTCGTCGTTCAAACATTATATTGTTGGAGATGAAAACAGCAAGAAATTCTGCAAATCTGGTCAACTCTGTATTGGGAGACACCAAGATGGCTTCTGTTTCTTTTTCTTCTTCTATTGTCCGGGGGAACCTTTCATACCTGTCATTTTGGTTGAAGGTGTGAAAATGTCCCAAGAATAGCATTTTGCTGATATATTCAACATGAATGTAATTTTTAATAAACAAACATAATCCTATTTCCTCCAGATTAACCACAGTAAAATTGTTAATTGGGTGTGTTCACGCGCGTGTGTGTTCTTGGTACATTTGTTTCAAACTGTTTGGAGAGTCAGTTGGGATAAGGTTGATTAATGTTGCAGCAAATTCCATTAAATTCCAGCTAATGCTCCAGTTGCTTAATCTGACCACTCTTGGAGGGAGAGGTGCTGCTGATTTGGCCTCTGCAGACATTCAGAGGGGCTTTTCCAGGCAAGAAAATCAACTCTCCTGCTTTTTCACCGAGCAGATGGTTGGTACTACATTAAAACAGGTTTAATACACTCTGCTCCTGTACTTGGGTCATATATTACTCATATTATCATATCATTATCATCACTTTCCTTCTATCATCTCGGCGGCTCTTACTTGGTTAGGTTCAGGGTGAATTAAGGATCGCAGCTCGCTGAGATAACATTTGTTCAGCTGCTGTTGGACTTAGAGAGAGAAAGAGAGAGCCTGCACCTTTCGCCTTCCTCTTTGTTGCTGTGAAGTGCTGAGCTGATAACCTCCAGATTGTTTTTCATCCGGACCGAACACACCAACAAAACACCAACACGGGCCCCTTTGATGTATGTCCGTTGGGTCGGCCGCACAACGGGCCTCTTCTTCAGCAAGCTGCTGATGCCGACTCCAGGTTGGCCACAACAAGCCGTTCTATTTCTTTCTCTATTTCATCCTGTCAAGCACACGCAGACACACACACACACACACGTGCGCGCACACTTCACGTTTGAGTGATCATAGCCTCGGCTCTAATAAAGAGCCAACTGACGGTGATTCTCGTCACAGTCCTCCTGTAGCGTGTTGGAGTCACAGATTAAAACTGACAAACAACCTCAGTAGCCAATGCAAGCTTAAACTCTTTGCTATAAATGTATATGTACAATTCAATTTACTTTGAATGATTTACTTATAGATTATTAGAATAAACATTGCCTCCATTCAGTTTATTTTTGCACATTGCTCACAACCTCTCTGGCTTGTAAACTGCACGTTGCTTCTACATGTTCTGCAAAATGTACAAACCACATTCAGACCTCCTTGTCCTTTTTATTTTTCTACAGTGCATCGCTGTGCACACACTGAGTGGCTGCTCTGTATCCTACAGTAGTATTACTACTTTCACATAATTGCAAATTGGAAAATCCTATATAAGGGGTTTCCAACTTTAAATTAATACAATTTAATCTAAAGCTTTTGAGCACTTGTGTATGCAGCCGTATGTTTTGCCGTGTTCTTACTCGTCGTGGACTTGAGGAGTGGCTGATGTGTTAGCTCATTTCTGGATGGACTGGTCTCTTCAGGGGATTACAAGCCCTTTTGAATTCATATTTGCATACTGCTGTCTATGGCTCTGATCATGACATTCTGCCAGACATGGCGAGGACATGCTCGGGGCATCCAAGTCCCACCAAGACACTTAACCATGTGTTGCAGTTTGGGAATTACAAATGATCTCGAAATTAAGCCAAGTCTATCTTAATGGCCCCGTGGCTGCACGGCTGCGTGAGAGAAATGATTTCATTCAAGTCTATTTTTACATTCATGTCTCCAGGTCCCTTGTCCATAGCACATTTTTTTTTAAATATTGTAATACATTTGAAATGACCAGAGTTTGATCCCTAATTTTGAGAAATGTTCTTCTCATTAGTTTGATCTACAGTCTTTTTTAACCATGTACCTTTTTTTATAAATCTGTTAGCTTGTGTTTTTACAAATATAAATAACATATTATTAATAATATTATTAGAACAAATGTGTGAGTGTAATGGAAAGAAGAAACGTTCATCTGCTCCTCTGTTCCCAGTGGCTCCAGCAGTGTAGAGACACAGCTACATGCGGCGTGTCGGAATTTCCACAGGAAACCGATTAAGCTAAATGACTCGCCTGAGTGTCCAATTATTTTTTGAACTTTACAATCCTAGGGAGGAATTTTCAATACCATGCCTTGCTGTTGGAATATCTTGAACCGAGTTATATATGAAAATGTGCTCTGACCTGCACATTATTGCACGGAAATTCTGCAAAAAAAAAAAAAAAAACGAACAGCTGTGGAAGTTGTGTGTTGAACACTCAATCTACATCTTAAAACATTTCTCCCAGGATACGAGTGGGTGTAATTACTGATTGTATAGTGCACGCTTTCCAGTTTGACTAGGCTGCTCTCCCATATATATGTAATACTATTATTAAAAATGTAGGGCGATACCATAAGAATTAAATATCTGAAGAAAATATTAAAGCTCTCTAAAATAGATGTACGCATATTGTTTGTGAGCCACAAATGATTTAACCATGGTGACTAATTTTCCAATTAGGTGTCCCCTGCCTGCACAAATGTTCCGATCTGTCACCATCAATCATAATCAGTTTTATAGTGTCTCCCATTGACCCCGTCATCTGGTCTACCTGCTGCTGCCCTTTCATATTCCTTTCATCTCATTAATTTAACAAATTTCAATTGTGTACGTTTTTGACAGGTTTCATTTTCTGTGTGTGAAGTTTTAAATGGTTTTTATCAGTGTGGAATGAAGGACTGCCAGCCCGCGCATATATGTAAAGCTGAGTAAACAATGCAAGGACAGACGTCTCACTCACTCCCTCCCTCCCTCCCTCCCTCTCTCGCTCACAGAGGTGTGTGGGCACATTCATAAAAATTAGCAAAGACAAGGGTATTTAAAGAGAAATTAGGAAAAGAATAATGGAATCGGAGGTAAAGTGACACACAATTGCGTCGGTGCCACCGCAAACAAGTCGGACCCAGAGAGGTTTTGAACTACACAAAGACAGATTAATCACCTCAGTGTGAGCAATACAATATGCCAGCAATCAATCAAGCCGTGAAATTACCAACTGTGACAGCAATCTATTCTCCGGTTTTGTCTCCTTTGTATATATCAACTCTTGCAGGCAAACCACCTCCACTTTAATCTGCTCCAGCGCAGGAATCCATTTGAGCATTAGCAGATATCCTTTTACGGAAATGCCTTTTGAATGCCCTCTGTCTATATCTTATCTTTACATGGAGGAGACAGACAAGCTGTCATCGCTGCACACATTGCCGAATCAATAATCTAAAGGCGTTGTCTAACAAATCCTCCGACTCCTTGTTTGTCATTATGTTTCCAAAACAATCCTTACGTGCATTTTGTGACACAGCTCATTTCAAAAATTTGGTCAGATTTAGGCTCAAAAACAGCTTGGTTAAGTTCAGTGAGACTGTAGACTTGTTAAAAGACAACAACATAGGTGGTAGGAAACAAGACGCTAACTTGAAGAGGCTTTCTTAACCAACCAATCCATCAAATTGTCACAGACACAAAACTAATTTCAGTGACTAATCAGCTCCAGGTAAACGGTATTGAAAGAAAGTAAATTGCAACTTCATTATACTTTCAAACGATGTAACGAGGATATGCTGTTGATTGACATATTTGGCAACTCACAATTACGTTGATTCTGAACATATCAATAAAGTTTTTTACTGTAACTCCTGTATTTAGCACTGTCAGACTGGTTGTTGTAGTGACAATAACAACAGGGATGAAGTTATGATAATATATATCCAACTGTTTTCTATACCAAACCCACTATGGATGTGAACCCCAGTCTTCGGTGTGAGAGGTGTGCGCTTTGTTTTCCCCGCCTCCAACATCATCACGTCCTCATGACTCCTCCTCCTTTGACAAATGTAGCCTTCATCCATTCAAAAATAAACATTGCTTCAGTAAATAATTCAGCCAGCGACCTCAATGACCTCATACTCAACGGTCTCTTGTCCCTCTTGGATGCTCCTCATGGCTCCGGTTTGTTGTCTTTACTTGACAATTCCGAAAAACAACTTCAACATGAATTATTTGCGACTTCCCTTGAAGTCTCTTTGACCTGAAGGGCAAAGGTCAGAGAAAGGTGGAGAAATTATTTTACAAAACAGCTCACGGCAAATGAACTCTTCACGTTCCTGACTGTGGTCAGAGTATCACATTTGGACGGTCTTCAAACAAATGGCTCAGAAATAAGAAATTATTGTAAGTGCGCCAATAACAACTATTGATTTAGTTTAATGTTACGGTTTTCCCTCTAACACGCACTGCACCATTAAGCGCCTGCACATCTTACCGATAGTATCTACTACACCCTTACTCATCATCCAGGCCACAGCACCTACATTTTGGAATGCTTGACCTTCACTTCTCAGGTTTGCTGATTCTTTAAATTTATTTTAAAACTTTTGGTTATTTTGGAATGAGGCTGTACATGTCTGGTTTTAACTTGTTATGGCCTGTGATGCACTTTCTGAAATATAAAATAAACTTAACTTACTTACAAATTGAATTAAAAAAGAAGTTATACAAAATGAATGAATGAATTGATTCTTAAAAGTACACATAGCAACTCTTACTCTCAGTGAATTTAAAGGGCATATAGTAACAACTTCTTTAGACTCAGACACGTTTATGTTTGATGACCTAACACATGTTCTCTGCTATGACTGGAAAGAAAAACATCAATATCAACAGTCGTTAGCAGCCTCATAAAGATGAGAGAAAACACAACTCAACTCAAGTGGTTATAGAATCTACATATGTGTCTTTATGTTTGTTGGGAGGTGTTTGTCAGCCGGAGCCTCAGACACGTTCTGACACTTTACAGAAGGTCAATGTCGGGAACGATTTCTTATTCCCACGCACAGATCTCTCCAAGAACCGACTCCGATCTGATGGAATCAGAAAGCACCTTACTGCTCTTTTCCCGCTTATTTGACACAATCATCAGATGAGCCAAATGTACAGTACAGCAACACGGTTTAAAGTGATGTAGTTTTAATAATGTATGATTGTTTTCTCTTGTATAACTCAAGATGGAAAATATCAAACAGAGAATTTCTGATGGACGCAAATAGCACATTTCTCTTATTCATAAGTAAACAAGTCGAATCCATTGATTTTCAAAGCAAACTGCTTGATTATGTCTTCAGTTTTTTAAGCATGGTTGATTTTTAAATGAGGTGAGGGAATTTGAAATACAACAGGGAGTCTTAGGCTTGTCAAGGTTGCTTGCATGTACACATATATTCGCGGGCTGTGCTTAATGTGGCAAATGGCTTTTGATGCACATTTTGATTTACATAACTTCGGAGGAGGGATGCGGTAAAGGATTCCCTCAGCACCAAAGGACATGGAAGATATTGCGGTGTATTAATGACTGCCTCCTCTCCCCAGTGAAGAATCAAACAGAAATTTCAAGCAGGACACACAGAGAGTGAGGCCGGGCAGGGAGATCTGACAGATTCCAGCATCACACACAGTCTGCCCCATTCTGAATGTGGAGATGTAATACCGTGACCTTCTTTTCCCCAGCCATGCTCTAGCTGCTCGCCTCACCCACATTCCGTGATGTCCCACTATACGTTCGCAAACAAACACACACCACGCACGACTTGTTTTTTTATCAATAAAACATTTTCTGTAATATTTGAGAATGGGCTCCTGCGAAGAGGCGGAACATGCGTCGGGTCTTTCAGGGTGAGACCGGTGGTGGTTTTCTGTCATCACGCAGTCACGTATGCAGATGCTCGGCTCGGAGCCACTCACAGGATCAATAAGGAATGTTTACATATTCACTCTCCCAGGCTCCAGCAGCACAAAGCCCCATCATTTACCCAGACTGCATTAGCACTGAGATAAGGGGCGATGCGTTTTCTTGCTTAGCCATTTGAAGCACAGGGGGGGGGGGGGGGGTGTATTTATATTGCCCCCATTAATATAAAACATAACTAATGAGGTGTGATTATCCTGTGTGCTTATTGTAATAATGATGTGTATCACACGATAATAAAGAGCCAGGTCTCTCTGGCTTGCTTTTCTGCAAATCGTGGCATTCGTAGCTCAAGTCTATTTTAATACCTGTGAGCATTCGTTACTTGCACTAAATCAACTGTAGCACAGAGGAATATCCAACAATAAAACATCTCCCAATGGAGGAAGTCCAACGTAGATTTTGCGATGCTTCATGATAATGACGGGACTTACCGATGCACCTAACATACACACAATAATCCATTATCAGCCATGAGCATCATGCAGTAAAAAATGCACGTGTAATGTATAATTAATGCCTGATCACTTAGACGGCACCTCCTCGTGTCCTGGGACTTAATATACACACAGATTTTCTTTTTCTATCACTGACTGTGTCACTATATATTTGCAGATAGATTATTTCTCCTAGGCCAGAGCCCACATTTAGTGTGGATGGGTCATCGTGGGTTATTTGACCCAGCAGTGCTCTGGTTTTAATGTGGGTCTGATTGTACAAGGATTCATTTTTGGACCTTATCTTTTCTTTTTAGGAAAATATTAGATGGGTGCCTCAGGTGATCAAATGAAACAATCTGAGCGGTTTTAGAGAAGAAGTCTTTGGTCACAGCTCGTTCACAGACATCTGAAATAAGACAAGGGGCTGCAAATAGGCTCAGGGAAATATTTCCTTCTGGAATGTACAAGCAAAATGTAGTTCTCAGTTACAGATGCTGCAGATGACATTTTGCTCACTTCTACATTAATTCTGAGTCACAGAGACGGAAACACAAGTTGTTGCAATAACTGTTCAGAAATATTATTAACTGCCGTTTGGTCCAATGCACACACAGCAATAGAAATCAGTTTTTTCTCTTCTTGTAGTGGTGGATGGATCTGCAGTGCATCTGTGAACCGAGGTCTTTTTTTTTTTTACATGGGCGACCAGTGTTAATATATATATTTTTTAATAACAACTACTTTAGCTGCGTGAAAAGCATCTACTTGTTGTTGTGCACGATGGTGGAGGTATTTTCTTGTATTTTTTTATAGCCCAGGAGGTCAGAGTGGATTGTGGTTGAACAGTATCGTACCGTTAACATGAGGCCAAAGATTTGAATCCCCGCCAGCAGTCGATGGTGCCGTGCTTTAACCCTGACTACCATCTTGCCCTAACCTCCCACAGCCGAGTGAACACTTGCCCACCCATAATGAAGCAGTTTCAGTTGCCTAAACATGAACTGCTCTCCTGCATAATGCATACAGAGTGTGTGTGAAAGTGGTAATAAAAACTACAGCATGATACTGGTGATATATTAAACAAAAACAATGACTGGGGGAGTATTACGGCCTAAAAATGAATCAAAAATGTATTTTATTAAAAGTGCCTGTGGTTCTCTTTTGGGCCATTGTGTAATTTCTTCATAACTTACAAAGGTTTTCCCTGGTGGTGAAACCGATTTTGTGAAACTGCTTTGTGTTGCTGCGCTCAGGCCGACTCGGCGTTTCTCTGCAGCCACGGACGTTTTCTCTTCCTGTCGGCCACAGTCAAGGGGTTTGATGCTTTATTCAGCGTTTCCCTGCCATTCCTTCGCGACTGATGAGGCCTCGACACCGGTCACAGCTCCGTACCCGGCCCTGCACTCCTCTGTCAACTTCAAGCGTTTCAACCTTTTCATTCTCATAATTTTTTTCTGTTTGGCTTCTTCTCCCAGCGTCTGTGACAGAACTAATTTAATGTAACTTCTTGTATTTCTGCGTACATCTTTCTTTCACTAATAATGAGATGTTTTCATGAACACTTTCAAAAAGATAAACCGTTAACAATGTTTTTCATTGTTTTTTCGGTGATTGTGTGAGACGGACTAAGTGCTATGCAGTCACACCGGGTTGCCTCACATTTATCATCATTGTCACAGTGACCTTAATAATATCTCTTTGTGGTGTGTAATGTGTGCAGCGTTGAAGAGTATGTGATTATCTGTTCAGTCGTTTACGTCACGCCGCAGAAAAGATTTCTCGTTGCAGCGGCTGAGATGTGACGCGTGTTTAATTTTCTAAATTCACAGAAATTGAATGGAAACATGTTTTGAAACATCTGTACAAAGTGGATTTAACAGATGTCCCAACTCTCCACTTCCAACGCAGCCACTCAGCGGACTGAAGAGCCAGAGCAGTGGCCATGAATAGACACTGTAGATGGACACAGGTGTAATAGATCTCCAGTTCAGATGAAAAGTGAGGCTGAACACTTTGTGCCTCTTATGAGAAATAATTTAGAATTCAGTCATTTCCTGGGCAGGAACGCTCGCTGTAGTAGTGGCCCTTGATTTTCTCCTTCACATACAACCTTTTATTGCCCTTTGGCCTATCACTCATCCCTCCCTTATTGGCTCCACATTCATTAGCTATATCTCTTTTATAGCTTCTCTTTCATCCTGCCCGGGCCATCCACTCTCTTTCAGAAACACTCCGTCCTCCAGGTTTGCTTGACACCCACGGCGAATGTCAGATAAACAACGTGGGATTTTTTGAAAGGATGTGAATGACTTCTGTTGCTGATGTTTCCAACGGGATCAACCACTTTCTCTCCTTATCTTGTCAATCAATAGAAACGCTGTGGTGCTTTTAAGGGGCCTCCCTTCCTCAGGATGCCATTTCACTGACTTGTTTTTTCTCTGTATATACGTCTGTTAGCTAAATGGTATTGTGGCATGAGCAATCGCTCACAGGGAAGCTTAACGAACATCAGGCACAGAGCGCACGCTGGAAAAAATCGTTCTATTAATTAATGGTGTAATTAAGGTTTTGTCATTGATGTGCCACTCGCTGACAGGGATGGATGGGGTACTTGGTCCTGCACCAGGCAGTCGCACATTCGATAATGAATGGCAGCTATTACCAGCACGTTTGGGTGGTGATGGGGCCACCTGCAAAGGCTTGGCTTCCCCACCTCTCCGTGCACTCTTTTGCTCCCCAAGCCCTTTATCTGCTTCCAACACTTTGGTTTCCATTCCTGACCTTATCCTTCATTTAGCATCCTCCTAATTTAACACAGTCTCTCCTCCCATTGTCCTCGTGCAGATTTACGAGACCCTGCGGCTCTAAGTGCCTAAAATGAATGTCAGGTAATTTAACCACAGAAAATCCCCCTTTTCCCTTTAATATTTTTGTTGGCAGTGATTGTCACCTTTCTACATTCTGTGCCGAATCCAATGCAGGGGAAAATGATCATGTTGTGTTAATGCACAGTCCACCTAGGTGGTCACACGTCCTGGTCAATCTGTGTCAATGCTGAAGTGTCACAGTACAAAGAGCATTTCCGTTTCTTTTTGTTTTATTCGTTTGGTAGAACTGCTAAACTTTGTTCACTTGAGTCCACCATCACTTCACCCTCTGCAGGGAACCACAGACGAACACATTATCATAAATGCAAATTTCATCCACTGACATTTGTATAAAAAATCATATAACATAGGGTAACTGAATAGAAGTGGCCTTTCTGATTGGGCAAAAGCCACATGCTTTACAGAGTTACCACGGCTACCGCGCATTATTAGGAGGCACAGGGTTCTGAGCCGTCAGTCTGCAGCCTTAAGACCAAGACAAGTTATTTTCGCCCCCTTTGATGGTGAACATGAATAGCTTGCTTCAGTTCGCTGCAGCATCTCAAAACGATGCCCAGTGCTGAGGTCGCCTGAGAAAGTATCCCAGGTGAAAATGACATATAAAGTGATGAATGAATGATGCTTTTCGCATTGCAACTGTTTTCCCTCATAACCTACTGCAGACTTCTAATCAACATCACTGGTTCAGTCTTAAATTATTAAAACCAAAAGGATGGCATGTAATATTAAAACATCTTCAGGCACTGCACAGTTGTGGGTTATGGGGATGATGGTGCAAGTGAATCTAATTCTGAGATAAGGTGATATTTTCATTTCCTATCAGGGGTGAGATTGGATGCGTCTGGAGTTATACATTCAAGGTCAGTGTCACAAAATGGCATTTCTCGTGATTTATGAGAGGGTTATTTTTATTCCCTCACAAGGAGCCACAGAAAGTCAGAAAGCTCTTCACCCCATTTTTTTTTCTTTAGTCAAAACAGATATACACAGTCACACCTCCAAGTTACGCCTGTGAGACTTTTTTTTTCTCACTCACCTGAAGCTGCATGTTTGTTCAGCGCGAAAAAATCCCGGAGCACTTGCAGGAGCCCTGCACGAACCGGAGGGGGGGGGGGGGGGGGGGGGGGGGGGTAAAGATGCAAATGTTGCACAGGAAGAACAAGGGCTAAACCTGTGCTGCGACCGCGAGCTGGAGGTGGAAAACACTGAGCCACCGTGCTGCCAAAAATGGCATCAAGTGCAAAAATAAATGAAATGGTTAAAAAGAATAAAAGAAATGAATGCAGATTTGTCTTAAAAAAATATAAAAGTGTGTCGTGCAGCACATCCTGTAGGAGAGGCTGCTGTGCTTCAATACTCTGCTGCAATAACCTTGTAAGAATTAATGGCCAATTCAATGACGGGCGTTAAAGGTTTGTCTGTAGTCGTCTTCAGGACTTTTGAGTTTTGTCACATGGAATCTGATCTGTAGAAGCAGTGGGAGTTTCATTATAGAGCCACTCACAGTTTTAATAGAGAAAAAGTTTTGAAGTGTCGTTAAATGAACATCAACAAATAAAAGCTACTTTGACGGGACAGTCTGGCATTTGGGAAAGATGTTTGTTTACTTTCTCGCTGAGAATTAAAAAGATGGATACGGCTTCTTTTCATCCATATGATAAATATGAAGCTACATCCGCGGGGCCCCGTTAGCTTAGCTTAGCATAACAAACTGGAAACGAGGAACAACAAATGTGGTTCTGTCCAAAAGTAACAAATCAGTCAAGCGGCACCTCAGAAGCTCACTAATTAACAGGTTCATACATTGTTTATTTAATCCGCGGAAAAACTGACGCCTTAAAAATGACAGCATTGATCTTCTCAGTCTTTCAAAAACATCTCATGCAACTTCCTCTGCCTTCCTTTGGTCTGTGTGTCTATCAAGCTGCCTTCTGTTGTCTTCATTATGGTGTTATTGTGGCCACATTATTCTGAAATTACCAGAAAACCTATTACGGTCCTTTGCCATGAGATGCAGGAGCAATTTGCACAGACAGACATGAGAGAGAGAGAGAGAGAGAGAGAGAGAGAGAGAGAGAGAGAGAGAGAGAGAGAGAGAGGGGGGGGGGGGGCGTCCTGTAGTAATTTAAGCTCTTATTGCCATGGTGAAGCTTTATCAGTCATAGAAATTAGTCATTTCATCTCTGTGCGATCAGCGACGTAATGGCTATTCCGTTATTGTATCAGGCACATGCACGGCGCGGTGCGGTACTCCCCCCCCCGCGTTGGTCTGGCAGGCTTCTGCATGAGATACTGCCTATTTGTCAACATACATCCCTGTTTATTATGATCAGTCAGTCAAGGTCGAAAGCCCCCCCCCCACGTTGGATAACCTGACATGTGACCTTTCCCTGCATCTTATTCTCCTCGAGTACTCAATCCTCCCCCCCGATGTAATATCAACTCACTGATACCAGCTGCACAATGGAAATTCATCATTTCAGGAAATCAATCATCCTCATATAAATTCCTTTATCATGTTGACTTGTTTCCAGATGAAATATTATAGGGAGGTGATGGAACTTTTGATTCCCTGCTCAAGGGCCTTAGCTACCCCCCCCCCTCCTTTTGAAGGTTGAACAAATTTGCTTATTTGGTTGGTTAGTTTGCTCAGCATTCACATGATGAGCTGAATCTAATTTATTAGAATGGGGCAGATGTAAACCCCCAGAAAAGTAGGGGCACAACTTTATGAGATATATTTCAAATAGTTTGCGGCGAGTGGCTTTACAAAGCGAAGTAGAAATATATATATTTAAAAAAAATTACAGTGGAGTCAAATATGGGGCCAAAGCTGTTCAAATTTCAATTACCCAGTAGGAGGGGAGAGGAGGAGAGGAACGAAGGATGTAAGTAGAATGAGAAAAGAGAAGGAAGGTGGGGGCTGTCACGGAAATGCGAGAGAAGCAATATCAGTCTGATCAGTCATCCGTCCTCCTCCCATCTCCTGATAAAGCAGGTACTGCAGGAGGTGAAACGATGTGTATCAAAACCTCATGAAGATCGATGGCATCCTTCTGCCAGCTCTGAGAGAGACAAAAGAGAATGAGTGCAGGAAATAAAGGAGGAAAAAAGAGAAAGAGAAAAGAGGGCTATCTAAATTGGTCAACACAGAAAGTGACGACAGCCGGGAGACAGAGGACATCGTGGGCTATTAAAAAGTACGAGCAGGAAGGCGGTTTTATTCCTCCGCAGCCTGTTAACACAATGTCAGGGGGGAAACGGTAAATAAGTTCCCTGGAAATGACAGAGGGCTGTAATCAGAATTCAGCAGGATCTTGAGCCAGGTGTGTTTATGTACACAGCGCTTAGGCAAACAGCCGAGCGACAGGTGATATCAGCTTTAAGAGCTTAACACGCCCACAGATGTAGAGGTCATGTCTTGGTTTCACAAACTTGGGCTGCGAGAGAGCCACCATTTCCATTTTGCACCTCGCCCTCGTGCTGCCATCGTTGAATTGCTCCTTCTGTTAGTCACAATTACATTAACATTAAGGGGAGGTCATGGCGGGCTACGGTTTAAACTGTGAACACAAAGCTGACCGCAGTCTGTATTTTCTCTAATGAAAAAGCTATAATGTAGTTCTTTTAAAGCCAGCAGTGGATTAATTAAATTACAAAATGCTATTATAAAAACAAGACGGAAACAGATGCAAATGATGTCCCAGGGAACCTTTTGAAACAAATGTAAATTAACTTATTTTTAGTGAACAGCCACATTATCCGGCAAGACGGGAATCATAAGTAAGAACAAAGAAAACATGTTTAATCCAACATGCTCGAACATCATGTGCATGTGTGCGTTCTCGCTATTTATAGATCTCAGCTGACTTTCATCATATAGCCATCATTTTGATTTTAAATATGCATATGAAGACAGAGAGTGGTTATTTCTTTGCTCTTGAAAGCTAAGTAACAATTCAATATTCCACAGGGGGAAAAAAAAGACAGGAGCGCATCACTTGTTTTATCTGCGCGGATCCAAAAGTGTATTGTTCTGCAAACTGAGTAAACATGAGCAAAAGTGAGAAACCAAACAGAAAATACCAGATATTTGAGGTCTGATTATTAAAGTAAGATGCAAAAATAGTTAGAAATGTCATTTTGGCTTTTGCTCATATTCGTTTTCACACAGCTTTTGGTCGCAGATTAACATAAATGACTTAATTACTTACACTGTGGTGCTGCTGCCCTTTATCAAATTAAGAAATCATGGCATGCCTCTCGCAGAAAAAAGAACAGATGAAATTAATATGGGCCGAGTTCTATTTAGCTGCCTTGAGTCCTCGTATCTCTGTCACACTGGGGTGAATTTCTGGGACATTTGAGCCACCATTAATGTTAATAACACCTGTGACAAGTCCAAAAGTGTCTGAGGTGGACAAAACAAGGGCCTGTGTTTGTTGAGTGTGTTTCTGCTTCTCGTTTGCACAGTGAAACTGTCCTCAGCGGTAAGCGGACCATCACGTTTACATAAAAATGGGTCTGCACACTTTGGAGAATGTCTGACGTACAGTGCTGCATTATAAACACCGGGGCATACTTAAAATGAAAAATCCTTCTCACTTCATTTGCATCAAGAGGCAGTTAGTTTCTATAGCGATGCTCCTCTTCGCTGTGAGCTTTGTGCTCAGCCGAAGATTCTGTGACTGATCACGCCTTTCGGAGTACGCGTTGCTTCGCGAGTCTGTTAAGTAAATACCTGCAATTTGCATAAGGAAAGGTCATAAAAATCCTACGGTAACAGCAGTAAACAAGGCTTCATTTCACTCTATCCAATTATTTAGTTGTCAAGACTTATCTCAAACATTTGAAAATGACGAAAGCGAAATGCATTTCCTTACGATTCGGGAACCAACACAATCTCTGTTGGACTTAAGCACAACTATGACTAATGTTCGATTTTTGGCACAGAGCTAGTGTTTGTATGCATGGTCGGAGATACACACAGTTTAAAGAGGCGTTTATGTATTTACAGGATGTCCCGGATAAGCTACGTGAAGTGAACGCACAACCACCATCACCTCCTCTCACCCATGGAGGGACCAGCATCTAATGACAATAGTCAAATACAGATTATTTACTTTTTGCTCGGCTGTTTTGCAGCAAATGTCATGCGCCTGCTCCCTTGTGGGCGGGGCAGCAGCAGGAGGGGAGGAGCTTGTTAACAGCCCATGAATCACACACACACAGAGCTGGATACAAACCAAAGGCAGAATAAAGAGGCTGCACAGCTGTATCAGGAACGCTCACATTTGATGCAGTGAATGTCTCCATCAAGGTCTCACATTCACTCTGCAAACTTTTAGTCGTCAAACAAGAATTTGCAAATGTGTGAAAAACCCATTTTTCAAACTTGTGAAAATCTTCGTGCGCCACATGGATTTACAGAACGGAGAAACCGTTGTTAATTCTTTTGGTAAATTCCCTGAAAAAAACACGTCCTGTTATTTTGGCAGTGTCCTCCCACAGAATAAGGTTGGAAAAATTCTAATGTGTGTGTTTTAAGTACAAGGGACTTTTGTTGTCTGAGCGATGACTGGAGGGGCGCCAGAATTGGGTCGGCCCACTCTCCACGTAGCCAGCCACCAGAGATGTGAACACTGTTCTTTTGCTCATTTCCCTCTGCCAATAAATGAGCTGCAATATACAATGACTACCTTTTATAGTTGCTGACTTTTTATTTTCGCGGTCGAATCCTGTGATCCAACAAACAGTGTTAATTGTCTTTGCTCTAACTCTGCATGCACGGCTGACTGCCGACGATAAAAGTGGACAGAGAAATGCTGCACATTAGAGGTTTATAGGGTTGAGTTTTCAGAGGCCCTCACCCATAACCATTATGTGTTAGAAAACAACTCCTTCCCCCCCGAGGATTGGGCCGTGAGCATGTTTATGACTGAGAGAACCAAAAATCTGCAGAAACAATCACATGTGGTTTTATGGCTCAACATCATCGGACAAAATAAAAATAAAAACACAAAATCTAAATAACAACGGCAAACTAGGATCGACACAATATATTGTATTACTGATTTCCTGATAGGAGCCGTGTTCTTAAGTCAGTTTATTTTATGGGTAATGAATAATTTTCCAGAACATTTACCTTTAGAAACATATACTACAAAATAATGACAGTAGTTAATGTGCTGTGAAGGATTAAATAATGATACATTTTTTGGGGGTAATAATCAAATCAATTAATCAAATTTGATTTGTAAAGCCCACATTCACAAATCACAATTTGTCTCGTAGGGCTCAACAAGGTGCGACATCCTCTGCTCTTAACCCTCAACTAGAGTTTCTATTTATTTTCTTTCCTGTAAAAGGGTTTTTTGGTAGTTTTTCCTCAGAGAGAGCCACGTGTGAGGAATCCCTCTCCCAGGACGGACAGAAGTGCAATAGATGCCTCATGTAGCTGAACACACATAAAAAATACAATATATATACGACAATGATTATAAGAAACAGTTTTAACATATAATGGAGAAGTGTGTCAAAGTATTTACACAAATAGAGATGAAGGGAGCAGCAATGACAATTGAAATGCAGGAGTTATTGAGTATATGAGTGGCCATATTGTATATCAAGCAGCCGCCACCACGATCACGATCCACAATCCACCAATAGTGCTAAACTTTGTCACATACTCACCGTCCACACAGACAGTGAGACCTATAGTTTCAGTTGCAGTTCTGCCATTCGATGCATTACTCTCTCTCTCATGCTATAGCTTGTCTTTCACTCTTTAGTCTGTGTACCTGTCACTCAGCATCTGTTGTGCCTGCATGTACACCCCCGCTTCAGCCATAAGTTGCATAAAATACAGTTGGAGATCCTGCAGAGAAAGTGAAACTAAATTCCTGGATGTTCCCATTTGTTTGGATCCAAACCAAAATTGTGCACATCCGCACAACACATATGATTGCTCACAGTATCAAGGTAATGATGCCATTTCACCACATGATTTGAGATCAGAATTAAACGACTAATATATCGATACAATGTGTAATGATTCAAGACCAGACACACAGCAAACTTCCACAAACTCCTTACATCACATTACAATACAACCATGATAAACTAACCCTCACTGCCACGGCTTCAGGTGCCTGTTATCATCAACTAAATTAATCAACCCATTATGAGCTCAACTTGGATAATAGCCATGATATTGCTGCCCACTAGGCATATTAGACACAGCAGCGTGTGAACATTGTGGTTAAAAAAGAGGTATGACCTTAACTGTGGCTCAAAAATCATCTTCAAAACCAAACTGTGTTATTAGAGAATCTTTACACCCTGAAACGATAGAGACTCTAAATGTGTAGTAATGATCTAATAGAGGAGACTTGAATATCTCATGGCCTCTCTTGAAATATGAAGTAATAACTCGCCCTGGGCTAAGTGATCGGAGTTCAGTGGTGAACTGGGACAATGCACACTCTCTGCATTATTATCATGTTGCACAGGAAGTTTGTCATCACTGCACAGCCAGGTTGGTATTATGTGATGTAAATTTGAATTTGAATGAAAAAGAATGCTCCTGGGAGGGAGTAAGTTTGCCTGGGCAGGTTGCCCAGGTAAGGCCTATGTATTGGAAACACGGATCTGGCATCCACGAGCTGTTTGGGCAGTTTCCAAGGCACCTCGCAAACTTGCTTTTCACGCCTTCCCTCAGCTGCTGCGAGGGTTCCATCCAAGTCCTGTACAAACACAACTAGAGAGAGCTGGGGCTGTAATGGTGTAAAACGACTGACGCACGGTTTCTTTATTGGTCGTTCCACCAAAACTGTCCTTACCTAGAGAGTTAACACACCTCTATAGTAGTTCTTATAAAAGGTGGAGTAGGGAACATTTTAAACCTTACTTTTTGTCATATTTGCTAAAGCAATCACGACGGTTATACATGTGGCAGATGATCCTGCTCCACCGACAACTTGCAATGCAACGCTCCCCTCTCTAAACCCCCAATCAGAGCTGAGAGATGTGTCAATAACTGCTAGATCCCATTCTTACTAAAACTTTACTACATATAATCAACGATATGAAAAAGGATGATATAGTTTTATATACCTATCTATACTGTCACATTACTGGTCACTACTGTACAACAGCCACAATGATAGAGAAGAGTGGAGAAGAGTTTTGTGGCATCATTTCTGCAAAATGTTCACTGAACTCATGGATGTTGAATGAATTGTAAGTGGCTTTGGATAAAAGCGTCAGCTAAATGACATGTAATGTAATGTAATATCGAATATTTCATTTGTTTTCCATTAGATCCTCTCTTAGCAACTAAAGCATGATTAATTAGGCAACTCAATCCCCACTGTTAAACGGAATACCCATTATTACTTCTGTTACATTAGTGTTCTTTATATATTTCCATCCAGTTGATTCAGCCCATGTAATATGGGTGTGAGAGGATACTCGGAGAGACTATGGTTTAGTTGTGGTAGTAGTATTACAGTTCTATTCTCTATGGTAGGCTACAGTTGCTGTTGTAGAGGTTTGATACCATGGATGAAACTATGTGCATGATTATTAACCCCCAGAATAGGTGTGTGGAAAAATATGGTTTCTACTACTAAAATTGAGCAATTAACAAATAGTACATTTGTTTGATAGTTTCTCATTTGAGTCTTTCACCCCAACCACCTCCATGCAACCTGTGGGTCTGAGAACATAGTATTTTATGGACTGTAATATTACCAATGGGCATCATCCATGCAGCCATTATTTTCCTCCAGAAGACTTTAGGCTAAACTATTAAGACGTATTTAACAACTTTAGGAGACAGGATTTTTTTTTTTTTCTCTGGGAGAGAAATCCGATTCTCTGTTAAACGTTTTTATGGTTTCCTACAAAAGTAAAATCATGGTTATTGGTTTAATTCTGATGATTATTTATTGCAACACATAATAAAAAAAAACAATACCAAATTGAAAGAATCCTCTTCTACATTCCGTCAGCACAAATAAATCCACCTCTGCGCGTGTACGGCTGGATATCTCTGCAGCCTTAAACCTGTTGTGTACCAGGGAGATGAGAAGAGGGGATGTTTGTCTGCTCAATATTGCAGAAGACCAGTCAGCCACAACCCAGCTCAGTGTGCAAACACTGCTGTAATAAGAAATTTGTATCTAAGTATACCTCTCCCTCTTCCGACTACAGTGTAATTTCATGGTGTGTCGTGTTTATTCTCTCAAGATGTTTGACCCCTCATAGAACAATTCAAATTTAATTTGCGGGAGAAAGATCCAAAACACAACAGATGTCGAGTCGCAGAGTTAAGCCTTCCATACATGGAAAATCACTGTGGGGGCACGGGGTGTGATTTCTTGGAATAGCAGTTTATTTATAAGAGGATTTGTGCTGATGCCCACATAAACACAAACAATCGAAAGGCTATTATCCCATCACAAACCTTAGTACAATAATACGTTTTTAATTACATTATTTTGTCCTCTGGGTTCATACCCCATTTAATGGAAATTCATATGAACGACATGGCTTTACAATAGAAGAACATATGTTGTACTGTCATTATACCAGAATGAGACATGAACTCCAGCTAAAAGAAACAAAACTAATAGTTCAGAAACCGTGGTGGGCGGCAGTGGCAGTTGTTCTCTAAGTTTTATAATGAGTGATGTGTGAGATATAAAAGTCCACATGGAGCACGGAACAACAAACAATGCACTGACCCTTGGGCTTCTTACTCCCAATAATACCAGGACCCATTGTGCTGGGTTACTCTGCTTTATATTTCGTTAAAACCAACACGGTGTAACAATAAAATCAACCTACAGTCAACAGAAAAGGATGGGACCGCTGCATTAAACCTAAATCTAAGAGTGTTGATGCAGCATCTGTGACATCTTATACCTGTTGTTCAGAGAGATGAGAGGGGCCCTGGGGGGGATGTTTGGCTGCTCAATATTCCCGGCAATCAGGGTTATCTGACCTCTCCATGCTGTATAGCAGCTGTTATTAACATATACTAGGTGATTACATTGTGATTGGACAGTGCAAAAACACATAAAATCCAGATTGAAATACTTCCAGGGGGCATTAAAAAGCTGATTACCTCTGGAACTTCTGGAATTCCATTATGATACGATCTAATACAGGAAACAGCCTTAAAAATGACCATAGGTTTGAAGCAACACTTGACCCAGGCAGACAAAAAGCAACACGATGAGAGGCTTTAGCAAAGGGTTGTGTTAAGGAGGATACTCCTGCATATGCCAAGTCTTAATCTTATCAGATTCTCTTGCAAGATTTTTTGCTACTCCACAAATTTAATAATTAACATCATCATGAAATTAATCTGAGGCTATTTCAATATTTGATTAATTGAGAGGAAAAAAAACAAATCTGATCTCATCTGTGGAGATTTGTTGCTTTTCTTTGCTATGTAGGCGACACACTAGTACAGTGCCCGTTCTTGTCTTGTTTGGAATGGGCTGTCGATGCTGGTTGCTTTCTTTCTGAAACTGTAAAAGTGAGCTGCAGTAATTGAGCCTCCATTGTCGTCAATGTGCTGTTGCTGTGATCGACAATGTCACTTGATGAGCGCTGGTGGCCTGTTTATTCAAAGTTTATCAAATTTAACATATTAAACGTCTAAATTGCACAAAATTTGACACTGCACTTCCTTGGGCCCTTAACAATACACATGCCAAGTAAAATGAACGGTCCTCAAGATATGCAAGTCATAGACAGACAGAGATTTTTTTGAATCAGTAGATAGATGTATCATCGTGGAATTTGGAAATGCAACAAAACAAAGGATTTGACTCTATTATAGTCGGATTTCTTTTCCCACAGTTTCCTGACATTTTACAGACAAAACAATGAAATGAGAAAATAGCCAGATTAGATGATAATGAGAATTATTTTCAGTTGCAGCCCGACCGAGCTGGCTTCTTCCAGGTTCTGTGACTCCTTCCTCTGTTTCATGTGCATGGTAATAAGTGGGATGAACTCTCGGCAAACTGCGAGGAGAAAACACTGAGGCTGAGAGCAGTGTCATGTGTCACGTTTACACCATCCTGTAGTTCCCACCTCTGGCAGAGTCCCTACATTTCCACACAATTAAAGGCATCTACTGAACTCTCATTCCACTTTATCCAGAAGAAGATGGCCTATATTCTCATTACACTGTCACACTAATATGGGTCTCACAGAAAATAAAGCTTCTGTGGAACAACATATTTCGTGAGCCGCTCCTTGAGAATATCTTCAGCTGTCACATCTGCCTTCTGATCTCGAGTAGGAAATTGCTGAATAGACTTGGGGTAAATGGGACTGGCAAAAATGTAAATTATATCCACCAATTATCCACTCTTTTTTTTTTTTTTTTACCAAGTACGTTACCACATTAAAAACCCAAATATACTGCAGCTTGAGATGTGCTATGTAGAGCACAGGGCTGACGTTGCATTATCGCTATGTCAGGAACTTTTTCAAGAGAAACATCAGCTACCTCTACAGAGGTTCTGTGAATCAAGGAAGCAAGCATTATTTACAATAATTGACTATCCGACGAGTGGGACTGCTAGACAGCCCGACAGAGCTCAGCAATCAGCTCTCTATCAAGGTGAGTGAATAGTTTTAACAGTTCTGTCAGGAATGCTTGTGTCACATATTGTGGATCATTTAGCTGTGACAAAGCTGGCAGCAGAGACACAAACAGGAAGTGAACCGCGTCCGTGCTGCAATGCTCCAATCATGATCAGGATTGCTCAGTAGACAGGTCTTCATTGTACCTGTTTGCACTCGGCTTGATGGGTTTCTCACCTGTTCCCCTGCAGTTGCTGCTTGCCTCAATATTTCCTGCTCAGTGTGTGTAACAGATGGGGGATAAACAGTTAAAGGAGACTTTAAATTCCTGAAGCTGGCAGCGGCCTTGATGTTTGGCTCGGGCTTCTGCAGGAAAAAAAAAGGTTGTGTCGCAAGTAATAATGTCAAATACACATTTTGAATTTCTTTTGTCCAACGAGAACACATATTTGACAATATTTGTGCATTTTGCTAAATTGCACTTTTAGTGTGGTACAAGCTAAATTGGTGAAAGCCAAGTGGTCCAAGGCTTTTCTGTTGTGAGATGTGTTCAATACCAGCTGATAATTAGGCTTCTTTTTTAGCCACACCACTAGTAATTCAATTAAATTCCAAACAACTTTATTCGTCCCCGGAGGGCAATTCTAAGTAAGGTTCAGTCTGTCAGCTGGTTGGTTGATCCACATGTTAACAGCTGTTGGATGGATTCCTGGTTCCAAGAGAATGAATCGTAATGATGGTGCCAGTCCCTTAGTTTTCATGCAGCATCTCCCATATGACAAACATTTCACTCGGCCTACACTTGTTTGACACATCTGACATTTTAGTTTGGTACAGTTTTGACATTCATGGTTCCCAGATGATATTGCATTCATTGATTTTTCATCCAGCACTGCTGTGAATGATTGTCACAGTATACTTTATATTTAGTGCTAATTAGAGCCGTTTACCCACAGAAACGTTGTGTAAAATATATGTATACAAATTCTCGGTTAGAGGCACTGGTAAAAATGAACTTAACGTAGGCAGACCGAGGAGAACTAAAGTATGTTTTTATATTTTTTTTAGTTTTTTTTTTAAACACAAATCAGCTTGTATGAAGCAATTAAGGATGTGTTTAATTGTGAGAGTCTATGACACAACCTTTGACCCATTCACAGCTGCTCAAATAACTGTCGCCCCTGTCAGCGAAGTAGCTACTCCATCAAAATGAATCACATAAAGACAAAATCAGCCAGTGGTGAATGCAGTGGCTTAGCTGCTTGTAAAAAGCACAGAAATGTATGTTTGCTTCTGATAGCCACAAGCTAGCACATCACAGCATATCGTCGAGGAGGAAACACATTGTTGACAGATTATTTACCAAGAACCCAACTCAACCACCAAAACTGGAGGGCAAGGAGGCCATTACCCATTTCATGTGAGAGACTGTGAATGTAGCATCTGTGTATAATCATGTGCAACGGATCAGGGTTGCGGGTCGTATATCAACGGGTCTGGGAGATAATTGTGGGTAATGGGTCGGAGCTTTGCGGGTGTGGATGGTTGCGGTTTAGCAAAGATTTACTTGTGCAGGATGCTAATTACCAAACAGTAGCATGCTAACACTCTGAGATGGTAGATGTGGTAAACAGTTCACATGCTAAGCAGCAGCATGTTATCATCGCCACCGAGATCATCTTAGCATGCCCACATTAGCATTTAGCTAATGAGTGGTTAGCCTGGTTGTGCCCTCAGTCTTATTCACCAGTGCACAGAATTAGCCACACACGGTAGAAAGTGGAGCAAACTGGGGTTTCTACCAATTAAACCTACAGTGCACAGTCATCACCGATACAATTATGTAAAGGATCTTTAAATGAGTGGGATGGAAACTATTCATTCACTCTGAGCGCGACTTGATACAACAGCGAAGAGAAAAAGTGCACATCCACTCTTTGCTCCAAACTCTGCTTTGCTTCATCACTTTTAATTGACAGTGCACATTTATTCTGCTACACGACTTCATTAAAGAGTCACTGTCATGGCATTATTACATCACATGCCGCATCCATTCGTACTAAGCGAGAGACGCCTATTTGGGCCAAACTGAAATATGAACATATTGATTCCCGCTGCCACAAATCAGCAGACGCCTGTACATGAAGAATACCATGCATCTTGACTAACCTTCAAAATTGTATTGCTGAGCTTCTCGATTATGACACAACAAGGTACAGCTTATGACGCACACTTCTTCAAACTACGTGCATGAAAAGTGGTCGTTGTTAAAGTGGTCGGGGGACTTGGCTGTATGAACCACGCAATGGGGGATGTCATTACGTGCTATATAAAATGCTGCCTCGCTCCAGAGTTGTAATTCTGAGCCAAACCATTGCTCCATATATTTTAATTTCTACTATGATGTGAGGTCCATATTTTTCGAATGGAACATTTTGTGGTTAGTAGTTCACAAGTTATTCCTCTGCTGTGCAAATTGAAAAAAAAGAAAGGGGGATAAGGGGATAAGGAAGTGGTTCATATAACAATAACTGCTACATATCAATTGGGGTCAGAGGGACGGAAGACATAGTGATCGTTACACATCACACGTGTTCATCCTATTTCAAAGTCATAAAGCAATAATATCACTGGAGGTTTTCATACAGCTGCTGCACCATAAATCAGACTTTTATGACGCCATGGCTCAGTTTTTGTTGATACTGTAATAGAGGTTATTCTTTGTAAGTTGGCGTTCCAGCATTGAGGTCATAGTTAGTGATGGTGTTCTATTGGACTGCATTGTTAAAATGTATGTTTTCATCTGCATTTGTTTGTCTGTTAGTTAGCAGCATTACACAAAATCTGTTGGACGGATTACTACGAAATTATAGTGAATTTTCACTTTCTTTAGCTTCAGTAATGAATATATCTAGAAAAGAAAATAGCATATTTAGAGTAGTGATATCTCTGAGTGCGTACAATCTGCGTTTGCGGGGGTATGTGCTCTCCTGAGTGCTATTGTAGTATTCAGAAGAGTTTCTGATATTTTGCCTCCCTCATGTATGTAAATGAGACAAAAAAACACTCTGTTTAATGTTTCATTGAATTAAAACCAAAAGCTGAACAGCTGTATGTTATGAGGTAATATATAAATATATTAAAAGTCGGGAGGTTGCAAAAAAAAATAAAAATAAACATGGGGTCAACATTAAGAAAAGGGAACACAGTGTGTAGCACTCGTCCGAGCACACAACATCTGAGCAAACCTAAAAGATACTGGCACAACAGATTTGTTGATCTGACCACATTTACACCAATGTTTCAAACACATGACGGAAAATAAAATCCACAAAGTTCACATCCTGGCCCAAAAATGTTTCCAGTCTTCTGTTTTCTGATAAGTTGAGCTGATTTCCTACGATGTTTTTTAAGTTATCCTCCTAAATACTTAAATTCTAAGCTTTGACGGCCAAAATAAAACAAATGAATAATTCAGATTCTTTTAAATCCTGTAGGGTTACAACAGAGTTAACTGTGATTAAAGAAGATAATGTGTTGACAGATAAGGCTCTGTTTGGATTTGGTCCCTCTGCTTAATTTTTAACCATGGTTGTTTATGCCTGGAAACTCATAAAGAAATGCAGGTTGTTGAAATATTGCTGCGGACTGGAAGGAAACCAACTGACTGCCATGTAGCTGAGGGAATGTGCTGTTTAATTCACTGCTGAACGGCTTTATCATGGGTGTTTTAAGGGGAGAACACACGTCATTAGTCAACAGTTGTGGTTGCACTTCCACGACGTTGGTGTGTGCAAACCATAGGTCGCAACAGACAATGTGATCATCGGTTAGTGGGGGGGGGGAGGGAGAGGGAACTCATTAGGAAACGATTACAGTCACATACTCCTCTGAATCCCCACAGAGTCGTCTCACTGGTTGTCCCAGGTTGCAGAATCAAAACCTGGTAAGGCAGAAAGTGAAATGCATCGCTCTGCACCTGTGATTCCTCCTCCAGACGTCTCCACCAGCTGCAGCCTGGCTGCAGGTAACAGTGACATTTAAGTATTTATAATGGATAAATCAGCAAATGGTTTTCAGGCAGAGGTACCTTGTTTAGCCCGTTGCCACCGCGACCCAGACATGGATGAGAGGAGGAGGATGGACGGGTGGATGGTTGTGATATTCAAGGCAAGGCCATTTTATTTATAAAGCCCCACTCACATGTTCAAACCTAATGTGGTAACTGAAAATAGCTTTTAGGTTTCCTCCCACCTGCAAACACGTGATTTTCCATCTAAGCTGCTGGAGATGTTTATACACAACGGACGGAAGTGTGTAAAGTTCACGGTATGTGAGAGAAGTAAATTAGTAGATAAAGCCGACATCAAGATGAACCTAGAAGACTCTGTTCTATGTTTTTGTCGATAAAAATCTATGATACAAAATGTAATTTTAGGGTTGCCCATAATAACATACCAGTCTCTCGTGAGATTTGCAAGATATGACAACCACAGTGTAAATACTGTGTGTGTGTGTGTGTGTGTGTGTGAATGACACCTCAGAGAGCTGCAGCAATGTATGAAAAGAATAAGAATCAGCCTTTAAAGTGGTCGGCCATGTGCCGCTGTTTGCTCCATTCACTATGCAAACACATCACACCACACTGAGCGAATGACAACAACACATGACACTATTTTCTCAGCTGAATCTACGATTTTCCTAAATGCAGTAATGAGAGGGGAGAGTGTCATTCTCCACATTCTGCATCTTGATCTGCTAAACATAAATTGTATGTTGTCATCTGATAATACCTTACCACTCCGGGCGATGATTAGAATGTTAAAAGCCTGCGTTGCCTGTAAAAATGATGTGTAGAGTCACACTGGCATTTTCTCAACAAAGGTAAATTACTGGTGTGTGTCTGCATGCGGAAAGACACTGAAACAAAGAAAAAAAGAAAAATTCCTGCAAATCAAAACCAAATTATGCAGCAAGGTGAATTAATCTCGGATCATTTAGGATTTCCGTTGATTAATTTTGTCATTCGTAACGTTGTAATTAATTTACCACAATATCAAATGTCTCATCTAACTCAAGGCTAAATCACGCTGCCACTACTATTCAAGGAATAGGATAGAATAGAAGAGCACCTTTTACCTCGCTTGAATAATGAGCGTGGATGAGCTGTGGTTGTGTGATAGGAGTTGCTCGATCTTTTCTGTTTCAGTTTTCAGACACGGTAGAGCAGGAGGCAGGACGTGTATAAACTCCACCCGGAGAGTGAAGTGGTTTTGTTTGCAGCACGAGCTCTCGAACCTCGAAAGCAGCTTTAGTATTTTTCTGCCAACCTGGATGCATGAGGTCTTTCAGATGAATATTAAAATACCCAGTTTTAATTGCAACTTGAGGGGTATTTACAATGTAGAAATTGGTAAATATGATGTGAGTGCAGTGTTATGAACATGGAGACTCAGTCAATTAGCCTATGTTGAAGAGACACTTTTTCATTTTCATTTTTTCCTTTCTCTGCGTCTTTCCACCCGTTCTCCATAAGCAGCATCATCAACATCAATTACAGGACAAATCTATGACACCTAATTGTGAGGTAATGAGTCCCTCTCTGTTGTTTACTGATGATTAAAACTGATAAGTGGGTGTATTTTAAGTGTCGCTGCAGCAGTGACTTCACACCTACAGGCTGACTTCAGCATTTGATTGTGTAATTTATTGTTTTCATGCTGAGCCCAGTCCTTTGTTTATTGTAATTCTATTTCTCTCTGTATTTTGCTGAATGCGCTTAACAAAATGTGGTAGACGACTTAGTTCATCATACTTCTAACAATAGTTTTTCCCTCTTTCAAAAGATTATGATTTGATGTATAGAGTTGACAAATACTACATGTTACATGCTACTTACACTTTGCCTAAATACACAGGCTTCAGACGTTTGCAGCTAAATAAAAGGTAAGAAAACCAGACTAGTATTATGCATATACAGTGTCTAGCATCTCAGTTATGGCTTTATAAAGTACAAGATGTTTTAATACCTTAAGATGTAGAATAATCAAATTTTATATCCGGTGATTACTGAGCAGTATGAATAAATATACAGTATGCACATGTATTAATGGAACCCCATAAAGGAAAACCTCTCATATTCTGATTGTAAAGCAGAAAACCCTAAAAAATGTAATTTTTTTTTTTTTTTACTTTGATTTGCCGGCTCAGTAAATAGTATTATCTTTGGCACAAGCACATTTTTTTGGCAGGATTCTTTTCCTTCCTGATTTTGTGCACTGAAGCCCGATCGCGCTGACTCAATCCATTGTTGTGTGAAAATGATCAGAAAACTGTTTAACACCAGGCACAGTCGCAGGCTCCGATGTCTCATATCTAAATCTACGTTACGTTTCTGTGCAGAACAGAGTCGGGAGAGAAGCCCAGCAACTGTGCAAGTGACTAATTAGCCACATCATCTTAGTAAATGCGAAGCTGCTTGGCTAATGCATGACAAAAATTGCCGTGTAGAAGTTTGACCTTCAGAATGACACATTGGAGTCTCTGTATATATGTAGGCATTTTCTTGCCATCTTCCCTCTTGTCAAAAGCTGACTTCACTGGCAGAGTCATAATTACCCCTAGAAATAAATGAGTTCAATATAGATTGAAGTCACAGGTTTGTTTTTAAAGATATGAACATTTGGGTGTGTATGAGTACATGCTGTTATACCTTTTGCACTTGAGAAGGATTTGGCTCAACTTTCTCCCCCTGATTTGCAGGAGTTTTGGATCCAGGATCCATTTCAGCCACTACACAGCCCTGTCAGTACAGTGGCTGAAATGGATCGTCTTCCTCTGTTCTTTCACACCAGTGAGAAAAGTGAATGGGAGCAAATGTTTGACCTTTTTCGGTGCAGTCTGGAAAGTGATATGTGATTCAAATGTGTCAGGGAGAAGAAAAAGGGTGAGGAGAGACAGCGAAGCGAAGGCAGAGAGCAAATTACAGTCAGGTGGAAAATATGGAGACAGAAGACTTGTCTTATGAGGGATATATCTTGCGCTTTTGAAATCTTAAAACCCGGGATATCTTCTTTGATCAAACATCGTGTCAATCAGTGGACAAAAGATTAGTATGAATGCCATTACACTTCTCAAATGTCAACTGTCAGGCAGTAAAGGGAGCTGGGCGCATCTAACGGGGGTTTACGATCATTTGAAAAGCTCAGCACCAACCACCAGTTGTCTTTTTGGATTCCATATGGAGAATCCCAAAATTACCTCGGGCAAGCGTTTACATTTTATTTTTATAAACCCACAGCTGTAACATTTCTGTCCCCAAACAAATCAAAGTACCTTGTCGCTCCCTTGGTAAGAGATGTGGCATCAGTTCCTTGAGGGAATTCAAAGTCAGAATCCACTGAAATCCCTTTCAAACAAACTGGGGAAACTCATTTCCGATCCAAATTTTCACTCCTGCGTATCTAAACTTTTGAGTTGGAGATGCCTGATTAGAAGCTCTGATTAGTATTCAGGGTCCACAGCATGTGTGAGGCCAATTACCCACTGGGTCATTACCACTCTCCAGAGAAGTCGCACGGTTTTAAGGGAAAAGGCCAAATTTTCATCAGCGGTTGCGGCGGCTCTTTGTTGGTATTGACAGGGAGCAAATGAAACCAGTGCACTTAGCGTGACGTTGCGTGAGGCGTTGTAGGTGGGTGATGACGGAAAATGGTGGAAACAACGGGAAAAGTTTTGGACATGAGTGAAGCTGTTCTTGCTGATTTTGTTGTTGCCATTTATATCGAGTGCTAACACTCGCTGGGCTGGCAGGTGGTAGTCAGCTGATGGCAGGAGGGAGGGAAGCAGTGTTAAGAATATGTTTTCATTCCCGAAATTTTAAGAAAGAAGGCGTACATCACTTTGCATTAATACATCTAAGGAGGTTATGTTCTCGTGTATGTCTGTTTATCTGTCATTTAGTAGGTTTGTGCAATAATTACCACAACACTTGGTGGAAGGATGCATTGTGGGTCAGGAGAGAACCCATTCAATTTTGGTGGGGGATTCAGGAATTATTTTTTTTCCACTTTCACATTGCGAGATAGGGCATTTTGCAAAATTTTTCGCTGATTTCTGAGAGAATAATTCATGGATCTTGATGAAAAAATATCAGGGATGTTCAGGGGATTGATATTTATGAGTGTGTGGAGCAGATCCTAATAAAAATCCAGATCTATAGTGAATTTAAATGTGATTGCAGACATCTAAACAGCTCTCTGGCTTTAATATGGCTTCCGCTGTATGAATGTTTCTCTCACTTAAGAGTTTTTCCTCACCTGTACTACTGAGGGCTCTCACAGAGAATAACCCCAATTATGTCGGAAGCGTAACTCGTGCATCAAGAGACGCCAACTTTTTTTAAAGATTGAATTTCAGAAACTCGTTTTCTTTCTCCTGAACAAAATATGGCATTTTTTCAAAGAACTCCATCACAGCTGTAAACACTATCTTTGATGACAATATCCTCAGAGCGAGGAGAACTATTTTCTCACCAGGAATTAAAACATCACGTTCCAGCAACTTCAATATTCTCTCCGAGATGCTTTTGAAAGGTGACAGCGTTTCCACAACACCAAGCGACAACACAGCAAATCATTTCTTTATACAGACGTAAAAACCTACACGATAAAAATGTCACGTGTTGATTACTATAAAAGGGAATAATGACCAACTCCACCTTAACGCTGTGCCACACTGGCTCCAGCATTCAGCCATGTTTGCCCCCCCCCCCCCCCCCCGGCTGAGTAACTACACTAAAAGTTGTGACACAGACAGTTTAAGTTCTCCGGCACCGGCTTCTCGGACCTTGCTCAAGTTAGAAAATACATAAATTACCCGTTTGACCTTGTACTTTAATGGACATGAAAGATAAATATATTTGTTCCTTGTATTATTCATGAAGCCAATTCAACAGCACGAACAAGTCAATAAGTCAGCGTGAGAATCAAACCAAGGTGAGGAGCGTGATTGACTGCGGCTGGTATATGGGGAATCATAAAGCCTTAGGTTTGGACACTTCCCTGAGGCTCTCTCTTCGACGGGAGATATAGTCGGAAGTACACCACGAAACGTAGAGCATATATTAGCATACTACATTATTCATCACTTGTCAGTAATTTGACTGGCAGAAACATTAGCTGCATCCAGGTCAAAACAGACTAAATAAGGAGCTAACAAACCGGTTAGATGGCGTAAATTTGGAATTAGGAGAGGAGCAGTTGCTGCATTTGTGGGTTTTTGCCCCTTGTGGCATTTGAGACAAGGTCACACGACACATCTTCAGAGCAGATACCAATAATAACAAAAATAATGCTAATTCGAGCCTGAGTTATACATTGTGTCCGATAATAAAAAAAACTTCTGTAATGAGTCCAATTTATAGTTATTTAAGGCTTAAGGTTAAACTGTGGGTTATCAAGCCGCAATTTTGTTGTTGTGAGGGTTTGATAACATGTTAGAAATAATTGCTAAATTAAAAATATATATATATTGCACGATATTTCGGTATCTAACCTTTACTCTCTAATGTCAGTATCCACCTCCACAATGGTGCAATAAATGAGATTTTACAACATACATTACACTAAACAACCATTTCCATCTTTAGAGGTTTGACAGATATGGTGACACATTTATTTAAAGTGCACTTTCTGTCCAGCACTTCCAATCACAGCACAGTTGTCCCTGTACTGACCTGCACGAAGGCCTCTGAGACCTGGCCACGACCAAATCAAACCATAATTCTTGCTTTGCAGAAAAACCCCTGACACACACTAACACACTCGTGTCCTCACAGTGAGCGAGTAAAAGTAAGTCATGAGCTCCTAATAACTGCAGCCGGCCAGCGGAGCAGGAAAATGTTCCGCCGCTGCCACTGTACAGAGTTATGTTGTCACTTTATCCTCCACATCAACGTGTCAGACTTTAAACTGAAGTGACAGATCGCTGCTCTCTCTCTCAGCAGAGGACACTGACGGCTGGATCCATGGGGCACAGGGGTCAGGCCACCAGGTTGGCCTGTGCTAATGGACTGCTGACCAGGCAAAAAGCCCAGCCTCCCAGGAGACATCTGCCACCTACTTCTCACCCCAACGGTGTCGCCCACATGTCCTCTGCATCACCGTCATCACCATTTGCATCGCTCTCGCCGCCGAGTCACTTTCCTTCTCACTGAGTCGCTCATTGTGCTGTTTATTCTGCGACCGCTTCTCACGAGCAGTTGCTGTACAGCCTGAATCTTCTGACTGAGACATGTGGAGCCAGAGGTGAGGAAGATGAGGGCCACAGCAAAGAGCCAGGCATTTGTGAAGGTCCACCTCAAGATGGCAGTGTTCACCATGAGCTGCCCGTGAGCTCAGCAGCTCCTCTCCCTCCCTCCTTCAGCAGCTGCAGCACAGACAGAGCTGGGGATGAAATTGAGGGTTATCTACAGCATTGAAATTAAGTAATGATTGGATGGCAGTGTAAATGACGGCTGGATCTGTGGCTCTGATTCCCCATTTTATTAAAGCTGCTGTTTTTCTCGTTACCTCTTGTCACTCCTGACTTGCCATTTTGTTTTGGTGGGGGGTCTAACTCCGTGTCGCAGGGATCAGCCTCCTCTTGTTGCTCTGAACCTTGTCAAATAAAGCTCGTGTGCAGGCTATTTTCCAAAGTCACATCACAGCCTCTTCAGATCATCACAGCTCTGGTGCGAGGCAGTAAACTTTAACACACACAAAAAGAGAGAGACGCAGTTCCCCCCCCCCCCCCCCCCCCCCCATTACGCACCACACGCTGCTGCTGCACGGCTTTGATGGCTGGGATAACTGTCAAGGTTATTTCTCATAGGGACACATACAGGTTTCCACGTGTGGCGGACGGAGCGAGAATGTGCCAACAACGGCTTCTCTGTGCGGTGCGCAATTATCACGCACTGAACAAACAAGGCTCGTGTTGTATTATGCGCGTGTTTATTCTTGGACAAAATGAGTTTGCTGTGCGTCTTTTTCCATCAAATGCGCCTCAGGGCTTTTTTGTGTGTCCACCCCAATTAGCGCAGCCTACCTGACGACAGCCTAACAGGTTGGCTCTTTGCTTTCTGACGCGTCCCTGCAAAGCCGGATCATTCTCACTGTAAAAAAGCTAGAGGACAGCGACTCCTCTCTTTTTCTTTTTCTTTTTCATTATGATCATCAGCACTCGCAGCTTCATCACCATCATCATCATCGTCACCCCCCCACCCCCCTCCATCCTCTCCACCCAGCCTCGGGGTTTTTTTTTTTTTGGTTAAAGCGTCTCTGCAGCCTGCAGCATCTTCGCAGAGCATCTCACCGCGGACTGCACCCCCCCCCCCCGCACCCCCGCATTAAGTGACGTGACTGCGGCCCAATCGCGGTGCCTGCTCGGCGCGTCGACGCCACTGAGAGAGAGGGGCGGCGTCCAATGACGAGGGTCGGCCGGGCAGCAGAGGAGGAGAGAGGAGAGAGGTGGGGAGGACGTCTGCGTGGTCTACTTCACCAGCCCTCCTATGGGTTTACAGAGAGTTAGTGCAAGATATTCTGCTCCGGGAGTGTGAGCGCAAGGATAAACGGCGCACAGACGCTGCGCATCGGTGCCACACTGAGCCACCTTTATTTTCCATCCAAAGCTCCGAGCGGGATCCACTCTGAGATTTCACACCTCTTCTTCTTCCTCTTCTTTTTCTTCTTTTTTTTTTGAGGGGGGGTGGGGGGTGTCATTTTGCGTAAATGCCTTCATGATCTTTTTTTTAACCTTGTGCCTGCGTCGGCCGATGGGAGCTGTGTGAACTTGAGACATGACGGGACGCGAGTGTCTCCGCTTGCCTTCACCTCGTCGGCGCCTTCACCTTAACAGGTAGCCCGGGAGGGAGAGGACAGGACAGAAGAAGAAGAAGAAGAAGAAGACGAAAACCAAACCGGGACGTGTAACGGGAGATGTGCATTGATTTTTCGGGACTCGCTCCTAATGGAAGACACCGCAAACCACTGACCACCTGGCTGCTGTCTGCCGGAGAGCTTGGTCACCGCAATCACCGCAGGTCGCACAATTAGATCCCGTCCATTCCTGAAGTTCAATGGGGGGAAAGGAACTGCGACATATGAAGCCTCTGATTTACCCCAGTTTGTGCGACCAGCCGGTTTTTACCTGAAAACCTGCTCTTGAGTCTGATTACTCGTCTCTCTCGCCTGGACCCAGATCTGACTGAGAAGGATATCTTTACCAGAATAAGCTCGCAGGCGCACAGGATGAGAAGACTATGAGCTGACTCACTCCAGTTTTTTCGCCTGAGCTGGAACGGATTTGGGTATGTAAGATAAGAATAGGTTCTCAAATCACACACAAAAATGTACAAATCTGACTGAGCTCATTTTGTAGGCTTCATTCATTCACTCATTCATGTACTCATCCGTTTAGGACCCGACACGCACAGACCAGCATCTTTAAATTTGGCAATTTAAGTGTAAAATGAATAAGACTGTGCAATGTGCTGTGAAGTTTTGTGGCCACGGGCTTTTCGAAGCGCTGGGAATTCTTAGTGACCATAAAATGTGGAGGAATTAGAAATGGGGGCGAAAAGACATGAAGGGCTGCTGCAATGTTTTTTTTGTTTGTTGAATTTCTCTTTAAGGGATTGTTGATTCAGGCCTATGTCCAGATTTAATAGTACATTATAAAAAAAATAGTGTTGACCTAACACCTAATTATGAGCAGTGGGGTTTTTTTGTTAGTCAAATTGAATTACTGTGCATAGTGTGGTTATTTCACTGAAGAGAAACTCCTGTCGTGTATTCGTAGGTTTGTCTGTGGAGGATTCCTGTCGTCACGTCCAAGGAGTCACTGCCTGTAACGTCGGTTGCATAGAAAGAAACTCCCGAGCTGTGCAGCCTGGAAGCACATTTACACTGTCATGGATCTAAAAGACTATTACCTGTTGGGCACCCTACTCGCCTGCATATGGCTCGATCCTTCGATTGCCCAAGAGCTGATCTACCCCATCAGAGAGGAGTTGCAGGAAAATGTCCTCATTGGAAACATACCAAAGGACCTAAACATATCCCATACAAATGCTGCCACTGGAACAAGTGCTAATCTGGTCTACCGGCTCGTCTCCAAAGCGGGAGATAACCCTCTGGTCCGCGTTCTGAGCAGCACTGGCGAGATTTTCACAACATCAAACCGAATCGACAGGGAGAAGTTGTGTCCCGGTCCCTCGTTTGAGGACAGCGAGTGCTCCTTTGAAATTGAAGTGGTCATCCTGCCTAATGATTATTTCAGGCTGATTAAGATCAAAATAGTCGTCAAAGACACAAATGATAATGCCCCCATGTTCCCGTCCCCTGTGATCAACATCTCTATCCCCGAGAACACGCTCATTAACAGCCGCTTTGCTATTCCCTCTGCCACTGACCCAGACACTGGCCCCAACAGTGTCCACAAATATGAGCTGATCAACGGGCAAAGTGCCTTCGGCTTAGACATAGTGGAAACGCCTGAGGGGGAGAAGTGGCCCCAGCTCATTGTGCAGCAGAATCTGGACAGAGAGCAGAAGGATACATACGTAATGAAGATCAAGGTGGAGGATGGTGGCAGTCCGCAGAAATCCAGCACTGCCATTCTACAAGTTACAGTAACAGATGTCAATGATAACAGACCGGTGTTTAAAGAGAACCAGATAGAGGTGCACATACCGGAGAACTCCCCCATTGGCACGTCTGTGGTGCAGCTCCTGGCCACAGATGCAGACGTGGGGGCAAATGCAGAGATACGTTATGTATTTGGGACTCAGGTGTCTCCTGCTACAAAAAGACTCTTTGCACTGAACACAACATCTGGCCTAATTACAGTGCAGAGACCCCTGGACAGAGAAGAAACAGCTATCCACAAGCTCTCTGTTTTAGCCAGTGATGGCAGCTCCAGTCCTGCCAGAGCTACTGTCACCATAAATGTGACTGATGTTAATGACAATCCGCCTAATATAGACCTGAGGTACATAATCAGTCCCATTAATGGCACTGTTTTCCTGTCGGAGAAGGATCCCATCAATACTAAGATAGCACTCATCACGGTGTCAGACAAAGACACCGACATCAACGGCAAGGTCATTTGTTTCATCGAGAAGGATGTGCCCTTCCATCTCAAAGCCGTGTACGACAACCAGTATCTGCTGGAGACATCCGCGCTGCTCGACTACGAAGGGACCAAGGAATACAACTTTAAAATTGTAGCGTCAGACTCTGGGAAACCGAGCCTGAATCAGACTGCCTTGGTTAGAGTGAGGCTGGAGGATGAGAATGACAACCCACCTATTTTCACTCAGCCAGTCATTGAGCTGGCTGTTATGGAGAACAACAAACGTGACCTGTTCCTCACTACTCTCAGCGCCACGGACGAGGACAGCGGGAAAAACGCAGAGATTGTTTATCAGCTGGGACCGAACGCATCGTTCTTCGACCTCGACCGCAAAACAGGGGTGCTGACTGCGTCCCGGGTTTTTGACCGGGAGGATCAGGATAGGTTTCTCTTCACCATAACGGCAAGAGATAACGGGACCCCCCCTCTCCAAACGCAGGCAGCTGTTATTGTAACTGTGCTGGATGAAAACGATAACAACCCCAAGTTCACACATAACCACTTTCAGTTTTTTGTGTCGGAGAATCTACCTAAATACAGCACTGTGGGGGTGATAACTGTGACGGATTCAGACGCTGGAGAAAACGCTGCTGTCTCTCTCTCCATCCTGAATGACAATGAGAACTTTATACTGGATCCTTACTCCGGGGTGATAAAATCCAATGTGTCATTCGATAGGGAGCAACAGAGCTCCTACACTTTTGATGTCAGGGCTGTGGACAGTGGCAGGCCCCCTTGCTCCTCAGCTGCCAAGGTGACCATCAATGTCATTGACGTGAACGACAACACCCCCATCGTCATCTACCCCCCCTCCAACACATCTTTCAAGCTCGTTCCGCTCTCCTCGATCCCGGGATCTGTGGTCGCAGAAGTGTTCGCTGTAGATGGTGATACCGGAATGAACGCAGAACTCAAATACACGATTGTGAGTGGAAACAACAAGGGTCTGTTCAGAATCGACCCCGTCACAGGGAATATTACTCTGGAGGAGAAACCGGCAGTGACTGACATAGGCTTACACAGATTAGTTGTCAATATCAGTGACCTGGGATATCCTAAATCTCTCCATACTCTGGTGCTGGTATTTCTGTATGTCAATGACACTGTGGGCAACTCAACTCTCATATATGACCTCATCCGACGCACCATGGAGACCCCAATAGACCGAAACATAGGGGAGAGCAGTGAAACTTATCAAAGTGGTGACTATTTAACCATCATGATAGCCTTTGTTACCGGCGCCTTTGTGGTGATCATTGTCATCTTTGTCACTGTGCTGCTGCGCTGTCGCCACGCGTCGAGGTTTAAAGCGGCACAGAGAAAAAAGCAGGGAGCCGAGTGGATGTCGCCCAACACGGAGAACAAGCAGAACAAGAAGAAAAAGCGCAAGAAAAGGAAATCCCCCAAAAGTTCCCTGCTCAACTTTGTCACCATTGAGGGGAACAAACCTGACGACCCTGCCCACGAGCCGATCAACGGAACCATCAGCTTGCCAACCGAGCTGGAGGAGCAAGGGATAGGACGCTTTGATTGGAATGCCACACCCACCACAACCTTCAAACCCAGCAGCCCCGACCTGGCCCGGCACTACAAGTCCGCCTCGCCACAATCGGCCTTCCACCTCAAGGCTGACACGCCGGTGTCGGTGAAGAAGCATCACGTGATTCAGGAGCTCCCATTGGATAACACATTTGTCGGGGGCTGTGACACCCTTTCCAAGAGGTCCTCCACGAGCTCCGACCACTTCAGTGCCTCAGAGTGCAGCTCCCAAGGAGGGTTCAAGACGAAGGGCCCCATGCACACCAGACAGCAGGTAAAAGAGCACTTTTACTGGTCTATAAGTACTGCCTATAACTGCCCTGTTCCACAGTGCTAAAGTGCCAGTCTAGATTAGAGACTCGCTCTAAGTTACTGTGAAGCAACTGAAAAAAGTACAGGAGACATATTGCTTCAGCAAGTTCCACTGTTTCTCAAATTTTAAATAAAAAAAGAGGAGGAGTTACTTGAACCACTGCTAAGTAAAGGAGATGATTATGGACTCAACAATCACATGCATAATTTGGGGGGGGGGGGGAATAATTATAGACTGATGTTTTTGTCATTCATATATATTTAATTCATATTTAACAAAATGCAAGTTGGTGAGTGATTGCCTTGCCTTACTTTGTCTATTCAGCAACCAGGTTAGAGCACTGGTTAAAGTGTACCACCATAACATTAAGTGTGACTCAATGTTCTCTGTGAAAGAAACATTTTTTTCTTGCCTATCTACTCAGATCACTGTTTTCATCATGGTTAACGCTGCGCACATTCTCCCAGAAAAAACTAAAAAACAAAAAAAAAATCCAAAAAACGAACAGAATAGCTTTTCACCTCTCTCCTCATAAATCTCCTGAGTGTATTCATGTTTTATTTTAAATTTTATGTTTCCTCGTTTTTTGTGGTGTGACTTGTAACAATCACAAAAAAGAGACCTTGTAACCTTTTCAACACCTGCAGCAATAATAACAGTCGATAATTAGTCCGCCGTGGTGGTGTTGTGAATGTCACAGTAGGCTTTGCTACATCATCTGGGCTCGAATTAAATGCCTCCTCTCAAAGCACACGAGCGAACTGAGTGAAGCTTGTCTGCAACTTGATACACATCCAATTCAAAAAGGATTAGCCAATAATGAGCCTCAAATTTCAACATAATCCATGCAGATTTTTTTTTTTCTTATCAAAGCCTTATTAATTTTGCTGCTAATAAAGCACCGCTACACAACACACAGCTCCGATCTAATGGGACACATGTGGACAAATTCCGGGGAGCAGCAGAGAAGATGGGGGAGCGAGAGAAAGAGAGCAGAGGGAGAAAAGGGGGCAGAGTTAGAGCGCCGTCAGTGGGTCAGGCTTGATGGGTGGTGGTACTGAACCTTTAGGTGGCAGTGTTGCGCTGCATGGCACCGCCTGGCATGACGCCAACCTGCAGTGGACTTAGAAATGCAAGGGACGAGAAGAAAGGAGTGAAAACCTTTTGTTGGTCTTCTTAGTGAAAACGCTCTCGCCTAACGATGCGGAGGCTGCACAGGGAAGAGTGAGAATGGCAGTTAGAGATTTGAGTGATAAGATCTATCCGGAAGGGAGAGTGGAATTACAGGGGTGACACCGTGCGACTCCTATCAATGCATACCTCCGGGTCACTGCATCTGGGGTTGGATTTAATGTGTTTCTGTGTGAGAGGCAGCAGTCAAAAGAGGCATTCACTCTGCCGCTATTTGTGTGTGTGTGTGTGCGTGTGTGTGAGGGAGAGAGGGGTGGGGGGGTGGGGGTGAGGCATTGAAATGGGTGATGGTGGTGACCGAGGGGATTCAACCCCAGAGGAGGACGCATGAGATATGACACCGTACTGTAAGCACAACGTCATTGATTTGCTCAGTCATCCCACAATTCCAGCACGAGATTTATTGGAATCAATAATTCTGACGAATGATTCAAAGAAGCACACAAACAGAGGCGACTTGTTCTATATAGTGCCATTGATGACCTAAATGATGCACTGCTGCAGATACTCTCGTTCAACACGTGGTCGTCTGAAATGTTTTTTCTGTGTACTTGTCTATAGCATACATGTAAATCTTACCGTATAAACGCCGGGGGTTGAAACTGACCTCAAGTTGTGCCTCAGTCTAATTCTACCACACGAAGCACTTCAGCTGAGTCTTGCCAATCTTGCCATCTTCATTCAATACTGTCATCGCGACGTGAAAATCCGATCTTGCAATTCGTACCATGAAACTCCTGAAGGTCATTATCAAACTGTATGATATTTGTATAGTAATGAAACTATATCCTTCACAGTAGCAATACCTTTGAACTACTCAAATAAATATGCACTAATTTATCTTGACTGCACACAAGGGTATACTTCCTTATCTCGCTTTTCAAAAAAGTAATTTATCTAACCACTCTTAGCTAATTGTCTTTGGACATTTTTAATGAAGACTCTCCAGGCATATTTGGTTTTGGTTATTAGTAATAACTCATTCCAAAAAACAACTTACATAGAAATCACAGCTCATGTTGGAGGCTAAGTGGCAGTTATAGATTGTGGGGAAATCAATAACTCCGTGGACATGATTAACTGGCTAACGCAGGGTATGTTATCAGTGTCATTTCGACTTCCATATTTAGATTTTTCTTGTACAGTGCGACTGTTTGTGTTGACATGTGCATGTCGTCTCCATTTCATGACCATTGACAAGTAGATGCCCATCCAGTGTATCCCATTCTTTTTTTTTATATATTCTCCTGGCATATTGAGTAAAAAAAACAGAGAGGATAATAAAAAATCAAAAAAGAAAAAAGCCAAAAATACCAATTACCTTTGAGTGAATCTTTATACAGACAGTATATCCAAAAGGTAATATCATCGGATTATCATATCATATTCCCTGCAGAGTAGAAGGGCTTTGGCAAAAAAGATAAGAACTCCAATATTAACAGGCTCCTTATATACACATAGATCAAAAAGTCAATATCATTTAGTTTATTCTTCATTTCTAAAATGTGCTTTTATGGACTATATTGAAATTGCAGCCAGTGAGATGCTGAATCGTTTCGCTTTTTAAAGCGTCAACAACAGACTCTGATACGATCAGGAGATTTGCCACTTGCATTGTTGCCTCATGAGCAACAAACCAATATCAATCACACAGTGTTGCCCAGAAGTTGACATGAAATAAGCAAATGAGAGAGGACATTAAAAAAAACAATGGTGTGCAAAGCTCAGTCGAAACCGTTCAAAATTGACCCGCTCCGTAGAAATCGAAAAACCATTTTCTCAAGAGTCACATCTCTGCAGCATCAGCAGCGATCGATGAATAAGAAAACTGAAAGGAAATTGATAAACAAGGGAGCAGAACGGAAGGAGGTGAAGAACAACAGCAGTGGATGAAGGTTGTCAGTGTTGTCTTCTTCTCAGAGGACTCGGTGAAAACGAAACGCAGCAGTAGACATAACGGTGTCATCACAGACAAACACCGACTGGAATCATGACAGCTTTTATAGAGACCCCAAACTTTGCTGATAGCAATAGGAGCAATCCTTCCCTTTGCTTTCTTTGCTTTTTTTCCCCTCCACTTATTATTTAGCCTCCAGGGACCTACATTAGTGTAAACAACACTGAGGGGAAAAAAAGCATGAAAACACTGTCCTAGTTTCACAATGCAACACAAGCATCTAAGAAACCAAGTATAATCCTCGCCGTTTCACCGTCACTCTTCCTTCTTCCTTTCGGTCGTCTTTGACATAGATGTTGTTGACTCACATAACATGAGCCCATGAGTGGCTGTGCATTAACCGTATCCTGTGCACGGCGTCCCAGGGCTCATGGTATGGACATATTGACATTCTTTTACTGAGGGCAGTCGTGAAACATCGTGCAATTGCTGTCCACATTTTAGGTTCTGACTCTTTTCTGAATGTGAAAACGAGGCTGTTCATTTTCTGTTGCACACAATGTGTAGAGATTAATATGTATATTCTTGCAGATGCACGAGATGCGACTTCTTTCCCCCTCGCTTTGTTATGGTAATCGACATTATATGTCATGGAGCACAATTCTGGGCTTTCAGTTGTGTAACCATGTGGTCTGAGCACCTCATGTGTGAAAAAAAAAAAAGGCGTAATTGCTGTGGGTTATTAGTTATTTTCTTGCCTGGCAGGAAAGATGCGAGCGGTGAAAGGAGCCGTGTACGTGCAGTTCATTTATCCCACACTGCTCTGATGTGCTCCTCCACAGCACAAATCATGCATTAGCTCCAGGGACAGAGTATAACAGCTCCCTTTTGTGCAGCTTCACTATAGATGCAGCACATATAGAACAACTGACAACAGGTTGACTTAATCAAAATAATTCTGGAGATGTTTTTTCTTTAAATTGCATTTTATCTTCCCCTCTTGACGTGACCGCCGCAGTAAAGTTGCAGTAGATGTAGTATTACAGTTTAAAGTGAACGAATGCGGGAAAGACCTTTGAGGAGGAACGTGCTCCTGGAGATGTCTTGTCAGTACATTTAATGAATGGACATTCTATGCAAACGGGAGTTTGTACAGACCATTGTAATTATGGAGCCTTGGGGGTGTCGTCCTTCTTGTGCAGGTTCATTTGCCACATTAATAAGGGGATTAGTAGTATGTACGGGGGCTGATGGCAGCAGGAGAAGTTTGAGAAGATTAATGAACTATGACAATGTTGCACCTGAGGGGAAAAGTCTGTTGCAATATCTTCTGGGTTGTGCTGACACAGAGTTTGGCGCTATGAAAGAGGAAGATGGAGAGAGGCCAGTGATTGTTGCCGACTGTGATCATACATCCTTTTCCTCAGCTGTCCTGTCACTTCTTAGCGAGACGGCGCCTGTGATCTCTTACACTGTACACGTCGATGATGCTCTCCTCTGAAGATGTTCCAGCGGATTTAAATTTCTCTCGAAAAATACGGACACACCGTCTTGTAAAATCTCGCTGTATCTCATCCACGTGAAAGGAACTGGATAAATAACCATAAAGACACTAATTAACCAAGTCTTTGAGCAAATTCTGTGTTGTCTTCAATTGGGTCTGCTGCCAACACCAGTTTAATAATGAAGCAAACTGCAGGTAGATGCAAGGAGAACGAACCTGACTACTGCATACTCTTAGTGAGTAAAATGTAGCAGATCCTAAAAACAAACGCAGCCATGGGGAGATAGTAAGCCAATAAGTCTGTGAGTGAAGTTTCTATCAAAGCTTTAAATCATCAGTGGAGGATTTGCTGGCTCTTTACTGCAGAGAACATTGTATTTCTTTAAAAAACTTGTCATGTCCTCTATGTCTAGGCGGGTAAAAGGAAATGAAATGGATTGCGGGCTATACTAAGGTAGTGGTTGTGAGTACTACCAGAGTAGATTATTGCCCCAAGGGGGTTCCAGTTTTGTCTGCACAAAACAACAAAGTAAATCAAAGCCCCGTGGTGGTACACTGGCTGAACTGTGGAGTTCATTTATATGTTTTCCTCTGTCGAGAAAAAAATGAAGTGCTACTGATTTTTAATATCTTTATATTTATTTATTTATCTAAAGCCTTTTTCTTTTCTACGTTGTTGTCTGCAAACACACAGACGAAGGCAAATTACCAGGAATAACATTTGAATTTTTTTTTTTGTGAGCATTTTAAATCATTTCCATTTCCTGTCTTAACCATTTTTGAGTTGAGATTACTCGTCATTCTACTGTTTTAACATGTGCAATTTTGATAATGACAAATGTCATTTATCAAAAGGCCGTGTGCGTGTGTGTGTGCGTGCATGTGCGCACGTTAGTGATTTTCTTTTAGCTTCCTTGATTTGTTGTTTGTCCGTCACTTTTGGCTGGCAACCAATTCATTTCAAATTTATCATCCATTTCTGCAATTTCTCAAAGCAAATTGATTGATGAACAATCTTCAGGGGGTTTGCTTTGTGAAATTAATGTTTTGCATGCACAAAAAAACCCCACCAAAGTCATTGTGGCTTTTGTGGAACTGTCATTACTTAATTCATCTCCATGTTTTCACTAATCCACAAAACACATTTCCCATTTTTCGAAGGCAATCAATCAAGTTGACATACTGGCTCCATATTTATTCCAACACGGCACGACGATGGAAAAAAGAACTGACGACAAAATGCAGCTTAAAAACACTTGAGGTGACAACATCGCTTCTGGATTCTCTCAAATTTGCCTCAAATATAAAGAGTAGAGGGTGGAAGAAAATGTTTCTTGACTGCTTGCTTGTCTACAAAAAAACAAATATGATATATACAAAAAAAAGAAAAAAGATGAAGTTATGATGCTACTTCATTGTTTGAATGCCCCCTCCTCACCCCGACTCCCAACAACCCATCTCCCCTCTCCACTCCTCACTCGGCCCCTTCCACCCTCTCCCCTTGTCCCCCCCTTGCCCTTGCCCCCGTCCCGTCTCCAGCCCACTCCTCTCACCCATGTTTTATTGGGGTTAGTGCCGCTACATGCAATGTTAAATCACCGAGGGTGTGATCTGCTTTGTGTTCTGATCATTTGTGACAGATGAGGGTGCTTTGTGTTCAGCACGTAGTCCCACTTTCTTTCCTGCTAACCGTCCACTCCCCCCCCTTTATCATTAGAGCGAAATGTGTGTGTGTGTGTGTGTGTGAAAGACGGGCAAAGTGGCGCTGTATGTCCTGACATGACAACCCCAGAGGGAGACGAGTCCTTGTCATTGGGTTGTTGTGTCAAGTGACACACGGGCAGCCGCTCTGTCACTAGCGTGTGCCAGTGTCTAAACTAATAGTTGTGATAATGGCATTGCCAGCCAAAACCGCCCTCCAGCAAAGAGCCGCACTTGACTTGAAATGTGACTGCCATTGACTGCTCTGCCACTGGGCCCCATAGCTCACAGAGACTCTGTAACCCTCATCGATGTAAATCTTTCTTGTATATATGCGATGTTTCATGTAAATTGAACTCCTGGTAATCTTGCCTAATGTGCTGTGTTAAACAATAATGAACTTGTTTTTCATTCTTTTTTATTTATTTGCCCCCCCCCCCCCCTGCTTTTCTCCTTCTCTTTTTTTTTTTTTTTTTTCATTGCTGGGTATACATAAATTACATCTGAAATAAACTCTGCCAATTATTTCGTACAATGCAACTCCTATTCTGTCTTTAAAAGCTTTATTTGAACAGTGCTATTCTACCTTTATAATTTCATAATAAATGTTTCAAAGAGACGGTTTCTTTCCTGTTTTTAATTTGTCTGTTTGTTCTCTTGTTGTGATGTTGTGATGTAGTTGTAATGTATGAACTGGAATATGCCGCTATGTGTGAAAACCAGCTCTAATCAGCATTTGTCCGTAAACAAGTGCTTCGGCGTACTATAACGCCAGGTTGTGTGTTTGTTAAGAATCAAAAAGAATGTCTGGTTTGACTGAATCCATTATTCGGAATGAGGCCCTCAGAGTCACTGATGCACGGCTGGTGTAATAATGCGCTCACAGAGACAGTGAAATTTCATTTTAAAGTTAATTTTAAAGAGGTACATCTTTTGGTATGGGGAGATTTTTCTTTTTACTTTCCCTCTTAAAAGACTCACACATGTCGTCCTCGCGTCTGCACGTGCAGCTCGGAGGCAGAATGTTGAGTTTATAACCTAACTGACCTAAAACACACGAGAGTCAATGGGATCAAGTCAGCAGCTGCTCGCAAACATCTGTTGTGGACATTGAGTCTCTTAAAGCACAACTCACATCCACATGTTGTCATTGACAGATTTACTGTCTGTGATGTTTGTTTTTCTCTGTGCTGGTGGTGAATCTTTAATATGTATAGTAAGATATAGGAAGAAACAAAAAGAGCCACAGTTTTTGTTTCATTAAAAACTGGATACTTCAATTCAGCTGTCTGAGGGAGCCATTCATGTTGGTGTCTTCCAAAGTCTTTTAAATAGGAAACGCCACCATCTCTCATTGGAGTAAGATGTGATGTCTTCCCCATCAGTAAAAACACAGGAAGAATCGTTACAGCCACAAAGTAGAAGCACTCAATAGTTTGCATACCTCTGCCAAAAGTCCCCTTCAATTCAACCGAGCTGCACCAGATTTCACACACTCATGGATATCAGCCCCTTCAAATCCTCCTCTGATTTTCTCCATCAAGATCGATGAATTAAAAACTGAAAATACTGAAAAGTGCAATGTGGAAGAAAGTGATGTTGCTTAAACAGACAATGTAACCTCCTCAGCGGAGATAATAACTCTTTCAACACAAAATAGTTTAAGGATTAGTTTTCACAATTACCACAATAAACTGGTATATTCTTACTACATGTGGTTAATTGTCAGACATAATGTCAAAAACATTTTTTTCAACTAAATGTCTACCACACCCAGACTTCACTTGATGGTAGAATCTTAAAACTGTGTCCTTGACTGCACATTTCCTTGTGTATGTTCACTTTTGCACGATTGAGATTGAATTCTGATTGGTTGAAGCTTGCATTACTCAGCAACTCTCAATTTACACGTCTGCAAGAATTCATTCAGAGCCAAACAGCAAAAACCTGCATCGTAAAATCCCAGTGTTAATCTTGTTTGCACAGGAATAGCAAAAGTGAAATCATCACCTTCGTCATCATCTTCACCATTATCATCTTCACCATCATAACAAACAATAACACTGTCAACATGTACTGTACATCGCGGGTATGTATGAAGATAGTGAGAGAACGAAACACCGCTGTTAACACCGTTTCTTTTCCCCTTTTGCAAGAGCTGACTTTTTTTGTAGTGGCACTCTCAGTTTTGTTAATCTCCAGCCACCTTCCATTTTTTAAGAAGCATAGACGTGTCACCTCTTAACCATTTTTTTTGCAGAAAGAGCGGAGGGAAGAGTGTGGATTTCAAAGTGCCACACCAACACATCTATGGAAAGTAGACCTAACTCAGCTTAATCTGTCCACTCCGTTTGAAAGCCAGAAGCGGAGCTTAGTCTGCATTTGAGTGAGGATGAGGAGGGGGCAAAAAAAAGAGAGATAGATAAATAAATAAATAAATAAATCCAGGCTTTAAAGTTTGACCTCATCTATACGGTCACTTTCAAAAAGCTGTGTGCACTTACTGACTGGAATTTGAAACCTGACTTCTGACCTAAAGTATAATCATATTTCCTCTTTTCCAAAAAAAACGATGGGAAAGCCGTTGCTAGTATGCATCCGTGAATATTTGATCAGGTTGTGCCGTCAGCGTCCTCCAACCTCATGGGGCCAGATTTACAAATTTAGTGTTGGGACGGTAAGACTGTAAGATACCTGTGGATCTGTGGAAATGCTGTGCTATCACTGTGTTTGGTGCTTTTACTGTGGCAGCTTTGCTTTTCCCCCTGCTCTTGAGTATATTTGCAGACAATGTTAGAAATGGTCTCCGATGTGACCTCCACATGCACAGTGTGGTTAGTGAATATGAACAGTCGTTCCCTTTTTTCTTTTTGCAAAGCATTTCTTCAATTAACACGCCGGTGGCACGAATGTAAGTCGCACGTTTTGCCAATGAGAGAGCAATTAGTAGATAGCAGACAAGACAAAAGTCTTTTCTCACAAAGAGATTGAAACTGAAACCCCACAAGCGACCAGATGAATTGAATTCCGTGTAGATGTTTCACAGGAAGCCTGTGTAGGCACAGCGATGGGCACGCAACCATCTTTGTAGCACATTGATAACCCCCTGTGTTCACATTGTTCTGTTGTACAACTTTGTCATCGAGGAAATTGAGAGCACATGACAGAACATGACATCCACTCCCACGATTATCCACACAGGGGATGATGTCATGTCACATGTCCTTTTTTACCTTGTTTGGAGAGAAACCAGACCGACCCTGTCCTTGGTCTCCCACCCCGACTCAAAGCAGCCCTTGTTTCATTATGCATGGCCATTACCCACTGGTCTGTATAATAAGCCAATAAGCGTGATTGATCGATGACTCATAGGTGGTCAAACACATGATTCACTTTAAGCATTCAGATCTTTAACTTAAGTAAAAGTAGCAACGCAACAAGGTAAAAATACTCCTCCGTAAATGAAGCCCATCATTCAAAATGTTACTTAAGTAAAAGCACATTATTAAAAACAGCATTAGTATGCAGGAAAGGCTGTTGTAGGAATATGATTTATATTTGATCATTATTATGGATGCACTGATGTGTAATTTTTTACTGTTGTACCTGGTTGAGCTGAAGCTGAATTTAACCACATAATATACTGTTGGTCCCGTTTAATCTTCAGCGATGCATCATCAATCTAATAATTCGGCCAATCTCGTACATCTTGAGAACCGTTCATCTTTTTCGGCGATACGTCCAATATTAATAAACAGGCGACCAGCGCTTTGTAGCAGCTGCGGCCGGGACACATCAATGCCAGTGACCTTGTTGATCACAGCAACGAGCTGGTGCCGCGTACCAAGCTGAGCTTCATCCAACCTTGAATAAACAGGTGAACGGCTCTTTGTGCAGCAGCTTCAGGATTCTGTGGACTGAGTCCTGCAGCTGGTCTTTACTTGCTGCAGTTCATTTATTGCAGGTCACTCTTACAGTTCCAGGAGGAAAGCTGCAACCAGCCCATTCCAGTCAGGCATTATTAAATCAGTCGAAGTTTAAGAATAAAGTAGCATAAACAGTAGTCGAGTGAATGTACAGTACTGTTATGGAGACAGTATGTAGGATGCAGCTATATTTATCTGTGCTGGAAATAAAAATCTGTAGCTGCATACATTTACAGTTGTTATTGAATTGCTGCTCAGACACTGCGGAGACCTTTAATGTGTTGAAAAGATTAAGGCCCCAAATTGAAAAAAAAGTTGTGTTGATTGGTCACTGTCAGAAACAAAGGTCCCTGTAAAGTGCACAGTAGGAACAGCATTTCTATAAATATCAGTGTGGGTGTTTGCCAAGTGGCGTGTGCAGCTTTTCTGATGATGTGCACAGAGTTAAGAGGTTAAAGCCGAGATTGGGAGCAGCCTTATAATCATCTGTAATGGTTTTAAGTCACTGTTATTGAAATTATAATGTCCTTACATTGTGTTTAAAGCAGTACTACCATTACGGAATGGAGGCAATGTTCTGTATGAGGATGTCTTAAATACCGTGTACCGTGCTGTTTTCACAGAGTCAGATCAGACCCCTGTTATAAAACACAAAGTAGGAGAATGACGAGAAAAAGTCAGGATAAAACACATTCAATTCTTCTTGGTGATTTCATGTCTTCTGTTCCAGGTGAGTTATGATGCACATTTTAGAGATGAATCCAGGAAACAACAGGAGATACTGAATCTCTAATGTGATGTTTCTGTTACGGCAAATAATTGACTCAATTTAGTTTTTACCGAGCATGTTTACATATGCGTTTATTCCCATATTTTCCATATGCTTTTTGAGCGCTTCCTGGGAGCTGCACTAAATTACTCATCTTCCTGACACCACTGCACTAAATTAAAAACAGCAGCAGCCACACACTTGAAGAGGAGCCCAGGAGTTTCAGCTTTGTTTTTATTTATTTATTTCTACCATTTCTTCTGCTGATGCACACGCTGTCACATTTCCCTCTAATGACAGCGTGGTCTAGTTCCACTGACATTTTCCTCTTGTGTAATCTCTCCCCAACCATTATCTAGTCACTCATATTTTTCCCTTTTGGGGGTGGAAATAAAGAAAGGTGAGTGCATTCCTCAGATTTAATCCCCAAATGGGTTTGAGTCAAGTCAAAGAGAAGAAACTATTTTCATTTCCTCCCATAACAGCCCAGAATCCTCCAGGACGGCAGTGGAATACAGAGCGCTGTTGCAGGGAGAGGGGGGGGGGGGGGGGGGGGGGCATCCACTTTAATGTATGGATAAGATTCCTTTATTGAGGGGAAGGTGCAGTGGTCACACTGCAGGGAGCCTGAGGCAAATGTTACTTTTCTTTTTTTCTTCTGCCTCCAGGGACAGACTGAAATATGCATAAAACCTCACCCTAAAAGAGAGAAAAGGCCTATAGGTTACGCTAGTGAACATTTGACCGAAAGGTTCCCGGCTCCGTCCGTGGACATGCAAGATAAATTAGACCGGGGGAAAACAAACCACCACTGAGGTGCCCTTAAGCAAGGCACTTAACCCCTTCCTGCTCCAGTGGGGTTGTTCAGTGGAGAAGGCTGTTGTTGAACCGGGCAGCTTGTTGTGAACCTGTGTGAGCGCTACCCCAGATAAATAACAAAAAAACACTCATAGCAAGAGGAGGAGACGGGCACCGAGCTGTACTCTCCTCCGATATACGATACTTCAACAGGACTCTGTAGCCGGTTCCACGTGGATTCTCTCAGGGAAAAACAACACATGACTTTAGATATATGATTGTATGGGGACATTTCATACTCAATATTAATGTTGATGTTATTAATAACTTTATAGCCGTGAACAGCTTGTTTCCAAAAATATAATCTAAATAAACCTGAGGTCCGTGACACCGTTTTATAGTACATGGTGGCACACACAGGATTTGCTCTGTTGACAGTTAATTAGTGACTTAATGGGTTCCCTTAAATAAAAGAAACACAGTTGTGAACAAAGTAACTGTATAGGGTGTATCTCTTGCTCCAGATGAGAGCTGTAGCTGACTTGGTATTAGCACTGGGAGGCTTGATCCTTCCGATTGAACCGCAGCAGATCATAGAATCAAGTATAAATTATTCCCCCGTGGTAGATTGAACGCGGCCCATTGATTAATTGGTGTTAAGACTGATTGTATATTTCCTTAAAGCTGTCCTACATCATTAATAGATTCCCTTCATCTCAACAACAAAAAGCAACAACTCTGGATAGCGTGCGCTTTTCCTCTGACTACAGTGAGCGATATGAAGTGAATTAGCAGATGTATAGTGCTCTTCAGGGAGCTAATTAGATAAGAAATTGTGATGTATGGCTGCTGGAAGGATGTGTGTCAACCCACTCCAGCTCAATGTATAGACTGCAGATTTGTATTGATTGTTTGCTTTGTCTTGTGCCTCGGGCATCAGCATGCTACAGTGTAGGCTGCGTGCCTCGCCTTTGTCTAGTGAGTTGAGTAGATAAGGGCTGTGATAAATCTGCCCGAGAATAAGCTGTCATAGAGGTGCCTCACATGGGAATATTTAACGCAAACATAAAATATGGCTTGTATGTTGTTTTATCGTTGGGGGTGTAAGAAATGGCAGGGTTTTAAAATACCCTCCCCTCCTTATTTTTTGCACTTTCCATCTCTGCAGATGCTGCACAGTCCTGCAATTCTTTGTTACAGCAAAAAAAAGAAAAGAAAAACGGGACAAGTAGAGATGCTCGGCACAGAATGGAGAACCGGCACCCTAGCACCACTCGGTAATACGCAGAGGTGTAAAACATTTGGCTAGCTTATTCCGATGAAATGATTTAGTCCCGGTTGTGCAGAGTTAGCGAGAGCTGAATCAAGCAGCGTGATGGGGACGAGGAGGGAGGAGGTGGAAATTGGTTTCCCCTATCTTGCAGCGCACATAGAGACCCAGCATGGTTTCCTCTCTCTCCACAGACTCCCCTCTGACGATAACGGGGCCTGATAATGGATATATGCACCCAGATTTATTTTCTATTTCCTGCCACAACTGCTTTTCCAGGAAAACTCTTCTTTTATTTTTTTAAAATTTTTTTGAAATGTGTGAGTTAGTTATGGCGGCTTTCAGTTGTGATATTCAGAAGGCAGAGCGCCAGTAGCAGAGCAAGTAGGGGAACATTTGCCATGCAAAAAAGATAAAAAAAGCAGGAGGATGCTCTTTAGAGGGCTGCAGAGAGGCTTTAGGTGTGAAGGAAGGGGGACTTGATCCGTCCTGTTCATTTGTTTGCTTGGCTGTCGGTCCACAGAGCTTTTATCACACTTATCAACAAGATCACGCATGAATCTAATAATAGTCAGCAGTGGATCTTGTCGTAAGATTTATTGAGGTTGTTGCCGAATCAAAACGAGTGATTTTACATCACATCACAAGTTGAAATCAAAGTTCAAGTTTGCCAAAGCATTTCAGACAGTACAACGATTGACTCTGACACGACTGGATGTTACACGGCCGCCCCTTGTTTGCCCCTTTTTACCCTCGTCCCTCTTAATCTGTAAAAAAAAAAAAAAAGAAGCTGTGGCTCTGTCCCGTCATGTGACATGTGACCCGCTACAGGCCTGGTTGGGTGTTTCAGTGTCCCAGAAAGCGGCTCAGCCTCTGTCCCGGGAACAATAAGGTTCCTTCACCACCACAGACTCTGGACTGTGGATGCCCCAGGCCATACATCACATGGAATCCCCCATGAATGGCGCATGTGTGTGTGTGTGTGCGTGTGTGTGTGTGTGTCTGTTTTGCTTCAGCACATACAGTGTCCCACAAAGCTCTAAGAAGTTCACCCATCGAGATCAGTGGCCGCTTTGCTCTGGTCCATAAGTTCACAGCAGGAAGCATATGTGTGTGTGTGTGTGTGTGTGTGTGTGTGTGTGTGTGTGTGTGTGTGTGTGTGTGTGTCCACTTATTAATAGTCCCAGCCTCTGGCATGATATTCATTACCAGAGCAGGAGGGAGGGAGTGTAATGTAACACGGGGCACAGATTAGACGGATTAATATCTAGGAGATTTGGATCTTTGATATGTTGTTTTGACCAAAGAATGGTTTTATTGATTAATAATGAGATCTGTAGAGCATCTGTTTTTATGTCATGATGCAAGTTTAGGATGAAACTCGTGGTGTGTGCACTGCAAAGACATTAGAACGTACCAGTATATCTGTAGAGTCGAGAACAATTCTCACGCTGTTGCAGTGATCTTCCTTGTTGCGTCTTGCTCCAGCAAACAGATACAAACATCAAATATCAAACAAAAGGGATCTGTACCAGACATGAACTCACCATATTGGCAAAACTGTTTTTCTTGTTTTATGAAGGCCTGTGGAAGTGTTGACGGCTCAGTGTGAGACCAAATGAGTTGTTAGTTTCAGGCTACAGATGGGCTGTGAAGTTGATGCAAACCCACACAGTGAATGTCTATACTCTATAGGCCGCCATTCGTTTTACTGTGCCTAAAATTCAATAGGACCTCATGCAGGTATATTATAATCACATCTTTGCACACTGACGTCTAGCTGTCTGAATAATATAACACATGTTCTGTGCCATATGGGAAGAAGCACATCACATGGATTCAATCACACTGCACAGGCACATTGATATGCTACATGTCAAACGTTGTGTGTATTTATATTTTGATGATATGAGAAATTGGGACTATAGAGATAGCAGGGCTGTCACTTTTACCCCAAATCAAGTTTGAACCAATTTGATTACATTTCGTTCCCCCACGTCAGATGACGATGAATACTTGACGTTGCTCCGCTCGGCAAAAGAGCTTTACCTTTGTTCGTTAGTTTGCTTTCTATGACTTTGCTATCTATGGTGTAGAATTCAAAACAGTTTTACAAGACGATGGACAAATACAGACAATCGAACAAGAAGCAGTCTAAAAACACAATTAAAAAGTCCAAAGATTCCCAAAGCATCCAAACTTACAATAATCAAGATCGATAAAGAATCAGAGGTCAAAATGAGCTTTTAATGACTGGACAGCTAGTCTGCCAGGATACCAAGGACAATCTGGCAAACAGGAAGTCAACCACAGGTGGTATAAATACAAGGACATGAGATTAACTGAAATGCATGAGGAGAAGACTCGACAAAATAAACCAGGAAATGAAGTTATGTACAGTCCATAGTGTGATCATAGTGGGTCATGACACAAACGTTCTTCTCAGATGCTCTGCTCGCTAGCATCCTCCATTTTTGTTGCAAAACAACATTGGCATGAAATGTGGTGCAGATATCCAAGGTTTTCACATGATTTGTCCTGATCATGTCAACATGAGGCCAACGTTTGTGGTTCAAAATAATATGTTCTTGTTTCACTCAGGGTGAACTATTGTCACTTTGGTGATCCGCTGATGTTTCATTGCACCATCATCAGCAGATTATAGCTAAAGACACCCTCTGCTGTGTTTATAGAGCTAACATTATAAACTAAGGTGGTTAACAATGTGAGCATTCGTCTCATGGAGCCACATCGATCTCCACAGTCCTGTGTCAGTGCTGGAGAATGGTCTGGCTGCAACAGGGAAAATACTCTATAGCTTGTTTGTATTTCTTTAACCAATCAAAATCCTCTCGGGTAGCGCTAAGCCGGGGAGGTCCTTGAAATGGCCACGGCCCTACAAAGAAAATGCTACGAAAAAACAACACACATTTGACTGTGTGATTGCATGATCCGAATCTTTGTGAAAAGCTCTCAGCGTGTAGGTTACTGGCTTAGAGGTTGTTGTTGTTTCCTGGAGCAAAGGAGATTTTTGAAATGGTAACAGGCCCGTGGAGAGGAAGGAGGGAGGAGGGGAGGAGGGAGGAGAAACTGACGCCCAATGGCAGCCTTACACAGCCCACATCCGGAGAGTCAGAGAGTAGGCGAGCATTAATCCCGTCATTAATCCTGGACTTCAACTTTACCAGGTTGCTTTCAGTGTTGAAATAAAATGATAAAAATTAAATATATATTTTCGAAAACTGTCACATTATCCACTTAGTATTGAAATATTGGTTTGCGATTCCTAACATTTGATATATGCATAATTTTGAAAGGAAAAAGTTAAAGCAGTATGTGATGCTGTTGAGCACCTGGGTGCCTGCATTAGAGCTTCACAAGAATGAATCCTTTCTTCTCCTCGTGTGGGCGTGTGTGTGTGTGTGTGTGTGTGTGTTTGTTGAGGGGGTGTGGAGAGGTCACCGCCTTAATTGAATAATTGACTGGAAAAACTCGATCTTTCCAGAAAACACAGTGACATATAAAAATAAATGAAAATCACTGATTTGGAAAACCAGTCAAATTGTCAATGAACCCCGAGGCTCAAAAGAAATGGCAACAAGTATTTGTTAATTAGATGAAGGCTTCCTCCATCATTCCTCATTTTGGGGATAATAACAACGCACAGGTTTGTATTTAGTTTTTCAATTCCTTAGGCTTTAGCAAATGCCATCTCTAATTTTCGATGAGGATCTGGCCTTGAAGGCCGTGGTAATATCAAGCACAAACAATCAATCCCGGCCAATCTCTTGAGGCCTTAATGGACTTGGAAAGAATATTAAGAGGTTTTGTCTGCAGTGAAGCTTTCTGCCACAGCAGTCGTCCCTCAGCTAATTTGTGTTTGTGTGCCAAGGGAGGCCACACACTGGGACTGCTGTAACAGGCTCTCAGTCCTACTTTCTGAGTAGCTGCTGCCAGGCCAACGAGCTCGCACACACACACACACACACACACACACACATGCAAATATGTGCTCCCACATTTACAGAGAAAGACAACACAGGCTCCATTCTGCGTTAGATCAAGCTGTTTTTTTATTTTAGTCAATGGCGTACATTTCACATTGACAGCAATTATTTAATTCTTTTGTGCTTTGGTGACAATGTCAATCATACAATAGTCCATAATCCTAATTTATTTTTATGTCCCTGGTTGCTAGTCCTTTTGTGTGTTTGCAAGGGAAGGAAAAGAGAGGGTGGTGTTTTGGGATGCCAGGCTGAATGTGGGGTAACCATGAAAATGTGGGAGCGGTGCCCGAACCATTGGGTGGTGGTCCAGTTGTAAATCTGCCTTTTGTTGCCACACATTGCTAATAAAACTAAAACCCAGCCTAGAAGTGTCACCGCCTCTTAGCTGTACCTCGCTGTTTTGCATAAAAAAATCAGCGTTGGGAAATCTAATTAAAATGGGCTATTGTGGACCTCTGATTCTAGTTATTAGGTTTTCTGGAGAGCTCTGGTATGAGATGAGAGGGTTGGCTTAAGATTCTGACTTAATACTAACCTGACACCTTCTTCCTTTTACTCCTGTTCTTCTCTCTCTGTCAGCATTCATTGTCTGTCTCAGCTTGAGTGCAGGGACGAAGTCTCAGGCTAAGTCAGGGACAAGCTCCTCTTTACATATTGTATATGTATTTTTTCTTTGCCACCCAGTGATCCTTACCCTTCTATCTCTCTCTTCATCTTCCTCTTTCTTAATTTGTATTTTTCATCCCTGTATTTCATTTCTTCGCTGTTCTCCTTCTGTCTTCTTGGTTTTATGCAGTCATTTCATTCAGTCCTATGTATTTGTTCCCTAATTTATTTCTCGATTTTCATCATTCGCCATCTGCCTGTCAATTTCCCTTCACCTCACCTCTCTCTCTCCATCCCTTGTTTGTTGGAAGTCGATGTTTCAGCAGCCCAATTTAGCAGGAGGCCCCATTTTTCTTCTCTTCTTGTTTTCAATATGCACTTAACCAAAGTGTATAACACAGTATATAACTATTTGATTTCACCCACCTGAACCCTCCTCTCTTAAGCGGCTGCTTAGCTGGCTGCCAATTTGGAGTTTAACCTCAGGAGAGGAAGACTATTGCCAAAGAGGCAGATGGTCAGAGGCGAAGGCAAAAGCTGCTGGGAAATTCATCCCTTAACCTCGAATGCCTTTGCCATACTGACCGTCCACTCTCTTTATTTCTGTGGTTTTACGAGTGAATGAGATCGAGAGGCATAGAGTAAGACACGGAGAGAGAGAGAGAGAGGGAGTAAAACGGAGGGTATGTGGGTGTGTTTGCAGGGTGGCAGTGGCAGCATGTGCACTCAGAGCCCTACTTCACAGCCTACCTGCATATTTTAAAGCCCCTCATGCAATATTGCTTCGCAGTCTTCCGCTGTTGTCTGCTGCCGCTCTCGCCAATTTTCTGCCTCATTGTCATTCATGTGCAATCTGTTTTGTTTGCCTAACCTCCCCGTATTCACACCGTCTCAGCTGAGCTTCTTCGTGTCCACGTGCCGCCAAGTGTGTTCCATGCTTTCTTTTGTATTATCCACATCGCCTTGGTGATCTGCCGCAGGACTTCTTTACATGCTCAAGGCTCTCTTGGCTCCTGGAGGTGTGTGTGTGTGCGGCGACACAAGCGATTAACGACCACGACAATAAAACCTTCCATGAGGTCTAACAATTGCACATTTGCTTTCTTTGCTTTGCCTCGGTGTGCCTTTTTTAAAGGTATTCAATTCGGCACAGATAACCTGTACTCTCGCCTCATGGAGAGATTTAGCGCAACTTCACCGTTGCCTTTGCACTGATTAAAGAAATGATTTATATCTGCTATTTTTATTGCGTGTGACCCAGCAGTAAACCTCTTAATTGTGCACCAAGCACACTTAGCCATACTCCATAATCTAGTCCCTCTTAGCCACATCTTACTGTTTCTAATTAGCATCAGCAAAGTGATCGTATCTCCCTCTGACATCAGCAGGCATTTTAAACTAATATATGTAAACCTTTAAAAGTCCAGTGCAATATAGAAGATATGAAAATGGCACTGAACAAATACACTCATGTACAGTTTATCACAAAGAACTAATATTTTTGCACTTAGGTCCTGATTATTCTTAATGTAGCCTCATGACAGTGGCCCATTTCCTCTTTTGAAAAGCTGCATCATTCAGGGAAAACACATTTTTACCTGTTTATTCCACAGTCTCGAGTGCAAGATGACTAATTCATAAATAATGTTTATTTTTCTTTTCCATCAAATGAGAAATAGTGCTATATTTAAAGGTCCAGGACGAGATTTGTCATACTGATCCTCACATAAGGATGCGATGGATTATCACCCTCCTGGTAATTACACAGTAAAATATCTGGGTCTGTACTTATTTACTCTGCCTTATTATAAATGTCGCGGTGGTTGCTGCTCTGCTTTGCTGCTCGTGTCAGAGCTTGTACGGTTTCCAGTGGTAACTAGGCAGAAAAAGGCTCATTATAACCCCACTGAGTGAAAATTAGCCCCTCTCTCTCTCTCTCTCTCTCTCAAAAGTGCACTAGGTTCCTCTTATCTGGACAGTCCTACATATCTGTTGTCATGATAATGGGCCTCTTCTCTGTGAGTGGGGGTGGTGGTGGTGGTGGTGGTTGTGGGGGGGTGGTGGGCTCTGTATAGGTCGTTCTCTGGCTGAGAACGGTCAATGTGCGAGGATGTGTGTTTGTCTATTCATTCCTTTGCATGTGCATGTGTACGTGTCCGGCCGACTAACTGCTCCTCCTAATGATAAAGTATGAATCATTTTGCGACGTGGACGCGCATATAAATAAGATGCAAAGCTGAGTGTGACGGGGGATACATGATGATTCCTCCTCCTGTTGGTATATTTTAAAAATCCGCTGGGTGCTGGTTGTACCTTCATCTTGACCTTTTTCTCAAAATCTTCGGATTTTGTGAGTTGAGGCTGCAGCAGGGGCGGATCCTGGGGTGGGGCCAGGTGGACACTGACCCCAGCTGAAATCTGACTGGCCCCTGAAATGTCCCTGTCCTGTCAATAGTCTTTTTCAATAAATGAACAAGCCACTTACTAACAATGCTAACAATAAATATGACAATTTGTTAAGAATTTGTGCTGCACGATTTTCTAATTATATTCTATGATGTGTATGTATATTATGCACTATAGCCCAAAGCCCTCTCTAATCTTTCCATCAAAACTTGTTGGTCCAAATCCATCACATCATGTTGATTGTGTCATCATTTTAAGGACAGGGGTGAAAATCATCATGTTCAATAACCACCCAGTCACACATATACTGTAAATCACTCTCATTACTTGATCATAATTACTGTGTGAACAGTCAATCATTTTCTGCCACAAAAATCCCACTTAAGAGCAGGCTACTGCTCATTACTGCGTGTTTAATTATTTTCATCATTAGAATGCTACAATCCTGTAAAAATAATGCAATGCAAATCCCAAACAAATAAGCCCCTGCACAATAATACCTCAAACTAATAATTTAGGCGCACTCAGTACTCAGAGTCATTCATTGGTCACGGCCTGGAGTGGAAGAAAATGGTAACTTCCAGATTCATTTGAGTAATTTCTTTATCATACAGAAAGAGAGAGAGAAACTCCTGTTAAAGTCCCGGCAGTTTAGTTTTGCTAACGCTGTCAACAACACATTCTTTATACTTGACATGTTCCATTAAATTTGGTTTTAAAAGTAAAGACGGCAAATTCCAGCTACAACAAAATGGATGCATATCTGTTCTATCTAACCCTAACCCTTTGTCAGATTGTGTCCACATGCTTTTTAAATTGGTCACTCTACATCCAGTAATACCTGTAATACGAGAGCACCTGTTTTATATGCTCCATATTTCACCAAACAACTGTGAATTATCCACTTAGAACACAGGACTTGTGTGAAGTTGATTTGCTACTGGTTCCTCATCTTTGACCTTTTTGAAAAAGCACCTCACCTGTCAAGGTAGTTTAACCCAGTGTGTTAGTAGTACGTGGAATAAAGTCGCCAAATAACAGGAACAGAAATATTCTAGTCAATGATCTATAAATTCAGAGTCTGGGGAATTCGCAGTTGACTGAGTATCAATTATTTTAGGAAACAGATGTTTAAAAACTCTGCACACAAGGACCACAGACCCAAACCCATTTCGAAAAACCATCAATTTGAGATTTCAGTCAAATTATGAAGTTTTTCTCTCAAGAGTCTTAATTGCATTAAAAATAATTGGGCAAAAACAATTAAAATTGTATCGTTCATTAAATAAACAAATGTGCAAGAGCTTCGAGTTTTTCCGAGTAACTTGTCCGTATATGCACATGGAATCTTAACACCATCTTGCATCTAATTCATTTGGTCCAAATCCGATTTCACTGTTAAAATGGAGCAGTCACTAAGATCAGTGCAAAGTGTCGCGAGCACAAGGTCAATGAGGATTACTATTTTCCATCAAACGGGCACAGCGCGCAGCACCGTGGGGCTGTGGAGTGTAAATTGAATGGGTGTGGTGATTAATCATTGTGTCCTCACCCAGTTTGCATAAGTGGCTGTGGTGGTGTTGTGCATGTAGAGGTGCGTGACAGCAGCACTTTTAGTCAAAGAGCAGCTTTCCACCAAAGCACCAACATCTTTACTGGGTTGCCAAAAAACCCCCAAATAGTCAGACAGTGCGTGAAAGGTCAGGGAGACCAACCTGTATCAACCTGACGCAGCTTTCACTTGTCTCTGTGCTGCCACAAAAAAATAGAAACTATAGCCTCCACCAGCGCTGCCAAGAACACAGAGCCTTTCACTTTGGTTAACTTTGTCTATGTTGGTTTGCAGTTTCTGTGCCTGGGCTTGTGTGTGTCAGTGCAGGAGTGTGTAGTCTGTGTGACACACAGGTATATACGCTGTAAGAAAGCTCCAAGATTTTATATACCCACTTAAAAATGTGCAAGGATACATAACAATATAATTTTGTGATTTATTTGTGATAGAGAGTTTTGCTGCAGTGGCTCTTCATAAAACTGCCGTAAAATATATTTTGCAGGGGAAAGGCATCACCTTCACTCACCCTGCACGCTCTCTGTGTTACCAAGGGCAGTTGGGTGGTTTCCTATGGGAAGCGTCTGTATCTGTATGAGTGAGTCGTACTCACGGCGTATCACTCCCACGTGAATCCTCCAGGAAATAATCACATGATACCCAGCGTTGTTGTGGTCATCTGTTAAATGTTTGTGGATTTCCACCGTCCCACAGATGTGGCAGCCCACAGGGATTTGTCCTGGTATTCCTGATGACCTGCACAAGACTGAATCATGTGATGATTTCCTCCCGTGTCTCGTAGTGGCCTTCAGGAATACCAGGACAGATCCCAGTGGGCTGCTGCATAAAGGTTTTCCTGTCCCTTTTTGCCTCTTTACCAGACCACGTGTCTTTCAGGACCATGTAGTGTACATGTAAGGCCAACGGGTGACCTTACATGTAGTGTACATGTAAGGCCAACGGGTGACCAGAGCAACCTACTGGTTTGATTAGAGAAACAGTCCAAACACCAGCTGAGACAGAGGAGGTCTGTTTGTGCTGTTATTCAGCAGCTGATCAATAGATGTTTTGTTATTGTATAAATAACATATTTATACAAGTAGATTGATTGACCTGCAAAAAGAACTTCAGCAATCCAGAAACGTCTTAAAACCAGGTTATTTCCATCAATCACCATTCTGCTCTCTGCTGTCGGTAAAAAACTAAACACATTCAGCTCCTTGGAGACTTGTCCTCCTCTTGCTGTACCTTTTTGTTTCTGTGTTTTTGACCAGCTGTGACCGAAACACCGCTCGGCCTGAGCTCCTCTTTCTAAGCCCCTTTTAAAACTTACAGCTTGTTTCCTAGGAATATATTCATACTGTCTGTCCAAATGAATAGACTTCAGAAAATCCCATCGCAATTATACTTAATTCATAATTAATGCGGAGCAGACTGGGGACCTAATTTACACTTGCACATTGTCAGTTTCCCTGCATGTGCTTGTCATTCTGCATAAGAGTAAACATGGCTCGCTTTGGAGAGAAGGTGGCATCCCTCCACCATTACCTTGGCTCTGGGGAGCTGTGTACCGTGGCACGCAATTGTGCCATTAGATGATAAAAACAAAAGGAAATGATCTGACTACCCGGTTACTGCAAACAACAGGCAGGTGTGTGCAGCTGTGCTAACAATAGGGAGTGCCTTCTTATCATGTCGTAGGCAACACCCTCAGAAATACGACTGACACCTTAACTTGGAGATGATGGAGGAGAAATCAAAGACTTAGTTCGTCTGTAAGTCGATTCCTTAGAGCTCGTAATTATAACAAGACCTGAATACACCCGTGCACGTGTATGCGAGTGGGTGTTTATGAGCGTTCATCTTCCCATGCGTGAGTCGGATGCGACTGTGTGTGTTTCGAATGTGTTCGAGTCTTCAGGAGTGTCACGGCGAGATAGTGTGGCTCTTGATCGCCGTTGTTTGTGCCACGGTGCCGTATTGTGCTGAGCTGTGCTTTATGTGCTGCATGCAGTGATAGGGTTTGACGTGCCGCAGCCGACGTGCACAGACAGAGGCTGCTTTGGAAAAAAACACACAGTATTAGTCCAATCACAGCGCTGGCTGTCAGGCTGACACTCTGAATTTGTTATTCTCCTTTATTCAAGCCCCAACACTCACTCATATCCTGTCCACGAGCCACTTCTGTTGGATCAGACTGATCCGCCTGCACCCTGTCACAGGCTCGCGTTCAGAGCGCTCGCTCCAAAAGCTGTCAGAGCAGCGGCGGCAGGCAGGGACCAGTTTTGAATTGGAACCAGTTTTGACCTTTACTCTGCCTCTATCTACACCAGCCGGTTATGCATAGGTCAATACCTGTGTGCAATGTTTACAGCGCGACACACTGGAACAGGAACTTACATGTGTGACTTAGCTTCACAAACATAATGATGCAGTCACTGTGTGAAATTAATTTCATGGCAGGAAATCTAACGTTTATTCAGACAATTTTAACTGACAAGCCATTGACCGTAGCTCGATATATAACAGGGAGGTTTATTTTTATGTGCATTTGTAATCTCATCGCAAGCACAAGTACAGACATATATTCAGAAAACATCAAACACGTGCATTGCAAGATAATTTCATGTATTTTCATTTTTAATAAATGTGTTTGCAAAGTTCTACAGGGAAAACTTTTCCTGATATTTAATTTGTTTTGACGGAATATCTGCTTGAACCACGATGAAACATTTTAATGATTATATTTAGGCACTTTGCTATGGTTCGGAGATTTGTGGCCTTTGCGAAATATTGGAAGAGTCAACACTGTCTTGAATCATGAAACAACTTGAGTAAACTTTGTAACAAAAATAACAAACCTTAACTAAGGTGCTTTTGAGATAAACCTCATGCGCGACTCAGGATGTGAACTCCAGTTTCCACTCTCAGGAATCTTTTTTGAGTTTTCCTCAATAAAAGAAAGACTAATAAGCAAGTCTTTCCTTTGTTATGCATATGCCTCATTCAGGCAAACACACACACACACACACACACACACACACACACACACACACACACACAAATATGCGTTCTCACACGACACCCCCACCCCAGACGGTACTTGAACTGAAATGGTTTCTCACGTGGGAAGTTTTTTAATTTGTATTTGTAACAGTCTGTTTGGTTCTAATCAGAGGGTAGAGGCAGTGTCGTTTTAATTTCATTACCACTGCCGCGGTTATTTTTAGCTCCCAGTGCTTGTGATCCGTCTGGTGCATTGTAAGAGTTTGACAAGTCCTATTATTCACACAGCCGCTCATCCTCTGGGCTCGTACTTTATAAAGCAACCTTTCCCGCTACTCATGGCACATATTTTACAAGCTGCATATAAAAAGGTAGAGTAGTTAAGAAGCCCTTCTTCCGTGATCTTATGGAGGCTGAACTTACCCTTAAGAATATTCAAAAAGAAGAAGTCGATTTTAAAGCGGTACATTTTTTTTAATATTCTCTTTAATCTACCACTGGGAAGAACCGGACTGTAACTGAATGCAAAACAGCAAATTTGGGTTTTGAGTTTGCATCGAATGGCAACTTGAAAACTGAAACATACAGTTTTCTTCAATTTTACTCTTTGTGTTGTTTTAATATTGTACTTGTAACAATGTACAAAAGAGCTTGTGCAGGAGCGATAGGATAAATCCAAAGACTTCTCCGAAAACATTTTATTTTATTTTACTTTTTCATCACAACTTTAAGATAAGCACGATGCAACATTCTGGAAATTCACTTATTTTCTGAACCTTGAATATAAAACCACTGCAGACACAATGGACTTTCTAGCCTAGAAATAGTCCTCGTACAAAACCCCATAAAACCACAACTTGGCATTTTTAAACTTCGGTTTTTTTTCGGCGTAAACAAACGAGACAAAGCGTGTTAATTAGTGAGCTTCAGAGTTGCTGGTGGGTGGGTTTTTGTTTTATCTTTGAACAGAGTCGGGCTAGCCTTTTTCCCTCGTTTGAAGTCTTTGTGCTAAGCTAAGCTAAGAGGCTATAGGTGTTGGGGGGGGAAGGGGATCTCAGCATCTGTGTACAATACATTGCTGCTATAATGCTGCATTCATATTTCTATCCATATCTGTATAAATATCATGACCAACATATAATTGTTACAGCTTGTTATTCTGTGAGAGTATTGAGGTGAGACACCACAGGCACACGGGACAATTATGGTATTTTAGGCTTTTTTGCTTCCAGTAACATATTTTCTCTCTGAGCAGCCGAAAGAAAATGTCCAAAATACACGTTTAGATGTTAGAATTCAATGACTACACTTATCTTGAGTGGCAGAGATAGATGGGCCGCTTTTCTTTTTAATACACTCAGACAAAAGTCTCCACATCAGTAGCAGTTACAAGCTACAAACTTCCCAGCTTCACTCCTATACCTCTGTACTTTTACAGAGGGGCTGGTTCATATATCAGCCGCATCCTGATTTATGTAACAGTTTATTCCTCAAAACATAGAGAAAATTGATTTTTTTAAGGCTGTTGACAGCATTTGTCTGATTCATGGAGCGAGAAACAGAGATATCTAACGTCCTCCCTGTAAAAGCCTTCAGCTCTAATACGTCATAAAAAGAAACAAGACTTTTTCTGAAACTTGATTTCTTCAGTGTTCAGATTCCTGTTGTGGAAATGGATGTAAATAAGCACATGTTTGATTGAATAATACATCTCTTGTATATTTAAACATTACGTTTCAGAGAATCTGTCTTCCATAAAAAACAAACGTCTTAATGTAAGTAAACAATGAGGGACTTTGCGTCACGATAACATCTATGTTAACCTTTGCCTGTGGCGTCTCAATACGATTCCCACTGTTGAATAACCAAAGGTAAATAGACAGCACACACACACACAGATATAGGACAAAGTTGTCTAATCTCAATTTCACCACTTTGTTCCACTCATGTCAGGGACAAGTCATGTGATTTAGCCCCTCAAACAACAGATACGCTCACATCATTTCTCACATCTGAGATTCGCACTGTATTGCTCAACACGATAGTGTCTTTCCAAAGCACCTCTGTGGAAACGTTGGCTTGTGAGAGGAAGAGAAGTGAACATCAGCACTAATGCTTGAATGCTGCAGGAACATGTGTGATTTCCGTTTACACGGCAACATACAGCACAACATGTTAACATGGGAACTCGGGAGGCTTTAAAAATGTATTCGATTCCCAAGCAAACATTTAATTGACTTGCTTTGGTCTGTGCATATGAGTGTGTCTCGTCTGTGTGACTCCATGTTGGCACTTTTGTTAATTCATTTTGTCGCCTCACACGCATGGCCAAGCACACACACACACACACACACACACACACACACACACACACACACACACACACACACACACACACACACAGAGACACAAACACAGACACACATACACACACGCACGAGTGAGTCATGAGATGGAACACTCATGCAAGGAGAACACGTTAGTGGGAGAGATCAGTGAGAAGGAGAGGGAGCCGGGACAAGAGGTGACCAGGGTGTCATCGATTGCTACAGGGATGGAAGGATGTGTCCCTCGCTGTGAGGCGAGTCAAGACGAGGCAGAGCAGCGTGCCGCAGGCCCCTTTTGTGCCTGATGACTCGCAGCTGATGTCTTATCTTGGCCAGTCAACACAGAGGATTGAATGTGTTCACAGGGAAAAAAGAGAGGTGGGGAGAGAAGAGGAAAACCACAAAAAATCAGTTATCTGGTTTGTGATACAACAGATGCTACAGATTTGTTGCAGAGCTTCAAGATTTTCTTCTTGGTATCTCCGCAAAAGCATTAAAGTTGATGTCGAGCAAGAGAAAAGAGAGAGTGGCGTGAAATGTGCAAGAGCACTTAAGTGCTTTTGATTTGTCAGCGTCTGTGTTTGGATCAAGTTTAGAGACGTGAAACATATGTTCATCACACCAGCTCGGTTACAACTTGTTATTTTATATGAAAATAGATCTAAGTCACTACGATGTGTCGCAGCTTCTTCTGCCGATGCAAACATTCATGTTCATAAACAGTCGCGAAAGAGCGTTTTTGTAAAGAAAAACAATAAATAATAAGAAGTAATGTTAATTGTAGAGCCCGATCAACTTATAGGTTTATTCATAGTTATTTATATCAAGGATTATGGTTTAATTCTAATATATCAAGCTGGGAAAAAAAGGGTTTGATGAAGACATCTTAGAAAACCACATTTATTTTTATAATATAATAACAAATTATGAGCTGATATATTGGTATCAGATATTTCCCACTCCCTAATGTCGGTATTGGCATCCACCCCACCCCCCCACCCCAAGAGATCCATACAGGTCATGCTCTAGTTGGCGATTGAAGTGTTGCAGTCACACAGACTCCTTATAAAAGGTTTTCTACAATATATTGCTGTTAAGGTTTTAGTCAACTTTGCTGACTTTAATCAGTCCTGTCTAATAAAGGTCTCCACTGCCACGTTTCCACAAGTTTGTTCCTAGTTTGAAAGTCAGTCGATGGAAGGTTGACACTGCAGAGAGCCTGTGATATTTAAACTCTGTCATTAATACAAGAATGGTTCACATTTATCTACACTACACTATCTAACTTTCTCAAAACTGAACATGTGAGAGTAAAAAGTCGCCTCAGGAGCTTCACGATGAGTCAACGGTCATTTCCACCTTTTCTGCTAAACTGTCAGATTTTCTTTTACATTGTCAGAGGAACCTTTTGCTTCATCTTAAATGCCTCTGGTTTTAATCCTCGCTTTTATAAGTGATCAGGCTGTGATTCATTGATAACTTCTTGTTGCATCAATATGTATTTTTCCTCAAGCATGAACTACAATTTTCTTTATTTCAAGGCAGCATTTCTTGTGCAACACATAATATGTGCTAAAAAGTATATTTATATCTATTGTAAGACACATTTTTTTAAAGTGAAAGAGTTCTTACTGAGAAAATTGAAGACTCTTAAATGTAGAATACCATGAAACCGACCATTCCTGTGATTTAACAAGCAGCTTCTATTTCAGGAAAATGTCAGCCTTTAAAACTGATATGAGCTCCGCGCTATCTGCACTTACACTGCATTGTGGTTGAAGAGGAGGAGGAAGGAAAAGGAAGCACAGCTGCCCCTCAACTTTTAATCTTCTTGAAATAAGAGCTGCTCTGTGGAGGATGGGTGACGACCAGCAGATCCTTACAATTTAGAAATGGTCAGAATTCCAGCGCATTAATTAATTTTATATTTGAACGCAAGGCTTGTTTTAACAAAAGCAGATACCTTCTGCAGCATCAGACTTTGTTTCCAATATTATTTGATTTGATGTATGATTTAAAAACATATATATATAAAACAGTTGTGTTATAAAACTATGTGACATCGTGGCCCTTCCGCTATGAGAGACAGAATGACCCACATGAGGGCCTGGGACCTCCGGAGGTGGTTTGGCTCACATTATTGTCGGATCATTGCCAGGGAGTCATTCAGGTGGAAACGCAATCGGCATCGCGTGTTTGCATTAGTGAGAAAGTATAAAGAAACTCAAACTGAAGTGTCTCGAAGGGGAGGAAAAACTAAAAAAGTCTTGGCTCTGGAGCGGCAGCAGCCTTTGTGACTCTGCATCTGCCTATTTATGGGACAATACGTGGACTTGGCACCACTTCACCTCCCCTGCACTGTCCTTATTTTGCGAAGCACTCGTAAAAACAAGATCCAATTATGAAGCCAACAGATGCAGACATCAAATAATATGTGTAAATGCAAGGGCATGATCAGATTGTTCATTGTCTGTATAGCATAGCCAGATGCACATTACGCTTTTATAGAAGGTGTAAATAAAGTCATGGTCCATTCAGCCCCTCAGTCAGCTTTACGGTCAGTCAATGCTAGTGCTCGCTGTGTGCAGCCATGAGCACCGGAGCATACAACCTGCCAGGGACACAGGGATAATTTTTGTTTTGTCATCATGTAACGGTCGATTGGCCAACAAGCTAACCTCCTAAAAAGTCAGTGTCGTCCATCAGGCAAAGCCTTTTATCCACTACTTGCAAGACCTGCACAGATTGAGTTGTATTTGTTCAGTAACGTAAAAGAAACAGGAGAATAAAGAATTTCATCGCAAATATTATGAAATATCTTTCATGCCATTCACGATATTGGTGGTGATGCATGTGCAATACACAGCAAATATAAAGTTAGAACATATATAAAACAAATATAGATAGAAATAGCTAAATTACTGTAATGATGTAGCACTTATTTAGTCTAATTAACCACTTAAAGTTCATAAAAGTCACAACCGCCATCATTTATGGTTCAGGGTCAGCGTCTTTCCTAAGGACACTTTGAGCAAGTGGACTGGAAGAGCTGAGGATCAAACGGCCGACACTCTTGAGAGTGGACCACCCACTCTATCTCCCGTGCCACAGCCACCCATTTTCTATTTAATGGATTTGCGTCCAATATATCCTCAATGTTAAATTCAAACCGTTCATAAAAAGTTATGTAAGAGGGAAACCAATATAACACAGAAAACCCAGCCTGCATCACAGAGATTAAAAACACATTTTGTACAAGTTCCCAACTCATCAATTTCCTTTTCTTTGTCTTTTAAGACAGTTAAAAAAAAAAAGGCGTGACTGTAACATGAAGACAAACTGATCTAATTTAACGACGCAAGGTAGTTTCTCGTTGCTCATTTTTAAAGCTTTGGTCGAGACTCATTCCGCGGTATTCCTACTGGGTGGTGATCCCAAACAGTAGGATTGTCTGTACCTCCACTGATCAGCCTTGTGGACCTTGTCAAACCAGATGAATACGTTATATTTGTGAATATAACAATAACAGAAGTACTTGAATGTATTTCAAGACAAAACACAACCTGCAGAAAAAAACACTGAACTGAATCCGCTGATCACTGATTATTTTACCCCTATTATTTTTCAATATTGCACTCTCACTCTATTCCCATGTGACAGTGAGTAGTTTTTCACACAGATGACTCAAACCCCACCTCTGGATGAGTACTTGGCATAATTTCTGACATCAGAGCGAGCTGACGCTGCTGCGCTGTGTCTCTGCAGAGCTGCGTATGACGAGAGGATAACCCGAGCAAATTAAAATAATCTCTAACATCTTAATGAGACCCTATCGTTTATATCCAAACTGGTGTCTAGTATTTCATCTTCCTACCAAAGAAGATGAATCGATTTTTCCCCCAATATTGTGATCTTTGTATTTCAGTACGTCACCTACATGTTTGCAGATATAATGTAGATCTGGGAGAGCAGGGATTAGACTAAAGTGGTCAAAAAACTGAAATGCACTGAGGAACCAGACAATCGTGTGGAAAAGAGTGAAGCTGTTTGCTTTTCAACCCCCCACTCGCGGCACAGTTTGGGTTTCCACTGAAGCAATTTCTTCGAGGGTGGAGCATGGAGGCATTATAATAGTGTCCAAAACAAATAAAGATGGAGAAAAAAAAACAACAAGATTAAGCAACTGGAAACAATATTGTGCATGAGTGGGTATGTAAGGAGGCCGACTTTTCCCAGGCACAAAGACACTGTGGTTTACTGCAGTGTGACACAGAAACAACCACACACACTAAACTTTTCCTCAGAAAAGCTTTTAAAGATAAATCATTAATGGATTACTTTTAATTTCCCTACCGTGACCGTCACACATCTTTGCTCCAGGTGCATGAGAGTGACTTTGGCAACACATCAGACCAGGTTCAAAACATGACACATTGGTGTAACTACAATAATCTTTACAAACCTTAAAATGATTCCTGGGAATCTATGGGTGTGAGGAAAATATTAAAATCCTGGGAAATTCCAATTGGCCTGTATGAAAAGAGACATTCCAATATATGAGACAATAGTAGAAACTGGTGGTATCCGTAATTTGGGATGTATGTAGCAGTGCTGACAAAGAAATTACATCTGCTGCTCCTTTTGGCAGGAGCAGCAGCACAACAGCTCCCTGGCTTGCACACCAGTGGCATTTCCATCTGATTGACAGGTGTGTCATAGCCAGAGACGCATTGGGCAGACCCCCAACTGCCATTGCCATTCCTGTCAGTGTGGCTGGTTTGAAGCTGTCTACCCGGATTGTCTGGCCAACATGGAGAACATGGTGAATTAGAGAAGTTGACATGGTAAATCAGTGGAGTTGGCTGTGCGGTGCGCTGCTGTGAGCCATGCTTTGTATCAACACTGAGGCTGGGTTTCAGGCTATGAGTCATGCTTATCAACCAGCAGATGCCAGTGGAGGTATTTCCATGTGAGCACATTTGCGTTTTTGAACATTTTTTACAGCAGTGTTTCCCGTTTAATGTCAGAAAAGATGAAAAGCAAGTACTGGGCCAGAGATCATGAACAAAACAAATCAATGTTCTATTGCCGTCATTCAAAAGATTATCATGAAAGGTATTTGATTTTTTTTTTTAGGTTTAATATAAATTAAGCTGTTAAATATTTTGTAAATCTTTCACATTTAGATTTTTGCATCCTGACATAAATCAAACATAATTATTGCTCATGTGCGCAAAACTACAGGTCAAGTACGAGCCTCAAAGTGTAAAGCATCAAAATGAAATGTCCCGTTATAAGCAGTCGAATGTCAGTGTGATATTATAATACTGGATTTTTACTATTACAGATGCATCACTCTCTAAAACAGGAGTCTCATTTATGTGTTGGAGGCTTCAACTGAAACCCTGCTCATTCACTTTGAATGGGTTGACGTCACATGTTGCCGAACTACATGGCGGTTCCATTGCATCATGAATCATCTTGAAGTTAAGCGCAACGTTTCATGCGTCAACGGAGGCACGAGCCAATCAAATCATGTTAATGTGAAGAAGAACTTGACGTGTGTTCATCTGGTTGCGGATGTTATTTCAAGTGTTTTTCTCTTTAGCAGGGAATTGATAGCGTTAACATCGAAGGGGGCTATGTTGTGAGTCCCAAGCATGAAACAGTGATAATATATTGATCAAAATCAATATAACAGTTGCCCTGGCACCCAGCACGGTAACATTGGCATATGTGTGAGTCAAGCATAAGCAAAAATGTTTGGTATAGCTGGTTGACTCAAAGGTTTTATTATATGGGGCTAGATGGTTCCATAAATCATAGACTAGTTCAATAAATAAGGTTGCGTAAAAAAGACTCAATATTGAAATTTAGCATGTTATTGGAAAATAGCATGGCAAAGTACCAATACCTCAGAATTAAACCTGTACACCGTTTGGACACTTTGTGGCTGTAAGAAGATGTTTGGAAATTGTTCTGGCAACAATTACCGTTAAAATTGAGGATTCATTTAGCTGTTGCACTGACGTGATGACTGCAATAGACCACGTTAGATAACGTACATCATGGAAAAGATGAAAGAAAATTGGATAAAATTCTGCCTCAGTCAAATTTGCCCGAGTTATTGAATTTGCGAAAGATGTTGTTGCCTCAAAAGAACAAATCGTTAATAACACTTTCTCTCTTTTTTCTTTTTTGTTAAGTTTCCATCAGCTGTTGCCTAAGATAAGTTATCACAGGAGACAGACCTGAGTGAGCCCAATGTTAAATTGCTTCAGTCACCTGTAGCTCCCCTCCAGGTTCTTTTCGGGTACCATGGATACCATGGGTGGAGACAAACAGCGTCGTGGCAAGCTCGAGGAAATAGAGATATAACGCCGCTTGTGTGTGTGCGTGTGCATGAGCCGACAGGGAGAAAGATAGCGACGGACATTCTTGGAAAGAGATAGCGAGGTTGCAGTGACGGAGCAGACAAAGAGTTATCAAGGGAGAGAGAAAGCTGCAGCGTTTTGATGGAGCTCATCACACAGTGCTGCGCGCCAAGCAGACTGCAGACACCCATGCTCAGGCTGGCCTCTCAGTGGTCAGACTCTCTCACTCCCTTCCTGACCTCTGCATAGCCAGGAGCTCTAATCACTGTAAAACCGATTCATTAAAATCTGCTGTTAGTGAGAGGACACACACGCGGGCGAGCAAATGGACCACAGCCAATTATGTGATTGCCAGTTAGAAAGAGATTTAGGCATTAAGTATCTCTGAGGAGGGAGACAGTGATCACTGCAGATAGATCTGCACATTATTATAGGGTTTGGGAGTATGTGTGAGAGTGTGTGTGTCCTCTGCATGTGAGTGTGGGTAATGCCCAGGCTATGATGAAGGTCGGCTGTCTATTGCTCGCACATACTCGGGAGGAGTGATGAAACCTGTCAACGAAAAAACGGTCTGAGAAATCACTGTAATCCTCGTCAGAAGGAACAACCAATCCAATTTTCGACTCCACGCTTCAAGCAAACGTGAACACAAAGTTAACAGAAAGCTAATGCAGTGTATAAGAACAGGTATGCAGTACAAACAGTGGTTTAAACTCAAAACCGAAGGTGATGAAATGGAGATTACATGAAGCCTCAGAAGCCTTTTACAGACATGAACCCTGGATAACGTCTGGAAAACTGGGTCCGGACCCAGCAGGAGATTGTCACAGGAAAATGAGGGCGAGGAATGGCATCTGGGTAGAGCAAGCAGGAGGCAAGTATTGATTGTGTATTGATTCCCCTGGGGGAGGCAGTGTTTTTGTCTGCAGCACATTGACAGCCATCTTTCTATGTTCACGTCTACATGTATGAAAGCACGTTTCGGGTATTCTTCCAGACACTTCCTAGCTGTGTTCTCACACAGGCTCACTCTGAGATTTGATTTTCAGAGAAGTTTCAGAGAATGCCCAGAGCAAGTGACTCAGACATTTACGTTCTCACGTACAGCCCCTCTGGATAATTTCCTGCAAATGTCCAGAGTTCAGTGCATGTCTGACAGCAGCTTCAGGTGCCGGCCACCAGAACATCTTCAATGCACCTTGACACTAACTCTACAAAACTAGTGAGGGACTGAACATCATCCTTCCAAAAGATATTCCCTCAGTGTTTTGATGATGACACTGAAGGGAGCTGTCTTACATGCCGGCCCAGATTCTCCTGTATGTGTTCATATGGGTTGATATGTGGTGACTGTGAAGGCCATGGCATATGATTCACATCATTTTCATACTCATAAAAACACCCAGCGACCCCTCGTGCCCCCTGGACTGAGGGCGTCGTCGGGCCGCTTCTCCCCTTCATGTTTCAGGTTTTTCCTTTAATTTGTAGTTGGAGGCTGCGAGTGGTTTCTGTTTGTGTTGCGGCTAAAAAGTAATATCCCGGTGGAAAAACGCTTTGTTGTGCCGCTTGATTCTTCCATATGATAAGACGAGCAGAATTAGAGGCCTGTGGGCAGATCAAACCCGTCCAACAAAACAAGGAGCCAATACAAGCAAGAAATTGTGTGGGTGCTGAGTTCCAGTTCGAAAATTGTTGGAGGTTTCAGGTCATAGGTGGGATCTAAGAACAGAATATAACACCAGAGACACGTGCTGTGTCTGTAAAATGGGACCAAAGTGAATTTACGCATTGAGATCAGAGAACACGTGTAGAATGTCTGTTTTGACATTGAGTTTGGAGGCATGGGTCTAATTGCATTATGGGAACTGTAGCATGTTTCTGAGGTTTTACCCTTTTAAGGGGTTAAAAGTCAAGTTTCATAAAACTCTGTCTCGTGTGTTCTCTAACCTAATCTAGGTGCTATGCTCCATCGTTGAATTATCATCCCTTTAAAGTCAAGTACATGCCCATGGGGAGTTTCACTTTAGGCTCTTTTATGAAAACTTGGGACTCTCTTTGTGTGCACTGCTTCAATGCACAATAACAAACCGATACACAGGACAAACTTTATTTTCTTCTGAAGTGAAGGTCACACTGGATGTTTTAAATGTATTTATTTATTCCTTGGATGGATGCGTACATGTCAGGTTAGGCAATAAAGACATTTTAAAGGGTTGGTTACACTTTTTAAGACCTTGTGAATCCCTGCAGAATATTTTCCCTCTGCAGGATTCCCGGAAAACAATTTGAAAATATCACTTCTGATTGTTCGAAGGCACTACATGCAACACGTTGTTATACCATAACTCTCAAGATAGAACAATTAGCAGCTCTCTCTCTCTACACTGCGTCTCACATCAGTGCACTCCGGGGTTGGATTTCATGGATAATATGGGGAATCGCACAGAGAGACCTGCTTTATCGCTCCGAACAGAGGGAGAGCCTGAGACCTGCAGCTCCCAGAATTTATTGTAAAAGCAGATTGTGAAACAAGTGAAAGGTTGATGTCAAAATTACATCCAATATTCCATCTAACAGCCCCTTTAAAGTCCAGCTGAACTTAATTTCTTCCCAAAGGCCTCGAAAAACCTGGATCTGAGATTTCTTTTTCTCTGTTACCTTTAGGGCATAAGAAATTTGTCTAAAGCATGAAGCAGAATCAATACTGCAATATCAAGAGAACCTCTGTTAAACATCCAACTGTATCCCCGACCAACAATTTGGGCTGTGGAACGTGTGTGGTGGTGAAAAGAGCTTTTGAACAAGCTCGTTGCAGCTTTACGCAGCCGTGGCTCAAGTAAAGTGAGTTGTCTGTGGACCAGAAGGTCGGCTGGTTTGATCCTCTGCTCCTCCAGTCCGCATGCCGAAGTGTCCTTGAACTCGACCCTGAATTGCGCCTGCTGAATTGTGGGAGATAGAAGAAGAGCTAGAGATATGGAAGGGCTGAATACATGTGTACTAAATGGCTGAATGTGAGTTTTTAGAGTTTAAATATGACCATTTACTATTTGTTTTATAGATTAGAATTTTGTAGTTTAGATAAGATATGATAAGATATGATTTTACCACTGACCCCACCTCCCACAATGTGCTTTACGATACCTTTCTCGCTGGACTAGCAAAAATCCAAAATCCTTTGCATATTTCTTGACATAAGGAATCAAACCTGTTTTCGAAACAGTATCGACACTGAGCTCAGCGCAGTCCTCTACTGCACCTCTGCCCTACTGCATATTTCCTCCCACTTCCACATGTGCCTGTGTGACCCCACATCCTGAAAACCCTGCAGGTTTACGCTCGCTGTCAACCTTAGCGCCGCTGACAGGAAACCATTGAGTTAGACGATGGTGGCTTGTCTCGAGCTGCATCAGCCTGGAAATGATCTTTCTGCACCATTAGCTCTGCTGACACACTTGACTTCATCTAATTCCCTGACATTAGAGATTGACCAGAACAGATAACATCTGACGTCTTTGTGTTATTAATTGCAGATTACCTTACGCGGCCCTACTGTTGACTCATTTGAATCCACTCTAATATCATTTCTTATCGCTTTGTGATTTATTACTGGCTGGTTCTGGCCCTTGGCTTTAGGTTGATTCTTTCAGGTTCACTATCGATTTGCATATTCATGAGAAGAAGGTTCACTGCAACCCACAGATGAAGCTGGCAGATGCTCCTTTGATTCAAGAAAGTGTTTTAATTAGAGTAAATTAGCTATTTTTGACATTTAAACCTCGGAGGATGGTTAACAAGATACTTATCTGTGATATATTAAGTAACACGCAGTAAATTTAAACCCTCAGTATCTTAAAGTAGTGTCACAGGTTAGAAAAGGACGTTGCATCGTGTTAGTTAATGAGGACAGAATTAAGTGCACGTACACAGGGCTGTTTTGTGATTGGGTTGTACACCGCTATGATTCAAAAATCCATCCATTCAATATATGCCACTTATTCTTAAGAGCCATGAGGTAGCTGAGGCTGATCCCGGATGACATTGGTCAATTCAAAGTTGCAATTTAACCAAACCTGCGTGTCTCTCGATTCTGGAAGTAAAGTGGAGTAACTAGAGAAAAACCACAAAGGCCATGGCTGCCTGACAGGTTCGATCCATAAAGTGAATATGAAGATGGAAGCCAAGACATCTGGATCACCCCCTGGTGACCGCCTGCAGGAACCCAGCCTCCTCCATGTTAGTGTATGTGATATGGACCAAACCAAACAGTCAAAGTAACCAAACTATTCTTTCTAGAAGGTGGTTTCTGTTATTTCAGACAGGTCTTATCACACTGATGAATGTTAAAGTGCAATTTTTTCCTTTAACCTTGATTTTATTAGTAACTTGATGCTATAAAAATGGGGTGAAACATTATGATTGACAACAGAGACTGACTTGCAATTGGTCAGAAGTGTGTATCGGAGCGACCTCAATGCTGTGACTCCACTCCACGATCTCTACTCCACAGACTCTAAATGACAAAATAGCAAGATGGCGGCACCCGTATCTGGGATATTTCACTTTCACATTTGTCCAACAGGAGGAGGTTCAGATTCATTGTCCATCTTAATATACAGTTAATAGTTTAAACTCACAACCGACTTGCTGCGAGGTGCATCATCCTGTCACCCATGATTTAAGTGATTTAAATATATGAATTTTAATTTAAGTTCCTCAGTTTTCTGTGCAACTGTGCATCTCCAGTTCATATTTAATACATTTTCATGCAGAAAATAATCCGACTGAACCCCATCACTCAGCGCACAGACACTCATTATTATGCATCATCTTGTTCAGATTTTCTTAATTAGATAAATATTGTTTGGTGCAGCAGTGCAATTAACAAGTCATAATTTCTGTTATTTAAGTTTACTCCAAAGTCAGATTTTACTGTTTTCCACAACACTCTCCTACAAACACATCGAGGTTTTATGACAGAATGGTCCCAACATTTCTCCAAACCGATATTAAACCAATGCAGGTTGGATGTAATTGAATCACAGCCCACTAAACAAAGTAATACAGCAATCAAATAATGCATGCAAACTGGGTTACTGGGTGAAATCACATCACTTCACAGTGTGACTAATAAGCATTGTTTATATTCAAATGTCTCCACTGCCCTTCTGGCTTTCACCTGTTTCCTGTGCAAGTACATTCTCCTCCATTGTATTTGACGAGGATCATATTACGAGACAGAAACACACAGGGATTTCAAAGATGTATTGTGCATAAATGGCTTTGAACAAGAAGAGATTTTTAATATCCTACAACACAAATCAAAAGTGAGGACTAATTTAGCCACAGAGATGGAGAAGAAAAATCCACCTGTAACCTTAAGAAGCAGTTTGCATTCAGAGACTTTTCCACTGTGTACGTGCGCAAACAACTTTGAAGCTGAGGGTCCTTCACAATGTTGCATTGTCGAAGCTGCACCAAAGATTAAGGACATAAAAAGTCACAGATATTCACCCACCAACTTAAGATGCAGTGGATGCTGACACAGCCAAAGAAATAAGAAAAGAGATGCTGTCCTTATTTTTTGCACTGTAACTGTAAAACCTTCTGTTCAGATACAGGTGGAGTCTTCAGAGAGACTGTTACATCAGCACGGATAATAAACCCCTGAGTCTCATTTGAATGCACAGTGAGCAAACAGTCCACCTCAAATTATAACGATGGTTTGTTGCTTTGTGTATGTGTGTGTGTGTGTGTGTGTGTGTGTGTGTGAGTGTGGGTGTTGAGTTTTTTTTTAAATTCTCTGCATCCAGCAACAGGATAGAAGGAGCATTTAGAGCAATGTAAATCACATCAGTCTGCAATTCCAAATTGCAGCTTGGAGGAGTGATACACCTCATTGCCTCCATCTTCCTTCAAATTTTACCTTGACGCTGAACAACACCGAAAATATATTTCATATATCAACCCAAAGTGTTTTCAGTCAGGGATACTTTGCTATCGCTGAACTTTCTCCAGGCATTCAATCTTCTTTCTCAAAACATGGAAATAATATGACTTTTTCTTTACTGGTAGATTATGAGGGAAATATAGACCAACATTTATACAAATACAACTGTAAACTGCCCATTGATTTTACCAAAGTGGTGCAGAGCAGAGTGAGAACATTAACCCATCGGAATGAGGAGCGGGGTGAGGAAACCTCTATTTCATTTCAATTTGATATTAAGAGAGAATAAATTCAACAAAATAAAAATACGATTCTCTCCACAGATGAACATGTTTTTATCTGACCCCAGACAAGAAAAGAAATGGAATTTTCGGGAAATTGGTCTAGTGACTGAAAGCGGGGTTTGAGAGCTTGATGGCATCAAATGTGGCCGACTGATATCGAGTGTCAGATAAAACATTTCTCAAAGAACATTTCCCCAGACATCTAATTTTCATTCAATATATGGAATTTATTGATTCAAGCTTGTGTACTTTAGCACCAATGAAGAGTATGTTTATAATTTCAGAAATCTCCGTCTGTCTGTATGTGGCTCAGATATCTCAATAACTGTTCATCTTATGGGCTTCGCACTTGGCATGTGGACTGTGAAGGGCCAGAGGAAGTGCAGATTCAATTTTAGGTACTAGCTGCTGCTGGCACTCATCAAAGTGAGTGACGTCAATCTCGAACCACAGCGGGTTCACGTCCACAGATGCTCCAGTTGGGGGTTCTGCGTCCTGAGTCGAGCTTCATTGGACTTTGAATAAACAGATGAACAGCTCTTTGTGCAGCAGCGGTGGCGCCGGATCAGGCGGTCTTTACTCGCCGTGGTTCAATTACTGCAGGTCCCTCTTACAGTTTCAGACTGGAACCAGCTTCACCACAGAGCAAACAAACAGCCCATTCCGAACAGGGAGGTCACTGCAGTGGTGTATGAATCTAGAAAAGGTGATTGATCTCTGAGTATGAACTGAAACATCATTTAATCCCCATCCATACCCACTCAAACTCACATCTACAACTAGAAAAATGTATATTCACTACTAGCACATAGATGGATCAGGAAACTCACTTTTAGGACACAACAGAACATCTTTGTGACCATCGTGACTTACGAGGTCGCTCTGTTGTTAAATCCACTGAGAAATGAGCTGCATAAGTAAAAAAAGAAACAAGGCGTACGTCTCTTTCACTCACCATACGAGTCTCACACTTCAAAAAAGTGCTGACAAGTATCCGTATTCTCTCACACTGAGTTGTTAAGCTCCGGAACATTTAAAGACTCTCAAAGAGCATCCGACATGCTGACGGACTCACATCCACAAATCTTTTCAACCAATTGATGAAACTTTCATTCAGATGTCTGATAGCTGGGCTCTTGTCTGAGTCATGTGGTCACCCGCCTTACATTCGGCACCCGACTGCGACTACTAGTGTCTGATAAGAAAAACCGCTGAGCAAAACAACTGCTTTCAGTCGCAAATTTCACAGTGGTGTTCTAACCGTAGCGTGATCGGATACACTTTTCTTTTGAGACAGAAACAGAGACGAACCCTAACGGGGGGGGGGGGTTACAGCTTTTGGAAGGACGTCAGGTGGGAGCACACGTGGCTCAGCAGTCTGATTTCACCTTTTCTCTATCTATCTGTAAATGAAGTTAAAAAGTACATTCACCAGGAGAGATTTTCACTTTAAGCTGTTTCAAATGCCCACATATCCACAGAATGCAATCCAGAAGAGAGGTTACAGCAAAGCCGTTAAAGCAATAATGGATATTTTCCTGTTTATTAAAGCTCGAGCACCATAAAGTGAATGTGAGGACTTTCATACACCCAGTACTGAACTCATTTCAGTGTTGCACAAGGACAATCCCAGGCACAGCAGTCTGGTCACTGATAGATTCACAGACTTCAGCTGTTTCAGACTTCAGCTGTTGACTGGACAGAACAACCTGCGGAACATTGTGGAACATTTTGGCTTAGTGGGAGACTGTGTCCATTTTTTGAAGGAACGATGGTACGAGCTTCTACTTTATGGCAGACAAAATTATTTTCTTTTGTAATACACACAAATTGAAAGACATGGTTTCTTTTAATTTGTACAATCATTTTTACGTTAGAAGTCTTAGTTTGGGGTGGATCGTTTCTGAGGTTGGGCATACGCCTCGTAAAATGGACTCAAGGGGGAAATGCTCAGATGACTTAAACAAAGCACTTTTTCTCTGCATCGCCTTCTTCAATTCTGCGAGTTCCTTTGAAACCGAGCAGCGGGTACCTAGATGTAGAGACGCAGACGGAGGCAGATACACAGAGACGTGCATGAGACAGACAGAAAAACGTATGAGATTTGTGGGGATTGGTCGTGGAGCTGTATGAAACATCGCGAAGCAGAAGGTTATGTGTCTGTCATTTTTTCACTTGGGGGATTTGGTCTTCCCTGGTTGCTTGTCTTGAGTTATAACAATTTTATACTGTTCATTTTGAAGGAAATGTGAGGTTGAGTTTGAAAGGAATTAGGATATATGAGCAGATTTTTTTATGAATGTTTTTGGACTCAAGGAACAGACACTATTAAAAAATGTTATTTGGTTAAAAATAAGATACAAATCAGCCCAGCCCATTCTGTTTAGTTTTTAAGTCATGACAGGTCTGAATATTTTATGTCAATGTTACATTTTTGCACACACGCACACAAAATCTAAAGAAAAGGAATAAAGATAGATGGACTTTAATGAAGTCTTACAGCTGTTCTAAGTCACATAGAAGTTTATCCATCCAAACAAACATTTGTTCCCTAAAGAGGTGTGAGGAAAAACATCTGTAAAGAAAATGAAGGTCAGAAAAAGTACACAACAATGACCACTGGAAACCCATCTTATCTCTGAAGAGTGCTGCAGCAACCTTCTCCTTTTGGACATGGCTCCTTCAAGAAAACTCCCAGGGTAACACTATTCTGAGGTCAGGAGACCGGCACGGCGAAGCTCCCCAGTGAGATGAACACTTGAGGGATGAACGTTTTCTTGACTTTCATTCTGCTCACTCCTCGTTTTCATTCATTCGGTGCAGTTTTAATGTTTGTTTTGCAAACATGGTAATTCTGACTCATCCTCAGTGTATAAGGAGCTCTTGGCCCAGGCCTACGCCATGAGCAGCAATGCATTTTGCTGATGGGAAAGTTAACCCCAACCCATCTGACACGAACGTGGCGGTGGTCACGAGTCGGTTCGACATCTGTTCGATCCACCTCAACCTCCACCAGCTGCTCTGGCGCCTTCTTCTTCCCAGCTTTTTGCTTCTTCCAGAGCATTTGTCTCCATAAGAACAAAGCTCTGATGAGACTGGTTGCGTCCCTGCTTCATGGTTGATGTGGAACTGCTGAGTGGGAGAGGCAGTCACGAGGATTCTCCACCGCAGAAAGGGGGAGGTTTACTAACTAACTAACTCTGGAGAATTGCAGCGTAGTTCCTCCTGATGGCCTCAAACACACACACACACACACACACACACACACACACACACACACACACACACACACACACACACTAGGGCGTGACTCGGGCTTGACCGAGGAGTTCCTCAGGTATTATATATTAGTCTGTCTCACACAAACCTGAGTGAGTAGTGACCCGAACCTTTAGCTTTTTCTGTCCAAACCTGACCTGAGCCAGACACGCTGAGGTTATTTTTATTTTTTTTTGTCCCTGAGTGCCTTGCAGTTCTTGTTACCATAGTGACAGCTTGTCCGCTTACCCTGGTTACACATGCATGAGCAGACTGAGCACATTGTCGATGACCATCAAAAGACATTGTTTTGGGTGGATTGTTCTAACAAACACAACATGTTCCCTCTATACAGAGCGCTACAGTCGCACAATGCTGAAGATAAACAGTATGGATGGCTATTGTTCACCTACATAACCATAAATCAAGAGCAGGGAATAGAAAAGCGGTTAACTTGACATCCACTCCAGGTACCATGTTAAGTCTGCGAGCCAATTAGTATTTCAAACTGTAAATGAAAACACAAACATTTGTCAACCTTAACCAGCTCTTTGAGAAAACAGGAAGTTTACATTTCTTTCTGCTCAAAAGGTAGAATCCACTCAAATTGGCCCCATGAGGCTCTGCACCTCTGCAGTGGCCCGGGTTTGATTCCAACCTCACACGTCATCCCCTATTCTCTCTGTCATGTCCAATAAAAGCCTGAAATGCCACCCCCCCCCAATTAAAAACAAATATATATATAACCCACCCATGCCCTGCATATACTATCAAGCACCTACTCTATCCCGACCAGCGTATTGTGACTTTACAAGATTGTCCCTCTGTAGTGGTGTTGACTTTCATTCATTCTGCTCCTTTCATTCATTCAGACCAGTCTTTCTGTGCGTGAATGTTGATTTCAGACCCTGCCACTCCACTTGCTCTCTGCCAGATTGTGGTTGTGCCGAGTGCCTTTAACTTCCCACTGCTCTGTTCCTTTAATCCTGATTGTGTTTTTGACCTTGCCTGTTTTTAGTTTGTGTGTGTTTGCACTTTTTAGTATTTTGCCTCAGCCCAACCCTTTGTACTTTGTTTGCCTGCTTAGCTTTTTGCATCCATGTTTTTATTTTATTTTTTTTAAGTATAAAGACTCTTTACATCTGCCTCCTGAATCATGCTCTCGGGTCCCTTTTCAGAGAACTGTGACAGAAAGAGGCTCTTACGGAATAGATGAAAGACAGAGGAGAAAAACAAGAGGAAGAAAACCAACTTTTCTTCAGTCAACATAAATGTCAAATTCGTTTAGTTAATCTGCAGAAAAACAGGCTTTTAAACAGATGAAATGTTCAGACAGGTTACAGTTATCACTTTTGCAGCCGGTTTCATCAGAAAAAACTGACCCTTCCAGCACCTCGGTCTCATTTCTGCATCTTAGAACACAAGTAATTCCAACTGTGCAGTAATGGCGGTGAGTTGTTTTGTTAATGCATTCACTGTGTTCTCCGGGCAACCTGCAGCATTCTGCCTTCTCGTCCGCGCACTGCAAATTCATACAATCTGCTCATTAGGATTCTGCCACAAGTCCGACTGGATTCCTTGAAGCCATTAGAGGTTTGTTGGAAATGGTTTGGGTCTCTGCATCGACTGTAATGACAAGGACAGGGTGCCGGGGGGAATCAATGCTTCTCTGTGGCTCAAGCAGGAAACTGTAGCAGCTAGCCTGCCCCCATTGAGTGTCGGACCGCTGTCTCTTTCAACCACTTAATTGATCAAGGTTTTATTTATCCTGTCACAAGACTTTAACCTAATTTGTTTTCAATTCACTCACAAAACACCTTCATTGAATAACCAGTCCACAGGATTACATTTAGTTTTCCCCACCTCTCTCCAGACACACTTGAGACATTGTGTCTGTGTTCATTTACATGTAGCAGGGGCACTTTTAATATTGTGCAATTAATTACCATATCAAACATAATCAGTATAATAATTATTGTGAGAACAAACAAACAAACACACGTACACACTGGGGTCTTTTTCATTAGGAGAAAAAAGACTGTTTTTGTATGTGTTTTAATACAGCAGAGGGCTAAAGGGCTGAGATGAATCCCTCTCCCTCTCTTCTCTCTTGAACAAAGCAGAGGTACATCCTGCATATCCTCTCTACTCGGCAACTATGCAAAAGATGTCCTTGTAATTGTGTGATGTTTTTTACTGCAATGCCACTGCATGCACTTTCATTACATTTCTGTCATAAAAAAAACCCTCCTCACTGTCGTCAACTGAAATGGAATGTCAATACTTAGTGTGCAGAATGGGGAGCGTGGAAATGGGCTTAACACTGGGACCTATAAACATAAAGTTTAACGCCGCCACCAAAGGAACGGCCAATCACCGCGCGGCTTTGCAAATCAAAGAATGATAATCACAGATTTTCTCGTTCCAGCCATCTCAACAGCTTAGTATAAATAAGTTAGTAGCGCACTCTTGTGTGCTCTCGTTTTCTAATCATAACCAATTTCCTTCACTTCAGTTCATTTTTCTTTGCATTGCACACTTTGCCTTTCTTTGCATCCAAACAGCATCACCCCACCACTGCTGGGCATTCATGTTATTGTTCAGCGATGGACTCCCGGCAAATCAAACCAGCTTAAAAAATAACACTAAACTAGAGCAGCGATGCTCGTCAACATGGTGACAGGCACAACGTTCTGGCCCACGAGGAGGACAACAACCATCTTCCAACTCGGCATTCATTTTGATCTCTCCTTTACACCTGTCAGGTTCGGTGACTGTATATCTGTCAAAGTCACAGCAACAATATCCATCCACAGACAGATAAACATCTGCCAATGTACAAGCATCTCTATACTACATTCTGCTACAGTAGGTGTCTACAAGACGCACACACACACACACACACACACACACACACACACACATGTTTTTACTTCTATCTTAGTGAGGACATTCATTGACATAACACATTCCCTAGCCTCTTACCCTAACTCTAACCATCTAAACTAAATGCCTTACCCTGACCCTAATACTAACCTAAACCTAAACCTAATTCTAACCCGAACCCTACAACCAAGTCTTACCCTCAAACAAAAATGTCCTCACTCTGTCGGGTCTATGCTTAAAGTGGTCCTCACAAAGATATAGGAAGTCACACACACACACATACACACACACACACATACACTCTCACAAGGTGACCAGACAACTGGCAATGCTGTCGCGGATGCTAATCACATTATTGCGTATAACGGAGGGATTGGATTGGGGAATAAGAGACAATACGGTTCAGCTGATCTCCATCTGATGTCCAGAGGGAGATTCCCCACACAGGGGCCGTTTTATGGGCTCATTTGCATCAACACAGCTCCGACTGTAAGTCAGCGGGCCGCTAAGGCACAGACAGCCGTGCCAGCACAGGGCGATTATTGCCATAATATATCAGCCCATACTGGGCAATTTCCAGAGGCAAGTCAGATGATGCTGTGATTGATTTTACTGTGCTGTAAGTGTTAACTATTAACACTACTACAAGTGAAATATGCTCAATGTTGTAGATCATCTGGTCACATGACTCCAGCTTCCAGTTTTTTAATAGTGACCCTTTAATCAATCTCAGCAAAACGGTTTACAGTTAAAATGATCAAATCCAAATACTAATGGTGCTGATACATGAATGTAATTAGTCAATAAATAAATAAATGTTCATTATATATTTAGATACCCAAAGAGCTTCTGAATGAGTCGTACATTTAGTGTAAGTATTGTTTTTCCCTCGTGGGTCTTAGCACCATAGTCACAAGGTAAACATGTTTATTTGTGTTTTCCTCACACACACACACACACACACACACACACACACACACACGTTGAATAAGGAATGCTGTCTTGTGATGTCAGGGAAGAGTGCACACAGTGGTATCTCAGGAGGTAATTAAACAGAACTAAAGGTCTGCTGTGACTGGGACAGGCTTGGCAGGGCTAGACCAATGGTAAAGCTAATTAAAGTGTGTTTTATCCCCCTAATGAAGCTCATCTTCTCAGCCCACGGCCTACAGACGAGTTAAGCATGGCAACTTCACAAGTCTGCAGAGACCTTCAGCAGAATGTTGTTGTTCCAACCTTAACATGTTGGTCACAAAGGTCATTTTGCACAGAGTGCTACAGTTCAACGCAGGGCAACTGGAGAAAACTCGTCCAATTAGACAATATGAAACATGGAAATTAAGAAAACTACTTCGACATCCTCATGATAATACAGAGACATGTTGTAAGTAGCACATACAAACATGAACCCAGCTGGGACTTGTTGACAATGCTTCGTAAATTTTATTGAAGTCTGCTTCTGGTCAGCGGTGCTGGAAAATTATCACACATGTCAGATATTATTACAGATATCGGCTGTTAACCTATTTTATTCTTACTGCGTCTTTTGTCCAATAGAAACACTTGCATTTTCGTCCTTTTTGCATTTATTTGTGATGTGAGAGATACACTTGTCTATTTGGTTGTGTTGTGTTGAAGTTGAAGTGCGTTGACTTCTCTGCACCATATTAGTATAATTAAAGTGGTTTGTGGTAAAGGTAAGCTTTAAATATGAACAGCTACTGAACCATTGAAACCATACAACTACAAATTACACACTTACATTTGCATATTTCATCCAAAGCAGCTACAGTGAGTACAACTTCCTCAGGAACAGGAGACAGATCAAGTACTTCATTTGAATCTTTAACATTTCACGTGCTCCATCTTCATCCCTCGGAAATGAATCACCTGCAGTTAAAGTAAACTGCAAACTCTTGGCCGTAAACATTGTTGGTTTGTGCTTTCCCCGGAATGGCAGCCTTCCCAGTGTGTGCTGTCTCTTGCCCAGTGCATCCTGGAATGGTTTTCCAAACCCCCACTTACCCTGCACAGATACAGGTATAGACATCTTAGACGTTTTCTGATAGATTTGAGCTTGTATTGCTCAGCCAATCACATAAAACCCATCCTATCCAAAAAATGGGGAGTTCATTTGAATTCGTTTTTGGGTGTTAGCCATTCTATCTAGCAGGGGAAAGAAACATCTTTCATTTGAAATTGTAAGTGTTTGTTGTGTGAATGATCATGTCATCCAGCTTGTTAAGATTGTGCACCCTCGTCATGATGCTGCATCTCGGACACAAAGAGATCAGTTTCTTCTTGGGAGGTCCAGACTGTTGGGATGTAACTGGAAATGTGGGGCTGCCAGTCCCACCCACATCAAATAAAATATATTCCTCAACTCTTCTCCACGGGCCGAGTGGTTGTGCAACATGCCTCGAGCCACAGAATGGCCAAGAGTCAGCGAGCATAGGCTCTTCATTATTATGCACTTCTGGTTTAATTTCTGTCTCATTTTGGCATCCATTTGTAACGCAACCACCCCCACAACACTGCAAATCACTGGAGTTTCAGTGTGGGACTCTCCATTAGTCATGCCACCTTCAGTCTCTTCAGCCTCTCAACTGGTTCAATTACCTTGAATCAATTTTCTCTACAAAACAGACCAAATCACCTACTGTAAACCCAGCGGACGGAACATTACACCTCCTCTGACAGTAAAAATTAAGTCGTCCAAATATTAAATTTTAAATTCATATTTCCTGGTAAATGAAGAAGAAACACGTGTGCACCATCAAACCGCACCACATGTGTCTGGATCAAAGAGAACACGGCTCCTCGATGCCTCCATGGCTCCATCTGTTTGTCCGTTGCGGCGACGTTTCGATCCAAAGCGTTGGAACCCTGTATGAAAACCTCACGTCACCGCCGGCGCTCGATCACTCTCAATATCTCGTTTCATTCATGCACCTGATTTTTGTGTTGACAGTATCACATGCTGCAACCGAGGATTTACAACCGTGACTCTGACATCATGGAGTGAAAAATGGTCAATTATAATGTGCCAACTTTCACTTCCCTCTCTCTGTCACTTTTCACACTGGTGATAAATGGCTTGATACTTACAAATAATCTCACATTCTGAGCAGTTTATGGAGAAGGACTGCTATTAATTAGACAGACAAGTGGAATGTATTATGCATAATGAGATATTTTCCTCATCTCCCTTCAATCTGTGTGGGAAACGTGAGAATTCAGCAATTTTTAAGGATAATGACAGGATGTTGGATAAACTCTACACAGTAAATGTTGAGGCCATAATGTTATTTCATTACAAATACATAGGCTGTATACTACACTCACTTGTAAACAACTCCAAGGTACAACTTCACCAGAGCCACACTACTGGATATCTACATGCTGTAGTTTTACAGTAAAGTACTGCAGGTTTGAGGCATATCTGTGTACAGGTTCTTTAATGACATTAGTCACTATAATGTCATCGTGTTTGTTTGCTAACCAGCTCGTCATGTTCATATTTAAGAATAATATTGCTAATTAAAATGCATCTTTCATTTGCACTTTTTACGAGGAACCTGGCTTTTAAAAGGCTCAAGTCAGAAAAAGGGGGGGGGGGGGGGGGACTAATTTTTAAAGAGGGAAATATCTGTTGCTGGCAAAGACACACATTAGTCAATAACTGTGGCTCAGTTTGTTTGTGTTTGACACTTTAGACTTTGCACTCACCAAATGTTTTATTGATTCTCTGGTTAATCATCAAGCGGCTTCGATCATTTTGAACATGCTGTGATTATGTCTGTCGTGCCCTTTCATCAACAAAAGAAACTGTAGCTTGTGGTGTGATGTGTCCCATTAGAACTGTACACTTAAGAAATGATAATCACATTTTAAGAACAACTTTGCTTTCTCCTCAATTCAGATGCGTTTCCTTGGGTAACCAGAAATAATTCAGGCTGTAACTGCACACTGAAATCTGACGATGGGCTCCAGTTCTGACTTTTTGTTGTTAATATTCGCTGATGACATTATTAATTCTATTACATGTTACTCCCATATATGTATATATGCTATAAGTCATTGTTGAATGAGAATGTATGTAAATTGAAAACTTCTCTGACTTTATATTCAAAGTATGTGTGTGTGTGTGTGCGTGTGTGTGTGTGTGTGTGTGTGTGTGTGTGTGTGTGTGTGTGTTGCTGTTTTCTTGTTTATCTGCATGTGTGTGAGAGACGAGGGAAACTGTTTCAAGCCAATGACAGCAGACAATCTTCAAATCCCTCGGTGTTGCTAAATAAAGCCGTGTGCAGTTAATACATTCGTGGCCAAATCGTAAACAGACGAAGAGAAAAAAAAAAGAATAAATGCACGTGAGTCGACTATTTTTGGGAGACAGAGAAATGTCTTAAGTAAGCAGGTCTGGCCATCAATATGGCCTTTGCTGATAAGAAACACAAGTTGCATTCTATAGCGCTGCAGCCCAGATAACCTATTCCCTCCCCCCCTCTGTTTCCACTCTGTGTTGTTGTTGGTCATCTGGAAGTCAGTTAAAGACAGTGATTTATGCCTGGGGCTTCATGCAGCGTAGCCTCATTACACACGGCCATTTTCAGAATCAGCAGATAATTACAGTATACATCATAGACCTCATGGGGCCTGGCAGATTCAGCCCATTCCCCTGGCCTGTCATTTAGGCCATAAGGAGTGGAAAACTGGATTCCAACATTGTTCTAAATATAATTTGCTCTTAAATGTATATGAATTATTGTGGAAAATTCATTGTGGAATGTTTAATTGACATTTTTAATTGCTCTACAGTGAATAGTCTTAGTTAATGATTTCTAGCTAATGGTATATCTTTATTACCGATCGAGGCAGATGGACGCCCACTTCTGTTCAGCTCCAGGTTTCTACCTGTTAGAAAGAGGTTTTCCTCTCTACTGTCACCATGTGCTTGCTCAAACTGAATGTTGGGTCCAATAATACTGTGAAGACTGTATGCTCTAGATCTGCCCTACATGACAAATGCTGTGAGATAACTGCTATGATCTGGAGCTGTATAAATAAAATGGATTGCAGTTGTTTTATCTTGACATTATCAACAGAAAAACACACTGGAATCAAACTATATCGAAAATTATTCTGACACAAATGATGAGTTTGATTTCCCAGTGTGTTTAATTTTCTTTGCACTGGAGTGAAACATTTTGGGGTTTGTGGGCTCTGTGAACCAATCAGTTTCCGTCCATAACTATTTGTATAAATGACAAACCAACCAAAGCTAAGCAGGCGATTCTAACTGAATTTTTTTCCAACTTCTCCTCGAAGGGAACATTAACTCGTGCCCGAACTGAACTGAACCCTGAATATCTGGACCTTCGTCCACGAGCTGAGCTGAACCCTGAGTACTGGACCCCTTGCACCCCTTTAGTGAGTACCACCGGCCCCGTTTCTCACCGAATAATCACCCTAGATTCACTTATCACGAGTCATTCTTTTTAATAACCTCAACTTATGTTCTGCATTCCCCGCAATGGCATGTTAAGCTCAGTTATGAACTGTTAGATTCATTATGATTTCCTCATTCACGACTCCATCCATGCTCATGCATGCTCCCGTGTGAGGCTGCACCCACACACACTCTGCTGTCTTCACATTTTCTCCCTCCCCATACAATGTATAAGTATTTTTGCCTCTTAGTTACTGTGACATATTGTACTTACAACATCATTAAACTCAAGGCCTAATGCGACGCTAATATTCATGCCATTTTTACTTGAGTAATAAGTATTTGTCTCATTACCTCCATGCTTAGGAAACACAGTGCTTGATAGTCATCTGGGGGTTGGAGGAGGTTTGCTTGTGTTGCTGCGCTTGCATACTGGCGAATGTTAATGATGTCAGTTTTTCTTGCTCTCTGTTATAAACTGCACTATATCAACATGGGGAGGCTTTCTTGTAAACTGGGAGTCTCGATATATTCTGCCTCCATTGTAAACCACAATTTATTGTCAGTAAACTCCTTACTCATCATGTGTATAAGGCAGTGGTGATGGGAGAGTATTATCTATCTATCTATCTATCTATCTATCTGTCTATCTATCTATCTATCTGGATCAGCCTTAACAATAATGTTATGGCTGATTAATGTATTAAACCTGGAAGTTCACTCGCTGCTTCTTTCAACTCATAAAAGGTTGGTATCAATCTTAACCAATCTGAAACAACATACAACATACCTAGAATCATTTCAGAGCTGTATACTTGGTTTATGGTGGCAGACAATTGAGGACAATTAAAAAGAAATGTAATGGTAAGTCAGCTGTGTAATGGGGCTGTCTATGTGCTGGATCTTCCCTTAGTATCGGCTAGTTAGCCAGAAGACCACTGAATGTTTCCACTAATTAGGTTAGCTGAAGTTATTCATGTAATTAACCTAGCGTGAGGGATCCAGAGTTTAAATTTTATTGCTGTTTGCTTGTAGTTAGGTTTCTGTTCTGTTCCTTCTCTGCTCATGTCGTCCAGTGTCTAGCCTTGGCCGGTTCCTATATTGTTTATATTTGTGCTGAACGTCTGTTCAACAGTAATAGCGATCACTGAGTACAGAGCTGAGAAATGTTGAACCAGCTATAGAGACTATAAGCATGGGTCATAGTGGGTGATCTGGACAGTGTTTACACACGGCGGTTCTGCATTTATAAACTAAGTAGGATTTGTCCTGGCGGGCTGGTGGACCCTCCGCATCAGGCTGCATCAGAGCGTGCTGCGTGCATTCTGGGACTCAGCTCAGTGGCCTCTGACGACCAGCTTGAATAATGCACGTTAACTAGAGTAATGCAAACATAGTGTGCAGCAATAATCAACCCACACCCACCAAACACCAATCTCCTAACACTATCTTTCTGTCAGAAGATATTTAATTTTCAATCTGTGTATCCATTCTTCATAATTGCATTATTTGCATGGTGTGTTTTTGTCTGTACTCATTCCAAGCATATTTAATATCATTGCCCCTTTGTTGTTATTGTGTGAACTACAGCTGAGTGATTGTGGCAGAACTGATAAACCCAAAGATACACTGAACCACACTCAATTGTAGCATAGTAATGTAAATATACTGTAACATAGCTCACAGTATTTACATTAACAGTTTTAGAACTTTTTGTTTTACAAATCATCATCTATCCCTAATAGCGGTCTCAGTTTTCATTGCATTAAAAATGTAACACCTGTTGTGCACCCTTGGGTTCACAATCAGCAAATGGGGAAAGCAAACAAGACAGGGATACAGACACGGCGTAAACACAGGGAAGCCAAGTCCCCCTTACCCAAACTCCCGTGGGCTGGGATCGCATTCCCTGTGCTGCGTTATGTGCTAAATTAAAGAGGCTACAGTCATCACAGGTAAACTATTAAATGAATCCCTGAGAATGACACGAGAGCCCTATGTCATCGTAAAACTCACTGATAGCTGTACCAAGCTGTTATTTCTGTGTCATTCCTTTGTGAGCTCGACACAGTTTGAGACAAAGAAAACAGTGTATGTGCATTATTGGAGCAGAAAGACATCAGAAACTTATTTCTGTTGATGTGCTATGTGAGCAGCTTTCTTTGAATTGGCCTGCCATGCTTGATTACATCACCCCCCCCCCCCCCCCCCCCAATGCATTTGCTAGCACATGATGCTTTTTGACTTCTGCTTGTCCCTCCACACCATACACACTAATATATGCAGCTTCCAACCATAGACAACAGACAAAAGACTCATGTCCACTTCCTCCCCCCGAGCCAGAAAGGGAGCCAAAACATCCCGGTCACATGCGCTTGACCAATCACGAGTCAGCTGTTAATCATGAAGGTTTTCATAGCCTCAAAGAACTAATTAAAATCAAACCTACCAAAAACCTTTAAACACTTGAACATACTTCGGTGTGATGAACTACTTTGGCTTCACTTTTGGCGAGCCGTCCTGTCGTCCATTTTTATATACGATGCTCTGTACATGCTTATATGTTGAATTTAGACCCTATAGTGATGTTCCTCCCGATCTACATTGGAGAGTAAGAAACTGAGACTCCTTTTTTCTCACTCTCTCTCTCTCGTCCGACACAATACATCATGATGCTTATTAAAGAACTAAACATGCAGCAACTCTACATGTAAATACCTCTGATGGTTTCCCTCAGGATTTGTATGATTTCATCAAATGGAAAAAAAACACAGCTGATGTAAAGCAAATAAACAGGAAAATCGCCCTTTGTTTGAAGATTGATGAACAATCCTCGCGAGTACCAGTCCACCGGTAACGCAGCGCCTTATCACTTGTACAAATACATCATTACGGCTTCTGTTATTGGATCAGAATTCGTATTAAGTTCCAGATGTGGTGTTTGCAGTGAGACAGCTTCCTTTTCTTTCTTTTTTTTTTTTTTATCAACCTCAGACTTATTCCTCAAACATACAAATGGCTGAGGGAGCTGTGATATGATATATGGAGCAGTCTGTGTTTTGTGTCTCCCCAAAGCTTCCAATGTCAATATTTTGGCTTCAGTTTGATTTAATGAACGGGATGTCTCAGAGATCTCTCCCAAGCTGTAGTCAATAGGAGATCTCACTGGCTTCGTTAAAGCGCTGCGTTGTTTGCTTATTGGGCCTCACTGGACTAAAGAAGCTCAGAGATAAACACACACACATGCACACACACACTCACACTCTCTCTCGCTCTCTCCCACACGCACACACATGCATTCACACTTGCACACCATCACCACAAAGGAGGTCCCTTTCTTCCAGCCCAGGAGGGAATGATGACTCTCATTATCGCCTCAAAGCAAGATGGCCACGGTGCCCCTACTCAGCAGCCCTATTAAGTTACCAGACAGCTTTATTGTATTGGTGTTCGATAATTTCCTTTCCTCGGTCATTCGGAGTGCATCAGGGAGTTGTTGTTCTGTGAGGGCGGGGCGGGGGGGGGGGGCACAGCTGGCTGAAATGATTCCGTCCAGTGGTTGGTGAATCTTTGGTCACACAGACACACACTTCCAACAAGGAATAAGTTATTTTTTTCCAGAAATAGAAATGGAGGGAGGGAGGCTTAAGTATCTTAAGTCCCTAAACAGGTCACACCTGTTTAACAAACTGTGTCGTAGTGTTGCAGGAGCAGGAGAAATCCATTATCCAGAATAGATTCCATGTGGACTTCATATTGATTTATTGGGAGTTTGTCTGTGGTCCCCAAACACACAACGATCAATATATTCATTGCCACATGTATCTATTACCAGTATCTGCAGCACTGGAGCTTCCAAAAGTATTAAAATATCAACGATGCCCACAAGAACTTTCTGTACGCCACTAAAATAAACCGTGATGCAGTCCTTCCCCCTTTTTTTTTATTTTATTCACAATACCCAATAAAATGTATACAACTTGGGAGGATTGTGTAAAAATGTGACCTTTAAAAGGGACACATCACCCTGTGCGCCTGTAACGCAGCAGTTTTGTGAGCCTCCACTGCATCAAGGTGACATTAGGCGTGTTGTCAGAAACAATCCCTGTAGGTGTCACCGTGGAGGCTGAAAATGAGCCAATGACAAATACGGTTACGAGGTTTACACGCAGGATAAACGTATTACTCTCTGAAATGTACTTATTGACCAAGCCTGGAAATCACATTAGCAAAATGGTACAGACACTTGGAGCTATTAATGTTGACAGTATTTGGACTTTTCAGAGAGGCCGTGATGGAGTGCTAAATCATATTTGGGCGCGGGCTGAGATGAGAGAGGAGGCATTACGGGGTTTGGAAATACAATAGCCAGTAATACTACAATAATAACCGCAATGGGCTTCCCGGGACACAATGTGTTAGCTTGCACTTCTTGTTTTCTTCTGCTACTGTCAATTTCCAGGAAATGAGAGATCATCAAGTTTTCTCCCTCTATTCCACTCACAAAAATAAAATTGACCATTTTGGCTCAATGTGGCCATTAAGGTAAAACTGTGAAGTGTTCACTTCAGACACTAATATCATGACGTTAGAAACTGCTGCTGCTGCAATGCTAATACATGCTGGTAATTTTTAATATACTTTAAAAGTGTTTGGCTTTGCATACTTTGTCACTGGTGTTTACAGCATTTGGGTTTTGTCCTCAGTCTTTTCAAGGGTCATACTATTTGTCTGATGTAATTCGGTTTGGTTTAATTCATTTGTACAGTGCCAGATTACATCACACATTGTCCTGTGGCGCTCAGGGTCGAGACCTGACAATATTGCAGAGAGAAACCCCGACAGTTCCTGCAATGAGCGAGTTAGAAAAAAAACAACTAATCAATATCATTTTGAAACGCTACAATAAAATGACTAAATCTAGGAAAACAGATTATCACCTGCCTCTTATGTATTTACTGCTGCGGCTCTGTCACACAATATTTCCTTTGAATTTCTTTACTAATCCCAAGAACTCTCCCCGAGCCATAACTCTGAATAACGCCTCACAGCAACAAACCTCTGTTAAACAGCGTGAATACACTTCCGTAAATCCAGTAGAAAAGAAAAAAATCCCCATTCTAGACCGTGGCAGCCTTTGAACAGAACTGTTATTTTCCAAAACAAGTCCTTTTTGTCTGGGTTTGGAAACTGCTGCATGTTTTACAGACTGTTTTGACAGGGGAACTTTAGGAGATATTCAGCAACGATCCTGAGAGAGGTGCAGTTGTCATTGTGAGTGTTTGCCTGAGTCTATGTCTCAATCAGGTCGAGCAGAGAAATGCTCCATGGACTATTGAGTGGTAAATGTGATAAAACCAGAGAGACGAGGAGAGGCCTCAAGCAATATTACTTTATATGAAACCTGTTCTGTTCTTTTCTAAAATTCCAAATGATATTGCCTCCATACATTTCTATGCTTTAGTCAGCTTTTCCAGCACTCGATGCACTATTCATGATGAAAAACGCCACAGTAATGTTATGGTGAGGTGCAAGCTGGCTAAAAGAATTGAAATTATGCTAAATGAAATACTGTGGGAAAGCTAAATTTGTTTATATTCAGCAATAATACGCGCTGTCTCAAAGGTAGATAGCATTTGTAGTTTCTCCTGCAATGCAAATCACACGTGAAACAGCACTTCCCTTTTCATTGATTTTAATTCTCATCTTTTCCTCTATCGTCTGTGACGCCTCTAATATTACATGGATGATTCTTTGTGTTCAAAACATACGGAGCAATCAATGAAACCCGTGAGGGCTTATTCATCCACACTCTGTCACTTGCTTGTGACAGATTAATGCCGTGTGTGGCTGTTACTGGAGACAGATGCCTGGTGTTAAATTCATAGATGTTTGCACTGTGCTTGTGCCAATCTTGGTTTGATAGTTGTGGTCTTAAGCTTTGTTGTTGGACCTTTTTAGGGAACTATGTTTGTTCTCAATTTGGGCCAGTTCGACAGCAAAGTATCTGGTGAGTGAAACAAAAGCTTACATAAATGTCCAAACTAAATTGTGTAACCATTACTTCAGTATACCCATCTTTTCTACCTAAAGTGGAACCCTTGTCACCTCCCTTAAATCATAAGGCGGTTGTAGAGTCAGGAGTAAACGCAGCCACCTGGATTACGCTGCAGTGACTTTGTATGACACACTACTTACTCTTCTTACTGTTCGACTTTCTGTGAAGGTCAGTTTGGCCATTAGCTAGATCAGCCTAACACTGCATGCCCCACCTCTCCACTCCGATTCTTCTCATCTCCCCTCTCGCCTTTCTCCTCCCCTCCCCGCGGCCTGACGAGAGATCTGATGGGGCTAAATTTATCTTCATAGAAACCAAAGCTAAGATGTCAAAAGAGAGCTCCTGCCAGCTCTGTAACTGCCCGACGATCGTGATCAACCTCACCTTAGCTGAGGCGTCTGTCAAAATAACATGCGTCCTCTTCTCCTCTACCCGTCTCTCCATCCTTCTTTCTTTTTATTCTCCTCCCCGACACGATTCCTCCCATCCCCTGTTTTATTAACATTGGAGCTGGTGGCTTGTGATAACTGGTCACTCCTCCAGGCGTTGAAAGGCAAGGACACTCTATTATCCCAGTGAGATGGATGGGTTGAAATATTGCCTGAAAGTGGTAGAGCCTGCCAAATCCTCCAGTCTTAAAACTCCTTTGTCTCTGACAAGGAGGTACATTAGTGAGAGGGCCAGGTTCTTGGACAGGGATACGCTTCTCTGAATACAACAGGGTGAGAGATCAGCGGACACAGATGCACAAATGTGTGGAAAGAAATCCAGAAATTGCATAATGTCTTTGTTTGCACTGTATTGCATCGAAGAAAAATGTGTCCTTCTGCCCTTTCTACTCTCCTCCATAAGTGTGTGTGTGTGTGTGTGTGTGTGTGTGTGTGTGTGTGTGTGTGTGTGTGTGTGTATGACAAAGAGATAATACTTAGAGTGATTAACACGTTGCAGGTAGACAGTGGGTCAGCCAGACAGCTGGGTCACATATTAATTAGTGTCCTAATTATCAGTGACCTTTACCTCACAACAGCTCCAGACTTGTTTTGCCCTCTGTGGCTCGGCCAATTCATTTAGGAATATGTAGCCTGTTTGCAACTGGCAAGCGGTAGTGTGGTTCATGCAGTCTTGAAGTGAGCTGAGCAGCAGCTGTTTTGTTTTAGTACATTACTGCTCCTCTACATTTTAATGCTTTTGGCAGCATTAAGGGGCATGGTGCATTTCTACACCTATCAGCCCAAGCATTAAAACCACTGACAGGTCAAGTGGATAACATCGATTATTTGGTTTCAGTGCTAGGCAGCGAGAACTTTGACATGAGCCAGATTGTGGTGGCTTGATGCCTGGATCAGAGCATCTCCAAAATGGCAGGTCTTGCGTGGTGCTCCCAGTCCGCGGTGGTTAGTACCTATCGAAAGTGGTCCTGCAAAAGGCAGCAAATGGGGGGGGGGGGGGGGGTCGTTTACCCAGAGAAGAGATGCACTGCTTTGGGCAACATTTTTTCTAGGAAAACCTTGCAGTCCAGCATTCATGTGTTTATTTCTTTGTGGTATACCACCTAACTAAACATGGTTACAGAACAAATACATCCCTTCATGTATTTCCTTCCACGGTTATTCCCTGGGGTCTTGCAGCAGGATAAATTGTGAGAGTTCCTGGTGTTGTCCTGGCTTTTTAAATTCTCTGGATCTCAATCCAATGGAGCATCTGTGGGATATGTTGGAAATATATGTTTAATTAATTGAGACCCCACCTCACAACATACAGGACCTAACATGTATGATGCTGATTTCTTGGTCTTAGCACCACAGGGCACTTTCTGATGTCTTATCAAGTCCATGCCCTGATGGATTAGAGCTGTTTTGGCAGCACAAGTGGGACATACACAATATTAGGCAGGTGGTTTTAATGCTGATGGCTGATTGTTGTATATTTAATCTAGAATTTCCTGTATTTACGTCACCAACACCTTTGTTGTTATTGAAAATGGGAAGTCATGCTTCTTGTCACATCCTGCGCCCCCCACACGCCGCTGTTCGCCTGAAGGCTCCCCTCATTCTCTGTGCAGTGTGAATTCTTTGCTTCAGAGCAGATAATAACACGGAGGGATTTTGTTGATGAATCAAGTTATGTCTAAAGGGGAAAAAAGTATTTTCCTGTTAGAGGTCAGTGTCTCAAAATCCCTCTCGGTGGGCAGTTACTCTAAAGAACAGACAGTCTGTACATGGAAAGCATAAGTGTTCAATTGTTCAAACAACTGCAAACACAGTAGTGTGATCTAAGCCTGTAGGCAGGGGGAAGATGAATGGTCTCAACAAGCAGCAGCTGACATGGGTCAAATTCTGTTTCCCACCCGAGGACATTATTTTCATCTTAAACTATATAATCAAGCCTTATCAATGGGGAGGCAAATGGGAAAAATGTTTCCTTACTCCTTTTTTTGTATTGTGCAAATATCATATTCAAATCATGAAGTTAATTTATAAATTAAAGCTCAAACATGGATGTATTTGTCCACTTAACATGCACCATTTCACATATGTTTCTAAAAGACTCCGGCATAACGTCAACGAAATACAGTATCATGAGTTGTGAAAAAAAAAAGGCCTGAAGAATAAACCATTGTCATCAATTATTCACAAATATAAAACGACACTTGATCGGAGCCAGGTACATAATTCATTTACAGCAAAGGTACGTGTTAAACTAAACTCTATTAATGATTATCCCTCCCTTGTTAGGAAGTGGGCATTGAACTATTTACCAACAGGGAATCTGCCTCCCCTTTAAGCCAAATATTCCCATAAAATGTCCATCTGGCTGCTCTCACGGAGACGCTCAGCTGTGAAGTTTATCTCTGCCTCAAGGACTTCTTTTTACACAGCACGCTTATTGTGCATGCTTTTTTAATTGAATTAAGGAGCACTCAGTGTGGCATCTCTGTTATTGTTATCTTGTAGGTGTACAGGGTTATTAAAGAGGGAAGCATGTTCAGTCATTTGTTATCCTTGGCATTCTAATAAACATGTTGGCTCTGGGCAAGGCCTGCAGGTTGTCTGTGTGGTTCAGATTGATACTCCTGCCATATCCGAAGCTATACACCTCATTATCCTAAGAGGAGGCTTAAGAGGAGATGAATCTGAGGGAGAATGTGGAAGATGTAGAGTGAGTGAGTAAAAAAACGCCACTGACGTTTCTTTTATAGATAAGTGTCAGAAAAGCATTAAAAAGCATCAATAAGTGCAGGAGAGCAGGGTGTAAATAAGTGATGAAAACATTGACTGAGCTGTACCTTGAAATGATTTAGTTCTGCCAGTTTTGGCTCATAGGACTGGATATGGAAAAAGCAACGGACAAAGGGGAATTCAAAACACAGAACAGAGACATTTAACCTCATTGCCCCAATTATTCCCCACTGAGATCCTGATTTATTTTGCTAACTTTTTTTTTAGCTCGAGCTCTGCTTCTTGACACTCATAACCCCAGGGAAGGTTTGATTTTACTAATTGGTACCAAAGCTGTTAATTGGAGCTGTGGAAACAAGAAATGGAGAATCGGAGGGTCCTCTCTTGGGAAATATGTGTGTTCAACCTAATTTTCCACCTTTACTCATTGTTTTTTTAACCGTCTAAATGCAAGGGGGGAGGGGGGGGGGTGTCTTACCAACAAAGTCCCCAACACTGAAATACAGGGTGAAAAGCAAAAACACTACTCATAGGAAGATATGCAGGACTTGGTGACATGTTAGGGTCAGGGTTAGGGTTTGGGCAGTAGCACATACATACCAAGAATTATTAAAAAATGCAAAATCTGTGGAACTGATTGAGATAAGTACAGACAGACAGACAGACAGACAGATATATAGATAGATAGATAGAGAGATAGATAGAGACACACACAAGCAAAATGATTTAATGCGTTTGGAAAACACAAGCACACTATCTCTCTGGTGAATGTTTTTCTCCAACTGTGATCAGTTAACCTCTTCTTAGGGGCCAAACAGTCATCCCCTCAGCTGCTCAAATGATTTTCCATTGTCATCGACATCAGCAGCTTTAAACTGCCTGTCACTCAGCAGCAGCCACATGCTGTGCACCTTGGGAAATACAGTACTGGGAAATTTATAATGGGAAATCGTCATCAGAAATGGTGTAAGCATAAAAAGAAAAAACATCAACTGTGAAATAACAGAATTGGAAGAACATCCCGCTCTCGCTGTTGCGGCAGCTCTTGTTGTTTATTGGTGTTAGAGTTATGTGCTCTAACCAAATAAGTTGTGACACTGACGCCCAGGCAACATCTTTTTTATTTTTTTATTTATTAAGTGACGTAAATTGGTTCAGAGAGCCGCACTGTCAACTCGCACTGCTCGGTGAAAAACATCAGTCTCTGACATGTCAACTTTTCAGGAGCTAAGGAGGAAAACAACTTATCTATTTTTATTTTGATCACATGTCATTTCTGAGATGTTCAGGTTGATTTTGAAAGGTCTTTGTGCACCTGAGCACTTGAAGATTGTTTAAAATCATTTAAATACGCATGTTAACCCCCAACTTTTCTGAAAGAGGTCTAGTATTTTGGCCATAGACACATTAAGGTGTTGTTCTTGCTGATTAACTTAACTTAAGGTAAATAATTCGTCATAGTAACAATAATAATAATGTCTTCTTATTTACAAAAACAGACCACAAACATGAATTGAATTTGACAATCTGACGTTGTTGAACTCATCATCTAAGTCATCTAATCTTCATTAATGTTTCCCAAGTGTCATCATCATCAAAGACTTCCCAGTGACAAAATTCAGCCTAATGCTCCCCACATGCTGCTGCAGCTTTTGATGCGTTGCCCAGTCCTGAGAACTGGTGCAGATCAAGTGTTTAATGCTGACAACGTGTCTTGGTATGTTCAACATATCTGCACAAAGCCGGCAGAGCTGTCGACGTGTTGGAATGTGTCCAGAGAGCGTTGGAGGAGTATCTGATGTCCGACCTATCTCAGTGGGTCAGTTAACTCCTGACACTGTGGAGCAACAATGGTTGTACTTTAAATCAGAAAATAAATGAATATAGGTTTCTTTTCTAGTTCTCATGTTTATAAATACTTGTGCTTATGGAGAAAATATTATATATATATATATATATACTAATGCAGAGACATTGTAGAGATACTAATTACAGTAAGCAAAAGTAGAGTTGACGGTCCCTCATTGTGACTAAAGTGTTGCATGTCTAACATTTCTTATTAATGTAGTCATGCTATAATTTGACAGACCCATTAGCTTCGTCCAGCACTTAATAGTAAACTTTATTATCTGTGAAACTGTGAGTTACGAATCCTTAACAGTAAGAGGTGTGCACGTGACGGCCAAGCACTGTTATTCTGGTGCATTCCACAGCTTGAGATGAAACAATCACAAGCACTGAAATGCGTCTAATAAATACAATAATGGGGAATGAAATTAACCCTTGGATTGGAGCAATCAACCGTTTAGCAGAACCATCAGGTTGAAATATGAGACTTGACCACGTATATTTTATTCATTTTAGTAGTGGACCACAGAAATGATGGCTGATTATTAGTTGACCACAGAAATGTTGTCTTCTTCTGTTGCCTTTATGATAGAGGAGGAAATTGTGGGTATTATGGGCTTATAGATGCAACATTAACTCACCAATTCCACATTTCACATTACACCCTGGTGCATTAACTCTTTACTAAATGCATCTCTGAGTTTATATCACCTGTATAACATCAATTAGGTAATTCTGAGTCTACTTTAAATATGCTTCTAAAAGTATGTGGACATTGGCTGTGGTAAGATTTGACACCTTTTACCAATTATATGCAAACCTCCTTTTCTCTGAATCCGTCTTAAAGTTCAACTAATGCCGTCTGAGTTCTGCACACTGCAGTGTGAGCACTGGAAAAAAGAAAAGTGTCGTATCAACTTATAAGAGTGCTTCAGTCGGTAACACACAAGTTCTTTAAGTTTATTGAACGTTGAAGTCAGCAAGTTAAAGTAACACAATTGCTCACTTTAATTGTAAAAAAAAAACTAAATAAATTTGTGTGTTGCCAATTTCATTATTGTTCTTTTTAAAGTTGGTCCAATCCTTTTCTGTTTTTGGTGTGGACTTAATTTTTTTACATTTTTTCTACATCCCATTAAGATGAAGACACACACACATTTTTTTTAATGCAGAATTAAAAAGGGGTTTATAACAACGACTTATCAGGCTTTTCCATCTTAGTATATCAACTTTATATCCAACTGTCAGTGCATTTCGTCCTTTGTCTTTTTTTTTCTAGTGAACAGTGTTTGTTGAAAGTCATTGTACTTCTCCCCAGTCGTCTCTGGAACGTAAAAGCAGTTAATTTAACTTAGAAAATATGCCCCTGAACAACATCTACGGAAGGATGGGGTTATTTTCCCTGGCTGTGGCTATCGGATGCATTGATAGAAACTGTCAGGAATTCCCAGGACTTGTTTACGTTATTGTTATTCTTGTAGCCTGGGAATTCTACAGCAGACAGCGTGTTTAACAGGGGCAGGTCTTAACAAATGGAGTTACAAAGCAGTGGTGATTCTGATCAGTGTTTTACCTGTGGGGCAGGAATATATTTGAGGATATAAAAAAGGAATTAGATTTAATCTTGTGTTTTATGTATTTTGTGCAGAACGTCATTGTAGTGCCTAATCACATCTATTTATTCGCAGAGTTCTTTCCAACGTACAAATTCACATTAATACGTGCATCCACATACGCAAACAAGCTCCCAACTGAGATGATTCTTGACTGACCAGAGGCTCCCGAGACCTGCCAAACAAAATCAGCTCACAATTCGAAACAGAGTTCAGTGATGAATATTAAATGAAAAAGGGTGAAGAATTAAACTAAGGTGTGGTAGGTTAAATTAATAAATAAATGGGTTCATATATATTTATAAATATAGAAATAAAAAAGTTGAATCTCCTGTGGTCAGCCTCTATAGACCTAGTGGTCTTTGAAGGCATCATTAGCTGGTTTTATCAGCACATTGACCCTAAAACTAGTACCTGAGGGGCCTGGCTGTAGTGGTGCAGACACGAGCATGTGAGTCTTGGATGGATGAAATAAGACTTTGAAGTGGAATTTCTATTTGAAGGATTATACATCAGGGATTTTGATTCATGCCCGTTTTTTGTCCTTCAGGCTATGTGCTTGTGTGGGTGGAAAGAGTTATCGTTCACAAAATTATTGATGTATTTATTTCTTCCAGTAAAACAATACTTAGTTAATGGATAAAAAAACGTGACTCATGCTGAGTTTGAATTTGTTCTTCTTTTAAATAACAGCTGTTTCTGGGAACGCAGCGGAAACTACAATACAGTGAGGGGAATTCTGAGGTTGAGTTCTCACAATACCGACATTCTATTACATAAATAAACCAAAGATTTCAGGTAACAAGATAACGCGGAGGCCTAAAGCGCTGGGAAATATAGATTGTTTCATTATTGTCTCCGAAGCCTGTAAACCAAACCAATTGTCTTTGACTTCTGATTGTACAGTAAATTGGAAGTATGAAAGCCTCCGAATGAAGATGATCATTTCAATACAGATGAAAATGTCATAAGATAATCATGTGTATTTCATATGGATTTCCCTAATCCCAGTGTATGTTGTCATGACCTAGTTTAGTATTGAAATTTAGTGAATCCCCCTACTTGGTAATCCTTGAATATAATAAAGAAGCCCTTTCAGCCTGACTGACCTATTTCAAGAACAATGTTTTGAAACGGTCCTTTAGGCCATAACCAAAGGAAATATGAGCCCTGATAAGAGAATCCACTGCAATTTTAAAGTTTCTGGAGATAGACTTCCTGAAAAGGAGGATGCTATCATCCCAACACCTTAATTTCCCTGCATAATTTCCACGACAATAGGGTCTTTGTATGGCTGCGCATTGTTTTGGCCTGCTCGTGTAGTTGAAGGGTTATTGTTTCCAATATGTTAATGCTGTTTTTTCCTGCAGGAATACCGTCTTTGAAGTAATCTCTTTGAGTGTGTTTGGTTCAAGCACCGTTCTCAGGGGAGGTGGGTTGAACTTTTTAAAATGTAATTTTTCTCTTACCTCCCTTGAATAGTCTCACGATAGCCGTTCTAACCTTGAGCCGTCAAAACGGATAAATCCCCGCAGATTGTATTCTGATTAGATTATCCGCTTAATCTGCAACACATGCTTGGAACTGCGAGCAGTGGGAAAGCCACTTGCAAGGCGAGGGAAATGCAATAATAGCTGGATGCTGAGGCTCGCTGGCAGATTGTGACGATACCAGGGGCAAACAATATTAATGAAGCACTCATCCAACAGCTAAAATATATCTGTTTCAGAAAACACTCCTCTAATGACCCTTTACACCAAAGAAAACTTTGTTGTGACTCAGCATTGTTTATTCTTCCAATTTTGATGGAATTAATCTGGGTAAAATTTGCAGTATTGACTTAGACAGCATTTAATCGATTACAGGCAACACTGCTAATCGCTAATATCAACATTAGGAAAAAGGATCGGAATAACATTTAATGCTGAAGGTGTTTAAATGACACTTATAAATCCAACTAAATTAAAACGTTCTACTGACTGAACTTGTTTCATCGTGTTGACGTGTTAGAGGAGAGTCAATATTTTGTTGCTATTATTACCTTTCTCTTGCAGTCATTTATTCACATAGAGCAACATGATTTATCTGTGCTGTCGCCTCTTTGTGTGCAAAATTCACTCCTCAAGTCGAACCACGGATTTCAAATCACAAACAAATAAAGCTTCTTCCTAAGTTCCTGAGGTTCTTTGGTTTCTGTTTTCTTGAAAGAAGTATTGTCAGAATACTTCATACCAAAGACCCAGGAGGAATCGTTGGTTGAATGTTGGACAGCACCAGTGATTGCTGCCTTGGGCCATAGTGCGAGCGTATATTAGACACATTCATAATATACTGACACAAACGTATTTCCAAAAATCACACAGACTTCATGACATGACTGTTCACAGGACCAAAACTGAGGCATGAGAGAGTTTGAATATCAGAAGAGAGAGAGAGTGTGTGTGTGTGTGTGTGTGTGTGTGTGTGTGTGTGTGTGTGTGTGTGTGTGTGTGTGTGTGTGTGTGTGTGTGTGTGTGTGTGTGTGTGTGTGTGTTAGGTTTGTGCGCGTTGTCAGTGACTGATGGATGTGATTCCGTTAGCGTTCTGCAGGCTTCAGCAGACACTCTCTGTGTTTTACCTTTGATTAAGGTTCTCGGCAGTGTAATTTTGACACCTGCCTCTGTTATGCACCACTCAACTCTGAAAAGTTCACTTAAAAAAGGTGTTTTGATCGTAGCTGTGGCAGGTATTAGAGCTTGAAATCCTTGTCTCTGGCAGTAATTCACAGCTTTGCTTTTGATTGATTTGAAAAGAAGTATAATGAAAATAGTTTTATTTGTTATAGTTAGATATTTCTGTCTTTTTGAATGCAGCGGAATATGTACTATGGCTCCTTCTCACTATTTTTGTAATAAAAAAAACAATTGTTCAAAAACAACGGCATATTTTGTAAGTAAAATGTACAGTATGCACTTAAGCCAGAAAATTGGATGGGTCTGATACATATGCTTGATGAATTGATGGGTAGATTTTAAAGATAGCAGTCTGACTATAATCCGGTTTGAGTGGATTTGGGAACAACCCGTTCTTCGGCCAACATAACTTCAAAATCCTGTAAAGATTGTCGAGTCAATCTTATTCCAAAAAACTGAAATGCAATTACGATTCCATTTCATTTTGTCATCTCGTCTCGGCAGCCAGAAAAGAAAAAAGAACATAACACTGCATACTCATTGCAGTGTTGGAATCGCTGTTAGAGGAGCACAGGGTGCAATTACCTTGTGTTTTCTGGCTTCACTACAACCTTCAATGGTAGAAAACTGGAGCATCTATGTCCACTCAAAGTTTATGAATTCCAGTTTCTGCTGTTGGAGCAAAAACCCTCAAACTCACATTTATTGGTACAAATATTGGGATGATACAGTTTTCCCGGGGGTAGCTGCTTTATGTCATGAAGTGTCAAACTGTGGCTCGTTCACTCTTTCATTCAAGTCAAGGTTGAGAAGAACAACTTCAGCTGTATTTGCCTCTCCTGATTCCATGAGTGCTTTTGTGTTGACTGCAGTTTGCGGTCTGCGATAAAATGCATTCGCAGGAAGCCAGTTCTAAGGAAAAGCTGTTCTCCTGACTGAGGTCAGTCCAGCTTCAAAGAGACAAACTATCCTTCAAAACACTGTGAATGAAAAACCAGCGATTGAAAAGCTGCTCTTCTGCTCAGAATGCGTCTCGCTAACGTTGAAGTAAACGAGCTGTTCGACATCTCAGGTAGGATCTCTTAACCTGTGATGAAGCCACGAGTGGCTGTGACTGTATGATTCTCAACTTACATAACAATGAACTCTTATACAGCCCCTTTCCACTGATACAGACTTTCATACGTTCACAAATAGTATGAAGTCTCTCTTTATATTTTGATTTCTCTGTTAATACACTCAATGCTTCCTGTAAATTTTCAAATTAAAAGTGTTTCAGTGGACAGAAACCCCTCATCAGGATTGTCAGCATTAAACGTATGGAGACATAACACGTGGAGCAGCAGGACAACAAAGCATAGTGGATGAAATATAAAATAATCCTAGTGATGTTTTCACAAGTGTGTTTCATCTAAATTGTACAAATTGTTGTTTTCTTTACCATAGAAGGGACCTTTTAGATTGAAATCCATGTACATCGGGAGCAGGTCCTCTCTATAGAGGCCACAGTGTTTTTTTATTCAGCTGCAACATGCAACTTCACCACTAGATGTCACTAAATTCTACACACGAAACCTTTAACGACCATCATTGATCCAACAAATCATTCTAATGTTAAAATCATTAAAGTGGTAGATATGTACTTCCAGCTTATCCTGCATGCACAAGGTGTGACAGGCAACAGACGGTCGTCCTACCTTGTTTTATGGCCCGTGTTTGTTTGTCTGGGCCACACCCTCAGTCATTATCTCAGAGACACGGCTTTTAATTAACCACTGAGTTTAATTTGAGAAAATAAGGCATTAAAATACATCTGTTCATACATATTAACATGTTTACTGTTTATTATGGGACGCTCAGACAGACTGAAGACATTTGGCTTTTATCAATCCGTCTTTCATTCTTTGTGTCAGAGCAACATATGTGCTTCTCGATATCAAATAGTTCCCCAGTTTATTTTATAGAAGCTGGTTTGAGATCTCTGGGATGATTCTCTTTCATTTTGCATGCTGTCTTTAAATATAGTCTTATTATTTCTGCATTAATCGATGTGCTCGTGCAACCAAACATGATAATGATGATAAAAAATATCCTTGACGTAAGCAAAGCACAATCGCTTCATGTTGAATACAGGTTCAAATAGAAGGCACATTTGTTGTGTCTCATAATATGTTCAGTATAAAGACTCTTTCTGCTGAAGTATATACAGTAGAGGAGATTCACAGAAACGTGGCCATTGTGTCAAGACCAGTTTCTTGTTTGATTCACATAATTCAATCAATTCTGGGGCCTGATGGCCGCGAGAGTGATGAATATAACAATAATGAAATAGAATGAACTCAGTTTGGAATTCATCTGGCGTAACGCTGTGTAACGCTTTAACCTTTCCTGATGCGCTGACAACACTGCTGTAAGATACTCCTGAGCAACACGGTTTGACCCGTGTTTGAAATGTGTAAAGGAGTACTGGATATAAAAAAATATATATTTAACTTGTTGCATGAAGAGATGAATCTTCTTCATTGCCCACGCAGTCGGGTGCAGACGGGTGCAGACGGGGTGCAAAGGGCCGGCTGAATGAAAATGGTCGTCTCTGTTTGGCAGCTTCCTTTACATACCTCGGTGATGTGACATTTGGTGGTAACCTTGTTATTGACTGAACATGGTGACACTGATGTTAATCAACTTGATCCATCCTGCACCTTGTTTGGTTTATGCAGGTTTAATTACCCTATACTGACAAGTGCACTGTGGGCTCTCTCTCTAAAAAAAAAACTTTCTCCATACTCAGAAAATCCTTTGTAAACACTCTGCAAACTCACGCCATTTTCAATATGTCGAGCTTATGAGCTGTTGTAATTCGATCTAAGGGATGTCTCCTCACCACTCAGTTAACTCACAATGTAGTGTTGCTATTCCTCCTTTATTTCCAAATTTTATGAGAGCGAAGTCCCGAGTAGAGTCTGGAGTTATTTAATCTGACGAAGACTGAGCTTTCAACAACGAGCTGGGGAGTAGCAGTCTGTTGCTACTCGTCCAATCATGCACACAATTCTGCAACACAGCCAATAATTGCATCTGTCTGTGTGACAGCCATGCTGTGTCGTACAATTCAGATGGGGAAGTAATAATCTGCTAAAAAGTGTATTGAAAAAAATACATTGATAGTTTGGCAGTAATCAATGGTATTAGGATATTATTTTACAATGTAGGTTATTTAAAAGTTTCCGAAGCTCTATATTCAACGTTTAATCACGAACCCAACAACATCAGATGTTTTACCATCAACTTCATCTCGTGGATTAATATGATTTATTCGTCGGAATGTTTTCTGAAAGGACTGACTAATGTTAGCACAATGAATCACCGGCGTCAGACCAGCATTCGGCAGCACTCCTGCTTGTTAGAGTATAATGCTGACATTATGCACCTGCAATAATATTCTTTGATGCAGTGATATTCTGCTTCACACAGGGAGAAAATCTTTTTATAATCTGTGCGGCCCCCAAACTGTAAATAAAACAAACTGAGGATCCAGTAGTGAGAGACTGTTTCCAGTCTTTGGATGCTTTCTCTACAATCATCTACACTGCAAGACAAGTTACTCTGTTTGTCTGCTTACAACATTCCATTTGGTTTCTTGCCAGAAGAAACTCTGCAGGTAAAATAATCTGTGCCAAACGCTGGACTTTGACACCCATACCAATTTATCTTTCCCTGACATTACTCATTTGAATTAGTTATAAAATGATTTCAAAAATAATAATTTATATTCACAGTTTACAGACGTAACTGTTTTTTAATTGACAGAAAGGTGAAGGAGAATGATCTTTTCTCCAGTCATCAAATAAAGCTAGTTGTCATTTTGTTGAAAAATTAATTCTTGCCCCTGGCTAACATCGTTTCTCGCCAAAGTGGTCCTCGTTTTTTCGCAGGTTGTATTTCATTCATTCATAAAAGGAAATTCTTTCGAGATGTGTGATGCTTAATGAAGTGTAAAACTGAACTATAAAAGACTATTACAGGGCATCTAAAAGTTGAAATGAATAATGTCAGATGCCAGTTAAGCACCATCAAATTAAAAAGTAAAAAGGTCACTCAGTCGTCTGTTTTATAATTTTAAGTGCAGAAGTGGAGGAATTCCCAGCACACGCTTGAAGTTAACCAAACCGATATTACTGATATCATTGTCAGGATTTCAACACAAGTCCCATTCTTTCTGTCGTATTACACATTTGATAGTTTTTTCCCTCATAGAATGATACACACAGGCCATAGACAACAACCTCTCTGCAAATTTATCTTTCGATTCACTAATTGATCTGTTGTTCTGACATTACAAGTGAGCCCTTTCCCATTAAACTTAGATATTGAATTAGTCATCATCGTAATATATTGAATAGCGCAGCTTTGAAGTAAGTTTTGTAATCATATTTTAAAGGTTCTATATGTTACATTCAGAAAATCCATGTTATTGATGGCGGCTGTTCTCTGCCCTCCAGTCAGTATCCTGTGGCTTGCACTTGTGTAAATGCTCCTACGTCATAAGTTCAGCATGAGCAATTATACTGTATAACAGTACTATACAGTATGAAGCCGTGCACTAATCCACTCCGGATCCCAATAGAAACCTTGTGAATGGTTTCAGTCAACAGAAACACTGAAGTGCTTTTGTCTTGAAATGGTAGGCTACAGGAAGTGTTGCAAACAGTTATTTTAAACAGCAGAGTTTAAACAGGATGTTAGGTTGAACAGCCGCTAGCACAGCACAATGATAAGAGCAAAAAATAAGGACTAATAATCAGCTTAGATGTCTCATGATTGCATGGATTTATGATGGTGAGTCTGTTATGATATTCCATTATAACAGACTGACGAGAGCCTCTTCATTCACTGTTTTACACATGGAGCTCCAACTCATTAAAAGAACCTAATGAAAATAACTTGAATGTTTTTTTTAGTGTTTATGGGTTTTTCTTATTCTGTCAATGAGGCCTTGATTTTAGTTTGAAGCTGAAATCAAAACCATCCCAAGTTATCTTTTCAACTAAAAAGAAAATTGGACAAAAAAATTGAAGAAGGAAAACAAATTAGAGTACTTACCTGTATGTAACTTTTTTAAGTGCTGAAAAATTGCTTTTCTTTAGTGCCTGGTTGTTCTCATTACAGACAACCCAGGGGGTGAGAAATCTATTTTTTTTTTGCAGTCAGTATTAAAGAAGTAAATATAAGAAACAACAATAATCTAAATCACTGTGCGATGTCATATGGACAGTAAATCAATCTATTATTCTTTGTTTTCATTTCATCTCTAAGTAATACCTTCAAACTTTATGTTTTCTTTCCGAACAGTTAGAGAGGCCGTACCCTCATCAAACAACTTTTCAGTTGGGGTTGGTTCACATGCATTCAAAAAATTCAACTAAAGGTCAGGGAACTTAGTAAAACAAACATATCCTTGCAAACCACAACACATCACAACACAAGCATCAAACACATGAGGACATTTGGAAAACTCTCACAAATGGCATTTAGATATTTTTCTTTTTCTGCTGCTTTTAATCCCTCATGTTGCATTCACACCACAAACGATGCAAATGTTTCATGCAGTTGGATTACATACAAAGACCCTTGACTCGCTCCCGATGAAATATATGAACTTGAGTGAAAGATTTGCATGTGGCGATGTCTCGCAGGCCAATCAGCACCGAGAATGAAACTCACAGGAGCAGCGTCCTGGGAGCGAACCGAGCTCGCAGGTCATCAAACTGGGCACTGGTCAGGCTCGAGTAGCGCTGGAACCAGCTGCTGTCCAGAGCGTCTCCTCCTCGAGGAGACGGTCGAATTCACTGCTTTACACACATTCACTGGTAAAAACCTCCTCTCCTCTCTTTCCAAAAGTCGGTGGGTTGTGTTGACTCGCGCTGTTTGTTGTGCAAGAACCGCGAGTAAACACAAAGTTTTGGCCACAGAATCATTTATGAATCTCTGAAATCCAGCGTGTAGCCATGTTCTACGTCTAACTGGTGAGAGTGATTGACGGTTTCCATGTTAATGGATCTCTTCATACAGTTTATATCATTTATCATTATTATTGTTCTACCTGTTCCCATCTTTTCATATAAATTAGCTGAAAATATATACAAACACCTTATTGACAGTGAATTAGGAGTTTTAATGCAATAATGTTACTTAATTTGGTTGAACTGTCACTGTACATCAGTGTGGTATGATGATGTAGTTCCATGGTAACGAACAAAGTCTCTGGAGGAGTCTTGACAACTGATCATTATGTATTGTTTCTTATAATAAAGTTTAAATTTTCATGAGAAAATGTTAATTAAGACAAAAATACCATGATCAGAGTTGTGTTGTGCTGTTGTAATACTGTGTAGTATCCAAGCAACAGTTCACAGTGTTTAATCTACTTAAATGTGATATTAAGAGAAAGTGATGAGGCCTACACACTTTGAATTTATGTTTTGTATTCTCTTAGAGGATTTAATCATTTAATCAACATGATGCAAAATATATAAAAATAAATTGCATCTACTGCAATGATTCACATAATTAAATAATTACCACAGGCCGACCTGAAAATCACACTAAAAAACACTTGCTTTGCCTTCAAACTGATCTCTCCTTCATCCTCCTCCTCTCCCTCCGTATCTCATTCACATTCCAGCCTTTCTTTTATTCTCTTTTCATTGTCTTTATCTCTCTTATGTTCCCTCTCTACCTCCAACCTCCCCTCTGTTCTGTCTCTTTGCTTTGTTCCTCTCTCCTCTGTCCATCAGCCTTGTGTTGTCTCCTTCCCTCATTCACACTGACGGCTGCATCTCTAATAACTATTGATGGATGGTCGCAGTTTTTTTTTTCTCCTCTTTTCTTCCTGACTCACATTTACCTCTGGGAGCTGCTTAGGCCCTACAACGTGCGAGATGAATGGAAGATCAAATGCAATAAGGTATCCTCAGATTTTGTATTTCCCAACGTTCTCGGAGGAGAGGAGCAGGTACGCTGGGAAGAAAAAGTCACTTAGAAGTGCCCTTTTAATGCTTATGGATGTCAGGAGACTTTGCGGCTTTCTGAGTTTGTATTTCTGCATTTTTGCAGAATCAAACAGCTGTGTACACGGATTTAATAGAGGCGTTTAGATTAAGGACGAGGCATCAGCTAGTTGAAAGGCACTGGTATACAGTGTGTTGCTGTTTGAACACTGGCCATTGGAGAATACAGCCTGCTGATTCTCCCCTCTTCTGACGTGTGGTTTCATGTGATCACTTTCAAGTCTGAGACCCTTTCCCATGACTGAATATCACACAAAGTCTTTTATTTCTTCCAACAGTATCAACAGGGGCCACACTGCTTGTGGCAATACAAGCTGAACACAGGTCGCCTTGTGTATTTTCTTTCTGTAACATTTGTAGAAAATCTGTGTCTTACAGTTTGTGCTCATCTGTAGGTCAACGTCAAAGTAGCAGTGAGTGGGAGACTCGGAGGATGCAGCACTGTGAAAGTTTCACTCGTATCACCGTGAGCTGTTAACATGTAGTCACTTGTTCACTAAATGTCACTCATGCATAACACCATGTGCATGATTTAGGTGTTTCTCAGTCTCAGACAAAATGCTTGTTATGCACAGATTAGAAACATAGCCCCACTATATAAACAGCAAAAGCTTTCCTAGACGAGGACGGCTGTCCACTCACCCAGCCGGTTGAGGCCGATGGCCGCCCACGCCGAGTCTGCTTCTGCTGGAGGTCTCGTCCAGTTAATGAGGACGTTTTTTCCTCTCCACAGTTGCCAAAGTGCTGCTCATTGTGTGAACTTTGGTTTTCTCAATAATAAGGTCTCGTCCTTAATATATTATGATTCAACACTCAAAATGGAATTGAATTGAATATGTCCCTAACATCCACTTACCCATATCTGTTTATATTGCCGTGTATTTTGTGAAGCACTTTTCAACCTTGTGGAGGTAAGTGCCACAAAAATACAATTATTATTATGTCAAACAACCAAATCAGACATAATGTGGGTCTTAAAACATCCCCAAAATTCTAAGATTCAATAATCTTAATTCTTGTCATTGACAAGTGTTCAAATATTACATTCTAGGTCAATAATACATTGTGGTAGGTTTTCATGAAGAAACATATTTTGGTTGCATAGATTCTAATGTCTCTATCTGTTGTAGTTCTCTCTCTGCCTCACACTTTGATAAAACTACAAACAAGACCAACGTGAAACTGATAACTCACAGTCCGAATTGATTGCAGAACACTGTGGATACCTCCTGTCTCTGTTTGTAGTTTGTGAGATGCGTCGAGGGTGATTCTTCACTGTCACCTAATCTCATCACCCTATCTTATAGGGAAGGGTAAATAATTCTGGGACACCCCCTCCTGATATTCCCTCATATCTGTCATACTTATATTTCTTTCATGATGGTCTTAAACTCATCTTCCCTTTGTCTCCTTGGCTCACTCTTATTGATAGATAGATATTCAGTGTAATACAGACCACTTGCTACATCTCATGTATCTCCTGCCTTTTGCAACAAGAGACTAAATCCAGTTTTGGCCATAGTCGCTGGATCTCCACTATATATATATATATATATATATATATATATATATATATATATATATATATATGTTTCTTTTCCATCCCACAGCTTCTAGAATTGTTTTGTTTTACAGTGTTGTTTCTAAAGTATGCTGATTGTTTAAGAATAGCTATGCAGGTGGGGTTATTAAAAATGTAACTTCATGCTATTGAAGTAAAATAGATTATTAAGCATTTTATCATGTGTGCAGCCCTCATCCCTTTTCTACCAGCTTAGTCAGAGGGACTGCTTGGTCTTGTTCTATAATTCTTACATTTCTATGAATAATGGAGGAGACTTTCAGAGTGAAGGTGCATCCTGAAGCCCAAGGTTCCCAATTAGACGCATGGATTGGTGCCAGAGCACATGTTTCTCCACTGTATTTGTTGGCACTTTTGAGATATACCCCTCCTGAAGAATTAATGAAACCAGCAAACAAAGCAGCGCTTGCCACAGATATTTCATGCTGCCTTCACAAATTTTCCACTGTGCAGCAAGAGATTGTCACATAGTGGGCCCGCGTGCTGCTGTTTCTCTAAATGGCTGAAGGAGCACAAACACGTCGTCTTTGTATTTGTTTTGCTGCGTGATAGCGCTAAGTAGATTACTCCAAAGTCTCTGTCATCAACAAACACCATCCGTGTGAGTCCCAGGGCAAAGGTCGCGGTGTGTGTCACCCCGGTGGAGTTTCATAGAAGCAAAAGTCAACAAATCACAGTAAAGAAGCTATAATCCCTTTTCATCCAAGCCGAGCAATAGGTCTGCACACAATTCAAGTGTCGGATGTTTTTTCTATCTCTCGTCAGGGTTCTGAGCTCCACATTGTGAACAACTGTGGCTCCGGCAAAATGTAGCCGGTGCCCCTCACAAATGGACAATAGACTTAAACTGCGTGAGAGTTCAGCAAGGTCGTGTTCATTTTATATTTATAAAGAAGCCATGGCTTGTTCCATAAAGGAATAAAGCATGAACTACTTTGGATTGCTACTGCGTCTGCACAAGTCAGAGAATGCGAACTCCCATGGAGCACAGCGGCTACCTGCAGGACACGTCGTGACAAAACTTTGGAGAGGAAATTAGTTTTTGGTCAAGTGCTGCCAGAAAGCATCTTCTGTTGACATCCTCGTGGCATTATTTGAGGTTTAGTTGTGCGTTGTTTTCCCCTTTATTTTGTTTTTGCATATTACATGATGTCTCCTGTTGTTCGGTTCAGTGCAACTACATCGCCATTAAAAGCATTTGTGTGTTTATATGCCTGGAGGAGATTAATTATTAAAATACTTGCATCATTCATTAACAATTAAATGAGAACGACTTACAAAACAACTGAGTTGCTGCGAATAGGTAAGCAATTAATACCTTTTAATGGTTTGTAATTCGAAGTGTGCGGGGTAATTTTGAATGCAGAGTTTTTTTTCCAGCACAGCACCTTAGTGTCTGCTGGTTGGAAAATTATCTCCAGTGAATTAGGTTCAAATCAGGCGACAATTGCACATTAGCGACTTTGTTTTGGGAAAAAACCGAGGCATGTGGATATCCCACTAAGTTGTTGCATTGCGGCTGAAGTGTGGCTACATTCGCAGAAACCATTCGTTTGAATTTGGGGAAGGCTGTGGCCGTGGTTAAAGCCTCAGTGTTTCAGTACCGACTGCTGCTAATGAGACGGGTCAGGATAACAGTGCACCGATGTTGTGCAGGTAAACACATGCCACTCAACATCCCGGCTCACCACCATTACCGGGCACATTTTCCAGCAGAATTAAATGAACATTATGCTGACACATAAAGCTGCCAGGTAAAGTTGTGAGTCAACTGCAAATTTGATGTATATAAATATTTCTGATCTGCATTACGTTTCTCCCAATGGTGATTTCTCATGCTGAAATTGTTGCTGGAATCTAATTGGTGAGAGGCTGGATTCTAAAGTCAAGTGGTCACAAACACACACACACACACAGTAAATGCGTGCACATACACTCACAAAGTCAATAAGACAATTAATATGCCCTCCGAGACACACAAATGGGCAGAGCGAGAAAATGCTGACAATCTTTGTCCTATACAATACTCCTCCAATCTAATTGTAATGTAAGAAGACGTCGGACACGTCGTAAAGTCTTTTCTTTACTCTGTTAAAGCTGTTTCAAAATGGCCATCTTGATAATCACATGCTGGACGATTTTATAGCTTCTGACCACATCTGTTTTTTGGTTTTCCTGAGAATTTTTATTGATGTTGACAATTATGTGCAAACACAATGTGGTTATGACTGAGAAACATGAAAGTGAATGTGTCTACTCTTCTGAAGGCTGCTCACCATCCTTAGACTACAGCAGAGGTCACTTATCACAGGCCTCTTCAATCCAATTCCGTTTTATTTGTACAACACCCAATCATAACATACATTATCTCCAGGGTCGAGACCTCAGATTATGACGGGGACAAAGCTTTGTGCTCAGGCGACAGTAGCGACGAAAAACTCCCTTTCAGCTGCACAACACATCTGAGCCAGACTCGGCTGGGCGTCCGTCTGGTTGAGAGGAGAGAAATGATGGAGAAAAAAGGGGGGAAAGGAGGAGGAGAGAGGGAGAGAAAAGGGTGAGACAGCTACACTCCCCTCTCTCTTTCTCTCTGGCTGCCCTGCAACCATGGCGAATAACGGACGCCGTCGCCCTTTGTAGGTTAGGCGAATTACACAACGTGTCATGTTGGTCGTGTAGCAGGTAGCAGGGCCCGTGGGAGATTGAGTGGCTTTAATTACATTTCTCTTGCTGGCCGTTGAGGAGAAAGGAATTAAATGGGACTGTTTTCTTAATCAGCTCTCGCTCTGTGGGTAACCACCCTAGCTTTCCAAATGAAAAAGTGCATCCAAGCGTAAACTCTATCCTGCATCCAGTCATGCTCTTGCGGTAAACAATGGCGTGTGTGTCTGTGTGTGTGTGTGTGTGTGTGTGTGTGTGTGTGTGTGTGTGTGGGCTTGCGTGCAGTGTATTTTGAGTTTTTTGAAGATGGACATTTATTGCCATTTCCGTGCCCCTGTTCAGAGCGGGCTTTATTTCATCCGTGGAGTTGGATGGAAATGTGTTTTTATTGATTGCTGTCCATGGAAAGTGAACAGATGTTGGCAGTGGTGCTGAAATATTCTCAACATGAGGAACATGAGGCTTTTGGGTGCGAGCAGATAGATCTCAGGGCAGGGGCAGGACGAAGAATGGTCTTTGGAAATGGAATGCATGACTCACCGGACGTACAAAGCTTATTACAGAAATATAATACACAACTGCAACAGTGAGAAAGCAAAGCCAATAAACACTGTTCCTCCGAGCTGCTTCTCCCCATTTTAACCCTTGTTCTGTTTACTGCATTTTCTGTTATGCAACTGCCACTCATCTTCATCATCTAATGCTTTCCCCTGTAATTCTTTACTCTTTTTTTTTTTTTCACATCAATTTAATCCCTTTTTCTTTTATTACAATTTCTCCACTTTGCTCTTTCCGTGGTTTCAGCATCCTTTTTTTCCCGTGGATGCACTCTGAGATGGTCGAGCTGCAGCTGTGAATTTACTGCCCCATCAGGTGCTTCTAATGTATAAAGTAGAGCATATAATGGTTATTGAACAGGAGAGAGTTATGGTGTGTGGTATTTATATCCTTGGCCCCTGAGTCCGATAACATGATATTGAGATTGAGCTGCCCGCCAAGCGCAGGGTGATTCGAGGAATACAGGACACTCCACGCACACGTAGTAAAAAGCGGATCCTATAAATGAAAGAGGGCCGGTGTGGTATGAGATAAGAAGGTCCAGGGGTAAGGCATTAATTCTGATGTATTATGCCACGGTATCACAGGTCAGGAAAGATGTGAAGGATGAAGTCTTGACCTTTAATCCGAAGCTGGTGTCGAGGTCAAATTTGATGTGGCTCGACCTTGTTCCCTAGAGTAGAGAAGGCAAAGAAGCCAATAAAAGTTAAATCTCTTGGGGGTGAGGGGTGGCGGCTGGAGGCGAAGTAAGAGATAGACATTGGTGTGTGTTCACATGCACACATGTATACACTGTGAGTGCGCGCGTGTGTCCAATAGAGGTGTGTTTGTAAACACCAGGCGGAAACCCGAGAGGCTGCTGATCCTGTGTTCGGTGCTGACACTAGAGAGAGAGGTGCCACAGTCTGGATCAATAGCACAAGTGTTGGGTAAGAGACACAAACAGAAGGCAGTATATGAAGAGCAACAGAGGGTAGGAAGTTAAAAACAAAACTAAAGCTGTGTGATATAAATGATTTGAGAAACTGATTGTGGCAGAAAAGAGAAAATAAACCACTGTGGATCAGGTTTTTAGACAGAAAAAGCAGCTGCTTGTTGCACAGCTCGCCTGCAAAGTGATACAATTTGTATGAAAACTGCTGCTGATGAAGGACGTACAAACAACTGACACAGTTTGACCTTGCTTGAAAAATTAATGGCACGTGTCACTGGACACGTCGCACGATATCAATCTCCGACTATGACAAAGGGCCCGACTGTGACACCTTGAGGGTTATGAAGATTATTTTTTTTGCTACGTGCCGTAAATTACTCCCCAAATAAAACAAAATATGAGACAGAAAGTGAATAATGAAAGGGCACTCTGTTGGTTGAGGGAGAAACCTCAGATAGAGGACGTCAACAAAGTGAAATACTGGGACAAAAGCTGCCTCGCTGACACTCAATGCCTTTTCTTCTGGCAAAGTTAAAGTGGGTTGGCTTGATTCTGGGCCGTATTTCTTGGGATGCTCACAAACAAATAATTTTTCGTCTGCCAAGCTCCCAGAGTGATGTGTCAGTGGTGTTTATCACTGGACAGAGGGAAATTTGCTTCACAATATCTTCAGAAAAATAAATCCTGGCAGTCACTCCTCCAGAAGAAAAATATGTCCACAGAGGACGCCATGGTTTATTGATTATGCTGAAATAAATAATACAGATATTATGTTAGCTTGTAGCCAAACAATGATGTATAGGGACAGTGTATGCGAGTCAGAAGTAGGAAAGTAGAGACCCTGTAGACAGAGACTCTGTCTGTGCTTTTTCTGTTATCCTAGTGCATCTTTTTTTTTGTATACATGTAATGTGTTTGGATGGCAGTGGTTTCATCAGTGGGAATGGATTCAGAATCGCCCAGGCAGCGCGCAATTTCAATTATCCCTCGGTCAGTTATAGCATCTAAAAGATGAAAACGCCTCCATCCTCAAAGCCATTTCCCCAGTATTTTCTGTTGTGTTTTGCACAGCCTCTGGATTAAGTGACGTGTGCTCTGTGTGCTGGGCTCGTCTCACGATTTGCTTTCATTTCATCCTCCCTTCAACCATCCGAATGACCTGCCGCCCCCCCCAGTGCCTTTCTTTCATAAACTCCTGCCCTCTTAAATCCTCGTTCATGCAGGGTTAGTTGACCCAATCGGCCGAGCAAGCATATTATCCCACGTGCGTCTGTATTTTTCTGTATGGTAATACATTCATCTATCATTTCCCGTGTGATATTTCTGTTTGCAACGTGCACATTTATTTCAGAACAAATACTGACACTCTCTCCATGTCGATGTGCATTTAGAATCACTGCACTTTAATTGAACACATGAAACAGCCACTTTAGGTCATTTTGAGTCAGTTGTAATTAGAAGTACTGACATGCATCCCTGCATCACAAATAAATACAAAGATCAGCAGCTAATAATGTCAGTGGTGTTAAAATACAGTTTGCAAATGGCCAAAATGCTTTGCTGTCATCCTGCCAATGTCATTTAAATCTCATGAATTTGTATGACACTCAAATTACCATTATTTCGTGTCATCTGCGCCCACATCATCACAGAATGGACAAATGTATTTTGAACCCAATCTGGAAAACAACCTCGATGAGTTGTACCAACTAAATTTAGGTCAGGTCAAATAAACGCCGTCAGTCATGACAATATTTACATCAAATCAAAGTTGCTATTACACTATGAATGGGTTGGGGTTGCATGACTATGTATTTTTTATAATTGTGTTGATTGCAGTTTTCAAACAAATAGCCGCGGGCTCACTTGCCCCAGATCCCCGACTACTACAACACTTTTTTGGCGTCTCCACTTGAAACACTTGTTAAAAGTTTAGCTGCTTTGCATAATATGTTCAAGTTCTCTGTTCCTCATACATCTGCCTCCACTCGTGCTCTGCCCCACTTGTTCCTCTCTTGTCTAAGTGAATATGCATTCCCGAGTTAGGGACTGAAGGGCTGGGTTGACCTCGGAGGCCGTTTTCGAGATGTGCGGCAGCAGACAATTATCACCACTTTTGAAACAACAAACAACTTCAGCTTGTCAGCATCCTGACCTGTGTGTGTCTGGGATGCTACAGCCCACCGTTACTCGACGAGATCCTCCTACGGCTGCCGCGATCAGTCAGACCTAGATATCATACTTTGGCTTGACAATGAGATATTTTTAATTGCCGTCCTTTCTCTTGAGAGAAGTGCGTACGCGCCTGCCCACCTGAGCTCAGGTGGGCAGGCGTCGGGTGATTTTTGAGGTTAGCCTGCTCTGGCAACAGATTTTGCAATGAGATTCAAGGGTATACTCTGTGTGTTGTCACAACCCGCTGTGAAGCCTTAAGAAGACAAGCTTATCCTGGTTCCCATAAGCCCCCTTAGACCGAAATCAATACCCTGTCTTCCTTCACAATACTGACCCAAATTAAATAGAAAATCCATGGAGATGTAAAACTGTGGAAAACAACAACAACGGAATGAGGAAATTGATTCGGGAAAATATATGCGGCTGGACATATGACGGCACAAACATCATTGTGGCCGTCGATATATAAACAAGTTCAATCACTCTGAGGTCAGCTCAATGATTATAGACAGAAATAATTAGGATTTGTGAGCATATTGTTGAGTAGTGCGAGCAGTAATCGCTCGGAAAAACAAAGCAGCTGCAGGTTATGGAGAAAAATGCACGAGACATACACATGTGGAGTTCATGAAACATTTTAGTTTGGATTTCATGATCAATCGACTGCTTTGTTGTCTTTCTGTTATGTCTTTTTAGTTGACTTTCCAGGCTGAGAGCAAAACACACTCGATTCTGTCCAGTCTCAGTTCCCGACCAAAGGCCAGTGTGTGTACGATCAGGGTCCGCGCTCCGTCCACTAGCACGTTTGTTATTTCTCAAAGGTGTTTGCAGGCCAGAGTAACAATGTGACAAAGACCAACAGCAGCAATAATTACTGACTCGCTGAATGTCCCTCTCGAAGCAGAATAGCCTCTCTAACACGTTTCATAGTGGCCAATCTTGCTCAGCTCTTTGTCAGTTTCATTTCCTTTTTTCCACTGGGACGAGGGCTTTGAACAAAAGACCGGCGGTTGCTCTATGAGGATGGGCCAATCTGGGGCTGTTTTTCTGTTTATGTTAAATGAGGGGTTTATTGTTCTATTATGTATTGTTACCTGTCTAATATTTGACACACCTAAGTTGACTGGTTTTGAGGAGACATATTATACTCATATTCAGGTTCATAACTTTAAGTGGGGATAATACGTGAAAAGGTTTATCTGTAATTTTCTCACACTGTCCATTGCTGCAGCTCCTCTTTTCAGCCTCTGTCTGAAACACTTGCTTTTAGCTCCTGTCTCTTTAAGGCCCCGCTTACGATACAGCCCATTCTGCTCTGATTGGCTTGCTCACTCTTTTGTGTATCGTCAAGTGCAGCTAGTACTTATAGGAAATGTCGGGCTCAGAGTAATATTCACAGAGTGTATGTAGGTTAATCGTGTGTGTGTGTGTGTGTGTGTGTGTGTGTGTGTGTGTGTGTGTGTGTGTGTGTGTGCTGCCTGTTTGAAACGCAGAATAAACTTTATCCAAACGGTACAAATCAAGACATTCTGTTCTCGCTGCACAAAACCCTATATAACACACTGGAGTGAAGAAAGTCTGAAAGGCATCATACATCTCCTTTAAGGGTTAAGGTTAGGGAAGCAACTTTTAGTTTACACAGGCTACTGATTTATAACCATCTTGAGGGGGAAAGTGCCCTGTACCCATTTTTTATTCCACCATCTCTGATCCCTTATTAATAGCTGTAGCCACCATAAATAATGATTTTGCCTCGAGGTCCAGTTTATCCAGCAGGTCCTCGCACCTAAGCAGCAAAATAGGTCATTTGTTACTGCATTTTTAAGAGGGCCCACATGAGTATTTCAGAAACAGTTCACATTAGTGTTTTTTGATGATCAGGAAAAGGAGTGGAGTAAAATCAATGATTATCGAAGGAGCAATTTATAGTTTCACAGACTGATAGAAACTGTGGATTGTTACAACATTATGATATACTATTAGTTTTTTGTTAGAAGCTAAATGATTGAGATGTAATGTGCATTATTTCAATCATCAATTTAACAAAATGTAAATAAAGTTTTAAAAAATGGCGCGGTGTGCGCAGCCCTTTGAGGATGAAGTCAACGTCGGCTTACCAGACCTCGTCTTCGCAGGATGCGGCCGCTGAACTGAGACACAGCTTCTGTGCTACTTCCAGTTTGGGGAATAAGATTGAAAAAGCTACACTTTGAACTCTGTCTCACTTTCCTTCTTCAGAAATTTGTAAATTAAAACCAGTGTGTCCAGGTTTTCCGCCGAAACTCCATGAATAACCATGAGATCAGACTGTTAATTAATATTCTGATGTAGATAAGATTTACATCTGCTCCATCTTGAAGGGAACTACAGATACAAACCGCTCCTGTGCAACACGCTTCAGAAGCCGTGTGTCCTCTTCCTCTGGCTATCTCGATAGCAGAGATTATCAGAGGGGATTTTCTAGGTCTTAGAACACAAGTCTTTCTCAGAGGTTTACTTCTGCCCAACCTTTTCTGTGAGGAAAATATACTGCACTTCCAGGATAATTGAGGTTTTTAACACCGGAGTCCGGGTTGCATTTCTCTGAAGATGAAGCACACATCTGAATTATGGCTATGGATAATAAGTAAAACGTCACAAATGCAGTGCTACAGACTGCTTTTGAAGTCAGACAGGATCTATTAAGTCCCTAACAAACTAGACAAGAGGCTATTCAGGGAAATAAATTGGTGATTTAGGCAGGCATGGCTCAACCCATCCCTGGCATGTCATAAAAATCAGACATCTTCACGAGACACTTGAAACTCTCCTTGAATCGCTGACAGAATGAGGACCCGGTATAAATAATTAGAGGAGTTCTCAACATGTTTGTCATTAGGAGTGGAGGAAGCGTGGCGCACAAGGCTACAGATTTTGGAGACATAAAGATGATTCCACTTGAAATAATGGACTGAACTGGAGCAGACGTGACAGTGCTTCAGACAGAAAATTATAGAATAGAGGAGAAATTCAGTCTCCCCACAGCTGTGTGTCACTCTGGATCTTTGAGTGGCACTGGCACATTATTGTGGTGTCAGAACAGAAATCTTCTCTCCCTCCAAAAAACTAGCACAGGTCCCTTGGGGCCAAAAGGGAGATGGCTTCAAATTGATAATCACCAGTATTCATTATCGTGGTTCCTGGATTTACTCTTGAGTTCATTTCCTAATTACTTGATTATGTATCGGAAATTATTCATTAATGTTTTCAACTTGCAACAGTTTGTACAAGTCATTAATTACTTTGAGTGTCTCGATAAGTAATGATTGGTTTCTTCTCTGATAGGCTTCACCCCCCCCCCCAACACACACATGGATGATTCCTTCTCAGATGAAGGCACATTGTTTTACATTAAACATTTGCCATTATATTGATGCAGTGGAATCATTTGATTTAAACCCACAACATAGAAATCACTTGCATAGTTTTACATGGGACCAACAGATTTCACTTTTGTTACAGAACTTCCTTTTGATTTTATCATGTCATATAATAAAAAAAAGCCAAAATTACACATAAAGGTTTCTCTGTTAACAATGTTCATCCCAAAAATATGAATACATTAATATTAATAAATATTAATGCAGAAAGAAAGATGAAAACAACAAATGTGTTCTTACTTAAATAGTAATGTCAATATATACAAAATTAATATATATCTGCAAAATAACTACTTACTGTATGTTCACAGTGACAGCTGAAGACTCGCTACAGATTAATAATTCTCCATGTAATTTACTGTTGATTCACAGGGTGACCTTTTAGTTAAACCCCGTTTTTTTTCACTTTACATGGCACGAACAGTCAAGTGCTACATTTTGTCGTGTTGGACTTACGTGGCTAACGAAGCAACAGCAACATCCAATGTTTGTATATTAACAGAAAAACGTTATGAAGAAAGGTAAAGCCACACAATTTAAATATTGAGGAACAAAATGTTTTGGCTTCACCTGTGGGAGCTTTTACTGACATAAATATATTTTTTAAAATGTCCAACACTGTTGGAAACAGAACTAAAGACAGACACAGAGAGAATTAGCTTATTTACTCACTAATGTCACATCGAGTGGGAGGATTCCAACCAGGTATTTCTCTGTAACAATTATGAAATCACAGTATTGAAATGTCAATATTGAAATGTCAAATTATAAATGGATGTGGATTATGGCATACAATTTAAAATGTCTTAAACGAACCTCAGTCTTCTTTAGATAATCTCCCGTTATGTAAAACCTGCACAATGTGCCTCCAGGACATCAAGGTTCCATTGGGTTTGAGTAACGGCTAAATTACTGGTCTATTTTGACAGTGTTCAGTGTTCATGCCTGTTATTTTAAGCTGAATGGCAGCCAGAATCCCATAACTGTAAAAATGATACAGTACTTTAATGAAATAGCATAAAAGAAATAGTCGTTCTTATAAACCTCAAGGGCGACTGCAGCTAAATCATTGGACGTCTGTCAATTTTGTGCTTTCAATTAAACAAATTAACATCACAGAAACAATTTATTAGTGCTTTTGTTATTTCTTATTATCTCTCTCATCTTGTTTCCAGTAAAGAAAAATACACAAGAAAAAGAAAGAAGCCAGAGCCACAATGCCATGTGATTGCTCTTAGATTGATACTGAATTGCTGTACCTTCTTTTTAAGTGCATTTCAAAGTATGGCAGGCCTCCTCATGGGAAAACACAGATGGACTGTTTACCGTCCCCGTGTCATCTCTTATTTCCCTCATTTCACATGTTTAGTTTAGAATCCTCTCAGTTGGACATCTCTTCCCCCTTATCCTTTTTTCATTATTTAAAAATGATTCACCTCAGACATACGGCATGTGACATTTTAGGGCAGTGACTAAGAGACACATCCTCGCATCGCATGAAATGTTGACAGTTCTTAAGAGCTTTTTATTCAGCTGAAAAACCTGACATTGCGTGTGGGCAGCTGGTTGTATTTATAGTTCTGATGATCAAAATACATCCTGGAAACTGTTTAAGGTGCTGATAACATAAGAGAAAAGCTTTATTTATCTCATATTTATCTTCATGTCCTTTACTTTTTTTTAATATGTCGTGCTTATTTGATATCAGTTTGAAATGCAAACTAATACTAATGTCGTAGCAACCCTGCTAAATGGCTACTGCACTGACAAAATCGCTGATATACAGTGTTGCATCAAATCGATTTGAAAAGGTTGCGGTGTTTACAGGTCAGGAGAAGTGGTGCGAGGGTTAGAATAGAGTAGAATTCCTTTTCTTTAGATTAAAGATTAAAGAAGAACATTAAAACACAATTAAGAAGCAAACCTGTCGGTGCAATCACACAAATCAGTCAACAGAGAATAAGAAGGTATTAAGAAATAGAAACATATTCAAATATATAAAGTCATATTTGTAAGCTTATTCTTGTTAAAACGGCTTATTTGGTTTGAAAATATACAGTAGTGGCAGATAATGTTGGAGAAGATATTCTGTATAGCCAAAGGTATTAATTTGGGAAAGTTAATATAATTTCATCACAAGAATGAAAATACAGATGCCTGTTTGTAAGTGTTTGGGTGTTTGGGTGTGTGTGTGTGTGTGTGTGTGTGTGTGGGGTCTTGTACTAAAATATTTATCTGTTGGATATGTGCATCTGTGCCTATGGACTTACTGGTCTCATCTGGCTTTGTATCTCTCAGGGCATGGAGCGCCTGTTGTGTACTTTTGCAGCCCTACCACTTTTTTGGGAGTTAAGCAGTTTGAGAGAAACGGAGAGAGACAGAAAGAGAGAGAGACTCAGGGAGAGAGAGATAGAGAGAGAGAGAGAGAGAGAGAGAGAGAGAGAGAGAGACAGAGAGAGACAGAAAGAGAGAGAGATTCAGGGAGAGAGAGAGAGAGAGAGAGAAAGAGAGAGAGATTCAGGGAGAGAGAGAGAGAGAGAGAGAGCGAGAGAGAGAGCGACGGATCGAGGATGGGGTTGTGGGGGGGGGGGTGTCCTCCTTAGTGCATCTTGAGCAGATTTAAACGGGCACGTAACAAAAGGCCTGTGGACGGCGGAGTACGAGGAAGGCAACGTGTGTATAATCGTGCATGGCGTGACTCATCTTCCACCTCTTTTCTGGTGAAGGTGCATGCATCAGGTTTCTTTTCTGCTGCTCTTGGAATTCGGCGCTGCTGCCACCCGTCCACGAGTCAGCAGAGATCACTATTAAAGTCATCTCCATTCCCTTTTTTTTTTTTATTCCGAGCACTTTATTGGCCGAGGTCTGTGTAGCCGGTATCTGAGCTCATCAGAACGTGGACTCAGTAAGGGAGTCGGGGGGGGGGGGGCTCTCTGCCTGCCTTGAAGTACAAGTACTTTACACGTATTATTTCTGCACCATTTGGCCAAAGCTTCTCAGCATGTGCATGTACAGATATGCTGAGTAAACTTGTCTGTCTGATGGTAGACTAGTTCCAGGTTTGGACAGCTCTGTGCCTTAGATGACATCAAATCAAATAATAATGTATTTTTGCACATATCAGCTGAGACTGTCGTGTCTTTTCTGTGCTTATCTTACCGTAAAATTTGAAAACTTCAGTCGAGCGCTGGTTAACAATGCTTTAACTTCAGCGGGATGTCCTGAACACATTATTTAATCGAGTGTTTTTTCTTAAAACTTAAATTGTAACTACAGTAAAATGATTACGTGTAAAGCTGATGAGCAGAATATAAAAACATTAAAATCATTGCATTATTCTTTTACATATCATGTGTTGTGTTAACATCAGGAGGAAAATTCAGGTCAGCAGTTTGCTCTGTCACCACGAAGTGAGTCAGTTGAAACGCTGGTGTTTGTACAGTCATGTGCTGTAACACACACACACACACACAGCGATGATGCAAAGCTCCATATCAGCCTCTCCAGAATAAAAACCAAAGTGAAGGGAAACTGGTTTCAGAAGTAACAAATTGGAATCACTTCAAATGTGCTTCACAGTAAATGAATCAAAAGTTCTTCTGTGTCCAGCCAGCTTTAAATAATGTGCACGTCTTCAGCCATGTGATATGTTCTCCTCACGAACACGATTTCCATTCAAGCGCAGGTAAATGAGGGATTTCTGTATACAGCTATTTCTGAACTTGTGTCTATTCTAATACAAGGAATTGACAACTGCAGAGTTTTCAGTTTGTGGAAAGCACATCTTGTATTTTGCTGCCGGGGCAAAGTTTATGCAGGCTCGCACAAAAGGCTGTTTTTTTCTATCTCCATGTATGCCAGGTAGAACGTTGCATATATCATGAGCCTCTCCCGTTGGCCATTGGCAGTCATTGACATGCAGGACTGTGCTTCAGTGAGAGAAATGCTGTTTTTCTACAAGGCTCTCTGTGCACCTGAGTCACTCGTTGAGCAGTTCCTTTATCAGCGCGGAGCAGCAGGATGGAAGAGCACATCTCGGGCTGATAGTGGGGCCGCTGCTCCTGACTAATCCTGCTCACTGCCGGAGAAATGAAGAAATAAATAAGCAGGGAGTTGAGAAAAGAAGGGGAGTGAAAAAAAATTCAGTTGTATGGAGAGCAGTTCGAAGGCTTTCAGTCACACAGAGGAGATCACTGGTTTTGATCCATAGATAAAGACGAGACTGGAGACACAGCATATTGGCTCCGACAGACAGGCGGAGAGAATGGGAGATGGTGGAAGTGTGTGTGTGTGTGTGTGTGTGTGTGTGTGTGTGTGATCACGCAGTACATTTAAAAACATCCTATTGATTTTTCCCAAATCCAGTTTTCAGGTGGGCACTGGAAGTGTATCAAATATGAGAAGGCATCATTGTGTATTAAAACACACTCGAGAAACATTAGTCCGGGCAGAAGGAGAAAGAAAGAACGCAGCAGGTTCAGTCTCTTTTTGTCTTCTTCATTTTGTTTGTGTACGTCATGTAATGATAAACCTTTTAAAAAGCAGACAGTATTAGAGGTGGCGTCATGTGTCCAATATTATAGACTTGGCTCCTATGTTCAACTTTAACGAGATGCAAATGGTGAAATCAGGAGAGTTTAATTAAATTTGTTGTTTTTTCCGTGCACACGAAGCGTTGAAGTGTTAAATGGGGTGAGACCAAAAAAAAGAGGAAAATATGTTGATTTAAAAAAAACAGTGTATAATAATAAAAGCAAACTCTTAATGTGACATTACAGTAAACAACAGCTACAGACATAGTATAAAAATGAAATACACTGTTGGTGTTTAACGGTGGATAACAGTACGTCTTAATGAGCGTTAAACCCTCTGAGTCCCTGTAAATGATGGGAAGTGGGCTGTGGCTCCAATCATCTCAGACACAAAGAAAACCTGGATTCAAAGTCATTAAAATGGTTAATCGCTCTATTTTTTTTAATTTACTGAGATTAATAATAGGCCATGAAAAACATATACTCCAAGGAGTTCTTCAATTTGCAGGAGTTTACAACAATACATTCCACGAGGAGACTTTCCGGGTTAGTGAATAAAGCCGAGGAGAAAGATGAACGGAAAATTACAACTGACATAAAAAAAAAAAAGGAAAAATAGCAGTACAGTGTAAAAGTGACTATAAAAGCACGTCACAGCAGAGCACTGTGATTTTTTTCCTGCCAAAGGCGCACAGTTGTGCAACATAGGCCGTCAAAGTGGAGTGACTGGAGCTTTGGGAAGTATCATCCTTCTTTTTTTTTGTGTGTGTGTGTTTTCAATACTAAATAGATAATGTAGCCGTCTGGAGGCCCGGAAGTACACCCTTCCCTCAGCCTGTTCAGAGTGGGCTGGATATGGGTGATGTTCTGCCCGGAGGCAAAAAGTGTGGCAATAAAAAGCCTTTCAGGCAGACAGGTTGTCAGCACGCGCTCGGTTACTGATGGTGCAATTTCTGCTCGTTCCGGATTCTTGAAGATTCTTCGACAATGAAGCTGCAAACACACACGTCCAGGGATGACCCGACTCCGAAGGTTCAATTAAGACTGCGAGGAACCATCTTTCTTACAGTACATATACAGTGCTGTTTCAAACCTTAAAGCGTTAGAGGCTGTTTGAAAAGTAGGTTCATTCAGGGTTAATCAAAGAGCTACACGTTCCCTTAGTTGCTCTCACTCTATAGATGTAGTCAGAAAATTGTGGCGCTGTCCTCAGCCGAATCAAACTGTCAGCAATTTGAGTTGGTGACTTCCATGGCATAAGGAAGAATGAAGGGGACTGGCAATTGGAAATTTCATACACCTCCGATACTGACTGAATATTAGTATATATTGTCATTTCATAAGATGGCGGATTTCCATCAAAGCTGTGGCCCAGTGTCAAGGCTTTGTTTTGGTCGGTGTGACCTGCAATGACACCAACTGCTAAATCAATGTTTTGAACTCGAGACGCAGGTTGTTTTTTTTATTTTTGTTTCCCCATTATATTAGTCTTCTTTGTCTCCTTCAAAGGTTCTATCTGCGAGTGAATATCTACCGTCAGCGGTCAAACCATTCAAAAGAAAAGCCTCGGGAGTGACATGTTGAATTAACACCCAGCTCAGCATTCTCTCCATGCAGATTGAAATAGAAGTCCTGCATCTTTCTGTGGACTTCAGAAAAAAAAGCTCAGTGAAAGACATGGTACATGCACCCATTCCCCTTGCTATCCACATCCTTTGAAAGGATGACAGCTACATCACAGTGAGTCAAAATTTTGAAGCCAATACTTGGCAGCCGAGCAGTATTCTTTTTTTTTTTCTCACTGAGCAGCGGAAATCAGGGATCCTACAGACATCACAGAATTCACTTTATTTCCCTTGCTGCCTGTGCTCCCTCTGTTGTTATCCTCTAAAGGCTCAGTATGACCCCCAAACACACCAGACACACTTTGTTGTTATTTTCAATATAAAATATCCATTCAGGGATTACTTGAAGCTTCTCAGTGTTTATTCTCCACTCCGCCTACATGGTTCTCACTAAATGCAAGACAAATTGAGCATTTTCGGGAACTGGCACTTCAGTGGAAGCATTTGTCAGAATCATGCCCCATGTTACAGCATTTGAAAGTTAATACAGCATGTGTGCGCGGCCATTGTGATTAGTTGGGAGCATATTTTTAGGGAAGAGAGGCACCGCTTTCTGTCGTTCTGGCTGTTAACCACTCAACCAAGAATCAATATTCGGTCGTCAGGGGAGGAAAGAATAAAGACGGAATGTGTCAAAGGAGGACGGGAAGGAGAGACTTGAAATGAAGGAGGTGTATAAGTGATGGTCTTGGCTGCCCAGATAGTCCATGAGCTGCAGCTACATGCTTCTATGTTGTGTTATGCATCGCTGATCTCCTCCTGCAGCCTCGCCCGCTAAGCTGCGGTCGTGCCCACCGTCTTCCCACATTTCTCACCCGCTCTCCCGAAGGCTTTAGTCTCATGTGCGTTCTGGGAGCCAGTCCAGTAAAACCTCACCCGCATCCATCCACAATTAATATTAGCAACTGGTAATGATTTTTGTTGTTGCCAATTTGGTGTTTTGTTTGTTTTAGTGTAGTTAATATAAAACTGAAGACATTTTTTCCAGTTTTCTTCACTGCAATTTATGTACAGTCACCGTGGTTACAAGTGTCTCACAAGGTGTCCTCGTCCCTCGGCGGCCGCACAGACTCTCACCTCAGTCAACACAGTTAGCAGTGTGAACACTCTCTGCGGTTGCTGTTAACCTAGCATTGCTGCAGCTATACCCACGCTGTTCACTGCAGAGCACTGACTCATTTAGAGGAGCACATCTCATTCTCAGGGTTTAGTTTCATAGGAGATGCTTCGTCTTTGCAAAGCATCAAAACCATGATCTTCGTTTAGCGATCACCAAGAGGACGATATGACATTAATCCTGAAATCCACACTAAACAATAGTAACTGAAATGAATGTTACTGGAACCTCTACATCCACATCATTTGATTTTTACATTGGCTCCCTTTGTGAATGTTCGGAGCGCTGCCTGCATGTCTTTGTAGATTGTTGTTGGGTTTCGGATGATTTTAGCCTCCAGCCTAGACCTGTTCAAAAACAGGAAACATCAGATGACAGACACATGACTTTGCAGGGTGTTTGTTATGAATACTTTTGCGACAGGTGGAGTGTCAGAATTATGAGTTAGGGAAAAATACAATACATGTCGTCATGTTTTCATTTTGAAAGACTACTACTTTTCATTACCCCCGCCAAGGAGGAGCTCTGTCTTTTGGTTGGTTCGTGAGCAAGATTACACAAAAAACACTCAACAGATTTACATGAAACTTGGTGATAGGTCGCTTTATGCATGGGTACAGGAAGAACCCATTAAACCTTTGTGTGGATGTCGATCAGGGAGCTGATCCAGGATTTCGTTATTCTTTCAAATAATTCATGGATTTTGATGAAACAAATCAGGCCTATTCAAGAGACTGAATTTAGATGCAGCGTAGGTTCAGTTTAACACCAAATTCAAACAGCTTCACACAGACACTCATCCAGGATCTCACCCTCAAAATAACCCCAACCTTTGTTTAATCACCACATCAAATATTTTTTTTCCCGCTGCCATATCACTTTCGTCGATAGCAAAAACAGCGAACAATCACATGATGGCTGGGTAGAAAAACATTTTCAGCCCCATTTGCTGAGAGTTTCGTGGAACCAGAGTGAACCAGCACCGCTGCGTATAATCAGACAGAAAGCTTTGCAGGACACTCACAAGGGTAAGGCCAGGGTTCTCGGAGGTGAGCACTGCTCCAGTGTTAGCCATTTATCACCACTGCAGTGCTGATGGACGATACATGCTGTGAATGCAGAGTGGTATTATGGGATGCTGGTCTCTTGATGTTGCCAGTGATAAACATTATGCTTGAGGCCAAGTGTGTCTTCCGCCATTATTTAGAGGACTTGGAATTGGAATTCCTTCCCTGTAGGCTGACCGGGATTACATAGCAAATGGGATGTTTACAAATAGGCATTAAGTTTTTTATGGAGCAGATAAAGGATACTATGAATATTGTTTCCTTTCCCCTTGCTATTGCTGAGCTAAACAACCGAACACTTTGTCTTATGTCCCTCTCATACCTTCATTCGTAAAACACAACTCTCAGTTACAGAAATAAAGATAAATACCGTTCCAACCACTGGATTCTACCTTTAAAGAACTACCCCTTTATTGCAAATCCATATAGTTTTGTGATGAAACCGTTCATGCTGCTGTTAGCGGTGACAAAAATAAATGCATTAGAAGATTGAAATATGACAAAAGAATTAGGCCCAAACAAAGAGGAACAAACTGTTCACATGTGCACCACTGCAGTGAACGAGTGTAAAAGAGCATCTGTTGCCACACTTTGAAGATGAAGGGGCCGCGGCGATGAATGAGAGCTGTTATGGCAAATGTGATCTCTTTAGAGAATAGAGTCCCTGCTCTGTTATCTGTTAGTCTTCTACCAATCTCCAAACATGACATAACAAGAACTCTGATGAAAACCACTTTCAAGCCTCAGATGTATATGAAATGGGCCCAGAGCAGATCTGGTATGAATGAATAGAAGTATTAATATATCAATATATGGCTGCTGGCTTGTTGGAGCTTCATCAAGATGAGTGGTGTGAACTTCTGAAAGTTAATTAGGGATTCGTTTTTTGTGAGCTGAAACAACAATAAACTCTTGATCGGATCTGACTGCAGAACTTTCAGTGTCGTTCCTCGGCTCCTCGTCACTCGTATCAAAAGGACACATTTGACTGGCTTGTAAATACCCTGTTTTCAAAGTCCCCTTCCTGTTTGAGTGGTCGGGCAGAGCACAAACAATATATCCATCAAATTCTGACAAAGTCTGCTCCAAAAGAAAAAAGAACGAGGGGAAAAGAGAGGTGGGGGAGGGTTTTCATGATCATCCCTTACAAAATGACATGCTTTTATCCTTGCCACATCCTCCCTTGGTATGTCACTGTATCTATGTGAGCTTTCTGTTGCCTTCCTTTTTTTGCGTTTGGCAGGAAAAGACAGGAGACATGAAACATTTCCCCCATTTTTTTTTTTTTTTTCCATTTCTACTTTTTTCTTTGACAAGACTTGTGAAGACAAGTCGGAGAGAGGAGGTGTGCCATTTTTTTTTTTCTCCAACCACCAACCAACAAAATTTAACAGCCTCTCTGCACTGGAGAGATCACCTTTCCCTCAATGGCCCAAACGGCATCAGCACCTTTCTGAGGCTCTGGAAATGAAGGTTGTGAAGAGGCATTTAAGAGTAAATGTACTGTGCTGCACACTTGAGCTGCATCTTGCATTCAGCATCTTATTTTTCCCATCTAATCTATATATATCCCTCGTTTTCCTTTGCAGTTTTTATATAATAAGCTATTATGGGAGTTTGAGTGAAATTCTCTTGCAATTTAGCTTATTTCCACAAAGAGATTTTGATAAGATCAAGCTGCTGCCTTCTACCCACTTAAAACCCCCCGCTCACACTTCCTGGTAATAGGCTTGTCTCAGACACAAAAGGCTGAACTTGACATCTACCTTGTGATGTCAATGGTTGTTGGCAGGTTGATGGACAGCCAAGAATGGCAAAGTTGCCCCCTCTCTGGCTAATTAGCTCATAGAAGGAAATGAAAGCAATTTCAGCGAGGCTGGCACTTATCAAAAAATTCCAATCCCCCTGCAGACATGATGATAGACAGGCCTTTTTACACCAGGCTGGCCTTCTAGGCAGGACTGTTATCAGGATTCTGAGGCGTTTCAATGGGCACAATAAACACAGATGGTATCAAGAGGTCAGGCTAAAAGATGTATGAGATCGTACTGGAATGCTGGATATTCAAAGCAAAGCCAATATAATAATAAAAATAATAATAATAATATGACAAAAACTTGAACTTGGAAAATCCAGATGTAAGTGTGCAATATGTCCAGTGAAAAGGGAAAAAAAAAATATGGGTTTCATGGGTCCAAATATTTATAATCTGAGCTTCCCACAGAAGTGGAAGCCAGGCGACCCTGAAAAAGCTGCCAGCGTAGCACAGGGCAGAGCAGAGAGTCTGTTTTGTGATGGCTGGGGGATTTCTTCTTTTTATATTCTGTACACATAAACACATCAGAGCACACCTCGCTTGGGGGAGGCGACAGGGGCTGCAGAGTGAGTGTGTAGTGGCATAGAATTACCATGAATAATTAAAAGACTGGTGTGAGCATTCTGGTGCTCTTTGATTGACTCTGAAAGCCCCAGGAAGAAATTGGCAGATGAGAGCAAACTGCGAAATGGCCAGCTCTTTGCTCTTTGCTCTCAGCCCCGCTGCCTAAGATTCCCTCAGCTAAAACCTTGAATCAGCAGTGTGCTACGAGGACCTTTTTGTGTCGACAAGCTGCCTAAGATCCAAATTCGGGTCATGAGAAAGGAGAGAGGGAAAAAAGCAAAAGGAGTTGGCATGTGGGTGTAGTGGGGTAACATGCTTGTTTTTCTCTTTTCTTTTCTTTTCATTCATTGATGTTACTGGATGTCTGGCAAACTGTTGATGGGATCTGTGCAGGTGTTGATTTCTTGCATTGAGGTTGATATTCACATAGTGGACAGTCACGTACCGGAATTACAGGAGAACCAAAATGGCCGACGCATGTCACTGCCAGTGGGAGCGGCTCACGGGGTGTCATTGGCAAATCTGCTGAGTGCACATGAAGGAGAGGTCAACAGGGACTGGAGCTTGGCAGCAGCCCCTCACCTTCCCGGAGTGTCCGGATGTGAACGGCATCCCATTACTCATACATATCATTTTGCCAAGCCAGCACCGACGTCCTTAGATATGTGACATGAAGGCCATTCAGCTTAATGAAACCTGCAGGTGACGCGTGTTGTTCTGTTCTAGGCCAGCGACAATCACCGGGATGCCGAAGTGCGAACTGTTGACGGGTTTTCCCATCTTTGGTTTTCAGCTGATGTCGATGTTTAGGATGTTGATGCAAAAATCCAACCGGTTTAATTGGCTAAGGAAGACAATTACGTCATTTCACTTTAATATCTATGGATTCATAGGAATTAGGATTTTCTTTTTGGGGGGGGGGGGGGGTCATTAAATCTTCTCATGGCCGTGTCTTCTTTCAGGTTTAATCAATGTCTATTTATTTTAACATTACACTTGCCATTGCTGAAGCATCACCGTCAGCATGTTGCCACGGTTAAGTGCTCAGGACAAAAGCTCTGTGCTATTTGTATACATTCTGTACTAGAGGGGGAGGCTGCGGCTGAGCGGTACAGCATTCGTCCTCCAACCAGAGGGTCAGCAGTTCGATCCCGAGTCTTGGCCATCCAAGTGTCCTTGGGCAAGATGCTGAACCCTGAATTGCCCTTCGCCTGTCATCTTGAGTAGAAAAGCGCTATATAAATTCAAAGAATAGAATAGGAATTATTGAAGGCCATGTTTTCACCAGTAATGACGTCAATAACAGAAACATTTCACTGTAGAGGCCACTGGATAAACAATACGATAAATATCTGAATAATTACAATGTGTTTTTTTAGCTTTAATTAATTTAACATGTAACAAATACCAAAAATATAATTAATAACGTTTGCACCACACAACATTACCACATCACCTCGTGTCCTTTGCGTGAGCTCAGTGTACATTTCTCTATAAATGTCCTGCTGCTGAGAGAGAGCTAACACTAAAATATGTGCGTATCAGCAGCGACACACAGGAAGCTCGAAGCAACAGTTACGACCGAATATAACACAGATCTCACCAAACAAGCCACTCAACACAAAAGGCTCTATTCATTGACAGTCACCACTGATGAAATGTCAGATGGCTTCCTACCTACCTGACTGCCTGACTGCCTGACCTGAATTTGCAGTTTGATGCCCCTTTGTGTGCGGGGAGGAAAATAGCTTGTTGCCAGGGAAAGTTCTTACTAGAAAGCAGTACAAAGAGAAAACATTTTTAGATCCTGAACTCGAGAGTATAACTCTGTTCCTGATTCTAAACTCTTGTGGAATTTAATTGATGTTGCTTTTTCGGAGTACAATAATCAAAGCTCTTTAAGTAATTTAAAGATTTTAAATGTTGCAAAACGATTTATGTTTTTTTCCCAACTCTCTTGTTCGCTGTTGTCATGGTTTAGATTTTTCGTTTGGCCGTTCATCCTTTCATTCATTCGGCCCACTTTGTTTGTTTCCAATGAATGAAGCCTTAGCTTTGACGCTCTGCAGACTCCTCTCGTCTTCATCCACATCCCAAAAAATGCACAGTGCCACTTTGTGAAGATTAACTGTTTACTTCACACAAAATAACTGGTACATAATAACCACCCATTTGTAGTTGTTAAAATGAGAAGGAGGAAAAGGAGAAGCACAGCTGCAGAGTTAACTAGGAAGCCACAGTCTAACTAACATCCTCCCAAAAACACTACAGACACAATATAGATTAGAATCTTTACATTTCAATCTATCCACAGACACATTTTAAGCTGTAAATGAACTGTAAATACACAACCTGTAAAAAATGCCTAGATTCTTCTCACTTAAACTATTATTTGGTTATTATCAAAGCATCATATGAACTCTATTTAGGATTCTGCAGTTTGCATCTATCCTCTTGTAGCATGTTATGTCCTGCTCCTCCTCCCCTCTCACCTGTTATTCCATCCCCTCCCTCGCTCCTTCGCTTACAATCTGCCGCAGCATTGAAAACAGCTACAGGTTTCAAAGTTATGGCTGATCAGTATATAAACGCTGGCGTGTTTCCACTTGCTCTCTGCCTGAGCTTCCACAGCGCTCTGGTCTCTCCCTGCCTGTTTTGATGCTGAACGTGTTTTTGACCTTGCCAGTTTGTTTTATTTGAATTTTTATTTTTTCATCTTACCTCAGCCTGACCTTTTGTATTTTGTTTGGCATCTTGGATTTTTGCATCACTGCTTCCCCCCCCCATCAGTAAAGACTCTTTTACATCTGCCTGCTGAGTCAAGAAAAAGAGGACCCCCACCATATTACAGACTTATATAAATAGGAGACAGTGTCCCTAGGGGCATGGGAATGTATGGTTTTCGTTTTGTATGTATCGTGTCGGTGTGGCCAGAAATTCATATCTCCACTATTCTTTACTGAGGCATGAAAGGTTTGACAGCTCTGTGGAACAATAAAGAGAGGAAGGCTGATACAATGGAGGAGGTGTGAAAAATGGCTCTATGTCACTGTCAGTCATACGTAATTTCTCAACCTGGGGTATGTGATTGCGAGCATCGATGCTATGGACGACCCACAATTTTCTACTCCCTTCAATATTACCCGTGACCACGAAAAAAAGCCCCCCGGCAAAATAAATACCCTAAAGTAGCCTTGCAGAAAATGGGAATTGTGGGTCTCTGTGTGTTTGTGTGTGTGTGTGTGTGTGTGTGTGTGTGTGTGTGTGTGTGTGTGTGTGTGTGTGTGTGTGTGTGTGTGAGAGAGCGTGCGTCTGTCTGTCTGTGTTTTGTGTGTGTTTGTGTGAGAGAGGAAGGGATGATGGGAGAAGAAAGAGAAGAAGGAGAGGGAGCTCGGTAGGTAGGCAGTGAAAGTAATGGTGCTGTTTATGGATTGGGGCTATTTTGTACATCAAAGTACACAGAAACGGAGAGAGAGAGCGAGCGAGAGACACAGGGAGACAGTGAGGGAGAGAGAGGGAGGGGAGAGTCTGCTGCAGGCCATTTGATTGTCATTGTTTCTCCTAGGTCATGTGGGAGTGTATACGCCTTGTTTTTAGTCTTTTTGTTTTCCCTCCTCTGTTCCTGCTTTCTTTCGCAGTAATATCAAGCAACACTGTTGAAAATGCTATTGACACAAGACTGTAACAAGCGCAGCCGGCTCGTCTTTGTTGTTTCTGTGGATCAAAAACTCCAGATTGCTCTGTGTCCTGCCTCTCTCTGTGTCTCTCTAATATGCCGTATGCGACCTACCCTTCTAAGCCTTTCATAATCATTTTAAAGTAGTCAGTCTTAATCGCTTCATCCCTCTACTTAATCTCATCATACCTATTCTTTAATCTCCTCAGAGAAATACTCTGTCTGCATACACGGTTATTCCTGGCGTAATCATTATGGATATATGGTCTAAATGTGCATGTTTCATTTTCCTTTCGGGCCCTGAGATTTGATTTCATTATTCCTCGCTAATCTGGCTAACCACCAAACATCTGTGCAGGTACCCATAGACACACACACCCACACACACACACACACACACACACCACAGAAACACACACATATCCAACTGATGTCCCAAAAAGCCTGGAATACGCAGCTGACTGTCCATTTCTCACAAAAAAGGTTGTTTTACTTTTTGTCGGAATTAGAGTTTCCAAGCCCAGTGGAGAATGTGGAGAGGTTAACGGAAGGCGACGGGAAGAGGGTCCGTCATGCTTTGACGTACATTTACACCCATGTTAATCACAAAGTCGCAAAATGGAGCCTCTTCCTCTTTTCTTGACACTGCAGCGTGTCCTTCAGGTCTCCTTCCAGCATCATGTGTGAGAGCCTGTCCAAAGAGATTTGACAAGGGCCCTGCAAGGAGAAGGAAATAAAACCCAGAGAGATGAGGCAAACATATTAATCTTGTTAAGTTAAACGACGACCCCCACCTCCCCACCCCCCCCCCGCGCTCTGTGCTCCTCCGCTCCACTCCTCTTCCCCCTGTTCCCCCCACCCAGATAATGTGCAGTGCTCACAGTGAAAAATCAGCTAATTTCAGACCACGACTCAGTCTGGCTTACAGAGGCTCTTAGGGTGGTGCTGAGCTATGTGCTACTCCTCCATTAGTCGCCCCCCCCACCACTGTCTCTGTCACTGTTTCTGTGTCTCTCTCTCTCCCTCTCTCCCCCTAACACACACACACACACAGTCCATCCTCAGTCCCCCGCTCTCTCTCTCTCTGCACACGCACACACTTACAGGAAAACACATTCATCCGGGCCCCTCATCCCCATGTCCGTCCGTGACCTTGAGATGTATGATGGATGTGGGTCTGTGATGTAAGTGAGTTTTAAGTTTTGGATTGACAGGGATGGAACATATTGATTATGTTACTGAGAGAGAGAGAGAGAGAGAGAGAGAGACAGAACGGGAGTGGGGGTGCGGGGGGTTGAAAGACAAACATACAAATTACTGGGGGGAAGGAAAAAAGGAATGCTTCCGTTCAGAGGGTTGATGGACAATGTTTCCCCCTTGTGGTGCAGGAAAGCAGGTAGGATGCTTTTTGCTGTGTTTCTTTAAAAGCCAAGCGGAGCATCTGAGGAAATGGGGGAGTAGGAGTTTGCTGAGTGCAGCGACTGTGTTCCCTTTGAGGAATAAAAAGGGCCATGGAAATTAAGCCCCGGTGTTAAATCTCTTTCTCTGCGTCTGTCTCGCCAAACTAAACCACTCTCTCAGCATCACGTAATTGCTCCTTCCACAAAAAGCTGTCTTTAATTGGTATGAAGGGAAACAGCGTTGTTACAGGTGTGAACGTGATGCTGAGCGTTGGCGTCAGAATGAGCGCCATCTCGAAGCCTTCGGACTCACAGCTAACTGAACCATATCTGTAAGCCTGGTGAGCACATTAGGTTTAAAATAAAAAAATATATATATTTGGTACTTTTTACAAAAAAAATATTAAAACATGACTTTAGTTTAAACCTCAAAGGATGTGACATTTTTATCTTGTGTCACAAACAAGAAGGAAAGCAACTGAATGTGCCCCATATTTCATTTTTGTCTTTGTGTGCCTGCAGAGCAAATTGGGATATCTTATCAGTCATCTGTGGAAGATGTTGTACAGCAAAAGAGAAAATGGCTTTTTGATTTTTCACTTGAGTGACTATCTCTGCTATTCCATGCTTTCTAGTGGTACAGTAAGATGTCTCCGCTGGGTAACGTGATTATTCTTTAGCTTAAGTGACCAGTGAAAAGACCACATCTCTGTCATATCCTGACAGATTTCCCTTTTACATCCTCTGGATCGTCTTCTTGCTCTTGCAGAACAATGGAGGTCAGCCCACTAATGGTGACCACTGCATTTCAGAGGGCACGAGAGAAAGTGGGGAGGCAGACAGACAGAGAAATGAAAAGAGTTTAAAGAGAAGCAAACTTAGTAGAGCACTGTGTATCGAACCATTGCATCTCTGCAGTTGCCAGTAAAGGTTGAGCAGGTTGAACAGTTGAGCTTTGAAAGAAAAATGTAAAGTATAATGATGAGTTGCATCTATAATATCATATCATTTGCAGCCTGTCCGATTGGGAGTGCATCCAAACTGACCAACAGACAGACGGGTGACACATTGGAGCTGGACCGTGTGTCACTTGGCTTTTAACAGTTGCTGGTATGCACGTGCCTGGATGTATTTTCACCAAATGTCGGAGCATATGGTCACCCTGTGACTGTATAGATGCCATTAATGCTGCACAGCCCTGAGAGCTTTACTGTCATCATGCAAGGCCTTGATGCCACTGCCGGTCTCCACCATTATGCCATTGCTTTTAAGCCCTTGATGACTGTGTACCATGAAAGACGGAGATTATTCCTCAAATGTGCAAGGGAGATGGAGCAGATTATCTATGTGCAGATATCTCTACACCGCTGTAACTTAGCACTGATGCTCTCCGTTTCTCTGACAGCCTAATGTTCGGCTGCATGTGGCTGAAAGCTTTAGTTTATTCATGATATCAGAACGTGGCACTTTTCTGCAAGCTTTCTAAAAGGAGTTACATAACAAAACAACTGCAGTGCTAATGCCGACAACATCAACACAAGCCGTATTCAGTCTGACATTAAAGATACAGAGGGACTCGTCTGTTGGATATTTGCTCCGCGGTGACCTCATATGAGGATTAACTCTATTTTAGGTCAGAGAAAATCTGCTTATTATAGATGGCATGAAAGTGTCATTCCTCCTGGGGAAACTGCAGTAAGATCATGCGGCGGCTGACCACTGACAGAGAGCTGGGGCTGTGTAACAGGCCTGTGATTGTATGTGTACGGGTGAGTGTGAGTCTTTGTTTCATAGGATAGGTAGTGAGTGGGTGGGTTTGCCTCAGCAGCACAGATGATAAGCATTAAAGGGGTAGTTCACCCAAAAAACATGAAATGCCTACATACTGCTCCTGTGGTGTCCTCCAAGTGTCCATAAGGCAGGACAAATTCAAATTCAACTCGAAACGGCGTCATTTACACCGTGTTTTTAGCCTAAATGTCCGCTGCAGTAACTAACTAGCTTACGAACACTTGGATGACACCACAGGAGCAGTACTTATATTTTTTTAACAGAACACTCACTGATAATATTGTTAATAATAACAAGTGGGATTGTGAGATTCTAGACCTCAAATAGAGACAATACACTGAAAAACCTGGTGCTCGTTTGCTGTTCATTAGAGTCTGGTAACTCTGGTTAGGACTCGTATATTCACACTCTATGCTGAACTATTTGTGTTGAATCAATTTCAGGTCAAATAGCGTTAAAATGCACGTTGGAAAATGGATGAGTTTGAGGAGATGAACAGGGGACGGCCTCTGAGAGTCCTGCAGAAATCACAAGGGCCACGGCATTCTTTAGCTAAGAGAGAGGCAAGAACCCTTTCAAGAACAAGTACAGGAGAATAATTGGAGTACAAGTGCTAGACTCGCATTACCGGATCATGAGGGTAAGTGCTCGGGAGTTGGTGTGTGGTTGTGTGTGTGTGTGTGTGTGTGTGTGTGTGTGTGTGTGTGTGTGTGTGTGTGTGTGTGTGTGTGTGTGTGGACAGAGAGGGCGAGAGCAGAGACAGATAGAGAGACAGACAGAGTGAGATGGAGACAGAAACACAGGGTTAAACCTAAAGGTTGCTGGAGGTCAGAGCAAAGGCAGTAACATGACCTGAAACCAATGTTCCACAGCTGCAGGGATGGAGGAGGGGGGCACACAGATCTCTTGAGACGCGTCTGAGGTTAACAGCCTGCCAAATGCCCATCATGTGGGTTACCCCTTCATATCTCCCACAGATGGATGGAAATCTCTCTGTGGTGCCACTCATTGCAGTGGTAGTCTGTATCCAAAGCTTTTCTCTCACAAACAGATGGATGGTCTCTCTGTGAGGTGACAAACATATCGAAATGAATCATCTAAAAATTGCTCTGATCATTTGGAGGAGGTACAGGCTCTGTGCTCCTGCGCTAAAGAGCGCCGGGGATTTATATATTTTTTAACTTAAGAAGCCGATATAAGTCAACACAGTGCAAATTTATTTTATTTTTCCTTTTCTTTCTCATCCAGCTCTGATGAAGTAAAAAGGGAGTGTGTGGAGTTTCCTGGTGACATTTATTCTCTGCTGAGATTGAGATTTCGCTTGTTGATCAAAGAGCAAACGGAAACATGAGAGCGAGGAGCGAAGCAGCTATAAAAAGAAGGAAAACTGTCTATTCGCAGGTATATTTTCCGGAAAAGTATAACTTCTAAAAAAAGTAAAAACGGAATTAACAATGGAATTACGAGACATGAGAGGAACCCTCTATAGATGCACATCAAAGCCGACGTGATTCCTCAGTTTGTGGAGAATACAGAGAAAAGCCTGGATGTTTCTCTTGCACCAACTTTACTTGTGGAATAAAATTACTTCCTTTTTTTTATTTATCTTACCTGCTTTTAGCAAGGACAGCAGGATGGATAACAGCAAGAGACCATCAGGCGATGAGATTACACCAGAAACGATGCCCATCACCATGTTGATGTTCTGACTCATGAATACTCAGTAGTTTCAATATTCATATATTCACTCCCTTTCTGGACTCTGCCAACTCCGGAGGGAAATATCTGCTTTTCCGACTGATGTATGCTCCACTATGCTCACCAGGCTTTTTACTAACTGTGTCCGTCCGTTCTTTGGCCCTGAGCAGATCGTGTACAGTGTGCTTTTAGAGTTTAGCCTTTTGATGGGAGCAGTGGGGTTGACCCCAAAACAGAGGAGTTGTCGACCAGACAGCTTCTCTGAAGGTCACTACAACTCGTTCAGATTGTCCCCTTATAATCACAGGGCCATCTCCATGTTAACCGCTCTAATGACCAGAAACATAATAACATGTGGGGGACACTATGTGAAAGTCTTGAGCTTTGGATGTCTGCAAGATTCTACACCCAAACTGGGAGGTATAAGGTTGGCACTTCATCTTATTTGGTACATAAATGTTACCAGTGAATATTTTTCAATTGCAGTCCTCCAAAAACTCAATTTTGCAACCCAAGTCCAATCTGGACCCACCCTGCCTGTTAACATATGTCTCTCGACCGACAGTCTCGAACATCAACTGGATTACGGCCTCGTTCTTCTCCGGTTGTGGGGGTTGAGTTGTGTCCGTAGAAAATTGTCAATTGTCGCAGCACCTGTGCTCCTGCAACTGTCGGTGTGTTCCTCAGCCACGACATGCTGAGATAGCTTGTTGCCATCAAAACATAAAGCTGATTCACCACTGACCACACCACACCACATTTTGATCTTTCATTTTGAACAAATCCTTGCGGCGGACTAGGCTTCATATAAGATGATTTTTATGTACTACACAATCATTTTGATTTTCCGATTTCTCTGGGGAAAAAAAAATATACCTGTGAATTTATTACCATTGGGTGGGCTTGAATGAATACGCTTGTATAATATGCTCCATTATCTCTTTCCATTCATATAAATAGCAAACTTGGTAGAAAAAGGCCACAAGGCTTGTAGAGAGTGTGAGAGGGACATTCTAGAACAAGAATTTACTTATTTTTACTCAATGAAAACACATTGTAACTTCTTGTTATCTTGACCGCGGTTATGAGGTATGAACCTATGTTCCATTATGACAAGCTTCTAGTCAGCAGGTGAAATGTTGAGTCACTAAAACTCAAGGTGCTACAAAAACACAGTCATTACTTCTGTGAGGTTTGTTTCAGAATGGCACCATATACACGTAGATTTTAACCCTCCCCCACTCTTGACTTAAATTATGCTGAATGCATTGAACTAATTTATATACTACTATGTTTAATTATTAATTTAGTATTAATCATTTATGATTGTCTTGTTCCATTATTGGTCTGGATCAATCTGCAGTGGATCCTCTCCCTGTCGTGCCATGTGAAGCAGAACCGCACTGAACTGAATTGAGACAGACGGAGATGGACAGAGACATATTGAGAGATATTGTTAGAGTGATACAGCGAGTGTGTTGCGTCTTGCTCTCTCTCTGCATGCTGAACTTCATCGGCTGACAGTATAGCTGCAGTAAAGGGTCATCATGTTATCCAGCCACTCAGCAGGATTGTACTCATCCTGTCCTCCTCTCTCTCTCTCTCTCTCTCTCTCTCTACCCCCTCCTCCTCTTCCTCTTTATTCTTTTCCTTGAAAAACATATTAGTTTGCTTCATTCTCTAAGTGTGTATTCTACTGGATATTGAGTCTGGAAACAGACCATCAAACTAATGTTTGAGAGATCATTGTTCACAGACGTACTGTTTGGACTAAAGTACGGTGTTATTTTCCAAGACAAATTACTACGTTTTTTCATATTTTTTAAATGTACTCGAGACAAATGGTATTTTAACAGCCTCACTATTTTACTCGCTCTGTGGTTTGATAAAAGAGAGTGTACTTGACATTATTAAAGTCAGAGGCCTCTCTGCATGCGCATTAACTATCCGTATCAATTTTGCCATGAATTGTGATCACCCTGGGTGAGTGGTCATTCTGCTTTTGCCATGTTAAGGTGCACTGCAGATCCATTCATATTTTTAGTGCTAATACAATTTGAAACAACCATGCCTTGAAGACTTGAAGTCTCTCTGATGTTTTAGCACTATAGGTCTTATGACTAGCAGGACTTTTTTATTGGATGCTGGAGCTTGGAGATGATTGATACTTAGAAAGTGACCCTTAAGATGAAAGCCACTGATGAGTCAGGGATGGAAATCCTCGGAGCTAAATGTCCTCTACGCTGCCAAGGAACGACTTTGTCCTCAGCTGCAAAAAAGATTTGGATGGAGGTCAATCCTGAATCTTTTATTGTTGGTTTTAATATCTGAATTGCCTTGTGACACTGGGCCTCTGCAAAAGGCCAAGTGGAATTTCTAAAAACTTCTGGAAAGTGAAGTCCCGACGAGTTTCATTTTGGTAATATCATACATTTTGACTTTCATATTACACTGTGCATGCAAGGTTCCCAATGTCCCCCTGGGTCTGTGCACATTGTGTAGAGACGGTTTTGAGAGTTTTCAGCATCTATGTGTCACTGGTTTGAAAAAATACCAGTGTCTTTAATGTGCTTTAGGTTTTCACTGCACAGTGTGTTTCTACTCTGATCATGATTTTCCCCATTCATAGTCCTAGTCATTACTGATTATCCCTAAATGTTACTCTGTATGGCTGTAACATGAAGTTACATTGTAACAACCATCCTGATATACTGTTGAGTTGAAGCAGAGCATTTATATGTCTGTCATTTACAATGTACAGAGTCTCGTAGTGAAACAACCTTTGGGATGTCAATCGTACCAGGGCCAGCATTGAGGCAGTGACACTGATAATACTCTGACAATCGAAGAATGAATTGGTACGACGAGAATGAAGCTTTTAGATCCAAGGCTGTTGCATAAGAGGACGGATGGGTAGATGCAGTTATGTGATTTGGAGAAGCTCTTACTGTAACATTTGATTTGAGACAACGGGTGGAAAGAAACCCTCAATAGGATCATTTCTCTTTATTCAGTTATTAAACCGTATTAAAAAATTACTCGCAGGTCAGGAATCCAACTGCCTTTTGATTAAAATCATAATTAATTAAAACCCTCATCTGCTTAAGACTAAAAAGATATTATTAACTTTTTGCCCAAGTGAAATGAAATGTAGGCTTGTCCTCTTGAACCATTGTCAACCGGTCTTTTAATCAGTTTGAGGAGAGAAGGGCCCCGTGGTGAGATGGAGCGAGATAGACATGAGTCTCATGGTTGTGTGTTCTCATATTAAGCCTGTCTGAGGACGCGGCTACTTGTCAGAACAGGTCACTTTAATTGATTTATCTGCTTGGCACAGCTGTGTGCACACTACAATCTATCTTGTTTTAGAATGCAATTTTACTGGCTGCATCACAACAGCTCCTCGACAGGAAATCAATACATGGCATGTATATATGTCCAAAAGTCTGAGACGACTTTCCCATTCACCTGCATATTATGAAAAGTCTTTACCTTGGCTCATTGAATGGACATGATGGTGTAGCCGGTTTGGTTTTTTCCTTCCACTTTCTGACCCACACACAGATTACTGAATATTTTGCCCATTGCTTGTCGAGGTTGGGCCATTTTTCTGATGTGAACTAGTCACCAACCGCTATCAGGCAGTTTTACTCTGTATTTTCCTTTACCTCTGTCGTTACCATCTAGCAGTGAACCTGCCAGGGTGAGAAGTATTATACACATCACTACCTTTCAAATAGAGACAGGAGCAGGAAACCAGCTTGGTGCTGGTGAGAGGAGATGGAGCTTCACACTATCCTATTCTGTCTCAGGAGAAAGTGATCTGAATTCATCTGAACAAGGATTCCTCTCCTTTTTTGTGCTTACAGGAACTTGTACCAGAGTACCTGGTTTCCAGGGTGCCTGCTGAAACACCGAATGTGCTAAAAAGATCTGCCAGTCATTGTTAGCTTTGTGTTGGCTAGGACCAACCTTTCTATAATAAATGATTAAACCCGCAAATTTAGAAAAAAAAGTAAAGTTAGTTTGCTGGCATGCTAATGGCTGTTCTTGAGACCTTTTGACTCCTATAGCCCAGTAGTGGTGAAATTCTGATAATGCTTTTACAATATGGGCCAATAGGATTTATTGGCATACTTCATACTTAACTTAAAGCATTTTGAAACTCATGGAAATCCAATGGTGACCAAGACATTGGGCGGGATATTTTACAACTAATATACAGGCGTCTATTGTCCCCTTAAAAAGGAGCAAACTCTGGTGGCCATGGTTATAATGATGGAAGCCAATGAGTAAGTTAGGACATACTGTGTATAGTGCAGCAAAGTTCATGTTACAGAGGTTGGGTTTTCTACATGAAATGGATGTTTATTGCTATTTCATTAGTCTACTACCATAATCGTTGACATGGAAGTTTCCTGGAAGCTGGTGAAAGGAGAACTCAGGCAGCAGCTGATGTCTTATGCAGAAGATTTTAGATAGTGTAGACACTACAATCTACTGTTGGCGGGCCTTTATCCATAACTTGACCTTTGGTACTGCTTAAAGAGAGAATCTGTGGAATTTAGACAGGCACTATTCTCCTGTACAGATATAATATACAATATACATTATATACATAATATATAGTGGCATATAGAGTAATGTGTGAGGATCAACAATCGTGATGCTGAAGGTAGTCTTTAATTTAAACCATCATCATTCCCTTGATGTGACCAGTTATTGACTTATTAACTGTAGGCATAAAACCTAAGTGTTTGTTAATAATAAGTTCCCTTCCATAACACCGTTCCTCTCTGCTTTCATATGAATGGTTATTTAAAAGACAACAATACGTAAAGCAAAACATTGAGGTGTTATTACAAATTAATAAAAGGTGCTAGTTTGTAATTTTAACATTCAACACATTATCGGTCGCACCTTTCAGTCTGAGGAAAGTAATTGTTATATTGAGAATAAATTTGGCATAACTCAAATCAGTGAATATGTTTAAACCTTCCATTTAAACGTGTTATACGTGATCAGATTGAAGACAGATTGTGACCACACGGAGCACAAGTGATTCCAAACCGCGTACAACTGTAATGCAGAGCGACTGTTAAAGAATGGCGAGGTAGGCTATTAGCCTTTAGCTGGCAAACGCACAACGTAATCCAATCCTGGACACGCAGGTTAAAATGTTAAGATCATTTTTTTCACATTTTAATAGAACCTGAGTCTCATTTTATTGATAGAATCAGTTTTCCATACTATTATGAGTAATTTTCTCTACAGTCTGCTCTGCACTATTCAGGTACTGTGCGTCTATTTTAATCATCTTGAACCGCAGCACAATTGGAGGCTTGGATTTACTAATTGTTTCATAAAATGGTAATAATGAGCCATTATTAATGAAGAGGAAAATCACCCTTATCCGCTGCATAATCTCTGAGTTGCAGGAGAGAAAATCCTGCTGTATCTTTCTCTTTGGCTGATGATTGGATCGATAAGATAATGGAAATGATAATTTCGCCATGTGGAACAGATGGATACAGAGAAGCGAAGAGTAGAAGAATCTAAAAGTGTTTCACTGCAATTTCTTAGCCTGTATCTGAGTAATTTCCCTGGAGCTAAGTAGACCCGTCAGTGTCCAGCTTGCTTTCTCCCTTCATTGCACTCACACAGGGCCTTCTCCCTTCTCTCTGCTCCCCCATACACAATGGATACGTTTCTGGCTTCGTCCCTCTGGGTTTTTTTGATTCACTTGAAGAGAGCCAGAGCGGACACCTCCAGCGATGGCAGGGCATGGCGTGTCTGCGCAGACCAAACACAGTCTCTGCAGAAAGTCATCTTTGTTTTAACTGATCAAGCAGCTCAAAGGATGAATACAACACTAGTTCAATATGAATCAGTCATCGTGTTCAGATGAGGATTATGAGGATAAATGTGGAGGCCTTTCATCGATGTGACCTTTGTACTTCCTCTATATTATCAGTTGTCATTCAATATAATTTTGTTTTGATTATTCAAAATACTGCTATACTTGGGTTCAAAAGCTGCAGCATTGTACAAGAGAATATTGTCAACTCACAGTAGTATGCAGTCAATGTACTTATTTGCACTGAATCCCCACAGTTTTTCACTTTGCTGCCTTTGAAATGATAATAAAAAAAAATAATAAAGGAGGGAAAAAGAACAGCTACAACATAAAAAAAAAACAGCTCGAAGAAATCAGTCTTAATATAGCGATAAATTGCAGCGGCTCGCAAAGCTAAATGAAAAAAATAAAGAAACGGCATAGGTTCGAAATTCCCCAGCTTGTTTGTCTAGCTGAGCGGCCTTAATTTGGTTGTATTGCATTTATGCCTCGTGGTTGATACTGAGCAAGATGAATCATTGTAAAATATGAGCCAGATCAGCTGCTTGTTTCCTGGAGGTAAAAGCTTGTAAGACCTTCAGGTAAATACACCCAGAAGAGAGAGCTTGTCCCCGGAGACAAAGAGGAGTAAAAGCAGGAGACAACGATAGAGGGGTCATGGTAAGAGGAGGATGCATGTTTCCTTCCTTTTGTTTGATTCCCGATAGAACATCCTGTTGTGTTTGTGCGCAACTTTATGATCATACAAATTTTCCATTTACCACAGGGTGAAAGGAAGGGGAGATTAGAGGAGCTTAATAAAGTGTGCTAACGTGGATGGTCTTACTATACAGTACAGGATGTGATTAGCTATCTTTAGGAACTCACTTTTTTTTGCCAGGCCTTAATCTCCTGCCTGTCATCCAGATCATCTAAAAGTGCTGAGAGGCTGACCCCCCACTACCCACCCACCGTGTCTGAAATCAGATCAAGATCTTTGCAGTTGTAGCAAATCTTAGAGGCTAGCTAATACCCTGAGTACAAACTGCGGGTTTCTGATAATGCCTCGCAAAATCTTTCATCTTGACATAAGCTGGCATATGCTGAGTGGCTCCACGTGTTTATCTTAAGGCAACAAAAGCAGGGGCCAAAACATGTAAGGTAATCACTTCAAAGACCTCTGTGCTTGACTCCGGCGTTAGATCCTGTTTTCTTTCTAATCAGCCGTTGACCGTGCAGGCATTGTGTGCATCTGAAATTAGTTTACAAGACGTTGCTACAGTATGGTGGGAAAAGCAAATTGGGTCTTTGCTCCTGAGAAAAGTTTGTGCAAGGAAACAAGCTTTGTAAAGCAAGCCCCAAATTAGCCCCGAGCTTTGATGACCTTCTTTTGAGCAACCAGCCGAATATTGGCATGAATAATGACACAGCGATGACAAAACCGGATAAAATCTGTAACATATCTGTCGAACATATCTGTCTCCCATATGCAAATATAACCAGCAGCAACCGCAGCAGCGTGTGTGTGTGTTCAGTTTCTGTAGTTTCTCTTTGCTTTCATCTTTTGGCACCCTAAAAATACGTAGCTTATCTTCAAAATGTATTCACTTGCATCTCTCTCATCTAGAGGGCAGATGAAGATCAGGCTCCCAACCCCTGTAAAATATAACATAGCATACGAGGTGTTGCCAGGCAAAACCAAAACGGCAAATTAGATTATTTCAGGAAACGCTGAAACAACCAGTGTCTTAAGACAAGACTCTTTTTTTCTTTTTCTTTTAACCTCTCGCTCTTGGTAAGGTTCACATGAACAGAGCGTGAGGTGAAAGACAGACAAATGTGACAGGGCATGAACCTCCCCTGTTGAGTAATGGAATTAAATGACAGCTCTTGAGCGAGGAGTGGATGCAGAGAGGGAGCGAGAGCAAGGGAGAGAGGAGGGGGGGATTTTGTCCAGCCAGGAAATTGAAGCCATCACAAGCAAATTGAGTTCAGGTCCTTTTGGTGGGCAAGAGCAGACCAATCAATTTGGACTACTACTCAGTGCCTGTCAGCCTCACAGAAGGACACCTTGGCATCCAATAATAGAAGCACAGTAAACAACTGAAGTCCTGGCTCAGTTAGTCTCAGCTAACAGCTAGCTATCCATAGTAATTTCTCCCCAGGGGAAACAAATATATGGCAGTGGTGTGCGTCGTCCTTATATGAGCTGACAAATTGTTGCACTGCAGTGTGTTTGTGTGGACACCAGGTAATGGCTGCCAAGATGAAGGTTGGACCAATTCCTCTAACTGTGGCGTCCTTTTGTCGTATGATTGAAGAAATGGATGCTCGTTATGAGATGAAACAATAAAATCTTTCACCTTCACTGCTCAAAGGACTCAAATAAGGCCGAGGGACAGTCTTTGCTAGTGAAACCTATCAAGGCCTCTCTAGGCTGGAACCACATCTAGGTTGTTTGGCCTTTCCCTTTTGCTAATCTTTGGACAGTGACACAACAATCTTGCTAATTATCCCGATTACACAGCAGGAACGCACTACATCTCAGTTCTGAGGCAACAGACGATGAGGGGTGGAATCATACAACCCCAAAGGCCTAATTATCTCTGTTGGTTCCCAATTAATCCATTAAGTTGTTTTGGCTCAGCTGCGAGACCTGAGGCACTGGTTTATATTCCAATACGTTGCACCGTCACACAGCAAGGTTACGTGAGCTTTTTGTTTTGTTGTAATTCACTGTTAAAACTGGGACGCCGTGCCCTTTCTCTTACCTTAAAGTGCCTTCGCGGACATATCCAGGGATCTGTGATGAGTTGAATCCTCAACCTTTCCCCAGAATACCCTCCGTCAAATAATTAACATTTACAGTATTCCAAAGCAACCCTCAAATTGAAGGGCTGTGCTGAAAATACCGCTCCAGACCTTTTTATTCCCCTTGTGGAACTCATCTGTTCATCTGTGAAGCCTCCCAGCCTCCTGCCTCTGCTGGCTTACTTTGATGAGGTTCCCTTGGCTTACCATATGTAAAACTGCACTGATGGTATTGATGACTGGCAATGCAGTCAATAATCATTTATGTGATAAGCCACTGAACTTGTGCGGGAGGCTGAGAAAAGGCTCTGGGCCAAGACGGGTTATGAGATTCATGGTGATACATTAAGTTTGTTTACACATTGCCAATGAGCCACTGGAACCAGCTCTTTGAATATTGCAGTCTCTTTAAACTAATCTTCTGACTTTCAGCCTTGGTTGTTTTTTTTGTTTGTTTGTTTTTTTTACTTCGTCCGCTCTGCCATCCCCATTTTTTCTCACACCAATATTGTCTTTCTCCCATTGCTGTTCTGTCATAAATTGGTAACAAGGGATGGTGAGAGGAAAACCAATAAACATAGCTTTTTTTTATATGACAGTGGCAGTGCTGTGTCGCAGTTGAAATATTATTTGGCAGGTTGGTCCCCAGTGAGCACATGCAAATTTGCTAACACTTATATACCAGTAGTGCACAGCCTGTGCCATTTAGTTTTCTTTTATATGGATAGGGAATGGAGGTACCATCTTTACAAAAAACAGCTGAGCTTGTCGTACAGTTTATGTAACTCGCAGACGTCCTTGTTTTGCTCTCTCCAGGGATTTTATTGCTAGATGTGTAATAAGTTATTGCTCCAGGAAATTCTTCAAAAGCAAACATTATTTTGAGTGTATATCCGCAGCTTGTAAGGCATATATCTTTGTGCCGAACTCAAAATATTACTGAGCAATATTTGGGTTTGTGTGACAAGCCTGCAGCCTAAACCAGGAACGGTTCTTCTGACATACTGTGGCTGTGGAATTTCTAAGCATTGCAGTGACATGGTTTGAATGGGTCCCTTAACGCTGTAAGACAGGTAAATGTATGACTATTGACATCTCTTCAAATTGTCACACAGAAAAAAGGTATTTTCTGCCATGCTAGCAATTCCATTACTGATTTTTAACTGAGGGAATAAGTGCTGGGAGCTGCCTTTCCTTAGAGATGCTATTATTCCTGCACTAAATTCCATTATATACCTTACAAAATCTAGGTGCATAAATTGACTCTGTCAGCTTTTTTCACTTGCAATGGGAGACACTTCCATTTTAAGATTTTGGCCCTGGGAAAGTCCACAGTGTAGATATAGTACCAGTTTTCAGATTTCTCAAAAAATAGAGTCTTGAATTCCACAATTAGCAGTACACTTACAAGTGTTTATTTTTACATCTTACATTTGGATTTGGTGAGAAGCCTCTGAATAAACCAGAAGTGAGGAAGCCTCTCGTGTCTGCCTGTGTGTCGAGGGAATTTTGCCCTGCTTCACGCTGTGTTGCACATTCACACCTGTGTTCGGTGTGATGGTGTAATGTTTTAATTCAAATGGGAAATTGTGTGTTTTGAAAGACCAATACTTGATTGACATGGTTTTGACTATGAATGTGATTGTATTGGTTTTCATCTTTAAGCTTTATTAAGAGCCAGGAAATACTAACCATTATTGTGTTGATTGCTAACAACTTAATACTGTAGTGCTATAGTGTTTTATTAACAATGACATATACATCAGAGCAGTTATATGGCTAAAGCTAGTAGCTGCAGTCCTTTCAACAGATTTGCATGGCAATATGATGTAGTGTGAATGCTGAACAAATAATACTTTATAAACCTCATCATCATACAAATGGGCAGAGGTTATACACTATCCCTGGTAGGTGTTCAGTTTTAAATAGAAAGCTGTTTAGTGCATGCATTGTGTTATTCATTTATTATATTTTTTTTAATAATCTTCCACGGAGACACACAAGTAATCTATTGCACGTTCAGCTTACATGATGACCACTGGGCAAAATGCCTTGTTGGCTGTTAAGTTGATGGCTGCAGAGATGGAGCATTGCTGCGCACAGATGATCCGTCATCCTCATTTACAAAGCTCCAGTGACACTGAGTATTACTGTAATTCCTCATTTGTCCCTGCTGGCTCGCCTCAACATTACCGTGCTATGTACCTATCAGATCTACTTCACCCATCAAAGACATTATCAAGCCAGCGCCCCTCCTTAAACTCCAACAAATGGAAATGGAAACACGCCTCTGTGTGACATGTGACATGAATTGCTTAGTGGAATTACAGTCGAGTACATGAATCTACCTGCTCAACCTGACCACCGGTATTAAAGACATGGCCGTCACACACACACACACACACAAGCCTCTCTCCCGCTGTGGGAAATCAGAGCATCTTTCCTCGGGCTATTGGTTTAAATATTGAGAATCAGAAGCTGTGGCTGAGTGGGTCACAAAACAAGGCGAGAGAGCCAGAAAAACGACCAAATAAGAGAACAAAAGGAGAAAATGAAATCGCGAACAGGGAGAACAAAGTCGGTGGGTAGTGTCGGGGAATAGGTGGGTGGGCTGAGTTTCCCAGCATCCTGAGGCAATGCATTTATGGACATGAGTGAAAGTTAAGTTGTCACTTGATAGGTGGTCATTAGTTTTACTGTTTCCATAGTTTGCTGTGCATTTTACAATACAACAAATGTTGCATGCATGCAAGAGAGCTTTCCCTCCAGTTTAGGTACAGAATAGCACATTGGATTTGTCCTCAAACCAACCTGGGGCCACGTGAGGGTTTCGAGACCGGGCAAGCCTGTGCAAGAAGGCGCCAGCGGTACTGGATAACACCAATAATCAGGGAAGTTGTTGAGGGCAAGGAAGGTGACACTAGTGATGTCACCGAGACACTCGAGTTATAGACCTGTTTTGTTGAAGCTTCTTTTTGAGTGTTAGAGTTAGTCGATATTTTATTGGGATATAACGTTGCTCTGGCTCTACATTATTGAAGGGGACCCTCCTGTGCAACTAGGCCAGGAATGGTGGGGAGGCTTCAGCTGAACTGACAAAAGAGACAGTGGTTCTCTACAGGGGATCTACAGCAAAACCTTGCAGTTGTTCAGTGGAGAACCTAGCAGCATTGAAAGTGCTTGTAAAGTTAAAGCCAACTGTCATACCGGGAAGCATCCACATAGTTAAGTGATCGACCCAATGAATTCTAACAAGGAAGCCTCGCCAGCTGCAGAGATGGAAGGAACAGGATGGGAATGTTTAAGAATAGGACCGGCGTCGTTTCAGTATTTTGCTATTTTCAGTCATCCAAGTGGATCGTGTAATGGAGTTGCTGCTTATTGAGGGCAGTCAGTTGAAGTGACATGGGTGCATTCGGGTAGTAATGGGTTCCTATGGGGACAAGCCGGAGGAACCTGTGGTCTCATCTCACTTTGCATCACACGGAAATCAACCAGCGTCCGTGAGGAAACTGATGATCTGGATTCGTTTTTTTAAAACCTTTTAAATATTTACATTTACTCATTTGGCCGATGCTTTTATCCAAAGGCGACAACACATCAGCTTCAGGAGAGGAGAAGACCTTTAAGCAAGTACTAAGCTAAATCTGATCAATAAGACAAAGTGTAGGAGCTCAGGAAAGAAGTGCACTATTTGTAAAGTGCACAGTAAGAGCTAGTTAGGTGTGTTAGAGCAGGTGTTCACCGGGGAGATGAGTCTTCCAGAGGCGGCAGTGGCACCATGGAGCGCTGGAAGTTGGCGACACAGGTCAATGCTCACGGGCATCAGCTGGGAATTCTAGTTTTATAAATTCCTTACTAAAGAAAGTGTTGAAAAAGGGACTGGTGCAAAATACTCGAAATGCACATGCATTACAGGAGATAATGCACAAGCTTTGAGTCTTTGTACTAGTAATGCTTTCTCTGACATGAATGGACCACCGACGTCATAACCACTGCATATTCTATCCACTGTTGTACAGATAAGAGAAACATACATTACTGTCAATGCTGCCTATGCTGCTACTCCTTTATCCATTTGGATTATTCATCACTTTTTTTTTCTTTTTAAAACACATCATACAAAAGGTGAAAAAATAGGATCTTCACACCATCATGTCAATGTCTCTGTCACAATGTTTTCAAATAAGGTTTGTATTTAAATCAGGTCACATACTGGCTGCTGCATTGCCGTTAATATTTCACTGGAGTTCTTTGTTTTTGTTCATGTTTCTGTCGTCTGTCTTCCTTGTTTGCTCTGCCAACAGGTGAGGTCAGATCTGAGAAAAATTGATAAACAAAAGAGTATATAGCGTTTTAATGAATCTGTTTTTACGAGGAACGAGTCAAAGGTGAATCCAGGTTAATGTTCTGCTGGAAGACCAATTTATCTGCTCTTAAATGTGCTCCATCCAATAATAAACCAAAGTGGTGGCGAAAACATACAAATAAATACAAAAATAAATAAACACTTCTTTCCCTCTTTTTACTGCGTTTCTTTTTGTTTTTCATATGTCTAGTTGCCATAGTATCGACATATCATTGTCATACTTTTAAGGACATTATGAGATATTAATGCCTTCTTTTTAACTTCTTATGATGCAACCTCAGACATAGTGAATGAAATTCAGCTTCAACCTTCCACACATCCTAGGCTCAGCTATTCCAGCATCATTTGAAAGCCTATTACACAGAAAACCATTGAAAGGATTTTCATACACTTTGGTCTTCGCTGGTTAAGATTTGCATTCAGTGTTTTAAACCTAAAGATCTTAATGTAGCCATCAAGATTTGCATTCTTCTTTATGTATCTGACAAAACAGATAATGTATGGACCCCTGCAAAGCGGAAAACATCATCTGTTTCATTAATGTTCATTCCTTTTTAATTTCTCTCTCTCATTCTCTTCTTTCTTTTCCTCCCGTCTGTTGATCATGTGCAAATGTACTCTTCATCCTGCTGCCTGTTCACAATAACTATACAAAATAAGAGCTATTATTTCTATTTTTCAGCAATCTCTGCTGCTGTACATGCACATTTAATGCTGCTTCGGTCTGCATGTTGGCTGAACGGTTTTCCGAAAGACACAAAGTGTTCTCGTTTCTTTCAAATTCAACCCAAAATGAAAACGGGCAGGTGATCACAAACAAACAAAAACAAATTATACAGTGCAACACACTATCCACCAGTATGCATCATGCCGCCGCCGCTGCCCTGCTTTCACTAGAGACTGTTGGAGGGAAATTTCTGGCTGCTTGGCAACAAAACAAATGGAAAAAGGGTCTGGGAGTTTCTTATTTTCCAGATGATTTGTTGCATCAGAAATAATTGTTGGTGAGATCATTGACCATAAAATTAATTATTAAGGCTTGAGCTTAATTGTATTTCCCTCACTGTGACTGTCCTCTCAGAAAAAGTCAGTTTCTAATTTCCTGATGGGTGAAATGGCAAAAAAAGGTGTGTAAACCTGACGATTTACAAATCCAAGGTTGTGTGCCACAATGAGGATTGAATATTCACACTAATCGATGCACTGGTGGGAAAGGGTGAGGTTCCATGTAGTATACTTCTACAACATATTATATCTGCACATTGAGTAGTGGGAAAATACGTATGCGTGCAGTGATGTACACATTCATTTCAGTCTATGGTAATATATGCATGTTTTGTGGAGGACATTTTTTCACCTGCATTTCAAGTAGAAAATGTGTGGAAGTCACTTGTTGTACATATCCGTTATCCATCAACATTTTATGGTTGAACTTTGCTTGTGAATGATGCTGCATCACATTGTTTTACAACCTTTTTCAAACCTGACGTCCAAATTCTAAAGTACAACTATGAAATTGAACATGTTTATCTACCTTATAGTTAAGTAAAGCTCATCAACAACATGAATCTTGATTACATATGATTCATTAAACACTGTTACTTTCAATTCATTGAAGGGTTGAAAGGTTCAGTGTGTACGATTTCAGTTAGAGGGATCTATTGGCAGAAGTTGAATATAAAATAATCCTCATTATGTTTTCACTAGTGTGTTTCATCTAAATTGTATGAATAGTTGTTTTCTTTAAAGCAGAACTTGCGCTTTATATTGAAATGTTTTATATTTTAAATCTGGAGTGAGTCCTCTCCATCTTTTTTTACAGTAGCCCAAACTGGACAAACTACCACAAACACCTTTTGACTTTTATGACTACTGAAGGCTACTACAGGTTCTCCTTCATGTTTGAATGGGAGGGTGAGGTGAGGGGTGTTCAGCTGCAACATGCAACTTCACCACTAGATGTGACTAAATTCTACACACTGAGCCTTTAAAAGTTTACTTTAAACTCTGCCCTAATATTGAATAGTAGCGTAAAATCTACAGTGTGAACCTGTACAGCACAGGAAAATATACAAAACTAATTATTTTCTGTGACTTTGTTGGGTTCCTGCTGTAGACAGTTTGCATTTTAGCGTGCATGGACAATATTTCTAGTGTAAATGCCCACCGCTAAAACCACATCAGCTGTCAGTGAGCCACCTCCCTCCCCACCTCCCTCCAAAATGAGGCAGACACATGCATGTGTCGCCTTCAACTGGCTTGATGTCTTCACATTAAAGCATATTTTATGTGCTTGGCAACTGAGCTGTCAGTGGTCTCATCAAACCAATAATACCCACACTGGTGATTCTGACAACGCTGCCACGGGCTGGTCGTCCAAAATGTGGTCGATCATCTCCAACATTTCATCAATGATGGCTGCTTGTATATTTGGTGTGGCGCCTAGCAAGGGGCAGAGAAGTAATTATGGTGGCCTACTTTACAGTTATTATGTGGAGATGTTCAATTATGTAATTAAATGGCTGCGGAATTTACACTTAAACCATTACGTACAGTCCAATCACTTGCACAAGCAAATAATGGGCTCACAGCTGGTCGGGTTTGGCCACTTTTGCTTGAGGCAAATCATATATGATTTCGAGGCAGCCATCTAGAGCACTGTGGTCCTCATGTGCAGCCACGGCAGGGGGTTATTATTTTTTCACAAAAGCAATTTTTTGTTTCATTTGTTTTTAACTTCAAGTACAGCTATAGTAAAAAAAATAGTAACTTCTAGTTATAGTCTGTAGTTTCAAAGTGAGCAGCAGCAGTGCGAAATGCTTACGGCAACGGTAACATGTTCTGCCCTCTCTCTATGCCTGAGCCAGGTAAATGTCTTCAAGCATTGCTAGTAAAAAACCAATGGGACGCTCGGGTCGGATCGGTGAGAATTGATCAGATATGGAGAGTTAATAGGACAGTCGGTTACTGGTTGGAGCAGCAACCCAGTGCTGGAACACAAATGTAGCATACGCTCATGGACAGGCACACAGAGAGGACCTGTAAAAAGATTGGCACGGAGGGTAACAATTGATTTTTCTGAAAATCCAGCAGCCTAATGATGCTCCGGAATTGGCCAGTGGCCATATGCTGTGTGGTAGAAATTCCTTGAACTCTTTTCTTCCTCTTTGGCGGTTTATGCAGTGTCTTTCCCGTCTCTGTGTGCTGACTAGGATACAGTTCCACCACGTCAGTTACAAAAGACAGAAATCCACTAAGTGCAATATTGGTCAGAAGATGGTATATGTGAGGGGAATTGGAAATGACTGGTGGCACCATCAACATCTCGCCATGATGTTTTAGCATCAGAAGTCACTTCCATTATGTCTTTCTTCCCATTACAAAGTGGCATGAGCATCTGCTACTTGTGGGAGTGGTTGCAGGCCTTGTCAAGAAGAGACTGCAAAATGTTCTCCTGTCAAAGCTTCCATTAGTGTCCACAATTCTGCTCAGTTAAACTCAGATCATAACTGAGAAATGTGCTGTTTCCTTTGTGTTGTTGCATCATTTTTAAACAGCAGCTACTATGCATATCAATTCTCTTTAAGTGGCAGTATCACACCAATCAGCTGTTTTTCATATCATTAGGTTTTCACACTAAGTTGGATTTAGCTTTTAAATGAGAGATTGTGACAATGCAGGTGTGGATTAGTTGCATATTCTCCAAACTAAATTCATTAGCGTAACACCCTCATGATTCTTTATTTCTATTAACAGAAGAATAAGTAGAATCTAATTTATTACCTGGGAGAAGTGTAGTGATAACAAAGTGCAACGAGAAAAAAATAAAATAAGAAGAAACGTTTTTTTAGATCTACAGCTTGTAAATCAGCTTTTGGCATATGATTCACAAGTCGTGTTTCCTTGTGTGAAAACAAATGTATTAGAGTTATAATTATTTTCTGTATAGAGGACATAAAATTGAGTGAGCTTTTTAGATCATGGCCCCAAATTTTAGCTGAAAGTTGGCATTGAAAAACATATGTGGTGCAAATTCTGCACAGAAACTACGTAGTGTTGTGTAGTTTTAGGGAAATTTGAGTCAGTAAATAAACAGAACATTCTGAGTATGTACATAAAGTTATATTATACTGAGATACCCTACAGCCGTTAACTAAATGAAGAAAAAGTTAAATTATCCAGATATCTCTGTCTGCTGGCTGTTTCTGGAAACAAACACAAACATCTCATAAATCATCTTATAATCCTCACGTTATTGTGCAAATGCCAAAAAAGACGATTTTAGAAATCCAGAACACCAGTTGCCAAAGTCAACCAGACCTCCCTGCTGCAACGATTTACATTTGATCTCTCAAAGCTGGATAATCATGGCTGTGTAAATAGCCATTATTTCCACGGGATAAACAGAGATTCAACTAAACAAATGTGTGCCTCTGTACCTATTTGGTGTAATGGAATCACAAATAGGATTTCATGACGGCTAATAGGGTTGTAGGGCTGTTATGAATCTCACCGATCTGTGATTATGCTTTTGTTTTTAAATGAGAATACACATAAATGCATTTTATTTATTTGCTGATTGCATTTGAATATCTCTAATTTAGTTTTAAGCGCGGTTGCACAACAAAGGTGAGATTCAGAAGCATTTGGGGCAAAAACAAAAAAAAAGGCTAACACCCTTCGTGCGACAGAGCGGTGACTCCAGTGTGCAGCACCCAGATCACATGGACTGTAACTCATAAACACATCAAGCTCCTCCATTCAGTGCTCAGGGCCTAGCCCGCACTGCTCTGTAGTTAACTGTCTCTGAGTGTCAAATCCTTCATCCTGATGCAGGAGACACACACAGAGAAGAATTGCTGTGTCTCTCATTTTATGGCTGTGGATGTCGGTGGAGGGTAGAGGCGATGAGTGAGTCAGTCGTGTTAACTTTGTAGCTAATGCCGTGCGGCAGTTGCACAGGTTTCTCCGGCTCTGCTTAAGACACAGAGGGAAGCTGGCTGAACCGCTGCCAGTCTCACAGCCCTCACTCAGCCGAGTCGGGTTATTCAACAGAATACTAAAGTTAGGATAAGGGGAGGGGGATGTAGAGGGAAACTGCCATTAGGAAAGGTAAGAGGTCACTGCAGGGTGGAGGAGGGAAAGACAGAGTAGATGAGCCTAAGATGTCCGGACCCAGCCCCAGGGACTGGTACATGACATTAATTATAAATGGAATTTCATCCTCTGAAGAGGTCTGTTCAGGTGAATTCTATTTAATTCAGTGATTTTTTTTTTATATATATATGCTGAAATGTCCGCCACTGATGTCTGTAGTATATACCTGCCACTGATGCATCATAGGGAGCTGAGAAGGTTTACCCATCTGTAGGCGAGCAAGATGTAACTAGTGTATATATAGAAGTTAGACATGCACGCTCAGCTGATGTAGTCATTTCATGTTTTCAGCTGTAGGCAGCCTGCAGTGTCAGACTTGGTTAGCTCAACCACCACCGCACCCATTAGCTGCAGTTTAAGCTTTAACTTCAGATACTCTGAGAGCCTTTCTGGAGTTGACAGAGATAATCCTAGAAGGTTTGTTTCATAAGCTTTTTGGCCCGTAAAGTAGTGAATGTATTATTTTGCACTAAAGTAGCTTATGCTATAACAGTGCAAGGTGTACACTCTGCGATTAAAGCATCTTACCTTATTCCGTTTTTAGTTGTAGTGAAAATAAAATGAACATGGAAAGAATCGGTGCTGTGTATCAGATGCTTTCAGCCCATCTCATCCCATGTTCCAGGGTCAAATCCAACATGGTTTTGTTGTATTGTGAAAGGGTTAGTGACCTTCATGAGCTCAGAAACATATCCAGTCATTGTCAGCAACCATGTATCTAACACACAATGCTTTGCAATATTGTTACGTTTTAGTTGTAATCCTGTAACATTTAGATCTTTCCTCGTTTATCACTGGTGTTTTTCAGGAATAGCCATAAAGGAAGCGATCAATGTTTTATTATTATTCCTCTTTGGTAGAATAACAAAACAGTAGTTTGAAGCGTCTTGCTGCCCCCTAGTGTTCAGAAATAGTTGGCGACTAGTTTGTGAATAGGATATTTTTGACAGAAACCCATCTAAAGTGATTGTGAAGCTTGGACCCATTCATATTGCAAAAACAAATTAGACTTTGGCATCAGCAAGAGGAAACTTGTCACATTACCCTACATCTATGAGAGATGACAGGTGAGAACGTGTGTCTGGTGAAGAACACAGTGTACGACAATACACACAGATTTGTGTTTTTCATGACAAAAACAAATGTCCAAATGGTTGAGGGATAAATAAATAAACAAGCGTGCCGTATGTATATTGCATCCATAAATCTGGGTGAGATCATTTAGCCCAGAAAGAGTCAAAATGATGGACTGTGCTGATAATCACATGCTAAGCAAATGCTGGACAAATGACTAACACAAAGCACAGTAGTGTTAGACATAGCTGCACACAAACACACACACACACGCACACAAACCCACAAACACACACACGCACTCTGTGTCCACTCCTCCAAGCTTGCAATTTGGGAAATGGGTCAGATGTGACTTAGATTTATGAATCTTTGTGTTTGTCTTTGTGTGTGCGCGTGTGTGTGTGTGTATTTGTAGTGAACCAAACAGCGAGGGAGTGACTGATCGAGCTTCATTGTGGATGTGGCAGAATGCAGATGTCTCTCAGAACTGCCTCGCTATGATTTAATGATGAAAAGCAGAAGGCAGCAGACTTAGACTCTGGAGAGGCAGCAGGAGCAGACTACGTCAATATTAGAGTCAGAATCAAAGACGGGGGAGATTGTGATTTATTTGTCACTTTTTATTTGAGTGTTGCTTACAGAAACAACTTTGGGAACTCTTTTTATCGCCACATCTTTCATCTTTTTTAAGCAGTTTGGGGGGGGGGGGGAAAGGCTTGTGTTGTTTTTTTTGTTGACTGTGTTTATGTCATCAAAATAGAACCCTGGCTGACTGATATTGTGATGCATTTTATGGATGAGCCCAAAGGAAATCCGAATGTTGCGTCGACAGGAGGCAGTGTCGATCAGCCGCTAATGTTTCACTTGATTTTATGTTCTATGGGATGTTACAGCGTGTCGGGGGCTGTGGATTGGAAACTGCGGGGAATAGTGTGTGACACTCAAACACACTGTCTCCAAAACAAACACTTGTCGTTTCAGCAAGAGTTGAAATACAGCAACTGCAGTGCAAAAAAAAGAAAAAGGTGTGAGACTTCAAATACAGAAAAAAAAAAAAAAAAGAAATCAATCGGCACGACTGGTGGAACAAAGAAGACAATCCCATTCCTGGCCTTTTTGTTATTGATGTATTTTACCGAGGTGGCCAGCAGATGGCACAGCACCTTTGGTCTCCACGGGAAGGAGGCAGAGCGAGAGAGCACGGCAGAGAGAGAGAAAGAGAGAGAGAGAGCGAGAGAGAGAGAGAAAGAGATATTTTTGTGAGTTTTGTTTTCCTGGTTGACTGATCTCCCTCAGTGGTCTGATTGTGAGAAAGGACACGTGGGAAGTGTTCTCTCACCGCAGGTGTCAGACTGCTGATAGATAAGATTATTTGCGGGGGTGAGGAGGTTGCATTATTTTTTGTGTGTCGTGTGTGTGTGTGTGTGTGTGTGTGTGTGTGTGTGTGTGTGTGTGCCTGTGTCTGCTCAGTGTGTGCTTCCTCTCATTAAACGTCCGCCTGATAGAAATGCAGCGTTGTATTGTGTTCATTTGGAGCACAATGCAACGCAGAAGTTGTTTTTGACGTGCACACTGTGCTCCATATGGTCACAGGAGGAGGAAGCGGAGAGGAAGCCTGAGCTCCGAGTCATGAGCCCTATTTGCTTTCTGTCGCATAAAATCTGACTTGTATCAGTCTGAGTCTTTACTGAGCAGTGATTCTGCTGATTGCGATTAGGGGAGTTGTTGCAGTACAGCGCTGAAACATTTCAAAATACACAGTGATTGCACAGTCAACAGTCAACACACACACGAACACACACACACACACACAGTATATAGTTGTATGCATGAGTAACTGATTCAATTATTGTTGTCTGCAGACAAATCAGTTGTTTCTTGGTCAAAAATAAAAAAGCACACTTTAGATAAACATCTGACAAAAGTACTAAATTTGTAATTGCTCCAACTTATGGTGCATCAACACTTTATCGAGCCGATAACTGCTTTAATGTGTATTTCTACATGTTTACCCATTTTGCTCCCGAGGAACACATTGATCGCAGCTGAAGGTTTTATCTGCTGTAGGCCAACGACTCTTCGCTTCCCCACTTTGCAGTAACACGACTCTCGTATCGTTGGGCATGATGCTTCGGTAGTTGGCATTTCCTCTCCCCTCGTCCTGATGATTTGCAGGCTTTCTGGAGTTTAAACCCCAAAGTGCTGCTATTTGCTTTGTGTTTGTTAAAGTGAGTGTGTTTGGTCAGGCAAATTATAAAAACAAGCGGATAATAAGGGTTAGCAGGCGCGATAAGCCGTAATATCTTGTAAACTGGCAGCAGGGATAGTTTAAGCCGGTCTTATGCTAATATTACTACGAGTGACTGTCAGCAACAGAGAAACACAAATATCTCCCAAACACCCTTAAACCCACAAATAAACATGTGCAAATGACAGCACCCGCAGACATGCACAGTGCATCTAATATAAAACCAGATCTGTTCCATTTGATTATAAATGAATATCATTACAGAATATTTAGTTTGGAACATAATTTCCATATGTTGGCCAGTTCTTACCTTAAGTATCTTCTGCTATGTTCAAATACAACACAGAGTAAAACCTCTTCAAGGACACAGAGTACGATTTCATTTCTGGGTACAAATCAAATCTAAATATACAAAGTTATTATTATTTAAAATTACTGCTCACAGTTGTCGTGTGCACAATTAGAGGGTTTGGCAATATCACATATTTTTTTTATTTCAGTGTGTTTCCCTTTATATTTAATCAGCAGTGCTTACATGAATGTGTTTATATTATACTGATGTAGTGACATCACACCTCTTTTGGAGAAGTGGTTTAAAAAGCTCTAACAAATTGCACACCACTCCCAGTTTAATGGGTTAAAACCATTTTTATAGAACCCATATATGTTATAGCATTTTTTTTAATACATTCAATTCCCTGGCTTTTCTAATCAATCCAACATATACTCTTTGAATTGAATACTTCGAGACGTATAGTGCTAAGTAAGTGTAAAATGAGCAGTTGTCCTCTCAACTAAAAGGCGGTGAAAGAAAAGCTGCCAGCATCAGTATTACTACCTCGACGCCTCGAGCGCGGCCAACAAATAGACGGCTACCTTGCCTCAGGCCAACTCCTTTTGGCATCAGCAGGAAAGAAAACCCGTGAAGCCACAGATAATTAAGTGCACACGCACCAAACATGTCAACGCTTTATGGCTCATGTCAAATGTTTAAGGCTCGCCTCAACAGCCTTCTGTCTCATTGGGTTCGTTTCCCCCGATAAAGGGTTTTTTAAACCACATGCACTCAGTACGCCTCACCTGGTGTGACAGTGATAGTGCTGCGATAATAAGCATCGCTGTCACAAAAAAAAGCAAACAAAGGAGAGGACGCTTTTTGGATGTCCTCCCCCTCCCCATCTTCAGTTGAAAAGCCATATCTGATTATCTAATTAGATTAATTAATAACGGTGACATTTATCCAAAATCCCGCTGCTTGACAGGACCTTTACATTTACAGGATTCTGCTCCATCCATCCATCCATCTCGCTCTCTCTCTCTTAAGGAAATAAACACTATGCTTTTTAAATCTGAAACTGTTTGCACCTCAGCTCCCAAATCAGCCGATTCCCTCCCATTTATTATTCGCCCTTTTTGTTTAATTGAATGTTGCATGAGCTGTTCTAAAATATATAATGAGGTCATTTGCATTAGACTGCAGAATGGCTGACCTTTGCTTTTGCCAATAATTACTGTAAAACCCGTCTCTGTCTGTCATCACCAAGGATGTGGCAGGGACCTCTCTGTGCTCACGAAAGGTTAGCTGCAGGCTCGTTTCTGGACTTATGAAAAAGCCTGAGGAAAATGTCATTAGAGCAAGGGGAAAAGACACTCGGAATTAACAATTGGAAATTCAATCAGGATGGCTTTAAGGATGGCGTGTGCACGCGCGTGTGTGTGAGAGTGTGTGTTCACGTGTATAGCTCCCAACAGAAGGGCTATAAGACCTGTCCCAGGATCACCGGCGGGTTTAGAAATTCCACTCCGAAGTGAGAGTGCAGGATGTTGGTGGAAGGACACCCCGGGGGTGACTTCTGTTAACTCTGCAGGCCACTTTGACTTTGCCAACACCCCAAACAATCTGACAACACAAACTCAACAATCAGGCTGCAGACGTCTCTGCAGCAGTTCTAACAAACATGAGAATATGATGTCGAAGATATTCGGAAATTTCCCGGTTGACATAAATTATGCTTGACATTAATTACACTATATGTTTATGAGAGGCTCACAAATTGTGCAACCTTCACCTTGCTGGATCTTTGCTACATCGCATGGTGTTTTAATTTGCATGCTGTTGTTGGTTGTCATTGTGCAGTGAAACGTGACTGTGTTTACCATGTGTTAACTCCCCTTCCCCAACTACAATGCGGCCCAACTCAAAATAGACCCCAACAATCCTTTCCCGTCTTGTGAAAACTAAAACCGAACCCCTCTAGTCATCAATACCCTCCTTACTTTGTAATTTGATGTTTAATACATTTCAGACAAACTCTTAAGTCTGCCTATTTCACACCGCAGTGCTGATCTGTTCTCGGTAGCGTGCATGAGCTCGGTGTGAAATAGGAAAACGGTTTTAAAGGGGGCAGAGCAGAGCACTAACATCAGAGGCTCTGTTTTGTGCTCTTGGTTCTAGTCGCAGAGGCGCGTCACGTTTCACCTGCCGGACGGCTCTCAGGAGAGCTGCAGTGACAGCGGTCTGGGGGACCACGAGCCTGTAGGCAGTGGCTCCCTCCTCACACAACCTCTCCCTCTGGTGCAGGCGCAGGACGACTTCTACGAGCAGGCCTCCCCCGACAAGAGGACCGAAGCTGACGGCAACTCCGATCCCAACTCCGGTGAGTCCTAATACGTCTCATGACTATTTCCTCTCCATCTACTCTCTTCTTTTGCAAAACGTGCGTGTTTCAAGTGTCATTGCTGACTTTTTTAACAGCTGCACAATGTTCATTTAGATCCAATTCAGTGGGTTTATTGTGAGTGTGGTATTGGTGCGTTTTCTTTCAAACACAATGCGACTTCTTCAGTTTTGTAATGATCGCGTGTGAGACAGCGAAATCAGAACATGCTTTGTCTTGAAGCGCAGGTTAAAAGGAAAAGACAATGTTTCACATATTGCTTGAGGGAATGACTAAAACTCCTTGAAAAGAGATAATAAATAGTCATGAAAAACAACATCAGTCTCTATAAAGAACTCAACATACCAAATACCATTTAATTTAGACTCATTTGATTGCTCAAGTAGGTTTCTAGTGGATACACGAGCGGGTCATTCATTTCTCAGTTAATCATCCAGACTTGTTCATTCCTCCCAGGAGCAAACCTGGGCCTCCCATAGGCTCCTCACCTATTTGTGAAACTCATTTGATTTATTTAGAGATGATTTCCCAGTTGGAAGTCTTGGTGCTCAGCTGAAGATGTTAACTTCCCACTATTTCTGGTGGGAACGTACGTCGCCGACCCAGTTTTCTCATTTTATCATTAAGAGGTGAGGCGTGCGGTAAGATCAAGCGCGTCGCCCCAAGGTCGGTGCCAGCTCGCCTACTGAGGGTGGATCAGCCAGCGCCACATAAATACAAGTGCTGTGAGTAAACGGTGGGCGCGTATGGTTTCATACTGACTAACTTAGCGGATGTGCTCACGGTTGGCAGATGCACTGAGCGAGCGCCGTGTAGGCCCGCTGACTCACTGTCTTCCCAAATGAAAAGCCACAAATGGGCCAAGCATGTGCATTTGTAATACCGCATGATTGCAGGGGGAACATTTACTTTCAAATTGATTCATAGCAAGTGAATAAATAAAGCAAAGGCAGTGGTTTATTGCAGGGAAAAAAAGTGTAATTGATGCATTTGAGGTTTGTCCTGCTCCTCAAGTAAACAGCAACTTTTGAAATAAACATATTGAATCAGATCAGACCGTGATCTTTCTACAATCAAGGTTTGGTGGCTGAAACGTGGCTGAGATCAATCAATACAAATGTTATGTCATTAAGTTGATCAAACAAAATTCATCAAAGTTTATGAGCTAATAGAAATCAATTATAAATGATTAAATATGCGATATGAAAAGTATATAATCTGCAATATTGATGAAAGCAATTGCCACTGTTTGATTTGAGACAACAAGATGAGTCTTGTCCCTGTAAACAGATTCAAGCTGCATAAGATTTAACTGAAATATCATACACACGGATCCCTGACACTGAGCCAATTGAAACAAACATGAATATGTGAGCTTTGGGTGTTTTATAGAGAGAGAATGACGACTTGAGTCTTGTTTTGTCGTCTGAAGCTGCATCAAGTCGTGTACAATCCAAAAAGGACAAATTAAACTGCATAAAAGTAAAAAAAAAAGAAGTGAATCTTGGAATTAAATCCAAGAAACAACACAATCCTTCATGTGGTTTTCTAAAGCATCCACCACACGGCATCATTTCAATTCTCAAGCAGCGTCATTTTGCTTTGTTGTCCAGTTTCTGTACGCACACGATTAACAGTGACAGCAGTGGTCTTTGATCATTGACCCGCTGCTTGGCAGGATAATGATTTTATGTCCCCGTCTATGAGGGATGTGTTACCTGCTGGTGTTACTCTCAAATATGTGAACTCTGTGGTTCCAGGTTAACTAGTTTCCAGTGAGTCTCCGTCAGACTTAAAAAAAGCTTTCTGAGGAACTGTGCGCCACGACTCTGGTGACAAAGGGAAACAGTGTCTGGAAGATATCCAACACTGTTTTGCTGTATTTTAAGTTGTTATTCAGTGTGACATTTATCAGAGTGCAGGGTCTCACTCTTTTCTGAAATATTAAGACTGTTCAAAAGGATTTAAACAATCAAAGCTGAGCTAATTATTGGTCTATAGGTTTGTGTTCCTCACGTTTGTGCAGGATATTGATATATTTATTCATGCCTGTTCATTTTAGCTTGTTTGCAATTTGATATAAGTTAAAGTTGACTTTAAATAGGAGACACCAGCATGTAGTCCTCCTGATAATATGCCAAATTATGTAATTGGTATTTAGAGACCTGTGAATTCACCATAAAAAAACAAGCATTATTAAATAAAAGCCCTATATTAACATGATGATGATGACAATTAGAACAGCATTGACCTTTAACAGGGGCCCTTCTGTTGGTTGTGTGGTTACATTCTACATGAGACCGACAGCACGGTTTGTTTGATGCAGCGACATGTCGTATCCACAGCTTTTTCCACAATCTCGTGCCTTCTTGAAATCCTAATGAGAAAGTGTGAGAAAACACAAAGCACGACTCAACAGCACGACTCAGACAAGGCAAGGAGCAGTCAAACTACAGGCAAAGGTGTTCAATGGGTAAACAGGTATCAGAAACTGGTTTAGTTTACAAAAGGCTAACACAAGGAAAGAAAAGCTGGAAGTAGACACAGGAGTAAACAACGTTCTGGCAACGACTGAGGGAAACACTCAGATTAAATTAAATACCCATGAGGACAGAGGAGACAATTACACACAGGTGAAGCACATCAGGGGCAAGTTATCACACAGGAGGGAAACTTGACAGGACGTGGCAACTGAAATGAGGAGAGAAAAATGTAACCAAAATAAAACAGGAAACACGGAATGAATGATGACACAAAACATAAACTTAACTTAAGGAGCCAGGCGAGATGTGACAGAAAGGTTAACTAACTGAGGCTGCGTTCAAATGGTCCATTTTGTTCAGGAATCTTCCAACCTGAGTGACGTCGTTTCAGAGGCTGCCGTAATAAGAGCTGTTAGAATTCTCTAAAGGATAAGGAAAGGAGATTCAATGCTTCCTAACTTATCTCCTTTAGCGTAGGAAAAATCGGACCATCCTTTATGAAAGGAAAAGAGAAAATGCCGCCCAACATTTTATTGCGGCCGCAACATTTAAAGCAACACAACCTTGTATTTGCACCTGGACAGACCCACATAAATATAAAAAACAGAACAGCTGCTCTATTCTGGGGACACGATCGAGAATTGATGTGAATCCTCGTATTTGTCTGAGCTCCGGGTGAACAACAGGCATAAGGAACTGATAACACCTTTTCTCAAGACGTGTCAGTTTGATTTGGACAGGAAACTTTATTTTAACTGTCAGCGCACAGTTATAGTACTGTACATCTTAAGCATATGTTCTGTTATAAATACAGTTGCTATTAAAACAAGCGGAGTGTAAGTGCAGTCAGATTTTCTCTGCACAGTGGTTCTCCTTTCCTAACTTATCTTTCCTCGACCCTGTGACATATTCCATCGGAGTCAAGGAACAAAGGTTTTAAAAGGAGAATATTTGGACTTTCTGAACTCTCCCTGAATCTCTGAAAACCCAGTTGATGCTCATACAAAGCAGCAAAGTACACAAACGTGTAAATGTTTTAATTTTTCTCAACGTTGACTTGCTACACACTGTTAGATCAGTAAGATTCTTCACAGTTCAACCACTTTGTTAATTTTACAGATATCATGAGCACAAAGGAATAATTATTTCAGTAACACCAGCCTGGCAGATAAAAGGTGGTGCGTCTGCAAGCTGTCATTAGGTCCAGTTGTCTGGCCTGACCTTTGGATTTCGTCCTCCTTTCCTTTCGGTCTATAAAAAGTGAACTTACTAATTGTCTTACAGGAAAGTGGTTTGACTAATGCAGGGGTTGTGGCTTTCATCAGAACCAAGGATTATTGAACATGTTAGGCTTTTTCAGATACTGAATGTTTTCCAGGCACTGCAGCGGATCCTGCTGCCGTCAGTTAAATGGTGAGCTGTGCGGACTCCTTAACCAAGGACTTTAAGGCACCAAGGTCTGGCAGGAGGGAGGACACCCCCACACAATACCACAGATCACCACTGCACCACAGTGTGGGAGTTGTGAAAGTGTGTCTGTTTTTTAAAGAGCACGGGATAGAGCATAAAGAGGTGTTTCATATTTCTTTGTGACTTGGAAATCTCCCTAAAGCCTCACCACAACAAATACAAGAAGACTTCTGCAAACAAAACAAGAAACAAAAACCAGTTGAACATAAAAGTGAAGAAGCCAGTGGATGGATGATAATTACAGCCTCGGCAGGTTCTGTTGATTTAAAGTCAGTGAGGAACTTGACAGTTGGGGGGGGGGGACCTTACAGGAACCTTCCCCTTGTAATGATTGATTTTAAAGGTTAAGAGTGTTTTCGAAGTGCATTTTTACAAAAGCTCTTAAATTTTAACACACAATTCCCAACACAGCACTTACAAGCAAGTGCAGGTGCAGGTGCGGGGTCATTAACAGCTTCTCTGTGTGTAATGTCTGCGGTGCCGAAGACGAGAATTAATTGATTTAAAGTAATTCGCAGTATGAAGCTCTCCAACCACAATAAAGCAGGGATGAAACAAATGACACAGTAGATACAATTAGCGCACTTGAAATCATGAGCACATCAGCAGTGACAGCCTCCAGCCTTTGGCATTTCACACGTTAGTGGGTGGAAGTAAGTTTTCACAGAGTTAACTTGCCGAAGTCTACTTTGATGAATTTAGCTGCTGCTCAAAGTCGCCCCTTAAGCACAAATTAAGCCATTCTGTCATCAAACCACCATTAGGCTTCAATTGGCTGCAAAAGTGATTCCCCATCGATGACAAAAAATAATAAGAGGGTGAGATAAACAAAAACAGGAGCAAATAGAGAGCTGATCATTACGAAAAGTGGCATCACAGCCAGATGGAAATAGTATTTTCCAAAAGCTTACATTTTCTCTCCATTAGAGTTATATCATTATAAATGTTGGATACAATTATTGTATCGCCGATGAGTGATGGATGATGCTGCCCCAGAGAGAGAACAAGGGAAATTGATAAATAACACATTGCCAGTTTGGAGAAAATTCAAATCAAACAGAGCAACTTCGGTGCTCGGAGCAGATTTTGGTAAGTGGTCCTCTGCCCAGTGCATCACTCATCAAACTTTACAGGTGGCCACAGCCAACCACATTCACAACTTCCATGTCCTGTTCTTTAAACTTTGTGCCAAACAATATAAATTAAAACATCCTGCGGCTCATCACAGCCGCGTGTCTACCTGAGTTGCAATTAAAAATGCTGAGCTCCAGGCCACACCCTTTTAAACATGATGAAGGAGAATGCAGCCGTTGCCCGGGCTACAGTGTTTTGGATTTGACAACAAAGATTTGACTGATCTGTGTTTTTGAAATGCAACTGTACCCTTTTCAATGCATCCGTCTCCAAAAAGGCTTTTCATTTACGCTTCGGGAGAAACTGTAGAATGATTAATTAGAAAGACATATTTGATGTGCACATAAGCCCAGAGCTTCGCAGAGTCTGGCTATTGAATTACACTAGTGGATGTGTTGTGTGTGTGTGTGTGTGACTGTGGCTTGACAGTGCACATCATCTCCAATTACTTTAACAGACTTAAACAAGAAGAACAAATATGCTCTGATGAAGTGACCACCGTGTCCTGAAGCATCCCTGTGCTTTTTTACTAGTGGTCAGAAAATATAACTTAAGGGATTTAAACTGCAATTGTCAAACCGAACTATCTGTTGAGCCCGATGTCTGCGGACCCCCTCACTCTCTCAGTGGCCACTGGTCTCTGTAGCCAGTCATTTCCTGTCTCACACTCATTTCTCTCACGTAATTATTTCCTCCGACAGTTAACACGGTTCAAACTTCAGTCTCTTTGAGCCCATCATCTGTGACAGATGTAATTCTCTGCTGTTTGCCAGATTTTCCTCTGTTTCAATTTCCGCAGTGAAGAAGTCGGGAGACGCTCAGAGCTCGGCTCCACTTTGAATCTATTTCCTCCGAGGCAGCAGGAATGTTGCAGCAGCCGTCAGAAACTCCTGCAGGTTAAAATGGAGTTAAAAAAACAACTAAACACTTGTATAAGGATGATTAACCTCATCTAAAAGTCTCACAACAAACAGACTTGGAAACACTCATTAACCTAATAGTATTGCGGCATAACACAACCCATAATGCAACACTTGAAAAACAGCAGTTACACTGGTGCTCCCTTCCTTCAAAAACATTTTCTGTTGCATTGAATGTACCTCATTTTTTCTAAACCTGTTACAGAAAAACAAAAAAAACAAATGTTCAGTATCTTTTCTCTCCAGAGTGGGAGACGACTCTGTTTCGTTTTTGCCGGTTCACTCTGCAAAAAGAACGTTTCAGCACCAAAGTATCCAGGTGGGCACAAAACAACCTGCAGATACTTAGCTACTATATTTTAGAGCTGGTAAAAATATCACACGGTAATCTTAATTTAGTTTGGCTGATTTAACGGCTTAATTAAAATGTATTTGATATAAAGGTGCGTGTGTGTGTGTATGTGCCTTCACACTATAGAGTGACCGGACTTTTATGGAACAGGTGCACAGAACTAACACGTTCAAGGCAGCAAGATGATTGTAATATACGCTTTGAGTCACCACGTTCTCTGCTGTGCCTCTCACCATCTGCCATCGGGGCGGATGGTGAAGGACAGATAGACAAGATAACAAACTGGCTCAGTAAAGGAAGGAAGGAAGGAAAATAAATATCTAGTCTTCAAATTCAAGCTTTGTTGGTCTCTTACAATGTGTCTCTACTTAAAGTGTTTTTTGAAACACTCAGTATAACAATGTTTAAAATAATCAATTTAGCCGTGAGATGCTTTTAATGCAACAGAGCTCACGAGCGTCTCCAATGTTCATCCTTCATCTTACTTTTATACTTTTACTTCTCACTTTAGGTCACTCTATTAAGGGACAAATCAAATAAACAACAAGAGAGGAGTCATTGTCAGAATGTCTTCTAGGACCGCTGCATGTCCCGCTGCAATTATACTGAAATAAAGAGAACTAAAACAAAACACATAAAGAAGCCAGTCACTGAATCACAAAACAAATGTGAACTTGGGATGAAACATAATTCTGTCAATCCAGTTACATTTCTGAAAATAAACAAATGTTTTTGGTTCGGTTGTACATCGATGAGAGTCCCTAAACTACTGAGAAGCAGAAATAATACATGACGGGAGAGTGCCTGGAATAAACAGAGAAGAGAGTGCAGGGAGATAGGGATATTTATAAAACATTTAAAACAACCATTATTGACTAAAGTGCCATATAAATGATTTAAAAACATTGCAGACAAGAAGCTCAGAGCAGTACGACAAAAAGATCACTTGCACAATCACACATACTCAAATACACGTGTGCACAAACAAACGTAGACAAAGTCAAAAGCTGATAGAAATAGAGTGTGAGATGAAATTTAAATGAGTCTTTGGAGCTGATATAATGAGAAAAGTTATTTGTCTTGTTTACGAAAACCCTTAAAGTTCAAATCTAAACTTTAAAACAACCAAGAGCCACATTTCTAATGACTCCTTGGTTCTTCGGGTCAAATCGAACCAAAGCAAAGAGAAATTAAATGAATCGGCCTCGAAAACAACAGAATCTTAAATTCAATCTGAGTTGTCCGGTGAGACGGGGAGGACAGCCAACGATTTAAGTGCAGCGGTTACTTTGCGGTGCTACCGGGGCAAAATTTACATGTGAGTCAGTTCTGGAGTGTTTTCACATTACAATGTTTTTTGGATGATTTTGAACTGAGTGAACCACATGTGATTCCTGAGTTTCCACCTGAAGAAACTTGCATATATGAATATGTTTTACACAGAAGCAGACCTCAGAGGAAATTCACATCTAAAATTATTTAAAAATAATCTAAAAACATTGTCTTAAGATTTCCAGACGCTGTATTTAAAAGGCACATTGTCAAATAAGGAATCAGATTATGTACAATATACCCTTTCGTTTTCTACTTCATACAGTATAAACAATATAGATTTTAATACTGGGTCAGTTTGACCTGATATTTTTTACCAAGTGTTGGTGGCAGCTTCATAACGACTAATATAAATTAAAAATGAATAATACAAACTAATCAATACCAATTAAAAAGTAGCAGTTCTATGCAGGAAATGCTGAAGGGAAAATGATGATGACGTTCACTACTTATTGTCAAACGAAGTAATAAATCCTCTGGTGCCTTTTGGCAAAGTGGTTTGTATTCATTTTCACACAAAATATTTTTATTTACAGTTTTCTTCCCGAGCAACATATAGCCTCAGCGTCAGGATACTGAATTTAAAAGCATGAAAATGTAGTTTTTGAGTGGTTTTTTTAAACGTAAGAGCATCTTCTGCTGTCAGTTCTTTGATGAGTAGAAACACTTTCAGAGAGCTAGTTTTTTTTATTTCAATCACATGGTTGAGTCCATGTGTTGTTTTTTCTCCGGCCACACTGAACATCAATGTCCTATAATTAAATTGGCTTTTGAGCAAAGTGGTGGTGGCATCATGAGAACAACATATAAATAATTTATATACTTCAAACATAACCCATGCCCATGGTCCTAACAACAAATTATTACATGTCATGAGCTGTGATAGGACAATTATCACCATCACTGATGATGTGACTGAAGAGGAGGAGAGCTCTCTTTTTTTAACAGTAAAAAATGCCCAGGAAAAGTGATATTGAACCAATTAAGCTATATTTGCCATTGAACCAAAATTAAAGAAACGGTGATTTATGGTTGACAACAAAAATGATCAGAGTCCCAACAAATGGTCTCAAGTAGGAAATGAGGATGGAGCCGGGAGGAATTAGTTGTGATTGAAGTGGCCGATCGTATCTTGGCGGACACAGTTTGTTTTCCTAAAGGAAGCTTGAGGTATTGTAAAAAATAAATAACTCTGTTTTCAATCTCATGTAATTGGATTTAGACAGGACTATCAGACGTTTAAAAGAAGAGACAAATGTCATAAAAGGCCTATTTCCAGATAAACCCTGGGGGTACGTCATGTCACTCAATGCAACTCAGCATGTGGCAGACAAGAGTCACTTAAATGTAAAATGACACTGAGAGCAGAACTGAGGTATTGATACAAACATGACAACGACACCATCAATCATTGGAAATATTCATGATGGTTTTTAAAAACCTATTTCAAAATGTGCTCCGTTCAGAGCACAGGGGAAAAACTATATATCCAAATGTAGTGATACGCTGCTCAGTCATTTACTTAAATTTCACCTTCAATAATGGAGTATGTTTTCCTTTTATCCACATTTTATGCTATATTTTCCTTATTAACGACTCTTTGTTTTTTGCTGTTAACTGTTCCTATGCTGTCATATGATAATAATTTTTATTTACGATTATTATCATTATTATTAAGGTTAGATGAGTTGTTGGAAAAGCTACTATTACTTGGTGATATGGATATTGTGGTCCATGTGCTAACTGAATCTTATAGTGTGGAGTGGTTAAACACCTTAGTCAGAATGCATTAAAAATTAATAGTTTACAACATTTAATATCTTCCGTAATAAGTCCTTGGAAGCTGAGGAACCAACGTCAGCAACTGTTGCACAGACTAGTTGTTTTACCTACTGGGGCAAATAATCCTCCTACTCATTCATTATTAAATCACATTAGAGGTGAACCGGAGGTGAGTCAGCACACTGCACCTCTGCTCTTCATTCCGTTGATGTTCATAAAAAAACATGGATTATTTGTCTTTTTGTCCAGCACTTCAGAAAATAGACACAGTGCATCTGTTTTATAGTTAAAAAGTTCAAGTTGTGCAGTTGAAAAAAATTGTATTGTGTTGTCTGCTTGTGTCCCTGATTCTGATGCATTGTGCATCATCTTGTCATGTCAGCGCGCCCGTCCTCTCCCAAACAACCTCGTCCAGCCGCCTGTATAATGACCGTCCTCTCCAGTCATGGGTCACATGTTGAAATGACATACTGCTCGTTCACATTAGCTAATAGGAATTGTGGGAAACTGACGCTGAGAAGACTTTCAGGGGCAGAGGGCTTAGAAAGGGACTGACACTGACTCCTGTCTAATTTCATGGTCCGGAACAATAAGCAACATCTTTCACTGTGGACAGTCTGCAGATGTGAATACTTTAACACTTGGCTCGCCACTTACTAAACTAAACTGTAAAGCCGTTTGCATTTATTAATAATTTTCCAGCAAAATTCAAGGTTGTTTCTTTGTTTCAGAGGTGTGGGCAGGTATTCAAGTGCCTGTTGAAACGTATCTGTGGAGAACTATTTAAAGATGAGTGATGTTAACAGGAGCACAGTTCACCAAAACGGTTGGTTGCACTATGCATGCACAGGAACACAACCAAGTGACAGGAACAGAGGAGGAGGCAGAGGGGAGAAGGGGTGAGTGGATGAGGTGCTCGATGAAATAGCACAGTGTGACTGGGAGAGAGAGAGGCGGCTGTTAAGGGCCTTGGTGGAGAGGGGGGAAAAAATGCTCGAATGCAAGATTGTTATGTTCTCTACCATGAAAATGGAACCACTTTAGCCATTAATCATTGATGGACAGGAGAAGATGGATAAGTCCCCTGTTGAGGTGCATGTACTCTGCAAAGCTTTGTCTGACACAAAACATCTTTTCCGAGCCTCCAACTCTGCCAAATATTCACACACCAAAAAATACTCTCAAATTAGGAAATGACTCCCGAAAAAAGAAATACTCTGATAAAAGTGAAATATCACAATTGCATTGGTGTTAAATTCCACCACATGTCTGTACTCTTTTTAAACACAAGTCCATATTTTATCATCTTGTTAGCTTGGCAGTTTTTCATCCCAATATTGTGAGAATATTCCGCAGGCATGGTTGACTGTGTTTTTTAAATAGTTAAAGCCAAATTTCGGGTTATTTATTTCCCACGTGTCCCAATTGTCTCTCCATGGCAGAACAGATTGGCAGCTTCTTCACTGCATCTCTACCTTTGTGCCACCAGGCTTGCTGTCATGGGAAATATTGGATTACCGAGCTACACAAAACACAAGTTGTTTTTTATTTTGCATCAGTGTACTATGCAACTTCACTTTGCCGTTTTCAGCAGATTTGCGGTTTCACAAGCTGAAAGCGCAGGACACACCGTAGTTTGAGTGGTGCTTTTATTCTTAATTAGCAGTGAGTCAAGTTGTCAGGGAACAAGTTGTGGCAGATGTACCCAACTTGTTTCCAGGAAAGTATGTGTTTTTTTTCTTTTTTTACTTTAACTACACAGATATCAAATATACAATAAGATTCAAACCTTCAGATGCATCTGTGGCAGTGTGAAAATAGCTTGTTAATGCACAGAAGCTGTGGATGGGCATTGGAAAGCAAATAGCTTAAAAAGGGCAGTTGTAACATTCACTGGAGCTAAAACAAACAAAGTGCAGACTCAGTATGTTTCAAACTAAAGAATGAATTGTCTAGAAATATTTGGCTGCATGTCTTTGCTCCCACGTTGTGCTGTATATTGTATGTTGGTTTCAGTTCATTCACTGAGAGCTGTCCAGCGAACGGCAGGAGAGCGCGGCCAAGCGGAGGGTTGCTCTGTTGTCTGAGCAGCTCTGACAAATACGTCTCTGATTTAGCAGTCAGTTTGCATCAAAACGACTGGAAAACAGAAAATGTTGGAGAGATGGCAGATTCTAAGTTGTAATGAAGGTTATTGTTTAATTGCCTCCACCCTTCTGCCCCCATCCGTTGGTCGGCTGGTCAGCAGGGGCATGCAAAAAGAACTACTGAACAAATTTCCACAAAACTTCATGGACCAAAAAATAACCAATTCGATTTATTGCAGGCTCCATTATTTTTTTTTCTAATGTCCCTGGTAAAAAATCATGGATCTTGATTAAAAAAAGTCTGACATATTAAGGAGACTGATATCTGTGTGTGTGTGTTCAATCTGGTGCAGCTTCATTCAATTTAAGGGGACTGTTGGGCCTTGGGCTTGAGGAATGCACACGACTGAATGCCATTCTAGTTCTCTTTGTTTCTTATTGTGTTCTGGTTTAAGTCTTGTGCTTTGCAATCCTCTGTTCTCTAGATTAAGTTCCTCTATTGTGACCTTGATGTCATTATCAGTGGTTGATGGACTATGGAGATGCGAAGGTTTTTGACCTAGTATGGAGCTGTTGTTCTGTTTTGTTTATCTCATGCACGTGCACACTGTCACATGTGCACACCTGCATGACAGTGACATGATTGAATTGTCCCAGCCACTCTGTTCCACTGGCCAACGAAAAAAAGACTAGAGGGAAGTTTAAAATCTGTCTTTTTTAAATCTTGGGGAAGGCAGGAATTCAATAAAGCTGTTGGACCTCTATGGAAAACACAGTGTTTTGGTAAACAGCCGAGTAACACTTGTAAACATAACTTTAGTAAGTTTAAAAGATAACTCCACAAGGCACCTTCAAATCAATACTGCACCCCAAACCCAAAAAGCCTTTTTCCATCATCAGAAATCTTGCTCTGTTTGGTTTAATATGTGGATGTGAGCTGGTAGTGAGATGGTCAGGTTGAATCCATGTACTTTCCAATGGACTCCACTGGGAACAAGCTTTTGAATAAAAGCTATTCAAAAGCCCATTGAAACTTCTCACCCCACTTGTTTGCTGTCTGCACGGTGTGTTCCAATCACACCACTTCGCTCTATCATTTGTAAAGTGAGTGGCTGTAGTGAATTCAGCCGTGTACTGGTAAACTATTGACGTAAACTTTAGAGCAGTGGGGTAGAATAGGCAGTGGATTCTGTTTTCACTGCCGTTGGACAAATGTTCTCGATGCAACCGGGTGAAAGAGCAGAAAATAGTTGGAGTTTTGGCTACTTTGCCACGATAGAGGAGAGAATAGAGAGCGCACAGCACAGGCCAGTGAGTGGGCTGGGATTATTCTCTGGAGGTACATTCATTCACTCTCGGGCACAATCCCTTGAATTTTGAATTCAGCACAAACTTCCTATATTATTATGTGGCCAGTTGCTGGAATGTAGGCAGTGACTTAAGACACTTTTGACTTTGGTTGGACAAGAGGCAGAACGCAGCACTTTGCATGAGCTGCAGGGCCGGAGGAGAGCGGCTGAGTGTCCCAGCCACGAGCGTGTACCAGTAATCCACACATGAGGTTGTGGCCATGATGTGATCCCAGTGCAACAAAGTTGTGAGGAGTAATTTTGGTGCCTGTAGCAACCAAAGGCCTCTTTAAAGTGGGACGTAATGAGAAGCGGATAGGAGATAGGACTATATATGGAAATTTAGGGTTTGTGAGTGGTGACTAAACATTAGCATACACCGACATATGTACGTCTACATGTTAAAATGTATATTTACTGTAGTACACGTTTTTAACAGACATGGAGGAATAACAGAACAGGATTTAAATCCACCCTGTGACCTTACAACATTTATATATAACTGTGTGACATTTAAACAATACGCATGGCAGTGAAAACCCTTTGCAAACATTGATATCTGAAAACCAACATGCAGAGAAATGTGTTTTGCAAACTGGAAAGAAAATATTTATTTTTTGCGTGAACTGCACTAATTACAGATGATGAGAGAGAAAACGTGGAAGAATACACCAGCAACAATAACAACGTGAAACCTGCCATTTTTAAGGAGCTAATTAGGGGGCGGGTAGTCAATTAAGCATCTACATCTTACATGTACTTTTACTTCTGTATAGCTGTTCAGGGAATATAATGGGACATTTAATCTACTGTCATAAAGATATGAAATGGTAATTAAATAGAAGAAAAGGTAGAAATAAAGACACATAGAACTATTTTGTGTACTGTAGGCTGCCACTGCTGAAACACATGGAAATACCCTTCGGCTCCCGTGCATGTGTTCTGATCCCAACCGTTAAACGTTCCAAAGACATTTCCAGCTCTATAACACAGGAATTATATGAGATGATATCTCTAATGAATCATGTTTCGCAAAAATTAGGATAATTTGAAAGAGCGTCATCTCGACTGAGTAAGAGTAACAGACACGTCCAGTGAAACCCGGTGCCAGCAGCTTTGTCGCTCCTGTAGTACAGATGCCCGGCAATTGACTATTCAGGATAAACAAATACCAGGCTGTCACTCAGCCTGGCAGTCGTCCGACCACCTCAGACACAGGCAGCCAATGATGCCAGCGAGATTGGTTGGATGCCAAAACAGTAGATGGATGTCACAGATCCTTTGACTTGAGCCCCATCGTGCAGTAAAAGACATGGACTAGTCTACCTGCGTGCATATACTTTTAATCCATATCAAAGATGGGAAACGATGTTGAGGTTCTCAAACCGTACATTCGTCATATCCGATTCCATCCAGGAGAAAGCAGTACCTTTGATCACAGAGTTTTTGTTGTAGGAGACAGACATCATCCTCCCTGCCACTTCTGTGTTCTCTTTTCATAAAGGGATGATTTATGCATATTTGCAGTTTAAACTCCCCTTAAACGCAGTTCTGCTGTATACAAGGAAGTAGACGTCTGTGTTTGTGTGTGCCGTCTGATACCTAAATCCCATTGTGTGAAGAGGAAGTAGCAGGGTAGAGTGGCTGGGGCCCCTGACCAAGCCTGTGGGTGGGTGGCATGGATTCATAAATCAGGGGGAAGTGTTAATCTCTCTCAGGTACTGGAAAGCCAGCCCTCAGTAAATATGTTGCCCCAGGATACAATGGGGTTTAGAGGATTTCTGTCTCCAAAGAGAAATTAGGCAGGAGCTTCAGAAGTGAGCTAAATGGAAACGCTTGCTGGAGCATACAGAGAGAGCAGGGTGCTGCTGTCAGCTAGTAAACATCGCCTCGGAGTAGCCTTAGTCATTATCGTGGCAGTCGCTGCCAACAGCTAGGGCGAACAGACGGGTGGGCTGATGAAGAGCATCTTCTTCGCTGATGATTAGTCACAATAGGGAGGAATCCGAGGACTGCTGGATTATATGGCAACGTGAACTCTTTGTGCTATAAGTAAAGTGGGTAATGACAGAGACCTACAGCCATACCCCACCCACTTTGTGTGAAACATTAACTCACTCTTATTTTTTTACTTGTAGGCTCATGTTTTCAACTTATACCACTGAGAGTAGTTCTTTATTCATTTTAATGACAGCATGTGAGGGGTGTAGCAACAAGAAAGAAACAAATCATTTCCAATTCCAGTTGTCTTTTATTATGTAGACTTGGTTATTTATTTAAAAAGCCAATGTTGTCAAAGGGCATGAGATAGTGCTTTGACTTTTTCTTCAACAACTGCACTACAATTTTTACCACAAGCATAGTGGATGTGGAAAAGGTAATAGGTGGTAAAAGAGACTTTTTTATTCATTTCCTATACCTGCTGATCCCTGTTAAGGATCACAGGAGCCTGGATCTTAATTATCACAGCATGCGTTGGCCGAGAGGCAGGATACCGTGATGGTATTTAAAAAAAAAACAATATGCAGTTACGACAATGGCAGAAAACATGAAATCATACATATTAAATGCATGTTTTTATAATTGGTAGTGAACAAGATAAATTAAGACACAGAAAGGTATTTCTTCTGAAGTGGAGAGATTGCAGCTTATAAGTTTCTTCATTTTGCATTCGCTATTATCTCTAGTGCAGGGTCTGATATCGTGTTTCATATATATTTTAATTACATTTGTTAGTTTGAGATAAAATGTAACAGTTTTAACGATCGTAGATGGATAATTTTCTGTGATATTCTGATTAAGTGATAACATAAATTAGGTATTGAAATATGTTCAACGACCATTTCCAAAGTTAACGTTGTATCTGAATGGTCACATTCACCCATCCACACACATTCTATACCAAGCACTTTTTATATCACACTTCATTCTTACAATGTTGACACAGCTGTCAGGGGAAATTCGGGGCTCCCTATCTTGCCCAAGGACACTGAGGAATGCTGACTGGCAGTGTCGGGGATCAAACCACCAACCCAATTGTTAGTGGACGACCCTGAGCCACGGCCTGTGCTCCTCCTGAACCATCAGTAATGTGATGTAAAATCTCATTTTGTTGTTTCAGGTATTTTTTTACTGGCTTTATGCCTTGAATAATCACAAATACACAGAACAACTACAACTTTAAAACTAGAACACGGTTCTAATGCTGTGACTCATTGGTGGATACCTCTCTACTCTGATGGAGAAACGTTCATCATGCTTAGTTCATTTATTGTTCCTTTCAAAAATAAAAACATAAATAAACATGGAACGTTTTGTTTGGGGCAACGCGACAAAAAGACACAACTCCATAGACAATGGTATGCACATTTTACTTCACTGACTCCTGTTAAAACTTCAACTAATTTTTACAGTTCTGTTTGAGTGCAGATTAAAACCAACAAGATTCGATGTGCTAATTAGAAAAGCTTTAGAGGTGTCAGCAAATGTATTTTAAGAGCCGGGCCAGCTGTCTCTCCCTGCCTCCACTTGATGTCAAGCTTGGCCACCCTTGTCTTGACTCCTGCTCTGTATCTAATGCGCAGACATGAGGTCGGTATAAACCTTTTTCATCCCGGTCTCAGCAGTAAAATGATCTCTTATTAATCTGTTTTTCTCTCATTAGTATTAGCTGTTAGTGTTTTGTTAAAAGGCGGATTCCGTCAAAACGTCTAGCATCAATACAAACCTGCAGGTCTCTAAGAGACAGATGGAGAAACGGACACAGGCGTGTGCAAGCGAGGAAGTATTTATACTGAGGCAGCAACTTAAACGGGTAATCATAGTATTTAAGTTCCACTGGGCTCCTTTAACATGTCACCATGACAGTTCTCTTCACAAAGAAAACGGTATCTTCAGAGAAAGCTGCACCCTAACCCCGGTGAACTGATCTGGGGGTCGTGAGTGCTGTGATCGGGACTAATCCCCCGCTGTGTGCTTTGAGCAATACACCAGAGGAAACCAAGGAGAAACGAGCGCTGAGGAAGAGACTTCTGCCAAACAGAGAAATGTGTTGAGGTGGTGCTGTCACCGTGATGAATCCTCTCAGACCTCGTCTCGAAATGGGAATCTTAACGCGTGTGAGTGGAAGGGGAGATTGTGTGTGTGTGTGTGTGTGTGTGTGTGGGTGTGTGTACAGTGAATTTCTGTGAGAAGCATATGGCGTTTAGCTCATGCAAAAAATCCACCAGGAACCAAGCTGATGCCTTCTGGTTAATTGCAGAAATTTACCAATTTAGAAGTCAGAGTGTGACACTGAGAAGTCCTGCAGATGTTTGAAAGGACTCTGTTAAATCCCCCCCCAAAAAGTGTCGGCGTGTCTCAAACGGAGATCGGAAAAGATGTAGACAGAAAAAAAATCTATATATAATCTAGTTAATATATGTTGTAATTTATATTTGGAACATTTTATTTGAAATTCTCAATTAACTCACATTGTCAGACATCTTTTTTTTCGTATTTCTTTATGGTTCAAAACAGATAATAATGGGATTTGTCCTATAAATACTAAAACCTATTGCTATCAAAAGTGCAACAAACGTTCTGAAGGAACATAATGGGACAATAACATGTTTACAGAATTCCCAATAAGCACTTTTTTCCACTGTATAGACACGTCAGTCGGTTACATATAGATCCTCGTAAACATGCTCATGACTCAAGAAACCATAATTACACACTACTGAATATATGAAGGCTCAATAAGTAGACTGCAGGCTCCCTGCTGATGAGCCTCTCCACACTTTGACTCGCTCGCACAAGGAGAGAACACAAGAGGCCCCGCGTTATTTGTTTGCTCATCCATGTGTCATGCACAGTATCCCGGAGACGGTTGATCTGATTTTGACACGGCTTGGTGGGATGATGCATCTCAACTGCAGCATTCAAGTATTTAAAATGACACTGAATCGCTGAAGGGAGATCAACAATTAAGGGTCAACAAAGGTGACACGTTCGCTGGTGACAGGCTGACAGGGACTTCACCATCATCGCAGAGGACGACATGTTTTCCGTTCTCGTTCGGTGGACGGTGCTGCCGGGATGGATTTTGTTCATGTTCCAACCACAGAGAAAGTGATTGTCTAACGTTCTTACGGAAAACTGTTGTAAATTCCAGAGTTAATATTAAGAGACAAACTGCAACTCCGGGATGTTGCTTTAACGTATTGAAGCTGTAGGAAAATAGGAGTTGAATATATGATGCATTTTCAGTGTTTCTTTCCCCTAGTGCATGAATAATAATAATATTGTTGTTATTGTTATCATTATTTTGTGTTTATGTAAAGTTAAAATGCCCACGGTGCACAAAGGAAGCTCCCCTCCTCCACAGAAAAGCTCCTGAAGCACCTGCAACTCTGCGTCACTTCCGCACCAGTGGGATGTGACAATACCCCACATTTGCGTAATGCGAGTTGAGCGTGCCCCCTTACTGAAGCCCCTTAAAGGGAAAGCAGTGGCTGACATTTCTTACATGCACTGGGAGTGGTTGACCAATCACAACACAGAAAGAGAGAAAGGAGCTGCAGCGATGGACAGTTTGAGGATAGTGACGTGCTTTTTCAACATCGGACCATCTGCACCTTTTTAATTAAATGCATTAACCTGATTATGAGCCTAAAAATGATTTCAAACCAAAACGATCCGCAGCCACTTTCTCATAAATACAACAGAGGACTAACATGTATATTATATATTTCTGATGCAAAACAATGAATTAACACCCATTGCCTGCGTGAGCGAACGTGTGTGTCCGTGACAGAGGAAAACAGAAAGACAGGCCATCAGCCGCGATTTCATATGGGAGCAACTAATAAGAGGCGAGAAAGAAAATATCACATTGAAAACAGATGGAGCGATGACGGGTGAAGTCAAGGTTAGTTGACAGGGTGAGATGTAATCACTCCGCGAGTTGAATGCATACTGATCCTGCAACTGATAGAAGGGAAAAGGTCATAGAGGGGAAAAAAATAAAGCAAGTTTGAGAAGAGAAAATGTGAAAAACATTCGTAGCTTCTCGGGCGAAGGACGGCGGTACAGTGTGAATAGGACACACTTTCCCTCTGGCTGACAGCTTGATGGTGGTTGTTAGTGGCGTGAGAGAAGGTCTGATTTCACTGTAGCGTGGCCCTGCTGAGGATCGTGGATTAATTATTCACCTTTACCTGCACTGAAGGCAAATCCAGTGGCGGAGAGAGATTAGAAATTCGCTTCGACGGGCTTTTTTTGCATCACTGCACCAAAATATGATCACATCTTATTATGTGAACTTTCTGTCTGCGCCCTTGACTAGTGAATGTGTGAACTTTATGTTTTCCAAAAGAAAGGAATGGACGGAAGTCAGTCATTAAGTTAAAACGTGAAAACCAGTCATCAGGTTTAATATTGTGGCTGACTGATTTTACGCAAGTCACCTACAAAAAAATGTTTTAAATTACATTACTGATAAAATAAGTCCAAATAATATAAACCAATCAGCTGAAATGATATTAGTTTTAATATTGTGACCAGTGTAAACTGTATTTATCTCCACTGAGGAGGTTATGTTTTCACCCCTGTGTGTTTGTTGGTTGGTTAATTTGTTTTTAAGCAACAAATGATCTCCATGAAACTTGGTGGAAGGATGTGATATGGGTCAGGGAGGAACCCGTTTCATTTTGGTGCATTGCATGGTAACATCAGATACAAATCCATGGCTCTTGATTAAAAATAATCAAACATGTTTAGGAGATCTAATATTTTTGAGCGTGTGGAATTTGGTGAAGCTCTATCGAATTAAAATGTGTTTCATAAAGGAAGCGTAGGGCTATGGCGGAGGTATCAATCTACTGAGTTACACTCATTCATCACTTAATCACAGTAATATCGTTGCAAATCAAAGCACATTGCCTTATTTGCAATTTCAAAATTGCTATCACATTTTTTTCTGTTTCAAAGTTATGAAAAATGAAAAAAATATTTCAAATTGAGAGTTCAACCCTTTCACTTTTATGTCAAATGAATAAAATGTCATCAGATTAGAGATAAGGTTATTTCCCCATATAATCCAGATAGTGGTTCTAATGTTGTGGCTGATTAGAACAGAAATGTCACGGAGACATGAAGTTGATATTTGGAGGAGTAACACATGACGTGAATGTAAACAAGACTTTAATAAAACCTTTAAAATCAAACTTATCTCTCCGCTCTGCTTTATGTAACATCGTTGATTCATTTATTGCACGATTTTACCTTGAGGATTGGAAAGTGCTGTTTGGTAATTGAATGAAGGCGCCACACACATAATGCAGATACTCTCATGGGTTTGATCTTGAGTGAATAGAATAACAGAACTGAGGTTATTAATATCACAGAACAAAAATACCTTGACAGGATCAAGGGTATTTTTTTTACTATGGACTTTCTTATGACAACTTTTAATTATAAACACAAAGAGAGATGCTATGAACTCTCGCACATTTGAGGCGTGGAGGAGAAATTGGTTGTTCACAAGCTGAACATCTATATGTCATCCGTCATTACTCAATTCCCATGGTCGACAGTAGACTGACAGCGCTCTGACTCAGCCGGCGTCAGCGCCGCTACGCCAACGCGCCAACCTGAAGTATTCTGTAGGTGAGCTGCAGCATTCTTCCATAGGTCATCGTCTCTGTTCCCTCCACATATTTCTTCTTCCTTTCATTTTCTCCTGTCACCTCTCACCACTCTCTCTCACTTACCTGCCCTCTTCCCTGCTTCATACAACCTCTCACTGCGCCCCATGTGTCTTACTACGTCTCCACGAGCAGCGGTTAGATGTTTTCCACTTGATTTTTGTGCCGCATCTGTAACGTTTGGCTTTGCATAATGTTTTTTTTTTCTTCTTTTTTTCTCCCCTCTCATTTCCCACTGCTGAGCTTAAAAGCAAAAAGTCAAGTCAGATCTTGCCTGAAGGAGCAAGAAATGAAAATAAAAAAGCTGAAATAAACAGATGCAAAGTCACAATTGCGATTAATTCCTCTTGAAAAACATGTACACACACATAGGGGATAAATTACTGACTGAAAGTTAAATCAGGTTGTACACATCTTAGGTTGCAAAGCAAGATCTGGACATGCACATCTGTCCATTTTCACATCTGGGGCAGGGACTGACAGCCTCATCGACTCGTACCAGCTTCTATAATTTTTTGTTAAATTGAAGTTTGCGCTCTCTCCTAAAACCTGCTTTTTTACAAAAAGAGGCTTTACACTTTCTTTTGCTGTGCTTTTTCTGTTTGAATAATTGGATTCCTTAAATTTCAGTCTTCATAGGTCTGTTTCTATTGTGACCAAAGTAGCAGACATAGCTGCAAAATAAATAAATAACCCGTGTGTGTGTGTGTGTGCATGTGTGTGTGTGAGGTGGAGGGCGTTTTGATACTCAGCCTCCGTCCCTCCTACTGGGTCCTGCCTGAACTCTCACATCATGAGCTAATCCCCAGAAATGTCACCCAGAGCTTGGCAAGCCATTTGTTGCTTACTGGTGTGGAATTTGCCACGAGGTGAGCGTGATTCCATTTAATCTGTCCTCCATTACAAGCTGCCATTTTGCACGGTAGGCAGTATTACCCAGATAGAGAGTTTAATGCAGTTATGACATAATTTACAGAAAACCATCCTTATGAATGCAAACTTTTTTTAACTCAGCATTTCACTTCGAAAGTGGTGGAACAAATTCTAGATTCATTTTAAATGTAAAAAATGCTGAACATTTTCTACATGAGTTCAATGCATTGGAAACTGTTTAAGTTAATATGCTTTATGTTTTAACTAGTTAGACTTAACATAATTCAACATTATTCCTTGCATGATGTTAATTAGTTACTAATATAGATTCTAATGTCATCCACATAAAATAAATATCACCTGTTCCCAACTACCCATGAAATAATCTTGCAATGAGAGCAGTAAGAAAGAACACATTTATTTTTCTGTTGTTTATTTATTAATAATTTGTTTGTCTGTTCCCTTCCGTCCGTCCAGTCATTCCTAATTTATTTTTCTTTGTGTGTTAGTTTGTTCCCTCCTTTGTTCCTTAAAAAGCAACATAGCAGTGAAGTACACTAATCAGCATGGGCAATTTATAATTTACATTAAAAGGTTTTTACTTAAAGCCACTTCAACTTGTCACTTATTTTGTCCTTTACTGTACATGTCAAGAAGTGTGGCCTTACCTTCTCAAAAACATCCTCCTCCACAATAAATCCATTATAACTAAAATAATGACATCAATTAAATACCCGTCAGTCAGTTATGATTTCCTGTGCTGACCACACGATTTGCACCTGGACCGCTCTGTGCCGACCTGTAACCCTCATCATGAGTTGTGTGCAAAAAAACAAAACATCAACCATCTTCTCACCCTGCAGCAAACTGTGGAAGTATGGAGAGGGGCAATATAGACAGCTGGCATAAAAATTCAGACCCATCTGTTTTTTCCTCTACCCTTACCGGAGATCAGAGAGCTCCTCGGTGCATCTGACTTCCTAATTCTCACACGGAGGAGCTAAGCTGAACATGTACGCCGCTACACCTGTTCAGAGTCGACTCAATCGCTGCAGAAACTCCTGTAATGAGTGTCTTAGCCCCTCCACTGACAACAGTACATCACGTTGTAATATGGGATCGAAACTTGATCCCTCTGAGTAGTTAAGTTGGGGCTTTAAAGTATGTTGTTGCTGCATATAGCAAATTCAAATTAGTAGGTGTGTGTGAGTGTGTGTGAGGAAAAGTGAGAGGCAGACAGACAGCGAGGCTTTTAAAGGTCTTACAATTACAGTGTCGTGTCAACCAGACCATGTCCTCTTTAATGTGTGAATCTTATCTGCAAAATCACAGTTTGGATTATTCCATCTCAATCTCCACATCACTGGCTGCGGGAAACTGCAAAATGTAACACTATACCTACCGAGCAAGCACCCCCCCCCCACCCCCGACACCTTTGTGAGCAATAACACTGAGGAAGTGACAGTTGTTCAGTTGGCGAGTGCTGTCAGGGAATAAGGAAATGGGCAATGTCAAGACTCAGCCCACCTCTCTCACCACCACCTGTCACACACTGCCCACTCTCCTACTTTTTACTATTAGACAGTGTGGGAGTGCGGAGCAAACCTGTCACACCGTGGCACATTATTGATGGTCGCAGTCTCGGTGCCGGGCCGACTTTAGCAAGAGGAACTGTGTACGGTGATTAGTTTGCATAATGTCCTCAACATTTCAGCCGATCGTCTCTGAACAACCACGCGATCCGGTTTGCATCGATCAGGAGCGATTTGAGTCGAACCAGAAGCCGCGTTCAGATAATAAAGTTAAACAGACGAGATAAGCACTTTTTTTATGAAGTTGTCAACAACTCAAACCATATGGGGCGCGTGAGAAAACCCGACTGCTTTCTCAAAGACGGCCGTCTAATGTTTAGTTTGGTGCACTCGCAGCAAGTTAATTAATTTCCAACTTAAACCCTCAATATCAGTAAGAAGATGTTAACTTAAGAAGTTAATGTTTGAAGTTTCTAATGCATATTCCAAACCGCATTAAAAATCTGACCAGATTTCCCTTTAATATGGCAGCAGCCAATAGGCAGAGAAGTTTTCGTGCATTACTTTGGTCCCCAGTGTGTTAATTAATATTTATATTTGTCCACTGCCTCAAACCCTGCCTTCAGGCATTTATAAAATTATCATGAGTTTGGGCAGAGGCATTACTGTGTGTGTTAGTGAGAGCCCAGCAGTGGTGTGCTGCTCTCTCTGTGTGTGTGTCTGTGCGTGTGTGCACAATCTGTGACACCACCGTTCCCTGATCTACCAATCAAAAAGATCCACATAAATTACTCAGACGACCATTAATGACAACCCATGCAAACAATATCAACAGCCGCCGTAAGCCGCGGGAGGGGCGTGGAACACTTGTTTGTTTACTCATTTATTTAGATAAGTCAGTGATGCAGAGCGTTGCCTTTGGCAGCCTGAACCTAAACACCCATAGCTTTACACTCTCCACAATTAGAGCCGGTCCTGTGAGGTATCTGACAGCGTGACCAGGAGGTGCATGCTACCTTAGTGCTGAACACAGTGCTACTAAATGCAAGGCAGCCATGATAATTAGTGTTTTTAGCCAGGAGCTCCTCACTGGCGTCTCACCCCTGCGCTGACCCAGGGAGATTGAAAAGAGGCCCACTGGCTCCCATGAGACCGAGCCTGTCAGGTCCGTCACTTCTCCAACAACATAGGAGTGAGCGGAGGTGTTTTAAATGCCAAACAGGACACACTTGCCAGGCCTATCGGCTCTGCCTGAATACAAGGCCTGTCTGTCTGTCTGTCTGTCTGCTGTCCCTTCTCTGTAGACCCTGAAGCAGAGCTGAGGCTCATTGTCTGGGGACAGTTAACCTGCTGGGAGGGGGGGGGGGAACAAATCCAGAGAAGATGAAGTGACAGTGTTGCTGGTTTGTATGTTGCAGAGTCCTCAAGCTCTCGCTAATGCACTGCTGAATCACCCAGAAATGTTATTTGTATAGCTACATTTTTAGCTGTGCATGTGTATTTTGTCTTTTTTTTAACCGTGTAATGTGCAACCTTTTTTTTTTTTAGTGCCGTTCATTTTTCATTGTTTGCACTTACTTGTATGGATTTTTCAAAACTGAAGTATGTCAGGAAAAGTAACAGTACGGGGATAACACTGAGCAGGCATGGTGCCTGACCTGAGATCCCAATGAAGGCTGTGCTGAATGCGTGCTTAGCTGCATAATGATATTTGTTTGCACTGTGTTTGTTCTCACACTGCCACAAAGCTCAAAGTGATGAGATGCAAATTTCATGGTTTTTACGGACAAGGCGGTTTTGCGCTTCAGGTTTCTCTCAAGTGAATAACTGGTAAAGGTCATGCATGCTAAATAAAGAGAATAGAAAAAAGCACATGTAACAAACCTGTTGTCTGCACCTCACTGTAATAATTTAGACAGAAAAAACTGCTTTATGGTTACGTGCACACTGACACTGCTAAAATACTTCACTCATTACTTGCTGTCGAGGACACAATTCAACTCATACTGTGATTCTCTGCCTCTGGTTCAATCTTCAGATGAAATGGATTTCAAGTTAAAACATTTTGATTAAAAGGTAAAACAAAGAAAAAAATGTTGTGCTATAGAAATAGAAAAAATTTGACAAATATTATGTCGGAAATTTACACATCGGATGGTGAATAGCTTTTCCTTCAAACCTCCCGTAAATATTCTCATTTCCTGCTTGAAGTCTTTGTTAATCTATGCATTAAACATAAAGACAAACTAGTTTTCACATCAGACGTATCCACGTTGTACAGCAGTAGATATCAGCTACAAGCCAGTCTGTGCTGAAGAGGATTATAGAGAGGTCACTCTGTAGCTGTAAAGATACCATTGTTCAGAGTAGAAGGGTCCTTAAGAGAGTGCATACCTCTGCCAAGGCCATATCTCACCATATTAAAGATAGAGCACAAAACAATCCTAAACAGCCTGTTTATCCGGATCAGCTCCAAAATTCGATGTGTTCTTCCTCGGGTCACTCTCCACCCCTCCACCAAATTGAATGGAAACGGTGTTCAATAGTTTTTTTGCATAATCCTGCGAACAACCTAACAAACAGGAAAAACAATCGGCGATGAAAACATTACCTCCACAGCAGAGGTGACAAACACGAAGCGATTGAGAACTCTGCATTATTTAAAAAAAAAGTAGTAGTGCAACATGTTTGCTGAGATTATTATATTACAAAAAGCTTGTTTGATAAAGAGACCAGTCCACAGTACATTTGAAAGGTCTGGACTCTCATCTTTGTGACAAAAAGTAATCCTGATTTGCTTTAGGACTTTATTTGCACTTAGTTTCTCCACATTTACGCTGTGCCCCAGGATTTATATTTCAAAAGAAGTGTTTTATTGGAATCGGAAAGAATAAGAGTAATCACATGCAACCAGAAGTGTTTGTATATTTCAAAACTGAGAGTCAGACTGTGCTGGAATAACTATTTCAATAGATTTGAACCTGAAGACCTGCAAAGAACAACAAAAAGGGCTTTAAGAGAAACACAGACTAAGCAACAGGAAATGACACCTTGTGTAATCAAAGCAAACAAACACTGGAAGGCAAAGTCGAGAGGGAGAGCGGATGAGTGCAACTGGTTTCCTGAGAGGATCGGCTCAGCACTGACCTGGCGAGAGTCAATCCTGGACCTGTCTTCAATTAGCAGGACATTGATTGAGCCTCAGGATGTCACAGGTCGAAGTTCAATCAAATTGAATTTGATTCTGATCAATGCGAAGTAAGTAGAGAATGTATCTCTTTGAAATTAATTGGTTTGACCCCCAGGCAAAAAATCTTTTTTAACTCAATCCTCCACAGTACATTTGATATACAAGTCGTATAGATATTTAATTAGACAACAGAACAAAACATGCAGCTGTGATCATACAAGTTTAAAGGTTGGGTAAACGCAATTGAAACCTCAGTTCAGGTACAATTTCTACTTTACAACCAAATAGTTCACAAATAAAGCAGATGCAGATTTGGTAGAACAGGAGTAAAACCACTGAACAACAGCCAAACACTCAGTGTTTACTCAGATCAACTTCCTGTGTCACTCACTCGCTGGCACACGCCCACACAGCCCAACAAAATAAAGGATTTATTTAGTTCCTAATCACAGCTGAGGGCAACAAGAACACGCCGGGCTCAAACTGCTTCACAGTGACTCCATTACAAAAGCAATTAATGCAACACCACATTAAAAGTGAAATATTAATAACAAAATAAACATAATGTGAGCACTTGGGTGTGTGTGTGTGTGTGTGTGTGGGGGGGGGGGGGGGGGGGACGGGGATGCTGAGACCAGGAGCTGGACATCAAGGCCAACCTGATCGTTATCATCATTGTTGCTCTACATATTAGAGAGTAAGGTTGTCCACATCTGCCATGATCACTGAAAGCTGGATTTTAGAGTTACTGTTAATGAGTGGGGCCGCAGTCAAAACAGTGGGCAGGGTATTTGTAAAGCTTTGGCCACATACACAGTGATGCAGAACACAAAATGAGACTGTCTTCTGTCTTCTGGCTTATTGTAGCATTATGTATGTGAAGAGATGAGACAACTGACCAAGACCAAATGTACTGAGACAAAGAATTATAAAAAAAGCATTTCCCACCTATCGGTATTACTTTATATTTTTCACGGGTTGTATTGGCTCCATAAACCCTGATCCATTTCCGAATCCTTTGTTTATTTGCTCTGGGGTCCTGCAGCTGTCAGAAACCTTCGATTGAGCTCTGTTAAAACACTGGAGCGTCTCATGACGCACAGCACTGAGAGCGAGTGAACCGAGAGCACACGGCATCCAACAGTTTCAGTTAATGATATGTCTGCGAGCGATGCAACAGAAGGGAAAAGAAGAGGAAAAAACAAGGTTAGTTTGCCTCGATTCCGTGCCTCTAAAGTGCTGCTGTTGGTTGACAATTGCGTTTTAAACCTTTGTATTTTATTCATGCTGATGGTGGAGGAAGGCTGTCGAAATGTGGCCAGATGGATCCACTTTGACACTCTCCCTCCCTGATTTACACTGTATACCACATATATGTATAGAAATTCACCCTTACAATATAACAGCTAAGTTTTGAATGGTTCCATATGTGGAGATATATATATATATATATATATATATATATATATATATATATATATATATATATATATATATATATATATATATATATCTCCACATATACCACAACAAGTTAGGGGGAACATTAGATTTCCTATTACTTATCAATTATTATTATTAAGATTAAACTTTAAATAATTGCTCTACTAATTTTAAAGTGACCTTGGTGAAGGCTAAGTGGGGAGATTTAACTCATTGATGGAGACTCTTTTATTTATAAATACTAAAGATTGAAAGTTGAATTTGCACTCTGGGATGAATCATGTGTGATTAAAATCATGTTCAAGGTTTCACCTTTTAGGCGGATATTTGCAACGTTGATCTGAAACCAGTTATTAGCAAATGAGTAAATTACAACCTCTTTACAACATGTGTCTTGAATGACACATCTATTGCATCACATTTGCCATTATGGGTTTAAGAGCAGAATTTCCTCAACATTAAAAGTGACACACACGCTCACAACCCTGATACAGACGCAACCGCTAATGGCCGTCGCTGGGTGCGATGGCGTCAGACATGATGTGGTTACTAATTTGCATATTTTAATTTTGAAACTAATTTGGAAGTAATGTAGTGTCACAGCGTATGCAAATGTCACATAATGAATGGAAGCACATGATCTCTCTCGTTTGTTGCCTGCTGCAGTGAATGATGTGTGTGACGCATCCGAAATGATACATGGGTCCGATTTAGAGACTTTGAAACTGAATATTTGAAGCACTTTTTAGTCCAAATAACCAAACCTTCTATTTTCCAAATATGCAAATGCTGAGATCATTTTTATTCCTGTATAATTTCTGTTTTCCAGCTACATTTGCCTTAAATATCCCTTTCTTATTATCCAACGTACGGATTCTTTGCTGGACCAAAATGGCTGCTCCGTGGTGAAATGAACTCTAAGACATGATGTAACAACAACAGCAGCAGATGGGTTTACAGAAGAGACAAAGAGTAAACGTACCCTATCAGGGGGGCCATATGGGCCTTGGATAGCATCCCGACTCTTGGTGCATAAATGTGGCAGATGTTTGCTTTAAGATTGCTACACTTTAAAAAAAACAACAACAACAGAAACTATAAAATGGAAGAAGTAGCGCAGTATGGTGCAGAGCAGGCGACATACTGTATCGTAAATCCACGACAAATCTGGCTCTATAAAACAAAGGTTGCATATTGTATTCACCACATGTGTGTGTGTGTGTGTGTGTGTTGCGGGATGACAGGAGCAGAAGAGGAGGTCTTCCTCACTTTTTTATCCACAAATCAGTTTGGAGATGACGGTATTAATTGTAAGTAGCTTTTAAGGTCAAAACACGTGGCACCAGCGCGTCACATGAATTCTTTATCACCTTTGATTCGTTAATGCGACTGCGCTTTTTAAGACTCTACTGAGATCACAGTGTTTCTAATTGAAGCCGTTTGAGCGTCATCGCCCCAGACATCACGCGGAGACACTTTGTTGATCCAGGCTAAGGGGACAGGGATGGGACAGGCTGGAGATTGATGACAGGCGTTCACTAATGTTGACAACTGCCAGTTAGTGCCGGGGGTGTCACATGATCAGTGATGATGGGCACTGATATGACTCACTCGGAGCGGAGGCCCTTAAAAATGGGCCGCTGTGACCTTTCCCTTGGGTACGGGAGATGTCTGGGCGAGAACAGCTGATGCAGCTGTTTGCGCTGTAGCACTTTTGCCATTTGCACAGCGACTTCAACTTTCATAACCTTTTCTGCCAAAAGCTCTGTTGTTCACAGTCTTCATGATAAGGGCTGATGGGATAAGCACGGCAGACGTTTAGGTCCAAATAACCTCTAGTGTCAACGTCTCCGCTTGGCCCCAATCAAATTGTGCGCATGAGGAATTTGTGCTTTTTTGTCTTGACTATGGTTCACAAATCAGTTTATTAGTTTACACAAACTGGGTCTGGATGGTGTTAAATTGATGCAGCTTTTTTTTTACAGTGGCTTGTAAATTATTCACTCTCTTCAAACCCCCCCTATACCCTATGAGTGTGTGTGTGTGTACGTGCAGCAAATTCGTTCCACACCGCTCTGTGTGCTCTGTTACTTAATGCATGCAATTGGTTCCCTGCATCCTGGCTGGTATTATATTAGTATGTGTGTGTGCGTGTCTGTGTGCACGTGTGCGTGAGAGAGAGAGCTATTTTAAATGTGATACCTGTGTCACTTCCACTTGCCCTAGAATGGAAATTATATTGATATTTCATCGTGTGAATGTAGATATATGTAAGATTACCCTTTGGGGACTTCTGCTCTCCTTTAAATTAGGACTCTGAATAGTCAAATACTATGAATTTTTATTCTCCTTCCTAATCATGAAACGGCTATGTGGAAACAGCAGAGCCAGAGTTGATTAAAGTGCGGCTGAGATTCATTGAATCTGGCTCAGAGCTCGAAGGAGTGTTTTAAATAGGAGTCCATTTTACCAAATGTTATGTTCTTAATGGGAAGGTAATAAGATGGTCTTTATCTTTTCTTGAAAAAAAAAAAAAAAAAGAAGAGGAGTCGTTTCGCAGCATGATTTATGCCTTTAAAGAGAAGTACTCCGAGCAAAGGAAGTGGAGAGGAGGGCTAGAAATATCATGAAAGGAAGTGACTTTTGATCATGCGTTTAGTGTAAGATGTATGACAAATTCCAAGCTGCGGTTACCTCCAGGGTTGGAGCATTAGAGGCAATAAGAAGAACCATATTACATTATCTAAGAAGTCTTCTTTCATGCAGGTTCAGGCCAAAAGATGAAGAAAGAGGTAGAAATGACAAGTGAGTTCTAAGCTCACAAATGTTCCTGCCGAGAGACGTGAAGTCACAAAAACTGCTTCGTGCCGGTTAAAGAAATGAAAACAGCAGAGATACAATTCCTCCCCTGCGGCTAATATGGCAAACAGCCTGTTTTAATTGGAGGGAATCATGATAATTATCACATTGAGATGATCTGTCAAGCTGCCAAAATGAAGCGAGAAGCTAATTAAATGTATCTCACAGTTTTGACATGTCAAGGGATCCGATGAATGTGTCATAGGAAGTTAAACACGAGTCAAAGACAATGAGCTGTATCTACAATATATCTTTAGAAAATATGATTTCTTAAATACATCAGTTACATTCCACTGGGTTGAGCAATATGGTAACAGGTTATTCAACTGGACCCATTATTGTCATCACCTTTTCTTATAAACTTTACCTGGGACAATAGAAAGTGGATCAAGCTCGTTCAGTCTGAAAGGAAACTACAGCTTATAATGTACAAAGTTGTAATAATACACTGTCAAACCATTACAGATAAAAAAGAACATCAAAAGCTTAAATTAACAAAGAAAAGGTTGTAAAGAAGTAAAAGGTTCAAAATAAAATACAATGATTATAGATCATGTGTGCAGCAGCTTCAACTACAACCTATAGTTACTTTTTATTGTTAAGGGAACAATGTTCATTTCCTGTATGATAAAGACTATGTTCCACAACCCAAACCAGATTATGGATTAAATGATTTTAATCAAAATCCACATCTTTACTTAACCCAACCCAGTGGATTTTGTACCCAACTAAATCAAAACTGTGAGCGTTCCATCAGCTTAACTTGGTTTATTATTGTAACTATGGAGGTTCTGGAGCAGGATTTCAGGAGGCGCTCGAATTGGTGGAAAAAACACCTATATGTTGTTAATTTAATGTTCCCAGAGACAAAACATTAAGTCAAGCAGAAGTTTATCAAAGCCTGATATCACAAAAATATTAAAAAATAACCCGTCCTCTGTCCTTTTGCCATTGTCTAAAGTGTCAAGGATTTTAAAGGAGTAAAATGAATGTGGTGCATCATGGGAATAAGCTATATAATGTTGTTTTTGTTGTTTTGTTTTCATTGCCACATCACGCCTTCAGGTTTATCCCCAAAAAATTGTTAAGTGTCCCCATTCTGAGAGGAAATATATTCAAGACGCTTTCTCACAACAGCAGTACGACTTTGAAATTGAAAAAGCAGTATGAAAGCAGGTTATTGCATGGTGGAAACAAACCATGTCCAATGTCTTGGAGCTGAGTTAAAGGGCTGAAGTGGCAGCAGGGTTTGGACGCGTTGCCATTTATATAGAGACCAGTAGGAAGAGCCTTAGGTCAAAATAGAGCGAAGGAAAGAAAGATGAAGAAGGAGAGAAAAAACAGCGACTTGGGCTCTTACATGTATCTGTAGAAGTTGTGACATCTTTACGTCCCCAGGAATGTTTGAACAATGTCAGACAAAGGCTACTTTAAACATTCAAAAGGCCAGTAAAATAACTGCTGTGCCTGATACAGTAATTAGTCAAAATCGTTGTGTGAGAATGTAAGTTTAAAAAAACTCAACCATTCAGGCTCATAACAGCAAACTACACGGATTCTGCTGTGAGAGTGTGAGTCATGTGGCTCGGGAGTAGACCCACTAAGCTTCAAAAGGTCATCGCACACTCGAGTTGAAACAGAAAAAAAAATAATTGGTGAAATGACTTTATTTAGCTGTGCACCAACTCAAAAATGATGCTGCACTCGCATCTTTAAAACCCTCCTCACGTGATCCACGCAGACACAAGAGAGGCTTGATCTGATGTCACTGCTTAATCCTACTTAACATTTCCGTCACTGAGTTTAAGAGTTGGAGATAGTTTAACATTTTCTTCAGTCGACTGCGTTACATAAAACTGGAGCTGCACTCGGCAGAGCACACACCTTAGAAATCTGTTCCCTAAACGTGCCTGGTTTGTTTCAGCAAGATCCATGAATCATTCCCTGGGGAAATGTCCAAAAAATTGCATCTCACAATGTGCAACAAAATCATTCCTGGACCCCCCCCCCACCAATCGAGATCCAGACCAAAATCGAATGGTTGCTTCCCTGACCCCTCACCGCATCTTCCACCAGGTTTCATGCAAATCCATCAGGTAGTTGTCTGCATTATCTTTCTTGGAAACCAAACAAACAGGACAATGAAGCTTATTTGCACTCGTGTCAAATTCATGTCATGTCTGTCTCCTAATGTCACCAGGCTCCTGGGAGCGTACAGTGGGATATCAAGCTTCCCCGCCGTCGTTAAAGACTAATAATCCTGCTTCAAATGTGTATCCCTCTGCCGCGCTGTTGTGTATCGACGGGCCCCGTTGGCGGAGGTGATGATACGCTGAGGTTAATCTAGCGGGGCCTTGTTGCGGTGGCACGAGATGAAGGAGGAGGATTTAGACGGGGAGTCTCCTGATGCCCCCGTGCGTGTGCTAATTAACTGGTACAGATTGTTCCCCCCCCCCCTGCTTGCCCCCCCCCCCCCCACACACACACACACAACCGCACCGAGCCAGCCCCCTCTGCCCCCCCACAAACACACAAAACCTCCTGTTCTTTACAAACTCCCTGACACTCATTGTGGGATATTCAGGCCGTTTCACCTTCTAATGAATTTTCCTGGGACCGAGAGGTCAAGTCTTTAAATAAGCACAATTAGAACTGTGAGGGGCCTTGACACAACCTCATGTTATAGTATTTACTCTTAATTACTCCCGCTCTCAGCCGGTCAGGACATTCTGCCCATGACACTTTTTATCCTGACTCATATTGTTCTACCTTTGACCCGTCGTGTATACGATTAAAAAAAAAAGCTTTTAAGACTGAAATTATTCCTTCGCTGCTGAGAAAGGACCGGCGGAAGTAAAAGAAATACATTTTATTATACTTTAAACAGTTTTTACTCCTGGCTTTTCAAGCACCATCAGGCAGAGCAAAGGTCACAGCTGCAATGCCCTGGAAATACTTGGCATTGAAATACTCGTGTGTCGCTGCAATACTGCGTACAGCACTGTGTTAAAGAGGAAGATTGATTTCTTTCATTTTCTTTATGCTTTCAGGTTTTGAGAGCAACTGTAGGCAGGTTGAGGAGGAGGATACCACGCAGTCATGTGTCATTCACGATGTTAAAACGGGGAGGGGGGGTATCTTTTGAACAGAGTTTTTACTCTTGATGAGTAAAAACTGTCCTGAGTGGGAAGTTCACTCCACTTCACTCACAGGCAGGAGAGAAGAAGAATCAAGGCCGGGTGATGAAGTAATGACAAGGTTACCGCCAAGAACGGAGAGTGGTTGGTGGAGGCAGAGCGCAGGGCTTAAGGGTTTGTGTGTGTCTGTGTGTGTGTGTTTTCACTGATTGTTGTAATAATGTGCAGAAATCAGAGCCACTGACATTTTTTGCGAGGCGTGTATGCGAGACGAGTCCCTTTGCGCCGTCAAGTGCACTGCTGTTAAAGACGAGCATCTTCTCTCTCCCTATCACGTTTCCCTGTCGTTCACTCTCTCTCTCTCTTTCTTCCCCCCCTTCTTCTTTATGTGTATCCGTGAAAGATGAAGTCTTTAAGACCCCGAGCTAATCCTGTCATTATGCCGTCTCCTTCACTGACATATGTTATCTTTTCACTTTCTTGGTTATCCTGTGGACTAAAGCAATTATTTCGCTGCAATTGAAACATCAAGTAATTAATTAATTTTCCGCGTTGAGCGTTCTTGGTTCGATGCCACGTTCCGAGTGCGAGCTGAGAGTGTTTGTGGGTCAGCTGTAGTGAAGGGTAAGAATAGCAGTCAGGATTTTATGCATCTCTTGGCACATGGGACACCCACCCAAGGCCATGAAGTAGGTATATAACATGCAGAGTAATGTCATTTAGACCTTGGCGAGCTCCTTGTGCCCCACTCAGGGGACTATCTCGCCTCCACTGTGCCATCGCTCTCATCCTCTCTCCTCCCTCCGTCTCCGCTGCCTCTCCTTCATTTAATCTGCTTTATTGCCGCATGCCACACGGTTGTATTCTCTTTCTTTCCTTTCCTCCCATTCTCCATTTGCACCCCTCGTCTCCTATCCCATTTCTCTTCCTCCTCTCCTTGCTTTCATCCTAATCTCCTACCCCTCTCTGTCTGCACATCCTCTGCCTCCTGGTGCCTGCCCGTCATCTGCGACCAGCATGCCACAGAGCGCCGCGGCACACTGCAGTGCCATGATCCAGAAACCCCACATTAACACTGGGATTTCACCCAGAGATTATTTAAGTGTGGCATGCCTGCCAGGCAGGGTTCTTCGCTGTAATCTCTGTAGCCCCATGAATAGAGTAGAACTGGGAAAGAGGGGATTTGGAGGAGTTTGAAGGCTGATTGGGTTCTAGAATGGTACAGTATGGGCTTTTAGACATTCTCAATATTTCAGTTCCATATGGAGTTGGATTTAAGAGGTGGGGGTGATAGCTCAATGTGTCACAGAGAAACCGAGGTTAAATCCCTGGCAGAATGATCCTCTTCTTCTCAGTTAGCTATGTATCCTTCTGAGGTTTGCAAAGTAATTTAATTTGAGGTAATTGTAGTGAGGATCCATAATTAAAAGGATTAAAATGCATGCCATTTATAGATGTGCTAAAGGAAATGAAATGATGAGGCCGCTGGCACTGTCTCTGCTCGTGCCCCATACATGTCTTTTGCTTTCACATCCACTCCTTTGTCAGTGAATTCAGCTTTGCATTATTTAATGTGTCACAGGATTCAAATGTAGGATAAAAATAACAACCGCAGACATTCACAGCAATGACACCACACGTCTGGCTGCTAGCTTAATATTATCTTCTACCTACACATATTATCTTGTGTACATTTCATTTATTTTATTTTTTTAACGCGCTTGTCACCGGCTCATGCTGTTTTCTGCTGCGTCTCAGGAAATGTGTGTCTGGGCGTGCGCGCGTGATGACAGAGCGTGTCCTCGACTCAACATGGTCACCCTCTCTCAGCGGCAGAGGTCTTTGACCCCATCAGACAGTCAGAGTGCCTGCTGATTTTTTGACATTGAGGGGGGACAGACAAAGCTACTCATCAAATGTCCGAGGACTGAGGAGGGCTGGAGGAGGCACGGGCTTCGATTGTGCCATTTTACAATTTACTAGCTGTCCCTCGCTACCTCAACTGCGGAAGGCCGTCATTCATTTTACCAAAGTAACAAGACGCCAACATATCTTTGTTTTCACAGTTTGAAATAGTGTTCTTTAAAAAAAATCTGTTCTACGACAACACAGATGCTAAATGCAAAGAATAGTACAGAATAAAATGTAAAATTCAAACATACTCCAGTGTATTACTAATTTACCATAAAATGATCTATTGAATAAAATACTTATAACTAGATGATATTAGATTTTTTCAAACAAAGTTTGTCAATATTCCTTAAATGAGAAAAGGTCTGAAAGGTGATTTAATCTTAAGGATGCAAAACAAAAATACAACCACAATCAATAAATAAATTCATTAATATTGTTAGAGGAAAGCAAAGTCAATATCAAGACAGAAACAAAAAATCTGTGTAAACACAGTTCCTCAGCCTCATCTCTTACCTCATGGCTGAAGTCATTCCAAGCAATCATTAAATGTTAGAGAAGTTGGCCTGAAGTGTGATGTGGGGTATTTACACAATATACAGCACACTCGTTATAATTAACCCACCTGATGGTGCAAACATCTGCCTCCATATTGTGTTCAGTTTGTGTTAGGTACAAAACCAAGTAAGCTGAAACTAAATGCATTTCTCCGCTAAAATGCAATTTTATCGCTCTCCACTTCCTGCCGCCAGCTGTCTTGTACACAAACCGCACCGGTTTGGTTAAAACAAAGAAAAGTCTGAAGCTCTGAGCTCCTGTTTTACCAATTTTACCAGATCACTTTAACCCCCCTCGGCTCAATAGTGAGATCTTCATTAGTGACGAAAGCTCATTATAATCTGCTTTGTAATGTCATGTTTCAGTGACATATGGTGGGGATGTGACATGTGCTCCGAAAGCACCTGAGCGAGGTACAAGTGTGCTTTCATCCTCGTGCTCCATGTTCTGCAGTTGTATGCTGGAACGAGACATTAAAACGGCGGTGACGAGGGAGAGTCACGAGGCCGCGCACAGATGTAGGAATTTACGAGCACCTCCGAGCTTAGCATTTACACAAGGAAGCATAATAAAGAATATTGTCTTATCATCACGCCCGTCACAGAGCCAATGAGGGAACATAATCCTCCAGATTAGCTTGATTGATTTGTTCCTCCCGAACGGGGGGGATTCAAAATAGCAAGGTTATTACGATCTGTCTTCTTTTATCGAACCCGGTGAAATGGCAGGGAAGCAAATACAAAACACGGTGAATTCAACTGTTATTGTACGAGTGTCGTTACAACATAAATGACAGACTTGAGGAAAGAAGGTTAGTCAAGGGAGTCTAAACATCTCCCATTTACATTATAGCGAAGGTTATATGATGATGAATTGAACTATTGTGCTCAACTAAATAAGACGATAACCAAGTATCAGTCCGGACTGTGTTGAGACGATGTGTGAAATAGAACCACAATAAGATATTTAACATATCCAAGGCATCATATTTGCCTTCTGTCTAGTGTCAGCCGCCTTCGGCCCTTTACCTGTTTGCACATCGGCTCAATCGAACATTACACAGACTCTGTGCGAGCGAGGCAGTGGGGTGAGGTGTGTTTAATGTCCGGTTCAACCGATCCAAACGTTCACTCACACAAGGCTCTTACAGGTAATGTGTACCAAAGTTCAGGGCTGCAGTTCATGTCTGGAGGCAGCGTCTGTCCATCACAGCCTCGCACTGGAAAACAAACCACTGCTTCATCTTCTTGTCCCAGTAGACGCAGAGAAAGGGCGTGGCTCTCGAATGCGGCACTGATGACTCCTCTTTAGAAAGTGACCGAGGTTCGTCCAGACAAAAAAGTAGAAAAGACCAATGAAGAAACTCACTCCCTCAAGTGTTTGTTACCAGAAGAAATCATTAAAAATAGCAAAAATCTCCTGTTGTCATGTATGACAGACGAAGACATAAAATGTGGAATGAGATGCATGAAACATAAACTACTGAGAACTGAAAGAAAAAAATGGAGTGAGGGATGGATTCTTCATTTTAATCACCAGAGAATAAACACATTTCACTGTTGCTCATTATGTTTGCGGAAGTAAATCGTCGTCAGTTGATCAGATAATGAATCGAATGTTGGCGTATTTACCACTTGCAAACATTTAAGGGTTTCCACAATTTTAATTTCACCATTTCCCGAGTGAGGCATCCCTTAGACCTGATTTTGTCCGCGGCTGCTCGCTGTATGCTCTATCACCCTGAAAGCTGAGTGATTTGCCAAGGGAAGAGGGATGATTGCACGGGGGCCTCCCAATGTACACTGTAGGTAACAGTTTAAATGCCCTTGACAAGTGCACAGTTTGCAAAGGAGCAAATTTAATTTCCATGGTTTGAAATTTCAAAGGTATCACCTGCTGTAATTGCTTGACGAGGGAATCCATAAATCATTGTTCGCTAAGGTCATCTTGTAATTTCTTCCCTAATGCTGGCATTTATTTTCCTAGCATCCTCTCTTTCTTCTCGTTTAATCTAGCCGGGTCATTTGAGAGATTAATTGCTGCCATCTTCAAAAACAACAAATTAGTTTCACACATGTTCCGACATTAAGAGTGAGTAAGCACACAGATCAACACCGGTCCAGTCAGGAAACTGTTGTACAACACCGCGGCTCGATGTCATTCGACTTCATCACCTTCTTCACCTGTTTAAGAATAATTGTGATAAAAGTGGTTGAAGCCAAGATTGAGATGTAGTTTTTGCACAAGACGGCACATTTGAAGGTTTCAATCACCTTTAACCAATGTTTACTGTTGTTTACCTCTGTAGTTACAGCTAAACTTTCAACTACACTCTGTTCTCACCTGCGATGTACAAAGAGACACATTTTGACATTGAACCCTTAGTTAGACTTCAGTTGTACTGACTCGAGACTAAAACCTGATCACATTCAAATGGTCCTCTGTGAAAAGAGTTTGTCAGAATGGTGCAGTCTTTTCAAAGTAAGAGATTTAGACAGTAAAGTTACTTTTATCCAACAGAATAACCCAGAAGAAAACAAGTAAATAACATTCCTCACTACTGTGAAATAAACAAGGTATTGTTTTCATCTGTATGTGTGTGTATGTATAAAATAACTCAACAATGCATGGATGGATTTTCACCAAATTTGTCAGGATTACTAGTTGCCAGGTTATCTTCAGATGATTCACTTTTTGAGCTGATTAGTTAAAATTCAAAGGTTCATTTTAAACAAAGTTATGGTGCCAAAAAAAAACCTGCTTTCAGAGATATCTCCACAAATAAGAGAGAAACAATCTAAAGCTTATATTGATCCAAATATTGATACCAATAATATGATGTCATCGATAAGTCAGAAAATCATAATGATTCATCATCATTGGGTTTAAATGACATTATGATGGGGTCAATTTGAAAGTTAGCATTGCCTTGTTGGGTTATATGCAGTGTACCAACACATTTTTATGACAAAATAATTACACAAGAAAACCTACTGAAGATTGTGCTGCTTTTTAAGCTACTGCTACAGGCTAATCAGCGTGCTTAAATTAGTTTGCCAACCGAGTTTATTATATTTTCCACGTGTATTTACCAACACATTTTCAGAGCGATCACACTGATCATATGTGGGACCATATTGCAGCTCCAGTCCTGCACACAGATGGAGATTGGAACAGGCTTCTGGGTTGCACAGCCCTCCTACTAGGATGTGATGGACACTTAATTACTTGGCTGACAGAGGATATTCGCCACCTGCACCCGACAGGGGTATCTGCCAGGCCCTGACCTCCACTTCCTCCCTGTGCACTCACCAGCTCACAAAGCAGATTTATGCATATGGCTATCACTCATGTATCATGTTATCAGGTTTTTATTTCCTTGGTGCTTTTGCGTTGCGTTTTTTTTAAAAAGCAAATAGATGCTCGTAAGGTTGAATATATGTTACCGACACATTTTATCTGTGAATTATGCATGGGGGGGGGGGGGGGGGGGGGGGCGAAACTTTGAGACAAAGGTTTTAAATTAAACTGGCATTTATTTTACAGGGATTCAACCATTACTACATTTCTTAAATGTAAATATTCTGTAAGACACTGTTACTGTCCTACACCATTTTCGGATCATCTCCGTGATCGTAAATTTATTTAATTGGTATTCGTTAGTTAACAACATCTCACTGCTGGAGCTGAGGCGGATAGATCCCAGTGTTAGCGAAGGTGCTTACTTTTTCCATCACTGTGAATTTATTGCCCGTGAACTTGTCAATTTTGACACATGTGCTGACATTCAGACAAAGTTGCAAACTACAGGTTTAGTCGCAAGAGACAAAACAAAGGAAGGATCAGTGAACTGTTGATGAGACACTTGCAGCCCGTTTGAATCAGAGACGCCTTATTGTAAGAATCATGTAAATGTATGTATGAACTATCAATTTATCATATTGATGACCTTGAAACACGGAGAGAGAAAAAAAGGAAAATGAGTAATCCCCGCTCTGTTACTTTTTGTATTTTTATATCAAATCAATACATTGCTGACCTTAATTCTTCACTGCACTTTTAATAGAAACTACGGCACTGTCCTTTCCCCTCAGGTAATTATGAATAAATGTATATGTAGGCAGAGCGTGCTCTAAAATTACAGTTATTAACAGAAAGGAGATGTATCTCAACATTGCAATTACAGAGCTCTCGGGGGATGAACAAGATTCTGTTTTATTATCAAACACCTTCAGGCTCAAGGTAATGATCAACACAGAGAACTCCACGTCTCTGTGTCACCACTTCGCTGTAGGAGCTATCTGTCTGTTTTCCACTGTCTCACCTCTCGCTCTTTCATTTTTTTCCCCCCATTAGCCTTTTGCTGTACCTCGGCTCGTAAGCAGTTACTGTACCTGCTGTGTCCCCTTCCTCTTTATGCTAATGCCTTATGCTTATGACTATGTGTGTGGGCTTTACTGGAGGAGCACATGCCTGCGAAATAATTTCATGAAAACCTGCCGCCGTATCTCTTACGCTGTTGTTGCTTTTGGCTGCAGGCCATTTACTCCTTCTGGGTGCTTGTTGTGACTCTAGTTCTTTGTCGAGTTGTGTCGAGTGACTCCAGGAGAAGGGTGTGACGTCAGCATGGCACATCGCTTAAAATACGCCAAAGATAAATCAATCTTCGTAGGGAAGGATAGTGATATTAATACTATTACTACAACAAAAGCAACAAAAAACAATAATAAGCTTTATTTAAAAAGTACATTTTGAAATACAAGGTGCTTTAAAAATTACAAATCTGACAACATTTGGGCAGGAATATGAGAACAATAATGTTTCAGATGAGGAAAGAGTAAAAACTAAGAAAGAATTCAGATTGCAAGTCCTGAGAAAGCACAGTAATACAAAATGTGTCTTTGAGAAAGATTTATAAGAAGATAAAGAGCTCAGCAGACAGATCTCCTGAGGGAAATCCATCCAGAGAGTGAGCCCCCTGATAGAAAAAGGTCTGTTCACCCAGTCCTCGCTAATATTATCCTCAGTGATAATAACACTGGTCAACTGCTTAAAAAGAAATATACAGTATGCAAATTGAGGTATGTGCCTATTAGTTAAGGTGTAAGTTAATATTTGAAGGTTTGCTTAAATAGCAAAATATACAATGTATCCTTTTATATCATGACAGAACATTAGTGTTATTTTCATGCAATCTCTGAATGGATCCATTAAACAGGAACATAATCTATAATAATGCCCCACTGCATTCACTGTGGTAAACCACATGGGTTGACCCTGTCTCCGACAGGGTGTTTGTATGCAGCTCACTCGCACGGGCAATTTATTGTTTTTCTTTTTCTTTCTTCACTGGCACTTTAACTTGCAACATTCCATGCAATTGCAGAACGCAGTGCGATCATATACCACGGGGCAAGGTAAGGCTGTGAAGGTTGCAGAGGTCGGTGGGCGTGCAAAGTGTTTTACGGGGACGTCGGAGACTTGTAATTATATCACATCTCGCACTGGATGCCAGTGCTGATATTTGTAATATTTACTATTGTGACAATGACCTTCAGTATTGCGGTTTTGGATGTCTTTTCTGAACCATGCTGCACTTTGTGGCCCAAACTCTAAATTAATGTTTCAGTTGCCAATACCTTCAACTGTAGAATAATAGTCTGTGTATGACGACTGTGTTACTTCTTTCGACCTGATATTTTCTTTCACAAAGCAATCTCCTCCCTTTCTTATTTTGCCCCGTGTATCCTTTCACATGGGACACAGCGACCTCCGAGCAAACGACCTTCACGCCGAAAACGGAAAGTTTTGATGAAGACTTGGATCAATTTGATGAAAACTTTATCAATTATTGCGTTAGCCAAAGTCTCCCAGCTGCTTGGAAACTGAAGCCCCGAGAATGTTTCGGTAAACACACAAACCGCATCATACATTTGAAATGATTCTTTTTTCTTACAGTAATAAAAACGTAGTAAATGCTCATCTTGACACGTTGATAGCAAAGCACCACGGGCAATTTCTTATCTCCTCATTCCTTCCAGATTAAAATCAATACTCGGTGTACACCACAAAGAGCCCCCATCACAAATGAAAACATGAAGAACAATTGGACCAAACCAGTGAGCATCGATGTGGTTATTTCTCTGCACAGTGAATTTCGGTCACGGTGCACTGTTCAGGACTTATGACGCCAACGTGATCATTATCAGTACCTGTTAAATTACTTACACACCATCACAGCCACAGCTCACAATGATTAAAAGATTATGCTCTCGTATCTACGTGCTGTTTAACGCTGTGGGTGATCTGGGTAAGGGTTTGTGGATAATTCATTTATTTGTGCCTGGGGGGGGGTGCCATGTCCACAAAATGGACATGGCCTCTTTGCAGCACTTTGGCCAAGCCTTGAAATTTGGCATAAATATGTATTCATCGTCCCAAGAGGATGAATTACATCCAATTAACATTTGCTCTTCACGACTCTTCACTTGTCCAAATAGAGTGTGAGGGGGGAAAAAAACAATAAGCTACCATATAACAATACCATTATTATTACAAACAGGAAAAATGGGGGCGAGTGTGAGGCGTGAATTAGTTATCACATATCTGTCTCATTGTTATTTTCAGTTACACTAAGGATCTTTGACCAGAAATGTATTCGATCCACTGTCGAGATGAGCAGGCGTACTCACTGAATAAGAACAGAAATTAGATTACAAGGTCAGTGGCTAAGTCTAATGCACTGGAAGATTAGAGAGGGAGAAGAAATCATTTTACATGGCTATTGTTGTCATGGGGACCGAGCACTTGCACTGAGCTGTGTAAAACAGCAATTTAAAATGTGTTGTGAAACTCTGTGTGGCCATCTTTACTTTGCCACGCAGGGAACATAGAAGACACATGTGATTCAAGAACAGACAGAGAAAATGCACTTTTTGTTCCCCATTTAATTAATTTAATGATTATATCTTTGGTATTTTGTCCAAATCATATTTTAATAAAGATTTGTGCCACTGATCTAACTCCAGACATCAGGTTAAATATGTTATAGTATCAGAATTATGCCTTTCTCAATAGGAATGACCCAAAGTCGGTTCCGGACATGGAATCTGCAGCAGCGGTGGTTTCATTTATCTGTTAATGTCGTGGATTTGGACTTTCACACATATTCCACTATCAGGGAAATGGTAACACAGTATTTGGTTTCTGCTTCCAATAGCAAGGCCTGCACTGGTTTTATTTCTTCCTACACAAGCTGTGGTACCAGTTAAAGCCAAAGTCATTGGGAAATGTATTTGCGTCATGTATGGACGGTAAACTAGATGATGGATGGATGGATCAGCATAGACAGAGCTTTCTAAACAACCCTAACCATCTTTTATATTTAAAACTGAAATGTTTCTGCATGTTCTTACATAAAATGACACACTGACATATCGGTCTATAGAAGACCATGAACAGTTTGAAGCAGTGTTAGCACAGACCTCTTCAGGGCATGAATGCATATTCCTAGCTGTTCCTGTTTTTGCTTCAGGACAATGCTATCAGAAGAACAGCAGTGTGCAAAAATGCATTCCACATTATTTTCCGTTCACAGCACCACTGTATTACCCGAATGTTAACCGAGCGACACAGCTGCTGTGAAATTATAATACAGTATGTGCGGACGCTTGTAGAGAAGCAGCAGGAATGTGCAGAATCACGTCTGGAAGAAAACATTACAGCAAAAGGCCAAAAAAAGTGCTTTTGGACTGTGGTGCATGCAAATGTAGCGAGCAGTCCATGGCGGCTTGTTTAGTCTCTGCAGTGCAGTACAGCAGGTTGCTTGGTCACAAGGCATCGCACTGCCTGATGGCTATAAACACAAGTTTGGATGCTTCGTCTTCCCATAGAGGGGATGGAAGGTGTTTTCTCAAATTGAGTTTTGTTTCAGCCTTATCACCCCCTTGTACTGGTGCCTCCAGCCCAGACAGCAGTTTTTCACCGGTTTGTGAATCAAACTTTCTGCCTGTGTCTTCTCTTCCTACTACACCACCTCAAAGCGCAAATATTGTGGACTCCACTAATTGATATATATATATATATATATATATATATATGTTGCCTGGACTTAAAGACCAGAGCCCCATGAGAAAAAGTCCAATCCACTCACCGAACTGCAGTATCACTACATTTTCAGTGTGTTTACTGACACTGTGAGTTGCTTGTTCCTCTTTGGAAAAAGAAACTAAAAGAAGGCATGTCAGTCGCTGATACCCTTAATTGGGATTGGGGCTGATCCAAGCACTCCTCATGGATTGGTACGGGCAAAATAAAAGCAGATCCATTTTGGATCCTCTCTTTGTTTGCTGTAGGTGGTCCAGCTCTCCAAATCTCCTGGTAAAGCAGAGTTACAGCACTTCCCTGTCTCTTAATGCACAGCAGCCTTTGTTAGGAGCAGCACTCTTCTGAAATGCTGTTGTTGATAAAACTGTATTTTCACTTCAGTATTTAGTCCGTCCACAATCTCTCCAACCTTTCTTTCCAAAATAGCTTTGAGACCATCACAGTAAAGATGAAGTACAGGAAAGTAGCAGGAAATGAAGTACAGTAGGTGATGAGCAGGAAAGGTCGGAATATATTATTATATATATTTGTGGGCACCCTGGTGCTGTTACTCTGCCAGTGATGCTGTGCTCTGCAGATTTGGTTGTATGTCCACAACGTCTGATTCAGGACATTCATTTATTTAAGCAGAGATGGTTTTGAAGGCACTGGAGAAATCAAAGAATATGATTCATACCACATTTTCATGCAATGTTATTAAGAGTTATTATATGAAGAGTTTCTATTGAGCCCATTTGACCTTGATGTCATTGATGGGCACAACACAACAGCAACAATAACTGTATAAATGACTAATCATAATAATTTTAATATTGGATGAGTTGGATTTTAAATAAGGTTAGAAAGACGTATAGTGACTCCTGCAGCAATTTAATTTTGTATGGTCCTTTACCGAAATTCAACAACTTTCATAGAATATTCCACTTTAAGTCGATGAAGTTAACCTCTAGAGTGGAGCAGTGGAGTTTAGAGCCAAACACTGAGTGAAGAGAGCATCGGGGGTGAAAGGAAAGAAAGCAGAGGAAATGTGTCTTGTATTATTTGGGTTTGGGAAAAGTTAATAAAGAAAAGTGCATGAACATATTGACAACTAAATAAAATAAGTAAATCAATTATACCCAAGAATGTAATTGAGTGGAATTAAAGTAATAAAATGTGTATATTTACAAGACTTGGCATTTGCTTCTACCAAGCACTGAATAAGAAATGGTGTGTATATGCATATCTGTCTATAGAAGAAATAGTACACGCGTTAAAAAATTGATTGAAATTCATTGGCAAATAAACAGAGGTGAAAATGCCAATCACATTTCCACCACGAATAACAAACATCGATGGCACAGCTATTTCCTCACATAACAGGCTGCAAACAGAAGCTGCAACCGACACAAAAGTACCTTTGGTCGAATATTTGAATTACAAATTGATCTGAGAATAGTTCAAAGTGAGATTTAAAACTGTAATATTTATCAGAGATCGTGAAGTTATGTAAATGTCGGTCATTTTTTTGCAGGCTGTTTGCCTTTGTTTTTCTCCTACTCTTCCTCACATTGACTTTACTTTTTCGACTCTTCAATCTTGCTTGCTGCCTTTTTTTCCATCCCTCCGACCACCCTTCACTTCCATTCTGGAGCTTTGTCTTCCTTTTCTATTTCGTCTCCCTCCTGCCCTTCATCTCCCCCATCACCCTCTCACGAGAAGCTGCTGCCTGGCCTCAAAGGGAGCACTAGAAAGGATCCATCAGCCAGACTAGTATTCTCTCGAGGATGCATCCAGCGTGTTGCTCTGTTCTGCTCCTCTCACTATCATATCTCTCCAACCCCAGATAGCCTTTAGTGTAGATCACAGGAACTGTTTTCAAATTTGCTGCAAAGCTGCATGGAGCTGTAATTCTGTGCCTTGTTGGACACCAACCACCATACGACTTCCGCACATTTCCCAGAGCTGTGTACACTGCATTCCTTACGAACACAGGCTGTTTACAATACTGAATATCATTGCATTAGTGGTGATGGATTGGTCATGTGCGAGTTTTGTAGTGGAGGATGAAAGGGTCACAAAGAAAACCTACAGCACAGAGGATTAATCTGCCAGATGTATCTTGTGGGTTTTTGTGCAGCAGCTGGAGACAGCGGCACAGTACTTTGAGCCTCCATGTCGGACCAAAACAAAGCCTAATTCATCCCCAAATAACATCTGGGCATACTTAACAGCATGGATAAATAAACAAGCCCCATGGACACTAAATCCCCCGCACTCAATCACTCTCACTCCCTCTCTAGCCGCTCCCCCTTGCCATTCTGAGGGCTGTAGGTTGTTGGCGAGGGGCTGGCACGTCAGCACTGATAGTGTGCATCCAATTAATTAGCCAATCGTTATCTAATTTGTAATAGCCCGACGACTAGAACAAGAATACTCCCTCATAGTTGCAAACAACCTCTGGCCCCCCAAAAAAAGGAGGATGATTCTCTCCACCTCTGTGACCTCTGCGATCTGTTCACGCTGAGTAGGACGGTTTAAAGAGAGGAATGTGAACGGAGTTCGGCCAAAGTGTCCGTCGATAAACAACAATTGTTGCTCATGGCTTATATTTACTCATCAGATTCTGCAGAATTAAACAGATTGGCTCCTGGCTCATCCTAATGACTTCGTATCAGGAGGCAATCTAATGGTGTCTTTGTCTTTAAGTTATCCGTCTTTGTGGACATCTGCAACATTTGCACAGTGCTGTAAGCAAAAGTCAGCACCATCTGACACAGTTCTGAATCCCTTGCATTCCTCAACACCTGTGCCTCAATGTTATTTAAAGCACTCACGGGTGCTGCACCAAACATCAGCCACCGGCTATTTGCTTGTGTGTGTGTGTGTGTGTTTGTGTGTGTGTGTGCATGCATGTGCAGGAAGAAACTTGTCTTCTTGACCATAGTAACCATGGGCAACGGGCTATGCTCAGACAAAGCACCACTTAACGATGAGGAAGCCATTTTGTGTGAAGAAAGGGAACATGGTGTGTGTTACATGTTACATGTCTTGCATGCAGGTTCTGACAAATACAGTTTTTGATGGTGGACATTAATACAAAGATTCAGAGCCTCAACTAAGCTTCAACAGAATTTTAACTGAACTGGAATAATGTTATTTTTTGTCACTACTGAATTTATCCATCTATCTATCTATCTATCTATCTATCTATCTAACGTCCACAAGATTTCAATCAAAGTATAAACCTATGTTCTCATCACACGTTGTGATACTTTAAATCCATATACGATATATAGAGCTACTTACTAGGCTCATATTCAGAAAGCCTATATTTGTCTAGTTAGAAAAATTACATTGAATTACTTTATATGCATAATCAAAATTAGAGATGTCATATAAGAGTTAGATCTCTATATTTCCCTGGGCCAAACAGGATCTATTTCAGATTGCTAACTTTGTTTTTCGAGCACAACGCAGCACAATGGAGCACATGCCCAGTGGCCTCTTATCAACACGTGTAGTATCATGGTGTGCTGGTGCTTATCATCTGTCCACGGCTCTTCAAGGTGTCAGCGGGAGTAGCAGTATGTTAGCTGACAGCTCCTGGGCTTTTCAAAGTCACATGGATTTCGGCGATAACGGATCCATGATTGCGCTATTTGCATAAGCCAAAATAGAAATACGAATGTTTGAAGTAAAACCTAATTTAAATATATATTTATGATATCTTTCTTCGTATAATTTATTCTGTCTTGTTGTATTAACAACAACTACAGTTATTAATTGTAATCTTTTACAATGTATAAGTGGTTTCTGAACTTATTAATCATTTTTTAACATTTTGTCAATCGCTTGTAAAGCACTTTGAACTGCAATTGATTTTTTTTCAAAGGTGCTATATAAATAAAGTCCAATCAATAAAGTGATTGATTGATTGATTGTATTGCAAGCAGGGGGAACAGACCAGGAAGGAAGTCGATCTCCATGGGAAGTATTCTATGAATTAGGTTCTTTCAACTGTGGCCCAGACCCTGGTGGAGATGAGGTAGACGAGGGAGGAAGCTTCAGATGAGAGGGTTTGATTGGACGGCCGGGCACAGCTGAGGAGGTTGAGGAGTTGGAGGCGGATCAGTAAACACCACGGTGCTGAAATGACAGCTGAATGCAAGTCATTGGCTAAAGGTGAGCGTGTCAGGTTGTGATTGGACGAGACGTGAAGGAGCAGGTGGAGCTTAGAGATAACAGGAAAACTGTGAGAAGGAAAAAACACAAGGAGATAATGTCCTGACTGGAGCTTTGCTAAGCTTCATGGAGGTTGGAGTTTAGGTTGGTTACCAACTGTGCTTCATGAGCAGGTCCTGACTCTGGACTCTTTCTTCTTCAATGTCAGAGAGGGGGGCTGATGGAAGAAGGTTCTACCTCTTACACTCTCCTTCCACTTAAACAGACCATATAGATGGTTGGACTTCATCTATATGCAACAGGGCGCCAGTAAAGACACACACAGAGACAGCACCATTATTGTGTTGTGTTTTGGTTTACTTTGAAATACGCTTGGTCTGCTGAGCTTTACTTTCAATGTGTGAAGTTGGACTCCTGGAGTGGGAGAAACATTATTATAAAAGGCAACAACAGAACTGTGCTTTTTTTTTTTATTCTCAGTTGGCAAAAGAGAGGAGATATGCAAGTGATTTGGTCAAGTTTGTATTTGTACTGCTCTCAATTGAGGTGGCAGAAAGTGGAACCTTCCAACTGTTTTTTTTTTTATCTATTTTCACCACTCAACTACATTCCCGCATTTGCATTGTGTTGTCAGCTTGAGGCAACCGATGTGCACAGCTGTCACTCCAGAGAGCAGCCTTCACATCCTCTGTTCTGACCCTGGTTGGGTCTAGGTAACAAAGGGCTCCGGGTCAAGGTCAGGGATAGATTTTTTTAAACAAACTTCTGGCTGTATTGAACCACTTCACAATCTTTTCCCTATCCTTCATCAAGTGTCTAAACAAAACCATAACAAGTGAAGTAATGCAGTAGTTACAAGTCGGTGTACTGCAAACACAGATATCTGACATATATAAAATATTCATAACATATAAGATCATAAGAACCAGTATATATATATATATATATATACACACTGGCCATTTTACTGATGCGCTGTGCACCAACACATTTGCAATTTGTGAAATATGTAAACTAACAACACTTCCTCATATCAAGAGAAAAGAAAATTCAGTATTTCAATGTATTTCTAGAAGATAGACTTGAATCAGTCTTCTGTTGCTGATGGTTAATTGGTGATTGTGACAGTTAAACCAAATATCAACCTCACACATTGTTTAATACTATGCGGCTGTTTATGTTCCTATTGAACACATATATGTGGACTTATTCTATATCTAATATAAGAGTCACTGGCCAGTATTTTATACATACTGCTGTAAAGGTATGGGTTCTTTACAGTCTTTGAATCAGTCTTTGTCTCTTCATTGCTTCAAACAGCAGGATATGCAGAGATTAACAGGGAAAATGGCTGATTCAAATGATCCACTGCCGCCCACTGGGGCCACTGATTGGACCAATCTCCATGCAAATGGTCATATTTATTTCACCAGGGGAATAGCAAAGTACAAAGTGTCCTTGATTAATGACTGGCTCTGCTTTTGTTAAAAAAATAAATACAGACATCACAGTCTTATAATTATGGTATAATCAATTCACAAACTGCTAATATCCATACAGATACACCAGTGGTGTGGTGACAGGACGAATGAGGCGAGCAGTCCTTAACCATTAAAAGCTAAAAATAGAGATCAGTTAGAATGATACTGAAGTGGGAGCGATATCTCTCCTTACATCTCACAACAGTCCGATTTCTGTCGCATAAAGGATCTGATATTGTCCGTTTCCATTCATTACCCTGCCAAAGAGGATATGTTTCTACCTTTGACTGCTTGTTGGTTTATTCGTTAAGGGGATTACACAGAAACTACACAATGAATATGGTGGAAGGATGGAGCCTGGGTTTGGGAAGGCCCCCCAAAAAATGTAGATGTGCTTGAAGGGGCAGATCCAGACACCTTAACATAGCATCATACGGCATTTTTAACATGATCATTGCTTTTTCAGGGAATAATCCACATACCTCGTTTTTGAAAAAGCAATATTGTCTGTGCAAGATCTGCAGCAAGTTTGAAAGTTTGAGACAGCAAACAGGGAAATATCGGATTCTGCATCGTCCCTGGAGTGTGTCATTGAAAGTTGATGGTAAAACATTATGAAGAATAGAGAAGAAGAGAAACATATTTATCCTCTTTACTGCACAATTGGCAGGTTTGATGTCACTTCAAAGGAATATAGCTAATACTTCTATAGCCATGGGGAAGTGCAGAAAGGTGAACATTATGAGACAGGATAGGCCGGGAATTTAAGAGATTTAATTTGCTCCTACTACTGTTATGAAATTGTATGTTATGTTATACTTTTGTCTCTGTCTCTGTAAAATTCAGCCTTTGTTTATGTTATTTTTCAACCTCTGCAAAATGAATTACCAATAGTAACATCACCATTATCTCGCCTTTCCAATCATCATTTACCGAACACAAGAGTAAGTCACATGCACATTGCAGATGTGTTAATAGTTCTGCTCTGCTCTGCACACCATGCACATGTATGCAGTCATTTCCTTTTTCTTCCATCTCGCTCCCCTAACAGCTCCCCAGATGTCTCCTCACTCGTCTACAATCTCATTTAAGGAATTCATCTCGCCTGTCTCCGGGGTACCATCTCTGTTGTTCTTCATGCAACTATGATAATGTGTGTCTTGGTTAGACTCCTCATATGCCAATTATGGATGCCTGTTATTGTGATGGACTCCATATTCACGCAGCAGAGTGACTGACTCTCACTTCAGGCCCTGGTTTTCTCGGCGTCTTACATCAGAATGTGTTTTCAAAGCCAGGAACAAAGGCGCGGGCAGCAGGGCTTAGAAGAACACGAGGCACGGTCTTATTAAACCAGAATTTAATCAGTTCATATTCTCTTACATATCAAGGACTGAATCCGGGTCATTAAAAAAAAAAAAAAAAAAACACAGAAAACGAGCTAACACAATATTCTTGTCATCTTTATTTTCTCCAATACTCTCCATGTGAAAACACTTTTATTTGTGTTAATGCTTTTATTTGTGTTAATGCTTTTATTTGTGTTAATGCTTTGCAAGCCAAAACAAAATGTATATATTTGGTTTCTAAATTGTGTTCAATTCAATTTTATTTGTACAGCGTCAAATCATAATATAGATTGTTGGATAATCCATTAATATTGGAGAAGACTGAAATTACCTGAGGATAGCTATGTCATACATGTTGAGTTGTATGAACATTGTGCCCTAAAGATTTATATGGATATAAAATGAAGAACATTTCAATCCAATACAGATGCCCTGCAGTTTATTCAATAGTTGGATTATTATATAGGTTTTAATTTGTTGAAACTGCATTTGAGGAGACTGATGTTTAATAATTAAGAGAAAAGGTGTTAACGATTGACACATTTATAATGTTGCAATTGTGCCACTGCATATAGATGAGTTGTGGATTTGTATTCACACAAATCCCAACAAAGAAATAACATCAACATTTTTCAATTGAGCTTCAAATCTTCATTATTCATACTTTGACATGAGGGAGCAGGTTGAACCTTTGGGAGTCAACCATAACTCCTGGCAAACCAAAAGGATTTATTGTTTTCAACGTTGGCACTGATCAGCCTTCACATTGCACTAAGTATTTATACAGTGTCAGAAATGATTTAAGTGGAGGTTAAGTAGCCATTTAAAACATTGTCAAAATAACACCATGATAAAATAAATAAATATACTCATGATTTAACCTGTAACCACTCAATTGTACTACGTTTAACAAAATGACTCAATATAAGCATGTTTTCTCCCATCTGTTCTTCTCCAGCTAAGTCTGTTAAAAAAGACTTAGGAGAATAAAGTTAATTCTGTGAAATATTGTACAACCTACCTACAAGCCAATTAGCTGCTTGTAAAGCAAAAAGGGACAAATTAAGATTAATTACAATTAATAGTTAACATTTTCTCTCTTAGGACAAAAACAGATGAATCCATTACCTTTTGAGGTTTGAAATACAAACAGACAGAAGTGCTTGCTCCTTTGAAAAGGGAAAGTGAAACTCACTCAAAGGACTAGATATCTTCAAATGGCAGAACAGCGTTACATTTCATGCATTATTCAGGTTTCTCTATCAAATGAGATTTAAACAAATGCTGCCTGCAACACTGAGGAGTGTGGTTTTTGGGGGGGTGAATAGTGATGCACAGTCATCATAGCATGAGCTAGAGAAGAAAGTCCTGCAGATCATTTGTTGTTGCACATTGACCCTTAACATGTTGGAAAGGGGGTTAGAATCATTTGTTTTGTGAAATCAAGAGTATGACACCAATCCAGGGATCTTGTGTTGTTGGTACCAAGACTCTATAAAGTCTTTGTATTGACATTAGGCATGTTTGAGAAATATTGTATATAATAATATAATATATAACAATAAAGTAATATATATAACCTAATTATCTAGGTAAATACTATCAAGTGTCAATGTTTATATTGTCTTGTAGAGAACCTGAGAATGTGCAGTGTCGTCTTAAGTTTTTTTTCAAATGAGCAGTTCTTCAGAAAGCTTCAACCTACGCTTTTCTACATGCTAGTTGTTATTTAGACGGCACAAAATTGTAAGACTGTAGAGAAACTAGATTATAGGGAGGAATCACCAGAATCACTTCATGTTGAGTTTTAGTCTAAATGAAGGATTGAGGGATGGGATGGGAGGGGAAGGGGGAGTGGAGAGTGAGGTGAGGAGATTGCGGGTTGGGATGAAGGTAAGGAGAGAGAAAAAAAAGAGATGGAGGAAAGAGAACCCAGGGTTTAGTGGGGTTAGGGTTGAGTCGCGCTGGTTCTTGGAGCTGAGGGATTGTCTCCATTTAGATTCTGTCTTTGTTTTTCTCTCTGAACCTCTGGAGTCGTTAGTCTCACGTAGTTTCCTACATTTGGCTCTCTCCTCTTCCTCGTCATCCTGAGTCTGCTTGGCAATCCCGAGGGACTCGGAGTCAGGACTTCTCCTTATTCCACTGGAGCCTTTCCTTGTCCAGGTCTCACTGCACCTGGATCAGAGCTGGAGGTTGACTGAATTTATTCAGCCAGGAGACGGGACCTGTCCCCCCCACCTCACAGACACATTGCGACTGTGGCGGTGAAGGGGCTGGGAGAGCACCCTCACCTGCACCACAGAGGATCAATCAGCACAGGTGAGCGCTGTTAGCTCTGAGTCCTCTGGTTCAGGCAGTGTCGGAGTTCCAGAGTGATCTCTCAAGGCAGCTCAGACGCTGCCTTTTAAGCGTGAGGACCAATCAGCTAACAGCTCTCACCTGTGCGGATTGATCCTCCATGGTGCAGGGGGAGGTTGCTTCATCCTCTCTGCCCAGACACGGCTCTGCCTCCTTAATCCTTCCTCTCTTTTCTTTGGCATTGGGCACCAGCCTTTTTCATTCATGTCAATTTGGAAAGTAGATCAACATGTATGAATGTAAATGCATTTCAATATTCAAAAATAATATAGCAAATCATTTTATTACATATAATAGCGATTGTGAAGCATGGGTTAGTAAGGCCACAGAATCTATATTGTACTACACTGTAAAACAAAACTAGCTAAAGCCTATTCCTGTTTAATTTCTGGGCTTTACCTGGAATCATCGAATGAAGCTTCAACATCACGTCCATGAAAATTCAGCTGGCTACACTAAAATGTCTGACGGCACATTCTGCAGTGAGAGATGAAGGTTGACGACTCAGTCGGATGTTCAGAATTGAAATGATCAGAGTTGTTGAACCAGCTAAGTATGTATAAGGTACTTGCAAATTGAAATAGCGGTTCCGACCGTGCCCAAGCAATTTAAAATAGAAAACGCTGTGGACAATGGTATTCAATATAAGATGAGGTGCAAACTCAAGGCTCCGGACCAGAGAGTGAGGGAGAACATGCTGAGCAGGACGACAGGCACACATGAGCGTGGTGATGGTTGAATGTGAGAGAGTTACAATATAAGGGCCATGCCATAACGGGTTGTTAAAGGTACACTATGAAATAATTGTACAAAAAAGTTGAAAGGAAGCAGTATTTACTGTATAAAACAATGTGGTATTCACAATAATATATATTAAAGACTAGAAAAGTACTCGGTAGTGTACCTCCACCGAGGCCCAACAGGCCCTGAAGAAACCACGTTTAAACCCATTAGATCCAGGTTTTTACTTGAACCCACACCCCTCCGAATCTCTGTGCATCTTTCTGGTTCAGATGGACAACTCTGTCCACCTTCTCAAGATCGACGACTAACATTGCCCTGTTTTTCTTTTTCTTTCTCTCTCTTCTTTTTTAGATGGCCCCCTGGGACCTCGTGGCCTCGTGGAAGCTACAGAGATGTGCACGCAGGAGTGCCTAGTCCTGGGACATTCAGACAACTGCTGGATGCCCCCGACGTTGGGAACGTACCAGCAGCCCAAATCGCCCGTGTCCAGCTTTGGCTCTCAGAGGGAGTGGGGTCCCAAGGACAAACTTCTCAATGGACATACTCTGACCAGAGCCTGGAAGAATGAGAGCGGGCGGTCAGAGCATTTTGCTGACAGGAAGCAGTTTGGGAGCGGAGAGGGACACTTCAACAGCAGTGGTATGGCTGATATTCCACTGGTGAGTCTGAAGTCCTGCCAGCCAGCCTCCTGCCCGGACAGCCCCAAGGACCAGCAGCTATAAGACGGACTTTGCTTCTTTGCTGTGAGACGCCTCACCATCTGGACACAGAGATGAAGCGACTCACCTGAGCACCTTTCCTTTCTTTGCTTCATCTCTTCCCACTTAAGTTGATGCTTCTGCAGTGTGATAGCCACATGTACTATGTAGGCCACAGAACTATAGCGCTTATGCTGTGTACTCTACAATTCAACTTTACCATGGCTCTCGAAGAAACCCCTTTTGTTTTTTTTAATGAACTTCCATGGATTATCTTCAACGACGTGCAGTAACATTTTCCGTCCACTTCACGTGGGATGTGGACAAAGTGGAGGGGAGGACACGTGACAAATGGAGAACAAGAAAACAAATCACAAGAAAAAAAAACCTACCATGGCTGACCAATATATACAAATATTTGTGGTGTGGTTGTTATTGAGTTGTTCAGGACTATATTAATCGACACAATCAAAGAAAATGGAATTACATTTCAGAAAGTATCGTTCCAATGACACTGTTAGTGGACACTTGTTTATTCTGTCATTGTCTGTGTGTTTGTAAATAGGACTTATTAACCACTATCATGTATCTGTAATAACCACAGTGAATAGGACAGTACTTGGCTGTTGTCGCCGTAATGGCTTGTCATCAGGATTTGAGACTTCAACCGGACAAAGATTTACAATGTGGCATTATGTACAACGAGAAAACATTTACATAATTTTTTAAAAACCTTACGGTTGATTTTGAAAACAAATTTCCATCCCGTATTATACTGAGTGTTGCCCATATTTCATAACTCTTTTCTTTAAGCACTGCAAAAACCACAGGCAGACCTTTTTTTAAAAATACGATTTTGTAAGAAGGATGTCAGTGCTCAATATGTGCATTATAAAAATGAAAAACTCTGAAAGCTCTCCTCTATAAACTGATTTTGAAAGTGTTCAGTACAATTAAATAGCAATATATTTGTAAATGGCTAAATGTTTTATCTAATGTTGATCTTATTAATGTATAGATTTTATTCAAATTGTGATTTAACTGAGTGCAATCCCTGAATTTATGGACATATGTATATATTATTTCCACACAGACTCTTATTTTCCATATACGTAAGAAAACACTGGATAAGATAACACTTTAATCAACGTGCCTTCATGAGGTTCCTTCAAACAATGAATTGCTCATATTTAAATGACGAGGACATGTCGGCTTCAGAGAATTTCCAGTCGGATAATGAAATGCCTTATGCATAGAATGTTTGCCAAATTAAAAAAAAACGTAATCACACAGATATTAAAAAGTACAAAAACCAAGTTGGTGGCACTGAGGCAAAGCAGAGAGGCATGTGCAGAAAATTGATCAACCGTGAAAAATCATCAGCCATTCCACTGTCTGAAAAGGTTTGTTTTTATTCCACAGCATGGAAGGCAAATTACACAATGGAAAAAGCATGCTAAAAGATATAGCTTATAAAACTAACTTGATCATTTTTTTGTGTCATTTGATTTTTTTGGTTGGAATAGAGTTGATTTGTGCATTAAGGAGTCATTCAGTTCGTGGAGCACTTTTCATATTTATGTCACAATATAAAGAAGTTAAGTGGGATGGAGTGATTTGCTTATCGCAGTATGTTTGTCAGTTGTGAGGGTGTTTGACATCACAAATACTGAAACAGTTAATCCTTGTTACTCTACAGGTATACAGCTACTGCAATAAATGTTTTAATTATGTGTATGCTTAATTTGTGTACAAGATGGTCGCCTCTGAAGTTTTTGTCTGTGTTTGTCCGCATTAAATAATCTTCCTAAAATGCCATTTAAAACGGCATTGATATACTTTTAGCGCAAGGTACCATTTAAAACAATACTACCATACTACAGTTGCCTTGAAAATTAGGACTTACCGGGTATTATATGTACACCAAGAATTGCACAAACACCCATGACCGTATTTTATTCTGGCCGTTACTTCTAAAAGCTACAAAGAAAGATATATGAAAAATAAAATATATAAGAGAAATATTTGGAGTGTCAAAAACAGGGCAGTACAAGTACAAATATAATGGATGCAGTTGTGATGGTTAAATGTCTGGAAGGGGTTTTCTTTGGAAAAGCAGAGAGTAGAGCCATTGAAAATAAATCTCTCAATTTACTCTTTCAGAATGCATTTTATGGTCTTGATCTTTGGTTAAATGCTGAAATAAGATTTCAAATGGAAGGTGGAGAGCTCAGAGATCAGCTCGAAGGTGAACTGCTGCTGCTGCTGCTGCTGCCGCTGCTGCTGCTGCGCCTCTGAACTAGTCTAGAAGACAGCTGAGGTAAAGATATCTGGTGGAGCCACAGCAGGCGAGCTGACTGAGGGGAGGCTCTGAGACTCAAGTTATCCCAGAGGGACATTTCGATATAACTCTTAAATTGTAGCTAACAGTAGAAAGTAACTTACTTGAAAAGGCAGTTTGACCAACACCCTCCACATTGAGGCCCTAGTGTCTAAAATTACTCACTCATCCACTCCTCCCAACATAATATACACACAAGTGTACATCGAGCTCTAAACTGAGATTTCAGACGCAGTATAAGTCATCACGCTTTTGTGTCAGACAGAGGTGGAGAGTTGCATGACCTAATCATAAATATGTGTTTCCTTGCCTTGTGAGATTGTTAGCAGAAAGCAGTGTGTGTCCGAACAACTTAATCACAATGGTAGACCATAAATAAACTGTGCCACATAGTAAATAGAGCCTGATTTCAGACACATGGCCTGAATCTCTGGCTTCACCTAAGAAATATCTTTCTTGTATTATCTAGAAAGAGTTTAACACTTCTAAACATATTATTCTTCTTTATGAGGACTGTCGTTGTGGTGCGGCGAGATCTGATTGGCATGTGCCCCACAGTCAAATCATGATTGATGTGTTAATGTGAGATCCCATCGCTCATAATAATACGCTAATTGACCAATAGTGTTTGGATGGCCTTTAATTTATGCACTTTATTATTTATTCTGGTAAACAAATAACTGCTAAGGTCATTCCCATATGCAGCGAAATGTCAATCATAACACGGTTTTATCTGCGAAGAACTTCTCTGTGTCGTTCTCCACAGATGTTTGGATATCATTGCAGCGTTGTGCTCGTCAACTCGCAGGCAATCAGAAATACATTTGCATGCTGCCACTGGCCACTAATGAAGGGCCAGGCACCCGGCATAACTGGTGTAGTAATTAATTATTTTCTTTATTCTTTTAGGTTTCTCTTTCTCACTATAACCTCATTTGATATATTTATCAGCCGTCGCCCAGTAGACCTGCTTAACTTTTTTTATTTGCTATCGACTTTGGGCTAAAATAGTTCTAAGAAGCTTCAAAGCTAATTGCCTTGGAAGTGTTAGGGGGGAAGTAAATTAGTGTCACGCCACAACCAAGAAAAAAGGTTCTCAATCACATTTCCTTTTTCTACAGCTTTGAGAATATTTCTCAGACAGGGAAGCGGCCGTGCACAAAGTGGGACAGAGCGAATGTTCAGCGGGGAATCAGTCAGCGAAGGCAAGCGCTTGACAGGAAGAGACGAGACTCCACAAAGATACAGTCGGCAGAAACAGCATCATCTGCATATTCCGACGGCAACATTTGAAGATAATAAGAGCACAAATTAACGTTAGTCTGCTCCACCAGTTCGCTTAGTTTCATTTAATCTAATGAAAGTATGAGAATTCAGTCTGGATCCCGACCAGCCGAGCGGACCCTGTGGCCTTGTGAGCGCTAAATATCTTCAGACAGGAGGGATTCCAGTTTGGCTCCCTGGAAGAGGAGCTCTGTGGGAAGCCAAGATCTAACGCTGGTTATACTGGAGCCTTAAAAGGACGGAGCTTCTCTGTAGATCGCAGTCAAAAGAAGGTAAGACCGTTTCAGCCTGAAACTATGCAACCTGAGCAGTCTTCCTTGACCAGATAGTTCTAGCTTTCAGTCATACAGTAGGTTTTCTGTAAAGGACTGTTCCAAAGAGATTTGAAGGGGAGTGCAATGATGCAAGACAGCTTAAAAATATTTTTAAAATATTTTAGAGCAAACTATAAGAATTGAACTAGCTAGATTATTTACCTGAGTTAGGTTTCTAGCCAAAGCTGAGGATTTATCTTGCTTTCTTTTGCTATGATTTGAAATGCATTACTTTGGACAGCAATGTATAGAACATCATGCTGTCTCAGTATAAATCTTACCTTAATTCCACATCTAAAGTAGGATTGGATGATATGGTAAAAAAAAATATATCAAGATAAAAAATAGTAGACATTGATAATCATGTGAAAGTCACGTTATTTATTTTATGCAACTTGACAAACACCGAAAACATTTTACAAATCTGATTTAGATTAGTCATGGTTTAAAACGTGTACAGGTATGATAGATCCTCCAATTCTGTATATTCAAAAGTCTCATAAAGTCGTGAAAAACTGGAATGGGTCGTTCCGGCCTTTAAAACCAGATGAATGTGCAGTAACATGGAAATCACTTTCAAATGGAAAATGAGAGTTGCAATAACGTTCTTGAGAAACAGGAACATTTTCTTCTCCTCTACAGAGCTGCGAGCGAAAACCTCAGAAGTCTGAGTCCACACAAAGAAAGCCTCCAAGTCGCAGTCAGAGATAAAGCTGAGGCCTAGGCAATACATCTTGTCCTAAACTCTCAACCTAATGGTCTTCATTTAAATAAACAGCAGAACAATATATTATTATACACCCCGAGCAACAGCTTGCTGACCGAATGAAACATTACGACCAGCGGAGGAGATGATGAGAAAATAAGAATAGTCATAATACCCACAGCAATAACTATGACAGATTCGTAAGTCTGTCAAGAGACATTGCACTTTTACCAGCTCACCTTACTATGTATTTAAACCACAAATCTGTATCATATGAGTTATTACATTCCCAGAGGTCACAGTGAAATACTGTAGGTTAGAAAAGCCGAGTGAATGCCGATGGCCTGCTCAGGAAAGCTTGAATCTGTCGGTAATCAGAAAATAACGTGAACAAGATTAAGCATCTAAAGCCAAGCCAGCAGCTCTGTGAGGCTGCACTGAGGCTGCTTTGAGCTGAACGTCATTATGTGAACATGTCATGCTCCCAATGACAAAGCTGACATACAGATTTGAAGCAGGTGTGGTGTTCACTCTTCTCACTATTTTATTTTAGCATGTTGAGTCTGTCGAAAAGGAACTGTTCTAAGTAACAAAGCTGTTTTTCGGTCAGCCACTGGTAGAGTTAACGTTGGGTTAGTTTTAAGCACATACATGAATTTGATAGCTTGAGGAAAAAAGGGTTTTAGGTTAAAATAACTAAAACCAACTAGAATAGCAATCAGTAGAGCTCATACCCCCCGCCCCCCCATCCCACAAGGCCCAATAATCTTGTTAAATTCAATCAAGCTTGTACCACAATCGCAAACATTCTTGCTTGGCAGCCCATGTCCAATCCTCACACGGAGTTTCATGGAAATTTGTTGTGTGGGCTAGTTTTTGTGGAATCCAAATGAACCAATCAACAGACAGGGGCAAAAACAAGAGGTTGGGAGGCGGAAAACCCAAGAATCCAGTGTGGATTGTAGGACAAAGCATGAATACACATGTACATCCCCCATCCAAAGGTTTGTAAGCCCACATCCTACATCTCTGGCCTTTGTCGTGGGCCTTTTTAACAGCTTCACACTCCTTTCTCCATTGCTCCTGATGTAAAACTGAAATAACTCCTCGGGCCTTTGCTGCCACATTTTGATAAATGTAAAGCTGGCAGTTAAAAAACGTTTTCATGACAAATACAAAAACAAAACAATTGATCGATCCGGGGGTTTTACTTTAATTATAGATGGTAAAACTTAGAGATGGATTTTTGTTTTCCAGTTAAAAATCCAATAAAGCTGTAGCCTACCTACTACAAGGACTCACTTTGAAAACAATCGGCTGAATGCTGGATCAGTCATGTTTTTTTTCAGTAGAAAAACATTGTCAGAATGAAGCCTGCCCTGTCATTTCAAGACCCAGAGAAAACTATTAGAGTGGTTGTATGGTCACGCCTGAACTACTGCAATGCTTTGTTTACTCCCCTCAGCCAAGGTTTTTATGGCCCATTGCCAGTTCATCTTTTAACACCAAGTACAGTATATGGATCCCACTCTGACACTGGCCTCTTTAAGCAGACGACCAGATGACTGAGAAGTCATCACTCAGTTCTTTATAATATTTATTAATTGCGCTGGTCACGATCCCAATTATACGGCATCCCTGAATGAGTGTGCTCATTAAACACTGTCAGGAACCTTGGGTCACAAACACCAAAAACCCGGGCCATTACACAGACCAGACCGAGGTTAAAGGGTAACTTTGCTTTAGGTTCATTATTACTGTCTGTGAATTTCAAAAAACTTACTTGATGTCATCTTAGCATAACATTAAAGCCTTTCATTGTGTCATATATTCAATTTTCTGATGACTTAATTGTTTTACTACTCTAATTGTTATGATAATGTTCTACTGGTGCCACAGTAAACTGGTACAGGGGAGATATTTTCTGCTGCTGCACACACAGCTCTGAAAAGCTAAAGGTTATTCACCAAATTGGGCATTTAAAGCATAAACACTTTTTGATAGAAACAGATATAACTCTGCATCCGTGTTCATTTTCGTATTCATTTTGACAGGCTCAGAATGCAGGATGTCATTTATTCCCTGTTCCTGCTCCATCTCGACAAAGTAAAATATTAAAACTGGAGAGTTCATGAAACTGTTGATAATAAACCTGACTGTTTCCATCAAGAGTCAATACCTCGGTGAGGATCAATGAACGCTCTACTACCAGGAAGCCATTGCCTGGACCCAAAGGCCATTAAAAGAGAGATCTGATGGCTTCAGACTTTTCTTGGCCCTTCCAGAAATCTGATCCACATGGGCACAACAGACACATCTGTATGGATCGCTCCCCCAAAGCCAATCAGGGAACAAACACTGCCAATATTCCCTGCAGATGAGGCCTGAGCTGTGAACGGAGGGCTGAGATGAAAGAGAGAGAGCAGAGAGGGATTGTTGATTAACCTCTGTACTCTGTAGTAAATCTGTACACAAGATAGGAGAAACCCAGGCACTGGCACTGGACTCATACCTGTCCACCAAGGCAATCTCAAAAGGATTCTTGTCAACACCAGCTGTCTTTAAACACAGTGTGTTGGAACAGGTTGTCGACCAGTTTGTTTCTCACCTGTTACTCCCTTCTCTGTGGTTCCTCGTATTGATCCAGACCCAATTGGTTCCAGACTAATGTGCTTCTGTTCTATCTCAGTTGATATCATGTTAAGACCCCCAAAAAACTATTAATCCATTATTTTGTTTCTAGCAATGATTAAAAACCTCAACCATATTCAATCAATCAATCAGACTTTATTTGTTCAGATTCTGTCATACAAACAAGATCATGAAAGCAAATAAAACAAAAACAAATAAACAATAATACTGGTATATAACTATAATGTAATTTAAATTATTAATTTTACTCAGATGGCCTCTAGGTACAAAGTCCGGTTAAGTGCTTGGTAATGCAGTTTTCTTTTGGACCGTCATCCCTTCTCTTTACACCGAAATCTACCACAAGGGGGAACAACCTCTTGATGAAACTGAACACACAACTTTCAAAACAAGTATTTTAGACCGTTGATTCAAATATTTTAGCTGTCGTTAAATTCTATCGGTCAACTGTATTTTCCCCTCCAATCTTAAACAAGCCACCTTTTAAACATCCCTTTGAAGAAACACCCTCCGGACGACTCTATCTTAAGTAATTTTAGATGCATTTCTGAGCTTGCCCACAAGTCAATCTCACTGCACAGCACGGAGACTGCACTGATGCAGGGATGCACTCCCTTTTAGTTCTCCTTGACCTCAGCTCAGCCTTTGACACAGAACACCACAGTGTCTAAATCAGCCATCTGAGAAACCGGGTTGGCTTCAGTGATGTGGCTCTGAATCGGTTCATTTCATATCCATCTGATAAGTCCCTCTCAGTTGTGCTTGAGTGGCCTCCCAGATTTTGTGGGGTCCCACAAGGGTCTATTTTAGGCCCACCTTTATTTACTATATACATGCTACCTCTGGAGCTAGTCAAGCATATTTACATTATTGATTTCCATTGCCATGCAGATGATATGCACTGTATGTTCCGATGAAGCCTGCACCTACTGATGTGCCATCTATTATGTCCTGAAATGAAATGAAGTAGCAGATGTCCAATCATTTTCTGCAGTTGAATGACTCCGAATCAGAAATAATTATAATTTCACCACCTGGCCTCGGCACTAGCAGCATTTACGATCGCTCACATAGTCTGGGTGTCTAATAATGTTTTTATTTTTTGACTGTGCGTTTTCCTTTTACTGTCAGGTAAATAAAGTTTTACAATCCTGCCTTGTAGAAAGCTAAATATTTTATATTTATGCATTTTATCTCCTCCAGACCGAACTACTGCTTGACAAGTAAACTACAAGTAAAGTACACGCTCTGAAAAACCTGTCTTGAAAAATCACTTTTATCTTATGCATGATATTATTATCTGATGATATTTGTTATAATTGTTCAATTGTCTTTTGTTTCCACTATAAAATACTTAGTGACTGTATTTTGAAAGGTGCTCCATAAAATTGTCATTTGAATTTATATACTTTACTATTGTTATTGTTAAGCTCAAACCAAATATATATTGAGCATTTGAGGGATTGTTTTTAGCATAATTGCTCACTTATTTCCACAAATTCTCTTAGTTTACAGATAATATATTATACCCATATGGATGCTTAGCATAATTGAGTCATAACAATTGACATTTTGATAAAGTAGTTAAAATAAAGTATTATCTTTCTAACACTGTCATCAGGCACTATGAATAATTGTCTATGTATAACTATTTCTCCATGGTTTTATCTTAATGAGGTATTGAAGTAAAAAGGGAATGGTGATTTTTTTGCATTGAATTTGGTGTAACAAGCACAAAGTGCATGATATTGAATTATAGTCTCACCGTCGAACCTTGGTTGCACTCACGGTTTCCTTTTTTATATTTATTGTAAATCTGTTTTATTTTCTGTATAGCAGCTCCAGCATAATATTCTCAAAGCATGAATTTTTGTATAATTTGGCCCAGGTTCATAAAAGGGAAATGTATCAAGATTACGTTAAAAGTGAATAGTGAGATAGATAATTCTCAATTAGTGATGAAGAGTAAAATGGTTTAATAATACATGAGCTAAAGTATGAATGTATGTAATGTTAGTGGTATGTAGAAAGTCTGGAAATAAAAATATTGTGTGTGTTTTAAATGGTAATGAAAAAGATTCCTTAATGTAACTACAAGTTATTTCTGAAAGAGCTAATTGAGATTTCCTTTCTCTACTCTGATTTTACACAGATAGCCTTTTATAAGCTATTGAGCTCAGGCTCACTCCTCATAATTGAAACAAAAATTTCATTTTTACCACCTCCCGACATTTGGAATGCTCCCTGTCACGTCACCTTTTGACGGAATTAAAATGGAATTAGCTGTAATTGTGCCGGCTTTCGGGATTATTTTACTTAACGCAAGGTCTTTTGAACACCTGAAAGACAGGACGGAGATAAGCCGTTCCCATTAAAATTCTAATGAAAAGACTGTGGTTGAGCATTACCAGAAATAAGAGCTTTTAGCCATTCACATGCTAATAATTGGACAAGGAATTTTCAGTGACTTCCTCGGTGACATTTGATTTGGAGAAGATTGATAAATTAAGATGCAACACATGTGGAAGCCTGATTACTGTAAAATGTTAATTTATTAACACGCTCAGTCTGTATGTGTAAGTGTCGTTGCACTGATGTGTGTACGGCGTAAGTGTGTCTGTTCGTTACAAATCTAATCTTGTATTTTGTGTGCTACTTACGGTTGAACTATAATGAAATATAACTGGAGAGAAAGGTGAAGAAAACATCCATTAATGTCTCAACAGGCTAAATGAATGAGAAGATGTGTCTCCCTTTTTTAGATGGCAGAAAGTGATGTGCTTTCTCTGACATATTGATTCACAGCTCATTAAAATTGCTTGTGAAACAGAACCACAGATAAGAGAGAGAAATTAACTGAATTCCTTCATTTGGCACAGTTTATCCCGGCTACTTGACTTCAGAGTTGTTTTCCTCGATAAGATATTTTCTTCCTTGCAGACATTTACCCGCAAAACGTTACACATCACACTGTGTTTATGTTTCTTTATGATGATTTTGAATGTATCTTACAACATTAAGTTTCTCTCAGATCAACTTTTGTTGAATACAGAGGCAGGAAAAGCTAGTTTGAATGTTAATCATGTTCGGAACATGCAATTACAACCTAAAAAGATAAGAAGAAGAATTTAAGTCTATAGGATTAATCAAATATTTGCCGTGATTCAATCAGGATGTGTTATTATAGCCCACATTTCCATCCATCACGCACCTTGTCACTCACACGTGCCCACAAACACCGACGTGTGTATGGATGTACGGATAGAAACCTGTGAGGGAAGATATTAATTACAAGTTTATGGTTAAATACATGAATTATAAGCAAACTGAATTAAAAACAGATAACAAGATCTCATTTCTTCTGTGCATCTCATTGACCCCTGTGCATCAACTTACTGATTTGTGTGAAGAATTACCTTGATAATGCTTTGCTCTCATGCTCCAAGGTTAAAACAATGATTGATTTAATTTTACCACCAATGCCTGTAGTATCCGTCCAAGGCTTCCCACACTTTTCTCCACATTTACACTTAAAAACTGTATTTGTGGTGCAGCCGGGACGCGTTACTACAGATGCTTTGGAAGTGCAAATGCATTTTAGAGAAGATTACTCGAGCTTGAGGTATTAAGAGGAATCTACTTCTAACAAACAACCTTCAAATTTAAGGGCCACAGGGGGGAATTGCAAGGAAGCTATTTTATTGACGGATGGTCTATAGGTGACAGTGTTTTTATTGGTGGCCGTTAAGTGACCCGTTCAAAGTCTCCCAAAACTCAAAGGTGGATGACAACCCACATTTCCAAGCAAGCGCTTTAGCCTGTAAATCTCCTGGTTTCACAAACACGCACGCACACACACACACACGCACACACACACACACACACACACACACAGCACAGCACAAGGTGGAACTTTCCAACACTTGATAAGGAACATGATCCCCCATGTGAGAATGTATATCTATATTTTTGGATTTTAACATTTTATGCAGGATTGAGATTTACAGGATTGCGAGAATCAGATTCAGATAAATCAAGGTGGCTCATCAGTCGCTGCCCAAACAACGTCCCTTCTTCTCACTGATGTTATTAAGGTATAACTCATTAGTGCGTACTCCTCTTCCTTTTATCTAATCATTATACTTAGTCTCAAAAAAACATAATCTCTGAGGAGAACCAATGAGCATGAGTCATTTTCTGTGCAGCATCAGCATCATCATCCTAATGGAATGCGGAGACCAGAAAGGGCTTTTCCTGACCTTGTGCTTCGTTTGTAATCTCCTTTGTGGAAATTACACTCTCACTTTATGAATATATTATAATTAGGCATATGTATTCTAACGGGCAGTAAGATATAGTTTCTGCCTAATCTCTCATTTATATGCAAAGAAGTACAAGTTAAAGAGCTTAGACTTCCTCCCGTCTTACTGATTCCTTTCCCCCCTAATCAAGTTACTTTTTTTATTTCTCTTTTCTCAGCTTGCTGTTTCATTTGCCTTTTTCTGGTCAAAGAACAGTGCTCCATTATCAATTCTTTTGAGGTTGTGTAAGAAGAGTGTCGACGGTCTAATGTCACAGAAGCAAGTCTGGAGGCATGGAAGTAATTATGGCCTAATAAAGTTTTTTCTTGATGTTTTAAAGAAACCTGAAAGTGCAATACTAAGCACTGAGGTAAATTAAATGAGGTGATACACCTCTAGTAATTTAAAATGTCTGTAATGTAAACATTCAAAGTGAGGTGAAATATCTTCATTTTAAATAATTGTCATCTCTTGCAAATGGATAAAATATTACATTAGGACAATTTAACATTTTGCTTGTTCAACATTTCTACAATGTGTCAAAAAAGATCATATCAAGTTTAAATTCATCACAACGGCTGAGTGCAACTAGTTTATACATATTCAGATTCATCAAAAGTCACATGCACAAATAAATACATATGCATATATGCAGGTGATGCTTGTATTTTAAAGGACATTTTTTTTAAGACATTTTCTGAAAAGTAAAATAAAAGGATTGAGCTGTTTAATATTTTAATACTGAAGTTTAAAATCAGAATTCACTGTGTGCCTCGAGGACGGCAGACCAGTGGACGTCTTGCTTTGATCACAAACCGTATCAAGGCTAAAACAAGCATTCACAAAAACCAGAGTTAGGGTGTTGAAGACTAAGACAATTCAAAGCAATTTCAAAATTGCTTGGAGAGAAATGTATATACTTTCATCCATGAATTATTTTAGAACCAGCCCGAAGCAGTTTGCTTGACTGACTGGTAACTTTAACAGCCCAGTGAGAAGGATTTCGGGGGGGGGGGGGCTATTGACACAAATTGAATATAATATCGATCATCATGGTTACTTCAAAATCACCTGAAACTAAAAAAAATACTACCTTAGAATGAGCAATTTATATCTACAGCTGAGGAGATCCTCCTCCGCAGAGTCCGCCATGCTGCACCACCATATTTCTATAGGAGCCAACGTAGATTTTGCTACAGATTTGCAAGAGAAAGGTGAAGAAATGGGGACTAGGTCGGTTGCAATCTCCAATTTCAACGCTAGATGGCCCCTAATGTAAACAGAAAGTAGCGGACACTTCGGATAGAGATAAACCAGTGAACCTCAGAATACTTTATATTCACAATCAAAGCGTTAAAGTAGCAACAAATTCAACAAACTCATTGTGTAGCGTAACAAAACTCATTGTGTAGCTGGAAAAATACTTTGATTGTGAGTTTTAATCGCACCAGAGAGGAGCAGATAATCTGGCCTGAAGAAAAGACAAACAGATTTGATTATTTGTTTAAAGATTCGGGAAGAAGCCGGGGAATTCATGCAATGACCAGCCATGAAATACATATCCTCACAGTGAGGAAAGAGGAGAGGCCCCACCTGTTTTCATAAATAACTTGGTCGAAAGCGTCAGCCCTTGGAAATTAAGCTCCAAACAAGTGCATTTACTCCCAGATGTGCTGAATTGATTTTCCCCTTTAAACTTCAAAGAGGAAGCAGTCAGCTTCTTCGGGGCGCGGCAGCAGAGGCAGCGGCCGCGGCTCACTGGTTATGCAGACCTGATCAAATTCCCACCTACTGGCCATAACAACTATCCGTCCAACCACAATTAGTATTCATGGAAATGCTATTGATTTATTATACTACCGTGTGGCTACTAGAGGCATTGAAAATGAAATAATTAAATTCAGCCTTTTATATCCTTCTACCACAAGTGCTAATGAAAAATGTGCAAAATGTCTAGCCTTAGGCGCTATTTACACTGGTAAAACATCAAGCAACGTATCAGCTCATTGCTGGATAGATCCCCGCAATTAGCATTTTAAAATCCCATTTAAGTTGCTGTTTACACTACTCCTCAGAATGTTAACAAGCTGTGGGTTCAGACACTTCTATTAGCCTCACTACCCGGGGGTAAACCCCTGTCAGAACACAGCATCTGCACGCGTTTCTTTGACAATGTTAATTTTACGATATATCAGTGATCGGCTGACTTACAATGTGTCGGCTCTGCATTAAACCCCTCGATGTCTATTGAGAAGTTTGTGATGTCGTAAAGGCAACTTTTGAATTATTCAAACGTGTGAAAAACAAAGATCCAAGCGCTCATGCATAGACTTCTGATTAAAACGCCTTGTGATTACTTGGATGGCTCGTTGGTGGCAGTTTAAGAAAAAAATAGCTGGTTTCAACCTTGGCAGGTTTTCGTCAGGGTTTCAAATGGTGGAAATAAAAACCCAGGCCGAACATTTTGGTACATTCATTCAACAGAGTCGCCTAAATGGGTAATTATGCCAAAAATAAAGAGGGAGATAATGTGTGTCACTGAGAGATTATATCCCCAAGACATCCAAAAGTCTGTGTACAGTCTCCACCCATACAGTAATAGATGGTTTGACCAATCCCACACCACCAGCTCTTAATAAACACTAATTGCTAGCTTGTGCCGTGTGAAAAGACTTTGCCATCAGTCTACATTTGTGTTCAGCAAACCGTGTAACATGTACAGGCTTCTTTTTTTTTTTTTCTTCTAAAACTCCTGGCACTTTCTGCTTGGTGGTGATTGGTGATCAGCAGTGTTCCTTAATGCGAGCTAAAGAAAATCATATTGTCCCTTTGAGTAAAAAAAATAAACAACAAGAAGCCACAAATAAATACAAGAACATAAATGAGGCTAAAAGAAAACTGAGATAGGAGGGAATGTGAGGGCACAAGAACGTTTTTCTATAAATCTTTTAACGATTGTGGACAAGATGCCATCAGACGTGAGGGACAGGACCCATTAGTAAGAGAGATGATCAAACCATATGAAAAAGCCTTGGTTCAGTGTGACAACACTGATGAAGGTACAACTAGAATGGCACTCAGCAGTGTTGCAGTGAAAACACTAGAAGCGCACTCTGTCTCGCCATGTTAGAGAAAGTGAGAAAAGTACGCTTTCATGGAAATCGGTCCTGCCGTTTTTTTCGTTATCCGGCCAACTTGCAAACAAACGCTTTAGTAATAAATAAAAGTGTTACTTCTATCAGGCAGTTGATCAGAGTAGAGTGAGTTGCAAAAAGCCGTCCAGCTGAATCAAGTGCAAAGCTTGGTAACATTAGAGGTGACATGACAGAGAAGCAGCTTCTGGTGTCGCAGCTACAGAGTTTTTTTTTATAATGACAGAATATTCTACAGCAGGAGTAGAAATGTGTCAAGCTTATCACTATTTGTGGATGTTTGCTTTTTTTTTGACCTTATAACAAATTTACGTCTAAATAAAACTATAAATGGTTTATGATGAATAATTAAATAAATGCTCCATGCGCTGACAGTTTAAAAGGATTTGAACATGCAGGCCAAAGCACCTTTTTCTGTGTAATGTGGGAGAAATGGACGTTTCTAGGACCAGCTACATGACAGATGATGACATTTCAGAGTAGCCTGGCTTGTCCTTACAAGATCAAAGACAGAAAACAAGAACAAACTTATATATAGAGGGTAAATGAAACTTGTAGAAACTCGTATGCACAACATTTGTAATTAAAAACATTTAACAAAGCAGAGCACTCATTATAGATTTAGATTTATAGCTCAAGGTGATAAAGACAGGCTTAAGCAAAACTAGATAATTAGGTAAAGAGGTTAGAAGTTTATATATATATTGATTTAAAGTTGTATTTCTGGGGAAGTTTTTAGTTCAAGGTCAGAACTGGAGCACAGTGGAGGTGAGATGCATGGGTGGTGAGAGATCCTCCAAATGATAAAACATGTCCTAATTATTGTAGTCTGTAATTTTCTCAAGGTTTTTTTTTTGCGTGCCCCACTCGTTTGACATAGATTCAGAAAATTAAGTACGAAGCCGGTTGTGGGTAAGGTGATGGAGCTCTGAACTGTGGGATTTTCATCCGACAGCAAAATGACACACGGGCGGCAGGGGAAGTATTTTTTTTTTTTTTAGTGATGTTTGTTTCTCCGTGTTATTTTCTTCGGCTGGGTCCAATGTGAAAGACAGAAAGCCAATTAAATACATGATATATTCAGAGATTTATTTTAATTGCGGTTGCAGTTGCTGTGAGGAATCCACGGTCTCTAACTAGCTTATACTTGTTTGCTCTATTTGAATTAAATACACTTTAAAACACTTAATATTTGGGGACGGCTCTCTAAATGAAACCTGCATTTTTCCTCACCTATAACTCGCTGCCGGCTCGTCTTCCTGTTTGGTAAACCATATGGGAGGCAGAACTGGATTTTCACCCCCATCAAGTGTTTTGAAAGGCCCCAGATATAATGAAATTAGTAAGTTGGTAATAATATGAATTATTCATACACTTAAGCTCTGGCTCTCCTGCCACTCTGGATTGAAGGAAAACAAACAAACAAATTGCTCCGGGAGAAGAGGACGGGGACGAGGGAGCATCGAGAGCCGGTCTCAGGAACATCCTCTTTGATCAGGAATAGTCGCTTCCCCTCCATTCAGCCACTTCAAACACCACCATGAAGGTTGTGGTCTAATAATTTGCTAGTGGGGAGAGCTTCCCATCCACTGTGGTCGTGACTGAAATCTCTGAAAGGCATTGAAAAAGCGGCTGTGTGGAATACGATGCAATTACCAGTGGCCCATTTCATGCAGGTCTTCTGTAGGTGTGAATATCTGAGGTGTTCCACATGGACTACTCAGTGAGCAACTGTCGGTTCTTTATCTGTGATCACTTTGTTCTGAATCTGCACTTCTTTGTGCTTTGTTTGTTTTTGCTTCAGCTTTAACGCTTGGATACTAGATACATTATGAAACTTTGATTTTTTTTTACCTGCTCATCAACATGACATTGAGCAAGAACACCATCAAACATATTTTAAAGCTGCTACATTAAAGGGATGGCTGTTATCCTCCTCTAGGAGCTGTATGGAGGCATTATGTTTGGTTTTTCTGTTGTTTTTTTATACGTTTCAAGAAGTGATCCCCATTTACTTCAGTTGTATTGGATTTGGCTTCAATGTTGTTAACCCCTGAAACTCCAAATGTGTTCCGTCAAACACTTTACTCAGTCCTCCATCAGCATAGTGGTTAGTGAATTTACATTTTTGGGTGAACTATCCCTTTAGGTTGCATAGTTTTTTCTTTATCATAGATTGTTGACAGTGTTTTCTCCTGTCCTTACGGATTTAAGTTTGTTGAGGCAACTTAAATTCATGTGTTGTGATTGTGCTTTAAAGAAAACACTCACCCTGGTGTAGAAGTCAAACACTTTTACGAACCTGGACTCCATCCATACACTTATTCTTTGCCCTGTAATAAAGTGAGACCATGTGGGGGGTGTGGTGGCATCCAGCTGCAGCCCAGAGGTGCGGAGGTGGCTCAGGAGACTGGTGCCTGCTGAGTTGATGGCACAGCTGTCACCGGTTAACTAATCACTCCCTCTCTCTTTACCGCGGTGGCGTGCCGGACCGGAGGGAGCGGCCGCCGACAGACGGACACGCCGCGCCGCCGTCCCCCGTGTTCTGTGCCGTTGAGAGTAACTGAACCTGTGTGCCAGGGAAGCCGAGCCGAGACAGCACTGGGACAAGTTGTTTCCTTTTCTTTCTGTGTTTAATAAAAGAGCATTACCGGTGAGCGGCTGTCTGCTGGTTTTTGGAGTAACCGACAGTGGCAGGAGAGCAGCTACACCAATATTCATGACACACCGTAGTGGCCAGACCCTAATACCGTCCTGGAGGAGTATATTTACATTCCCTGGCTGACATGACAGTTTGTAATAGGGTTCCTATAGCTTTTATGAATAATTAATAATGTGCGAAAGGTTAAAATGCACTCTTACAGCGACGGTAAATTCCCTCCAATGTGGACATGGTGGGTTTTAGCTTTAATTGCAACCACCATTAATTTTTTAACCTGCAATGTCACCTTGTTTTTATATCTATTTTTCATGCATGCACAAATATTCAGTGAGTTTTTCTCCAACTGAATTTAGATAAATGCTTATTATTCTTTCTGTTTATTCATTATAAGGAATAAGTAACACAACTCTGAAGTTCAACTGGAGGATAAACAATATTTGTGCACAAATGTAAAAAAAAAAAAATTCATCTGTGAGTGACTGGAGTGTCCTGAATTTTGATTAGTCGAACTGTGGTTTCATTTTACTTTGACCTTTAACAGACTCTCTCGGCTTGAGCACTCTTCCACTGAGCTGCAGCACAGAGTCTGCAGTCATGTGCACAGCCAATCAAATGATTGCCCGGATCAGTTTGTAGAAGTTAGAGGAGGAAAAAAGTTGAGGTCAGCAACTTACTTGACCACAAGTTACCGCAGCGCAGAGAGAAATCAAATTTTACCTTTTTAAATGTGGATGTAGGAGGAGGAGAAACCAACCCCATAGATTGTCTGTGCAACGGATTGTTATGACCCAGAGTTACAATTCACTGTCAGGAGACGTCTTGGGGCCGTAGTTATTCTCAGAGTCGCAAAGGACGAAGTTCGTGAGAAGTCAACATTAGGAAGAGGCTCATCAACGGTTCAACAATACATTGACTCACGCAGGAGATCGCTGATTGTTTCCTAACATAGTCTACGTTGTTTATTTAGTATTTGGCCTCAAACTTTACATCTAAACTACAATTGTTACCCAAATCTAACCAAGTAGAGTTTGTGCCTGAACATAACCAAACCGCGACCTTTCCAAATGCATTGCAACAATGGTTTGGTAAGAGAGTAGGAACAAACAACCTTTTACAGTCGTTTAGGCTTGAAGACTCTTTTGTGAGAAGTAGAAATACCAGGAAATACATTGTTGCAAAATCTTTGTGTGTATCAAAAATACTCTTGTTATGGAATTTGAGTTGTATTCAGTGAAAGCGAGCTCAATCACATACCACTCACTGGAATTTGCGTCTGCTAGAAGATCGACTTGAAGAGCAGCAATTCAGTGTTGATAAATGCCTGCAGGTCATTTCTTATATGTTCTTCTTATGTGATGCATTCCTACATGATACTCTTCATCTGCATCCCGGTGGCGGAGGTGGCTGCAGGGAAATGCTCTCTGCCAAACAGTCGATAGAGATGATTTGACCAGTTTTTTATTACATTTTTAATATCACACTATATTTAACTTTTTTTTTTTTTAAATGTCATTATTACATTCATCAAAAATAAAATGGCATTAGAAGGGCAATCTGTGTACATTCTCATCATGGCCAAACACTCCCCTCATTAAACCACATTTAAATTCTTAGGATCCAGATTTTTGTTTGGATCAGCACCAGATTGCACACAATCATAAATATCCGTCACCTTAATATGTCGGTTCCAACAGGATCCATAGATTATTCTCTGTGAAATCAATGAAAATGTTGTTAAACAACAACCAAAAGAATCCTGGTTTCTTCCCTGACCCATATACCACGTCCTTCCACTGAGTTCTGCGATAATCTGTAGAGCAATTCATGCGAAATCCTGCCAACTAATAGACAGACACAAAAACTAAAGTCTATTTGACACTTCAAGGTCACAGGTGAGCAACTTTCAGACATTTGAGGAGTTTTACGTTGTGGCAACAAGTAGATTTATGTTGCATTCACTGTTTAATCGCAGAGTTATTTTTTCATTTCAAAACCTAAATATACGACTGTCTCAAAGCTGATTTGATCGTCAACCTTGGAAGAAGTGAAACGAATGGAACGAGGAGGTGAAGTGCCTGTGCGGCTCCGACAGACAACGGCGTTTTACGAACTGTTCAGAGAACTCGTGGCACTTCTCTTTACAGCGCTGGCATCGGATCAAATCCTCTGAGTGGATACAAAATATTCAAAAGCAGATGGTCTGACGCTAATCTGGATTTCGTGTTAATGCCTCGAGTCACTAAGCGAACGTATACAACTGAGAGTTTTCATGACAAGTTAAAGAAAATCTGGGGGCGTCAGTTACGATGCTCTCGCTTATTTCCCCGCACCCTCCCTCTGTCTCTCCAGCTCCATCATTCTCTTCTTTTTTTTTTCCTCCTCCTCTGTAAATCAGCTTCCACTCTGCTGAAATACGAGTTACCCTGAGGAGAAGGATAATTATTAACAATTAATATTCATAATGATGTCTCCGTCCCTGGACAGCCTTCACGGAGTCTCAGTCAAATGGATTTAGAATTCAATTTTTATTTTACATAATCCAATCAAAAAACGTGGACGCATCCTCAAACACATCAGTCCCCCCGGTGCTTTCAGAGCCGGATCTGGTATTCTTGCAGTCTGACATCTTTGGGTTGCATTGTGTCACATCTCACACTGTATGTTATAAGAAGGGAATAATAATAATAATAATATAAATTGGTGATTAAATAAATCATCAGGATTTTCATTTACCTCTGAGTAAGGGTGTTCACCTTTGTAAGATTTATTGTTCGTGGTTTCGTTAAAGAGGTGAAAGGTCAAGGTGCAGTGAGCTTAAGCAACGCTGTCACAGGCTTCGCTCTCAGAAACTCGCAGCGATATTTACATTACGTTACATGAAAAGGTACGATGGGGCTCGCTCTGCATGCTCCGTGCAGTTTGCATCGGGATCTGCATAAAATTTACATAGATCCTAATGCTATAGGCTAATTCAACTGTCAGCTTACCAATCACTCTATGTAAAGGAGCCTTCACAAATGCAGATCAGCTCCAGGATCTGAGCGACGTGGAGCCACAGACGAGCTCGGGAATTAAAGTGGGAACTAAATATTGTGATTCTGCAATGGAGTTTCAATTAATGAGGCACCAGAACACATGGACGGTTTGGAGAGAGGCAATGTGAGTCCAACGATGAAAAGGAGACCAGCAAATGGCATTTCTCACAAAGTAGGTTTCTGGGAATCATGAGACTGATTTCAAATGGGGTAAGAATTAGGATGATATTTAAATACAATCCACAGGAACCGATGGGGGGGGGGCCACTGCAGGACAGTCGGCACGGTTCCTGCAGGAGATGGAGTTGGCGTCAGTACAGATGATTCAAATCCCAGAATCAGTCTCCCCAGACGAATGCAGTCTAAATTAAATGTCCCCTCTTTGTTAGAAGTTGTAAATGGTCAGGTATGTTTCTTTTTACGTTACTTTCGGCTTCGTCCCCCTTTTTTCTTCCACCAAAAGCTGTATTTATTTTCATGTGTAATTAATGGTGTCTTCCCAGTGCACTTTTGGCTGCCGTGCCCGCCCTTCCCCCGCTGTCACAGAGACACGTCTGGAATAAAGCACAGATAAATAAGGGTTCTCTTTAGACCTTTTCAACCTGCTTTTAATACATCATACCTTATTTGTCCATGCTCCTTAACAACAATTTGTAATTTCCACAGTAAATCTGAAGAGCGAGTAACTAGTCCTTAACGTGACACCCTCCTAAAAGTGATAAACAACATGCATATCTCTCCCTGAAGAGAGGCACCAAATGCTTTGCAGACCTGACCCTGAGCGTCAACCTCTTATGTGCTACTCCTCCTAACTTGTCACTTCTACGTCAACATCTTTAATTCACTGTCAGTCTGGAACCTTCTCCCGTGATTCCTGGTGAACCAGTGGCGTCAGATACATACCATTAAAATAGCTACGTTTCCTGTTTCCGTGCAAAGCGGAGACCTTTGTCACATGTCATCTTCTCTCAGTCCACCGTGTTTACCGTCACTCTGTCAGAACTGTCCGCTCGAGGCACGGGAGGGCACGGAAATGATAAAACACATCTCGAACAGCATTTTCTCTGTAAATCCGAGCCTGACGTCTGGAGAGAGATTTTCTGTTTTTCGCTGATGAGAAAGCATTTTTTTCTCACGGTTTGGACTTCGCTCATGAACAACATTGTAACGTTACAACAGATGTAGAGTCAACCTCTGCTATTTCAGCAGCCGAGCAAAATAAACAACAACAACGCATTTGAAGTAGAAGCCTCGTCTCCCAGGTTCATTGAGATATTCGTTGTCTTTAAATCTTTGTTCTCTTAACCTTACGACTCGTCTCATTTCCAGTGTATGCTTAAATGTGCTGTACTTTTGAAATGGAGAATGTTATGATTTCATCAAAGTGTTATTTATTCCTCCTCTGTGTCTTTTTGCTTTCCTCCCTCGCTCCCCTCTTCTGGGTTGATTAGACAGGAGAGGGCAAAGTTTGAATATTCAGCATGCCTCTGCTGTGTTTTTGCATCAAACTTTTATCAAGACATAATTGTGATAAATGATGCATGTAATCAAGCATTAAATAATGCTAGAATATGCAACCTCCAAAGTTAAACTCTGACCGGCGTGTCTGTGTCCTCCGTCCCCAGCGGATAGGTACCATCTGGCTGCAGCCGTTACAACTAACCTGAGTGCCAGACTCCTTAGTGTGCAAGGAAGCTCAACATCGACCGGTCAAGCCCCGGCACACCTGACCACATGGATGCAACCTTGCCAGAAGTGTTGGGGGACAAATTACAGATTCAGGATGGCCACATCCTAAAGGTTACACTCAAGTATATGTAAGGCCTCGTCCATATTGCTCCCCGTGTCGTAAAACACTATATCACTCTCGTTTTTTTTTTTTTTTTTAACATGGTGACCTATCGGATTGAAAGCTTTGCCTCGAGAGTCAGTTTGCTTTTGATGCAGTCACTAAACATCGTGCATGAGAGATGTTTTAAAATGACTAATGCAGGGCCTGTTCTAAACATGCCTGTTTGGAATGGGCTGTTTGTCACTGCAGGTCGTATCTTTCTTTCTGAAACTGTAAAAAAGTGACCTGCAGTAATGGAGACCGACTCAGTCCACACAACCCCGAGGCTGCACCACCACTGCTGCACAAAGAGCTGTTCACCTGTTTATTCAAAGTTCGAAGAAGCTCGAATCAGGATGCAGAATTATTATCTTTTCTCCGAATGGAAGAGGCTTCATTGACCTCGGAGCTAAAGGTCTAACTCACACTGGTGTTGGCTGCTTGTTATTTAATCCTTCTGAAAGATGATTCCATTATTTCTTAATGGATAAAGGGTTTTTATGACAACCTGCAACCAGGCTAAACAACTTAAATAAGTCATTCCAGTGCGACCTGCTGTGTATCAGTAGCTACACTTTCTGTAGAGAAAATCCACACAACTTAGCTGCAGAACTATATTTTTAAACATTGTCAGTTTCAAGGCAAGATACTATTAAATATTAGTCTTATGTGTGGATGCATACTCCCTGTTTTATACAAGGCTGTTTTGAATGATTCAGAGTAAAAAGATGATGCAAGATGGATGAGCATTCACGAGCATCATTTCTCAAAATGTAATTTATTTAATCACTTATTTCCGTTTCTATTTGATGGTCAATGAAAAAAAAAATGATTCCGCTCAGACTCTCTCTCCGGCTCCTTTTGGGTTTGACTGTCATGTCTCCCTCCCTTTGCAGCCCCTCCACCTGTCCCTCTTCAAAGTGCGATTTTGATTACTGCACGGCAACACAAGTGCCGTTGCAGATAGAGCATGTGTAAAGCCGAACTGATGGCAGGAGCAGATGTGTTCCTGCTGTGATTTTTCTTTTCCTTTTTTCGTCAGACTGTTTTCTCTTCTCTGAGCCTGTAGGACCCTTCCAGGCATCACTGCCTGAGTGTGTTCTGGTCAAAGAAAGAAAAGAAAAAACTTAACTTGGTGGTCCATTGGTTGAATTGGGCACTTTCTTGCCTCCTCTTCTACCCAAGGTAATAAATGTGCTTGATCAAATACATTTTTGAATAAAAAGCCTTGAGTATATTTTATACCATCAGCATTGATTAATGTTAAGGTTACATCATTCCTTTGTTGAGAATGCGCTGTCGTAAAAGACTAAAACTAATCTAGTGAAGTACAAATCCGTAGCATGTGTACACTATGTGCCTTTTGTAATGTTTCTGCTCAGTGGCAGACAATAATGAAGCTTTATAGCAGTCCAGGTGTAGATAAGGAGGCCACACCACCGTCACTCTTCACTCTCTTATTACTTCAAAATCAGGTACCAAACCTCTTTTGTTTAAATTATTCTCCCAAATAAATCATAACCTCTCTGTTGAATCTTTTTACTACTATAAATGCCCATTATAGTGTTTTTTCAGTGAGCCGCTGCTCTATCACACCTATTATCACCAAGCAGTCAGTACTTCAACTGCTTTTTCAAGATAGTTTTCACGGTTTATTCAAAAATCCCCCAAAAAGATAATGGGAGCAACACATTTCAAATTCAGGTGAGTTTCAGGTGAAGATGAGTTTTTGCACGTAAGAAATGGACTTTATGTTGGACTGCGACTTCTAAAATGTGTGTTGTGCTATGAGCTATTGGCTCTCCAGGCCCAACAAAAGAAAAAAGCCACATTCTCTGAAGTGAGTTGATCAAAAGTGAAATAATAAATTCAAGAAACGACGAGAGTCATTGACAGGTTAAAAATATCCCAGGGCTCAAATCATTAAACTGATTCATATAAAATATTGTGTTTAACTGCAGCGGCAGCTTCTAATGACATCCACTGTGAATTGTATTTATAACTAAATGCATTTAATGTATATCTTGATAAAATCACTTCACAAGGTCTTTATGGAAGGATTTAATTTTTAATGGAGCATTAAAAAATACAAAAGGATGCGGGAAATTAAATAGAATTGAGGCTGTCAAATAAAATCACATGAACACTCACACGTCTTTAAAATACTTTTAATACTTTATTTGTATTAATTTATTTGATATGAGTTTGTTGAGTATTGATTTGTGTTAGTTAAGCCATAGCTAAAATTAGCTTCATGCGTGGGTTACATATCCAACAGGCACAAGGCGTTTTAATGATTTTCTTTTTAAACACCTGATTGTTTTGACCTGCATCAACATTGCACAGCATGATGACATTTTATTGTTTTTAAAACTTTATAGCCATTTAATTTAGTCTTTTCTGGTGAAAAAACTAAACTAAATTAAAAACAGTTTGTATTCAGACCAAATATATCAGTTGTTCTGTGTAAACATAATATTTCAAATACATTGCTAAATTCAGCATTAAAGCTGCATGGAGATTCACATTAATTCATTAAAAGTTTATTTTCATTAATTAACCTAATTTAATTAATCTGACAAAGAGCAATACCCCAAACTCTTCGTATTTCTTCAGCAATGCATTGTCTAAAAACTAAACTGATGAGCTTCAGTGATTTCTTCTCGGGGGTTAATAATTAGTTTCCTTCTCGGATGCGTGGTGTGTTCCAGTGTCAAGCGATATCTCTATTGAAAGCTGCCGTTTCCAGGTCAGTCATCATGCAGCATCTTTCCACTTACTGAGGCTGAGAAAACCACACCGTGACACCCTGAACAGCCAATCAGTCACCACTGGATATCCCTTGACGGCGTCGTGAGTATGGAAAGCCCATGGTTTTCCCTCACATGACCATTATGTTAATTCTTACTCTAAAGGCTGTAGTGTAAATGACTGCTTTTGACAGGGAGGAGATCTCCATTTCAGCAATTCGATGGTGAGCATGTGAGTGCTCAGACAATTATCTACACGCGAGTGCAACACAGAGAACAATGAGACAAAGCTGCACAATGTGGTTCAGAGGAAATGAGACACGAGCTAATCTTGGAACTGGTTTGTGAAAAAAAAGAGATAATTTTGCTATGAATTTTTAACTCACATTAGCGACATGAACCTTTTTTAAAAGTCCCTTTTAAAGTGTGTGCAACTGTATATTACATGTTTTAGATTTTGCTTGATAACAATAATAATGTGGTGTAGTTCACAGTCTACATCCTGTAGTGCTGATCGATACACTCCTCCACTGGTTGTGTTCATTCATTATGTGTTGGTGCTCATGGGTTGAATAACATCAGTGAGCAAGTCATTTCCTCCCGGGTTCCATTCTACTTACGATGCCTGTAAGACGGAAGTTAGGGAACAACAGTCTTCTGTTCCCAGTAAATGCTTTGGATTACTGCACACAAAAGACCGTAACATGATTGCCTGCGAGATGTGCGCTAATGCATATCTGTGGCTATTTTTAGGGACCGTATTCAGTAAATCCCCCTGCCCATGTAGGTGACCATCTCCCTTAAAGGATCTTTGGCATGAGCAGCAGAAATCTTTGAAGATGCTGGCTCATGTCCACAAACAGCCTTCACTGGTTCCCCGGGACTCAGAGTTACTGCTCATACAATGTGGATTTAAATGCAAACTAAAAATTACATCTTAAAAGAAAATCTATATTTGTGTAGTGCCTGCAACTGAAGTAATAATTTAAAAAAAATCTTTAATATACGGCAACTTATTTCTGTTGCAACAAGGATCCTCAGCACAGCTCTGACTTTACAGTCATTTGGACTTGGCATATGTGTTAAAGACTAATTAATGAGGAAAACACTGTCAAGATGCCATATGGTGGGAAAGACAAAACAGCTTGCAGAGGTCTGGTGCCACCCAGTACACTTAAGAAATTTAAATGCTTGGAAGACAGTGTGTGTCTAGTATCAAGGTGCGCCATATGTAGATGAGGTCAAATTATATCAAAATTCTGACATTTTTGTTTCAGAATCACAGGGAGGGGGGGGGGGGTTGCGATAGATTATCAGGCTCGTTGTGAATCTCTCCATTATTGTGAGGTTGTCAAAAAAAAAAATAGATATTATATTTTCAGCACCATCTACCGTACGTCAGAGCGGGAAAAATACCAATTGACATGCTCAATAATCAGAACCGTCAAAGCACACAGTCATTTCTCAGAACCCACTCTGTAGACGAGAGTGCACGGGGTCAGATGGATCCCGGGAGATTATGCTAATGCTGAGAGAAGGAACATGGAGTCTTCACTCAGCTGAGACAAATCCATGTGAAATACCGCATTATGTAACTGTTTGGAACCTTTTGAGTTTCTCCATGATTGTCTTGTAAAAGCATTGACTAGAGAAAGGAAACAAAATATCTAGAGATGCATAAAAACAAACATACTTATATCATGTTGCCCAAAATCATTGACAGACTAGATATTCTCAATGGTTAATAAAACATCGAAATACAACCACCTCAAACATTAAGTGAGCACAGTGAGAATGAATTCTGACACACGTGGAGATCTGTTGCCTGATTTGTGACATTTCTGTCGACATGCAGCTCAAACCAAAGCTTCCTTTAAATTATCCCCTGACATTTCTCTGCAATAATTCCCAAGTAGTCATACTTGGTTAAATATTTAAGTCATTACACTTAATGCTGAATCTAGACTGCACTCTATTTTGAGTGCAGGTTTAATTAAAAATTTAATTTTAGTGTAGGTCATTAGCGTTTCGGAAATCATATTTATCAATTGTAATTCTTTTTTTTTGTAATATATTTAGGACAAAGTCATTAGCGGTAAAGTTGGGAGAATGAGCTTAATTTCCTGCAAAATCCGGCTGCTCGCATAGCCTCTAAACTTTGAGTTAAAACGAAAAAACATAAAAAACATTTATATTATGTGTAGAAACACAATAGACAATGGTTTTGTTGACCTGTCCATCCAATAAAATGCAGCTATTGTCTTCTTGACAAGAAGGCCGACTCTGTATTTTGAGTGTGTACATGTGATTAATAAGAATTTAACCACAATAAATCATCAGTGTTTCTGCCAAGATTGACTCTCTACTAGGTGACCTCTATACTGTGAGGTGAAACCAATGGTTGCCTCTTGGTTTGGGGAAATCATCATTATACAAGTTGGTGGTAATGTAACACAATGTGATTTTAGGAAATAAGTTAAAGCATGAAAAAGTCTACATAAAAAGTTTCGAATAGTAAAATAAATCAAAGAATAAATAAAGCAGAGGATGAACACAATTTTAAAAGGAAGCAATAGTTTTCTGTTGCAGGTCAATGCCTTCAGTCAAACTTCTTCTTTTTCAGCGCATATTTATTCTGTTGAAAAAGTACAACTTCACATTGATTTCAGACAAAAAGTTACTCATGAAAATGAGTTAATAAGTTTTAAGAAAAGTTAATGTTGCACCAATAATTCTGGAAATCATTAAAATGAGATGTATTATTCAGCGATGTCACGGAGAGACCTGTCTCATACTCAGTCTGCTCTCAGTCAGACAGTATCATTCACTCCATACGATTGAGAATATGGTTGAAAGTGAGCAGTTTCAATCATGGGCTTAATGATTGTGCAATAAAAGTTATGATCTCTTTCAAATACAGATCCCTCATTGTGGCGTAACTAAACTTTGACATAATTTATGGCCTTTCAAAGTTGAATAAAATAAAAATATAAAGATATGGGAGTAGCTCTATCTTTCAACTCCCCTCTCCTCTCTCTCTCTGTACCGCTGGTTAGAGAAAAAGGAAAGACGAGAGTTGAGAGTAGAAAAGCGTCGTGCTGAGGGCTGAGCTAATGACATGGACATAGAGGGGACCCCCTGCCACTGTGGTCTACTGTGATGACAGGAGACATGAGAGAGGACCAGCAGGCCTTTCAAGTTCTGAAGGGAGAGTTGATGCAGCTACTTGCTGTGGGCAGTTGTACCGTCTTGGAATCTCAGCTGCAGCGCTCCCTCTTTTGCATGCGGCGGAGAGAGAGGCTGCGCTGACGTCTGCGAGAACAGCTTAGTTCGCCTTTGGAAATCTACTGTACTCCGAATCTCTCGCTCATGCTTTTCCTTAACCGTGGGGTCAGTATCCCACATGGCGACCTTTTGATACAAGAAGGCGGGTTCTTCGTAAAACAGCTACAAACATGTTCGAACAACGCAATAAAGTCACTTTCCAATTCACGGCAGCCTTTGTAAAAGCAACATAGTATTGACAGCCCATGCACGGCCTACAGAATGTGTTCATCATGTTAATGATTTAATAAGAATATGCATTGTGTATTTTGATGCGTTGATGCTTGAAAGACGTTTCAGCAGCCAGAGGGACGAGGAACTTTCTCACCACACAGACGAAGTTGAAGTTTAACACCTGAAGAAGTCCTGAGGTTTTTATTTTTGAAATATCACATTGTAATAGGAACGTTTTGTACTCTGAACAGAAGTTTCTGTCTTTGTAGGCTACAGGTTGCAGTCGACAGGTTATTTCAGCCTCAAGATTTCCAAATTTATATGAATCGAAAATTCGTGTCACATAAAACTACAAATAAACACCGGCCTTGGCACAGGAAATACAAAGCACACCTTTTTTTATGCCTAGCAAAAAGCAACTGATCTGCAACAAACCCTCCCCATGATCTGCCACTTAGCTAAGAATACAATTCATCCAGTCAAGAGGCATCACTGTGACCCAACGGCCAAGAGTTGAAGAGACACCATTACCACTTTGGCTTGAGTTTTTACCTCTTCACAACATTCGGCTTTACAGGAACACACACCTTCCACATGAAAAGGATCTGACGCCCGTTGTGAAGTGGGAGCTCTTCAATGCAGGAATGTGTTTTCACCGACTGGAAATAGGATGAAATGGACCACTTCACACATTTTTCTGATGCCCCCTCTGTGCCCTGTGAATTACAAAATTCCTGTGCATGACTTGGGATGGCTCTACAGATGACCCTTTCTTTCAAGCACAATACACAGTATTGGTAATTCAAACCAGGCAGGGCCGTGCTCCCCTGCTGGAGCCAATACACGTGGGTTGTGTGAATGGTGCGCTGGGGAAAATTTCTGGTTACCAGCTGTCTAGCTTCAGTCTTGATCATTCTATTAACTCTGAAGAGAAAACACAGTGCATCTGACACTCCGGCACAGACACAAAAGCTGCATCAGCTATTTCCTCATCATCTAAGTTCACACCTTAATTGTGCATTGTTGTTAACAATTAGATAATCAAGTCAAAATGTTCTCTGCAATTAGTTTCTTTAAGAAATGTGTACATGTCTACAATGAATAGAAGTTAAATTAAAACCTCATCATCATAACTACAATAGCTTGTCAAATGAATAAAGAGGCATTGTGCAAATGAGCTTTGAGATTTTATGGGTTGATGTGTGTGTTATATTCATAGAAATACCAAAAAATGTTTACATGTCTAGATTTAAATCTATTGTGACTAATGCAGATTGTGGATATTGACTGTTCACATTGGCCCTGAAAATGGTCACAGCTAATTTGCTTCTATATAATTACATTTAAGTTTTTAAATGTATCGCCTCATATATTCACTGTGCATGTGTACGAAGGCTGAGTAGGAGCCATGTTCTGCCATTGCTTTGTCTTTGCTAAATTCGTTTTTTAAATTCATGATTTTCAACACCTTATACCCAAATACCGTATCTCCCCATACACTTGTTTTATTTCAGTCCATCTAGAGACTGCATTAATGTGAGAGATGGGAAACAGTGATGCTGGCAGTGGTCACCACAGGGAAAGAGGATATTCTCCACATTTGCAGGAGTGCTAAACACCTGGCATTCATCAGAGCAGAGCCATACTGCAACTTTCACTTTAACTCACTTGTGTAACCGCAAACCTGAGTGGAAGCATAATGGTATTTGTGCATCCAAGGGCAAATACAATACGTTCTGTATTTTCTTTTCATGGTTAGGTTAGGAGATGCAGATGTTTTGGTATTTCAACATTGAATAAGCACAAAGCTTTGAGTTTGTTGAATCATCTCATTGGCGGTACGTCCCAAAGAAGTTTTTCCTTCAAAAACACAGGAATCATAATTCAAATGTCCTCAGTTGATAATAATACTAGTTAAAGTAGCTGAGACACAGCAGCAAAGGCTATTTTTCCCAACCTATCATGTGCAAGGGCATTAACATATAGTTAAAACAGTACAAGCTCATCAGCTTGCATTAATATTTTATTATTATTTATTTATTCTGAACTGTATGCCTTGAAAATGTTGTTTTATTCATTACTTGGTGAAGTACATTTGCATGACTTTTATGTTGTGGATATTGTTTTCCAACTATGTATTTTCTGATCATCATCCCTGACCTATATTTAAGGGCCACGGCTCCATAGCTTCATTGTAAACACAAGGATTTCATCTGTTAGTGCTTTACAGTACACCTTTAGTTTCTGAAGGTGATAACCCTGAATCATAGAGTCCTATACTGTCCCAAAGAGACTTAATCAAAGCATGGATCGTTATCCCACACATAATTGGCATGTATAAATTCATGTAGATATCGCTTGGGTTGGGGATGGAGATCATCTGTAGCTGTATCTGAGGAGCAAAACCATCACTAAAACTCACTGTTCCCACTCTAAAGGATACAAGCTGCTAATTTGAATATTCATTTTGGATATTGAGCACTATTTCTCATTACAATCATATGGATCTGTAAATATAATGCACGAAGCAGGGACCGGTAATAACAGAAATGTGTACATGGATTTCTTACTTGCATAATGAGCAGCTGTTCTATGAGCTCCAGTGCTCCTGCAAGATCAGGGAAATTACTGCTACCTGCTGAAACTTGCTGCATGTGTCAGTTTTCTGAAGTGAAATTAAGAAAAACTGAAACACGAAACCATCAAATACCTAAACGGCATTTATTCTTTTGAGTCTGATCGAGAATATAACAGACTTAAACTAGAATGGCACTCGGTAGAGCACACATCTTCTATCAAGGCCCATTGAAATACATCTAGCCTCACCGAATTACACACACTCGTAGTTTTGTAGTCCCTCCAATATAATTCTTTACATGACGATCCATGGAGAAATGTTGCACCCAGAGTTCAGAGACTTTTGGGGTGGGGCTTATTGAAGACTGTAAAGTGACGACATGTGAATGGGAGTGTGAATGGTCTCTACATGTTGGACCCTGGAGTCGACCGTCCAGTGTGTACGCCGCCTCTCGCACCAATGTCAACTGAAATTGGCTCCAGCTTCCCTCGTATAAGCGGTGTACATGATGGATGGATGGTTTTTTTTATGACTAGGATTTGACATGTACTGCATATTTAATGCAAGGACTTGTCAGTCAGTTTGGAAATATATATATTTTTTATAATGATTGTAACACTATCTGAAAAAAAGACTGTGTGTAAATGTACAGGAACTTTCCTCTTGAACCTGCAGAGTCAATACATCAGTTTAAGAGAAAGTCTCAAAGGCCTGCTTTTATTGTATGCCAGGGTGGCAGTTTTGAACAGTACCAGTCTATTAAGAGAATATTAAGGCTTTGAGCAGGGTAGGTCTGGGGGTTTTTTTCCATGACTGACAGCACAGTGGTGGTGGTCACAACTTCATCACCTCTCAGAACTACACAGGCTCCATAATCTAACGATGAATTCAGGAATATATGTCTGTCTTTGTTTCTGGCCTTTGATTTTCTTGACACAGCTCATCAAATAAACTTCACATGCACTTCCTTGGGTCTTTTAGAAACACGCCCGCCAAGTTTGAAGCCTGTGCAGAGACCCTGCGCAGACCTACAGTCCTTGTAATACACCTGAACTCAGAGTTATCACTGATGTGGAGGGATCAGACGTTTCCTGTTTAATCTATTAATTAGGACTCGGCTTTATTTGCAGATAAAAGACGTGAAAGGCTGGTGAAATAATGAAAACAGAACGCAGACAGAAGTATGCTTCAACGTCGTGTTTCCTAAAGAAACAGTTGCTGCTTGAAAGTTAACGTAGTCTCATAATCGTAAAGTTAAACACAAACCTCTCACTGATCATTTGTGTTTGAATTAAAGAGCTGTGATACCGTTTGATTAAAATTAAGTGGTTTTATTTTTTGCCGTTGCTATTAATCTGGTACGTTTTATGAGACAGAGTGGGAGCAGTTATGAAAAAGGACCATGATTGGTTTTGTTCTCAATGCAAAGGTTCGGACTTTGGTTGCTACAATACATTTCTCATAAATGAATGAAGCCATTGGCAAACAGCGAGTTCAGACTGGGGTCGGAGCAGAGTGTCGCTCGGGCTGCTATTACCTGTCCGTTCCCATCTGAACCAGAGGGAAAATTAGATGCAAACTTAGTTTTTTGTGTCTGAATCCGACCCACGTCCATTGCTATCCCTTATTACAGGCGCACGCAGCGTAAAGAAACAAGTAGAAAACATTTGAAACATTTGTTTGAACCCAGCCACGACTTGGTACCCACACTCTAGCCCTGAGTCACAAATTTATTGCAAACAGAACAATGTCTTGACCTTAAAGCTCAGTATGTAGAAGATAAAATAAGTAAGGAGCAGAAAACATCCAATAATCTAATTGTTATGGCATGAAACATCGGAAACTGGTGAGCAAGAATAACCTAAATATACGGACCTGGAAAATACAAAGCACTCTGACTTGTTTTTTTTGGGGGGGGCAGCACAGAGTCTAATCCTCCTTAATCTGAATGCATTTGACCTGTTCTGATTCATTTGAGTTGTAATGCTTCCTATTAGCACATGAATATTAAAATATTCATACCCGAAGATGGAGCTGAAGTAGCGCTGGAAATAGCAGAGGAGAGAACATTTATATGTAGAAAGCAACACATTATAAAGACAAATTCCACAGCTGACTAATTGAGGCAATGTAATTCATCAATTAAGGATCATTTATTTTCCAAGGCAGCGCCGTCTCCCTCTGATTCAAATATAGTTCTTTATGATAAAATTCAATCAAATGGTACTTTGCTGTTAAACACTAGATATAATGCGCTCATAAAAAATTTAAAAGACAAAAAAAGTGTCATTTAAACATTCATCTCAGTGACCAGATACGGTTACACAATTAAGTTAAGCTGTAAGTGATTAATGAGACTCAGCCGAGCCGCCATTTCTTTATGCACGAGATACTGTAGGTTTTACAGTGGTGCTTTAACACAACTAGCCAACAGTGCACAATCTTAAACACATCATTTTCTGGTCCAAATAACTGTTTGAGCAGGCCATCTACTGCTTTCTCTGTGACAGTCACTCATGTGCCATGTATTTTACGAAGCAGGCCTGTCAGTGTGTGTGGAAAAACACCAGCGCTTAACTTAAGAATTGGCGATCGAACAAAGGATCTCACGTTTTTTTGGCAACGCAGAGCTTTCATATCAGGAGATAAACACCAATGAGGCTTATAATATTTTTTAAAGCTGTGTCTCGCAGTGACATGTGCGGAGTGAAATCTTAGGCGCTGTGACCGACTGTCAGAGGCAGATATCAGATGTCAGAGGCAGATGGAGCACCAACAGTGATTTATATTAGCTGTTTGTCTTAGCTTAAAAAAAAATATTTACCCCAGCGAATAAATAAACAGGAAGCTGCCATCATAAAGCTGTGGCACAACTTTAGCAAAAAAATGATCAAGATAGACACATCCGAATGGAAAAATAGAACAACAGGGATGTAATTAATGTATTGAATAAAGTTTTCAGACCCTCACAGAATAAGCCTCTTATGAACTTATGTAAATGAACATGTCTATCCTGCAGAGGATAAAGACTGACATTCTTCATTTGTGTTAGGCGTTTTTTTTGGGGGGGTTTATGGACATATTATATTCTAAGGGATTCTGCCTTTATAAGTAATATTAAGAAAATTCAAATATTCTCGAAAGTTTTACAGCTTATCTGCAAACGTTGAATAGCAGCTGCAAAAAGATTTTTTTTTTTAATTCTGAGTTTCCATTAAGGGGATACTAGTCAAAAGCAAAGATGAGCTTTCGGTTGATTTTTATTATTCACTTTATATTTTCTGAGTATATTTCTTACAGTAAGGCATGAAACATGTTGGTGGAGCAATACAGTGAAAAAACACTTGAGAACTGAGGAACTCAAAGGTCTGATAAGTGAAGGGGAGACTTGGGGACATGGCATCGGCCCAGAGATCCTGAATATTCCCAGCTGTGTATCAACTTCCAAACCAGATCCCATTGGACGGCAGCGATTCGACCGCAGAATGGTAACAAATCTCCTCGTGAGGGATTCTGTCATCGTGACCCATGTGCCGGGTGACCCACAGAGTCCCTGGATCAAGGTCAATGAGGAGTGTGAGGAAAGGAAATAGGAGGAAAGTTGGAATCTGTGTGTGTGTGTGAGTGTAAGACAAGTGGGTTGTGGAAAGCTACTGTACATAGAATTTCCCAACCATTATATACTGTATTTATTTCAAAAACTAAATATGAGTAACTGTATTTAATTACAAATTGAATAGGTCGGGATTAGAAAACAATCACATTCTTAAAATCACAGATTACAAATTTAGTTAGTTGAACATTTAGGTCGTTAGTGCTACCCACCGAGCTGTTCATGCAATACAATGGTCCATGTGCAATCCATTCACTGTACATATTCTCACGCTGCATATTCTTGTCTTGTTTTTACACTGTATATATATTAGATTTTATTCGATTAATATGTTTCTATATTTTTTTATATTTCTTACACTTAAGTACTGCATGTTACTTATTATTACTTACTGCTGCCTATTTTTGACTCTTGCTGCTGTGATATTGCAAATTTCCCCATTGTGAGACTAATAAAGGATTGTCTAATCTTATTTTATCTCATTTTATCTTATCTTACTGCAGATCAGCCAAATAGCATAATCATTATAGTAGCTAGCCTTTTAGAAGTTCTACCTGACAAACTAAATATACTGCATGTCTCCAAAAATGAATACACCTACCTAAATATCTGTGAACTTTATTAAATCAAATGTGTTTTTATATATTTCACTTTTGTTATCCATTTGTTGCTGTGGGAAAACAGGGAAGGTAAAAGCAGCCTTTTCTGCTGCTATTTTAGTTTTAAGAGGATTAGTTGCGAGGCAACAAAATGAAAACACTATCACAGTGACGACTTGTTTTGGTTATAAATGTATTGTTTGAATGCCACATCCATTCAATTGCAAATACCTGCAACAATAATGTAAAAAGATGTTGAAATTGAAGATAAGTATTTTTTATTATATTTAATGACCTGTGTTCTACAATCTTTATGTAGACAAATATGATTTAAAGCAATTTTTCCCAACTTGTAACAGAAAGGAATAATCATATAACATGTACTCATAATAATTATGTATATATTTTATATGTTGCCTAAAACTGAAGAGGAAATATGTCTGTCTTTAGGTATCTATTGTACCTTCATTGGAAATCAATACTGTAATAATACTATGCTGTGAGGGATTAAAAACATCTTGTACCATCTCTCTCTCTCTCTCGCTCTCTCTCTCGCACCCCCCCCCCCCCCCCACACACACACACATACACACATACACTCACAAATGCTAGCTTGTCATTTGGAAAACACGCGAAAAGGGCATCACTGCACGGTTGCACCACTTTACCGATGTGCACTTTGAACACTGCAATAATGATATGTGGTTTCCATAACTGCAAAATATAAGGGCTTCATAACTCAGCTCCATCACATGAGTGTCTTTTGAGTGTGTGTTGCTGCATTGTCCAGTGGATGCTGCAGTTTTTGCTGGTCACTTCCCCGACAGATGATGAATGGGATCTTGGGCCTTGATTCATTCAATGACAAGACCGATCGTTGAAGGCAGCATCAAAATAAGTCAAAATGTTTTGGGGCGAAGTCGGTCGGTGTAGTCAGGTACAGGAGAGCTTTGAATTAGTATTTGGATGATATATTAGGAGCTACAAGAGAGTCTTTTTTAACTTTGTCAAATAGTTCCTTTCCTTCTTCACTTTTTGCTGCCGAAACTACAGAAAATGAAGCGGAGCCGCACGTCTAAATATCTGCGGCGGAACAGGCACAAAGCCTTCCAACTCTCTCTCTTACTTCTGTGCACATCCTCAACTACGACTGACATGTGTATGAGACTTCCCCCCATTTTATCAGAGTCTGACATTTCCTATTGAACTGGTACAAATGGCATTTCCCCAGACAACTTGTTAACTTTTAAAGGTTGATAGATTCAATACACAGCCGCCTCAAATAAGCAGTGGATCACTCCGAAAAACAAAGCTCTGAGATTAGCTGCTGTCAACTTGAGGATGAGATGTGCAAGTCTGAGCAGCGAAATGTGAACACTATTTGAGGTGACATGGAACGTATTGATATGGAAGCATTTATTGAAAAGAAGACCCTAATTTGTGGCTCTCCACGCCGCTGCTTCCGTCTACGTCCTGTGACTGCAAACAGGAAAGCTCTTTGATATTAATGTTTCCCCAAGTGACTTCGGTTCGAGCAGTGTGGCCGACGTTAGATTCTTTATAATAGACTGTGTCGGGTCAGAAAAAAAAAGTTACATACAGGGAGGCCACATCCGCGTCCATTATATTGTGTCGATGAAATAATTTACTTTTCAAGAATACATTAACAATGATTACAATTTTATGGTCATACAGAGAGCTGAATCATCAGAGAGCCGTAGAGAAAACTCATTCTCCCTGAGGTTTTCAAGGTCATCTCATGTGCATTACCAGGTGGGCGCATGGGCGGATATGAGCTCGAGAGTAATTGAAAAGCCCAAAGGTCAAAGCGAGGTCAACTGAAGTTTCCTCAAGTAGATGAAGAGTGAGTGGATTCACAGCTTAGCCCCATCCCTCTCAATGGTCACTTACCGGCGTGCACGACTTATCTGGACGTGACCTACTCTTAATTTCCCACTGCTGGTCTTCTGTGCAAGAATAAATTATCGATGTGCCATTGATAAAATAATTGATTGTGATGTTTATTAAAAACATGAGATCGCAAGAACCCGATAGAGCCATGTACAGGTTTGCCTCTCATGTGGGTAAGAGTGGAGTGAAAGATTTAAGCTCAATTGATTAGCTGAATCAAACCAGGTAGAGTTGGGATCGTTTATTTCAAATTAACTGAATAATAAAGAGGGAAGCAGATACATATTTAACGAGAAGGTTTCCAAGACAAGAGGCAGAAGCTGAAGATACAAACGTTTGCTAAGCCCAATAAAACAAAACAGTAAATATTCTCAGGGAATGATGAAGTCACCAATCAGACACATGTGAAAAGTACCATTAAAGTTCATCAGCAAGAGGTACAACTGTCCATCAGTCACATACCAGAGCTGAAAGGCAGCATTACAGAGATGTTCATCATTACCAAGATGGCAGTTCCGGTTTGCACCCCCCCCTACAGCGTGCTATGGTCTGTACTTATATGCTGTGGTACTTATATGTTGAGTGCTTGTATATGTTCACACCGGGGATTAGAGAGAAACTGCATTTAAACCCTTTCTATGTCCTGTACATATGGCAGCATTGACAATACAGTTTGTTAGACTTTACTGAATGTTACATTTTATCTTCCTTTCTTTTGTAACATTTTTAGGTAACAATCAAGATTGCCCTCTATTCTTGCTGTAATTTGAAATGAGAAAAATAGTGCAATACAGTATATCAGACCAATTAAAATGACTCTTGTAATAAAAGAGAGTTTTTTTTTCCCAATGCATTAGTTACTTTGGAAAAGGAAAACAACAAATCAGGAAAGGGAACATTCTTGACAGATTAGATTGACTGGATTCAAGGGCAAATGGACAAATAACGATAAAAAGAAAGCACGGGGTGACACTGAAAGTCCAGTTAGTGGAAGTGCTGTGCACTCATCACTGTGATGGCTTTGCTTTGCATCCCTGCTGACTGGGCACTGGCACCCGTGTGAGAGGAGGAAGATGGATTGATGGATGAAAATCGTCAAAGAAGCATATTACGAAGACGATTTGTGGCCAATCTACAATTCTCAATAGAGTCAGATCTTTGTGGTCTCTCTTCTTCAATGATCGATGATGATGATGATGATGATGATGATATACTGTAAAAATACAGCATCAAATTTAAATCATGTCGAATCCAATATCACCTCAATGTAAGAGCTTTTCTGATCACTGCAAAACTTCTTGGTACATTTTGAATGCAGAGGAAAAACACAGGAGTGCGCAGGAGGAGGTTTTTAAGGTGAAACACAACACATGACAAACTTGAAGGGCACTCGGAGAGTAGATACCTCCAAGGCCCAATAATTCCCTTTATAAAACCACATTTAAGTCACTAGATCCAGATTTTTTATTTGGATCTGCAGCAAATTGCACACACTCACATAAAGCAGTCTTCCAAACGTGCCAGATTTTTTAAAATCTAGCACATCGTACTTAAAACGGTCAACACAACAACAGTATTCAACTGTTACATGAAAGATTTTAACTGTGGAGAGATGATAGCTATGTTTGCTGGGTAACGTCCGCTTTAATATGCAGTGGTGACATTTTTACAAAGAAAACAACAAATACACAACATGTATTTTCACAGACTTTGCTTTGAGTAATCATATCTAAATGTTACTATAGAGTTCTATAAAAATCTCTTATCAATGCTTTAGGAGCCTCCATAAGATACATTTCTGGATATTCGAGCCATGAGATCCTTTGGTCAATTGGCTTTACACCCTATCTTCCTCTCAGAATGAGCATCGAAAGCATCAGATTGTATGACTTCCCTTTCTCCGCCTCTCATTACAGATTTCAAAAAGAGCTGTTTTATGCTTTCACAACATTACTGGAAGGGCAATCAGAAAGTGTGCGTTCCCTGGGGTGGAATAAGGAAGTTCTATTAACTTCTCAGTATGCACCACCACCCACACTAAGTGGAAAACCATGCTGGGATTTGCAATAATTCAACAGCAGGTAAACATACAACAGCAAAGATAACTTTCATGTGCCTTTTTCAAGACAATGTGGCATCATCATGAATCATTTAGGAGCAGCTCACTATTTCATGAAAGCTCAACAAGTGATGTTTTAACCCCCAGCAACTCTGTAAAATCGTTTCCATCTATACAGGCTTTTGATAAAAAAAAAAAATGTTTTCAGTCTTCCATGCTGCATGGGCGATCGCCACTTAAGAATTAATACTTCTGCTCAGATTTTCACAGTTTTGTAATTACAGCAACGGTGCACAACTGCAAAATTTAATGAAAAACAAAGGCTGAAACCAGTGGAATAACAGAATTTGACCATAGCAACTCGTCTCACATAGTTTATTTAACACAAAGTGTCCATATACCAGCCATAGCAATACCGCTTGTCATCCAAAGGTGCCTACAATTTGTTTTGTGCTATTTGGGCCATATTCACCATTTACTACATGGGCCACTTTAGATCCACGTCCTGATTACACCTTGCCGATGGAGCACTGCATATTTGCCTCATAAGTGTGTTTGGGATAAACATTCGCTGTGTTTCAAGTGGGCCGCTTTAGGCTCACGTCCATTTTGTCCAGGCAACAAGAAGGTCAGAAGTGCCATATTATTGCCTGGAGTGGCCCTAATCCACATGCTATCTGAGAAGCCAAAATGGGTTCAAGTTCTTGTGATTCTATTCATTATCGATATGAACTGGAATGTTTAGCACTCATTGTTTTGTCAGCCCGAGTGATACAGTCACATGCCAAAGGGCCGTTGAGCAAGAAGAGAACCCGAAGTATCTCACAGACGCAGGCAAACTCCTAGCGTGGCAGCTATGCCCTTGGTCGTGAATGAATGAATGAATGGAGAGTCAAAAACTGTAAAGCTCCTTCCAAATTCCTGGGGAACACAGGCCCTGTAAGAGTTCAGTCCATTTACCATAAATACGTGCCTTTTATTGTCAGCCCACCGATGCCGTTAGGGCTTGTCACACAGTGGGCTGCAACACACAGAGACATGAATTTTGTTAAGACTGTTAGACTAATTATTTTGATCGCCAATTTAGGATTCCTAAAGCGCGTTTTTTTTTTTATTTCATCCCAGCAGTTCTGATCCTCTGCTCTGCTGATTCACAGCTGGGAGTGAATTAAGAATCCATGTCCTCTGAGCATCTGTTTAGTACAGCAGATAATGTCTGTCCCCCTTAGGTCTACAGTATGGAGCTGTGCAGGAGCTATTCATTTTTACAAAATACAACTAAGACAGAAACAGAGATGGAGATGTCTACCTTAAAACATGTAAGATGTTTTTCATTTCTTCAGAGATTTCTCGAAAAATTTTAACAAAATTAAAGACGAACAAGAGTTAATCTACAGGTATAGCTGCAATTTTAATTAACTTTATATTGAATTAACTAGGCTATTAATTAATTAATTACATTCCTAATCATCCTGTTGTGGTTTACATCTCATGTCCATTAAATGTCACTGTTGGTTGGTCTGTCGGTTACACCTCCAAAAGACGAAGACAGTGAAAATAAGCCACTTGATATAAAGCTCTAATACCTTTGTGGGTTTTTCAGGTCACTTGGTAGAACAGTGCGGTTTCATGCAGTGGCGCCCAGTGATCCTCTGGAGTATTGATCCCAGAACACGATGTGACATTATCCTATTTGACAAGGTCAATTTAAAAGCTACAGTAAAGGCACCACACACACACGGGGGGAAGTCTTTGCACATATCAACCCATTAAGTATGAACTGTGAACCACCTACATATTGAATAAACCTACATATTGACATGTGAGCACGATCCAGTGTAATTGAGACAATGCAGTGGCGTGTCACTAAAATGACTATACAGGGGCAATGCTAAGATCAGTCCTATAGGGGGACTTAGCCTTTAATGACAGTGTAACATTGCAAAGGGGTTAATACAATACATACATCCATGACAGCACTGAAGCAATTAAACAGTAGCTGTATCTAGTTCTTGTTTTTAAATTACATTAAGCATTTTTTTTTTCCCCAACTGACATAATCAAGATGCCCTTCTTTTAATGGCTGCGCTGCACATTTCTCCTCTTGCACCATCGAAGGCTCTTCCTGATTATGCTGCACGGCAGCAGCTCAACTATGAACACACTGACAACATCGCTAAATTGGACCCCACGCACTTAAAAGCTATGGCTGTATGAGACCGAGGAACATACAGTGAAGGGGAAAGAACATGACGGCAACAAAACGGGTTGACATCTGGACCCAATTCAAATATAACGCAGCCGAGAGAAAAAGTGAGCGTGTGGTATCGTCGAGGGAGAAGCCCCACGGCTCCAAACTCACCGGGAAGAAAACCACAAACCTGAAGAGACACTTTAAGCCACACCAACAGGAAGTGAGGTACCCTGATGTTCTTAAATAAGGTTACTTTATGATTTTGGAATGGGTCGGTGACATAAATGGTTTATTAAATTTTAACGTAGTTGACTTTTTGGGACTTATTGAAGGTTTTGTAGCTGTCTAGCTGAGGAGGTTCAAAATATTTACCTTACAAACATATTTTAAATGGTCGTTTACAACCTGTCACAAAGATTTAAAGTTTAACACAGTCCACTACAACACTTCCACTAAGGTCTTAAAAAATTAGAGAATAAAATCAACACCTTCCTGGCACCGACTTGATTAGACCGTACATTACAGTGGACAGATTTATTGCAGGCCTGTTGTACGTGGTTATTTTTTAATGGGGAGGTTTTCTTTTTCTGGTTACTTTCTTATTGCCCCATGTTGCAGGATTAAGTTTGCGTTGGATTCATTAATGTCGTTGCATATTTACAGATTGGATGACATTTAGAAGCAGTTTACCAAAGTTTGACGTAAATGCTCATTGGCTAAAACAAGACTGAAATGTCAAGTCAACTAAGAACTAACATGTAATAAGACTAAATCTACAAATACTTAATTCATACTTCTTGGCTCCTTTTCCTTAAAATCCCAAGAATATAATACTTCCTCTGAAGCAGTCCTTTAAATATAGTATATATTTTATTCACAATTGATTATATGTAATAACTGAGTAAGAATGTAAAATAGCACAGTTTAGTTTGGCACGTGCTGCTGTTAGCTGGGCTGAAGTGACCTCAAGTCAACAGATCTTTTCTTCGTCGACTGTATTTGTGTCTCTTCGCGCCTCATATCCCAAACTTAACAACTAATAATTCTGTAATGAAGTCTTGTAATGAATTAGCATTATATTAACATCTAAGCTTTCACTCAGCTGTGAAAATGTCCCCTAGACAGCCCGCCTTTGTTTAGTATTAACCATGGATTACACTTTTAGCCTCCCATCTGGTCTTTTACTAAGGCTTTGTAATGAGAAACGGTGTTTCTTGATAGTGTCGGGTGCCTGTGTCCGGTGCCCCCTGATGTATTTCTGTCCCACAATCTTGAATCACTCTTGTTTTAAAGCACAGTGTGATGGTACTGTAATGGCCGCTGTACCTTTCCAAGCCTCATTCTATCCCGCGGATGTAATCTCTAGCATGAAATGAGAGTGCAGTGGCTACCTATAGGTAGGACTCCTTTTGTGTCTCCTCTAATCTGTCTTTCTCTCTGCTCTACAACACTCTGGGTAAATTAAAACTGCTTCACATACGTGGGCTGCCTGCTGTCCTATAGAAAAGTGTTCCGAACAAAAGGGATTTATTTTCACAGGAACAAGCTGACACCCTACTGGTGCTGTGTTTTGCAGATTTGATGTGTTTAGTTTTGCGAGTATTTTTGCATTTTGTGTCTGTTCGCACAACGCCTAAAATGATGAGGGGAACAAGGCAAGTGAATAAACAGAAGTGAGGATGAGGGGCTAATTTAGAGGGAATCTGTTGATAATGAATTCCAAAAAAGTCTCCATAATTTTACTGCTCAATTGGCCTTGCAGCAGCTTGGGTTGTAGCATTTACTGGATCCACCAGATGGAGACCTAATGAGCCTTTTTTTTCCCAGAAACAATACACAGATGGAGACAATATACTGTATGTATTCACACTAGCATGTACGCATCTCGACAGAGGGAAAACGAGACTTCTCTGAATGTATCGCCCACCTGCACAACGCACACAGACGCCTACGCGACAACGTTCAGCAAATAGTTTGGCAGAATTGATATTTGCTTAATGCCGTGGTTGGCCATGTTGTTTGTAATGAACTCAAGGAAAAGCCACGATGTGATCTGTAACCCATATGCCATACTACTCAACGGTGCATTTTCCTAAAGATGGAGGTAAAACACTTGGCAGAGATATTGTGCACTATGTATATTTATATAGTTAAAGGGGCATTCCTCGCTAAATTTACAATATCTAGATATGATCTATCTTCTTGGTTCAGTGTATTGTTGTTACTACTGTGCATCAAAATGAGTTACCGGGAAAATGACTGAGTGGCGCTGGAGGGCGACTAGAGGCTAGAGTGACATTAACACATTCCAATGCTGACCTCAAAACATTTCTGCTAGCTGCTAAGCTAAGGTGGTTTGTTAGTAAGCAGTTGATTGCTGCATCAGTCAGATAGATGAACTTCGACTTTGAAGTTGATCTAAACAGTTGAAAGTCTTTAATGTGTTTCTGAATCACCTTGGACCAATGTGACCATCATGAATAGGGTATTGGGTTTGGTAACACGTGTGCTTTGCTATACCACACCCAACAGGCATGGTACTGAGACACACACCATTTAGTAGCATGCAGTTTACATTCACTACATACCTACCTATTAGGGTTGTGTTTCAGTGTTTGTTTGGGATTAGTCTGCCCCCTGTTCTTTAAAAAAATAATGTTGCAGCTAAGTATGTTGACAAAGTTTGGAAGTAAAATTAATCTGTGACCAACAATTATTCACATTTAACTGTTATAATTTCTGTGATTAATAAATCAGTGTATCATTTTAGTTGTATAATGGGTTAGAAAATGATAGAAATGGGCCAAAGTTCCAGAGCCCAATCTTCAAATTGCTTGGAAAACCAGTTCAAAACCAAAAAGTTAAAAGAGAAGGATCAAACCAAATGTGTTCATTTCTGTGGCCAATTTCAAAAGGTGGATCCAGCAAATGTTTGGAATCTGGTTGATTCATTTTCTGTCGATGAATAGATTATTAATTTCAGTTACACTATAAACATCACTTTCAGTAAGTCACATTCTCCCGACATGTTTCGTGAACTATCAGTTTAAAAATGTGTGAACATATTTTCATTTCTTTTAAGTATTTACTGCTTGATCATTTCAGCCATTATATGAGAAATTAACATAGACCTGGCACAAATTGACAGGAAAAATTGTTTCATGCAAAATTACAGTCGCTGCAAAAGTAATCTTATCCGTCTTCCTTTTAAAATCTGGGCAGTAATCCTGTCAAACTGATAATGCTGTTCTATATATGAGCATGTTTGTTTTTTTGTCCTCTTATAAATAAAAGTAAATCTTTAAATGTGAGCATTTATCAAACCTGTGAGCTGTTTGTGCTCTTTTTGATAGAACATTTCTATATTTTTTTATCAACATAACTTCTCACTAATACTGCCGATGTTAACGTGGCTGTTCTTTAAATCCTGCACAGTTAGCAGCCTCGAACATGGCTAACTTCCCCACACAGCGTGCTGTGGCTCGGGTAAGTGACACGTGAAAAAAGCTTTTACTGACTGCAATGCACTGACAAGAAATACCACTGCTGACAGGAAGTCAGATGCACACAATGCTGGTTCTACGGCTTAGTGAAATTGATACACACTTTTTCAAAACCTCCCCTGACACGGGATAATCCAGGGTCGAGTTAGAGCCTCGACATTAAGTAAGTGCACATATCCCAGCGTGTTTGATAGCCGCATTTTGAAGAGGAGCTTCGGGTAAACTTTCTCTAAATAGCTGCTTGTTAGTTATGTGTGTGTGGTGATCGGTTGTAACTGAGTCAGTGTGGTCGATCATGCAATGATATGTAATCAGTAAATTACTCTTTACTAACTCAGGAGGTTTAATCATAATTGTTTTAATATTTAAATTCCACTTGATTTTCCGAATAAGAACAATCTAATAATGAAATGATGAATAATCTATACATATTTAAGAGTAGGCTGGAAAATTAAAAGCTGGGTTAGCTCAGGCTTGCCTTTAACCATTCCCGAGTTACACTGCTAAAGGCCTAGACTGCCGGGGGATTTCCCATGATGCACTGAGCTCTTCTCTCCTCCTGTAACTCTCCATCCGCATGTGTTCATACCCCATTAATGCATGTTAGATAGTTTTGTGCCTTCTCTTCCATCTCCTCCTGCTGCTTTCTGCAGCCATTGTTGAGTCTGGATCTGTGACTGCAGGACACCTACTGATTCTACCACTTGAGTTATTATTTGTAGTGTTATTATTAATCAAACTCTTATTGTTATTAGCTTTAATACCAACAGTGAGGACATGTGGCTGATACTGTTTTCACTTGACGTGTGTCCTCATTGCAGTTGTGGTCCTGGAGATAGTAAGAGCTACACCTGAGGCAGGTGTTTAGTTCTTTGGCAGATGTTTATAAGTCTCTCTTTCTGTCGCTAATTACTATTAACACTATTAGCAGATGGCCGCCCACCCAGAGTCCGGTTCTGCTCTATATGAAAAGCGCCCTAAGGTGAACGCATGTTATGACTGGGCTTGACTTTGACTTTTTATATGTTCTACAAATGCAACATTTTCTCATAGTATTTATTTTATGAAGTAAAACAACAGACAATTCCATCTACATCTCCAGTAGTGCATGCGACAAACCAAGCAAATAGCTGAGAGTAATCCATTTTCATTTACTTTGACAATGTACACAAAAGCCCATTATTGTCCCTATGCCTCAGCAGTGCACCCATCAGATTGTGCAGTTCTGCCAATGGTAATATCTTCAGCTCCATATGCATGGAGCACAGCCATATAAAAGGGCATTTCCCTTTGAATAAAGGAATTTAAAGAGGTCTACCTGTCAGTTATCCAGATAGGCAAGGAAGGTGTTCACTATGTTTAACAGTGCACCACCCAATGTCTAATATAAGGTTTTTAAAGACTGACGTTCACTGGACTTATATATGAAAATGTTGGACAAGGTGGAGTTTGAAGAATATAATGACGAAGAGCCGACTGGTGCTTTCTCTTTATTTGGTGAGGTCACACGCATAAAGTGAGATAAAATGTGGACATTTAGAGATGGAAGCATGGAGTGTTTCTTCAATATTCAACAGCTTTTCAGGCTGAATAATTACTGTCTACATATGGTAGCAGTCCCATTATTATATGCTACGGACCTAAGTCTGAAAGTGTGTGCTGTTCTTCTATTATAACATTTTCCTTTCACCTCCTGAACTCCTCAGTTTCATGTTCGGCTGGACTGATGCAGTGTCTCCTGGTGGACTGTGAGTGGGTGAGTTTGTTCTAAGACTATAATCCCAGTGGCTGATTTGATCAAGCAGCACAGGATCAAGTCTGTGTGGTAAGGAACATTTCTATAACAACCTTCAAATTGCATGAAGAAGAGATCTGAAGGGGGATTGAAGAAGAGGGCAACTGTTTGCCAGAAAATAATAAAACAAATCTAAGTTCTTTGAAATAAGGCTATTTCAATATACGACATTCAATAGAAATTGTAAAAGTCTTATTCCATGCAATCAAAACCGTTTCTGTGGAACGGCCTTCATCTATGTAACTGTTATGTTCATCCAATATTTCTGCCGGAGTCTTTAAAACCCTTGTGACACAGAGAACTGTCTCTACCCATATGTTATGGAACAGAACTAAATATGAGTAACTTCATTGCTGATTTTATTTTGAAATTTGGTTGTCATGAGTGTCTTCACACTTTAATATTAATGCAATATAATCCAGCTTTGTGTGCAGCTCAACTTTTTAAACAACTAATTTAATATTTCAGTAGCTGCAGGGACAAAAGATTTGTTCGTCAAACACTTTGGAAAAGCTGTAAAGTGTGCGGAGAGGTGGCCTGTTTCTTATTACACATTTCCTGTTGTACACACAATCTGTGCATTACACTGTTGTTTGTGTGTGTGTGTGTGTCTGTCTAAGCAAGTGGGAATTTTTTAAATAATGGAAATGTATGACCAAGGCAAACCAGCATAGGAACAAAAAGGTATTTGCTTTTTCTTTTGGTCAAACATGGTGAAATGTGATTACGCATCTGCAAACGGGTCTCAAACCTTTCAGTTCATTTTTGATTTCCAATGAGAGATATCCCACCAATACAGGTCTGGATGCAATTGGAAAGACCTTCACCCGATGGGATTAACTTAAAACGTGACATCGCAATGATCGGCAGGAAAAAAAAAAAAAAAAGTTCTTTACCTGCTGGTGTTCTTATTTTGGGGGAGAAAATACCATCTAGTTTGTTCAACACTATTGTGATGCCACAGATTTAGGCCACCATCAATATGGATTATCATAAACTGACCCTCACTAAACTCCCACTACATCACATCATCAATGACTTTCAGGGTGTTATGAAACATCTTTTATTTTGTTGACTTGGACTTTGGGTTGAAATTGAAGGCACCGTGGGCTGAGGTCTTTGATCGCTTCCCAGGTTAAAAAAAAACATGTTGACTGGACTTTGGAAGGGATTGACCCGCTGAGGTGATGATGTGGTTGCTGATCTTATTGCTGCTGTGTCACTCACCTGTGATAGTGTCGTCACTGCTGCCCCCTGTCGTTCCAAAGAGCCGCTCTAGTATGAGGTGAGGTGTGAAGTCGCAGTTGTTCTTGCCCTTTGTTACCAGAGAAGAATCTATGCTCGCCACCAAATGTAGTCTCTTTTAATTACATCGGTGACAAACTGCTGACATTTCACATCATGTTGGGCTTAGATCTCAGGGGATTTAATGATGTAAGATGGATTCAATTTTATGTTCCCCTATAGATGACATTTAAAGAGTCAGGTTACCAAGATAATTTACTGTTCCGATGAATCATTTCAAAACAGCAAGCAGATGGTGAGACTGACATATGAGATGTGCAGAATACAACAAGTACACATATCCATCCTGCCAGGTGTCAGGGATGCAGATGACTGCTGTGCAGGGTCTCCATTGGCCTTTATTTGTACCATTCGGAGGCGGCAGTTCAATCCTTTCTCTATGGGTCTTTTTCACAGTTGACATTCTGACATGTCACAGCGGGAAAAGCACTGGTGTAAATACTGAAGTTAATTACCGGGACTCTTGACTATAACAGAGGCAGTGTTAATGCTATCAGGAACACATGGGCCTTTCCTGCTGTGACGAGTCAAAGTGTCTGCTGTGAAAAAGGCCTATTCGCTTTTTTGTCTAGTTTCCTGCCAACAGAGAGATATGCCACACAGCGCGCGCAAATGGTTACTCAGACCCCAGAACTCCAGAGCCCAGTCGAGTTGTGGCAATGAGGATGAAGTGTTTGTTTTTTTGTATGGTCTTCAATTGAACATCTGATAGCAACAAACACGAATAATTAAGAAATAGCTAAAAACCACTAAAGGCTCTCACACCTACCCACATGCACACCATCCCACGCACACAGCAACACCACAACGATATGAAAGCAACAGTGCAAACAGCAGGCCTGGCAATGATCCTATGCTGTTTTAACTTTGCCCCCTCACAAACTGCTCCATACATTCTGCAAAGATACATTAAGTCCATCCATCAATATGCACGTTTGCTTCCATTTGACTGTGTGTCTAAATAGAAAATAGTTAGCCATGAAAAGTCTAAATAATTGAATAATCTGAGTTTTAGGCCTTAAAAGGTTAAATATGTGAAACTATTACATTCAAGGTCTTAAATACATTTAAGTAGGTTGCAATTATGTTAATGTTCATGTAATGCTACGTCCGTTGCTTTAAAAATATAATTTATTTGGGTGGAATGTGTGGTTTGTGATGTCTTTGGTGTGTTGTAGTTCTTAACGATACAGATATTATCTCACCTAAATCACCAGCTAGTTGTTAACTTTGTTTGTCAGTCATCTGGTACTGGGTGGACATGCAGTTGGTTGATCTGACTGTTTTTTTTCTTTTGTAGGAAAACAGCTGTCTGCTGCAGCTGGGAAGAACATTGATAAGAGTCATGAAACTGACCCAAACAGGAGAGTTGTGGGCTGCACAACCCAAAAAAATGGGGTAGAAGACAATAAAATGTTTTACAGAGCGGTGGGAAAGTGAAGAGTCACATGATAATTCTCTGAGGGCATGTTTCTACAAGCAACACCTTTCACAATGCATGGACCCATTCTTTTCACTGTTCATATAAAATATTGATTGGTGCGGCTTTACATTCCAGTCAGTCTGTGAGACTATACGAGCTCCACAAACAGCACATCTCTGTCCTTCTTCGCTCCTCACCTAAAACTGGCCATCAGAGGCCTCTGTGACAAGCACTCACCTTGAGTGCTGAATCACACATCCCTGGGGCTGGCCGACTCTGCCTGATGAATTTTCTTGGGAAAGAAAGGAGGGGTTATCTCGGAGGTCACCCTAATGTGAGCGACATTCATCAAACCTCGCTCCAGAGGAAGCGGCTGAAATTGGAAAACGGAAAAGGTAGTGATTCTTGGAGGGTTGCAGGCGAGCAGGGGCACAGAACGAGGGTGGAGGGAGCAAAACAAACAAAGAGCTCGAACACAGAGCTGGGTGATAGCTAACGGATCGGAGATATGGCAAGTGGGCAGTGCATGTTTACATGTTGTGAACTGCAGTCAGCTCATTCATCACACTTGCCTTAATATTTCCCTCCAGCAGCTTTTGCCTTCAATTTGCTGGCACTGGCTGCACCATCATCCGCTGAGAAACACACACATCAAACACAAAGAAGTGAATTAGCGTGTTCATTTAGAATGATGCATGTATGCATCCGTGGAAGTGCACAGATGTATTCATACATTTTATATATATATATACAGTAAACACATTTCAACTTGTAAAGCATTTTCACATTTGACATTTCTTTTCATTCAGTCTAGGCATTAGAATTTCTTTTAGCTTTTCAAATGAAAATGGTCTTCTCACCTTCAGCACAGTGGATGGATGGATTTGACTGTTGGGCTGAAGCTGTGCTCGACATGTAAATCAGTAATGAATTTCCCTGCAGTGGCACAGCACGTGGCTCTCTGTGTTTGCACTGTTGCGCAATAAATTCTATTTGATTCCTCGCCATAACTTTTCTCATTTTTTTTTCCTAAATATTTTGTTGTGTTTAATTTTATGAAACATGCAATTTGAGGGGGCCAGAGACTGAAAATTGCCCATAGGTATGAATGTGAGTGTGAATGATCGTTTATCTGTTGTCTTCATGATGGACAATCTGTTCCGTGGCTTCAACCCAAGCTGTGCTAGATCGGCTACGTGACCCTTGGACCCTGCGAGGGAAACAAAAGCAAAGACAGATACAAAACAGGACGAACATGTACAACAGGTGCTGTTTATTCCTCCTGTTCACACCTGTGAGTGTCTGCTTACACGTGTGCACCTGTGTGTTCAGTTGGCATCTGAGCCTCGTTTCTCACATCACTAACATATGAGACCTTTTACCCCATTCTCAAGCTGTACCGCAGTTTTGAACCAATTAACCAATCTTCCAGCGAGCATCATTACGACCAAATTACTGCAAATTAATGTGGTGCTCACGATCCCGCAGACCAGTAAAGTACGTCAGGGGTAAGATCAACCAGTAGAAAATATCTGGAATAATTGCTGTACAGAGGATTCATAAAGTCTGAGCCAATTCTCTTTCATTTTCACTCCAAATTCTCTGAACCTGTATTTGGTATAACAGACTTGACTTTTGCAGACTTTGAGATTTGTCTCATTGACCTTTCTCCTCTGATTCATGTCAGAAAACTGCAAGTAAAGTGTTATTATCAAAACTAGCAACAACCTTTTTTTTTACACTTTGAGAAAAGGGGAAGGCGCATAATATTGTTGCAATGACCATGTTGCCTCCAGGAAGGAAGTGCTAATAAGTGCCTAAACTTACAAGAGCACAGACTGGGGTTTAGAGTTGAAACATCGCCTGCAGGAGTTTAGGTTGAGCTTCAGCTGTGTTCACATTCAGGGCGATCCCAGGGGCAGAGGGTTCAGTTCTTTGTTGATGGGGTTAAATATCGTGGTTCAGTACAAAATACAACCGAATATCTACCGAGGCCATTTCAGCAGCATATTTATAAATGATTGATCGGCTAGCCTTTTTAGATGACGGTACTGGCAATCCTTACGTGTGTTGTGTTTATATTCACTCACAGAACATTGAGGAGTCATAAACTGTAGTTGAAATATTTCTGATTTCAACTGTTGAATCAATGCATCACTCAAACACGTGTGGTGTTCACATTAGGGCTCGGTGGATTTATTCAGGATTAAATGGATGAATAACTCCCTGTGTCAGTGTTTTCATGGACATCAACAACTGAAGAACAGTCTGTTAAAGTGCAGACAGTCGTTGCTAAACTTCAGACAAATTCTCGCTGCAGGGGTCTGAATTTAAACCCTTTTCCTTTTCACCACGTGGATAATATATCTCTCAACTGATGTTTATTGTCTGCCAATGGCCACCTGCACTCCAGCCTTCAAAATATCTGCTCTTTGAACATTGTCATCCTTTTTTCTCTTCCAACTGCCCTGAGCATTGCAGTTACTCTGTTATTGTAATTTTTTTACAGCTTTCCCATAATTCCTAGCGTGTGGGTCCCCCTTTGATCATGTACAGCAAACCTTTGAATATGGGGTTTGTCCTAAATTTAAAGATGGACGATGCATCTCCACTTCATCCTTGTGCATAAATGAAGATAAAATTTCCAGGATGCATGTGCCATGGTTGTGGTGTGGAGCTGCAGAATCGAGGTCTCACAGACACGCACGCTCTACCAATCACAGGTGAGTCTCAGCTGTCAATCCTGACGTTTTGCATCAAATGACTAATTAAAACCAAACCTAAACAACGAACTGCCAAAAATGAAAGAAATAATCTGAGAAAAAAATGATTAGCGTGTACTTTCATGTTTTAGTTTGGTCCATACACTAACAGGAGGAGGTGGGGTTCATGACCTATACTGCAGACAGCCACCAGGGGGAAATCAAGATGATTTGGCTTCACTTTTGGAGAGCTGTCATGTCGTGTAACTTTTTATGCAGTCCAAACAAAAGGGTCAGGCGCTGGCATGGAGAGCGGAGAAGTTAAGAAGAGAGGAAGAGCCATGCTGGGCGCTGAAAGCTTTATATCCTGGTGGAGCTCCAGATGTGGGCGGTGCCGCCAATCAGCTGTTTACCTTGGAAAAGCAGACACTAGCAGTGATGCCACTCACAACCAAACTAGCAGGGGCCATCACAGTCTTCACACACGTTAAAGATAGTTCAAACACTTTGTAAATGGAATCAGCTTTTCACATCTTAGACACGTCCCTCCACATTTGGGATTTGGCCCAAAAAATGTAAATGACTACAATAGGTTTTTTTAATCCTGCTTCTGAACCTGGTTATGTTTTAAGTAAGTCAATGTCCCTGTCCTGTCTCCTGAATGTCTGGTTGGACTGCAAGAGGGGAAAAACGGAGACAGAACCAGGGTGCGATTAAAAACCATGTTCATCTGAGGCTTGTAAGAGCAGCCCTGTTGGCTAAACATCCTTCTCTCATGTTTTTCCAAAGACAGTTCCTTTGGGGCTAAATGTGGGAAGTAGGTCAGCCCTTTTTTGGAGCGGCCATTTCAGTTGGTACAACATTAATATTTGATGTACATAAAGTCCCATATGAGTAGAGGGAAATATCAACTAGAGGGAGGGGTTTGTAACGGCCGTGTAAACACAGAAAAGAACAGCGCCCGTCAACACTAACACAACGCAAGTACTATATATATATACATACAGATGCAGGTTTCATAATAGTCGGTGTATGTCACAGCACAGATGCACCATCGTACACCACTGGTGGTAGTCGATGCAAATGATGAAAACACTTGATTTAATTCAGTTGAGAAAAGCCCGTGTTTGATATGACACGGAAAATAATTAGAGGAAGGGAAATAGTCACCACAAGTTTTAGTTTTGTTTTCATACTTGGGTTTATACATTTTTCAATGTGGGTCATGTCGTGTTCCCAATTCTAGAATTTGGAAGCACAAGCTTACAAGGATGTAAAGGCAACTATAGGCGCCGCTGCCAAATCAATGTAGGGCAAGCACATAGTGGACATTTTTTGAGTGCAGTGAAAACTAAGGACGGGCTGCAAATGTTTGTGAAATCAGGACTTCTCTGAAGAAAATACTTGTGACATTTTATGTTGCTTGGCTCTCATATTCCTATTTTGAGCCAAAATCCAAGAACAGATTCAAGCGGAGTCTCCATCAGTCTTGGATGCAAGATCGATGCAAATTAGACATAATGTTCACTGTGTGATTTACTTGGAGATTACTTTGTTTTTCAAGTTTCAAACAAGAAATTGATGATCACACTCTCCTCATTATATCCCAAAATACACAAGGACACTGAAGGAAATTTATCTTCTCAAATGCGTCATGGGGCAGATCCCGTTGAAAGTGCACCTGTATTAGCATAGTTTCGATGTTAGGGTGTACTATTCACATGCGCATATGAATGGTTTGCAGAAAGTTAGAGAAACTTTGAAGACATAGCTTTCGGTAGCTGTTATTAATAGTATTGGTATTATTTGACAGACTCAGATCAGAGCATGTAGTTTCTCCAACCATGTGTAGATCTTGTTCAACATTGCATCCATGAGGAGAGCAGCATTAAAACCGTCCTACATATAGTCTTCATCACCGTATTCAATCCGATTTTGGGGCCTGAAGAATTTAATCTGATGCATCACTTGACACTTGGGCGAGTTCTTCATCAATCTGTTCAGCAATGGTAGTTTTCCCTCGACTCTGCCAATTATGCCCAACGAACCTTGTTAAATGTAAAACTAATTTCACAGTGTTACATGTGGCAAAAGTCACAATCTGGAAGCCATGTTACATTCTGTGGCCAACATATCCTCAATCAAGGTTATAGCCTATATATATACACATGTCACATCATTTTTTACACTCGGGCAAACAAATTAAAAAAACAATGCAGGTGTTTTTCTTTCACTCATTATTTTTTTCTAAGCATTTACTACACTTGACATGTATTTATTAATTTAGAGCGACAGGATACAGTCCACACAGTTCAGATTTAAATACATGAGCGAAATGTCATTAAAACTGACCTGGAAAAACTGGGTTACACCTCATCTGTTGTTTTGTGATTTTATGTTTAGAGTTTAATTTAATAGTCTGTATAGCACCGTTTTTTTTTTTCATATTTCTCATTAAAACCTGGGGCATTTGCCAAATCACACAAAATAAGAAAAAAAAAAATAGTACCACTAATAGGAAATACAAGTTGTGAATAAATTGTCAAATTCATTTTCAGGGTCACAAAAGGAGGCTCTATCAGTTTAGGTACAACATTTCCTGTGCGCTGAGCAAACTTAAGTTTAAGATAAACTCACACAAAAAGTACCTGCAGATAAAACTCATGCATGGAAAGAACTGGCTGTGTTAAATGTGTTTTTCTCCCAAAATAAACAGACAATAGATCAGTGTGGCAGTGTTCTTATGCAGCTGTACCTTGCAGGGATGAGCTCAACACCGTGGGCCAGATGGTCCAATGTTGCATAATGGAAGTGAAAGAGGAAAGTTTGAGTAACGTAATTTGGACCGTGGGGGGAAAGTGTTGATGAACATCACAGTGTAATAAGATAATTGGGAAATAATGTATGGGAGGTTATGAAGACCCGCTCACACGCAGCCGATATACTTGCAGGGCTCGGCGGTGTCTAATGTTGTGTATAATGATGCCGCAGTCGCTTCAAAGTAACTTCCACACATAAACTGAGCTCGCTACAAGCGGCGACTTCCTTTGCGAGCCACAGCTACTGCAAAGCGGGTTTACATACAGCACGTCGCCCTCTCCCCACCTGCTGGGATGACACTCTGCGACATCTCACTGAATATTCATTGAGTGCTCAGCCTGCCTCCACAGCATCCCACTGGCAGGAAGCCTAACGGGACATTTCAGGATATATATGTTCCAGAAAAGCATCTTTGCTTGTTTGATGTTATTTACAACATGGCTAAGCTGTGTGCATACATGCAGAATGTTTGTCCAACCCTATAGAATTGAATCGTCACCTTTCAGACACATGGCGGCAAAACAAAGAAATCCACAAATTTGTCAGTGCAGGTCTTCATTACCAGATTACATTGTATTGAAGCTATTATGTCGACCCCCTGTAGCTCCCAATTAAACTGTTCCTGGGAGATTATGTAGATCATCGTCACCGACTTCATGTTCCGTGAAAGGAAACCGTTGAGTTGTTCAAAGGTAAAGTTCAGTGCTTTGAGTGCCTCACATAAAATGCCACTGAGAATCAGTGCAGTTTTGTGATGGCAGTGATTGATATACAGCACTCCAGGTAAAATAATGCATGTTCCGACTTGGAGGAGGAAAATACATTTTCTTGAATTTTTGGTTACACTGACATTTTTGATAAAAGTTGAGCTCATGCATTAAAAAGCTCTGAAGTGCTTTCAACGAGTTCAAAAGAAGAAAACCTGACAGCGGAGGTAACTCACTCAGCTGTGCAGCAGCTGCAGACTGGCCTGGAGAATACAGGTCTTTGTTTGAATCTGAAAATGAATCCTTAACTGCTGTATTTCTAAAACATGTAATAATAATAATAAACTTGATTTAGATAGCAATAGGAAACAGAAGTAAGCCATTTCCTTTCATTTCATTTAAAATAATGAATCCTATTTGAAAATCACACAGCTACAGAAGTAAAACATGTTACAGATGAAAGAAGAGTATCAAATTTAAATAAATGTATCAACTGTGTATAAAAAGAGTATAAACTACATATACAAATTATTGTAAAATCATATACCAACACGGATGCATGTGATTATGTGTACAATAAAAGAAAGTTATGTATAATGCCTTTTATAATTTGATCTCTTCTCTGAAATCGATAATATAATCTGCATGTCACTATTTCTGCAACACAACATCTGCAGTGACAACAGAACATCAGAGTGGTTTGGTATGACGCAGAGAACTAGTGCAGGCTCAAAAAGTATTTCGTTTTTTTCCTAAAAAGCGATATGTGGACCACTGTTTCCCATTTTCCACCTCCTGAGAATTGAAACTGGTGAAGCTAGCATGTTGAGACGAGCAGCTGCAGGAGAGAGATAGCGTGACCTCAGGCTCACACCCATGGACGGCGGGTCACCATGTGCCCAGGTCATCGTCACAGGAGGATGTCAAGGGGGCCAACAGGGACACTTACCCTCACACCCTCCCACCCTCTAGGTGCTCTCCAAATCTATTTTATGTTTGAGCTGAAAGCAGGATGATGTGCTCAGTTCAAGCCCGCTCATGACTCTGACTATGGAAGAGCTGGGTTAAATTCCAGTGCACATTTATTCTTAAAAAAAAAAAACCAAGGCCATCAGCATTCTGGGCCGTTTAATGCGACAATTTGCAGAGGGTGTGCAGCACGCGCTCATTGAGCCTGCAGAGCTGTCCAGGTGTGCTGCACTTATTTCAAATTTGAATTTCAAATTAGAATAGAAAAATATGAGCATAACTGTACAGCAGATAAAGTAAGTCGATTATTTCAGCTTTGAAAGCTTTTGGAATCCGACCCACAGAAAGAGTAAAAACGTAGAGTGAGAGCAGCTGACCGTGAGCTCTGTGTGAGACTATTATCTGTCCCAGGAAGCCAGTTTAATGCTCATCAAAATAACAATTTTCACACTGTAAGAGGGACGTACTGTATCCTGCTGGTTAATGGGATGGAGATGAAGATTTCTTTTTTTGGAATACAAGCTTTATAAATGCTGATTTAAGGCTATAGAGTGGTTTATGAAAAGGAAAGAATGTCATAATACTATAGATTTTCTATAATGATATTTAATAAAAGGGGCTGAAGGTGTAACACAGAGTCTGAACAGAGGTATAATCGTATATATCTAGAAATAGATATATCGTATCTGGCAAACAATGTTTATATTAGTTTTGTACACCGGAGCAATATATTTGCATATGATGCATCAAAGCCAACAGTATAATAGAGAAGGGCCATTAAAACAATCTTTCACAATACAGCCTGTGTTGAATGATAATGAAGAACCATCCTGTATGCAACGATTGTGTGAGCCTCCATGGAAATAACACTCTACTGTACTGTGTCTCACGTGTTGCCCTCATTGCATCAGCTGCCAAAACTGGAATTGGACCTTTCACTTTGTAGATTGATTCATCTTCCGACTTCCTCTTAACACCCTCGGTGCAATGTGTTGAAACTTGCTAAATTTTCCGATTTGTGTTTTCTGAGGTTTTCTGCCTCTGGTGATTATAAGTTATATTGGACATCTGATCAAAGCATTGTTTTACCTTTTATTCAGAGCACTCCAGAGGTATGAGGATTTCTCCAGAAGCCCATTTGATTCTAGTCCAGCCTTGGCCTGGTCAACAGCTAAGTGACTTTAATGTGACTAGCTGGCTAATTAGCAGGCAATGTGTTTCCATCAGCTCCATTAGACTCATGTCTGTGTGATGAAACTATTAGTTTTCTTTATGCTCATATGCTTTCATAATACTATATCCAGTGACTTATGAATGAATGGGCAACATACATAAGCACAGCACCATTTGAAGATAGGTCCAAAATTTCTCACGTTTAAAACACTTTTAATTTCCAAGTGATGTTTTGAGTGGTCACAGAACAGATCTGCACAATCAGAGCAACAAGGGATTGGATATTTTTCACTGAAATACTTTTCACTTTGATTAATACTGTGGCTGTTGCAGATTCAACAGACCTCTCCGAAGCTGCAGCCATCTTGATTGCTAACGAAAATGCTTCTGCGGCAAATTGGGTGCTCCGCTTTGTCAGTCGTCATATCAAACCGGCCCCATTTTTAGATGAACTGCTGTGACTGGCAGACCCAGTCTAACGACGCACGGGAATCAGTCTGAAAGGGAGGGACTGCAAATAAACATGAGCTCCGGGTTCCAGGCTACCATTAGTACTGAAGTAATTGTCAGCATAGTGCGTGGAGTCAGTGTGAGATTCCCTAAGAACATTGCAAATGGCACCACTCACACTGCTGAAACTCAAGCTCTATGTCGTGCTGCCATTTCGGTTTCAATCAGTTGTGGTGCACATTTAGACTGATCATGTACAGAAGCCATGAGTGGAAAAGCTGTGTGTACTACTGACCTTTGTGCATTCACCGAATAGTCAGAATTGGTAGAGGTTGTTTTTTCATGCGCACCCCACATGACAGGCACAGAGAGGGTCAGTAAAGACACCGACAGGGCCGGTAAAATCTGATGGATTTTTGATCCCCCAGCCCAATGTGACCTCTTGACAGTTCAATGACTCACTGGTGAAGAAACTCACCGGGATTTGTCCCAGAAGTCCTGAAACAAAAAGGCATAGAGTCAAAGACAGACATTGTTCTGTTTCTGCTTAACAATTGAGTAACATTTGCTTTAAAACAGTGGGGGGGTTGCAAGTATGAGTTGTGATTACTGCTGGCCATGGAAAATGTCAATGCCTCTCTGCACGGTAGCTTCCATCAGCTCGCAGCAGCTACTGTAGCAACAGACGTTAGGTAACCTTAAATAGCTCACGTTACCTAGGTTATGCACAATCCATTCACTGCCGTTCATTAACCATTGAAACCACTTTGTCACACTCATATCATTATGTTATTATGTTAACAGCTAGCACAGCTAAGAACATTTGTTGGATTTGACAACGGCAATGATACCATTGAATAGCAATACGCTACATACTTCATGGGAAAATGTGATTTTAGAGACATTATCAATTGTTGATCACTCTAAAAAATATTTCATAAAGCCACAACTCCATAGTTGTACCAGAATTTAGGTGCAACTATGGCTTAAAACAAGTCACACGCTGAAACCTAATTAGATTTGAAATTCATATTTTCCTTGTTTTCATTAGAACTATCAACTAATTATGCCCAGCTAAATACAAAAATACCACAAATAATAATAACAAATTGCTAAAATTGTAATAAATAAAATCCTTGATACAATTTTTTTTTTTTACTTTAATGTTCAATTTTTAAACCTCTTGCTCCCTCCAAAGAAACGGGGAAAGAGCAGTCCTTAATAATTCAGTAGAAGAGCTGCTCCAGGCGTATTGCAGCCCAGTAACCCTGAATACATCTCTGGGCTATACACTCATTTATCAATTACTGTGGAGCTTTTCAGGAGTCTAACATTAACCTCTAAGAATAATTGCGCTCATCCATGAGAAGCCTCGTTACTCATTTAGAACATTGAAACTGCCCATCCACTTTGGCCCTTTGGAATTGTACAGAAAGCTATTTTATTTACATTAATATAATGAATGTTGATGACATTTATTATTAATAATAACCACATGCACCCACATGAGAGGGTATAGACAAAGGAGACCAAAAGGGCTTTGGTGTGAACTTGTAAAGTGAAATGCTCTGAAAAATCTTTGATACGCTTACTGTCATGAGTGGAAGCTAATCCCCCATATTCTTGCTGAATAAAATATTTTGATTTAAATAACAGAACCGGTAATATTGTTGAAAATGATCGACAATTTATTTAAAATGTTAGACACCAATCTACAAACATAGGAAATACTATGAGCCCGTGCCCATGGAAGACAAAAAAGGTTATACGTCAATCTGTTGAATTCTACATAATAACATACAGCATACAATTCTAAATTCAGTCCACCCACATAACCCTGAAATCTGTCAAATAAAACGCCCGATGATGTGAATGTAAGGAATCTCTTTGAAAGATGAATATTGTACTTTAGAATACATCGGCCGGGGGGGGGGGGGAGACTTCCCATCCTTCAAAGTGTATTTGAATGAATGATGAATGAGGGTGTTTGGGAAATGGCCAAAGAATGAAGGGAGGAAAAGCCAAAATGTCTTTCTCCATTGACAGCAACATTTTCCCTGAGAGGGTTTCGAGTGTGTTAACACTGACATCTCATTGGAGCTTGAAATTCAATTTAAGTTAAAAATCCAGCGCAGGAAGTCGGTGGTTGGACAAAACGGTCGTTTATCAATCAGCTTTGTCAGTGACATCCTTTGAGTGTGCGTGAGTAGCACAGTAAACCAAAACGTTGCACCAGCGTTTGCAACAGAATCAGGATTTAAAGTGCGTGCGGTGGTGTTTTTACTTATGTATGCGCCTGTCTCCTCACCCGAGCCCTACATAGTGTGCGCTTTGTTAACCTCTGTGTGTCTTATGCCCCCCCCGGTGAAGATGTTCTTGGAAACGCAAGGAGCACAAATAAGCAGCTGGTGACTCCATGTGTTTTAGACGAGACGCTTAGTAGTCCTAACCCATCCCAAGCTGCCGGCACACGACGGCAGCTCACAGGCAATGGGAGCATGTATTATTGTAATTAGTTCACAAGTTTGTAAAATTGGGTTGATGTGAACATCGTGACTCCACAGCACATGTGACACGTTTCATATATTTGAATCACCACTGATAAACTTTTATTTCCTGTTCCGACAACATTTATTTATGCCATAAACTAGCAAAAGTGGATTTGTATGTGTCCTAAATACACTTCTATCATGTGCTTCAGACCATGTGCTTGGATCTGAAAACGGAGCCCAGCGACTCGTACCACCGCCAGTATCCCAAGTTGGCAGACTGGACAGCTGAACACATCAAATCCAGTGTTTAAACACCGCTAGGGCGACATTAATTTTAACATATCACAGCCACAACCACTTTTAATGCTGCAGCAATACATATGTAGCGTATCACTTTAGATTAGTTTGATTATGGTGCAGTTGGCTCTTTTTCCGAGTCGTTCTGCATCTTAAAACACCGGGTGGTAAATCATCTACCATTTTGTAATTATAATAATTTGGCAAGTATGAAATGATGTACAGAGAAATACGTTCACTGACAGTTTATCATTGCATCAGTGTCACATCAAATATGGGAAAGAAAGTGTCTGATTCTGTCGTGCATGATTCCGGATGGAAGAGTAACATCAGACAGTCTGTGGCAGAGCCAGGGGGAAGCAGGTTTACCTAATTTCTTAAGCTGTGCATATTAAAGTCGGGCAATGAATGTTAACAATGCACCGTGCTAGACATGGCCAAGATTTATAGTAATGAACCCAAAAGTGTTGTGCTACTCTCCAAGGGCAAAGCAAAGACATCGATGCACTTTGGGAGATTAATGCGAAGTTCTGTTGACCTTTGCTGCCGAGCAAGGACACAGCCCCGTGTGATGGGCCAAATGTTTTTTTGAAACACTGCAGATATTCCTCTGTGTAATCCTGCTCACAGATCAATTTGCACAAAGCCTATTATTCATGATCTACCCATGTTGTACTGACAGCAACGGCACTAATAGTGACTAATAATGCAGAACGATGTTTTGATCTACATGATTTTAATACTTAACCAAGCGTGTCTCAATGAGACAAATTAGATGAGCTTTGTTTTGTCAAAGACAGATCCATGAAAGTCTGTCAGGAAATCAATCAATGACTTCAGCACAGGTTTGACTTTAAAGGAGATATGCAGCAAACATATTCATGCTGGTGTAAATGAGTTTGAGAATGTAGGAAAACAGAATTTATTCACATTCACTATTAGGAGTCTATTCTTCACAATCTCAAAAAAGGAAGACATTCATTAGCTTATTCATTTTTTAATTTGTAGTTTCATGACTAAAAGCTTTGATGATATTCTATATTTTAATTAACGTCCACAAAACCCATGAACCGAACCAAAACAAATAATGAGTTGATAGCTCACAAATATTCCCTTAGTAGCCAAAAGCCTGATAAAGCTTAATCGTCAGTGCCGTGGAAATTATTTTTCCCAAAACTATTAAAAGAAACGTCAATGAGCCTCATCATCGCACCGGCTGACATATTCTTTCATTTTCATGAACATGTCCACAAATCGGCCCCTGATATGTTGCATTAAACGCATAATTGATTCCTGCTTGCAAAAAGAAAATCACCCTGAAAATTAAGGGGTTGTCGTTTGTCTTTTTACATTGTGATTTTTTTTAACCATTTCAATGCTATGGGACTTGTTGATGAGACTCAAATAAAGACCCTCAACTTATACTTTTGTATTTTTTGCTTTTTGTGTGGGTCTTATTAAAGAATTACATCCACTGTTGATATTTGAAGAACCACGAAATTACAAACAACTGTGTTCCTTATGCACATGTGAAACACAGTAATTAAAACGTCTCCAGTGACTGCATTAAACTAATCCACCAAACAAAGTGTCTCCTGTGCATTAAAATAACTCAACATAGCAAAAAAGGGGAGTGTGGCAGAGACACTGAATCATATTTGGTCAATTTAAAATATTACTTTCAAGGCTCATTGTGCGTTAGTGTTTGTGTAGGAGTGACACTATCGACTGCCTAATCCATCCTTTAGGTGTACAATATAACAAAGGCTGTTTTGGAGGTGTGACCTTCTCAAATGGTGGAGGACAGTCCGAGATTTATGTCACAGATGAGCGCTTCTGTTGGAAGCCCCTGACAGACAGATAATCCTGTGGTTTAAACTTGGCAAATATTGATCTCATGGCCCCTCAGTGGCAAGCCTCAAGACCTGAAATTGAGGGAAACGGATTACTCTGCAGAGTCAAAAAAGAAGACGGATGAGGAGGAGCAAAAAATATACTATCCTTAGCATCAGGCCAGATAACACACAGGGAGGAAACGTAGACATTAATTCTCAGCCGTGCCATTCGGAGCCATTGCATGCTCTTCTTTCACTGAAGGATTGTCTTGTCGGTCTTAACATTCACGGTTTAAATGCCGCTTCTCCTCATCCATCAAAGCAACTGCCCCTATTGACATTAACCTCAATAACATTGCCAGGCATAACAAGGCTGTGTGGAGAGCGATGCGGCGAAGGATGGAGGAGGGTCACTGCTGGCACTTTATTTTTTTTGTAAGTTAGAAATCGTCTCTGTGTCCGGCCTTAAAGTAATCTGGACTTCAGACACTTTATCCCACAGCAGTTAAATTTGGTGGATCGTTACACCAAACAGCTATTACAGCGTGGCCTTGCCATGCCTCACTTTATGGAATAAAATTAGCTCGAGGATGGCGGCCGGGTCACATCAATTTTTGCTGCTAAGCCAAGAAAATGTTGGCTCGTAACAGATCTGTTATTTACTGCTATGAGTTGAATAGAGGATTCTCAGCTCAAGCTTCCATCGGCCTGAGACGCTTGCAAAAGGTTGTACCACTGATCTGATCAACATATAGAACCTAGTTGAGACTGTTTTGCTCCTGTCCCCTCCCAATGCTTGTTCTGCAGCTATCACACGATGCCGACGACCACATCATGTTTGCTCAGTTGCCATGGAAATGTAGATGTTCAAACCTCTCATGATTTTGTTCACAAATTGCTTGATAGTTTATTCTTGACCTTGAAAGCAGCTGTTGACAAAAAAAATGAACTCAAAGTTCTTTTACTATTTAGATTCATATTTTGTGCTGCTGATAAATGCAGTATTATAAAACAGTACCACACATGTTGCTTCTAGATACACCGCACATTTAAAGTGTCTATTTATATGTGCAAGCACTTTCAATTTCTGAACCATAATTGTAAAGAATTCAATGTCTTCCTCCCTGTGTGATACAAACACAAGTGGCAGCCAGACATCATTTTCCCTCAAAGGTCAGAATCACCTGCAGAGCGAACTTTGAGCAGTTAGGGTTCACTTCCTTGTTGAAGGGCACTTCAGTGTGTTGATGAAAACCATATTGCACCAACCCTCCGGGGAGTCGTACACTAGTCACAATACTTTTGTGTGGGAAGACGTTGTGCGGCAGCTGGATGGTGCAGAGAGGGGGGTGTGGGGGGGTGGGGGTTCTTTTGGCATCGCCACTTGGCACACCTGTCCACGGATCAGGTTAATTGGCTTTGAACAAGGTAAAACTCTTTTATTCACCGGTGAAGAGGAAGAGGCGCCTGAGGAAGAAGAGAGAGATAAATGTCTTCAGAACAGAGACATGACAGTGAAAGTTTTCTGAAGGCTACTGTTAATGGACTGTTTGGGCAGCTGCGACTTTGGTCCCTGATTTGCTGTTAAAAGCAAGTTAAGGTCATTGTGACATATTGTATATAAAGTATTAAGTGGACAAATTCAAAGAGATGTACATAGTTCTCCTCCAGACCCCATTCATACAGCTTTTCTGTCATGTACTGCACTGTTGGTGCAGCCGTCAGGGGGCATGTGCGGCTCAGCTGATCAATTATTATTATTATTATTAGAAACATGGAGTCTTGCTGCAGGATCCTGGCGAGGACTTAACAGCAACGTTAAATAAAAAATAATACATATTTTTATAGATCAGTCATATTCAGTCACTCTGGTTTTAAAAACAAAGCTTCTAACAATGGGTTTAACACACTCAATAACAACATAATGACAATTATAGCTGCATTTTAATTGCAAAGTGTATTTGATCCCCAACAGGATCCATGACAGTGTTGATGCTTTTATTCTCCTACTCCATCACTGTGGCTCAAAATAACATGATGGGACTTTGTGGTGGTAATGGGAAGTAAAAAACGATGCCCTCTGTTGTCTTTTATTAGAAAAAATAATCCACACTGTTAAATATTCCTCATGATTATTAATCACCATTCCTGTCGGATAGAATTCATCAGGCTCTGCTTCGACTGCAGAAACAGTACAACAGTCCTTTCAACTGTTTTATCTAATGCACGTATTGGTCGCCTTAGCCTAGATATCATATTTTAGAGATTTCTAATGTTTCTGTAGCTTATTTGATTCTGGTCAAGCGATTAGATTCTTTGCGTCTGACATTGTTGAATATCCCTTTTTCCTAATATTGTCACATATGCATTTAGCCGATGTCATAATTTTTTCTCTTGTTTCATATTTACTAGTTGTTTCATGCGCGGATAGAAAAACCCAGAGGTGACTGAACTCGTCTCTAACCAGCTTTGTGATTCACGTCATTTTGAACTGCCGCTGTTGGGCTCAGTGAAGCCGGACTTGAACTTGCTTTGTGATACCAGCCCCTGGTCTTCAGTGTCACATATTTACAGTACAACAATCCATTTTAAGATTTCATTACATGCACATTCATGTAACAGATGCATTTGTCAAAAAGCAACTCAGAGTGAATGCAAGACACCATCAACAACGATGAGTGTGTCTGCGACAGCTCTTCACAGTTTGTGTTGTTGCCTCTTTGTTTGTTTTATTTTTGTTTAAGGCCGTTTTGTAAAGGAAACGATGCGTCAGTGTGTGTTTACATGGTTTGTCTGGTTGGGGAGTTTTCAGCCTGTGGCAGAATAAAGACAGTGACTCTGCCGTCCTGATTTCAATGGGGAGTATATTTCACCGGCCTTATCATGAGTGACGACATTAACTCCGTTTTTTTGCAGCACTACAAGAACATTACGTGTTGATGCACAGCGTGAAACTCTGCGGGAGGTTATTTCTCCCACTAGGGAAGTTTAGTATCTGGGTGACTCGCTGTGATCCCAGTAGGAAGGGATGCACAGCAGACCAGTGGTGCAATGCAATGCGTTGCAGTCTGGGTGGGAAAAAAATAAAGGATTTAGCTATTACCGCCACTTGATTACGCAAAATAAGACGACAGCCCTCACACTTTGATTTCGTGGCTTTAATAATTACTTAGTTCAGTGAAATCTCAGAGATTCTGCTCATTCTTTCACTTCCACAAAATTACGGATATTCTATTAAATATATATATGCTATATAATAATTTAGTTATTTGTACTAACCTTTTCCTTCACTTCTATCTGTTTTCACAACCGTCTGAATGCAGCAGGAATTGGTTTCATCTGTAACCGGAATTATTCACACCGAAATATTGCATAACAATATTTAACAGGGATGCCCAACAGCGTCACCGTGTAGGGAGGCTTGAGTCCTTCTGCTGCGACCCCAGGTTTGGTTACGACCAGGTCTTTTGCTATATGTCTCTGTCCTTCTATAAATTTCTGAAGGATATTAAGTATCAATATTGCCAACTTGAAATTGTGAAAGAAGCTCTGAGCTACTGACATTTGCCATTTTTTTAAAAAGCTAAATGGGCTGTATAACGTCAATATACAGCAGCTGAAAGTGAAACCTAGTCTGACATTTTCCCTTAAAAGCATAACTGTAAATTTGCTGCTCGTCTCCTGTGTTCAAAATATACTCTGCAGTTGATTATGTTGTATTTTGTTGAATTTGTGAAATCCTTTATCCTGGAAACACACACTGAGCCACTCACAGTTCGGTTGCAGCCAAGCTCATCTTGGCAAAGCCGGAGCAAATACAAGACAACACTTCTGGGCAGTGTTCCTATCGACTCAGTAGCCTCATCCAACTGCAAGGAACAAATGATTAGACAAGTGAGCCCAAATTGACTAAAACCGCACAACAATACACTAACAGTGCGAACAAAAGGGACAGAATGCCCCAAATAATTAAATCAGAAATGTGCCATAAACAAATATTGTTCCCACGGTTGGAGCCACAGTTTAACTTTGTTTCTACGTTCTGGCAACTGTACAAATATACTATTAAAGTAATTAAAATTTCAGTTTGTTTCAAGGTTGCTGTGTTTTTTTTGGATAATCTTGAATTTATTGCACCTCTGTTCATAGATACATCATAGATACGACACATTCTGACATTTCACATGCGGCCAGAAAACAAATGTTTTCAATATGGCTGCACTGAACCCAATGTGTCACCTCATTAGTCACTGTGTTCAAACCCAGAGTTTAAAACCAGGGAGTTTAAAGACGTAAATTTACTTGTTAATGATTACTCTTATTATGGGATGGACAATCTGTTGAGTATCTGCTACTGCTATTGTGTTTTTTTATCCTTGCGCTCGACGTGCACATTAGATTTAACAGGCGAGAGGGAGAAGAATCGTACTCGCATACAACAGTATTCATTTCACTGAGTGCTTTAAAACTGTCTTAGCAGCACTCTTCCTCACTCCTGCATCTTTTATTATGATTTATAACAATTTTACCGGTGTTTGTTCACGCCTCATTTACCACACTTGATGTAGAGATTTCCCTGCGTGTTCATCTCTGGTCGGAAAACTTGTTGAACAGTGGCGCTGCTGTCTAAGTGCAGTCGGTGACATTTATCCTTTATTTATTGTGGACTCAACTGTATATAGAGTTACACTGTCTACAAACGAGTCATTTGTAATAAATTAAACCGTTCTCCGGGGAGGAATGTTAACAGTACTCTGAACGAACCCCGTCTCAAAGGAGGAGAAGAAGTGGAAGTAGAGGGCAATTTTTGTTACGTCAAACTCTCAATGCACGACTGAGATTAGCTTTTTTTTTTTGTTGCGCACTGACGGACTCTTAGTTTGAACCAAAATACACATTAAAGAGGAGAGAACACTGGAAGGCACATTCAGGACAGTTAGAGAAAACTATGTACAAAGGATTTGCTGACGAAGCTTCCAACTCTTGTTGCGTCATACAGACCCCAAAAAAATAACACTGTGCATCTCTAGGGACCCCTGAAGCACTTTCTCCATGATTTTTTTTTCTTTCTCCCACAAATCTATTTTAGTTGCCAACCTGTGTGTGGAGCAGTTCCTATTTATTGCTTGTATAGGCACCTCATGTACACATGGTACTGTTTGGTATGTGTTTATTGACTTGAGGAGACAGTTAGCGAAATCTTTAATTAACGGTATCTCCTGATTACGGCCGTCACAGATTGTAAAGTCAGATGATGATAAAAAAAACGATTCTCTGTCTACTAATTTCCTGCTGTTTCTCTGGGGATCGATGGCAAGAGGCTGAACAAAGTCTAATAGACATTAACTCCCCAAGCAACAACCCCCAGCTCCTTGTGGGGGGGTCACCGGGGGTTATCAGGTCAGGTGGTCTATGTAATTCCTCCAGCGTGCCCTGGGTACGGGCTGGTGCTCCCAGTTGGATGGAGCAGAGATGTCGGGGAGGAGGTGGCGTCTCGAGCTGAGGCCTGAAACACCTCAGCTGACTCCTTTCAACATGAAGTACCAGCGGTTCATCTGAGCTCTGAGCCTCGAGCTCACGGAGCAGCCAAACACTCAGCGTGTACCCAGGCTTTATTCAGCTGTCGTGTCCACAACCTCATTCTACCGAGTGCACGTGACCTTATGTGATGGTTTTAGGAAGCACGTTAGAATCAAATAGAAAAATGGTCTTTGCCGATGTCTTCGCCTTGACAGTCATGTACAAAACCACACAGTCGTATCACCTGCCTGTTGAGTTTGAATTAAATCTGAAAAAGTGTGTTGTTATTGAACATTGACGAATAAAGAGTGAATTATGAATCAATTGTTTACAGGTTATTTTAAATAACTATTGGAAATGTTGCATGTACATGGGTCAACGTTCTCAAATCACACATATGTATAATATCCTGAATGTTCACTTGTGTGGATACACATTTGAAATAAAACACCATCGATGTATTAATGTCTCGGACAATTATGAGCAACTCTGAATTCCAAATGAATAATAAATAAACTGTTAACACCATTTACTTACAAGCATTTCATTAATGTTTATTAAAAGAAACATATTAAGGCCGAGTGTAGATTTTCAGTCTGTTGTTCAAGGACAAACTGCTGTTTGATGAAATACAGGGACCGTCACCTGTGACCTGTTATTTACAAGACACTCTCTCTAACCAACATCTTACTGTTGTGTGAGCAGAATTAATTTCAGCACTACAAATGCTATTAATCAGCAGGAGTGTCCACTTTAAAGACCAAAAAAATACTTTTTTCCTCTCGAATTCTAAACGAAGTGGATGCAGCGACCACTTCCTGTCTTTAAATTGTATTATGATCGACAAACGAACCCCCAAAGATTAAATGTGTTGCCACCACCAAAGAAGATGGGCTATTTACTTAGACCGTGTTATTATAACAGGCCTGTTGCGAAACTAGAGGAGATTAGTAGGAGACAGATATTGCAAAGCCCTTATGTGTTGATATCTACAAATAAGCAAAGAAAGAAGCTGTCTGAGCAACGCAATACAAGTATTAGTCAGACCCGGCAAATACCCAAATGCTTGGCCCTCGGCAGAGCAGCATCACTGGTTGTTGTCTGCTTAATTTTCTTCTGAGAGATTATTTGCACTCGCTTTGAGACCCAAACAAATACTGGAATGCTCCGAGAGAGTATGTCACTGAGAGGGTAAATAAATAAATTGTGGAAAATCTTGACAGGTTATTACACCATGTGGGTTAAGAAGGAGAAAGTTCCAGTAATCCATTATTTACAGTTTGTTTTGGACTTCAAATTAAGTGCTTTGAAAAGAAAGTCATTGCTTACGAGATTAAAAGACTACAAGCAAAGCAGGCCATTTTTAAACCAAAGCATCTTAAGAATACATCATGAATTTTACATGCAGTGATTTTTCTTCTTCTCTCTTTTTTTTTTTTGCAGTACTTTTGCTTGTAGTTTTCCAGCAGTGCTGTTTGTTAAGCGGCTTCTCCTCCACTCTATCCCAAGAAGCACGTTTCTAAAGAATGTTTAATCTACAGCACAATGTCACGTTATTGTGAGGAAGATCAAACACAATGCAAAGACACAAACAAGAGGAAATGAGTAAGTAGGGAGAAATGGAATGAAAGGAGAGGAGAGAAATGGTCAAGGAGGAGAGTGAGAGGAGCAGAAAAACAGAGAAAAGTAGTTTCCAAGGCCTAAATGACAAATGACCTGCAGATCTAATTTGAGGGAGCGAGCGCTGCTGAGAGCTTTAGCGATCCATTCACTGAAATCTCCCATCATTCTTGTGCGGGAAACTCTGAATGCTTGACAAAGCACAAAGTAATGTTTGTCTGCATAGTTGAAATCACTGAAAAAATGCTTGAATGCTGATGTGGTTATTTTCATCACTGTGAAACCCATGAATTATGAATAAAAGTGATGAAACCCAAAGTAACTGTCTGCTCCCCTGAGTCCCAATCTGTAAACGGGAAAAATAATGTGAGGGGATGGGATTTGGCCTATGGGTGGACAAGGGAGTCGTGTATTGTAGCACACTTTCACACCTGTGCTGGTTAGAAACAGAGGGGGAGCAAAACACAAACACTGTTGAGTCTCCAGTTTACTCCTCAGAAGAACACGGAGTCAAGAACATTTGACATCATTTTGCAGACAACAGATTTTTTTCCTGCTCTGCAAATCCAACCTGCAGGATGTGTTTACTATCCTTCCCAGGACCAATCTCGTTCAAACAGACGCAGAGCAGCTACACTGGTGTTTAACCTGTAGTAAAAGCCTGCCATGCAAAATAGCTTTTAAGAGTCATACACTTTACTAGAAATGTTCACCTAAATCGTACACACTGAACTTTTAAATAAACAAAATAAGAGTTTTGAAAATCTCTAGGACATATATTTATTTATAATTGTCATTCAATAATAAAAAGACTTAGTTCACCTGTGTAATACAACCCTCTGGTGTCTGCAATCACGCTCATGTCTCGGGTGTTCTTGGGGTCCAATATGTTAAGATACAATGACGGGGATGAATTTTGAATTGTCTGGTCGTGTAGGCAATGTTGTGTCGAAAACAAGATACCAAACACTAGCAAGGTAAACATTGTTTTAATGTGGTGCAAAGGCAAAGTCAAAAACAGACCAAAAAGCCCGGAAGCTCTCAGGGCTAGTGAGGTGCAGCATCTCTGTGAGACAGCATCAGTCTACTCAGGCCCAGAAAATCCAAGTGACAAATCCCGCTGGTGGCTTTAGTGGTGTAGACGAGAGTCAAGGAGTAAGTCGGGTTATATCGCCATGAAGTCTGCTTTGAAATGAGGTTGGGTCGGGGAACTTGTTTCAAACTATTTCTTTGCAGCTCCCTAAACCTTAAGCACTTGTTTATCTATGTACCTATTCCATCCTCAACAAATGATTTTGTCCTACCAAATTTGTCTTGGCGCCTAAAAACTAAACAAAACATATATGTGGAGTTTCAGCTACTGTAAGTGTGTCAATGCAGGAAAGCTCCTGTTGGTTCCATCAGAGGGGAAGTACAGGCCGTCTAAACCACATTGTTTGGGTTGCATGATTGTTTTGGTTTCTCTCCCGTGCACAGTTTTTATCAGTAGCCTACAGCAAGTGATAAAAACAAGGAGCTATGTGCAGCATCACTTTACCTTCACTGGAGGTGACGAGTTTCAATGAAAGAGTAAGTGTCCCCATGTTTTACATCCGCCACATTGTGAGCCAGGAGAATGCCTGTAATTATTTCCGTTATGTGATGTTGTACATGTGCATGATGTTGTACATGTGCATGATGTTGTACATGTGCATGATGTTGTACATGTGCATGATGTTGTACATGTGCATATGGGCTATTTGAAAAAAGACCCACGTCACACACTCTTGTGGCCAATTATTTTGAATAATATAATTTTAGATGCAGAGCTGTCCGCTGCAGGTGGACATGTATTCTTGACCATTCTTCTTAGAGCAAATCATTTACAGGAGCACATTCGCCTGCCGGCTGTAGCATTTTTCATGGAGTGTTATACGTGTCGAGGTGGGTACACTTCAACACACAAGCATGTGGGTTTTACCAAAAGCAGAAAAGGCAGAATAGTCCAACATCCAAGGAAAAATAAAAATTTGTCAATATTTTCTGTATGCCTTGAATTTCTGTCTCTAGAAAAGCTTTATAAAACACAAACAAGCTACTTTCCCTCCTGACTAAATCCACCGCGATCATGTCTCAGTGTTATTGCAATATTGAAGACGCAGACTCGCTTCCATCCAGTACTGAAAAAACTTCAGTCATTTTATGTTGAATAAATTGTGACCAAAGGCTGCATAAAAATTATTATTTCCTTGCTCTTTCTGCTATTTCTTATTCCGTTCAGCTACGGCTTATTTGTAAAACACCCAATGTAACTGGACGACATTTAGTCTTACAGCAAGATAAAATAAGTTCCTCCCTCTATGAATGAATAAGAGCCATAAAGCATCATGCTTTATATCGGCCTCTGTTTGGGGAATAGTAACCGTGCCTTGTTTGTACAGTGTAACTGTACTATAATTTAACTGATATGCAGTTATTATGGTGTAATGTATTTGAATGGACAGTTTCAACAGTTTCTCTGAAAGAGATATATCAGCATAGGTGTTGCCAAAAAGACACGTAGCTCATGTTATTATTGTTGTTGTTGTTGTTGTTATTCCAGCCAGGCTTCCCCACGAATAATTGTGTCAAATGTGAAAACACATGACAATTCAGCTGACTAGTGTTTAGTTTTCGTTGTGCATTTTCTTTTTGCAGTGAGATATTAAAAATGATGATTCAGCCGGAAAATCACAACTGAGATGATTAAAAACTGTTGAACTGGCAAAGTACAGTGTGTATATAGGGTTCACTCTATTTTAAACAGTGATTCTACTATGCCCAAGCAATTCTGAATGGAAGAAGCTGTGGATAATGTAAATTCTTAATTCTCATTGTAATAATTCAATTTAAAACGAGGCTGCGGAGCAGAGAGTGAGGGAGAACACACCGAGCGTCAGGACACACATCAGACAAGCACATATGAGGATGGTAATGGCCAAGTGTGAGACAGTTACTTTATAAAAAGGGTCATTATATGCATTATGCATTGTGTACATTATGGCACATATGCAGGATTATACTAAAGAGGGGGGGGGGGGGGGGGGGGACATAAAGTAACCGTATAGAGAATAAAACCCATACACCAATCAGGTATCCATACATTAGACACCCTGACATACTGTCAGGAGAGTAGAGGCCTGAAGGCAGCTCTGTGGTTTTTCATTCATCAGCAAGATTGATATTAGATACAAATGTACAAAACTAATGAAAGCAAGGGGAATTTGAATATATAAATAAGTAGTGACCATGAATTCTAGTGCAACCTTTTTTAGTTTTTCAGTGGAACAACACAAACGTTGAGCTGCTTGCTTTCATACAGTCTAACGCAGGGTCGGCGACGTCCATCCTTCCAGGCCGTACATGTCATGACAGCTATTACTTGATATCTTTGATAAAAGGAAATTACATAAAATAGTGTCCTTTGTGGCGTTTCTTTCTGCCAGTAACCTCTGTCCGGGTCACAGTGTCATTGCCTTCGTGCGTCATGGTGATTGTGAAGGGAAGACAAGTAGATGTGTAATGCTCCAGCCAAGTTAGCAGCAAACACATTTGCAGTACTACGCCTGTAATAACCAATTTAGTTCCTCCATAAAATACACTCCTCTTATTGCTGTTCTACTTGTTTCTGTGTGAACGTCGAGTCTACATCAAACATGAGTCAGTATTAAGTGTTTTGCCCCAGTGAATACCAGCACAATGCACCACGCTGAAGAAAAAGCCCTGTCATGTGCTCAAAAGTATGAACATTTGATTGAATACTACTCCAGTGGAGATTGTGCAAGCTATTGATCATTACTTTGCCTCTAATAATACACATAACAACCGCAGTCAGACGCCTCGGTCTCTATGGAAACCGATTAATGACACGTTGCGAGCTTGAGATGGCTGAGGAGGACACGAAGACAAACAGGGCTAAATGAAACCGTTTAGGTTTCATTATGAAGTGAAACAATGAGCAGATCGCACCTTTTTCTCTTTCCACAGTGAAGGGCCCCAACAATCCCACCCCTGTTGTAGAAAAACGATCAAAGCCAGTTTCTGAGTGTGCCGGCATATTGGCTCCTCAATGTTGTTTTTCAATTTCACCAGTATGCAAATGTCCACCCCCCCACACACACACACACACACATTTCGTTGGGAAGTAATGAGGAAAATAAGAAAGCTCTAACCCCAGATGAAAAGGATATGGCTTTTGAAATGACACACATGCACTGTTTCTCTGTAGCACGGCAAAAAAAAACAAAAAACAGGCACAAACACTGTCACAAAATATTAGACGCAAATGCAACAAAGCAAATATTAGAACTTTTAGGTAATCAATTTGTGCAACCATGACAAATTGCATGCCATGGTCCAACATCATTTCATAAAGTCGTGTGGATGTCACTAGTTAAAATGGGTCAGCAGACAGTGATTTTCTAGGTGCTGTCTAGACCGTGTTAATTTATCTGCAGCCTTGATGCCAGCGTTACAATGCATCACTCGTGATGTACATCCACAACATCACATCACTGTGGCTGAAGTTTAGACCAGTGCAAAGAGAATGGATCATGTGGAAGGATTGAATCTACACTATTTCTTTTACATATCAGCGGCAAATGGAGCAGAACGTAGCAAAGAAAGACAAAACACTCATTTCCTTTTCATCTTTAACAAAAATGCATCTGCACACATTTGCTAATTCTAAAAAACAAAACTGCAACTAAAACAACGTAGCATCACAGAATAATGGGTGACGTGAGAACCGTATTCATCTAGTTGGCAAATGGATGAGGATCACAGTAATGCATGGAGGCAGATCTGATACTGCCTCACTTGAGTGTCAAAACATATTGATTTGTAATGTGAACCTGGCAGAGAGTAAAAACCACAAGCCATGGTCTCTAAGAGGATTTACTCGTGTTCCATAACAATCTATGAAGGCTGCCTCTCTTATTAACCTTTATTTACACAGAGAAGAGGTCGTCCCGAGCGACTGCCGCTGCAGAATCGTACTGCACACAACCTTTAGGCTCCCACATGATTGTATCTGGGATTGTACACACGCATACTTTTGTATTTCTAACGTGCTCAAACACATTCAACGCGGGGCGAGGCTAATGTTTTGTTCATTGACTTATGTACGATGAGGTTTATAGGGAGTAAGTCAAACCAGTGAGTTGCTGTGGAGCAAAGCCAAGAAATCATTTCTATGTCAGAAATTTAGTTCGCACATTTATTGCGTGCCAAAAAAAACAAACGATGGGCGAAAGCGGAAGCTGCGAGGAGCATGTTGTCTCGCTCACCGCGCCTCACCGCAGTTTGGCTGCCGGGTTTGATGTGGACGGTTATTAGAGTGAGTGTGAGTCTGACGCTAGCCAGGAGGTAGACTGCAAATCTGCCGTAATCAATTATTGAAAAACACAAATCCATTTTTATGGGTTATGAAAACAGAATGCCCTCTCGGCGACTTGTAAGGTGAAACGTTTTGATTGTGTTTTTAATTTGCTTTGATGCAACAGTCAGTTAGAGGCGCCGGATCTATATTCGTACAAACAGCTCTGCCGTGTTCGGTTGAAAGAAAATGCAGTAGCAGTGGAAAGGTAAACAGTTATTTCAAGTTTTTAAACAAATTCAATACATTTAAATGGCTCTTACGCTTTCTCTGTGCCTGATGCGGCTTCGGGTTGGAGCTTAGTTTGAAACCGTCTAACAAGAATTAATTTCATTCTCTCCGTGTCCCACCTGTCTTGCAAAGGCCCATCTGCTGCAGAGAGACTTGTTTAATTGTTTTTCCTAAGCCTCAGTCACATGCAGATATATTTGTGTCCATGCCTACGCTCGTGTGTGAACCTTGTTGAAGGCCATCCTCTCTGGGGAAAATGACAACAGACAAATGGCGCTGCTCAAGGTGGAAAGGGGGGAAATCACTTATCACCTTGTGTGACCCCTTCAGTAATCCGGTGAAACAAAAACCACAGGTAATTATATGGCGATTAGGTGATGCTGTGTGTTATTGTTGTTGTTTATTCCTTTAATGGGGATACAGGGTGTCATATACAATATAGATTAATAAATAGCACATTCATTTTCATAAAAATCATTAGAAATGTCTCAAGTGTTATTAAAAAAAATCACAGAACTAGCAGGCTCACCACCAAGGTCCTGAAGTGCCCTTAAGAAACCACATTTGTATTTGGATCTTCGCCAAATTGCACACACTCATGAGTAATGCCAGATACTTTTTTTCATGAAGATCCAATGATTATTATTATAATTATAAAATCAAGGAAACTATTGAATAATGCCCCTTTTCTGCAATGTCAAAGAAAGATCCATTCTTCCCTCATTTGTAGTTTTTGTGTTTTCTTGCTTATAAACAAACCAGCCAACCAAGAAAGACCAGACTGGATGAGACTTTACCTGAATATGACAATATGCAATACTCAGTGTTCATTAATTCATTCATCGATTAAAATACTTTCTTTAGTATTAATTGTGACCAACTCAACAACAGGAAACAAGCTCATTTGAATCACTTGCTCTTCATATAATATCCATCTTCCGTGAACTCCAATCCCACACTAACTGGAGTGTTAATAAGTATTATTATATCCCTATATGACACTGTAGCTCCACTGTGTGTTAGAGCGGTGGACCTCTGGTGCACGTGCCTGTGGTTTCTGGCAGAGGCAGCACCTGCATAACCACACATCATTTCAATGGGGTATATCCACACTGGCAGCTTGTGATACACAGACCAGGCAGACCATCGGCGATCAATGACGAAATGCCAAAAAGAATTCGGTGCTGCTCAAGCAAAAGCTACTTTATTAAACAAACATCACAAGGCAATGACCAGAAAACTCCCCAGGCAGCCATCGTGAAGCTCACAGAGAGAAGACAATTAACTGCAAGCACAACTCTCCACGATTGTTACATCAAAAGAGTGGACCGGCTTTTAACTACAAACTTTTGATATGGGCTATCTCTTACAACACATAATGAATAATGAATGGAAGGCTGCTGTCGGGGCCATTGTTGTTAAGATGCAAGGATTCGTCTGACGTGTTAGAGTCGGCCATGGATGACCAGCATTTTATTATTTACATTATTACATTATGATGCAGGTGGTGTAAAAAGTCCATGCTCTATCTCACACTCTTTTTTTTCTCATATAACTCTATTTATTTGTTTCAGGGCAGGAAATAAGTCCCCTCGTCATATGAAATGCATTGTGCAGCCTACGAGGTACATTTTCATTCCGTAACATCTGTTGCAGGGCAGAGTGCACCGTCCGGCACCTTGTTCCCCTGAATCTAACTGCCTTCCTGAAAAAGAGGAATTATTTCATGGAACTCTGTGAAAACAGGGTCCAGTGTCATTTATGAACAGAAATTCATGGGCCAAAGGTTTCAGTTTGTGAAAATTCCCTGCAGGCTCCCTGTGTGCTCTGACTGAACGAGGCTTGCTGCCTCGCCGGCTCTGAAGAGAGATTGTTATGGAGGGCTCAGCAAGTGTGGATGTTGTTTTGTGAACTATTAAATATATAATTAAATAAGGCATGTTGAAACCTGATGAGCTCTTCCAAAACGTTGGCAAAAAACACTGTGATGCAACATAACCATTTTCAATCTTGATCGCCCCCTGGTGTCTAGCTGCAGTATAGGTCTTTAACCCTGCCTCCTTCATGTCAACAACACTGAAAAGTCAAAGTAGACGTTAAAGTTTTCCTAAAGCTGTTTTTTAGTAAGTTTGGTTTGAATATAAAATGTGGTGAAATGTCATGTTTGACAGCTGAGACTGGCCTGGGATTGGTTGAGAGCGTATGGGAGTGTATGAACGGGACTCATGACCCCAAATCGTCAAAAGGCACAAGATGGCTGCACCCATCTGTGATGTTCGAGCTCAGGATGGAGCGGAGACACATCATCCATCTTTATATACATATATGGTTTAGCCATGTTTTAAAAACCTGCTTATATGAGCATATGGTGTTAAAACTAAGAACTGTACTTGCTGCTACAAAAATGTCAGGTTTCTATCTTCCTCTGAATTGTGCATATTCTGACCTTTTTAACAAATTCATCAACTCAACCTCAGGAAAAAGGCAAAGAGTGGACAAGCAGGATGAGGACCTCTCTCATCACAGCTTCCATTCAGTAACACCGGATGACTATTATTTTGAAATCCAGCAGGTTTTGCACTTTTCTAAGTGCTCTTGTAAAAAAAGTGTAGAGTAAATTGTGTAGTTACTGCTGTTTATGTTTGTATGTTAACTTATTTTATTGTGTTGTCTCGACTACAAGGATGCTGCAGGAGACTTTACTCATTTGAACCTTGGAAATGGAGATTTTGTCATTTCTTCTGATGCCTTAGCTTCTGCAGAGTTAACTATACAGTAATAACTAGGTCTACTTTTCCTACCACAATATTTTTCATGTTTAATTTCAGGAATAAATTATAAGTGGTTATCTTCCTATTTCTTCATTCTATTATTTACTATTTGAATAAAGGCAGCGAGCAATGTGAAATGTTTAAAATGAATATCACTTATCTTGGGGGGGTTAGCATCACTAATGCCACTTTATTGATGTTGCAGTATTAGTCACATTAGATTACAGGTAAAGCATTAGTCTGGTTAAGCCACACTTTAGGACAAGATTGAGGCCAAACACTGCGACACTGATCAATAAAACAAGCTGTAAGAAATACTTTTTACCCCTCAGACAGAAGTGGCCAGACTTGATGGCAGATACACACACTCATCCATCACCTTGACCATCACAGTAATTCAGTGTCAGGCCACTGTGCTTCTGGCTAGGTCGACTTCACATCACCCCCTTTGCTCGGAAAAAAACATATATATATTTGAGCTAAAAGCTTGTGTCGACATGTTTATGTGTGTCCATACTTTAACATGCAAGGTTTACTTTTATATTACCAATAAAACATGTCCATATATTTTTATAACTTTCATATAATAATCATTAATCAGTTTGTCCTGTGGAAACTTAGCAATAAAGGCTGTTTACCATTTGAAGCATTCATTAAAAACTGCTTGCCTACAAAAAACACATTGCTGCCTTAAATATTGCAATCCATCACGTAGGACAGCACATGCTTTGCAGTTTTCCTAATATGACTATCATGTAGCTAATCATTGTGTTTAATGGGGGACTATAATCACGTTTTCCATTACTGCACACTGTTACTTCTGTTGGCGGCGAAGAGGCCAAACAAAATTCTGAGCCGAGGGGAGGATCGATACACGCAATGATCTTTTCACATTTAATTCCAGCAGAATGGGATTACTTCTGATGTGATCGTGGAGTTTTATAGAAAATAAATCATAAAATGAAATGCTAGAAAAAGCATTTGGTTACTGTGGGAGTTGCGGTTGTGAACACAGGGCTTTTAGTATGTGTTTATTGTCACGCTGTTGGCAAGTTTTATAAATCAGACCCCCGAAAAAACAAGTCCTGTGTGTGTGTGTGTGTGCACGGCTACATTTTAAGTGGCGAGCGTTCACACAGAGACAATACAAGAAGCTTCAGTTTTTTTGTCGTCTTCCTCCAAATCCAGGCAGCAGTATGTTTCCTCAGGCACCCAAAGCTGTGGCGGTCTCCATACACGAGGTGTTAAACCACATCTGTGCTGAGGCCAAACCTGCCTGAGCCTGACTGGAGCTGAAAGTGAACACCTTCCTCTATCCCCCCTTTCTATCCCATTGCCCCTTCCCTCATAACATAATTATATCTGCCCTTTCTTCCTCTCTGCTCACACCCTCCTGCACATTTGTCTCAGATTAAAACAGAGAATTTCGGCCCGCTCTGCCAACAAGTCTGGCTGGAGATGTGACAATCTGAGGTTTGAACATCCTGTTTGTCATGTTCATGCTACAGTGCTGAAACCACACTGGGTACCCGTCCAAATTGTATCGCGCCTGGTGCTCACAGTGCCTCCACATTACAGAACTTATTCAGAGGGATAATTCTTGACTCAAAAACGCCTCCAACTATACAATCCGTGGCAGAAACACAGAGGCGCCATTGCTAAGCGGATTTAAAGGTGATTTTCTCACATTATTTGTGGTATTGTCAATATGGTGTTTTTCACAATATCAGAAGTGGTGTTTAGATTAATTTGATGATCAACAAGCAAATATTACTGTATCTATTCAGGCCACCCTCTATTTCTACATATTTCCACTCACTTCTAATCAAATACCTGCAAGTTCCTGGTAGATTCATTTTAAAACATGAATGCTGCATTTCTGGGGTTTTACTTCATAACTGTCAAGACAAAAAAACGATTAAGCAAATGTCACTTTGATAAAATCTCGTCTCAGAATATTATAAATGGGTGTTTAGTGTTTTGGCATCTGATAAGGCTTCACACTTGTGGCTCTACTGTACCACTCTGAATGAACTTTGCAGCATTATGACAGAATTTGATATGCACACGTTAAATTGGAGCAACTTTCGACAGTTTAATTAAACGTATCCGTCTCGTATAAGAAGCCGTGACATCTGAGTCGATGGATCTGCTTTGATGGAACACGCGTGCAACAACTGGTTCCAGATAAAGGTGATTTATAAACTGTTCTCTACCAACAGGAGAAAAATGCATCGGCTTACGACTATACAAAGACGCACAATGTGACAAATGAGCACTCTCGACTAATAATGATGAACTGACCAATGTATTGAGTCGATTACTGATGGCAGATAATATTTTACGGTGGGATGGTGTGGTTCTAACTGATACTGAGGTCTGTTAAAGTTTTAAGGATGATGCTTCTTGTAACAACATCAACATAGTCATCAATAGCAGCATGAAAAACAAATGGGCTTTGCCTGCCTTAATTAGTGCAGATAGAATGGAGAGACCTCCTTGGCAAAAACCCAAAGCAGTAGTTGGCGGGCTTGTAACCTCGTGTTGAATCTGGGAATATCCCAGAAGCGTCGTTGGTTGCCTGGCGACAACAGCCTCCATTTAGGAGACTGTTGATTTCTTGTTTGAGCATTGTGGAGTCGGAGTTTGACTTGTGTATTACTGACAGGTTGGCATGGGAACAGGCACTCACTAATGAAGGACTGTTCTTGACATGGCTAGGATGCATTTTTAAGAAATTGGCATTGGCCGGATGGCATAGGCCCCTAACCCTAACCCTAACTGAACTGTGGTAATAGTTTGCAATAGTAAAAATGTAAACAAAACAAGTTTCTGAGTTGTTGTTCTTCAACTTTATATTCGTGTTAATTCTGTTTTGTGAAGGAATTAAGAAAAGTCACACACGGAGCACGTGATGAAAGGACAAAGGACGAAGTAAAGAGGACTAAACATAAGAAAAAGGTAGCAAGAGGGCAAGATGACCTCTGTTTTTTATCTAAAGGAGCCTGGACAGGTCTCTGAGGGCAGTTACAACCTGTCATCTTCGTCTCGGAGGGTGAAGGACAATGATTTATAACTTCTAAATTATTCAATCTGGAGTTTAAGTGTAAAGTCGCATACTCTTCTTTCACCAGGACCTATTAAATATTAAATGGATTGACACAATACGGCACCAACACTATTTATAACAGAGGATAAGCTGCACAAGCATGTATTATATTAAACATGATGTAGCTAATTGACTAAATAGGATAATCAAGGAGTTCTAACACAACAAAATGTATTTGATGTCTATATTTACTTTTATGAATTTAGTATTGTCACTTCCAGGACATCTTTTTACTTTCCTGAGGCCCAAAAAATTTCGAATTTCACCAAAACAGTTGAGGAATAATACAAACCAAGCAACAGACTAGTGGAGTGTTATTCTGACAATGTTTCAGACCTGGGTTGAAAAGAAGGATGGCTAGTTTTCGGTCCAGATTGGAATGTGGTCAGTCTTTGAACGCTTCATCTGGTAATCTTTGAGGCGAGAGGGAGAGGGAGACAGGGGGAGGAACGCAGAGTTGGTGTGAGGAATAGAGATTTCACACCTTTGAGTCTTTTCACATTTCTTCCACCGAGGAGAGAAACAGTCAAATATTGATCAGAGATGATTCTTTATTATTCCAGAGCTTCATTAGAAATTAGCGGCCACTTGCCTTGTGTCCAGTTTTAACACACCAGGCTTTTTATGGTACATTTCTCTGACGAAGCATCTAAAAAAAAGCAATCCTCTTTGTTTCTGTCACAAATTATATTTAGTTCTCATTTTGGGCTCTTTGATACCACGTTACTGATGTCACCTGACATACTTTCATTAAAATACCATTATTTATTTATTTATGATGGTAGTAATCAATATAAGCTTGCTACGAACCAGTGCATTATATTATATGGCCTTTAGCCTCAGTTCAAGACAGATTTATTGATTTGCTGTCGACATGTTTGTATTACCTGATAACTGTCGGTTAATTAATGACAGCATCGATGTAATGAAGACGAATAAGATGGTCTGAATAATTGATCAAAGTGTTAGAGACTAAGACCATGAAGGTGGTTTCCATTTACTTTTATCAAAACTATGTACTAATAATAATAATACATTTTATTTATACGCGCCTTTCAGAGCACTCAAGGTCACCTTGAAAGATAAAAACACAACAAAAAACAACGTATCAAAGCTCAACAGTAATAATAATTTAATAGTATAAATGCATATCGGATGTTGCAGCATTTAGTGGGGGTATTTATTGAATTGCAGGGAAATGTAAAAAAAATATATGCAGTAAACAAAACAAATGGTAAAAATGGTTGTGTTGCAAGATGCCAAATGTTTATCGTCAGCGTTCTTCGTCGGTTCAGTGTTGTCCCTTTGCCAATGCTTCTTTCTGACATCATATTCACAATTCAAAAACCAACACATGAAATGTGGCCATAGTCCTCATTTTTCTGATTTATCCAGCAGATCTGCCCACAGTGTCAGGACGTCAGACTTGCACTCTGATTATAGATTACCCTTTTGTAACATGCTTGAATAAACCTTGTCTCATTGCTCCTCTTCATTTCCACGCAGCGGCGATGCCACATTCTTTGTGTGCTTGTCCGTGGACAACATGGAGGGGGCTCCTCCTCGGATGAATATGGTGGACCATTAAAAGGTTACAGTCATCAATTATAGTTAAGAGAAGGATGGTACACGGGAGGATGGAGTGTGAAATTCTGTTTTAAAGGGAAAGACTGTACAGCAGGAGATGTCGAGGATTTAGGTCACCCCAGATTAAGATAAATGGTTGCCTCGGAGAGCCCGAATCAGTTTCTCAGTCCTTGCCAGGGTGCCATTACAACATCTGAGTGCACACACACACACACACACACACACACACACACACACACACACACACACACACACACACAAGCCCGGCCTGTAGTGAACAAACATGTTTCGCCATCACCATGTTGAGATTAATCTCTTAATTTTGTCTAGTCGTTTAAAAAATACAGTTGTGTGTGTTTCTGTACGTCTCGCTCTCTGCAAAGGTTACTGAAATGTCATAGCAGCCTGCTGCCTCACTTGAAGGAATTCGAGCTGGATGTTTCCATATTTAACCCATGCTCCATTTCCAGTGTAATCAGTATTTTACTGTTTAACAAGTAATCACTTAATCATGTATTACTAATAAGCCTCTTAGTTTACTGTCATGTGTAGGATGGTGCACGAGTCTCTGGGGAGATGTCAGAGGCACGTATCAAGGCTGTTCGGTACAGTTCCTGAACTGACCCTCTGGAAACCAAAGGACTGTCAACAAGGCCCTCCGAGGCCCATTAAAAGCATGCAAACATGGATCACTCTCTATGGTATTTTTGCCGGAGCATCAGTGGATGAAGGTCAACGGATCAAAGGCTTTTGGCTGACATTCCTTGGTGCCTGATGAGCCCTCTTGGGTTTCATTGATTAGCCAATGAGAGGCCAGGGCAACGACATTGAACAGATAAAAACAAAGTGACTTGTCTTGCTTCAGATGTAGAAAACTTATTTCTCCCCTCATCCGTCCCACGAGACCCGAATGATCTTGGATTCTCTGCAGCCACAAGACACTTAATCTGACTCTGAGTACTGTCGCATTCCTAAACTGTGGTGACGAGTCCTCTGACACACACCCATGCACACTGTATGCTGCACATTATACTATCTACTCTGCAATTTCCCCTTCATTATCAGTTGTAAAATATTATGATTGAGGTCTGCTTCAAAAAACAGCAGCTGTGATTACTGCGATGTTTGCCTTTTACCCCACTCTGCTATGATGTACCCAAATATATCGTGGCTGATTGAATAGGGACAAATATGACCCCGTTCATAATCCCACAAGTGCTTTTAATTCAGTCATTAATTAGGGAGATGTACTCCAGAGCTGGGAGAGGATTTCTGATTATTGTGGAGGAAATTAATGAGGGTTTTTTTGTGTGTCTGTGTGTGTGTTTGACAAAGGAAGTGAGATCATCCAATTCTAGCAGGCAAACTGTACAATTGCCTCTTTAGGGGAGAGCGTGTTCGCTTCTTTTACCTCCGACGAAGAGGTTGTTTTTTCGTCTGCGTTTGTTTGGTTGTTAGCGGGATTACGCCAAAAAATACTTTACGGATTATGACGAAACAAGGTGGAAGGATGTGGTTTGCGTCAGAGAAGAAACGATATGAATTTGTGAAATTGTGAATTTGACTTTCACAACAAGACTGTTGGGACTTGTGTTCAAATAAAAGGCTATTTTACACAAACAAGGCAAAACGTACTTTACTATCATTGATTTTAGTATTAGTAGTAGTATTAGTGGAAGTATTATTAAGGGGTACTAATACAATTGCTGCTGCGGATAACACTGTGGGTAGTGCTCATAGACTGCATGAAATAGATGGACGACATAGCAGCTCCCCAAGTGAAGCCAGAGCTGCGTGATTGATCTGGTGGCTGGCTGCAGTACAGGTTATAAATAATGACCCCTCCATGTTAGTGGATGGGACATGGACCACATTTACAAGACAAAGTAGACTTCTGGGTTTCTGTCATGCAAGGTAGTTCTTCTCACACTGATGTATGCTGTGTTGTGGTAATAAGTAATAAGTAAGTACGTGCTTATTTCCCTGGTTTAAGTTTGGTTTTAATCAGTCATTGGAAATAAAAATTAAATAAACTAGGAGACACGTAATGATGGACAGCTCAGACTGTATTACCTCCAACAACCAGTCTGATAGTGCATCTAACTACAGCAGTAACAGTCTTCCTCTTTCTTTTACTTCTCTATCTTCCCCTGTTGCTCTCCTCTCTCTCCTTTCTGCCCCCTTCTCTCCATTCAACCCAACATATTGAGGCAGATGGTCGTCCACCCTGAGACTGGTTTTGCTTGAATTTCTTTTTTTTCCTGTCTTGAACCTTTTCCTGCCCACTGTCGCCAAGTGCTTGCTCACAGTGGGAACTCTTGGGTTTAACCTTTAGAATATTGGAAGGTCTTGACTGTAAATTGCCTTGAGATAATGTACCATATGTTGCCTCTATACCCATGAAATTGATTTCGATTGAAATTGAAAGCTTAATGTTAGTGTCACATCTAAATCCAGTACGATGAGCATGCTCTAAAATTGGCATGCAACAATAAAAATGAAAATTATCGTGAAACTTTTGTATCCAGCGTGGTTGCGAGGCTTGTCAAAGGTGTGTGTGTTGTGTCCTTACCACAGGACAGACAGGAGTACACAATAGATGGCATGAGAGAAATAGGAAGGCAGGAAAGACTTGGAAAGAGGGGCGACAACGAGTGGAAGCATTGCATTGTAACAGAGCGGCATGATAATGACTATGTTCCCAAGACTGCTGGCTTCTGCACTGAAACATGAAAATAAGCACTGACTCTGACATCTGGGAATCACTGTTCTCAGAATGTATAATCCTCAAGTGAGATTAGCATCAAGGAATGGATGCAAAACATTTTCACTGAGTGTGTGTGTGTGAGAGTGTGTGTGTGATGTATTTTCGGGCCGTGTTCACATCAACATTGGTCAAAATGAGGCCCTTGGGCATTGTTTGAGATACATAATGAGGATGAGGCACCAAGCATCACTCGAGACCGAAGCCTGTCCTCAAAGTTTCCCATGTCTTTTAACTGGTTTATGCATATTTGAAATTGTAAAGATTAAATCTGGGGAGTTCTCAGAATGTTTCCGTTACCATATAAAGTAAGAGGCAGGATTTCAAGAGACTTGCTTATATGAGAAAATGGAGGTTTAACAAATGCTTCCCAGTAAGTGATATATAAACATCTATTTCAAGGTGGATACAGAGGCTCTCTGCGTATGAATCTTCGGGACAGATATGAATTGTAATTGTACTTTTACTTCCCCTGAAAGCTAGAAATTCAAGTGAAAAGGATATCTAAAGATATTCTAGACGGTGGGTAAAACACAATTTCAAATAGCCTTCAACCAAAAATAAAGTCTAACAGCAGATTTTCTAAATCTCATAAAATCCCATCCTTTGGGGTTACGGTTGTGTTAATAGATTTTTTGGGCCATTCACGTCTTTTATCACTGCCTTACACAGTCATTATGGCGAAATAATTAGCTACCAAATACCTAAATATCCAGCAGGAGTAACATTTATGAGATAAATTCTGTCTTTGTCCATTCTTGAAACTCCTTTTAGCTCTGTTTTGGTCTCTGGCAAGCCCCTCATCCATTTCTGTGCATGTGCAGTTCAAGGGCAGAATCTTGTAATCAACTAATAACAAATAACTATTAAGCAAAGTGTTCTGTCTGGATTTGACAATGGCACTTGTACATTCACTAAAGTGCTATCCTGTAAACTCGGTGTATGATTATGTGGAGGTTTGACTGATGCGTCTCTAAAAGTGACAGTGACATATCCACCTTGCCAAGAAATCTTTCCCCTGCATACGGGAGTGTCTCAATAGGACGCAGACTGGGAGCAGAATGATAAATCCTGATAAAACGACAAGGAGATAGGCCACTAAACAAGTCAGTCTCGGAATATAGTATTACACTGATATCATTAAAGAGACAAGGCATTGAGGAGTGGGTCCTAAAACTGCTAATTTAATACTACATCACAGGATACAAAGGGGTGAATAGATAATGGATGTATGTGTAATATCATATATAGAATAATGCCAAGAATATTCTAAACTGTGTTCAACAATGTGGATAAATGTATGTACTGTCGATACACATACTCTTGACAAAATGATTCAAAATTCTAAATGATTCACTCCACTGGCACACCGCACACATTTTCAGTCAATCTAATGGCTGTTGAGTTTTAATAGGTGTTGAAACCTAACTGCTCACATGCTGTACGAATAATAATGGAGGGGGGGGTGGGGTGGAAGGAAAAGGAGGTGAAGGATAATCTCAAGAAACTTCAATGTGGCATGAGGGTCAATTTAATGAGCAGAAGCACGAACTCGCTGCTTGCCAGCTGCCTCCTTAAAACCAACATAGCTGTTGCTGCCACATGTGGATGGCAGATCTGGAAGGAACTTGATTCCTCCCCTCACTATTACTGTCAATGGAAACGAGGCACTGCCAAGCTGATAATATCTCCTGGAGTGATTTGAAGCTTTTGTCACTGGTCAACAACAGCAGGGAGAGAGCTGCCATGCTTCACCTGGTGCCCCCGGCCATCCACACTGACACCACTGTGACAAAGGTTACTTTCTGAAAAATCACACACATTTTCCTCCACTTTTCCCTCAAATTATCAGAATTACATGTCTTTATCCAAACAAGGTAACATACAAAAAGGTTGATCTAAAATTTACATCTTTTGATAAAGGGGAAACCACATTTAGTCAAGCTTGGGAGAGAATCCCTCCATACATTGTCTAAGTTTACAAATTCTGTTGATTTGACTCAGTGTCCGATCACACTGTGGGTGTGATAGAATGTGTGTCAGTGTGTGTCAGTGTGTGTCAGTGTGTGTCAGCACGAAAGACGAACTGAATTATGAATGAACGCGCAGCTATGAAGAAAGATTACACTCATTTAAGAAAAGAATGACTCATTTTGTGGTGATCAGTGTTCATATTGTGGCATCAGCTGAGTCGGTGTCAGTGTGGATGTTTGTGTGTGAGAGAGAGAGAGAGAGAGAGAGAGAGAGAGAGAGGTGAGCAGCAGTGTCAAGTGTGCAATGTTACCTTTCCCTTAAATTCTGGGACTATCATACAGAAGCAATTGGTTAGAGTTATCATTTTGGCCAAACATTATCACTAGAAGCAGTATTACATTCCCAAGAGCCAAGGAATCCTCAAAAAGTAAAGAAACCAAATCAGAACCTGAAAGTCCTTCTCACACATATTGCACATGTTTATGTTTCGACTGGTTGTGAAGATTAATCCAATTAAACTAATAATGGGCTAATGTGTTTGATCGAGAATTAAAGAAAAACGTGCAAAGATGAAAAGGGAGATTGTATCTACAAGGTACAGTTTTTTTTATTTTGACCATATTGAAACAATTCGATTTCTTTGCTTAATCTCATTTCTCTCTATCTCTCTCTCTCTCTCTCTTCTCGCTGTAGGGAATTCAGCTTCAACTGTTATTAAAATTTCAATATCATGAAGAGAAACTCCCATAGCGAGGTCTGGTAATGATGCTAATGATTGCCAGTGCTTGCTAATGGTCATGAGGTTTGTGTTTGAGGGGCCAGTTGCAGTCAGAGCCGCGACCACCACTTCAGTGGTCCTGGGGAAGTACAAGGAATCACGAGTCCATTACATTATTACTTTTCTTTGAGACAGCAGAATGAATGGATCTGTTTGTCCTGCGAGAAAGAGCCATCTGTTAAGCTTGCTGTCTGCTCCTATTACGACTGCAAACGTCCACATATGGATATCAACACCCAACAATGCTTTGTTATCTCCTTAAATATATTTTATTATTTAATCATGCTGTCGGTCACTTCATTTGGAGAGAGAGAAGATTCCAGAGCCTCCGTGACCCTCACTGACCGTAAATTTCTCCGAGGGCAATAGACCTCAATTGATTTCCGGGTCACATGCTGGACGACAGCAGATGATGAGATGGGGAGACGTGGAGTAATTAACAAATTGGAAAGAACCCGCGGTGAACACTTGTGCCATGGTACACCTGAGAGACCCTGGCTGACTGGTTACTTGAGTGGTTCTAATTAGCTGATAGTTTTTAGCTGACACAAGTGTCCAAGCTATATATATGTGTGCTGCTCAGTACGAGCTTACCCAGCAGCATTGATGGTTATTTAGTTTGAAATGTCTGCTGCCTTTTAACTCTGAGCAATTATTCACCGTGTCAACTTCTCGTGAGAAGAGGGCACTTTTTTTTACACGTTAACTTTTGACAGTCGACAATGAAGCCTCATGTAAGACAAAAGAAAGAAAACAAATGGTTGGATGGTTTTCATGTTATTGTACAGCATCCCTAACACCTTGGTATGCGATGTAGGCCACCACGTTTACTACCAACGCTGAAGGAGCTATAGCTGACAGTGCTGTTGCTCGTGTCTCCTTTCTGCATTCCTTCTCATTCCTACACCAAAGCTGTGGCCTTGTTCTTCTACGTTTGGTTTAATTCCAGCGAAACACAGGATCTCATACATTATACCGCTTTTACTCACTGTTGGTTCTGTCCTCGAAGTAAGATGGGTTCAATCCACGTTTTTCTTTCAGTTGATGAAGATGGTCACAGCAAAAAAGAATATGTATATTGAGTGTTGACACATACAGAGACAGCATTGGACACCCCGCAGGAGGGCTAGGGCACCGTACTATTGTGACGTCTATTAAAAAAAAGGGATTGAATACAGTACGCACCTAAACAGTTAAGCTGCTGTCTTTTACCAGTGGTTACTTCTGCCAAGGAGGATACGTTTTCACCCTTGTACGTTTGTTCATCAGCAAGATTATATACAGTTTACACATCTTCAGCGCTCTTTCATTCAAACACTGTGCACCATTATCGCATCAAAGTTGTACTTAAAATAAAATGTAACAACCGTGGAGCTGCGACGGTCGTATTGTGCGATTGGAGCACAGGCTTGTAAGAGTCAGTGCAATTATTCCTCAATTACAGATGCAAATGTGTTCAACAGTTCAAGCAAACACCATCGAGTCATTGCAGTGATTCCAGTGGCCAAGGGAAATATGTTGGCTCAGTCCAAACTATTATACCAAATAGTTTCAGCACCATCGTGAAATTAAGAAGTGTGTGTAAAGCCCCTGAGGGACCCATGCTGAGCTCATGTCTCTGCCACAGGTTATTTTACACCAAAGGTTCCCTCAATGACAATTATTATTGCTCACTCTCTCGCTCTGTCTCTTTCTCTTGTCACTATCTCTCTGTCCCTTGCTCTCTCCTGCCACCTACACTCCTCCTATCTTTTGCAGTCGCCCTACAATCCTTTTTGTAAAAGTGCCAGTGAACTGTGGCTGTCGGGCCTAAAAATACCTGCCCCTTGACAATGTTCTGTGACGTGTCTCTCTGCCAGCTACCTGATCCGTTTGAGCCTACTTCCCTGGCTCATCTTCCCCTGTCCCATTACTTTCTCCTTGAGCTATGTCATACTAACCTGGCTGTGCCAAAACTCTAATATGACACCATGGTCCTCCACACTAAGTCAGTCAATATGGCTTTAATCTACAGGCTATTCAGAGGTGGATCAAAACTAATTTGGGTTAATCGTTCCCGGGTAATGTGTTGCCAAAGTTGTCTCTGTTTTAGTTTTTCATATTTTCAGGATCTGTCAGGGTCTCACTCAGAAGATGTAGAAACAAGAGATCAAACGGATCCCACGTGATGTCTGCAGGCCCCAAAACCGGAGACAATTTCCTCTTAAACAAATGTCATTGGCAGGGTATTCCTGTCTTGTTATGGTCTCAGGTTTCACGACACAAGTCATTTCCTGGATCGACAAATAGCATTGATTTGAGTTGCACTGAAGTCACCATTCAATAGAATTTCTTGCAGAATGCAATCAGGCATCACTGGCACTATTGATCTAAATGGAATGAAAAAAATCAAGCCCTTGTGTCTCGATCCACTGAGTGTGTGTGTGTGTGTGTGTTCTCCCCTGCAATGCATTTCACTTGACAGACGCTCTGGATGAGATGTGTCAAGAAGCTGTTGCTGCAACATAATGCGGAAATGTACGAAACCCTCTGAAAGTATAAATTTAACAGTGAACGTGGTCCATACTTATTCCTGCACAGTGAAGTATGTAAAGTTAACATGAAGCCTCTGGTTATTGTTTTTTTTTAATTTTTTTTAATTTTCTTGCTATCCCATTCTTTTTCAAGAAGTGGACAGTGCAACATATGAAAAAAAATATTGTATTGTACATTGTTTTTGAATGAAAACAAACAATCATACACATGCAGAATTAAATCCTGAGGAGCCCCTGTTTAACTATACAAATTGAAGATGTGTCATTGGGTGGGTGTGCATGTGTGGTGGTACTCTGCATATGTGTGTGTGTGTGTGTGTGCGTAGGGGGATGGGGGGGGGGGGGGGGGAGCGGTGGTGGTCTTCAGAGGGCTTCTTAATGAGCCAAGGTAATCAATGCCAAAGGAGATGGCTTTGATGGATGCCTTTGAGAAAACAATGTGTCGTGACGACCTCTGTCTAAAGAAAACCACAAAGCAAAGATGCCAAACAAGAACACTGACCTTCAGCAGATTGCAGCCAGAACGTTGCCCCCCCCCCCCCCCTTCAAATCATTATTTGTGCACACAAGTGGTGCTTTAAATTCACCTTGGTGATAAGAAAGGGAGATTGGTGATGGTTTATCTTTGTGACTGTGTTCACAAATAAATGCCTTTGTAGTTCAGCCACACCGACTCCTACAGCGTAACACGACCTATGTTTAGCTAAATGGAAATTAAGAAAAAACTAATATAATATATATAGAATTTTTGAACCTACCACTATTAGAACGATGTCAACTCACTGAGAGGAAAGTGTTGTGTGTTTGCTCGGGTGTTAAACACAAATGATGTAAATGGTCCTGACTACACACATTTTACCAGACCCTGTACAAGACATTCGTATAAACGTTTTTGACCTTGAAACTTTTGTTTGGAGGTGTACTTGATGATGTCTGGACATGGAATTTACATTTCTGTAATTTGTTCTGAATTGGTATTTCTTTGTATTTTTATATTTGATTAATTGTCCTTGTATTCCTGTAGTTTTAAGTTCCTGTTTTACTTTGGAATAATTTTCCTTATGTGTCTTGACTGGCTTTTTTTGGTCCGGTTCCCCATTTCTGAGATTTTTCTGCCCCACCCTGGTGTGTTTCACCTGTGCCAAGTTCTAGCTACCTGTCTCTCTGTTGTCGGTTTAGTTTGTGTGTTTAGTTTGCCTGTTCTGTTCCTGCATGTTCGTATTTTGTTCCTTGATGTTGTCTCTTTCCTTGTTTAGTTATTTTTCATCATTCCTGAGTTTTACGTGTTTGCCGCCTTAGTTGGAACTTGTTCGGATGTTCTACTTGCGTTTTTGTCTGCATATCAACAGACTAGCCCAGGTAATACTGCCTTTCTTTAGTTTAGCACTAGCTTTAACCCTGGAAATTGTTTTTCCCTTGAATTTAAAAGATGTCTGGAAGTGAGATCCGGTACCAGTTAAAATTCAAGTTAGTATACTCTGCAAGTAAGTATATTCCTTCCCCTCCAGCTAGGAAAGTAAGATGCCTGCTTCTGGCATGTCACAATGGTTCAGTGTTTGAGTGAATTATCTACTATGCATGCATGCAACATCCAGACACTCTGAGTTTGGACTGTGTCGTATTCTCACTCATGCATGGTGATTTTGGCAGATGTGTGGCCAGCCTCCCTCAAAGTCTGGCATTTCTGCCTTTATAATGATGTATGACACAAAGTCATTCCATATTTGGCAGTGAAGTGAAGCCATTACATTACAGTGCTTGACATGCTACCCATCTTACCATTATGCAAGTTTAATGGGAAGCTTACCGCAAGTTAATGGACTGCATGCTGTGTCTAAGCAATTATTTTACAGTGAGCGATATGTGCATAATGGAAAGAATTTGACAAGAAACGGGGGATATACCGCATCACGAGAGTGTCAATTAATTTATTTTGAGAGGCTCGACAGTGAGGGAGCGCTGTAAAATGATTACAAAAGGGCTCTGACAAGGTAAAGAGTGACAAATGTGTAAATGCTGAGTAAATGAAACCAGCTCACACTATATAAATGTGAGGCTTCAACTTCTCGGCTCCAGGAAACTCAAATAAAAACTTTTGTATTCACACCCCTCGTGGCAATGTCTTTAAAATGGTAAAATGGCAACTAGTGCACTAATCGTAATCGACAAGTCTTTCTCCTCACTGCAAGTTTGTGTGTTTCTCTAATTCTTGAATTGCTTTGTATGAAGTACTTTGACTTTCATACTTCTTTGAATTGTTTTATACAAATAACCTGGCCTTGTTTTTCCCCAACATAAGCAAGGTCAACTATCTGAAAACATTTATTATTGCAAAAGAATAAGAAATAGAAAAAACAATTGTTCAAATCTTAATCATGTAATTTATTTGTAATTTCTGCATGTGTAGAGCTGTACATGCTTGAAAGGGTTTTAAAGGCTTTAAAGTATGACATAAAAGGAGCGATGTGTACTTGGAACCTTTCCTCACACACATCTATGATTTATACATGTGTATATTGTTTTATAATCTCGGACAATGTCACCTATTTTTTAATGGTTGGTTGGTTTTGACTGTCAGCAGGATTACACTGAAAGGATTTCCACAAAACTTGGTGGATGGATGGGATGTGACAAGAGCAAATTCAATTTTGCCGTGGACTTTGGCAAAGGGGCATTTTCATATTTATTATATATCTGACATTACAAGACACAGCATATTTTTATTACACATTTTTCTGACTTTCAAGGGAATAATTAATTGCACTTGATTTAAAAATGCTTAATTAGGGGATGAATATCCAATGTGTGCCATTTGGTGCGGCTTGATTGAATTCAAGAGGACCGTTGGCCGTTGGCAGACGTATGCACTCCACTGAGTGCTATTCAAGTTCTACATGTTATGATTTATACTTCAGTGCTCTTACTCACTTCACATTACAGTTATTCATTCTACCTCTTGTGCTCCCTACATCCTTACATCATGCAGTGCTATTCCATCCTCCCCACCTCTCTTTAACAACCACATCAGTTTTGCCATGGAGACACTCTACACAGTTAAATAGCAGAAATGTCAGAGTGACTAAATGGCTGAAGGGCAGGGATGAGAACGATTGTCACAAGGTTTTAACACATATCAAGTGAAATATCTTGACAGTGTCCTCACTGAGCTCTCGAACACACACACAGTTGAGTTCACAGAGAGAACACTGCAGTGTGCGCAGAGATTTCAAAATTGAATTATCCTAAATTGCACTTACAGTGCGGTCCTTATACTCAACAAATTCTGTAAAATATTCTGCATGTAAATTTCTACAGAACTAAACACCATGAAAAAACCAAAACAAAAGCAATTACAGACGGTTATGACATTTTTCTCTACTCAAAATACCCCATTAGTGCCACAGTAATGGTCTGCAGGGCATTAGTATGCTACCAAAACAAAAATATTTCTGCCTTTCCTTCTAAAGCTATTCAACATTTGTACAGTCGGGACATTTTTACACACCCACCTTCTGTCTGTAATTCACATATTACTTACTTGTCTCAAGAATAATGGTGTCATTATGATAATTGAAACTTCACTTCACACGAAAATAGAAAATAGGCCATTAGATGAACAATAGCGGAGTTGAACAACAGAGATGTGTCTGTCCTTGTGGCAGAAAAGCCTTTGTAAACCATATTTTCCAGTACATATTATATCTGCAATGTAATATTTTTTAAGATGGTATATTTATGCTTTTGCAACAGAGGGCTTTCCTGATAAGGTCGTTGTGGGATGTGCTCAGACAGGTGGCAGGAAACAGATGGTGAGAGAACCTTTAAAGACTGTGCACTGTTAACTGTGTGAATCACAAAATTCAATTAAATATCAGAGAGAAGCATTGTCTCCAGCACCGACTCAATTATCGAATACATTTAATGATTTAAAAACATTGTAAAGGACTTTTATATACGTTTCTTTGTGAGATACTGTAGTTGTAACATTCAGAAGCTTTGCCACATGATTTTTTTTGTTCTCTATATGTATTCTAGGCCAGTCAGATTTGGCTGCAGCTCATTGGCTTATAGCTGCATTGCAACCAACCAATATCGCAAAGCAACCAGATAGGAAAAAAATCAAGCGACTAATCTCATTGTCCTGCTGTAATTCATACATATCTAGTTAGTGAACTGGATTTTAATAATGAAACCACACTTAACTCTAAGCTTCTCTGTCTGCCTCTTTGTCAGTACTTAGAGAAAATATATATGGGTCATTCTCCTTTTTATAAATTGAACAATGAGGGAATTTAAATAGCTGTTCTCCATTGAACTAATTGTACAATATAATGTGAACATCTTTATCTTCATTAAATAAATAAATAAATATCTGTACATTTACATGATATTCTTGGATTCCATTGTCACCCGAGATGTTTGCTCTTATGGGAAAGACCTCGCTTGTTAGGGGATACATCAGATAAAAGGCAGAGGAGGACAGAAATACACTTCCAGTCATTGCCGGTTATTTTCTCTTTGTGTTGAAGAGAAAAACACATTACTCCATTGTGTTGTGTTATTTTGTTTTTGTGCGTCTTCTGTGACATTCACCTATAGACGTATAGCTGTGTCGATATAGTTTTGGTGTAGGAACCCTGAGTGGTTGCAGTGTTCAGGAACAAGCGATCCCTGACAACCTTCCTGCCTCACAGGGCCAATGTCCTCATGCCCTGCAGGCCTGAGTTGACAAGATATTCATCTATTACTCGTGTTCAGCAAAATTGTCTTTGACTTGAAAATGTAAAGTAAGTATTGACTTGACAAATCCCCTGATGTGAAAATCATTTCAAGCCACAATGCGAGGGGAAATATTGCTGTGTGCATATATTGCATGAGTCAGCCTTCACGGTCACTAATTACTGGGAAATCCTCCATGAGTATCAACAATATATTGCCAATATCTATCACAATTAACACACTGGTTGTGATGTCCCGAAAAAAGCCACAATGATTGGTTGGTTTGAGTGACCTGCAGGAAGTTCACTCGCTTGCTTTGGCCTCCCTTGTCAGTTATCCTGCATAATCATGGAGGACTCATGATAGATGACGGGAGATTAGCTGTCAGAAGGTGAAAACTGACTTTTCTGATTCATTCAATTAAAGTCCAGCTACTGACATGACCTGTATCAGACATCCCTGTCATTTGAATTTAGTTGAGGCTCCAGTAAACAGAAATGAACCATCTCAGCCCAGCGGATGTGAAAACGTGCATCAGGTTTCACCAGCATGCAAATTGAGTCCATTTGAATGTCCATTATATAAGATTGCCTGTGATCTCTGTTAAAGGAAATGCCACATCCTTTGAATAGATCCAAATTACAGGGTACAATATAATACATGGCAGACAGAGATTTGTTTTCTCTGAAGCTATAGCACGGAGAGTCAGTAGGGTTTTCAATATCTACTGTGAAGAATGTATATTTGTGAAATGTCATAGTACTTGCTGATTTTAAGATATGGTAAATTATAACGTCCACCGAGGAGGTTATGTTTTGGTGTTTTTTTCTGTTTGTTAGTGGGACATTTCCGGGACCTGATAACAATCTAGTACATAGACAATGTATTGAATCAATCAAAGGAGGCCAGCATCCATTCAAATGAAGGTAATCAATTTCTTTCAGTTGTAAACAAACATTACAATCCAATGTGTGGACTGATCAATCAACAGATGGACCAAGCCAAAAAAGCCTCCCCTGGACTGATGCCATCTTATAACACAGGTGCACACACACACACACAGGGAAACAAGGAAAAGTGATTAGAACTGTATCTAGTCTGTGAAGATTTTATAAAACCAAACCCAAATGTCAGTTGAGTTACATATAGATGGAAAAAAAGCACATATTGATTTGGATAGTTTCCTTTATCGCTCTTATTGCTTTGATCTCTTAATATTGAATATCTAACATACAATACATGATTGGTAAACATCAATGTGACAAGACGGCTTGAAGCCGAACAGTAAATAATCATTAAGTCAACCACAGGTGAACCATCATTTCATTAAACCTTCATTGTTGTTCCAAATTCCTAAACTTTCATCAGCAGCAACCTCGAAAGCCAGATGAGAATTCTATTCTTCAAAGAGAGAAAAGGCTTCTGTATTGAATTGGTCATCCATTGTGTTCACCAATAAATAAAATGACGCAAGTGTTTGCAATGTGTATTTTATTATGCCTTTTGATCTGGTGCAGAAATAAATTGCTCAGACTCTTGCACGGTTTGATCAATACGGTGGCCCTGAGAGCTGAACGCACAGCAACTTAAGAAAACATATGTAAATAGACAAAACACAAGCTAATTCCGAAAACATCTTCATCAATCTGATAACACGTGCGCCCACACCCTAAAAGGAAAAAGACTCACATCAAGATAGACAAAGAAGCTGCAAATAGAAACAACACAACCAAATAAAGAAAGACGTAATGGATACTCACAACACAACCAAATAGACCAATAGGCTGATGACACAGGGAATATTTTCAGGGTACACAGAAGATGGATGAACATTGCTTTGTGGGCTAGATGTAATGTTGTTTGGTTTATTATTAATAACACTGGAAACAAATACACAGAAACAACATCAGTGTTTTACATGGGTTCACTGTTTCTTTCAAAGATGTTTGATGTAAACTGTTCAGATGTTTAAAATATGGATAACTAATGACACTACAAATATAATACATTGCATATTGATATGTTTTATCTTTTTAATGCACAACAAAGAATGGAAATTGCAAAAAAACAATGCAATTCCTCCCAATTATATCTAAAACAAGCTGTATTATTATGCATAAATACCAAGTTTAGTATTCTATATGAATCGTAGAAATCCTTAGTTACATAAAAGCAATAGTTTTGTATTGAGTGTTATAACAAAGTATTTCGTTTGTTACTTCCTTTAAGTCCATGGACTAATGTACTTTGAGTTAACATTGCCCATGAGTTATGCTGTACAAATTGCATTAGGTTGACAGCCATTAGATTGATGCATGCTTGACTCTCTGAAGAGTTTTTATCAGAGGACATAAGTTAAACTGGCGACAAAGGCAGAGATAAATGTCTCGGTTTGAAATTACCATTCCAAGGTCAAAGCAGTGGGACACTTCAATTAGGGTCCTTTCGGAGAGAGGAAATTTAAGTGGAAGAGGGAGAAGTACTTAACATAAAAATGATAGTTTAATGAAACTGTCATCCCTTGATTGAAATTTAAAATGGAGGAAGGGAACCCAAAATCACATTTTAGGGACTGAATAAAATTTTTTGTGATAGTGTGATCTGAAAACCAAGCAAAGTTCAGACAGAATGAAATGAAATAAAAATTAAAATCGGAATGAAATGCACATACATGGTACCGTGTACACATGTGTCATCATGTGCATTACAGGCGGAGTCGGTCATTCTGGAGGGAAAACTATTGATATTTGAACTCAACAGCAAAACAAATACACCAGTACTCCGTCAGAGGCTCCGACAATAACATGCACTAGCTGATTGAAAGAAAAATATATCCTTTGTTACCTTGAAATACAAGGAAGGTAACTTGACCTTTTAGATTCATTTAGAATCATGCATCAATCCAAATAAATCCATAGTGCTAGCAGGCTTTTCTCTTGTTTTTAGGTCTTTGTGGCGATAAAAGCCTTCAAATGTAATCCATGGTATTTGTACAGGCAATGATAATGAGCAAACAATGAGACATTGGGTAATGTAACTAACTAAGCATTGCAAGGTGTTGTTCTGGTGGGTCGAGGGTAAGAAATAGTCTGAGAAGGGGTGAGGTGATGGGCCAGATGACTTATGTATAGTGACTGTTGAGATGTGGAACATACACAGTCTCACCCTGAATGACAGGCACACAGAGAGCGCCGGTCGAATTGTCCATAATTTGTCCCGGTGCTCCCGATGTCCAATGAGTGATGTGAGCACGTTGGACACAACGCCACTGCTCTTAGCTGTTAAAACTAAACAAAACTGTCATCACGAACGGATCATTATTTATTTCCATTTAATAATCTGATCAATCGCAATAATCAGTCAAAATCAGCAGGGGGGGGGGGCTTTTGGAAACAGCTGTTCACGGCTTACATCTCTCTTTCATTGACTGTCTCTGCACTTCCCTGTTGTTTCCCCTTCTGGCTGAGGGGAACGACGATGTGGGTGGGATGGGATTAGGGACGATTTACAACCATGAAAGCAAGCGGGCTAAGAAACAAAACTAAGTGACGTGTTCTGCCTGTCTCCTGATCCCTTACAGTCTGAGCTGCACTGTCCCATCACAGTGTGGCAGCAACAAATACTGCTTCACTCCGTGTGCTTCAAGCTACGCTGCGTGGAGTGATAGTCTGTTGCTTTCCAAAGATAAATACGATAAAATTCATAATAAAATACAAAGAGGGGATTTTGAGTAACTTAAATAAGAAATAAAATAATGAGAGAGTAGATAACATGAAAAATTAGCAAGATAAATGGTCATCGCAACTTATGTACCGGATCCAATCGAATAGGTTCCTGTTTCAATCCAGCATAAATTAAGTCCTAGTTGTGGATTGTCAAACTGTCACGACACCCGCTGTTGCAAAGCTAACATGCAAAGAGAAAGATGTGGTTTACCATATCCAACATATCAACTGCAGAAAGCAAGACTCAACAAACTCACCAACTAAACATCAGGGGCTAACTTGAAAGTCGGCCGAATGTCCATAGGCCTCTTATTTAAAGTTGCCAGATATAGAAATGTGAAATACGTTCCTGATTGCGGACTAACCGAGTCGGGATAAGCTGCCCTGCTGTTGGACAATTGCGGATGTAAACGTGTCCCTCTGCCTTTGCATGATCACAACACTTTCTTTGACCTTCTCCTCTTTGGACTGTTTCTCATCCGAAGGGTGATAGCGTTGCCGAGTTCAGAACGTTGGCATGTGCCAGGTTTACCGTCGCTTGCTCCCACTGCCCCTTTTCTTCCATCTCCCTTCTTCCTCTGTTCTTTGTCCTATGCGCAAAGCACAAACGCCCGCTGTTGCTGATTGGCTGGAATAGTGTTGTGTGCATCTTTTGTGTAGCTCATTCCGAATTGTCTGTTTCTAATTTACACAGCCAGGACTGTGTAGGAACACTGGACAATGGGTTATAATCACTGACTGTACCTTTTCAAGTGTTGGTGCATTTATTTGTGTTTTAGTGGTTAAATTCCTGAAAATTATTCAATAAATACTGATGGCCCTCTAGTTAGAAAAGATCCTCTCTGTGTTTGGCCTTTGTTGGAGTGTGCTTTATATGTACGTGGGAGTGTAGCTTCATTATTATTCCTCCTGTCACTTCTGCAAACACAACTGACATCTTTGATTTGTTGATGTTATCACAGCACATTCTGGTCAGTTTCACCCCTGCAGTGCTTTGATATGAGCAAAATGCAACCAATCAGCGACAAAAAAGGGGAAGAAGACCAATCACAACACAGTTGCCTTGGTAAATATATTTACAGGGATGAAGTCACCACACTGACAAAAAAGGGAAGCAACTCCCCCAGTTTGTCTTCGGCCCATTAGTAACATTCCCCAGTTCTGATAAACAGTGTTGCGGCTGTGTGGAGGTGGGATTTCACAAACTGACGGTTGCTTACATTTTCACCAGACACAGTTTTTAATGTACAATACAATGAACTATAATCTGCAACTCGTGTGTGTCCACAATGTTTCTGTTACACAATGTGTAATCTTGCAAGAACTGTGGCATTTCCACAAATACCCTGCGACCCACTTCCAGTTACTGAAAACTATAGTTTTCAGTAAATATTGTAAATACTGAATATTGTATACAATATTGGCAGTTTTCCTGAAGTTCACTGAATTAAATCTAGATTTGCATGATTTGCAACACATTTTCACTGAAAAAAATAATCTTAGCATTTAGCGGATTGTTCATCTTGATCCCAAGCACAGATACAAACATTATTGAAAAACCAATCTCCCCATTTACAGCTTTAACTTGAAAAATTGGACCTGTTATATTTACACCTCAGCTGTTGCTAATGGAAGGAGGCAGAAACGTACAGCGAGCCAACTATGTGTGATTTTTAAGAGATCTCATTCTGTCTGAATATATATGTATCACTGTTTGCTGTAGTTGTTTAGAAGGAATACTGTTCATCTGACTCTGCACTCAAACGCAGTGCTTGAGGTAGATATGTCGTTTGAACGATGGCTTTCATTGAAATGGTCACCGTGCGCAGTTCTGCTGGTGAATTTCTAATCTTAAAAAGGAAAAGTTCACAGAAAAAGCACTTCTGGAGTTTCAGGAGTAAACAGCGTTGCAGCCAAATCCGATACAACTGAAGTAAATGGTGACCAATTCTTCAAACGTAAAGAAAACATGTATTTCCATCGGCATAGTGGTGAGTAGACAATTTTTCTGTGAACTACTTCTAACACATCACTTACACATCAACATTCTGGTCTAGGTTCTAGGACGGTGTAAGTGCCAAAGGAAAAACTATTATTTATTATGTGTAATCTTTTTTATCCATAAGCCACTTGCAGCCTATGCTGCTTATGTAAAGTGTTTTTACATGTCAGAGGTGGAGGGTTTGTATTAGAGCTCCATTTATTTGTAATATACAGTGTGAAGCATGGTGGGTTGCATGCTGCCTCACCAGCTGCACGGCTAAGCAAATGATTTAAAGACTGCATGCTCTGCAGCTGCTACTTGCAAGATTATCTGTATCTATAGGTAGTAAGGACATTAGTGCAGTGATGGTATCAGTGACTCCAGTATATAGTTGTTAGATGTAGTTTCTACACGACGGCACACAGTCTATGTTATGGGGTTAGGAGGTGAACATAAATGGCCTCAGTATTTTTATCTGGCTGAATGCATTGCCGGAGTTTGTTAAACAGGATACATCAAACCATCTCTACCATGTGCACATTGGAAATAACCTCTGAGCATCACTGGATATGTACAGAGGAAAAACTCCCACAACAGCTGTTGGAGGAGATGAAAAACAAAGAAAGTAATAAAAGACGTTTTGACTGTACGGGTCAGTAAAAATGATCACAGTAATTCTGTTTGTTTTATGTGAAAATGTATCTTAATTCTCTGTACCAAGAAACATTAAGAATGAGTGAATAACGTTCACCCTTGTCTTTACCTGTGTTTCCTCACCTTGGCTCATGCTTTTGGACTTTGAATACACTGCTCGGACAGCTACCAAGACTGAGCCTTAAATTACAGCACACGAAGGCAACAACCAGCATGAATTAAGTATCGAGGGCAAACGAGATAAAGTAAGTTGAAGCCAATACTTTGCTAAGTTTACAAAGCCATTAAATCTCCTTTTTCCATTTTTGGCAGCGTGTTGCATGCGTCAGCACAACAATAGCTGGAAAACTATTTCAGAGCGAATGGCGCCGAGCTCTGAGGTGTAAGATCAGAGTGGATGTGATGAACGGTGTAAAAGCTCACACACCAGGTGAGGCGCACGATGAAGGTCTGTGCAACAGATGTGAAGACATTATGTCGAGAGCCCGGGTGAGAATCACAACGAGAGTCGGGGTGATGATCCGTACCAGCGTCGGGGGTGAGAGCCTGTGATAGGTCCCTTCACTCTGCTGTGTGGCCCAGATAAATATCTGACAGGTCCATCAAGAGTGATGTAATGCTTTCCATATCCCCCCATAATGTTTCCAAGAAGCAATGATGGAGCGCTGGGTGGTGAAATGACCCATTTGCCACGTGCATCCACGCAGATGGAAACACAACCATGTTCTCACTCTGAATACACTGTGGGTCTCTTTGGTAATTTATGTAACATTTTTGAATCCTAAACAAAATAGTTAATTATTTAAATTGTAAATAAAAAAAATGGTGCCATCATCACACTTATTAAATAAACTGATTTCAAAGGATGAAAGTATATTGTGTAAAATTTGCAGGCTGATCTAAGGGATGTCATTTTAATCAAAGTAAATAGGCAAAATACTTTAAATAAGGTTTATCCATAATATCAAGTAGAGCAGTAATATGGGCTGTTGTTTATTCAGATGCATTTATACATAGAGAGCGTTGTATGTGCAGTCTCTTCACTGCAACATACACACAGCACTCACTCTACAGCACAAACTTTTCTTAGCTGTTTAAAAAAAATCAAAAGTCCTTAGTCTGCAACAATACGACTTAGCAGCAGGTTGTATAATAATAATCAAAAATATACTATTGGTCTTTTTTTCACGAGACATTTTGAAGTAACATTGGAGGAAAAGCACAGTGAGTCATGACAGTGTGTCAAAGGAAGTTTAGTCATCACAAATTTGAGGATTTACAACCCCTGCTTCTCCTATTGTGAAATGTCAAAAATATATTTATATCTGTTTCACTAACCTGCAACTGATTCTCTCCAAAATTACAGCAGTAACATTTTTTGGTGTATTGCTTGTTATTACAGTCTTGATCAATCAAATTTCAAATAGTTCATAATCATTCATGAATTGATCAATATCCTTAATTTAATGCCCGACAAAGAGCAACGCTGATTAAAATATTAGGTCAATAAAAAATAGCCAAATAATCATCTTTTTAAATCGTTTTAAATCTCAGGTCATAAAAGCTGTTCTGAAAACACTCTTTTTTTTTGTTTTGGATTCTTCATGGAAACCTGAAGGGCTTTTTCATTTGCTTCTGTCACCCTCTAAAAATGAGATGTCTTTTTTGGCCCCAGGACAGTGGTAATTGCAAAAAAGTCCATTTGTATACCCAGGGCTTGCTCCAAAGCTGCCACACTGAAGCTTCAGAAAACAAATATCCACTGGAGTCGTGCTAACCAGCCACCGGCCTCTGATGAGAGGTGGAAAGGTCTCTTTCATCTGTGCCACCGGTGGAAAAATTAGTCCACGGGAGGATTATTAATTTCCATCCTACATCCAGTGCCCTTGTTTATTTGAGAAAGACAAAGACCGCCTGCGTACACGCCGTCTCCGGCTTCTCGTCCTTGTGTTGTGCCCCCCCCCCCCCGCCCCCACCCATTTCACTCTGCCCTCTCCAATATCACCCACCCCTCACTCTCCAGGCCGCCATCCAATCCCCATTACTGAGATGTTGCGGTGTCTGTGACACCATCAGCCGCGTGCAAAGGGTCATTAGCACAGCCGCCATTAAATAATGAAATCAATCCCAAAAACAGCTGGCTCCTGGGGAGGGAGGGGGATCTGGGAATATACTGGGAGGTTCAAGCAGAAAATATTGATGGCAATGCTTCTGTGATGCGAGCACGTGTGTGTGTGTGTGTGTGTGTGGCTGGTTGATGGTGAAAGGCCTCATATCACGAGCTTTAGATTGTTCTCGATCTTCGCCACAGTAATTATGATGTAAGTGGAACAACAGCGTGAGGTGTGTGTGTGGTAATTAACCCCAGGCAGCTGAGAAATGATTCTAATGAGGAGAGCGGGACGCTGAATCTGTTCAATCAATCCTTTCTCTCTCCGTCTGTCCTCTGGAGCATTTAAATGTTTCAGTGACCTTGTAATGGTTAACTGCGACACACATTTGAACCCATTTAGCACATCATCATCCCTCCATTTATTTTTGCCTCCACTTTTTGCCAGTGTTAAAGGCAACTCAAGGAGTCTTGTTTGACTTTGTGCGTTTAGGTCTTCACTCTTGTTTTATCCCGCAGTGTATGAAGAGTTCATCAATGCGGTCCGTCACTGGAGCTCCTCTATATGTCAAATTAGTACAACAAACTAATGAAGCCTTGAAAATGTTATCAGATGATTAACATGAAAATGGAATATTAATTTAAGAACCAAATTTTAAAAAAGACGAGGGTAATCGAGTGAATCGTACATTAGGGCCCATTGAATGAATGTCATTAGACCAATAGTCTTACTATCTCAACTACTCAGTACTAACAATTTGGTCACTTTTATCACCGACAATCTTCAAAATAATTAACAAATGTTATATTAATTAAAGGGCGATTTGACCACATGTCTATTTAGCCTTTTTTGTAATTTATTTTTTTTTTATATTATGAGAGCATTTTCAGGCAACCAATCAGACAGGCCTGGAATCATCACCCTATGACCAAGAAAATAGAGACGATGGCCATGTATTGATCCCGAAACCTAAGCTGTTAGACAGGAACTAGTTTTGTGGAGTGTTTTTATCACTGTGTATTGTTAGCCTGTTGTTGGTGGTGTAGTCAAGCAACACAACAAAACTCCTTGTGTTGGTGTTCATGATGAAAAAACAATGACAAAGTCAAACAAATAGTTATAAAAAGCAAATTGTTACTAGTTTACGACACCAGTGATATGTGGTCATAAAAGCAATTAACCACAGGAACCAGTTTTTTTGCTATTGAAAAAAATGACACCCTGGTGGGTGAACAGCTTCATGCTCCCACTGTTCTGCCAGAGATAAACCCAACATGCTCGCAGGCCCCTTTTACAATTAAATGTGGCTTGTACATAAAATAGGAGGGAAATGTGTTCAAGTTTGCTAGATTTGACATGTAAAGGTTTTAAAATTCAAAAATCAAACTCAAAACAGCGACTAGCGATGTTACCGTGCACCCTTGGGCCCCGGAGGAGGATATCAGAGGACATTTAGGCTTAAAACACAGAGTAAATGTCACCGTTTTGAGTCAAATTTGAATATCGGGGCTTACGGACACTTGGATGACACCAAGAAGAAATGGTCGCCAGTTACTTCAATTGTATTGGATTTAGCTGCTTATCCCTGAATCTCCAAAAGTATTTTGTGGACTCAAACACTTTCACCCAACCGTTCATCGGCACAGTGGTGAGTAGATAATGAGTGGATTTTAAATTTTTTCGGTGAACTATCCCTTCAAACCACTCAATAATACATATTTTGTAGAAAACTGACACACCATCATTATTTATGAGACATTACTCTGACAGACAATTTATAAATGAGAGAACATTTCAGTCTGTATCCTGTTTGCTTCAAATGCTAAACTTTCCCCAATTTTGCAGCCTATTACCAAAGTGACGAAATATAATTTCTGCTCCAGAACAATATGAGACATGGCTCGGTTGATTAGCTTTTACAGTGGGAGCGTAATTTAATATTCCCCACTGTGTTATTAGATGTTTAAGAAGATTGTGTTAATGGAGTTCTGAAAGGGCTTTTTGCATTTGAACAAATTGTTTTGTGTTTCATTTTCCAGTTTTTTTTTTCCAGTTTTGTAAAATAACTCAGAGGCATGATTAAGCAAAGTGATGAATATTGATAACAGCTATTTTCCTCTGTCAGGAGGGGAACAGGTGTTGGGGAGGTTTCATTTTGAGCCCAGTAAATGCACTGGGAGAGTTGTGGATTTCTTTGCCTTGTGATTTATTCCAGAATTGGAGAGTTTGGGGGCTAGACTGGGGTTTGGCTGTGTTTCATACGGAGCAGAGGTCACGGGGGCGAGTCTTATGATCCAACGCCCCGTGGAGGTGATGGCACACTCATCAGTTCGGAAACATAATCTGTCACAAATGGGGGTGTATTCCACAGCCAAACTCATGACTAAAGGCGCTATTAGTGATGCCAATCAAAGCAGCACTCACTCGTAGAATCAGGCCAACCTGCCAAATTGCACGGCTCATTCACACAGACAAAATACTTCAATATTATTGCACATTCTGACTGGAAGCCTGTTATTTCCAGTCAGGGTAATGCTGGGAGACATACTGAGATTTAACAGATTGAGTTGATGTGAAACATTGGATCAGAACAAGGGCAGGGCAGTTCGGTTGTGACTCGGTACGACAGCACAGTGAAACAATGTATCAGGTTAAAATTACAATTTCCTGATGAACTTCAATGATTTCCAGATCCAAATGCAGACGTGCACAAACCTACAAAGACGGATAAATGTACATTAATACCAACAGAGAATGTCCCAAACCTACTGGCAGGCTACAGCACCGGAGAAAACTCACAAACAGGAACGAGAACAAAAGCAGAAACCCTAAATAATACATTTCTAGCTGGTTGCAAAACAAAACTTTTGGGAACAAACATCACAAGTAGACAATTGGACAAAGAGCGAGCGCAGCACAGCCTCCTCTCCAGACCACCGCACAGTTTCCCTGCACAAAACATAGTCACACCTCCTAATGCTGGGGTCAGACAGAACAAACATTCCGTCTGAAGAGCGGTGAATGACACTGGCTGTCTTCTTTCCTTTGTGTCACGGTCCTGTGCTGAAACACCCAAAAAACACCAGTCCTCTCTTTTTGCTTTTCCATGTCTGTAAATGTAAACAGGCTCTTATTTGTCAATGTCACAGTGGTGGTGGAACGTGTAGTAGAAAGGTCCATTATGACGCACAACACATGATCGATTGCTGTGCCCGGTGCACATTAATCGTTTCTGAACCCACCCAAAGACCTTTGTCTTGCGGGTCTGGCTACAATCAGGCTGATTATCCTGTTTTCCCGTCCTGATGTTTTTAATTGGGCCCATTTAACCATGAATTACTCATAGGAAGCCACAGCCAAACACACATTGTTAAAGATATCTCCAAGATAAAAGATTCAACTGGCACTTGAACAAGATTTTTATTGGTATTCACACCAAATTTGAACGCACCTATAGATGTCAGTCCATAATAATGTTTTCAACACAACATCTCGTAGTGACTATGTTTACCAAAAGGTCCGATATTAACCCGGTTAAAAGAATTGTGTAAATAAGACACTGTAACCTGAATACAGTCATTGTCAGAATAAGCAATAATCTGATTATGTCTGTGTAGTAGTATTTCTGATCTTAGTTGCATTATGTAGACATGTGTCTTCATCGCATTGTAACAACCTTCTGAAGATTTTGCAACTGCTTGACGTCATGATCAGAAAATGCTCTGTAACATATCAATAGTAAAATAAAGGGAATATTCCATAACAACGCATGTAAACATCATAATCGAAATAATGTGCATGAATTTCCAAACAAATGTCCAAACAGACGTTTCAGTTCGGTGTGTAAACAACAATGATAACCAGTGAAACACAAATACTTAATTGTCCGTTGAGAAATATCTTTGCGTCTTTCAATTGATCAAACTCACATTTTACCACAAAGGACAAACAAGTGGCAGTTTGTGGTCTCCGGCTCATGTGTCCTTGTTTCTGTTCAATATGGCAAAGAGCGTTTCAGCCACCTCTGCCCAAAAGGTCTGAGCTGCCGGGTGAAGCAACGCTACCGACTGCTCCACAGCCACGCCCGCATTGATCTGAGAGGTTTAGATCCATTCTTGAGGGGGCAATTCATTCCCTGTGTAGAATTTCGAAAATGTGCGACTCGGAATCGAACCGAGTCAAATATTATTGATATCCCTGTCTGCAAGCGTTACTGATAATCTGTCCCTCTCCTTCCCACCAGAGTTGAGTTTGTACATTGTAATTATTGTGGATGCAGTTTATATTGTCCAAAAAGATGCTTCATCTTAAATTGACAACTCCCGCTGTATTATTTTGGGATATAAAAACTGTGACATAGACAATGGGAATAAAGCTGTGTACTGTGCAGGTTCAGCCTGTTTTTGATTTCCAGCAGAACACGCTGGGGTTGTGAATCAGTCATAGGTTTCTCTACTCTGCATTGTACCAAGAAAATACATGTTTTTACAAATATATTTATCTATTTCTTTCTTAAACCACAATCATTTCATACTTTTTTCTCCACTAACCTCAATTTCAACCTGTCCCTGTTTCCCGTACACTCAGTGTGTCCTGATGTCCTGGGCTCTGATACCTGTTGGCAGGAATCATTTTTAACAATCAATTCGAGGACGAATTTCATTCCACAAGAATGAAAAAACAAAAAAAATATGTCAAACCAGAATAAATTAAGAAATTATGTTTCAGAGCCTCGATTCTACTTCTCAGTTGTTCTTTTGTCTGCCTCTCATTCAGAGTCTGTGTCCGTCTCCTCTACATCTGTTTCTTCCTCAGTGTGTGAGCCAGTTCTCATTGTCACAACCAGACCTGGAACCTGCATGCTGGTCTGAGCCTGTTGTTTCTGTCCCTCAGCCAAACACTGTTCCTCAGCCCATGTCTGTGCCTCAGCGGTTACCCGTCTCGCTGTCAGACCAAACTTCTGTCTGTTCCTTTGCTGGATTTCCGTTAGGCTCTGCTTAAACCTGCTCCCCTCAGATCATCAGCTCCTGTCAGTTTATCTTCATCCTCAGCCTGAGCACCCTGTATGGTATTCCCTCCTCCAAGAGCTGGTCCACCAGCATCCAGCCCCTCAGAGTCTAATAGTCCTGTTCTCAGCCTGCCCATTGATTTTGGGTTGGCTGTGAGATTGGATTCATTGACTTTTGTGGTCCTGTCTGTTTTCCCCAAGCCATCATCCTAAGTGTCTCTGCCTGTCTCTCCAGCATCTGGGCCACGCTCCTCTGTCCCCTGGCTGCCTTACCAACATGTCCCATCACTGTTCCCTCTGCCTGAGTAGTTCTGCCCTTCCAATTGCCGGTGCCCAGGCAAACCGCTTGAGCAGCCCAGTCTGTTCCTCCAGTCCAATGATCATCCTCCTGGCTACTGTCCCTGCTGCCTGTTACCACATCTGGCAATGGTTGTGGTTGTCAACCGGGGATCTGCCTCTCTCCAACCCTAATCTCCAGCCCACACAACACTGATTGGGTGGGTTTCTTATGATCGACCAGAAAGGATTACAACATGTCACTGATATAATGGTTATACTGGGATCAATTCCTGTTTCTCCATTATGACTGAAATCAGTTTAAGTTAAATTAACGGTCTATTTGACAAATCTCCAGTATCCAGTGAAATTTATTTGTAATTCTTTTGAGATACTTCACTTAATTCATTGTTGTGGTATGACCTTTCTTTTAAAAACATCTTTACTTTAATTATTGTTAGATACATCTCAGTAAATCATCAACAACCACAAGCGTGGATTTGCTAAGACACTGAGCAAATGTCCTCAACCTTTTATAATACTGGTTTGAATCACTGAGAAAACAATACTTTTGTGTATCTTAAATGGAATGGTTATAACTTTGTTTGATCATTTTTGCATCTTGCAAAGTTTTGTCATGACTTTTAAACCTGGCACAAGCTTGAGGATTTCTGGTTTTGGCAAAATGCAACCACAGTTACATTTGAAGTTGATATGATGAACTTCTATACAAATACTTTCCTATTTAGATGTTTAGAGGATGTGGAGTAACATTATCATTTGTTTGCATTTGTACTTTGTAACCCTGAGGGAATATTTGACTCTTTAGTTGAGAATTTCTCTAATTTGTTCACCAACTTGTTGCCGTCTTTGTTTTTCTCCTATTTGCTGAGGAGCACGTAGCATTTGTCACTATGAAAGACTCTTTTACGTACATGTGATCATGTGATCAGAAGGAATTTTGGTTATAACTCTTTAAAGTGATGTTGTGTAAATCCTTGAGCCGTCCTCTTTTTGCTGAGTGAAGGTACAGAGGGAAAGTGGAGCATAGAACGTCTTCGAGAATGTATAAATGCAAATTGGGTTTTTCCCCAAATGAAAACAGGAAAAACAAACATCTAAATATCACGAGTGTTTACAACAGGTCTTTCATCTATTAATTACCCAAGGAGGTGGGCTTAGCATTGGTAAATGACACCACCGGTTTCCCCCTAAGGGTGGAGCTGACAGATGAAGGAGCGATTAAGATGGAAAAATCTTGATGTCGCCATTCTGTGGCGCTGAGGCTCATTGCCGGTGACAGGCAGGGTTGTTCCACACTCACACAACCTGAAACAGTTGCCACAGGCGATACACCCCTCATCAGTCTTCACCTGTCCAAGTCAGTTTCAGCGTCAAACTACTTGAGAGCAGACGTCTCAGCAAATGCTCGACTCAAAACAGGGAAATTCTGTCGTGGCTTTGGAGAGTGACGTAAGAATCCCAGAAAAAAATGCTAATGTGTTTGTTTTGGGGAAAATGTGGCAGGAGAGTTGACGTCTTCTAGTTATATTTGTAAAAAAAACGACAACAAAAGAAAGCACCAAGGTTTTACCTGAGACTCACATTGTCCTTCATGAGGGTCACTGACTATTAGAAAAACACAATTCCAGAGGCCACTGACTTCGCTTTTGTGTTTCTGTAAAGACTTATGTGAAGCTGACCAATCAGACGGCTGCACAACGTGCTTGTTACACACAGGGACACAGCAGTAATGACCAATATTTGGCTACTTGTTTCACAAATTGCAGCAATTTTCTCAACATAGATGTATTCTTCCCTAATACCTGGAAAATTCACCATTAGAATAGAATTCTGCCAACATGCTGCTGAACCTGGCTCATGGCGAGATGGCGCTCTGACAGGCAAGTATATCTGTGAGTCATCTGCATAGGAACAAAACAAAACACCAGGTCTATTTGAAATATTTCCAAGGGCAAGCAAGATGAGAACTTCGGTGAATGAATGAGTAAATAAGCCTCACAGATACAAAAAAAAAACCTCAAACACTGTCTGAGATTGTAAAGTGTGAGAATGCAAGCAACAGAAGCAAGGATATCTGTGGTTGCATCTACGGGGAATTCAAAGTGGATTCATAATTTCCTCTGTAACCTTTATTTCCTTTCACCTGCTCGACTCTCTGTCTGCCACACTTACCACACAGCTCACTTCTCCATAACCAGCTCATCTCCACAAGTCTCCAGCTTCACTCAGCCCCGTATTCCTCGTCAGTCTGCTCCCCCAGCTCATTCCCCTGCTGGCTGGCCAGTCATCCAACCCTCCTCGCAGCTCAGCCTCCTTTTGGCTCCGACCTACTCCGTCTTTGCCTTCAGCCTTCGCCTGCCAGAATCCTCATCTCACCAATAAATCTTCACTTTATCTCTTGAACCTGTGTTCTATATTTAGGTTCACCCATTCAAATGTAACATTTCCTGCTTTAAAATCTCATTATTATCTTATAATAAAAGCTTTTTTTTCTTTATGGCATAACCTGATTGTTAACGATGCCAGTGGATACAAAATACAGTAGCAGGCAAGAAACACCCAACACAACTATACAAACAGTGCATTATACAACAAGTGACCGTGCAGAATTTAGATGAATAGTAATTCAACGTCCCTTTCATCCAACCACAGGCAAGTTCTCACTCTGTGTCTCACTATCTACAAAGTTCTTGGTTCTTGGTTTACACAGTAACTCTGCAGCATTAAGCCTTCCTCAAATTAAGCCGGAGTGAAACCTCTTGTCAGTGTTGCAGGATGTTTAATTTGCTCCGGGAACCCCCAGCGTTAACTCCTGTTTTCTGGGTCATATGGACTCCTGGGAATACTTGGCCTGGGCATTAACCAGAGGGTTGGTGAGTTCATGGCGTGATGAGTAAAGAGAAGTTGAATCCGGTCCGTAAAGACGGCAGCCGCGGAATTATCATCGCACTGGTCAAGGTTGGCAGGCTTGCAACGGACAGACCAGACAGACCTCCTGTGAGTTTGTGCCATATTGCGTTTTTTAAAAGCAGCCATTCATATGTGTGTCGCTTTAAAGGCTAACACTGTATTATTTGTATTACATCAACCAGTGTGGACTTTTAAATTTGATGATACTATCACTAAAACCTCAGACACATGGACATGAAATCACGTTACAGAATAGAAATGGACACTTGTTCATCAAAATATTGCAAAAAAGCACAATTAACATAAAACTCAAAAGAGTACATTCAAATAATATAAACTACATGTGTACATTTACTGTATGGATGATCTATAACACTGTGGGAGGTTAGTACAGCAGCGATTAGGAGTCTCAGATGAAACAAGAAACTGAAATCGATTTTTATTTATTAATTCAAATTACATAAAAAAATAACATCTTGTAAATAGAGAAATTAAATCAGATTGTTTCAGTTTTTTGCGATGAGAGATATTATGTAAGGCTCCACATTGTCCCTGTGGTGCATCGGTGCGTGTTTGTCAGGCTCAGGTCCATTTCTCTGCAGCCTTTTGGATTCTGTGATCATAACTGGGAAATCCACAAGCTGAGTCACAGTCAAATTCTTTTTTTCAAAATCTTGATATTATTTTATTTAAAAACAAAAAGTCAACAGCTCTTCACAATAACACTGTTCCAGTTGTTTTAATCGTCAGACGAGCCAGTATCAACGAGGGGAATAGTATTGTCTCTGACCCCAGCTTCAGTTCAGTGTCTCTCAACCACTGGAAAGAATACATTCTGATTCACCCACAGCTTTGCTTTTACCAGTCCTATTATTGTGCGCTTTTATGAATTCATGCATGTTTATATTTAGCAGGATATGTGCGGAGAACAATAAAGGATTAACACTAATGTTCAAACAAAAATCATCCCAGATGGCCACTAAGTACAACAGTACAACAATTAGATCCAACACATTTTACATCTCAAAACAACCCTGCACAGTTATGTTTGAATGTTTTTAGTGCAGCGATGGGAGGATTAAATGTACCATCATTTTTAATTCAGCCTTAACAGCTGCCACTTTCCTACAGCATTTGATCTTCAGCTGATCGTTTAACCTTGATTACAGTCGAGCAATCGCGTCTGATAATGTAAATGTGTCTCGATAGCCGCACAATGAAAATCTGAAATTGTTCATAGCGGGAGTGCTCAGTGAGTGTGAGCCCGGGCTTAGCTTCCTGTTTTTAATGACTACAACAATGGAATGAGTCTGATGAGATTTCTTCTCACTTTCTGTGGATTTTGTGAAGATGCGTCCAATTATTTTGGACTAATAAGGGTTAGGGTTACACCATAGCATACTGTCTGAATGCTGTAATTAGACAATTAGGAGACACTAACACAGTGTGTTTGTGGACAGTGGCTTAACCTCCAGCATCCCATTTCCTGCAGAAATCAACAGGAAAGAAAATGGGAGAGAAGTCAAACCGGGGTTTCTTGCATTTCAATGAGCGTTGTGAGGATTTTTTAGTTTTGGGATCAGAGAACATCAGAGCCACTGTTCAGCCTCATATGAGGATTTATTTAGCACAGTGAGTACCAGGTGCCCCCTCAACAACACAGACACATCTTCCTTCAGAACAGCCTGGACTCCTCGACTTTCTCTGTGACAGTTTCTGCCGTCAGGTTCCTAAACTTGCAGTCAGCTCATGACTAACAACCCTCTGCACATCTTTTTTCCCTGGAAAAAAGATGTGAAACAACTGATACACACACGTGCAAAAACTATTCACACACACTCCACACAGTTAAAGTTGTAACTTAATTTGCAACGAATGTCACACTGCACCTTTAAATGTATATAGTATTGTATTTGACTTTTATAATAAGATCTTTCTACCTTGATTTTTCATTTTATTTAACATGTGCACTGCTGAGCAAACCTGTTTCTTCTTGTTCAAACTCTTTCATTGTACCGTTGAACCTGTATTAACTTGCATATTACAAATAAAACTTGTAACTTTAACTACCGGATTTTTAACATTTCGGACGATCTGCACCACAATTTAATAGTCTCCTGAGTTTTGTGGAAATCCGCTCTGTAGTTTTTGTGTTGACAAACAAACCGACTGACAGACCTCCTTGGCAGAGATGATAATAAATAAAAAATTATCAGGACACGCTCATCACCAGCAGAGGAATTAGTGTGACATCTTCAGAGGGACGTTGAGGTGGGTTGTCTGGACAACAGTCCGGCTATATATAGCTTATATCACATCTGGTCAGTCACACTAATGAAACTGTATTAATGCTTGAATTGCAAATGCTACCTTCCTTTAGAATCAGAGTCAGAGCCATAGTTATTGCCACAAAGGTTTTTCAACAAGCAAGAAATTGGTTTCAGTTTTGGTGCATTACAATCATTATGTCGATCAAGCAAATTCAGAAACAAGTATGCTTAAAACTATACAATAAAATGTATATCAATGAAAGACAAGTGGAAAAAAACATATTTACATTATGATTGATGATAACCAATGAGACAGAAAATGCATTAACACACCCAGACAGGAAAGTCACAGTTACAGTTCAAGTCATTGTTTACCCCCTCTCGTATGTGTGATATGTAGTCACCACGAGTAATATGTGAGTCAGTCTCTTTGAACCTGATCTTCATGACCCACTTTAAGAACCAAAATGAGCCTCTGTTAACATCCCAGAAGGTTTAAGTTACTACGCGAGCACAAAGCAAATCAGCTGTTCGGGGGAATTTCACTCAAAAAGTATGTATGTGTGTATAATTATAAAGACGAAACAATGGTCTGTAGAAATCAAAACATGTACTTGTTCCATGTGTTACATAATTAGCATTGTATACAGTGCAGTTTTATGCTTGGTATGAATACTGAAGTTTTGATTGTCCACGGAGACATTCCACTGTAAGAAAACTGCACTTTTCTGTAGAACTTTATTTATGTGCATCGCCCGAAGACAACGAGAGTAACCGACTACTACACTGTCAAAATATGTCATGAATTATCCCCAAATCCGAAAAAGAGTCCTGTTTAAAAGACACATTGACACCTGTGTGTGTGTGTGTTTGCTCCCCCTCTCAAGAGGAGTGAAGTCTCACACACACAGACAGGCACACACACGTTGATTTTAAAGGATGTCACAGCGACTTACAGTGAGCGCACACAACACAACGCCTGTGTAAGTGCAATCCCATGCAATATCAACGCAATGAATACCACATATGTATTTCTATAAAGTATTTTTTGGTGTTGTACGAGGCTGTGGTGGCGGTGGAGTATTGCAAGTCAAACTTTTATTTAAAACACGCTGAACGAGGGGCGGGGGGGGTGCGGCTACGAAACGCACTTCGGATTGGCTTAGACAAAGATTTACTTTGACATAAAAAATTGAATAAACACTCTTACAGTACATTAGATCTCTAATTAGTTATTCTGATGAGGTGTGTGTGTGTGTGTGTGTGGGGGGGGGGGGGGTTGGAGTGACAAATGAACAAGGTATGAGCTCAATGACAAAAAATGTCCCAAGTGTTCATTAAAAGCTCATTTACTCGAAAAAAGGAGAACGAGCCGGGGCGTTCATGGTCCGCCAGGTAATTCGGTGACAGGGAGATGAGGACAGAACGTACAGGCCGTACAGCAGCAAGAGGGAAAAAATACACCCTCGGAAAAATCTTGCACTCTGAGATTTCGTCTCTTTGTTCAGTGCTTTCCAGGAGTTTTTGCTGTTGAATGGTGTAAATACCCACTTAAACTCGACCTTGGGCATAAAAACAAAGACCTGGGAACAATCACAGGGGAAGAGTGATTTTTTTAAATTTTTTTTATAAGAGCTGAATACATTTGTGAAAATATTGCCAGCTGAAACATATCACATATGACTCTGGGAACCACCTCGATATTGATTGTAATGGCCACTTTACCGAGGCTGATTTAAACATCTGCAGAAAATTCAGTGGGCACCGTCTTGACCTCCCCACCACAATCATGAACTAATAGCTTTGCTACAGAAACCCAAAGCCAAGGCTGCGAGCAGGCAGGCGGCTCTTTAAATTCAATGACCCAAGTATCAGTTGTAATTGGATTTGGATCTTTTATTCGCACCATTAAACCATTATAGTCGGAGCGATTATGCTGCTTTCGTGTGCCAGGGTGAAAAGTCAGACATTTAGGACTTGTGAGATGACTGTAAACAATAAAACATTCAAATGTGATTTTCTCAGTAAATGGAATATAAACAAACCGCTCTAGCTGCAGATTTGCAAGTGACAGAGTTGTTAGTGCAAAAATTACACGAGTGTCAAGAAGTGCTTAACTCTGATGGATGGATCTAGACCAAAACTTTGTATTTACTGTTAATAGTTTAAATTTTACAGTCTGTTGCTGCTGTAATTTATGTATTTTGTATTTTATTTATTTTACCTTTATTTTACCGGGAAGGTTCCCAAAATGTGCATTAATGATAACATTTCAATATAAATACATGCAGTGACAAATAACACACACAAACATCATTATATTTAATTTTCTTAGAGTGAAAAACTGCAAAAAATTACAAATAGCACCAATAAAGACAAAGCAGCTTTACACTATATCACTTCAGTGCTTGATAACACTGTTATTTGAATCATTCGTAACAGTTTTCTATTCTTTTATTTCTATCGCTAATATATTAAATACAGTCTGGCAGCACATGTGCACCATCACCCAAGATATTAAGACTTCATGCAGCTCCCCTGCAATTCCAGCTGAACCCATTGAAAAACATTGTCAATATGCTGTCAACACAGAGAGCAGCCTTCTCCTATTGATTTGAATGAATCACAGGAGAATAATTATGTACTGTGAACAATGAACAAGATCAGCAGCATATGTCCGACAATAGACGTTGATGAATACCCCCCACAATTTAGTCTGTTCACTGACGGGAAAGAAATTAAAACAGTTGGATAGCGTTCCTGAAAATGAATACGGATTTTTGATTTGCTTAATGTTACAGAGCGGTTTCACCGTCGCAGTATTGATGAGATGGTTTTGAACATATTATTGAATATGTTCAAGTACAACTAGTAATTTCCCCTTTTCATAAAGCAGTTACTGCAGGAAATTCCATTTGAGCTCCGCTTCTGACCCCTTAACAAGAACCAATTCAGTGGAATGTACAAATTCTTTTTTTTTCACTTTTGTTGACTTTATTCCAAAAGGGATAAATCTGTTATTTACTCGAAATCATAGATAAATCTGAACGAATGTGGAGTTGAGATACGATACCAAATATTTATGTTATTTATTTATTTATGAACCAGATCATTATCATCATGGTTTCTTGCCAATTTAAAATTGTTGTTCCCCACCCCCACTGGCAAAGTTTGGCACAGCTTGCACATTTTAATAGTTGGTAGACTAATATCTCTCTTTCTCAGCGTCTATTCTGTTCTCTCTCCAATATTATCCTCTGTTGCACCTGTAGATGCCAACAAATACAAAAGTCTTGAGCCAAGACATTTTTAGGATCTAAATGGATCTATGCACTAAATGTAAGTCGCTTTGGATAAAAGTGTCTTCCAAATGACATGTAATGTAATGTATCAGAGCATCAAGTCTTTATTTCTGAAACAATCCAAGACTGCTCTGATGATATTTATCATACTTTTGAGTCCCATACTTTGTTTTGTCTGCTGATTTCTGATCACAACACCTGAAGCTGTCAAAACTTTACTTTCTCTGTAACAGTTGTTGGATGAAACCCGTCCTCCAAAGAGGGCAGAACAGGAAGCCTTATATGGCGACGACAGGGGCCTCCAATATGCTAATGAGGAAGTCTCACAAGCCCACACGCCCTCAGGAACAGGTGGTGCTCATCCGGCAGAAACGTGTCGACAGGTTTGTGCAGAAAGTCCTCTCAGCAAAAATGAGATTTTTAGGACTAAGAATACAAACACACGAGGCTCGTTCACCTGGTGAGCATAAACACAGCCTCCAACATACCTGCTTTTCATATTCGCTTTTATAGAAAGAAAACAGAGCCACATGGGAAATAGTATGTGTTGTTTGTTTTTGTGTGGGTGGCTGTTATTCTATCGCATTTTATTACACTTGCACTGCCACAGAATAAAAAGAGAAAAATGGATAACGTTGTTAAATTTGAAAGAAAAGTATAAATATGTTTGTGTGGCAAGACAAAAAAAAAAAACTCTAATTATCTTTCGGATTGAGATGAGTGAGAAGGCCGGGAGAAAGAAATATTCTGCCCCATTCATCACCGTGCTACCTTCTTACATTTTATTCAGACATGCACCCATACACCATAAAATGAATTTTGAGCTTTTCCTTTCCTGGAACATAGATTTGATTGTTCTCTGTGCCAGGATGCTTTAGAGAAGAGAAATGGAAGGTTGCCACCTCATCCCTGCTCGGAACTGAATTTTTACAGCAATTTCGAAAAATCCTAAAAAAACTAAACAAAAAACCTCCTTTCTAATATTTTGAGTGTGATGAGTGCAGTGACCATCCCGCGTCGCTCCGCTCTTCAGAGGAATGGGTGTGTTGTTATGTAAGTACGGATGAAGCGCAGCTCAAGAGGCAAAGTGCGAGGAGCTCAAACATGAACCACTTGGAGCTCGTCCAAACTGGCCACTTATTTCAACTCCCCGAGCGATTGACCTGACATTTCGGTAATAGTAATGTTTTTTGGATGTTTTCAGATTCTGTTGTGCACATAACACCAACAATCTGAATCTGCCGAATCGAGCTCAAAGAAGCCAGGCGATGAAACTGAGATATTATCTGAACACTGTGGAGAAACAGTCCAGTTTACAATATTTATCTTAATTGGCACTTTGATAATCACCGTCACAGATGTGTAATATTCTTTGCCTTTTCTTATCCACGATCATTCACTGAGTCTTTTTTTTGTCTGTATGTAACCATATCTTACTTTGTTTGGTTTGTGGTTTTTGGAGTTAAGCCCTGATTCTGATTACTGACTTCACATGATTAAGTTGTCTTTAATACATTCGTGTTTATTTAAACTGTTACAGTGTGGACCTTCCTCTTTGTTATATAGGCTGGGAATAAAAAGTCGCAGCAACATGCAAGCAAGAACCAACTGGAAGCCACTATCTTTGTTAACAAGACACTGCCACGCCCACAATAACTGACAGACATGATAGATGGTGCGACTGGTCGATAAATTACCGCCCAGAGACAATTCCCTGTTGCAGCTGCAAGAGGGCAGTAAATTACAAGAACGCAAACAGACAATATCGGATGCTTTGTGGGAAAGCTCGCTCGTTCTGAGATGGGAGGAGCGATCTCACCTTTCAAATTCATGTCTGTCGTCAGCCTTAACTGGTCAAGCAGGGTTTGCTTTGATTATCCTGAGGACTTCGAACCGGTGAATATTCAATAAAGTCGATATTTGTGGAGTTTAGAGAGAATCACGACGAGACACCAAGGAATAATGGAACTTTAACGACTCAAAAGATGGTAAATCCGACCTCTGCCTGGTTGTATCAATAAGACATGTCTCACTGCACAGTCCTAAAGATTTTTCAGATGGCATTTGGAAAAGGGGGACATGTGTTGTCTCAGACAGAAACAAACCAGTAAACTCGTCCGGTTGAAGCACAAATTAAACTCAATCAGGACAGTCTGGGGTTTTGAGGACTGTTCCAGTCCTTTCAAGATAAGCTGGCGACTCATGAAGGCCACACTTTGAAGCAGTTTAGCCCACAGGCTTTAATCTTCACCTGACTAGTGATTTATCATTGCCTCACAGACCAGAAAGCTGAAACCCTCCCTCAAGGTACCAAAGAAAACACACATAGATTCTCACCACTGTAGGTTAGCAGGCTCTATAGATACTACAGGGCTTCAGGGAGGTTAGGCAGAAATTTTATAGATTCATTTTTTATTGGAGCTTTCCTTTGCAAAGTTGTCAGTATTTTCCCCCAATCTTGCTGTCTCATGGCCCATCAGGGTGTATCTGAGTGCCAGTTACATTCATTCATGTGCATACAGTATGAGCACAAGGTCTGCTTGAAGTGGAATATATACATAAAGGAAGTGGTGCTTAATCATTATCATATCACTCAGTAAACTCACTTGTTTCAAAACTTTTAATGGCACTGATGCGTGAGCAAAATCCCTTGACGCGTGGAAAGAACAGCACGTGCATGTAGGCCTTATTCTACATTTCATTTATTAACAACCACTGCTGAGATTGAAACCAAATGCAAATGCATCCTGTTTTTCAATATCGCCTGTAGCCACGGCTGCACGGATCTGCCGTAGCTTCTGTGTCTCTGCCGCAGAAATTCCTCCAATAACTACAGTAGAGCGTGTGAAAAAAGTCATAGCGACACACCGGGTGACATATTGTGATCAGCGTGGCAGGTGTAGTATATTCCCCTTGCCTCACCAAGCAAGCAGTGTAAATAGAGTTACATGCCCAAGCATGACATCTGCTCAGTGCGAAAGTTGCTCTCTGAGAACAGAAGTGCAGTCATGAGGTTGTTTTTCGGAATAAACTACACCGGGCATTCCGATCGCAGCGAAAGAAACGTGTCATCCGGTGCAACTAATAATGGGATCAGGTGACAGGAAAACATAGACACCATGTGGGACTACTCCTGTGTAGACCAGAGGTAACAGGGGAGGAGGAGGGGGAGGAGATGGCCGCATCACACCATGCAAATCATAATGTAGAGGCTTGTCAAGGGGAATTATGATGTCACTCATCAACGCACTTTATTTGATGGTAAAATGTTAAATATAGAGGTTTGAGCCAGATGGAGTGAGATATAGTTTCAAATTTCAAAACATGAAGAAAAACAATATAAGCTCACCTTGTCTTCAGAAGAAAAAAATCTACATCCGCCTCATACATAGTGCATGTAAACTCTGACCTCATGAAGAAGGGTGTAGGCAAAGATCAAAGTGAACAGAGGGGTCGGGTCAAAAGTTGGAATCTATCCATAAATCAGTGGCTCACCTCTAATCTCCCAACATGCAACACACAGTTCGGGACGATAGCGCTTCCCTTGAATCGCTTTGTTACCGACGACAAGAAGAATCAAAGTGCACAGAAAACAAGAAACTTCAACTTCACATCCTCAAAAAACCACAACATTTATCTCCCAGAGTGATTTAGTTTCTATCGGATTCCAGCATAAAAAGAGAGTGATCTTTATTTAGGAAGAAATGTGTATGCACATTACACTATCATCTGAAAAAACAAAACAACACTTTGAACAAGAGGATATTTTGTTGCTGATTTCAAATCATTCATGTGTAAAACTGTTTAATGGAACTTGACTTGGCAATTTTCTCTTTAGATGTTAAACACAGCGCAGCTCTTTTGATGGGACTTAACTTCAAGAATAAATACATTTCGGTGAAAGGTTATATTTCTATTAGCTTAATGAGGATATTGTTGTTTTTGACGGCAACGCACAAATATGTTGATTCTGAAAACATCAAAAATATCTTTTTACAATATGGAGCGAACCTTGCAAGCTCCTTCAGGCAGCCGACTCTATCTGCGCTGCTCGAGCCATTTAATAAGCCTCATTCACAACAAACATAATACACACCCTCCCAATTTGGCAGCTTGTTCTCTCTGTTGTTCTGAATTTCAGCTGCTGCATTTTCTGCTTCAAACTTCCCCCTAATGTATAAAATCCATGCACTAAATTCAGCCGTCTGTTGGGTTTACTAATCTGGATGTTTGGTTTATTATCTGTGTTTATTAAACACATGTGTCGGCTTTAGCAGTCCTTGAACTCCCTGATATATATTTCTCTACCATGAAGCTTGTAGCAGCAGGTTTCCTTGAATATGTTAAATTCTGAATCGCAATATTGATCGCAGACAAATCCCTATGACTTCCAACTCGAGCACAAGAAACATGTGAAATGTCAATCACACACCCCCACACACCCCCTACTCACATTTCAGATTACATTAACTTCTCTTCCTCTCTCTTTTCTCACATTTGAGGAGGCATTCGCTTCCTCTCTCCTCCCCGTCCACCTAATTAATATCCAATAAACTCCGTGATGACTGGGACTGGTCACTACGTGGTTGAAACCGCTCATTTAAATGCCACTCAGCTCGATCATTTGTCTCAAGAGTGATACACTACCCAAAATCAAAAACATCAATTAAAAAGCCATTTTCCCTCTCTGCTCGCAGCTGCTCCTCGACCACACAACTCAACCGCTGCAGTGAACGGGCTGAGGAAGAGACACAAAAGAGTCAGTAGGAGGAAGAGGACGGGGGGGGGGGGGGGGGGGGAGGACGAAGAGCGCTAGGAGTGTATGTGCAACAAGCTGGTATCCAGGTGAGCACGGAATGAGCCTGTGTGGAATGTGACTGCCCACTAGTGTTGGAGATGGAGATATTTGAGGGTACAGGACCCTGCAGCATCAGGCACTGATGATCACAACTGCAATCAGATCCCAGTTATACCTTGGAATATGTTTGAAACACATTACAAACTGCGGGAAAAAAAATGATCATCTTAGTTTGAATACAACCTAACACTTCTGTTTTTTTGCATGAATTATTTCTAAAAAAGTTGTTTTCTCACAGAGGACACAGCTGGAATGCAATGCGGCACTTGCATGTCATTTGAGAAAGAAAAAAAGTCCCCGGCACCAAACTGCGGATGGTGATTAGTTGGTTTTGTTGTCTAAGATTTTGCTGTGGCAGTTACAGAAAACAGGCTAAATTTGGCCTTTTTTTCGCTCTGCACTTCCCATCACTTCCCCAGCTATCTATCTCTATCTCGCAAAAAAACAAAACAAATGTGCGTCTGAATTTTCATGGGATCCCTGATTATTTCCATTCCACTGTGGAAGCGCATTCGCTCATCATTATAAGGGGAAAAATGGCAACACAAGCCGCCAAGTTCTGATAAACACATGAATACATGAATATGTGAGTGGGAGCCATGGCGAGCAAATGTGCTGTTGAGTGGAGAGGTTTGGGCCTGAGCTGTTTACATTGTGGAGAGCCGCACTTCGAGTTTGGGTCGAAAAACTGTGTGTCTAGACAAAGAGTCTCTCCGTGGATGCCATTAAACCCTTCTCCTTCCCAACCTTTGTTTGTATGTACACATTTCTTATGACATAAAGATGGAAATCTCCTCATTGAGGTGAAAAGCAATCAATATGATAATTTGTGTGTTTTCCATTCACCTGCGAGTGCAGCAGCAGCAGTGCACTGTGTTTACGTTCCCCCACAAGAGTAATTCATTTTAATGTGCCCACTGAAAATACTTCTCATTGTTTCTCCATTCTGACTGACACAGGACAACACAGACATCCTTTCATTATTCAGAGCTATATTGAATTTCAGTGCTCAGTCTATTGCAGACAGTATTTGTAATAGGCTTTGTTATGGCGGTGCGCATTTGCCTTGTCAATCCGGCTGCACATTGTACAACAGCATTTTTTGGGGGGTATTATTTGGTGAAAAAGAAAAAAAAGCCATGATGATTTATATCCTCTCATAAAAGCACAGTCAAACCTACAAGGTTAGTCAAGGTTACTGAGCCTTCCTGCCTCGCTCAGTGTTCGAGGTGAGAACGCTCCTGTCCCTAAACACACACACACTGACACACACACACACTCCCCCCCAACCCCCTTCATATCACATTTTACAAATATCCCATGATGGGAAGACTCCATGACCCTGATGTGCAACGCGCTGGCGTCTGTGAGTGCGATGGCAGGTGGACGGTCACGGCGGGTTGAATGCACTTGCGATACCGCCGTGAGAGTGCTCTCACGCAGTGTGTGCTTGGACGCGCATGCATGTAAACACGTGTCTGTCCTGGGAAACTTCAGAGGACATTTTTAGGATAAAGAGTATAGCATTAAACATTGAAACATGCTCTGCCCATATTTGCACGTCAACTCTGCAGTGCAAGTGCCTCCCGGTGACTATGATGTATTACATGTCACAGAAATACCTCCCCGCAGAATACTAATGCAAGCATCTGTGGAAACCGTGGCGCTGTTTGTGCGCTGGCAAGTTCCTATCAAGTTATGAAAAAAGAAGAGAAAGGAGGGAAAGAAAAAGAGAGAGAGAGAGAGAGAAACAGGTTTCCAGAGGAGAACATAACTCTGTGGGGTCCTCGTGTATTTTACTTGAGCGATTTAGGTTTCATGCTATCTGAGAAGTTAGATTGGTTGGGTTACATTCATTTCACCATGCTTTGGAGTAAGTGTGGTGATTGTGAAAGTAAAGCTGGGGTTTAGGGTTTTTGCGGATGTGTAAGAAAAGGAGAAAGCTACGAAATAGCAGTGATACAAAGGCTGGGATTCGATGTTAAAAAAGGAGCCTATGTTTCTGCTCAGCCTGTAATTTATTCCGTCTCCGCCCTGAGCAGCCTCAGAAGGACACAGAGGATTTGTGGTGATGGGAGGTCTTAAACTGCCGCCTGACCCTCAAACCCACCTGAGAAGGCTCATTGAGTGTCTTAACATTAGATATGCAACTTGTGGTGTATGTTTTCCACGGTGCTGGGGCATTAATCAGGGTGGAGTACTGGAAAGAAGTGGGAGTGCAGTGAAGGATAAGGGGGTGGGGGGGTGGGTGGGGGGGGACTGAGATCTGCCAGTCTGGTGATTTGCTGCGCGAGTTCGCTGGTGTCAGAACGAGTCAGAATTTACGGGCATCACGAGTATACCTTATTGTCTGCTGCCATCAGCTGAGTGGCCATTAGAGGACTTACAGGGGCCATTCAAATTGTAATGATAAACAGCGGAAGCCGTTCGTCATTCACAAAAGGCAGAAGGAAATCAATCGAAACTCTGTTTGGAAAAGAACACCCTATTGTTAGATATCAAATGTGGAATAACGCAGCATAGCTGGAGAGTCAATGTGCTAAACAGAGCTGTTTGGGGTAAATGGTTCCCGGTCACAGTTTGATAATATCAAACAATCCAATCGGCCGGCAGATGGAAATAAATCCTGAATCAACTGCCACATCCTATTATGCAACACAAAGATTTTGTGCACAATGGCTGACTACTTGAAGCTCAAGTGTGAATGTGTAACTTAAAATAATTTAAGAAATAAGCAAAACAATGTTCGTTTATTAGACTGACCTGGATATTTCACATTTGCACATTTGGGGTCGGCGCAGTTGCTGATCGGGGGGCGTGGCCACGGAATCAAGGTCCCTGCCGATACACACACGATCAAACAATTGTTGGTCAGTCTCAGCCGTCAATACTGCATTGTGATGGTGATCATGATGATGGATCGAGGAGGCAGCTGATGGTGGATTATGATAACAACTAGATATACAATCCACCTGCCCACATACACCATTATTACAGGCAATACCTCTATCATTACAATTTCCTTTACTGCTGCCTTCAACTGTCAGATTTAATCTTTTGAATAAATACTTTAACACACCTCTCCATTTATGTTTGTCTTTTTCAGGATTGTTATAAACATTGCTATTTTGTTAATGTGCAAATAAGGTTGTTGTTTTTTCTCACCCTTGGTGAGGGTAAGAACAGAGGATGTTGCACCCTGTTAAGCCCTAGGAGACAAATCCTGATGTGTCAATACAGGCGATACATTCCCCTTAAATAAGTAATTCAAACCAAACTTATCGAAGAAATAGCAGTTGGATAAGAACTACAGTAAATGACATTTACATGTTGTTAATTTGTCCCATCCACTAACATGGAGAAGGCAGGATTTATTACCTTCCCTGCAGCCAGCCACCAGGTAATGATCAATTGGCTTCATTTTTTGGAAGCAGCCATATCATCCATCTTTATATACAGTCCATGGTTCATTTTATATATATATATATATATATATATATATATATATATTATTTTGTAAGATTTCCAGTATTGCAGGTATTGGCTTTACTCTCATACATTACCCATTTACAGGCTGATGTGGTGATTTTTTGTGTTCCCCCAGGAACTGTGAAGTTGTTGTGTTGCCACATACTTGTGACCTTGTGCGCCTCAATGCAATCAAACAGACATGACACCTCTCGTACAACTTCTCCAAAGTGTTTCAAAACTCCACCAGGTGCCTCCAATTGAATACATTCGTGCATCCCTACGGAAGCAATTAAAAGAATTTAGCTGTGTTGGTTTTTCTCGCCATAATGTCATAAATAACGGTTCTTTGCTTTTTCATTTCTTGAATTCGTATCATCTTGGCTTGAACCTTCGGTTCTAAACAGTTGTCAATTGTTTTGGCACAGAGCTGGGAAGCTGCTCTCCTCTGGGCACCTTGGAGGTGTAATTAATGGATGGTTAGGCAGCTACCTTGAGCCGGGCCTCGTGGTTTCCACATGTGACGACTCTTACAGGGGCATCCTGTAGATTTGGTTGGATTTTGGATTTTTCACCATATTATTCCGTGACAGGAAGCAAAGGGGATGTTTGTATTCACTGCACATTTCAGCCTGGACTCAATATTAAAACGTACTGGCGTAGGAAAACAATATTAAGTGTAAGTTGTGATGGCTCCATTTTTTCCCTAAACCCCAGCAACAGATTTCCAAGCTAATCTTTACTCAGCAGTGCTACTATCCTTGTTACATATTTCACCATTACAGCTACAGCTTTGTGCAGACGTGAGAAACTAAACAGCCTGTTGGTGATGCTCCTCTTTTGGGATTCTGCAGAAAATATCAACAAATACTGTGGGTTTTTTGCAGTACAGCACATAAACGTTTTACCCACAATGTTCTGTTTATACCATAAGAAAAACCTTCAATGGGTTAAACCTTGAGTTTAACCCAATGCAAGCAACTTGTTTTCTCAGAGTCTGGCTGCCACTCAGGAGGGAAGCTCACCATCAGTAGTGATTTGGCATTAGAATAATCAGTGTGGATTAGAATTTGCTAATTGACCTGGCTCAGATGTCGTCTTTACAGTCTAATTCAGGTCGGCTTGCAACTTGCCTCACTCCTGGGCCTCCAGGGCATCTGTGGCTAATCAATGCCATGACCTCTGAGAAATGAGCCGCTCTCTGCAGCAGTTGGCACCAAACGGGAGACGGTAGTTCCCCCTTAAGTCATGGATGAAGCGTTGAGTAAATTAAACACAGGGAGTTGTTTAACTTTCTTTCTTGTGAGGTACTAAAATAAAGAAAAAGGAACCTTTCCCATTTTAAAAGCATGCAATGCACATATAGAGAATCAGAAAAACATGCATTGGTGCAGTGGAATAGTTTGATATTTGAATTTTCTTTAACAATATGAAGTAAAGAGGCTTGAGGACTTTGATTTATAATAAAATCAGGGCTGCAATGTATGATGTGCTACCATATCCATAGAAGGAATGGTAAATCAGCAGAGTCAGCAGGAACCCTGGTGAGCTGCTGAGAACGTGGGCCGGTTGAATGTGTCAAAAGCAAAAAGTCTCATAAACTGACTGGTTTGGTCAGTGAATTTACCAGTACCAGTGTGCAGACGCAAATGTTTGACGTTCTTCGGCAGCCAGGAGTTTACATTACGGGAGCCTCCAACATATTGCACTGGCAGAGCACAGTCAGCTTGTACGAGTGTGTGGGTTGAGAACATCTGCTTGTGGTTTGATATCAACTAGTATTATTATTTTTCGCTTTTACTTTGCTTTCTGGACCATTGGACTGAAACTCCAATGGGCTTATTAGATATTTGCTTTATGGGGTGTTTGTGTTTTGTGTATATTTGTATTTGCATATTTTAATTTACCTACAGTATGGCGATCATGTCTCTTCTGTAGATTTTGATCTGAGCTAAAATATGCACGCAAAGGAAGTTTACTTTTATTTTACTTAAATAAAATTCAGATCTGTTTTTAGAGAACAAATTAAATCAGAATTTTGCGTTCACACTTATATAACAGCACTACTCTCTCACAGGGTTTGGTGTAGTGTATTTGGCTTCTGCACCTCTTACTAATTGTGCAATAGAAGCATCATTTACTCGTAAAGTTTGTAATTTTAAACAAAGTTTTGTGACTTCATAATTATAGTATACAATTTATCTCTCTGAGATTAAATTACAGTCAAAGTGAACTAAGAATAAAAATGCTAACTGCTATTAAATGCTTTATGGATGATAGCACAAACAACTTTTACACCAACTTCTGGCAGTAAAAATGAATTACTATCAACCAGGCAAACTTAATTAAAGGAAAATATGCATATTTTAAGAAAGACGATAGTTGCATGAAATTTTTCAATAAATATTCAAGAATTCGAAAGTTAAAACCCGTCCCTAGAAATTGCACACAGCACCATAAGGCTCAAATTCACATGAAAGATAAACAACGTCAGCGTTTCAGGGCAGGAAAGTGGAGAAGTGACCCCCTGGCAAGGTGACATCCCGACTTCTACCCTCCCTCGATAGCCGGGGATGAGGAGGGAGCGGGACACAACAAGCCTTTCAGCCACAGCCAAGGTTTTGATGTACCGAGCCAAACACTGCTGCTTACTAAAGATAGAAGGCTCTTATCAATTAGTGGCTGAAGACACCCCCGCTCTCAGCACCTTGGTCAGATAATTTGCCCTTGTGCTGGGCGATTGGATTCCCACCTCCCAGCTCGTCCGCCCCTCCTACTGTCCTTCACAGTTTGGCATAAACACAGCGCTGTGTCTCTCCATGCTCCTCTTTGATAGAAGAGGTAACCTTAGAAGTACAGTACAGGGATGAAGCAGAGAAACCGTGGAAACCCAGACCTCCTGCATGGGAGGTAAAATACATGTGCTTAGGCCAACATGTGGAACATCCTTGTAAACGTGAAATAGACATGAGTACGACTAGTTGTTTTTTAACATTTTATCAGTCTGTTGAACTCGTCTCTCGTTTTCTTTTTTCATTCTAACCATAATAGCTGTAGAGAGAAAAAAAAGCTGTGTCCTTCTGCCATGCAAATCAAAATGTGACATGTAAATAATTTAGAAGATACAATGGGTAGATTCCTTTCTCTGCTAAAGATCCATCCATTGAAGAGGCTTTTGCAGTGTTTGAATAACAAATCCGTGGAGAATGAAGTTTTCATGTACTCTTACTGCTTTAATAAACATCAGAGCGGGTACTGTTGGCATCTTGACTCTGTTCATCCAAAAACCTATCCTTTATCGGGAGCACAAATTCAATCCGCTGCCTTTAAAGATTTATAGATTCATGCAAGTTTTACGCCACTGGGAGCGCTAATGGCTTTTAGTGCTGGGGCCCCAAGGAGTCATTGTGCATGAAAACCAGAAAACGCAGAGCAGCACTTAAGCTGCCCGCAATGTCAGGTTTCTGTCGAAAAAAGATGCCATTGACTTAGAATACTGGTTCCAACCAGTGGCTTTTAGAATGAGAAGAGACAGGGTGTTCAGCTGCAGGCACATACTTAGTCTCCAAATGCTTGCTATCGCTCCCTTTTGTACAGTTCTGTAGCTGTATATTTCTGAAGGAAATGTTCCCTTTCCTGAAATTTCACATTTTTTTCAATGAATTTAAGATATACTTAAAAAATAAGTGTTTAATGTATAAATTGTTAATGCTTATAACATTCCATACTATCAAAAATAGGAGATATATGCCTTTCTTTACTTGATAAGCACACGTGTGTCCCTGAGATTGAGAGAAAGAGCTGCGTGCCTTTCTTACATGATGCAAGGCAGACATGCACCACTAGAACCCGGAGCACCCAATAAATCAACCAGCATCTTCTGCCACAAACCTGTCAGCCTATTAGGGAGAGACAACTGTGAAGACAGAAGGTGTGTATCGTCGAGACGTGGCTGGGGAGCTTAGAGAGAAAATATCATCAAGAGGACACTGGAAGGGTTGGACACACATGACAAGACAATGAAGACAGGAAAAAAAAAAAGCCAAGACTCTCTTTTAGCCAGATGCTACCTGAGTGCTGAGTGAAGTCTACAGGAAGCATGGACATTGAATAAAAAATGCCACTGCTTTCTATTAATAATTCAACAGAATGCAATGGCACAAAAATAACGGTCGGAAAAAAGCACTAACGTCGAACCCGACATCAGAGAGTAGTTGTGTTTCATCGTGTTTGAATGTTGTTGGCTTGTAGTTTGTGCGTCAGAGTGGCTCCAAAGGACAATTTTCCAGAGAAGTGTTTTCCCCTCTTCCCCGGCCTCACCTTTATTATTAAAGTGTACTCATAAGCCGCCATGCGTATTTTAGAGGGATATGTCGGCATTATTACCTTCCCCCAAGGAGGTCGTGTTTACACCGCTGTCTGTTTGTTTGGTTGGTTTGTCGGAATGACACAAAGAACTACTGAGCAGATTCCCCAGGAAACTTGGTGGAAAGATGGGACACGGGCCAAGAAAGAAGCCATTAAAATTTGGCATAGATCCAGACAAAGGCACATTTATTTTTTATCACTTTCTTCAACATTGCAAGGTTTTGTTTTTTTTTTTTACATTTTCAACAATTTCCCAGAGAATACTTCATTTATCTTGATTTAACAAAGAAAATCTGGCATATTGAAGGGACAGGTATCAGTGCAATCTCATGCAGCCGGGCCTTGGCGATTGTATGGGCTCGACTGTCTTGTTTGATGTTCCAGACTGACACACCTCTGACCGGGCGGTTTGAAATAGCGCTGACTCATCCTGTCTGCAATTACAAAATAGATTTTACAAATATATTTATCTTCCAGCAAAGATTAACACTTGTGATGAATAAAAAAGTTATGACCTTGTCCTGCTGAGGCCTGATCAAATCCTGACATTTTTAGGGTTTCATAGAAACCAAGAGCTTATAAAAAATGCTGAAACCTTTATGTTATATTTCTTGATGGAAAGCGATAGATGTTCATCCTTCCTTTTTTTCCCCGTTTGTAAATGGACTACTTTGGTTGTCAGTTGTCATACACACACACACACACACACACACACACACAAAGGGGAGGTTTAACCCAGGTCATGTGCACCTAAAGGATTTGAAGATCATCAGTAACACCATCTAATCTTCAAACACCTTCCCACCGTAGCACCAGTCTTTCCATCTGACGTCTGTACATACAAGCACTATTATCCAGCCTGTCATTACTGAAATCAGTTGAGGAACATTGCCTGCTACTTCCTCAACCTACTGAAACTTGTTTTTCCAGAGGGGGCTCAAACACTGACCTGCAGCCTTTCGCTCCACCTTCCTCATCTGCTGCCTCCATTACCTCCGTCTCCCTGTTATTTACTTTAGTTATAAAGAGCTGACATAAAATAACAGCACCACTGCACGTCAGCTCTCTAGACCAGAACATTTGTGAGATGATGTAGAGGATCAGCCGGCATTGGATTGGTTGGGCAATTAAATTTGAGGAGTGGTGGAAATTTTTTTAATGATATCTTAAAATGATAGTTTACGGAAACAAACTCATATTTATGTGCTTTTTGAGTTTGAGTGAAGTCACCTGGCAGTGATGAGATTATACTATAAGACTTTAGTGAGAGTTGTGCATCAAGGGCTGTGAGATTTTAGTGGAGCAGTTAATGAAGCAATTTAGAAGGATTAGGTCAGAGTCAATGGGTTTTATGGTAAACTATTGGGAGATAAAGTCTATTTTGGAGGTGGATGGACTTGTGTTTTTTTTTTTTGTCAAGGCTTTTCCATCCTTATGAACCAGCTGCACCAGTATATTAACATACTCAAGACGATTTTAGATTTATTCATAATTCTATAAAAGGTCTCAATGAAAATATTTTCTCACAATGTAAAATGTTCCTTTTGACACAAGTGATTTGTTTGTTTTTTCGCTCTTGTAATTCAGCTTGCAGAGACTTGCTTGGAGTAAGTGATCCATCACAATGAACAATGCGCTGCCTTTGTTTGTGGTCACGTAAGGTTATAGAGTCCCAAGAACTCTGAAGAATAGCAAAGCATCAACAAGATGATAACAAATGTCATCAACTGCTCATTTCGTAAAACAAAGTCTGTTGTTGGATTCTTCTTTACTCGTTCTATTATTTACCCAAATGAATTATATCTTAGTTGCTGCTGCGGTGATCCATGAACTGTTTATTCATGTCAAAGTACTTTGAGCTTTGCCTGTTCTTTGTATTTTCCTTCTCCTCCCAGGACCTGGCCGGTTCAGAAATCTCCTGTGTCATTGCTCGGATGTGAAAAAAAAAGAAGCAAGTTGTACTTACGTGAACCTGCTGTGTGAGGCAGCCCAGTAACATACATCGACAGTTCACTTCATTTAACTGCATCACTGGAGCCGTTTTCAGACATGACCTACGGGTAAAATCCAGAGAATTGGCTCCAGAGTTTTACCCGGAGTTTGCGTTTCACACATGCACAACACAGCGGGAGGTTCTCTGCACAGAGAACGCGTTCACAACAGCATTGAATCCTCTGCGTTATTCAGGCGAGAGGTGGAGCAGCCGGGTGCAGCAGGCAGAGACAGGAAGTGACGTGTTAAGTGTGCTGCTGCTCTTATCACCACCTCCTGATGTCTTCTTCTGTGTTTTTTCTATGTTGGTTTCATCGCTTATTCACTGGGAGATATTTGTTTTGGGTTTTTTAATTTTTTTTTTTGCATCTGTTGCATGTTAGAAGCGTCACCCCCAACCCCCCAGCCCCGAAAAAAACCTGCCCTGTTTTATCACTAATTGCACTTATACAAGCTAGAATTTTTAGCTATTGCTTGGTTATACATTTTATATACATAGACTCTATATAATAATGGATCTCAATCGGTAGTTTCAAGTCTTACAGCAATACAGCATGATGTTCATTCAATAAATGATGGTCTCATTTAAAGGTAAAATAGTCAATAAAGCACAGTCTGCATTAGGACATGGATGTGGATGCTGTGTCCTCAAGCTCTCAGTCAGGGTCCACCCCCCACACCTCCAAATATGGTTACTTCTGGTTTGCAGTAGTGACGCCTTGGTGGGTTAACACTTGAGTTCAGCATGAAAACAGACCCTGGTCACTGAAATGCAGTGTTCTCTGTAGGAGCCAGGTTTTCACACAGCTCCTCTCCCCAAAGTTTGAGATAAAGTCATTGTTCAGGCTGAATAATTCCCAACCAAGTGTTTACAAAGACTGAGTTGATGAATCATTGCTTTCACATGGAGAATAATCCAGTCCCGAATTGCAGACATGTCGCATGACTCAACACACTAAGCTGCTTAACTAGACTAACATGATATAAACGTTGAATGAATAACTGAATTACTGTCCCATGTGACGTTCAAGTGCTCGGGAAAGCAGATGGTGTTTAACTCGGTAAAGGAGCAGCCTCATTATAAAAAACAACACTTACAGCAGTGTCATTATAACTGATACTCACAGCCGCAACCGAGAAAAGATGGATTCTTTTGAAATGTAACTGTACTTTTGAAACTTTTCCGGTGAGTTGCCACACTCTCAGCATCAGGTAAAAGGAAACTGTTGCCAAATCATTGGAAAAAAAACTAAGCTGGATACACCGAGTTTTCTGGGAAGAACACAACAACAAATTCATGGTAAATATTTAAAGTCTTTTTGTTCAAATAAAAATAATGTTAGTGGTGTACCAGTTTCCTTTACCACCAATGCTCAGTACCAGTGATGTGCCATGAGCAAATATTTAAAAGGAGACATATTATACGTTTAATAATTTGTGTATGTAAAGTAAAAAGAAAAATAAACCATCATGTCATGTCAAGATGCACCACATTTCCACAATGTGGAAAGTGAGAGTGGAGGCCAGTATTACCTCTTCTCACGCTGGTAGTGGTTTCAAACAGAGGCTGAAAAGAGGTGTTTGGAGCATGAAAACCTTTTAGAGTAATAACCAAAATTAAAATTGTGAACCCGAATATGAGCAGAATAATCACTGATACAGAAAAACAAACAAAAGAAAAATAATAATAATAATTACCCAATTAAGTAATTTAGAGCACCAAAGCTCATTGTGTGAGTCAGACTAGTTTAATTAAAAGAAGCAGGTCACTGTTATTCTTAGTAAGTGGTGGGTGATTGGACAGAAATTACTGTTGGATGTGGGGCTAAAATACAAAATGCAATGAAGCAATGGATTGTACATTAAAACATAGAACTCTTATCTGTAATATGTGAATGTGGTGCTCTCCTGAAATATTGACATTAATAGGAGTAGATTTCCTAGTTTGATAGAAGGTAGTCCACAGCACTTGGAGCGTGATGGGAAGGAGACAGGTGCAGTTTGGACGAGATGTAGTTTGGATAAAAATGAAGAGGAGGCTGAGGTGGTGGATGTGCATGTGGGGTTTTAACAAGTAGAGAAACAGAAGTGAAGAACATTGTGATTTGAGTGTCACATTTGGAAATTATTTTGACCAACAACCTCTCGCAGTGCCTGCCGGGGTGGCACAATGCGATGGTGAATTAAACAGCTAAATCTGTTTTCGGTGATGGCAAAATAAAACATCCATGAGTCTTTTTGGAGGCGGGGAAATCATCTTGTTTGGAGCTAGGTTAACAGTTCCTCATTGTTTCCCAATAGTGCTAAGCTAAGCACACGGCCTATCTCTGACAAACAGATGAAACTGATTTGGATCTCCTCATTTCCAGACTGGGTAAATCAGCAAACAAGCATTTCCCCAAATTCCTGGAGTGTTCCCTTAAGAGGTGGGATTGATTTTGAAGCGGTTTGGAAAGGATGGCCGGTGAACATTTCAATCATATTTTCTATTATGCTATTTTCAAGTCCCCACCCCCTCTGCTCGGCTCCATTTTCTGCCTCCCCGTCTCTCCATTTATGTCCATTACAGACAGAAACAAACTCAACCGGGAGTCTGCGAGTGAGGAACCTCTGATTCATTCCACATGGCTGCCTCCCTGATTGCACTGTTTACAGCCAAAGACAACTGCAGCATGGTGCAGTGGAGGATAATTAGGCTCATGCTTTGCTGTACTTGTGCTATATGAGTAATATGCTTGGCAGAGAAGACGATGGCCCACAGTTATTTACCTGTGGTGCGTCAAAAGCGTTGCACTGACATAAGGGGATTGGAGAGAATTGCACGAGGCCTTTACTTCAGCCGAGGTAATTTGGGGTTATTTTCTGGCCTAGTTTTATGATTGAGGTTATGTTCAGGTTAAGTCGAATGGTGCTTTCTCAACAGAAAATACTTCAGCCGTGATTTTGCTATGTAATGGCTCACATTTAACTCGCGTAAGCTGCATGCGAATGCAACTTAAAGCATTTCTATACATATTAATTATAGCAGCAGTGATTGTGTTTTGAACTCTGAGCACTGCCGAGACGTGTGTGGTTTACTGAAAGTGTTGCACCTGAACGCACCCCGCGCCGTCACAGATGGAGCGCTGAGGCTGCTGCTCTGTTAATGCACTCAGGCCTATAAAAGGTTTATACTATTCGTCAAGGTTTAAATTTGGATTATTTGGGGGATTCTGAGTTTAAGGTTTGCTTTAAGGTCATGTGACAGATTATGTTTAAAATAATTGGGGAATTTCATTGAAGTGAAGATAAAAGCCCACATAGTTTTATAGTTTTATTAACATCCTAACAACAAGACACTGGATTTCCATGCACGTAACATGATCAGAGAAGCACCTGGGCAGTGCAGGGCCGTTTCAAATTTGGCACAGTTTTAATGCTGTTTCAAATGAATCAAATCACAAACTGTGCACCATTAATTCACCTATTACCATGAATGGCTTTTCAGTAACAGCCATGCTATCCTGCTCCTTCTGTTCCAAAATAAAAGGACCGTGTGTGTGTAAACAGACATTATCACTTAACTGCTAAAAAGAACCTGTTAAAAAATGACATGCATGTCCTGGTTGAGGCTCTGTGCACCTTATACCACCATCAATCCAGCCTTTCTTGATTGTTGATGAGTTAAACATTCAAACAACAGACATGAAGTGATACAGCAGGAGGTGTTTGATGTCCCTGCTGAATTGAAGATTATTTTTGACTGACTCATTCAGAAGTTAAAATAGAAATTGGTCACAGCTTTATAACATTGTCTAATCAGGATGAGAACCTGCTACAGTCAAACATATCAATCAAACACTATAGTAACATTGTATTTACTGTATAATAATATAATTAATGTATAACCAACATAAATAAATGCCACACCATGTTTGGAATGTAATCAGTAGTGTCAAATAAGTTTTTACAGTGCAACGTGTACAGTATGGAAACTCCTGCTATTAGCAGATAGCTGCGTTGAAGAGCAGCATCTCTGAATACTAATGTAATGTATTCCGCACCTTGCGTTCTGCAACATCAGCTGCTGAGCGTTCCTTTGATGTTTCTGTTGTAAAAGCACTACAGGTCTCAAGACCCCTTTGATTGTGTGAAATGTGCTGTGTGTTCACGACTAAACATCTGTTCGCAGTTTTAGTCTTCCAGATGAAGGTTGGGGCAACTCTGTTGACCTCTGGTGTCTGTCTTACTCTGTCGGACTGTCTTTGAGGGGTTTTTAGTATTTTGTTTGTTTTTCACCTGCAAAGCAAAAGTCTTATTTGTTTCCTGATGTATTCCTTAAACCAACTACTCAGCATTAAACCTCGGTTTCACTGTGTCACTGTGCTGTGTCACTCTCGTAAAACGAGGGTGATGCAGGTTGACAGGTCAATGCACAGAAAGCACACATTAAATAAAACTAATTGCTTATTAATTTTACCATATTCCATACTCAACACAATTGTACTATACAAATATTATGATATTAACTTTGTATCCTAAACATTTTCCTTAAAATTTGAACCATAATATGGTTTGAAATGAACTCTAAATGTGTATATAAAGTACATTTTTACAGCTTTAGATTGTTTTCTAACAAATCTTTTGTATATTTAACCATACACTCATTCAGTTCATTGTGTTGTGCAATAGGTGCCTTTATAATAAATAAGGTTCGAGGTATGTTATTTAATTTTGGAACAAGGGATTCAGAAATTCCTAATCTGCTTCTCCTTCCTTCTCTCTCAGGAGGTTTTGACAACCACCGAAGGAGAACGTCCTCAGCTGTGTTTGTGCATAAGCAGCACATTACTGAAACTTTTAACAGGCTCTGCCTGCAGCCAAAGTGATGACCTCCCCTGCTGTGCGCGTATCACCCGCACATCTGCCACCTTTGCAAATGACGACAAAAGTCTGTTTGATCAGCGACAGCGGTCTGATGGAGCCCACAATCTCAGAAAAGATGGCTCCTTCCTCATTAGAGTCAACGACCTGGCTCGCCCAACTTCAGCCACGACCTGCTGCATCCACTGCCAAGGCACGTCTGTCCAAAACAACAGAAGGGTTGCAAGCACACGTTTCCCACATAAAGTTTGAACCCAAAGCTTATTTTATTTTAGCTGATTGATTTTTTTCTTTGGAAACTTTTGTGTGTTTCTCCCACCATTTCATTGATTCCATTTCTACCATCCATTGATCCAGTTCCTTAATCTTCTGTTGCTGATGAAAAATATACCTGTGAATGTGAGATTGACTAATTTGTGAGGACATGTTTATAAACCTGCTGCCCCGACAATAAAATGCATTGTCTGTTTTGGATAGAATTGATTTTATTTAACTTTCTGCTCCAGAAACACAGCTTGTTACCTTGAAAAGTTCATTTTTCTTTTTGTGTAAATTGGCTGCAATGTGTTTGCAATACTCAAAAGAAAATAACTTTTGTTCTTTCTGCTGTTCAAAGGGAATCAAGGTGTTTGTGGGCAAAGCTCAGTAGCAAAGCTGAACAGGGAAAATGCCAGGATGATAATAAAATAAATAAGTAAGTATGGAAATCAATAAAATGCTCTTTGGCCTGACAGTTTTCAATGATGATAACTAGGACTCAGGATGTACCAGACAGCATTTTGTTTTGGCCCTGGATTTGATTGACAAATAATGGCCCCACAGTTGTTGTTTTTCTAAGCTCGGCACACAGCGTGTAACGGACACCCATCTCACCAGTTTGTGGCATTGGGGAATAATTAGAGGGGGCCGCCTGAGGTAAGGCCTGGCAGAGAGAGTTCGTTAGTGATGAGGGAGAAGGGTGGAGGAGGGAGGCCTGGGAGGGTAGCTAGCCTCACACTGTACAACAGAAAAAAAAGGAGCAAGCTCTTCCTATAGCTGAGCTCAGTGCACACCTTCCTGCAGCAGAGCCTCATTCCCCTGCTCCATTCAGCTGTCTGCAGACATCTCTGTGGCGATTACAAGATGGGAAAAGAAAAGGAGTGCCGGGACGCTCGTGGGCCTCCTGTGACTCTTTGGTATTTAACTCATTTGTATGGAGGTTTATGTAAAAAGAAAAACAAATGAAACAAAAAGGGTGTGACTGCATGAGTGCACACAGACTTCTTCTTGTTATGTAAATCGACAAAACCACCTTGGAAAGGTACAGATGCAGATTTGAGTGAAAAATGCACAAATTAATTAATCATGCAAATAAATAAAGTAGATAATATTCATTCACAAATTATAACCGCTAAATAGACATTGCTAATAAAAGAACAAGTTTTGCAGTATTTAAATAATACAATCTGGACCTTGGAGTTAACTGGACAGTAAATCACATTAATTCTACTGATGATTCGATATAAAACGAGAAGGGATAGAAACTGCCTTTAAGGTGAAAAACACATCTCTTGAAAAACTCCCACGATACTTTGATGATCAGCTATGGTTGACAGATTTAACTCAATGATGTTCGACCTATTGCCTTGTTTCTATTCAATGCTCTTTAATATTAAACGTCAGTGTGAGGGAGAGTGAGAAGGAAGGGGCAGCATGTTCAAGGTTAGATCACTGGGCAAGGCTGGTACAATGCAGGGCTAAATTATCCTATCTGCCTCGTGCAGCTCCGGGTTAGCTGCAGCGCCTGTGGTTGAGAGTAACCATCGTGCGGACCCCCGAATGTTGGACAGCTGAGGTTAAAATGCTTTTTACTTGTTTTGTTGTGAAGGCATTCTGCTGGCAGAAGGAAAGGAGGCAGGTAACCACGAGCGGGCGAAGCAAACTCGGAGGCATGAGCAACCCGGACAATCTGACAAATGACACGCTGTACACACTCCAACACCAATCAGCTGAGTCAAGACAGGAAACTCACTGAGGATGTCCACAGGGAGGTGGGGGGAGCACAGGGTCTGAAAGATAAATACGCAACGAACAATAACAACTCACAGGCTGTAACACAACTGATACATTTTTGCTAGACAGATCAAAATATGAAACACTCTTCTTTAGCAGCCAGGTAGAACATGGCATAACACCCAGTGATATTTCAGCAGATTATTAAGACCCATAAGACCCTTGTGCTTTGACCCAAAACCATGATGGTTCTACAGATTGCATGAATGGTTATGATGGTAAAGTCTTCAATGGAGGTCAAGTAGATCACTGTCAGTTCATTCTACATGTTTATTAATGTAAACATGATGGCTGATGTCTGGTTCTCCTCCTGCAACTGTACTGCCGCACTTTTAGGAAACTCTTATATGCTTCATATGACAAAGAGACAAATGACCAACATGGTCATTGGAGGTTGGATGACTCATTAACACAGAGGGATGATGCAAGTTGATGATATGTCTCTATCTGTGTTTGTTTGGTGTTTTTCTATTTGCATTTTGTCTCTACAAATATTAGAGGATTGTGATAAGCCCTATATTCAGGCTGGCATAGATGGCGTCAGTATGACAGGCTACTTGTAAAGCTGCTGTAGCTACACCAGATGGATTTGCTTTTGTTGTTAGACAAGGTTTATATGCTCCAATTTTAACCTTAATGTAATTAAAATATATTGTTTGTACTTCATTTCCTTTGCTTTCCAAAATAGAGACACTGCTGTTTTTCTCTGAATTCTTAAGTTTGTTTTTTTAAGGTCACTAAGTGACTTATGGCCATTTTTCACCTCGTTGTCATGGTAAACTAATTGTGCCCTCTGATGTACAGTGGTGTATACCTTCAGGTTGGCCTTTTGGATGAAAGGGTAATCGTACTGTTACTGTAGACCAGTGGTTCTCAAACTTTTCTCTGGGACGCAAACATTTCAGAAGCCAAAAAAGTTTCAATCAGCAGAGTCTTTGATTTAACGGTAGAACAAAACAATATTTACGATCACTTCCTTTGTTGTGCATGGTAATACATATGTCTCATGGTGTTTAGACCCTTATGTGGTTTCATTGGGATTAGCAGGGGGTGAAGCAGACCCCCCCCAGGGTCGAGACACTGGTGGTGGTTGAGGATCCTGATGATAATGAAAAGACTCTGCTGGACTGGACCAGGGCTTTGGATAAAGACTGGAGGAGAATGGGGCGGAGGCGGGTTACAGCGGATCACTGAAAGGATGGCTGACTGCGAAAAGAGAGTAGAATGGATTTAAAGTTTGACAGCGATCGCATGATTGGCTGAAAGAAATTGTGGCAGCAACTGATTGGCCATTAAAAACGCCTAAAATCAGCGGAATTATAATCAGGGAGTGAATTGTGATTGATTGAGGGTAGGAAAGTTCCTGATTGAACTTCCTGATTGAAATGTTAACACAATAGCATCAGCAAACTCTCATTTGTTTATTTTAGTTGTACCCCATATCCCCTCCCCCCCAGGATTAGGGTTAGCAGTTTGAGAACCCCTGCCCTACACACATTATCCATGTACTCTCAACTGATCAGTGTCAATTTCTGAATTGAATTCATCAAATCATTTCTCGTTCTGGATAATAATTGTCCATTTGTGTGCAGCAACAATGTAACCACATACTCACATTAGTATCGTGCTGTATAGTATGATTGTACGATTATACACAGTAGTACAGATATATATCTATGATACCATAAATATTGTTCCCCTTGTCTTGAGACATAAGACTTCCTCAGACAGCGGAGCAGCACATGCTCGTTTGCTCAGGGAGCTGCTGCCAGTCTGGCAATGTCACACCACCGGTAACGCTGTTAAAAAGCAATCAGAGTTTTTCAGTAGAACACCAGAAAGCGCTGACCACTCACGACCACACCTGTCACCAAAATCTAGGAAAACAAGGATCTAACTGGACATCAGTCTGTAATCATTATTTGGTGTCATGTAGTAGTCAGCACTGCCTGTGAGTGGAATTCCACCCCCCCTGAAATATTCTAATACTGTTTGACTTTTCCCTGTTGTGGAGGACAGAGAGTGCAGACAGAGGGGTGCGGATGAATATTCGATGTATTAGCACCATGCAGTCAGGTAACGCTATGCACGGACCCCCCTCGGATGCTGGGAAGGGGATCGTCAGGATCAAAGGGAATGTGGAGCACAGCAGAACGAGGGATCTCGGAGCTTAGGGGCTCATTACGAATATTACAAAGGTAAGGCTGGGAATTAGGTATCAGGGAATTAGTGCTGAGACCGTCTTAATATAAAAAACCTGGAAAGGATGGCTTGTACACGTTTCACCGGCGTAGGTAGGGGATTTGACTGCATTTTAAAAAAGTACTGATCTTGTGCTGTTATGCTAATAATGATCAATGTTTCCTGACCTTGCATTGTGAGTGACAGTAACAACAAGATGCCACCAATACTGTTGCTGCCATCGTATAGAACGAAGAAATTTTAATTAGCACTCTGCCAATTTAAAATGAGCCTGTCAATAGGGGCTGATTGCTTGGCCTGTCACAGTCTATGTGACATCATCTGTCATAATTGTGATGTCATAGAACTCTCTGCCAGTTGGATGGCTGCATACGTTTTTTATAGATTATTTTATGACTGTTTTTGATTGACAGACAGATATATTGATTTCTGGATTCATTGTTAAGGACAAATAGCTTGATGGTGTAATGGGTTCTATTTACACAGAAAACAACAACATTCTGTGATGTCATTTATGGTGATCCTGGCGGTCTACTGGGTTATCGAGTCAAGGGTTAGGGTCTCCAACCTGTTACCAGTGCTGGACTGGTGAACTCAGGTACGAGACAGACAGAAGAACAGGTTCAAAAGTAATTCACTGCAAAAAGTACAAGAGTCCGATTGGGGGGAGCAGGCTGGAGATCCGGGGACGGTGCTGGAGTCACTGAGAGCTGCTGAGGCACATTTGTGGCAGAAGGCTGGGTTGGAGTAGTGATGATGCTGAAAACAGAGAAAAACAATTTGCACGAGGAGGGAAGAACTTCTCGAGAAGATACTACAAAAACTAGACACTGGCCTGACTAAAACAACAATCTGGCAGAGAGTGGTTGAAGATGTGGGGTTTATACACTGCAGAGTCTTGGATGATTGGCCGGCAGGTGAGCCCATCAGGGAGGAGTGATTGGCAGATTGAAGCCAGGTATGCAGTGCGGCGTCTAGGAGCCACGCCCACAGATAAACAACCACAGAGTGACAGGTGGGAGGGGGAAAAGGGAGAGAGAGAGAGAGACGTGAGGAAGAAAAGAAGCTGCAGTGGCTGAAACCACCACACAACCACTCCTACAACAATCTTCAGCGTCTACAGTGCACCTCCTCGCTTCCTCAGCAACACTCCCACCATGTTTGAGGTCGATCAGATCAGCGGCGGTTATGAAAATCGAAGGACAGACAGAAAGACGGGGAGGAAATTAACAACAGAGAATTTAAAATGTATTAGTTCAATGGTCTCGTAGCAACATGAACAGACTCCCTGTCAATATTACATCTGCTGAATAAGACATGAATTGAAAATCTGATCTAATTTGTACAGATTGGCATTTTTGCAATGTCTGGAATATCTAGCACATCTGTTTTTTCTTTGCATTGAGCACTTCTGATTGTATTTAAGCACTTGTTTGTAAAGCACTTGTTTTGAAAGTCATCTCACTTATTTAAGTCCATGATGCTGCCTAAAATTTTGGATTATTTGCTATGGTCGATTAAATCCTGCTACTGTTAACTTGATGCTATTGGACGAGACAAAATGTAGCCGGAAGAAGTGGAACAATGTCGGAACACTGCGAACTGATTCGTCCGTCCATTAATTTGCTGTTATTCACGTACAATGTGTTCCGTGGTTTTGTGACATCGAACAACCGTACCATCCGCCATCTTGGACAACAGAATCAACAGTGACATGATGTTTCCAGTCTTTATGTGAAAGACAGTGAGCCTAGTTAACATCATCTATAAGCCACTGTCATTTCTCCGCCTGTTTCAGATCTTGGTCAATGGTAAAAAAAAATTTTAAAAAATCAATCAGTTAAACCAGCCGTTAACTGAGTTTTAGATGAAGTGGGGATGGCAGGCCAGCTGTTCACATACCAAGTTTCCTCTCCGTTGTTATGAAGCTGTGTGTGTGTGTCTGCTGTAATGAGATCAGGCAGGTATTCATGGTGTCCATATGCACCGTCAACACCCAGGGGCAACAATCCATCGGTGTATTTAGCATGTTAAAAAAAGAAAGAAAGTAAAGATAGAGAGGGTTGAGACTGCACCGCCATCTGGGCCGGGGTGTCAGAATCCGGCAGATGAGGATGGAGAGCTCCATCCGTTTATCTCGGGGGTTAGCGTTCGAGGCAGAGCTCTCATTTGGATCAAAGCTAATCAGATCGTGAAACATGAGTATTTGGGACCCATGGCTGTGCGGTGATGTTGTGTTCATTTGTAATCAGGTGAGGATGATTGAGGCCAGGGGCAAAGCTGGGATACGCCATAGTGGAGAATGTTCCTAAGACGTAATGCTGCACCAGCTCGGTAACTTGTACTGGGGGGAAAGTGATTTAGACAAATATTATCCACTCGAGCCCACTGCGGAGTGGACAAAAACAACCACTACAGTTTTTGTCCACTTATTTTAAGACAAATCAACATCCTCCACAGTGCCAGGCCTTAGAAATAGAAACCTTCATGATTGTAATAGTCGAACAATGATTACGATCTGAGCCCTGCAAACTGCAACTGCTCCCCTGAGCACAGGTATTTCCATTGTTTTAACCATATCCATAAAAACCACAAAGACGTCCTGCTCTGTTCACTGTTCCAATTTTTTAACTAACTTTGCCGTCTACAAATGAGGACTAGTTTCCAGTCCTCCCTGCCCTGCTGCTATTATTATGTGTCTGAATTAAGTGCTGCACCTCAACTCACCCATGCACTTGTTGGTCTCAGCTGCAAAGGTGTTCATGGGAAATGGTGCTCATTAAAAATAAAAGAAAAGAAATGTTATACGAGCAACATGTAAAGTGAATAAAATGACATAATGTTGAGAAATGTTCAGTTTTTCTGCCTCTGGAACAGATCCCAGATGTTCCCTTTTCATCCAGGCTCACTTTACAGCCTTCTTTTAGCACTTAATGAAGAGTAGCACATAATGGTTAGCACAGTTTAATTTTAAAGCTGGAACTCAATGTTAACCATCAGTTAAAAAATCCACTCAGACTCCCTAATAATTGCAATATATCAACTGTGTAAATCGTAAAGACCGCAGTGCTTCATTCTGTTGTAAAATTCCTCATACTTCATGAAACTGAGTCCAAAACTTTTTGTGATTTCTCTGAGTCTGCATGACAGACTGGGAGCATATTACCCTACCCCGTTTTATCTTGGGCTCACTGTTGTGTGGGAAGTGGAGGAGCAAGTCCCATTGGCATTCGTTATTTAATTGTTAAGGCTAAGCATAAGGTTATGTTACTTGTGTTGCATGTTGGCCTCACTCTCCTTGTTAACACGGGTCCCAGGGTACATTTTGTTACAGTGCTGCATGATTCATCAGTGCAGTCAGGGTCAGGCGATATACGCACTGTATTTCTCAGGCGTGACACCAAACACTTAAGACCTCTGTCAGGAGAATACTTGAACAGTTGACACTATTCTTGGGCTGCCTAATGATATCTGGATCACAATACCACAGCCTCTCATATTAATAAATGACTTTCCCGAGTTTATGTTACGAGTAGAAGGCTGAAAAGTGGTCGGGTTCAGGGCCACATGGTTTCCCCTCATTTTTCTCAAAATAATGACTTTTTATTTCTTTCCATTGACACAGTCCTGTAAACTAATTTATACGGCTGTAAAATTTTAATACCATCCCTTTATCAGCAAATAGTCTCAAAAGAAATCATATTCCTCAAGTCTCACGCAGATTTTCTTTTGTTAAATCTCGCTCTAACTTACAAAGCATGCAAGCTTGTTCCAGGTAATTTGATGCCTAATAAACTTAGAGACATTCTCTGGTTCGTGTACTTGTTGTTCTTCCAGTAAATAAAAGATAGAAGCAGATTTTCATAATTTACAAGGACCCCTCTCTCCCTGCTATTATTCCATAGGAAAGGACCTTCAATATTTAAGTCTCTAATGAAACATTTATTACATACAATTTACATTCAAAACATATTACGTCTTATCTTTATTGTGGTTTTCTGTGTTGCACACAAAGGCACTCACGATGATACAGAACAGGCAACTTAACGCATTGTGCCATAAAAAAAGTGACAAGGCATTTCTCAAACATGCCCATGAGGTCTGAAAGTATAGTACTCGTGTGAGCAAGGCCTCGGCAGAGATAACTTGAAATAGCTTTGCTCTCATTTTGCACTAAGCCCCTTAAAGGAGAGCATTTCAAAAGAGGTGAACATTGTGTTTACTCTTAAGCAATGATGCTTGTCACTCAGTGGTTTTACAGCAGTGTAATTCTTTTTAAATTTACTTACAATAATAATCCAAAAAAGTGAATGCTCCCATACCCCTTCTAATTTTGTCCCTAATAGAGTCTGAATGAGACTTCAATTTATGAGTCTGACGGGTATGAACAAAACAAAAACAATAATAATTACTGTTGTAAATTATTAACTCAGTAATAAATTGTTCACAGCTGTCACTGTGCACAATTTATACTGAAACAATTTTCTACTAAAAAAATGAATTAAACCTAAAGCATGTTCCACAAAATTCTATAAAAGGACAGATGTTATTTGTACTTCTTTCGTCCATCTTAACCTTTAAAGGTCCAGTGTGGAAGATTTAGGTGAAAGGAATCTATTGGCATAAATTGAATATAAAATAGTCTTGTTTAAACACAATAGTGTGTTCCTTCTAAATTGTACGAATTGTTGTTTCCTTTACCCTTGAATTGGCCTTTTATATTTAAATACTTTATATTTACATCTGGAGTGGGTCCTCTCTACGGTGGTCACCATGTTTTTTTACAGTAGCCCAAACAGGACAAACTAAACACCTTTTGAGTTTTTATGACAACTGATGGCTACCACAGGTTCTCTTCAATGTTTGGAAGGGGAGGACGAGGGGCATTCAGCTGGAACCCTCAACTTCACCACTAGTCACTAAATTCTACACACTGAACCTTTAATACACACTAAAAGGAAAAAATTCAGTCAGTTTCAATGTAATTATACAAGAGACAAAAGTACTATCTCCATAAGTAGAAGCAACTGGCATAACTCAGGACATTTTATTTAGTCACACGACAGAACAGACCCATTTCTTTAAATCACCATGCACAGTTGTTTCTCTCAGACAATTCTATTGTTGATCTGATAGCAGCTATTGCGAAAATAAAACATGCCCACATGACGTTATCTCTGCTTGCTCCCTCAAAAAAGTATCAGAATTTATGTCATCCTTCATCTTAACTCGTATTTATGGGTCACTTAGATCAAACACTGTCCCTGCTCGCTGTAACAGTCACTGGTTCAATCTCGCCTGAAGGACCCATCATTAAATCCAACCATTCTAATAATTAGAGGACAAATTCAACACTCCTTCTTGGCTGATGACCTGAAGAAAACAATCACCAAAAGTGTAATTATTTCCAGGCTGCAAATAGACTTGCCTACTGATTAACCACTACTAACAACAGGACCACAAAGACCACAATCAGATCCATTGTGATATTCTCTTTTAATTTTCAGCAACATTCCAAGTTATTCATTTTCTTCAGATAGATTCATGCTTCACATTATACAAAGACCCCGAAGAAGATCAGAATTTCTTTCTTGTGTCTTCTGTGTTTAAAATAAATAAAAATATTATTCATACTAACATTACATGGTTTTGATCAATTATACACCCATTTAAATAAACATAACCTGCCTGCCCAAACTTTAATTAGCATAGAGAACTGCACCCTGAATCCCTACTTCTAACAGGAGAGAACTTATCATACAGTTGAAGCTTTGCTGCACTCGCTGCAGCTACAGTTCAGGGTTGATTTTAAGATTCTACTATTCATGTTTAACACACTGGCCTGTCTGGCTCCCAGCTATATTACTGAGCTTTTAAGTCCCAAAGAGACTGCAGTTGCAGCCTGAGATCATCATGAAGGTCATTCTTATCTTTACCCAAATCTAATCTGGAAACTCAGGTGAACTTGCTTTTGCCATTGAGGCTGCAAAGCTTTGGAAATAACCTTCCTGAGGAGAACAGGTTTCACTAATATGTTTTTGAATCTCCTTTTCAAACTTGCTCTGTCTATTACTTAACGGTTGTATGCTTTGATTATTATCATGTGTCCCATTGGTCCAAAACACATTATGTGGCTGCAATGAATCCAGTTTCCCCTTTGGTCACTCTCCACATTTACATCTTGTGAAAGCAATGTTCTTTAAAAAAAGAGGGGGGGGGGGGGGGGGGGGGTCTGAAAGCATTCAGTTTAATGCTATTATAAATTCTGCTAGAGGTTTTCCCCCATTAAAAGGGAGTATTTTGCTCTTCACACTCGACAAGTACTAGCAGTGGTAGCTGTTGGGTTGCCTTTATAGGTGCCTTGAGATGTTGATGTTGTGATGTTGTGCTATACAAATAAAATGGTATCAAAATTTAATTTAAAAGAGGCATGTTCCCAAAACATTCCAAAAGCCAAATCTAAGGTTTGCTAGGAACCTCCCCCCTTTTGATATATTACTGTAAGTACAATACCTTCTGAGGATTTTCCCATTCTGACAAATAAACTGACAGTTGGGGTAACCTACTACCGTGAGGGTTTCCTGTGTTTTCTTTAAACTGCCTCTTGCAAAGACTGTCATAGCATTAGAGAGATTAGTGTGTGAGATGTGTTAAATAATTTAGGAAGGCCCTTGAAGGATGTTATAAAAATTGAAATGGGGTGCTTGATGTGAAAACAATTCCCCACCCCTGCCTTAAGGCATGCAGTCAGTTAAAAGCAGACCTCCCAGAGATGGCCTTCCTCAGCGTTCACCTGCCAAACACGAAAGACTGGAGCTCAGAAGGTGTAGTCCTCATTTCATTCTCTGTGGCTCTGTCCTCACAAACCATTATTTGCTGAAATCAAAATCACTGGGTGAGTAATCTCATCAAAGTGTTTTGGGGAGGGGATAGTTTTGACAGCCTTCAATGACTGAAAATAAATCTCTAATATATTTTGGCAAGGCAATTAATATTGCAATAGGAGAAGCTGTGTCAGAGGTCCATCAAAAAATGCACTCAATAATTAATCCTGAAAGCTAAGTTCAAAAGCAATCCATGCTTGTAGTTACTGCTCGGTGAGTGAGCAGCTATATTTTGGCCATCGGGATATGCACTATAGGTGTGTCTGGATTAAAAGATAACTTGCATGCAAAATCACATGCATATCAAATATTTTCAATACAGTATTTACATTTTTATTTAATTATTTACTCATTTTCATGAACCAATATTATAGTTCAGGTTCAGGACAGAAACGTGCTGTGTGCTTGCAATTTATCAGCTGATCACTATTGACACGAGCCACAATCCATCCCAAAAAAAAAACAATCTCGCTCCACCAACTGCTGCACACTCTGTGGCTTGTTAGAGCTTTATCTCCACCTACCCAGCCTCCACCTGTGTCAGCCTATCTACTTGAGCCTATGGTAGCTCTTAAAGTGATAACACAGCACAGTGTTGCTACCCTGCTGAAGCTCATTATGCCCCTGCTATACCAACAGCATGGTTGCTGGATAAGCAGGGAACAGCTTAATGCAGAGCAACGAATGCCAACCATCACCGCGTCACCCTTTTTTGTTAGAAATGGGTTATCGTGTGATTAGAGTGTTCATGACTGAAGGGTGTTTGGTGGCAGATTTGTTTTAAATTAAAGTGTCCTTGCAAGGCAGCGTCAGTCACCATTTTTCACGAGCAACGAGCTAAAATGAATACATCTTCAGCCGAACATGGGTGTTTCTGCTTTTATGAGGCATTTTAAATTCACATATGTGAAAATACACATTTGCCACATCCAGGATCAGCGATTAGATTCAAAGGTTCCCACAACCTTTGCTTAGAAATGATAGAATTAGCATAACATGTTTCTTTCATGCATTAATTCTTAGACTGTTATTTTGGTCTTAGCAGTTTTACCATGTAAACATGCTGATCCGCAGAAAGTAAAGTTTCTGTTGAATGCTACTGTCAATGTACGGTGTATGGAGCTGAATTTACTCTGATTCGTCCAGCCTCTTACTACTGCAGCACTTATCTCACTTTTGTGATATATATATTTGTGATATATAAATATATATATGCAGGTCACTCGTCCAACAAATAATGATTGTATCACAGTGGTGCAGCAGGCCATAGTGCAAGATGATAACCCATTCTATGAACAAAAACATAACCACATATCAGTGCTTAGCTAATTGTATTTCTATAGATGCCTTTTGTCATCACGGACAGAATAAGTTAATATTTCTTTATTTTAGTAATTTACTTTTGTACATTTCTTATTACTGTTATTTTAGGTCACACAGTGTCATTCCATTTTGAATATTTCATCAATATAATAACTTCAGCTTCAGGAGCAGTCATGACCTTGTGTTGCACTCAGTGCTCCTGAACAGCCCTTACAGGTATACACCTGCATTTCATCCAGACATCTTTATTGCTTCTGAAGCGGAACACCTATGTCCAATTAAATTCCTTTTCTTAGGATTTGAATCCTCACCGGCTGTCGGTACATATGTACGGACACCAACCCCTTCATTCAGGTTTTACAGATATGCTGCTTAGTTATGCAGTCCTGCACATGAGTCCCTGCAAATGTGAAATGACAGACTTAGCCAAAGGGATGACCCACTGGCAGCTCACTGTCATTGGCTTTCCCCTGTGGATTAATTTGTCATGAACATTAGGGATATCATCCTTCAAGTCAGCCAATGAAAGTCAGTGGGATTGGCAGATAAAGGGCATGAAGGATTTCAAGAGGGTAGATTCACAGGGCTTTGTATATATTAGTGTGTGACATAAAGCCTGGAGCTGGTGTGTACTGCTCTGCTTCAAGGTAATGGATACCTGTCTTCTTAATCGTGTCCCCGCAGGGTTCAGAGGAGTGACGGGGGGTGATACATTGTTAAAGTGATGCAGTAAAGGGTATCCCAACATGAACGTTGGATTTGGACAAGATTTAACCTGAAAGTTAGAAATAGATAGAAGCAAGAATCATTATAAGGCATTCTGTTAGTTTTTGTATTTACTCCTATTGTTATTCGTATTACATGTGCCATGCTGCCAGAGTATTTAGTCTACTATGGGGATGTGATAAAAAATGTATTGCACATTTTGAATGGTAATACCACCAATCTTTATGTACCAGGTAAGGTACCTTAGTCAGGCAGCAGCGGGACAGAGAATTATTTTATTCAAGAGAGTGAATATTGCATTTACACTTGAAGTGGGCAGATCCCCCCCATCGCACATGGATGCTCAGATCCCCCCCATCGCACATGGATGCTCATGTTGATCCATGTTTGATGAACCTGAAGACGCATATAAAAGTAATAACTAGTGGTAGCTGTAAGAGATGACGTTGTTATATTGCTGTTACTATTTTAGTTACAGGTTTTATATTATGTTACATTATATTATATTTCCATACTGCAGATTTTTTTAATTTTAGAATGAAATCATAGACTAAACATGTTGTCCTCCACCTTCTCCACTTTTCATGAAATCATTTATTGCTCTGAAAGATGATGGGAACCGGTTACCGACACAGAGCCGAGGCTGCTGACTGGGGGCCACACACAAGCTGGCCCCTCCCCGGGGGAGCATAGGCAGGATTATCTGCTTTTGCAACAGAGCCACAGTCAATGACCGCTGACCTCCCTAAGGAAGGGCCTAAGTGAAAAGGTGAATTCCTGCAGAAACCGATAAAAAGGCAGATTGTGAATAATATTGAATAGTTTTTTCAACAGATCATGTTGGTTCTATTTATTAATTTGTCTGTTGGTGGGTTTAGCATTTCTCTCTGCTGAGGCAAGTTTTCTTTTTAGATTTTTTGCATTCCCATTTTGTCGACTCTGACTCCGGCAGAAACTCGCAGTAATGCTGCCTCCATCACGCCCGCCTCAAAATGTTGTCGCGCTGCGGCTCTAACTCCAGAAGGAGTTGCTCCCTTTTTCCTGGGCTTGACCAGTGGTTGTAATCTCGTTTTACTGAACTCTAAGGACCCCACCGTCTTGTTAGCTCCAGCGTAAAGAACAAGTCCATTCATTATATGGAGCCTGATGAATGACTTGGTCAGACAGTAAGGGAAAGCCAAGGTGTAAATGTTCAACCTCTCATAAATCACGTAGACGGGCAAGTCTAGACCTTAACCTACATGTACTCAGGAGTGATGATACCTGTGTATATTCCTACCCAGTTGTGTAGAAAAATAGTTTGAGAATAGTGTTGTGCTTCTGTCCGAGTGTCTGCATATAGAAGAAACGTGTTGTAGACTGAGACAGTGAAAACCCTCCTCATAATACGGTGTCAAGAAAACTACAGTAGACTAATGTACGTTGAAAAAATGCTTAATCTTTTCTTAACTGGTCCTTTGCAATTTGCAAAAAACGTTTCACTTTTCTACATTACTCACACTGGGAACGACTTTTTCAACACACCATTTATTTTATATAAACTAACCTCTGCCTCTCCTGCTCATTCACAGACAGAGGGAAGAGAGCACTGCATCTTTTTGTGTCTTATGTTTGTAACAAAGTATAATGCCTCGTTCTGTCCTGGATATAATTTCCATGAAAGCTATGGTCTCTGGGTACTTCCCGCTTCCTGATTAAAACAGCACTGTCTACTGAGTTTGCAGCTTGTAAAATGAATAATCAGTCAGTTATATTAAATACAGCCAGAGAGGAAACAGGCCTATTCTTTAATGGGAAACAGTTTGTCTTTGATGGGTTTGGGGTTCTGCTTGTGAAATAGTGTTTCAAGTTCTATTCCTGGCAAAAAACATATAATTTCATGTACTTTATATAAAGTTTTATGGTGCCTATGCCTATGAGTAGGACCAGCGGCATACACAAGCTACCATGCAGCAGTAAATATTTTACTATGATAAAGATTTCAGACTTTACCTGTTTGATCTTAATCTTGAAAGTGACACACTGTTTTGACTAAAAGCTTCAATTTGGACATCAACCCTTCCTCCTTTTATTATTTTTGAAAAATGAGAACCAGTTCATCACAGGCTAACACAACCACTTCATTTCTTTGATGAAGTCAATTTAGTTTTTTTTGGTCCATTTGTGAACTGCATCTAATTTTTGCTGTGACATCCCAACTCATGTCTGTACGACCAATCTGTTTTCATGATTAAATTACTAACAGAGCACAAAATTGTTTGCAAGAGCACATAGCTATTCATAGATAAGTGCACCAGATTAATGCATTTCATTTTAAAATGTACAAAATTCTCTTCCTGGGTAGCAGGCCCCCGGACCCCCTACAGGGTCCGAGGTCCACCCACAACACACTCTCACAACATCCTGTGGGAAACACAGGGAGAGTGCTCCAGTACCAGCATAAACCAACTGCCCACTATGAGGATTGTACCCTCAAAGTTATGAGGCAGACGGCCGCATACTGTGAGATTATGGTGGACCTTAGATGGGCTTGGACTCAGGCCTGCCCTCCAGCCCCCAGCCGGGCTGATGATTACGATGGAGAGCAGGGACAAAGTGCTTTTTTTCTGTCAGCGAAACCAAGATGTATATTTCAGCAAAATGCACATAGCACAGATTGCCATGGACACATATCACTACTATTACTTGCTCTCTACATTACAATATGGGTTAGCTTTAGAAATTCACTAGAGTACCTGGTGTGTAATGAGATAAATGACACGTGGCAGGCATGGGCCATGCAGTGGGGCGGATTTGGGGCAAGGTTCCTGTGCAATACCTATATGTTGCATGGTTGGCTGATGCTCAATACATACAGTTTAAACAGTGCAACAAATCTATCCCAAAACTCACGAGGGCTGTTTTCTTAGTAGAAAGAAAAATAACTATATTATTCTAGCTGTGACAATCTCAAGCATTAAGAGATGATTCCAAAACAATTTCTTTCCAAACTGTAGCATGAGATAATTTACATATTCAGCAGAGACTCTGACTCGTATCTACATAATAACAGTTTATCCATGTTATAATAAATCTCAAAGAGACACAAAAGCACTAAAATAGCATATGGTTTGTGACTCACTTTTTACCTAGCCTCGTTTTGCAGGAGCGACTTGATGTTTCGAAGTCTTTAAAGTGCTCTGAGGACCAGAAGATAGTAAAGCAAACTTTAACTGAATATGACATAATGAGTGCCAGGAAGAAGTGAAAAGTCTAATGCATAACTCTCTAATTGGTGTCTGCTTTGGCATGGGGGTGGAAGACCAGCAGAAGGATAGAGCACAACTGGGGATAGAAGCAATAAATAGGAAGGAGCAGATGGTCTCCTCCAGAGGACAGACACCCAAAAGCATGCAACAAACTGGACACCATGAAAGTTGGACGTGTGTGTGTATGTGTGTGTGAATAAAGGAACATTTCTCATCTAATTAATAGATAAAACAAAACATACGTTAAAATGGCAATAACAAAATTCCAGATCAATATTTTCTGCATCAGATCCTCTTACTATTAGTGTATTTTCAGTATTGTATTTCCGTCTAATATCATATGTTGGATGCCACCTGCCAATAAACTAAATTAAGAAGAAGAAAAAAATTACTACGACAACGCTGATGACTTTCCTATAGCATAGGAATTAGACCGAGGGATTAAATAGCACACATTACATGTAAAAACTACCCACCTGAATTATTACTTTCTGTTTGACAGTCTGCTTTTATTAAAATGAATTGTGTTTTTTCCACTAGTGATGAGTCATTGCACAATACACATGACCCAGGTGTTATTGACGTAGGCGTGTGTTCTCTGTTTGGCAAAGTGGTCTTCAGATGACAGTATTATGAATTTAATGAATGCAACCAACCAAGACTCTTAGGTATCCTGCTGTGTAAAATAAATCTAGTTTGCAGGTATTGATTTGATCTGCAGCATGTGGAAAATGGGTTTGGTTTCACCTGTCACGTTAGGATTGTGTTTAGTCCAACAGCACAGTGTGTGTGTGTGTGTGATTGACCATAATTAGCTGATATGCAAATTTAAAAAGTGCAAATTGCCAGGGCTTTCTGGGCTTTTTTTTAACGATATTTCAAATAGGGAAGCAGTAACACTTTAATGTTGAGGAGGATCTGAGAGCCGCAGTTTTGCAGTTAAATCGACTGCCAACCCATAATGGGACACGTGTGGCCAATAAGGCGAAGGATTGGCCCCGGTGAAATCACAGTGGCCTCATGCATCCCGTTAACTGTTGTGCATTTCCTGTCATCTTAGCTCAAATCACGTGTCATGACTCCATAACAAGCACAAAATGAGTTACAGAAGGAGCTAATTTCCAGCATCTTTGGTTCTAAATGACTTTTAGTGTTTGGAGAGATGGGCAGAACGTGTCAACACCTGATGGGATAGCGGCAGTCTCTCCTGTTGAAGGAGACCAGACGGAATATGGTGCGAGCACATGTTCATTTCCATTTGGGACCAAGGCTGGCAGGCGTCAGTGACCATTCCCCAGGTAATCCAGCTGTTAATAATGTTTTCGGTTTCCCAGTTCAGCAATCGGCATCTTTCTGGGCTTGCATTTCAGATTTGGTCCGTGTGGGCAGCTTCGAGTGAAGAGTGTTTGAAGTGCACAAAAACACACATGGCAAGAGTAAGCGCACACACACACAAACACACACACACTGGAATGAAAGATCAAACCCTTCACTAATATGTTCCTCCCTGTTAGAGTCTGACTTCGTAGCCGTCTATGAATATAACTTATCTATTAATCGTCATTTACAAGCTTCTACTGTCTTCTACTGTCTTCTGCCACCCTCTCCTGTGATTAGACAACAAGATAAGTATTTCAGTTACAGGCATAAACTTTAGATGTAACAACTTTTCCTGCAATCTACTGTGAATATTTGTAATGCTCATATTCATATTGTCAGATTTTTATAGTTTAAATGTCATTTATATTTTATCACTGTATTTTATTTAGTTTCTTTTTTAAATTCACTGTTCTCATGCTTGGCAAGTGCTTTGTCAATACAATTAATAATGTTGATGCTTATTAATTTATAGCATGAGCACTAATAAGACAAATTAAATGTTGACTACTGACAAATGTAAAGTGAACTTAACACATCTTAATGTACGATTCAGATCAGTTTATTACACTTTGGACAAATCAATAGAGTTATTTGGGTGCCCATCAAGCAGCTTACACAAGACCGCACTCTGATGGAGGTGCAGGAGGGAGAGCGACCTAATAACTAAGAGACTGAAACCTAATCCAGAAGGAGAATTTGTGAAGGAGTCATTTGTCGATGCTGCAGAGCTGCTAACCACAGCTGGTCTCATAAAGCTGAGCAGATTACTGATAGGCCACAAGATATTGAAGAAAAAAAAACACCAAAGGGCACCGCAAAGAATTTTCATTCTTTCTCTCTGGCCTGCAATGAAACAACAGGCACAACAAATGCTTCCCAAACAGGCATTATTGTGTGTGGGATCACTGCCAGGTTTGTACAGAGACGGGCATTGCTGTCTTTGCAAACCATGCATGGTTGAGAATGTATTATTGTCCAAACCAGCTGTAAATAGAATTCTACTCATCAATACCATCTGATATCAGACACCTTGACAAAGACGAGCAGTTCCAGCCAAAGCATTAGAGAGGTCAGTGTGATAACGTTTATTTGTGTAGCACTCTTTACTGATACAAAACCCCAAAGTGGTTGGCGTCAATAAAAAGAATCTGTTGAAAACTATATGAAAAATATCAGAATCACAAGTAATCGTTACGATAACAACAACAAACAAGAGGAAAAAGACATAAAACGAGTACAAAATACAATAAAGTATATGTGTTCAATTATTTAGTACGGCTCACAAAGGATATCATAAAATTTAAATGGGCCTTGATAGGAAAGAAGTTTCCCACCCCTGCTTCAGATCCAAATAAAAGATAAGGATGAAGCTGTTTAACTACTTCTCTGCACTAAATGTTTGCGCGATAGTATAGTTTATTAAATCAGATATCAAAAGTAGAAAATAGGGTCAGCACTTGCAAAACAAGTTGAGATTGTTTTATCTTATTCACGATCAAAGGGCATTAAAGTAAAGCAAACATTTTCCAGCAGACCAGGAGTCCTCCTCAGTGCTCTGATCTGTCGATTCTTGTATTCTGTACGTACGTGATTGAAATAGCCTCCGTTTCACTGCTGTGGGCACTTAATAATTCAGCAATCCAGTAGAAGTTATTCAAAGTACAAACAGTTAGAAATGAGGAGAGTGTGTGACTTCAGACAAGGTCTGTGTCCGATGGAATGTAAAGTTTTCCACCTCCCACATATCAGGCACTGTCGAGACTCTTTGTAAAGCTGGACGACATGTCTCTACGTCCTTGCATTGTAAATTAAGTTCAAACTTCCCAGGTACGGGCACTGTCATCTTTCGCTTTGAATGTCATTGTTGTTTTGAGTCTGCGCAGTGATTTGTGCAGTGGAGCAGCGATACGAGCAAACACGGGTCAGTCGCAGCTGTTGCTCAAGATGCTTCACCTGGTTTTTACAAGATGAAATAACAAATTAAAACCAAACTTATCGGATAAATAAAAACCTAAACATTCATCAGCGTGATAAGAGCTTCCTAAATTCATCGAAACCACCTTTTGTGAAAAAAATAATTTACATGGAATTGACTTTAATTTGGTCCATGTCCCATCCACTAACATGAAGTAGTTTGTGACAGAAACAGCAGTCAGCCACCAGGAGGCGATCAAGAACATTTGGCTTCACTTTTGAGAAGTCGCACATCTTCATATTAAGTCTAAGGTCAGAAGATGCATAAATATATATCCTGCATATTGTGAGTCACTCAGTATCAGGTTTCAATCAGAATTACAAACACAGTTACAGCCTCCTGGCTCAATGCCTCTGCCGACCAGTCAGGTCGCAGGAAATATGGTCACAATCTGAGTGATGGTGTTGAATAGGAGCCAGAGAAATGTTTTCATCACGATGTCACAGTGAAGTTGACACTTTAGGATTACAATCTAAAAATACTTCCACTTCCATCCAACAGGACATTTGTGGACATTGTTAAAGGCAAACATCTGCTTTGTGAGGTCAATGTGACCTTGACTTTTCGCTAAATTCTAATCAGTTCATTCTTAAGTCCAAGTGGACAGATGTACCAGTTTTGTAACCATGTTTTTTCTTGGGCTTTGCATATTTTTGCCCTGAATTAACTGCCTTTCTTCAAGGTAGTTTAACCTGTTGACACATGAGATTAAAATATACCCCCCCATAATCCAATTTTCCCTGCTAACGCCAACAGCTTGTCTAATTCCATGTGAAACAACCAAAACACGACTTGTATCAGTGATGTGTAAAATTACCTTTGGGTGGTTTTATGCAACCCATTGTCACACGTTTAGAAAAAAAAAAGACGTGTTTCTCCAGTTGTGACTAACAAGAATCTGTCATCTGGAAGAGGTGGTGTTGTGCCTTTTGCTACGTTTAGCATGTTTGCAGCTCTCACAGCGGCAGAACCGGCTATTTTCTCAAAAGCCTGTTGGGCTTTCTTGCTGAAAATTGTCCTTCTTAATGAAGAGGCTCACTAGTATTATAGATATAATCTCTTGAAGAATAAATGATTTCCATAATGAAATCTTGCACAAAACATTTCAGTGTAATTGACTGTGACTAATGAATGTAATTTTTTAGGGGAAATAAAGAGAATAAATTAAAAGACACTGACGATGTGATCATTCATACTGCAGGCGATATTTCTTGAATGGTTTATGTACAGGACAAAGTGCTATATTCTACGATTATAACCACAATTTCATAGAGTCCATAAAAAGCAGCAATGTAATGACAATTTTATATAATGACATTCAAATATTCACTTTTATATAAAATGTCGTTTATTGTTCTTTGTCACGTGGTCACCTCCATGAAATGCTCATGGAAGTTTGTATTGTAATTGTAGTGTGTAGTAACTGGAGTAATATCCAGTTTGACTTTCAGATCTTGTGTTTTTTATTGTTACCAGCCCACAAATGTGCAAATCTGTTGTTGAGGCTGCAAATAGAACAACGGACAGATTAAATTACATTTTGTTACAGTTGATTGAAAAGGTAAAGCCTCTCGAATGTCAGACTTAAATAAAACGGTTTGTTTCACATCACTTTATTGAATATATTTCATTATGATGCAGGATATTCATGTTCTCATGAGAATGAGAATAGTGTAATCATTTCCATAGAATACACCCTTTTTTATGTATATTGCAAATCATTTACTTCTGCCGATTTCACCAGAATAGTAAACTAATAAAGGTTTGGAATTAAACAGTATGAAATGATTTTATATCCCGATCATAGTGACCAAAATGACCATGGTTTTTATCAAATGTTAAAATAGACTGAAAATGTTCAAAGACACACAGCCATACAGCAGCAGAACAGCATGTTGTGTACAGACAGATGTAGGTAACACTAAAAGCTTCAGTTTACATTATTAACAAGCTATTAGCAAGTTAGACAGACAAACCAAGACATTTGACCCCATTCCTAGTTCTGTACGTCATGCACTGAGCTGAACGTTAACTTCCGCAGTGACTCTCTTTCTTTATGTTCTGCAGACAATTCGTTTGATATTGTATATATCTATCTATACTATATTGAAAACAAAGTACAACAACGCATAGATTTAGTCCTTTTGGAAGATGGAAAAAAATCTGCGGAATGCCAAACAAAACCCATGTTGCATGAGGCACCTGCATCTGAGAGACTGTCGCCAATTTAAGTTTCAGCGATATCACTTTGATGAACGGTTGAAACGGTTCGTGGATAGAAGCCATTACCCTCAGCAGACTAGTTTTGTAACAGTGCCACAAAAAAAACACATGTATCACACGTAATTCAAATTTGAAATGGTAATACCAACCATCAGGAGGTTAACTGTTACAATTTGTGTTTCCAATACTCAATCTCCTGTGGGACTGCTGGCTCTTGTTCTACGTGGTTGGTATAAGTGAGTAATTGACCTAATTACAACATATGATAAAGATAATATTTAATAAATTTTTCAGGAAACTGTAGGTTTAGGATTTGCTTGTCTGTATTTGTTCAGCAAATATCCTGCAAGTGTTGTGGCACTAAAAGAGACGGTCCTCTGAAAGGCCTTTGTCTCTAAGTTTGATCTCATCACTTATCAAGAGAGAGAGAGAGAGAGAGAGAGAGAGAGAGAGAGAGAGAGAGCAACACATCAGTGAACACACCAGGTGCAGTGTTTGATAACCTGAGCTGCTCTCAAGATCATTTCTTTGTCCCCTCATTCACTGTTCGCTTCATTGTACACAACAAACATTTAAAAAAAATTCTCCGTAAATTAAGATTGAAACCACACTGAAATCCAAACAGACTGGATTGCTATGGAGGATCATGGAAATGCAGGAAAAGTGGTGGAACGACTGACCGACTGACTGACAGACCATCACCATCTACAGACCTTCACCACTCGAGTGGTTAAAAGGCTGATGATTATAGCAGGACACAAATGACAGTTTACCACATACAAATTAGAAATGTGATCCACCTATCCAGCACCCTGACCTCCACACTGAGCCCTCCCCCGCACTTTAGAAATGGCCCCATACTCCCCTCACCAGCACTTAGAGCTGCCATTGTTCACACATTGTGAGCATTAGAATGAACGTTATTCCAATACAGGATTAACGACGCTGTCAATATTTAAGAGTGAATTGTTACTCATTACACAAACAAGTTTAAAGACATAATCAATGGAAATATAACCTACGACTGTTTGAGATCTCATTGAGCACAAATGTCCTCGATATACCAGAGACCCACTGACAAACAAGGATTCAGAGAATAATTCTATAGGACGAAGACTTGTTTTCATTTTCCGAGGCTCCGCTCCCTGTTCCTTCTGTTGCCACCTACTTAAGCATGCATGGTCAAGCAGCAGCAGAGTCTGCTCGTTTGTCTTATTAGTGGAGAAGACAGAAAGAAGTATGGCTCTCCTGAAATACCTGCCCTTGCCCGCAACTCAGGGCGGGCAGGATGAAAGACGACCGGCTGATAGATTTTCAGTACCGAGCATCAACAGAAGGGGGGGAGGTGAGGAATTGACAGGTTTCTGTGCTTATGTTAATGCCATTGAACCTCACACTTATCACCGCATTGCACTGAAGTAAAGTGGTCTTTCTGAGTTGGCATGCCGCTCTTACAAAGTATTTCACCTTCTAAGCAACACACCCATCTAGTTTGAAGTGGGAGGGATGTGGGAAGGCGGTTATAAAGAAAATCAAAGGACAGATTCCTTAATTTATCAGTAGGAGGGCAATGTTGCCACATAAACTGTGACTTCTTCATTAGAGGTGTCATGGCCCCTCACACCAGGCATTAGAATGTGTCTCCATCACTTCAGGTGTCACTTCCCTCTGTATCTAAATTAAGAGGTATGTCATTTTTTTTTACATTGAAAAACAAATGAAGATGTTTCTGGCCACTCTGATTAGCATAGTAATATAAATTGCTTTGAAGAAAGTTGCATTTAAAATACAAGACTATATCTATCTATCTATCTATTCATCCGATCTGTATTATTGATTATCTGTTAGACTGGGAACACAGAAAGTTACAGATAAATCTTCAGAATACTGACGAGTCCATGGCGTTTTCAGCCTTGGAACCAGTTGGACGAGCACTGGAACAATCCGAAGAATTATTATTATATGATTCAGTTGAACAATTGAGCTCATCAACTTTTCAGCTGCTTAAGACCATTTAGGTATTGGCTCTTTATTTGCAACATTCCACTGGTGGTAGCTTTCAATCAAAAAGTGAGCGATTCAACTTACTCCACAAATATGTAACAATTCACGGGAACAAGTTTGAACCTACATGTGCCCTCAAATGTTAATCTGTAAACTTTGAAGTCAAGGTTGGAAATAAATCTGTGTGCGCAGATGTAATAAATAGGATGCAAGGTTTTTCTTTGAAGGCACTCCAGATGTCTTTTTATATCAATCTTACATTGGTTTAGAGGTAGCCTTCTTTCATGTCAAAACCTTCACAGCAAAAAGGCCATGGCTTCAGCACTCATTATAGATATGTCTTGAGAACATTCTCATGAATAAAATAGTGGCTTATACATGAGGAAAAACTTTTAAGTTATGATTGATTTGCCATGTTATACTGCACCTGTGGCCAAGTGCCAATTAAGAAGTAAAGACAAAATGGTAGTATTTATTTACATAGATATAGGTAATTAAAAAATAGGATTAGTCGGTGTAAGTAAGAGCCAATAGCAATAATTGTAAATAATAATATTAATAGAAGGCTATGAATTATAATACTACTACAAATGTCAGAATTCTCTTGCAGTAATTTGCACCACTCCAGTAAAGCGTAATGGGACTCAAGTACAAAAAAACCCACAGCACTCTTAAAAGGCTTCATTGTTTTCTAAATTCTGCAAGAACAATTCAAGACACAATGAGAAAATCTATCACCAGTTGAATAGAGAAAAACTAACTGACTCTTTCCAGTTACTCACTTGTCAATAATACACTGTGCTATCTAGGAAATGAATGAGGAAATTAATCATTCTGGTTAATAAAGTCGTATTAAATATGATTTTGCCATCACTTTTTACAAAAACACGATAAGCTGTAATGGTTAAAAAAATGCACACATGCTATCAATGTACATTTACAGCTCAACAGATGGCTGATGTAAACACTGGCCACTACTTTGCTTCAATCCCCTGGAGCTGTGTCTAGGTGATAAATAGCCACAGCACTCACTGTCTGCTCGACCTACTTTGTCCTCAATTGACATAATTCCAGTTGAGGTTATAAGCAACATCTATCATCAAGTGCAAACTACAGTGCAGTACTTTATCCCGCTCTGGGACCGTGGTGAATTATATTCCTTATTGATTTCTTCTAGATTTAGAATCCTTATTTATGCAGGATGGTAATGTTGCATTAGACACATGTTGCTTCAGCATTAACCTTACATCTGATAGCAAAGCCGTGCGACTCTTGCGCTACTTAACACTGTAAATATCCCTGCTGCTGATGTACCTTCACATGTGAATTTATCAGTACGTCATTTCTGTTTGACAGATCTCTGGATGGATAATAGACATACAGTCTGAAGAAAGCATCAAACATCACAGGACAAACCCTCAAGTGGATCCGAGGGGAGAAAAGAGGCCACCCTCGAAACACCTGGCACTAAGACGTGCATGCAGATTCCAGGAAGAAGGGCCTGCACACCTGGGTGCATCTGGAGAGGTTGGCGTAGGACCAGGGTGTTGGGAGAACTCGTCTTGAAGGCCTAGGCCCAGGAGGGGTAATAGACATCCGTAAAGACGGGGAAAGGAGGTCAGGATATATGACAAATGTTCTCTCCTCTGAATGAGGAGCCGGGCTGACACTTACATAATTAACAATAATCAATACAGTGGTTGGCACTGTCACTTAACAGCACAAAGGTTCTGGGTTTGAACCGGCGTGAAGGTCGCACGTTCTACACCCATGTCAGCGTGGGTTTCTCCACATACTTTGTCTTCCTCCCACAGTCCGAAGACATGCAACTTAGATAAACTGGCAACTGTAAATTGACTTTAGTTGTGAATGTGTAGATGGTTGTTTGTCCGTATCTCTGTATCTGTGGTTGAGTGGCTACTGAGGTGAACCCTGCCTCTCACCAAATCTCAGCTGGGATTCGTTCCAACTACCCCTGCCATCCCCGAAGGGTTAGGCTGTAAAGATAATGGATGGGTGGAAGCCAAGAATGGAATAAAGCATGTGCTATGATATCCAAAATAATAAAGGGCAAGAATGGAGCGATGCTTGTGGGCTCGTTGAGTCAGTCAACTCAAGCTTCAGTACTCTGCACATGTGACATGCCTCAATCTGCAGTGTCCTCTATCATACACACCCTCTCAATGTGGTAGTCTATTGCAAAGATGGTCTCCCTTTGCCTGTCAATGCCTCTGCTCCCCCCAGTTGGATTTCCCTCTGGAAAAAGGTGAAGCCGAAATGCAGATTTTCTTTTGCAAGACATATAACGCACTAAGCTAAAACTGTCATGAAAATGTAATTAAATTTCAACTGTTTTATTCCAGAATTAAAAATGACTCCTAGATTGTTGACAATAGTATTTCAGAGAACAACAATAGTCCTCAGGGCCAAAGACCAGGACCTCTGATTCTCATTTAGCTTCAGAAAGCTTCTCACAATTCAGCATTTGACATCCTCAAAGCAGGATCATGCAGTGTCAGTAGAGAGTGCGGTTGCATATGGTCAGAAGGAGATGGATATATGGATTTTTCTGTGTTTGTTGTTGTTTTAATAGAGCCCATTGGGAGCATATGTAAACAGAATAAAATTGGGTCTAAAATATCAAAATAGAGCCTTAAATAGGTCAGATGAAGCAACACTGAAGCACGCAGCATTTCTGTACTCTGCCCACTGTGGCAAGGGTTACTACAATTATTACTGGGTGTTTTTGAAATTGCCTCAAATACGATTTGACCTCCAGGCAGTTGGATGAGTCACAACTCTGATAAACAAACAAGAATTTACTTTTATTGTAATCACAATGGTTTAATTATTGGTTTGGCTCAGATAACAGAAGACTCAGTCCGGAGTTCCGTGGCTCAACAGGAGATGAATCACTCAAAGCATCTTGTTTCTTGTTTCTCATCTAAAACCATTGTAACATTTTTTTTTTTTCTTGTAAACACCAAATAATTGTTTGGTTTCTTTTATGTCTCTCTCGCTTTTTTGTGAAATATTCACAGTATGCTCTGTGGGAGGGTTTGGAAGAGTTGTTCCCTATTGGGAGCTAATATCCAAGTCAGCAGTTCTCGAATTGTAATGATAGAGTGCCCAAAAAATGTAATCCCTCCTTGACTGTCTCCCATGGTGAGTCAATGACATAACTGACAAAGCTATTACTTCAGACAAATGTCTCTGGCAAATTCACACCAGGACATCCAAGCAGAAATAATAAAACCATCTTTCCTTGAACTTCCAACACTTCTCTCTACTTTCTTTTCTCTTTGTATTTCCATTTTATATCGATTGTATGGTTCTGCTGCTTCCTCATCACGTAGGTGTGCCATAAATTGGACGTCTCGGAGAGCTATAAAGACACAGGGAGGTACCCACCTACAATGACAAGTGTGAACTTAAGGTACTTCAAAACGTCAATATGTGCTCCAGAGTACATTTCCCCCTAGAGATGCTTAACACGGCAGCAGTCTACAGCACTGACTGTCCACACACACACACAGACACACACTAACACACGTGTACTTCTATCCTAGTGAGGACACTCATTGATATAATGCATTCCCTAGCCCCTTACCCTAACCATCCAAACTAAATGCCTAACCCTAATCTAAACCTAATTCTAACCTTAACCCTTAAACCAAGTGAGGACCGGCCAAAATGTCCTCACTTTCCAAAAAGGGTCTATGTTAAAAATGGTGCAGGAAAGTTCATGAACACACACACACACACACACACACACACACACACACTTTTCATTTTCTGTTTAATCACAAAAAAGATAATATAGCTCAAACAGAGTTTCATTTAAAACACCTCTCATTCAAATAGCAGACTACAGGAATCCATCTAAACTTTAAACAAAATATTTTATCTCAGAACCACTTCCCTACACACTTTAGGTCATTCACATTTCATGAAGGTAATACTTCATGACGATTTACAATCTCCCATAAACTCCCATAACTCGTTCTTCAGCAGTCCTCGGTTATATGACTCTCCTTAAAAATAGTCACTTGTCTAAAACGTCCCACAAAGGAGTGTGTGTGTGTGTGTGTGTGTGTGCGTGTCTGAAGGAATTTGGTCTTAATTTGATGAGACTATATTGAAGTGAAGGGTCGGTCCAGGCTGGGAGAGAATTAATGTCCTACAGAGGTAATTAACAGTTAAGTGAACATGAAGTGTGGAGAGCACAGAAGGGTTAATTTATCTTTGTAAATAAGGTGGTTTTACATCGCCTCCGAATCCAGTCAAATGATCCAATACTACGTACTGTTGTCCAGGTAATGAGCGGCCTAAACAACCACAGGAACAAATGGGATAATCAAACTCCATCCTGTTGCTTTGCCAGTAACAGTCTTCAGCTCAGGGATTCTTCTTGCAATGGACTTAATATGAGCTGGAATCAAAATGTATTTTTTTAACAGTTGCTTGGCTTGTAGCTGAGATTTGGATCAAACACTCACTTCTAAGTCGTGCCACTCTCCCCTGCAGTGCGTCTGTCTTCTTCTCCCTCACAGGTGTCAACAATTACCGCCGTCTCCTCGCCGGTGCCACACCCACCCGCTCGCAGGCGTCGGCAACAATCATCCTCTCCTCTGATGTGCAGTCAAGAAGATGCCTCTGATGATCTCTGATATGGTCTGCATTGACAAAAAATAAAAAGTTGAATGTCTGTTGTGAATTTATGGCCGACCACTGACTGCAGCCTCCATGGTAAACAGTGATGTACCTCCCTTGTACGACTGGTGGAGGTAGTGCAGCCATTCCACTCATTCCAGTAGTTTATAAAAACCATCCTCTCAACAGATGAATTGGTCGACCCTCCAGGTTTTACACTATCAAGTGCCGAAACGTAGCCTGAAAGAAAGGTGCATTGAACTCAAACCATCAGATGTGAGAGCCAACGCCTGGGGCAGACAAGTTAAGCGGGAGAGGTTCATGTTTTACAATGTGTTTGAATGCTAATTTTTTAGGTTCTGTGTTCTCTGGGTTTTCTGGTAATGACTGAATATCACAAAAATATTCCTGCTTCCTGGTTCAAATCCTGGTTCGGCCAACGTTTCCATGTTCTCCTCATGTATGCATGAGTTTTCTCTGCGTACTCTGGCTTCTTCTCAGAGGCCAAAGACATGAGCATTGGGGTTAGGTTGAGTGGAGACTGTAAATCGACCGTGGGTGTGAATGTGAGAGTGAATTGGTTTGTGAGATCTTCACGGTCTACTGACCAAGGCCTTCTGGGAATCCCAAAATCCTGATTAATAACTACAGGTGACCGGGCATTTTCTGTCATGGCTCTCACTCTCTGGAACCTTCCTCCCTTAGTTATACAAAATTGCAGAGTCTGTCAACAGTTTTAACAGGTTGTTAAAAACTCACCTATTTCCTAAATGTATTATCTTGGACTAGTCCTTATATTTCCATACTTTTTGCTTGCCCTCTGTGTAGTTCTATTCTTCTATTGTTTGTGTTTTACTCTGTTATTCCCTGTTTATTATCTTAATGTTTGTTAGTTTGATTTTAAAAGGTGCTTTATAGATAAAATGTACCTACTTACCTACTTGTTTGTCTCTATCTGTTGGTCCTGCGATACACTGGTGACCTGCCCAGGATGTACCCCACCTCTCACCCATTATCAACTGGGATTGGCTCAATTCCATCTGCGAGGATAAGCGATATTGATAACGGATGGATGTTCTGAGTAACAGTAACCATACACACAAACAACCTCTAGTAACAGTATACACAACACGTTGAAGATTGATCACAAGACAGTAGAGTGTGACCATTTCAAGCACGCTGCTGTTCTACACGTGTACACAATAGCTTGGTTCCTTCCATCTAATCTACTTTCTTTGTCAGGGACCACTGTGATCAATGCTTTGTTTATTTGTCTGTGTAATAAGCAAATTATGCTAAGTGGGGAAAGGTCACCTCTAGCATTAACCTGCTTACATCTTAATCAATGGCTTAAGTAATTTTTATCAGGATGCCACAGGCAATGAAGTGATAGAGGCAGTTACAAACTAGGGGCTCTGCCTTTAAATGTCGAGGAGACCTGCTTGTGTTATTTAGTAGGTCTCTCAGTGAAGGTGAGTTTTCTGTCAGTCACGCAATTCAAGAACCCACATTCTTCATATTTTCAAATAATGGACTAATTTATTTACATTGTACGTTATACATTTTTACCTAAAGATGTATTATGAAAAGCGGGTGTGGTTTATTTTTTTTCAGGATAGTAATTATCGTTTCTAATCAGTATAGTCAATTAGTTAAAAGGCAGATGAAAATAAGTCATATTAACAAACCCCTTATTATCTCATCAGGTATTGCTCAGGAAAAAAGCTCTGATTTTGAAGATATTGATGTCTGAAAATATCTTAAGGGAGCAAAACCGTTTACCAAATGCTAGTACTTTGTGTTTTATACCCTGAGAATACCTGTTGCGTCTCTCCCACAGCAGCAGCATGTTGGTGGCAGTCCTCCTCCTGCATCTCTCTGTTCATTAGTTACTCGTGACCCCCTCTCTTGCTGCTTCAGCTGCCACAGCAGCACTGGTAAAAGCCTGGAAATATTCAAAACAAATGAATTAGATGAGTTATAGCACTGGTGCGACTGTTCTGTGTGTATTTACTTCAGTTTCAAGGTTTTGGGTTTTGCTAATATCTCTGGCATCAGAGTTTAAGAATTTACATTAATATTACCCACCTGCGCAAGCAATCAATATTGACTACCAGCTAGGCTATCTCTTTTCTCTATGGGGGGGGGGACAACAATCCTTCCTCACAGGCATGATGATGTTTTGATTCAATGTGCACAGAGAGGAGGGGATATTCATAGACAATCAGTTGTCAATGTTGGTGTAAGAAAGGGAGAGGAGGGGCTTGCTGTGGGTACAAGAGAATGATATTTAAGCCATTGGAAACTTTGGAAATTGGAAAAAGGAGAAAATGTGGCAGGCAACATCGATATTGCGGTGGGCTGCCACAAAGTAATCAATGCATGGGAGACACTTGAACAAAGTAAAGTTGATGAGCTACTTGACCTCCTTCCCACCACAAAGACCTGGAGAAGCACTTGAGAGGCAAAACCGATAATCGCACCACTCACACTCCTACTGGCTAGTAAAAATACTCTGAAACATCAAAGTAATGTCAACCAAGACCGTGTTACACACATGGTGTTGGTACAACGTGGATTGAGGAGTCGGCCAACAGGTCCATCTCTACAGAAATTGCTATGACTCTATAGAGATTCCAAGATGGGCACTGGAGGATTAAATTAATTGTTTTGTATTAACAAGGCAATCTGCAGCAAACTTGGAAAACTCTGCTCCCGGTTTGTCAAGGCAGAAACTGCTGTTTGTTCTCGTTGTGGCGACGTTACAATCGGCGTGCAACTTCTTTGGTACTGGAATGCTAATGTTAGCTGTGGTTGCTGTGTAAGACACGTCGCCCCAGCCTGCTATGCATTTTGCATCAGAAATGTTGCAGCAAACGTTATCTGCATCAATCTGTTTAAATCTGACTAAACTTGTGACTGCTTTAGGCTATTTATTGCTATGACACACCGTGTAATCACGCTAGTTTCTTCTTTTTTCTTCTCTATTGTTAGTCTCTTCTCTTTCTTTGTTCTGTTACAGTCTTCCCCAGGTACAGAAATTAGGCACCATTTTTTGTTGTTGATATCAATCGTCAAAGTTTGCAGACCACACTCAATTATGGTGGGACAGAGGTTGTGGGCCAACACTGATAATCCTTATAATCATTAGACATCCCAAACCACGGAAGCTTCTAATGGAGAGAGAAGAAAACTCCCTGCAGCCACTGCAGATCCCAGCAGGATTAAGACATTCCTCATCAATTCCCCTGTAAATGTAGCCGAAATGTAAGCTCACACTTCTTTACCGCTGCATCCAACATGCAAACACATCATACTCTCACATTGGTTGCGGCAAGCATGCCTACCTGCCAGCACAGAAAGTAAACAGTGAGACATTACCTGCTGCTCCTTTCAAGTCATGACAACCCACGAGCCATTTACAATGAGATCTTGAATCACACTGAACAACCCCGAGGAAATCGGATGGATCACAACAAGATAATTGCTAAAAAGGTACATACATGAAAGGAGAAAGAAAATTAGATAAAGTGCAGTGGCCTGTACAACAAAATAGAACAGCTGCCAACAAGCTACGAGATCACACAGGGTTCCTACTCTTAGCCAGAGATCATTTTCCAAGATATTTCCAGGTCATTTTCAGCAATGATCTCGGTGATATGACAGATGGGGATTGTGCCACACACTAATATCTTCTTCTGTGTTGAAGTATATTTGAGAAAGATGTCTATTGTGTCCATAGATTATCAATGGCACTGCTTTAACGCTATTTTATTAGGCATGTTGCAAGCATGTTAGCGTCATAGACTGTATATAAGGATGAACGACGCGCCTTCACTTCCTCCCTTTGTACAAAAATGAAGCCTAAAATATTCGGCATGCGGACGCCGCCACCTTGCAGTTTTGATGAGTCCGAGTCTGCACAGAACTGATAGTGGTGCAGAGCTGTGGTATCAAAGTGTTGCTGATAAACACGCTCAACCAATCGCGAGTCAGCCTGAGCTTTCAATTATGACATTTCACAACCTTTTTATTGCATCCGATAAGTGATTAAAAGACTCGGAACGTGCATCAGTGTGATGACAAATTAAAACAGAAACCGTCTTTCGTAAAAATTTACTTTGATCGATATGCCATCCATTAACATGGGGGGGGGGGGGGGGCGGGGTTTATGACCTATACTGCAGCCATTCACCAGGGGGCAACAAAGATTTGGCTTCAATTTTAGAATTGTCACATCGTTCATCTTAATACACATTTGATGTTTATTGAGTGCACAGCTTTCATATATTATTATGCCTTTTACTTGCGCATGTGGACAGTGGATTAGACTTCAGATAGTTTTGTAAAAGCAGCTGTATCCAAAACCATTCAACACATTAGGTTTATAGGCATATATAATGTTATAGATGTTTAGGGATATTAATGTGATAAGTCAAGCAGAGAAAAGGAACATCCATATGTCTTTGCTGTAAAAACACCTTAATCATAGTATTTGTTAATAAGGCATAAATTTAAGACATTTCATTATTAGTATTTATTGAAAACAATTACTCACACCCCGTTTTCAGACATGACCTGAGGGGTGAAATCTGGAGAATTGGCGACGGAGTTTACCCAAAGTTTGCACATGCACAACGCAGCAGGAGGTTCCTCTGCACAGATGTGTTCACAACAGCATCAAATCCTCCACATTACTCAGGGGAGGGGGGGGGGGCAGACAGAGGCAGGAAGGGACATATTGACTCCACTGAGATCACGGGATTTTCATGACAACATACACACCCAGGTGACAGCTCTTGTCACGACCAAGTCTCTAGACATCTTTGTTGGCATCTTCGTTGAATTTTTCCCCTGCTGTGTTCACTCATTGAATTCTTCTGGATTTCTATGGACATTGAACTCGGAGGCCAGGTGGAGAAAGTCTGCAGGAACACACATGCACCTCCTCCAGAGAAAATACAGAGGAACTGCGAAGTTTACTGCATGTCTGAAAGCAGCTGTACACACTCACACAAACACACCCACACAACACACACAGGCACACAAAAGACTGTCTTGTGTTTATTTGTACTCCCGACCTCAATCAATAAAAATGTGTCCCTGCCAACTTTACACATGACTACAATTTTACTTTTTGAGTGACACAAGGATTTTCATGTTACAAGCCAATCTCAAGTAGTCCTGAATACTTAAGCACGCACCTCAATCTCACCTCAGGCTTCTATTCATTGTTACACGGCTACAACTTGACGTGTAATCAATATCTTCCCTCTTATTCCCCACCAATGCCACATTCAAGTTGAGTTTCAGGCACTGACCTCCGAGAAGAATCTCACTTGGTCCGTTTAAAATCACCCATCTTCCCCTTTTTATCGGAGCGAGTTCAGCTTCAGATAAATCCCCATTCATTCCACATTTGAGTCTCTACTATTGTATCTGACTGTTTTGGCATTTTGAGCTTCATTCCTCAAAAACCTACAAAGACACACAGAGACAAAGAAACACTTTTGCCAATCCTGAGGCAATTCCGAGCTTTTTCTGTAAGTCAGTACCAAGTAATATACATCATATGATCCAGTGGAACCTAAAATCTCTATTTGGTGCACTGCAAAGTCACCATTATGATATATTTGTGTGTGAGCATTTATTTGACAGTAAGAAAAAAATAACAGGGATTATTTTTTATGTTGTTCCAATGTGAAAAGTTGTTCTTAATTGTTTTGGAGCTCCATGTGAAGTTTGGTGTAAATTCAGATTCCTCAGTGACTTCTGGCTTATGGCAGTAGGAGGCACAGCTCTACCACTGAAGGCCTAGAAATACACCCACACCCGCCTACTCACACGGTGCTGAGTGCTGGAAAATTTCCCCTCCAGTGAGCCAGCCAGCTTCTGTTCCCGTGCACGTTTTCATGCACGGTAAATCTGCCTTAGTAGTCGTAAAAAAAGAACCGTTCAAGCTACCTTGGAAAGTGGCGAATCTCTTAGTTCAGACACAATTCAAAGCTCTTCTCTCTTGTAAACGGTTCAAACATTATTTAATGTTTTGTCGAACATGTGCATGCTTTTTCATTGATGCTACCCTCAGGTTTTTGAGGGTTAAATGATTGCCTGACTGCCAGGGTGTGTGTGTGTGTGTGTGTGAATATGTGAAACTAAATGTTATTTCTTTCTCTTTGCTACTTTTTCATTTAAGCTTTCAGGCGTGCATTGGGTCGTCCGTGCGTGTGCAGGGATGGGGAGTGTGGTAGTTGATAGAAAAAGGGCCGAATGGACTCCTAGAATGGTCTGATAGGGTCCAAATCTAACTATGGGCCAATCCCGCTGCTATAGGGCTTAATGTCACTCTTGCATTTGGAGACCGAAGAAAATCCCAGGAATGATTATGAAAAACGAGATTGGTTTTCACTGTGTTTAGCACATTTTCATTCCCCAGGCACAGGCAGGAGATTCTTAGAGAAAGCGGACTGTCTGTCACTTTAGCAGCATGGTGTAGCACTGTCAAGCAAATGACTTTTGGAAATGTGCTGTTCACACAGCGCTTCATATAGGACCGGCTGATACAATCTGACAGTGAACCATGGTTTTACCCTATAACCCTAAGTACAGCCCGGATCTGAAACAACACAAGCTGTCCACTCAAGTTTGTAACTGAATAATCGAGATCCCCCCATCTGACGAAAAAAAGTACAAACTGTGTCTCATTGGTAATTATGCAAAATACTGTAATACTGTATCTGCATATATTTATATACATACCACCATACAGTAAGTACAATCATGCATGCAGGACACAGACACAAAACTAATAAAAAGCCAACTTTATAGATAGGAGACCACGGCGCCTTGACCGTGTGACTCTTGTGCGGAGCTACACCTCAAGGCAACATTTTTGTCTCTATTTCTGCGTGATATAAATGCAACATTAAAAGAAACAGTCGCTGATAAGAACCCATTGTGAGGGATGCTGCTACCGCCTCCAACTAAAGACAACTCAGCTGGATTGTTTGTGTCGGGTCAAAGCTACAGTTGACCGCTAGATATATACAGTATGTGACATTTAGCCAAGTAAATATATTCTTCCTTTGGCCTTTTTTTTTCTTGCCGTCCCCCAGTAAAATTCTTCTGCTCTCCAATAAACTTTCCTTGCAGGCTCCGTCCTGACGCCCGTAAACAAACTGAGTTCTCTGAGCTCTACTTAGGGTTCATCTATCTATGAAAAGATTATTCCGGAAAGACTGTAGCTTATCTATCAAAGTTTTTGCAAACATTAGTTTAGCCTTTTTCCTGCCTCCCTTTCAATAGTCATCAGCCTGGAGCTCTTAATGTGTCTTGCGTGGTGAATTTTTCAACCAACATTTTTCTCACTTTCTCTCAGTGACTTTCTGCTTCGTGCCTCATCCTGGAAAAAGCTTAGCAGGTTTTTTTTGACAGTGAAACTTTTTAATGACATTTGGACCTTTTAATACATTGTTCTTTTTTTGATGATATCATTTCTGATGCTCTCACGCAGCATTCTTGTCGTTCACATCGTGAGAGAGAAAGTTGAACCCACCGGCCCACTTTACTGCAGTAAACCTGTTAGTCATTAATGTTTTATTCAGATATATTCGGAGGTCAGTTACGACCAGAACTAATTAAATTCATCAAAAGACCAAAATCATTATGTTCAGTTACTTTGCACAATTTATTAAAAATATCAAAACAAAAAAATTGTTCAATTTGTGTTTAATTCTGAAGTCTTACTGGAAATTAAGTGGTGGCAGTAATTTTTAACCAGGACAAAAGCATTTTGATCTTCTAATTCAAAATTTAAACGTGTGTTTCCGAGATAGAGAGAAAGTAAGCAAAGCTACGAGGACAGAGGCTTGCATACTCAAAAAACAAAGCCCAGTCTCATATTATGGCCCCTTAAAAACACTATACCTCCATATGGAAAAGATGCGTGTTGCTCTATATTGGCAAATTTTAAGATAATTTTACAAACTTCAACATAAATATCTATCACATATTTGAATATAGTAATTGATTCATGGCTATTTGTACGAGGCATCCCTTAATGAGCAGTGTCGATATATTGTAGTTTTACACTATTCAGCATAGTTTTGAAACACATTCTGCAAGTTTTGCTGTGATTGAACTAATACCATATGATTTATATATTAATATAAACAAGCATTATGTTTGGATCATTAGTGGACCAAATTGTTGGTCTATTAATGATCCAAAGACAATTTGGTGAAGATGTCAAGAAGATGTAAACAGCATAAAATCCATCTCAGGGCTGTGGCCTTTCCAACATTTTATTTTTAGGCCTTAATTACAGCAACACCATTCACCCAATTGGATCCGTTTCTTTGGAGGCATTTGCACATCATCCTGTTATTGGGCTGAGTTGAGTGTTTATTGTGCAGTCCAGCTTTAATAATGATAAACCAGCACAAATACAATAGGGCTCTAACCCTTTGGGGTTAGTTTCCTTTCGAGGAAACCCAGCAAAAAAAGCTAATAAGAAAGAAATATCTGGTCTCACACACACACACACACACACACACACACACACACACACACGCTAACACACAGACACATGCCAAACAGTCAAACTGCACCAGTGTACCTTTTTTTGCTCGATGAAATTCAATTATGAAAAGAAAATGTGGAATCATCACAATTTACTGAATAGGAATAAAATGAGATGCAAATCAGTGTGGTACTTTGCATTTGAGGCATTTTGTCACACCATAATGTTGATAAGAGAAGTGAGGCCAAAATTCTGTCTGAGTAACAGAAATACAGACAGACTGAGAAAAAGGAATAACACGAGGACGCTAAAGTACATAATGTAACGTTGTATGGAGGGAGTGGATATAATAACATGTTAATAAAAGATTGAGATTTGCTCATTGTGCGTTAATTGTTCTTTCACGTGTGACACGTCTTTAATCATTTCTTATTTTAATCTAACCGTGAGGTTATTATGTTTTTCATCCCGACATCTCGACTCGGAAGAAATAATCTTCCTTTGGATAAAGTGACAGTCCAATAGTAGGCTTAAATGTACCATTAACAGCAGGTTCACGGTTGTTGGAAGTGTCTGCCTTGCCAGACTGTCTGCCTCCCCTTTCTACATGGCACAATTTGAACTGTGACAGTTCATACTTCTCTGTTTCACCCTGATCGCTGTCACTGCCAAGATGTTCGAATCTTGTTAGCCATTGAAAAGCCACCAAATCTTAGCCCTAATGCGTGCAGCTTTGCCTCCACAAGACAAAATGTTCTATGGTGTGCGTCTGCCTGTAGCATCTGTCGGTGCCAGTGGTGCTGCCAGAGAATTATCTCCCACAGTCATTTGCATATGTCCTTGCAGTTGTTTGGCACAAGCTCATAATGACATCAGTGGGCCAAGCAGACTTGTAAGAGCGCTAAGACTCAGTTTGTGTCAGCTGGATCAGATTTCTCTGTTTTATTTTATGGTTCTGTTAATGCTGTTAAACGTAGACATGGGCAGAGAGGCGCTTGTGCTGCTCAGGAATTGTTGCTGCTGCTGTGACCGTGAGTCAGTATTAAAAACCATTCTTTACTTTAACTGCCTGTCGCCATTTGATTGGAGCATTTTCACCTGTCCGAGTTTCGAGGCCTCAACAGTGACAGTGCTCGTTCACATTTATTGGGGTAATATCATACGTTGCAGAGCTGCATTGTGGTTCTGCTGCTCCGTTTGCTTGTGTTGCGAGCGATAGAAGATGAGAAAAGCTCAACATTTCAGCAGACACCAGCCAATCAAATCGGGTTAATGCAAACATCGCAGCAAATTACGGCCCCGCCTTTCGTCAAAATATCAAAATGAACCTGGAGACAGGAGGCAGAGGGAGTCGGCCTAGAGTTCATGTGTTCACCTGGTTTATTTCTCTTCCCTTTAGTAATGCATGGTCAGCTACCCACGTTAACACTAAAGCCAGTTGTCCTGTTTGTTAACATGAACATTTACACTTATTTGGTTTTCTTTTAATGCTCCTTTCCCCCCCTAAAAGTATTGTGAGGCCAATTTACCAACAATCAGTGTCCAACGGTCACTAATACAATATGTGTTTCTGCAAATTCCTATTAAAGTTTGTAGTAATGCACATTAAACCGAGCCCGTGAACTATATGAGCCTATATCATCCCACCTCCTATCACCTCTTAACACTATATCAGATTAAAGTAATAAAACATCCCAGTATCCCAACAAGACGTCCCCTGTAAATTGCCCTTTAAATATGTATAACAGAGTATGGGTTACCCAAATTCAACTGTCATTAATATTTACATCCTTACAATTATATTTGAGTAACATACTAGTGAAGATTGAAAGGTGAAACAATGGGTATAGTGTTGACTTCTGCTTGCTTTTCTCTGTCCTAACGCAAAGGACCGAACTTTATATCTTAAACTTGACTTAATAATCAATTTATTAGCCTTTAAAAAAACGTGAGGAATCCTCAAATTATATTTTTGCCAATTGGGCCTGCAGAGGAAATGAATACTGAGCTAAAGCAGTAACTATAGCATTACTGTTAGCTTAGCATACTATGAGCAAGAGGAGGGAGCAGTGCATTGGTAACATTCATAACCTGCACTATCGCAAAGGGTGCATTGCATTTCGAACTGCATTTATTAAAGGAAAAACATGATGCACAAAATGACCTTATCCACACGAGGAGTCACTCAATGGGTTGACGGGCGTGAAGATGATGTGAATCTAAGGCTTCGGCCTTCACATTCAACACATCTCAATCCAATTGAAGATGTGTGGAAGATTTTGGACCGAGATGTTAGGGAGCGCTCATCAAAAACCCGATGAAAGAATATCTTTTTGAAAAGGTTCCATCCAGAATCAATGCCAAGGCGTATTGAAGCTGGTGTGGTGGCACATGGTCGCCCAACATCTTACAAAAACACTTTGTGGTTTTTACCTTTAAATTCTTAACCGTCTGTTTGTGTGTAGAATTGATTAGAGATGTAACGCATTATTACACAATGATGGGAAGTCATTGTGCTCGACTTGTGTCTCCATGACCTAAGATACATCATGAACGACAGAATTCAGAAAAGACAGAACTGACATGAATAACAAATGTATTTTCAATTTTAAGATTCTACAATAAACAAACCTAAATCGTTCAGTGAGAGACTTCCAGTTTATTCAGCTCCCTCCTTGGTAGTTTGAGAGAAAAAAAACTTCTGCAGACAAATCCCTTCAAGTAACATGAAGGAAATGAATTATTCTCATTAACAACTTGTGTCAGAGCAACAAAACCAACAGGAGTAAGAAGGGGAACTGTAACTTTTAAAAAAAGACGGAGAGAGCTACCACTTGCATTAAAGAGGGTTGTTACTGCTCTCACACGTAATTGTTCACGGATTACTGTTAATACAAGCAAAATCCAATGTTGCTGTGTAGCTCAGGTGATAAAAGACATAGTAAGACTCATACATCATATACAGAAATCGCTGTAGCCAAACAATTCTCATATAGAAATATGAAATGAATTTGCAAAACAAATTCTGTATTTGCTCAGCTCGTGAAGAGAGGTCAGAGTGCAGGGTCCAGTGCTTTTGCAGGAATTCAGCCGCATTGTACATCATGCCAATGGTGTACATAGCTCGGTGTGCAGTAAGTGTGCTTACATATATGCCTGTTTTTTGATGGGGATTGAAAGAATGTAACTGTAGACTCAGGGGCTCAACTTGTTACTGAGCATCCTCAAGGTTAATGTCATCTCCATATTTCATGTGACGATCCTGTGTTGGTTCAACGGCCCTTCGCTCGTTCCATACTGCCAGCCTGCGGTGACGCTTTCCAGCTGACAAGGCCAAATTCCGAATGTGGACAATGGCCATTTTCCCTCGGTGAAAAGTGTCCACGGTCTTTGTCGGTGCTGCCTTGAAAAACTTTGAAGCTCCTGCATATTTAACTAACATACACACACATGCAAACTGGTTTGAGGGTATTTTACACCAAGCAAACAATATTTTACTTTTAAAATAGTCTTTCGATATAGGAAATATTGTACACTCTTTTGATATAATGTCTCCTTACTGATTAAATCCTGTTTGGTCAGATTAAGCAGTGTGAGCATGTTGATTTACAGCAGTAAGTTGAATTAATAGAAATGTTTCATGCTGCACCTCGCCTTTGCACACACAAGCTTTCGATATTTCTCAAACTGAGCCGTGGTCTCAGGAAGCAAATTCCTTCCTAAAACAAAACCCATTACCAGACACAAATTTTGAGATGCACAGCACGCTGCGTCCAGTTAACATGCAACAAGTTATCAAACAGCATGGGCCGACCGCTGTGGACCTCTGCACACTACACTCATCCTCCTCCACAGCCTCGGAGGAGCCTGCCGGGCCTCACTCTGGTGCAGTAGTGTTGCCTTTAAACCTTGCAAATAACTTGGCAGTACACAATCACATGGATCACAGCATCATCTGGTAATGTCGGTGGATGCGATGTGATTCACGCTGTATGTCAATCTTATCCTGTTTGTGAGAAGCAGTTTTGAACTCCGACATGCTGCAGTACATCATCCTCCTAAATTGCCACATTCTGCCTTTTTTATACGTTTCTTCTGCTGGTTCTTCATTTGATGTGACTTTTCAAATGTTTGACTGAACTTGTGCTCCATGGAAAAAATGATTGTTGTTTGCAAGTAGAGGTGTAACAGGTTCTGAAACTACGTGTAATCCAGAGCATCCCATATGAGCTAACGACTCAATGAAGCCCAGTCGGTTATTTGATTCCTAAAATATTGCCGAATTGTTTATTTACCTGAACTTGAGAAGGTAGCAGGCCCTTCACAGAGGGCAGGCTCATATGAGAGAAAGACCTTTAATTTGAATCTGCTTCAATTGGCTGGTTGAATAATTGCATAATCGAGCAGGTGTACAGGTGTGTTCCTAATAAAGCGCTCTCCGAGTGGATATTTCCACTTTGCACTGCGCGTTACAGTCTCACGCAATTTTCTAAATGGGAGGCCTTTGGCAAAGTTCAGTCATCCACGTCTGTCTCATCTGTTTGTTCACAGAGACTGGAGTCAATGTTCCTTTCAGTTCTGAAATTGGATGCTCAGACCTTAGCCCCTATCAATGTCCCCTCCATATTTTACTACGGCGCCTCTATGCAAGGTGTTTTCATTTAAGCCCCAGAACACCTTCCAGAGCATTAAACCGAACTAGGCTGTGAAAGCGGTAATTGCCTTTTTACACATGCAAATGCTGTCGCTTCTTTCGCTCAACGAACAAACAAACAGTATGTGCTACGCATGTTCCGACCACTTCACTGATTTCATTGTTTGAACACTGAATTTAAATCACTTCGGTTTATTGTTCTCCGCTGTGATAATGCTGGAGCACGCATTGGAAATAACAAAAAACCCTTTGGACAAACAAAGACGTGTTTTAAATGTGTTTCTCCTCTTCCATCCTGAATTCATTATCTTCCGCTCTTATATTCCACTTCTTCTTAGCCCTGATGCCCTTTTATTACATCTATGACTTCTTTTCACGGAACTCTAACCACAAAGCAACACAAGAAGTCCCTGGAATCACAAAGCAAAGTGAGTTCCATCACTGGTTTCTCTTTTAACTCCTCATGTCTTATCTCTGTTGCTACATTGTCTCGCACGTCATTAGTGAAAGAAATGAGGTTCTGATGAGTAAAGAAAACCTTTTATATTTTTCTCTCCAAGTTTTGTACCTGAACATATGTATACGCACATGTTAAGTAAAATTGTTTGCCATCATTACTGCCCACAGGAATAGAGAATTATTTTGAAAATATAGACTATTTGTAAAAATGGACATAGACTCCAGGTCTGAAAAGTGAGGCCAAACGACTTAAACCTGTATTCTCTCTAATAGCCAGCAGGGGACGACTCCACTGGATGCAAAAAGAAGAATGAATGAATAAAAGTTTATGAGAAAACATAACATGTATTGTGTTTCTCAAAACCTATAACTTTTATGAATGCCATTTTGCCCAAATTGGCTTGAATTCTAAGAAAAGAGAAATTAATTTGAATAAGTATCTAAAGGAGAACCAAGAGGATCTCAGCAGTCGGACAGCCAAACGTAACTCTGGCTATTTACTTTTTATTTAACTCTTATATTTAAGAGTTTGAGAGTTCCCATGACCCACATGTTTAATTATATACTATGTTCTGCAGATACCAAGAGTAAACAACAAAAAATATACTGATACTGATATATGGTTTAAATGTACATAATGTGTAAATTACATTTACTGCCTATCCTTACTGGTGAAAACAGGAGATATACTTTCAACCACTTATTTATTCATTTATTCTTCTTTTTTTTTATTTTGCAGGGGACACACAGCACTATAAAAGCCTGTCTGCTGGTTCACTGACAAGGTGCATCCGTGCATCCACGGGATGAAGCAAAAACTCCACAGGAACTGGCCCCAGTGAAGTTGGGGGTCACACTCTTGGATGAAGGACATGTGACTGCAGATGTTGTTCTTCACCTATCTTTGCACTGGGCAAGGGCAGAGCTAAGGCAATGACATTGCCATTAGTGGGTCACCTTAGAACTATTACTAGATAGCTAATGGTCATATTTTCCCAGAGGCTGGACCCAAGTGGGATGCTGGGCCACAGATTGAAGTTCAGTCTGGTTTGGTTGACTACCAAGTAAAAACATTGCCAGGCACTGTGGCTCATTTGTGTTTATACTTCACCAAAATGTTAGCACATAAACTGGACTGAGCTTTATACTCGTTATATTTAAATAGTTAACTTTTTAAACTAGAAGGTGGAGTCACCTGGTACGTGTTGCTACACCCAGGGCAACAATCTAATTTGCAGCGACTCAACTTTTGAAATCTAATATCAGTTCTACTCCTGGTTTGGCCGGGGTCTTTCTGTGAATGCTTTGCCTGCTCTCCCTGAGTCTGTGTGGCTTTTCTCTGGGCACTCTGGTTTCCTCCCACAGTCCAAAGACATGCAGATTGTTGTTTTGTTAATTGGAGACTCTAATTTAACCATTGGTGTGAATGTGAGGGTGGAAGTTTGTCTTTGCATGTCAGTAATGTGATTGGCTGGCAACCTGTCCAGGGTGAACCCCGCCTCTCGCCCAATGTCAGCAGGGGTTGGCTCCACCTCCCTTTGCAACCCTCAAGAGGATCAGTGATATAGATAATGGATTGATGGATGGATGGATATAGCATCTTTTAATTACCTGTACCATGTGATCCTGATGAGTGATCTAAAGAAAGTAGATTATATGTTTAATTAAGGTCATCCACAATTTAATATTGTCTGATCGCTCACCCTTACTCTGGAGACATCTATTTTTATGTGATGGTCGATCACTAATGAAGGCTGGCAAAGCTTAAAGACAAACCTTTCAGTGGCCAGTCCGGCTTGCAGCCAGTGTCCAACAGCTAATTCCATATGACTGTTAATGTTTTGGCCTTTTCTCAGCATATCAGCTTTTATTACCCAACTGTTACTTGACAAGATCTGTATCTGGGCTACAGAATTATCCTGTTTCACAAAATGAGGCTTAATGTCTGTAAAAGTTTTTGGCCTTTTCTCTGCATCACTTTGATCACATCTTTCTCCAGCATGTATATTATCTGGCACAATAGGGATTTAGAAAGGGCATCATCCGCAATTGTAAATGAGGCTTTAAAACTTGAGTGCAAATTTTTGCATCTTCCTCTCCCTGACTTCATGTCAGTCACACGCACACACACACACATACTCTATCTCCCTGCCTTTCTCTGCACACTCACGTAACGGTGCCTACTCACCTTGCTTGCTGGTTAGCAAGCAAACAGATGTTTCTCTGATAGTTTGTCGACTGCTAAAAACTGGGTGCTGACCGGGGCTGTATTACACAAATCTTTTTTTACAGACCGAAATAAGAATCTGTCTGATCTGCCAGCTGTCGGATATTTAATGACAGACAATCACGTCTATATGAGCAAGTACACGAGTGTTGAAGCCGGACATGTACTGCTATTCTTACATGTTTGTAACCCACCTACTGAAACTGGAGTCCAGCAACGAGGAGCATGTTTGCCATTATATAAATGATGAGTGCTATATTTTTTTTTCCTATCACCTTGACAAGTGCTCAGGGCTTCTCCACTTAACAACAACCCTATGTCTCTCTCAGCTATTAGAAAAGCTGTATTGATCCTCTGAGAGAACTGCGGTCGCAACATGTCATTCTGTCAATGTACTGTACCTATCAGTGTCTGGGTGTGTGAAGGTATCATTGACCCTGAATGTAGTTTGTATGTTGCCGTCTGACGTCACGTCTGCACTGTGATCCATCAGTCGTAGTTTGACTGGCAGCCCAGGGAGTCGGCCCGTCACGTTGGGGGCCCAGTGGACTGTTAAAGAAAATACATTATATTTAAAAAAACACCCTCTGCAGACAGACTGAATTTAGCATAAAACACTCTCTGTGTAATTTGTGTTATTCTGGGCTATATTAACATGGTCTCAGACTTGTGGACCCTAATGTGCGACTAAATCATAAATGTGCATTATTTGCATATAACAAATGTTACTATGAAGTTCGCATATATGTACTGGCTTACTATAATAAACTAAGCTGGCCTTTATAATTTGCTGAATACCGAATAGAAAATAAAATAAAGTAAAGGCAGACAATGCCATCACTAATACTGGAAGTTATGCAAAACCCTGTAATGCTCTGAAATTACCATGTGCCCACACATGAATGGAAGTCATCTGTGAGGATTTTCCTCTAGAAGTTGTCATGGGGGATTTTATTCCCATGTCAGTGTGCAACAGGGAAAGTACTGACAAGAAATATTTTTGAATTAGTCTTGTAATGGCATTTTCTGCTTAAATTCAGTCCCCCATCCTCCCCTCTACTTTAAATCAGCATAAATATACATACAATTACAATTTGAAGACTTTTTTTTATACCCAACTGAACATGTCAGTATCATATATTCTCACCAGGGATCCATTGCCACAAATAATAATATGACATTACATCTCCAGTGTCTCGCTGCTTTCCAGCACAGGTACAGCTCAGTGGTACTCAGGGGACTGGTGATAGGAGTGATGGCACTGAGAAAAGAATTCCCCAGATGTGTTTTCAGGGGGAATGTGCTGTGGACAGCAGAATGGCCTCCATTGCCCCAGGGATATAAGAAAAAAGAAGAGCAAAACTGAGAAACATTTCAGAACTAGCCGGTGATGGTGTTTGCAGTCAAGGAGCTTTCTGAGACCTAAAAGTCAACTGTTAGTCAATAGCAAGGGCATTTTATAAAAGAAGAGAAGAGCAACATTCTGTATCAAAAGCTGAGTGAAGGTTTCTCATCTTTTAACGTTTTAATGTTTTATGATCAATATTTGTTTTAGACTTTGTAGTCTCGGGCATGATCAGCTTTCGAAGTCGATATCTCTCTCAGTTCTGTTTCCAGAAGAAAAGTTTTGATGTGCAGTTAAATCTTCCAGTTGAGAAATCGGCATCAGAACCCATTTGACGAACTGCCAACAAGATGCCATTGTTCTAAAGTAAAATGTGACAGTTGACAAATGCATCAATCCACACTGACTGTAGGCGTCTGTGTCTGAGGGCGACTGAAGCTCCTCAGAGATTCGGTCGTCTTCAAAGGAAAATTAGCTGATGAGCCACAAGGGAAAAGGAAATGATGATTCCTCTAAATGACAGGGCACGATGAAGTTATGACCAATGACATAGCTGCTTGTAATTTGAATGTTTTTTTATTCACTATTGTTATCACTAGTTATTTCACTTCACCAAAACAATAAGCAACTATACACAATCGTCTATTAATTATAGTGTAAATCCCTTTGCACTGACACGATTGTTTCTGCAAATACACATTAAACTGGAACCCACAATATGATACAGCTTTGTATTATTTCATCATGATTAACATTAGTTTGTACAAAATCACAACTCTTCAGTGTTGCTCTTCATCAATGTCATGTGTCATCAGAAGATAACTGTATGACCTATAGCAGCGGTATTCAATCAAAATTCAAAGCAGAGGAGTTCAAATAGAATATTTAATAGATTTGTATGATTTATCAGTTTTGGGCCCAGGTCTGGATAGGATGGTGATTAAGGTAAAAGGTTGATTTACCTTAATTAAATCAGTCATAGTGGAGAAACGATCCCTGATTTGGATAAAGCACTTATTCCCAAATCAAATTATTCAAAGTACAGACATCCACTAATCTTAAAATCAGCCTAAATCAAGATTTTGTCTGGACTTGTTATTTTCAATTTCATTTCATTTTAGTTTGCATTAGTTATCATAGTTTCTAATTTTTTTGGTTTAGTTTAATTCTTTGCAATATGGAATATTTCAGTGGTAAGATTGTAAATAGTCAGAAAAGTATTGTCTCAATAAACATATTGCTTCCTCCCACTTGGTCCAAGCGGCAGAGAGTTGACTCATCAATCAACCTTAACTGGTCCCAGGCTATGGGTCATGGCAGGTCCTGTTAGTCAGTAACTCAGCCCGCTCTTGGTGGGCGGGACCCTTTCACCAACACAACATAGCAGTAGGTCACAGATGCATGTGAGATCTTATGCAAATGCGCTGTTCATTCAGAATGTGTAATTAATGGAGCGAAATTAAAATGTGACTAGTGAGATGATTTGGGTGAGTTACTGCATGTTAATTCAGCGCTCCAGGAAAACAAAAATCTCTGACATCGACATGTTTTTTCAAGTATCTCGATTGAATACAACAACACGTTCCCAAAGGAATTATTGATTAGCAAATAGTCAAAACCCTAGTGTCAAGTTCTACATGGATTTATGAATACACAGTAAAAAATGATGAGCAGAAACATGTAAAACAGCTCGTTTGTGAATACAGATTTTTAAGCTGCGTGGATGTTTTAGTGGAGGTTAATTTCCTCTGTCTTTCAATATTTACATCCATAAAGCTTGTGGCCTAAAGAACAGGTGACCAGTGTTTATGGCTTCCTGTCACTGTACTCTGACTTTCTTCTCTTTTTAAGCTGCACTGATGTAATTCTATTGGTTGGCAGATGTTTTAGCCTTCAACTACCAGCACACCGAGTTCAGACTGCAGGAGCTTTGTGGTTTGGAATATACACAGCGTTGGTTTCAATGTGTTAAATATCTACTAAATGGACTGTAAACTGTTTGTCTCCTAGAAACATCAAGGTATCACATTTGTCCTTGGTCTATAGTGTGGCACCATTTAATAATGGATTTCTGCAAAGTGTGGCACCATTTCATAATGGAGCCACACTATGCAGAAATCCTAAGCAAAGATGATCTTCATTAAAATATGTGACCAGTGGGGGGGCTTATGTACACACTGCTTGTTTTCAGCCAGTTGGAAAAAAGGCAGACCTAATTTCCCGAAGCATATGGTTATTAAAAAAAGAGGATCCAGTTGCCGTGGTTTCTAGACTCATCACCTTGTGAAGTTCTACATCAGAGGGAATGTGGACTGTTGATACGTCAGAACCCTTTTTACAGGTTCGGCCTGTTAGAGATTAATGAGAAGGCAGCAAAATTGGACGTCTAATGTTTGTCCACCATTACAAGCTTTCTGACCTTCAAAATAGAAATGTACACAAGGGCCAAGATGGAGTGCCTCTCCTTTCTGTTTTCTCCATCCACGGTCCAACCTGCATAAAAACAAACCCACTGATCGAATTTCATACCGCATTTTGGCCTGAATTTTACCTGAGGACATCCTGTTTCCCATTAAAAGCTCTATTGATTATTTACCCACACCCTCATCAAACCACTCAGCAACATATACAGTACGGCTCGATATACACAGACACACGCTTTCTATTATCAACAAGAGACTTTTTACAGGGAGAATGTAAATGAGCAAATCCCAGAGGTAATTAAAAACCAAGCCTCTAACGTGCTGCATGAAACCTTCCTGTCTAGAAAACACCTGTGCTGTATCAATTAGGATGCTTTATTCTTACGTGATATTCATCTTATGAGATCCTATATTCAATTTGTAGCTCTGCAAATAATGTGGAGATTCTGTGTATTTTAGTGGTCGTATTCAGTTCAGAGTCATTTACATAAGATTTATTTGAGTTTGTTACAGTGAAAACAGACAAATTCATCTGTGATGTCATCCGACGATACTGTAAGAGAAATGAGAGGTTCGAGGTCTAGGGGTCGGGTGATGTGGCCAAAAGGTCGTACCACAACGTGATTGGGTAGAAACGTGATTCTCTGGTGTGGTTGTACGTGAAGTCATGTGATCACTTCATTATTTGTACTACAACTCAAAATGTTTTTACTCAAATTTGTTATTCTGACAATCTGACCAGAAGTTTCCACATGTGTCTTTCTGGCACTTGCCACTACTCGTTCCGTGCAAACCTGTTTACATGTTTACGAACTGCATCACTCCGATTGTACTTGTTTAGTTTATACGTAGTATTAGTTTAATTTGAACGTTCAGTTGCTGTTAAACAACTAGCTCGGGCTTGTCCTGTCCCCTATTCCCGTAAACAGACTGAAACTCCATCCTCTCAAACTGCAGGCGGAGAACTGATAGACGTGGTGCTACACAAAGGTTGCTAAGGCTGAAGAGCAAGGTCTTTGTTGCCCCTTGCATTTAGCAGGCTAGCTGAAAGTGGAATACTTAGCAGTTATTAAGTATTTGATAGCAATTTGCACAGTTATCTGTAGAGTACTTCGCAGAATTGAGATCATCCACAAATTAAGACCGTCAGATTAACGGCCCCTACCTGAGGCCAGTGTTTTCTATTGATTACCGTGCTGTGGAGGCCCAACATAGCCTAATGCACATGTATGATGTGCCTGGAATGGGGGTGGCAGTTTGTACTATAATGTTACTACTTTGCCAATTTATGTATACATAAATCATTTTAAGATTTGAATGATGTGGTGTGTTTTCACATTCCTTGGGGGTGGAGATGGGTTTTGTTCGATGTAGGGCCCCCAAGCTCCCTTTTACCTGCGGCCCTCAAAGTCCCTTGAAACGCTCCTGTGTACATTTTGTTATCAGGCAATCAAATTCTGGGGGTAACACTGCGAGTAGCTGTTATTAGTAACAGGATAGTTTGTATGGCTTAGATGCTGCTGTTACAAATGCATGTTAATGGCACAGTGCTCATCTAAAAATGTTTTATCATCCCGCCAAATGATTTCCCCCCCCGGTTGTATCAGTAACCCAAACCTGGGATGAGAACATTGGACAGTGGGATATGAATAGGATAGAGCCACACTTATGCACACAAAGAGTTGCATGTCGTCTCATAAGTGGTTTTCCTGCTGATGCTGACAATTGGGATGGTGGACTCTGAAAAGGTGGGGCTGAACTGGTGAACACGGTGTCCATGCTCTTGCTGGGTGAGTCACCTCATTGCAGAAATTGGTCTTAAAGAGCAACTTAATTCCCCATTGAACCATGAACATGCTCCCTTCACAAATTCGAAAGAGCTCGGCCTTGTCGTTCAGGGGCGCGGTGTCCGAGGAAATGGTTCACCGGTTCTTTGGACTGAATCACTGGGTTTTCTCCAAAGAAAATGAAAATAACTTCTGTTGTGAAGAACACTGCGCACTGGAGACAGGATTATTTGAGGGAATGGACGTCCACATAATAAATAAAGTGGATGTGGTGTTAAATCACTCTGTTGAAAACAATGTATTTTAATTTGTGCACAAAAGTATTATTAGCAGATATCAAACCATTGTTTCAAACTATGATCTGCCCCTGGCAATGATAGTTCACAATAGTCTACTCAAATGTTCTGCTTGCTACTGATACAAATCACAACCAATTCAACAAAATGGCTTTGTTCTGAGAAATGGGAGAAGTGTCTCGTTCCAAAGATTTGATCTAATAAATCATTAGAGAAGCAGCAGTAAGTTTTATTCCCAAATGACAAGTGATCACAATGTTCTGTCTCTCTTAATATCTTTCCTCCACTGAGACAGATATCAGAATTCCACACTTTAAGAAAATTGTAGCATTCTCCTCAAGGTAGATTTTTATCTTTAAGGCATTATTGATATTATTATTATTGATATTATTATTATTATTATGAATCATTGTTGTTGTTATTTTGGCTATATTCACAAAAGTGCTGAGAGACAAATATGCTTGATGTGCTGTTATAAATTGTGTGTACATGTCAATGGCTTAGATGAAATCCATATTTGTATTGAGTCTATAGAACATATTTCGCTTGATATTGTCTTGGTATTCTGGGAATAGTAAATTCACTCTCCGCTTGCCTCAGTGCACACCATGATGAAAATGCTTCCTACTCCACCTGCTCATTAATCAGGATGGCAGTGCAGATGGTGTTCTTTGACAGAGAAGAAAACATGGAGAGCGATCAACTTTTCGCTGCTAATTAATCCTTCGATTCTCTGAATGGAATTGCAGACCACAGAAATTAGCCTGCAAGTGGAGGAGGACAGAGTCACGTAACTTTCTGTGTAATGTGTCTCTTGTCTCTGTGCAAAAAACCCGAAGTTCATAAATGTGTTTTGCTTGAATTTACGATCTGTCACATCCCCCAGTCCTCTCTCACTGAAATGGCACATTCTTTAATTTGCTTCCCACAATGCTCCTCCAGAAGATCTATAGTGTGTGATGTCCTGCTTTCCTACAACACCACAACCCCCCAAAAAACAAGGTGGCAGAAGAATAAAATAGTCTTTATTGCAGAGAAAAAATCACTGTGTGTGTGTGTGTGGGGGGGGGGCTAACAACCTGTGTGCCAATAGAGACCTCTTGTGCTACTAACAAGCTACTCAATTGCAGATGCCTGGGGTGGAAGAGAAAATCCACCAACTAGCTGAGCAGACCTACGCAATCAAAAACTACTGTGACCCAAGCAGTGATTCAGTGGCTGGTAAGTACCGGCCATCCACAATCCACCAACACAAGACTGAGCTCTTGATGCAGTATGAGAACAGGCATAGACCCTCCGCTGGCACGACCCTGTAAGCCCTGCAATCGTGCAATCACTTATCAGACTGTTCTAAACAAAACAAAAAAGGATTTCCATTTCCTGGGTCTTCTATGTATTCGTAAATGCCATAGTAATACATGTAAAATACATAGAAACATATACTTTTAGAGAGGAACCTTCGAATGTTGATACTGATACCACCATGAGCCTGTTAATAACCTCTTGACTGAAGTCTTTGCTCCTGTTGAAGTCACTAGTAGGAACGTCAGGCTTTTGTATTTACTCTGAGCAGGGGTATGATGTAATTATGTTACATATCATATTCCCAATCCTGTGACTCTTTAAATTCCTTCAATGTCATGTCTGTCAGTCACGCCTTTGCCAGATTCAGTGTGTTGCCTCCCTTGGTGTGCATTGGTTTCAAACACCTTTCACACATGCAGATTGCATCTCGTGTATGCTTTGTCAACAAGCACCGGCTGTTAACAAGAGCAGTTGTATTTTGCAGCCACTGTGTTGCCACCATGAGAATACAATTCCCACTACACTTGCAGGGAGTTTGGGCAGAGCACTGCAAACACACACTGTTTCAAATAGATACGACTCGTAGAAAATAGGCTAAAGCACAGATACTGATCAAATGTGCTTACTAATCATTTATTAAATCACTTTGTATCAATTCTACACTCACAAGTACACACAAGTGCATTTTGCATATTCAAATTCAAAAGCCCTACATGGGTTTACTCTGATGAATCCCTCCAAACTTTCCAAAGTCCAACCAGTCAGTTTGAAAATGTGTTTGTGTAACTGTTCCACATTTACATCTGTTATGACTGACACTGCCAGATTAGTCAGGTACCATGGAAGTGGTAAGAAAGAAAAGAGCAGTGCACACTAATAAAGTCAAAACGCTCATCACTTCTGTGTCACGAAAAGGGTTGCATTGTATTGCTGAGGGCTATTTCTTCTCTTTTCTGCTCTTTCTTTGTCAACCATCTAAAACCACGACACACCGCTCTGATCTGTGAGAACTGAAGTTCGGCTCCCGAATGGCAGTTGTGATGAGTGAATAAGAATTTAAATCTTTGATTGAAAACATTTCTCATTCAGTAGCCACAAGGACTTCCACTGCCAGCATGTGAAATTAATGACTTTGGCAAAATCTGAACCTGTTATTTGATCTGGCTTCTCCCAGCAGACAATGCTACTCCATGCCTGAGCTTTGAAATACACCACTGCAGGCATGGCCTGCTAGAGAGGTCTGGGCACACAATCTGGTGCACGAGTCTGGATGTTAATTCAAAAGCACAGCTGAGCAAACACTGTCACCTTTTAGGCCAGAAGAAGAGTCAATTTAATTGGTACAACAACTCATAAATAAAGTGGAGAGCGAATAAATATGGGAAGCAAATGAGTGATGAGTTCTGTGATGCAGCAGGTACTCAGGTTGCTGAAAGAAAAATTTATGACGATATAAGAATTTAGGTAGATGCTTAATATTGTGCAGAATGTAAGTGATCTGCTTTTTTATAAACAAAACATACTGCACAGGCTGTTATTCAGGTCACATTTGACTGATGCTGGTCTTGTTTGGTGGACTTTCTTATCAGTATCAGTCTGTGTCAGTAATAATACCTTAATACAAATGACTCAAAGGCACAAACAGTGTTGATGTAAATTTATTAGAGGTGCAAATCTGTTTCAGAACCAAAATTGGATTAAATCGTGTATTCCTCTGTTAACAGTGCATGTCTGTGAAAATGACTATTATAATATCCTGTGTACCAATGAATCAGTGTTTTCTTCTCTTCTTCTCTCCAGCCTCATGGGGACGTAATGAGGCCATTACTGCTTTGCTGACCAGCCGGAGGTGAAGTCACTGACATTCCATCCCTCTCGAGGACGAGCCACACACAGGTGAGGCTTTAAATTAAGTTTTTTGTCAACATTAAGTTTCCGTTCGATGAGAGGTAACCCAACCAATTTTCATTGTACACCATGTTGTGGAATACATCACAACATTTGCATGGGAGGTGAACTGGGGAGGGGGGGGGTCTACTATAGATTCAAAATCCAGATGCATCTATAATTACAACAATGTGAGCTCAAATATAAATTCATTCACTCGAAAAAACATTTTTTACAAACAAGAAAGCAACATGTCAACTGTAATTACAGCATAAAATACAAAGTGTAGTTCCCCCGCTTAGAATAAAATGTAGAAGCGCAGACAGTCGTAAGTCCTGCAGCACTAGAATACTGACAAATACAACTTTTATAATTTGTTATCTCTTTTATGAATACAAATATTGTGCTATTGCAGTTACATGTACTTGCCAAAATCCCTCAGAAAATGGCTCCAACATGTGTTTCCAATATACACTTAGTCACTCTCATCTCAGCTTGTGAGGGTGACTAACTAGCTGGCAGCAGTCCAATGCTTGTGTCTGGCATTCGGGAACAATTTCATTAACTAAAATTACACAGATACTCCAAACAAGGCTCACTATGTGGTGACAAAGCAATAAAAACGTTTGAATTTTCACTCAATAACACAATTGTGAAAAACAGACGTTTCAGCTGCAGTGGCAGATTCAAAGACTGTTATAAAGCTTGAGTACATTTTATCCAAGTAATTTCAGAGACACTATTAAGGCAGCCTGTACTTAGGAACATGCATGAGTAAGTGAAATGTATGTCAAATAAATTCATTTCAACAATAACAGAGCAAGCTACTACCAAGAGAAAAGAATGCTCGGTTAACTTCCCTTCTTCTGCAACTTCTCAAATTAGAAGCATCAGAGGTTGAGACCACAGCAGAATACCTGACCCCAGCTATCCACAGACACACACTGATCCGTATTTCTTAATTAAATCATTTTCCATCTATCCGACACTTTATATTCTGAAACCAACAGATAAACTCTCAGGTGTGTAAATGTCAGTGTTGCTCCAAATGGCAGCATCTTGGAACTGTGGAGCTGCTGTATCCAGGCGCTCTGGCAGACAACGGTTGTAATAATCCAGTGTTGGAAACAGGCCTGCTGTGAAGACTCCGACATTTCCAGTGAGAAATCTCCAAGGAAATGTGTTTAGCACTAAAAATGATCCGTCTTACATATCAAATTTAAGTTTTGAACAAGAGATCAAATATTCAACTTGGGAGTATAAGTGGATTAATGTCTTTGTACAAGTAGCGTTATATGGATTTACATTTTCATTTTTTTGTGTGTTTATCTTGTTGCAAAGTTATTGAACAAATGAATTCATGCATAATACAAAACAATGAATAACCTGCTGAGTTAATACGAATGAATCAACAATCTGACAACGGCATAATTTAAACAAACACAAATATATGTATAAATTCTGTCAACTACACAAAACTGTCACAGAAGTACTGTTGTTCTTTTTCTAGAGACAGTGGATGGATAATCAATAAGTTTAGATTATGATCTATTAAATATGATGTGCAATATACTTCAAATCAACCAAGTGAAACAAATTATCTAATTCATTTTTTTATTTTATTTAAATTTTAGCAGAAAAGATCATTAACTCTAAAAATGTTTAAGCTTAAAAAGAGACATTGTGCTAATATTCAGGTTGATCATTTTGATTTGGGTTACAACTTGAGAAAGTTTACATGTTCCATTTCTGCAGCTCTTCTTTCAGCCAATGGTTGAAACGTTTGGTTGGGTTAGGGTTAGGGTTATACCCCCTCGATAAAGCCCAGGCTTCTCTGATTGGCCGGTTCACTCTGTTGTGATTGGTCAGCCGTTTCCAGCGCAAGTAGGAAATGTCGTCCTCCGCTCTCTCTGTACTGTCTTTGTCACACTGCATTACAGACTAGCAGCTGGGAGTGCACCATGCAATATGCGATACTAGATGGAAGTATCGGCCAGACCACTGACAAAGCATTTAACAAGCTTCAGGAGTTGTGGTGGAAAGGAGCTCATTACTGTGGCAATTTAACTTTTACAGACCTTTTACATACACAAACCTACAGAACGCGCCAGAGGGAAGAAACACGGAGAAATGTCTCCTTTGACAGTAAGTATCAGCCGATATAAACCTGTGCTCCTGTGGGCACTTTATCTTAACTTCAGTGATTTTCCAATTCAATAAAAACACAAGATTTACCCTGCCAAAACAAAAAAATTACACCACAGACCACAGTGCAATTGCCATGTGCTCAAAAACGATACAGAAATGAGATATTGCAGTGGGACACAATCTGTTATCTTTCCTGGTTTCCAATATGTGAGCATGTTTACATCGAGTCTTTCTCCCCAATAGTAAACAACATAAGATATCAGCACGATAATGGAGTCATTCAGTCAGAATAACTCGAGTCTACCCTTGCATGTACGAACCGAAAATATGCCCACTGACAATCGCTGCGGCTTTCTGTGAGACACAGCCCTCGCATTCTTCAAACAAATTGACTTTCATTACAGGCGAACAACTGTGGAGACTTTGGTACCGTGAACATAAAGCTATATAGTAAAAAAGCGACTGGTGGAGGGGTCCGAGCTGATGTGCCGAGAAATGTCTAAACTGTTCAGCAGGGGCCGTCAGAGTTACTGCTGCTACTAAACCAACCGCTGCTCGCTCGATTCTATTATAATCATCCAACAACATAAATCTGCGGATTAATTTCAACAACAAAGCATTAGCGACGTTCCACAAAACCGCACGTCTGAGGTGAGTGAATCACATTCTGAGTGTTTTGTGCACATCCTCTGGGAGACGAGGAGTGCAGGTCCTCACTCATACGCACAATCATAGAGTCATCTCCTTACCCTGGCGATAAGAGTGAAGACAACAGCGGAGGGATTACATAGTTATTCACGACATGCCTCTGATCAACGTGATGCCTGTGTCCTGCTGAGAGTCGGTATTGGGCAGCTGGTGCAGCAACGTATTTTGGAAGAACAGCACGGGTCCGGCAGCAGATACAGAGAAGCTTAGAAAAAACAAAGACAGAACGAGAGACAAGAGAAGGAACAAAGAACCAGGGGATGCTGGCGAAGATAAAGAATTACAATTGTCAATAATGGAGCCAGCATACAAAGATTTCTTCCTTCTGTGGCTGCGGTGTTACATATTTTTTCTGTATCCTGGCTCCATTGAACAAGGATCAGACAGTCGCTTGCAAAAAAAAAAGTTATTCACAATTATCAGCTAAGAAGCGACACCGGAGGAAACTTAAACTTTAAAAGAAACAAGGATTCAAATGGTAATTGAGCTGATTCATTTTTTTGTCTACACAAAAATGATTCCGGGGGTTTGAAAAGAAAATATATGACAGGAGAAATATGTCTTAATGAGCTCTGCATTATTATGTCTGTTGAGTATTCGAGGCAGTTAGGTTCCAGTGCTTCATTTTGAGCATTAACCAGCCCTGTCACAGAGCTGTCATTAATAATCATTAATAAATTTGTCTGTCTCTGTTTCACCCTCACAAAAACACTACAAAACCAAGGTCTTGTTTTGCCACTCGTTGGTGTGATATCTTAGAAAGCACTTTGTCAATAAATAGATGGAGACCTCACACAGTTTTTTACTGTGGCAGTTACTCACGTGCACCCAGACTAAAAAGCACCATTCACTCTGGTTTGGCTTCCTCACCCCAGTCCTGCTGTGGTTGTTGAAATTATCACATTCTTCTGTTGGGTTGTTGTGTTGAATACGTTTGACGGCATTTCTCACGTGCCTTTCTGAACCATTACCCACACGCGAGTCATCAAATATACCAAGCAGTTACTTGTTGGTTTGAATGTTGCCAGACTGCTCTGCAGGACTCACCTGCTGCCCCAGGCTGTTCAGGCTGTTCAGGTTGTTTGTGCTCAGTTGGCTGAATCATACAGTGAATGGATTTCTTTCATTGCTGTACATCACATATAATCTGCCACGGTTGCTTTGTAACCTCACCCGGGTGCATTTGTGTAATCTCTAAAGGTTGCTCACTGAGAATCTTGACTAGCTTTTTAGTGGACAAGCTTGAATATTGAATTGTTTCTAATTGACTGGCTTCACAGCAGCACATGTAGTGCTGCTTAATGGAGGGAGACGAAGGTCAGAATGCACAAAAAACAAGAGAGACAGTTGAATCTGGCCTTGAATGGACTGATGAACTTAGTTTGTAAGACTCCAAATGTCTGTATTCAACAGATATGTTGTTTTACCTGTGGTCAATGTCTGGCCCCTGAGGAAATCCCTGAGAAGGAAAAGGCAATTAAATCCTCAGAACCACTGGAACTGCTTAAATTACTCATGACTGCGGCCCTGCCGTCTCCACTGAGTGACGGGCTGAATCCATCTACACTGAGAAACCCTTTAGAAGATGGAGATGATGGACTGATGGAATTTGCAGCTGCTGACCTTGAGAAACAGGTGATTCTCTGACAGTCTTTGAGGAACATGATGGACATATTATATATATCTTGAAAGCAGAGTCATGTCGCTCGAGACATTCAGTGGATGTATCCTGTTTTTCTGGCCCACTTAGATATGGTGTTCCTCAGGGATCAAGTTTAGGATTACTGTCATTTTTCATGCGGATGTTTGGCTATATATTTCTGCATTATAATATTATTTTTTACAGCTACAGAAACAGCACAGATGATATGCTGCAAGTCCCCAAACAATAAGGTGACTAAGTTAGCATATTGTGCGTCGAGTCAGATCAGCACATAAAAATCACAACGGGATCATTCTTATGATACTGGATTTTGATTCACCCCCCCTCTTGAGTGGCATAGGATTCCCACCTGATAGCCAGGGGACTGGGTGTGAGGTTTCAGTGAAAGGCTGGAAATCACAGATCGTGTTTCAAGAGCTCAAACTAAACAGGCAGCCAATGACGCCAGGCAGGCATCTAAAGAAAGTGACACAGGGTGCAAAAAACAGTTCTTGGCAAAAAGTGAAACGCTATAAGCAGTATAGTAACTTCAAAGTACAAAAAAAGCAGTAGCACGTTTACCACTGAGGCTGTCAGATGATCTGGCAGAGTCTTAATGGATCAACCAGTTCTCATATACTGCTTCAGGATGTAGAGTCGATTGAACAGTGCTGCTCACCTGTGCTGAGGAATTGGGAGGGAAACAGGAAGTAGGGAGAGACAATCGGACTCACCAACCAAACACACAGACCAAACGTGGTCAAACAACACACAGGAGGTAAGAGGCAGGGGGCAGGAAAAACAGGGCAGGAGGTTGTGATCCCGACACTGGGGGTGCTTGTACCAGCTGAGAGCAATATCAAAAATTAACTTGTAAAAGAACGTATTCAGTGCTTTGTTCTGCTCTTAGCTGATCTACTGCAATGCTGTTAGCTTGGGTCTTACTCAGGAGTCTGTTGCTGCACCTTCAGCTGTTTCAAATAGCTCCAGAATGAAGCAAATTCTTGCCTCTCTTCCTTTTCTGCTCGGGAGTCTAAGAATTGGTTTTCAGATCTTACCGATAACCTTTGAGAGGAAGCTTCCAGCGACATTTCAGATGTGTTGATCCCCAATAAAACAGAATAAACCTGAGCTCCCCTGGCATGGATATCCTGGATATTCCTGCCACTCACTTTAAAAACCTTTGAAAGTAGAATATGGCTCCCGATCATCTCCAGCTTATAGAATCAGTATTGTGCTTTAAATGACTTATTAAAATTTACTTTTTATCAGAAAGCCTTTTATTATTTGAATTTTTTGTATCTTTCTTTACTTTACTTGTTTTGGTAAAATTATGTAAATCTTTGGGGGGGTTTTCAAAGACATGTTTGCCACAATTTCCAACATAATTTACATGAAAACCAACATGAAGACACATTTTGACAGAATATATCCACATATACTTACATACAAATCTTTGCGCATAATTTCCATTTGTACCATCCATGTATGGTGCGACTGTTCACAGGCTGTGGATCTGTATCTGCTGCATGATGGAAGCAGTCCGCATCAATCCACACTATTGCATCGATGCATGTCAAGTTTACAGTGCTAATACTGTTTCTACAATAAAAATATGGATCCTGCATGCAAGTAAGTAAGTACTGTATGTAGATGAGATGTACATCCGGAGCAGCGGCCGCCAGGGGAGTGTCAAAGGGTGGCGTGGAGGCTCTGAGGCAACAAACCGAGTCTATAAAACATTCATCTGCGAGAGACTCCACGAGGCCTCTGAGAGATTAAACTGATTGTTCAAGGATACAGAGACGTCTCATTGTGAATAGATGAAGAATTAGGGGAATTGGTTTGGCTCACCAGCGCCCATTTGTTTACTGATGAGCTCTGGGCTCTGGGCAGGTTGATCTGAAGTGTGCAGACTACATGTTAGATGCAGCATCTTGTTTAATTCCCCTTCCTTTCTCAACAGGGGATGAGTGTTTCCTGTTGTACTGGCCCCTTGAGAGCCAGACGCAACCTGGCTGATGGAGGACCTTACTGGAGATAGAAAGAAGAGGCAACAAAGACCCAAGGTCTGAGGAATGCTTGCTAATAGAGGATGGCATTTCCATCTTGTCCGACCCTGATTCTTTTTCTGACCAGTCCCAGTCTCATGACTTTTCTTGTCTCCAATCCCATCCAGAGCGCTTCAAGCCTTGGTAAAAAAAAAAGTTGCTTGTTTAATATTGCAGCAATTCCCATGGAACCTGGATATGTTTCGATATGATCAGTGGTGCTTTAAATTAAATACATAAACTTGCTTGAACTAAAAATAACCCTTTTGCGTCCTCCCTCGCTCACACAAAACTATAACCTTTTTATTTATGTTGATATTGTCATATTTCCTAACCCTGGATGAAAAACGGCAAACAGCATATGGAACTATTGTCATTTGAAAATATACTTAAGACATTAATTTCTCCAAAGTCCCATCCATTCCAGAGATTCGGTCCAGCCTCAAAGATCCTCCTGGCTGTACCCTTAGTGTCTGTCAAAGATGAGTATAGAAGTATAGCTTCTAAGAATGTTTGCAGGACGGTAGATGTGTGTACATCCCATTCAACCCTTAGGACAGGTTTATGCAAATCAAATGAAATTCAGACCAAAAACTTGAATTAAAGCTAAAATTTTTACTTCTATTCATAACAACAATAAAATAAAGTCAATACAATATTTTGCAGCTATCAAGGCAGAAGTAATTACATTAATTATTTGCCCTTTCATGTAACCAGATTTTGTACGCACTCCTATTCTCTACAAAGCTCCCAAGGTTGTGGAGAGGATACGTAAATAATCAATCACAACCTGCCATTGCGAGTTCATCAATCTGTTCTCTAAATAGCTTCACCTGTTCAGGATCGCAGGGAGCTGGAGCATATCCCAGCATGCAACGGACAAGAGACAAGAGCCAAGAGATGACAAACACGTCCGCGCTCATATTCACACCCGAGCAATTTACCAAACTGTCACGACTGTGTGATGAAACCAGGGAACACACAGGTGAACTTCAGTCAGACGGGATCTTGCCGGCTGGGAGATTCAGACACACACACATCTCGCTGTGAGGCGACAGGGTTAACTGCCATTGAAATTACACTCCTAAAATCTTTCCCTTACAATCACCTTCTGTCTGCTCCTGCTGTACTTCCGCGTGGCACCAGTTGCCTGTAATGCCCGGCAGAAAAACTGTGAATGGACATTAATTATATAGCAAAGCTACATTATACCTACGAATGAAATTTAATAAAGCCCGGCTATATTATTTAGGAAGATTAAAGTGTCCACTCTCTGAAGGATAAATCTTGGCAGCTTAAGCGTATAACATGTCTTTATCACATTGTCGGCAGCAAGCGCCTCTGTCCCAGGGTTTCCGGTCTGAGTTATGACCTCATCATCTCGTTTGTACAAAAGGGAAAAATTAAATTAGTTAGAGTAATGAGCGTAGGTGCTTTTCATAAGAAATATCTCTGCTCATTGTTCCTCAAGTCGTTTCAGAGACTAATCTGCTGCATATAGCCCCGTCTCACTTAAATCCTGGCCCTCTGAAAGAGCTGTCAGGGGTCTGGCTTTTCAAACATGACTCCCCATGGGGGTCTTAGATCAAAGATGAAAGTCTGCTGAATGAACTGGGAGACTGGGTTGGAGGGGCAGCATGAAGGGAGTTAGGAGAGCGATTCATCAAATTAACAAATTTGCTTTTCCTTTTCCCCCGGTGGGCAACAGAATAAATTCTCAGGTACTTAAATCAGTGTTGCGCTGACAGGGAAGGAGAAGGGGGCGGAGTCAGGAGGCAGAGGGAAGTTCTCAGTGCGACAGCGATGTGAGCGTGAACGAATGTGTAATTAATGACACTCTTACTCCTAATTAAAACCTCTTAGCTTTCTCCTCACAAGGTTGCAGCAGCTGTTATAGACAAGGCCCTCACTGTGAAACGGGCGACATAAATTTCATGACAGTATCGCGAGGCGGCACCTGCTTATGCCTACACCTGTCACAGCTAGAATCATACCTCATTCTGTCAATGCATAAACATCCTCCCAGAAAAAAACAGGGGTAGATTCTCTCATCCCAGGATGGAAACCCCTGGTGACTCCAAGGTGGTACTCTATCCAATCTTTTCGAAATTAAATGTATCGTTGTTTGGTGCACTAACGCAGACACCTGCCTCCTCTAGTAAAAATGGAATGACCCAGATCTGAGAGATTTCCCTGAGGAACCCCATCACGGTATTTCCTTGTAACTATAACGTAATATCATTTCAAAATCTCCTGAGGATGATACAGCTAGTCAAACCACAGGCGGAGGGGAAACAAGAGCGAGTCAAATGCTGGGAGAAGCCGATGGAGGCCAGGAGCAGGTGGGGAGAGAAGGAGAGAAGCAGCGTGCGGGAGAAGTGTGGAGGAGAGAGAGGAAACCCACAAATGTAAAGATAACACTATGCCCCCAGATAATAAAAGCAACATGGGAACAATAAAAGGGTATCAAGCAATTTGAAACAACAATAGGAAACAGCATGGGAGTGCCATTTAGCATTAAAGTTTAATGTTAGTTCAATAAATGATTCTGTTGTCTTTTACAGAAGTGTCTTTAACCGGGGCAGACTACTCGGAGCCGTCCTCCGGGACACGCTGGGATGCATTTCCTCCCATCTCACTTCTACTCTGACTTTGGTTTCTTTCAGCTCTGTCTACTCACGACCTGACGGCTTATTCATTTTTCGTGTTTCTCCCTAATATTACTTTTAGTTTCTCCCTCTGTGGCTTCTCTAACCATCAACTTGTGCTGGGGAGTAAAATTACGTACGAGGTACCTAATTAGCCAAATTGCTAGCCGACTCTGACTCAGCCAGTTAGCATAGTAGCTTTCTTAGCAAGTCCTAAGCACAGACTGCAAATAACGATGGGCGTCACTGAAGGCTCCCCTATTTTTCTGGTAAGTTTAGTTTCAGGATTGGCAGCTGAGACTGACTTGTGATTTGTCAAGCGTTTGTATTACTAAGACCTAAATACCTCGGCCCCCGACTCTTTAGACGTGTTCAGCACAAGACGGCAGCGTTGATATGCAGGATTATTTGACTTGATTTCTGGATAGTAGGAAGACGTTGAGATGTCTGAATCCATCTTTGTGTACAGTCTATGGTCCTAACAAACAATATACAATATGCATGATGTATATGTATATGTATATTATTTCCATTCAGTAATGTACATGCCTATCTCAATGTTTGGGAACTTTAAAACAACCATTTCAGAACTACAACCTCTTGGTGTGTGAGTTACCTTCCTCGGTCTCTGCAGCACTGCAGGTTCATCTAATTTACTGTTATTTATATATTCAGTCGTTTGATGCTGTGGGAAACAGAAGATAAACTTCCTTTTCTGGTGCTATTTTTATTTTAAGGATTTGTTGCAAGGCAACAAGGTGAAAACAAAAAAGTTTCTATGGAACCGTAAAACCACATAGGTTTGTTTTTGTCTTGTTTACTAGTTTTACATAACGCTGCAAAAATAGAGATCAAGGAAAAGTTGCGTATTGACATGTTTTGCCAGACTAAACATCAGCATCAAATAATACAATGCTGAGTAATCAAACAGAATATACTTTAAATGCAGTAATAAATTATCTTTTAAAAGTCAACCTCCCAACACTGTGAATAGATTCTCTCTTCATAGCGACGATTATCGGTGATTGCTAATGTCATGTTGATGTTTTGATGTTGTTGCTGTGGTTGACTGATGATTAGATCTGTTGTTCGTATTACTGGTGCACTGTCACTCACACTGATATTCCGCTGAATAGAAAACTTTGGGTGAATGTGATTGTGTGTGTGTGTGTGTGTTTGGGGGAGACACCTGACAGCTGTGGAACACACGACTCAGAGGCATCACCTGCTCTGCTGTTTAGACCTGTTTATATTGCTTATAATTGGTTTCTCAGAGATCGCTCCCTGCCCTTAACCGAATTGATGCTTTCATAAAAGAGAAAGGACTGATAATGAAGAATATTGGGCCATTTGGACCATGAGACATGTTGCAGTTAAAAATTGTAGAAAATTGATTTGAGCAGTAAAACAACTTGTCATCTTTGTGCTCCCTGATAGCATGATGAATTGCCACTGTGGACACCTCGATCACCTAAGCTGTCTGGCTAAGCCACACTTGATCACTGTCAGAGAGGCTGGAGATGGTCAGCGATTGCTGTATAGGCAAGGGACTCACCACCTCCTCTTCTCTCTCCGTCCTTCTCTCACTCAAACAAACACACACCCATTTGTGTCATTCCGACCGTCTGGTGGACCTGAGATGAAAACGGTTCTGAAAATAATCTTTCAGACTGCGGCAAAAATATGGCAAACAGACACATGAGAGAAAATGTTTTGTGAATCCATGGGGAGTAAAGTAATCGCTGAGGTTTATGCTGCATTACCTGCGAACTGTGGACAATTCAATGTGTACACGTATTGCATGGAAAATAGTTCTTGTGCAGTTTCGAACCATTAATTATCAGAAAATATCTAATGAGAGCATTTAGACACAATATACTTGATCTTTACCTCATTAAACTACAATAGGGGAGGGATCCAGGATTTATTTTTGTTGTTATAATTAGCACCGAGATTATATCAAATAAATTAGGCTGAATTAGACGTCATATATCGTATATTAAATCAAATTGTTGCTGGATTATTTATTTTTTGGAGTGACGCAGCCATAAAACACATTGAATGATGAATCTGAATACTGTACTTCAATTAGTGAAAGCAACATACTATAAACTGTGGAGGCAAAAAAGTGTTGTAACAACATCATGTGTACCGCATGTTGTTTCTCATGTACGCCACTTTGACTGATGATAAACACGACACATGTGATATGTAGGTTTCTGCTGTATATTTCTACGTCCTGTAAATCCAATCAATGGAAGCAAACAAGTCATCAGACCGACATTTGCGTCGCTGCCTAACTGGAACACGACCACGAAATGGGATTTACTGTTCCTGAGTAATCTACAATAAATTTGGCTTAACTTCATCAAATCCACATTAAGTGTCCACTTATTATTGATCCCCTGCATTTACCGAAAATTATTTATCCTTATGGGCCGATTCATTTTTCATGATGAAAAATTGATGTGACATTAATGGAGGCACTAATAAAAAGTAATGTTCTCATCATATTACTGAAAGAATGAATTAAAAGAACTCTGACTTTTGTGTGGTATGTGATGTAATGTGTTAGTCACTGACTGGCAGTTTTCTATGATACTACAATAAGAACTTCTTACAGTAAATGTTTATTCACTTTACTAAAAGTTAAAAGCATCAGATCAATTTAGAAACCAGATCATAGTCATTTTTAAAATAGGACAGCTGTCAAATATATATAATTGTTTTAGATGTAACATCCGCATTGACAGGAAAGCTGCTAAAACAACTTAGGGTGGTTCTAAAATACACATCATTGTTATACATTGTCAGAATTACAGTTTGATTAACAGGATGCTGCAGAAGCATGTGAACAATCTGGTTTCTGCATTAACACCTCTAGTAGAACAGTATGAAGTGCCTTCACATGTGCAGATTCTTACACCTAGTGAAGAGGATGAACCTGCCAATTCTCACAACAGGTGCCACCCTATGTTTTATTTTTTTATATTGAAACACAAAATCACTCTTTTGTTAAACTGTGAATCCCACAACACCGAGCTCTGACAAGTTCACGATGAAAGGGAAGAGGTCGCAGCCCTGATGCCCAAAAATCTTTCAGTACATTGGAGCAAAACTGGATGAGAAGTAGTGAATGTTCTACAAACAGAACCATAGGGACACAGTGTTGATTCAGAGCAAAACCTCCTGCAAGACGTGCACTCAGGTAGGTCTTTTTATGTATTCAAGCAGGAGAATTAAAACACCACAATGGGCAAGCTTTTAGTTGATGCTTGGAGCGATTACAAAGGTGTGTAATTCAAACTCCAACCTATAGATTTGTACCTGAATTGATGTCCCTGTCTTTTTGCAATTTCCTATTCAAGTATGCCGTATCTATTCTCCAGTGCATCCATCTTGTGCCGACATTACCAAAGAATACTGCTCACAGATCTCAGGACATTAGAGAGAACCATCACCCTTTACTTTTGGCTGAAGTGTCTCTATCAGGCAGTGCTGGGAGACGGGGCTCATACGCGCGCCTACCTCCTCATCTCTCTCACCCACCCACCCACCCACACACACACACCCACCCACCCACCCACACACACACACCCACCCACCCACCCACACACACACACCCACCCACACACACACACACACACACACCCACCCACACACACACACACACAGTTGCTAAAGCTAACATATCTCAGTTGTCTAGCTATGAGCGGTGACTCCAGTAGCAGCACACACACTTATGCAACAGAAATGTTGCATGAAGTAGAGGGCCTCTCGCCTCATGAGGGGCTAAGACCACGGCCGTTCCAAACAGTTTAAACTGCTGGTAGAGGCGGACGGTGCAGAGACAGTTGGGGCTGAATAGGCCTTATTTGTGGATCGCAGTGGTTGCGAGCCCTGTGGTGGTTTAGGGTTTTAGTTTCCAACATAGATTTGAAAATGCGTGGGTCCAGAATGGTTGACTCTACGTAAGCATTGACCCTGCAAGGTCCAAGACAGTTTTAAACACTGGATGCTGTTTAAAGCCAATCACTGTAAAAACCAGAATTTATGTTTGTCATCAAAGAATATTTATGTAATATTTAATTTACATTAAAGCGCAAACAAACACACTGAGTGAGCAGTATCTCTTTAAATAAACCATGAGTTAAGTAAAATATGTGAATAATACATATATACTTAAATCATCCTCTACAACGTTCATTAAATGCATCTTTCTGTTTACTGTGTCTCCTCCCTTTTTTCTCACTCATCATACACGCTTCGCCTCATCTCACACACAAATCATCAAATTAATTTTTTAAAGAAACATCAAACGAGATGGACCTACTGGGGCAAGCAGAGGGGCCAGGAAATCCTTTCAAAGTGCTGAGATTAACAGATACTCTGAGTATCCAGCCACTGCACAGGCCTTTATAGTGCTGAGGTATGTTTGATTTTCAGGGGAATCACGTGTGTTTTGATCATTAAATTCCAAGAACATGTGACACACTGGCCGAGTGCGTCATGTGTGTCATGAGAAAGAGGTTTTTGTAAGATGTAGTGTATATATTATTGTACCTGTTACAAAAAGTCTGTTTTTCTGTATGAAATCGATTTCCCCATAATGCATGGACACCAACACTCTCATACCTCACAATATGATTAGAGTCACGTCCAAGATCAGATCGTCAGATCAACTAATCAAACTCACACAGCACCAATCTCACTGAAAAATACACTTTTTGCCTTCCTGAATTATTTTGAAAATAAAAGTTAAGGACATATTTTACTTGATTACTTGGAATTGGTGGGAGAACAGAAATCTGGACGCCACAACCAGCCAGCCACACACGAAGAGGACCAGGGACCACACAAGAACAGCCACACACACAGCATATATATACAATATGATATTATAATATTATACAAGTTCCAAATATTTGGAATTAAACATTTAGATCCCCCTAGTTATTAATAGATACTGGCTTCCTTCCTTTGTCGGTGAAAGGAGTCGTTCTGTCCCTAATAATGCATCCACCCCTCGAAGCCCTTTCGACCTACTTCCTGTCTTATGAGTGCTGACAGGTTTCGTACACCGGCGAGGCACAATGACAGGACCTGTTTACCGGAGTCTCATTCACCAGGAGCATCTGTTCAAATATCCTGCTGGAAGGAGCACCAGGAGACCGGCACAGTGTACCTGCTGCTGCAGTGTGGTTCAAAATATCACGGGTTCCACTCAAAATGAATGGGAAACATGTGATCAGGAAGGTCATACGGTATTTTAAATGTAGGATGTACACAAACATACCGACAGCAAAACAATGTGTTCTTCACTTTGCTTGAAAAGATGATATATCCCAGCCAATGAAAATATATACACTGTCTTGTAATGGAGAAGCTAAAAAACACAGTGCCTTGTTTATTTTTGTAAGAGATGAGCAGCCCACTGGTTCGCATGAGTGCAAATGGAAATGAGATGATGCAAAGTTAAGTTAAGACACAGGCAGCATTGTGAAATCCTGCAACAAGGATTTTTATTTTTTGTTTCCTCACTCCTGGGCAGACTGATGGAAACGAGGTGCAGCGGGCCCTCTCCCTTGCAATGTTCACCGGTGGACAGATGGATCGCACCTTGACAAACAGAGAAAAACAGACAGACTGTGTCGCTTCACACACAAGCAGAGTGGTGACAGGCGATCTCCATGCATATTGATGGCAGCCAGCCACACTGGCCGAGCTTTGATTGAACAGTCCCACAATGGGAAAAGGCAGGCTACTTTTCATGTTGGTCCATCAATCAGTGCAGCAGACTGCAGCTCTCTCAGCTTTGTGTGAGTGTCAATTAGCTGACGTGGTTTGGGTTGCAAGATGAATTTCCACGCACTCTGTTTTTCATAAGGCAGACAGCATATAACATACAGCTGTGGGACCAATCAACCCCTTCAAACACCAGCCGAACAGATTAATGGTCGGAAAAGGCTGAGTGGTTTACTTTTTTTGAAAAATAATTAGCCATTGTGCAATAAAGCGGACCGAAGATTTTACCTTCCACATTGGTGAGAACTGTAATGTTTCCTCTTTAAGTCGGTGATTCAGACCCAACTTCAGCTGAAAGTTGTGCTAAAGTAATACTTTAATACAATTCTTGTGGATACGTCGGCACTAAACCGAGGAAAGTGTAATTTAAGATGTTTGGCTTTTAACAGGCTCAGTCAGCTTTTGACTGAAAATGTATGAAAGTGCAAAAGTTTTTCTTGTCTGAAAGTTTGGCAGAAACAATGAAAGTTGAGTCTGGGGACGTTTTACGACTTCTTTGTCTGGTCTGGAGCTTTCGGAGCTAACAGGTGTGAAAGTTGCCTTGGACCAGGTCCAGGCCAAAGTTCAGTCAGAAACTAAAACTGAACTAAAACTGAGATTCAAGACCTTAGCTTCTTTGATTCGTCAAAATCGACCACTACAGACGTGACACAAGAGATGACTTCAGTCAAATCCAATCAGCGCCTCCTTACCTGAAACTTTATTGGCCATTTGTAAAATACAAACAGACTTTATTTGCCTGAAATGTCCACCACCACTGTGCTTGTCTGTCTCTCTCAGTATCACTTCGCTGCACGGCCCATTGCCTCGTATTCTTTAAATTGTCATTAAGTAATGAGACGGCACCTTGAAATCTCATCGAGCAGTCGGTAGCCTAAAGCTTTTCACCTCCGTCTGCATGAGCTCGATACATTGCATTCTTTATGCTACAACCACTGAAAAAATAAACCGCACCAGTTTCCTGCTACGCAAACAGCTTGCATTGTTCATGCAATACATTTCAGCCTAGAAGGCCTTTTCATTTGTCTTGTCAATTAGATATTAAGCAGCATTTAGGAGAATACAGCGATGTATTTACACTGGGCTGTTTGTCTGTGAATCCCTCTTACCTGCTCTCAGCCACCAACTCTCAGCGTATTCACTTGGTTGAAGGGTAACCTGTGGCCCTTGTCAGGGCCACAGGTAATGTTAAGCCTCTGTCACAATTAATTAACCAAGATAAATGACTCGATTTTGGACATCTAAACCCAACATACAGTTTTTAATTCGGCTGATTTGACTGTGGCATGTGGGAGGAGAGCGTCGGAGCAGGAGAGAAAAAGAAACTCCGACACAAAGACAGACACACAGAGGAGGAATGTGATAAGTAACAGAAAGGCCGGTGCTAACTCCGTCAGTCTTTGTAGTGCTGATAGGCTAATTCTCCTGGCTAATTAGACATAGTGGGGAAGAAAAAGTCTTTAGCTTCAGATTTGTTGAAATGAAGCTTTGATTAGGTAGTTTAGTATTTTAATTACCCTGAGCATTGCATCATTGACAAAGTTATAGTGTGTGTGTGTGTTGTGTGTGTGTGTGTGTGTGTGTGTGTGTGTGTGTGTGTGTGTGTGTGTGTGTGGTAGCCATGTTGAGTTGTGATTGTGTTTAATCTGAAATAATAAAAGGATTGATTTAAAATCTCATGTTCTCAAATATATTCAAATGAAAACCAATTTGAACTTTTAACCTGTGAAAAGTGAAATATTGAGACAACTCATTTCTTTCCACATTTGTTTATTGGCTCCAAGTTCTTGTTAATATTCAGAAACATGAAATAAGCTCAACAGGAGTTAAAGTGTCAGGAAGAATAAAAGGTGCAGAAGAAATAAGAATTTATAAGAACTTCAGTTGAATGTTTGTGGTGTAGCTGCTTTCAGACGTGTATTGATATCCAGACATTTTCCTAAGATTATCCGTAGGGGCTGTTTGTGAGAACACGAGTCAGAGTCAGCCTCCCCCCTATAAGAACCAGACTAATAAATTCCTTAATGTTGGGGTAAATGCTCATACAGTTATTTATTAAAGGTCAAGCACTTATTAGAGTCATATACAGTGTTTGATACACACCGAGCAAATTGATAGACACAAGCCAGAAGAGGTCTTGTGAGTCTGCTCTTTGTTTTCATGGCCCTACAGCTAAATAAATAAGAACTAATTGATGTTCTTCTTCCACTAACAACACAGGAGCACTGTCTCCTCTTTTAAGGTCATGTCATCACAGAGTTGTGCACATGACCCGATGAAAGGCATCATTCAGTGCAGTACAACTGCAGCTGTTGTTTTCTGATGAATATGCTTTTAATAAGTTGTTATATATATTTAGTATTTTTATGTTCTTTCTTAAATAGCAGGACACACAGCTTTTCCAAAAGTGAACACACACACACACACACACACACACACACACGGGACATGCAACACTTGCCGGTTATTTATATGGAAATCATAAATGCGGTGCTTTGTGTTGTGTTTGTCCACACTGGGTGTGGCGAGTGGAGCAGAGACGGTTGAAAGCAAACAGCCGGGGACATGCTCGGATGGCCCCCTTCAGCAGGCCAGATGCCAAACACCTCGCAAACAGCATTGTGCAAGGAGCTGAGAGCTGCGAGGCAGCGGCGGCTGCTCGCAGACGAATCCGTCACAAAGCAACATGAAATTACATGCAGCCAGTGAATTACACACAAGGCCACATATGGTCGCCCACTTTGCATCTGAAAGGCAGTTTTCATTTCTTGGTCCGACTGTCTCGCTGTCTGTCGCTCTGGAGTTTGTAGGAAAGGATATTCACAAACTAAAAAAAAATAAAAATGTCAAAATTGTAATTAAACGGAGTGAAAACACCAGTTAGCAGCGAGATTCTCAAATCCAGACTGCGCCACCTGGAACTGGTAAGTGTCTCAGCCACTTACACTTAATCTTTCTCTCATTAAACTGTTACTCCTGCCACTTGCTCCAATAATATTAAACCTTTCCACAATAAAAGCGGCCTTGAATAACTGGTCAGCTTGATCCTTATTCATCACCATTACCACAGTGTGTTTATGGTGGGATTTAACCGCCTCATGTTCTGCCACCTGCTTATTTTGCTTCTCCATTACCTTTATTTACATGCTCCCATCATGGAGACAGTAAATAATACAGATTTGTGCCTGAGCTGCTTCAGGAGCGGTTTGATTGATCAGCTGAGGATCCATCCACAACATGTGAGGCAATATTGTCCTCATAATACAATAAGGTGGCATTAGTAGAACGGCACAGAGCACCTTAACTAGATCCATAGTTTCTGTACTCATCTGCAGTGTTTGTCATATACATTACCTTAAATATCCTAAATATTGATCATATATTACTGATCATTGACCTGTCCTCTCCTGATTCCATGTAACCTATGAGGTGAGGAAGACTCATGTGCTCAATCTTATGAGTCTCTAAAGACAAAACCCATGATGTGTTGATATATTTCAAATAAGTCATTCTGAATTAATTTAACAAACTCATTGTTATTCTTTTTTTTGTTCTGTAGTTGTTTATTGCCAGAAAAATGCTGAGATAATTCTGAGCAAATATCTAAACAAAATTTGACAAGTAGGCCAAGAAACAAAATCAAAGTTTAATCTAATTTCCAGAGCTTTTAATTGAGCTCCTTGCTCTTGGGCCTCGATTTGAATATCTTGTGTGCATCTTTAAAACTATTTTATTTATTAACTTTAACATAAATTATTGAATGTAAAGCATTACACAGTGCATTCCGCCCACCTCCAGTACTGCCAACAAAAAAAAAACATGCCAGATGTTTATTGCAGTAAACTAGATGGCAGTGTATATGTGGAGTTTTCCTCACACACACACATTGTTTATATCAATATTGGATTTAATTGGTGAAAACCTTCACCAACCGTTAAGACACATCAAGGTGGAATTAATAACATGCTCAGTGCACACGAAGCGAATCACCCATGACCACACATCTGTTCAATTTATTTACTGAAAATCTGTATTTTAATTACAATACACTGCAGTTCACTTCTAAAATCCAAATCTAATTTCACGACCATATGACAGAAACCTGAGTTGCCTCTGGATCAGTGGGATTCTTAGTTAAATCTTTGTGTAGAGCAGCTTGAAAAATGACTTCATTCGTAAATTAGAGGATGTGTTGCACAGGCCAGTAGATTTCACAGCTGAGTCTGAATCTTTTTTTTTTAGAGCAGGTGCTTTCCAGCAGGTGGTTGTATATTCAAGTGTGTTTACATATTTATGAATGAAAATGCAGCCGGAAGGCCAAGTTCTGTCCAGCGAGTTCAAGATGTGTGCTTTAGTTTCCATCAGCAAAGTAAACAGAGAGAAATGTTTAAATCAAAACATATTTTCTCAGCCTTGAAATCCTGGTAGCTGCATAAAAGCACGTGGTGACTGTGTAATTACTCACAGTAGCTATAGGTTAGTTACTCGCTCAACAAGTGAATTGCCTACCTTTAGATAAAATGCAATTTTAAGCTTTGCAAACCTGATTAATACAGATATCACATATGAATGTTATTGAAATGAACAGGAATGGCACAGAAATAATTCAATTTAACGCAAAAATCTAATCTAAAATCCAAACAGTCAGATGTGAAGAAGAAGAAGAAAACTAAAAGTTCTGCACAAATAAACTGTATATTTATATCACCATGAACAAAAGAACCTAAAACACTTTTATAACAGGCCACACATCAATACTGGTCCATCCTACCCCATGCCTCTAGCCAGTGGTGGATGTGTATGTGGGTGTGTGTGTGTGTGTGTGTGTTGCTAGGACTGCTTTTGGGCATGTACTCATGCCAACTGATGGCCTAATGCCTAATGTAAGATGAAAAGGTGGCAGTACAACAGCCAGAAGCGTCCTTATTTCCCAGCTGTTTTTCTACTCCCTCTTGCAAAACTCAATAGGCCTGTGTCCCTGCTCCGCGGCCTCCAGGATGACTGCAACCAACGCGGAGGCATTTTTGATTTGCCGGACCTCGGGCTCCGAGCCACAGTGTGTAAAACACTCAGCAGGTCATGGGTCTCTGGGAAATAAACAGCAGTGAGTGTATTTGTTTGGAGCTTTAGTTATATGGAACTAATATGACCCGTATATTCTTCGCAGTTCGAAGAAGACAATACTTGATGAAGGGATAAATCATCCACCCTCTTTACCTCACACTGAGCCGGATGAGGTGAAACAGTTTAGCTAAATTTGGCCTGATGAAAAACAATAAATCTCTTGGGCATAAGTGAAGTCATCAACACGTCTGCTGTTAACCGTCAGAAGCTCCCTGTTGTCCTGCTGATGCAAGAGTTGCTTTAATTTCTTCTTTTCATCAGAGATGCAAATATAATATCTGCTGCCATGATGTTCACAACCACTGCATGATTGATATAAACAGGATATATGTGTGTGTGTATGTGTGTGTGTGTGTGTGTGTGTGTGTGTGTGTGGGTGTGTGTGTGTGTGGGTGTTTAGCCAAATCAAGGTTTTAACCTGAGTCATTTTTCTTTTTCTCTCCCTGCCTCTGTCATTGGGTCAAATTCTACCACAAATTAAACCAACAAATATCCTTTCAATAACTTAATGTATTATTTTACTACACATTTCTGAATACATTTTTCAAATCCTGACGTTAAGTTTGAATTGAATGCCTGTCTCCTTTAATAATTAACTTTTCCGCATGAAATAAACTAAGCGCTTTGGTTCTGTTAGATTTTGTTCAGCGTTCGGCTTGACCTTGGTTTTACATTAGAGTAAATGAAAAAGCCATTAAGGACACTGTATACTGCAGATATGAACGACTAAAATAGGAGGCTATCTCACCTCCATCAGCTTGCAGAAGTAATGTTAACAACTGCTGCTTCATTACGACTCCTGCATGAATGAGCGGCTCAATATACAGAGCTAAAAAAACCTGTCTGATGATAGATTGACATTCTCTCTGCTTCTTGTTGCTTATGATTGTGTATGATTTCTACAGTTTTTTATTTGAAGTCTTCTTGCTTGGCATTGTTAGCCCAGTCATTGTCTTTGGTCTAGTGCTACCTTGTCCTTGGCATGCTCCACACATGTCAGCACAAGTAAGCAACCGCTCGTACTTTGGCTCCAATATGCAGCTCCATTTTCCATAATAATGAAAGCTGTATTCACAATCAGCATCCCCTGTGCCGATTCAAGCAATGGAAAACAATTATCTTGCACGGCACCGTTTTTTGGGGAGAATACAAATGTCCTCTATGTCTCCTCTGCTCCCAACAGTATGGCAACACATCAGGGATGAGCTTTTGACCGGGGCGCATGTAAATGCAGCAACTGTATTCAAGGGCGGCGGAATCAAATACAGAGCAATAGCATAAATATTTGTTACCTTATATGAGCATCATTTCTCATTCGGGGTAAATACATAAACACACAGAAGCAGATTCAGGCGGCTCGCACCTGAGCCATCGCCTGGAAACATTGACTGGCAGCTCTCTCTCTCTCTCTTATCCTCGAGAAGCGGCTGATTAAGTCGAGCACTTTGCCCCTAATTTGGCCTCGTGGCTGCGATGGCGGCGATAACAAGCACACAGAGATAATAAAACATACTCTTATGGAATAATAGTCTGGACTTTTGAGCACCCTGGAAAAGCCAGCTGATGAATTTTTAAATGTTAATCTTTGAAGAAGCAGCAGGAGTGCGCTCGTCAGTAAAATGAGAGGCTGCCAGGATTCTGCGGCGGGATAATTAATTGCTGAGTCTTTACTGTGGGGATGCATCTAGCGAAACCCATTGCAGATATTATACAGCTGTTAACTTTTGAGCCAATTCAATGTTTTGTTTTTTCTTCCTTTCATCCCTCCACCCCCTTTCCTTGTACACCCTGTGTGTGTGTGTGTGTTTGCTTGAGTTATTGTTTGTGTGTAATGATGTGTACATATGTGCATACTTGCATGCCTGTGTTTAAGCACCCCCCCCCTGAAGCCCTTGTGTATGGCAGCCAGATGTTGCAGCTGGAATATACAACCTTGTTGACAAAAAAAGCGATGTGCAGCTCTGTGGACTTGCGAGCAGGTTTATTGTAAATATTCATGAGCTGCACTTAATTTGATGTATTTGGGAATTCGATCAAAAGCTCAAAGGCAGCGGTGACATTTTCTTTTCTTTATCGCTCTCTGTCTGTGACCTTTGGTGATCTTAGGATTTGACCTTTGTGACCTGTTCAACATCATCTTCAGTAGCATAATCCCCAAATTACCACAAACAGTTGCCAACTGTAAGCCCCCTTTGTTTTGTTTAGCGATTAAGATTTATCTTTTTTAGCTGGCTCAGGATTTAATCTTGGCCTCGCTATGAGGGCAAAGTTGACTGATACTGTTTAATGGCTTTAAAATCCTAATTTCTCTCATTCGGTGGGAAGTAATTAATTTTTGCAACATCTTGATTTTAGTGCGCATATTATTTTCACATCTAACAGTGAAAAAAAAGGGGAAAAGTGATCTTTTTAAATTTGCGCCGAATACTTCCTGTAACATTATCAGAGCCTGAGTTTGGTCAGACTGAACAGAATCTTCCAGTTTTTATTTTCGTAATTAACCCCGGTTGAGGCCTAGAGCTGCCCAAGTTAATGAAGTTGAGATTTCTGTACAGGATTAATTAGAGCTCAAATAGGAAATGGGGGGGTGCGTGGAGAGGGGGGTAAATAAACAATGTAATAAATGACGCAGTGCATGGTCTTTAATGCACAATTAAATTGGGATTGTCTTGGGATGAGGCAAAGCACACACAAGTTACTCTCTTAAGCTTCCTCCATATATCATGCCTTCACTGGTAATGGTTAGAGCCGAGCCAAGTAAGCCCCATGGTGATATTTAAAACACTACGGATAAACACGCAGACAGATTTTGTGACGTCTCATTACCGGCTACCCACATAAAACCAGAACACCTATTCAAATTCATCCTGGGGCTGCAAAACACCAGACGGCATCATAACGTGGAAATCCAATGTCATAAGATCACACGGGGTAAAAGCTCCAGGTACCAGCTGGGAGGAAAAACATTTCTCTAAAAGATGGGTTTGTGTTAAAAAAATAACATAGTAAAAGTGTTCATCAATCAGAACCAAAGGGAGTAAAACAGGGAATCTCTCCCGGGTGGCAGCTGTAGGTATTAAGTTGACGGTTATTAAGGATTTGTTTTAACATCCTGGGAAATACACTTATTCACTTTCTGGTCAATAGTTGGATGACAACATCGATATCACTTTCATGTTTAGGTACATGTGTAGTTTGATCCTAAAGCTGTGTAGCCAATTTGAGTTTTACACAGTGGAAACAGGTGGAAACAGGTGGAAAGGAAAACACAACCCAGCAACCAGCACCTCTAACCATAAGTTATTAATGTGTTTTTCTTTTTTTTTGGTTTAATCAATACAAATACACCCAATACTTGTTGGCTGGGAACAAGTGGAGATTCAAGGAAGCTACTTCTCCTTGACAAGTATAAAAAGGTCTGGCACAGATTTAGCTTTAAAAGGTGCTGGTAGACAAATGTTATTATCTGTGGACAGAGCCATACACGCTGCTTCCCCCTAAAGGCTCATTTATTCTCAATGTTAGATACCGAGCCTTCTGTCCGTACTCATCATGAGGGCCAATAGTTCAAGTGAGAAGGTAATAAGACACGAGAAAGACGTTTCAACAATGGCGGGGCTATTTGTGGCAACTTGGCTGGTCAAGGTAAACTTCAAATCAAGGTCATGGTAAACTTCATTGTCCCACAAAGGGAAATTCATGTGGTCATACACGTCTCAGTAAAAACACACAATTTGTTGACCTACCAACAATATAAATGTGCAAAAAGAGAGTGCCTCGAGTAAGATATACAATCTGAAAGGGCAATCAGAATATACCATATACAATATACAAGCTAAATAGTTTAGTACTTAGTTTGTAAGTTGGACCAGCATTGTTTACAACATGACTGCCTTTGCTGGAACATTATCTCATCCTCCTCCACCGTCGCAGTGTTTGTTGTTGTCCGAAACCCATTGAAATATGTGGGCAGGGAAGCCTTAACTCTTATGCTAACTTAAGTAGCTATTGGCTCCAGCTCTATTTATACCATATAGATGTGATGTGTTAATCTCCAAAAAAAGCATGTAAGTGTGTTTCCCAAAATGTGTATTTCCTTTTAGAGGGTGTGAGTGTTACTTCTTGGTAGGAAATGACATTTTCTCTTAAGGTCACCGGTATTGGTCAATATTAATTCCTGTAACATCACTGGAGAAGCACAGCGACCTTACAGAGGCCATATGAGTCAGCGCGTGTGGTATGGATTCAGCTGCATTCTGCATTTGGCCTTTTTGTCATCTTTTCTCCAAACGTCTCCGCCCGCCTGTTGTTTTTGGATACCCAGAAACATTGACTTGACATCGTACCAGACTATTGTCTTCTTTGCTTCGGGTTTATTTCCCTGAATTTCTGGCACAAAATCATTGCTATTTCAGCTTCCATGTAGGGATGCGAGTGCATGGCTGTAGGTTCTTTGTCAAAAAGTAACTTAGAAAATCCCAAAACTACTCGTTTATCACGGTCAATCATATTATAATATAATATATATAATAAGAGTTGATATATTGACATGGCAATAATCACCTCTTGGTAAAGTGGTCCTCCAAAGGGGTCATCTGGGACTGTAGCTGCAGTATGTGATAATGGTGCTCACATAATGCTACAATATGATCTCAGGACAGTACAGCTGGCAACAATACTAAAATTCACATCCTCTCTATGAAGATAAGTGGCTCCAGAAATGGAAAAGCACTGGCCAAGTGTCAGTATCTTTGATGTGACTTGCCTACTTGGCACTGGCTCTTTTTGGCTCGCTGACTGTTATTCAACAGAGGCTCCATGAAGGAGGATGTAGCTGATACTTGACAGACTTGACAAAAACAGATAACATTTTTTCGCTTCTGGAAAGCTGTTTTTAGAGGATTTCACTGACAGCTATGACAACTTAGGGAGTGGTGGACGGTCGGCCCCTTATCCAGTCATCATATAACCATTATATACTATAAAAAAAAGCGTTGGAACGTATGGAGTTTGTGTTGAAGATGAGTCTTTTGTGTTTCTTACAGATATCTGAGGCTCCAGGTAAAAAGATTTATTTTAATGCCGTATTCATGACCGGGCAGTATTTTCCTCAGTGCCGTTTGAAACTGCTGAGCAAAGAGGTAGGGTTTAAGATGCAGTAAAACTCAGTAATACACTTAAAGTCTGACAGTTTGTGGGAGTTGAGGCACAGCAGACGGCCGAGACCATGCTGGGTAACATGTTCATTTGTCCATATTTCTTCTCCAGCTCCCACGGGACCCTCCCTCCTTCTGTTGCCTTATTCCTATATTTCTTAAGGGGGTGTTTTCGCGAGAGATCTCTATCAGAGGGAAAATCTGTGTTCAACAGTTCACTTGGCAGCACCTCACTCAACAATGAGAAGACAGAGAAGCTCTGTGAAGTGGAGGTGCCTGAAAGCTGTGCTCGCTGCTCGGCCAGAACTTTTTAAGATCTCCTTTGGCCTGACTGTTTAATGGCCCAACATTACTGCAAGCGAGATATCACAGCGCAAGTTGACTGCTGTGATGAGTTGATGCTTTCTAATTAGTGTAGCTGCAGAGGGCTCAATGTATGCTGCATACACTTTGCAATGCTGACACTTTTTTTTATGTATTCTGTGTTATTTTCCACTGCTAATCACTGAAAGGCTGGTTTGGAAGTGTTTCATTTTTAAATTTGCATGGTTTCGTTCTCTAATCCCTCTCACGGTGCAACTAAATCTGCATTTCTTTATGATAGTCATGGCAATTATGATCACACACTCACACACTGACGCTCACACCTGCAGTCAGGTAACATTTAGAACAGATGGCTCATGAATTCCTGGGTAACTGTAGTTTTTTTTTTGTATAAAAACCTCACATTTATTACAGCACAAATAATTACTAAATGATCAAATTGTGTGAATCCGTAAATTCTCAGCGATTGTGCACAGGCACCAGGCATTAATTGAGCTGATTCAGATGAACTGCCTATGTTGGTAATAAATTATTCCAGTTCAAATTTAGAATATAGATATAGGTCTTTGCTTTGATCAAAACTGCCTAGAAGCTTATCCGCTTTTTCTTTTGAGTTGTACTGCAGAGCAAGTCAACGGCGCGCTTCCTGTTGGATCTCAGTGTTATGGTCTTCCTCTAGTTATACGATATGTGTTATTCATTAGAAACCCTGTCCTCTGGCTACAGAATGCAGAATATTTGAGCTGAGGCCATGAACCGATCAATGTAACCTGCTGGCAAACACTCACAGAGATCCGTACTTTGGATATCTGTGTGTCCGTATGTATAATGCTTTGCTGCAAAAAGAATCTCAATAAATCATCTCTTCTTATCATTTACATTCCTTTGACATGGCTGGGATTCTCTTCTGTGCCCAACCACAGTCTTTGAACAAACATATGAACAAATGGTGTTTTAAATGCCCTAATTAACAATACACATAATACAGTGTATGTTATTATGTTCCGAATCCAATTATTGTGGTATTCGCTCTGTTAATATATGTGTGTGACATGTGTATAAATGACATCAATTCTTTGAAACGCATAATTATGATTAAAAACGTGTAATTATTTGCTAAAGGGATGCTTTACCGTTACAGTCGCACAGACTGAAATGTGAGAATTAATCATCTGATGCCAAGAGAAGACCTGAGCCTATATTTTACTGTGTGCCAGTTGTCCATAACATTATGGGGGAGGAAAGCAGATCAAAGAGCATAGATGGCATTTATCCACTTTATCCCAGCCTAATGCCAGTTTTCATGTACGCTCCTGGAATCCCTCATTAAGCCAACGCAAGGTAGCAAAGAAATTGACTCAGCTTACTCTTGCTTCCATTTAAGTGCTTTTCACCAAACTACAAAACTTTCTCTCTGTCTCTCACTCTCTCTTTGCCCATTTACCCCTTCAGCCATGCAAGTTTGAAGTGAAATGTCTTTATATGTCTGAGAACCAAAGCATCCGAAATTGTTTCATCCTTTAAACTGCCTAACACACACACACACACACACACACACACACACACACGGTGGATCTAGTTTTCCTTTATTTTATGGAAAGTATCCAACAGTACAAAAACAATGGTGAATATAATTATCATGCAACTCCACAAACTGCGTCGAACATGTCTTGGTACCATGTCGTACACAGGGTTGCTTTGATGTTGAGGTTGTATGATAATGTAAATACACGTGTATCTATGTCAAATGTCACGGGGGAATATGGTTTGAAGAGCCAAAGACAAAAGAAAAATTAAAGCTTCTACAAAAAGGTGCCTATTCTATATGAATACAAGTGTTACATGGAGTAAAGAGATCAAAGATGCTGCAGTCAAAGGCAGATATGATCCCAGCATGTTTAAACCTCACTGCTCCTCCTCAGGAATCAAACGCCTGAGCGGTGACAGTCAGGTTTATGGATGAGATACAGAGGCGAATTGTTGAGGGATGAATATGAGAGAACCATCTTTACAAGCAGCAATATAACAGTTTTAATTTTCTGCAGCGTTTTCAACAATAAAGTCACCTCCCAAAACACTGACATATCTTTTGCAGAACAGGCCATCGCAGCTCTTGCACCAGTTTGACATGAATACGCAGCACTGTGCTGCCTCCCTCGTGTGGACAGTAACTTGCCCTATGTTCCCAAATAACTCAAGGAGTTTGCAAATTCCAAAAGTGGAAACACACTTCATCTTAAATCCCCTGCCTCCTAAGGGGTTGTGTATGCTGTTCTGTGTCCTTGTCGCAAACTATATGTAGGTAGCAGTGCACCCTGGACATAAAAGCAGCATTCATAGGAAAACTCCTTCTCCCATACTGCAGACCCCTAGAATATGGCCATTAGGTCACAGAATAAAAAATTCTGGGCCATACAGTGGATAAAACATCCCACTAAGGGTGGAAACTAGATTCAGCTTCAGGCAGAATTCAAATAATTTTTTGATCTAGGCACCACATCTCCAGAGGGACATGCTATGTCTGCTTTCACAGCTTGTTGTTATTCTGTTTGGAATTTGCCCCTTGTGGATTCAGCGATTTGTAAATGTCAATTAGTCTTGGCCCTCTTTTGTTTATCCACATGTGATCTTTATAATTATATCAATATCATGTTTGTTGCAAAGGTTTCTTTCCTGTTGATTCTTTCAGTATAAAACAACACTTTCACATTTTTCAAGGTGACTTTATTTCACCTCACATTAATTCCTCCTTTTTTTTATATTGCGAGAATCCATCTTTATCGTCCCCGTGTGCAGCCAGAGGAAGAGCAATGAGCTCTAAACATATTGCCATCCAATCTTTTTTACACAGATGATGGTGTATTTAAGATAGCATAGATGGAATTGTTTCACTTTGTCGTTAATGGAATGCAGTAAAAATGGCATTGAGTGCGTGTGAATGTGAATAATTTAATTCCTTAAACGACGATGGTGGATGGCATTGACACAGCCAACTATGAAGTGCAACCCGAAGAACCCCAATCATCATTTCTCAATAGAGAGCATCTTCAACCACAATAACTACTGCAGTGTTTTCTTACGCACTAGCAGGCAGATACTAAAAGGAATTTAAAGTGTTTAGATGCAACACAGGATTCAAACCATGTTGGCATTTTGTACTAAGCAAACTTGTTAATTTTCTATTTTGTGTGATAATCAAGGGGATCTGACCTTTCGAATTCCTCCCGTTGCCACATGCATAATATGTAACATCTCCGGTTGTGCTAACAGAGACTCAGATGCAGAGAAACTCACAGGAGTCAATTTAAAGTTCAAAAAGGTAGTGTCTTTACAAGAGAGCCAAGTGGGTACGATACAGGCAACAATAACACACATGGAGCAGACAGAGATCCAACAACCAACAACACAAGGCAAAGTCACCAACCACGGGATCATTAGAGAGCGCTGAGAGCGGTGCACACACAAGGTAGAGCAAAGATAATCTGGGTTGGATACAGGGGAAGCAGGGGAGCATTAAAAAACACAGGGTTGACTGACGGAAGCACCACAGGCAGGTATCGGAGAGACAGGTGAGGATGATGAAGGGCTGGAACCACGACAAGTGTGTGTCTACACCATGTAATATGTGTTTCATGCTAAATCTTGAATATATTAGAATCTTCTTAGATTAGAACTAATTGCTTAAAAAATGTGCATTGTATGTATGGGGCCTAAATGGTCTTTACATGTATTTAGATTCAACTTGTTCATTTTACCTCATGGCATTTGGCTGATCCCCAGTGCTCAAACACACGGCTGTTAATGCATTCACATGTGCTTAGAATAGATTTAAGTAATGCATTTTTCTCAGTAAGCAGTCTGGATCCAAATGAGCTGAATAAGACTGAAGCAGATAAAAAAAAAAAAAAAGAAGAAAGACACTCTTTATACACTGCAGTCCTCACTACTGTTGGCCTGGGGGAGGGATAGAGACAGACATGTGCAGCCTCCATTACAGGAGTTTCACCAGGAGGGCTTAACACGCAGCATGCAAAGGCATGTGCAATGAGGCATCGCTTATGATTTAGCCTTATCCGCAGTCAATAAAAGACTGTATGGAAAGCAACAATATAGCCATGGTTCTGATAATGTATTTACTTTTGGCCTTGTTTCTCTAAATTCGTATCAAATTAAACAGTGTATAGGGAAGATACAGACCAACAGTCATTCTAATATCTGGTGCTGCAGCGGTGTATAGCCTTTAGCAGCTTTAACCGTGAATCTCTGACCCTTACAGTCCACTGTAACCTTCCTAATCAAGCAAACTATTGAATTACAAAATGTTTTCCAATGTTATTGCATATTATCCACAGGCGAAGCCCACAAACACATGGGCTTCAGCGCTGCCTTGGCTGTGTATCTTCACATTATATTGCTCCTTGCTTTGTGTATTTACTCCGCCAATCACAAGCCTCATTTAATAACTCATGTAGCATGAATGATGTCCTCACTTCATTTGCTGTGTAAACACAGAATAAAGGAGACCGTTCTCTCGTAAAAAAAAGAAAACAACCCTAAAGGTGGTCTCCAGCAGCTTATTATGACCCATAGTTATGTTTATCACAAGGCGTCCTCTAGTGGCTATAGTCATTATGACTGAAGCAAAGGAGAAAGTGATGTAGCATAAAGAGCGTAGGGGGTCAACAGAATGGGACTTGAACAAAGGACCTTCATACAGAAGAATACTGTTCATTTCCTATGTGTGAACCATAGACTGTAAATAGAGATGGAGATATGAATGCTCTCAAAAATTGAGGCCAAGGCATATCGATCGCCACCTGGTGGTTGGCTGCAGTATAGGTCACAAACCCTGCCTCCGTCTTGTCAGTGCATTGGACATGAGCCAGACTTAAAAAGGTCAAAGTACACATCAAATACATTTTTCTCAAAGATGGGTTCTGTCATTTTTACATTTTCACAGTATGTTTGGTTGCTTGACAGCTGAGACTGATTCACAATTGGTCGGGCGCATGTATCGATGGGACCACGATCTCCCACACCTCTGATGAGCACAGACTCTGGCTCCAAATGTGCAAGATGACAGCGTTCATATCAGGGATTACGTTGGTTTAGATGCTCATATTGGTTGTATCAGAGGGTAGAGAAAGGTTATCGGGTTGTTCAGTTTGGAAAACTTAGAATAAAGCTCTTGTTAGTAATGAGGTAATTAATGGAGAAAAGTGTGTTTCAAGGTTTTTGTTCAAATTTCAGTTACAATAAATCTTTTTATTTGGAGAAACAAAAACCTACATTTCAAAGAAAGTATTTCATTATTATTACCATCAAATATTTTGAGGCCAAGGTTGAAATCGTGTTTATTTGAACTTATATTGTCAAGGAACTTTTCACATAGTTACTGGTATCACCTTGTGTGTTCTTAAGTTGTATTTAAAAAAAACTGTTTTTCTGCAATGCTTTGTATAGTTCAGAAGTCAAGAGTTCGTCCAAAAGTGTTTTTAATTCATAAACCAATGAATAAATACAGTCATTCTCACCGTTTTATCTGGGATCTCCTCTCACGAGACCGTTTTATCAGGGGATTTCTATACATATTTATCTTGTCATTCTCAAATAATGGTATCAAAGTCGTAAATGTTTGCAGTTGGCTGAAAGCAGAGCGAGCCTGCAGCCCTGTGTTTGTGTACAGCCAGTGTAAAGACAGCCTTTACATCTGCTTGGCCTTATTGCTGATGTGCTGTATAACACCCTGAGGAATAACCAGTGGTGCAGTGTCTGATTGAGCTGCCCGGCTGCAGACGTTTCATGAGAGGAAAAGCAGAGCTGGATGAAGCTCTTTGATGAGGCAAGAAAAACCCACAGGTGGAGGCTAAGCAGCAGACCCACCCCCCATCTCCCCGGGGCTGTGCCCTCTCTCTTTAGGGTGAAACTGGAGTTACCTGAGGCCTGCAGCTCCAGGGGGAAGCTGAAAGCACCCCCCCCCCCCAAACCTTCCCGCCCACTGGCTGTTTCTCAGTTGGTTTTACAGTAATCTGAGCGACAACATGAAGCCTCGTGACCCATTTGTTCAGATAGTGATAGTATTGTGTTTGGGCTTTTTCCACGGGGCGATAGAGGCAGAGCGGAGAAACGGGCTGAAAGGCTCTGTCTCTAATAATGTTGGCACGTGCATGTCTGACTCACACACACACGCCCTCGGTCTCTAACACTGCTGATGTCTCGTCCTCCATTGTGCTGAGAAGATATGAAGGGGCTTCACAGTGCCACAGTAAATACAGCAGACTGAGCTGCATGTGGCCCACCAGCATATCAACTCAATTATTAAAACATGTGACGCGTGTGTGTGTCCTTTCAAAATACCATTTGAGATTAAAATAAATATTTTGAAGGGTTGTAATATTTCTTCATATGAGGAGCAGACAACCACTAAATCTGGATCTGGTGCTAAAGATACATTGGAAAAAATATTTGACACACTCCTGAAATGTGCTTTCTGTGAATTTAAATGATGTTGGATCATTGTTCTCTGTTTATTGCTCCTAGTTTGTGAAATCTTAACTCTAACCTTGAATTCTGGTCCAATATGAATAAACCAAAGTACTTACTATTGATATATCTGTCATCACCTTTCACAAGAAGAAAATAGTTAAACTGAACAATAGTCAGAAACAATGTTCTGTTTAGCCTCAGCCAGTGTTACTCATGTTGTGGGGACCAATATCTATTAACACAGTCACAGTTTAGGGACGTGTCCTCCTTACAGGAACAGAAACAAGACCTTGTGTGTGTGTGTGTGTGTGTGTGTGTGTGTGTGTGTGTGTGTGTGTGTGTGTGTGTGTCTTTGAACATGCGTTGGTCAGCAGTGAGCTTTAAGATCACATGGTTATTGCAGCATGATAATTACGGCAGTGCATGTTCCTCAATGTGCCTATTCAGATAAAATAACTGCTGATCTGTCATCATCATTGCTCATGTTGTTTTCTGAACGATATTTATGTGGAAATATTTACAGAAATTCGGCAGTAATTTCTCCTCCTTATTTTTGTAACATTTCAGGAAATTCTGAAACGAATGCGTACTCCAGACACATTTTACACTATTTTTTTAGGAAATGTGCTTCTTTGCTTTCTTCCTGGAGGTTAGACGAGAAGATCAATATCAAGTTCACCTCTGTGTGCTCGGTACAAAAGCATAGCTCCAGGACTTGTTTAGCTTAGCTTAATGCTAGAAGCAGCTGGGAGAAAAAGTACAACTCCATGAAAGGTGCAGCTATCAAAGCTGCCTCGTCTGCACATTGTAAATCTGTATTTAACATTTGTGACAAAGGAAAAGAAATAGAAAAAGAGAGATATTATACTGCTTGGGTAGAGGTTGTTGCATCTGCAGTGGAGCTTTTTACTGACTATTAAAAACTGGACCTCCTGACCTTACGAAGCGTCTCGGAGATCCTTTCCTGCAGCGAAGTTGTTGGTTTTTCACACGGCTGGTTCTTGATCGTTGGCTTGCTCGCTAACATGAATACATGCAAACATGAACACAAGCTAAGAACGTGTAAATGTGTGGCTGTTGAGTGATTTATGCGTCGTCTGTGTGATTTTAATGATTCTGGCGTTGCATCAGTTGGACCGATTTGCAGTGACAAATCTAGTAAGGCTGTCGTGAGCACATGTTGTTGACAGTAAGTCTAGAGTTTATGAGAACGCATGCATATTTGCGAGTGTCGTGTACAATAAGGCAGCTGTCTACAACTACACAGGCAAAGCAAACTGTTAACCCACTCACGTGACACAGGTTAGCCAAAAAAACACAGAAACGTACCAGTTCAGAACAGGACAGATGTTTGTTGTAGGCTAAATTGCGAGCTACTCACATGTTGAGGAAAGATGTCCAGCTGTTGTGCCATTGTGATCACGCACACTCCAGTGGATTTGGGTCGACATAGAGCAAAGAAAGTTGTGCTAGATGTCGTCCTTAAGCTGGTTTGTTTGAATACGCTAAGAGCCAGCTGCTGCTCTGACTGCTCACATTTATGCCGATCCTAACTGTCGACCCGCCTCCAGACTTTAGAGACACAGACTCTGGGTTCAATAGTCGTTGGAAGATCTTTTTCTTCTTTTGCGCTGGTTTTATCTTCCTCCCCAGTCAAAACATTACACCTGTAACCAAACAAATTAAGGGCCTTCCACTCTCGGGGCATGAATAAATGATATCAATCAAGTATAATGGGCCAATTAGTTTTACGCCCAGTCAACCTTCTCACCATCAGAGCATTATTGGCTCCAAACCCAAGAATCCAGTCGAGAAGCCTGTTTAAAACAGAATATGTGGAGGCAGGATGTCGTTTTTGTTTTTCTATCCTTTTGTCTTTTTGATGAGAGCCAGACTAAATAAGTCTGTTTTTCATTGGCATTTCTTTTTTACCCATTTAACAATAAGGCTTTTCAGACATGTAAGACATCAACTTATAAACATTTGCATATCGGATAAAATACTTAAAAGCAGCTTTCAACTTCTCCGGGCCTCAAATAAAAACCGGCAGCAGTAGCTGACAGGAGTAAAGCGCTGATTCTAATATTATCAGGGTTGTGTGCGTGCGTGTGTATGTATGTTTGTGACAAATGGTACACACATCAGCGTCACATCACTGAAACAACACTTTATTTATGGCCATGAGGACTATGTGTGCTTTAATTTGTGCAGAATACCAAGTGACTGATATTATCGGCACTTAAGTCATTAGCCACAAAGGAAAATGTAAAATAGATTCTCACATCATCTTCTGTGAGTGAGTTAAACTCTCTGGCACATGAGGGGAAAAAAAACATCTTAACATTGTTTCCGTAATTCGATTAGGAAGAATTTAGGAGGGGAATATATTTACGGTGCAGCAAAATCCTTCTTTGCATTCGCGCGGATACGGAACAGACAAGCTGCACTGCTCTGCTGTTGGCCACTGAGATGCACTGCTGGAGCAGGTGGGAGTTCCTTGCTGAATGGCATTTGAATTACTCCCCTCCAGTTCAGCGGAGCTGCTGCCCCCAGCGCCGCCACATAATAAGTTTGACACACTTTCCTCTCTGCACAAATCTAAAGCAGCCATTTCGATCGTCTCGCAACATTCGTGTAAGAGCAGACGTGAAACTCTCTCCTTTTGGAAACTTAACTGTGTGTTGTCACAGCGCAGGTACAGGCGGTGGGGAAATAATTAGGTTTTAACATCCATGGGAATTAATTAACGCTCCAAGCCCTGCAGTTACTAACAAGCCACAACGTATACAGAGGAAAAGGCTGGCGAGTTCCAAAGACACGGGGCCTTGCATTCATCCTCTGGTGCATCTTCAACCATACGGAGATGGCTGCCCGCTCGCCGTTAGTTTCTGTTCATTTGGGTTAACATGTTATTATTCATCGTCTATCACAATCTCAGCAGGAGGAGGTTGCTTCTCCCAACCTCACCAGCTCTCTTGGGGTTTAATTTCCCTCCGTCTCTCATCTCTCTCTCTTGGCCTCGCCCCCTGACAGGCTCATATTAGATCAGTCCTGCCTTTTTGATGTTCTGCAACTAATCAGCTGGATAATGACAACCATGTGACCGTGACACAACATGAATATAATCGTATAACATAGGGGACGGTCCTGGTTCATGCAGAGATAGACCACATGGGCGGGATCGAGGACTCACGAGAGAGGAAGTGACATTTTTCTAGGGTGTTTATCTTTTTTTCTCCTAAAAATAAAATCAGGTTTGTGGACATCCTGGCCCCGGCTGCCAATGAATATTCAAAAAAATATCTAAATCAAAATGTGAGGTTGGGAGATTGGAGCTCCCAGGTGATCCTCCTATCCTCCTGAGTGAACACTGTGCACACAACACACAGGCTCAGCGTGAGTCCGTCAGTGTGATGAGTTTCCCTGTGGATGACTTCAGGTATGTGGCCAAACAAAGTATAAATATTGAGTTCATTTGATCTCATGTTTATTTTGATGCACTGTAGGAGTGTGATGCTGGTGGCTTTCTATGGCGACCTTTGCTTCAACTATTTAGCAGTGTAAATACCCAGCTATTGTTAGCATTGATAAGGAATGTAGTGCATCAGCCAGTGTATTATAGTCAAGTTGTTGTTATTCCATTGAACAAAAGAGTTACAGCAGTTGTAATAATGATAATGTGATGAATTCGCTTGGTATATAAGATAGATAAACACTAACATGTTCTGCTGTTTTAATAAACATTTGAACGTGAGCTTTTCTGACTAAATACTACTCAAATAAATTTGTAGCAAATTTTCCTCAGGGTTTCTTGGATATTCAGAACAAGTTTCAGCCCCATCACCTACAATATAAGCAATTCATAACAAGGCTTACACCACAAATGCCCAAAATGAAACATAACTAAAAGATTAAATGTAGTGTATCTATAGTATTTCATAAGATGCCTTGACTTTAATAGGTTTTTCAAGAAAATGCATGACATGAATTAGGACGTCCCAGGTGAGTTAGTGTGAAATGACCGAAATGCTAACATGGTCTAATGTTGCAATCGGGAGCCAGTACATGACATTTATACCCAAAAGGTTTCCATTCATTTTTATTAATCAATCATCCAAATCTGGTAAAGAATGACAGGGTTTGTTTTGTCACATGTACACATGGTACACAGTGTTGTATAATAAATATATCATGCACAAGGTTCAATATATGACAATGTCCTTTCTCAAAAGAGAACATGAGCTTATAACAGGCCCTGAACCAGTGAAGTGAGGATGTCTGGCTCCGTGAATTGCCCTGGCCTTGTTGTTTCTGGATCGGCAGAAGCCTGTGGGGACTGACTTAGAGTAATGCCTTGCCCCATATCTCCCTCAGCACCCAAATGCAGCTACGCAACAGCAGCCCCACTTAATGTGATCTTCCTTGGCTTTCTGGAAGTGGCAGAGAGACAAAGGGCAAAGAAAGAGTCAGTTGACTCATCGATGTGCACACACACTCAACAATGCACAGCCACACTCCAAAAATAGTTGGTGGGTTTATTTGTGCGTGTGTGGGGGTGCGTTAAAGTGTGCACGCCGCTCAAAAGCGTGTGTCTCTGCAGGCTCAAGCTTCTCGAATCTCAAGATTTCTTTCCCTCTTTTCAGTTCCTAAGTAAAGCCTGCTCAGTGAAGTGAAGGGAGAACACAAGAGAATCAATCATACAATTATCCAGATTTCCTCTGTCACTTCAAACGGAGGAGAACTGAGAGTCCGACCGTTGTGTCGGTGTGGGGGCGGGTGAGCGTGACTGTTTTTATCAGCACAAACTTTGTTTAATAGAAAGTATCGTGCTGTCAGTCCTCTTGGCTTGGCGGTCGTGTTCAGTGGCACAAGTGTGAGGGTGAAGCAGAAAGACAGGAGTGCGAGGCAGGGAGAGATCTCTGGAGGAGTGAAGGGAGGAAATTAAAAAGTTGCTTTCAAACATAAAACTTGTGAAAGTCTTACTTGTGGTTAAATGTGTGTGTGTGTGTGTGTATTTTTAACAGGATCAAATCAGAACAATTTCAACAGTACAAAACAATTTCCATGGTGTTTAACAAAGCTTTTAAAATGAGCCATAGCAAACTGTTGTCTGATTCAATACCAAGGATTTCAACAAACCTTGGCTTAATCATTCAAATCCAATACTGCTAATGCTTTCATCAGGCCCACTCAAGGCTCTATTTGGAGAATCTAAGCCATACACTTAATATAAAGATAGACAATGGATCTCCATATCCTCCCACTGTACAAACGTGACGCCAGAATATCACAAATCAAGGTCCTGCCGATTCATGCACTCAGTCTCAGCTGTCAATCATGAAATTCAGCTGTTTTTTCCAGCATCAAATAACTAATTAATTAAACCTGAACTTACTGGAAGAATGAATAACAGAAACATGTGTAATATGTGCATGTCCCGCTCACTAACATGGTAGAAAAGATTATTATTGCGGCAAGAGCATTTATTGTTTGTCCACATCCACTTCAGCAACTTAATTAAAATAACGTGAAATACTGCACCACTTTGGGGGCAAGTGAATTTGCTATTTAAACAACATGGATACTGTGACGGTTCCGTACAAAGCTGGGACTCAGTTGCAAAAGGAAGCACGGGAGACAAAAAATAAAGTACAAAATAAAACTTGACTTTAACAATCCACGGGTCATACACGGGAAGGCAGTCAGGAAAGCAAACGAGTCCATTCATGTAAAAGGCACAAAATCCAAAGTCGATAATCCAAGCAGAGTCCAAAACCAGGCAAGCAAACAAACAGAACTTAACGCTGGAGAGCACGTACACACGAATGAGACGATGACAATCTGGCAGAGGGTGAGTGGGAACACAGGGTATAAATAGGGAAAGCTTCATTACAAATCAAGGTACAGGTGTGTGGGGAAACCAACAGGAAGTAACACTAGACACAAGACACAAGAACCCAGATAACAAAATAAAACAGGAGTGAAAACAAACAGACACAGACTGAACGGATTATTACCATACTTGATGGTAGAACGAAAACTCTGCTGGTGTGAAATATTCTTGCATTGCGCACGACAGCCTGAGAGTAAGATGTAAGAAATAAGCGCTATGTCCTCTGGCCTGTGACCTATACACTTAAAAGAAAAAAAATCTTGCATGATATAAATTAGACATTCACCTTTTTTCATCTGATGTATTCCTCTCCCCCCCCGTCATCCCTCCATGCATACGGTATCTACATACTCCGAGAGAAAAGTTTCTTTAGTATGAAGCCTTCTTAAAACTGAGCCCTAGGGTGGGAGACATGTTGTGCTTACTGATCACGTCTTTAATGAAAGAGGGGAGTCCACAAACCCGACTCTGCCCCATCTCTCCTCTCTCAGACGTTGCTCAGGTTCTACATCATTAACCAGCCAACCTTCTCGTATTGATCACCTCGTGATCCTGAAATATTCACAACATTCTCACAATAACAAAAACACATAGGGGAGTTGTTTTCTCTAGACCTGTACTGCAGCAAAGGCTTAATGGAGTCTGCTAGAGACTCTCAAAGTGTCCAGAGGCAAAGGCCGAGAGTGATTCACATTCATCAGACAGTCGGGTGGTGTAGATTTTAGCACAGTGCTGCCTTGGACACTCAGAACTCTACTCTGTCAGAGTTAACACAGTAGTTTTTCTCCAAAGCCTCTTAATTAGAGTGTGCTAGTTACAGTTCAGTTAAGTACAGACAAGTACAAATAATGGCATACAGTATATTATTAGGAATACAGAATAGAGATATCATAATGTTTGTGAACGGCTAAACTTTAAAGATCATCTTATTACCCATTAATAAGTAGTCTGGTCATATTCCTTACAGTCACTTTGATCAGTACGTTGACTGCAGTATCGGTCATAAACCCCGCCACCTCTTATGTTTTTGGATGGGACATGGGTCAAACTAAAAAGTCAAAGTAAACCTGTTCATTTCCTTGTAAGATTAGTTTTTACTAATTTAATGTTATAAAAATGGGGGGAAATATCACAAGCAAAAGATGGTGGCACCTGTATTCGGGATATTTTTGGCTTCATTTTTGACAGGAAGTTGTGTAGCTCTCTATCAAACACACTAACTTTTTTACTTTATATATTGTTCTGCAGAATTTCTATATACTCATTAAATGCTTCATGCTATTTGTATTGTTCTTCACACAAAGTCTCTGGTGATGTGCCCCATTATCACACAGGATTCAAATTGCTGCACAAAAGATTCACAGGAAATTATGCAGGAATGAAGTCCAGCTTTATTCTTCTAATTCTCCTTTATTCTGACATTTCACTTCAAACATCCCTTACTAGTGCTACCTCATAACGAGTCGTGAGCATGTATACCATAGGGTGTCTTTTGTGAAACATCCAAAAGAAGAGAAAAGAGCCTTTGTTAGGTCCGCCGTCCGCTGATGCTTCTGTTAAAGACATGGTCATTGTTGGCAACTGTTGTCAGCGGATCACGTATTGTTTTCAAGGGAGTAAAGTATAAAGAGAAAACGGCAACAGCGAGCTGTTAAAATTAAGAGCTGCAGGTAAGCGGCTGTTGTGCTGCATTTTTTACAGTCCTGATGGAAAACACCAATTACTGACTTTTATTTTTATCAAAAGAACATCATGCACTGAATCCCCTCACCCTCTGGTTTGTTTGCTGTGTTTTAAATACAAGTTCACAAATCACTTTCAGTTATATTTCCAGTAAACAGGTGTCATCCCAACCGATTTTCCACCAGCAATTGCAGGTGTCGATAAAAGAAACACGTGAAGTATTAGATTACAACTTTATTTCCTCCAATGGGGGTATTTATCTGTCTAAAATGAAATCCAAACTTAATTCTGACAGCGCCAGCAATATCTGGAGTATCGCTCTGCTTTGCCGTCACCTTGTGGTCCCGCTCAATGTCAGCGTTGCTTTATTTTTCTGAAGATCTAAGCGGATTAATATCTTCGGTTTCCTTTGCCGGGGCGATCCAGAACATTAACTGTTTGTTTTGTTAAGGGCCTGTTTTGTGTTTGTGCAGCGAATGATTGATCACAGGCGGAGAGGGGACTGCAGAGTAGGGACAGCCCACTGATATAAATCACATCTGATAGAGGGCACACAGATAATTGGTTGTCTGACCCTATAGTCACGAGGAGCGGGCCACTATCTTCTAGGGGGAGATAAACTAGAGGGCAGCACACAATGATAACAACATGCTTGACTGTCAACAGATGAGATGCAAAATTACCCCCCTCCTCCTCTCCACCCTCCTCTCCTGTCCCGTCGTTTCTCTGTCCCCTTCTCCTGCCCCGTTATTGTTCAAATGAGGAGTGGAGAGGTTAATTGGATTGAAAATCCGTCGGCGGAATGTTTCTGTTTATTCGTCCCGCTGCTCCATTTCCAAAAGTGTTTCAGCGGCGACGGTCATCTGTGAATAGATTTACTGTGGGTGACCATGGTACAGACTGATCAATACAAAGGCATCATCAAGGACTTCTAACAGCCGCGCTAGTGACACTACACATGATTCCCTCTCAGCTTTTTGCCTCCCTCAAGATGCAGCTCGTCCCTTCCTCCATCCCTCATTTTTTTTCGGGGAGGGGTGTCCGCCTCACTCAGCAGTTTTAGAGATAAAAGGAATTTTCATGTTCATCTGACACACACACAGAGAGAGAGAGAGCCGGTCTTGATTAAATAGCCTGACAATGCGCCAAAATGTATTGTCACTGTTGCCAGGGAGATCAAACTGACCTTGGGTGCTACGTTGTGTGTTAAGAGTTGCCAAGAAGATACTGGGTGTACATTCTAGTCAGGAAAGGGACAAAATATGCAGCACTTCAAAAAGGAGATGATGAACATTTATTTGAAAGTGCAAAGTTAGATGAAAATGGACAAGCGCTCCCTGGCGAGAGAATCACGGATAAAACAATTCAGAGGGAGTTTGTCTTTGCTGTTTGTCTCTTCCTCTGTTGTTCCTAAAATAATCACAAAATCACCATTAAAATTTCTTTAATTTTTTTTTTTTTTTGGAGTACAAACCATTTAAAGGCTGGAAAAACGTGGCCTTCTGTGACATTGACTTGATATATTTTTTTCCAGCTCTAATCTGTTCAAGATGCTGTAGCCTCCACTTTCAGCACAGAGCAAATAATAGTGCAAGGATTAGGAGAGCAGCAGTACAGAATGCAACGTGCTCGCATCATACTTGCTGCATAAAAATACATTTCATAAACCGGTGTATGGGATTAAATGTTTCCCGAGCCCATGGTGCAATAATAGAGAGTGGATGCAAAGCAACAAAACATTTTCCTGAACTTTTGACATAGGTTTTGTATTTTGCCCTATTTCTATTTTATTTCCCCGAAGCTATTTTTTAAAAGTAAATCTGACTAAATTGAGCTTTGCATCACATTAATAAAAAAAGTATTTTTTCAAAGCATTTGGGCATGAGGCAAAAACATTTTTGATACATGTGAAAATGAGGATTTGCATTCCACAAAGAATTTACCGGTCATGTCAGATCCATCACCTTTAAGTAATACAACAGATTAGCATGAATGCAGAGTCTATATACATATTTATTCACACGGGGGATCTGTAATACTGCATTTGTCACATCAGGACAAAGGCAGACAGGCTAATGTGGCTTTAGGGAAGTTTTTCTAAATCTGTCCAATGGAGAGAAAAAAAAAATACACTCAGACTCTCAGTTGTGTGATATTAGAACAAACAGAGAAAACAGATGCAGCCGTCGTCTCTTTAAATGAGAGATTTTTGCTCTCTGAGGAGTCCTTTGTGCAGCTGAGGTGTTTTGTTGTTCCCTAGACCTTAGATGAGGCCTCCTGCTTTTCCTAAGCAAAATGTGGAGCCTCGCTGTAGACTCACCTGCTGCTGTGTGTGTGTGTCTATTTTGTCATTTGAATCCCCACATGCACACACACACATATGAGAGAGAGTGAATAACACACACACATGTACAATGAGGTTGTGTACACGTCACCCTCCTGACTGAACTGTAGTACTCTACCTCACTGTCTGCTCCGGTGTAAACATCACAGTTTTCTTATTTTGACTCCCAATATTAATACAATAAAGCAACAAGCATTGTAACTCTCACAAATTAACACACACACACACACACACACACACTTGCATCCACTAGGGACAACAAAGCAGAAATGCATTGCCACGCTCATTAGTAAGAGTTTCTTTCTCTGTGAGAGGGTCTGCATGATTCATGGGGCCTCGTTTTCCGACCACTTGCTGGATGCTGGATGTCTGGAGCGGGAGGTGGGAGACGAGGAGGCCTTGGTTATTGTCATTCACATCACATTGTGCCTCTGTGTGCGCCTGCTAATTGATGGGGTTTTTCCTCTTGATTTCTTTGGGGGAAACAATCCAAGCAGATGTACATTCATTTACGATGAAGAGATTGCCTCCATTTCCGTCATTGTCCGACCGTTACCATTTCACAGGCGCGGCAGAAACGAGCGCAGGCACAATGGCTTCCACAGGTGTGAGGCTCCTGTTTGTGTTTCTGTTGTGTTGTTGTTTACTCGACTTGTGAGGTTTCTTTAGTTCAGAGAAAGCCAAATACAATATGAGCTGTAGTTTCGCTATTTGGTGCTTTGCTGTGTGACGGAATTGTGACGGTGCTCCTCCGATGTTAATTACGAGCTTTCTTGCAAGCTTCCTGCTGCTGTTTTGACATGTTTTCGCTCTACTGAAAGCAAGATTGCACAGTGCAGGATTAGAAAACACAATGATGCAATGCTGTACTTAATTCATTGCAAATTCTATAAAAACAAAACAAAAAGGCAAAATGCTTTCCTTTCATAAATCACATATTTGTACGCTGATAAAATTCTATAGAGAAAAAACTAAAATATTCCCTGATCAAAAGGAAGAAACCTATTTGATACAAAACATGATCTTTTGTGCTGTCATGTTTTTCTCTCTGCGCCTGCCGAAGTGTGTTTTTATGTGTGTGCGTGTGTGTGTGTGTGTCTGCCTGTCGATCGCCGCGTATGAGCATGTGTGCAGTTCCCATCCTTGGGGGCATATTGATCCTGCCCAGGTAAGTCCTCACATGAATAATCAAACCCAGCTACATTCAGCCCCTCCTAATCAATAGCTATTTCGACAACCGGGCTCCAGAGCAACAATTCATAATAAATGGAAAAACACAATGTATATATCTGACCTCTTTGTTATGACAATGCACCATCTGAACATGATCATAACAATAGATCCAATCGATCCAGGCCAAGTTCAAGAGGAGGTGAGTTCAGTTATGCCAATTAAGGAAACGGCCCCTTTATTGTATTCTTATTGCCAAGAGAATGCATGATCCATGTCAACAGCAGAAATGCTGAAATAACTGAAAACATTGCACAACCTTGGTTGTCTCCAAAGCTGCAGTTTCATCCCCAGCCCAGACTTGAATGGTCACATCGAGGTTAATCACAAAGTGATGTGCAGTGAAGTGTGTATGAGTGTGTATGTGTGTGTGTGTGTGTGTGTGTGTGTACGTGTGTGTGTGTGTACGCGTGTGTGTGTGTGTGTGTACGTGTGTGGGCACACAGCATGCATCAACAAGTTGATGTTTTCTTTTCCAGGGAGTCATCTGTCAGCTCCGCAGCGCTCAGCCTGATGCACGGTCCTGTTCCTGGTCTCCGGGAGCAGTCATTTACTTCTCCCAAAAGTTTCCCAGAGTTTCATCATCATTGTTAGCGTCGCTTAAACAATTGCTGTGAATTTAACAGCCAGGATTACGTGCAGACGTGTAGTCAAGCACGGAAGTCAACAAACTGGGGAAACCCAACAGAAGCTTTTTTCTTTGAATACACATAAAATCCACATTCCTTTGAAACAATACAAAAGAGAGGTTCTCTCTGGATTTTTTTTTGTATTTTGATGAGCACAAATTGCAAACACATAGATACTGTATCAGTCAATCAAATACAAATATTTAAATCAAGATCCATGAAATGTTATCTGCAAAATTTGTCAAAATCATTAATCATGTGAACAAGGTTAAAACCAAAATAATAAAAGGTAGTGACTCACCAGTTACTGAACTGATATTCTAGTAGAGGCAAACAAGATCAACCATGTAATTAGAATGGTTGTATGTTCTTTATAATCCATACAGAGGAGCAGGTGCACACATTTAATGCTTCACTCATTATGTAGGTGCGACCATTTCCAAAGTTGATAAAACAGATCAAAGGTGTCATGGAAGCGCAACAGATTTCCAAAGAGGATATGAGCTACACATCCTTCTCACTGGCTCAGACTGCAGACTCCTAAACTCAGGTCTGTGGGATGCTCTGTTATTTTTAAGTGATCAGATCGGATTTGTGAGTTCAGTCATCTCCAACATATTTGCTCGGGTTGCTATAGTAACCTTGCATCACTCAGGGTTTGGAATTGTCGTTATGTGGACGATAGATTTAACAATGAACAACATGTCTCCACCTCCTCCCAGAAAATATCTCGGACACGAACACTGCCATCGTGTGCATATGGAGCCACTGATTCATGCACTCGACCAATCTTGAGACAGTATCAGCTGTAAATCATGATGTTGCATCCTGGTTTTACGGCAGCAAAATAATTAATGAACACCAAACTTACTGGGGATTATTGACCTCGATACAAACCTCAGTGTGATGAGAACGACTTAAAATTACAGAATCAGTCTTTGAGAAAAATGGATTTACCATGTACTTTTTAGTTTGGTCCACGTCCCATCCACTTACATGCTGGAGACCGCAGTCAGCCAACAGGGGGCGATCAACACTTTGGCTTCATTTTTGCAAATTTCTGGTTTTAACTGGTTATCTGACAACATAAGATCGTTTTTATACGTCTGAGTGACAAGCCCTTGTTAAACTGACACCACAGACTCACAGATTAGATGATTCACGGAGCCCAAATCTTAGTGGTGCTGATTTACTGTAAAACTTTTTACATGATGAGCTTAAAGCTACGCTGTGCTCGAAATGAAGTGGACCAGTTGACCATTTGATCAGAATCTCATTTCAAACCGACTGGATCCGATTTGGAGAAACTGTTGGTGTCCAGGCAACACGCTGAATACAATCTGGATATGTTAAGTTCCGAAGGCGCTGGTTGGAGAAAGCAGGCTCAAGGCTTAGTGAGACACTTCAAATGAACGGACTCATCATTAAAACAGGGCTTTCATCATCAGATTTGATCACAATTCTTCAGAAATTCATGTGATGTGCAGAAGCAAAAGTCTTAAATTCTTCTTTGAGGCCTCCTGGGGACAGAGAATTGACTCTGTATATCCAGAGAATCGCTCTTTGAAATACCTCCCTGTCAAAGTTATCTCCCCCGCGGACGGCCATTACTTTCCCCAACCTGATGCACTGACAATCTCCAATAGTTCATTTCAATTAAATGGCTTGCAATGGGTGAAGTAATAGCACAACACTGTACTGGAGGAGTCAGCAGGAATTTAAGGGTCTGAATGGGCATGTGTAGTAAATGCCAATAGCAGCTCCCTGGATTGATGAAGCATTTAAGATTCAAATGGACACCAGGAGCATTTTAGCTGCAGCCGAGCTACCTGAGGATAACTGCACCTTCAAAGTGTTCTCATCGCATGAGAGTCATTTATATGAAGTGAAAAAAAGGTGTTCTACTGTAAATGAAATGTTGTCATTCATGTGACTCCTGGAACATTCAGATGTTTGTCTCCTGGCTGTGAAAGGTCTTTATATTCGTCATTATCGTCTTTACTACCTCTGCGTGTTTGTGAATTCATTTTCTCCAACGTTACAACTAAAACACAGAATAGAAATTGTCCAACCACACGGTGGGATAAAACTGGTCCCATGAGAATAAATACATGGTAAGAATACCTGAGATAAAACACTACATGTGATAAATACAATAAAACATAAAGATTACAAGGGTGTGTTGTTGAATAAGCTGTTCCACCCCTTAGCGCACGGTAAGTCAGTGCTACCTCCACCTAAGAGGTTATGTTTTCATGGACGTGTGTCTGATTTCCTTGACATTTTGTGGAGGGGTTAGGCGTGACCCAAGAAATAATTCAAAATTGGAGTAGACACAGCTTAACATGGAAAAATGGGCTGTTGGTGGAGGATTGAGCTTCTTCTGGACCTCTGCTAACAAGGTTGATGATATTTAGCAGCATAACACAAACACTTCTGGACAGATTATAAAATACTTTGTGGACGGATACAGGGACAGGGCAGGTACATTTTATATTTATTCTATGTGTAATTGTAACTTTATTTAATCAAATCTCTATGAAGTGGTTTGATTCAATCACATTAACTCAACATGACAGGAAACTCTTCATTAAATGTGACGCTTTACATTCAACTTTTAAACTTTGAAAACGTTATATGTAATTTAAATAGATAAAGTTAGTATTTTAGGACAAAAAAAAACAACATTATGAGTGAAGAATCCATTAAATTGTGCTGCAGATCTGGATCAGGAGGCAGATCCAGGAAATTGTTCTCATGTTTTAAACAGTGTGACATTTCAAAACATGTTTTCCCAGGTAATAATTAACGGATCTAGATGAAAAAACTGATGGGGCGGAGGTTCTGAGAGCTATATTCTGTTCTTATACTGTGTTTGTCACAGCTTCTTTTGCTGCCATATTCCCTATTACTGTAAAAAACACCAAAACATATTGAATATATTCAATTCATCAATATTATTGTGGAGCGTTTCTTGAGTCCACGTATGTACGTTCAGGTGTATGTTGGATTTGTCATGTACTTCTTTGTTTTCACCCTCACACACCCTGAATATACCCTTTATATATCCTGTATGTATCTTGCCTCATTCAGGAATAAACACTTCACAGCCGCTGTTCCAGACCTGCATGTCCCATAATGCATTCTGTGTCGTTTTCTTATTCTGTGTGAGTCTATAAAAACCTTTTCACACTCGTACTGTATGGTGTCCTCTCATCTTGCCCAATCAGCCAGGCTCACTATGCATGTGAAATCAGCATTCACAGTGTTGAAGACGTTCCAAATGATGAGCAGCAACTAGTGAACGGAGTACACAGGGTACCATTTGCATGATACACAAAGCAATACCCAAAGTGCTGTGCTCTTTATGTAAACACAGTATAATTTTGCAAAAATAACAAGCCATTGTAATTCCACTCAAATACAGTAACTTCTCCACGGGAAATGATTTCTTGTTTTTGTGGTTTGCCCTCTTCAATTTCCCCCTTGGTTGCTCCCCATCACACTAAAAGACGCATCCAAGAAAAGCACTGACACACACAAATAGTCTCGTGCTCCAGTTAATTATTTTCTATATTTGACGAATTATTATTTGGGAGCTCGATGATGCTTTGAGTGAACAAAAGGTTATAATGCTGCATGCACATTTTAATCATGGAATAAGTTTGCATTCGCCTTAATGTAGTGCTGCATTACACAAAATGTGTGCATGTCATTTTCTGTGGCACTTAACAAAAGAGCGCAGGATCATAATGAGACTTTTTTCCGGCGGAAGAATGTAATATTACAATTAGACTTGCTCACTTTTAATTCAAAATGTGCACACTATAGCACCTCGTTCTATGAAGCCGCCTGTAATAAGCATGTCACAAATCATGAAAAATGATAATTTCCCCAATCTCGCTTCTTTGCGGGGCAAATCCCCGGCAATCCAGTTGATGTGCTGAATGGCTTGTGAAGTAAGTGGCATGAAAGAGAAATATCTCCTTCCACCACTGCTCACAAGCACCTCGAGTGAGAACCATAGAGTGTTTGTGAGTGAGGGATTTGAGTCTGCTCTTTTGACAGGTTTAAACCCAGCCATCCAATCTTAATCCTATGGGCAAAATGCTCTCTTGCAAAGGATTCAGTCATCTGCTTTCAACCTCTGACACTGACAGCAAAATACACATTTCCTAACATCACATTTCTATTGTGCTGTGTTTCATTATCTGTGTCCTGCTCACACAAAAATCCTACGTATTCACTTCCAGCACGTACACCATTTTTTTTAAAACTACGTACATATTAAAGTTTAACATGTAAATATAGGCTAAGATCCACACAAGAGACAGTGAGAAGATGTTCTCCAGAGGAAATTCATAGTAAAGTACTGCGTGTAATACTTGGTCACAAGCAGACGTTATTGGATGTGGTTGAAAAAAAAAGAAAGAAACGCATTAGTGTTAAATTTGGGTAAATTAGAATCATCCCCCATTAATTAGGAATGCAAACTCACTAAATGGCTCATAAGTGATATGACCACATTGATTTGCAAACTCGCGCGGTTGTTGTCAGTTGCTGGGGTTATGCAAGATTTCCATATTACGTGCACTCCCAAATGAAACCTGGACAGTCTGATCCGCCCGGTTTCTGTCAGATAATGGAACAAACTCCCGTAGTCCACGGTGAAAGTGGTCGTGCCGATCAAAACCCTTTTATCTAAAATAGGGCAGGTTTGGTGCGTTGACAGCAGGAGCGCCCAATGGAGCTGTTGAGACTGTGTTAAATGAACAAGATGGTTTAATTTCTAAAAAGAAGAACAAATTACTGAACGCACTCAACAGTTCACTGCTTTATTCTTGTCTTAAACATGTGGTCTGTTAAAACTGGGAGTAAATATATTAGTAATCATTAATCATTAATGTCCTGTGAATAATGAGTGATAGTTGCTTTAGAAGGATTACGCAAAAATTACTTCACGGATTACCACGAAACTTAGTGGAAGGACGCAGTATGAATCCGAAAAGAACGCAATACATTTTTGTGTTGATCCGGATCAAGGAGCAGTTCCAGAATTTTTTATATAACAGTATAATTCATGGATCCTAAAGAAAAACAACAGGCATGTTCAGCAGACCGATGGTATTGAGTGTGTGCAATCTGGTGCAGATCCACAAAGGAATCAGGATCTAGTGAATGTAAACGTGGTTTCATAAGGGGGGGGGGGTGTGGGACCTTGGCGAAGGTGTCTGCTCCACTCACTGCCCTTCTAGTTGTATCTTAAATCTGGCAAATACATCAGCAAATAATTTAATGAATATCCAATTCATTATTTCATTTCAGCGACGCTGCAGCACCACTGCAATAGCATTTTGTTATGTATCTGAGACTGATTTATTCCTAAAGGATTTTTTGAACCGTTCAATCAATACATTTATAGCTTGGCGCACCTCTTGAGCATCGTAACTTAATTTTTTTGGTCTGAACGACACTCATGTAAATGCAGCCTTGGTCCTGTCTAATTTGCACTATTGCTGTAGTCGCCAGGGAAACTAGGAGCTAAGTGGATCAATACCTTAGGAGAAAAAAACCTTGTACTAAAACTTTAGTACTGTTATGGACTCTTTCCAGTAAGTCTTCTTCACATTGTAAGACTCCGTCCTTCGGGGAATCAGACGAAATCTGGTGTTTTTCTTCCCTTGGTTTCTTAATAGGCCTCTCGGGCCCTCCAACCAATATGTGGCAAGAGGAAAATAAAAACACTGATAATTTGTGCGTTATGCAGAGAGAGGGGGGCGGGGGAGCAAGACACACCTCCCTGATGCTGTTCCTTTTTCCCCCTGTTTATCCCCAGGACATTTTACTGCTCATTTCTTTTTAACAATGCATGAATCTTCCCTCCTGCTGCAGCCATGTGCACTTGTTCTGTGGCTGTAAAAAAGGCAACTGATAATCAGTTTCCCACTTTGAAGAAAAGACAACCGCCCCCTCTGGGTATTTTTTCAAAACCACTCGGATGTTGGTGTGGAAAGGACTTGAGGTAGCGTGTCAGATAAATGCTGCCTAATGGGGCCGTTATTGTGGCAAAACTATTTCCAAATTTGTAAATAGTGTAACTGGATTGTCAATCTTTGCAAGTGGATGCTGTGAAGAAGACTTGAAAACAAAGATCTGGTTTTACCTTTTATTCATTTGTTTTTAATAGTTTTCTTGTTGTAGTGTGTCAGGGTTTTTCGTATTAACGGTGAGTGTTGTTCATTGGTCTTGTCTTGCGTGTAATTGGCTTCTTTTAGTGTTTTGGGGTTATTTAGATCCAACAACTATACTTTTGTTCAATTTGCTCCCTTTGTTCATCCTTTATCTGAACGTTATCCTCATCTATATTTGCAGTCGGAGAAAATCTAAATGGCCATAGCTTTAGTCTTATTTCCTTTTAAAGGTGGGGGGTAAATTGTCTCAGTAGCTGCACAAAATCTGCATCTCACCCCATGAAATGAATTTTTAATTAGTTTTATATTGCATGTTACTAAGTGCTAGTCTCACATTTTTTTGTTAAGTATACACAGAAAGGAATGAGCTCCTCTAAATAACTTCAGGTCCCCGCTGTGGATGTCTAACCAAATCCTGCGACTGCTCTTGCTGACAAAGAGTGTGTATTAGTTCCTGATCCCAGCAATTTAAACAACCCAAGGTATCGAGGTGAATTTGCCAGTATGCGAGTAACGGTTACAATTTATTTTACCACACAATTACAGGCAATTTCAAGACCTTTGATGACTGTCACATGTTAAATGCACCTGATTCATCTCTCCACAGCACATAGGTGACAAACTGATTTCTTGTAGCACTCTTGACTTTCAAGTACGCCCGTCGCTTTAGAGCGTAGCAAAGACCACGATTTGTAAGAAGTAAAATAGCAAAGAAATGACCAACAAAAGGAATTTCTGAACAGCTGATGCATATAAACACCAACAGAAATGGAAAGGTGTCTAATTTATAGCTGAATAGACAGCGGGGTGGTACATTTTCACAGCTTCCGAATATGATTTCACTCTATCAAGGAGGATAAATCAAAACCCGCCTGCATCCTGCTTCCTCAAGGATGATTGTCTGGCGTGCCGGGCTCTTGGGGTCTGAGGCCTGGCCTGCGTCCCTCATCTATCAGCACCCATAAGGCCAGAGAAGCATTGTCCTGGTGTAACTACAATGTGATCTACCTTCAAAAGACAAAGGATTCCAGCTGGGCTAATTCCTCCTTTCTTTCAACCTCCTCCCAGTGACAGATGGGACCAAAACTAGAAAAAAAAATAATAAAATCCTTGAAGACAAAGAAATTAGTGCCTTTTATATGGATCCAGCATAGAGAGACACCAGGGATGTTTGGCAAACGGTGGGAGAGGAGTTGCAGTCTTTCAGTATCATTTTACCCCTCATTGTTGTGAAAAAGGGAAAAATGACACTATAGTAGAAGAGCCACACAAAGCTCCAGTAGAATAGAAACCTGTCTGACACATTGTTTGTATTGTTTCACTGAACACAAGAGCTGTACACCTCAATATAAATAGAAAAAGAAATGCACACCGTGACACACGTGCGTGAATATACACATCCTCCTGCTATTATTACCCAACATACACATACACATGCACACACACACACACACACACACACACACACACACACCTCTGTGAGCTGGTGATAACTGCTCAGCAGTGTAGGCTCCAACAATTGTCAGACTGCCAGGGCAGAGAGAGCCAGGAGAGGAAGAAGGGGAGGGCGAAGGAGCAAGCTATGAGTGGCACCACTGAGTGGGTACAAGGAGAATTAGACAGGTGCCACGGGGAGAGGTTGGCAGAATGAGGAAAAGGTAGATGTTGGTAAAAAGGTGGCGGGACAGATAACAGCCGAATTGTGGAAGAGGAGGGGAGATGGAAACGACTTCAAGATTTCAGCAAATGACAAGACCCACACAGACGGCTGAAGAGAGGAGACGGGGAACTGGAAGGACAAAGGCAGAGACGGGGGGGGGGGGGGGGGGGGGGGGCACGCAGCCAAAGAGATGATATGAAAAAAGGGGGGAGAGGGAAAAAACATAGCAGACAAAGTGTGAAAAGAGAACAAAACAAACCAGAGAGTGGAAGATAATGTGTGGTGCAGGCACCTCCACCTCCACTGGATGCAACACTCCTACTCCTTTCATGATCTGCAGTCTGTCATCAGCGCCCGTCTCCAAGGACAGGACAGGCAGGCAGCGCAATGAAAAAAAAAGAAAAGAAAGAAGAACCCACGCACGACATAGGACATAGGTGAGTAGAGCTGTTCCCTTGTCTTAATTTTACTTAATTTGCCATAACACTTCACTTCATCTCACATTATGTTGAGGAAGGAGAGCGGGTGCGGGTGTGTGTGTGTGTGTGTGTGTGTGTGTGTGTGTGTGTGTGTGTGTGTGTGTGTGTGTGAGAAACAGAGAGAGAGAGAGCAAAGGATGTGATAAGTCAAAGCAGGAGGGAGTGAGAATGAGATGGTGTGGGATTGAAAGGAGGCTGTGTGCGAGACAGATAAACTGTTGATGGCCCCCGCGGTCAGCAGTCCACCAGCACCACCATGTGGCTGAATCACCAGGGCAGTACTTCACAGTCCAGCAATCATCAAAGGCTCGAGGAAACACTCAAAATTAACCTGTGGACATTTTCTCATCGTCACACTCCCTTTGTTCGGTTACTTTAAAAAGTACACACACATGGACTTTTTCAAGCAAGTGCAACAACAAGCTTGAAATATACTTTAATGTGATATAATATTCTCGTGCATGTTCCAGCTTGGGACTGCATGGGTCCTATCTGGGTCACTCCGGTATATGCTGTTCTGCTCTATCCACTTTTGTCCCTGTCAACAACTGACCTGCTTTTCCTCCCTCCTTCCCTTTTCCTTCTCTGCTGTGTAAAACCATTTAGCTCTGGATGAGACAACCATTCAGTTTGTGGAGAGAGAAAAAAAAAAAGAAATTGCTGCCCACGTTTAGAATCAATCACATCGACCTTTCGCAATGTCCGTTTCTAATGGGCTAGAGCGGTGCTGTGCTCGCTTTGTCTGTAAGGCAAACTTCACATCTGATCGGAACTGGTCATCGCTATCTGAGCAAAAACATACTGGGAGGTAACTTGCTGCTGTTTGGGTTTAGCATTGGCTATACAAGGGCCAAGTATATCTTTAGCTAATTCTATGTAGAGGTGGATTTTACGATGGCAATGCCACTTACAGGGAAAACAACTAGCTGATTTTGAGAATAAAGTCATTGTGTTACGAGAACAAAGTCGTAACTTTAAGCTACTTGTCCACGTGGTCGGCGCCTTAACCATTTGGCTATTGGGTCGCTACGCACCTGAGGTTTAGCATGAAGCTCGACAAAGGCATGGTCACAAGGATCTTTTTTTCGTAGACCTTGATCGGAAGCATGTCTCGAAGAATTTAACAAAAGCTCTCTGCGGTTGCTGAAGACTTAAACAAAAATTATGATTGACGTTTGTCGTCATGGTAACAATAACAAACTTCAGATTTTGAAATGGTCATGTTTAAACATTTCTATGTCCCGAACTTCTCAAACAGATGATGTCTCCTGTGTGAAAGGCCTATGTGTCCGTGGACCCATCCATCAAACCCAACACTGCTCATAACGAACTTTGCTGCTCTGCATCCAGCGTTTCCTCACTCCCTCCTTTGCTTCCTACAGCCACTGGAGGCAACCTAACAACAGTCTGAAAGAATGTGAGGCAACGTTTGTGATAATCAGACAAATCCGTGTTTCAAGTAGTCTGTACACACACACACACACTCACACACACGTACGCATTTCGTATTCCTCCCATAACCCATGGGTTTTTAGCAGAAGGATAAATCTATGGGAACAACTCAATCACATTACCTTATGTAAATACCCAAGACAGCCTCCTCTGTCTTTACCACTGTGTTAGCTCCCAGCCCTATGGTTCCTCCGGCACAGAAAGGCGCATGGGGCAAATTAACATTTGCTCTCATAGTCTGCAAATGGCAGCTCGTGCTTGCCATGGAAATGAAACACTGGCCCTTGCAGGAGAGAGCCTGAGAAAATATTTGAGCGTGGGGCGATTAATAATTCGTCAGACGGAGCAGTAACATTTGCTTTTAGGGGCAGAGGATTGACAGCGTTGGCTTCTTCAGGAACTTTTGAAAAGAAGCATGTTATTTTTATTGGCATCCTCATAGTCATCCAGAAATATCACTGGACACTTTTTTATTCAGCGGTGTTAGAATTAGAGGAACTAAGTTTATCATTTCTCAGTTCATATTGAGAGCTGGTTATTTTTAGAGTCATGTTTCTCATAAATATGGACGAAGGCAGATTTTGAACAGAGGAGGCAAGAAGGTGGGAAACTATCTCAAGTAATAACCAGCCCTTTACAATAGAAAGACTATTTGGTCCTAATTGCAATAAGAACTTCTTAATCCTATGTTTCATTATGCAAATGTCGCTGTTTGTCCATCGTGCTAAAAGGCTTCGAATACATGTAATTGTTTGACATTTTCATCTGTGTAAATGTAAAAGAGCCGAGACGCTGATTGAATAGATCATGGCAGAAATGCAATAACAGATTTGCAAGGCGAGCGAGTAAATTTACATCTAGGGTTTCTCTACGACATGGTTCCAACATTTATCCGTCCATTAAGGTTGTGATCACTCAGAGGGCTAAATGGGACAGTTACTGTTCAAGGGGAGGGTGGATGGGACACAGCTTCCTGCTGGAACTCCACAGGAACCACAGGAGGGGCACCTTCCCCATTTGCTTCTCAAGATGTTTGACTCAAGGCGAAGTTCGGTGCAGATGGCTTCTCTCTGCTCCGCAGTGGTTCGATCCTGCTGTGGATATATGCTGCCTTTTTGCAACGCCTGAATTAAACAGACAGACGTTGAAAAATAAATAACGGCACTTCTGTAAGTTTCGGATTCGAGCAAAGAGTGTCAATCTTTAAGTGCCTCAGTGAACGCTGATTCCAGAGGAGGAACGGGAGGATCAATGTAGGAAGAGGAAATGAAGAAGCCGTGCAGTTTACTTTTTTCCTATGTAGGTGACGTGTTTCAAGGCACTTTGAATTCAGCTCAGTCACTTCGTGTTTCTTGGCTTTTCAGTTGAATAATTCAGCGCTGGATGTATGTTTCATTAACATCTGCTATATGGTACAATTTCTTCTGAGCCTCAGGACTTGTGCCCCGAGGCGTCTTGACTCAAACACATCAAAACACATGGCCAAACACATTGGATTGAAGATGTTCATTTTGCCACCTTTGTAACAGTGTGAGATGAGATAAGAAAAAATACGGTGCTTTTGTTCCGAGTCGCAGAATGCTATCGTATTCTCTCTTACATGATACGGAATAACTCAAGTAAAATTCAACTCCACCCGGCAGCGTTGTGGATCAAACCACCTGCACTTTGCGTCACTTGTTGAAATAATAAAGTAGTGAAAGTTTCTTTACTAATATTTACTCATACGTGTATAAATAGTTAAACGCATATTATTCAGTTTTACTACATAAGTAAACTATTGAGACTTTGTAAAACTATTTAAACCTGTACTGGTGCATCTTTGGTGAGGTAGCATGTGATATTAATAACTGCAAACAACAGCTTGTAGCTTTTAATAATATATTCATTATTATCAATTTATGTTGTTGTAGACATGTTGGCAGCTAAACATGATTTACTGACATCTTTCTTGCACTAATGCTTTAGTGAGTATGTACAATCAAAGTTTGCTGTTTGACTCACTTTTCCCATCATTTCAATACATTTAAAAATTAACTACAGAGCGGCGCTGAAGAGTTCTGCCACCTTGTTCAAATGCTCTTTACCTTTACCTTAAAAAAAGAGTTACTTGATTCACACCTTAGTTAAGTATGAGTTATTTGCTTGGTCTTAGTTTAATGCACAATGCAGTTCTGTATTACATTTTCTATTTTTAATATTTGCCTGCCCATGAACAAGAATCGTTTCACTAAAGATGTGAACATCATTTTTCAGTTTTTTTTAAATTTGTTTTGAAGGATGTCATTTAATTTTCTCTGAAGCCTCTGCAATAATAATATCAGGACTGACAGTATCAGCATTAGTGGGGATGTTATCATATGAATTTCAACCTTTAAAACAAATGTGGGTGTGGAGCAGGTAGAGGAGTGGCTTAATTAATAAATATGAACATACTTTTGAATATAGGTTTTGGACAAAGAAGCAGATTTCAGACACAGACCCGGGTTGGTAGAGGTAGCTCACGGTGATCGAGGCAGGACGTGAGACAGGCTGTACAGAGTGGACCCGTGTTTCACGAGGTTCACAACACAAGACAAAGTAACAGAAAGCAGGTTTTGGCTGAAGCCTCGTACGGCCTGAGTGAACTGACGATTTGCCAAAGAGCCGATGAGCTGATCGGGAACAGATGCCTGAAAAGAAGGGAGCGTCACGGCCGGCAGACACACACAGAACAAACACAAGGAGGCGGCACACGGCAGGAACCAAACCACAAATAAAAGAAAAGCAGGTACTTTGACAGTAGGTAAAAGATGAAATGTTTAAGAGGACTCCTTTGGAAAGATCTACTGCAGTGATCAGTGACTTATTCTCTCACTCAGATCACAGGTTTATGAAAGTCTGGCAAATACACTGTCATACTCCTCCAGTCGACTGTGTCAGAGCCTAATGAGCCGTTTCAAAAGCAGCTTAACCGTGGTCAATTTCCTGTTGTTGTTGTTGTCATAGGCCTACCTGGTCGTCCTTTGCCGCAGCAGCCAGTCGAGCGTGCTCAGCTTCAAGGAGACACGGCTCCTTTGTTGTGTGGCTCCAATGTTGACGCTGATTAAAAAGAGGAAAAAGATATTAGAGCATGCGTGCACACGCTCACTTAGAAACACTCAGAAATGATGAGAGGCATCATTCATAATAAAAAATGTATAACCTTGGCTTGTGTGAAGAGTGTCTTGATCAGAGTACGTCTCTAAAATCACACGCTCTATCTCTTTTAAATCAGTCGTCTGCAGCTTCATTAAATGCAAGGCGCCCTATGGTACACCCAAGTGTTTGCTTCTTTGAGAATTGAGAATCCAATCGCAAAAATTCACTTGGACAGGATCACTGTTATAATATTATAATATACCAGGTCCAGGGAAACTTATCTCATGCAACGTTCACTGGGATGTCTGCTTCCATCCCTGAGCAACAATACCACAGCACTAACCAGTTAGCAGCACAAGGTAGCGTATAACATCGCTTTTGAACGCTAGGCACACCCATCTTATAGCGAGCTATAAGATGGGTGTGTCTCAGCAACCAGTTTTCATTCAGCTTCACATGATACTCCTCATTGCCCCATTTTTGGATAAATCCAGCTGTGGCTGAGGGGTAGAGTGGTTTTCCTCCAACCAGAAGGTCGGCGGTTCAATACGCATTCTTCCCCATCTGCATGCCTTGGGCAAGATGCTGAACATCCTCATAGATGTTGAATGCACTAATTGTAAGCAGAGGTGAGGCTACATCCATCTTTATATAAAAAAAACCTAGTCTGTCAGTCCTTGAAATGATCAAGATAGAATATGCATAGGTGAATGCACAATGCACTGTAAACTTGTTCCACACACAGATGGTCTGAGAAGTGTTCTCCCTGAACAAATCTGACACTGTATTAGTAATAGTAAAAGCAAGCATGCCTGGCTTCCAAAGGGAATGGGAGATGGGACTCTGATTGGTTTATTGCATTTTTGCATCAAAACACTCCCATGATAAATTAACCGGAATAAGTGTAACCCAAGGGAACCTGGCGCCAGAGTTCATCTGTGAGTGGGAATCAGACACACTCAGCTGCTCCTCCTAACTGTGGTGCCACTGTGACTCGTGTCAAAAGTCACACTTTGTGTATCTCCTCTGTTAGTCGTGTCAAAGTCTTTTGTTGGCACCAGTGTCACTTGTTGCTTGCAGGAGGAACCGATCCTCCGGGGTGCTATTCGAGGTAAACTGAGAAATGTATGTGTCGCTGGCACAACCCGACAAGCATCAGGTACAAAATGACAACCAGCAAAGTTCATCTAGTGTAGTAATGTGTACCACTCGCACTGCTCATGGTGTTAGAGGAGTGCACAGCGGCCTCATACCCACAGCTTGTGAAATGATTAAGTGAATGAGGAAGGATGCTGTTCGTGTTGCCAGGCGAGCGATGATGTTGTTTTCTCGCTCGTTTCCCGATCACCTACGTACTTAATGCAAGTTGTGTAAGAGCAATATGTTCGGTCAGAGGTTGTGTATGTGTAGTCTGCTGTGCGTCATGACCCTCTTGAAGCAGGGGAAGATTCCATCTCAATCTGTTTTGCACCATTTTGCTGCAGTTTCTATTTTAAACAGCGTATTTGCTTGACTACGCAACGCACACAATGGATTCTCTACAAATGTGGCAGCTGCTGCTTCGTGTTTGCATCAGAAGACATGTTTGATGTTAGTATTTTATAGGGAAGTTATTGAATACAATAGGTAATATTTATTTTTAATCGAAACTTATTTATGGGCAAAGGCAGATCAAGCGTATTTGGAATGATTAAACACATATTTAAACCTATGCTTTCTTCCTCAGAGATTTCTTCCACGAAAACTGCCAAGAATGCTCTTCTCAGCTGCCAGAGCTGCAACGCATGCCTGAAACAACAGGCCTGCCCTGTGAGGCAAGCTGTCCGAATATGGGCTTCAGAAATACAATGTGATTGGTCGCATTGATAACATCTAGTAATTGAAATGAACAGAGCCCAGGGCTGTGTCCGAAAGCTCTCACTCATTCACTTACCCCTACTTTACTATATACGGTCTCCTATGTAGGGGACTATATAGTGAGCTCATCAGAAAAATAAAAATATGACGTACAACATCGTCAGCCGGTGGAAAATCCAACAGTGAAATTTAGATGTTTATTTTACACAGTGATAAATCTTTCAGGAAAAACAGCATATTAAACGTTAAAAGTTTATTTCTAAATTTTGAAGATTGTCGTTCAACATGTTTTTTCTACATTAAAGTATTAATTACAAAGTGTAAAATAAACATTTACACTGGTAGACCTCTTGATTAATCTCCAGTGAACAGCTAAGAAACCTAATCATTGCACTATTCATGTTGCCACCAGGCTCCGTTCACATGGTTCTGTTTTGTTTTATTCAGTGTTTGGTTGCTCGACGCTCGAATGAAGCCTCCAATCTCCTTTGTTTCCGTTCCTCCTGTCTATCATCGTCTGCTTTGTTATTTGATTCAAATCATAAAAAAAAAAGGAAACAGCAGATGAGTGCTTGAAATATCCTACTGAGACTACAGCCTCATTTCCGATGGTGTCCTAGAAACATAAATCTCATTATAATTTCCAACATCAAGACAATCTACTTCGGAATAACACAAAATTACGAGTAAAGCTAAAAAAAGATTTTAAAATAAACATATCGAGAAAGCCAAACAACTTCAAGCCATACATATGCATGGGGGGGGGGCTTTCGACAAGATGAAGCAAAAACTCTGGGATATCAGGGGAAGAAACAAATAAATACGTGTTGAAATCTTTGGAAACTCTGCAACAATAATTAACAGCCTTGTTCTACTGTAACAAGTTGGACCCAAAGAGGACGACAATGTTTTAGAACAAATGCCTGATTAGACATTGTCGGGCGCCTCATTCACACATGCAAGATAAACCACGTATCACAATGAATACAACTCATAGCAGATTAATGGTTTGCTCTTAAAATGACCCAGCGATGGAGTGAAGAAGACAACAATACCCGCTTTCTGTGACTATTTCTCCTTGACTTCCAATCACAATGAAGAGGGCAGCTGTTTTTTTTTCTCTCTCCTCTGCACACCTTCTTCTGTAATTACACTGTATAAATAATGGGAGCTCATTACAACCCCAAAATGTTCTTTATGCTCCAACCAAGCCCTTATTATCAAGTTGTCAGGGCCTTAATTTCATTTCCTCCATTGATGAATGTGTAGTCACTGGGGGTGGGAGGAATCGGAAGCTATTTTGATACCTCATCCAATGATGATTCCTCTGGGAGCCCGACCATGGAAAGTGATAACGCTAACAGCAGTCTGCTCAGATGATCGCACAAACAGTAAATTAGGGGTTTAGTCATTTATTTGAACCCGGTAACGGCTGCTGGTTGCTGACACAGGTTTTGAGTGAATCCATTTTGAGGAACCTGCCATCGTTTGACTGAAGTCTTACACACACATCAACAAAGACACCCAATACACACCAATAAATCCTGGGCTGGAAAAGTGATAAAGAAGGAAACATGTAATGTTCTGTCTAATTAGCTTTTTTTTATTATTCTTTAATTTGAGTCACTGACCTATTGATCATTCATAAAGAATTTCCTCCTTTTATAATTATTCAAATCAGATATATTGATTCATATTTTTTTTAATGTAGGCTACGAGGATATGAATGAATAAATGCATTTTAGAGAAAAATGTCCTTGCTTGTAAATAAACCCCCACATTGCATCACAAATGGTGATTAATTGCTACTGATAATTAGAAATTCTGTTTGTCTTACTGTATTTATCTTTTCATCTTCAGTACATTATATTATAGTAACTCGAAACACAATCAGTGTTTGCAGCGAATCCCAAAACAGTTTTAAATTGGGATTTTCTGTGTTGTCGGTGGATGAATGTGGAGTTCACCTGCCTCTCCATCACCTCCCTTGTGTTTGTGCTCCATTGTCTACTCAATGTGTTAAACCTCTGCAGTGTTTGAATGCCAACTCATCGCCTCTCTCCTCACCAGGTGATGCATTTTTACCAGTGTTGGTTTATTTCTTTGGCCAACTCCCAGGGCCTCTATTTCCTGTTTTGAGAAAACTTCTTGTGTGTTTTGACCGCAGTTTAATGCCCGTTCACCTGTGCCTCAGGTCCATCTACACCTGCTGTTCTGTTTGTATTCTCCGTCCCTTCTATTACACAGGCCCAGTTACCTTTCCCACTCCTCTGCCTCCCCTGCCCAATTTCCCAAACCATCTCGACGTAAAATCTCCAATAAAATAATCTTTGAACTGCTGCACGCCTTCCTGAGTCCGAGTTCCGTTTCTGGGTCAAAGAACCTTATTGAATCGTAACACCAATAATACTTTAGTGTGTCTCCGAATGGAGGGTTGGCAGCTTGGCACAGCTTGTCCAAAGAAACAAACCCTGGCCATTAAATGACAGTGGTTGAAAAGGTGAGGTTTGGCAGACTGTACACTTAATAGTGAGGAAGGATACTGGACAAATAGATTAATGCGTTGCTATTTTCACACAGTCCTTTGAATTCCATTAATCTCCTGGTGTTTTCTTCCTCCAGGCTTCGCTGGCGAGCTGATTGCTCCCCTACAGAGAAGACCCTGGGCAACGAGAGCCTTTGTATTCAGGACCACATGTTGCACACTGCTGTTTGTATAATGCGCCCATTTCTGAAAAAAGTACTCCAGTAAGAATAACGGTCTGAAATTCATAAATGTCTCCAGCTTTACACAATAACCTCTGATGTGTTCATTTACTTTATTTAATTTAATCATTTGAATCATGTGCTGGCAATATAGAGCCAGTTATAATTTACAGTGGCAGCGAAGAAGTTCATTCAATTTGTTTTATCAAATACTGACCAACAGCAATCAGTTAATCGGGCGATGTCATTATTTAATATAAAAAATAGCGCAAAAGCACATTGAAGTGTTTACGGTACAATTATAGGCCACGGCAATGCTCACGCTTTAAGTCCCCACCCTTGTAATTAGATTATAACAGTTGGGTTGCACTATGTTTGATGCAAACATGATGTGAAGCGCAAGTAAAGAAAATGCAGGGCGCTGCAGATAAAACAAAAGTTTCAGCAAATGGTGTTTTCTTGTAATAATCGTAACAACTGATGTCTGTTGCAGCTGTTTTGCCTCAGGGGAAAGTCGTGGTTATTGCACTTTAATGTGACCTTAAAACCATTATGTGTGCTATTATACACATTTGCATTGTGTGCAATAAGCCCAGAGGTTAAAGTTGTCTTCCATCTGCTATTTATTTTTTTCAATTTTGTGTATCAGGCCCGGACGATTTTTACTGGTTAAAGAGCAACATCTAACCTTCTCCACCACCACAGTGGTTCTGTCTCTTTAATACTAAAGAATTGCACTGATAAATAAAAAGGAGCGGTGCACCGCGCGGTATTGGCAGCTGTGTTCAGCAGTCGTCAGCAGAAAAAAACGAGTTCTTCAATAACATAATGAGACGGATGAGCAATGAAATCTCTGAAACCTTTTAGGCCAAGAGATCATTTTAAGTGACTTAATGGTTTATTTATTTATTCAATCATAATAATGTATTATCCATGGGAGTAATGGAGCTCCATCCGTCCCTGCCACCCCCTGGGGCAACAGATGTTTCACAGCCCATATGGTGCCTTACTTTCTTTCAAGCTCTCTCTCTCTCCCTCTCTCTCTCTCTCTCTCTCTGTGTGTGTGTGTGTGTGTGTGTGTGTGTGTCTTTCGCTCTGTAATCTCAACATTTGTAGCTCTCCTGTTTCCTTCGCAGAATTATGTAATGGGTCCACTAAAGCAATTTAATGTCTGCACATTGCAGAGGCCATCAAGAGATTAATCGACAGAGCAACTGGTCTCAGGCCGCTGCAACAAGTCGGTTCCTCAAATTGAGAGGAGCCAAAATAGTGGATTCGGCACCTTTACAGATGATCAACAGGCTCTTTGCTGGAGTTTTCTTTTTGGGCAAAGGAACCTGGAAAAAGACGAGCGTAGAGACCCACACAACGGAGAGTCTACTTCTCTTAGTTTGTCCAAATCGTACTGGGACCCTGATTTAGATAAGAAGCTACAAACAATCAATGAATGAAACCGGGAGCAATGTGGAAGAAGAACCCTGCTAAATCCTGAGTAATGGGGGTTAATGTGTGATCTATAGTGTCAGTTGTTTTAATGACATACACGCACCTTTGCCTAATTGAGTACTTTGAGCCTGGGGATTTATTTTGATTTGCAGAGGCACCAGCGTTCAGCAGGCGAGTGTTTGTGTGATTGTTGTTAACACTGTCTGTCAGATTGCTCTTGTCATTCAGTGTATTTTAGTCCCTGGTGTCTTCAGTGCCTCGCTCAGGGAGAGACACAAGTTCAGAATCACGTTGCAGCTGGTTCACACTGTAAAAGCAAAGTGAAATCAAACATTTCAACGCTATACGTGGCTTCAAAAAGAGAACCAGCGCTTTCAATTATCTGTGGTTTAACTTTAAATTGATTCTTCAAGCTTTGACTACTGGCTGAACGAATGTATGCGCTATAAAATAATAATAGCTTGTGATTGAGAGAAATCTGGTTATCAGTTATATGCTTGAGTCAAAAACATGTTCTGATTATGTAGTTACCTGACTAATGCTCACAATCCAATATCCACAGATTCATAACTAGTAGAATTACAAGCAAAAGCAACATGTTCAGCAAGGTAAACAGTGTCTTACAATGCACATTAAAACCAGTTGCCAATTTTGGCTTTTTAGAGGATCAATCCAAAAGTGTCCACAGTTTTACAACACATACAGACTCTATATGAAATACCTACATCTCATCCAAGTGGCCCCAGTGTGGCCAGTTAGCTCAGTGTTTCAGGGCCAGTGCTCAGTACAAACCTTGGAACATGTAGAACAAAGTACAATAATCTAACAGAAACACAGGAGAGCAAGTGATGGCTCTGTTTCAACAGAAGCCAGAAGCCAGCTTCAAGGCTGGCCCTTGAGAAAACATATAATATGGGATGACTAGTAAGATTAAAATGGTTTTGCATCCATTAATTTGCTCAGTCCTCTGTGTAATATATGTTTTTATTGATCTGGTTTCATAATCCTGTCTAATGCCAGCATGTGTTTCAATGTGCTAAATTAAAAAAACACGGCCTTTATCATTTCTGCTTTTGTCCGATTGTAGCATATTGAAGCTGCCACATGACCTGGTCACTGTGACACTCAGGAGTCCTGATACTTGTTCAGCTGCTTGTTTTGACTCCTCTCCATGCTGGAACTCTGGCGTCAGACATGGACGGATTCGTGATGTCTGCACAAATTAAGCAATTATGTTAAGTTCACACATTTCCAGTTGACACTGTGACACGTGCCATTTCTGAAACTGTCCCTCCACAGTCATCATCTTATTACAGTTGGCTGAAACATGCACGTGGCTCCTGTGACAAACGTGCACATGCAGAGGTCGCTGACCCGAACTCCTGTCACTCATCTCCGAGCTTATCTTTGATTGCTATTGCCACTAAATATCCTCTCCTGCAGAATTTACCTGACACAGTTGCAACTGCTTTGCTTTTTACTCCAGAAATGTCCTTGTTCTGTCATCCAGTAATATTACCTGTCATTGTTATGCTGATGACACTCAACCTAACCTTTTCTCTCCCTCTGGCAGTACACAGTATGAGGCATTCATTTGTTGATGCCACGCTGACATTTCTGTATGAATGCCTGGCCAGCACCTCAAGTTGAGCTTTGACGAGAGTGAAGTTAGTGCTCTTCTTTCAGGGCTGTTTCTAACCCTCCGCAAGATCTTTCCATCACCACTAACAACACTGCAGTGACCCCTGCTGCATGTCAACAATGTCACTGTAATTGCTGACAACCAGCTGTCATTCATCAAGGGTTTGCCATGACGGCTACAGCTCACACCTGTATATTAGCCCTCCACATCAGCGGATTCGGAGCCTCACTAGGGACAATCGTATAACCTCGGAGCTCTTTGTCTAGACAATGAAACTCCCTTTGGGCTGGGTTTCATATCAGGAGCTACACTCGTGGACTCTCAATGTGGCCGGTATATCGGTGGATGCAGTTCCTGAGGAATAAAACTATAATATTTAACTATAATTGAGGTTATTTGATTAATTGCAGTCATCTTGACCTTCTTCTTCTTTGAGAACACCTAAGCTTTGTGAGTTGTTCTTTATGAAGAAATAATGTGTTGCCAGGTTCTGAATTAGCTGAGATAAGTGATGAACCGTCACAGAGTTCACTGCATCTATTTGTGGTTGTTACAGAATCATCCCTGAAAACTTTCTGAATTCCACACTTAAAGAAAGCCTTTTTTTTCCAAAACCTGCATGTTCCTTCTTGTTCTGTGTTTTTAGGATTGTGTTCCATTTAGTCTTCGCTACCAGGGATTGTTTTAACCTCATTCTTTTCCTCTTAGTGCCAGAGGCCAAAAGGTAAATGGTGGATTCCATCAGTCCAAACTCCAAAAGGCTTTCAACTCTACCAGTGGAACCCACATGCAGTGGAGCTGTCAGGCTGAGCTGCTGAGCCATGTGAAGGAACAGTGAGGGGGGGGAGGAAAAATGCAGACGCCATTACTGTCTGTTTATGCTAACAGAGGAGGGGGAAAGGGGGAGAAAACAGGGTCATCGAGCAGAAAGGAAATTGTGCTGTGATGCAAACACAGAACAGCAAAGCAAGAGGGGCCATCATCTCAACCCAATCAGGTGCAGCAATTTCGAGCGTGCGCCGGCTTTGTCATTAAATTTTAAGGGTGTTTATAGAGTTTGATGATGTCTTAGGTCCTGCATGTCAAGTGCATGTCACCAGCACGAGAGTGAAACCTGCCCTCATCTTGAGACACAGAGCCACACGACCTGACTCCTTGTTATAAAGCGTGTCATGGTCATTGAGTGTGAATGGTCAAATCAGGACCATTTCTTTGAGAGGAGTGGAGCTGCAAGTGTAACTGATTGGAGGTAATGGCAGTGGCAGCCATCTGTAGTCCTCACAGGCCACTTCATAGAGCACGAACCAGGAGAGAGAAACAGTGAGTTGGTTGGAATGGGACTCGTCTTGTTATAACATGACTGCAACGACCATGAATGTGGCTGAATGTGGCTGAATGTGGCTGAATGTGGCTGCCATAACAGTTTACACAAGGCCAACACTGAGATTTTTTGATGGGGAAAGAATATATTCTTTAATAATCCATGTTTGTCTTTCCCTCAACATGTAAATGATCATGTATTCTTGGTTGTTTGACTCTATCCCATAAAGTCTCTTGAATATCGGCCCTGCAGGAACAATTGTGTTACAACATATTGGTAACGCTACTGAATAGACCAACAAACAAAGGTAGTTCCTGAAGGATAGAGGGCTGTCGTTGTCATGGTTACCATAATAAACATTCAGTCATGGTTATGAGCCATTTTGGATTGAAAGAAAAAACCTGTATTCATTACCAGTTTTACAAAGGGAACAAATCTGATGAAACAAACCTATGAAATGAAAACTTTCCCATTACCTGACCTATAAAAAAACTGCCTGAACTTTTTGATCGATACCCACTGAAGGGTCTCAATTGTAAAACTTTTTTACCTCCGAACAAACGGCTGTAAGTTAAGTTGATAGTTCTCTCCTTTCTCCGGCTGGACTTTAGTTTCCAGTACAAACCTCTTGCACAGGCCGGTTATCTCAGGAGTGCGTCCCATTGGCTGGTGAGAATTGCTGATCAGTGCAGCAAACACAAGTTGTAATGGCACCTCAGCTGCAGCTTGTGCCACAATGCAACTATGTTTTATTGTTATTACTATTGCTATATGTTCTTATTTTATTACTTCTGCTCAGGAAATTTACATTTTGGCCTTTTAGAAATAAAGCAATCAAATGTACTTGTCTCTGTTTTAAGCTTTTGAGCTTTATGAGCTTTTTAGCGGCTGAGTTGCAGCTGATTCATAACTGACAGAGTTAAGTAGTGTAAATATTCAAATACTAAATAAAATGTTATTTTATTTGTTTAGTTTATTGAATGTTACTGTTGTTAAATGTATATTTAAGAAGTGATTGCTCACAATAACGCTAATTATATCTATAAATAATCTGTTTGCATAAACAATATATGGTTTCATTTACTGCATATCAGTCCTGTATCCCTCGTGGATGGAGCAGCTCTTTGTACAGTATGTTACACTTCAAATGTGAGAGCCCTCTAGTCTTAAACCATGTGGTAGTTGTAAATATGGAGAAAATGCAAAACACCACTGAACATTTCATTTTCATGAGTAGAAGAAAGGAACAAAGTGCTAATTTTTCTTTAAATGTACCAGTAACATTTAGAAGTAAAAACTTGGTAACCATGTCGTGACATGTGGTTTGTGTTAAGTGTTTCGTTTGAAGACATTCACATAGTTTGGTTTTAGCAAAATGTATCGCTCCAGTCACCCACTGCTTTCTAGTTTGGGCATTCAAATTTGTCATATTGCCTCAGGGTGTCTAGGAAAACAAGGCCTGTTAAGAGACTGTGTCCAGACGGCCTTCTGACTCCGCAGGAAAGCAGATGGTTTTTAATAATGCCCTACTCTCAGCTTCATGCCCCCCAGCTAGCCAGCCACACAAATGCACACACATACAGACTATCCCTCTCTCTCCCTCTCTCTCCCTCTCTCCTCTCTCTCCCTCTCTCTCTCTTGCTTACACACACACTGACACCAAGTCGGTTGTGCCAGGTTTATAGCTTTCCGGCTTTTGTCATGAAGTTGAAGGTCGCTATTCTAGACTAAATGATACTGTAGACACCAAAAAGGTCCAGCTCGAAATAAACCACACAGCAAACATTTTGAGAACGCACATTGAGTCTGGAATTGAATATCTGGCAACCCAGGGACAAAGCCAACAGCACATCCCGCACACAAGGGCGAGCACAGGGCTGCTATGTCGAGCCCAGGGAAGAAATGAGAGAGTAATAAGTCAATCTAAAAATATTGATATTCTGTCCTGACATAAAAAGCTAACTTTTGCAGAGCATCATGGTTGAGATTGTACAAAGTCATTGTTGACTTGACCTTTGTCACATTCTCAGTTTCATTGTAGTTTAACATTTTCCTGAAATGTTGATCTGGCTGATGTGAGGAAGTTTATGTACAAACCAATAAGGTAGAGAATATATAATATTTTTGAAAATGCTGTAAGGCAGTAATTGACTTAAAATGTGTGTATTTCCACTAAAGGGTTTATTGCCTTTTTGAGATTAGCTTTAATTTTTATTTCTAAGTGTAATTCTGTCTTGTGCTTGTTCATGTTTCAAATGTATCAGTAACAGCTCATAAACATTCGTCAAAGCACAAGTCAGAGCAAATAACATCTAAACAATTATATTTCTATAACTGTTGAAATTAAAATTCAATCAGTAACTAAACAAATTCAGCAAATCTAAAACTAAATGTAACAGCTATCTCGGCCCCAATGGAGTTCACAGCTTTGTATTTATGCCTCATTAAGAAACAATGGTAGCTGCCTTTGTTTTTCATTGACAAGTGCAGTTGTATTCTATGTGCGTGTTGCTAAATAAGACCTGGGAATACAGACCAAACTATAACAGATGTCAAACTGTCAGTTTTTTGTGGAGTTCTTTCAAAGAAGCTCTCAGGACATCAGTGCTACTCCTCCCGGAAACGCCTTGAGCATTAAGCAGTGTAATATTCTGCGCATTTTGGGAACAAAGCATTTGAAAACACCCTGCGTTAATGTGCTGTAGGTCACTGTCATTGGCTCGAGCTGCTGAATCTCAATTGGGTGGTCCACCTGACACAGGGAGATGTTCCCAGATTTACGGATGCAGAGCTGATTTGATTTTAAATGATTCTTTATCGTTCTTCTATCGTTTTTATTGATACACAGTTCTCCTCTAGTCTTTATAGCTAGATAACTAAGCATTCCATGTTACTGATGTGTGCTCTGATGGGTACCTGCAAACTGATCATGTCATTCCCTACATATTATACATATATATATATGTATGCATCTTTATTACCTTTCCTGCATTTCTTTTCCCTTTAGAATAAAAAGTTATGGCCCTTTATCTTTGTCCCAACTAACTTCCATGACTGTGCACATTATTTGTTGCTACTTTATAGTTTTATCAGGGAATTCAAGGAGAGTTTTGGACTTGGAATGACAAGTAAATACAATTAAGTATCAGGCAGAATATAACCAGCAGCACCCTGACCACCAAGGACAATCTCAAGTATCCCAAGTCCAAGAACTGAAGGTTAAATCGGAATATAGCTTTCACTCACACTCTTGTTTACATCCCGAACCTTGCGTCTGCCTATCTACTTAGTCTGCCAAATGCTATCCCAGGCGATAGAGGGCTCCCATGTGTTCATCCCGGAATGCACGAATCCATCAACGGGCCTGCCGGAGAAGGGCATTTCAAAATGTTCTTGAAGTGACTGTTTTCCCATTTTAAAACACTTTGACTAATGTTTCTATTAATTACTATATCTCACTGGGGTGACATTTAGATTCAGGAGGACAAGCTGCTCGTTCAGGCAAGAGCAATACGTTTATTAACAATTTAAATCAGGGATATACATAATGACGAATCCATCTTTCAAAATCAGCTTCGAGCGTCTCTGTCCCCGGGGGAGGGCTGTGGACACGTCATGAATATGGTCCTGTTAAGTTGTTAAACCCTTTTTTTTCCTCCTAAAAGTGCCTCCAGCTGACTCTTCTTCTCCCTGAGTGATGGACCCCAAAGCTTTACTGGTGTGGTCATGGACTGCCAACTTACTGTAACAGTCATAATCATTTATAATGTTTTTCTTGGGGGCAGACACTTTCATAAGTCAGAGCAGGGCAAGCACAGGTTCATCACATTAATAATGGCTGTACAGTATTTCATTGAGGTGTTCCAGTTCCCCGGCCTCCCTGCTGCCGCGCTCGCTGCCTCACTGGGGTTTCTTACTGGGACACGGAGACTGAACCAAGCCATCATTAATGCTATTAGCTCCGCCTGTGCCTTCCCTGTGCAGTCAAAGTGTTTGCGGTGAGATAGGCCTGCGGTGATAAATACGGGGGATGGTCGCTGCCACAGTTTACCACAATATGAATGATTGCAATTCTTTTCTGGACCATCACAACCAGTACAGTATCGCCTGTGCTGCTTGGAGGGGAGAGGCTGTATATGTACAGGACAAAGAGGTCAAATAGAGGTCAGTGACATCACAGGCAGTTGGCGTTATCATTTACCGTCTTACATTCGCGACTACAACAGCAACCTTTGGAAACCAATCGCAGTTCGCAGCTTCAAGCAGCGTTTAATTGCTGCAGTAACTGACCTCGGGCTCAAAAGACTTGTTAACACGGTGATGCAACAGTTACTTGTCACTTGAGTAAGTGAGAAGTGGATCTTGTTGATATTGAAGTCACATTAATTCAATAGGGTATGCTACATCTTAAGGTTCAGTTATGCTGCTATAAATTAGCTGAGATACGTCCATTTCAAACAATATAAGCGCCACTGTTCACATGCTTCCGTGGTGGCATTTATATTATGTGATATTTCCATTTTTTAGAAAAGGACTAGATGGTGAATGTACCCTGTACGTTTGAAGGTCTTTCGCACAGTGTAAGTTACCAGCTAGCAGCCACCAGCGGATGTTAGGGGCATAACCTCAGTTGTGCACCTTAGCGTCATAAAGTGTTTTGGCCTTGTAATCCACGATACAGGTTGAACTTGAGGGTACACCGAGGCTAAAGGTAAATCTGGCTACTGGCTTGTATATGGCAGCACTGTGGACGCCATGTGGCAGCTCAGTGGATCAGACATCATTAGCTCTGTGCCTTTTTAAACTACACACTGTCCCATTTTAGAGCATAGAACAAGATGGAGGATATCCCTTGTATGTTCTACTGCATTAACAACAACAAACATGGTGATGCTGGAGGAGGCTGTGATAATGTAGCTTTTTAAGAAAGAGGAAAAAATGGCCGCTCGGGAGAAGTAGCATCACATCCGCCTGTAGTTTCTGACAAACTCTTGAAGTCTCTCCTCAAAAAGCTTTCAGGGGTTGTGCACACATACGGATAAAATGAATGCAGAGTACGCACAGAAAGCTCCGTCAGATACATTTATATAACATGAGCATAAATGATCCTTGAGCTGAGGTGGCCTATTCTTTTCTTCTTATCTCTATGCAGTGGTGATAATAGAGCATGTTTAGTCATGGGGAAATTTGTGTGAGGTTTTAGTGTTTGTTTAGAAATGTGTTAATGTTTTGTCAGATACTACATATACTTTACTTGTTGCAAGATGAATGCATGTGTGACTGCTGCCATATGGGTCCATGCCAAGTTATGAATTATTAATGAAATACCTTCCTCACAGCTTTATTTCCCATGACATCCACATCGGTGTATGCATTGGCAAAGTTCGCAATACAGTTAAAACAAAATAAAAAACTACTTTGGAACAATAAATATTTCTACACACAAGAGGGGTACATACAAATATGACGGCTGATGCATGCAGACTTCTTTATGTGTACAAGTAAACCGAAGATGCACGACACTCTTAAACCAGCAAGCGGCTCCTGTGTTGTGAGCATCATCTGCATGAGGAAGAACACTGATGGCATGTGCAGCAATACAATATTTTACAATGCCTGACTTTTTGGCTCTTGCTAAGTCAGCATACGATGAGCTAAACATATGAACTGTGATGATGAATAAATGGAAACTTCTTGAGGCGGTTTCCATTCATTCTCGGGTCTGCAGACGCTTCTTCCTGCAGCAGTGAATATTTGGGCACAACCTGTAGATTCGTTCCTGCCCGCATCTGCTGCAACGTTGTTTTGTCCGACAGCCAATCACTCATTACGACACAGTGGAAAGATGACATGAGGGGAGAAAACTGCCACTCGCTGTCCTCGCCCCAGAATTCTCAAAGCTCCATTTGACTACACTGTCTAAAGCTGTAGTGCCGAGGTGGCAACAATTGTTGCCTGTCTTTTCACATTTTTTTTTTCTTCTTCCTGCCGGAGATGAGTGACAACGCTCACCACCCACTCTGCACTGTTTCAGTTCACCATGATGTGACTGATGTGTGCGGATGAGCAGAGGATGGTGTGCGGTGCCATGTTGTCAATCATGCAGATACAAGCTCAACGAAGAACGAGGGCAGTTCTTTGCCTCATAGGTCCATCTCCTTCGGATTCTCTCTCATTATCTCTCTCTCTCTCTCTCTCTCTCTCTCTCTCTCTCTCTCTCTCTCTCTCCCTCCTTCTCTCTCTCTCTCTCTCTCTCTCCCTCCTTCTCTCTCTCTCTCTCTGCTCAGGGGCTGCAGGATTATTATTAATGGTATTATTATTATCAACTGTTGCTTCTATCATTAATAAAATCTTTACATCTATAAATATCTCAGATTTTTTTCATTATACCAACTAGTCTGTTTCTGGTCTCTCTCTCCCCCCCCCCCAATTTTCAATCACCTGCCCATTTTGGGATTTTGCCTGCTCTAACCTTTTCCCTGCCGCCCTGTTGCCCACTGCCCCACACCCTGACTTCTCCTACCGCGTGTCCCTCCCTGCCTTATTAAAGGTGAACTTTTCTATACTTTTCACTGGTGTCTCTGAGTCATGCTTTTGAGTTTGCCCTGTCCTGATCTGTGACTCAGATGTTTCAGATGCCCAACACCAAAGAGCACATAGCACAGGCAAAGGCCATTCACTGCCAGCAACTGGCTAAGCAAGTGGGAGGTTTCTATTTGCCATTAGTTCATCTTGGCGTCTATCAAGGAGTGAATCCAGCAACTTTTCAAAGCCAGCACATTTCTGCATGAACCTGGGGAGGCCCAAGCCACCTCTCTGCCTTCTCATCATACTTATGACTGGGCCATCCACCACCTGCTGGCCACCTCACCACCAAAGGGGCACATGCACTCTCACACTGTTTACCTCGTCTTATAAATTGAGACGATAGATTGTTGATGGTTTACTGGGGAATCTCACACATTGTTACTGCTTCTACATTATGGTATACTCTATATTATTAGCTTCAGTGACATTGAATAATGAGCCTTTCTGCGCTAAGCTTTAGAGCAAATACATTAAAGTACATTTTAGAACAAATCTCTGAGTAATCATTACTCATATTTATAATACTTACCTGTTGTGTTCCAATGTTCAAATTGAAATTCAAACGTGTTCTGCAGGCCTATTACCCTAATCATATATACTCATGAAGGGATAATGGACACATTTAAGAAAGACATACTTGGCAGAAATGAAGAAAAATGTAATAGACAGAATATATAATTTTAAAAATACGTAAAACAGATTTGTTATTGTATTCATTTGTGAAGTTAGTGCATATTTGACAGATGAGGTGGCAAGACTCCAAAAAGAATGAGAGGAACCCGGGAGAGGACATGTGTTGGAGGGATGATTTGAGCGCTGAGCCTGAAGGTGTGATGACAGTGGGCTTGATGAAGGCCACTGACAGACAAGAGAGAGACAGATACAGAGATATATAAAGAGCGCGAATGGAAACCGCAAATAAGGAGGAGGGAGAACACTCGAAACCCATCTGCTGTCGGCCCATGTGTCATTTCCAACCAGCCAACCAGTACCAGAGGTGTCTTTCAGAGGACTGTTCGACCCGTTACCCAGCACACACACACACACACACACACACACACACACACACACCCACACACACACACATTGAGTTAGTATGTGACAATTTAAGAGCATAAATTTCATTAAATTTACAATATGCACTGATGTAGCTAAATTGCGACAGATGGAAAGTCTTTTTGTGACATAATAATTACTAAGGAAAACAACCTTTGAAGAATTCTGCAGGAGGAGGTGGAACAAAACTTGCATAATATTCTAAAACAAACGTCCTGCAAGACGACTTTAATGTCATCACAATGGATTCCACCACCCGGAAGCCCTTCAAACAGCGGCATAGCATTAATGTCTTGTAAGAGAGCAACTGTTCTTCCAGTGAATTTCATCCTGATGCACAGAATTAAACTGAACACGAACACGTGTCATAAATGGCCTCAGGATTTACTTGGATAGAACAGTCCTATTGCTAATGGTATCAACGTGTGTTAACCAGATCCTCTTGGTTAAGACCAATCAGGTCAAATTTCACTTATACCCAAACCCACAAATCTATTTTTTGTAAGAAATCAATGCACAGCAAGTACAAAAAAATTAAAGTAAGCATCTATTTGACTTAACTCACATGTGTTAGTTGAGAAATAGTGGAGAGAGGTACCTGCCATGTAACTGTATGAGGGTAGAATAACCTCCAATTTTAAACAACAATATACACCAGACAAATCTGGAGAAGAGACGCCAAAACTGTGGTGATGGTTTGGACTCACTTCATTGGAAGCAGTCTGGAGACATGGTTAGTCCCCTTGCTACCAGGAGATCCAAAACGGCAGAACAAAATGCGGCTTGGCTGGGTGCGCGCACATGGGCTCGATTGTGGATTCGTCATCTGGGATAATCATTTCAAGCAAGACAGAGAGACGGTAAAAAAAACAAATCTGCTCCTTTATAATCAGTCATTTAAAATGCTAAACTAGGTTTGCCACTGTCCCCGTCTCCCTGGGATGGCCATGCGTAATAATCAGCTGCTTTGTAGCAACAGTTGCCAGGTACAGGTCCCAGCAACTTCAAGGAATCTCCTCGGGGAAAACAAAGATTTTATTGTAATTGGTAGTCGGAGCCATAGCAAGGGTGGCGAAGCCAGTGTTGAACTCACACTGCTTCCAGTACTGTATAAGGAGTGTCAGTGGCTCTTGAGGACTAGTTAGGTTTATTGAAGAGTTCAAGTCAAAACCAGCCTCACATTTGGGGTTGTTGCAGTGGAATGAGGTGGGTCAGCAAGTTGGGAATACCACAATTAACTCAATGCCAGCCACTTAATCAAGGCAGGCATATCTTTTTAAACAGCTTCCAAATAACTTCCTTAATAGCGACTCTATTCTAAATTGAAACAGGGGAAATAATTCAATGCCAAAAATAAAGCTTCGAAACGATTTATTGATTGAATGAGTAAACAGACTTGAAACACAACTTTGAAAATGCCGAAGCTAGACAACATTTAAAAAGTCCTAAAGTCATTTAAAAAGACAAACACAAAGACGTGTTGATTTTGCTGCGTTGTTTAACATCTGTGAACGGAGCACGACATTTGTTACATCAGATTCATCAGAATCGTGGGTTCAGTTCGAGGAAGTTCAATAGGAAGAGACGTACTGGCCATCTGGTGGGGTGAGGAGGAGCATGTCCTCTAAAGTGTTCGAAGCTTCAGCTGTAAGATACCGGGAGGAGGTAACAGGGTGATGTGAGCAGCGGAACCTTGGTGCCCTGACCAACTGGCCGACACAGCTTGAACGCCGGCGTGTCAAGGCCACAGACCTCCTGCATTCAACCTTTTGAAACGGGTGGCCTCTGCAATGAACGTCCATTTCGAGCGGGGAGCTGAAAACAAAAAACTTACAAATACGTCCTCAACAATAACACAATAACCACAAAGGGGAACCATGTTGTGTGCAAAGAAATAAGCACAAATACAGATGGAGGTCAACATCCCAACATGCTGTGTATTTACCAATACAGAGTGTTTCAAAACTTCATCTGGAATTTTCACCCCGTTGATTTGAATTGATTCTAAAATGCACTTGGTTGCTGAATACTGTATTATACCAGACCAAAGCCTAGCTGATGCTTATTAAACCCTTGTTATGTTCAAAAGTGTGCAAAACCAGCATTAGGGTGTGAAGATTAACTAGTGATAATAATGGCCACCATAATGAAACCCTGGAAAAGGATGACAACATTTTTTTTAAAAAGCATTTTGCCTTTACAAGAGATGACCTATCTTTACATAACAGATTGTAACTTTAAATTAAAGGATAAAATGGAGTGGAAAAAGAGACGTGACGAGAAAGCACAGGGGCATGGTGATAATCGGCTGCATTAACCACATCTGCTGGGAATGGGCCTGCAGAGAGGCTACTTGCTCAGTGAAGTGTAATCTTCAGTGGCCTGGCCTCTGTGACAGCCAGAATAGTGAGTGGTTTGGGTGGAGCCAGTGGGGCCTTGCACAAAGCAATGAGTTTCACTATGGCAGGTAGGGGATACAAATAACACACATATAGCATAAACACAGGGGGAGGGCATCAGACCGTGTAGGAGCCCAGCATGAAAGGTAGATCAGCGGTGATAGAGAGAGAAAACTAGATGTTGGAAAGGGGACTGTGGGGAAATTGTCTGGGGGGCGTGAAGGGATGAGAGAGAGAAGATAGAAACTCGGCAGCAACGGTAAATAGAACAGAGCTGTAGATGTGGAGATGCAACGGGAGGAAAAGGGTGAATGGAATGATAAAGAGGATGGAGTAAAGACTGAGAGCTGAAAGGATAGAACAGAAGATACAAGGTCAAACGGGGGATAGGTAACATCAGAGATATGGTGGAGATGGTCACATGCTGTCAAAAGGAATGTGTGGTGTTACCTGGAATGGAAATGACAAACATTATACCTGTAACCCACAGAAGCACAGATCTGAAATCGTAATGACAAGAGCTGTTGAGCATTTAGTCCCTTTTAGTACCTCAACAAGGAAAACAGCACCTTCTTGGACATTCTACTGGAATCCAGGACTCATAGAGGGAACATTTGAGTGTTTTTTTAACGGTTGTTAAAGTTTTTTATTGTAAAATGTTTTGCCGTCACCAATTTCCAATCCCAATGAACCAACATAGAATATTTGCAAAACCGAAATAGATGTGATAATAATAATAAGCGGAGGGTTTAGTTTATTTCTCTCATTAATTTGTCCGTACTGAGTCACAGCAGCTTCTGTTAATGCTCATTTGGCAGGAAAATAGTTGATGGTTTTTCACACAGGATAAATAGTTGTTACTGTAAAAATCATCTCTCAACACATCATTTCAGTCATATATATATATATTGCGAAGCACATTGGTCTTGTATTTATATTGTTGGTAAAATAAATGAATAAAGGTCTTTGCACCTTGACCTTGAAATCTCAACAGTTTGGGATTATTGGATTCAACTCTGTGGTGATTTATGAGACTGCTGTTTGTGGCGTTATTGTTTGGTTTGCATTCATTTGAAATGTGTTGAGAAATTAATTTCTTTTCACGTATGTATTCCACATGTAAATGAAGTGAACAATATATTTCAGTAAAATATTGTCCAACACAACCGCACCATGTGTTTCTACATTTTTATCGCCAGCTGTTCTATTTTCTTCCGGGACTTCAACAATAGCCCTTGTGCCACCATGCATCGGTTTTAGGTGACGGTCGCCATGACTGAATCCACTTGACCAAGTGACGCCACCATTGTATCGTTTGTCCTTCAGGTTGTGATTGGGCTGTTTACGATGGAGGTACAGCCTCACCCCCCCTCTTCCACCTCCCTTCATCTTTACGGCCCCGTCGGTGCCTGACCTTTAAGAAAGTGTGTGTGGTGAAACGAAATAGGGAGAGGAATGTGGGGAGGCTCCGGAGATGTGCATACCCCCAAGGGAGACGGACAGACTCGTAGACATGGGAAGTAGTGGCACTTGAAAGCAAATGGGAATCGAGATGGAAATAGAGGCACATCAGCAACTGCTGGCTGCAGGGTACAGAGGAGTTGTTTGGTGTGCACCACTGAGGTGGAAATGTGTGGACGGCCTGGCATGGTGGGTGGGCAATAGCTTCTTTTAAAGGGGAAAAAATGACAAGCAATTTATGGGTATGGAAATGTTTCTGGTATTTCTTTACAGCACTGTTATTTTTTTATTTCATGAGAAGCAAAGTGTGATCAGCAAATGATAAGATACGGTAATTAGCTAGCAAGAGGCATGATCTATATCTGACGTTTTACTAATTGGCAGTAGGATCCCAGTTTGAATATAACCTATTGTGGTGGCTGGCATCTTGCATGTTGTTTATGTGTGTTGCTACCTGCCAGTTTGAATGGATTTAACTCAATTAAGTCAGAGGCCTATGTGATTATAATGTTTTAAAAACTTCTAGCATATATGCAGCTGTTAAATGTCTTTTTCATATCAAATATTTATAATAATACCAATAATGTAACTACAAAATGTATATACATTTAAAATGGGCCTTTTGATTGAAGGCATGTACTGTAAAACACACTTTTGTCAGGAGCTGGTGTCAGACATGAACTTGGGAAAATCGGGTCCGGACATTTGCTGGAGTTTCACAAATGACTGGACAGAAGAGTCAAGACATGACGTATAAATCCTGCTGTTGAAACCACAGTGTTTTTATTTGCAGCACATCCACTCCGGCATTGGCCCTGATTGCCAAGAGCTCTTGAATCTTGTTTTCTTTTCAAGTTCACATCTTTGTCTGCATTCTCTACATCTTTTCCATCCTGAGATATTTGTATTCTCTCAGTTTTGCAATCCATCGTTTGTTAGAAACGTCCTAAACATTCCCACCCGCTCGCCCTACAATTATCCCCAAATCGAATGCATCACATACGTATATTTCGCTGAATCACTGCACATCTAAATATATATAATAATAACACAATGTGTTCTCCCAAGCTCGCACAGCGTTTCCTAGATTTAACTGGAGAAGACATTTGCTATGCTGTGCTTGTAAACATCTGTTTAACACTGCTTGCCCCCCCCCCCCCCCACACACACACACACACAACTATTGTCAGATATATTCACAAACCTAAATGTGAATAACAAATAATTCCATCGCAAAAGACGGCGGAGCACAAACGCCACCAATTGTGCGAGGTAATAGAGTGTGCCGCGTGACAGCTGAAAAACGCACTCTAAATACACACGTGTCCAGCAGAGACGTGTGCTCTGTACATACACAGCAGCAAGTGACACAAATTAATACAGACACACATCTGTTTTTCACACTGTCGTACAGTGCAGTGCAGCATGTATCTCTGGCTGCCGCTGAAGCACACGCTTTTACAAGAACACAATGAATGTGACGACAGTGAGAGTTTGAGTAATTGCGACTTTTTCCCTTGTTGGAAGAAAAAAAAGAAAAATCCAAAGTCGTCATTATTAAATTCTAATTTCAGAGTCGCCTGTTTCCATCAGCGACATTACCCTTCATCTCCAAAGGGGTTATTGATTTGGGTTCTAATCTACAAATAAATATATTGTCAGAGTTTATTTTTTTCCTATGCTGTCAGCAATGTTAAAAGGACACAGCTCATCTGGCTGATGGATGGGAGCAAATGTAGCCCAGGGCCTCAGGGTGGACTGCAAGAGAAATGTACCTTATAACACACACACACACACACACACACACACACACACACACACACACACACACACACACACAGACATAATTGAATCCTACACACTGCTCACAAGGGGGGGACCCATCTGGACGGGGATGTTTGTGTGTCTGTTTGTCTGTTAGTGTGTGTGTGTGTGTGTGTGTGTGTGTGTGTGTGTGTGTGTGTGTGTGTGTGTGTGTGTGTGTGTGCATTAGAACAACGTCAATCTTAGCAGTTTGGAGTTCTGCCTTTTACAGCTTTTGTTTTGCTTTAATTTTCAGCTTCATCGAGAATAAAAAAAAACACTTAATGCAAAATTCTCCCTTTAACCGCAAAATACTGATGGAACAAAAAACATTAAATCACATCAGTGAAGAAGAGTCATCTACATCTGTAGTATCTGCTTATTCAAGTTTATGACCAGACATACAGATCGCAAATCCCAATCACGCAGCAGCACATAGAGGACTGTGTGTCCTATGTGTTTGTAACAGCTATGGAGCAGCCAAGCCGAGTGTACGTTGTGTGTTGGTGTAGGTCAAGGCTGCGGGTTATTGTTACCATAAAATAGCCTAATGCACAGCACAGGCTCGCAAACACAACATTACGGTTAGTTTTATATCGTGAATTTATCTCACAGTTTAATGTTTCGGGGTCACACATGTAAACAGAAGCTTTCTCGTGAGGCTTACGCGAAGGAGAGAATGAGATAGTTAGGGGCGGTAAATTAATGGCATAAAGCACAATCACCGAATGTCACCTTATTTATCTGCAGAGCTTTTAGTGTCCGCCTTGCATCACAAAGGGACACCACTGCATTCATGGTGCCTGGCTAATGCAAAGATTGTGCTTTTGCAGAACGGTAATATCCTTGGTGCATGTGTTGAGAGTCCGCGTGACCACGGAAACAAAGAATCAGGCCGTAGCAGGGAACACAATTATTCAAACTTAGCACAGAAATATGAGGAACCAGTCCAGTATTTTACAAAATATTCATTATAAACAGAATATCTTCATCAGATGATAAAGGATATTTGTTGTTACCACGTTGGGGCTCTTTCACGGTCAGTCACCTCGTCCAGCCTCCAGATAGCCAGGGAGCGCAGAGGGGTCAAAGCTGAGCAGAAGTCCCTGTGGGAGCTCTCTCTTGCCCTTCGACCTCTAGGTGCTCGTCCCTGATGCTCACTCCCCAGAGGTGTCAGCTGAAGACAAACCAAGAGGCGCTGTATGCAAAGGCGAGAAAGCAAAGTGTGTGAAGGGAGGGATGGGGGAAACTTGAGAAGGTGAAAGAGGACAGAAAGTGCTTTGAATGAGCGTGGCGAAAAAGAGAGTCAAGGAGAAGAAAGGGGGGGGGGGGAAGCGGCGAGCATGGCTGGAAACAAGGGTCAACAGGCAAGGAGGCGGGCGGGGGGAAGTAGTGCTCGAAGAAAAGAACACGGCGAAGATGAGGCCGCATTAGCAATGAGTCTTACGCCAATTATTCTCCACACCTCTCTCCTATCGCTCCTCGGTTTTCCTTCTCCCCGTGTCCTCTCCTCCTTGCTCCCTCTATCTCACTTTATCTATCTCTGCTCCAACTATCCATGTGCTGTCAGCGGCAACACATCCCTAAATGATACCGGTCCGCACTGGCAGCTTTTATCTTCCTGTGCTACAATGGAAGAGAAGGATCTAAGAGAAGATAAGATAGGACCCAACCAACAGTGACAACAGCAAACACATAATGGCACCGTGCGTGGACCGGGTACAGTGCTTCACTGCCATCTAGTGGCAGGCAGGTTCAGAGGGAGCTCCATTAAAAGGGGTGCTGATCTTTACTCACAGGCAAAGGACATGAATGTGATCAAAACATTCATCTGAGGGGCTGCTGTATATTTGTGTGTGTTGTTAGTGTCTGTGTGTTCAACCATAGAACTTGAGCATTTTCTGTCCAGGTGATGTTAATGTTTCTGGAGCAGCCGTCCTGAAGACAGCGAGACACACGTTGGACCAGAGTTTGTGAAAATTGCGGCGCTTTGATTACGCAGATTAGGTCATGGGACTGGATCTATTTTGAAAATAAAGAAATGAAATCTGTTAGAAAGTAAAAGTGAAATAAGTAAATCATTGTGTTATTTAATCCATGCGTTTTAACATAAAGATGTCTGATGATGCACGTCTGAGCGAGGGTCGCTAAACCTCTTTAAACTGCCCAGTTCAGAGTTTTCTAACTGTTAAAAGTTTTCCTGGGATGAGCCAACACAATAAAGAAATTATAACGCTGTTTTTGTATTTCATGTGTGATTTATTACAATGTAGGTACTATTTTATATACCTTTTAGGTCATGGATACAAATGGAAAATGCTCTATTTTCTGGATTTATAAGTCTTTTGTGGTGTCATGATTGTTTTTCAAAGCTATGTCTTGGATTGTTGACAGAAGGCTGAGTGAATTACTCACCGGTCGTGATACAGATGCAGTGTCTACGGCTTAGATATTGAGTCCCGAGGCCGGAGATCTCCCCAAGAGCTGGTGACTTGTCAGACAAAAATGAAGAGCAACCCACATAAAAAAAAAGTTTTCCACTACTTTTATTTGTTTGGTGTGTGGATGTTCTGTCAGACCTCTGGAGGAAGAGTCTCCTTTGTTGGAAAGTATTTTAACACATAAAGTGGAACAGAATATTATAGGATGCAGCTTATTACAATTAAATACAGCTGTTACGTGCCGTGTTGTCATAAGGATTTCAAACCCATTTCAATGTGGAAAAATCTGTGACATAATCTAATTATGTGCTAATGTAAGAGTAACTCAAACTAATTAATTAATCAGTTCCTTGATCCATGCATGATGCTTATAATAGAACCTATAAAACCTGGTGAAAAGGATTCACGCTCTGCACCAGCCTGTTATCACCCAGGTTGATTGACTGTGTGATGCGTGGCAACAACAAGACAACGCCATGGTTACAGTGTCAGGTTCTGATCTGTCTAATAAGGTGTGTAACAGGTTATAATTGGTGGGCTCCTCTTCATTCTCTGAGAATCTGAAGTTTGCGAAGGAAACATGTAGGAAACGAAGTGAACGAACGCCGTGTACACACTTTTTGATTGTTAACTTTTAATGAGATGTTTTGATGAATGGTTCATCTCAGAGGGTGGTGTGGTCAGCGACGTGTGTGTGTGTGTGTGAGTGTGTGAGTGTGTGTGCAGGATCAGAGTTAGTAAAGGTGCAAAGAGCTGGAAACAGATAAAAAATAAAAATCACGGGACCACTGCAGAAATAATGGGACATCTGGTCCAGACATCTGGAGCCAGAGGACTTTTAGGAGCTTCCCAGCATCCTCTCACCTTGCGGGTAAATTAGCAAAGTGACAAAATATGCAAAATATGGCGGGGGTAAACGATCCTGACAATCACACAGAGGGAGGACAGTTGAGACGGATTACAGGGAAATTCATCATTTGGAGGCGATTTCCTTTTGCCTCACACGGACAAAGCTTGATAAAGGATTGAGAGTGTGGAAGCTGAGATGTGCCATGTGGTGTGTGTGTGTGTGTATGTGTGTGTGTGTGTGTGTGTGTGTGTGTGTGTGTGTGTGTGTGTGTGTGTGTGTGTGTGTGTGTGTGTGTGTGCCCGAGACGTTCTTCATAAATATGGATCACTCTATTGAGAGCGGTAATCACATTGATCAGCTCAGTCTGTTGATGTCTGCGATGACCACGGAGGTTTAACAGGCTTGGGGAAATTTATAGGTCAAGACGATTTATCCTCACAATGATTCCAAAGCTTGAGACCGACAGTATTTTCAAACAGATATTTGTTTGAGACGGACATTATTTCAGGTATAGGCCAAACAAAAGATGACTGACAGTTCTCTCCGTCCACTCAGACATCGGCATGAATCTTCCCCACACTCAATGGGCAGAGCGCGCCATTCACCGGGCTGAAACTGTCCTTTACCGATGAATTTTTATTGAATAAAAAGAAAAAGAAAATATATCAGCTATTCCTGAAATGTCAAACTTGTTTATTGATTAGCTTTGGAATAAGTGTAATCTGTGAAATGGGCCGTGCAGCCGCCGGATCGTGGTTCATTCCATGGTTGCAACACATAGTTGAAATAGTTTGTTTCCTGCAGGTTGTGGACTTGGGAGAGCGAAGTGAATCACATCATCCATTAAACACACCCCGTACTTTGCTTTCCCGGGCTTAAATTTTGCAGTGAAAAGTGAGGTTGAAGGAGGCAGCCCGGCTTTCTGAGTACACATGAAGGGTTGGCATGTGTCTTCTTGAGCGAGGTGGAAGACGGAGAGGGACGCTGACAAGCCAGTGTGCCTGTCTCGTCTTTCCCCTTGGCTTAATGTAAGGTCACAGTGGAAAGGTGGGACAATAAATGCCACCAAGTCACTCTGACAACTTGACCCCTGGGAGAGAAAATACCCTTTTCATCAGATGCCCGTCCTCCCGAGTGCCCCATTCTTCCCCAAACTCCCCACCACTCTCTTCCTATCGTGTTTCTTCTCGTCATGTCCGATTCATCTTTATTAACCTTTGCTTTTCCCCGCACTGTCTCTAGTACCACCAACTGTTTTGCCCTCTTTGCTCTCTTCCCCCTTTTCCTTGCAATACACACACACACACATCCAGAGACACAGGAGCGGCCACATAGCCTTTTCTTCCCTGGCAGTTTCCTTGGGTTCTCGATCTAATGTCACAAATAGGTAATAAAGATGCCATCAAAAGGACACCAGAGGATCCGCATTCTGCCTTTGTTCCATCCCGCTCATAACTCTCCAGAGGGCAGAAGCACATACATCACCTGGAGAGCCGGCTGGCATAGAATTATGTTGTTTAGTGCAGCCTGTTCTCATGCTGATCCAAACGCATAACAACCGTGTGCAAAGAGAGAAGAAAGCCAAGCCTACTGTGAGAGCTGCTTGTATATGCCGCAGCACAAATGTTAGCCTTTAAGTGTAGACCATTAAGCAATCTAAAATATAAGGCAGAACATATCTGCTAGAGGTCCCTACTCAGCATGCTAACCACAGAGGAGAGGAAAGTAAAGATGCAGGCAGAGGACAGGAGGAACACACTGTATTTATCCCCCCCCCCCCTCCGACCCCTCCTCAGACAGTCACATAGGCTCGGCCCATAATGTCTTGTCAGATATGACCTTGAGCGAGGTCCATTGTCTCGCAGGATCTTCACTCACGCTGTCACATCAGACTACTTAAGCGTTCTCAATAAAAAACAAAAACACAACAACGGCATCACCATGATGGATCGCTGCACATCACTTGCATTAGCAAACAACTGGGGCAGGTTTGTCATTTCCAATTATCGGCGCTGTACAGTGCGGTGGCTCCAAATGTCTTCCTCGTGAAATCTGTGTGGCGGCTTTTACTGGAAACGACATTAGACAACAGCTGTATCTATGAAACCTTTAACAAACAAGGGGGGGGGAATCACTGAGACAGCTCCAAGCGAGGTAGATAACAATGCCCATACATGTATTATTAAATGGCAGAGCACAGGCTTTTGTGCCCATTTATTATGAGTGGAGGAGATAACAGGGGTCCTGATTTGAACATTTGAACAAAGTCGCATTGCAATAGGTTTTAAACTTTCTAATTCTGCGTTTAGCACATGCTTACAGAGAATTTTTGCACATCCAAACTATGTGAGGAAGGGGAGTGATGAATTTTCGCACATGGAACGATGGGTTTAACTGTGGAATTCAATGCTTTGCCTTCAGGAAATATCTCACCTCCATGGGCACGGCGCGGTGCAGCTCCGCTCCAGCTGAGCAGCACACAGTTCTCACTCTGTGTCCTCACGGTATTTTGCTAAATCACTCGCAGTGAGTCACTTGACTGCACCTCTGCGTGAGGAGCTGCTCCGAAGAGATGTGATTGACCTTACAGTTAAAACTGTGATAGTCATAAGGGGCACTGCACATTCCCCATTGTGTCTGCGTGGGTTTACTCTGGGTACTCCAGCTTCCTGCCACAGAGACACAAAGACATGCAGATTGGGGTTAATTGGTTAATTGGCGACTCTAAATTGACTCTAGGTTTTTAATGGCTCCAGCTCCGAATGGCAGTTATGAAAACAAGACACGCTGGGTGAACACGCTTATTTCTTCTTCTTCTTCTTCTTCTTCTTCTTCTTCTTCTTCTTCTTCTTCTTCTTCTTCATTTAGGCAGTCTACACGGTGACACTGACCCGCATTGAACATCCGGGAGGTGGGATGGAGAACCATGAACATTTGTGCACGCATTTATTCTTTCATCTTGGGAATGTGCAAATGAAAATTCTTTTTCGTATCATGCAAGGTGCAACATTGGAAAGACTGCAAGGTGAGAGAGCTTCTCAGTTGCTGGTATGGTATGTTTTTACAACGTTGAAAAATGGAAAGGCAAACTCCTCTGCTGCTAATTTTGGTATTAAACAGGCATATGTCGGCCCTGCGTTATGCTGACGACCTGTTTAGGCTGCTTCTCGCCCACTGTCAGCTCCGGCCTCCCTTTGATCCTCAATGGATATTGGACAGATGCTCTTTCAAGGGAAGGAAAGCCAAGAAAAGATTAATCATAGTTTTAGAGCTGATCGCAGTGTTTGACTTTTAGTCCGAACTTTGGTCTCAAAATAACGGAACAGCAGCAGCTCTGTTACTGAGCCCTTCCTCTGGATCCCATGCTTTTCCTGTTCCAGTCACAACAAGAGGCCTTGAGGTCATGAGGAAGTCATGTGTGAGTTGTTAGAGTAATAGTGGCAACATATGAAACTGCCACGGTAAGATGTTACACCCCCGGCTTGTCTCTATTCAGTAACACCTCTCCTGGGGTGAATATCTGATGTGTTTGAGAGGTGCCCAGGCACAGATTTTATGACAGTGTTTTTCGTTGCCCCCAGTTTGAACTTTGTGGCTCCAGTGACCAAGTGATTGTGGCAAACAGTAACCTTGGCTCCGTGCTTTTACGACATCTGTTCAGAGAGCCGTGCAGGGGTGTAGTGGAGGGTATACACACATAAATGCTGTTTACCCACCTTTTCAAGATCTGGAATAGCATTTATGCAGATCCGCCCCACGCGTTTACGCATAGTTTTCATGGGTTAGTACACTCTTTGGAACTATCTCCCAGGATTTCTGGCTTTGTCCCCTCTCATGGGTATTTCCACATGAGCACAGAGGGGCCATTATCCCACCATCCCCTCGTGCGTGGTGGTGAGCAAAAGCAATAAAAATCATCTCTGCACTGCGCTGCAACAGTAGGAGCAGGTTCCATGTGGCAGACTTTTGAGAGATGGGTTGGAAATAAAAGATCTTAATTTAAATATAAGCAGTTTGTTTGAGTTATAGTTCTAAAAAAAAAATCCACATTTATATAGGTTTATATATGTGTAGACTTTCATTAATTTTACAGTCCAGTGTAAAATGTAAAATACTTAATTTCTTCATTCTGCCATTCAATCTATTATGTGAGTGTTCCTGCTCAGTGTTCTCCTGAACGCTATGTTTAGCACTAATGAACTAAAACAACCAGAGTCAGGAGGAACTGACAGACTGAGGAAAATTCATCTGCAGAAAATGTCCCTCAATTAATTAAGTCCAAACCATTCATACTATACGGTTTCTGTAATAGGTTAAACAGCCAGAGACGTGTTCACGGAGGTAAAAGTACATTACTGCCCTGAGGTTATATGCGTCCGCCAGCCAGTCAAGTTGTAGCTTTCATCCACGATTAATATGATCATAGATGTAGTGAGGACTTTGAAGGTGTTTAATAAAATGTATTAAGTATTGTTTTATTATTATTTCTTGAGTAATGGACGAAAGATATTTTGTGAGGTCAACTTGACCTTTGACCATCAATTCAAATCAGTTCATCCTTGAGTCCGGGGGTTGGACATTTGTTGCCAGGTGTAAATTCACCCCCCTCAAGGCACTCCAGAGATATCGTGTGTACGAGAATGGAACATACGAAGAACATTGTGATCCAACCGATGTTCTCAAGGGCTGAGAAATGATTGAGAGCTGAGCTTTTGACAAATGCTGGGCCTTCTTCAACATCCCTTCACGTGCATGTGTGTAAACCATTATCACACTCACATTTTGAACTTGTCCAGAACTTGTTTAACCAGATTACCCCTCAGTGGTAAGGTCACAGGTCTGAAGCAAATTTCACATCCCACACAAACGACATCACAACCATCAACATTTTCTCCTCTGAATTTCAAACTTTTTCACAAGGTCACAGACACACAATTTATTTTGTGTACTGTCCTCCAGCCTTTTCCAGGACTGCCTCTTTTTCATCTGGAGTTTATCCATCACTGAGACCCAGAGGATCTGTTAATGACATAGAAACTATTTTGTATTAAAGACAAACTGTCTCCATTTAAATGTATTTGGACGAACTAAACCAGGCAGCTTTATTGTGATGCTGGGAAAGCTGCTAAAAGAAGTGCAGCAAATACAAAGTAAACTGCTCTTTATCTAATGGTCATCCAGCCTCTATTGTGTTTGACCGATTTGTTAGACTCAAGAATCACCATCAGTGTTTGTGCCTTCCAGGGACGTCTCTCCAATAAAAGCCACAGTTCTGTCGTCTGCTGTATGAAAGACAAACATGTGGCACTGTGCCCAGTGCCTCTTTTAAACACGGCAATTTGTCATGTTCTTTTAGATCCAACTTTTCTCTTTAACCTCTGTCTGTAGTTGAGCCTCTTTAAGTCCTACCCTAGCCAGATTCGTTATCTTTCTCAGTGACATTCGTTTTTTTCCTCAGGGACAACAAGCACATTGTTAAAGATAATAAGGCGTCCTTAAACTTTAAATGGTGGTTTGGGAGTTTCATGACATAAATGAGCCTATTTGTGAAGTAAAAAACACTTTGTATTTTTAGAAAACCCTAAGACTGGGTGCAGCTCCTTTTTGTATCCAGAACTGCCTCGATTTTTCTTTTGTGGCATGGAATTTAATCATGTGCTTGAAGATTTCTTTGCATATTCTGGTCCGTGTTGACATGATAGCATCATGCAGTTGCTGCAGATTTTCGTCAGCTGCACCTTCATGTGCACATCTCTCCTCCCGAAATGTGTTCCATTGAATTTGGATCCGGTGACTGTGTAGTGCACTGCGGTAATTGTCACGGTGGAACAAGCTCGAAATGGTGTTACTTGGGATTTAGCCTTTAAAATGTAGGTAAACTGCAGTGATAAAGTGATGCATGTGGTCAGCAAATATACCCAAGTAAACTGTGGCACTGAAATGACGATCACCTATTAAGTGGCCTAATGTGCACTGAGAAATATTCCCCGCACCATCGCATCACAGCCACCAGCCTCTCGACCGTTGACACATGAGAGGACTGGACTCGTTGACGCCAAATTCTGACCCCCGACAACCGAATGTCACAGACAACATTTTTCTAATCTACTTCTGTCCGGCTTTGGAGAGCTCCTGCTAACTGTATCCTCAGGCTCCTGTTGCTGGCTGACAGGAGGGGGGGACCCAGTCTAATGCTGCTGCAGCCCATCTACTTCAATTTTTTTTGACGCATTGTGCATCCAGCGACGCTGCCTAGCATGGGGCTGCTGTAACGTTGTGTTTGTTTGAGTTGCTGTTGCCTTCCTGTCAGCGTGAGCCGGTCCGCTCTGACCTCTGTCTTTAACAAGGTGTTCTCGCAGACAGGACTGCAGCTCAGATCACATTTCTTCCCCAGTTCTGTTGTTCCATTTGAGAGATAATTCAACGGGTCTGCGCGTTTTTTGAATGCATCGAGTTGCTGGCACATGCACGGCTGATGAGATATTTTACATGGTCCAGCAGGGGTAGGTGTTTTTAATAAAGGGACCACCATGGGTATGTTTTTTTTTGAAGTGCAGCAAAATAATAATTAAGTTTTATGTGGAACATTGAAGGCAGCATGTCCATTAACTAGCACCAGATGTATTTACACACTTAAATCCCTTAAGTTATTTGAAGTGTTCAGGGCCACAATACGAAAAGTATGCATGCAAATGATACCCATATGAAGAGTTATATCAAGAAACCCAATACACAACCAAATACTCACAACATAACAAAATACAGCATGTTACATCATGTTAGCCTGTTTTTCAATTCATTAAGTGTATTTTATGGAAATATGTCATGATATCTGGTTCGATTGTATTTCCAGCGCATGTGTAGTCAAATTGATGAAGATGTTTTTTTCATTTAAAATTATAGTGCGTTGAGCTTTCAAGGCTATTTGTTTTATTATTTAAAAAAAACAACACAATTTTTTTTTAAAGATTAGATGGAATACAAATCTAATCATTGTCGTTAATTCATAAAATCCTCATATTCCTCTTGTACACTGGAGCATCATTTTCTAAACAGGTTTGAGTTTCTGTTTCCTTTAGCTGCTCCCCATTTCCTTCTCATTATCTGCAGGCAGTAATCCTGCAGCTCAATCATGGGGGAAATTAATGTAATCACTGCGCACAAATTAATATTTGACACCAAAACATGCACATGGCTTATTCACTCAAACCGGTCTGTGTCTGTGTGTGTATTTACGAAGGTGTTGTCTCCTCACAGTAACAGAAAAACCAGAGGAACAAAATAACACAAACAAATCTGTTACCTGAAAAGTAATTCAAGGACTTAGGTTTTGGGTTATGTAAGTACAAGAAGTTGCTATATGATTGTTTTCTATCGGTGGCTTGTACCCTCTTGGAAACTCTATGTTATTCCTTAATTGATGTACTCAAAAAGCTCAAATTGAGGCCTTGAAATAGTCGCAGTGTTAGCAGGCAGAAACAAGAGCCTGTGGTCGGCCAATCGATAGAAACTTCATTACTTGGAAGCCCGGCTAGTAATCTCCTAGGCTGCAGCTGTGGGGGGGGGGGCATACATTCTACCACAGCACCTGTTCTCAGTGATACATCCAGCCTCCACCTGCAGAGGCACAAACACGCACAAACACACACAAACACACAACGCGGAGGTTCAACACACTCGGACTATCCTACCCATCCCTCTCTCTGTCCGTCAAGTACAAGCTCACAAGGTTTTCATGTTATTGTACACTCGCTCCCTGCTCCTGTCTCGCCCCTCCAGATGAGCTTTCTCACATTTGTGCCAGGATGCATCTTTAGCAGCTGACAGGAGCAGAAAGAGAGAAAACTGATGGGGGGGGGGCAGCAGAGGAGAGGAGCAGCAGGGGACATGTGAGGGTGAAGAAGAGAACAGTCGAGTGTTTTATTTATTTCAGCTCTACACTCCTATTTGGGTTAGGAAATCGTGTGGTATAATCATATGCTCCATTTTAACACCATAATTGGTTCCATGATGTCGAGCCGCGGAGACATTGTTAAAAAAAAGTGTCCTCTGTCTCTTTCTGTCAATGAGAAAATCGTGTCTCTGCAGGAGAAATGCAGAAACAATCAGGAATAAGGACTCAACTCTCACATCTGTACAAATCTAATTGTGCTGGTCAACACAGGCCAGTGGAAATACAAGTGTGGATGTTTTGGGCCCAATTAGAAACAGTAAAGAAAGCTGCATGGATTTTGAACACAATGATACTGCACTGCACTGAACTGCACAATGTGTAGTTTGTCTTGTTTTCTGATTTAACCAGTAGGTGGCAGTGACAGAGTTAGAACAACCATGGCTGATTTTGCACATTTAATGGAAATCAGTTCTTACTTTGCACAGAATTCATTACGTCTGTACAGACATGTCGAAAACCGCAGTTTCTTTTGAACAATTAAACCCTTTTTGCGAAAAAAGCAAAACTAATCTTCTCTCCTCCTGTTTTGTGACGACTTCTCGTTCTGTGAGGAAACACTAAGGCCTGTCCACTCGAGAGCGGTGGGGGGGGGGGGATGCGGCTGCAGTGCTGCTGATGCACCCGAGAGTGCATCGAGGTGGAAACTGTTGTTCCATGACAGAAATACAGATACAGCAAGTGTATTGTCTTATTTCCCTTTGTCTGGGCCCGTCTTGGTGCTAAAGGTCAACACTGGCACTTTGTCAAGAGAGAATATGCTAATCATATGCTAATGACGCCCATTATACTGTACGTCCACGTATTCAAAAAGTAAAGCAGAATGGATTTCTGCCCTGTTGAATAGACTGAATGGTGCTTTGGGTTTTAAGTGAACTGGAATCTTTGTGCGATTCACAGTGATTCTCGTTTCGATACACTGGAAATGCAGGTTTGATTAATTAGATGTTAACAAGTATTTGCAGTGTATTGATGAGCCAGGATTTTACAGACCTTTAATTTTGTGATTCACATTTCTGGACCTGTAATAAAACTCCAGAACCAGTGAGTCCAGCTGGCTCGGCCACTAACTGCATCTACTGGCTTCACTGGTTCATTTGTAATGTGTGAAAGTCACATACAATAGATCACACATCAGTGATTTCAGTAATAGTTCAGCTCCCTGATGTTCTGAAGCATTCGTACAATTATCTCTGATGGGCCCACAGGGGGAGTGACGAGGGCAGGTCAGTACAATGAGACTCATCATTCAGAATGTTATTGCCCTAAAGGAAACGTTATTGATCAATGAGTATCCCATGTCATTCTTCATTTTTAATGTTGTTTTAATATGTATATCATTACAGTATATCAGTACAAGTATTTTTCATTTAACCTTTATCTAATCAGGAAGCGAGCGATACACATATCACTTCTGCCAGGGAGTCCCACATGGTCAAGATGGGCAGCAGTGAATTCAAAAGTTTCACATAACATGACCTCACATAACGTAACCTAACATAACATGACGTAAGAACATACAAGAATCAATCGCAATTAGTTCTGAAAAAGAAAAACACAAAAAGTTAAGGGTCTTGCAATATAAGAGGTTTATCAGATTATTATTATTAGAATTATAATTAAATAAAGAGTATATTTTGTTCTGATCTATGCTGCCCATGGTATATTAATCACGTGTTACTCAATTTTGAAAAAGGAAAATTGTCTAATCACTAACGCAACACACATATCGAATATATCCTTTTGAATGACGACTCCAGGCTGATCTCAAACAGAGGTTTTTTTCGAAGCCACCATATCTCGTGACACGATATTTCTGTGTGGTCATATCCGTCTTACTTAACTTCCCTGGTCTCGCAGCTATCAAGATAGCTTAGCAGCACTTTGATTAAAAGACCAGGGTTAACAGGACATCTGGTTGGAAATCTGGCCAGAGATTATGCCCCGCAGCATCATCTTACACAGACCAGGCAGCAAATTGTGTAATTAAGACAAAAGTAATGCTGCTTCTCGCCTTACTCGACCTTTGAGGTATAGGTTCTTTTTCTGGTAACCGTATTTTACAAAATGTATTTAATTCTTTCTGGATATTTTATTGCATTTTTACAAGATAAATGGGGGAGTTGGAAACCAGGGCCTTGCAGTCATATGAAACTCGTTCCTGTGCCAGCAAGATATATGATATAAAGCAATAAAGACATTTTAAACGTAATCACTTTGTATTTTAAATGATTTCAGGTCAGAGAACATTACTTTTGTGAAATGTTCCCTGTTTTCCAGCCTGATGTTATGACACCGAGACGAGTGAGATGACAGCCACCAGGCGCAGAGGTCATCGTATCAGGTTAACTGACACATAACAACACGGGCCTTTGTGTTTGCAGCTCCTTGTAATGCACCTCTTCAAGGTAAGTAATTTAAAGCCAACGCTGGGCCTGTATCTGTCGACCTACTTATGCTATGTTGTCGGTGTCCAATCGGTGAAGCGCAGTCTTTTGTCACATGTGTTGCTGCTTTCAACAAACATCAAAGATACTTCAACACATTTTAACCTTATGGTCCCAGATGAGTAGAACAAACTGTTTTATATTTATTCTCTTTGGAGAATTTCCTTTCCCAAGTTGTGAAGTCATCGTTCCAACGTGTTTTCACGTGATTTGAATTTGTCGGAATGTGGAAAAAACATGGACGCTGTGAACAACAACACCTTGACACCTTGAACTAATATTTCCATGATAATGAGGAGAAAGAAAAATGATTTGGCAAATGAATCATTTAAAACTACTAACATAAGCATAACAGCAGTGAAGTGTAACATATACGTTGACATTAGAAGCTGCTATTGTAAAATGATGCTAATTGGTTTGTAGGTGATGTTTTAATGTTGTTCCAGCAGGGAACAACTGTTTCCAGTTATTCCAAGACCACATGCATGTACAAAAACATTGTTTTAATAAAACAATAGAATTAAACAAATGTAACCTGCGTAAACATAATTCTGTGGGATGCACACATTCGAAAAATATCCCAAAACATTATTATGCGCTATTTTCTAATATTTTTTATTTAAACAAACTCTCACACCCAGTTTGACCTTATCTAATTCAGATATTCTTGTCATTAGTTATCTTAAGGGGTTGTGCATGTGTACACAGGAAACTGGACTTGCTTGTGTTTCTCTACAACCCCTGAAGATACCATGACCTGGATGAAACTTCACAGATAAACATGTTATTATTGACACAACGTGATCCCAATCACATATGGATGAATGTTTTTTTACCAAGCTAAACACTAATAGTTGTGTTTACGCTGTGTCACATAAGGAATCTGTCCTAGTGACGATCCACAGCTGAGCACCTCAGACCCTCTGCACCTCGAGGCAGCTCTCTAATGACTCATTTCACTGATCTGCTGTTTTTCCCACACTCGAAAGCTTCTCAGCTTACTGTGCATATACAGGCTGTGTTTCCAGAAATATAGTTTAGTGCATGGACTGAAAAACACTGGAATAATCTTACTGAATGTAACATCAATCAATCATATCTAGCAATTTAATTACAGTGTAACAAAAAGAGAATAACAAGTGAATAAAAAGGAGGAAACGCTATCGCAAATCTCATAAATTTGAAATGACGAAACACCAAAGGCAGGTGAAGTGGGTTAGATATTAAAAGGATAAAGATGAAACAATAAAATGTTAAGAGATGTGAAAAGGATAAAGATAAAATCAATTTCTAATAGAGGAATGAGTAAAACCCGAAAAAAAGAAGGGTATTAAAATGAAAACAAATCAGAAAATGTAAAAGAGTGACTAAATATTTGACTGAATAATTAAGATTAAAAAAAAATCATGTCATTAAAACAAAAAGATAAAGGCAGGTCTTGCATTTGCCTTTGAAAATATCCAGGTGTTGGATATGTGCAGTATAATCCATATTAATATACAGTCTATCTATATCACAGAAATATATTTTATATATCGTACAAAGTCCCTCATACGACTACTTGGAATTGTGCCCGTTTCCATCCTCCCCCCAAATACGAATGAAATGAAGTGTATTATTAAGTTCTCTGTATTGGCCGTCCGCTGGACCCTCGTGATGAGGCAGCGAAGACCCGACAAAATGAGACTATGTGACCGTCTCAATCCACTCTTCTTCTCTTTTTTTTTTTCAGAGAACTTCAATCACTCAATTTCTCTGAGTCTCTCAGTCTGTTTCCAATCCCGGCAAACAGCTGGCCCCGGCATTTAGAACACATGGGGATTATGAGGTTGATTTAGTTAAAGGCTCAATCCAGAATCAGACCATTGCAACACTTATGATGACGAGATCACCTCTCTGCTGGATATTTTCATACTGATTTCCTGTATTTACAGTAGAGGAAACTTATCTATCTACCTACCTATGTATTGGGAGTCAAAAGTCAAAGTTCAGGGGCTGTGAGAAACATTATGTCTGACATTGCGTCATTACACGTTTGCTTTTATTTATCCTGTGTATTTTATTTTTTTTTCACTAGGGTTTTTTAACTAATGCTGGATTAAAGTAATCTCTGTGGCTGTGAATATTTATAATAATATCTTGTTTAGTCTCTTGTGTCATTATGAGCTCAGTTAATGATCAGCTGCTTTCACTTGACCACTGGAATCCAAGGTATGCTGCCGCTAGAGCCAACAAGGGTGTGTATAAATATTCCAGGTGTGTGTGTGTGTGTGTGTGTGTGTGTGTCAATGTGCTCTGCCAGGGTGCGTGCTCAAAATTAAATCTGCGAACTCAAGTAAACATCCTAGTGCCCCTGGCCTCTCATTGGCTAGGACAAGCGGCTGATTTGCATGTGGTGGGAGTGTCCTGAGCCAGCACTGGGATGAATGACTTGTTCAAGTCAGATAGCAATAAGGCTTAGAGCTCAGCAGAGATCTGCACTGCTCAGCACTCAAAATGCCTGGGTTACTTAAACTGCCTCTTTTACTGCTGTAAGTGGGAAGTGCTGGACCGGGACAGAAACATGATCGACAGCCGACACCACGGTCTTAGACAAAGAGGAGGACTATGGGTAAGTCTCATGATAATTCAAATTGCACACAAACTTCATTTTAACAAGTAGCTTTTATGATGCTGTGCATAGAAGGAAGGCAGAGACCCAACCAGGCCCTCTCTCTGTACTCCACTGTTTTTACTCTCATGTCTTTTTCAATGACTTAAACTTGTGTAAAAGTAACTTAAGGTTCATAACAAATTGAACTTCATGACTGGCTGAATGATTATTTTAAAGAGAGCTACGCTAAGTGCCGTGATTACAATTCACACCGTGGTCGCCAGTGTCCACCGAGCTCTGCATCTTCTATTATAGCTAGAAAATAATGTTCACACTGAATAATAAAACATTAGTGCTGCCTCATTTAGCAGACCTCATTCTGCAACCCTCTCATTAAACTGTGTTATCTTTAACTGTCTTGTATTACAGGGATTGTGCATCCTCTTGCTTTACACCAGCCCTCTCTCCTGTTTTGCAAATTTCAGCCAAGCAAAAGAGCTCATCTATAAGATAAAGGAGGGATTACCCAGAGGGACCTTCATAGGGACCATCGGAGTAGACTTAAATTTGGATTTTTCTGTTGAGCCCCCCTTTTTATTCAATCTCCCACAGAAGAAGGTCAGTGAACAGTATGTGAATCTAAATAATACCACTGGAGAGCTTTACACATCTGCCACAGAGATTGACAGGGAGACCCTCTGTCCTGATAACTCAGGGGGACGGGGATGTGTCCTGTCGCTGGATGTGTTTGTGTTGCCTCAGCAGCACTTTCAGCTAATTAAAGTCAAGATCGTCATTGAGGATGTGAACGACAACAGGCCAAAGTTCCCCACAGATGAGATCTGCTTGTCTGTCCCTGAAAACACACCGATTAACGCTCGTTATGCAGTGGAGCAGTCTGCGGTGGACCCGGACCTGGGTGCTCACGGAGTGCAGACCTACTGGCTGGTTAACGACTTTGGCGTGTTCACGCTGGACGTTGAGGAGAACGAGGGGGGGGAGCTGACACCTTTCCTCATTGTGACAGAAGCCTTGGACAGAGAGACACAGGCTGAATACATTACGGACATCATCGCAGAGGATGGCGGGACCCCTCCTCTTCTCGGCGCTGCTACTTTAAAGATTTTCATCACAGATGTGAACGATAACTGCCCCCAATTCACAGAGTCGCATATTAATGTCACTCTGCATGGGAACACCAGCAAAGGGGCCCACTTGGCACGTTTGCATGCTTTTGACCCCGACCTTGGTGCTAATGCTCAGATCAGCTACGCTTACAGCGAACGCGTGCCAAGGGACACCAGGAGCTTGTTCCATTTGGACAGAATCACAGGGGTGATCAAGCTTGCAGGGAAAATAGACACTGTCACATCCACCTTTTACAAACTCACGGTTCTGGCTAATGGACCTGGCTGTATCCCTGCTGTTGCAACTGTGACTGTCCATATCATCAAAGTTGTGACCGGACCCCCTGCTGTCATACCCCGGTACATCGCACCAGAAAAGGATGGAGTGGTGGCAATAAAGGAGTCTGACCCAGTGTTTTCTCCAATTGCTTTTTTCACTGTTAAAAACATTGATATGAACCAAAGGGTGGACTGTCTTCTGGAAGGGACTGGTCCCTTCAGGCTGGGCCCCTACCAGCAGTTCAAAAACGAATACCTGCTGGAGACTACAGAGCCACTGGACTATGAAAAGATACAGGAGTATGAACTGATTGTGGTTGCTAAGAATACTGGAGGGCTTGTCATCAAGACTTTCCTCAAGGTGCAGGTTTTAGATGAGAACGATAATGCACCAGTGTTCCAGGAGTCTATGGTGGAAATATCTGTGGAGGAAAACAATGCACCAAACACATTTCTAACACAACTCCAAGCCTCAGACCAGGACAGCGACAACCGAGGGGAGGTCATCTACCTCCTTGGGGGTGACACCCCTGGGATCTTTGCTATAGATTGTGTGACAGGTGTCCTGACCGTGACCACATCGCTGGACCGGGAGGAGAAAGAGAAATACCGGTTCATAGTGAGAGCAGTGGATCAGGGGACGCCCAGGAGGGAGTCCATTGCAACTGTTGTGGTGACGGTGCAAGATCGGAACGACAACAGTCCACGCTTCATCAATAAGGACTTTACTTTCTTTGTTCCAGAGAACTTCCCAGGGTACGGTGAGATCGGAGTCCTCTCTGTGACGGATGCTGATGCAGGAGAAAATGGCTGGGTGGCCCTTTCCATCCTGAACGGCAGTGACATCTTCATGATAGACACAGGGCGCGGAGCCCTGAGGGCCAAGACATCAATGGACCGTGAGCAACAAGGGACATACACATTGTGGATTGAGGCCGTTGATGGCGGAGAACCCGCACTTTCCTGTGTCACCATGGTGACCGTATTGTTGTTGGATATAAATGACAACCCACCCATTGTCCTCTTTCCTCAGTCCAATCAGTCCTACATGCTAGTGCTCCCGAATACATTACCAGGAACATCGATCACAGAGGTATATGCTGTGGATAAGGATACAGGCATGAACTGCTGTGATCGCCTATAGTATCGTTAAGAGGAAAGGTGGCGAGCCAGGGTCCTTCGCCATTGATCCAGAAACAGGAAATATCACATTAAAGAGGGAACTCAGCAACCGGGGCCTCTACAGCCTTCTGGTGAAGGTCAGTGATCACGGTCAGCCTGAACCGCTGTACTCAACGGTAATGGTCAACTTCTTTGTCAATGAAACAGTGAGCAATGAGAGTTACATCCAGAGTCTGCTGACCAGAGAGGCTGACATAGAGATAGAGGAGAGGCCTTGGTACATTGGCCAGATGACAGAGGGGCCTGAACGGTATGACCGGTTCCCCTGTCAGCCTGTCCTCATTGTTCTTTCAGTGGCCTGCCTGGGGCTACTCTTCTCCGTCATTACTCTGACAGCTTACATATGTTGCAAGAGGTTTAAAAAGCACAGAAAGAAAAGATCAGAAGTGGAAATACCTTTAAAAATGAAGAACGACTCCATGCAGGTTGTGAACAGAAAGTTCAGGCAAATCTCTAACATCTAATACTCAGCTGTCCACAAATCCCAAAAAGTACCACCGCTGTTTACAAAAATGTTTACAAAACTCACTGTGAGAAATGTAGTTCTCATACGAAGTTGCTCTTTTCGCTTTTGTCATATAAATTTTATTACTGCAAAACATTGTGGTTTAAATTGAACGCCATGAGTTTCTGTGATTGAAACGATGGCACACACTGATGCTGTGCTCTCTCTTCTGCTTCTAATCACGTCTATGAACGCAGACACTTGCTGTGTCAGGAAACCAAAGTAAAGTTAAAATTAGTATTGGTGTCAAAGTAATAACAGCTTCATGAGAGCAACTCTTTAATCTAAGGTCCAATATGTAAATACTGTACAAAATGTTTTACATCTTTATATACAACTTTTGCATTCACGTGACAAAGAGAGAAAACAGTTCAAGGCACAACAAATATCTCATTGCTTCATCCCTTGATGGTTACTATTACAGTTACAGTTACAGAGAAGTGATTGCTTTTGGAAGCTGGACAAATCTGGAACCTGTGTTTATTTTTTAAATACAGATCAAATGGAAATTGACTTCATTCATTTTTCGATCTGAAACAGTAAATTTACCAAAAGAACCATCAGTAATAATCAATAATAACGACTCAATGTTGTCTTGCTAGTTTTTCTAGAGCTTTCAGTCACTTCACACACCTGTAACGTGGCTATTTTGGGGTTATATGCATTTCAGAATACACACAATGACAATACGTAATCCATTACAATTTGATCAGGTTGAAAGCTCTGGGAAAAAACAACTAGTAAGTGGACCTTGAGTTAAGCTTTTCCTTGTCCAAAGTCTGTGTGATGGCCGAGAGCCACGGTTTGCAACCAGATGCCCTACTTCCCGCGAAGGCTCACTGATGGTGCACTGTGTGTGAAACCTCTCAGTGCCGTTTCACCGTGGCACACTCGCACCCTTTCATCACACTGAGCAATTTGAACTGTTTCATCTTTGTCATCTGCTTCAAGTCACGTCCATCACCCTCCTTTATATGACCATGCAGTTCTCAACGTGTCTGTGAAAACATGCTGTTTGTGAAAGAAAATCCAACTATTAAAGATGCTTTATTTTTTTATAACACACTGTTTTTTATTTCTGTATTGATACCACCTGCATTTCCTGATGTGTTTTCAAATGTGATGTATCAGAGCTAGTTCCATGTTTAATAAGATTTGAAGGCGCAATTTACCCCCCCCCCCCCCCCAAAAAAAATACCAGATGTTTTTTGGTTGAATCAATGAGAACTTCCTTCAGTGGTGTATGAATAATCAATTAGATTGTAAAAACCAGATCAAAGTGAGATAGCATCCTCTTCAGACATGATTAAATCTGGTGTACAAATTAATTATTGCACCGAAGATGAAGACGAAACAGTCAAAGATCAAAAGCCTGAGAGGCTGTGTTGCTGTCATGAACCTGCACAGACAGAGCAAGCTGTTGAGCTAACACCCGGAGTCACGCTGTGCTGACAACCACTCGTGTCTGGAACATTTCAGGTTCAAATCAATTTAGTCTAACAAACAGCATTTCTCAGCCTTTTGGAGTGCTACTCACAATCGCTGTTCTCCAAGTATAATCAAAGGTTTGTGAAATATCAGAAAATTCGGTACCAAGAAAGTGTGATGGTTTTTTTCTTCCACCACGTGAACCTGCTGTGCCCTGTGCTTCACACAGCGGCTGTTGTTTTAACCCTGTGCCTGTTTGCATGCCTGCTATGAAGGTTCTGTAGACAGAAAGGGCTTCAGGACTCTGTGTATTCCTGTTAACCAGTAACACTCCCAAGTCAGGAACTCGCGTGTATTATATATCCTTCGAAACCTGTTCGGGTTTGGCTCTTACAGAACAGGAAGCGTGCAAACATACCAGCGCTGAGACTCTATTCACACTTGTCATGTTATAATCAGCACTGAAGCCCGTCATGCAAGCGCAGAGAAACATCAGCAGCTCCAAACAGCTCAGTGTAATCCTGCAGTAATCACCTCTGGCCAAACTGTGCATTACACAAAAAATAGACTGAAAGATAATAATTATTCGTGTGTGCACTGTGATTCTTTTTCAAGACAGGTAACAACACAGGTCACGTAATAACCCCCCCCAGGTCATGTCTGCTTCATGTCATGGGGAAGTTAGAATTTGCTTAACGTCTTGGACCGGTTCAAAGGGCCACTTAGTGGAACATCAATCAGTCTGAGATCCAAAGAACAAACAGTGTAAGCATGTTGCATTGCTCCAGTGTGTGTGTGTGTGTGTGTGTGTGTGTGTGCATGAGAAAGAGAGACACAGAGTGAGAGAGAGAGGATGGGGGGGACATGCCTTTACTAGGAAGCACACTGAGCAGAAAGAAGTTCCATATGTCAGCGCTGCCTCTTTGTGGAGCTGCATGCACAAAACTTTCATCTCTGTGATTAAAAAATAATCAAGATTCGGTTATTGATATTGACCAAGATTGACTAAATTGATGATTTCAACTGTTTTTAACATATTTAAATATATATTTCATGATCCGCATTTGAGACGTCCCCGACTTCAGGATTTGGAAATCCTATGGACTATCAATCAGAACTCTGGGTGTTGTGTTCCATATCTGCCTCCAGTAAATAGATCAGTCACCAAGGCAACGGCTGTTTGCAGCCAAGTGACACAGAATTTAAGATGTTTTCTGCACAATTTGACATTTGTGTTTTACACTGAGCAAACAATTACAGCACATGATTAATTGCAGTAATAACAATGGAGGTTTTTATTTCACTGTGTCAACTTTTTCACACATTTCCGGACTCTCTCTTAATTAGTCATTTTCACTCAGGATGTTGAAATAGGAAACACGTCATACAATCCCTTTCGGCCTATTACAGCTCCAACCCAGATGTTATAATGACAGAGTACGCTCCTGTGTGCAATAACAAACAAAGGCCTTGCACAAGGTTTGCACGAGGTTCAGATACTTTCACATTAACAAGGCATAATAATCCTAAATTCCACAATGAAAAAGTATGCTGTTTCTATTTTATTCATTCTTTTGGATCCTTGTTTAAATTGTTGGTCACAAACTAAGTTTGAATTCTTAATGTATTTTGATACACGTACAGTGGACAAAATAACAGGAACATCTTCTGTGTTCTGCAGTGGTGTGGTCAACAACTAATAACAAACTATATGCTGAATATACTCTCAGATAGTTTTGTTTGTTTTTATTCTAGTTATGTTTTTGTGTTATGGCACCAACCTGAGATCACCAAAGTCTTTATACATGTGGGAACCATTAATGAAATTATCCAATTTGTAACACTTATCAGATATTTCTGATATTTCAGATATTTCTGAAAAGTGAAGACTTGATGACGGTGCTAGACGAGAAGTTGATTGATCAGTCAAAGTGGTTGCCATCATCTTTAGGAATACATTGAAGTTCTGTACCACAGTGGAGTGGATGGACAAACATACAATACATTTTGTTTGTATCTGTAGTGACTGCTTGAAATCAAATCTGCAGCATGTGTCAGCAGCCCAAGCAGTAACTTCGGTCAAGCAGCGTTTTGATCGACACATCCTTCTGTCCAACATTATCCTCTACAGGACCCTTCACCCTCAACCTTAATTGCTTCTAACCTTCCGGAGTGTCATTTAGCTATGTCTCTGTCTCATTACAAGAATCCTGCACTAAGTTTTACTCACAGGAGCTGGAAACAGCTGGGAAGGGCCGGGGTCACCCAGACTGAGACACTCCGCAGCTTTTCTACATGACTGATCACCTCCTGTTGCAGTAATCCCGCCGACAGCCAGTCCGGCATCTTCAGATGAGGGCAGAATAGACAGTGGAGGAGTGAATTGGCTTAAGTCAGGCTCTACAACTCTTTGTGACCCCAGGGATTAGTCTTACACACTGAATTACTACATGGAGGTTATTAAAAAGACATAATTCTTAAGCAGAGGAGGTGTTAGGATGGTAAGACGCCGTGCATGGAAGAGCAGTGGTCCTATGATTTCTCTCTCTCTCTCTCTCTCTCTCCAGGAATGTGGGAAAGTCTTTCTGAAATTACGTTAAATTCTTAATGGTGTAGACAGCAAGTAATTACCATCAGCCACAGCCTGATCCCGTTTCCAGATTGGCTTTATTGTCGTGTCCCGGCCTTGAAATCAAATAAATAAAGACACAATGAGAGGCCCAGGTTGGGTTACACAGATCTGATGAATAGGAGAGGCTACATTTCCCAAGTTATGACATCAAATACGCCCCCCCACCCGCCACCCTACACACACACACAAACACACACACACCATTGCCCACCATTTTCAATAATGCATCTTCATACACCCCCCTGCTGAGGACCACTGCCTTTGATCTGAAGCATCTTTCATTTGCTGTGATGCAACAAAATATAATCCAATCGCACTCTTTTGATCCCGCCGTGGATTACGTTACTAATTTCCTTTATTCCGTCGTCCCTGTTTGTCTCTCGGCTTCGTCCAGTTTCATCCCAGCAAAACACACAGGGGGCTTCCAGGGAATTAGCTGCAGTAGTGTGTTCCTCAGCAACTTCTTTTTCCCACAACTGCGAACGTCTTGATTCCGGCCGTCCCTGCCAATGAATTTATCCCTCATCACAACCCTGAGGGACTTCACTTGGACAATGTTGGTCCTGTTCCCATAAAGATAAATGCTAAAGAAAAAAACAACATTAAGAAATGTTTATACATATTTTGAACATCTAAAGATTTTCCTATCAGTGAATATTGTACAAATTTGAGGACGTAATGCATAATACATAACAAAACACAGGTTTTCATGTGTGTATCATCTACCTGGACTGTAATTATGTACTAGACTGCATGCAGAGACCACGCATCACTATACAGCAATTTCCTGTCCAACAGTGTGTGGTCCACCAGTGACAGGGAGCATGACCCACTCAAAAAGCTCTATTCAATTAATTTTCTTTCATAAACAAATTGTTTAATTCTATAAAAAAGTACAGTCATCATGTATTTAGTTAAATTATAGTAGTTTACAGGATATTGAAAGAAAGAAAGAAAGAAAGATTACAGCATTATACTATTTTTCTTACAGCTCAGCTCATTCTTTGTCAGGTTATTAACATTTGTATTCAAAATATCAAATGTTCATTTCTATGACTAATTTGTTCCCTCTTTGTTCATTTTACTGGCAAAATACCCAAATGGTCAGCTTTCAAACATAATTATCTTTTGGAAATGAACTAAAAGTTAGATTTAGGCACTTTCATGAAGATAATTAATAACCAGCTTAATAGTCACCACAGCTCATATCCCTTTGTTTTCTTTAATAACTTTAAGCCTGCAGTGTTACTAGTTGTGTTGTGTTCACATTTAACAAATATGTGCTTCTTTGTTTTAAACTGTTTTCAATCTTTTTTCACATTCTGAAAACATGGAATGCTGCTCCTCCTTCGGCTTCAGACCGATTTGCAGTTGAGAGTCGACGGTGGTAATTAGACCTTTGTGTGTAGTGTTGAACAACAGATGACAAAAAAAACGGTTTGGGCTGAATTTTACATTGTGACAAACTCAAGGCACTTTTAACCAGTGAAGAGCATTTTGAACAGCAGCTGGAGCCGACAGCAGGATGTGATGCTACAGATACACTGTTGGTGTGTGCTACAGGTGAGTTGCCTCGTATGCAAATATGTGCGTTTGAACACTGTTGTCATCACTTGAACTAGCACGTCCCTCCGTCTCCTCAGGTGTCAAACACTAACACGATCAAACAAACACCTCGTCAGCGCTAACACCGGCACACGTTTATACAAACGTTGATTGATATGTGTTGTCTTTATAAATAGATAAATTAACTGAAATTCAAAGAGTTTGGCTTAATTAGTTTGGCAAAGCTTCTCTGTATTAGGTTTAGTTTAGTTTACAACATTTGGCCCTTTGATTGGGCTAATTTCGACTAAACTTCAGCATATATGTTTCCCCCTGAGCCGGAACCTGTCCCGTATTTCTTACAGTAGAGTCACATGTTTAATTTTAGATATCCTGGACTCACTGAGGGTTTTAAAGGTCCCATGTTGTAAAAAACAAGATTTCCATGTCTTTGTTTATCAGAAATGTTATGAGTCTACCATCTGAACTCTTGTGAAAGACCTGGACCAATTCAAAGATTTTCTGTTGCATAGCCTTTTTAACATTATGGACGTTAACCTTGTGTTCTGTGTTTGGTTATTTGTTTGCACTCTTGGGTTCTTTGTTTCCTGTTTTATCCTGAAACTTATTTCCTTGTGTGTCTCTCTTGCTTTACTTCCTGTCTCTGTCCTGTTTTCCGCTCTTGTGATCGCCGGCACCTGCACCTGTGTTCAATCATCCCTGTGTATAGTCTCTGCGCTTCCCTTTGTCAGTTGGTCTGTTTCAGATGGCTTTTCCATGTGTGTGAGCTCTGCTCTAAGGTTTCAAATGTAACTTTTTCACTGGAGACCATAAGACATTTGGGTCCTGTTAGTGAAACTCTTACAATAAAGCAGTTTTAGGTGTTAGAATATAAAAGTACTGTGTAAGTATCAAAGAGCTCAATCTTAAGGAGAAATGCTTTCAACCTGTGTTCAGATTATTCCTTAAAATCAGCTGCACTAACTATGTGAATCACCACATCAAGCATGCATCTTGTGGTTTCTCTGTGTTGGACTGAAATCTGCTTACTTTTATTCAAGATTCAAAGGATTTTCTTGTCATCACACTCAGGAACAATAACATTGTAAGAGGCCTGTCAATACAAGATATATATATATTCATACATATAAGAAACATGTGAAAAACAACAATTATAGCAATTTGAGCTGCATCAGCAAAAAACTACTTACAGAAGATAGAATAATTGAAGCTTATTAACACTTTCAATCTCAAGGTTTTTTTTTTAACATTTCTCCTATAAGTTAACCTCTGTTTCCTCATTTTGTGGAACTCACACCAGCATGATACACACATAAAAATTCATGAAGGGTAAACAAGTATTTGCTACGACCATCTCGATTAACAACAAAAGTGTGTGTGTGTGTGTGTGTTATGTAAGTAAAATGCTCTCTCTTCCACTTGCAGAATGCGGTACAAAGGGCTCTACAGGGATGTGCCCTATATGGTCTGGCTGCCCGGCTCTCTGGCAGAGTTAATGGAGTGCCAGAAGAGCGCTCCTTGTTAATATCGGCCACTCATGCATTTCAAGACGCTGTTTCTTCTGTCAAGGGGAACCAAGTCAGCTAACCTAATTTGGTGAAGAAGATGTGCTACAGTTTTTCAGGAGGAAATAACAGCGAATCATCATCGCTCTCATTTGCCCCCTCTGATTGATGCTGATCACTGATCTGGTACATCGTAATTGAAAAGGCATGCCCTGCTTGAAAGTGGGTATATGAGCAGAGGGAGAGTTCACACACACACACACACACACTGTGGAGTGCACCGCGCACCGCCACTGGGCTAATTTGACATGCTTAAAATCTCATCCTAACTTCCTTATGCTAATTTCATTAAAGGTAATGAAGGAATTGTTGTTAAGACACAGAATTCAGTGGAGGGAAGAGGCCTGGAACACTCAGTGGAAAAAAAGGGGGGGAGAACAAATTAATCCCTGTGCACTGCCCCTGGTTTCTGACCTGACAGCCGCAGGCAAAGAAACAATGACAGTCGGAGACAGAAAGACGGACAAAGAGGCGAGTAAATTGTAGTGGGGAGGTTGATTAAAGGACAGAGGGACACGATTAGGAACAGGTGGGCAGACAGATAAGAGAGATCAGGACACAACTTGCTGGGTCTCAGGTTTTCCCCGTTAGAAGGGGCCAACGCTCGTCTGCCATATGGCTCAAGTTCAGCCAAGTCTGCGTTTCACTCGTGGGAAGTGTTGTTCACGAGGGTCTGTTTCATCTTCGTTTTTCATTTGAACATAAAACCTGGAGGACGAGAGGAAAAGCTCTTCATCGGGTTCATTTATAGATAAATAATGGGATAAATTATATATGTGTGTGTCCTCTATTTTTCTTTTTCCCCTACATGCTTTCTACGTGTAATTAACTATGATAACAGAGACTCAGGGGCCAAATGCATTGGCATGACACAGAAATAAGTATATATGTTTGGATGTAAACACATCTAACTGTAAGTGTTTTTGTCAGGAATTGAAATGATTCACTTTTCTCCTCTACAACTACAAACTGTTTTTTAAAACAAACTGATATTACTTGAGCCTCTGTGAGAAAACACGAGGTGATTGTCAGGTTGTCTCAAGAAGTATTAAATACAACTAAATAATATATGAAGTCCTTCTGCAGATCATCTTAATAAAAAGAAAAGTATCAACATTTATTCTAAAGTATCATATAATTTTTTTACAGGTAGCTCGGGGCAAAAAGTGAGTTTGTGGGTGGCAAGGCGCTCAAATTCACCTTGTATCTCTTAGTTGGCGAAATACACCCACCACACAGTGCCAGGAGCATCTTGATATGATAGAGGTATAAATACATGTAACAGGTCTGGAGGAATCAAACTGTTAGTTCTTTTGTTTTCACACTTGGATGCTCTGTTAGATTTGACGACGTGCTACTACAGCAAAGCCACTCACTCGTGTTAAGGGGTAGAATAGGAGTGTATGAGAGTAGCTGGTGGTGCTGGGTTCGAACCTGCCGGACGACCAGGGCCTCTCTGTGTGGAGCTTGCATGTTGCATGAGACAGGTTTTCTCCAGGCACTACATTTATTTTTACCGTTCGAAGCCACACAGCTGGAAAGATGCTTTTTCCAGGGTGTAGCCCGCATCTCAGCGGGGCTGCAGCTGCCCCTGGAACCCTCAAAGGATGAGCAGTATAGATAATGGATGGATTTTAGTACCATATAAAGCAAATACTGAGGCCTTCAAAGATATCTTAAGAACATGTATGCCTCTTTGCTCCAAAACATATGTGGGTTGGTTTTATTAGTATTTGGAGCTGGAACTATTTATACACTTGTAAGTGTTTAACTTTTTCATCCAGTAGCTTCCTCCTATTATGAATCTGCCGTCCACAGACACCGTTGCCCTTCGCCACCCGTTTCACAATAGTCCAGTATAATCCATATAACCACACACAGGAAGAATTGAATAACTCTCCATGATATGTAAGCCTCTTAGGGGAGGAAAAGCCTTATGGCGCTCATCATCTCTGTTGATCATGAGTTTGTAGCTGGAATTCAAATCTCAGTCCACAGGTTAATCTCCAGATTTATGGGATTTTCGATACTGCATCAAATTTATTTGCGATGAGCAGACATAACACATCTGACCCTAATTTGTCATGTTGTGTGTGTGTGTGTGTGTGTGTGTGTGTGTGTGTGTGTGTGTATCTTGCTGAGTTGATTAATCAGTCAATCGTTTGATTGATTGAAGGATTTTTATGCCAAAACACATTGTAATTTAAATAGAAATGGGTATGATATCATAATACTGGCAGATTTTACAAATTTACTTTATTGTATTTAAGAAATCATAAGTCACTCTTGCAACCTATTGGATATATGAATTTTTCAGAAAATAATATCAAAGATGAAGTGAAGCATCATTTTTTCTATTGTTAAAACCAGTGACTTCAAGTCACCATAAAGAAAATAACAATTTCTGAGAAAAGGAACCACAAAGCCAAACAGACCACTTGCCTTCTGGGTCAAAAGGAGATCCGTGCATCACAGTTCACTACGTCCACCACATACAGTAAGGGCCTCATTAGGAAAGTCATGGGACCAGAGACTGAAGACATAACACAAGCCCAAGTTACTGTTTTGTCATCCAGCGAAGCTCAGCGACCGGGTGGTCTTTCACTCGTTCTTTGTTTTGCAGAAAACCTTTTTCATATCTCTTCTTATTGAGGCAGCGGAGTAACATCACATCACATTAATCTGTAATGACATTAAAAGCCCCATGAAATGAACAGAACATTTTCCCCGTTTTAATTGTGTCCTTGTGGTATTTGTTCATTTATCTATTTTTATTTGCTACATAGAGTATTTATAAAAGAAAAAGTCAATACCACATAAAAATCCACCTTTTTCTCTTCCTGTAACACAGTGTCAACAGTTGGATGACTCACCCTGCACTAGGAGGCTTTTAATAATTTTGCGTCCAATGGAAAAGCTTTCGAGAAAATGTTGAACTTCCTTTCCCACAACCTTTCTATAATCTATAATTCTGCCAGTTACCATCCGGACAGATCCATCAGTTAAATTTGCAGTCACAGGCGAAGGTGGTTGTGAGAAGTTTCCATGTTGAGCTGCTGTTACTGTCAACTCTGCCAAGGGGGCGTAGCTGACGTGTACTGCTATTGGCTCCTGAAAATGCAAATCAATATCTGCAACAATTCTCCCCATAGTTTGTGATTTTTGTGCACACATACACACATGCATAATCAAATACCAGCTCTATCCAATTGGTCTGTGTAAATATGTAAATGTATAATAAGTATGTATTAATATTATATTTATATTCTTGAGCAATGCAGCCAAACCCTGACTGAGCAGTGCGTCTGTGCAGAGGGATTCTAACTGTGGCCACGCTATTCATCTTCGTTCCTTTTTCTTGTTCACAATCTTTAATGAAGTAAAAGTTATAGGCTTATAAATCTTCCCAACTCTTCATGATTAATCTGGTGTTTGTGGATTAATGGAAATATGTTCTCATACTTGTGTATCAAACAGCTCATCTGGACAGAGATTTAAAAAATAAAGCCACTAAGAGCAGATAAAGGGGGGGGGGGGATCTAATTTGAAAAATGTAATCTTGTTTGGTTTACTAACTATACTATTAGCAAGAGAAATTAAGCCATTTAGCTCAGCTGTTTGGTTTTGTATAATAGTCAAATAGAGTTTTGTTATATTATGTCATTTTGATTTCACAACATTCCAGAAAAGAGGGGGACAAAAATAGAGGATTCAAATCTTGGTTTATACCTCCAGCATTTCAAAACACCTCAGAACGTCTGGATGACGAATTGCTGCCAACACGTTGCTGTGCTGCACCAACCAAATCTCAGGGAGAAAACACTCTCCCTCAAGGTCTGACACTAAACAGAAAAACATGTCTCCCTGCTACAGAAAGAATGTTGAGCCAGATGTTTTGATGCCTTTGATCAGCTAATTCCGTCGGCGACCGGTCAGTTGTGTTTTGTCTGATGTTACCACTGTCTCTGCCAGGAGCAACCAGATGCTCATACCAGCAGCTTTGCTCTTTAAAATGGGTTTTCTAACAGGGGAACTGGACTCAGGACAAAGGACAGCGGAACAAACTGTATTAGCCACAGATGATGTGTGCAGCGGCCGGATCAAAGAGTGACCCCCGAGGTGCGCTAAAGGAGCGCATGTGTGAGATGCATGTACACAGGTAGCACCAGTTGTTTGAGGTTGTTTATTCAGTTCCAACTAGTTTCAAAGCAAAAACAGACGAGCACTCTGCGGAGCCCAAACCTCCGCCAAGGTCGAACGGTCCTGCACACGATTGTCTAGTTCTTATGAGAGGATTATAAAATAATAAAAAAGAAGATTTATTTGTCATAAAATATAGTTAGAGAAAGATCAATATTTTCCTGGATCTTCACCTTAGTCCACATCCTCACCAAAATGTAAAGGGTTCTTTTAATAGACTGAATAAGAAAACAGATGATGCCTTTTCACGTCCTCCCACAATCCAGGACTGAAGCCAAAATGTCTGGGTACCATCTTGTGCATTTGGAGCCAGGTCCTGCACAGTGGTGATCGGGGGATGGAGCCACAGAAGCAACGTCCCACTGATCACACACACTGACCAATCCTGAGACAATCTAAGCTGTCAACGATGACATTCCACCTCAATTTTATACTAATTACAACCAAACTTATCAGACAAAAGATGGAAAAACATCAGTGTGATAAGAGCTACCTGAAATGACAGAAACCACCTTTGAGAAAAATGTATTAGACGTTTTCTTTAACTATATAGCTTGGTTCATGTCCCATCCACTAACGTGGGGAAGGCAGCGTTAATGATCTTTACTGCAGCCGGCCACAAGGTGACGATCGAGATGCTCTGGCTTCAGTTGAGTGGAGAAGACATATTTATATTCAGTCCATGGTTCTTTCCAGGTCAAAGTTTGATGGAAATTTGTTTTGTCGTTTTTTGCATTATCCTTCTGAGAAATAAACTAACAAACAGACCGGCGACAACAGAGAGCAACAAAAGAGAAAAACGGTAACAACATCTGGAACGCGGTGTGACTTGTTTTGTTTAGGAAGGTCTTGTGGGTTCGGCGACACACAGATGACATCATGAAAATCTCACAGGTCACAAACAAAAGCAGCTGGGACAGTTTGGACTCAATAGTTCTTCCTCCTCAGGTGTAGCCATTAGGTGCAACTGGACAGGCTCCATAACAGTGACTGAGAGGTGCTTAACTCCATGTTTGCTTTGCAGCACAGACCCATATGTGTTAATGGTAAAGATCAATACCCAGCTGCTGATTCATCATTCACCCTGAGTCCATAGTGTCTCTGGTCAAACTAACTGGCCCCATTTGACCATTATACTGTGATGTGTTATGAGCAGCACAAGGGCTGCTTGGCAACCACTGTTGGCAGGATGTTTGAGGAATGACCCATGTAGGCCATGGTCTGCTGCACACTGAAAACAGCCATTACCACTGACAAGCAGCACCTATCGTGCTCATTAAGTGTTGAGCCTCTCAACTGCAGTTCAGGCAATAACAGAAGTGTGAGGTCTGGCCAGACTTTTAGTGAACATCGTTTCATGAATGCAAGTTATTTTTGATGAAATGAGCATCGTTTAGTTATATCGTCTTGTGCAGGTTAATTTGAGCGTACACGCAACATTTATAGGATAATAAATGACATAATACAATTATATTAACTAACCTAAAAAACATAAAGTGTCCTACAGTGTTTTTAATGAACTGACAGCACAGCCCAGGCCTCCTTTAATACCTTGTTATGAGTTCAGACTTCCTGTTCTGCTTGAAGAAAGTCACATGAGGACAGAGCAGAACTGAGGAAAACAAGTGTGATAACAAACGTGATAAGTAGGCGTCAATCTCAGTGTGTGTTCTGCATATTTTCGCGAGTGTTGTAAAGCTGTAAGAACAAAATGAAAAATAGACTTTAAGGGAAAATCAGTTACCTGGATTAATCTCGTGTGGTTGCAAAAATGGGCCCTTCAATACCATCAGAGTGTGTTTTTAGCTCATTCAATTGTAGCTATTTGTTTGTCACCCACAGCAGTGATTTCATCGGGCTCCCCCAGTGAACAGCCATTTTGGCTCCACTGCAGGTCACAGAACTGGTAGAAGGAGCTTTGGTGGAAGACAACAACTCTTACTCCCCCCCCCCCCCGTGTCACTGGCACCACAGGCAGAAAGATATGATGGGGGCTCGTCTAACGCCGTGTAATGAAGGATCGTTACATATTCAAACACAAGTTCTATAATCAAAAGTAGAACAGTAGAAGCATATTTAAACCATTATCTAAATACTGGGTCACAACAGTAAGAGAGGCTGAGCATGTACAGTACATGCAGTTTTAAAGAGCACTTAAAAATGCAGATGACGGGTACTGAAGAGATACTATAGTTATGTACAATTACTATCACCTACATCCCTGGTAAGTAAAACATAAATCCTGTTTTTCTGTCACATATAAATCACAGAGTTGAAAAATGTAAATCCTTGCTTTTGTCTCTGTCCAGGATCGGGGGGGGTGGGGGGGGGTGGGGTAGATGGTATTATGCAAAAGTTGGACGGGTCTTCTCTGAAACTGTGGCTGTTATAATTCCACCCATGCGAGTAAGTGCAAGACTTTGCAAAACAAATTGCTTTCATCCCGAGATCCCAGTGAAGCATACAAATGGAGGCAACTTGTTTTGCATGTTAGTGGTGAAGCGTCGACCCGACGACGGTTGACTTTGTTTTCTTTGGCTCACATGCAAATATGAAATCTGAGGCTCGCACAACTAAAAAGAGAATAGATCATTACCAGACCATTCTGGAGACTTGAACCCCTAAGATTATTATTATTATTAAGAGTAGTTAAATCTTCCATTTCCGTTGTTGTAGGAGGAAACACTCGACTCTTTGTTATAGCCGGTAGTAAATATGCCTTTATGCCATTTTAAATACAAGCTCCCTCCTGATTTCTCTTTTCTCATCCACGTGAAGGAGGGACTGTTGAGGCTGATGTTGAAATAATGTTAGAAAGGACGTATTGAGCAGGATCCCAGGGTTCAGATGTCACTGCCCACAAAGGTACCATGGTGGGGAGAAGGAGGGCGAGGGGTCAGGTAAGCAGAAAGACAATGGCCGACAGCTGTGAATGGGGATACGAGCAGCGGCGGGCGGGCAGGCGGGCGGGCAGGTGGGAAACGAAAGCGCAGAGCAAAGAGGATGTTAATGTGGGAAAGAAGGTGGTTCCCCCAACTGGAGGAGAGAAAAGCATTCCTCCTGCTGCTGAAGGTTATCAGGTTGCAGGTTGAGAGAGGCCTGGGAAAGGTAAGGCAGAAACAAGGAAGCCAGTTTTCAGTGATTCGGTGACAGAACTTTTTAAGCCTGCCAGTAGCATGTGGCTCTACGGATGTCACTCAGTTGGTTTGGTTCACCATGTGGGTCCAGGCTCAGTATCTCAACACCTGACTGCATAGATTGCTTTTAAGTTTTCCTGGTGCAACAACATATATGTATTTATATTCATATATGTGTTGCTGAGTCCAAAACCTCAACAATTATTGATGGATTTCAATAAAGGTTGGTAAGGAAACTATATACAAGAAATTATAACTACATACCTGCTAATGTTAGTTGTACTTTGTTTTTTGGTGTTAATTCGTTAGTGTAAGCATTATCTGGATACGTACCAACATTTAATAGCGTTTTTATTATATCAGTAAAAATTATTCACTTAACATTGGCATGAGAATGTCACCGACATCGATTCCTCACTTTCTCACGGACATGTCATCCTGTTCTCCGCAGTTGAGTCTCCTTGTCTTGTCTGTTTTGTGTTGATACATCTTTTATGCCCATTATGTACATTGTGTGTGATATGCACTGACAGATATACAACAAGGAAGGAATCGTCTTTTCTGTGTCTTTGTGTCCCGTCCATCCTGGTTGAAATCTGTCTTGATGTTGGAAAGGTGGCGCTCGATGACGCAGAATTTAAATTAAAACAGATGATTCCCCTCAACTACATTAAAAGAAAAGTAACAAGCTTGTTTTAAAAAATATCAGGAGGAAGAAGTATATATTTTTACTTTTACTCCCTACATTTGAACACATATCTAAATACTCAAGTAAAGTACAGACAATCTACTTTAGTACAGTAACAGTAAGTATTTCTACTGTGTATTTGCAATATGGTGATAAAGTGGCGAAAGAGCCTTGGCAGAGGTGTCCGCTCTCCAACTGCCCTTTTCTTCATTAAACCCACGTGTTGGGGTGAAAGTTGTATATGTGGCTGATCCTTATCTATTTACTGCTCATGACCTTAAGGTGTTTTTGCGTTAAAGGTCTCGATGTCCATCACAGGGGTGGAACATATAATAAGACACACATAGTCACACCTAAAGGCAATTTCAGAGTCACCAGTTCCCTCTGGACTGCAGGAAGAGCATGTTTGTCCAATTTTGAACCCGTGACCCTTTTTCCCGCTGGGAGGAGGCCACTGAGCAATCGTGCGACCATCCCATAATCCAATATGAATGGAGATCCAATCAAACTGAGGCTGACTGTACTAAAACCCATCAAGCCTAAACATTGAAGAGCGACTTGCTGCCCCGGTACTCCCACACTAAATCCTGTCATGTCGAATCCAGTCATGAGATTGTTTGTTAAACACTGGATCACTTGGAGCATATCTAACCACAGAGGGCCGACGTGTCGCAGGAAAACAGGCACAGCACTTGGAGCAACTACGCAGTTACATAAACACGGAAAAACAAGATGCAATCTAATCTCTCCTGCCAGCTTCCAGGGCCTTTCGCTTTCTTTGGTCTAATGTTTCCTTTTATAAAGGAGCAAAATATCATGTTATCCCAACACTGATCCACTGGATCCCCCCCCCTCACTGTTAACTATGGCTTCATGAATATCACAGAAGGAACAGTGAGTATCAGCTCACACTGAAACAGCGACGGACAGGTTTTCTTAAAGACTCTCCCGAAATAGCATTTGAACAAACAAGAAATTATAATTACTTATTCATGATGTAACATTTTTGTCTTAGTTTTTGTGTTGTCACCCATGTTTCACTCATTTATCGCCCGCATGCAACAGCTATGAACATTTTCTATTTGTTAAAAGTCGGTTTCCACCCTTCAACCCAGGGCCTCAGGATTTGACCCCATCATAATGTTGTGTTCGAGTCTAATGACTATGGGACCTCAGGGCTTCCGTCCAATGTTTGTCGTGTCGTGACATTTCACAGAGAAATATATCCAATATGAAATGGGCTTAATTCCTCGGACTGAAATATCACCGTTCATCTGATTGAAAATCAATCCTTTTATGATGATGTGGCCAGTGTCACAGCCAGTCCCCGAGAGCGCTTCCAACAGCTTCACTTTCAGTTCCTTCCTAACGGATAGGTTTCCATATTACCAGCCGTTAATTATTCATCTGTGCTCACTTGGCGTCTCGGTTGGAAAATAAAGCAAATCCTTTGGCCCAGTGGTACAGAATAGCACGGTGACCTCTGCGCTGAACCCCGGGGCATTGTCCCTTCGGCTCCTGCTGTTGGTAACAGTGAAACTGGAGCTGAGGAGGAGATTATTTCTTGATGTGTAAAACTTGTCTCTCGCACGGCTCGGGTCCGCAAACAGCCAGCACATTGGTGCGTGTGCAGAGCTTGAAGAGCCAGGTACAGTCCCTTTTGTAATGTGCAAAATGATATCTCTGCAGTGTAACCATCTCTATTACAGGGGGAAGAGATTGTCTTACCCTCTGGATTTGCTTCAGAGAGCACAACAAACGAGCTCGAGCCGCTTTCTGACGACTCACACTACGTCTGTCCACCGGAGGAGAGACAACAAAAGTGAGACATAATTTGGAAGCAGGTTTTAAAACACTTCCAAGTCATGACATAAGCACCATCATGAAATTAAAAACAAAAGCGTGAGAGGTTGCTTTTTCTGCACCGCAATAGTTTATTCATAATTTGAATTTAATAATTAAAAATAAAAGACATTAAAACAAAGTAGCTACATACCATAATAACAGTTTATTTGAATGTATCCATTTAACAAACCTTCACAACATATAAAGTAGATATGTCTTCAACAAAAACAACAGGTGCTCATGTCAGTTTTTTTTTTTTTCCTTGTATTTTTGCATGAGGTCCAAGCCCTTAGAAGAGTTCTTCATGTCCTGACAGTGTGTACACTTAAAAATTCAGGAAGCACTCAGGATTGTTGCAGAAAGTGACACGATCTCCGTCGTGGAAGGGTGTGGGACAAGCTCACTAATGGATAGAGGGAAAGAAAGAATTAATCATTTTTGAATTTTGAGGCCATCTCGGTGCAGACCTGGTGAAATAGCTTTTACACAGTGCACGAGCAGAAATAGTCAAAGTTAAAATTATTATATAAACTTCTTTTACATACAAATGATTAATCAATAGGTTCTATTATGCAGTGTAAGCAGATAATAATGCAAAGACTATGTTACAAACCACTTTCTCTACAGTCTATACCATAGACTGTATATAAGGATGGACAACACCCTCTGGAGCTTAAGCCAAAATATCCTGGAAAGGACATTAGTGATCAGGGGATGGAGCTGTGGTATCAAGGTCCCTCTGATCCATGGGCTAGACTACATGAGTCTCAGCTGTCAATCATGATGCCCCACCCATTTTTATATATTCAAATAACTAATGAAAACCCAAATTAGCTGAAAATAAACAATCAACGACCTAAAATGCCAAAAACCGTCTTTGAAAAAATGTGACAGTCCGGTCCATGTCCCATCCACTAACATGGAGAGATAGAGTTTATGACTTCTAATGCAGACAGCCTTTGGCTTCACTTTCGGGGAGCTGGCATGTTGTCTGTCTATCTACACAGTCTATACTTACCAAAATAAAAATAGAAATGTTCCATATAAAATATAGAGGCGGTGTTCACACTGTGTACACACACTGACGTTACATATGTCATTATTAATGGACACAGTTCAATATTTATTTACCTGCCAGTGCAAACACAGACACATCAATCTCGTGCCCTGGGTGGCTGGTAGTACTGCTGCGTGGGTCTCGTTCGTCTCGGCTGTCCATCTCCCCCACGGCGAAACTCCAGTGAACTGTCATAGTAACCATCATCTTCCTCCTGGAATTGTACAGTCAATATGTTTGCACGTCATTCATAGTTCCTCAGTTTTCCATACACGTTGTGATGAATGATAAAAAGCTATTGTTAATATTTTTCTTTCGTCTTACCAATGAATCAGGAGCAATAGGTTTGACGTTATACAGCAGAACCTCTTCACAGTTTCCGTAATCGCTAAACACGACCACGGCTGTGGAGCCCGATGGATGCACAGCATCTATTCTGGCATGGTAGAACTTCACAGGCACACACAGGCGCGCACACACACACACACACACAGGCGCACACACACACACACACACACACACACACACACACACACACACACACACACACACACACACACACACACACACACACACACACACACACACACACACACACACACACACACACACACACACACACACAGATCATTATCATCAATTATTTCAATACAAACATTCCCAAGTGTGCGGACAAGACAAATCTATGTCAGTTATTACAACTTGACAAACAAATCTAAGATGCCGTCAACACTGACTGAGCAAAAATGAGCCATAATTGCTCTAATTCTTTTTTGACGTCTTTAGACATACTGACTGTCAAACAAGCATGAGGCAAAGAAATAAAAAAAGCACATTTGACATTTCTCTCCACAGTGTCAGTCTCAGTGAACTGACTCTTTAACTGGTTTAGTTGTTAATTCTAATGTTGACACAAATGTGGGTCTCAGTCGCTCAATCTGCAGTAGTTTCTGTGGACTCACTGAGCTCACACGTCACATATTAATTCAGTGAACGTTTTCTAACTTCGTTTAAAGTAAGTTGAAAGCAAATATATAGGGCTGGATAAAATGAATAAAAACATTATCAAGATAAAAAAGTCTGTATTGCCATTTATCAAGATAAATGGCCCATTATTAAACATTAAAGAAAGATTTTTGATCCTTGTTGTTTTATCAGCCCAACCAACTTTTTTCAACAATTTTCAGCTGTAGCTATGTTACCAATCCAGCAATGACATACCTTGCCATCTTCCCAGTAGAGAGCCAGACACCGGTCTCCAGGTTTCCAAACCTGTTCCACAACATAACCCTTCTCTGATCCTCTGGCACCTTGACCTCGGCCTTGTCCTGACCTTCTTTTAGGTCCGAAGTTGTTAGAAGGGGCTTTCCTGGAGGGAGGCTCCCTGTTGGGGGGACAAGATGCGTTTGTTGGCTTGATTGGCCCAGTTCTTTTGTGTTCCATATCTCCATTTTGGAAATTATTAGGATCCACTGTGATGAACCGGATATCCTGTGGTGACCCCATGTCTTGGGTCACCCCTGAGCTTCCCCCCTTGAAGTTGAGTGGGCCACCTGTCCTTTGTCGATCGTAGTATTCTGAGTTCGGCCGGTCAGTCTTCCCCTTCCTCCTGCTGTTGTTGTGTTCTTCAATTCTGTCTGTACGCTTGTTACCTACTCTTCCATCCACCTCAATGTCTGCAGGATCAGTCTGTTTAGGCGAGGGTATATTGTCTTTAAACCCTCTCCTTTGAGATGGTCCAGCCATGTTCCCACCATCTCCATTTCTGGGCCTCTGGTTGTAAGAGCCACTGAACTCCATCTGCTGTTGAGGTTCTTTTGAACGAGTGCAAGTCATCGCAAGAGGAGGAGGAAAAATCTGCTCGTCTCGCATCTCCCTCCTTTCAAATTGCGATCTGTCTGACGTCCCTCGTGACCATCTCTCCTGGCTCTTCCAATGCTGAGGCTGAGCTGATGTTTGGGAGGTGGTAGAGTTAGAGAGAGGCTCCTGGCCTGGTTTAGGAAAATCTGTGTCCCTGTGGAAGCGAGGTGGTCGGTCATTCCTTTGTTGCCTGTGGTCATAATGTGAGGAGAACTTGGGTTGAGATGAGTCCTTAGAGTAATAGTCCGTGTTGGAGAAATTTGCTTTAAACTCATGATGTCTCGGAGGTGCCTGGTTCTTTGGCTCTGAGGAAACAAGCCAAAGAAGGGCAGTGTGAAAAATATGGCAAAACAATATTGGCATAAATAACAAAAACAATGTTGACAAGATCACATTCCCATCCACCATTGTTATTTAATGAAGATAAAAGGTTGTTAAAAGACAAAACAAAAGCATGAAGTGAGCACAAATAAATAAAAGATCAGAATATCACCAAATCATAAAATATTCAGTCAGACAGAATCAAATATTGAAATATAAAGCAGCACTGGTGCTGCAAGCCCTGATTTTAGACATTTAGAGAACACGGCTTAATTCCCCTCAGCTCAAGATAGCCAGATAACCATCTGTCTGAAACCAATCATGATTCCGTATGTTAATGGACTGTTAACAACTGGTCTGAAAAAGTGTAACAACATCCCCCATATTTTCAAAATCATGGAATAGTGAGGTAGTGAAGGATGAAACCTGAACTGGTTCACTCACCATCGATGGAGAAAACTCCCATCTTAGATTCCAGGAAGTCAAACAGTGTGCTCGGACCAGATGGTCTTCCCCCTCCTCCCTCCTCCTCCTCATCTTCATTTCTGGACCGGCCTCTTCCTCTTCCTCTTCCTCTGCCTGAGAAGAATCCAAAAATAAAGTCATGTTGACCCAATTAGAAGAGTTTGATCAATGACACTGGATGTTTGAATGTGTACACCCCCTCGCATCTGTAGCCAAAGAAAGTGTGAAAAGGCTGTGTGTGTGTGTGTGTGTGTGTGTGTGTTTGTGTGTGTGTGTGTGTGTGTGTTTGTGTGTGTTTGTGTGTGTGTGTGTGTGTGTGTTTGTGTGTGTGTGTGTGTGTGTGTGTGTGTGTGTGTGTGTATAAACGAATAATTATGCTGACTGCAAACAGTAATATAGACACACGTTGTAAACATGTAATCTTACAAGATTACATGAATTTGAAAATATTTATATTCTGACTCTGAGGATCCAGGTCTGTAGCATCAATAAAAGCTTCAAAAACAGCCCCTCTTCACACTTGAAAAACCAAATGATTAAAATCAGTCAGTTGTTCGGTAGTTCAGCGTGATGGAAGTTCAAGCTGCTGCAGGTTCACTATCAATATTGAAACTAATACAAAACAATGACTGCAGGTAATGTAGAATATCCATCTGAAACCTTGCTGTGTGCTGGGAAAACAGTCGGCGGGAAAGCGTGTATGCAATTTGTGGTAAATGGACTAAAACAAGCAAAACGGCCACTCTGCACCTTTAATTAGCCTGTAGGTGAATTTTTTCCCTGCATTAAAATGACCTCTACATCACCCCCCCCCCAATCTCACTCTGTAGGAATAGTTTCCAGCTATGAGGTGATTTTTCAAGCCAAAAAGAGCAGTGGGCATGCGCGTGTGTGCGTATGTAACTACCTCTGGGTTGGGGCTTGATAGGCTCAGCTACCACAGGGGCAGCAGGTCTGCTTCCACAAGATCCAGTCAGTAGGCAGTTTAGTGCCACTTCTAGATTGTTGTTATTATCCATCAGAGCCTGTCGAGCAGCCTCCCTGTTAAAGCCCATCTCAATGATGTCTCTCAGCGCATATTCATCCACCTACACACACACACACACACACAACATTATGTAATATTAGACACAGACGTATGAGTAAGTGTAAAATAGACAGAGGCTGAATGAACTGAGGAGGAAAACAAATTTGATTCACAAAGAACGTACTCTTTTAAAAGGGTCATACAAGTGCACTGTATCAATTTCAGTTTGTAATTACATTAGCATTACTCAATAACTACAGAACTAGTTTTCATGACATTTTGTGGAGGGGTCAGGTATGATCCAATGAGGAGCACGGTACATTTTGGAGTGGACCCTGATTAAGAAGCAGATCAAGATGTTTTTTTTACTTTCTTTAACATGGTGAGATCGGGCATTAGCCTTGGCAGGGGCATGCTCTCTCCTAGCTCCCTATAAGGGTTGGATTATTATTCAAGTTCAATTCCCAAAGCCAAAAACTACCATACCCTGTTCCATCCTATTCACTGTATGTATTTAGCTCAAAGCTGTGTTCAGCCCACAAGCAGGTCACAACACAAAGCTACAACCAATGACCAGACCTCCACTGGTTTTTTGGATTTCAACAATATCGTAACCAAAAATGAATGCAGAGGAGGCTCCAAAGTTTTAATTGCTTTGAGACAGTGAATGGAGGCTTTAATAAGCTGAGGTAAAACCTTCCCTTTTAACACACAGGCTTAAATTGTTTCACAGGTTTGGACAAAGTTTGTCTTCTCACCAGCTCTCTGTAATTTTCATCCTGTCTGCTTTCGGGTCTTTCAACCCTGTCGTCTCGTCTCCTCTGCTGGTACGAGTCTCTGCCCCGGGAGAAGGAAGCAGCGCTGGATAAATTACTGCCTGCATTTCCTCCACCTCCAAATGTGCGGGGACCCTAACAAGGGAAAGAACATTAGGATCAATAGAGCTGCAGGCTTGGATGAAAAAAGAAAGCAGGCACAAGAAGCAGAAGTTTGTCGCTGACTATACAATTATGATTTTTAATTTGAGCAGTTGCTTGAATGTCAAAGGCAAACAAGGTTAAGGGGAATGCCAATAAGGAACATCTCTTTTTAAATGGAGGACAAATTGTTTGTACAAAATTTGCAATTGATGTAAGAAACAGCAAAATCTGTTAACAAGGCAACAAGAGAGGTCCTGAAAACCAAATGTACAATGTTTAAGGAGGGAAATTAAAGACAAGCTAAAAATATCATTACAATTTGTTACACGAGTCTATTACATATCAGTATAACAGTAAAGTGAGTCACAATACATTGCAAGATAAAGCAAACAATTACAAAATGGTAAAATTAATTGAATAAAAGGCTTTTACCTCTTTGGTCTTGGCCACCTCAGCGATAGCTGCTGTCCGCTGCTTTTCAAACTCATCGTTCTCGTCAGCGCTTTTGAACACATTGAGAGTCTGCAGGGTTTTCCTCTGGTCGAGGTCTCTGCTGTCCACTTCATCCTTCCTTGCACATTTCTACAGGGAGCAAACAGAAAGTCCAACTCGTTCATGTAATGCCCCTTAAGAAAATAATCAATTGACAATATTCACATTTTTGCAAACTTATGTTAACTACCTCCGGTGTTTAAAATATTCTACAAGATTAATTTTTGTAGCATACAAAACCCCCAAAGCTGCCTCCTAGCTCACAGTTCATGTTTACAAACTTAACTGTGAACCGAGTTTCGGAAGCATTGACTTTGTAGGAATGAAATGGACACTCAACACTTTGTGACTGCACCAGAGGAGGATGATTCAATACGAGAAGTCATCAACTGAATGGAGCAATGACCTTTGGTCAAGAGCAGGTTCGCCATCTTTTTGTTGTGTTGGCAATCCCAGCAGGGTAAAGTGATGGGCGGCGAGATTAACAAGCCAGAGGGGACTTATCTGAAGAGAAGGAATGTGGACAGCTGATAAAAAAGATGCCAAATGTATCATGTGTTAAGAGGATGTTCACCCCAATTATAACTAAAAGGACGTTATCACAATTACTCTGGTACCTGGTGGGGCCTCAACAACAGAATCTTTGGATGTTATTTGCTCAGGTTTTGAGATCACAGACACTGAGATTTCTGTAACATGGCTGTAGACGTCGACTATTTCTTATATTCTAGACAAAACAGTGGCCAAAGATGATCGTCCATGAGCTCTGTAGATTAGACCAAGGCACTGGCACACACTGATTCTGAAAGTGATGACTACCTTCGGCAAGAAGGTTACATTTTCATCTGCATTTGTTTGTCTGTCTTTTAGCAGGGTTACACAAAAAACTACTGCATGGATTAGCATGAAACTTGGTGGAAGGAAGCAGTATGGGTGAGGGGAGAACACATAAAAATCTAATTTGGGTGGGGATCCAGATCAGGGGTCGGATCCAGGATCCCCCCCCCTTTCCTTAACATGGTGAGATAGGATGTTTCTCAACATTTTTTAAGAATTCTCAGAATAATTTATGGCTGTTGAATAAAAATCAGGCATGTTTAGGAGACTGCTATTTCCAAATAAAATCCCTACCTAGTGACTTTAAATGTGGTTTCAGAGATCTGATTCAGAGCGCCGATATTATATGTAACAACGCAACGCAGTCATCAAATTAACAGTAAGAGGAGTGACCCAGCATTACAAACATAGCAAAGCAAAGCTGAAAATCTAGAGAATATTGAAAAATAACTATTCTAACTTTAGAAAGCTTGAGCAAATGTGGAATGAAGAGCGAGGGAAAATCCCCAAATCCAAGTGGCAAGCTGATCCGGATGATTCCCACTCTGAAACTTGCCCAGGGAGAATTGACTCAGGCGGAGTAGTGTGCGAATGAGAAATTACTATGTTTACTTCTTTGTAGACAGTGCTAATGTGCAAAACCATTTGAAATTAAAAGGTGGTTTAATTACAAATAGTGTCTATAGATACCACCATGTAAGACAATATGATGATGTTATGGATGAAGTGGATATTTGGATGATTGTGCTTTGGAGGCCTGATTATCATCTTTGACAAGTTTAATCTCATATCTCCATTTCTACAAATTACAACAGACTTTTATTTTAATACAAATGCAACACATTAACCACATTATGTTTGGGGACGAAAAACAGCTGACATTGAGCTGCTTGTAACATGTGTGGTTGGACAACAAAGCAGAAATTAAAATGCAGTCATGCATTTTAATGATTCATGATGACTAACAATTACCTCAGGAAGATCAGAGAGATCGTTGCCAAGAACAGGGACATCAAGGCCCACTCCTGGAGCCAAGCCTGGGTTCGACCACACGCATTCTGAGCGGTTATTGTTATTCATCAGTCGCCTCCGACTTCCATTAAACCACCACTGAAACCTCCTCCTTAAATATGCATCATCCTGATCACCTTATTTCTGTTATTGTATTTTACAACTGTGTCCGGTTTGTTGTCTTCTTCTTGCGTTCATATAAGAGAAGCTCTTTGTAACTTTTGTTTTTAAATTTGATATGCTCTCACCTGACCGAATTGCACAAAGGGAGGGGGTCCTCCTTCTGCTCCGATGTGATTCCTGCTGTGTTTGGCCAGACTCTGCAGGTTGAAAGATAAAAAGGGACATTATTATTAAAAACCACGAAAATTAATAAAGCCAGAATAAATGATGGCAGACTGCTGATGGCCTTTAATGCAGATCTGAAATGATCACCAATATATGAATTGTTGCTGAGGCATCATAAGACGACGACCCTCACCCTTTGCAGTTCCCATTTCTCCACCATGTGATAAACCTCTCCTCCAAGGACGGAGATTTTTGAGTCATCGAGCATCAAAAGACCATTTTTAACTTGGACAGTTCCAAGGAGCTTCACCTTTGTTCCAGGAGGGGTGTTAAGACTGAAAAGCAAAAAAATAAAACAATAAAAAAATCCAATAAAAAGTTATTTATGAAAGGAAGGTTCATATGTTTGACAAACACTTAAATGTTCAATGTATTCAAGGGCACCAGACATTATAACTGCATATACAGCCCCACATCCTTTTGCCTCTCCCATACCACTTTATAAATGACATGGCTCAGTTCCAGGGGATGGGTGGCCAGGCTAGGAGAGCCTATTAATAATCCCAGCTGCTCACCCATCCTCATGGTAAATTAAAAGCCCCTCTATCTCATGAGGCCTGATAAGGCCTCTGCCTCTCTCATTAGGAAAGCACAGGGACTTAGAGGGATTTCCAGCTACTGATGCCGGATGCCAAAGCAACAATTAGGGATTTCACTCCAAACCTCTGGAATAGATGCTCACAGCCTCATGACAGTGGCAAATGCAGAAATGAGGCATTCTTGATCCTTGATCCAATCACGCATAAACGCATGCATCCAGTTCTACAAATGCACTATTCACCCTTCTCTGATGTGTTTGTGCTTAATTCTTAATTGTCATCCCTCTGTACCAGTCTCACACACTGAACAGTTCCTGTAATCCATCCCATCCTTTGCCACTCACTTATGGCCTCTGGCACACTAAAGCGGACACTTTCATAAGAAACACTAACCACCACTGTTGGTAGCCAGCGTGTGTGAGACGTTCATAAAGAGGGGATTTGTTCTGTTCTCTCCTCTCTTCCCATCAGGAAGTCAAGGCCCACATTCTGGCCACTCCACCTGTACAGACTGGCTAGTCACCATGGCAGCAGTCGCCAAGGCCACCGTTGCTGGGATGGAGATGTAATTAAGGCTTGGAATTGTTAGATCAGCTGCCACCACGTGTAAATTGCAGATAAAGGGAAAATTGAGGCATGTGGTGGGGTGAGAGTGTTGACAAGGAGGTGAAGGAAAAGGATATGTGCAGAATATCACACATTTGCTTTGAATATACCAGATCCTGACGTAATAGAACCTGCTTTGCATTTGTGTAGCTAATAGAGGCTTCAAAGCTTTAGTGACAATTACCAGAGAAAAAGTTAAGCTGTGACGGATTTCCCAAAGTCGCTGTAGATTTGCAACATTCCCCCTTTTGTCAGTTTTTCTGGAATTTGACCTATTGGGGGTTAACTTCACAAATCTGGAAGTTATTCCAGACGCTTGACTTTTTTGACATCTTGCGCGTGTTGTTGAAACTTGTAAGGCCGTTAAGTGCTGCATGTCACATGGTAACTAATGTAAGTAATGGTGCTGATAACTGTAGACGAGTGATGTGATGCACAACATTATCTTACTATTTACTGTCTTTTGCCATTTCTAAGCTATTGCATTAAAAAAAAAGAAGAAAAAAGCATGATTGAAATACAGATTTGGAGCTTTACGCATTAGGGTCAGGACTACATTTTCATTTTAAATGAGGAAACTAATGTGATTTTTAACCATTATTAAACAGTGATATTAACTTCCCAAACAACTACACCACATCCTGCTATTTGCACTAAACCTAATTATTCCTAAATGCCACCAAAGTGTTGTATAGGTACCTAATCTTAGACAGGTGTTTAAACTCCAGTCCAACACAGGTGGTGTGCCCATCTGTCATTTGGAGGCGCAGCATTCGCGGTGCGCCCTGGGACTCCTCATGGTCTTTAGGAGCCGAGATGTTCCTCACCTTCTGCACCTGGAGAACACATGGACCGTCCAACTGGCCATGTGCAGGAGACAGCAAGAGACAGCAGATGAATAATGGCTTCGGAGGCAATTCAACAGCATGTGGGGGAGGATTGCTAAAGCAAAATACGAGCATAAACTAAGACACCATTACAATAACTCTAATCATTAAGTGTACCTGTGTCAGCACAGGTGTATTTATTCCTCTGAGCTCCTTCGTGGCTTTTCTTAATGTCACAATGACCATGATCTTTAAAAGCCACTGTTGGGTATTGACACTAAAATATCTATATAATACTTAAATCTATATGTAATGTAGTTTTAGAAGCTCAAATGACATTCAATGTTTTATACATATTGAATATTGTATAAAGCACAGTGCGGAGTGTCAGTGTATGACCAGGGTGACCATCTTATTCTAAGCCTGGGGGGAGGCTGGGATAAGCTCACCAAAAAATTACACGTTTTAATTAGATGTTTTAATCCTGTGACAATATTTGGAATATTTATTCTCTTCAGTTTCACAGGTGTAAAGCAGTTTGTTGATCCTTGTTTGTTAGTGTGTTAGAGCCATCTAGTGGAACTAGTGGGAACTGCATTTCAAATGTTGGGTCTGCACCGACTTGCAGCTGTGAAAGAACACATTGACCAAAACGCATCACCCCAATCAAGGTTTCATAAATGTAGCACTGCAATGGCCACATAACATTTTCTGTACCCCTCACCTTCTCAGTTCTTCCACTGTTGATATCAGATGGTAGAAATTTCCTTCCAGTAGACCGAAGATCATTCTGCAAAGGAAAGAGTGCTTAGTGTAAAAGAAATAATGTGACAGGTGTAATGAAATGAAACAGTTTAAGTAAAGAAAGAGGGACACTGTAACTGTACTGAGATTTCACTGATTTTAAAAAGGGACTGCAAGCTAGAGTCCTAATTTATTACATGTTGGCTCAACCACTAATAGATCCAAGTACAGCCGAAGATCTTTTGGAAGCACATCAAGCCAAAACTTAAAGGTCAAGGCTTTAACAGTAAATGCACTATATGTTCTGCACTTGTCAGGTACTAAAGGGTCCATTAAGCAGAATTATAGTCTTATTTTAAAAAAATTTACACACAGACTTAATAAAAGACATGGCTGGTTCTATGACTGTCTGTGGTTCTTCTTTGCTTAATTTAATTTATTGTGTTTGTGTCACTCGTCTGTCTATATAACTCTTTTGGTGTATAATAATAACAATAGTTATATTCATTAAAAACTTTGTATTGCAACTTTTATAGCATAAAATGCAGCATCATTCAAAGAACAACAGATGGTTTAAAACAATAAACCAAAAAGCAATAAGACAATAAAACATTACAATCTTGAAGTTGAACAACATAAAATCATTAAATAAAACTGATGATATAATTAAATGTTGGACAAAACATAAGTTTTGAGCATCTTCGTGCTTTTCTAATATGTTGTGAGATTATGTTCCACATCTTTGGTGCACAACTTCAAAATGTTGCCTCAGCGTTCTTTTGTTCTGTTTGTATGTGGCACATTTAGCAAATTTTCAAAAATGAAAATCCACTCATCTACTCACCACTATGCTGATGGAGGGGTGGGTGAAGTATTTGAGTCCATAAAACCTTTTAGCGGACTAAGCTAACAAACTGGAACCAAATCCAGTTTGAAAGATATAAAAGTATTAGGACGTTTTGGGCTTTGAGAATGAGTAAAAGTATTAAAATCTATCCTCAACATTATGTGTCGCCAATAAAATTATGCTAATTCCAACAAAATAATATTTTAACTAATCATAATGCTTACATTATACGCTGTCGTGAAAATGTATAGGTAGGTTGGTAATGGACTGGATTTAGCTACTTGATCATAGAAGACTGTTTGATATTAGGGGGCACTAAACCATTCTATTTAATAATATACTATAAAATACAAAATATATGAAACATACTTAACTTTCACAGAGGATTTCACAGCCAGTTTAAAATTGAGTACAGTAAGATATGTCTATTTCATTAGCAATTATGCCTGGATACATCAGTTTTCCTGTACATCTGAAAAGCAATAAATATCTAATAAAATACCTCAAATTTTCATAACCATCTCCCTGAACAGTTATCAACCCATAGCTGATTGTCGCCTTACATAAATAGACTCACCATACGCTATAAATATATATGTACAATTTTAAATCTGGTATTACAACTTACATCAAGTGCAATGCGAATGATGTCGCTGTGTGTTGCTTTCTCAGCAGATCCTTTCAGCTCTGCTATGCTTTCATCACTGAGGTACCTGAATCGATGACACACAGGGGGGGGGAGACAGTTTCAAGCACTGTAGTAGGTTTTAAAAGATTCAACAGATCAAGCACCTGACCAGCGCAGTTTCATCACACGAAATATTGACGAGACCGTGAATTTAACACTTTAACACAATTTGGTTAACCCCAAAATGAGGCTTTACAACAATGTTGGAACGTGAGAATATAAAATAACTTAATTCCTCCATGTGATGTGACGATAATGAAGTATAACCAAGACTTTATGAAGAGGAAGGAGGACAAGTGATGCACAGTTAAGCCCTCAGCATCTATCATGTATCCACTGACAGGACAAACTATCTATGAATTTAGGCCCTTTCTAAAACTCGATTATACACAACGTTATACTACATATACTATGACAAATACAAGTGTGCAAAACTGTGATTATACACGTGTTTAGATGTTTTCTAGACTAAGTTTGCCCACAATCAGCTTTCTGATAAAGATGTTATGTCGTTAAACGTGCTGACCACAGGTTCTGGCTTCCAAAATTGACCAGCATGCATTTCGGCCCAGTTCAAACCAGTCCCTCCACTTATATAATTGATCAATATTTACATGTAATGTGTTGAGTCGTTAGTTAACTTGAAGTGCATCGCCAGTGGGTTACAGAAGGTATAAGCATGCTAAGTGAGCTAGCTAACGTTATTTATCTCGCTAGCTACTTAGTTAGCAAGCCGCTCATTCGCTCCAGGGGGAACTAAACGACTGTGCCGCGACACACACAACTTTTAAAAACTGTACTTTTTAAAACTGTAATGTAAAGACACAACAATTTAATGTACTAGCCAACCAGCAATCTGGCTCCTCGGTGAGTTAGCTAGCTAGATGACGTTAGCTACCATGCTACCTACCAGCCCTCTTTCGTCAGGGAATCTGTCAACGCGGTCATTTTTCGTGTGAAACGTGAGAAGCAGAGCGACACCGGGAGGTTTTTACAACGCGCTCATGTGCACGACGACTATCTGCTTGTGGTTGTGAGAGACATTATTCTGCTCCTGACAACCGCTGAGCTGCTAAACGTGAGACCCGAACGCGACCCGACGTCACATGCGTCACAGAACCGAGCGACGTAAGTACGGCGCGCCGAGAGGGACAAAACACTTTTTTTTTTTTTATTGCCAAGCAGCAGGTTGACACATACAAGGAATTTGCTGTGGTGTATTTGTGCAAGTATAAATATAAAACATATATAAAAGTAGGACACAAAATTAAATATCTATAAATACTATCAGAACCAGGGAGAGATTGTGCAATACGTTGTAAGTAAACACTACAGACTGGATTGTGCAAAGTATTTCATATTTCCTTTTAAAAACTGTGTTAGATCCTCTTTATATACAGTCTATGATTAGATCCCAGTGTACCCCTGTACTGGAGTCCCTGACCAGCTCTGCATTTAAAGGTTCCCGATTCCAGACTCTTAGGAGGTTTACTCAAAAATAATTCACTAAAACTTATTTAAGCTGGTGGTGAGGAGACACACCTATAGCTTCTAAATGCCTTCAACCAAGCGTCTACCCTGCTTCCACTGAGAATGTATTAATTCTGAATAGCCATGTGAGAAAAAATAGTCTTTCAGTCACGCCTGTTAACAGCAGCTCTCCTCTTATAATCTGTGCACTTGGAAGTTGCCAGGAAATTGGCTTTGCAAGCCCCCAAGGATCTGTTCAAGAAATAGTTAGAATAGTAGAGTAGAATAGTAGAATCAGTAAGTTGTCGCCACAGTAATCCATTTACTGTCACACTGAGAGCATGAAGGCACCAAGTGTTTTCTATCATGTTGAGCTAGTGTGAATAAATCAAACAACTTTAGAATGATTTGATTAAATAATGTTACTTAACTTATACATGAATATATACATTTAATGAAATCACTCTCAAGTTATTTGATTTATTCAAACTAACTCAACATGATAGAAAACACTTCAATAATGTGACCCTTTACATTGAACTTATGTAATTGAATTACATAAAGTCAAAAATATTAGCCCTTTTTATCATAATGAACCTTACTGATATCCATAAATGAATGTTGGGAATGTTTAGAGCAAATCTGCCAATGCCTTCTACATCATTAGTAATCCTATTAATGTGCTAACCACCATTATCATTCTGTGTGCTCACGGGTAAATTGTGTACATATAAATTAAGAGAGCAGGTAATTGAAAGTCCATGTTGGAGTTGTCTCACTTTAATGTTCTTTTATTTAGAGAAGAAGATTATGTTTGTGTATTTTTAATCTCCTGTTTTACATCCATCGGGCAATTTTGGCTAATGTGGGAGAAATGTAATTCCTCTTTTTAACTTTCGTGGAAGACCCTTAAACGTACAAGGGATATTCTCCATCTTGTCGTATGTTCTGAAACTTACATTTTTATTATGTGCTCAGGAAGCCATCCCAACCAAGTTCAATGTGTCCACATCTACCAGTTCTGGCCCAGGCGTTGAGCAACACACTTTTGGTATAGCTCGGGGACAAGAAGTCCAAGTGGGCCATCAAGATGAGTGGTCTTTGAGGGCCCATCTGCAGCCTGGCCTGGCTCCACCAGTAAACTTTAGATGCATACAAGTGCAAAAATGCACCCCAGTGACAAGCTTAAGTGCCTGGCCTTCTCTGACTGGGCAGCTGTAGCAGAAATGTCAGTGGGATAGAAACAACTGTTTAGTTAGTCACTTTACCTCTGCTTTGTTAGAGACAACACATTTGTGCCGTTAGACTGTTTTCTTCTCCATTTATTTTCATATCTGTGTGAACAGCAGTCTGGTGCAGTGGGTGTAAATCTACAGAGTTTATTTAACATGTAGTATATCCATGTTACATCATTTCTTATTCACTTTAAGCAGTGTATGGATTTGCACAAATAGTTAGAGATGTGTGTGTAGGTTTTAAATGCAGTATCTGAATTAGCCTGTTGAGCTAACTTTGGCTTATTTACTTAATTTTGCTGTTGATTAATGAGCATTGTTCCTGTCAAATAAACAAATAAATCAAATCAAATCAAATTCCTCTGTGAATTACATACAACTGAGAATAATGTAAAGCATTAAGAATCTAAATTTGAAAACTTCTTACCTTTCGTTTCAAATTTGATCAAATGAACTTTGCTGTATAGAATTTTTCTTTAGTCAAATGAAATTGTGTCTGAATTTCCACACACTGAATCAAGGTGATATAATGTTTTATCAAATTGTATGATTTAAATTTAAAGCAGAATGCTCACGTATTTATAGAAGAACGTCTGTCATGTAAGTTTATTTGTGAGGGACAAATGACAGTGTTAAAGAACGATATGTGTCTAATCTACAGGCTTCAAATGCAGTGGCGGTGGTTTCAATTGATACCAGAAGATGGCAGTATATGCACACTGAAATAATGAAACTGCACATTCTACCCATATACATGTTTCAAAAGATTTATAGCAGCTCTTACCCAGAAGCTTGATCAGTTGAGAAGGACCCGTCCAGTAATAAAGCTTCGTTGTGAGGTTAACATCTCTCTCACTGAGTCAGAGCCTTTAAGTTAAATTCAGATCCCTTGTCTCATGAGTCGGATATGAGAAGAGTTCTGATGCCAAAAACTGTCTACATTCATTCTTGATAATTTCTTATCAAGAATGATTACTGGTCGTTTTATAAAATAAATTGACCACCTGCTATATTTAATTAATTGCATACCATGCTGGAGTTTGATATATGGTGGAAATATGTTGATTCTGGCACAACCGCAGTGAAACGACATTGTTGTGATAGAATTGAGATTAAGTACATCAAACATTGCTGTTCAATTCAGTTCTACATAACCCAGATTATATAAATAGAGTAACATCAAGACAAGTGCTTTACTTAGAAAAATGTGTCTTTTTATTATTGAGGCTCAATTTAACAACCACTACTCCATCCTTCTGAATTGTTACTGTTTTATTCGTTCATGCTATATATGACAAAGCAAATAAATCACACACAATATGAGTAGAAGAAACATTCAAACTCACTGGATGGCTTTTATCATTCTGCCGATGGTCTCTTTAAAAAGCAGAGATCAATGTCATTGTCAATACAAAACCGTTTTGAATTGCTATTATTTGGCCGGGGTTTCTAAATGTATATCCCTGTGGCAATTCTTTCCCCGATTTGGAAGGGTAGATCTCTCATTGTCTGAGAGGATTAGGAAGCAACAGCGAGGCTTGTGTTTGGCTAGATAAAGAGTGTGAACACACTGCTGGCAGCCATGTGGACAGCCTTTCAGGGACTCGAGAACTAAAGGTTTTTTGAAGATAACAAGATTTCAAGAGGTTAGAGTCAAAGAGAGTCAAATATGATTTCATAGCTGAAGGTTTCGGTGATGACTTTGGCTTCAAGTTTTGCTTTAAAATGCATTTTTAATTCAAAATCATTTTCACAGCTTGACATACTGATAATAGAATTATTCAGAATCAGGCTCCACATGTAAACAATTCATGCTTGGAATGTAACGCATGATATTTGCTGTCTGATTGCCATTGTCCAGAATATGTACTCGAAATTTTGTCAATCAAATTTGCGACCGATGGGGTTAAAGTTGAAACAGTTCTTCAAGCTCCACGTGTCACTGGACTCCGGTGCTGAGGTTTTAAGAAGGATTGTCGTCCTTAAATCTGTCTGGAAGCACAAAGCCAGTGGAAAGGTTAGTACCTGTCGTGGCTTCTTAACTTATTTCCGTCATTAGCTTCCTAAACTTTATCATCCTCCAAACACAGGATCAAGCACGATTGCTAAATTACAACGACAACTATCTTAGAGCTTTCAGACATCATCCAACAAGAGCGGTCTCTGATATCATGCACTCCGCTGTTAATAAACCAGAGAGTATACCCTCCTATAATTCACGAGTTTCACAGACAGGGGGGGACACAAATGTTTCATACTGTTTACATTGAACAACATCCTCTGATACGCCACATCTTTGGGGAGCAAATTGTGTTTTGAGAACACATGAGAGGGATCCCACACAAGTTTCTGTTTGTTGCATCACATCAGCTGTTTGCGTCAGACAAGGTATTTGGGATTTTACTGTAGCTTTAGGCTCACTTTCAAATTGCCAAACAAAGCTGACACCCAGCAGTATTTCAGACTTTCAGTATAAAAGCCTGATTAAAAAAAAGGCAGCATCAGCTCATGTGCTACTCCAAGCCTTTTAAAGTGTATGTAAAACCTGTACATGAAGACAGAGTAATATTAGAGGGTGGAATGACAATAAGGGCAAAGCATTTCATGAAATATGTAGAAATGTATCTGTTTGCCAAAGGGGTGAGCCAGTCACTGATAATTGTTTTTCTCATCTAGATTTCAAATGTGATTGAAATTTAACAAAATAAAGTGCTCATGGTAGGACTACTGCAACTCTTAGTTGTTTAAAATCACTTTCTGAAGATTTTGATGTTGTCCACTACTTTTTATGAAATCAGATAATCCCTAATTTCTCACACTGCACTGTTGCTTTGACTCTTATATTTAGTTTATTCATTATTATTTAAATTCCTTTTTAAAAGTTTTAGTCTTATGTTGCTTTTATCCATTTAATGGATGCTCTTTATATTTTATGAAAAGCGCTTTGAATTGCCTTGTTGTTTAAATGGGCTTTTTCTCATCCTTTTATGACTCACACAAAATTGCCTTGCTACCAATGTAACACAAAAAACATCTTTCAGGTGTGGGTTGACCTTTATAGTCTCTCTTTCCGCTCTCCTCCCCATCCTCCCTATCTCTCTCTCTCTCTTCTCTCCCCTCCTCCCCACACATCTCTACTCTCCTTCCCATTTTTCCCTGCTCACCCTAACCGGTCGAGGCAGATGGCCGCCCGCACCGAGTCTGGCTCTGGAGGTTTTTCCAGTTAATGAGGGAGTTTTGTTGGGTTTCTCTATACAGTGTTAAGGTCTTGACCTTCTATGTAAAGTGCCTTGAGATTATGTATGTTATGATTTGGGGCTATACAAATACAATTGAATCGAATGGAATTATATTCATCTATCTGTCTGTCTGTCTGTCTCCATCTGTCTGTCTGTCCGTCTGTCTGTCTGTCTGTCTGTCCGTCTGTCTGTCCGTCTGTCTGTCCGTCCGTCTGTCTGTCTGTCTGTCTGTCTGTCTGTCCGTCTGTCTGTCCGTCCGTCTGTCTGTCTGTCCGTCTGTCTGTCTGTCTGTCTGTCCATCTGTCTGTCTGTCTGTCCGTCTGTCTGTCTGTCCGTCCGTCTGTCTGTCTGTCTGTCTGTCCGTCTGTCTGTCCGTCCGTCTGTCTGTCTGTCTGTCTGTCCGTCTGTCTGTCTGTCTGTCTGTCTGTCTGTCTGTCTGTCTGTCTGTCTTTATCTTTCTTTCTTTCCTTCTTTCTTTAAGTAAAACGACCAGCCCTAACAAGAAGCCTCGCTGATTGACAGCTCGACCCGACCAATTAAATGCCGTTTCAACTGTAAACACAAACGGCTGAACCAATGAGGAACGATCTGTTGTGGCACAGCGAATGCCATTGGCCTGAATTGAACAAGCGGCGCTGACGTGCTCAATGCGCGGGTCTGTCAAAAACTGATCTGCCACATGAATGTTTCCTGGCTGGCGACTCCTTTCCTGCATGTTACGGTTATTTCACCTTATTTCACCAACAGGATCATATTTGTCAATAGCAGGGGGCCGTTGTGTTTTACCCGGCGCCTTCCCTCCGTTAGCGGAAACTCCAGCATTACGTGACAGTCGGTAAATTGGATTAGCGCTAAGTAAAGCCACCGGTGAATGATACTTTAGCACCGTCGCTAGCTAGATAGTAGCTACTCGAGCTGTCGGGAGGTGGAGGACATATGGAATCTTCTGGTTCGGGACACGAGTGGTAACGTTACAGTGACTTCTCTGTGTGTCGCCCTCCGTGTGGGTTCGAGGCTGTGTGTGCTAACGTCACAGACACTAGACAACGAGGGACACGAGACATTAGGGTTGGCGCAACATGGACAGTTACAGTCAGAGGTTTGACAGCAAACCTCAGAAGAAGAAGGGCTCGTCCCACCACGGGTCCTGCTACGATGAAGGAGACCGCAAACCCAAGTTTGTAAGTATGACAGGAAAACCTCTAGCAGCAGATAACTGATGCATAGAACAGTCAAATACAAGAGCACAACAAAAACAAAAGGTCAAAGTAGGTCAAAGAATAAGTTAACTGCAGTGAGATGAAAGTCCAGCCACCAGAACAAGTACAGAGCTGTTACTGTAAAGAAGTTTGTGCAAATGGAGCTACTGTAAAGAAGTTTGTGCAAATGGAGCTACTGTAAAGAAGTTTGTGCAAATGGAGCTACTGTAAAGAAGTATGTGCTAATGGAGCTACTGTAAAGACGTATGTGCTAATGGAGTTTGCCAATACAGGCATTTGAAGTATGTGTACACACAGGAATGTTCAAGCCCCTATAAGGAAAGTACGGCTGCAAGAATCTTGACTTTTTCCATATATATATATATATATATGTCTGGGATTATTTTACTTTATTTTTAATTGCTTACATCATATCTTCATCATGCCTTCAAACTAAATCAGTGGACCAGTGGTGGTGACGTTTCTGCCTGTGTAACCTATTTGACATGTTGCAGAGAAGATGCCTCTGTGGCACGATCCTGGTAGTTAAGAAAGCTCATCCGCTGTAACATCTTTCGCAGTGTCAGTTTTCTTTGTGAGCAGCGACCTTGGATGTTTGTCGACTTTGCTTTGCATGTGGGAAGGTTAAAATTAGCACAGGGTTTAGCCCGTACACTAATCCAGGTGCTCCCTACTACTACAAACCGAGACCAGTCTGTGTTGACATTTGTCTGCTGTATTCTTCTGGGAGGTTTAGAGAGATGATACTACTCGAGCAAAACTAGACCATGGATACAGCTCTCATGTAGGGGTCACATTTTCAAGGCCAGAATTTATTCTTCTAACATCACAGTCCCCTTTCCGCCCCGGAGACTTGTGTATGACAGATCTACTTAATGCACGCTCAACCAGCAATTGACCTCATTCTTATGAGGGTGCTACCACAAGTTAATTCCCTGTCGCCTCCATTCAGATATTCTAGTCTTCAGTTGTAGCCAAGATCTGTGCAGGAATGTTTTATATTTTCTATCCTCCCTGTTGTTTCCCACTCACACTGATGAGCTGTTAACTAAATGTCTAATATTTAATAGAAACCCCTGTCTATGAAAATGAGTGTTCTGTCTTGAGGGGTATAATGCAGACATACGCACACTCACACTGTATATACAGTGGATGCAAATGACAAGCTGTGGGGCTTTAGCCACTGTACTCTGTGTTTTAACTTGTGAAGTGTTTTTCATAATCTTTGCCTGACTACAGTAGTGGTGGTTGTATATTCTCTCACTGGACCCTGGCTTCTTGGCAACCCGTCACACAACTTTTGTAATAACCATTTATTTAATGTGGTTTCATGGATTCAACATTAAGGCACAACACATGTTAATGGGAATGCTGTCATATTGTTTTAGTAAATAAATCAGTAGTATAGAACATAATAGATTAAGCCATTTGGACAGGGAGATAATTTTACAACCATATGTCGTTGTCAGTCATTCAGGTTATCTCGTGGTAAATTAATGTAAGGGGAATTTAATGTGAAAGGCTTGTTCAGGTTTGACTGACTGGTAGGGAATCCTAACCAAGTCCCTTGTTATCAGACAATTTACAAAGCAGTGGATATAAAGGAATATTCAGAACAACTTCAAATCTTGAGCATGAAAATTCTGTTTTGACATTGTAAATTTTATTTGGCAAAAGTATTTTTGTAAAGCTGAATCATTTTCTTGAGATTTTAATGAGAGCTTATGGTTTTGGACTGGGGATGAAACGTACACAGTTTTCATGTGGCTCAGTTGTCATCATATGACCTGAGTGTTGAAGTTTTTAACAGGGGATTTTTATGTTAGGGGAGATCGTAACCCCTGTCATATTCAAGGTCTTTGGTGTAGATGGAGGCCATAGGTTGGCAAAGACGTCCTTGAACAGCCCATTTATCAGCACCTTTTATCTCCTTTTGGAAAATATATTATTGACAATTGAGAGGCAGGGAACAAGGGCAGATAGAGCCGAGTGTGACTTCCAGCAAATGATCCCCCTGTCCAGAAATCAGACTTTGACATTATGGGAACCATGAGGTCTTTGGATACACCCCATTATCTCTTTACTGTGATGAGAGTTATCACCATGGTAACTGAGAGTAAGTCATCGTTTGATGATCACTGTGAGATGTAGCTGAAAACCTTGGAATACATCTAGCAAGGGGAACCTTCATTTTACTTTTTTTTTGTTGAACTTCTAATCTATTAAAAAACTAATGAATCTACTCTGAATACTGCAAGTACAACACCATGTATGGCTGGCTGAGATGAAAGCTTTTACTGTGAAAAGGAAGCGTTTTGTTTGTTCCGAAAAACACTGGGATTGCTTTTCGCGCTGTCGACATTCTCTTGGCAGCACATTTTTTTGTCAACAAGACTGAAGCAAAGCATCATTATCTTGAGTAGAAGTGCACATTTTCACTCAGGTTGACAGATGTGTTATGTCCGCTGTCTCCTTTTTAATATACTAACCAAAAAGCAGCCAAGTACACGGAGGCCATGTTGCCTTGAATTTCTGTCTTTTATTTTTTTGGGCTGTTAGAAGTACATAACCAAAGAACATCTTGTTACTTCTTCTCTCGAACAAATACACACACGTCGTCATGTAGTGGCTGTGATAGCACAGCGTACTCCTGATGCTTCTCTGTCCCTGATCCTATTTGTCTGTGAAACATATATAATGTGTTACTATTATATTATTACAAATAACTGTTGTTGTTTCCAACACTGATTAATTTTATTAACTGTCATGACTCACTTTGATTTATAGAGAGAAGATTTACCAGAGTATTGTAAACTGATAAAAGAGGAGAAGATGCAGTGTGTTAATGTTCCTTTTTCGATTTTATTTTTCCAATTTAAGTAGAGTATAAAAGTACTGTTCATTGTCATACCCAAAATCAGTTGGTTGCCAATTTAGGATTTGAAATGGGTTTTATGGTCTCATTAATCTAATGGGTGTTTAATATTTTTTGGTTCTATATCACTAATTTTTATAGTGGATTTTAGTTTTCATGGGTAATATTGCGGAATTTTAATGCTCAAATAGGCAAATGTAAATTGAACATAAGTAAGACACCTTACTGACTTTATTAACCTTAAACCTAAAAAAAGAGGCACAAATATTTTTTGGAAGTTGAAGCCAGTGTGATACACAACAATCTAGTTGGGAGTAAAGTCCAGAGTTTAAAAATGGGCTTGTACTTAATATTGTGCAGTATCATTGTTCCATTCATTGGTGAAGTGATTTCCCTCGTGATAGGTTTTTGCAGCCCTTTTGGGGGTTTTCAATAGCCTTACATCCTAAAAAGTAAAAAAAAAAAAAAAGAAGCCTTGGCAGCGTAGTTAATAAAAGTTAAGACTGAGCGATAAAGCTTTCGAAATTCTGATGTCTGTGGATTGCTGTCTTGGTTCCAACAACCTCCACGAGGCATTCCTTTTCTGCATTTACGGCCTTCTACCTCTCTACCTCTATTTTCTCTTGTGGATGGCATGTGCTGTGTTTTACAAATTGGTGTTTTCTCTACTAGTGGAGGGTGACTTGTCTCATTTAATTGAAAAAGACGTTATCAGAGTTTAATTAAATGAACAGGTTGATAGCGGGAAAGTGAAATGTATTCACTGACATTTACAAATTACTGTTATTTGACCGTCCTATTCCGTCAATTTAAAAACAAACGTTTGCAAACGTGAGATCGTGGAAAACATACTAAGCACTAAGGTATTGTTTGTTAACCTGAATGGCCTCATAGCTTGTAAGCCACAATTGTATGTTTTGATGTTTGATTGTTTTTAAGTTAACATGTCATGTATTTTCTTTATTCAACCAACACACTGTCCTATGTAATCTTCAGCCCTTTAGCCACGCTCGTCAATTTGGATCCTTTTGCTTACTTTGTTTGGAGACCAGATGAAGCCTTGCCCTCGTCTCCAGTTTAAATCATGATTGTGAATGAATAGCGAAAGATGACCTTGACATGTTTCTGTTTCCTTATGTACAGAATCCAAATAACTATTAACTCCTGGAGCGAATGATTTTTCATTATTGATTAATCTGACGAATATTTTCCTGTTGGTTGTTTTGTCATAAAATGTCAGAGGATGGTGGAAGAGGCCTATCTCACTGTTGTTGATCAACCCATTGGTTAATTGTGTGATCTCTACTCCTGGGCAGTCATACTATTATAGATTTGAATGTCATCAGTTGTGAATAATTCTAACAGCTGCTGGACATATTTTAATTTGTATAACAAAAGCCTTTCTGTCATTCAGATGAACCAATATGTACCTGAACAGTCTCACCATGGTCATCTATTGTGCAGCTTTTGTTGTGTACACGTTGCCCTGTTGCAGAGTTTCCATGGCCCTCTGCTTCAACATTGTTGTGCTCTTGCATTATGCAAATGTTGTTGCTGAGATATGCTATTGAACATGTATATTTGTGCCTCTGTCTTAGTGGCCATCAGTTAAAGTGTATATATTTAATATTTTTTGCAGTCTGTAGTACAATACATCATTGATTAGTCAGTGTGAGTGGATATACATTAATTAATAATGGGAGCAATGTCATTGGGTAGATTGTGTGTAATATTAGTTTGGTGTGCAAAAACTTTAACAGAAAGAAACACGCTCAGCTTTTGTGAGGCTTAGAACACTTGCTGTCATTTGTGACTTTAATTGAATCTGATTGAGCTGTTTCCTTCTGTTGAGCACAGAAAGGCTTGAACCTGGAAATCCTTCCTTGTGGTTTTATTGTCTAGTTGTTAGGATTCACCTTATGTAGTTTTGGTGTTTGCTTCAATTCAGCATTTAGAAATGTGTTCACACACTGACTCTCCATTCCTCATTAGGATTATTATTTTGGCTTTTGTGACTCCATTACACAAGTTTGAAGTACAGATGGCAACCTGCCTAGAACACTACAAAGCAACACAAACAAACTAAATTACCACAAAACCTTCTGTTGCAGAAAAAACAGCAGACAAAACTTACTCGATCCAAGATCCCAAGCAGACAAATGCCAATCTCTTCCACTGCTTCCACTGAAGTGGATACTTCATATATTTTGCAGACAGGACTTGTCAGAGAAGCAACTCCAGGCAGATATTTTTTTGTTTAAATGTCTACTGTTGTTGATTTTGACTAACATGACCCATGGGTTAGATATGAAAACTTTGGTGAAATAAACTGCACCACTTTTCTTTCTGTAGGGAATGTTGAGCTTTGACATGATAATTTTTAGCTCTATGGTTGAGTTATTGCCACAAGGTATGACTATTGATTGTTGATCTAGATTAAAGGTGGTCATATTTGTTATAGAGGCCCAGTGTGGTCAGGAAAAATGATTTATGTTGTTAAATTTTGAAATAAACCCAATGTTTTTGCTGTCCTGTCCTTCTGCAATGCTAAAACATGTTCTTATTTTTTAAAGCAGTTTCTGTATAAAGCCTGATTCTTTTTTTTCTTCTTCTGTTCCCCACCTGTAGCATTTACCCTTTAGAAACATCACAGATGATGTGGTAAGATTTGGTCAGCTTGTGTGCTTTCTCTTCTCCTCTCGTCTCTGTAACATCTAACATCGCAGTCATCTAACATGCTTGTCACTTGTCTTGAGTGGCAGTGAAACTGGTCTTCATTGCCAGACATTGGAATCATCCACATGACAGAGCAGAGACTGCTCTTCTCACTAACTCGTGTCTTGGCTCTACTTCCTCTCTAGACAGTGCTTTAGTTCAACATGTGTGAAACAGATGTTCTCTGTGTGTGCTTTGTTCACAGCTCACACCTTTTTCTAACAAATTAAGATGCTAATTGTTTCATCTACTCTCTTCTTAGTATTAATAATGTAGATATGCTCATAATATAACACAACTTTCATTTTCATCACCTATTTACAAACTGTTGCGGAGTTGTCCCTTTTTTGTAATCAGATTTTTTCCTGTTGTTTCTACAGCTGGACAGATTTGCCAGTATTCGGATCCCGGGCAGTAAGAAGGAGCGGCCACCCTTATCACACCCGAAACACAATTCCAATGACTGGTCTATTTCCTCTTCATCCACCTCAACATCCACCTCACATCCGTTTGAGGAAATGTCCTCGAAGATCACTTCGGAAAAAGAGATCTTGGCTCTGTTTGAAAAGATGATGGTTTGTTGCTTTGTCATCGAACATTGTCATCAACATTTTCAACTCCAAAAATGTCACGTAAACTAAATGCAATATGAAAGTAATTCTGTGGTATTTTTTAAATTGTTTTTATGTGTAATCCCATCCATTAGTGTCTTATAAATAAGAGTGATGCAGATTCACATTTCAAATAAATGAATTGTCTCTTTGTGTTTTTTTTTTTCCCCAGGAGGACATGAACTTGAATGAGGAAAAAAAGACTCCTCTGAGAGAAAAGGACCTCAACACAAAGAGAGAAATGGTCATCCAGTATATTTTTACTGCATCTAAAACGGTGAGCTGTTGAATGCATGTTATTGAACACTATACTCTGGGCACATATTAAGAATGATGCATGATTTAATTACAAATTATGTTCCACTTGAGACCTAGCCTTACAGAGACGGAGGAGGGATTGAATTCAATAATTCAGTCTCAGAAACAGGGTATGTTGGGTAACAAGCCAGTGTAATCTTATTTGTTTTGCTGTCACTGTCTCAACCAGATGTGTTTACACTTGGACTGGGACATATTTGTAAAAATGCACAAAGCTCCACCGATTTATCCGGTTGATGATAAAAATGGGCCAAAATGAGGCTTTCACAGATATATTGGTCTTGAGGTTTTTGTTGATGTGCACTATTATGAAAACATGTTTCACATCAAAAAAACATGTTTATTTTCTTAATTCAAGTTCTATGTGTTTGATTGTATTTCTGTTTTCTCTTTATCCATAGTTATTTAGAGACAAAATACATGGTTAAACTGTAAAATGTCATTTCTTTGTCTTAAGGGTTTGATAACGACATAATAGGAACCATCGCCAATTGTTTGTTTTTATGTATGTGAATATTGGCTGATATATCAGTACCATTATTGGCCCCCCAAAATCTATATTGGTCAGGCTGAAGTAGTTAAATGCATGTCTGCTGAGGACATTGAACATTTTATGGAAGTTTCTGATGGTCCCCTGATGCTGCAGGATCTTTCCTGGTGCCCTTGACAACCACTCCAATTATTACAGACTAGTCTGTGAATGTGTTTGTAGGACTGGGCATAAAATAATCATTCATTAACCATAATCATGGAAAAGGTTTGAAATAATCATGATATTGATTTCAAGTCAATTTGCCCGACCCTATGTGTTTGGGAGAGACAAGGAGAGAGAGAGAGAGAGAGAGAGAGCAACAGCAGGGTGCATTGCAAAACAAATTCAAGATTCTCAGTTACATGTTAGGTTGTAAGGTTGGCACAACGTCTTGCAAATAAATGTAGCATTTATTATGTTTGCTATAATCAGAAATCCCTCCAAAGTTGCCTTAGGCTTTCCATCTCTAGTCACCATGGGGACCAGCCTGTTTATGCATGCATTTGTTTACCTGCATGATACAAATTTAAGCGGCCACTGGCCAAAAGGCAGCAAATTTAAGTCCTTCAAAACAGCAGTTTTATCAGAAACTACATGAAACGTGGTAACCTAAGTATTTAGTGAGGGAAGTTGTGAAAATAAGGTTACTGATATTAGGTATTTTTCTCATGTCATAACTACTTGATATGTTGTGATAGTGGGTATAAGATGCACCGCAGCCTGGATCTCATTTTACTTTCAAGTCTTAAATCACTCAAGACCATGGCATGGTAAAACCAGCACCCTTATTTTCTGAGAATGTCCAGGCTGTCATGTGACAATTTGCCCTCTGAAATCAAAATCAGGCCCTTATGCACTCAAGGTTATGGTATACTATGGAACGGATTTCCACGGAACTTGGTGGAACAATGGGGAATATTGGCAAAAGGGTGGCATATTTAGGTGACTGATATTTTTGACTGTGTGCAATTTGTTGCAGATCAAATAAAAGTCTGGATCTAGCAAATTCAAATGTGGTTTTCATAAGGGGCCTGTAGGGCATTGGCGGAGGTATGCAATCATCACAGTACAATTCTAGTTAAATTTCTTTTGGCTGAGCAGGTATGGCTTCCATCTCACCAAAAGGCTCCATTCCACCAATTTATTGACACACCGTCCTCAACCACAAGACTGTTTTGCCAATTAACCTTTTATACTAGGTCCTGAATTGATGGATGTCCCTTGCTGATGTAATCAAGTATGGCTTGGGCTCATGAGTGTGGCAGAAAACTTTGTAGAGTAACAAGTGTCTTTTGTTTCACAAAGTAATTGCTGACCTTTGCCTGTGTATTGTTTGGCAGAGGTAGTCTTGAAATAACTATTCTACCTCTTGGAGACCCCACTGTTGATTTGTCATCTGTTATTGTAGGCTTTAAAAGGCCTAGAAAGAATTTCAGAATGTCTCTCTTCAGTCTTAGTTATTAAGTCTATTGGCCTGAAAATTGAGATGAAATAATTGGTCTTTGAAAACAAGGCTCAATCTTATTCCCAAAGTGCTCTTGTTTGTAAAGATGGCACACCAGCACATAATTTAGCTGCAACCAAACATTTTCGCTGCACCTTTTGGCCACTGATTTCCCAAATCGTTTCAATTCTGATTCACAAGTTCTTGATTGAATACATTTTTTGGATTTGATTCAATATAGATATTCAATATTCAATAAATGTTGGACTTTCTTTCAATGTGTTTAAAAACGTGTCTCATAAACTCTGGAGCGAATCAAACAAACTTAAAGTAAACTTCAGCACTGTTCAGGTCCTAATAACTTGTGATTAATTTTGGAATTTAAGTGTAAAAGTGAGCACAGGTCAGCAGGAGTGTGGAGGGAGGACACTCAGACAGAGACTCTGACACGGCACAAATGAACCACTATTCTGCTCTAATCCTCAAGCAGCAGCGCTAATCGTTTTCTATTGGCAGTACGTTGTGGAAACCCTGTATTCACACTTTTTGTCGCCACTGTTCGACATTTACCGCCTCATTCACCACCTCTCATCTCCGCTTCCCTGTCCATGTGTCAGCGTGTGAATGATCAAAGTGTCTAAATCTGCTCCAATAGTAGCTGGTGTATCCTTAAATTCTGCCATGAAGCCAACAGGGTAAAACAACCACCTTTAACTGCTCGCGCAAGCGTGTTATGGTTGATGAGATATTGTCAAATTTAACATCGAACTAAAATTAATCTTTGCACATCAACTGTTCTCTCATCAAATCCCCAACTGACCACGTAAGTCAGTGTGTGAATGAGTTGAGGCGGGGCCAGCCTTAGGCCTGTGTGTGTGTGTGTGTGTGTGTGTGTGTGTGTGTGTGTGTGTGTGTGTGTGTGTGTGTGTGTGTGTGTGTGTGTGTGTGTGTGTGTGTGTGTGTGTGTGTGTGTGTGTGTGTGTGTGTGTGTGTCTAAATGTGAGGTGCAGCGCTGCCACCAAGGACATTTTTTGGTCGCACATCACAGATTTTTGGTTGCACATGCAATAAGAGGTACACCTGACAGACCTATAATGAGCTAGTATAAGAAAACAGGAGACAGGACCTCAATGTCCCAAAACCATGTCAAACAAGGTAAATGCACATTGTAGAAAGTAAACATGGCAAGTTGAAGTAAACACAGAGGCATTGTGGCCCTGCTCGATTTCACTGTCCCGTTGCGAAGAGAAAAACACAGAGATCCCAGTGAAAAGACTGACTGAGATAGGGAGAAATAAGCTGCTCCATTACCATCATTTTCCCACACAGTGATTTGAAAGATAAGTAGAAATCAGCGTGAATGAATAGACGGGACTTCACTGACGTGGTCGTTGGGGATTTGATGAGAGAACAGTTGATGTGCAAAGATTCATTTTAGTTCGATGTTAAATTTGACAATATCTCATCAACCACAACACGCTTGCACGAGCAGTTACAGGTGGTTGTTTTACCCTGTTGGCTTCATGACAGATCTTAAGGATACACCAGCTTCTATTGGAGCAGATTTGGACACTTTGATTAAATTCATTAATCTCATATAAGAATCCGTGATTTCCAGTTCAATGGATCCCAGGGATGACACAGTGTCAAACAGACAAATGAAAGACAATAATTTCTATATTATTTCAAACAAAGGATGGAAATTACTATGCTAATCAATGATGCATGGATGTCAAACGAACTGTTTAAATAACAGTAGCAGAAGTAGCAATTCTAGTATAGTATACATATATTTAGCTGGTGTATGGTATGGTTATACAAACTATCACATGCCCAGCTGTCTATGAATGGAATCTAAAGATTTTAATCTTTTATCTTGACATCAACCCGGGTAGAAAGTAACTTGGCTATTGTGAGTCATCGTGTGGCTTGAGGTTGACCGGTCAGAACCTGCGGTGGTTGGTGCTGGAAAATTCCTCACGATAGACCTGGGTTGTTTTCCTGGAGACGACGTGTAGTTACGCGGGCAACTGGTGCTACCATTTCTCCCAGCTATTCAGCGCTTGGAAATCTGTCAATGTCTCTGCAGTGTTTCAGTGTCTGGAAGCTCAGACTATCCATTGGTGCTGCTGTTGATTTCTCAGCAGGCCCTCAGAAGTAATGGCTGTCTGTCTCTTGTGGGCTGATGCAAAATAATGCAATTACTATGACTTAACTTTCGCTTGAAGGGATTGATGTTGGCCAAACAGCACAAAACTTTAAAACATAGCCATTATAATAATTGAAAAGTTATAATCTTTTGATTTATCTTTTTTTGACTCAGCTTACAAAACAAAGGAGATGGGCCTAAAGGTTGTACAGATTGACAAACAACTAGTCCAGGTGCCGAAGGCGATTTACCCAACGGATCTGTCTGTTTTATTCCTCGAAAGGCCGGGCATATGCATTCCCAATCTTCTTCCTTTGTTTTAGCTGGAGGCTATAATCCTTTATGAACCTTTTAAAATTGCTTAAATTGGAATTTACACAAAAAACTCACCCTTTCCCTTTACACCAGGTCCAATAAATAAACAATATAGAAACCTCGAGAAGTATTGGGGATAGAAAAAAGTCTCCAAGAGCAAGACTCACAATACATATTTCAACTTACCTAAAATCTGAGAATTGTGCAAAAAAAAACTAAAAACAGCTGAGAAATAATATGAACTAACCAGTATTCAGTATTATTAGTTGAACATATATGATTTCAGACTTTAAAGAAGGAATTGAAGAGGTAAAAGCAGGTTTTTGTTGAACTGTGACTTCATACAACAACTTTATTTATTTTTAAATGTATTTTCCCATAAATGTCAAACTTTAGTGGAATCAGTTTATTGACTGTTAACAATTCCTGACCTTGTGTTATTGGATCACATTTCCATGGCTCCACTAAAGAGATTTATTCTTCCTCTCCGTCTTTCAGGGCACATTGAGAAGCAGCCATCAAGTGTCTCCTCAGGAATTTCTGGGAGAGCTGAAGTCAGGGGTGATGGACTGAACGCCTGTTTGCCTGTCTAGACTCTTTGCGCGTCTCCCTTACCAGCAACCCTGTCAGGTACAGTACAGGATTATCACGATGCCAAAGGACTCTGTGTCTTTAGCACAGGTGTCCTTGCAGTTGTTTCTTTTGTACTTGTTTCTGTGAATAATCACTTATTATAAAGATGGTATATCTTATGTTTCACTTGTGTTACTTCATCAAAATACGTGTAATGCTCATATTGCCTTAATGTAATGAAATGAAACCATTCAAACAACATTAAGATGGTATAGAGATGCAAAATGAGCAGAGCTGCAGCTCCCGTACTGATAAGGTTGGTGTTTGTAGCTGTGAAGACTTTCTAGGTAAAGGTGTGTATCATAGTTTTAGCAAATAGAAAATGCATAATCAGGAACCAAACCCTCATTGATTTATTGAATTCACGTAAGCAGCAGAGAAACAGGCTTTTAAGATTGTTGACGAGTTGCTTCTTCCTGCAGTGCCTCTTGAGAGTTGACTTAATGCACAGTCCTATGTGGTTGACAACACAGAAAGTTTCTCATTGTCGGTGCTGATTGTTTAACCAGGGGAGTGTAATGCACATTAAAGCTGTAGCTCCATCTGTCAGCTGCTTTAGTCGTCTGTAAGAAAAATGAAAAGGGCTTTCAGAACTCTGCATGCCATTATATATTCTCCCCTATTATTTACAGGCTGGTAATATCAACTAGTGTATAATGTGTCTGGGCACATTGTCCTCAACTTCTAATCAATCTAATTAAATCCGATCCAATAGCCCAACAACAAGCACCAGTTTTTTTTTTTTTATATATACATATAAGACAAGATGGGATTCTACTGCAATGTATTTTAAGTTGAGGTGTGCAGGATTTAAAGGGATCTTTTGGAAGAACTTAAATATAATATTCATAATTAGTTTTTAATTTGTGTATAATCACATGAAACAAGAATCTTTGTTTTCTTTTGCTTAGAATGGGGCCTTCATAACTTGGAGCATTGTAAACTACAGTAAGAATACCTTTCCATCTCTGGTAACCTGAGGTCAAATAATATGTGCTTAAAAAAGAAAGGCCTCAAACAGCCACATATTGACCTTCATACACCATAATGTGTAGATCTTTTAAAAGAAATGTTTACCTAGAAATGCATTTGCCTAAACTATAGATATCTCCTGCTCTATTGGGTTGTCTTCCTATGCACAGGAATATATCTGTGTAATTTTGACAGCACCAGTCACAACTAGTTGTAACTAATTGGCTGTTTAGTTTGAGATCAATCCAACTTGTTGTTTTTTTTGTCAGCACATAGAGCTTTGTCTGTTGTCTAAATGCTTATTAACATCCAGTTGGCTTAAGGTGCTCCACAAAAACACCAAGGCAAAGCACCTTACAGCTATCTATGGAAGGCAAACATGAATAGTGCTTAATCAAAGTAACAGTACAAAGTAAATCTGACTCTGTCACTGGGGGGGATGGGATGTTCCTTTGGTGCTGCCACGCTGACAGACTGATCCATGACAGTCTTGTTTTGGTTGTCTCTCTCTCTTAGATTTAAATGGTTGCTTTGAGCTGTCTCTGTCTGAGGTTGGGGATGAGCAATTTAGTTTCACATTATCACTTACTCCTGCCAGTGCCACTTTAAAGAAAAACCTAAGCTCAATGGATATAAAGTTTGTGTATAATGAAGTCTCAACGCCTCTCTACACTCTCCACACTGCGTTTCTAGTTTTGTCCTTTTGTTCATGGTGGATTGAGGATGGCTGTGGTCTTTCATCATCTCCTCGTCTTCTACTTCACCCCTGATCTTTTTTGTTTGCTGTTTGTGCTTCTTTCTTTTGAACCAGAGGCAGGGGTCTCTGACTTTTTGGCATATGAGGGGCCAGTTTTAAAGCTGAACTCTAGTCCAGTGGCAGGAATTCAAAATTCTGACCATGAAATACATGTTTAAACACATGTATAAGAGCTATTTTCTAGACTGAAATGCAATTCAAAATACAGCCATTGAGAAAAGTATTGCTCGGATCAGCTGCATTATATTATTGAGCTCCTTCCTAGAGCAAATACACATCATCTCTCAGTGTTACACACAGACAGACTCTGCTTTCTTTCTCTACTATACTGGTTAGTACAAATCTCTAATGGATACTTGTCAGCCAGTCAGATTGGGGATGTTGTCATTGGCTGTTGTGTATATTTGATCAATTTGTAGTAATTTTTTTTTTTAGAATTGCCAATATATAATTGACTGAAATGTTTAAAATTGGTTTAAATAATTAAATAATGAATAAGCCACAGAACTAAAAATAGATATATTTAAACAACTACATTTATTTCATTAACATGTGACAACCAATGACCTCAAGTCAATTAGGAGACTCTTTGGTTGGGGGCAGCCCTAATAAAATGGACAGTGAGGCTCATGTAAAATGACGCAGTTTGGCCTGACTATAAACCTGCCTTGGCTGGTAACAGTGGCCTGGCAGCGGTAACCCCATGCAATCTAATAGCACCATTACAGTCCTGAGTTGTGGGAATGATTTGGCTGTGAAGGCATTTTGTCTGCCACTGTTTTTGGATGCTGATCCCTATCACTTTCTTGGCACTGTTTTTAGCAGCAACTCTTACTCATTTCCTCCATCCAAAATCAGGTAGTTGCATTCTGCTCATATAGGCTGACAGACTTATATGCCCCCTCATCAGGTTCCGTCTGGCTGAGCAGACAGACTTGGAGGTAATTTGGTACTTCCTGCAGCTCCAGCATGTTAGCCTGTGACACTTGGTTCTGACCCCTGTATACTTTACTCAACTCAGCTATTCCAGCTCTGCCTCCCCTTTTTGTGTGAAGAGGCCATGGTACTAGCCCACAGGACCAGCAAGGCTACAGGATGTAATTGTGGTAAATGGATTTGATAAATGGATCTGACAAACAAGTGGAAATTGTTTTTTGATATTATATTAAAACTGACCTTCAGGTTTAAGGCCCTGGATTTATTTTATTCAGTTTAGCCATACAATAGGAATAAGTTTGCCATTCCTCTTCCTTACCGCAACAATTTTAATCAACCTTGGATGCTCCTCCCGTCTCTCATGCACCTACCGCCCATGTACTTTGTAAAAAGATTCACAGTTCATTAAATCGATCACAAATGCGTTTCTTCTTTTTGTTCTTCTCTCTTTCTCTTTTTTCTCCTTATTTCTTCTTCCTTTTCTTCTTTCTTATCAGAAAAGTATACACTTAATGGACATTTTTTAATAACACCAGTAAAATCTATCGTTATCCAATACAACAAATCAGCCATAAATTCTACCTTTTACAAATGCTAAGTTTAAATGGGCACTCTTATAGAGGAATAATTTCAGAACATCTTTATTATTGAGGTTTCAGCTATAGGCTGGATTATATTGTGTTTCTCATGTCTAGCCAAACCTGTACAAACCCATGTACTTGGTGCTTAATTTTAGCAAGCATTGTTTTTGTTGTCTGAGTGACATCATTTAGGGCACATGTTGACTTCCACTATTTTTATTTCAGCTGTCCCACTTTGTTCCACCCCCAGTCTCTGTCCCTGGAGAGCCCTCCTGTAGTCTTTTAACTTGCAATACACAGGGCAATATTTTAAAGTAAATTGTTTTATTTCTGGTTCATAACCACTTTAGCGGAGTGTAACATTGTGCTACACTGCTTGGGAACCTTGGAGGCATTCTCCTGAGACTCCGTTAGAAGTCGAGCTACCTTAGCTGTGAAGTTAGCCAGATAAGGCACCTCATTTTTCTCTTTGATTTATGACTGTTTTTGTTTCCAGGGCACGGGATGATCATTTTTGGTACCATATTTTTTAATGCTCTCTCCCTTGCTGATTCTTCATGTCTTTCTGAGACGATAGCCCTCAGTCGAAACTTTGCGACGCTGCTTTTGTGTCTGTTGATGGTGTGGTGTAATTAGTGTATCCCGTCCACATTTTGGAAGACTGGTCATTTTCACACAAGTCATACTAGAACTTTTAATCACTTTTTGCACAAGACACAGATTTAAAGTAAAGTTTATTTATAAATTAAAGACAATTAATGCACTTTAAATATATATAAGCTAGATAAAAGGTCGCGATAAGAGCAAAAAAGAAACAAACCAAAAGATATAACTGTGAGATTGTTTAAAACTATTCCATTGGCATGTTTAACAAAGGAACTATTTAAAAATATACAACACGGAAGGCTGAAAACTGAAAAATATAAACTTAAGGACACTGAAACATGGAGGAGAAACATGTGGAGCTTCAGTTTAGTGTGTAAAAAGAGGTAACACAATTGTAAGTTGAAAAATATTGTAAGAAATGCTATGAAAAACTGGTGCTACCAGAATCATATTTGTATACACTTTCTATCAGCATCTCAATCGTGAGGGGACAGACAATCCTGGTTTTCACTTGACTTCATAGGGAAAACAAGAAGCTAGGGAAAGCTTGCTTGTTGCATCACAGAACACAGACATCATTTAATACTGCTCTGTGATGTGTGCTGACTTTGAAAGGGCTCTGGCCGCACTGCTGTGATACCACACACATCTGCTCTGCTCCCTGTCTTTGAGACGCCAAACAGCTAACGACAAGAACGACGTTAACAGGTTCGCAGTGAGAAATAAATCCGTGCTGAAATTTCTCTAGCAAAGAAAAACTGTGGAAAGTGTTTTCAAATCATTTTTACACAACACGACTCCAAACACTGAGGACATTCAGGCAGAGAATGTGATTGAAGTTTCTCATTTGGGATGCGGGAGGGGTGCCAGATGTTAGGAACTAATGAAACTCAAGGGCTGCCAGAGCATGCTAGATTAGCAAACAGAATTTAAAATACTTTAATCATTTTAGAGTCTACACCGAGAGCATGTCAAATACAGACTACTTCACTGCACAAGGATAAAGAAACGGGTCACTATATGATAATAACTACTGATACAAATTAAAATTGCAAACATTTAAACATTTAAATTGATATTATCTACTTAACCGTATTATTATTTAGTACTGCACAGTGAAATTGGTATATATATTAGCACATGATGCGTAATTCTTTGATGACAAGAAACAAACCGCTGATGGGATTTCATGACGCAGTGGCTCCCTCTATCTATGCCTTATCCTAACTTTCCCTGACCTTGACATGACACAAAGACACACCCCTTAGATATTTTATTGCCTCGTCCTGATTGTTATTGCTCTTAAAGATTAGCCTTTCTTCAGATGTTACAAAGGTGTTAGATAATCACTTTTTCTAGGCTTTGAGATCTTATAAATATGTCAGGTTCTTTACTGGGAGCATTTTAAGGTTGACATATGTGTCTTTTCACTCATGTGTTTTAAGGTAGATGTCTTGCAGCACACCCTGATAGTGCAGGCCTGTCAGTTTCCTTTGCAATAATTCCTGCTACAGATCAACTGATTATTTTCCTTTGCTCGCTGCCTCACCTACTGATGATGAAAAACTACCATGCAGTTGCCACTGAGCTACAGCATGCATTTCAATGAAGCTCTTGTCAAGACCCTCGCCCTGCCTAGTCTATAACCACAATGGTCTTGGCCATGGCCCAGCATGAAGTGTAGACTAAACTGATTTCTTTTCTCAAACAGGAGAGCCTCATTCCTTCAATACCTTGGCAGCAGCCTTGCCTGTCCTCATCAGAATGGCCGTGACAGTTTTTTTTATTTTCAGTCTCCCTCAGTTTCTTGACCCTGTCTTGCACACACTCATTCATACACCTTGATGTGGAGGTCTACACTATTTCTCTGCATTTAGCCTTCATTTTGTAAGTGAAAGAATAAAGAATGAAGAGCATCAGAGGGTGGATGCATACCCTGTACACACATTGTATACAGTATAGGCTACTGGACACACTACATAACCTCTGTTGCTGTCTGTGTGGGTGTCCTGTTAAAACATCCATACAGTTTACCGTCCTTGGCAGGTCGGATTAAACATAAACTCGGCAAATACTGCTTTCGCTGTGCATGTTCATGTCTGAATCATATAGTTCTATAGATACAATATCATCCAAGGTAATCATTGTAGCCAACTGGGGTCCAGGGGAGGCAGCTGGATCTCACCTCCTTGTGTCAATGATTTGAAACAGTACACAAGACGTTAGCTATGGTTATTATGGTTGTTACAGACTTAAAAGCTTCAACGTTAGACTTGAGTTTAAGCTGCGTTGTCAGTCAGGGTACTGTCCGGCTGCAGCAATCTATTGGTCTCTCTTATGTCAAAATACAACATTTTTATCCTCTAACCTTTTAAGGTGAAATCATATATCACCTGTGTACAATCAAGGTGTGGATGTTAGTTGAATGAAACAATCTTAAAAAAATTGGGTGTTGTGTCAGGTAAAGACTAGTGACAAACAGTGTCACAACAGACAAACAGGATCACGGACACACATCTGTCCCCAACTCCATGCTCCTCTTCAAGAAATTAATTTCAGATAACAGCTTCCCCTTTTATGTTGTCACCTTGAGAGAATTTCTTTAGATTTGATGATGGGAGGCATGCAGCTTGTTGATTAGAGCAGTGCAGATGCTGAATGCTAATGTTCAGAGATGTTATTTAGTTTCAATCAGGAGCTGCAGTCAGTGACGATCTCACTCACTCCGTCTTTCACAGTTTTCTGGATATGTAAAGGTTTCCACTTGAATGAGAATGAGTGAGTTAGAATTCATTGGGACTCATTCACCAATATCTCCTGAAGACTTTTCTTAAATTTGTTCTGAAGAAGTTTTTTAAGAAAATTCTACGTCAGATTCATGACTGCAGAATTGTTCGCATGTGTTCTTAAATGGATGAATGCCATGTGTTCGTAAGTTGAAAGTACATAATTGAAGTAAAAACTAGTTGGATCTCAGATTTGAAGTCAAAAGGAATATTGTCATAAACAAAAGGGAGCGGGGGGAGGGGAAAAGGAAGGTGCACAGAGCACATCTGAGCTGAAGCTGCACATCATTGGAAACACAGCACTGCAGGTGAACCCTCCGCTGAGCATCTGTGGATACTCGACCTGAGCCTGACGGGACCCATCGGGACCGGACATGCAAGGCCAGCTTCAGACAAATGTTCTGAATAATATTCGGGTTAAGTTCCCTCTGGGTGTGCACACGGGGCACACTGCGTCCACAGACCTTGGTGCAGTGCGCACCGTGTGGTTCGGTTGCATCTCCTGAGCCATCTCTCCTCTCAGAACAGAAATAAACTTTTTTTTTAGAATGAATAGGCTAAACTTGGACGGAACCTTTTAACTAAGAGCTGCAGCAGTAAAACTATGGAACATCTGACACATTTAATAAGTAAACACCAGCATGTAAAACCTAAAGATGGGTGACAGTTTTTGTGTCTGTATATTCTCCTCTTCAACATGTTCATGTGAACAAAAAAATATAATATGCACTGAAACAAATGATAACAATTTGTTGTAATTTTAATCATATCATGCAACTGTAGAATTAGAAGTAAATAACACAACAACTGATTATTTTACAAAAGCATTTCAGTTTCCAAAAGTGCGTAAGAGTGATCTTCAGTGTGCATAGATTCTGTTCTTACATAAGAACAAATCCCAGATAAGATAACATGAAGGGACATGATCCAGAGTGGAGGTTGTGCAGGGGTGGAGATGGGTCACTTCAGTGATCCCGGTACGGAACTGAGAGAATATATAACAGTGACAGTTTACAGGTGATTGGCTCAATGAGAGTGTGTCAGGTAGTGATTGGATGGCAAGAAAGAATGGAGTCTACAGATGGTAGACTTAGGCATGCGCAAGAAGACTTCCTGACTGAACTTTCACTATAAGCTTTATGAATCTAAACGTCTTTGGTTAATGTATATAAATGCCATATTTTCTACATAAAAAATAAAAAAATAACTTCAGCCATATCTCGATCCAGGGTGAACTTAGTGACCCAAGAGGTTGTTAGAAGCTCCCAAAACTTACCCTGCCTAAAGTTTTCAGATAAAAGTTTCAGGAATTCTCTTTTTTGCGATGAACAATATACTATGTATTCCAATGTGTGCATCCTCTTAAGGTCACTATTTTATCTTCTGGAAGCTGAACATCAGATAAAATAACAAAGCTGCCTTTAACTAACTAAATAAACACCTTTTTAAGATCACTGTGATAAAAACACAGTTCTTCTTTATCTCCAATAAAACAATTGCATAGGAAACTAAATCTATTATGTGTGTTAGCCCCAAGCTTTTGATACTACTACTTTAATCACACAATTTGAGATCCATCAAGGGCACCTTCTCCGCAAGACGTGCCTAAAAACAACTTTAACATAAAGAGTGGCACGACAATGATTTGATTGAGCTGTGTGAACTTTCTTAACCTCCTTTTGAAAAGCTGCAAATCATAAATGTCACCTGCATACAAGTATAAATTCTAATTCTGTTTTCTCTGGAAAATATATATTTTTGCCCTAACCCTCTGTATAAAGGCTTAGTATTGCATTATTGTATCTTTGCTTTAGAAAGTACTATATGCATATTATGCTGTACACACTATACTAATATACTATATTTTTGAAGATATCTGTTTGTAAGAATTGAATTACAGACTTTTACTTATATAAAAGCCCAAATTTTCTTTCATGATCGCAGGGACACTTGCAATACTGATGTTTTCTGCTCCTCAGGAGAGAGTATTAAATTCTACATGTGTTTTTCTGTCCTAAAGGTTTCCACAGTGATTAATGAGTATAAACACGTTGTTGTCAGTTGTCAGTCTTGTTCACATGTGATATTGATTTGATTTTTCTTATTTCAGTTGGGTGCAGAGTTTCGGGCATGAGGGTCTTGGACTGCTGCTGGACATTTTGGAGAGGCTGCTTTTCAAGAAGGAGTAAGTTAATGCACTAATTCATGGGTACCTGTAACTGTGGTCATTTGTATATTTCAAGCATGAACAGTAACTATTAAAGTAAATTGCGTGGTTTAGGTAATTTTAGCTTTCTTTCATTTTTATCAAAGTCATTCAACGCCAATTTAGATGAATGAGAATGTGATATATATTTGCTGGTGGTGGAGTTAATGAAAGGTTTATGAATGAACCAATTATTTTAAATTGTTCTCTATCATGAGCACAGTCTAGTGTATTTTATTTCTTACAGGTTCTTAGACTTTCTTTCACAATCCTGAATGTGCATAGAGTTTCCCATTAATTCCATAGACTGCGGTGGCCCCCCCATGGTCAACCTTTCTTCCCCCATCATAATGACCCGGAAATTTATAATGCTTCTCATAACGTTATCAAAGATCTCAGATGTAGTGTTTCGCTCCGTTTAGCTCTCTCTCTGTCGCGCTCTCTCTTCCTCTATCCCTGTTACTCTGTCTCCCTCTCTCGCTCTTTCTCCCTGTTTCTCTGTCTCTCTGTCTCTGTCTCTCCCTCTCTCTTTCTCTCCCTCCACATTGACCTGTTCGTCATAGTCACGCTGGCCTTTCGTAGCAATGGGAGACATCCCGCTGCGGTGTGGGCCTGTTGATTGTCAAAACAATCAATAGCATTTTGACTGTCCTGGCAGAACACTGCAGAACACCTGCCCTGTCGCTGTACCTGTCATTCAGCTGCACATCAGAGCCTACTGCCTGTGCTTTCACAGTAATCAACCGCTTGGCCACACAACCCCTTGTCTCCCTTGTCAGCCATCGCCACGTCTGATCCTGTGGGAAACACTGTGTAGACTCATTTTTGTCATGTTGTTCATTAGCCCACTTTACCCTGAATAACTCTCTCGTCTCTGTAGGCAAGAGAAGCTCGACAAAAGGAATCAACACAAAGTTATCCAGTGTCTCAAGGCCTTCATGAACAATAAGGTAATGACAATAATTTTATGAAAACACTCATGAGCATTTATTTAGGTTGTACATTAAGTTCCCATTTTCCATCGAACTTTGTGTAAAAGCAATTTTTATCGAGAAAACCTAACCTAGGAATGTCCAAAGAACTTTTTTTTAATCTTTTTTTTGATAAATAAATCAACATATTGAATTATGTAATTGTTCTGATTAATGCCCTGGGACATTAACTTTTATCAGGAGCTTTTTTTTTATATATAAATCGGGAGATGGTTGGATGGCAGGTTTACTACTACAACACGGAATCCCCAAATACATAAAAATATTGAATAAGTCCGTTTTCTATTTCCTAATATGCTTCCTAAAAAACTAAAACTCCCTGTATTTTGAGTCTGAATTCTTCAAGTAACCTTCATCCTATTCATTATTATTTTGTGTCTTCATTTATTTACCAAAGAGTGTGGCCTCTTGGATTTCAATTACAAGGGATTCATAAAAATTGGAGAAGAGTAGCATCACAACAATCTGGAGCCACTTCACTCAAGTTTTACTCAAGTCCCGATTCTTGACACTCTTGATTTAAGATCCTCGGCCATGTCTGTTGAGGAGTGAGAGCTTTCTGATGGTTTAGGAACTATAAGAGAGAGTGTGTTTGAATGTCAAGTGCAAATGAGGGAAAGAGATGTGATTGCAGAAGAGAAACACAACTTCCTCCGCAGCACTCCTTTAAAGCACACACTTGTGAGTTGTTACACGGCGACTCTCTGATTCACTTCCTGCATTTTCAGAGGGACACAATGTCATGTGTTGTATGCAGAAGCTGCTAAGTTATCAACAAGATCATCAATGACGTGTCACAGTAAAATTGAGCGAGCCGTCCTCCATTGTACTACTCACATTTTTGACTTTAGGAACAATGTCATAACTCTTTTTTTTTTTTTCAACATCATTTAATGAGTTTGTTTTTGGAATTGTTTTTCTTTAGCAACATAATTAAGTAAAACTCTAAAATAATATGATCATATTGTGATAAAATGATCCCACTTAAAGTCCAAAGACAGTAAAATTGAATGATCGCCTAGGACGAAGCGCTTATACATAAAAATGAGTTTTGCTGAAGTAGCTGTGATTTACAGTGTCTTTACTTTTTTTCTTTCTTTTGTGCTGTTAGTCTAAAGTAGCTACCAAGGAAAAAAAAAATATCTTGCCAGATGGAGCTAAAATACCAGGGGAGACAGATATACAACCGCTCTGGCACAGAGCGTGCTGTTAGGTCTCATGTAATCCTGTGTCTCAATAGGCGCCAGACACCAGCATTTACCCGTAGGCCTCTCTGTTAGCCCAGACCTTTCCCTGGCTAGAGACGCACCTTGGGATGGGATGTACCCACAATGCCAAGGAGACAGGTGTTCGCTGCCAGCTGTCAGTGCAGTCTTTTCTTCTTCTTCTGCCTTCCTGCGTCAAGTCACACACTTGCAACGGCATAATAATGAAGTACTAAAAGTTGCCACAGTGTGAAGCTGCCCTTTGAACAATTTAACTGTTATTAAGAAAACCTATTTCCTCAATAAAGATTTCATGTAATTGCTTTTCTAAGCTGAATAAGTACTTATAAAAGCTTATAATGTATAGCTCTGCGCTGTTTGATTGAACTGTAGTTCTCTCCGCTCTTTGTTATTGTGATGGCTGCTGATGCAGGCGATATGTGCTGTTACTTTAGGTGCAGATATCTGTAATTGTTGATTCTATATGCATTTTTAAATTACCTTCTTTTTAATGGTTTTCAATGGGGAATGAGTGAAACATAATGAAACATGATCGATATCTCAAAAATTAGAACTGAAACAGCTTCCCCATATGCATGTGCTTCCCATTGTCAAAGAATGATAGCAATAGTTTTACCATGCAGGGAGAAATTATCCAACATAACTTTGGACCTGTGAAGCACAGAAGACAAAGCCTGGTACCTATGGATTCAGTAAATGATGCTGAAAAATTGCCAAAAGTCACTCTCATTTGTGTTTTTACACCATTTTGAATAACTTGGCTGAAATGTTCTCTTTTGACTCCATATCCTACCTCCTTCATCCAAGCTTCATCCGTATTGGAACATGCCACATTTGAACGTGAACTAAATGTTTGATTTGAGAAACTGCTTTTCCATGTTTTTTTGGGGGTCTGACACATTTTTGTAGTGTGGTCAAAAAGCAGCAATGTTAATGCGGTTTTATCATGAGTTGTCACTATAGTCAGCAAGGAAGCTGTTCTATTCTGGTCAATATTTACCTTGTACTGTATCATATATGTAAGCAAGGCTGTTAAAGTATAGAGACAGCTGCTTAAAAAAAAAAAAAAGATGTGGTGTCTACATGAGCTCTACACGATAAAGAAACCGGCTCCATCAGTGTTCATTCTTTGAAGCATCGACAGAAATCTGACACAGTTCATCTTTATTTTGTTTCTGGAAAAGTTTTTTCGGAAATATGTCAGACAAATTTACAAAATTGCAAAACTGTTTATAAAGTGATGACACATTTCAGCTATTTGCATATAAATGTGCAGACACAAAGAAACAATCAAAAATATTTTGTTAGCTTACTGTCAATTGTGTAAAGCCTGCATCGACCAGGCAAACAGAAAATCTAAATCCAGTGCTACGTGATGCTTGGTGTTACTACCACATCGACAAAAGCATTAAAAAAAAAGTGAGAAAAAACACTTATTGATGCCTTCTTTTGTACAATAAAACCTAATTTCAAAGCTTTACAAATAGTGAATTAATTTCAGAGTAGTATTTATTTCAACATTTTATTATTTTTAACAAAACAGACAATTTCTGTATCGATTTTCTCTGTACAGATCAAAACATTAATTTAAGTTCTGAATGTTGCTGAGCCTGGTCTTCATTGTGCAGCTGCTACCACATGCTAGCACCGAATTATCCACCACAAATATAACATTGTTCAAGTCACTCCCTTTTTTTCTTTGTGATTGCTTTAATATACACAACGTGGCAAAACTCAAAATGCACAGTTATTGTAAATCTATTTAATAATGATCTTGTAATTAAATCCGAGACCATTTGTACAAGTTATTGTCTTGAGCCAGATCTCTTAAAGTTATTGTCATAGTTCACCTTGAGTCTGGCATTGGATACTTGGAATTATTGTGAAGTGCGAATAAATATATTGAACTTCAACTTTAATAAGTAAAACTTTGTGTTACGTGGCATTTGATTCTTGTCACTAATGAGCTGAAGTAATGCACACTTGTGTAAACATGTTATGTGTTTGTGTTTATCGCAGTATGGCTTGGATCGAATCCTGGGGGAGGAGAAAAGTCTTGCTTTACTGGCAAGAGCCATTGATCCCACCCAGTCTGCCATGATGACTGACGTGATGAAGCTGCTGTCAGCCATCTGCATTGTGGGCGAAGAGAACACGTATGCTCAGGCTTCATTCTTTCTGTCTAGGTCTTACAACTTCTCTGATGTTGAAAGACAATATTTTTTAAATTATCCCTTAGTTTAGGTTTGATTTACAATTATGGTCCAACTATTGAGTATCACTAATTATCATTTCTCATTATGAGTTTAAATGACTAATAGAAGGAGGACTTCCTTTGTGAGTATCTGTATTATGACTGTGGTGCCAGTATATTGTACATGAAAGTATTGCATGTATTGTTGGTATGTTAAGTACAAGTCAAGTGCAGGAAAATGTATTGAGTGATGCTGTTTGACAACAATGTCAGATTAGATATTCTAATTATAACATATAATCATTTAGAAAAGTAATGTGGCGAAACACTTTGAATATCACTTCTTTCATGTAAGAAAACAGTAGATCTTCCATTATGTGGAACAATATTTCAAGTTATATATGCTTCATTTCTTTTAAATTGAAATTAATAATTATAATCATTATTGAATGACGTTAAAATTACTGATAAATTCAATTAAATTTGAATCATAATTCTCCTCAAGACATAAGTCACGATTTACAGTGTCAGTGATGGTATTTCCTAGAAAAGACCATACACCTGGGTTAAATCAGCCTTGAATACAGAGATTCTGATTAACATCTTTAATAATAATGAATTTTTCTCTTTTCCCCCAACGCTCATGCATGTAATGTTCTCATTTAGATTGGAAAAGGTCCTTGAAGCCATTACCACAGCAGGGGAATGGCGAGCCATCGAGAGGTTCAGTCCCATTGCGCAAGGGCTTCGTGATCGCTCGGTTCAATTACAAGTAAGTACAAAGTATATGTACGCCCACTGACATTGTTGTTGCACTCAGATTTCCCTGAAATTAAATAAGAAATGACAGTGGAAAGACCATTTCAATACTTCACACTCTCTTAGCCACAAGTTTTGAGATTTAAACAGTTTTTAATTGAGGTGCATATTGGTGATAAAACAAACGCGTGGGATTTAATGTGGCAGTCTAGAGCCTGTTAATATCATTTTATTGGAAGCAATGAACATTATCAATCACAGATTGTCTGGTAAAACACTTCCTTGATTTGAGGTTACCATCTGTACTGACCTTTACTGTTGAGACTTTAAGCATTGCAGTTACTGGAGTAGCCCAGCTGTAAATCAAGGTATATTACAAACAAAAAAGAAACAATTGCAGCTTGAAGAAGAAAAAATAACTTTAGAATGAGAACACAATTACCACAGAAAAACTTCAAAAAGCCGGAATGATAAAATCCCATATTTCTGTTATCTATATAGGTAGAGAAGTTGTGTGTGCCCAGGTATTTACCTCTCCATGCAAAGCTCTCGGCTTATGCACTCCCCTTCCATAAATAATCCCTCACTTTGTGGACATGATCTTTCATTTCCCTGCTGATACATACACTTGAGATATTGCATGTGGGCTGTTTCAAACTGAGACAACATCAGTTTCTGTCAGAATAATGCAATTCATGATTAAAGTGTGTTGTTGTCTGCATTTTTATTTGGTAGCTGAGGGACGAGAGGAGAGTATCAATTCATTCAGTACCTAACACACATGCACATGATGAAAGGTGGGCATAACACTCAAATAGGGACAACTACTTTGCTCCTTTGGTTGTCTCGTATTTTTATGCATTGACCGGGGCTAAACTTGTATCCATATCATCTGCCTTTGCTTTCAATTTGCAATAACTACCTTTGACTGGTAAAAAAGTTATGGGAGAGAGAGATAAGGAAGCAAAGTGAGGGAGAGGAAGAGTTTTGCATGGAAGACAAAGAAGGACCAAAAGAAAATTAGAAGTGAGAACCGGATTTTGACGTCCACCTGAAGCTTGAGTCTGCTTCACAGACGCCTCCAACACACTATTTATTTGTGACTATACAAACACAGCCCAGTGTACTGGAAGATTTATAAGGCCTTACTTGCTTTGATATCCCCTCGCACTTCTGAATACACGCCACAGATCCCTTTTAAATCCCTTGCATTATTAAAGCAGAGATACTGTTATATATCCCTACCACGGCCACAGTAATGCGTGGCAGAAAGCTTTCTCTTCTCCCCAAGCACATTTGCACACAGTCTCCCCTGGCAATGTTTAGCTGTTAATAGACAATTGTGGGACCACCAAAATTCTAAATGCTTGTATTTTCCTCTAAAGTCTTTATATCGTTATGTATTTTTAATTGACTCTTGCATTGATGAAGCTAATGTAGGTGGTTAAAATTACTTGACATAATGTCGTTGCACAGGGCTGCAGTAAATTGTGATTCTGCACCTATGAAAAATGATGTAAAGCCTTGTTGTGATTTTTCTTGCTAACCCTTTTGTCTTTTGTTATTTATTGTCCGCAGCAGTCTTCAACTGTCTGATATTTATTCATATATGCAGAACATTTGCAGTGTGTACTAGGTAGGAAACCAGTCCATCAATGGACACCGTCTTTTAATTTATCAGTGGTATTGTTTTTTTATCAATCACCACAACCCAGTCACATGTCACTTTTTACCTGTCTGTATCAAATGGTACTTCAAAGGCGGGAAAATTATTGAGCTTGAGTGCCACGGCAGAAATACGAGCGTGCCCTCAAACTGATTATGAACCTTAAAACATCTGAATATCCTTCCTGAGCCTGAGCATTGCCATACCCTGTTTTCACGCATGAATGGATTGCTTTACTGATCAATAATAGATTTTTCTGTCTGTGTTTGCGCGGGCAGTTGAGGAGTCACAGGATGCAGCTGTCCCCGCGCAGTAAACCAAATTCAGGCGGGAGTGAAAAACAGCTTCCAAAAGAGCGAGTTTGCCCTTAAATTGACTGTTGGTTAATTTTGTGTGTATGGGTCTGCAGTTGTTCCATTAATATTAAAATCAGCCCCCCAGTTGGTGACTGGAGAAAATAGACATGCATTAGTTATGGTCCTCTGCTTCCAAGGGACATAACTCATTTCGAAATGCATGCAGGCCTGCTTTTCATCAACTTCTGGAAGAAGTCTGTCTGCTCTTTCTCTGGTTCGCTCTCTCACTCTCTTCTCTCTCTCCTTCTCTTTGTTCTGTTTACCCTTCATGTTGCAGGTGGCATGCATGCAGCTCATCAATGCATTAGTGACATCTCCTGATGAGCTGGACTTCAGGCTGCACCTCAGAAATGAATTTATGCGCTGTGGCCTAAAAGAGATATTGCCGGTAAGCTCAACAAAACACGCAAACACACACACACGATATAAATTCACACACACCATGTATTAATATTTAAATGAGTTGTCCACTTCAGTGAAATACTGTAGATTTGCTCCAGCAAATAATTTATGAAACACAGTGGAGAGTTGTTGTCCATGTCGTCTGTCAGTGCCAGCGCCCAGAAACCAATAAAGTTTTGACTGGCTGAGCTAATAATATTTCTACTGCATTTCGTACCATCTACCTTACATGCTCATCTCTTGTAAACTACTGTATTGCTGTGTCTCAGTTCATGTACTTTTATACACTCGCAATATTTGAGAGCACAAGGGAGGTCACACTGACAAGTATGGCATAATGCGCAGTGGAGGAAAAGCACCTAGATTGTGTCCTCAAAACGGTCAAACATTTGCATTTAAAAGGGCCACTTCTCACCTTCAATGGCTGCCGTCTTGACTGCCTAGCTGAGGGTGAGGGACTGTTGACTTATTTTAAAACTTGTGAAAATTGCAGTCTAAGCAGGAGAAAATTAATTCAGCAGGGATAGCAGCATATTTCATGTTGCACGACACCGGGGGCAGTTATTAAGATGTTATTCCTTAAAGTCAAGAGAGCGAAGCAGGCGGCAGACATTTTGGCAGGTGACAATAACAGTCGCATTTTACAATTGTCATTTTCAGCAAATGCACAACGGTCGTGTTTAATTTGGGACAAAGCTGCTCTGTCAGGATTCATGCTCTATGCCGGTGATTCAGAAAGAAAAAGAAACTAATTAAAATATGGAGCCAGTCTCCTCACTTTCATATCATGATGTGTCACAGCGTTTAGAACAAGCTCCTTGTCTTGACTCAAGCTTGATGCTTTCCTTTTTGTTTAATTCATCAGCGTGAGCCTTTCTGTCTGATTTATTTTCTTTTATTCTTTTATCTCATTGTCTCATTGTTTTACTTTTAATTTTTTCCTCCTCACTTCATTTGTAGCAACTGACAGCCATCAGGAATGACGCCCTTGACATCCAGCTTAAAGTATTTGTGGAGCACAAAGAAGAGGACATGATCGAGTTTTCTCACAGGCTGGAGGACATCAAGAGCGAGCTTGAATATCCTTGTTATTTTGACAGCAGCGTGAAGCGTGAAACTCCAAAGTTTGATTCAGTGTCTGTACCTTGTAATTTTGGCAAATATACATTGGAAAAGCATCCAGCTAAGGTCAGTTGTTGTTCACTAGATGCTAAATAACCAAAAGTGTGAAATTAGAATAGAATACATATTTTTTCATTTCAGTAGCTATGTGAAAATGCTATTTCCATTTACGTACGAGCCCTTGACTCTCTGCACTGATGCGGGGGATGTATTCAACATTGTGCAGAGCACGGTGAAGGACAGCAGTGCAGAGCCTTATTTCCTCTCTATTCTGCAGCACCTAATGCTCATACGCAATGACTACTTGGTCAGGTAAAAATCTCCAGCACACACAAACACACAGAACCTAAATTATCTAAAGTTAAACGAAGCAAAGGGTTGTTTTCTTCTCGTATTTCAGTTCTTCTTCTCACAAAGGTCTTTCTCTTTTATTTCAGTCGTTGTGTCTGTCCCTCATTTATCCTCCACCTATATCTGTGACCTGGTCTGTGTTATCACAATGATGACCAACATACAGCGTCTTAATCTTGCATTATAGCCAAATCCACACACAACCTAAGAGTTTATGTTTTGTGGAGGTCTCACTCCCTCTGCCTTAAACCCTCCCAATGACACGGGCCCACAAAGAGAATGCTGTCTCTTTTATCTCTGAGCCATCTATTACAGCCAATGCTCCAAAGTATTTCTCATCTCCTTTTAATGGCACTTTTTCAAAGATTTATTTTATGTTGATTCACTCACAGCTGGGTGTGAGTTCAACTATGACTTGATCAAAAGACAGAGCTCTAATCTGCAGCATATGCAATGCATCACCTGCGCTTTCTCTTCTGCCAAAAAACAACACCTCAAGTGTTTCTGTCTGCCAATAATGAAACTTCATGCAATGTTAATATAGTCATTTTTATGACTGCCAACAGTGGCAGTAGCTTAGCGACTGTGACAGGATTTCTTGCTGGTGGTATGTTTTACACTTTTGACCTTTCATACTTACATTGACAAGTAAAAGTAAGTCATTGGAGTTACCTGAATTTATGAAGCAATACGGTTGGACTTTGACAAATTTACTGGAATAGCATTCAGACTTGACACATGCACACTTCTGCCAAGACCAAAGAGTCCCGTCAAACTCAATCAAGCCGCACCAAATTCCACAGTTTCATCAAAATTATGGTGAAAACAAAAAAAATTCCTCCTGGATCCACCCCTTGAATGGGTTCATTTCTGACCAATATATTCTCCTACCATTTAGTTTTGTGGTGATCTTCCCTGTAGTTTCTTTGCAAAGCTGTTAACTAACAAACAAATGGCAAGGAAAACATAACCTCTTGCTTAAGGTAACAAAACAGTCGATTTTTGCAAATAACACAATTAATTGTGTTGTACTTGCCAACATTTATTCCATCACTAACATTTTCACAGTTTAAGAAGAACTATGCAAATCCCTTCTGCTAATGACAATTAAATCATCAATTTAAAACATCAATTGAAGCCAATCGGTGTCTGGAGTTTTTACTTTACAGTTTGATCGATGAAACCAAATTGAAGGTGTGTGTTCGAGCATCTTTGAACTATTTGGAAATTTGAGAATTGAGTGAATGGTGCCCCGCAGGATCTAATTAGATTTAGAATCAACAGTTTTAGATTTGCATAAAGCTGGAAAGGCTCACAGAGTCATCTCAGAGTTTAGACATTCATTAGTCCACAGTCAGGCGAATTGTAATGTAGCTACTCTCCCGAGGAGTGGGCCCTCATCTTAAGATGACACAGAGAGCAAGAAGCAGAATGCTCAACGAGGTAAAAATAGAAAGTATAAGAGCTGAAAACTTTAAGGAATAACCTTGGTAACATCTCTCATGTTCATGAGTCAACCATATGCAAATAATAGTATGCGAGTGCATGGAGCATGATGTTGATGGCAGGACACCACCATGGAAGCTGCTGCTCCCCAAATAAATCATCACTACAGGCTTGATATTTGTCAAAGTGCACTTAGCAGAATGTTTTGTGGACTGAAAATAGGTTGAATAGTTTGGGAAAAGCTCACAGCAGCACAGAAGACATGAAAAGGAAAGCATCCTCCCAAAGTTGCATGACAAGAACACACCCTTATGCACATTATAAAATCTGACACAAATAATGTGTTTGTAACCCCTCTATGCAATGATCATACCATATGGTATGATATGAGCTGCAGCTCTGTAGACGGTTTTGAGTTTGCCTTCAAGTTCTCCATCGGCACGTCAATACTCCTGATATTTAATTTTCACCACTGGCTTGTATCTGAATGTGAACCTTTTAATATTCTGCATCTCTTGCAAAGGACTGGTGCAGTGAGCATTGGTTATTTATTCTCAAGAGTAGGGGGTCCAAAGTTGCAGTGTAAAAAAAGAAAAAGAACACCGGTAGCTTGTCAGTCAAGTGATTGACAGTACGTCTTATTCTATTTTCATCCCTATATTTTTGGCATTCACACAGTGACTCCATGGTGCAGATCTACATGGCAGTCTCAGCATTGTTTTAGGGAGAGGTGGAAGGCAGCGTCCCTGATTAATCACTGCTGATAAGTCTCAGAGTAGGGATTTGGACTCTCAGCGGCATTGTTGCAAGATAATGAGCGGATCAGACACTTCTTCCTTTAACTTGCAACAGCACTGTGGCTCTCAGCTGTTGTCTGCTGTTGCATCACAACATCTCCCTTTTCCTCACTGTGGCATATCCTCGTTATTGTGTGATCAGTGAATTCAACAGAGCCACTTTAAACTGTTCAACTGCAATTACTGTGCATTTGCTAATAGGTGGTTCTGTATTCTCCATTGTTCAGCGTCATAGAAACAGTGCTTGTATAGGTGCTGTAAGTAGGCGTTTTATTAGCTCTGAAGAAACGAACCTTAGCATATGCCTCATATCGACTGAAGCATAGTCTCAATAATCAAGATAAAACTTTTAATTTTATTATCATTAATTAAGATACCATCTGGTTCAAAATGTACATGTTTTTTCCTGTTGGCATATTCCCTTATGGAATTGATATCAGTGTAAACTTAGTTTCTGTCGATATTCTGTCCTCTGTTTAGGTCTCTTCATTTTCTATTCACATTATTGGAGTCTCCCCCCCATATTCTTCTAATTGGATTTTAGTATTTTATTAAACCAATTAACACATAATTAATGATAAGTAGCCCCGACTTGTAGGTTCATGATGTGTTTGGAGTTGTTGGGCCACATTTCCCTTTTATCTTTTCAGTAACCCTGTTTTCCCTGTAGACAGTGAAGCTGCTCTCACACCTGAATCTGCCCAAATGCAGACACAGACACCAGATTTTGAAACTCTAACATTTCTTCTCTGGCTTCTCCTGACCCTCAGGCCTCAGTACTTTAAGATCATTGAGGAGTGTGTGTCTCAGATCGTGCTCCACCGCAGTGGCACTGACCCAGACTTTAGTTACCGCAAGCGCCTCGATGTGGACTTCGGCCACCTCTTAGGCAAGTCAAACACTTTATTGCATTACAGATACTTCAATATTTCAATCAATTGAAGGTCGTTTTCACTCTATTTTTTTCTCTCCACTCTATTGTTTGTTTGCAGAGGTGTGTGTGGATAAAGCTCGAATTGATGAGTTTGAACAAAGAGCTTCAGAATTGGCACAGAAGGCAAGTATTGACAACAGGAAAAACACATTTTCCTCCCACTACACAACCACCTGGCCTAAACAAAGCCCATTAAGGCATACTGGTATTCACTTGACTTTGTTCTATGAAGTAACATCTGTTTAGATTAGAAAACATTTACATTATAGAGCTAAAATGACACTGTCAAAACATTGAGGCTTGAATACTTGAAATAGTCTTTATCTGTATAGAAATTGGATTTGAAATTGTCTCTGACTATTAACCAAAAAAAGAAAAACATTTTTCTTTTTTGGTTAATAGTCAGAGAATCACATTATGGCATATTGCTATAACAAAATCAGATCTATAACTTTAAAGTTGCCCATTTTCCCATATTACCAGCAAGTATTATTTTGAAAAGCAAAGTAAAGAGTATTCATTGTTGATAACAAGTGCATGTATCCCAGAGACAATGATAGAATTACCGGTTCTTCCCATATCATTGTAGATAAATTACATCTTTCTTTCCTACTTTATAATATTCCCCACATCTTGAGCTTTTTATATATAGTTCCATGTTTTTGTTATGTTCCCAGCACAGATCTAAAAACTTAGGAGAAGAACTTATTATACTCCAGCAAATTAGAGAAAAAGCCGTACAGTTTTTCTTCACAGTCGGCAAATCGCTTGTGAAATGTGTGAGGTCAAATTGATTAGCTGCTGTCTGGGTAGCAGCAGGTTGTAGATCCTGATTAGAAACACGGGCTCACTGATTGGTGTGTGTGTGTCTCGAGCTTCACTTTATCATTGAATGGGTGTTTGACAAAAAGGTGGAAATTCAATCAGCAAATCAGGGTAATCAAGATGAAAATGAATTTTAATTATGCTAAAATAATTATACAGATAGACTCAAACAATTGCATTAAATAATACGAATGTTTATTCCTAGTTAAAGTAATTCAATATCAACGTTTGCTTTTTATGAATAATTTGCATTCGTGATTCTCTTTTCAGTTCGAGGAGGAGTTTGTAAGCCGGCAGGAGACAGAAGCTCAACTGGTTAAGTGTGAAGAAAAAGCAGCTGAACTCGGAGCTGAGCTGCAGGCCTTTAAGTCCCAGGTACACGAGCTGTGTATTTTAGTTTTTAGTGTTCACTTTTATAATTTGTGTTAATTCTTTAGGGGATGTGAAATGTGGAAAAATAACCCACTAGATTTGATGACTCAGCAACTCTCCCTGAATCTTGCAAGTTACCTTTCATTAAGTTATTATTTTGGGGTGCAGGGTGGGCTCTGAGGGGGCGGAGTGGGCGGATGGGGCTTTTATTCACTGGAGCCTGCAGTTTGGCTTGACGTGGAGGCCGCTCCACTGGCTGGCTGACACTAAGTCTAATGGCAACACTGACCAGTCCTCCATGTTGGCCCTTTCTAATTCTCTGATCTCCTTCCCATAAGAGGAAATTGTTCTCAAAGCAATTTATTCTGACAACCCCCTTCAGCCTCACTACTGGGCCTCTCTTCACAGCCCCACCACCCCACCACCACCACCCCCCCAATACCCCAGAGAGTTGCTCCCACGCCCTGGAACAGCAAGATAACCACACACTCGGAGAGGGGAAGAGAACTTCCCTTTTTATTTTCCTGATAATTTTTCAATTTGAAAAGAGCAAACACAGAATGAATACTCAAATAGTACTGCGGGTCAATTGACGGTGGTACCTTTATTCAATGCGGGTCCTCTTTGTCCCACTATTTTTGTCCTTGTGTGCCTCTCTCTCACTAGCACACACAGAGACACACACACACGCACACTTGTTAATTCAGCAAAGATGTTCTTCCCTGTAGAGGCAGTGGCAGAGTGAGGGCCCAGGGCTGACCTTTAGTGTGCGTCTTTAATCTAAAACTGGTGCATTGATCAATAAGCCATTTGCTCTGTATGATACAATTTACGAACCTTTGTAGCCCCGGTTATAACGTTGGGAGTTTTAGCTTTGGAAAAAACAAATCATTGCGGGTATGTGTTCTGGACAGAATCTGGACCGTTTATGAGCGTTTGACCTCTGTTGGATGGTTGAGAGAACACGCCTCCGTTATCCGTAGCCCAGTGGTATCAGCCAGCAAAGCAAACCGTGCTGCACACTTGGCAGATGTGGTAGTTCGTCTCCTTCGATTTTGTTCTCTCTCTCGGGTTTCAGTCATTTTTCTTTTTTTCCTTGAAATGTGAGTTCGCTTTTTTATTATATTTGTTCTGCGAAGGGTTTCATGGGTACTGCTCCACACACTAGGAAAAAAACATCAAATACTAGAAATATACCATTGTTATACCAGTATTGTTTACTAGAAACAATTGTTCTTTTTTCTGAAGTTGGCCAAAATCATTAGCAATTACACTTTCTATTAAATTTGTTGAAAAAAAAACAGCCACTAAACAAAATCATTTGACCTTCAAAGTGATTGTGAAAAGGCAATTTAGGCATCAAGATCCTTTGAATATGATTAATAGTTATTAGTGTATTAATTCAAGTAATATCATGAAAGTGGCTTACACTACTAAGGAATATACTCAAGCTATATTTTAGTGTTCAATGTCATGTTCTGTGGCATGAAGGATTAAACTCTTCTCCCTGCCTGTCCAGTTTGGAGCTGTACCGGCGAGTCTCTCCTCTCCCCATTCTCGACAGTCGCCATCTGCCTCGACGCTCCCGCCTGGGACCCCACCCCGCGCTCCAGGACCTGGGTTGCCGGCACCCCCTCCTCCTCCTCCTCCTCCGCCTCCCCTACCTGGCTGTCCTGCCCCACCTCCTCCACCTGGAGTGCCTCCTCCGTTTGGTGCCCCTCCACCACCCCCTCTAGGGTTTGGCGGGGGTCTTGGCTCCCCCACCCACAATGCACTGCCTTACGGCCTCAGGGCTAAGAAGGAATTCAAGCCTGAGACTTCCATGAAGCGCCTCAACTGGTCCAAGGTAAGACACTGAAAGGTGTTTCTTATATTTGACCTCCTTCACTTTCATACTTGAGGGTTACATAATACACAATAACAAATCAGAACAATGCAGTTTGGTATATCACTGATGAATGCATCTAGAATGACTATGGAGCTGTATGCTAAAAGTTTGCTGACAGGTAATTTTGGCATATTTGATCACAGCACAACTTAGCTGTGTATCTTCTAATTGGCATCTGGTAGAGGAATGTTTCTCAATGTTATGCATTTTCTTTAGTGAAAAGTTTGGGCCAATAAACTGAAAAATATGCCAGGTATTTAAAGTGGCCCTGTTCTCTGCTCTTAACTTTGTTCCTGATGTTCATTGGCAGCACCTGAACATTGCAGATGTTTTTCTAAGAAGTACAAACAACAACTTCCTCTCTCTGTGCCAGACCAGGAATAATTAAAAATAACAGATGATCAGACGCTATTGTCAGAGCAGCCTCAGTGGTACCTCTACAGCTGTTGTTCCCTGCAGACCAATATTAGTTCACAACACGAGTAATCAGTTTGTGGTTTGATTAATAATTTAATGTCAGATGTGCATTAGTACAGATGTTCAGCAAACTAAACCATATGCTGGGAAATTTATGAACCTTTTAGTAGGACATGAAGAGGACCTGTCCAATGTCACAGCTGTATGAGGCCGCCACATATGGTTCTGATTGGGACAAAGCTGTTCAAAAACTTCTTCGGTTACAAGATTTCAGACTTTCAACTCTTGCTTGCTGGCTCAGCCAACTTTTGAGAAAAGATAACAAGCATATTAAAGTTTAGAGGTCAGAAATCAACTTATGCCTTTTACAGGAAGACCACCAATCAACCTGGCATCTTTATATTCATTTTTGGGAAATATCAATACCCATGGAAAACCTTGTTAAACCCTATTAGACAAATTGTGATTTGTGAATTTTGGCTATACAATTAAAATGTGATTGATTGATTTATTCCTTTCGAATTTATTGACCATTTTGATTGAATATATCTATACATTGTTTTCCTTTTCATGTATCACTATTATATCGCAAGGAACTGTGCAACTACATGAATGGGATTGTAATGTATTTTCACATATTTACTCTAATTGTCAAGTTAACAGCTGTGACATATTGTATATTTACTGACAGTTCATGTAGAATTCTAGTCTTTTGTATCTTTGACATATGACTAATATCTAATCAGAATGATGCATTTTCTTTGTACTGACATTTCCATTTGCGGTAACTCTACAGAGTGAAATACAGAACCTTGTGTTAACTAAATAAGCTAAACTGTGGATGTGTGTTTTCAGATCCGTCCCCAGGAAATGTCAGAGGCCTGTTTCTGGGTGCGGGCTGATGAGAACCAGTATGCTAAACCAGAGTTACTGAGCAGAGTTGCTCTCACCTTTGGTTCCCAAAGAACAGGTGAGCCTCTCACTTTTCCTTGTTGCAGTATTTAACTGTACTCTCACAGATCTTTCAGGATATGTCCAAACACTAATACTCTTGTATACATTATTCTGCACAGAATATTTCTCATCAGCATCTCCTCTTTCCACCTACTTTCTGGTATTATGGCTTAAAATATTTTTATCGGTGGGGGGGGGGTCCCTGCTGTGCCTGAGGCTGGCTACACCCTGGACAGGTCGCAAGGACATTGCAGGACCGATATACAGAGACAAACAGCCATTCACACTCACATTCACACCTATGGATAATTCATCTAACACCAATCTGCATGTGTTTGGACTGTGGGAGGAAGTCGGTAAAGATGCACATAAACATCGGGAGAACACGAAAACAGAAAGGTTTCAGCCTTCTATTTGGGAGATGGTGGTGCTAAGATACTTTCTGTGAATGCATGTCATACATTTCTATTGATAAATTTGAGTTTTTCTCTCTCCACAGTGCTTGCTCATTGTGAGGTCTTGACCTTCTAAGTTGAGATGATGTTTCTTATGATACAGGGCTATACAAATACAATTGAATCGAAGTGAGATAAGCAATATTTCATGTCTGTGACAGATCAGTTAGCATTCAGCTGTCTGTGCTGAATCCGAGTCTCTGTGGGTTGTCGTGCATGTTTTAGATTTCGGTGGGCTGTTCCGACTATTCCTGGTGGTAATGCTGCACGATAAGACACCATACGCTTACATCCTTACACATTAGTATGGTTGGTAAGATCTGGAATATTCATGTACAAGGTTGTTGAAATGATTAAAGATACCGCAGGAGGTAGCATGAGATGTTATCAGTCTTGTCCTCTCCTGTGCGTGGACTATTAGTCCCTTCTCTGATGATTTATTCACGTCTAGTTTTTCCTTTCTTGTCTTGTCACTGACTCAGCTAGCTTACGACAATTTGAATTATTCATCCAGGTGTTATCTACCTGTCACAACTCAATGCTGCTCCTCTCAGGGCACAGGAGACCCCCCCACCCCCCCCACCCCAACACACACCAGGGCTCCCTTGTTCTCCACCGTCAAGGTGTTGAATAATGGAGGCAGATCTAAATGGCAAACAGGTAGACAGACAGTCAAGCAGGTGTTCTCTGGAGAGGGCACAGGGAGGATGTCCACCAGCAGACAATTCTACTTCTCTGTTAGGGTACACGCCCCACCTTATTTTAGACTAATCGCCAAACACATTTTCCATCATATGAGGAGGCATGCCAAAGCAGTGCACCTCTGCAGTAAGGCGTCTGTCTGTTTTTGTCACAGCTCATGGATAATGCATTTTAGATATGGAGAGAGAGGCTTAAAACATTTGTCTAATTTCAAACCTTTCACATTGTTTAAGTTTACCTAGTTGTTTTCCCCACGACTTCCCTCTGTCCCAGTGGAGGTTGTAGGAACAGCATGACTCGTGGGTTGAGCTGTCGGACCCAGCTGCGGTTGCCGCTGTGTGTCAGTGAATGTACACGTGTACGTATGCGCATGTGGGCATGTCGTCTTATTAACACAGCCATGTAGCATCATGTTTCATCTCACTTAAGAGCAGCAGCATCTGGATCAGCATTAAACATTAAAAGGGACACAGTATGAAGCTGGATTCACTCAGTTTTTCTGATTAAATATTAATTTACGTCCCTTCAGACTTCCTCATTGTTTTGTGATGTTTGTGCTTCCTGCTGTAGAGGACGCCTGCCATCCTGTACACAAACTGCGAGTGTGGATGGGGACTGAGAACAGTTTGTTTAGAGACTGTCTCTGTATTTTTGGCAGACCTCAAGTTAATCAACTCTTTATAAAAAATACAGTTCATTATTCATAGTGTTAAGAGACGGCTGGAACCGGAATTTATATTACTACTTTTGGAGGAATGAAACATATTTATTCGACATTTTATTCACTTTGGTGATCTCTTTTATGGCTCCTCTGTTTTTCTGTTCGGCGTGGGAATGGAGTGTTGTTTTTGGCAAAGGGGTCAGTGCCACTTGAACACATCTCCACAAATTGCGATGAATGTGTGTTTTTACTGTTTTCGCGACCAGGTCAGAGAGAACTACAATTAAATAAGACCATACTGAATAATATGAGTTGATTTTTATGCTTTTCTCTCAAGCCTCTGGTTATTTGCTGTAAACTTAAACAATGAAAATTAATGGAAATGTTCAGTTATGCACTAGTAGAAGATGTCATTGTGTAACGCTTATAATGTAATGTCTTCAGTCTAATCAAGAAACTGCAGAGTAGCACGAAGCACAGGAAGTGTGACAGCCCAGTTTGTATGGTGGTAAAAAAGAAATGACCATAAAATTGTTTGCTCTGTGTGTTTTCGTTGATTTGAAATGTCGGCATTTGGATTTTGTTGTCTTATTTTTACCCAAGGATGAAGTCGTTGACTCTCAGTTCAGTGCACTGTTAGCCTTGTATAGTGCCAAACATGGAGGACATTGAGTTCTAAGCTGTCTTGTCATATTTTGACCAGCAGCCGGTGTGTTGACCCTACTCGAGTGTTGTTTCCAATTGTTCTAGTAGAGTGGAGGTTGCCACTTGGCATTGGTGTTGTGTGAAGCCTCTGTCTCCCGTATGTCCTTCCAGGAGTGCTCAGTCTCTCAGTGGGTCTGGATGTGCTGTGAGTCTTGGTCTGGCAGTCAAGAGCCGGATGTCTTGCTGTCCATCTTTTCCATCCAGGACCAGTCTCATGTTGGTCTTCTGCTCATCTATAGTTCCCACATGTTTGTAACCTAGGGCTTTCTTATAGAAGCATTCCATCAATTCAGTATATTCAGTACCCCAATATCACATCCCCAGTTCAGGAGGCTTAGCCTGACCGGCATTTGAACCTGAATCTGCTGCCACAAAGGAGACGACTGCACCATCCAGCTGAGCAGATGTGTATGTGTGTATACACATAGTGTCTTCTTTCAGCTTTTATTTGATGGTTATTCTTTCTGCTTCCCACAACCATTAGCTGTGGGTTCAGCACTTGAGTGTTGATGAGTCTTTCACATACTGTATGTCCCGGGCCAAATTGAAAGTAAATTACTGACAGAGCTGGTAAAAACTGTTAAAATATTTCTTTATTTACCGTCCAAACATGTATGAAAAGAATGAACACTGTAAGCAGATTACTTAAACAGGATTTGTATAGGAACGATTCTTTCCCAAGCTGTTTTGGCGGAGGCGGCACGAAATTTGATGGATGCATTCTGTATGCATGAAAAACCCTGATGGAAACAAAACATTAAAGAAGCAAAAAAAGAAAACCTGTTGCTTTAAAGACACAGTGCCACAAAGGAACAAAGTGAGACTGCTTGGTACAAACGTGTTTCAAATATGAGTGCCGTGCTCTGTGGACATAATTGGCAAATTAATTCTTAGTAGTGCAATAAATATTTGAGCAATCTATGTGTGATCTTTCCTAACTATTCAAATTTAAATGCATTTTTCTACCAAGTAACAAAGAAAGGATATTTGTATGCAGCTCACATTTCACTTAAGATTCAATGAAGAACGAATTAGGTTCAGCAAGACGGATTGTTTTTATTGGGGAAGGCTGTAGTAACATTACTGGAGTTTTTGGAGTTTTCCCAAACTACCTTAAGAGTTTATCTCAGAGACTGAACAGGCCACTGCAACACGACTGGTGAGAGCAAATAACCCAGAGTTGAATATGCTCATAGTTATACCATACACAATTATTATTATTGTAAATATAGAAAATATATATATATATATATATAGAGGCCAAAATTCAAGCTGCTCGTAATTGTGGAGTCAAATGATCTCATACTTAATGAAGCGTTCTTTGCTCACATGTACGAATAAAAAGATATTTGCCTAAAGCCTTTAGAGCTGTAGAGGATGATTTTGGAGGTCAAACCATAAATCCGAATTAATTATGATGAGATGATAATTCTTTTGCTTTAACCTAAATTATATTTGTTCCTTCCTGATGTGCAGTTAATTGATGATGAAAGATGATCTAACTACAATATATTCAGGTCAATCATAAATTCATATTTTCCATTGCCAAAGAGTAATTCTTGTCGTACAAGCATCAGGGCTCAGTTTTGGTTTGTTAATCAGTCTGATGGCCCAGTACAAGTTTGGTCCACACTGAATTTGTGTATGCCCACTACATTCATGCTCCTAAGAGGATGAATCCAAATGATTCTGGTGGTGCCTGACTTTTCCTCTTGGGCCACCATGAAATTTGTACGTCTTGTTTGCTATTGGATGGATAATAATATATAAATAAACATGTACAGCGTTGACTTTGGTCATTCACTCACCAGTTTGACATTTCAATTCAGAGTGAGCTGTGTGCAAATGTATCGGATGGATTGCCATAAAATGTCATTTAGATCTTATTGTTTCCTACAGGATGAATCTTACTGAAATTGAGGATCTCCTGATATTTCTTGAGCCACTGCCAGGTTGACATGTTTTGTTTAAACATTAAAAGTATTGAAACATTCATGGTTTCTAGAGGATGCATTGCAATCACTCATATATGTTAAGTGTTAATCAGCACAAGTTGTAACGCTAGCATGCTACCTAAGCTGATAGCCTGTGTCGTACTCAGATAGAAAACATCATTGTCAATGTTGTGCATCTTTCAATGAGAATTTGCACAAGAACAAATGAACAAGCTTTAATTAGCTGAAACTTTCCTCTGGATTTTATTTCCAACTATAGTAGCCACACGTTCTTAAATACACTGGGCAGCTCTGCCGCACAGCTGGCAATGGTCACACAGACACCTGACCACATCATCGCTGTGGTTCCTCAGACTTTCACCTTTTAATCCACAGACACCAGTGCAGTGATGCTTTTTCCTCCACACAAAATGAAGTCTATATTTTAAATGCTCCCTAACTGGAGGCAAAGACCGGGAGGTCAGCTCCGTTCCTGCTGTTCTTTTGTATCACTTTCTGCTTCTCCTTCCGTCTGCTCGCTTTTCCAACACAGCTGCTGTTCTGCGAAAGGGAACGCAGGGGGAGATCTGCTTTTGTGAGAGACAAAACGGCTGCAGACTAGTGTCTGTTTGTGTTTGCAAAATAATAAAACTTCCCATCAACTTTTCAAAGCATGAGAAATAGGTGTGGAGTAAGTGTATTGTGGAAGGAATGTGAAACTCAGCCAGCCCCTGTCTATTGCTCATGTTAAACCATTTGAGCTGAGCCATTTCAAGTAACTGGAAGGAATAGTTATAATAACATTTTTTCCATAAAGGCAAATAGAGATTTAAAACTCCTGAGGAAATTGGGTGGAGTGTGTCGAACAGAACCACTAGTGCCACTATTGATGGTGCTAACATGCTTTTGCCCGATGTGCCATTCAGGTTGTCTCTTAAAGCCACTTATCAAAGAAGCAGATGAAGACTTAAAGAGTTTCTTCCCAGGATGCTCACGTGTCTACCGGTCTATCGATCAAATCATTTCCCTTTCAGTATAGGAGCCAACCTTCCGTCATATGCACACATACAGTACATCATTTCTCACTCGTCTCTCTACCTTGCCCATGAGGGCCTGGTCACTTCATGTCATTGCAACTCCAGGCACGCAGTCCTATTGCCTACAAGTGGCTTCTTGAGATGTTATCATCCTCCCATAGTATACAATTGAGATTAAGATTAGATTAGTTTATTTCATACAGATTAAATCTCATATCATCCCTGGAGCAATTATCCATACACATAGATACAGGGACTTGTACACTTTTACATATATAGCTGTTTAATGCAATATTTATTGGTTATTGCTTTTTGCATTTTTCCTCACTGACACATACAAAATGTCTATGAAACAGAAAGTATTGAAAAGAATAATTCTGTCACATGCACATTCTGTGTCCTTATCTACTTTTACTGACAACCAGCTGAATCAGGGGGTGGCACATGTTTATAGGATTGTGATTTGAAACAGGGGTGGTCCCCTCCAGCTGTTTTCCTGGAGGGCATGTACTTATCTTTCATTTCACAACAGTAAAAGTATTTGCTGTTATGTGAATTTATTTTGGTATTTCTGAGTTGTGTAGTTATGAATTGTCTTGCAGTCCAGAACAAATTGTGTAACACGCTGTGTACAGCCCCAGGCCTGAGGTTCTTCACCCCTGCTGAAACATCTCACGTGTAGCATATTGTACAAATGCTTTTATGCAGAGCTCGTAATGTGTCTTTTTCGTGATGTTCTCCATTGTCAGTTTGTGAAGCATTACTTTTTCTGCCGTAATTATTTTTTGTAGTGCTGTTCGCAATTGAGCATGTTAGAGAAAAGAAATATTTCTCAGAACGTTTAAGAAATAAAGGAGATTATCTGCACACCTAAAAAATCTTATTGGATTAAATTTGTTGTGATGTTTCGAGCACAAGGCTCTTCCGAAGCCTTCCAGGGCTTCCTCTCTGTTATTTTGCAGTGGCTGACTTATTCCTGCTGCTGCTTCAGGATCAGGGCAGATGCACAATATGAATCCAGTATCCTTGTTCCGTGCTGTGTTACCCTGCTGCATGTCCTCCCTCACCACGTTTATCAATGAACATAAACATGAATCCAGCAGGTTTTTATAAAGATCAGTTCCACGTGTTGATGATTAGAAAAGAGCAGAGGAGCAGGGAAAGACTGACCTCGGACAAGTGCAAAATCACCATCTTAAATAGTAACTGGTAACAAATAACTAAGAGTTATACAAAATATATCAAATATGTTTTACCTTAATCAGCTTGATTAATAGCATTTATATTTTAATCAAATCCTGATTTTTACATTGATAATTTTTTGGCATTCCCTCTATTTATACAGTGGATATATTGGAAAGAACGTCAGGAACCAATTTTTTGCTCTATGCTTCTCTCACACCTGCAAACATAGAGTGTGACCTGCTCACACATCTGCTCTGTGCGCCATATCCTTGGAGCACTGATTATATAGTTTGGGAAAAGAGGAGGTGCAGGTTGAATATGAACAGTGGTTGGGGTTAACTAAAGTTAATCGTCAGATCCATGAGTCAGGGGTTATCTCATTGTGATTATTAATCACAGATTATAAATTAAGCATAGCTAATGATGGTAGACTGTCTGCCTGTGAACTCTGAGCTTTAATCTGTTCCCTTGACATCTGAGGGCTTTAATTGCAGTCTTTGTGGTTTCTGTCTCATATGATGAGGGTGGAGAGAGAGGGGTCCTTCTCACAGCTGCATCAGGGAACTTCAAAAGCGAGAAGAACCGAGAAAGTGCTATAAGCTGCAGCACCATTGTGATCCATTGTAACAAATCCCATTCTGTCCTGATGTAGTGAGTAACAGTGAAGTCACTGCAAAAATCAGCATTTTTATGCATGATGTCTCTCATGAATTCAATTTCACAAACTGGACTCGCGTTCTGTTTTATCAAACAGACCCTCCGTTTAATGTTTCAAATCCTGTTCTACACTTCACACGTGGAATTCACATGCCTTTTTGTCACAGTCCCTGCTGTGAGTGTGGGCCGAAACACATTCATGTATATTTAAAAAAACGTGAGGGACAGGATTTGGCAAGTCAGTGTGTTGTCAAGTGCAATGATTGCAGCAAATCTGTTAAATGTCTTATTACGAGAGAATAAAGACACAAGACGTGGGATATAGTTTTGAGACACTCATCGTTTAATTTCCTTGGTGACACATCACTGCCCAAACATCAATATCTTGATTTTGTGTCATTCTTGGTGATTACCAAAAAATGTTACCCTGCTCTGTTTCCAGTTTGGACAAGTCCATTATTTTGAAGAAATATGGACTCAAGTGTAATTATCCAAGTTCATAACAATGACACATTTTTTCAGTTAATGAATGCAAAATCTCTCTCTCTCTCTCTCTCTCCCTCCCTCCCTCCCTCCCTCTATGCAGCATCACTTTATATTCAGTGCAATGCTTTCTTTTGTCTCTGCTGCCAATAAAATGTATGCTTACTTCAAAGATGACTAACAAGCTTTTCTTCTTTTCTCTTGTTTGCTCTTGTCTCCCATTCTCTCTTTCTCCTCTTGCTTTTTTTCCTTTATACTTATGATTGCAACTTCTGCTCGGCTGCATGATTTGCCTTCGTGTTTGCTCTGGAACAGAAACCAAAGGTTAGTATGTTTTTTTTGTTTTAGTTTTTTTTTGCTTTCGCCGATTCGTTGCTTCTCTTTTCAAAATCTAGCACCATTATTCACTGTTTCTACACCTAATCCAGAGATAATAAGGTTAGTTGTTGTGAGATTATAACCTGAATATGAGTCTGTTGGAGCTGGTAAGGAAACATCACTCAACATTTCTGTGCAGTGTGTTTCTTTTACATAAAACCTGTTTGAATTCAAACACTTCATAGTTTTCAGTCTCCCAACATCTCTCCCTGAGTGAACCTTACAAATATACAGTCAGCGCTGTCTATATAAATCTTTATAAGCTTTCTTAACATGAAAGCATATTATAACATAATGTAAGGGAATATTATAGAAGGCAAATGCCCATTACATCAGGGACACATTTTGAACTACAAAAAAAAAAGGTGACTGCTTGAAGGGAAAACAGGAAAATGTATCCTCATCCTGAACCTGCTGTCATATCAAACTGGTTCTTGACCACAAAGCACATTGGGTCAGTTGCCGTGCAGTCAGTGTGATAACACCCACTGTCGCATTGTTTCAAACTTGAAGAACCTTTTATCCCATTTGCTGTGAACTTAGACATGAATATTAGATGTTTATATGAGACTGTGTTGTTCAAAGCTTTACTGTTTCTTTGATATCTGACCGTAAATTGCCTCCTCTGCTTTTAACGATCGGCGTGCGGCCTGCGTTGAGCATAGTTCAAATTTGACTGCATGAGTGATTATGTTGGTGGCCTCGTTGTAAGCTCTCAGAAATATCATTAATAACTGTTGATTTGCTTCCCTGCTGTTAAATCGTCTGTAGGCTTATTGGTTTTCAAAGGTTTTATTCCATGACCTCACAGCAAAAGCTACAAGGTTAGTTATGAATTGATTATTCTGACTGTTCTGTATTTTCAGAATTTGACATATTGAGACATAATCAGTTATTTTTCAATCACAACACGCAACATTGAATTTGAAGTGTAGCCCAATTCACACTATTGTTCGTAACATCATACGACTGATTATATCTCTTGAAACCCATAAAGTTTTAATCGATAGTAACATTTGAAAACACAAGGGAGAGAAATAGACACTGCTTCTTTTTACCCAACCTCTTCTCTTAGTGGAATGGAGGGGAGGGGGGAATTAGAGAGGCACAAACAAACAAGCAAGGTAGTGCGCGGACGCCCGGAGACAATGCTGACGGCTCTCAGAACTTTACACAGATTCTGTGATTTTACAGATAGCCTCTGGAGAAGTTCTTTGAGATCATCAGTGTCAATAGATAAAACATGTGCAGCCGGGCTTTCCTGTGGGTGTACACACAAAGAGAGGGTGAAAATCACAGCGAGTCTTAGAGACACTGGCAGGTGGGAATTGAGGGATACGTGGAGGCTGTCTCCCCTTTTCACTGTAACGCTCTGTGTCTCATCTGGTCTTTTGTATTTATTCTGCTCCACCAGCAGTAAGATTACTTCTTAAGTTTCACATTAAGCTTTCTGTAAAATGGGATGAAGCTGATCAATGAGGCTGCTTCAGTTACATGATGAGCTTCGTCATGTTTGGATACAAGTTTGGATGAATTCATTAATGTTTGAGTTTCTATTGAGCTTTGTTCAAACTAAAGCTCGTAAAATATACTGTATAATGAAATCATTAACGTATAGCAGGTTGCTGTTGGAGAGTTTTGGATAATGAATAGCAGAAATACCCGATTTAATAGTTCACGGGTCGGTACGGCATCATCACATGTATACTCCCATCTTTATTGGATCCTGTTTCGCGTACCAAATCTTGACTGGACTTAATATATACGTTCATTTCTATTATAAACAGGAGTACCTCAGTTCGCATATGTAATTTATCCTCTGCACAGTACTTCCTTCTCCGTCTCTTTGTCCAAGGTTTCAATAAAGAATAAAGTATTAAAGAATACAACCACTGTCTCAACATGTAAAAATGCTTTAAGTCCAGCCAAGAATGTCTTAGTTATTCAGACTAAAGTTACAGCTGCATATTTGCCTTGAATGGCTTCACAACTTTCCAAAACGTCTTCCATCTATAAACTGTTTTCTTTTGTCTGCCTTTCTATGCATTATAAACTTTGATAAAGTACAGAAATAAATCTTGACACAGTATAAAATATAACTATTTAAGGACTAACTGGTGAGAAAGGTTTTTTTCACAAGGGGGCACGAATGTGCTTATCATCCTTATATGTTACTGTGTGGATGTTATCACACTGGCATTCATGGTTGAGGCAGAGGAATCTTAATTGACGTCTGGAGTAAGCCACACATATATTTTCCATCTTGCTCTGTTTATAGGAGAAGGTAGAGAGATAGATCCATCGCCATAGTGCTGGGAAAATGAGCAACAACATGAAGAGAGATGCCCTTTTCGGCTAATAAATAACATCCAATTAGACGAAATCCTCAGAAACCTCAAAATCAGTTTGCCATTTCTCCCCAGGATACAGGCATCTGCTAATAACCTACCTCAGCTCCACAGAGCTGCAAGGGTGTTGCGGAATGCAAGTGTTAAAAATTAAGGCATTAGCAACTCATTTCTAACTTGTGTTGATTTATTATTCAAGCGGAGATCTTTAAGGAGGGGTCGTGAGCCCATTTATCCCATATTTATTTATGGGAAGTGTGATCTTAATTAAAAAAATTATGTCTCGTTCAATATGTGTGTGTGCATACATGAAGTGCAAACAGCAATTCTCCAAAAGACAAAGACAAAGTCGACATACATATGTGTTATCTCTTATGGAGATAATATGTGTTATGAATATTTCTATACATCACTAAGCAATTACAATGCTAGGATAATAACTCTCATGCAGTATGTCTATTAAAGTCAAACACAGTGATGGAGCAAAACACCATTAACACCTAATGATTATAAAAAGTCGAAAGCATTTCATTTACTTTATCATTTCCACCTCCGTAATATTCTGAATAATAATCGCCTAATAAATATAATAAAATCTATGAAAGTTGTGAAGAAGTGCTGCCATGGTAACTTAACTAATACTGGAATTTTGATACGGATGCCCAAAAAAATGTCTTTCAACGGAGACACATGTTTACACATTTTTTCAAAAGGATACTGTAAACAGGGTGTCTGCTCAACCAGATGAGCTTGTACAGTTATGCCAAATTTTTGGGCATCAGCCTCCGAAGTCCATTCATTATCTGTTACACTCTAATACCACTAGCTCACCTGGTTGAGCGGCCGCCCTATGTATGAAATCCGGTTCAGTTCAGACCCGTCCCATTGTTGTAAACGTCTTCTCTGCCCTCTCTTGAACTCTGTCCTGTCATTTAACGTTTTATGTCCCTAAAACATATTTGAAACAAGGAAACTGTAAATACAATAACTCGGACAAATCATGACCGAGATATGTGTGCACAGAAAGCAACTCAGTGGGAAACCTAAAGCAGTAAAGAAACCTCCTTTAACCTGGGTGAAAGTGTCGTTAAAAAGAAACAGATACAGTTGGTGAAGTGGTTTCTCATTTCAAAGTGTCTTTGTTTCCTTGAAATTTTTTGGCCAGTTATTAAATTAATACATTTTCTATATGAAGGGATATTTCATTAGTTTCATCGATGTAAACGTTGTGATACTAATTTTTCTTTGAGCTGATTAATCAGCGTTGGTGCGTTCCTCACTGCTGTCGTGACATTTTTTTTTATACTGTGGAGGTTAATAGCTTATTAAAATTAGTTTTAGTAATGGATTTTGAGTTTGATAAGCAATTAATGACTCCTCATTTGTTCTGAACGGGTGTTCCTAAGCACAGAAAAAACATTATTAAGCTTGTACAAAATATACATGGTGGATTTCTGTAGTTTGGCATTAAGAAACAACAAGTTAAATTTTAATGAATACCTCGTCAGAAATGAGGGCATGGGTATTCCAAACTTGATCAAGCTGCTTCACAAGCAAGTGTCCCCTATTTTATGTTTCCTGCCATAGCTTTAAAGCTGCGCTCTCAGTGGAGGTCAGGCTCTCCAGATCAATGTAGCCTGTTAAAGAGAAAGTTGAGGAAAGACAAGCTCTCTCCCCACTGCTGACATGCTGTAAGAGATAATTAGACAGCCCATTTCCATATGACTATAATGGCCTTGGAAGGAAGCGTGTTTGTGTGGGTTTTTGTCAGTTTGCACAAGCACATTCGGGCGGCCACTTGATGGGAACGGCGGCCGTGTGTGGGCGGGGTTAAGCTCGTATGGGTGGTTGAGTGGTTTACGAGTGCACATGATCAAGGCAGGTCTCTGTGCAGGTAACGAGCGCGGCCGCAGCTCACGGCGTGTCACTCGGACCGATGTGACACACAAAACACGTCGCGATCATTTAATCCTGCACTTCCAATCCGTCAGTCATCACTACAATAACCCTCAGACCACCTCTAAATTGAAGCTGCTTAACATCGCCATGTACTGACTGGTAATTACTCTCATGTGCGAGGTGGGCGTATATTTCTTAGAGCAGCGGCAGCTTTTGTGGTCTGTAGTGCAGAGAACTTGGGAGGCTTTCGAATTACAATGAGACAAAAGAAGCCGAGGAGGTTGGTGGGCACCTTCATAGAGGAATTCTGAAGAGATTGAGGACAGGTGGAGGTGGGGATGAAATTATGAAAGAGCAGCGTAGTAGGAGGTGTATTTATTGAAATTAAATGCCTGAAAGATGGTAAAATGTCAAGTGAAGCATATTTATGGAACTTACAGTTGCATGTTGTTGTTTTATTTTTATTTTAATCTATAATTTGAGTTGTCTTGAGCTCAAAACTTAATTTACATAATTGGAACACTCAGCCTCATTAGGGTACAAATGAAATATGATGTATAGGTTTCCTTGTGTGTTCAATGATGGCAAACTTCAAGAGCTTTTACTAAGTTTGTTTTGAACCACTTTGTAGTGTCTCAGCATAGCTACAGGATCTCCATCTCATGCTGTCAAGTGTTTAGTATTGCTCGACACTGGTGCACATCTGTTCACGTCAGATGAACTTTCTCTCCTGCGTGTGTGTCTCTCGCGCTCGGTCTCGCTCGCTCGCGCTCCTCCTCCTCTCTCCCTTTCTCCCCGCACTCCTCTAATGCTTTTTTTGCTGTGACATTTTGAAGAACGCCATTAGTCCTATAATGACTTTTCATGTGGCTGCAGGAAATTTGGGCCAATACGAAGGATCTCATCAAACACATGATCATTAAAGGCTCTCATCATTGTTGTTGAAAGGGAGGCTCTGATCACATAATGCACAGTGAATGTACGGCAGATAGTTTTTTTTCTTTCTTCTTCTTCTCCAGCCTAATATTTTTCACATTTAGAAATTCGAGACTGTATTTGAACAAAGTACAATTATTAAAAAAAACAGAGGTGGCAACAAAGCAATTACCTGGACATGTAATGGTGTCTTGAAATGCTTTAAAATGTCACATATCACTTGTTTGCCACAAAGACACACTGCCTCTTAGCTTAATTTTGTCTTGTTTGTGTGGTTAACACCCCTCTGTTTGTCAGCTTTCCTTCTCTCCCCTTTTGTTTTTTCCACCTCTTCTGCCTCAGTTTCTCAAGGATCAGCACCTCAATTTATTCCCAATTTGTGTTTTTATGTTCTCATATCACCAAAGTAATGGGCTTGCTCGTTAAAAACATATTTGCTTGTGCAACTTTATTTTTCTGCAGTGATTTTTCATCCACACATGTAAGTTTGTGTATGTAGGGCAGGGGGAAGTGGTGAGGGGCTGGATGTAGACATGTCTGCAACAGCGTGGGGAGGAGAGACAAAAACAACAACAGCGAAATGGCAAATGAATGATTTAGGTTGTCATCAATCCAGTGAATGACTTGGGGAATGTTGGGGTGGGCTTAGCAGTTGTTCAGATAGGACCGGTGCTGTCACATAGTGAAATGAAATGGAGATAATAATGCCTCATACCTGATATGACAGAATAGTCAGAAAATACTCATTTTGGTAGACACACGCACACACACACACACACACACACACTAAGAGGCCATTTGTAGGTCTTCAAGTGGCCTTTAGAGGGCACTACTCCACTGAGAATAGAGGTATTAGTAAAATCCATCCACACAGGCCGGTACACACTGATTAACAAAGGCTTCTAAATAATTATATTTTTTTTGATGTAGCATCATTAATTTTAGTCCAGATTTGTGAATTTATTTTTCAAAGATACATATTTACATACACTACAGAGAGCATGCGAGTCTCTTTGTGGAGCGTCGGCCGTCTTGAAGACACTGACGCTCACGCAGGGGCAATTTTAGTGGTTTGTACTTAGAAATAATCTTGGTATAGCAGGAATAGAGGAGGCGAGGAGGAGAGGAGAGAAAAGCTTAATGAAGTCTATTAATTTGCTGCTATCCGAATGAAAGTCTCCAACTAATTATGGCCCTGGGTCATCTAGTCTGGATCACAGGGAGAGGTGGCCCTGCATGGTTCACTTTGATTAGCTCACTCACAACACAGCACCTCACTTCATTACTTTGATCTCCCTCTTCCTCCCTCTCTCTCTCCCTCTCTCTCTTCTTTCTCTTCTCTCTCTTTCTCTTTGTACTCGCACATCCACAACTCCGGATCAGGGGAGTTGTCTGTGTGCAAACAGGCCGGTCGAGCTGTCATGTCAGCGTTAGTCAGGACGCAGGAGCGTGCACGTCGAACGGGGCAGGTGTGGATCGTCAACATAGCTACTGGACGCACTGGATGTCTGCTGTGTGTTCTGTCAGGCTGAGTCAAGTTCAGGACTTAGCTGGATCAGAACCATACAGTGAGTCGACAGTCAAAACCACACGGCTGGTTTGACTGTTCATCTCCCCTCTGTTGACTGTAGAGTTGACAGATGTGTCGAAACGGTGGATTTTTTCACTTGCTCCAGACAACCCCCCCCCCCTGTGCATCAGATGTCTCATAGTGGATTTTGCTTCAGGCTGTGTGTGTGTGTGTGTGTGTGTGTGTGTGTGTGTGTGTGGGGTGTGTGTGTGTGTGTGTGTGTGTGTGTGTGTGTGTGTGTGTGTGTGTGTGTGTGTGTGTGTGTGTGTGTGTGTGTGTGTGTGTGTGTGTGTGTGTGTGTGTGTGGGGCTCTGCTCATTGAATTGCGGGGGGCCAAAAAAATGATCCCTGTTACAGAAACTCCCCTAATAGCAGTGATTTAAACGTTACCTGCATGACTGCCTTGATAGGCTGTTGGAAGCAGCACAGATATTTAATTACCCTTTGAAGACGGCTGCCCTCTCAACTTTCCCCTTGCTATGTGCCTGTGTATCTGCTTTCTCAGGGGGAGATGATCGTATCACTGTACCGTTCCATAAATAATGAAGCCTCATCAAGAGAAAAGTCAACTCGAGGGTGTGATATCTCCTCAGGAAATAAGATAGTTGGACAAATATTGGATAAAATGATGCACTGGCACACAAACACACACACAGTCTGTCTCCTGCCGGCCTCCCTCACACTGCTGTCAGTTCCTTATTCCACTTGATTCATTTTTTAGATGTCTCTTAGATGAAGATGAGTATATATTTGACATTAGTGTTATATTTTTATGTTTTTTTGTTTTTTTTTAAACACTGAGCTTTTAGGACCAGTAGACCTCCAGAGGATAAACCTTATTCCTCCTGAGGTCCCGGTAAGGTTAGTGCTAAGATGTGAACTGTGGTTACGTTAGGTTAAGGTGTGTGTGAGTGCGTGTGTGTGTGAGAGAGAGGGAGAGAGAGGGAGAGATTCCAGTCAGGCATTTTCTCTGCATAGAAATCCATCCCCATAAGACAATGTGCTGGAGTGAGTGTAGAGGGCAGGGAAGATGAGGAGGAAGGAGGAGATTTGTGTGTGTGGAGGGGTGGGGGTGTATTTGAGGTGTTACTTGCTTGTCTCTGAGGCCTGCCTGTCATGTACAGCATCAGTCATGCTCTTTCACAGCAGTTTTATTTCATCCACCATTCCCTTTAGTGCTTTGATGGCACAATTCACTGATACTGCCTTGTGGGAAGTGCAACTGTTTGGGTAGCATGTGTGCACGCAGTGTTACACATTGACACATTTTTGTCAAGTGCCTTTAAGCTGTGGCAGAGATTGGAACAAAGCCAGTCAGTAGAATTATTAAAAGTGAGGCGTATATAAAGCGCTCCGAAATCTTTTTCTGACCCTTTTTTCTTTTCTCCCAAAAAGAATAAAACTTTTCCTTTCTTGCTTATCCAACATCTCCTTTTAATCCAAGAAATGACAGGGAACACAAATTGGCTCATTTATTTGTTATTTTGTGCAGAGTGCAGGAAACATTTTCCCTAAAATGATACTACACTGGGGGTAGAGAAAAATTGAGATGGTTCTTCTTTTCTCTTTTTTTCCCGCATACTGTTCTCTCCATCTTTTTTGTCCACAGTCTTTCCATCAAGTTGACACTTATCACAGGCGTCCATTAAGAGGCCTTTACTTGAAAGTGCATTGAAGGTAGACTGTCAGCACTGTGTACTGTGGCAGGGCAGAACAGGCCTTTCAACTTGCACTGTTTCCTCACTCTTTTTAGTGTCTGTCTCTAATGCACTGCTGTCTCCCATCTTGTGATGGAGTCCTTGATTTCCCTTTCTGCTTCATGTGATCTCAACCGTGGTTTTTCCGTGGCAACAGTCGTAACTTAGCTTTTTCTGTCGAGCTCACTCACAGAGTTTCTTCTTGCTCTGTCTCTCCACACAGGTTAAAAAAAGAATGACAATGATCTGGTGCTGTATGCTGCCGAACTTGTGAGCTCATGGCTACAACATGGGAAGTTGTGGTACTCGCAGCATTAATGCCGAAAGGCTACTCGTTATTCCCTCGTCATTCTTCACAGCTAACAATGCGTCCAGCTAGCGAGCGGCTAATGAAATGCACGAAATGCAAAGGCATAATGACGGAGGGAAAAAAGATGAGGCCTTTGGGGATATCAACATTTTCTTCAGATGTATCACAAACTTACAAAGGAAAAACTCTATGCGACTCAAATTATAATATATGAACTCACCATCCACTGAAAAATTAACCTTCGCGAACTCTGCAGTTTCTGAAAACATGTCAAACCCTCTGAGCTTCCAGCAAATTTCCACTTCTAAGGCTGTGAATGCCACAGGAGGGAGGCGTTCATATGGACTCTTCTCGGGAACATGTGAGCATGAACATGACCCCATTTGAAAGTAGCACTAGTCCCATTGTAACTACACTGTGTCCGCTGCTTCTTTCCTACTGGTGCTCACTGATGTGATGCAGACTGCCCATTGCTGCGCACTCACAAGTGGGTTCTTATCTCCCCCGCTTCCTGGGTGATAGCAGCGATCTGATAACTACAACAGTTACTGCTCTGTCTGATTGATTAACCAATGACCTCTGACACCCTGTGGGGCATTTTAATTGGCTGATGTATAATGAGCAGGCTTCCCTGAAGAAGAGCTGTTTTAACACCAGAAAGGAAAGGGTGGGGATTGGACAATCTAATTAGCTGATTTAACTGATAACACCTGAGGCGGATTGGATTGTGTGTATCTATGTGTCTATGTGTCTGTGTGTGTGTGTGTGGGGTGTGTTGAAGTTGTAATATTATGTGAGGGTAATTTGTGGATTATATGATAAAGCTGAGTATATTTGTATGCACTAAAACAAGGTGGTTAATGCTGTGAGTGTGTGTGTGTGTCTGTCTGAGCATGTTGGGTGTAAATAAATGAGTTTTTCTCAGGCTATAAGTTATGATGTGTGGATCAATACAACAGCTTAATGCAGTAAGCAGGAGGCTTTCTAAGGCCGGCTCCTTATATTGCATTCAAATCTCCAATAACATAAAATTACACAGGCACAAATAAATACTTAATTTCTATATGCTGGATTTACAGGTAAATATTGGCATCTTTACATTTCTTATTGATTTTATTTCTGCCTAATAACATGCTGTTTTAATTTTTTTATGCCCATGGAGACAGTCTGAAAGGAAATAAATTGCATCATTATTTGGTAAACATGTCTCCACAAGAGGTTGGAAGGTGGTAGAAGAAAGTGACAAAAGAAAGAACAAAGTGTTGTTCCTTGCTTGGTGCAACCAATTTGTTTATTTCTGTTTGCATTTTGAATGTTTTTGTGTCTCTTATTAATCCTTTTTAACCTTCTTTTTCTCACAACAAGGGGAAACAACAAGGGGATACTTACCAATGTATGACAATATCATGATAATAGCAAGAAGCTTATGTGGGCAAAATGATTCAAACCCAAGATATTTTTTGACTGGAAAGAAAGACCCATTCAAGGCTGTGGCTCAGGGGTTAGAGAGGAGGGTGGTTCGGTGGTTTTGTGTTATGATGTGGATTTCAAATCAGTATTAAATATATACAGAGTTAAATATTGCAAAAAGTAAAACATAAAAACAAAAGTATCTGATATATATTGTTGGCTCTGAAGGATGCTTAACGTAGAGTCATTGGATGGCACTACAGTTCCATGGTAGATGTTAGCTCAGACCTCACAATACATATTTCAAATTTCCTGGGGCCCTAAAATCTTAAGAACTGCAGCTGGAAATAGTTGACGAATAATATATTCTACATTAAAGACTAGTTGAACATTATTTTTATCTCATTTCATTCACGTGTTAAGAAGAGGAATACGCTGCTTTTTAGTCGAGATCGGAACGTGGTGTCATTTCCGACAGGTTTCTGTGATCTGCCGCTTGGAACCCACATCCACGGAGAGAGAGAGAAGGGAGAGGGGGAGGAATGCAGTGTTTGTGTGTGATTTCAGTGAGAGTCCATGATATGAAGCATAACTCAGACCTCGGTATTAATGATAGGCCTTTCAAGTTATTTTCTCTGACTGAAATAACCATCAAATATTCATCAGAGATGAGTCCTTATAGTTCTAGAACCTCTGTTCTTGGCTTGTTTGCTCCCGCTTGCCTCGTGTCCAGTTGTTTTCATCCACCAGGCGGCTGTCATACATTACTCTGACATGGTAAAAGCTGGTTTGTTTAATATTAGTGTGATGGTGTGATTGTAGGAGGGGGAATCTGCAGGTTCATATACAAGATGAACTCCTAATTAGCTTGTGACTGATTCCACGTCAGGGATGTCAGCGTCAAAGTGTTAATGTTTGGTTGAATGTTCAGGTAATTCTCTTCTATTGTTTTCTACTTGTTTATTTAGCCAGCCATTTTCCTTGTATATCTTATAGCATATTTGTTGTTTCCTCACTTGAGTCTCATCATATTTCATGCTGCAGTGGACAGGACAGAGTCTTATGAAAATTTATATTCACCTTGTTGCCGTTCTCTCTCGCCTCCCTTTTCCACGGTTCACATTTTCCATTGTCTTCCTTGTCTCGTCTTTTGCAATCCCCTTCTCCTACACATGAAAAGACTGTGAGGAGAGTGTACCAGCAGAGGAGCCACGTAAGTCCAAGAAAAGCTCAGTGTGTTGCCGTGTTTGTGTACTCTGGCGTGTGGTGGGTTGTGCCATAGGTGTGCTTGTTTGTGGACGATGCTAGCTGAGCTCCCAGCATACCTCCTCCCAATCAGATCCAGGATCCCTGAATGAAGATCAAGCTCATGTGGAAAAATAGGAATACCTCCTCTCCTCTCCTTTTCTCTCCTCTCAAACTCACCATAATTACAGCACCAGGCAATTACCCAGCATACTCCTGGGATGCACATTGTGTTCTCTTAATCTGGTGTTTTAAATAATTAAACCAACCATGAACTCTGTTTTGTGAGCGTGTCTCAAGAAGGTTGTGTATGAATGCACATATCTGTGTGTGCCTCTTTAGATTCTTGTTTTGCTGTTTGTGATCCTGAATCTTGTGATGCCTCTCCTACCAACCAAAAGCACTATCGCAATCCCCCCTACCTGGCTGCTTGTGACTTAGAGCAGATTTACTTTCATCAGTAACCTAAACTCTGGTTGTGTGGCTGAGACACTTACTATTACTCTCTGATGTGAGCAAAACACTCCCATAATCCCCTTCTCCATGTTTTTGTAACAGCATGGCATCCTGTCATGGTGAACTATGTACTACTACTATCGACAAAAAAAAGTGTGCTAATATTTTTGAAAATGTAACTAAATTCAGTGTTCAACTTGAGAATCTCTACTTTCTTTCCTCTTTTAAGGCCATTGAGAAATCTCATCTTACAGTATCTGAATTTGTGTAAATCATACATATGTCAGCATTAGGGCACACATCTGTGTAAATCTTGCTTTTGTGGGTTTTGTGATAATAATCCAGTGCTTTTGTCTTCATCAGCCAAAAAACAAGAGGAGGATCTGGAGGATAAGAAATCCATAAAGAAGAGAATTAAAGAGCTCAAGGTGCTCGATCCCAAGATTGCACAGAATCTATGTAAGTATTGGTTTGCTCTCGGCCCACTCCTCCTGCCATGGATGAGATTTATACTCATGCCTGAGTCTCAATCTTTCAGTGTCGTGGGCCTGTCTGTAGTTCTAGCCTCACTTTCGGACTTGAACTCACCTTGGTCACTTCCTGTATTTCTTATTATTTGTGTTTTTTGCATGTTTTAAAGTGACGTAAAGAGGAAATGTTGCCAGACAATGAGTTGTTTGTTGCTTTAGCAATTAAAGCAAGACAACTGCCTGAACACAACTTATGTCTTCACACAGCTTGGGCTGGAATTTACTGATTAAAGCTGTCTTTAAAAAAAACTAACGCAGCCCACACCAAACCTGACAGACTTTCTGTTTTTGTGTCCGAACCCGAGCCAGGCCTAATGTTTTCTATGATTTCAGGCATGTACCTGACCTGACCTGAACCCTGATATCATTTAAGAATTTATCTCCAAACCTGTTGGGACCCGAGCTTTCACACTCACATCTCTCACACTCACATCTCTCACACGCACACATGCTCACATGCAACGCATGCTTGGTCTTAAAATGGCCGTGTTAAAAGCACCACGCATTAATGAGGAACCAGCTGATCTCTTAAGCACTCCCCGATCTTAGAATGTCATTGGCTTATATTATGGGGGAGCTGTGACCTTTATTCCATGTATTAAATGAAAATGAGACTAATCAGCCAAGTAACAGTGATAAATTATGCAGCTGAAATTATAGAGCGGGTGAGTGCGGTTTTTGTTCCACCATAGGTGGTAAAGAGTTTATGCTTTGATTGAGAATAAGTATGGGGCTTTCACTCTGTTGCTTGATTGATGCCAATACACTGCAAATATGTTCAATGTAATGAGTTAAAATGTCCTTTCAGTAATAATAATAAAATAATAATAAAGGTACAGAGATCAATTTTGTACATATCTACTCATTAGTCAATCAGACCTCCATTAAATTGCATATTGAACACTGGGTTCCCAACCCTTGCTTGAAGTTAAATCAGCAATTGCTAAGAATAAAGTTTATTGCTCTAACGTTTCAGTTAGTCATGTACTGCAAAATCTGTCAAAGGAATTAAAGTGCAATTGTATTCTCATAATTTGCTTTTGAGAATTCTGTGTATCAATTCGGAGCTGGAACATTAAATGGTACTCACAGTTTTTACCTTCAGATATTACCGATAATCCTTAAAATCCTGCATCATGTGGCTCCTGGCCTAAGCTCACGCATGTTTTAACTGTCTGGATCTTTTTAATGGTTCCACTGGCGAGTCTAATGACTTATCCTGACAAGGCATTTGCCATTCAGTCCCTGGTGGTACTACTTGCTTGAGGATATCATGCTTGCTCAACCAGGGTAATTTCTCATATCACTTTTTCTAAAACAGTTTTTATGTGTGGCTGACTTCTGCATTGATGTATCTTTCATTTTATTTCTCTGCAGTTCCTTCTCGCGGCTCCTTTCTAATGTCCTTGAGCTGTTCTTCTGATCTCACATCTACACATTATTTTGTCCTGGATTTAATCTTCTTTTACTCTCCGGTTTTTAAGTTGTGTAAAATGTAGTTTTAATCATTTGTATATTTACCACAGCATTTGTTGTCTGTTTTGATTGTTTCTGTCTAGCTATCTTCCTGGGTTCCTTCCGTATGCCTTATCAGGAAATCCGTTGCATGATAGTGGAGGTGGATGAGGAGCAACTCACAGAACCTATGATCCAGGTATAGCAAGTTTTGTATGAAATGTCAAAGGTTTAGAGCTTGAGTTACCAATCTGACATGACCCTTGGGCAAACCACCTAACACCTAATTCTGAAATGGGTTTATTATTGGAAATTTGTTCAACCTACACAGTGTAGCTGCTCAACTTGAGGCAGGAAGTATATTTTTAGTGTTGCCATTCTCCGACTCCAGTCCTTGCAGAAAATGTCCGGGTGTTTTTCTGTCTTTGTCAGGCGCATTGCCATGAACTGACATTACTCATTTCAATCTTTTTTTCTAAGAGAAGTCTTGTTAGCTTCTGATTCTACTTTCAAGTTTCCCCAGACTTGTTAAAGCTAGCAGGAAGAATGCAATGACTGCTTTTATCACAATGTGAGCCACACCACCTCTTGATGTGGGTAGAATGATCAGACCCCATTACAATCACAAGTAAGGCTGCACATACTGTATATTACACCTTGTATTAAGACAGGTCATAGTACAAGGTGCCTGGTATCAATACAGTTTATCTCCTTTTTCTGTCTATCTATCTTTGTTCCGTCAGTATGTAAACTGTTGTAAATTCTGAGGAAGTTTCTGCTTCTTGAACTTTGTGAGCAAAATAGTACACATACATAAGTCTTAGATTTTGCCCATTCTGTAATAAATTAATAATCAAAAACTGAAATCTCTTATTTACAAAAGGATCCAGGTTTTCAGTGAGGCATTGGCAGCAGTTTCAGTTTTTAGTCTCTACAAGCTTTTCAGACGTGGATTTGGGCAGTTTTATCCCATTATTCCTTAAAGATCCTCTCAAGCTCCATCAGATTGGATGTTAAGCGTCTGTGAACAGCTATATTCAGGTCTCTCAAAAGATTTTTCACAAGGTTTAGGTCTGAGCTTGGACTGGGCCCCTAAGAGACAAAGAAAGACTTCCCAGTCCCAGAGCCACTCAAGCATCAGGTCTTTATCTTGCATAAAGTTGAACCACCACTGCAGTCTTAGGTCGTGTGCACTCTGGAGCAGGTTTTTTTCAAGGATCTCTCCCTTCCTTCGATTCTGACCAGTCGTCCTGTCCCTGCTGCTCAAATGCACCTGCATAGCGTCATCCCACTTCTACCATGCATCACGTCCAGATGAAATTGGCCAGGTGATGAGCCGTGTCTGGTATTTTACCTCATCAAACCAGATAATCTTTATTATCATGGTCTCTGAGTCCTTAAAAAGCTCTCTGGCAAACTCCAAGTGGCCTCTTATCTGGTGAAATGCTGCTGCTTGGATGGTGGCCCAGAATGATTGGTTGGCCAGAATGACTGGTGGGTTCGTGGTCTCCTCCCTGACCGAGGCCCACCTTGCCTGGAGGCTTCGAGGCACAGCAAATGGCCTGCTACCCTCCGTCTCCAACTAGGTTGTGTGAACAGTCTGCAACAACTTGTCAGTGGACCGTAGGCTACTAAAAACAATGTAAGGACAGAAGGTCAACAGTGTAGGAAGGGACAAACAAGTAAAGAATCTTTATTATCAATTCTGAAGGGCACTGGCAACTGGTGCCAGGAGGACATTTGCTCTACTTTTGTAGTTTTTGTCAGAACTTTGGAAGCTATATTTTGTAAAAGCTAGAAATTCTCAAGGGCCGTCTCGCAATTAAAGATTTAAAGTCTTGAAATGGCTGCAATCAAGGGCATGAATAAGCAAACTATAGATATACAGTGTATATTTGTGAAGACACGTTTAAATCAGCTATAGATCACCAAAATGAGTTGATTCCAGACGTTGAGGAAGTTGACTTTTTAAGAAATTAAGATGTTAACCTGCTATTAGTCAGTGTGGTTGTGAGTAAGCTGAGCTGAAACAAATCAGCTACAAATAAAGAATTCATTTGATCGATAATTGTTAATTACAACACGCACATATAATCATCAAGGCCAATTCCATTATTGTATGGTCAATAAAAACTGAGGTAATGGAAGTAGCAATATTTGTCCTGACTCCAGGCATCAAAAAACAAATGTTCAACCCAATTAAAATGCATCAGACCAATGTATTTACCACACAATAGCAGTATTTGTTGAGATGGCTATTACATTCAAATGAGAATGCAATCAGTGCGGCCTAAATAATTTAACATTTGTTCCTTTTGGCAGTCTGAAAAAGCCAATCACAATTTCACTTTCAATTGTCTATACACAATATATGTCGCCCTAAGGATATAGTTCTGTGTTTGATAATTAAATCAATTTTATTGCAGTTACAAAACGTAACAATTGAAACTCACCAAAACAAGAATGGAACAGCAGTTGTTTAGATTTCTTTACAAGCCTGAACAAAGAATGATGGTCATTTTTTTTCCCCATCGATCTTTAAGCACAGACGTGGAAACTCCATCACTGTTTGAATCCATATATAAGTAACTAAAGGTATAAACAGTCAAATTTTGAAAGTTAAAATCGGTGTACATGAACACTGAAAGCTTTCTTTTCCACTTTGCTTTCCTCTCTGCTGCTTCTCACTCGCTTTCTCCCTCTCTCTTCTTTGTAGAACCTGGTGAAGCATCTGCCGGAGCAAGAGCAGCTGAACGCCTTGGCCAAGTATAAAAACGAGTATGCAAATTTGTCAGAGCCTGAGCAGTTCGGGGTTGTGGTGAGTAAATACGATCGTACACAAACACAAAACTGTGACCTGCCCACCAGCTGATTATAGCACTACCAACAAGTACAGACACAACCACAGACAATATTTGTATTTCTTACGTAGTATTTTTGTTTAATGGGAAAGACTACATATCTGTTTTATTTATCAACTTGAAGCAATGTCAATAAAGTAATTTAACGAAGGATATGTACATGGTGTTATAAAACCGGTTTCATTCATATTTTAATCTTACAGTAATGTGAACTTGTTTTATTCACATAAAATCTTTCCCTGAATGTCTGTCTCTCTGCACTTTCTCTCTCTCTCTCACACACACACACACACACACACACACACACACACACACACACACACTGAGCATGAATATACTAACCATGAGCTTTTAGAAATTCTATCGTTTTAAGCCTTAAGAAGAAAGACGGGACACCTTGGACTTCTGTGCTAATTTTTGCACGTTAAAGAGCAGCACTGCTGTCTAATTATGTCTGCATCTTTATCATGAAGACCTTTCAATAGAGCTTTTTTAGAATTATGCATTAGCGGCTGCAGCAGTTTTTGTCTGAATTTTGTCTTTCTGCCTAGCAACCCGGTTACCGACAAAACACACAATAACACTGTTTGTAATCACCAAAGAAAGAGAGTCTTATCACTGAATGAGAATGAAGCGAGCCTGCTCAGCTGTTGTGTATGGCTCATCGGGGAGTCATAGAACAAAGGGGAGCGTACTTACATAATGTTGCTTCGCTGCTGTGCCTGCGTGGGCCCCATCAGATGCTTCCACCTATCAAAAGTTCAGGTTCAAAGGGAATTTTGAATTTGAGATTGTGCAAACATAATTAAAGCAAGCATTTTATCTTTTCCTCTTTTTTTTAAATGTTTTTTTTACAATATCTGCAACTCTCTTGATTTGAACTCTACCTTATGTTTCTAATCCATGAAATAGAACTGATTACTTTATTCAAGTCCTCATAGTGCTTTGGACACAATGAAGGTGGTTGTTTTAAGTTTATTTTTGCAACTACATGAAAAGATCTTTGTGACAAGAAGTCAAAAAGGCCAAAACAAAGTCTTGATCTTCCAGTAATTTCCATCAAACTCCATGTTATTAGATTAAAGCATCTTCTAGTTTTTACACTGCTCAACGTGCAGTGTAACAATATGCAGTACAGTAGCTTTTATTGCTGTACATGAATTGTGCTTGATGACTTGCCGTCTCTGAAATTTGAGGGATCACTCTGTTTACCAGCATGTGCATCCTCCGGGGCTCGGCTGCAGTCACGCTCCTAATGACTGGCAACTCTTTGAATTAAAGACTTTCATCTGGGATTCAAATCGATGTTGACACTCTACAGAGACATTTATTACAAGATGCCAAAAATATTTACTCACATTACTTTGTTTTGTAACACTATATCATTTAAATGCACTGTTCATACTCCTAATATGTGAGGAATTTCAACAGCCTACTACCTCACTGAGCTCATTTTACAGAGTGGCATTATGTTTTTTAATATATCAAACCCCTCCCCTCTCGTTGTAAACCGCTCAGCTTTGTCCAGTGGTCATCATGGAAACAACAGCTGCACTCGTTCACTTCACAGTGCACCCGATCGCATTAGGTTTCTTTTTTTCCCCATGATTTTTTTTCTCCTCACCATAATGCACCTGTAGTTTATCAGATCTTTTAGGCTGTGTTTGAGTATTATGTATTTTATTAATTTTGTAATTTTCCCTCTTTCCTATCCCTGCTGTCTTCTCTTGCAAACACACACAAACAGACACTAACTCACTGACTGAAATAGTCATTTGATAACATTACAGTAGCTATAATTAAACCCTTGATGGAGGACATCAAACCGCACAGCCAGCTGTTGTGTGAAACAGACAATTCGAACCTGCACCCTCTCCTCCGCCCTGCACACATACACAATCACTGTTGTGGCCCGGCCCTGGGCCCAGTGCAATATTTTCCAATTTTCTCTAATTGTGTGAGAGTGGTAATCCTAGGCAGCCTATTGTATATTCCACCCCCTCCACTGCCCGCCCTATATGGACACAAACTCTACAATTAACTTACCAGACCTAGGTCCCAAATCAAATCACTGCCAGCATCTATTACTACTGCCTAGCAACACTTTCCAGCATGCTCGTTGCATGAATGCCTTCTTAATTAGATCGGCTAAATGTGAGATTACCAAAAGTGTGATTGCGTTTACAATAAGTTTGACTATGTTCTTTGACTTTTTTCTCTGTTTGATATTTTATTTTTGTTTTATATTTTTTTTTACAATTCTCCTTCACATACTATTCTTTTTCTCCTTGTTCCAGATGAGCAGTGTGAAGCGTCTGCACCCTCGCCTCAGCCACATCCTCTTCAGACTGCAGTTTGAGGAGCAAGTAAACAACCTGCGTCCAGATATCCTGGCTGTAAACGCCGCCTGTGATGAGGTCAGGAAGAGCAGCTCCTTTGGCCGCCTGCTGGAGCTGGTGCTGCTGCTGGGGAATTTCATGAATGCAGGCTCTCGAAACGCCCAGTCTTATGGCTTCGACCTCAGTTCTCTCTGCAAGGTAAGGGTTAAAACACGGACCTTATTATCCATATCTATAAGTGTTCGCATACAGCATGTAGACCTTTATTCAACCACTGGCAGTGGTTCAACAGGAGTGATGTGTGCATAGCACATTACATGTGGAATATTTTTTTCTCTCATGATACACAGCTGTGTTCGGAGCTGGATTGTGGTAACAGAAATGAAACGATTTTTAAAATGAGAGCATTATCACTCTTAGTCTAAGAGTCTATGTTTGATTAAAAGTCCAGTTGGAGCCGTTATAGCGAGGTCCCATCGATACACATGCACAAACCATCCTGAGTCAGTCTCAGGTGTTTCACTCCTGTTTTTATTTATCAAGTAACAAATTAAGGCTGAACTTGAAAAACACAAAGATTTTGACATTATGAATTTTTAGTTTGGCCCATGTCCAATCCACTGACATGGAGGAGGCGGGGTCTATGACCTACACTGCAGCCAGCTACCAGGGGGTGATCACGATACTTTGGCTTCACCTTTGGGGAGCCATCATGTCGTCCATCTTTATATACAGTTGGTGTGTGTGTGGGTGTGTTAGGTGTCTGGGTTAACATATCTGTGCATATTTAAACTTGTGTGTCTGGATTTTTCTAGCGGTGTTAGCCTCTCTCTCTTTTTTGACCCTATCAGTTAACTGATGTGAAGACGCTGCTGTGATGAGACACTTTGTTTGAAACTGTTTCATTTGATCGAACACCATCAGCCCCACAAGACAGCTATCCCCCCTATCTGCTGGCATCTATCAAAGCAGCTGGAACCCTGGGAATTCTTTATTCTCATTCTCCTGCTCCAAATAGATAATTGAGGCTGTGACCAATATCCCTTTTTAAAGTTCACACACCCTGCATGACTCCCCAAACTGAGTCAGTCTGAGAACACAGTGAATGTCTGTACCTGTGGATTTCCTATGGCATTAAGACAGGACTGTAAGTTGTCCTGTATGATTGTGACAAAGAACAGGGTGGTTGTCTAGAGACCCCGCCAGTGGTTACTTTACAGCTGGTGGCACACTCACTGCAGTTTCCACAGTAACGACCACTGCAGCCATTCATCACTGACACCTCTCTGCCCTGTTAGACTTGGGTGCTTATGTTCATATAAACACCATTGCACGTCTGCACACAAACACTGGCCCCATACATATATGAATGATGGATTTGCTGCATTAACAGGACTGTAATACAATCAGGTAATATGAAGTATGTGAAGGAGAAACTTTTGTATCAAGCACCTTTCTAACGCCGCCCCTCTGTTTCTTTATCTGTCGTACTTGTATGTTGGGGGACCGAGGCGTGAGTGGATATCAAAGACAGGATATATCGAGGAAGACATCCCAAAAAAATAGCGCCAAACCCAAATGAAAAAGAAAAATGTTTACATTGTCAACTATGATTACCATCCATCTAAAATCAAAGAGGGACCTTTTGTGAGTGAGCACTTTAAGCTTTTTAAAAAAAAAAGGGGAAACAGAAATGAAATGAGAGATGAGACTGTTTGATTAGAGGAGATAATACAAACATGATTAAACCCAGCGGGGCTGAGTACAATGCTGTCTACCAATAGATCACCTAGAGAGATACACAGCAATGCACTCCACAGGAGGGATGTTTGGCGGGGATACAGAGAGACATCTTGGAATTAGACTGTAAAAGAGCCATGATGGAAATTTATCAGAGAAATTGAAAAATTGTTACGTGTGGGGAAGAGCGGCACGCAGCGCTCAAGAGGTCATCACATTGGGAATGTGCTTCCGCTGCATGACTACGAAACGTGAAATCATGCGAGGCACTGTCAACACTCACAGTTATAGAGCCACTGAAAAGGTTTACAGTACTTGAATGAGGGCAATGCCACACGCTCCTTTGTCACACAACATCCAGACGATGTGGGAACAGAAAACAAAATCTCCTGCTAATTCTCCGCTGTGGCAGAAAGAATCTGTTTATGCCTTTGCAGCAGCGACAGCGGTTGGCCACAGAGACATTATGTTCCCAGGGTCTACATCCATCCCACTCTTGTGAACGCAATATCTCAGCGATGCCTTGAAGGAATTTCTTTCGATTTGGTTCAAATGCTCCCCTGACGTCAACGAAAGAACTGATTAGATATTGGTAGTAAAAGTTCAAAGGTTACTGTGACTATAAAAAAAAAACGTTCACGTGGCCATAACTCTAAAATGTATTATGACACAATTTCACGTCTAATCTAATTTAATGTCTAATTGGATGGATGGTGATGTGATAACATTTTATTTTCAAAAGGTCAAAGGTGAAAACATTACTGAGAACATTTCAATCAACAACAAATCCATACTTGTCAGACTAAGCCTGTGACATTTGAAATAACAAGGGAAGTCTGAGGTACCACTTACTCTGCTAATCACTCTTTAATACATGTTTACATTTCAAATGAGCAGATATCAAATTCAGCCCTTCACTCTCATTGGCCTTTGTGTGTAGTGTGTGTGTGTGTGTGTGTGTGTGTGTGTGTGTGTGTGTGTGTGTGTGTGTGTGTGTGTGTGTGTGTGTGTGTGTGTGTGTGTGTGTGTGTTTGTGTTTTACTACAGCTAAAGGACACAAAGTCAGCGGATCAAAAGACCACACTTCTCCACTTCCTGGCACATGTTTGTGAGCAAGATTTTCCAGATGTGGTTAAGTTCGTTGAAGACCTCCAGCACGTGGACCGTGCTAGCCGAGGTAATATACATTGTTATTCATTTGCACAACCCTGCACACAATGTTCTGGTACATTAATTATGTCTCAGAGAAACAACCAGATATAATACGATAGATAGAAAAACAAAGGACTTTACTGTTTACCCGCACCAAGGCACTACACATCATTTATTGTTACTCTTTTTTAAGCATGCAATGATCACTATGCACAGCGCTGCTTAATAATTTCAACACCACGTCTACCTCCCACTCTCCCTGAGCCGATACCGCGGTGTGATTATTGCTGTTGTTTTGGTTTCCTGCTGGTGTCAACTTAAGTTCTTTAGCTTTCCCATTGCGCAGGGAGTCTCATCTATTCCCTGTCAAATCAACACCCCTGGCAATATCTACCAGCAGGGACATTGCCAACTGGTCCAATGAATGCGGAATTAGTAATCAAATAGCTGGACTATTCTTTTCTTTGAGCAACCAAAAGGAATACAGACACAAAACTATATTGTTTCTTTTTTACCCCCCTCCCCCCCCTCCTCTGTTTTGCAGCTTTGTTTGACAAGCTGTCTGGAACTGAAAAATGGCTTCCTTTAGCTTGGACTTCAATGAGAAAAGGCCTTTTATGTTATCTTCTGTCCAGCATGTTGTTTAGCCAACTGAGGGCACGCTATTAAAACCGAAAACTGAATAATATTTTAGAAAGAACGCTTTGGCTCCTTGTTTGATGGTGGCCATTAAGCGTTATCGCCTGGTATAAACAATAGTAATGGTGTGGTCAATGGCAGTGGTAGATGATTGGAAAGGTGAGCCTCATGAAAAGATAATGAGCTCCGTGGGTCGCCCAACCATATAAATGACTGACATCACCAACTTAATCACATTTTAACATTGTGTCATTTCATATCTCTTAAGTTCAACCATTAATGTCCATGAAAAGAAATTACTTTTACATGAGCTCCTGCTAAATAACCTCAATGGTTTTGGTGGTTGAGAGACTGGTTTGAGATCACTGCACTCAAACACACTAGTAGTCTAGCATGGGAAGGACTTTCAGACGCATTCAATTTTTATATTGTCCTACATTATATTTTATTAATGTTGCAAATGATAAGCAATAGATTTCTGAATTCGTGCAGAGGTCCTCTATTAAAGTTTGTGGTTTGGAGAGGTTAATGCAGAAAGCGCATGTCCTACAGAGACAGGAATGGACCATTATTCTCTTTTTACTTTAAGTTCCACTCGTACCTTTCTACATTTATAACTCATTAGGGAGTATTCTCAGATTACCTGCTTGTTTATTTTGTGAACACGTATTATATATTAACAGATTTGGTGGTTGATCTGTGCCACACTCTTCCTCTGCACATCTGTTTGATACTGAACCTTAATCTTCTGCTGCGGCACATCTGCAAGAGCTTCGGTCTTATTTTTGAAGACCGTGTCGGGTCAATGTACGTTTTAAATTTGTGTTGGTTCAACACAAATTGGCTGTTTTCTGTATCGTCCGCGGTGCAAGCACACATTGTGCTTGGAGTGTGGAGAGTTTTATCTAGAATATGGTAAAGGTCAAGGGCAAGCAGGGACACACTGGGGTGGCCAGAGGAGAATTGGTCATGTTTTTTGCTCATATTGCCATGAGCAAGTCTCAGGCGTAAGCGGTGAGCAGCATCACTTACTGCTCATGTCGTGGAGATCTGAATCTGTTCACTAAATTAATTATGGGGACTTAACGTTGATTATGGGAACAAAATACGTCCACATAATTAAATCATTGACTTCTAAGGTGAACACATGTTTTCCCTTTCATCATCGTGTGTAATGTTTTTTTGTGTTTGTAAAAGTTCTAAAAAACAGCCCAAAGTCTAGGTAAGACTGCAGCATGAGCAGAAGCCAAACATTTCCTACATGTGGTGGCTGCGGTTTGACCAATCACAAGAGAGTGGGCGAGCTAGACAATGGGGATAATAGTTATCCATGCACGTACGGTTATTCTGTCACAACATGTTTCTGTGGCTCCAGAGAAGATTTTATCCACTGCAATTTTCCTAGCAGGAGTGAGTGAAGGAGAGGGTGAGAACACATAGCAGGACTGACATGTGTGACCTTAACGCTTTGACTCTTCCTCGTAAGGTTTTGATAATCTGTGGATAACGATTCACTTCCCACGACTGTGCTGTGTAACCACAAGTCTTTAGCCAAGCCTCATCGGGACAAGGTGTGATCAATGGGAAGCACACTCTCACAGGCTTTGTTCATGTGCTTACTTAATTGACCACAAGCTGAGTATATATTTGCATCTTGATGGATGTCGTCCTCTTCCTCTGTCACTGTCTTCCTCTGTGTTTCTGTGCCATTAAGAGATGCACTCACTAAGTGTCTCATCTCTACATATCTAGTAGTGTTCAGACTCACAAATCCCATTTCTTCTTTGTAAACCATGCTCTTGAGTGGCTTCCTTTTCATCAGGCCTGACAGTCATTCGGGAGGCCTGAAAATACACTAAAAGGCAGCATTACATTCATAGACACTCACCAAAGAGCTTATTTGAGCATGAAAACAAGGTTGCATCGAGGTAGCAGTAATGATTTGTGCTTCTGTTGTAAAAACTGCGGTCTTTTGACTGTGTGTGTAACATAACCTCCCTTTCCCCCCACTGCCAATCCCGTCTCTCATGGAAGCAAAACTGCAGCTTATTTCAGGGTCCCTTTGTGTCTGTCTTAGTATTTCTGCTGCTCTCTCTTCTTTTCAGCATCATAGTCATTATTTCTCCTGACATGGAGAAGCAGTTCCTGTTTGCTGCCTCTCTCTCTGTCATTTCTCATGTTCCTCTGTCTGTCTGTCTGCCTCTGTCTATCCATGTCTCTTTGCTTTTTCATTCATCAGTTTTGCTCTCGTTCCCTCTTCCGTCCTATTTCTATTCCTTTAGTCCCCCTTCAGAAACATGGATTATACACAGCAGGCAGGTTTGATCAATAAGGGTGTCTGTTGTACGGCACTTGGTGAAATCAGGCAAAGCATAGAGACGTACAGTATTAATGTGTGAAACCAAGCTCCTTCAGCTTCGCAGCTCTTCAAATAGTGCCTGTCAACAGCACAGGCATCTCTTACTTGGAAAGCTTTGCATAATACTAAATAGACATGTCTGCATTAATTTTATTTTGCAGTAAAGATGGAAAAGCTGCTTTGGTTCAGTTTCTGTTCAAGGCTCGGGGCCCTGAGGAGTCATTAAGAAGTAATACGATGGCTCAAGTAAATTGAGACTGTTCTCGAACATGCGGCTGAAGCTTTGCTTTGCCACATGCAGTATGAGTGACGAGCCTCGGTTTGAAAGTATTTAGAATGAGCAGTGCAAACGTTAAAATATGGCCACCTTCATGCTCTTTTTGTCTGTAGCAGGTGCACATTGAGTGTAGGGTTTTTTCACATTAGAATTTCCATAGATCCCAGCCCCTGGCACCATTAGTCTAGTCACACTTGTCTGTCAGGCTTTGGCCTCCGAATGCATATCTGCCTTTTTCAGTCTCTTAATTTCCATGCATCAAAGGATGATCTATAGTGGAGTTCTGCGTGTAGCGGGGCTGTTTGTGAGAGAGTATGCATGGTTGTGTGCTCCACTCAGTCTCATTTATAGCACAGCAGGTTGGCAGGGTAATAAAGGGTGTCAATGGGGGATTTGACCTCTGCAAATATTCCAATTATTATTCCGCTAAAACATCCTACATCTGTCTGCAGCCCCTCTGGACCACGGAGGCAGTCAGGCCCTGCTGCTCATAAAAAGCACTTGCACTTTAGCACACCACAAGAGAAAGGCCAGAGCAGGATGGCAAGAGTGAACAAGAAGGACTCAGACTCACCCTTTTATGTTCCATCTCCCGCTCTGCTCGTCACTGTGCCACAGAGGATTCATTTCACTATTCTGTATATGACAAATGTCTGTATAGAGCACATACAACAAATTTCTGTTTAGCTAAACATCCCAGCTGCTATACAACCACTGCTGTTCAGTCCCAAGGAAAATGCTCCCCTGAAGCTTTTGACACCTGCATGTCTCCTCTTGTCCACATGCCCTTCCATGTGAGTGAGCATCATCACAAGAGCCTCCGGTTTGAATTGTGAAGCTAAGAAAAGAGAAAATCCCAATCTGTTCTGCTCTCTGTCTCACCCTTCCTTTGCACTTTTCACAGCCAGAACATCATCACAAGGCTTTAAGCATTTCTATTAACAGACCACCTGTCTGGCTACCTTCCACTTCTGCATGCTGCCCACACCTCATTCAGCAGATAGCGGTTGCTCGGTTTTGCCGAAGGCTTCTGTTTTTTTGTTTTTTTTCGATGATTTTAATGGGGATGAAACAGCAGGTGAAGTGTCAGTTTCTGATGGTTTACTAGAACATCTATCATACTAATCACATTGGGTGTGAAATCATTGATTATTTGGTCAAAAGTGTATAGTTATTATAGTTGAGTCTTGACAGAATCCAGAGAATTTCTGTCAACAGATCTCTAGGCTTTAAGCTGCGAGGAAGATCAGCATAGAGACCTTGATAGTATTTCCGGTTTGTTTGAATTTCTATGAACCTTTTTTCGTGTTTCATTTCAGCTAGCAAAAATGTTAGTTATTGTGTTCAGATAATAATAATGATTTTGGTCAGGTTTGCATTCTCAAGTCCATAATATATATTTATTTATAACGATACATATATATTGGGTTTTGACAGTTGACACTAGTCCTTTTGTTTTTTTCTGTGATATTTGAGAGGTTTACATCAATCAGCCACAACAATAAAACATGTGACTGGTTTTAATGTTGTGGCTGATCAGTGTTTTTCTTCCTAATTGCTTTCAATGTTCTTCATGGAAAAAAGAGCATCAGACATCTTCTGCAGGGGAAAGTTAACCCTACTACAGGTTTGTATTTGTTTTACTGCCCAGCAGGCTGATTTCTTACCAAAGTAAAAGTCAGTGTAACAGTCGGTCAGTGCTGAGCAACTTGCTGCTCTGTGAATACTGCTCTGATTGAGACACCAGGAGCCACAATGTACTCCGTGACAAGACTGGTGTGCTTTGCCGTTTCCACTGCCTTCGACTGACTGTTAACTATTCGTGTCAGTGCTTCAGAGACGGGGAAAGGGTGATGAATAAAAGAAGGGAGACAAAGAAATTCCTTGGACTAAAAACACTCATAGAGTAAAAGGAACTAATGTTATAATATTTTGTCAGGTACATATTCAGTAGATGTGCTGTGGTGGTTGTTATATGATGATTTAAATTTAAACACAGGGCTCTTGGCCTCCTTTCTCAGTAGGAGTACAATGTTAAACTGCCCCTTTGGATGAATGCATTAATCAGTCTTTGTATGGTCGCACGCTCACCTTTACCTGCACTGAAAAGAACATATACTTACTCTCTATTAAAGAAAAAAAGTGTGACAACTTCTTCCAGCTTCTGCCAGCTTTTAGAATATTTAGATTAAATATTATTTATTAAAGAATTGAGTGTTTGTGTTTGTGAGACAGCTTGTTCCCATCATGTAAATATGCTTTTTGATATAAATGCAGTGAGGAGTTTAGCTACGTCAAAGTTCTCTCCTTCTCTCTTTTTCTTTTTTTTTGTAAAGCGTTTATGAGGATCAAGGGAAATTTGAAACTACTTTAATATAAGCAGCTTACGCCTTTTTGTCAAGCAGGGTCTAATCAGGGTAATTTAAGCCATATGCTATATTCAGCGACTAGCTTAAAGTGTCAGCCATGACCAACTTAACAGGAAGTTGGGCTCCGTGGTCTCCTGCTCTCCCACCTGCGTGATCCGTGCACCTGTTGATAAGAGTAAAGACACAGGGGCCTGGGAAGATGTTTGAAATATGAACATCCGTCTCTGTACTTTGAGACTGCACTTTTCAATCGGTGTTACTGAAAAGCCACACATATCATGTAAACATCCGAGCAAACACAGCAGGCGTCTGCTTTCATTACAGTATGTGTGTCACTAAGGGCACTGTATTCTTACACAAATCTAATTGTTTATGACACACACAAAAGCATATGTGAGGCAAACATTGAACGCACCTTCACTTGGTGTTTATTTTTTCTCAGTCATTGTTTATTCCCTCTGTGTTTCTGGCAGAGTGAACCCATAATAAGCATGCTTTTCATCCGAGCTGGCTTCTCGCTCCTTTTCCCTGTTCCCTTTTTTGTATGTAGTTTTTCTGGGATTCTTTCAGAGCATCACAAATAATAACACATTTGATTGTACCTGTAATTGATTTGTCCTCTCTCCCTCTATGCTTCTTTCTTTTGTACATATTCACATGGGCATGTTTGCGTGAGCTTTCACAATCGTGCGTGTTTGTGTCTGGATGTACATGTGCAGTGTCTGCGGAGAATCTGGAGAAGAGCCTCAGGCAGATGGAGCGGCAGCTGCTGCAGCTGGAGAGAGACCTGGATACCTTTTCCTCGCCTGATGACCCCAACGACATGTTCCTCACCAAAATGGAAATATCCTTTTATGATTAATAATGATTATAATACATTCATTTACTTACTTACCCATCCCATTGGTCAAGACAAAGGAACTTTAACGTCTTAAAGACATTGTCTTTACCTTTTTCAAAAATGAATTAGAAATCTGTTGTGTTCAATTAATTGCAGATGTGTACACTCATGAAAATCACTCAAGAAAAGAAACGACATTGAATAGTGTTAAAATATAAAAATGTGAGACAAGGATAGTCCTCCCGCCCTTAGTCTTTTATACACAGTACACTTGTTTTTTCCCTCTTTCTACTCACCATGTTGTCTACAAGTCATGAGTGGCATCCCACTCACTGTTGAAGTTACTGGACCAGCTCCACTCTCCTCCTCTCATTTTCTATACTTCACACTGAGGGCAACTTCAAAATGAAGGGAAAGGTTGGCGAGGGAGAATTGGTACAAAGCCTCCATTGTTACTCTGTCACTCTCATGCTCTTTCATTCTGTCAGTCATTGCTCTTTGTTCATAGAAAATGAGCAATTTGATATATTTAATGTAATTACTGATTTAAAGAAAGAAAAAGAAACATGAATCCACAATAGTTTATTTTGTGTTAGCGTTGCCTGCCTAGCACTGCCCTGTCTGGATATCGAGATCCAGCGCTGACAGGTGTCAGGTACGTCTCAGACCAGGTGTGTAACTATGTGTTCAATAATACACTCTGTGCCCAGCCGCCTTCATGTAGTTTTGATCAGTAGCCTTGGGGCTGGGCCACTGATGGATGGTGCTGTTGGTAGTTAGCAGAGAACTTGAGTGCAACCCAGAGAAGGTCCGTTTTTCACTGGTTCGCTTTCCAAATTCCTGGCCTGTCTCAATTTAGCAATGCAGATTAAAAACTCAAACATCAACATGGAATTTTAAAATGAATTCTGAGCTGTAGGCCCCTAATAAAATCAACTGTAGATACAATAAAACAAATTAAACACAGTGTCAGGGCTTTATTTTTTTTGCAATAGAAACACTTATACACACACCCTCGTCAGGGGTTTAACTGTATCACCAACAAATATTTAACCTTCGGTGGCCTTGCTTACATTATGATGATATGTTTTAGGACTTAAGTCTTTCATATAGAGTTCAACATAAATCTGTTCTGTTAAATCAAACTTTTGTTGGCTGAAAGAACAGAACCACAGCAGTTTTAATTGGTAGCCCAATTAATGGCTACAGTCTACAATCGAAAGTAATGAATATCAAGAGATGTGGTATTGATTGAACTGCACCTTTTAAATTAACCTTTAAAATGGCCCTTTAATTGTTATTGTATTACATATCGTTACCGGTTTATATTAAAATATTTGTTTGGACAGTTTATTTGTTTAAAAAAGAAAGAACAAGAAAAACAAAATGAGTAACTTCTGAAGCAAGGCTTGATTTATTCATCAATCTAAAAATGTAGTTATTAAACCATGTTTTTATGAAGACCCCCAGTCATCCAGGTCATAAGGTATTTAAAAGAATTTTATTGAAGTAGAAGCCGAGGGGTTTTCATTCCTTTATTCTTGAAGCTGTTTCACTGCTCATCCTAACGACAACAAACAAAATATACCGTCACCACAGTAACATGAGAAACCTGGAGTGTCACATTGGTGACATTCCAAATTAACTTTTACTTCCCCCAGCAATTGAGCATACTGTTAATTTGTTATTGTTCTAATGTTTCACTTCAGAATGTGAGCCAAGCTCGAGACGGCGGCAAATTAGGATAGAAGAAAAACAGAAGGATAATGAGCAAATGAAGAATGGGAGAAGGAAAAAAAAAACTCATATGGAATAGGGGTGTAAAGGTCTGTGAGAAAGAGAGAGTGAACCAGAATTCTTGATAATGAGCAGCGGTGGACCACTGCTGTCTCTGGAATAGTAAAAAAGTGAGGAAAGGGGTGGACATGAGGAGGAGAGATATTTTTCACCCCATGATAATTATCAACCCAGGCGCTCAGCTTTGCCTTCTTTTCTCTCTCTCTTGTTTTTCATCACCTGCTCAGATTATCCTTCTGCTTCCCCCCCCCCAGCTCCTGGCTTGGAAAGATATTACAGACAAGTCAATCTAGGAGCAGTGCCTATTGAACAGCATTTACCCAGCTGTGAATAGGTTGTCCCATCCCCAGCCAGATTCAGCTGAGGCCAGACCTCAAATGGCTCTATCAATTGAGCCATAATGAAGGGGCTCAATAGGAGCCAGAGAGGCTGCCCACGTACTTGTGAGACCAAAGACACACAGACATTGGCACTTCTTATCTGCGATGAGACGAGGATGTTGGGGTCATTAGCAAGCCTGCTGGTTAGGGGCCACATCATTTTCTTTTTTCTTCTTATCCGTCCACATAAAGAATTTGACTTTTTAAACTCAGATAAAAATTTTTCCATCCTAACGTACAGATGATCTTTAAGCAGCAAAACTGTGTAACTTTAACTGAGCAACAGCACCCTCTGCAACCCTAACCCCAAACAAACCAGGGATATTACCCACAAACCCCAGCTTCCTGACCCAGAAGAGCTGACGCTGTAACAAAAACAGCAGACTTTGTTAAGAATTCTTGATATTTTAAAAGTTTCCTCACTAAATATTGCAGATAAACGCTGGTTTTTAATGACTTTTAAGTCTTTTTCTCTACAGTTCGACATTACTCTTGAACTTGCTGGGCCTGATTCTGGCAAGTCAAGCTATGACTCTCAGTCAGTTACACACTTCTCGCAGGAGACCATACCTGCTCACCAGAACTGCAAGAGCAGGGGGTGAGGAGTGGGAATAAAACCAATGATATCTGCTAGATATCTCTATAGGCTAATGACATTTTGGAAAGTCCATCACTTGATACCAATTCATCTATAATGTGAGTTACAAGGACATGAAATTGGTCGATAATGTGGAAGTTAGGCAGAGTAAGACTTTTCATGCTGCTGCATTTGTGTATATATATATATATATATATATATATATTTTTGTGTGTGTGTGTGTGTAAATGTGTCTCTTTTTAACTTTGATATAGATACACCAACACACTTTGCCAGCAGCCACATGAGAGGTCTGCAGGGGGTCATAGCAGTGAATGCACAGTATTAGTAACCTGACTGACATCATCTGCAATGTCAACATCATAGTTTAATACGCAGTCTGCTCTCCAGATTCCTTACAGCTGCAAATATGAACGCTTTCAGTATTTCTTTCACCCTCAATTTCCTGTGTTGCTGTCAAACACGGGAGCGCTCACAGCAACATTTAATTTACTCTGAATGTATGATGGATGCGTTGTTGACCTTGACCACGTCCCCACAGCTTCAGCAAGGTTGCACGGGAACAGTACGGCAAACTGGTGATCATGCACGGCAATATGGAGACGCTGTATCGGAACCTGCTGGAGTACTTTCGCGGTTGATCCCAAGAAGACCTCTGTGGAGGAGCTGTTCACTGACCTCAGCAACTTTCGCTCCATGTTCACTGTGAGTATGCTCTGCTGTTTGACCAGTGGGAACTTTTGAAAGTCTTAGTTTACAGAGTTTAAGAGTTTACATGTTACAGTAACTGTTTTTGTGGTGGGAATTTGTATTTAATTCCCTGGTGAGGAAATAAACCATCAGACCCAGTGATCAATTCAATGATCTCAAAGTATTTAATTAATGGTCAAGAAACAATTTACAGAGAATGGATTTGAACACAGACAGAGTTACTGAGCAAACACTTGGCCAAGCGGGACAGAATCTCCAACACCACTGCAGGTATCAAGATTCTGACAAAGACCAGTTCATATGTGCCAGCCTTTATGCAGCAGCTCAAGGGTTCACGTCATCCTTCGATATCATGCAGGCAGGACGTGTCCAGTGGTCAAACTCTTTCAGCCAAGGGTTAAATGCTCCCTTCTCTCCTGAGTGTATAGACATTGCGCAAAACATCAAATAGTCACAAGGACATTTAGGCTCAAACTAACTAACATTTCCTGACATCAGACAGATGCAAACATTAAGTGGAATTTATATAATGATGTTTCCTCAGGTCAATCCAACTGAACTTTGAGCATAGCTGTCAGGACAGGAGGATCTGTTACATAACACAGATGACAGTTAGATTCAATAATTTCCATGACAGTTTTCACATTTGATTGGAATTTAGTGGTTGATAAGTTTATTCTAAATTGGGTCGGCAGGTATTATTATTATTTTTATTTCACAGCGCTGGAAGCCATTTCATAACATGTTGTATGGAATAAAGTATTAAGTAAGAGGAATGGTCTCTACTGTCAATGAGCCTAGTTGAGTTAGTTGTATAGTCACATTTTCATCTGTTGTCCAGTTCTTAAAAGGCAACCGAAAGGACTTACAATACTGTATCGAATTCTAAATATCTATGGATAATAGATGTGCAGTACAACGCAAACTAGCTGCACAGCAAACCCATGATTAAAAAAAACAGTGTCTGTTTAAAACAAAAAGCAAATAAAACTATGATAAAAAGAAACATTCCAATGCAACACACAGATACAATACAGGGCCTTAGATTAAACAAAAATAAAGTGAAATGTTAAGAGATCACAAGTTTAGTCTGCCTGAATCCATGTCTCTAATTTATATTAAAGGTTAGATGATTTCAACCTTCAAGAGGTAAACTATTCCAAAAGTTGTTGGCGCTGACTGAGAAGACTGGACAACACAGTCTCCTGTGGTGATTCCCATTTTGCCACATAACTACTGTCCTTCTGCATTATAAAGTGGCTCACTGGTGGAGGTGAAAGTCCACATGAAACCTTGAAGATGACAGAGGCATCAGTCAAATATTTAAAACCCTGGAATTCAAATCTGCATTAGATTATCAAACACTGGTCAATGCAAAAGTTCCGGAGGATTGCTTGTTCCTCTTTGGTGTTTTTAAAAGTGGTGGACGAGATGAGTAAAATGTTAGTTAGATATTTGTGTTGGATTTGAGACGAGCTGTTTGGAATCGGCTTTAAACTTCCCCTGTTTTTATTCATTGGCTGTATCAAGGCAGAACCTCAGCTCCGTTTGATTCTCACATCAGGGCCCTGTGGTATAATGCAAAGCAGAGCAGTGCCAGTCTTATGTAGTCCAGTCCCACCCAGACATTTATGTCATCGCTGAGCTCTGTGGCCTTATCAGTCTGGTTCTACTGTGAGCTGTGGAGCTGCAGAGACCCACTGTGTTTAATCAGCAGGATTAGTGGCACAGGCCACTGGGCGCGACAGATAATAGTAGCTAATTAGCCTACCAAAGTTCCTGCCCTGCCCCCAACTTTACATCTGCCACACAAATGAATTTCATGCCTCTTTGCTTTTTTTCTCCTGCAGAGTCATTAGTTATGCTTTAGATGTGCTTGTTTGCCAAAGCTTCCTCTATACATTTGTGGTTTTCAGGGAGAGTGGTAGATTTTTACCCCGGTCTTACTCCTCGCCTATAGGCTATCAAAGCTTAGGATGTTGACGGTGTAATCATTTTAATGAGACCTCACCAGCAATCTCATGTTTTTATCTCTCGCTTTAATGCCATTATCATGAAATTAATCATTTTGGGGGATTTTGGCCAGAAATGGTACAATTTGGTAAAAGAAACAGTTTTTTAAGGTTCTGTCCTCTCCCTTTCTCATTCATGCTGTCAAGTCATCAAACCTGAGACTGAAGTAATCACTGTATCCACACAGTCTTCACAGGCTCGAAGAAACACAAAGGCAGTCAGAAAGAAAATGTTCTCAGATGCATTGCTTTTAGCCTGGCTGTTCCTTTCTTCTTCTTTTTTTAACCTTTGCTATTGATGCCTGGACTTCTGTGCTCTGATCCTCGCCTCACTGTAGTAGCCACAGCCCAGTTCACCACTGGCTGTGTTCAGATGTGAGTCAGACTCAGATAAAATGATACAAACCTCATTATATTTCATACATTTCTTTTGTTTTTGTATAAATATTTTTATTTCTTTAGTATTTAGTATTTATTTTTGGTCATTTTGCCCTCATTGATAATATCAATAACAGTTGAGAGTTGGATAAGACACACAGGGGAGAGAGGGGATAGCATTAAGCCAAGGGCTTGGGTCAGATCCATCCAATACCTTCATCCATTGCCTGTCAGTCCCTAAGGTTTTTAGCTCTGTGGTTCAGGCTGGAGTTTTGCTGTCACTTTTATATTCTGACCAAACAAAACAGTTTAATGACTCTGCCAGTGAAAGGGGAACAAGGCAAGTGTTATAAAGACTAGCATTGTATGGTCAACTACCAAGGGAGCCATTTATTCCCCCTTTGATAGGTCAAGGTGTTAGCAGCTTACACCCTTAGCAATTTGGTCAAATGGTCACATCATGCAGACGTATCCTGGGAGAAGCCAAGGCTAGGTCAATGAACGCAGGCACACAGTAAATCTCAGTACCATAACCCCTCGGTCAAATCTGTGTCAGCATTTACCCTGCTGTGCCAAGGCCCATGCTAATAGGTGTGCCATCTCTAGACCACTGCCGGGAGTGAACTGAGCCTTGAACTGTGTCTATGTGGCTCATGTAGTGTGTGTGTGCATGTTTGTTTGTGTGCGAATGTCATTTTTTTTGTCTGCAATTTTTTTTTAAGGAAAGCTGCTTAGGTTTTTCTCACACACGTGTACACACACACACACACACACACACACACACACACACACACACACACACACACACACACACACATACACACGCTGGTACACACACATACAGCATGCTCAGTCACCCGTAGGAAGGAGACCCAGGGCGAGGCCGTACATCTGACAGGAATCCAATTGAGCGTGTCTAATGGCGGACATCCAGGAGAGGAGGAGGGGGAAGCAGACCTGCAGTGATGAAGGAGAGCGGAGGGCAATTTCCTCAGAGTGCTCTCTCTCTCTCTCTCTCTCTCTCTCTCTCTCTCTCTCTCTCTCTCTCTCTCTCTCTCTCCCTCCCTCTCTCTCCCTCCTCCCCCCCCCCCTTCATTTCAACATTACAATTACAAAAACAACCATTGGTGAGAAAGCAAATATGACATGACTCTTCATGTTTTCAAGCGCTCCTTCCCTTTCAATCAAAATCAATATTTATTTAGTTCTCATTATTTCTCGGTATCTAGATAAGCCGCATTAAAATTTAAATCACGATTTAAAGACAAATGTAACTTTCCTTGCTTTCCACTTTAAATAGTTTTTTTCTGGCATTACTGTGTTAATGTTCATGCTGACTGTTTTCTGTCTTTCATTGTTCTTATATTGCTAATTTGTTTTATGATTTAAAAAGACAGCATGGCTTTTTTGTGCTGCCTGTGCTCATATCAAGTTTCCTCAATATTTTTGCTTCAATAATTGAACTGGTCCTTTTCTGTTCTCATTGTGAAGTTAAAGAGTGGTCCTCTCTTAAACATACTTGTTGTATTGCCACATTTTTGACTTATCATTTTCTTCCCAGGCGCCTGACAGTCTCTAGTTTTAGATATGATGTAATTTTGCCTAGTTAAACCTTCTCTGTTGATCTCCATTGGCGTATAATTGAAAACAGCTGCCACTCGTGATAGTTATGGGTTAGTTAGTCACATAGGTAGTCATGCAGTTTACCAAAAAATTGTACACAAAACAAAAATAATATCCAGTGAGTGGTTGTTCCTGTGAACTGAAATGTCTTTTTGATGAGCAAGGTCAGAGGAGAAAAGGCCAGGCTGGCCTAATTTGACAGAACGGCTGTGAAACTCACATAACCACACTTTAAAACTGTAGTCAGCATAAAAAAAACATTTGAGAATACATAACAAGCTGAGCCTTGAGTTGGATGAGCTGCAACAGCAAGACATGACAGAAATATGAGTTCGCAGTCGGCACAGGCTCACCAAAACTGTACAGCTTCTGATGACCGGAAAAACATGGTCTCTTCTGCTGAGGCACGCAGATGGTATGGTCTGAAATTGGCGTCAACCGCGTCAACTGTCCAGGCTGGTGGTGGTGTAATGGTGTGGGGAATGTTTTCTTTGGGCCCCTTAGTATCAGTCAATCATTGTTTAAATGCCACTGCTGTCTGAGTCGTGTCGCTGACTATCTGCATCCCTTAATGGCCACAATTTACCCATCTTCACTAATGGCTACTCGCAGCATGATAATGCACCATGTCACAAAACAATAGTCTTCTCAGATTGATTTCATGAACATAACAGTGAGTTCAAGTTACTTCAGTAGCCTGCCCAGTCACCAGATCTGAATCCAATAGAGCCATCGCAGCATGAACGCCCATCTGACGAATAACATGCAGATTTGTCAGATGGACAAATGATCTGCATGTGAGTTTGAATTATGAGATGCAGTCATGTCTACATGAACCAGAAGTAAAATAAACTTGTGTGGAATCCATGTCAGGAAGAATTGAGGCAGTTTTGAGGTCAAAGTATTCTTGTCACACTATTCTCCCCAGTATTTGGCTTTCCTAATAAAGTTCTGGTTTAGAGTTTATTTTTCAAACACGATTGCACTGATTGTGAGATTTTGCACAAATATTCATGGTCTACTCAGGATGAATTGTAACCACTTTGATTCAGCGTCATTAGTAGTTTGGTGATTGACTACATACCTGCAACACCTTCACATAGTGATTATTGGTAATTAGCATGTTTGCTCACTGACAGAAGATTGTGAACAAGGTAAACATTACACTTGCTAAACATCCACTTGTAAACATCAATGTGGACCTGTCTAGCATGGTAACGACACCATTTGTACAAGCTGCTGGCATAGCTGCAGAATGTGGATTACAGAAACAAAACCTCAAATCAACCCTAAACAATCTGTATTATTATTATTATTGCACATATATTTATAAGACTCAAGCTACAGTTGTCATTTGCATGATGGCATCTGTTTTTTTCATTGTGCTTTAGAAAATGAGGTTGCCTTTTTAATAAGAGAGCTGCGTTAGGTAACCATCACAACTGTCCAATTGTAACCTGTGATCCATTAATTGTTCCTTATTGTAAACATATAATGTATCAGTGCTCTTGTTCTTTCCTCTGCTTGTTCCTCGTTTTCTCTACCTGTGATTTACCAAAACGGATACCTATTAAGAAAAGTCATTTGTGAATTAGTGGTTGCCTTGAGCGACCGATAGTCATTCCATCAAATCAAAGTTAATTTTGTGGTGGAGTTGGCTTCATTTAAAATGGAGCTCTGGGACAGCTTCAGTCTCAGTCAGTTGATATTCATCTCACCTCTCTCACCTCCCTCATTACTCTCTTCAACTTCTGAATGTTCTACACACCCGCTAAGTGGTGCTCATCAGTGTCTTTATGGTCTTTTTATGGTAGTTTATATAAACAAGTGCTGTTCACGTTGAGATGGAACGTGACCTTTTTCATGTTGTCCTCAGTGACATCATCAAAGCAGTGTGTCCTAATTCAAATAGAAACATGGTAACCATCATAGTGGCAAGTTTAAAATACATGAAGGAATCCCTGTCTGTTGATATTCCTACATATTTCGTAGTGGACACTCTGAACAAACAAACCACACACTGACTTCGGAGAGCATTTCCTGATGTTGTGTTCCCTGAAGGCCACCATAAGTCCTCCTGCACGCTTGGGAAGCGAAGCTTGAGGGGAAGGCTATTCAGTCGCCTGCAATCTGCAACCTCACCACCAGAGGCACTTAAATCCTAAAAAGTGGTCTGTTTAAATAAGTAGGGGTTGCAATTCTCTAATGCCAAAGTTTGCACTAAAAAGAGAAGTAAATGGAGGATTTCTTCTCTGTCGATTTTCTCGAACATCCCAAAGATTAAAAAAATGTGATCCACTTCCCCTTGGATGAGCACTTGATGAGAATATTGAAATACAGATATTCCTCCATATCTACATAGCGGAATGTTTGCTAAGTTGCCAACAAACCTTGTGGTATGTTCATAGATGAGAAAAACAACCCTTAGCCACAGACAACACTTCAGTCATATACGCTACGAGCTGTATCAAAGTGTGAATATTGTATACCATTAACACATCAGTAACTCACTGTGTTTACTCGAGTTGTTATTTTTCAGTGGCTTCTTGATCTTAAAGTGACTACGCTGAAATGTATTTATTTCAAGTTGACTATATAATTTCCAGCAACGCTCTCTGGAATGCAGACTTAATCAGAGGCTGTAAGTGACTGTCCTTCTTTATTATCCGCCGTAGCTCCTGTTATACTACACAGTTCTTGTAGTGTGTGCTTTTGCATGCAGCCGTCCATGGTGGTTTGGCATTCTTCCCCTGACTTGCCTGCCAAACCAGGGCCGAGTGAATAACTCAAGAGGAGGGAAGATGAGGAAGAGGAGCCTGGTGTTTGATAAAAGCCAAGACTCCCTCGCTTTAAGTGACTTGCTATTGATCAGGATGGCAATCATGCTGGCACTCTTATTAAATCATATGCAGTCTGTCTCTTGGCTGTGGCACTATTGAGCTTTTGACACCATCGTATGAGTTCAACAGCTTTTTGGCACATGGATTACAGAACCTGTAATCACAGTCGTTTGTATGCATACCATCCCTATAAATTCAATAAGTCTAGACAGACAGAATAGAATTCATAACACGTTTTGACAGGTTTGTCATAGGCTACATCAGTTTGTTTAAACATAAGTAAAGAACACCCCTGTCTCAAGACCTTATATTGATGTTAGCCTTGCACTTCCAATGAAAGGTGTTCTTCTGTTTTTATCAGTGAATGACATTTAATCCTGCAAGTTCCATGAGGATGTGCTCCACCAAAAAGGGAAGTTCTAGTACTAAGGAACTACTCTGCTGCTCAGATAATAAAAATGGAAGCTATAAAAGTTGAACAGGGTTTCAGAACAAACCATACTTAGAATGTAGAGCATTTATGTGTGTTCGATGAAGGCCACCGTTGGTCCTCCTGCACACTTAGAAAGGTATGGTTGAGGGGAGGGCTATTCAGTTGCTTGCAGTCTGCACCTTCACCACTAGATGCCACAAACAGTGGTCTGTTAAAAGTTAATTGACTATCATTAAGTCAAAGTTTTTACATTAGGAAGAGAAATAAGACATTTGTATTGAATTATAATTCCTGTCTAGACAACATGGGTTTTCAGATACTGATGAAACAAAGAAAATGATTAGCATACAATCATTTGTGATACGTTGTATTGCAGCGGTTATCACTGTTCTAGGTGCAAACCTGACACACACCCAGGGCCTTTCTGTGTTTTCTCCCCTGCCTCTCGCTCGCAGTCAGCTGAGATTGTCTCCAGCTTCCCTACAGCCCTCAAAGGATAAGCAGTATAGATAATGGATGGATAAACAGTATATATGTCCAAGGCAAGACAATATGTGCAGTCATTGAATAATCATTATCATTTCTGAAAGCTATACTTGTGCAACGATAAAGTCATAAAAATCCAATAATGCTGCCTTAATATTCCAGCTACATTAATTGTTTCTTGCTCGGATGTTTGGCATCATGTACTCAGATTTGGTAAAATCCAGGTGGCTTTAAATACGGTTATTTCTTAATCTGCTGATTGTGTGGTAGACATAAACACCCACCCACACAACGGCACCTGTACGCTGTGCTCAGCTCAATATCTCCTGAACAGCCTGCTGCTGTTGAATTGTATCGCTGTAAGTAATACTCACCTGCTGTTAACCAGCTGGACAAAGCTGCCATCGGTGGATGTTAAATATGTCTCACTGTCTCAGCGAATTGATACTTGATGCTTTTTAATACTTGTTGTTGCGTTCTATTCATTTTTAACTGACATTTAGCAGTTGGCTAAGCTGTTACAGTTTTCACGTGACTTGCTGAACTCGTAGATTTACAATATGCCTGTTTCATTTGTTATCATTTTATGGGGGTCAACTTGTCGTAGTGTAAGCAGGTGAAGTCTCAATGTCCCAGTGTCAGTGCTGCAATTCAGGAAACTGTCACAAAGATTCAAATGTCCCTGTCTGAGCAAGAAATCACAATGAGCTCATAAGACGTTATGAATAATGTTGGATTCAAATTTCTATTTTTGTGGTAATGCATATATGACTACACTAAAAAATAGAAAAACAAATATATTCAAATACTGATTTAGTCGCTGATTACCATACCAACGGTCGGACCTCCAAAGAATTCGGGGTCTCCTTAGTTTCTGGTGTCAAGCTGTTTGGTGTCTGGCAGGACCAGAGTGGAAATGCACTTTAAAAGCTTAATTTGACTTTAATGGTGCCTGATAAAGATGTCTGTAGGGTTTGACAGCTGCTTCTTATTCTGACAAGCGCTACACTACTGTAATTAACCCCACTTAGCAGTCCATCTTGTCTTCTCTTTCTTTACGTCTGTTTCCCTCCTCCCTGCAGCAAGCTCTGAAGGAGAACCTGAAGCAGAGGGAGTCGGAGGAGAAACAGAGGAGAGCACGGGCGGCAAAGGAGAAGGCTGAGCGTGAAAAGCAGGAAAGACAGCAGAAGAAGAGGAGGTTGCTGGAAGTCACTGCAGGTAGAGACCATTCAATCTGCTTTGCCTGTCAACTCTTGCATCTTTAAGCCCTTTACAGGAAGCAGCGTGCTAAATCAATCTTGGGTCAAACGGTGTGAAAGAGCATTCAAAGGCAATGGCTTATTTAACTAATAGGTCCCATCTTAATTCGGTAAAAGAGATACATTTTCTCACAATGCAATATTAATCTTCAAAAGATGAAAACTGGTATCTACTAAGAAAGTACAATTCCTTCGCTGAGTAGTTAAGTTTTGCTTAATTACCCATTTTATGATATTAAAACATTTTCAATATAAATTTGCAGCCAAATGCAGCATGAAAAATCTGCTTGTGCAAATGAAGATGTCTCGGAGATGTTCTGGTGCCACAGCCAACATTAGCCTTGTGTGACTAAAGTCCCCGTAGGTGAAGATTATGAAGATTATGATTACTTACCCACTCGACCTGTTGTTAGTTTTGATAGAGGGTTTTTCTCTTCTAGGCTACTTCACCGTATCTTCTGGGATAGCAATATTCCTTTAAATCTGTTGTACTTGACGTAGGTCTTCAAAATCTTTCAATGGGGTCTTAAAATTGTCTTGATTTGAACTTGTCTAAAGCTGCAGAAGACCTGATTGGTTTATTACTTTCGGTATTGATAGATTGAGCGATGATTTCATCTCTCTTTATATTTCAGCCATGTGTTGTGTGCTTGTATTGTCAGTAGATATATGGGGGGTGTTGGTGAGGATGTATACATATTCAGTATGTTTTTTCAAGCATTATCCATTGTTGTGGACCTTAAGGATAGTGGAGCTAGAATGATAACTCTATGTACCAGACAGGTTTTGCAGGCTCAGACATATGTATGAAAAAGGCAACGTTTCTCTCATGCCAGAACATCTGGTTCCAGCTCTCAGTTTTGTTGTCCCCCCCCCCCCCCCCATTCCCCTTTGGAGCAACACTGAAGCCACCAACTTGTTCAACATTGCAGCCTCCAGGACCCACTTCAAATGCCAAAGCCATGGCTGGCACAGCAATTGAGCTTGGCAGTCTCACCTCTGCACCAGCATCTATTGCTAACATGACTATGCCAGCCACTTTAGCTGTCCTGTAGACATCAGACTGCAAGTGGAGAACCACCATAGTCCATCCAGAACTGCTGTGAATGTGCTATCTGGTCAAAACCAAGTCCTCTCTTGGCTAAAACGGAATACAAATGTTTTCCCTTCATCTTTTACTCTGGGCTGGACTTCTCTAAATTGTCACCGTGTGCCTGAAGGTTTATGGTGCTGGGCTCATCCAAGCAAAGATTCATGTCCCTGTTGAAATGAACAGGTTTCTGGTGGATAGCTGTTGTGGTTATCTGAATATACCAGCCATATGATTAAAGCCAGCAAACTGAAGCACCACAAATCCTCCTTTCTCTAATAGCTGAAATAAGACAAATTCTCAGTTAGTTAGTCAGAGTTTGAAGTTTCTTAATTGATAAATATTGAGTCAAAAGCAGTGTGGGTGGGTGAGTGTTTCAGATGTGGAGTACCTATTAAGTTAGGCACTGAGTTTAATGACAATGAATTGTCTCCTTACTAAACAGGTTTTTGGCCACACAATCAGAAATATACCTATTCCAGATGTTTAGCATGTGGAAAGCATTATTTTGCTTATGCTTTAAGCATCTCAAAATCAGAATTCAGACCACAATCAAATGAACAATTTGCTGTGGGATGTGAAAACTGCTGTTCACTCACTGATTATATGAGGCTTAACAGAGCAAGCAGTTTTTGTAAGAAATAATTAGTATCCAGGTGATAGTAAACTATCCACATGGACTCAAAGCTGTAATTGTTGCCTCTCATTAATTCTCATTTAATCAAGATATTCAGTTTTTTTTATTTGTATTTAATTATAATTAGAATGCATTTTCATTTAAATTACCTACATTTTGTATCAAACCAATGAAAGGGACCGACATACACGATATGGACAAAGGTAATGGGACACCTACAAATTACTGTACACCTACAGGAGTTGACATATGACCCCCCCCCCCCCCCCCCCTCCCACATGCAGCTTCCACTCTTCTGGGAAGGCTTTTCACAAGATTTTGTAGTGTGTCTGTGGGAATTTCTGCCCATTCACTCAGACGAGCATTTGATAGATCAGACACTGATGTTGGACGAGAGGGCCTGGCTCGCAATCTCTGTTCTGGTGTTTTATGGGGTTGAGGTCGGGGCTCTGTGTGGGCCGGTCTATTTCTTCCACACCAAACTCACCTGACCGTGCCTTTATGAACCTTGCTTGTGGAATCATAGAATTGTCCAAATTGTCTTGGTCAGCAGAAGCATTAAGATTTTCCTTCACTGGAACAAAGAGGCCTCGTCCAACCAATGGCAATGGGACTGAATGAAACCCCTGAATTGTATGATCAAGAGGTGTGTGTCCCAATACTTTTATCCATATAGTGTATCTCTGTGTATTTGTGCCCTTTTGTGAATTGCATTACTTTATTTGTAACTAGCTCAGCTTGACCACTTGTAGTTCTGTCTCCTGTTGAGTATTGAGTTGTGTTTCACTACAAACTTTTTTTCGCTTTCAGAGAAGTAGTTCAGAACTAAGCAAATCATAAGAATGAACATCAGCCAAAGCTAGTCAGAAAGTTTCATACAAATACGCCTTGAGCTTGAAATTTATTTAGATACGCTCAGATTAAGATAAAGCTGGAGGGAAACTCTGTGACATCCCCATGAAGTGATGTTTCTGGCAATGTATGATGCACAAATACAGGAACACACACACACACACACACACACATAGGTTGTTGGGATGCAATAAATATGTGGTAGAGATTTGGCATTGTGCTGCCAACCCCGGACAGGATTTACGGACTCTCTCTCCCTCATGCACCCTCACTCTCATTCTGTCTGTCTCCCAGCCTGTTTATTAACTAAAGAGCTTTCTTTTTGTTTGTCAGGGAGGATTGTCCTCAATGGAGATTTTCTGTGTAATCATCTGATTATCCATCAATTCCCTAAAAAGCCCCAGAGAAGCTGCACATCCACATTATGCTGAAGGGCACTGCAATGAGAGACGGGGGGGGGGGGGAGGAAGGAGGGGAGGGTTTTACTGGAGGAAATGATCAAAATTGAATTTAGCGTCTTTACTTGCTACAGGTATCTGCATTTGGTTTGGATTTAGCTTCACCTACTTATGTATTCCAGAAGAGTCAGGTTCTCCCTGTGTTTTTCTTTCTAACCTAATTTCCTTCTGTTTCGTCTACCTGTCAGACATGGTTTCAAATATGCGGCCTTGTTTCGTCACTGTTTTCTGTCACTCTGAGAGAGCGAGAGCATAATCTTGCATGCATTTGCATAGAGCCCCATGGAGATTGAAATTCAGATTGAATAGGTGTATTTTTCCATTTTCCTCTAGCTGTGCCTGGTTTGTGTATGACAAATCTGTTGCATTAACTCCCAGGGTAGGCCGGGAGCGGGAATGTTTGTGGAGCGACAAATTATACATCAGAGCATTATTTAACATTCCCTACATGGCTACAAACGATGAACTATTAAGACGTCAAATAGAAGAACAGCAAAAAATGCAACCCTGCATGCAAAGATGCTAAAATCATGAAAACCAGAGAGGAAGACAAATCTTTATGTGAAGCGGTAGCTTGTATGAGATGTCACATGTATGAGATATTTCTCATACTGAAACCAAAGAAAGGCCTTCTGCTCCATGCATTTGTGTTACAATGGTGCTCAAATAGTTGGTTTTGTGCTGCTTTATTCTTAACGTACATTGCAATTGCAAGATTGTATTTTATTTTATTTTTTGCTTTTTGTTCTACCCTTGTTGGACCAAACAACAAGCAACACAAGTCATTGTTAAAGGTTGAATATAAAACATGCATTGTCACAAGATGATTCATTTACATAAATGTCAGAAATTACACTTAATACCTGTTTAAAATTAAATTCCTTCAGTCTTCTCAACATGTTTTGGGGTAGTTTGTCTTTCTGTCCATTCATCCATAGCCGTACGTCCGAAACGTGTTTGTGCCATACCCAAATACATATATTACATAAGTCTGGACAGGCATTGATGTTTACTACTACTTGACTGGTTGGTGGAGATGTTAACAATCATGAGGCAACAATTTAGGTTTTTGAAATCCAGTCTAACAGTGACCTATTACAATGTCTATTATCTGCTTATGATGTGTGGCTGTCATGAGTCTGTCCCTGTTCATCATTCCAGTCAGTGGCTTTTTGCTTCTTGTTGCTCAAAGTACCAGTAAAGTGGAACAGAGAGTATTCAATGGAGACAGAGGAGGCTGACTAACCTTATTGCACCATTTGCCTTCTAAGTGTCCAAGGGAACACAGTAGTCGGCCGGCATTCATTGTGCCCAGGCGTTTCATTCGCTCTCCTTAGCTTTTCCATCCCGGCCCAATTGACCCTCGTTCTTGCCTCAGTCTGGCCCACCTCTGCTACACACTGCTGCAACCGGGTCATTGTCCTGATGATAAGTGCCACATCCTATTGAGTGAAGTGGCGGCAGGCATTAGTCCATGTCTGAATAGAGGGTTGACATCGAGACACAGACCAGACAATTGAAAAAGCCATTCACAACAGACTCTGATTAAATAGATGGTGACTGAAGTTTCACTATAGACAGGGAGATAACTATAGCTTGTTCCCAGAGGTGGAGGTTTAACTTTGTCTTGATTCCACTTCCCGAGTTTTATTCTTCTGCTTTGTGATAGAGTAAACACTTTTATCTTGTTGATTTGACCGGAGCAGCAGTACATCTTCATCTGTACATTTAACTGCGTGTTTCCACATATTTTTTCCCCCCTTTTCTAGCAGCAAAGAGGACCGTTAAGAGAGACACGTTGCGGTGGAGCAAATTTGGCTCAGTTCCTGCTTTCTTATACTAATAAAACGTGGGACTTGAAGCTCAATGTCGGGCCGCAATAAGGAAGATGTGAACACAAGGCACACACAGTTCTTTAAATAGGCATCAGTGAGGCCTAGACTTGCTTGTGAGCGTGTCTTCATTGTTTGTGAAAGTGAAATAAAAAAAGGTCTGTGCACGTTGTGCACCTGTCATGAATGCTCTGATCCCAAATGCATCAGAATAGAAGAAGGCAGGCGAATTGTGCACATCAAAGCGACAATCAGTAGCTCTACTGCCAGAGCTGGGATACCACTCTTCACTGTCCCGTTCCTCTCACTAGTCTTTGTTGTCTCGCCACATCCTCCTCAGCACTTCCTTTCACCAGCTGAATGACTGTTTCAAACCCATTTCACAGCCACTAGCCTGACTAAAATTCCTCCGCCATGCATTCTCCCTCCATTGCTAACCCTGTGACATGTCTGTGATCTCTCTCTCTCTCTAAGTATATAAATATGTGGGCTGCCTGAAAGCACCTCTTGTCTACATTCTATAAAGCCTTTTTCCCAACTGATTTGCTTCTGATTGATGTGTAAAATTGGACTTTTTTTTCCCTGTATATTCCTGAGGGGGGAGATCTGAGTGGGTTTCCTTTTTCCTTGCCTCCTAAGGCACACAAAGTGTTTCAGGTTCTTGTGGGTTAGAGTCAAACAAAGTACTACACGTGAAGCCACACACTGCATGTTGCAATAGATTGATCTGCCCCTTTATGCTTGTTTTCAGTGTTCCATCTGTATTGTTGTGTATGTGTCTATGTCTGTCGTGGGGACTGTAAGGCCTGCTGACTGTGATGAATTGCCACAGCAGTGTAGACAAATCTGGTGGTCGAGGAGTGTTGATATTGCTCAAAAAGTCATGTTTTCCCCTCCACTCTGTGTAATGATGAAGACATGTATACATATCAGCCAGAGCAGGAGTGCAACTGTTGAAAAAAACACAATAAATGCACACAGTAGAAGCTGGCAGGCAAAGAAGTGGTGCATGATGTATCCACTACAGTAGGCTCCAAAAGTCTGAGTCTCTCCCATTCAAGCCAAAAGTCAGAGAACACTTTTTGTGAAAATGTTCCGACTGTAGTATAAACTTTTCAAAATCTTTACACACATAAAAAAAAAAAAAACCTGTGTTCACCTGTGCTAATAGTGCTTGGAGGTGACCACAGTAGTAGTAGTGTAGTAGATCTGAGTTTCGGCCCCATAAATCATGGGTACTATCTCTCCTGAAACACCGTGCCAAGTTACATTGCTGTAGTGAAGGGGAGTGCAGAAGCATTGGAAGTTCATAACGTTAGTTCCCCTACAATGTGGCCAACAAGTTTATAATGTTAACGCTAGCTTTCTGTTAACATAAACCCACTTGTTAAATCAAGGCTGTCTCTTGTCCATTAGCAAATGCATTCTGCATTGATGTTATCTCATTTTGGGAAAATGCCTTATGTTCAAACAAATTGAAATGGCTTGTGTAGATAGACGATGATCTCAGTAATTGAATATGGTCAGTTATGTACACAATATTATTATCACTGTTTTCATTATAGTTTGTCAAGGCCTGTAAATTAAGCTGATTGAAAGCTCGCTACCATTATTCGCATTTTCTCAATAAAATAACACATTAAATCGAATTAACCAGAAGGTAAACGTTGAATATGTAGTTAAGAGGTCAGAAGCTTGGAACTCCTTACTTGGAAGTCTTACTGTTTTTTTTCTCAGGTAATTGGCGTTTTTTCCCCAGCACCCACTGGTCGTAATGGGGAGCGTTAACACTGACCAGGTTCACTGCTGATTAGTCTTCAGGCATTTTTCACAATCAGCCCTGTGAATGCAGATATTGGCAGATGATGACTTTTTTTTCAAAAAGCTACAGATGGATCAAATCAGTCGCTGACTAGCTTGTGGTCCCAGCTTCTGCCCTCAGTAGCAATGATAGAGGGGTTTGCTGTATGGGGACAAGGTGCTGTCAAGCTGATTGACAATTTTTGTATGTTCGCAGAAAAACCACCATGGTGATGCACAGTACAGTCTACATGCCCCATGTCACAGAATAACTGTAGCAGTTGTAGTTAATGGCTCATGAAAGGGTCTCAGGTTGAAAAAGATGAGAAGTGCTTTTAGGCACCTGAGAGGTGACAAGCTTCAGAGGTAATTCCGACATAATAGAGGGACACTATCTACGTCCGTGCATATATGAAACTGATTACACACTCAGACATTGTCAAATGAGAGGCCTTTGATTTCATTGAGTGCATTAATGAACATTTTACATATTTAGTTGTCAAGACCACTGCTAATCAATCATGACAATCATTGTGTTCGTGTTGACTTGCTGATGAGTGAATACATCTGAATCGTATATTTTATTTAGAGAATTTATAATAGTTTTAATCTGTTGCTCTATTAATAAACAGATTTTAATTGCTTATTTAATCATGATCTGTGATGCTGCCAATAGGCAGGTCTCAGGGCAGCAGACTAAATCAATCAATGTGTGCGGGGAAGTAAAACTTAATTGCAATGCGATTTTCTCATGCAGTATTCTTTTAAAGCAATTATTTATTCGTAAACCTTATGACATCTTCTCACTTCACTGTAGTTTATAAGTGTATCAACTCCTGCCTTCCACTCACATTACTTGACCTTAAATAAAACCTGAATGAATATCAGAATTTTTCTTTTTCTGGTCCGCATGCAAAACGTTTAGGCATTGTTTAAGTTATTTAAGAAGAACAATATGTGGACAGCGAACCAATGCAGAGTCGTCTTCCTAGCACAGAGGCAATTTAATATGGTTCCCATGGATAGTGCCTGGTTCCCTTAGCAAACAGGGAAAAATAAATGAACTACAATGACACTAAGTCCAGTGTCCAAGGGATCACAGTAGCTATAATCTTATTAAAAGTTTTTTTGTTTGTTGAAATACCTCGCTGTATACATGATTTAACACTTCTCTGACACTGTCAACAAAATTGTCAGGAATGATTTTTTTGCAGTTTTTGTACCAGAATGCATTAGCTAATCAACTTGAAAGTGAGTGGAGCATAATCCTATTTGTGAGGCTGCACATTCACACTGTGGTTTCCTCTTTATGTTCAAAGGAAGCAGGCCGGTCGGGTCATTGTCTGCACGATTAGGGATTTTATCACAGCTGAACCTCCTGACAATGTAAACCTCCTGGTAACAATGAACTTAATCCTGAATTGCAATTTTGCCAAAAATGCTATAAAAACTTTATAGTGTGAGTGCTGTTAGTTGTGCTTGCGTCTGGTGACACCAAAATTTTGTCCCATGCGTTAATATAGAGAGTTTTTGAGTTTGTCTTATCTTTCAGTGTGCTATTGTTCCACAGGGATCGTCAGGCAAACTGGAAGCAGTGAGAAAAACACACAGACCTTAATCAGAGCAAGGTCCTCCTCCCCTTCACTAAATCATTGGTGGGACCCAACAGTCACACTGTGGCTGACTGTAGGGCTTGGCCTCTGTGAGACCAATGAATGTATAAAGACTTTTTTACCACATCATAAACTAACGAATTAGTCTTTGACTGTTTAAGTGTAGCACACAGTTCAACTGCATGTGAATATACACTCAATATATTAGAAACACCATACTAATAATAGGTAGGGCCTTCCTTTGTCTTTATTTTTTGTTATACAAAGTAAAGATTGTAATAAACTGCAATTCATTTACGTTTTGCAAATTTGCAACATTTCATGTAAGAAATGAACATTCCAAATGTTCATTGGAGTTGTTGTCCTCATTACAGTTTTATTTTTAGGTTTGTATTCCTTCAGTGCTAATTGTTTTTGAGCAGAATTATCCACAGAGGTCTACTCCTCTCCAAAAAGAAAAAAAACAGACCCTCTGGTAAAAAATACAGAATGAAGCAGTTTTACTTAAAATCGACACGTTTCTCCATTGCTCTTTGACAGAAACAGGATGTTGGTGGCTCTTAGCCAAGGTGCTGATAGGTTTAGTTTGTTTATATTTCAGGATTCCTTAAGTTTTAATTGTTTGGATAGTTTTTACTTGGAGCCAAATTATCAACAGAGGTCTCCTCCTCTTTAAAACAAGGTACTTAAAAACACTGAATGAAGCAGTTTCAGGTTAATGATCTGCGTTGTCTTGGCTAGACACATGGCATTAAGAGGGGATTCGGGAGGGGCTGTTTGCTCAGCAGGTTTCTTTGATAGCTTCCGGATGAGATTCAGGCATCTAGTATCCTTCATCCGCTTAAAGGCTATAGTGATGAAAACATTTAGAAAAAAACGTTGATTACATGACTTGAAAGAGTAAAAAAGAAGCCAGCTGGAACTGTTATATTATCTGACCATTTAGCTGACAGCAACAACTGTGATTACATGTTATGTGGCTATATTGTGGCCTGCCATTATGAGTTCCAAATGGGTGTTATCAGTACGGCAAACCTCACCACGAAAAAGAAACTACTTTATCTGATTTTGTTTGTTTACCACTCCTCAGTCTTCTAACACCCCCTCATCCTTTTTTTTCCTGGGTTTTTCAGAGAATGATGAGACAGGTGTGATGGATAGTTTGCTGGAAGCCCTACAGTCAGGAGCTGCATTCAGAGACCGCAGGAAGAGAGCGCCAAGACCCAGAGGTGAGTCTCATATCCTTTACCTGAACTTTTATACACGGACAAGGACTGACACACAACACCTACTCCAGGAAAAAATATGGACAAGGTTCTGATGTCAGACAGATGTTCAAAAATCAATGTGTAAGCTGCTCCTAACATGCTAACATAATGCATTCTAGTCCTTGTTTAAAAGCAGAGTGAACTAAATGCATTGTTGGGGTTTTATGCCTCAGCTCTAACACGTTTTGTTACATAGTCAAATATACTAGTTTTTTGTTTGTACACGGTTGCTAGCAGCACGGTTTGATGTTTGGAACTCAGTAGTAGAGAGTATGTTTTTTTGTTGGGTTTTTTGTCCTTTTTTTGGTCCTGGCTGTCTAAATCAAGGAAGTGAAAGAACAAATGCATGCTGTGAATCCAAGATGGGATCTATAAATGTAGTGAAAGGATTGTCCATTAAACTTTAGTGGCAATTGACAGCTTTGCCTTTACACAGTATTTCTTGTTCATGAACCTCACAGCCTTTTTTTTCAGCCAGTGGATGTCGAACTATCTTCTTGATCCCACTTAGTTCTGTACATGTTGGCATTATTTGTTCACTGCCCTCCTTTCAGAAAACCAGCATCAGACGATCAGCCCCGGCTCCTTCCGCCAGGTTCTCAGGCCTGTTAACCATGGTAAAGCAAAAAAAGAAAATATAAAAACTAACAAGGCTAAAGCCTCAAGCATGCTGAGCTCTGTCTTCTGCTTGCTATTGGAAATCCACCTTTAACATCGTCTTGCATGTGATGCAAATTCCTCTCTGCATTTCATATGTCCTCCTTTTTTGAGTGTGCGTTCAATGACCTTTTCAGTTGTCCCTTTACCTTCTTTTTTTTTTACCTTGTCTCTTGCCTTGCCCTGTGCCTTCTGAAAGTGTGAAAGGCCTTTGCTGAAACAGTTTGAGGCGGTGCCATGAGCCGCCTCTAAGAGTGAGGCAGAGTCGAGATTCTTTGAAAGCAGTGTGTGGGCTGTTCTGCCGGCTCAGTTTGATATGGCTCCTTAAATTGTTTAGCTGCTGCAGCGTTTTGAGTTCAAACCCATTGTATGCTTTTGAATGTGGCTGTGCTCTTTAACATTTTTTTAAACCCCATAGGAAGGAAGAGGATTTTGTGTTTTACTCTTAAATCTCTCACCTACATGTATAACCTCTATTTATTTGAAGAACATTGAGTGTTTGTGCACAGAGTTCAAGCATACAGACATGGTAAAAATTTGATGTAAGCCACTTGTAGCTTAGAGCGCCTAAGGAGTCTAGTGTCATTTAGAAGCACCAACGGTATGTGTGTCTAACTGTGTGACTTCCTAGGAGTGAAGATTGGATGGGATACTAATCATACCAAATTAAATTGTCTTGTATTATTCATAGTTGCGAACACATATTAAACTTTTAGCTCTTGCTAAGAATAAACAACAGCTTTTTTCTCTTGTCAAAGGTTTTCTACAATCATTACTGAGGCACTTTAAAAAAATGATGCTGTAACCGTATTACCTCTTATTACTTGTAATTGGAATCCCAGTGGGCTGGGTACAGGCACACATGAATAAAATTATTCACGCTCAATCCACCCACATCATTGATGGCAATGATAAAGGGCCTTGCTCTGTTGTTCTGCTACGACTTATCTGAAATTAGATTGGAAAGGGACGAGGGGGAGGGAGCTATACAGGGTGGGAGGAAAGAGACGGATAGAGGTGGCTGTAACATAAGAAATGGAGAGAAATGGTGTGAGGTAGAAAGATAGAGCCAGTTGGTAACGGTAACAGAAGGAATAATGTGTTTTGTTTGTGTCTGTGAGAAAAAGTGTGTATGAGAGGCAGTCACTAAGAAAAAGAGAGAGCAAATGTTGTACAGGGAATTAGAGGAAACATGAAATCACGCCACTCTGTGTTCGTGTTGTGAAAAGACTTCACGTGGGTTGGACAGGTAAGAAGGTCCTTAAAGGCTGCCAGCCCAGCGTCCCCCTGCTGGCAACTTTAAACATGGCCTTGTTGACTAATAACGCTCATGGCTTCAGCCTGTCACTGCAGGCATCATACTCACTGCCAGCCTCCCAGAGCAAACACAGCTAATTACTTTCCTCTGCCCAGCCCCAGCTCAGCCCTCTCAGTGCCCATTCATCTTAATTTCCCCCTCTCTGCCATCTGCCTCCTAAATAACACTCCTCCTCATTTCCCTACCATCCCATATCCCCGCTGTCTTCTTCTATACTCTCTTGGTCTGACAATGGCCCTCCTCTAACATAATTGCCTTTTATTGGTATGGAGTTTCTCCACCTCTCCTGCCTCACTGCTCCACTCCCGTTGCCATTCCTTCTTATTCTCGGGAGGAGATCCGGGCCTTGATTGCCTTGGGTTTAGTCGCTGGAGTCGGGGAAGCCCACAGGGTGCTCTCAGTTTAGTTGAGAGGTTATAGGTTAGGTCGGCAGCACAAGCACTTAAACAGCTGCTTTCCCTTTCACGCCGCCCTACCACCTTCTTTTCCCACTGTTTTAAATACCCTTTAATAATTGATCTCAAGGGTGTTGATATACTTCAGTGGAGCAGCAAAGAGAGTTATAACAGAAACATCTGCACCAGAAGATACTGTAATCAGTAGTGAAGGGGAGAGATTTGATTGGCCGATCTGAACATGCATGGCACCGTCAAGCTTTTGCACTCAGAGAGACTAAAGTGCACGAGTCTGTTGTTCGCAGAAACAAATTAGATGGCTGATAGATGTGCTCTCCATCACAAGACTTTAGAGAGACTGTAGATTAGTTTGATTATGGCTACAGTGCTTCGTAGTCATGATGAGTGTGATTGCCTCATGATAGAAATGGGAATAAAAAAGATTCCTTGCTGTCTACTGCCCATTTGTCTGCACATCAAGGTGCGAACACTGTTCCTTCCCTTCTTTTCTTTCTGCCCACTCTTCCTTCCTGCTCTCTTTGCTTTTAGTTAAGGTCCTGGCCTGAGTTTTCTTAGCTTCCTCTGTCTCTCATCTTGTCTCTTCTCTTCTCTCCTCCCCTACCCCTAAATTGGCTCAGCACACTTTAACTCGAGCCAGCAGCTAAGGTGTTTAGCTGGGTCTGCAGTCTCTCTCAGCGCACACACACATACACATAAAGTGCACAGACACACACGCAGACTTCTGGGGGATGAAGGTAAGCAGGCTTTGTGGGGGCTGTGGTCTGGGTTAGGATAAGGCTGAGGGGCTCTGGGGCTCCTCGACACTCTAAATTGGATTGGGCTCCACAGAATGATGGATCGATGGTGGTTAGCCACACAGGTGTAAGAGACTTATTGAATCTATAAAGCAGCCATGGCTTTTTAACTGTGTCCTTCTGAAAACATCTCTCCAGGCACTGTCTTGTCATTTCAGACTTCTTTGCAAGCCCTCATCACAGCCCTGCTGACTCCCAAGCTGGCGTGTGCACATGTACATGTTGAGGGGGATCAAATAACCACTGGTTCTTTCCTTCTTTTTGTGCATTGTGTTTGACGGAGAGCGAGAGCCTCCAAGTGTGTAAGACAGCACAAGCCAGGGGAACTGTGTGTGTGTGTGTGTGTGTGTGTGTGTGTGTGTGTGTGTGTGTGTGTGTGTGTGTGTGTGTGTGTGTGTGTGTGTGTGTGTGTGTGTGTGTGTGTGTGTGTGTGTGTGTGTGTGTGTGTGTGTGTGTGTGTGTGTGTGTGTGTTAATGCCTGAAATGATCCATTATTGAGAGGCAGGAGCTGTGAATGTCTGAGTAAATGTCTGTCTTTAGGAGCAATTACTTGAGATGTCTTTAGTGACACTTGGCCTAACAATTATCATGTGCGATATACTTTAGCTCTGAACTAGAGCTTGAAATTGATGTAAAGGTCATTTCACAAAGTCAGTGAACTCCTTTACCAAGTGAAAACAGGAGATGTTTTTTCCCTACTCGCACTAAAGAGCGTTAAGGTTTCCACCCAGATCTCAAGTGCAATGCATTTGCTGAGTCAACTTCATGACCCCTTTTTTCTCTTTGACTATATGTTTCTATATATAATGTGAGAACCTTCGTTCACATAAGCACCTTTTCAGTGTAGACTTCAAATGGCTTGTATATAGATACAAATGGTTATCTGAGATGAAGGAATAGAACGTGTATTAAAAGGGACGTAGACTCAGGGGCCAGAAAGTGAAGCCAATGCAGGAGGGCTTGAAATCTATATTCTCTCGAATGGAAGACCAGCAGAGAGTGAGTCCAATGGTTGCAAAAGTAGAAGTCCATTTCTGAGTCTGAGAAAATGACTCTACTTCTCACTCAAGGAAGGAGTTTATGGTCTTTCTAGTCTTTTCTCAATACAGCATGATATTCAATTTGTAAATTACGGTCCTGTAGGGTGTGGATACTGTGTGATTGACAGCTAGTGCCGTCCAATGGTTGCAGGATGCGGGTGGCTCTGCAGTATCCTTACAATCAAAATTGGTGACATCACAGTGGGTTGCCACTTGCTAACAGATTTAACTTGAGAACTTGTCTTTCAAAACTGTGCTGTGGAAAATTATTAGGAAAGACTGTGGGAGAGTGTGAAGTTGAAATGAAAGTCAAAAAAGTAGGATAAATTTGCTCCCAACTATGTGTCTTGTGTGCTCACATGTGAGACACTGGTGAAACACTGCAGCTTCCTGAGGCTGGGATATACTCTGGTAGAATCTGCTCTTTTTGATTGGGCCTCTTACAGACTGTGATATGTGGATTCCACTGCAGGCTACTGTATCCTGCAGATTGCGTGTGTGCTTTTTCGTTCCTCTTTCACATCTGTCTTTTCAGATCAATGTCCATTATGTGAGAAGCTTCCCATCCTTCCAGAGTTCCTCAATCTACTCTTTACTTTTTGACTTTGTTTTGTCTCTGCGTTCTCCTCCCTGGCCTTGCTGCGTTCCCTCAGACTTGACATAAGAAGAAAAACAAGGGGTTGTTAAATCATTTCAGCGAGCTGAAGACAAAGAGGGGGGTGCCGACGCACTCCTCCCTGGATCCATTTGAATTGATGCTACACGTCATTGTTGTAAAAGTGTACCTGTAGAAGTTGCTGATTTATCTGCATTTCATCATAATATATCATCCGCACATCACATACAGCCTGTGTGCTTTTCATTAAAGTGACAGATTATTGCCTCCACTCCTGCACACAGTGTTCCCTCTCCCACTTTCACAAATACATGCTCATGCATACATGCATAGAAATCATCAGGTTAAACCCTGCGTTTTAATGATGTGCGGGCAGGAGGTCATAGGCCACTGCTGGGGTGGGGCATTAGTTGTGTCTGTGACTCGGACAGGTGTACTGCTTCCTGTATTCATGTCCACAATCATCTGGCCACTTGCAGTCACAGTGTCTCTCTCATCACCACACTTGATGGGTGGTTTGGATGTTTAAATGCTCTTGTAGACAAAGGCATATCCAGATGGGAAAGTGCACCTTGACCTGTCTTTGTCAGTCTGTCTGAAGTGCTGCACTGGGTGTGTGTGCGCCTGCATGTTTGAGCCCATGTGCACGTGCACTGAACAGATGGAGCAAGAGGGCACCTTAACTAAGTGGCTAGTGTAATTAGGTCCAGCCTGTGCAGCGAGACTTGTGGAATAGTAAATGAGAATTGTATTCAGATTTTGCTGAAAAGACTGCTCTCTTTTCCTTGAATTCTCTCGTGCATGCTCACACAGTTACACTTTGTCACACATGAAGGCTGCCTTGTACAATACATTTGGATCTGCTGGGCACTTAGCCGCTATTCTTGAGTAGTTGATGATTAATAGTGTGGGATTTATTCTACTAGTCTCATGACTGAACCAGAGACTTCGAGGAACCTGCCCTCCTCTCTAACCTTTATGCAGAAAGCAGCACCTAGTGTCTAATCTGGATGGTATTTATTTGTAAAACATTTGTATTCCCCATATATTCATAGGAAATATATTTCTGTCTCAAAATGTTTGGTAACTGGTTATGGTTTTCCATGTATGGCATGGAATTTTATCATGGTGCTGTTTACGTGTTTTGTTGCCATAGAGACAAAGGCAGGTCATGAAAAGTAGCTTTTAATGGCTACCGCTCGTGCAGTTAAAGAAGTACTGCTTCCTGAATATTCATAGGCCCCTTTTAATGAAACATGCTGAATTTTGATGCACAACCATGCCGAGTTGTGTTAAAACTGAGAGTGACTGTATAATGTTATGCTAAGAGGCCAGGCTTAAAGCACCTCTAGCAAATATGCCCTTATTCATAAAATTTAAAGCCCTGTAATCCTTGCCTAGTCCAAAATGTAAGTAGGTGAAGTAAAAGTAAAATGGTGTGTCGTATATTCACTTGACTGGTCGGAGAGTTCAGTGTAATGAATGAGAGTAGATTGGAGGCACACACACACACACGCACACACACACACACACACACACACACACACACACACACACACACACACACACACACACACACACACACACACACACACACAGCACACGACTGTTCCCACTGAGTCCTAAATACAAAACAAATGATAACGGACACCCATGCACTCTGCTCCATGTTGCGCCACTTTACATCTCACATTTTTAGCGAAGGCCTAAGCCGATCAGTCTCTTCAGATATCCACTTTTAGCTGGATTATGGGGAAGCTGGACTGTAATAAAGGCTCTGGATCGTTAAATAGAAAGTGGTGTTCAGCATGTTGAGCCAAGGACCCTAATCAGCCAATTCACACTGGCTCAGGCCCCTAGAAGCAGGTGAAACTGCGAAGGTGGGATTGCTATTCAGCCCACTTCTGAGATCCTCCCCAGCTCTTCTTTTAACATGCACACTGCTGCGTCTCCCGTCTGCTTTGACACACACCTTAAGTGCAGGGAACAGGTGCAGAAAAGCCAGCGGGCAAAAAGTTGGAAAATTTTGCCAGAATGTATTTAAATACTCATCTCAAAGGGCGTTTTTTTTTTTTTGTCCTTGTCAGATCTCTTATGTGTCATTGTTTTTTTTTCTCCATCTCCCCTCTCGCTTCCTTTGTCTCTTCCTTTCTCGATCCCATTCTCTCATGAACCTGTTACGTGCATTGATTGAAACTAGGCTCATACATCGTACTCTGGTTAATAATGCAATGAGAAATTAAGTCATTTTCTTCCTAGCTTTGTGCTAATTAAATTTTACAGCAGCCTTATCGCCCAGCCACACACATTCCTAGTCCTCCCACTTTTACCAACGCGAGCAGTCATATCACCTCGCAGAGAAAGAGCTGGGAGATGATTATATGGAATTCTGTTGTTATGGGAGGGAAATGAATACTATCTCCCCTTTATATCTTTGTTCTCTACAAAGGGAGGTGCTTGAGTTATACGAGCCATAGTAAAGCCCCCCTGCACCCCCATTCATCTTGCATATCTGCAACCATCTTGTCAAAAATTTTTGTTCTTTTTTCATTTATTTATCTTTCACACAAGAGTGGTCTCACTCTGGTTTTGTGATTGAAGGTAACATTTGCAACTGGTCACGCAGATGGTTTTGGTAATAAAAAAAAAAAGGGCTACGTCTCTGTTTGCATGTGTTGCTATGGTTGCCATCAAGCTGTCTTGACTTCGATAAAAAAAAAAAAGAGGGTTTAGGTAGGAGGGATGAAAAGTGATAATGCATTGTTTAAAATCCAACTCGGCGACCAATGTGTAAACGGTCTCATGTCATTCTCTGCCTGGACTATGTTCATATAGAACCAAGAACAAACACCAAGGCTCCTGTTGTTGATGATTCACAGGACCACTCAAGTCTGTAGCGATAAAATGATCCCATTCTTTCAAACTGCCTCATCTCTCTGTTGTGTTCTCTTGCCATCATCCGTGCTGCCTCTCCACCTGCTATGTCTCTCTTCACTGATCTACAAGCTCTAAGTGCAGCAACAAGAGTTTCCATGCCGACAGAGCAGGAAGGCCAGCCCTCAAGCAGCAGGATCCATTTGATGCCGGATTCCCCTTGGAGTGCGGGTCTTGGGCTCGTCCGATGAGCTATTATTCCTCCCCTTCATGCGCACACACTCACTCGTTCACACATTTGATTGTATACAGCCACATGCATTCCCTTCAACGTGTATGCACTTCTCCCCTAGTAGACGTTGCAGCCTTGAGGCACATGGCCATGTACTGTATGTGTCTCTGGCCTAAAGAGCTTCATTAGTCTGGAACTAGCTTTGATTAGCATCCTCAAGGGTACAAATTAGCAAACAAGCTCAAATGATCCTGTGAAGAAGGACTCACTCTGGGACTTTCTGCAGATATACGAACACTTCACAAGCCTATGATTTTTTGAGTCATTCAAGAAATGGCAGTTTTACCTTAAATTAAGTTTTTTTATCTCAGGGCACATTGAAAGTGTTGCTCACACCAAAAACACAATGAAATGCAACACTCAATTATGTTATCACACAAGTTTAAATGTGTCTGTGTGAGTGTGCACTTGTTTTGTATGTGCTTGAGAATGTGTCTGACATTACTATACTACACATATCTGAGTTTGAATAGCTTTAGCGAGGGCTTTAATAGGTGGAGATATAGCTTGTGCATGTGCTTTGTCCGAGGCAGTTTTTCATTCAGGTGAAATTTCCTGCTCTATAATAACCGTACTTGACATTTCCCACTCCTCTAGCCTGTGGAGACTAGCAGATGCTCTCCATTCCAGTTGAACCCATTAAGGCCCTCTCTTCTCTTCTCTACTGCATCCACTGGCCTGTCCTTTGGCAGGGCTCTTCTGAATGTCAGAACTCACTGTTTTGCATTACAATAAAGCAGATACAGGGCAGAGGAGTAAGGGAAAGGAAATGGCTGCTGGCTGGCAAAGGGCATGGATAAAAAGATTATTTAAAAAAAACCTGCCATTGGTCACTCAGTGCGTTTGACCATGAGACATCAACTTGCTTTACTACAATAATGATTTGATGATGAAGTTTTACTTCAGTGATTGATAGAACTGATAGAATAATGAATAATGCAGGCAAACATTAGACTTTGAAGTACAAACAGATTCATGCTAAAACGTGTATTTTTTCTAGATTTGTCTTCTTCATATTCGATCAGCTCCAAATGCAGACTTTGACCCAGAGGAAGTCATCATGCTCTCAAGTCTGCGTTATTTTTTTTAATGTTATTGTAACAGTTGTGAAAGTGTTATACTGTTATAAGATATTATTATTATTGTTTTCTTTTTTCAATCCTCTTTATCCCTTTGTGAGACATAAGGCTTTTATGGTCTGCCTCCATTGAGACCTCTCTTGTGCCACATGCTGCGCCTTGCCCTATTTAGGTCCATCTCCTTCAAGTCAGCTTTCATAGTTTGCCACCGAGTTGTTACGTGCCAGTCCCGCTTCCTTTTCCCTGATGGAAAGAACCTTTGGGATTCAGTCCTAGTCCATTCTGCCCCAGTGATCACATTCAATTTCATTTGATCTCCAACACCATGCTTTTGCACTCGGTCTTTTGGCTGTAGTCTTTTTCATAGTGGGAGATATGTAGCAACCCTGCTCCGCACCAGACTCCACTGTGAACCATTCAAATGATTTTCTATAAACAAATGTTGCATTTAAAGTGTAGGACAATCCTGTCTGTGTGACCATTTCTAGAGGGATTCCATATGCTCTCAGGATCTTCCATAGGGTGATACGATGCAAGCTGTCAGAAAGTCAATTAAATACATGTCTAGTGGGGTGATCTATTCTTCCCACTGCTCGATGATGTTCTTTAGAGCAGAGATCTAATCTATGAAGGCCCATTCTTTCATAAATTCTGCCTGTTCTTGTCTCAGCTTCAGATCAACGGCAGGATCAATTTTCTCAACTACCGTCTGAAGACTTTAGATGGTATTGACAGCAGTGTGATGCCACCACAAGTTGTCTTTGTGGGGGGTTGCCTTTTGGGGGGAGTTCAACAATCTGATTCTAGTCCCCCCCCCCAGTCTCCTGCTATTGCTTCCTTCTCCCAGATTTTTTTTTAAGATATCTGTGAGCAACACTGTTGAGGTATGAAGGTCAGCTTTCAGCATCTCAGCATGGATCAAGTCTATGCCAGCACCTTTCCAACCCTTCACAGCTTTAATTGCGTACATGACCTTTTTCTTTGGGGGATAGGTGTCAATGTCAAGGACATCCTCGGCTGGGGAGTGTTAGCAGGGTCATCTGCCTCTGGGAATTTGAGTAGTTCGCAAAAATGCTCTACCTAATCTCGCAGTCTGTTCACACTCTGTTGTGAGTGTCTCTGGCCCTCTTGTCATTCCTGGTGCTCTTCTTCACCTGTCCTTTTCCTTGTAGGCTTTTTCAGATTGCTCTCGGAGCCTGGGTGATTTCTCCTTAACCCTCGGCTTGATTTGTCTTTTCACTTTTCAAGTCAAGTCTGATAGATGCTTTCTTTTACCCCTTGTTGAGTTGACTGACTTCTTCGGGTTCCGCTTTATACTATTAATTTAATCCAAGCCTCTGTTTTAGAAATCGTATCTCTTTGACAGTTAATTTCCATCCAGTGTTACTAATGACGTATAAAATGATAAGGGAAAGTAAAACATATTTTGTAAACAAGCCTTACTAATTACCAGTCCAGTGGGTATATGTGTTTGAATTTCTATCAGGTTCAACAGAAAAATGGATTGACAGAATATAATGAATAATTTGCGGATTTGTATAATATTCTTTTGAAAACTAAATGATAGAATAATTGATGGCTTTAAATCTTAATGGAAATTTTGATTAAATGGAAAACATAATAATCGGGCTCAGCAGACACAAGGATTTTTTTGGTTTTCAGGCCACAGCGTCTGTGGCTCGCCTTGATTTGTGTACAAACCTGATTATTTCTCTAAACGGGGAGGTAATTAGCCTGGCTAGTTTCAATGGTAATTATAATGTCAGACAAAGAGAAAATAGGCTGTCTCTATGTGTTTCACAGATAGTTTTGCATTTGTCCACACGCTGGCTCCCACACACAGATACTCACCCTAATACACACACAGATTCTAGTCAGCATGCATCTCTAGCCAAGCATAATAATTTATAACATTTGTTTTGATACATTTGAAAGCCAAAATAATAGAAAATTGCTTATTGCTTCAGTGATTTTTGTTTTTGTTTTCCATGGGCAAAAACACAGTGCAGTTTGAGCAGGGATGAAGCTGCCTGCATTAGCTATAATGTTTACCTAATTTCTCTCCATTTAAGTCCTGTTCCTAATGCTATTTCTTCCATTGTTACACACACAGATGCTAGTTCATACATTTTGTCTCAAAAGCACAAATAAAGACAATATGCATATGTAGCTGTTCAACACTTAAATCTTGCCTTGTGTACTTTGTTCATTTGTAATATGCCTCAGCTTGGATCACAAGTGAATAAATTAGAGTATGTTGTGCTTCTGAAGCAAGTACGCAACAACAGTTATTTACATTGCATGGCTATAGGCCTTTATGCAATAAAGTGCATGACACTTTGTCAAATTTGCAAGCAATATTGCTCAAAGATCATTCCCTAGGTGCACAGGTTGGATTGTTGTTGAGGATCATTTTCTTTTGACGACAATGACACTTTTATAGCAGTGGGTACAGGCCCATTGGGTTCCAAAAAATCATAAGCAGTGAGGTCTGTAGGCTGTCTGAATGCTGCCTTGTACTTCCCTGTGTGCTTGTGGGCATACCTCTCAAGAGTACATCTTGAACCCTTATTGCCTTCCATTCACTCTTTTTTTTCACTCTGACACTGAGCTTATATCTCAGAGAGCTACACTAGAACACCTAAAAAAGTGAGTGGTTTTCACACAGTGTGAAGTGTTAGTCCATACATACATTTGTATCACTCTTTTGATAACCTTTTAAAGGGATGAGTATTTATTATATTCAGTGAAAAAAAATTATTTTCATTCATTTAATTGTCATTGTACAAAAGCAAGTTGTAGGAAAATAGGTGCCATAGTAACACAAAGTATTACATTAGTTGCCGGTACAGACAAAACGCTGTGAAAATTGCATACCACAGATTAAAATGATCCAAATTGTTATGGTCATCAATATTATCACAGTCTTTATTTGCTGACAAGATATAGTGATGCATACCCTGAAATCATGTAGTCACTCAAGTACTCACTTTGATAAGAGTCCCTTCCTGTTTGTCTTTAAAAAAGGGTTGAAGAACAGTAGGAGGGTATTTCGTGAACTCTTCGGGATTAAGCCATAGATCCTTAGCTCTCTGCCTTAGATTAGACAGTGGGAGGCTTTGAGAAGATAGTACTAAAACCCTTATTTGCTCTGCCAGCAGAGATACAGACACTTGAAGTGACCCTTGGATAACATCTGTCCTTATTGTTCTCTTCTTCCTACATGGACAAAGTGTAACCCTGACCACCCCTCATGCTCTCAGAAGTGTGAGAGGGTTAATGAACAAGGCTTATCCACCCAGGGAGGTTTTGGAGAGAAGGGGCTGGCTGCCTGTAAATCATCCATCAGCCTCTCCAGCAAGCTGAGCCTGAGCTCTGACAATAGAAGGTGTTTGGGCTACAGCAGAGGGGACATGATTTATCAGGGAGGTGAGTGATTATGTGAAGCCTCGGCCCATGAGACAGACGGGCTGAACTAAAAGATGATCCCATATCATTTCATGAAACATTCAAAGAATAGTCCATCTGTGCCTGTGAAAAATAGCCACATAGAGACACTGTGAATAAATTAGGTGTGGGTGTATTTAAGTTTGAATAGCGTACACCGTAAAGGGTTCGACTTCAGAGAAGATGGTTCCTTCTAAAATAAATATATAATAGCCCTCGAGTGCCAAAACTGTTCTTGATGACTTGATGTCATTTTCTCGGTAATTACTATGATCACTGGCCTCCCAGCTTGTCACTCTGTTGTGTCACATTTTAAAAAACATCTTGCTGGGAAAGAAGTGACAAAATGTAGGACTTCTTCATTTTTTTAATGGATAATTATCTGTCTCAGGTGTTAGAGAGGGGGGAATGATGCGCACCAAAATAGATCAGGGAAAGAGGAAAGTCTCTGATCTTCTCCCGGCAGTGTAGTGGAATCAAATAATGAAACATTTAATGTTAAACCACTGTGCTTTTATAGTGCAAATTCAACTTCACACATTGACAGTTCACAATGGCTCTGTAGATGACTGGTTTGGATCTTTCTTATGCCATCTTTTTGATTAGATTTAAGTCATTATCTTTTGTTTTGTCACAGTTTCCAAGACTGAAGGCTCCGTACTTCCGTGATGAAAGGGGGTAAAGGAGTTGACATCCACTTTAGTATGCTTAAATGATCTATTTGAATATCCAAACAGAGATAAATAAACATCACCAAACAGAAGCACAGAACAACTCACCTGTGTTACAGCTTTATCAAGGTTTGAGAAGAGTATTCTTCTCTGCAGACCCTTTCAAGCTCTGTCAGGTTGGATCGGGACAGGTGATGGACAGCTATTTTCAGATCTCAGGCGTTTGATTGGGTTCCAGTCAAGATTCTGGCTCAACCAACCACCCAAAGACATTCACTGATTTGTTCCTGAGCTACTTCTGTAGTTTCCTGGCTGTATGTAAGGGATCATTGTCCTGTTGGGAGGTGAAACTCCAGCCCCGTCTGAGTACCTGAGCGCTCAGGACCAGGTTTTCATTACAGATATATCTATCCATTGCTCCATTCAGCCTTCCCTCAACCCTGACTTATTTCCCTATCCCTGCCACTAACACTATTCTGCACAGCATCATGCTGCCTCCACCATGCTTCAAATTTTGGATGGTATTGGGCAGGTGATAAATGGTGTCTGGTTTCCTTCAGACATGACACCTCAACTTAAGGCCAAACATTTAAATCTTGGTTTCATTGGAGCCGAGAATTGTGTTTTTCACTGTCTCTGAGTCCTTTAGGTGTTTGTTTTTTTTTCAAACTTCTAAGAAGGCTTTTCATGTGGCATTCTCTGAAGAGAGGCTTATCTCTGCCACTCCTGCTGCAGTGGTGGATGTCCTTCTCGAGTTTCTCACATCTCTACATCTTCGTAGCAATGCTAAGGTGACCATGGGGTTCTTGGTCAGCTCGCGTTCCAAGGCTCCTTTCAATTTGGCAATGTGGCCATCTCTCAGAAGTAGTGTAGGGTACTTAACTCTGTACTTTAAGGGTACAGGCCCAATTAGGTTGGTACTACCGATTGTTCCGAATAATGTCCAATGGTAAAATTGAATTGACTACAGGTGCACTAAGTCAAGGTGCAGAGACATCTCAAAGATGATGAAGAGAATTGAGAGGCATCTAAGCTAAATTCCAAGTGTCAAAGCAAAGGGTCTGAATAATTACACCAATGTAATAATTTAGTTTTTACTTTTGAATACATTTGACAACAAATCTAAGATTCAGATTTTACTCATGTGGGATATTGGGTATTATTATTTAATAGAGGGAAAATAATTTCAACATAAATTGTGAAAATAGAGAAGGTGTCTGAAGACTTTCTGAATATGTTGTTATAGCAAACATAGTAGTACATTGGATTTTAAAACTTAAAATTGACATACAAATTTAACTATTTGTACTAAGAAATCAAATATGGTATTAAAAAAACAACCAAGAAGTCTTGAAAAGGAGAATGGAAGTATGGAGTACAGAATTTTGAATAATTGTCTTACGTACTGATGGCACTGGTCAGGATGATAGGTTATTTTAGACTCTAAGTATTATAACAGGCATTCATTAATCGAAAACTTCTTCCTATTATGTACCAGTTTTCATACAATTTTTTTTTTTTTCCCTTCACTTCTTTCACGACCTCTCAAAGGTCCAAGCTAAAGCCAAGGTCCAGCTATATCAAACAAACCTCACCATTCATTCATTGTAATAATATAGCTACAAAGATCTCAGATATATCAAATCCTAGCAGACAATGTTCTTTTTAATTTGTTTGAACTGACTCTTCAAGGTGAGTCACAGCACAGTTCTTTTGAGTTAAGCTGTTCTGACCTTGTGCTTTGTGATATGGTCCCATACCGCATAGCCGGCAGGTGTTTTTAGGTAGGCATATAAGACCAAGACAGAAAGTGAAAAGGAGAAGGATGGGGCATGGATACTGAGCTCAAAGAAAAAACAAATGCAGTAAACAATGTTAAGATACAGGTGTCTATTTCTCTTTTTTTGTCACTATTCCCCCTCTCTCTCAGTTTTGTTTCTGTCTCTCTCTCTCTCGCTGTACTGATGAAATTGCCAATGATTTATAACAAATGTCAGTGGCAGCCGCAGCGGACTGCTGTTTTGTCCCTGTCAGAGCCAAGTAGAGCCTGAGGCAGGCAGCTTTGCTTATCAATCAACGCCTCTCTCTTCTCTTCCACCATCGCTATCAGCCCAAAGCTTACTGGATCATCAGCTATCCAAACCCAGGGCCAATGTGGTTGTCATGGAGATAGGACCGTATGGTAGCAAAGACGCTGGAGCAAGCCGGAAGTGTAACAAAACCTTCAAGGTATCACCCTGTGGACAGAAGCCCTCTGTTTTTTAGACAGCTTTGTCTGTGAGAACAATACCTTGTTGGTGTTTGTCCAGCTGCTCAAGTTACTGAATCCAACTACATCCTAACACCCAGCCTCCAGACTCCGTCCACTGAAGTGCAGTCATGCACGTGTAATTGTAATAAACGCAGCAAGATGTCAGATTGCCTGAGTACCTCTAAATTTCCAATTCACTGATAAGCGGATTTCACAGGTGTTCGACGGTATGTTTCCACTCATAGTACGGGCGGTTTTACCTTTCTACTCTTGCTGCTGTATATCCACAGATTTATAATTAAACTGTGATTTGCAAGCTCCGTGCATAACTCTCTATCCTTTACAAACTCTTGACATGGCATTTAGAGACAACAATTTACTTTTTTCATTCCCTGATTATTCACACAACATCATTAGTGTATGCTCGGTTCTTGCTGTTAAATTACAGATGGATTTGAAAGGTCTTTACCGCGCAAGCACTAACTAGTATGGCTGTTTTGTCAGAAGACAGTCGGTTAGGTTGTTGTCATTTGTTGCCACCAAAGTAACTTTCACACATGGTGTAAACAGAAGCAAGGGACCTGAACTTTGAAAGGTTGTGAAAGTGTTTCAACTTTGATTTGAGGAAGCAATGCAAATATTTAAATCTATGGAGTGCAGCTGTGGAATGTGGAAGCAAGACCTGATGCTATTGCTTTATTGCAAATGCAGATATTGTATTATTGTAACTACTGACATTTGGGTTGTTAAATGTCCAGTAGAAATTGACTTTAATGTGCTGATTGTGCAGCATCTCTAGCGACAAAATATATTTCAGAAATAACATTCTACTGGTGCTAGACAATTGAAGATGTTTCACCGCTCATCCAAGAGGCTTCTTCAGTTCATGAAGACGTGAAATGTCAAGCAAGTCCAGTTCCCCAAGTACACTTGTACTTCTGCAGCTTTTGAAGAGGATTGGTCCGCATTGATTTTCATAACTTCTGTATTATTCATTTAATGAAATGCAGACTATACAGCCGAGACAGAAAATCAAAACAGATGCACTTAAAGAAAATGACAGAATAGGAACATATAACATACCCTTTTACACTATTGTACAAGTGTGCACATTTGCTTCTTCTGTCTTCCTGGGCAGCAATAGAAAACATTCTCTAAAAGCAGATTAATTGGATAATGGCTTGCTCCTTTTTTCTGTTACTCCTCTTGCTTGTCATCAACAATTACCGCTTCTGTCAAGGATGATTGTCCATTCTGCTGTACCTCATTAAGATAATACTGTGCCTTAGTAGCCTCAATTTAGCTTTTTTTTTTCCCCACAACCTTGTCTATGAGCACAAGTCTCGTGGAAGCAACACAATCTAATTATTCCATTGTTGTTGTTGTTGTTTTGCTAGATTTTAGCTCTTCACTTGGTGTCTTGCATTGTCTCTGCTAATTGTATCTGTATTTGTATGTAAGCACATAAGTAATAAGTGAATAATTTACTCATTGGTTTTCATTGTCGGATTTAAGGAAAGTTTCATAATACCTAAATGGTTTCTCAGTGTTGTCATTCTTACTGTCCAAAACACACATGACTCATGGCAGGGCAGGCGCTTTTGATATTATGGCTGATTTGTGGACATATGCATGCATTTGAGCACCGTTGCGTAGCCATGGATACAACAGACTCTGACTGGGGCACACTAAATAGAATGTCACAATGTAATATCTTACATAATATTACATCTATCATGCATGAAAGAGGAACATTTTGTATATGCCACATAGAAAAACTATAGCTCAACTATTAAGATGTGCTGATCAGTTCTTATCTAAACACAAAAGAAAATGTGCAGGTCAACCATGCAGTTCCATTTCTTTTTTATTCATAAATATTAAAAACACTGTATTCAATAGTTTGATCAGACCACGAACCAGTTCTCAGTCACACAGAAATGTGATTATAATGACTTGGTGATATGAGAATCCCCAATCCATATATTCGGTGTCAATGAAAAGATAGCTTCCTAGTAAGGAGCGCCTATATGATCAATTATTTCTAAGCACTAACTTGACCTCTACTGACAAACCCTCCCCCCACCCCCTCATTTTCAAAAATCAAATGCCTTAAAAGACTCTGCTCATTTATCCCTGCTGTCGCCGAGAACATTTTTAGCATATAACCTTTAAAGAGATTAAATCTTGAACCTAAATAAATTTCTGTTACATTAATCTCTCTGATTATTATGTTACATTATTTCATGTTTTCAGCTATAGCCAGTGCCAGGGGTTCAACTTCTGAAACTAAACATTAAAATGTAGTCTCTCACATTTGCTTGGTGTGACTCCTAATATTGTTGGTACAGGGAGGAGGATAAGATACTCTGAGGAAAAGAATACACTTCAAATCAATAAACTGCTGCAATGAAACCTTCAGACTAATAGATTTCAAAATAAATATTTCTTTTACTTTTTATTTTTTTTAAAGGGCGCCCTTTAAAATGAAAGGATGAGGTTTAGAAGATGCTGCTTATTATGTGGCATTCAGAGGTCCTTGGTGTTTTACCCTCAGGATGGCTTGATCCCTAATGCTGAGCTTAGAATAAGAAAAAGAAAGCAGAAGATATGAAGAAGGCAGAAAATAATGGTCAGTAATGGAGGCATTAGAAAGTCTAAACTAAGTTATGGCTTCACTGCTGTAGTGTGATAAATCTATTGCCCTCCTGCTTTTTGTTGCTAATGAAAACACTGTTGAATATGAATCTATTAATCAAAACACAAGGAGCTCAACTGTAGTCTTCTTAAGCTAAATAACTCGGGGCGTCCTGCTGCTTGGGTTTACTTACTGAACACAGGCTGAGTCTCTTACCATCCAATATCTCCTTTTCCCCCCATATCTATCTAGTGCAATATCAGTCCGGCCCAGCTGGCAACCTCCTTTAGTCTCTGTTTCTGCATTTGTTAACCACGTTGCTTCCCCAGATGCCTGTACTAAAAAACCAGGGAGGCTTTGCACAGTTTTAAATAAATGAGTCACAGTCAAGCACAAGTCTAAATCAAGAAGAACCCAGCAAGCTTTTCTTTTTTTTTCTTCAAGATATTTTGCAGCATATTTCATCATTTACCTAGGTGTATATGTAACACAACCACAGAGCTGCTTGGTGTAACATTTTATTTTATTTTTAAACCAAAGAGAAATCATTCACACAGCAAACTGTTCAAATGACAAAGGCACACTGTCAAAACTCTCTGCATGTTTGCATCAAAGTATAACAGACATATAACACTGATGCATGATGGGATATATTCATTAATTAAAGGCTGCAGCTATCGATAGTTCTTACACACCGCACTGGTTATCATCTCATCTGAATTCTTTACACACATCTTGGTTTTAAAATCACATCATCACATTTCTTTTTACTGCAGTAAAAAACAGTTTATTATGAGATATTTTGAGCTTCATACGTGTGTGTGTGTGTGTGTGTGTGTGTGTGTGTGTGTGTGTGTGTGTGTGTGTGTGTGTGTGTGTGTGTGTGTGTGTGTGTGTGTGTGTGTGTGTGTGTGTGTGTGTGTGTGTGTGTGTGTGTCTTTCTGACCCCTTCAAAAAGGTTGTTTGCAGGTTATGTTTTGGTTTTAGGGTCATGGTTAAAAGGCTATGGTTGGTGATTGGATTATGGTCAGGCAATGATGGTTGAGTTAATTATGTTAATGTGTGTCCTTGCAAAGATAGAGGTGCAAACGTTTGTGTGTATTTACACAAGTCGGTATGTGTGTCTGGGATCATTTATTTGCTGAATACATTGAATACTGAATCGCTGAATATGTGGGGGAAGTTCATACAAACTGTGACTGAACAGTGTGACAGATATTTGTATCTCACTTATAATTCATAAATAAGATATATCCATATGTCTATAGCATGGAGAGTTGTTAGCTAACAAGCTAAATCTATGTGTCAAAAAGTGGTTTGATAAATCTGATATTATATATATATTTTGATTTGCTGTTGAGCCGCGGTCTTGCACTGATATGACTGATTTTCAATAGTACACACAAAATCCTAACATTTGCATTAAAGACCTACTTTTATAGTTCTTTTCCAAAATATTCACATTTCTTTTCATTTGTAGTGTAGTCCTGCACACTGTATTTTGTGTAGAGACACTCCGACTTTCTCCAGTCACTCACAATTTGTAACAGACCTGTATCAGTCTGTAGGTATGATTGTCATTCTGGCATTCACATGAATTCTAATGACGTCCGTGATCACGAGGTTGAAATCTGTGGTTTTGAGTGAAATGGGTAGATTTCAGTAAAATAAGATGATGAACATCTTAAACAATAGACCTGCTTTACATCAGCACGCAGGCATTGTAATTATAATGGTGCTAGCATGCTGACATGAGCAGGTAAAGCCTTACAAAACCACCAGCACAGCTGAGCCTTGTTTAGACTATAGTTTACTTGGAAATATATAAATGTTCCCTTGTGCAACTCAGCCCTATTTGTACATGAGAAGTCCCATTTTCCTTGTATAATTTCTTCCTGCAAAAGAGATTTCATTTATTTTTTTGCTGAAAAATAAAGCCTCTTAGTTTGGCTGTCACAGTTGACTAGTGGCTGCCTGTCACAAGAAAAATAATGACAATGGAGTGGCAAGGCAGACAAAGTCTTTAGAGGTACAAAGATAGGAAACATGAAAAGAAATTTGAAAATGTGGGGGTCGGGAGAAAGAGAAAAGATACATAAAAGAGATATGAGAGACAACAATGGCGAGAAAGGAGGAATAAACAGATGTTAAGAGGTGAATAAAGAGGGAAAGAGAAAATTTGAGACAACAATGGATAAATGTCTTTTATTCACCACTGTGATTTGGGAATGTACCCATTATTAGCACTTTACTGAATGCAAAGTCTTGTTTCTGTACAGCCATTGATTGAAAAGTGTGTGCGTTTGCGCATGTGTATGCGGGTGTATCCTTGTGGGTTGTAGCTAATCATCTATCAGTGGTGTGGGCCAGAGTTTGCTGATGCTAGTCTGCCAGCCGATGTTCATTAAACATTTGGCACACGGCTGTGTGGACACTGGGTTACCCATGCCTCTGTGTGTGTGCCTGTGTGTGTGTGAGAATACACAGTACAAATAGTGGTTGACCAATACCCAGTTGAAGCGTAATGTAGGTTAATATCTATGATGTTTTGACCTTAAAACTGTAAAAGAAAAAGTCAAGCTTTGTGGGAAGGAAACAGGTCGAGTTGCTGACTAAGAACAAAGTGACAGAGAGAATTGGAAAGATAAGGTGGACACAGTAGTGAATGAATCTATGCACCACCTCCCTCCTGTACAGACCGCATCCAAGGGTTTGTTAGGTGGTTTTAAAAGGTGACTATCAGTAGACTGTGGGTATATGCATGTGTGAGAAAGAGTTAAAAAAAAATCTGTACTTGCAGGAAAAACCCTGTTTCCTGGTGATTATTTATTCTAAGGTTTAACCTGCACTAACTGTTTTTTAAGTTCACATGTCGGACTTGTTCACAAACAGCTGCTTGTGTACACAGCCAGTTGTAATACAGAGCAACATTATCATTCATTTGGAGTCTCTGGCTGCATATGAAACAGCAGTAAGTCCAATATTCCCTCTCTTTTATCTGTCTGTTCATGGCCTCTCCAGAGGGAACTTTCTGACCCTGTTGTTGCTGAACAGGTCATGTACAGTGTGGTTTTTGAGCTGCCAGTGGAAACAGCTGCCTGCTGTCAAACTATGAGCTGGAACTTGCAGACTCAGGTGATAATTCTCTCTAGTTTTATCAGTGATCCTTTTCACAATGTCATTTTATATATGTATTGTTATAAAGAAAAATATTAATCAGAGTTGCTTTAAATACTTTTTGATTATAATTCTGCACCATGCATTTTTTTGATGAACAATGATTCATTGTTTAGCGTTAAACAAATACTGATTATTTAGTCGTACAGGGAAGGTCTTGCTAAAAAGCTATGACTCAGTAGTTCACAGAGATTGATGAAAAAGTATTGGGCTAAAGACAATTTAGATATTCACAGAGTTTCATTTGGGCTTGGTTTTGTGTGAAATAACCAGTTATAATTCAATGCGAGATGTGAGTGTCAGTACTGTCACCACAGCGATACGTATTACCTAATGTTGTGGAATATTACTATGTTTCATCTGCTTTACTTTTCTCTGTTCAACAACCAAGACAAACGTCTCTAATACAAGTATGCAAATATGTCCTAGCCCATTGTATATGTGCGACAGCTTTACCTCAGGTGATAATAGGTCAAAATCAACAAAACTATGACTTTAGTCAAAAAATATTCAATCCAATTTTTCAGAACTAGACAGTTTTCATACTTGTTGCCAGGAACAGATTTTGGCACATACTTAAAAAAGTACTTGTGATCGATTCCCAGCCCTAAAGCTTCAGAGTTTCGCCTCTATTTTAATGCTAATGAATCACACTGCACTCTGTCCTGCCTCAAGTATCATCAGATGAATAAGACACATTGAGCTGAGTTTGTTCCCCATGACCACTTCACTTCAAAGTCTGACATCGTGTCCCTTTTTTCAAGCTGTTCCACTCAGACCACTTCTCGTCTCACATCTCTTACTGCATCATTAAATTACATTGTTATCCGCGTACTTCCTAATGTTCTGCCTTAGGTTTATTATAACAAGGCAGTGAAAGGCAAGACTTAACTTCAGTGCACCATCATGCACATTTCATATTTTCATAAAATATTGTCATATCGTCATCATATTGTAAAACAACTTATTCATCCCTCTGATGATTCCATAGAGCCAAGTTGTCCGTGTAAATCGTATGAACCTTTTTATTATGTAATTTGCTTTGTTATTTCATAGTGTAATTCAGCCTCCACCAAAAATCTCATGATGTACAGTGTAGACTCGGGAACATGAGCTCCAGGACTATTGTTGTTCACTACAACATTGTTCCTCTTTTTTGTTGTTGTCTTTGGCTCATGAATGCATCAGCACAATCTCTCTCTCTCCCTGACTCACCCTCTCTATCTCTTCAATACACACACACACCCTCTCGCTTTCTCTCTCACACACAAACACGCACCCACACACAGTTTCCCTCCATCCTGCTCCTATTCCCATGTTGACGGAGATGACAGTTGAAACCACTCCTTAACTGGTTGGCCGTCAAGCACCATTTTGCCCCTGTCATTCAAATGTCTTCACCTGACTCTGTCTATGTCAACCCATTTCAAATCATCACCTCAGGGTCACAGCTGTTCCATTTCATTTTCAGGACGTCTGTGGGCTTTTTAGAACGTAAAAAAAAACTATAATAGTAGTAAGAACTAAATTGTAACTTCAAGAAAATAATGAAAGAAAAAGTCACAATGCTTTTTTAAAAAGAAGCAGATATCCACATTGAGAATCAGATTGCGTGGTGAGTAGGAAGAGGAAGAAGTTTGTGGCCCTCTCCCTCCCTCCCTCCCTCCCTCCCTCCCTCCCTCTGCTTTGTGTTAGCAAGCTGTTTGCTGTTATTCATTTCTGACACCACTGACTTGTGTTTTGTTGGCACAGTCGAGCCTCCAGCCTCTGCTCCAAAACATGCAATTCAGGCATCTTGATTTTTCAGGACATATGTTCTTCATATGCAAAGTCACATATAGTCTTGCGATATGTTCATCTTCATGTTCATCGTGTTTTCATAGACAATTTATTTTCCTACCGGGGAAGTTAACCAACAGGGGGCTCTGTGTGCCTCTCTGCAATATGGGATTATAGTGAAACACACAGTGGACACATGTTTTTTTATAGTAGCTCAATAAATAGAATCACAGGTGGAACTGCTTTTAAACAGAGGAAGAGGGGACTGAAGAAGAGTTAGACTGATAAAGAAGAGATGACAGGAAGAAAGAGGAAAAGAGAGGGAAAAAGAATGTAACAGGGCCTGATCACGCCCCAGTGGTTCTACTCATCATGGAAACAAGGCCACTGTCCGCCAGAGCCAAACTGGCAGGCTATACACATGCATCTGAGACATTGCTCTCTCTCACTCCTTCTCCCCATCTCCCTCTCTCTTTTGCAGTATCTTTCTCTTTCTGTTTCGATCATTCAGTTAATCATTGGGACGTACAGTCATCTGCCCACACACAGGCTCACACCAGAATCATCAATGAGTGTACAGAATATATATTACATTAGATATACTGCATTATTTAACCCGCATTAGATCAGCAGGGTGACTACTATAAAATAATTTTATGAGGGCTGAATGTTGAAGGCCACATTTTCACTGGTTCCAGTTCCACAGATATGATGATTTGCTGCTTCAGTATAAATTGAGTATCTTTAAGTTTTAAATTGTTGGTCAGACCGACGGCGTTTTTCACTGTTCGGCACATTAATGGATAATGAAAATACTCTTTTGTTGCGGACCCCTGGTCTTTTGGGTACAATACACACCATTTTCACATCCTTGGATGTTTAATGATTTGTATGACTGTTAAGGGTTCTATGTGTAACATTCAGAAAGCCCTTGTTATTAGTGATACCTGTGTCAGTTAAGTGTACAGTCAGCAGGGTGTGCTTGCATGTGCTCCCACACCATTGGAAGGCGTTAGCCAGCATCCTGACATTGATGACATGATTAAATGACAACATGTTAATAGATGAGGTGACTTATTAACACTGTTATTGTATTTGAGACTATTACTACTGGTTATGTAAGACTTTAGTCATAAGAATGAGTAGGATAAATATATATATTGACCTTGACATCGTTATCAGCGCGCTAGCTAGTAAAATGTTGGCTAGTAATTAAGACGTAACCCATTCTTGCTGCATGTTACATAGACTGCATTTCAATGATGCGTCAGTGTTATCTAGCTTGCCTGCTTTAGCAAGCTATCAAGCTTATCAAGTGCTGTTTGGGCAGCTTTGACAGAGGATCATCTCAAGCTCATATGCCACAGGTCATTTTTGATTTTATGTTTTCCATCACAAGTCTCATTTAATTTATACTGATGTGCTAATGCCTTTTTTTTATTTTTTCGAGTCACGTTACCTTTACAGAACGATTCTGGCAATGGATCGAGAGTCGATTAAAAACAGATGATTTAAGTGCGGTGAGCAATATTAGATTTGAGCTAATGGACATAAAATGTACAAACAAACAGGTTATGAATGGATATGTTGTTTTGGGCTGGGTGCCCATCTAGTCGACATTAACAGACTCCATTTCTGAGCTAACATACTGTTCTACGCTGTTTGCGCTGTACAGGAGTGGAAGAGAAGCAGTGAGCATAAATGTCACATCCCTTTGGATTTGTCCCTAACCCTTTACAGAAGAATCAGTCCACAAGCTGTCGAGAAAGTCTTGAAACATCTAATTTTCTAATCTTACTTAAAGTAACTTTAAAGTTTTCAGTTTGTATTTTCTGAGGTAAATCTGGAGTCTTAATTTATTGCTTCTTGAAAGCAGCTTTAATTTCAGTCGGAGAGTAACTGCAGACTTGATCTGGATTTGCATATTGTACATTACACAGCATGAATGCATGTTCTACTTGAAGCCGTAATGACAAATGATTTAAAACACCTGCGGTTTCAGTTTCATTTTACCAGGCGTGTTTGTAATCATCAAGTTCTCTCTCTCTCTCTCTCTTTCTCTCTCTCTCTCTGTGTCTGTTTCCCTGCCTCCCTCAATTGGTCACAATGTAGTTGCCTTACATTGCAGTTTTTAAATGTTAGTGGCCGTTTTTTTGGGACTGTTCAGTAGAAGGTACAGAGAATAATGGGAGACCCAGAAGGCTCAGATATCTTGTAAAGTCATCACCTGTTTTTTTTTTTCAGAATGGGACAATGTCCTCACAGTCACTATTCAGAGTTTATTTGCCTGTTGTGTGTTTTAATATCTATAAGCACAGTTTGGACACCAATCCCTCATGGAGAAGCTTTCATAAAGGGGCTGAATTCATATCTTGTCATGTTTTTGTACTGTGTTTCTTTTGATCCACAATTGAATGAAAGGTTCGTTTCCACCCTTCAGTCAGTTCTGTTTATGATTAGCTCACTACTGGGTTTGCATCATGCTCTCATTCAAGATGTTGCAACAGTGTGATAAGAGCTGTTCATCCTTAGGAAATGTTCTCATCATATCAATGTGCGGATATCAAGGACCAACACATTAACGCATTTTTAGAGCATCAAGTAAATAATAATTAATTGTGCAGGAAAAACCCTTGAACATGTGTTGGTGTGAGAAAAACTACCTAAAATGTTCAAGAGAAATTTATTTAACCGCAGCCAGCCACTAGGGAGCGATAGAGATGCTTTGGCTTCACTATTGGAGAGCTGTCATGTCGTCCATCTTTCTATACAGCATGTAGTTGAAAATCAGGGATATAATAACCAATTAATGAAGTTGAGGGTTGTTTTGATTCCTTCTCGTTCCTCTGTCTTCTGCCGTCTGAGGACTGGAGCTCACACTGCCACCATTTGCACCAATGTTACATTGACAAGCAGTATACTGGCTACCACAAGTTTGTGATTTCTCAATGAGAATTAGATTCAGCCCGGGTTGTGTTATGTCAACACCCTGATGACAAACTACATAAATACGGGGGATCATCCATCACACACAAACACACACTCTGACCAATATTGTCCCAATGCCCTGAAGGCAGAAGCTTTGTATGTGTTTATGGCCTTAAGTGCTGTTGACAGGTGAAAATAAATCCCACTCTCCTTGCCTGTGCTTTTTCTGGTTTTGTAGTTTTTCCCCTCTTCTTTCCTCTCCCGGTCATCTGTTTCAAACCTTTTAGCTTGTTCATTTTATCCTCGTTGTGTATTCATGCTCTCTCCTTGTGCACCCTACTGTTTTTCATGTATTCCTTCCGTATGTGTTGTGTGAAATCATTCCTCACCACTGTCACTATGTTGAGCGGGATGATAAATGAATACAAATTTGCAGGAAATCAGCAGGCCCTGGCTATATCCTTTACCTCTATAGGCTTAATAATGTATGCCATTATTCAAATCGTGGCTTCTCTGATTTAAAAACAAAACTAAAATTGCAATTTTTGGTATAAAACAATCTACTGTACATCCCTTCAACCAGTTCTTCACCTCCCATCTAGTCATTTGTAGTCCACAAGGTACATGGTGAGGAAATAATGTTCTGCTCCTTTTTTTTCCGAGTGTACACAGATGCCAAAGCCTCTGCCACAAAGGTGTTTTGTCCGCTTGCCACAGAAACGCCTTCTGCGTGACAGAAAGGGGCTGAGGGAAGCAGGGAGGAGTAGTAACAAGGTAGATGTTGTCAGGATTCGTCACAGTCCTCCAGTATAACATCCCACCAGCATTTTGAATCAGGAGTCACAGAGGAGGAGACGTTAGCATGACGAGTGTATGCGGCAGTCTCTGTGTCTTGGGGCCTTCTTGCTAATACACGTGCACAGCAAACCGTTCAAATGATCAAATTACAATAACATCCAGGTAGCTGAGTTGAAAGGATTCGTAAGCCTGAGCTGCGGACCAGTCACCAGTTGTCATGTTCCTGTTGCTATGGTGAGCAGAAAAATAGATTTATGTAGTAGGACGTGCATGAGTTTGCGTTTCTGCAATAATTATCACATCTTTAAATTCACATTTACATGTGTGATCAGTTGGTATTAGTCATGCCGGCACCCCTCCTTGCCACATGTCTGGGATATGTGATGGTGATGGAGGGGCAAAAAAGAATAAAGGCAATTCTTTACTCTAGCCCTCCATTTTCTTTTGGCTTTGTTTTCTTCTCTGTGTCCTCAGTGCTTTATCCACAGCAGTGACTGTGTACATGCTGAGTGGGAAACATGAGCTTTACAAAGATCATCTCTCTCTGTCCACCCACCTATAGCAATGAAGCTTTAGTAGTCACCATCCAGCACCACAAAGCAGCCTGTTGCACTAGGTGTTAGTGTTGATTGCACCAGTTCTGCTCCAGATACATCTCTTTGTAAGGCTGTGTCTGTCTGTACTCTGCTGTGTATCCGAATAGACCTTGGTGATTATAACCAGGTTCATTCAAATATCTGTAGCTTTTCCCTTAATGAGGGAGAGATATGGAAAGAGAGATCTCATTTGTAAAGCCTCCAACATCATAATCAGTGAGGTCTGTAATCAAAAATAGTGTCAGTGCTAAAATTATTTCATAATCGTCTAAGTCATTTTGTTGTGATTAACTCATTTACACATAGTGAAGTGAAGTACCTCGTTATTTGCATTTAGTGATTTTTGGGATTATTTTTGTTTAAGTAATTATTTTTTGTATGTGCATCTAAAATCTAACGTGATAAGTTTAGCAAAAACATTTTTTTTAACCAATGCTGACTCTAATTTAAGGTCATTAAATTTTCCAATTTAGTTTTTTCGTCATACAGTGGGGTTTAAAAAATCTGAGACTTAATTGAAACTCATCAATAATTACAATTTCAATATTTCTTACACACTGGACCTTTAAGATGCTGCACAATTTCTGTAGATCGGCAATACAACTTCCAAAATGTCATCTCTTATCATTTTAATAAGGCATAAATTCAGATGATGATTCTTTTAAATATACAAGGTTTTGCCTTAAGTCTCCCCCCCCCCCCCCCCACACACACACACACACACACACACATATAAAATGCATCTGTCATGCTCCAACTTTTAGCTCTTTGGTAACTCAGCTACCTCAGATCATTAGCCACCTGCCAATATGCTTGTTTCCCTTAATCGAAACATTCTCTGGCCCGATGCACAAAGTGTTAATTGTATTAACAAGTAACTATATTAAAAACATTAATTAATTCAGAACTTTTTCTCTACACAATTTTCCAGTCTTTCTCACATGCTCTGAAAGAAAAAAAAAATCCCTATAGACAGTATAAATGTGTCACTATTGTTATTAGCTTTTCTCTTTCTTTGTCATTCTGGTGAATTTGGCATTATGTTAGCATACTTATTAACTCAAGTAAAAGAGTTTTTTATCATCACCCATCTAAAGCTGCAAAACAAGATTGTGGTTGCAGACCGGTGCTAAATGTGGGTATGCCATACACCAGGATTAAACCCAAGGATCTTACCAAATAAGTAGGCTGGTTCTCCTCCTGTTATCTTCCTTCTTGGTTTAGAGATGTCTGATTATGTCCAGACTCGAGCAATTCCAATAACAATGTAAGCTTGGCCTCCTCGCCAAGTGGTTTGGCAGATATGAAGTCAGTGCAAACAACCTGATTTGTGCATGTCCAGAGCCTTAGACTAGCATCGCTGAAGTGACTGCTGTAATTGCAGTCGTGGTTGTGTTTCCAGCCTGGTTCCAGGCTAACTTTTGCCTATACTTTGTTGTGACTTTTGTGTACTCTCTCTCTCTCTCTCTCTCCCACATGTAGTCTTTTCATTACTTTAACTCTTGTACATAGTCTGTTGACTGCATTTGCATATGTGGGAGGCATTGCTCATTTCAGGAATCTTGCCTTCAGATGATTTTCTTGACTGTGATGAGGGGTGTCTGCCTGTGCATTGACACATTTCAGTTAACTGGTCGACAAAATACACCTCAGAAGGAAGACTATGCTCATGGGTTTGCTATCGACTGTGTAGCTTCACGGACTAATCTCGACATCGACAAAGTCTCAACGAAGTCATTATCTCAGCTGAATGAATGTTTTATCTTGCCAAGAATTGAATGAGTTGAGTGGTGGGTGATCATTCTGTCACAGTTAGGTGTATGATTGTAAAATCTATACAGCTGACAAACAAGTTTCTGAATTTCACTTTTCATAACCTGCATTAAGGTACTAATGAGTACTTATTACAGCCAGTGTGTCTTATTTTGAAAAACATTTCGAATCGGCCACATTTACTTCCATCCGACCATTCCTATAAGCATGTGTTGCCTGTTGTTTGATACTTGCGCTCTCTTTCCATCTGATAGCAGACTTGTAACCAATTCCTCTGCAGTTTTGCATAATTGCTTCTGCTGGGGTCCGTTTTTACATCTATTTATGTATTTCTTGTTGTTTTTACCAAGGCTGGGCAGGGCTTTCAGTGATAAATACCTAGCTTCACACCTCTGTCCTGTATCATCATATCCTTTTGCACTAGTCATTATCCGTCATTATTGACTTTATTTATGCAAAACACATTTCCCACCACACAAATACCTGCATTTTCTCAGTGGGTGTAGAGAGAGTTGTTGTTTTTTCTGAGGTGATTATTGCTGTTGTTTTTGTGGTAAAGATATGATATGTATTTTTTGCCGTTTTATTAAAGTGACCTTCCTGGCTAGTCTACCTCTCTCTGCTAAATCCTAATGAGGCAGTTATAGCTGAAAGTCGCTGTCGTTTAACTAAGTTTCAGGCAGGAGCCAAACACCCATGTACCTACAGTGCCCAGCTCTCGCCCTCTGTTTCATATCTGCTGCCTGATCAATGCCACCGACAGCACCAAAGCATCCCTGATTATTCTCAGACAGGGGATGTAACATGCTGTCGTGGTGCGTCTTTCTGAAGTTATTTACTTGTTTGTTTCCCTCTGTCTTTTTCTTTGTTCCTGTGTTTGTCTTGTGCAGTGTTTGCTGATTGGTGCTGTGATAATTACAAGTAGGATTGTTCCGCAGGCGCTCCTGTATGCTCTGATGTGTCACACTGAGCCATTGTTCCTTTCATTGGCTGATTAAAGAAAACAGATACATATCTAGATGTTATTTCATACATCTGGCTGCATTGAATAAATGGCACTACTGTGCGTAATACAGCTGATTTAATATACATCTTGATCAAAGTGTGTTTTAAGGAAGTATTCAAACACAATTCGATTCGGTGCTTCCATGTTACTTTATTTTCTTCAAGTTACAAGAACCCAGTCATAGAGTCTATGTAAGAGTTGAATGTGCAGTAAAATGACACAACTACAGAAGGGATTTCCATGAAACTTGTTGGAATGATGGGACATGGGCCAAAAAAGAACCCATACAATTTAGCAAAATATTTTTTTTTGTTTTTGTTTTCTGTTTTTTCCCACCAATTTCCTTGGGAACAATACATATATCTGGATGAACTAATCTGGCATATTTGGGGACTTGGTGCAGTTTGGTTGAATTTAACTGTTGGGCCTTGGAGGAGTTATGAGCTCTACTAATTTAATTTTTGGAATACCTCTTGTTAAATGTAAGAACAAAGTATATGATGTGAAACAGCTCTGTGTGGTGTAAACTTAATAACCCATTCAGTTGGACAATAGAGCTACATTTTCATCCCATTTTTGTAGCAGGTAAAAATGGCCCCTTTGAGTCACTCAATGCGACATGTAACGATAACGTTTTGCGTAGAGTTTATGCTTAATTACAACTGTTTGCTTTGCATTTACTAAATTCTAATAATATCATATAATATTCAGAGTTGGTTTCTACTTGGGATTCTGTTCAAAATCCCTGCCAATTTTACATTGCACGGGGCAGCAGAATGCAGGTTTTTTTTCTTTTGTGCAAGGGACGGTTAACTCATGATCTGAACTTTCACTGAGCTGATAAGAGTGGCAGATACAAGGGAGAAAAACACACACACTAAAAGACATTATTACCTGCTTAAGAAAAGGTATGTCATATCGAGCTTTTCTGAAATGTCTGTGACGTTTCAGCTTTGTTCGGTTTCAAGCAGTTTGAATCAATGCAGCTGTATCTTAGACATTAAGCTCGGCACATTGATTCCAGTTGGTGAGTCGCAACACCTAGTGTGTCTGTGTGTGTTTACTTTGTTGTTTCATTCAAGGCTTTTAACCAGAGGAAGGCTGTAAATGTTCATTTTTAGCATAACCATGTACAAAGAAGAAAGACTAACCTACAAAACAAACACCTCCTGCTCCTTATCTGCCCCACATGTCCCTAGGTCAAGGCTAACATGAACTAGCGAAAAACTCTTACTTGTGTATAAGGCTAGTACTTTGGGATTTTGTCATTGTTGATGCAGTTGCGTTTGGATCTGTGCACGTTTGTATTCATATAAAAGCTGCTCTTGGTCACAGTCAAAGCTTTAACCGTGTTGAAACCCAATTGGCAGTGTTGCTCTGCTCTGCCATTTACAATATGAATCTATTCTATTGTCCACATTGCTGCTGACTCTACGGACTGTCGAGACATACAGTAGAACATGTCTGAGGGGAGCATGGATGCTATGGGCCCCATGGGTGCTCTCAAAAGGAATGAGATGGATGACACACTTACAGTAAAGCACTGGGCTCTCCCTCAGGCCAGATCTGTTAAAGATGCTTTTGTGCATAACCATCAATGCATGCACAGATATTACACACATGTGCTGTACCAGTGGTGGAGTAATTGTACACACTTGGACGTTAAAATACAAACTAAAATAATCATTTATTGCCTACACCTACACACAAACACACATACCTATGCACCCACACACACACTGAGGTCGCTGCTAGAGGTCCCAGGCAGCTTGTAAGTTATCCCCTAGATGTTTACTAACTGCTACTCGCTGCATAACAGAGCTTCATAATTTAAATGTGTTGCTTCATCTGGAGAGGTCACACTCGTCAGTTCAGCCCTCTATTGATTAGAATCAATATTGTCCAATCTCATCAGCACAGCCGTCCTTGGCCAACTGATGTCTGTCTTGCGGTAGAATCAAGGTATGGAGATGAACTACAGCTTTCTTTGGGCAGATCCATACCTTTTGAGGTGATTGGGTTAATGCGGTCCCCTGAGCCATGATGTGTGTAACCTCCATTTTTGCCACATCATTTGTCTGCTGCATTGATTAGAGGATCATTGAATTGAACAAGGCTGGCCAGACAGTTCTAAGAGCAAAAGAAATCTGAAATAGGCACGCACTTGGCTGCACACACTCTGTCGCATTGCTGCGTCAATTTACTTGCGTGTGGCTTGTGTAAATACATTATTATATGTTCTCCAGAGAGTTGCGTAGACCATTGATGCATGTATTTTTAATTGCCAGGCCAGTGTGAGAGTTAGAGGAAGAGGCCCTTGGACAGAGGCTGAGCTAAGCTCAGCCAAGCTACCCTGTCACTTAATTTGTTTCCTCTCTGACTGCCTCCCTTGCTCTTTTACTCCCGTACTGTTTCTTTGTTTCTCCCTGCGTTAGTCTGAGTGGTGCGAGCTGACCTTCACTGGGACACAGCCATGATTCTAATTGCATTGATATGTCAGTGAGCTCCAATGGTTTCAGGAGAGCATAGCAATATTACCCCAAAGCCCTGTGGTGGTACCATGCGATCTTTGCTTTCTTCTCACTGATGAGTCACAGACTCGAGTTGCTGAGAAGAAATAGACAGACCAGACACTTTACAGAGTCTGGGTTTTCTCTGGGGCAACATGACACTTAGGTATTACCTAATTTGTGTGTGTTTGTGTGCAAGTGTTTGTGTTTGTGTGCACGCACGCCACAATACGCCCCAACAGCCCCCCAGCCTATGGACTGCAGAGAAGCATGTACTGCCTGTGACATGACCCATAATTTCCTAATGGCTTGTTTTTGAAATCTAGATTTGGGCTTGCCGCTGTCTTTTCTAATTAGTGAAGCCAAAAAATCAAAATTTGTCTCCACTTAACTAGTTCACTTGTGTTCCACAGAAAAAGCCACAATCACATCTGTGTTGTACTTTGAGGCAGCTGCAGTGTAAGGTTTACGAAAACAAGAAAAACATGCCAGTCTTTATACTGTGTGCACACGTTTTCTCTTCTCTGCTGCTCCGTTGACTTGTAGTGTTTTTTCCTTGATGTATTTTGCTCACATATCTAGTTATTTGCCTTTAATTTGGCAAAGTCTGTTGGGAAAATAAAAACACTAAGATGTGTCCTACATTGGAGTAAAAATCTACCAGTTTTATGTTAATGATATTTATTTAATGTCACCATCACTCTGCATTTCACCGCCTTGTGTTTGTTTTGATTCTAGCATGGGTTGATTTGATCTAATTTCTTTCCTGCCAACTGGTGGGTGGGTGCAGACGCTGCTGCCCACAGGTTTCTGCATATATGTGTCAAGTTTATTCATCAAAGATAATATCTGAAATGAAGTGGAAGGATATAATTTGCATATTGTAAATTTCAATTAGTACACAAAATAAAATAAAAACAGGATGGATGGATAGATATTTGAACCTCCTTCATTTCAATAGTCTGAAGTTTATTTATTAAAACATTAGGCTCTTTAAAACAAAATATAATCATTCACTTTTATGTCAAGAGTCACATTTATACAATATTCTCTGATAAAACACACTTAGATATGTATGCTTTACTTAAAGCTCTCTGAGGCAAATACATGCTATGGATATGCTAAAATTTTGCTTAAGATATAATTATTATATATATATCTAGATAAATTAATCCTTAACGCTGAATTATGTTACTGTTATTTTGTAGCTGGGCAAAATCTCTAGGGCTGCTATAGGCTTTGTGAAGGCGAAGCTCACAAATCGCACGTACTCGCTCTCGCTTCGCTGTCCGTTTCTCCCACTTTGATGAGTCCATGTTGACTTTTTCTTTTTCTAAATTAGAGTCTGGATCACTTTGATCTGACCGAGGCTGGGCTGTCAGAAGCAGGCTGCATTACAGTCTATCGACACTAATTTAGCTGCATTTTGTCAAATCTCATTTTATTGGGTTTTCATTTTATTTTATTTTGCTCACTTTATGAAGTGAGTAGTAAGGAACCATTTTGCATTAGAGAGGAAAACATTCTGTACTACCTGGCCGTCTGTGTGATCACCTGAGAAGAGACGGCAGAGGGGCGAGAGTTACAGTATCAGTGAGGAGGGGGAAAAAGAGTGAGTTCTAGACAGCGAGGGAGAGAGGGGAGGAGAATGAGATAAAGGCTGCAGCGAGAAGTGTGCAGTTGTTTTAAAGAGAGAGAGAGAGAGAGAGAGACAGAGAGAAAAATCTTGTGTTGATGGAGACAGGCTGGTTACCAGATGGGTTTTGTCAGAGAGAGGGGGGAACAGAGAGGGGGAAATGGTTAAGAGATGGAGGCTGATGTGGCTGTCTGTAATGCAATATGGCAGATGCGATTTTATTTTTAGGACACAAGGCCCCAGAACGATAGGTTTTATAGGGTTTTGAGTGGGTTGATCTTTTTAAATATTCAACTTGAATGAAATATGGAGCATGACTCCGGGCTGTTTGGAATTCATAAGTCTGTTTGGCAGGAGTGGCCCTGCATATTGAGAGCTGTCAGAGTCGGCCTGAGTGTTAAACACAACCCCTCAGCTGGCAGGAGAAACAATAGCAAGAAAGAAACACCTCAGAGGGACTGCAAGAGACAAGAAGAAAGGAAAGTCTTCTGTTGGAGGTAGAACTATTTAATTACCTCCTAATATTTCAGAGAGAGGCTGATTTTATCTTGTGTTGCATCCATGGGTGTTAATGAATGTCAAGTGGTGTTGCTCAATGTCTCTAAATGACCAACTGCATGTTGAGTTGGTCTGTTTACAACAAGAAGCCCGTTTTTTTTATTTTTATTTTAAATGTCGTCTACACACAAGCAGCAATATAAGAACACAATCTTAATGAAACAGCTTGAAATGATTAAAAGTTGTCCTTCGTATCAGCAGCTGTCTGATCAATAAGTAAACAAGATTAGAATTTCCATCCAGATTTTGTCATATGAAGTCAACTGAATTGGTTTAATATGATGTGTACAGTTAAACATTGTGTTAGACGATGGCATCGGGGGTGGGGTTTGGAGCGGCCTTGGCAACATAGTGAGGAAAAGCTGCAGCTTTTTTTTTTTTTTTTGCCATCGCTGGTTAGAATAACAAACATACTGGTGATTCGTCGTATGAGCTGTAACTAACTGACTTGATGATGAGCTTAACTGAAACTCGTCTGCTGTCACTGTGTGTGCTCTGTGCACGCCTCTGTCCGTACTTGTCAAAGAGAGTTTGGAAGAGGAGAGACTTGCCGCCGCACCGCGAGTGACTTCATCCGTCACTGTCGGGTGTGGCGTTCTGCAGAATTAACTTTCATATCATTTGGTATCAGTAAAATACAGATTTTCATTTTTTTTGGGAACCATGACTTCTCGTGTTTGGAACAAGAAGCTCAGAAGAATAAAGTGTGTGAGACTAACTGGTCTGCAGCTGTATTTTCAGTGTGTCACACACACACCGGCTATTTAGGGATTGGACTCATTAATTGTAGATACACAGAAAGGAGCCCAAAAACTTGATAACAAGAAATGTAGATTGTGTTTACTGTAAATTATACAAATCCGCTACTGTCATTCTGCACCATTGCATTTCCACATTGTATTTATTTGTATTTTGTGAAGTTTTTGGTTGTCTAATGTTGCTGTATGTCTTGTGCAATTAAGACCAAATTCCTAGTATTTGTAGACATACATGGCACATACAGCTGATTCAGATTTTGTGGTTTTGTGTTTTCAGTTCTGCATTGCACAAGAATTCATCAGAAATATGATGACTTAAATGTGTTATGTATACAGATGGATTATGGTTGTTGTTGTCTGGGTGTTCTGTAGTCTACCAGAGTCTGCAGAAGACAGAAGCTGTCACATAACTTCTTTTGAGTCAGCCAGTCCATGCGACTGACTGATTGCAAGCAAACAGAAGAATGTGCGCCCTTGTCCGCCTGTCTATCCCTGACTACATTTGCGAGTCTTTTTCAGCTTCATGTCTGGAGGCGTGTGAAGGATCAATATTTTCCTCTCCAGGTGTGACAGGTGTACACCACTTGAGAAAGCAGTGATAGAAACCCTTAGTTAGTTTGAAGCCACTTAGCGGAAATACATATGCATTAGACTAAGACTACTGGGGATATTTACCAGAAGTAACCACACAAAAAACAACAGGTAGCAGAGCCTGAAACCAAGACATGTTTAATTCATGCCAGAGGCAGCGGCGTATACTGTGTACACCTGTAACAGTGAAAAGGCTGGCGCTTATTAAAAAAAAGACGTTGTGTCTATCTATGTGTGTGTTTACTTCTCTGCAGTGATGTGTGTCTGTCAGGTTGTCTCGCTGTGTTTGTGTCTGATGTCTGCTTTTATGTGTGTGCGATTGTGTGTGGAAGACAGAGAAACGCAGACCCCATGCAGGACGTGCTGCTGTCCCTGTATGAGGAAACATTCTCAGTCCATTACCCTGCATGTTGCTATAATGAGAGTAAAGTAGGAGTAAGAGCCCAGGTTACTAAAACCATCTGCCAGGTGTATTTCCCTTTGTTATACAGGCAGACAGGTTTGTTTATGTAGTAGTAGATGATATTTTGCATGCTTTCCCACATTGTGTTACAAATTGCATATTTGTGTTATCGCGGGCTGTGGTCTAAAAATACAGCAAGTATTTAGGTAAATGAATAAAATTTAACAACTTACAGAGATAGTAATAGATAGTAAAAACTAAAAGGCTTGAAATGGGTAATTTACAACACTAAACATCATGTTGTTGTTGTTGTTGTTGGTGGTTTTTCCTCTGGAGCTATTTTCATTATGTGGCAGTGCAGTTGAAAGTGTGGAAAGTCATTATTTCTGGAAGATGTTATTTCTAAGCTGGTAACAAACATTAATTTAACTTTATTCCTTTTCCCCTCAAAGCCACAGTTAAGCCAGTAGTGTGACTATATCTGTTTTCTATATGTTACACAAAGAATAGTCCAACAAATAATGGATTTTTAAGCCCAATAGAATCAACAACCAATTCTCTCTGTGTATATATATAATGAATATATCTTAAGATTGTATACAAACATGGAAATAGACTCCAGAAAGTGAAGCAAATGCCTGAAATGTTGAAAATACTGGTGGTGTTTTTCATCATCAATTTGTCACATTGGCAGAACGAGAAATTCATTGTCACGCCTCGTTTGATTTAACGGCCTCACAGACCATCTACGATGGTGCTGCTGTTTCTTTTTCTGCCCTTACCTCAGAATGAACAAAATAGTAACCTCCCTCGAGTGTCGCCATGTTTATTGTTTACATCATGTAAATCCGGAAGTTCTATACGGTCTGATTTCTCCGGTGTGCCCTCTAGTGGTATTCTCTGGTAACACGCATAGTACATCGGCAAGTATGCGATCAACTAAATTTGGTACAAATCATCTTTTGTCTTTAGTTGAGGTTAATGTTTTTATACATTTTCACCATTTCTAAGCACCTTTTTTCGGTCTATTAAATCAATTGGGCACTGACACATTGTAGCCATCAGTTATAATGATTATATGAATAATTAGCTACATAAGATGTGACATCAGATATCCCTGTGTTTGCTCCACCAGCATCAGTCAAACCTTCAATTATGTACATGCTCTCTCTCTGTCAGTCACTGTTTTGTCACAACAACAATGTTGTTGATGTGCGATGCTTTGGAAAACCTCACGGAGGGGATTCTTGTGGTCAATCAAAACAGAAGCTTTGTTTATTTTAATTTTATTCTCAATAGAGCATCGTGTGCAGTGGGAGCCAGTAGTGTGCGCAGGGTAGAAATACTAGTGGCAGGGAACCAGGCTCACTTTTGAGGCATTGTTCGACTTACCAAGGCGTGCTAACGCAATGTCATGCCTGGCTGCAGCTCACAGTGGCAGGGGTTCACACTGAGGGGCAGAGGACTTGAGGGACAGCCAGCTCAGCTCTTTCTACGCTGCCCTTTTTGGTTTTAAGCAGTAGAACCACCACAACACCCCGACCAACTGCTTGTTGACTGGATTCTAATATTACTCAATCACGTCTGCTTACGAATTGCAGATGAAATGTGTTGTCATGTCTTCATAAGGCTGTGCTTTGTGCTTGTGCACAGACCATTGCCATGTCCAGCTATTTACAGGGATGTTGACCATGGTTTTCTTTATAGGTGAGTCGTGGCCTATTACTGTCAAGGAACTGCCCCCATTTTCTCTTTTGAAATACTCTGGTTGTTATCCAGGCTTCACTTACTGTGTCCATAGATTACAGCTAAGGATGTCTTTATCACGATTTTATTGCTTTTATTTTGCAGCTTATAGTTTGTACACTTAAAATAACAGGCAGCTTTTATTTCCTAAGCATTATAAAACCAATTAAAGTCTTTCCAATTGTGTGAGCTCCCCTCAAATAGCACATGAGAGGTGGGGACTGAGAGGGGCTAGCACTGTTCCCATCTCATCAATAAATTAAATTATGTAAGTTAGAAAATAGATGTTTTTGTAATTTTCTTTCATTCTTAATTGTTTTTCCCGAAGAAATAAAATTAATTACTTATTAATAAAGAAATCGAAACTTGCATTATTTTATCATGTCTGACGAGAATACTTAACTCTAGCGCTGCAAATAATTGTATTACATATTTTATTTATTATTTGAATAATGTATAATAATAGATTTCCCTTAACACACTGACAGTTCTCGTCACAACATCCCAGAGCTGAATATAACGTCAGATTATTGTTTTTAGTTTTTTCACTCTCTTACACAAAGGTATTGAATCTACAACATTATAAAAAAACACATTCATTTATTTTAGTTGATCCAATGATCAATAAAACCCTTCACACCCCCAACTCCACAACCAGCTGCTATCTTGACCTTCTTGTCAACATGAAGCAAAGCTTAAATAATCCAGACAGCTTCCAAATGAAGTTGCTTTTGAACGAACACTATGATAAATGATTCTGTGTTTCCAAAAAGATTTGGGCTTTGTTAAATGTGGGAGGGATAGAAAATATAATCACAGCTGAACCAGCGAAAGCAGGACGGGCTTTAGATACTTATAACACACCTTATATTTTATCTTCTTGTCTCTTCCTATTCCTCCCTCTGTCTTTCCACCTCGCAGGTGGTCGGAGTCAATAGCAATGGGTAATAAAAGAATCTAACTCCATGTTACCTAGTTAAATCCTCATGCCTTCCTATCCGTCTCACCCTCAGGTGTCACCGCACGACTCCACATTTCAAATCAGAGTGGCTCTGTAGATTTGTGCAATTGCAACTTCATGGCATTCAGCACTATCGATGAATTTGCACTGGTCGCCCAATGCTACAAAAGGAATATCGCGTAAACACTGTTTCCTGTACTCCCATTTACGTCTCATCCAAATCACACTCATTGACTCCGCATCACGCCACTGTCTTGGGCTGTTTATTCCGTCATCATCTCCTTCTTCACGCCCTTTCTTCCACTGCCGTCCTCCTTCCTTTCGCTCTCCTTTCACTTCTTGCTGCCTGTCCTTGTTTTTAATCCTGTCTGCTGCTTCTTTCTGTGCGGCGGAGAAGCTCGACAAGCTGCTCTACACGTACACACACAGTGAACTACGATGCACAAGCAAGGGACAAACCGTCAATGACTGGTTTGTTGCCAGGTAATGATATTTAATTACGCCCAGCCTAATGCACACGGGCAAACTAACAAGCTGTCTACTAGCTTTTAGCTTTTAAAAGACTCACTCGGGGACATTGATGCATCACGCACATTTATGACACCATACATTTTCTACTCTCTACATGCAGCTTCCCTCTGCCTGAGCACAAACCCATCAAATGGCAGCTTTGCACAGCACTGTACTCACGCACTCAGGGTCACAGAAGCAAAAATGATGAGACTGTTTTGCATCTGGAGTCTGACCTCAGTGGCACTGTACAGCTGTCCAGTGGAGGGGAGGTGGTTCTGAGGGTTGTTTGTTGTCTGCTTCTTGTTGCCCTCCCCCCTCACTCTGTTGTTGGCTGAGCCTCTCAAATGTCAGCAATTGCTGCTTTTCTTTTATTATGATAGAAAAGTGAATTTTTGTGGGTGATTTTTATATTGTAGTAGATGCCAAGTTGACCTCTGTGATTTTGTAAAGGACATTTTTCTTTTCATTTTGACTGACAAATCATCATTATTTGAAACGCTATTTCCAGAAAACATACTGGGAATCAGACTTGTTATTCTTGTGCTTGCATGTGCATGTGTGTGTATATAGGCTGTCATAATATCAGATTTTCATGACGAGATTGTCATTGCTAAAATATTTCACACTACCATTATTCCAAACTCTCAGTCAAATTTAATATTCACCTTTTTATAAAAATAGAAAGCTTATAACAGAAGAACACCAAATACATGCATAAAACATCAGGTGAAAGGTAGCATCTAGTTTAATGGCGCCAAAACAAAACCTGAACAGTGAACACATGCCTCAAAATATCTTCTTCTTCTCACGAAGAATCATATTTGAATAAAGATAATTCAGGCATACTTGATGCTGGAACTATGCAAATCACCATACACCTTTGAAATCTTATCAAAAACACCCGAGTGAAAATCCAGACCTCCTGGACCTAACCCTTAGAGCTATGGACTTTTGAGCTTTGGTGTCACTTGTGTCTCAGTTATGCCAACACCAGTCTTTACTCACTTCTGAAACACTGGAAAATATACTGGAGCATTTTGAAGCCTATAAAACTGTAAACCCCTCTCTTTATTCTCTCATCTGTGCTCTGCTGCCTCTCTGATGCATAACACTGAGACATCCACATTTTAACGCACAGCAAAAGAGCATTTTCTTCTACAATTTATGATATCGTAACAAAGAATCAAAAAGGAACCATTAATAAATGAATCAGTTATCCAATAAATCAATGGATTGTCCCTAGTTTAACATTTTGCATAAAATGTATATACATGGAACAAACCTTATGTAGTAAATTGATGTTGCACTTGTAGATGCAAAAAAAAAGGGGGTAAATAGTCGTCATTAGACTGAACATGCAGTGAACTGCCAACCCAGCAAGCTGTGTTGTGATATACGGCGGCTGTAGAAGTCTGTGTTTGATCTCACTAACTTCAACTTGTTGTGTCAGTCACTCCGCAGAGAGAATAAGTCACTTCACTTTCTGTATTTTTTTTGCGAGTCTGCATAACTACTCTCTTCTTAAAGTGATCAAATACGGCAAACTTCATAAGAGTGGAGAGGAGAGGGGGAGTGAGAGATGAGAGGAAAGGCTCATCTGAATCTGTATTTGAAGTGGCAAATGGAAATGTGCCAAATGATCTGACAAGAGGAAAATGTGAATTCCTCTCCGCAGCTATTTGCAGGGGGGAAAAAAAGTACTGCTCTGTTTTCCCCATTGGACGGGGCCTTTTTACATTCCTGAAAAATGCCATCCTATCAGAAATGTATGAAACTGACATAGCTCCATCTTGAAATTCCTGCCTCTCAAACCATTCAGAGCAGTGATTAGTCTGTTTTTGTTGGAGAATTTGCTTGTGTTATACTGTGTCAGTGGCTGGTGAGCTGTGAGACAGTCTAAAGGCAAATTTTACAGCAGAGCAGAGAGCGAGAAGAGTCTGCCAGCTCTTTTATCCCTGTTTTTCTTCTCCGCTGTGCCTTCCAGCAAAGTAAAGGACAGCGGCAGACAGGGGGCTTTGATAGACCGGTAGTTTAGCAAAATCGCATTGTGTTTGTGTTTTTTCAGACATAGGAAAATACCAATCTCCAGGCTTCTCATGTGCCGACTGTTTTGCTCCGATCTTTTAACGGCTCTTCATGTAGATGAGTTCATTGTCACCACAATGGTGGCAGGCAGCGTATCTGTAACAGTCGGGGGAAAGAAAAAGACAAGGGAGCACTGCTGCAGTCTAGACTTCACTTTGTGCGTCTCTGCTGAGGCTCCCTGCCTCAGCCTGCCTGCCTGCTAACATCTTCAAACTTCAAGAGGGGGGGAGGGGGGGGAGGAGGGGTGGGAAGATGAGAAAAAGCTCATCGGCGTCAGTTGAAGCAGCAAATATAAGCTGAGCAAATTATCTTACACAAGGAAATGTGAACTCCTTTCTGATGCTGTTTGCAAATAGAATAGGAAAACAACTTTCTAATATTGGACAGAGGCAATTTTCCAATGGACTACTGTCACATTAGGTTGTGAAGATTACATTCTCTGTCCCTCCATACATATCCCAAATTCTATACATATATTTGTCAAGAATTCCAGCAGTGGATGGAAAACCAGTTGAAATATATATTCGTGGCAGAAATTTGACAAACAGATGCAAAACAAATCGGTAAAAGATGCATGAGAACAACTCGTTCTTAAGAAAACGGCAAGATACAAGATACAAGGACGTGCTGACAGATTTGTAGCCTGCAGCCGACCTGAAGCAAGCTAACAACAAAGCCAGTGAACTTCAGCTACTTGTCTCTAACCTCCAAAGGTCAAAGGAAATAACTGAAACAATAAGTTATTTTTATTTTCAAGGACATGTAACCTTTTAGTGTTGTTCATAAAGGATGTAGATGGATGACAATGACCATGAAATCAATCAAGTAGCCTCTTGTTGCCAAAATCAAAGTGAATCTTCATCTTTCTTGGGGTCCGTCCAAAGTTTTGTTACTTTTTAACTGTTAAAGGGGAAACGGATAAATGAAAGGAAAATGCTAAACTGCCTTAAATGAGTGTTGATTGTGGGTGTTCAGTGACATCAAGGATACCTACAAGGTTATAAGGAGTGTGATTCTAAATTGTTGAAGCACTGTGAATACTGATGAGTTGATTTTTCATGCTACGTATTGATGTCATCATCTGCAAGCAACTTCATTAATTTACAATTACAAAACCCTTAATTTGAACAAAAGCTGAATTACAATGTACTGATTCTTGGTGTATCTATAATATCCATATCGGATGCATATCACATATGTGCATCCATGACAAATTGTTTCAGAGGGATAAGTGCACAGCCCTAACGTCGCAGCAGGTATTCTGTAAACGACACCAGCCTTGTCTTCAAATTCCTGATCATGAACCAGAGCAGCTATTTCCATTAAAATTCCACTTGACTCGTTCTCCTATAAAACCCTGTGTCAGTTGTTGGTTAAAGGACCAACTCTTGAGATGAGACGTGTTTTACATCTCCCAGACGTGTTTTACAACTTGGATGAAGGCGTCCAGTTGAGAAGCTAGCAGGGCTTCAAAGGAAGGGGCAGCTAGGTGTCACAGGCAGAGTGAGAAGAAACTGAACTTGCCAACACTTTGATCATGTTCACCACTAAAGGGCAGGAGCCCTGTTAGGAAGAAAAGAAATGCATTTTTGGATAAGAGGTCTTATTGAAGTGTGTTTTTTTTATCTCTTTTTGAAGTCTGATTATTGAGGTAGTACTCTGTATTTCTCTCTCTCTCTCTCTCTCTCTCTCTCTATATATATATATATATATATATATATATAATTAGGATTTAATGCAGAGCAGAAAATGTTCAAGTGATTAACCCTGCTAATGATCTCAGGAATAAATATTAATTTAAAGAGTTGCGTGTTTGAAATCAGACAGTACCCACTTGCGTGTTCTCTCTCTCTCTCTCTCTCTCTCTCTCTCGTCGATGACAGAAATGGCATCAGTTTAGAATTTCAACAGAAGTGTAAACAAGATATTAAAATGCAAATTGCTGATACCACGATTGATAATTTTCCCAACATCAGCCACGAATCCGTGGGTGTGTTGTCTGTAAACGAAAATGTGTGTTTGTGGATGTGATGGAGCAGAAAGGAAACAGACATGGGGGGTTAGATGACAGGTTTTTAGAGGGAGGAGAGAGGAACAGGACATGATAAGGGAGTGTGAAGCAGGAGGATCCACGGTGGGGAGTAATTGTCGAGGGGTGGGGGGGGTTACAATTGTGAAGCAACAAACAGGAAGAGAAAGCTGAAAGGGTGAGATAATTAGAGGAGACTTGGATTTTCAGCTGCGGTGAATGTTCAGTCACAGCAGTAAGAAAACACACCACTCATTCCATCCTTTTAAAATACCCACTGCCTTATTTGCCTATTAAATGTTTGTGTGTGTCTCTGTGTGGATGTGTGTGCACATCCTGTATGTGGGGCCGTTGTGTTTCTTTGCTTAATTTTGAAGTCAGTTCCTTCTTGTCTGCTCTCTTTCCTCCCTTTATCCTTATTTATTTGTCAGAGGTTGTGTTCAGGGACGTTCCTTGTCATTTGTCAGCGCGGCCCATAAAACACACTGTCATGACTGACTGGCCACGCTCCAAACTCATTACCGATTGGCTGACAGAGCGGGTCGCTCTGTTCTGCTCTGCTGTGTTTGACTCCTGTTTGCCAGACATTTCAGGCTCAGGAAACTTTAAATGCGGTGGTGTCTTTCCTCGCGCCACTCTCAGGCTCACGCTCAAGGTCACATGAATATGGATTCAGCCTCTCCTTCCAGCGCACACATACTGATGATGAAGTCTAAGATCTACTCAGAGGGATTATAATTCAGAACGCAGGTCTGATCTGGGCCGTCGCTCTGTTTCACTGTCGGCCTGGGTGTATGTTTTAAGTCGGGAGCCAGAGGGGTGTGGGCGGGAGGCTGAGGAGAGAGGAGAGCGGCGGACGGGCGGGTGGATGCGGGGGAGTTGTGGGTAAGAGAAATAAGAAAGATGAAGAGGACTTCTGTACGAGCACAGAGCTGAGATGAAAAGCGGAGGAAGGAGAATGGATGATGATGGTGGAATCAGGGGAGGTGGAGCTGGGTGGGAGGGTAAAGGGAAAAAAGGACTGGGAGATTGGAAAAGGGCGACATATTTGATCAGCTGCAGATAATGTGTCCTTATCAACGTGTGTCTACAAACTGTACGTTCTGTGTTTGTATATCCTCACTAAAGTGCTTCCTGTTACTTTCCAATGTTGTTTGTACATTTTCTATTCATTCACTTGCTTTTCAGTTTTGAACCTTCCTCCTACTCTCCAACTTGCATGTAATTTAATCTGTCATCTGATTAACTCCCTTGCCTCCGTTTGTCTAACGAGTCAGTAGCACATCAACTTCTTCCTGTTCTCTCTCGATCCCACAGTTGTGCTCACAGTCTCTCGTCTGTTTCTCACTCACAGAAAACAAGGCGCCTTTACAAAGGTCTCGCATTCGGCAGGATTTGAACCTGGGCAACATTCTGCAGGAATCTCCACCTGCCAAGGGGGCCCCTGCCGAGCCTCAAGGTCATCCATCCGCTGCCAGGTCGAGGGCCGCGGCCTGTACGGAGCCGGGCCGCAGGTACAGAAACACCCCGGGTCACGGCTACGGGCTGGACAGAGAGAGGGTGGTGGAGAGACAGACCGTTAAAGTGACTGAGAGGGAGATGCATGTTGAAGCAGAGCCTCCAGGCCTCCAGACGTCCTCCGCCGGTGCTTCAGTCAGCAGCTGCAGCACCAACGGGGAGTCGGATGTAGAGGCTCTTCTAGCTAAACTCAGAGCCCTTTGAGGTTCACTTCTTTTCTCTTAAACGACATCTACAGCATACAGCAAGTTGTTTCACACAACATACAAATTAAACATGCGTTGAATGTAACCTAAAGGAATTCAGAAAATACATTTTAGTCATAAAGAGACAGTTGTAAGATTTGTCATCAACACCACCGCAGTTAATCAACATTAACAAGGGACACAAGGACTTGTTTTTTTAAGCCTCATAAAGTTTCATTTGCATAAGGTCACTAATGCATTTGAAGACCATGTTTTACTACATGATGGATCAGAGATAAAACTCCTTTTTTCAAAAGGAAACTGTGGCGAGTAGCACACAGACGGCTGCTCGCTGCTCTGTTCTCAGAGGTGATGACACAGAGAGTGATTCACCAAACATCTGATTTGATGGAAATATACAAATAACAGAGAAAATCAAAATGAACAGCCCGATAGATTCAGCAGCGTCTCTACCTGATCCTTCAAAGTGCACTGCCAAAAATGTTTGGCTCTCATTTATGTATTTTTAACAATGGGAAATAGATATCATTTTCCCTGCAAGCAAAGAGACGATGTTGCTAAGCACTTTCTATGTAATCCAGAAGAATGCAATATAAAAATATATATATATATCACATTCCTTTCACATTAGTATTTCCTATGAACTGCGTCTAGTATTCTTTTTAAACCTTGACCCTATATCTTGTCTTACCTTTTAGTTCATAGTTCCGTGTTATGGTTATTTTCATATGCATGTTATTAGTTATATTCAATTAAAAAGACTTTAAACTTACTGCATTTATTATTTTTGGTATTTAATTATTTTCTATATTATTATTTTCTTTGCTCCTTTTGAGTCTTTTTCATTCCTTGTGGGCGATGGGGGTGTCTTTTATATTCAAAACATTGATGTAATTGTTTGTATTTTGTACAAAAAAATTGTTACCTGCATCCGTACAATCAAATATATACACAAAAAAAACCATACGAGTCACAGGATGCAATATTGATGATTATAATCTGCGTTGATTTGCTTTGTGCCAGGATGTTTTGTCACTTTGTCTCGGAAACATTTCTGAGAACAAATGTGCGAGAAGGAACTAAAGGGTATAATCGTCCAGAAAGTAGCACAAAAGAATCAAGTTTCTCCGGCAACAGGTTGAACCGGGAATTATTCTGTTTTTGTTTTCTTACAATCCTGTTGAAATGACTCATCTGTTGTATCGTCACATATTTTAGGAACTCGTTTAAAATAAAAAAAATGGAAAAAGGTGTTTGTTGCTTTTCATAAATCCCAATCACATTGGACTGAATTGAATCTACGTCATTGTTTGTGCAAATGTTGATTTGGGTTTTCTTTTGTTTGTTTTTGTTCTTATGATGCTCACAGCGTCATTGCTAAACTTCCCCTGTAATAATTGTCATTGATTAAATACAGAATAGATCGTCTAAATATGTTACAACCATACACACAGAATATAAAGATGAACGACGCATCCCGACCAGATTATTTTGGGTATATTTGAAATGAGTGAGCCCATGTGAGAATGCAGCAGGAAAGCGAGTGGGCCCGTTGATGACGATTTCCTGTTGTTGTGAATGTGTCTGACTCGGACGATGCCGACATCCAATTTTCTTGACATTTTCCAGATTTCGTGTCTAATGAAAATCTGAGAAATAAAAAAGCATGTGTGAACTTCTATCACTCACTTTAATGAACTGAACAAGAGATTAAAAGTCACCGTGCTGAACACACATCTTGTTTAAAGCATGAATGTGTTGCATAAATTTACAGTCGATAAAGTCCAAGAAGTCAGATTCTGGACACGGACAGAATTGAGAAGTAGAGAAAACAGAGTGATCTGCCCACCGGTTCACCCACTGTCTGACAGGGTCTGCTCGCTGCAGCCTGTCAGCTGGTGAATATCTTCAGCACCGGGAGGCGCACAACTGTGCTGATCTGGAGCCGAGCCAGAGACAAACAACTCCCCGGTGATGCATTCAGTGGCTTGGGAGAGAAAAGCAGTTGTTAAGCAAGCTCCTCCGGTGGCCTTGATTTAGCTGCAGCCGGCTGCAGCACGCCTTTTACTGAGCAGTTTGAAATCAAGCCGCTTTCGTTTAACGCTTTCTCTTGCATTTTCTGCTGAGGGCAGGGGGGGGGGGGGCAGTCAACTTCTCATCTGTCTCAGCTTTTTGTAAAACCACTGCCTCACCTAGAGTTCATTGGTTTTGTGGGGTTTTTTTTCTCCCTTTCTGTCAATCATTGAATGTTAAAGTGAAGACATGTTTTAAGTGTTTGAGATTTCAATGGAAACGTTTCACATTTTCTCTGTATGGGTTGAGGTCATGCTTTGCGTTGCACAACTCCATTGAGCTCAAGGAGCTTCCCTTCGCAGCCCAGGTAGCAGCCAATCAAACCACGTTAAAACAAATACTCGAGCACAGGCACTAGCCAATCAAATCGCATCCATGTAAATCAAGGTCCTGTCTGACATCTTTAGTTTCGTGCCGACACCGCGCGCCAGCCACTTGGGTTCACTTCTCCATCATTAGTCTTTACCTGCTCCACCATCAAGTGTTAAGGAAATGCGTTTGTTTCGGTCATAAGTCAACGTCGTGTCCTCCTACGCGTGTTTCAGGTCGAGCGACTAATTGTTGTTATGAGAGGATTAGCTGGAATGCAGTTTGTCCACATCACAGAGTGCGGACCCGGAGCATTTAATTGCCTGCATGCTTGCAAGATGTAAAAAATGATTACATTGTGCTACAGCATCTGTGCCGAATCGCTCCTGCGAAAGGGAAAGCAGGAAAATGACCAGCGAAAGTCATCGACGCCACAAATTGAGAGGAGAAGGAGAGCATAAGGATGGCAGGATCTTGTTATGTTGAGGGAGCCTTCATTACTCACAGGCCCGTGTTCCAGCCATGAGGTTTATCTGTGGGCCTGGTAAAGTGGAGCAAAACATATTGTGTAACAGATTGCAATCTGGGCTCCTTTGATTGGAGATGAAGTTAAAAAAAAATGCGTCTGAGGATTTGTACAGTAGATGGGGGGGGGGGGCTGATCAACAGATTTGTCACCGTTTCTCCCCAGCTCACTCTTTGACTGTAGAGTCAAAGAGTGAGCACTGCTGTGTTTTCTGACTCCACACATCATACTGTGGAATTTTATGGCGCAAGAAAGAAATCACCGTCTATTTTCCGGTCGCTTTGCAGAAAAATCGTCTGCGGATGGGGTTTTTTTTTCCGGTGACAGTTAAAACTCGACAGATTTATCGCTTAGCAGGGGAAAATAATCTTTTCCTGTTTGCTGGTAATAAAACTTTTATTTTACAGAACAAACAATGCGGAAAAGGCACACATTGATGTTTACATAAAAAAATCTTTATTTTCTTATTTCAGGTTCCATGTATTTGTGTTTTCTTTTCAGTGAAAGTTTAGTGTTTAACTGTAAAATATCAAACCTCAGCCGCACATTTCTTTGTCATTAGGGTTTGATAGGATTTTAGGAATCATTGCCAATATATATCTATATAGATATATATAGATATATATTGGTCTGGACGTGAATGTGTTTTTGTATTTTGTGTTCAATTGTATCTCTGCTTCAGTTTATTTACTTTCCTTGTGCTGTGTCAGAAGTTCATGGACTTTGTTTGCATGTTAATTTAATGAAACATTTTCCATCCTCTGCATCAGTGTCCTCATCTTTCTCAAATGTAACACTATATATCAATATCTAAATCCATTTGAGTTGGGCTCTGACAGGTGCAGAGAAAATCTACGAGGGCTTTGTCCTCCCGTCCCTCTTCTTCTACATGTGTTGTTATTCTCTGACTTTTGGTAAAACTGAGATGTGTTTGGTGAGATATAGTTCCTGCCTGGATTACACTCCCTGACACTTGTTTCCACGCTGTTGACGCCGGCTGTGTTGTGGAAGCTTCTTTCGTTCCTCCTTCAGTTGTTGACGCCGGAAACGTTGAGCCACAGTTGGGCTCCTGCGAGACTGAGCCAGCTGCCAACACACAGTCACTGCAGTTCAACTTCTCAGATGGAAGGAAATTGAGTTGAGGCCTGAAAAAAATAAAAAAACCTTCAGCTTGTGGATGAGTGAGTGAAATGTGAGCGGAGACGTGGTCTGTGTGGACTTCTGTCTTAATTAAACTCATCAGCAAACACAAGTGAGACGGAAAACTGTAAAATGAGCCTGTCTAGAAAATGATGTATCAGTGGAAGTGAAATAACAAGAGTCCGACGTTCACATCCGGCATCTTATCGTTTGCGTGGTTTCAGTTTAAGCCCCACATGGTGAAGGTCGAGGGGGAAATGCGGTTTAGTTAAACAGAAAAGGTCAACGCTTCCTATCTTGTGCTTTAAGTCACTGTTGACTTTTGCCAGTGTTTTAGATCACAATCTTTCTCTGACCTTACACAAGTACTCTGACCTGCATAAACCAACAACCATAAAAAAACATTCATCATGCTTTAGCTGCCAGGAGCTGATGCGGCTGGAAAACAAAATCATTTCCAGAGAACATTTTGCAGATATGATTCAGAGACATTTTTCATCGGCGGTGAAAACTTTAGACATAAATGCTTCATTGTTAAGCGGAGGAGAGGAGCGTCGGGGGGTCTGATTCCTAAAAGTAATTCACAAGCTTTTGGCGGACAGATGATTGACAAGTGACAAAGATCCTTTGCAAATTTATTAGCAATTGGTGAGTGTGCGTGGTTCTCAAATGCTCACTTATCTATTTATAATGTCGAAATGAGAGAAAAGAGAAAGTACCAGAGGATTCATGAAGCCGACTTGATGAAGTCTATATAAAGATGAACGACATGTCTCCTCATCCTCCCACCAGCAATAAAGCCAAGTATCCAAGATACTATACGTTTATGTTTATTTTACACATAGTAGTAATACTTTATTAACATGGAGGAGTTGAGATTTACCACCCATACTGCAGCCGGCCACCAGGTGGCGATCAAGGTGCTTTGGCTTCACTTTAGGGGAGCTGTCCTGTCGACCTTTCTGTCTGATGCAGAGTAGTTGGACGTAAACTTAATAAGTGAACCAGAGACTGAACCATCAGAAGTCGCTTTCTCTTCAAAGACATTTTTCATTCTCCTCACAAACAGGCTCCTCTTTATATTTTCAGGTCTTAAAAGTAAATCAATGCAGAAATGTTAGAGCTGCTCTGAACTTCCAATAAATGAAATGTGCTGGAGAGACTTTCTGTGCCTCACACCTTCTTTTATATTATTTTCTTGTCTCTCAAATTCAAAGAGCTGCTTCTGTTTTTTCCCCCTCTCATCCTAACAGTGAACCAGCCTCACTATATGGCAGAGCCGCAGTCATCAGCGTGCAGCTCAATGCGAGTCACCTTGTTGCTGGGCTCAGGTCCAGGACGAGACAGTAATGGTGGTAAACCAACACCCTGAGTGTCGCCAAAGGACGTGTCGGGCTCTCGCTGCTCTTTCCTGTTTTGAAAATCGAGCCGGCGCGGCCTCAGACAAAACGTTTGTGTCTGTGAAAAGTGCCTGCGCAGTGTTTGTGGTCGTTAAAATCAACAATAGATTCATATTTATTATTCCTCCTTCATTCCCGTCTACCGGTTTCTCTTGCAGCAGCGTGTTGGCCTCTCTCTTCTTTACGGGGGCTACCTCCATCTGTCACTGCACGTGTGTGTTTGTGTCTTGCCTGTTTGTCTTTGATCTCTGCTGTATTACACCCGTGTAAATTGTTGCCCTCTCTCAGTTCATTGTCTTTGTTGTTCCGTCTCGCAGAGATGTTTGTGTTTTTGTAGTTGAAAGAATTGAAAGATGGAAGGCTCATCCCTCAGTGCTTTCTTTCCCTCCAAGCTAATAAAACATATTTGGAAAGCATGCAAAATATCCCAGCAGATATGGAATATATCTCCCTCTCTGTCCCGATGCACTGATTTGTTTACTGTTCAAACAGCCGAATGTTGTCCTGTGGTCTCAACTTTTTCATGTTCATTCATCTGCAGTCACAACAAATTTGTGAGGTCTGATTCGCTGTTGATCTTTACTGGTTGGTTTCCTGGTCGTTTAATGGGTTCGGCTTGAAGAAGAGAAGACTAACTTCAACCCAGCGTGATCTCAGAAACAGATTATAAATCTGAGAGGAGGTAAACAACAAGAGAGGCTAATGTTAGAGAGAATATAGATGAGAACATTGATCAGACCCGGTTTTAACAAGCGTCCTAAGAGATCTGATCAAAAGTGGACAGTGTTATGATCTTCTGTTCGCACTTGGAATTAAAATGCTTCCTGACTTTGTCTCCTGCTTGTGATCACTTCCCTTCTCAATATTCATTGGTCAGTGTTGATATTGTTGCCGTTGCTGAGTAGGCGGTCCTTCATATTGACGATAATGGTCCTTTATATGTGGCCCAGGACACATTTACACTCACGCAGTAAAAACAATGCAGCCACATGCACATCCAAATATTGTGATCGGATCACAGGACACATTGAAGTGCGCTCACCCCTGTACTTAGTTCTGACCGTTTGTGCTTGGATCACTAGGGACCAATCAAAAAACTGGAATAGTTTATGCAGTTATCGTTTAAAAAAAATAATTTTCCCTTTGCATTACTAGCTTCTTTTTCTTAGGGCATCCAGGACCTCCTGCCAGAAGGTGGCGATAACACACCTGAGAGCTTTTTGCTAAGAAAAGAAGAATATGTAGTTGCTTGTGCCTGTGAAACGTGTGGTGGTGATGATTCGTGTGGTTGATCAGGGTTTACTGTACAAACAGGAGAAATTAAACAAATGCAAAGTGAAAGACAGAAACAGTGTAACGTGGAACTAAAAATAAGAAAACTTTTGACAGCTCTGTTTTTATCTCAAATGAGGAGGGGTCTTTGAATAACAGTCGAATAGATCCCAGGGATTATTGACAAGCATTTTTGCTGGAGATGCTCATGTCCATGTCAAGTGATTAAAGCTGTGCGCAAAATGATGTGTGTGTGTGTGTGTGTGTGTGTGTGTGTGTGTGTGTGTGTGTGTGTGTGTGTGTGTGTGTGTGTGTGTGTGTGTGTGTGTGTGTGTGTATAGTTGACTTTCACTGGTCAACTTGACGTATTGATCTCGAATGAAGTACGTGTGCGACTGCCTAAGAATAATTGAGTTTGTGTAATGTTGTTGCAGCACACAGCTCGTTCCCTGAGGCCTGTGGCCCGAGCAGAGTGACAACTGCATAGACGGTACAGTTGTGTGAAGTGAGCACATCTGGCTTTGATCACCATGGTGATGGCAGTGCAGAGAGTGACAGGGCGAGCAGAGCGATGGTGGTATCGACGAGTCTCGGGGGAATCATTATCCTGTTCAGTAAAACTAATGAGAGAAAAGGTGTTGCACCTCAGCTCACGGCTGTCGTTGTTCAAAACACAGACACACACACACACACACGCACACAACCTAATGTGCACAAGCTTATGCAAGGTGTATGTAAAAGCAGGCACGTTGTGTCACAGATGGAAATAACCCCACATTTTATAATCCTTACCAAAATAAATAGTAATTACTGGGCCAACGTAGCACATAAACAAATTAACACAATGTTAACACTTAACAGGAGAAATGTCAACAACGGGAAGTTATAAAGGTTTGTGTACGTGGTCTGCTGTTCGATATCAGAGTTTCATTCAATCACAAATTATCACAATCGGAGAGAAGTTAGATTAACTGCTTGAAACGAGTCTACGAAGAGAAGAGAAGACTGTGGAGACAAATTAAAAGAACAATGTTTGATTAGACGACATAAAACCCACTGGAGTCAGACACTGGATCTGTCACCCTTGAGTTTTCTTGAAAAGAACCTTCTTAGCGATTGTTAACACTGGTAAAATAACAATTATGTGACTCATTAAACAGAACTTTGGGGAACACAAACTGCAGTTTTACAACCGTGCGTCTATACATTGGTCCTAATTAACAGTACCACACGGAGGACTGTACACTTGTGTTCGCTTAATGGTGAGAGCTCTCAAAGGTCTGTCACTGCCGATGAGAACAGAGCCACTGTGAGATTTAAAAATAAGGGCAGACACATTTAGAAGAGAGAAAATAACTTGTCAAACAAAACTATAACTGCCTCAACTCTGAGTTTGAGTTTATTTAAATACCATGTGATCACAGACCAGGAGTGACAGCGCAGGGCGGTCAAACTAGAAAATATGAGACCGAACTTTTATCTGCACCAGATGAAATATTAATTCTTCCAGCAGTGTCGCCACCCACGAGCATCATTTTTGAGAGGGTCACGCAGGATGGAGGAGAACATGACCTGCTCTTCTGTTTTGTTGGCGTCCGTCCTGGTTCACCTCAACGCCAAAGTTTCATCCTGGAACGACGGAGTCACTCTTTTTTTCACGTGTGCCAGAGAACAGCGACGGCCTGGGGGAGGGAACGTCAACTTTGCCATCACAAACACATTATTCAGGAGTGAACAGGTGTCTGGCATAGAAATCTGACATCTCAGAATCATTCGTCTAGTTCGTGGTTGGAAATCTCTGTTTCATCTCTTTATTTAATAAATATATCTTGTAAAATGAATTAAAATAATAGAATAAGAATATCTGGTGCTTCACCACTAGGCGCCCATATTAAAAATAAAGTAAGAATACTGTGTGGAGGATACAGATCACAGTTGCGTAAACAACCAGCTCCGTTTTAAACTGAATCGATACTTACCTACTGCACGTGTTACTGGGGGACACCTCTAGAGGGCACACTATGGAGCTAAGACACTATAGAAATACATGTGTGGTGACAAACCCTACTGTACTTTGTGGAGAACCGATCTCTGTGGACCGCTGATTGATGCAATTTCATGACCAGCTCAGGCAACTGTTGACCAATGGACGAAACACGACATCCGCACCGTCCTCACGCTGCTGTTCCAAAATGTACCACCGGATGTAACAAAGTTCTCAAAAGAGTGTGGATCTGTCGCCAGTTAGTTTGACGGACATGTTTGTCACAGAGGCATCGCTGGTGCAGGTAAGAGTGTTGATGCTGTTCGCTCGAGTCGGCTCCGCTATCCACTTGTTTTAACTGCTCGTGTCTGTAAACGGGGAAAATCATCAGGCAGATGCGGTCGCAGAAAACAAAACACCTGTCGGGTTGAGGTTGGGCTCGGTTAGATGGACGGGTTGGGACGGCCCCAGCTGCACTGTAGGTAATGGGGACTTGTCTTTAAACTTTCCCCCATCCTGCCACAACACTGCCCCTACTGTTCATTTATATATTGCACCTCGTGTGCGCATAGCATTTACTTCAGGGGTTCAACCAAAGGTTCAAATAAATGCAGAATATGTGAGGCGGCCGTCATATGTACCTGCAGCTCAGTATATCTTTACTGCTTATGTGAAGTTTCTTTTTTTTAATATACTAAATCTTTCGGTGCTGAATGATGTCCTTGTTACTTGACATCCTCATCTTTCTTGTATAGAACAACTATTTTTTACCGCAGCCTTGAAAGTACATTTCAACATCTCAGTCAGGGCTTCATGTCCAAGTCCATCAATCATGTATAATACCTTTTCCCTACAGAGCTCAAGCATTTTGTAATAATAAATGACCTGTTGCCGAGGATTAATTCCCTGCTCTCACGCATATGTGCTCGCACATCTCCACAGCTTAACAAAACAAGCAGTTTTCCAATGCGTGTGTGTCTGTGTGTGTGCAACAAGGGGTCGGGCGTCACGTGCCTAGTGCTGCCAGAACGAGTGCTGTAGTAAACTGCCAACAACTGTGGACTGGTGCAAGAACAACCATTCAGCCCCAGTTTGCTCTCTGCAGCCGGCGCCCAAATACGATAAGACAAGTGAGTATCTTCAAATTAGAGCCCTGGCATTAACTCCTGTGCTCACTCATGCACCTGCTCTGTGCCGGGTCTCTTTTAATGGGAGCGCGGAGCTTAGTGTGGGACAGCAGTGGACAGCGGGAGCGGCGACTGTTGTCTGGTGAAGACGGGCAGACGGTGTGGGGAGTTCGTGCTGATTGAACTCCGTCGCCGAGTTGATGAGTCCATGCAGCCGGGCGGGCCACAGGCTGCACAAATCACCTGGAGCACACTGGATGCTGGCAAAGAAAATGGAAACACGGAGCTTAACTGGAGCAGCTTCTCTGGCTAAGCAGCCGCCACAGACACCTCTGAGGATTCAAACCCCCCCCCCCCCGTCTATCCAGTCACATGAGAGAAAGAAACAAAACCAAAAAGTCTCCGTCGTCACCTACAGGCCCCTCAGAATTCAGACTTCTCCCCAGTGGGATTTTACATCCTCCCAATCCTCAGCTTATAAAACCTTGGAGCACAGTTCAATATAAGGTTCAGTTCCACTCAAGGAGCCTTTGTGTTATTGTGTAACGATTGTGCACAACTAATTATTTTTTTAAATTACCCTTCTGTTCGTCTTTTCCATTCCTAGCAACTGTCATTGTGTCGGACGTCATGATCCAAAAATAGTGATAGTGATGAACATGTAATAATCCTGTTACGCCCGAGGGAATCACAGACGCATTGTACGACCTGTACCTGTGTGTGTGTGTGTGTGTGTGTGTGCAGCAGAGCTTGTATGATTTTCCTTTCTGCATCTAGAGTTGTGTGTTTGCTCGTGAACCTTTCAGAACAGAACAATTACAGTTTAAGAATTATGTATTCGATCCAACAACCCCCCACCCCCCCTACCCCCCCACACCCCCCCGCTGAGCTTCTCATTTTAATTCACTCTCTTCCACTGATGAATTCTTCAGATATCTGACCTGTTGCTTGTCTTCATGTCAATAAAAGATGGGTTTTATGCAGAGGGACCCCCCACCCACCCACCCACCTACCACCACCACCACCACCACCCGCCTCCTCTCCGTCTGTCTCTGTACGAGCCTGATCAATAATGCTCATAAGTCTTTTCCTCCAACCGAGCTAGCTTCTGCTCCCTACCCACCGAGAATCACTGAGCGTCAGACAGACCAGACACTCCTCCTAAAAAGGTGCCTCCTGTTGCATACAAATCCTGAGTCTGTCCCACCGACGCTGCTCCGCCGGGCTCTCGCTCCCACATGCATACTCCCCCCCCCCCCCCCGAGACGCCAGACAACCAGACAAGTAGATAACATTTTAGTGAGTCCCGGCCAAGAAGGAGATTAATATGGTGAGCGACATATTGTTTGTGTGTGTATGTGTGTGTGCGTACATGCTTATCAATGTGTTTAGTGTGTTTTAGCGGCTACGTCTAATGCATGCACTCACATGCAAACATGCAATAGACATGTTGGGCACGTTGCGTTCGTGTAGAGGCAGCCGCAGTCGTATTTGCCTAATGAAGGAATACAGATTAAAATGAAGTTTAGGGCCAAAAGCTACAACGTGCTGCAGAAATAAACAGCCTGTCTCATCTCATTTGCAAATCTTGTAAAGTGTTTTAAAATCCCTTTGATTCAGGACCTCCCTGCTCTGCAATGTAAATCAGCTGCGGAATAAATGACTACGCGGCTTCATTAATATGTATGCGTGTGTGTCAAGCTCGCCTGCAGTCTCATGTCAGCAAGATTTGGGACAAACTGGACTCTCGTTTTGGGAAGATGGACCGAAGCAGGCGAAGATGAGGGTGATGATGCCGCATTTGAATTCCAGCAGCATCTATAAACAGGGATTGCATGCAAAACACACACACACACACACACACACACATCACATTCACAAAGTCCCATTCAGGAGTGGAAAGCACATCGTTTCTGGACTCGGGCCCGGGCACAGGAATACATCCCAGCCAGCGTTACACACGACTACACCACTAATAGGAGCAGGAGGGTTGCGGTGTAAATGAGGATCTGAAAAAGATGTGAGAAAAGGAGGAGAGGGAAGGTACCGACATTGGGGTGGGCAGGAAGCCCGCTGATCCTCCCTCAGGTCCGACAGCCGGGTCAGACACAGCAGCGCGTGGTTCGCCTGCAGATGCTGAAAGCAGCATCAGCACACGAGAGTCAGAGCTCCGCTTGGTTCAAAGCCATGTGATAGAGTGCGGCCTAATTGCACTTTCAATTTGAGTGGCGCTATAAGAGTATTCATGCGCAATTAGTGAGTGATTGGATTAACGTGTTTGTGTGTGTACGAGGTCCACATGGTAGCGTGCATGTGAGCAGACCAGCGCCCAGAGACTGAACTTTGATGTGTTTCCTTGATTGTATCCTCTGGCAGATAACACTGCTGTGTGATTTGGGGGCGCTGGGGTTAGAGTGTCTGAGTCAGCTGGAGCTCTGCTCCGGGAGCGGCTCGGCTCCCACTCGTTTGAAATCGCTGCAACTTAACAGTCCGTCTGAAGAATCCAACCACCACAGGCGTCTGCTCGCACAGCGATGGCTGAGACCTTATCTGCGGCGCTGAGATACAGAAGACGGCCGATGCATTTTCATTTCATCTGAAAACCCATCAATGGGATCAATTTCCTCTTGGCTGCGGTTTTTTAGAAAGTCATATTTAAATCTTCAAGAAGACTTTGAAAAACAAATCATAAAGAACAACATTTTTGACAATGTTGCTCGCTCGTATCGAGTCGCTGGAGATGTTGATGTTATGCACATATATTATTATGTTGCATTTATTTTGGTTATTATTATTATTATTATTATTATTATTGGACATTTTCAGAGGTCACTCACAGAGAAGTGCGACAGTTTGGCAAGAACACACGACACAAGTGGATCCGGCTGACAAACATATTACCAAATTATAATAGAATAAAATAAAAGCTGAGGATCTGTTCATTATTGTATTAAAAACATGTCTCTGACTGGAACTCAAGTGACTTAAGGCTTACAACAGTTGGCTTTAACAGCAGTAGTACCCACCGTAGTTACAAGTGTGTGAGTAATTACAACTTTCATGATGTGTATGGGCGTTGAGGAGGTCAAATGAGGGGGGTTAATGCCACTGATGGCGGAGCACAGCCACCTGCTGCTGGAAATAACATACAATTTAGTAAGCAAGAAGCTGTTTGCTCCCACTGAATCTGATTATTGTTCCTCCAGAGTGTCTCGTTTTGCTTCATTTGCTTTGTTATTATGTTTACTACTGTTCCTGGCCTGTGTACAATCTGTTCGTATTTTTCTAGATGAGGTTTTACTGGACTATTGATAATATTTCCTTGATTTATTCCTCCTGTTTGTGTTTTTCTGCTCACGGGCGGCAAAATAAGCTGTAACGCTGACATTCTCACCAAATCAAGCAGATGTGGTGAATGTGTTCACAGTTACTTATTCAGCAGACATGGAGAGAAACAATAGAAGTCATGAAGTTTAGACGAGCTGCTGATTGTACTGCAAGTTAATAACTCTCCTTACATCTTATATACATATCGCTTTGGTCTCCACCGACCTGCTCTTTGTTCTCGTTCTATTTGTTGTATGTTAGAGTTTTCACCTTTATACATAGTAGGTGTTGCAGTTGCTGTTGAAAAAGGTGAATTCTGACCAATGAGACGATTGTAATCATATACTCATCATCACATGATCAAATCAACCTGAATCTGCTGCAAAACACATTCGGTTCATCAAATAAGTGTGAAATAAAAAGGCATTTCACCAATCAGTCAAAATAAGCGAAGACATGCAAGTGGATTTTTAAAACTTTTCAAGAGCAATAGTTTGATCGAAGTTATCTTAACTAGACATTTTAAGTTTGAACAATGTGGAGGTTTATGTTTGTCTGATAAGATAAAGCAGCAAATCACACCCACGTTGTTTTAGGCAGCCAGTGGACTTTTGTTTTTAACTCTCACCAACTTTAAATTTGTGACAGTGTACAGAGATGTCTGAAGGAAGCTTCTGTTTGCCCTTTGGTGCCGAGCAGAAGGTGAATTACCAGGGTGAGTGGTGGCACGCTGGTGCAGCGGTTAACAGCGATGCCAAGCAAAAGTCGATTTCCCTCCAGGTGAGTGTTTTAGCTCAATATCAGAAATAATGTCATGAACATTCAGATACACTGGTCATGCACATGTCCGCGTAGACAGGGAGTCGATCCGCAGTGTTTGCACAGAATAAGAACGAGGTTGGGGCAGCGATGGCAAAAAGTGTGAGCTGGGATTTATTCTTTTGGCCCAATGATGAGGTGGAAGTGGTTACTGAGCAACAGTGCATTTTTAAAACTCAAGCTTGTGGCCTCATTCTTCATTAAACTTGGTTTCAAACTGCTTTCCTAAGCAGCCATTCTGTCACCCAGCTCTACCACAGCGGTGTCAACTCCCACTTAAACATTATTTAGAAGTGACGGCCAGCGGAGGGAAAATTAAGGTCTTTGTGAAATAAAATCCACATACATTGGCTGTAATGAATAAGGGGCACAGTGACTGCCAGCGGCTCTATTCCTCATAAATGGAGCTCTAATTAAAGCAGGAAGCTTTGTCTTGCCGAAGAGAAGAAACCAGACTCATTTACAGTAGCACTTCCAGTATCTGCAGAAGACAGAAGGAACAAAGTATTACTGTAAAACACCAGCCGGCGATTGGACGGAGACTCTGGGGCAGCGAAAACAATCCCTGAAATAGAACTGATGAGTATTTTCAATGCACAAAGGCAATTTACAGAGGACTGAACTAACATAATGCTCTGAGCTTACACTGCGTTTCCATGCTAAGTCCCTAAAGCCTGCGTTTCCTTAGACATGTGGGATTTAAGATGAAGAAACATTGATGAAGGAAGAGGACCGGCTTTCTTTTCACACCATCAAGCTCGCACACGAGCAAATACGTCCACACGTCTGATATTAAAATCACTCAAGAGGGAGCTGTTTTCTTTTTGAATTGACACAAGCGAACGAGAGAATATACACAAGATCGACTTTGACCAAATCCCCTGTGAAGAACCACATTCTAATGGGGGAAACATGGCTTTATCGCTCCATGTAGTTTCATTAGTGCCAGCACATGTATGACGCGTGTAGCGTAATTACACTGTACTTACTCTCTAGGTGCTGTCACCATACAAGAGCCAGCGGAGCAGAGCTGTGTGGCCTTTCTCCTGCCCTCAACGGCACTCGTTTCTGCCAACATTAGCCGTGCATATGGTCAGCGGGCTCCCACGCGGCCGGGCTGCGCACAGGCACGCAGCACTTAAAGTTGCCGTCTAAGAAGAACACACACACAGATATGCAGACTGTCTTCTCTCCGTCCGTCTGCCGCACATCCCATGATTCCAGTTGACAGCGGCAGACGTGTCACAGCTGGCTCTGGGACCAGAGATGAACAAAGGCAGGTTAAGCCAAGTAGGTCACATGTCGACTTGAAGACTTCAATCCCTTTTCCGCCCCTACAGGGATCTTAAGAATTCTGTCTGTCCGCGTTAAATTTCTGGTGTCATTTAGTGTTATGCCCTATTTACTACCTAATGTACTCTGAGGACACGATCTACAGAAATATATGAAGTATATGGTGTATGTACACTTTCTTGAGTCTTGTTGTTCTGGGTTTGTACCCTCATGGTTGAATGCACTTATTGTAAGTCGCTTTGGATAAAAGCATCAGCTAAATGTAAAAATGTAAATGTATTCATCACATCCACCACATCGGCCCAGTGATATTTGGGTAATTGGAAAATTACCAAAATGATCACAAGAGTTTGTGTGATGTCATGTCATTTTTGTCATGTTTAGTCAGCATCCAAAACCAGACACACAAACATGATGAGAACATACCTTCTCACGTATGATGTTACATTGGAAACAAAGAGCTGAACCAGACTTAAGGACATTTGACTAAAAAGCCCCGATGTAATTTTTCAATAAAACAAGGAAATCCCTTTGTCTTCGGTGTCAAATCTTTTCTCTTTAAAGAAACTTACCATGCGATCGTGTGTTTACTGTTGCAGCTCCAAAGCTTTACCTTTCACTCTTAGGTCTTCTCCCTCCTTAGACGTAATTTAAAGGCTGGGTTGGTCATTTGCTTCTGAAACACTTTTAATCTAATTTGTTAAAATCCTTGCCAGGTTTTTCCAGGATTACCAACTCTATTGTGTTTTTATTGTATTTTATTTATTGTACAGCACTTTGATCTGAATTTGAATTTAAGTTTGTACTGATCAACAGAGTCTTTATCTATTTATAAGAAACAGTTAAAGCTGGGCGTCAAAAACTTTACAGTGTGATGTGTTTTTGAATAATAAAAAATCATGTCAATGCAAAACATACACATTTCTGTGTAGTGAACTTCATGCAAGGTTCCTCTGAACTCAAATCTCCACACATTCATGTCTGACTGTACTTTATATGAAATGTTAAAAAACAACAATATATAGAATTTATAAATTCACATCAGAAACAAAAGATAAATGAAAAACATTACTTTAAGGCAACTCGTGTCTCTGTGGCTTTACATCAAACATGCACATACAATATTAAATATGTAAATGCTGCTGCTGAGAGGGAAAAACAAATAGGGAGGAGGTATTTCACAGTTTTGTTCAAATGTGTAACATTTTCTTTGCATGAACGACCACTCGGCCATTAAAGCTCCAAAGAATTTAGTCTCAGCTGCCACGCAGGGCGCGAGCTTTGGGAGTTGGAGTTGTTGAACTGCAAGACAGTGTCAGATAACAAGTGTCAGGAGGAAAATGACAAGAGCCGTTTCAGATATGTACACGGGGCCTTATCATAACCGGGATCTATGCTGAACCAAGCATCTCCAAACCACGGCGCTGATAGGGACAGATTTTCTACAAGTGAGAGACGGGAGTGATGCTCGATGACCTTGGTATCATGTGGTCAGGGACAGGAGACACCGATTACACACGCTGATGGAAAATGAAAAAGCATTTCTTGAGTTAGACGTTGTTGTGCACTTTTACCTAATCTAGTCAGTTTGTTTTAGACACTGCAACTTGCTTACTTTGAACAGGAAATATTTTTCAGTGCCATTTTTCCTCCATTGAAAAGTCCTCTGTGAATGGATGTCTCCGACCCTGAGTCCTCCTGCACTGTTTGATTCATGTCCTATGGTTTCCAGTGTCATCAGTTTCTCCTGCAGCATCTCACAAAGATTGACACGTTCAGTTCCCCCCCCCCACACACACACACACAAAGAGGAAGAGAACTCAGAAGACAACTTTCTTCTTTCTACATCTTTCTACATCCCTCTGCATCTCCTTGGCCCACCCACTCAAACAAATACACCGACTTCTACACCGGAGCTGCTGAATCTTTAATAGCAGGAACATCTGTGTCCCTCTCCTCAGAGATGCGACCTCTTCCCACTGGAGGCTTCATCCCGTCTGTGGGTGTCCAGGCTCCGTGCGGAAACCTCCATGCTTAGTTTATGAAGAAAGGCCAGGGACACACAGTACCAGTACACGCTTGGCGGAGTTAAGCATCTTCTAGAGGAGTCGGGTTAAAAATGCCCCTCTGGATGTTGTCTCTTTTTTTTTACGGTGTGGGGTTAAAAATATCATCTCTTAGGAAGAAAAGCTGCAATTTACCATCAATTTCTGAGTTTCAGTACAGCTCACTTGCTTGTACGTTTGTCCCTGGCTGATGACACAGTCAATTCATACACCAACATGCAACCAAGTCACTGGTCTGTGTCTAAGTGAGTTCTCAAACAAAGACACCAAATATACATATAAAATACTTGTTCTCACAGTTGCTGAGTTTGGAAAATGTGCTGCTTCTCTTTGTCTTTGTGGGATAATACATGAACAATTGTACCTGTAAAAGCAAAACAAGATAATCGTATTCTTTAAAGTTTTCTGACATGTTAAAGACTGAACATTAAATCAATTAACTGAGTAAATATCAATCACAACCATTACCCTTAGGTCAGTTTCCATCATATCATACTATACTAACCTATACCAACTTATACTAGTCCTGTCTCTCTTTCCTTCTGTTTCCATAACTTCACCGTCCTTCGTGAAGAGATGAATAAATAAGAAGTCCTTACTTTACTTAAAAAAAGAAAGAAACAAAGTTCATTCTGTTGCATGATGATCTGCACTGGGCTCGAGCCAAGCCCTCAGGAACAGCTCCAGGCTTTGTTGCAAATTTGGTGTAGTAGAAAGAGTGAGAGCTGCAGCTTGCATGCCATGGTCTCAAAGAGATTTCAACATCATACGTATTTCAAAAGAAAGTGGGTGACAGGGTGGAGCAGTGGCTCGCACGATGGTTAATTGGGAAATATGCTAAGATCTTTCAGTCGGCCACTGTCAGCCCATCAGAAGTGAGCGAGCAGTCAGGATGGACTGAATGAATCAATATAATATAAGAGTGTCAGTTCCTTTGTTAATCATGTAAACGGTTCAATGAACTCTCGAGGAGGAAGATCATGAGAAATCACCCAAAAGAAACAAACCAACGCCGGCCAATCGTCGATAAACTCGTCCAATCATCTAAATGTAGAGCAGGTTAACTGGGGACTCGTCACTTCCTGTAGGTGTGAACGGTTGTTTGTCTATGTACGTCGGCCCTGTGATACTCTGGCCAGGTTGTACATATATAAGAGCTAAGAGAGATTCTGTATCGAGGTCTTATACTGAAACTAACCTGTGCTGTAGGTTTATTTGTACATCACGTACATGTGGTATTTTTCATATAAGTAGAAGTTCTCATTGAGGAAATATCACATAGGAGAGTTCCTGACATTTTTTTGTGTAGTCAAGCTTTTTTCTGGAATCTTATGTTTTGCATCACACAACTTCCAGGGAAAAAGCCGTATGAATTACTTAGCCTCATATTAATATTTAATGAGAGCTAAAGCTCACAGAAAATAAGTCTGGACATGTCGCTCTCCGGTTTATAAATTCCACCTGTGCACCTCTTTATTGTCTGGTCATTTCACCATGTCGCAGGGTGGCAGGGAAGCACAAGAGACCTTATCTGTGTTTGCTCAGGCCCTTTATTGGACACACTCATGGACGAATGCCTCCGACACACACACACACACACACACCCACACACACCAAATTGTGACAGAGTCTTTGTGTGACTTTCTTAAACAGTTCATGAAAAATGTTGCAGAGGAGGAATGATAAGTGCTCAGAAGAAGAACAGGAATGACGGCATTAAATGGCTTTGAAAGAAAATCCATGAAAATCCATGTACGCCTGCTTTAGTTGATGTACACAGAGATATTTATCTACTCACTGTAGTGACTAAATATCACTTACGCATCTACAATTGTAGAGAAAATATTTGAAAAGAAACAGTTTAATAGGAGTCAAACGTTAAATATTCTGAAAACAGAGTAAATGTTTTACACGCCGAGGTCAACTGCATCTCACGACTTCACTGTGTTTGGCACAGGTTTGGTTGTGGAAGCTGTTGCTCTGTTAACGGTTGGAGATCTTTGTGTTTTGTGTTAAGACGTCTCTGAACGTCATTTATTCGATTCTGCCCGTGAACATCAGCAACGTCAGTCCGTCATCAGGATGAGACGATTATTCCCCCGGGGGGGGGGGGGAAGTAATAAAAACAGCAACAGAGGATGATTCACACAGTACAAAAAAGAAAACTTGCTCGACGCAAGCTTTTATGCACTGAAAACATTCATCAAATGTTTGTCAGGAAAATCCTCGGATGGCTCAGTCTCGTAGTAAAGACGGATGTTTTATGGTCTTTGTAATGGTGATGCCAAGTGAGCTTGTCAGTTAAAACCAGGCGCACGGCATCAATCGTTGGACTCGAACGAATGAGACGACTGGAAACATCTGAATGCGCAAAGCTCAAAACACACACGTGCACATTTTTCCATCATATTTTTGAAACTATGATTTGATGGTGTTTATTCTATTCATCTAAAAGCTCTAACCGTACCGCTGACATTAGCCCTATAGATTCCAACACACTCTTTCCACAGTGCATTCTTACAATGCGAGAAAATAAGAGTCCACACATAAATGACAAATCGGGTGCAAAAATGCCTTTATTGAACTAAACATAAGAATGTCAGGCATCTGTGGAGTAAAGTGTGCGTGTGGCTGATTGAAATGTGGATGGTGAAAGTAAGGAAAAAAGAAAAATCTGAGAAAAAAGCAAACTAAAATGAAAGTGAAGGTCATGTGGAGGACTCAGCAGCAGAGAGAGAGAGAGAGAGAGAGACCGACTCTGACGCTCCCCCATCACCGGCGCTCCTGGAAGACGGACAACTGCAGGGAGGGAGACAGGACGTCACAATGTTTAGAGCCAGGATGTCTCACTCATGTCACATGTGGCTCATACGACGTACAACATAGGAAACAACACACTGCTAGCCAGTTAGCCATTGCTTGTTGCTGTCACTTGAATAATATAATACATTATCTCATCCGTTTGACATGATTCGCATGTTGGTGTTGGTAGTGAGGACAGCTCCCATGATCCCATGCAGCTTCCATGTCTGTTGTATTAAATGATGTTGTACGTGTAACTTGTATTACGTTAAAGTTATTAAAGCTCATGAAAAACAGTATTTTATAGAAACAATGGATCATGAGAAAATATATATATATATTTTTTTAAAGGGATAGTTCTCTGAAAAATGAAAATGCACTCATTATCTACTCAGCACTATCCGGATTGAAGGGATGGCTGAAGTGTTTGGATCTACAAAATACTTTTGGAGTCAACAGAAGAAACACAACATGCCTCCACACTGCTCGTGTGGTGTCATCCGAGTGTCTGCAAGCCCCGACATTCATATTCATACGTGTATAGAGTTACTGTACTGTATATAGCAACTGCCAGCTTATTGCTTTCCAACAACAGTGTTTGCTGAGTGTCGCTGCTCTCAGTCCTGGTGCCTGCAGCACAGAGCGGTTTTCATACCTGCCCAGCACCGAGCACCACAGCAGGCTGATAAAGTTAGCAACTACTCAGTGAACACAGTGAAACATTTAGATGCTACACAGCCAAATATTTCTCTCAGGAGACAGTAGAGAGGCGGAAAGCAATGTTAAGAGAGTGAATATTGGACTTTGCATTTGCCAAGACTCCAGAAACACAACAGCTCTAGGTGAATAATGTTGATCTAAGGTGCGGAAACAGTTCCAGAAAGTTACCACATAATCTCGAAGGTGGTGATATATGAAGGCTTTTTTTAAGTGGCCCAAAAAGACCATAACCCAACAATTGCTGATAACCAACCCGAGTTAGAAAAGTGAGGAGGGACAGAACAACTCAACGTGTGTCCATGTTGGTGGTGCACCATGGGAGTTAACAACGCGTCTCCTGACACCACCAGCTCTCAGGTGCCTGTCAACCACCGAGAGGCTTGAAGCAGCGACTCCTTCCCACAAACGTGTCCAAGTGTGGCTTCATGGTCTTCTAGAAATAATGAAAACACTGTATCGGTGCATTTGTGTGAAATTTCAGTTCATGCTTCACAGCAGAGAAAGTGAGATTTCAAATGTCAAAATGTAATCAGTCCTGTGGAGATCAGCGTCCTTGGAGAGTTGTATTCTTGCACACAAAATGTGCATGTAACTAGAGTGGGATCGTGCTCACTTGCTGTTCCTTCTAACTACGCATGGGGTTTACTGTGGTACAATTAGACACTTTGTCTCCCACCATGTGTCCAGGCCAAGTGGATCCATTCCCCCACTGGGAGCACTCCAAGCCAAGGTGGAATCTAAGCCCCCTATAATCTGCCATGTTATTGAATTAAAGGCTTATGTCTGCTCTTCACAAGTATGTCAATTACTCTCGTTTCAATGGTGCACTCACTCATTCCTTTTTCAATTAAAAAAAGGTAAATCCAGTGCTCAAATAGAAAAGCAGATGCATGTGCCGAGTGATGCATGGGAGGGAGAGAACCACTTTTAGGGTGTAGATTAGTTTCCCTCAGCAGACCAATATTGTACCAATTAAATAATTCAGTGTGTTTGTGCTGTTGCTGTGAGCGCACGTGTGGTGACGTTTTCAGTGACGTTAACAAGAAAGCACATCTGCCATCACCACCTTTCCTCCGTTACTTGTTTCTTAGAATAGACATGGCGGTCGACAGTAGAAAAAAAAAAAAACGACAACAAAGTCTGGTCTCTTTAATGAGCGACAGTAACACAATTATTTAGTTCAGTCTTCTGAAGACGCGTTGCAAAGTTGACTTGGCTCCGACTTTTGTATCATTTGTAGTCCACATTCGACAAAGAGGCTATTTATACGTATTTAAAATGTTTTGAAGAGAAATTGACTTTAGGCACAGAAGTGTTTGTCGGAGGATGCACAAGAGAAACAGGGAAGAGACTTTCAGCTCGTAGCAGAATCAATTTGTGTAAGAATTATGCGTGTATGTTTGTGTATTGTGGAAGTGGGGAGAAAAAAAAGGCTCTGGGAACACGGTGCATGAAAATGATAAGAGATGTCCCATTTTGTTCAGTGTTTCCAAACGGATAAAATCAAGGGGAGCAGTATGATTGAGGGGAACAAAAGGGATTAATTTTTAATAATTTAATAATTTAATTTAGTACCCATCAGGTCTTGTGTTTTTCTGTACATTTAAATTTTTTAAAGCACTCCTGCACTGACACATGCATTTTAATTTTTCAGTGCGGGCCTCTTTCATACTGGTATTTGATATGGGTGTCACACAGCTGACATGGACCATCTTCACTCTGCTGGGGAGAAAGCACTAGAGATGGAGAGACAAAGGAAGGAAGCAAATGAGGGCGTAATGTGCCGTCAAGCTTACTGAGCTGCCACTGGGGTCAGAGAGGCTGTAACAAAGGGACAGTGAGTTTACTGGAGTGCTGCAGCTGTAAATCAAACTAGAAGCAAAGGCAGTTGCACGGAAATGTACCGAGATCCTCAGGTTCAAGCTTTTAACGTAAAAAAAAAGACAAATAGCTACAGGATTTCGTGGTGAGGAGGAAGGTGATTTTTTTACCCAACTTACACTGGCCCACCATCATTCACAGAAACAAAGCTCGCAACAATAAACTTTATTAAAGGTGTCAACACTTTGTCTTTTGAACCTGCTGTTTTCATTTTATTTCACATGTGATCTGTCTGTGAAGGGTTGCTGGGACTACTGGGACTACTGGGACTTTGAGTGAGGGATAGAAAATGAATCTGGTAGATGGAGTTATGTCTCAGTAAAAAATAATTTGCCTTAGTCAGAGCTCCATGTTTCTCTCTGTCTCTCTGAAGAAAGGACACAGAAAGACAGAAAAGGTAAACCCACAACCTTTCACTACAAGTGATCAGCAAGGGGAACCTAGAATGAAATATTTATAGCAGCTAAATGAAAAACAAATATAATATAATAATGTTTAGGGAACTGAATGTATAGTGTTGCACTGCATCATGTAAAAAGTTTATGTTTTTAGAAATTCAATTTAAGTGATTTTTTTATATGACCATTGAGTCTCACGTAGCTCCGGGTAGAGTGGAAAGAATCACAAGTAGCAAACAACCCACCAAATAATAATACAGTCACTCTGCAGTGCTTAGGTTCTTCTAGTATTCTCTGTATTATATCAAATACAAGGGAGCAGATCACAAGGCTAGAGTCATGGAAAGATTATTATTATTTTCTTAAGAATGGAGGCTGTCTCAAGGTACAACTGCTCCCAATACTATAAGACAGTATGCACAATGTGCTAGATCAAAACTCAAAACATACACATCATTAAAGGTATCAAATTTGAGGTCACAAATTTCCTGACAATATGTAAAATGGTTCACATACACATTAGCTAACATGATGATATGCTATAGTTTCCTTTGGAGACTTTCTGCATTCAAGTGACAGGTAAAAGCCACGTTTTAGTGACTCACGTTCCCTTGAAACAAAATCCATCCCAGTTTAACAAAAACAACTTAAACACCTTTAAATAAACCCACCAGATAAAAGTCCTCGTCTCACAGAAAACTTCTCCCCCATTACACGCCAGCGGGGGGGGCCACTTTATCTTCCCAGCCTCACCTGACCTGGAACCTACCATCTGCTCAAGTTAGCATGGGGGGGGGGAGTAAAACAGGTGCATGCTTTCCAAAAATACTCAGCAAACAAAATAACAGTTAAAGCCACTTAGTTATGTCCCTATAATGGTAGTTGGTAACTTAAGTTGTGCAGGAAGACCTTCAAACATACAAGTGATATTCACCATCTTGTCCGATATCCTAAAAAATGCAACAGCGCCACCAACACAACTATATAATAAAAACAATCACAGAAACAATTATAACCCATTTCAACAGTTCACTATTTTGAAGAGAGATACATCTACCTACGATTTGCAATTTGGACAGCGTGATTGTTCAATGTTAGATAGACATGTCCTCTGGTACACTACAGCAGTGGTCAACAACTGGGTCAAACTGGATCAAAATCCCCCCCTGATCTGACAAATATGGACCTGCATTGGGTGCTGATCACCATCATGGCAACAATAATCCCTTCCTGTTTGGCAATTTACCTTCAAAGTAAAAGCCCAGCATTTCATTTGTTTTGTTGCAGTGATGCTTTATATCGAGCTGAATTAAAGCGATTTTATTTTAAAAAAAGTTCTAATGGTATGTCTGAAGATTGTGTCACTTACATAACAGACCTCTGAAACAGCTGTATGGACATTGTAGTTAAAGCAGGTAGGATGAACACAAAGTTTAACAATAAAAAAGTGTCAGTAGATTGTAGAACAGTTTGAGAAGGACGCACTAATGACAAGACATAATTCTCCAGAGCTTTAACATAGGCCAACGAAACAGCCCATTCCAAACAGGCATATTTAGAACAGACACTGCACTTGTCTACATAAGTGAAACTAGGCTGTGGAAATTTAACTGGAGTAAAATTAAGGATTTAACGCTCGAAGAATAGATTTGAATAAATGTTTTAACACATAAAGACTCAGCAGAGCTTAGGGGAAAAAGGAGGGAAGCTGCCTTTTTCGCAATCTCAACAGGAATAAGTTCTGGGTATCACTGCAATGCAAAGATGATTAGAGCTTTCAAGACCTCAGAGGCAGTCTAAGTGATTTCCTGTCTTGTATTGATAACAATGAAGGTGCTTGAGTGAGACCTGCGCTACAGTCAAACATAGACACATAGATGATAAAACGCTCCATCTGTTTCACACAACTACTTTGTGTCCTTTGTTAGAAATCTCGCCCGCAGTGCGTTGTGAAGCTGTTGAGGGTAAATTAGTCATTCCTGGTAATTAGTTTGTCTTAAAAGATAGTGGGTCATCAGGAGTCCACAGGAAGAGACTCCCGCCCATTAACTGTGCCACTTTGCAGTCCACCAAACACACACACACACACACACACACACACACACATGCCTGTACAAGGCTGCATTTCTGTGCATTATTGTGGTATTGATCTGTCATAAAGAGCCCATTAACCAGTGCATATATATATATGTGTGTGTGTGTGTGTGTGTTTATGTGTGTGTATATATAAGGAAAGTTTTGGGCCTCATGCAAGAGGTCTGTCAACTCGGCCAAAACAACCCTCAGGCCACCATGAAATGACCCAGTGCTCCCAATGGGTTTTCCTTGTGTTGTTGTGTGACTGGCAGACAGGATATAGTTTGAAGTTCATATGGTCTTGTTTTAGAGTAATTCATTTCAATATTGTATTTACTGGAATATAGAAAAAATGCATCTGTGATATGATGATGTGATACTGAAGATTTGTATCCACTAATGTAAAGACCATTGTAAATATTTGGGAACTCCTTAGACCCACAACATTTAGTTAATTTTTTTTTTTTTTTTTAACTAATTTGATCCCATGAGAAAGGGATATTAGTTGTAAGGCGACGAGGCGAAAACAAACTATGGAACTGTAAACCCACAGTTTTGTTTACCGCTTTCCACATGAACAAAACGCAGTGGTAAATAAAAGGTCAAAGAATAATTGGGTCTTCATCCATTTTGCCAGACTTAACATCACCAGAGTGACTATTGTTTCTTACTCTGAGTAATAGATTACTTCACAAATGTCACAAAAATGTTTTCCCGTAATCTGTCGTTGAACACATTTTAAAAGTAACCCTCCTAACTCTGCTGGCGACGCACCGTGTTTGATTTCTCTTTTTCGAAATCATGTTAGAATTACAGCTACATGGACATTATCATCCCCAAGGTCCGGGACGTAAAACTGTTAGTGGGCGTAAATAAAATACGAGAGCAATAATGCCATGTGTGTTGCATGAGAGGGCATAGGATCTCCGAGTGCCTGTGTTTCCATCAGCAGGGCTGCGGCTCTGATTGATGAGGCGATTGAGGCCGGGGAGTTTACTCCAAATCAGCAGTGTTGTTATGAAGGCTGGCTGGCTCGCCCTGTGATGCTTGGATCTCCACAATGTCTCTACTCCTCTGCCCGGGGACAGAGTTTTCACAGCGAGGCCTGACCTCTGCGATCAGAGGACGGCCCAGAAATGTTTTTATTCTGACCATTAAGCCAGCTCTGTCGGTGAGAAAGGCTTCCTACCAGTTGCACAAACATGCTGACACACACACACACACACACACACACACACACACACACACACACACACACACACACACATATATATAACCCTTACCAGCAGCGCATCACTCTTCTCCACCACTCTTTCAAGTCAAGCAACCCGAGCATGCAGGCACACGCCCACACTCACCCGCAACCCCGGTCCTCCTGCTGCCAATAAAAATATGAAGAAACGAAGACAGTGAGACGGAGCTTCCTGCTACGGCACAAGGGGAGTTCGGGTAATATTCAGACAGCTTTGCCTCAAACAATGAAATCAAACAAAGCTCCCTGCAGAGTTGGACGTGTGTTATTAAAGGCTGTTCTCTCCGCTGTCAGGGTCGGCACTGACCCTCTCATACCCCTGCCTGGGAAAAATAAATAAATAGGAGCTCCGGCTGTGTGTGCTCATATAACTGTTGAATGTTACCAGGTGAAATAAGCTGCTGCCCTCAGATAGGTGAAGAAGTGACTTTGTTTTTAATTCAGGCCTCTCTCTCACACAATCATTTCCTTCTTCCCCACAGAGATACTCGAACATGATTGTGGTCACACCAACGACTCAACGATATCTTGTTCTTTTGCAGTGGACAAAGATGTCATGTTTTGTTTTTTAGTTTTTGCAGGAGTTGTTATAATCTTCACTTCTGTTTATCTACATAGTTACAGGAACTCAAATCTGTGCCGTACCCATTACAAATTCTAGGTTTCCTGATAGTGGACGATCTGGTTGTTTTCAATAGCTCTCATGGTACAAACAAAGTCCTACTTGAGAGACATTTCTTTTTATTGTTCAGCTTAAATTTCATGTGAACAGTGAGATCCAACCAGTCACAAGAGGTAAACATGAAACAAATGAGCCAAACTCCAGAACACAGCAGAGGATGCACCAGCGACAATGAAAGCAACGATAAAGCAGAGTGCAATATTTGCAAATGAAAAATATCCTTTTAAGCAGGGTCAACAAACAGTCTTCACTGCCACATAAAAACAGCAATGGTTTAACCTTAAAACTCACTCACAGTCCGTCAGGGACAGGCAGTCGTGTTTATGGGACTGGCCTCCAGCCATAAAGAAAAAAATAAAGAACGATGAGCCAGCTCCCGGAAAGAAACGCTGCCATAAGATCCGGCTCCCTTCAAAGTGCCATAATTCCCATTCCTCCGCTTACTAATAAGTTTGGAATCCTTTATTTATTATTAATTTTCAAACATTAAAATTCATCATTTCACACTATATTCTGCATGAGTCATTTCTATACTGCCAACCACAATAAGCCCGGGAACATTGTTTTTTAATATGATCCTTAGACTCGTCTTACAGAAGAAATGTGTGATCACAGACACATTCGCACCATTGTGTTTAATTAGATCAGAGAGGATATCATCAGACACATATTAAACAGACACATGCTGATCTCAATTAGGTAACATTTTTCATTTGAGAAAAAAAAATGGTGAAGAATTTGAACCATTAATTCGAAGAATAATGTGCATGAGGTGACGTATATGTTAATAAATGACACATTTCTAAGTGAATTCCTTCTATTTGTAATAATTGTTCAATTTAACTGTAATTAGTTTCCCTGCGTTCCCGGCAGATTATGATCAGTTCACAGAATGTTCTGTCTTTGTAATGAATCACACATTAAGATTTAAAGTTCAGGACATTTGTTATCTGACAGAATTTGTTTGAACAATTTAAATTTCCGCACTAAATGTTGATACTTTAAGTTTCAAAGGCCAAACAACTTGCAATTGTTAGTTGTGCCACATAATATACGTATATATATTTTTTTTACAGAGAATTAAATAAAAAATAAACAAATGAATAAAGTCAAGTGCAATACACATTCATATTTGTGTCTCAGTTTAAGGTATCTAACAAAACATATTTCAGATGACCTGAATGGTTCATGTAACTTGTGTGTGTTAAAGTGGATGGTGACATTTGCTAAGCTTTTTGCTTTTGCTTGATTGAGAAGGAAGTGCACTTTCCCTGCCCACATATTCTGCACTGCTCTGACCTGAACAATCAAAATGAATCTGCAGTTCCACTTAAGGAACTGAAAATAGTGGCAGAAAGACATAAATGTCATATTTTCATTTTCAAGTCTTTCTCGATTTTAGGTTCTGCTGTCGCTTTTTTAAACGTGTCATCTTGTTGCCTCCTCTTCTATTCCAATGTGATAAACATCACACTCAGCCTCTCTCCTGCATCCTCACCTTATTTTTTCCAAACAGGGAGTGGTCACCCCTTAAGAGCATCCACCATTTACATAACCATTTAAAGATCATTATTCGAATGACGATACTTAATATCTGAGTCTCCTGCTCGCAGCGATCTCACAGCCCTGTGCTCCATGTTACATTGTACTCATTTACATTAAGCATCGACCACTTCAAACAGATTCTTATATAGTGCATGTCACGTGAACCCTTAAATGATCCGTCATGAACACTTTGAAAAACATACGAATTCCCCTGTGAGCTGGTGATTAACAGCTTCCTCTGCTGTATACTGTATCTATTTTTAAACTGATTGTTCAGTGGGATGCATATTTTAGCACAATCCCTCGAGTGTTAGAGAATATATCACTGTGTGTGACTGCACAGCACAAAGAACTGAGACATTTGTACTGGTTTTGTGCACCGGCTCACGTGGTTTGCACAGAACTGGTTTAGTTGTACCAGTTGAACAGTTTGTCCTGTCGGTTGTAATGAGGCTGTGGCTCCTCCTGCATTTGTGTTGAAATACCTGGAAGCAGCAGCAGCAGCTCAATTTCAATCTCAAACCTCTCAGTTTAATTCTTGGTTTATTTTTCACTCAACACACACCCATTCAACTGCATTGTGATAAAACTAAAACAAGTCAATGGTATAACATATTTTAACATTACAATATGCTAGAATGTATGGTATGTATGAATGAAATCTCACAAAATGGTTCTTTTTGTTTGGTTTATAACAGACAGCTTTTATAATATATTAAATCATGATATAAAACAGTGATTCGAACTAATGTCAGTTTTAATAAGATTAATGGTAATCATGCAACCAAGTCCATTATAGTTGTGATCTTACTGCCCCATCACATGATCTCCGTGATAATCATCTCATTTTGTTTATGTTGTATTTATAGTTTCTTTTGTTCATTACATGTGACTGTCAAGAATGTTTTAATGTGTTTTGGGGATGGAGACAAAAAGAAGCAAGTAGACAAAAGCACTGATCTGCATGTTGTGGATTTCTACAAAATTAGTTTGAATGCAATTTAAAGCTGCTCCAATAAATATCTCTATATTAAAAATGCATCATATATATGTATGTAATATATATATATATATATATATATTATGTAATATGCATATATACACATTTGTCTCTTTTGGAACATATAAATATTAATAGTCACCTCAAAGGTTCAAATAAGCATTGTATCTGTCTTTACATAAATTATGTATCTATATGCTTATACGAACATTACTGCCTCATTCCACTACAGTACAGAAATGTCACAACACCAATTATAATATTTATACATTCTAGTAATTTAGAGTTTAATGTTAGTCTATCCATCAAACAGAACCTTACACTGGAATTAGAGAACTTACATTTAACATTGTAATTGTTAAATATAATATATCGGATATTATTATAACCGAACACTCAAATAAGCATGGATGCTCCCTCCATCAATGTATCAGCTCCTCATTCAGGTCAGGCTCCTGTTGCAGCAAAATCGACTTTACAAAGAATTCATCATTTCACCCTCTAACTTCGCTGTAGCCACACTTAGAGGGTTCCCCAGGTGCCTCCATGCCAGCTGGGAGACGCATCCCTTCCGTGTGTCCTTGCTTCACCCTGAGGTCTCCTCCCATTCAGACGCACTTCCAAAAGGAGGTCACCGAGGTGCCGCTGAAGAGCAGAACGACCCAAGTTGGCACAAATAAATGGAAAAAGTGTGTTAACCAGCAGCATCCAGGTTGTGTTTTGAACCGAAATGAATGACACCGAGCGGGGGCAGGCAGTCGGCATCAGTCATGGTGATGATACAAAGAAAAGTGGCATCTCATAAAGGTTACATTGCAACATGAGCAATGTGAGCCTCATGAAGAGGTCAAAGCTGTCAGGTGTGCGGCTTAGAAAAACGCTTTTCTCCCAAAATGAATTGAGGATAAGCATCTCAACGATATATAGCATTTATTAAATTATTAACATGTCAGCCCCCCTGCTTGTTCTTCATATTTTGTAACTGCACTGATCAGCCAACAACATTAAAACAGGTGGTGGCTATAATTTATAAGTTATTTTTCACGAAAGTAAAAATAACAGCAACCAGCTACAACATTAACACACGTCACACGCTCTAGTGTTAAGCGCATTATCATTATTGGCTTTTTACAGTGTCTACCACTGTGTTTGGTTTGATGTCCAGTTGTTCGGTTATTGTTGGGTAATGTTGCTTTGGGGATCAGTCTCCGGTTTGAATGAGTCGAGACCGCTTACAATTCTCCACATTCAGGTAGATGAGTGACTCAAGTAGACGAGTGTGAAACAACTGGTTCAGTCTTTGCACGTGTGACGGGACCCAGACAGGAAAGAACTGTCTCGGTCCCTGTTTAAGTGTTGACGCGGTCGGAAATAAACACAGGAAATCACCCCAGCCTAAATCCTGACAATGCTGTTGTATCCCCACTGAAGTGAAACTGGAGACAGCCTTTTGCTATTACTTTGGCCAATAGTACAGATGTCAGGCCGACCATGGCAGAGATACAGCGTGTATAGATGTTTTTTGGCAGTTGCCGAGGTGTTCTGTTGTTTCCTGTGAGAAAAAGCCATGTACAGTATCTGACAGATGCTGCAGTCAGGAAAGTTGAGATGATGCAACAGCTCGCCGATCATACCGAGCGCTTTTTGCAGGTTGCAGAACGCGAGGCGAGCCACTCTGCCTATTTGTTGAAGCCTACAATTTAAAAAAAGCAGTGCAGGGAGTCTTTTTTCTATTGATTTTACAAATACTACTGTATTTAAATATAGCAACAGCCCACACTGGTTTATCCTCTATTATTGGTGTTGACTGTCATTATCAACACTACTGAAAGGAAGTCTCTCAATTCATCCAACGGGACAAAAATGTTTAATGACGTTGGACGGGTTCCTGCTCAAAGTTGAAGTTGAATTACTTAAAGGTTCAGTGTGTAGAATTGAGTGACATCTAGTGGTGAAGTTGCGTGTTGCAGCTGAATACCCCTCATCTCACCCTCCCCTTCCAAACATGAAAGAGAACCTGTGGGAGCCTTCAGCTGTCCAAAAAACTCAAAAGGTGTTTAGTTTGTCCAGTTTGGGCTACTGTAATAAACATGGCGGCCTCCATACAGAGGACCCGCTCCTGATGTAAATATAAAGTATTTAAATATAAAGGGCTGCCCCCACTCTCTGGGATGTTAGGTTTGACATAGATGGTAGTGAAATGACTTGCTTATTTACTTATATTATTAAATCCTTCTTTTGTTTGCATATGCTGCAATGTTAGGATTCCCTGGGAGTTTAGAAAGGCACCGTGAATTAAAAATGTATTTTTATAAATATAATTATTTTTTTATATAGAAGAAGAGAATAGAAAACCAACATCCCTCTTTTCTTTGGATTCTTTTAACTAAAGCAGTAGAGAGGAAATTATTACAAAATCTCCAAAAGAATCATACTGGACTCTATAATATGTGATGTTTCCCAGCCTTCATAGATCTTAAATTAATTTTGCTTCTCAAACTATACATATAATCAGATCAGCCACAACATTAATACAGGTAACTGATTTGTGACTGATCACAACTCCCCCCCCACACCCCCCCACACCAGTGGTAATTTACCTGGTCTATATTTTAAAATCAGGAGAGGCTTTTAATTTATTTGAGGCACTAATTGTTTGTGGAGAGTGTGTACATGTGTATTAGAGTTTACACGAAACCTGCATGCTCACCTGCTGTTTCTCTCGCTTCGCACCATTAATCTGAATATTTCTCGCCGAGCAGCTGATGAAAAATGGGCTTCCTTTGGTGTTTGCCTCTGTTTGTCATTAGATTAAGTGACTCAAAGGCAAACCCAAACTCAAAGGTAGCGAGTGTCTTTTACACAGACGGAACGAACGCCCACCTGCCACCGAAGCTTCACTTTAGTTTTTTTTGGCCACCAGTCAAAGATAACAGCTGCACACTTTGCAGGTTCAGTGAACTCTACCAGCCCCTGGCAGCCAGTTACTCCTGTGGGAGTGGATCATAATTAGAAACATTTTGGGTCATTTTGAGAAAAGAGCCGGCGTTTGTAATGAAGGAAGGAAGGAAGGAAGGAAGAGAGGAAGGGAGGAAAACAATGGTATGTACAGTTAAGGAGAAAAGGAATTAACTAAGGGGTAAGGTCAGCGGCTAGTAAAAATGAAAGGAATGCCCAAATGCTTCCAGTGCTATACTTTTCTGTAACCTCCACCAGTTTCTCGGTCTAGTCCCAACTAGATTGATGCTCTTGTTGACAGAGATACCCCCGAGGACCCAAAATCAAGACAACACTGCTGGACTTTATTCTTTACTGTTGAATGACAATTAGAAAAATGTACAGACATGCATGCACTGCCCTCATCAGCTTCCACTATGTCCCGTAGCCCCGGGGTACATGGCAGAGAGGATATAACAATAAGTGTCACTCTCTCTCTTTCTCATCTTCACCCCTCCTGTCATTTCCTTGGTGTTTCCTTCATGGCCCCCGAGGTCTTTTAGCAAAATGACCCATTAAAAACTCACTTTATCCACCAAAGTTACAGCATTCACTTGCATCAGTAACTCCTGACATCGGGGGGGGGGGGGGTTGTCACTGGGCTGTTTGTTCTAGAGCCAGATATATACACTGCAGGGGATTTATACATGTTGGTGTCGTGTTTACCAAATATATCAATGTAGTGCTGTTTTCCAGTGCATGTGACGGTCAAGGATGGTTTGTTGTTTTAGGGAAGGGAGGAAAAAAGAAAACGGAAAACACAACAAACAAAAGAAAAGAGTCAAAAGTGCAGAGTGTTGTGAATTACAACAAAGTTGGCTGCATTTGGAAGTTGCTCCAATCAATATCTCTGTATTAAAGATGGGTTGAATACATATTTACTGTTATGAAAAACCCTCAGTGAAACATTAACAGACTCTGCAGTTTCCCTCAGCTGTGCGGAGCTGTTGTTGGTTGTTCTGCTGCCCACTAGTTAACTGTGTGGGTTCATTGACTCTCTGCTCTCATCATCTGCATCATTTTCGAGACACAGCAGATATCTGTTTGTTTCTAACAAGAAAACACAACACTGATAAACCCTTCGTACTTTATCTGCCCTGCGCCAAACAGCAGACATAGTTAACGACTAGCTGCTGAACACTGTGAGGCTTTTAGCAGCTCGAGGGTCAGGCACTCGTGTCAGGAGTCGGTGGAGACCAAAGCGGAGCAAAGTGAGTGTAAAAACAGCCTCTGTTTTATTGCAAGCAGCTTTCTTGATATTGGTGTTACACATATTCTGAAGACAACATTCAGCATTTACTGTTGAGTTGCTACAACAGGATGTTACAATTCGATATGGGAAATAATCAAAGATGCTCATCAACGATGGGAATTAAAAATCCAAATAATAATCCAACACACTTTAAGCTCTTTCTTATCCACATGAATGTCTGCAATTCTGACACGTGTGCCACCTACAGGCAATGAGTATTATAGCAGTTGAAGGTCAAGAAACTTTTATCAACAATTATCCTTCTGTTTCTTCTTCTGTTGTGTGTATTTCTCTCTTTACCCTTTCAAATATTCAAATTTTTGTTTTGGCCAAAACATTGGTCTTCCTGCCAAATACAGGACATTAGCTTGAGTGCGGTAAGTGTACTGTTTTCGTTGCCTCAGCACCGTGGTTCAAACAGAATGCGGCTGGATGTTTGCTTGTCCCCGTGGTAACAACAAGCGGGGCAAAGGTCTATGTGTAATAATTATGTGATACTCTATTGATTCCCTAATGGAAATTCTCCCTCTCCTTACCCTTGTCGGAAAGGAAGTCAGATTGCGGCGTCAGCGAGAGAAAGTGCACTCCTGAGGCTAGAGCAGTCTTAGTGTTTTGCTCAAGGACACTTCAGCTGGATGGAGGCTTGTCATCTCTTGGACTTAAACCCGAAACCCTCCAGTTGAAGGAAGATGTCCCTCCTCACTTCACTGCCTGCCGCCCTGAGTTCATTTGCATGTATATGTGCAGCATATTGCATGTGCTCATGTTCAAAAGTGTTAAAGCTGCATAAATTGGCAAGAGTATAAATAAAAAGAAAGTCACGACATTTAGATGAAATTCTGTGAAGCCAGTCAAAGATGTAGGATGCAATTCGGGCAAATAGAGTTTATCCTATGAAAATAAAAATCAGGTTCAGTGCATGAAAAATCTACAGAATAAAGTTGTTGTGCTGTTTTATAGAAAACAGACCAAAACATTTTAAAAGAAATAACTTTTAGTCAGTAAATAGTGAGTTTAAAGTTTATTTAGTGTGGCAGCTTTCACGGGGCAAAGTCACAAACTTCACCACAAGAGTACAATTGTTAGAATTAATCAATAAAAGAAGCAGCCAATAAAATATGTGCACGCATTTGCAAAACAAAAACAGAAGAAGTGAACAAAGGCCAGTCTGGACAAGTTTGTTTTTTAGCTGCTGTTTTACAGAGACTGAAGATCATATCTCTGCAGGACGGGCGTTCAACAGTGTCGGAGCCATGACTTCAGAAGAACAATCACCTTTAGCTTTTAATTAAGTGTGAGGAACGACCAGTGAGCCCTGGTCAGGGGACCTGAGTGACCCACTGGTGATAAGGTCAGACATGTACACTGGTGCCTGGATGTTAGATCAAGAACCTTAAAATGAATCCTGACTTTAATAGGAAGCCCATGTAGGAATATAAGCAGCGGACTGGACGATACACAGGCGACTGTTGATTCTCGTCATTTATCCCAACGACATGGTCAGGACTTCAGTCAGCACTAAAGAGCTTCCTCCATGTCAGTGTGACCATCTGCACTAATGTCTTGTCCCATTCATACACTCATATTAGCCCATTAGGGTTGCACTTCACCGTAAGACAACCCTTTATTTTTGGACACCTCTGTCTCTCTGTTCCTCCCTCACACAAAGAGACTAAATAAACTGCCTGCCACTAATGGTTTTGCCTCATTGACAGATAATGATGTGGCAGTGAGGTGTGGTTTCTGTATCTGTCTGGGACGGACAGATTAGCGGTGGCACTGTGCTGCAGTCACAGCTTCAGATAAATTGGTAATTAGTAATCTTGTATTTATGTCCCCTGCAGTGAGGATGGAGCCTCTGTCCTGGTGACTACGCCGGCAGCAGCCTCGGCTCCCCGGTTGGTGTCTAGCACACTGGTTAGAGCCTTGGCTGTGTTGTTTATATTTAATAAAACCGCCGGTGTATGTAAACTATTCCCATGTGTGCAGGCTGCTGCGTCTCCCGAAGACGTCGAACCCTGTTACTATTAACTAAAGGTATATCTCATTTGATTTCATGTCCCTTCGCTCCCCTGTCCTCCTTTGACCCCTGGAAATTGATTGGTTCTGCCATCGCAGATGACATCTCAATTCCCTTTATTCTGCTCAGAGGAGCACGGAGAGCAGAGGAAAAGGATCATCCTAAGTGGAAACCTTTATCAGATGGACACACCCTTCATTGGGAATTTAGTAATGATTTGTTAGAGTAAGTGATACGGCAGAGGCACACAGCTCTGTCGTGTTACTCCAACCAGCACCAACTCAAGTACTGTGATGATTAATGATGCAAGTTGTATTTGTTTTTATGGTTAAACTATAAAAAAAACACTATTTATACGAAGAACGAATTTATCTATTTATTTATTTTACTTTGTTATAAATCATATCATCACAGTATCCCTGTGTTACTGAGCCCGATCAACAAAAGCCACTGTACTGAAACATCAATAAAATATTCCTGTTGGACAGATTCATTGATGAGCAGCTGGCACCTGGTGTAAAATGGTTTAACTGCCATGGGCACAGCAGATACACGTATCCATTCAGCCGGGGTTCGACTTTTCTGCACAGATTCTAAACGCAACTTTGTTGTATGAGTGTTGTTCAACCGGCAGATTGAGGCTCTTCAAAACGTCCCCTGGACATTTGGTTTATATGCAACTAATCTGCAAAAGCAACTTTGATTTGGAAGAAATATAATAACAAATGAATTATGTTGGAATTTTTTCTAATTAACATATCAGAGCAAATTACAAAAAAATTGACCATTAATTCACTTTTTTACAATAGCGTCTTATTATATCTTAGGTGAAAAATCATTAACCTAGTTTAATAATAGTTTTGGGGATTTTAAAGCATTTGACACGAGGAGAGAAGCGGTTACACCAAACCTGGAATGTAGTACATCATTCAAACCCAGCTGAACATAATCCAGGCAGCGACCATAAGGTTGTACAGGGATGTTCCAATGCTGCCACAAAACTGTTCTACATAGATTTGTACCCATGCAAACAATACACAGTTATTAACACTGATATTGATGAGATGGATACAAACAACAGCAAAAGTATTACTGGATGATAAATCTACAGTAAAGTTCTTTGTTATTACACAACTCCTTTCCACAAAGGATGATTCATTTCACAAATATTTCATCTTCTTTGATTTTGGTTTCTCCAAGACCTGAAGTCTATTGATATTTGTTTTATGTTGCACTATTCCTTAAACCCTCCGAGAAGCTTTTGAGGTTATGAAACCACACCACAGGATCATAAGTCACAAACAGTGTCTCTCCGTTTGAGTTACTTGAGCAAGCCGACCCTTTTCCTCTTTGCCTCTGAGCAGGCACAGCATTCAAGCACGTAACTGCTCTTAATGGATTGATCGGTGTGTGCGCATCACCCATCACGCAACATGAACCCAAAAATGATTAAACCCCAAAGAAACAATCCAGAACAATTCAATCTCTTATTTGCATCAAAGGCCGAAGAACCTCTCTTTGGCAAATTGCTCCTGAGAGAGTGGAGATAGTTGATGAATAGGGATCAGCCTTTGATTACAATCCCTTCAAGATCCATAAGACACTGAACATAATCACTTCCTTTCATTTCCCCTTCCCCCAGATATTGATGTCTACACGCGTCTCCCCCCCAGATGTCGCTCTCTGGGGTAACCTGCACAGCTCCTCCCGTGACGCAGGAGGCGATTCTCCCCTCAGTGGCCTCACACTAAAAAGCGGGGTGCGCCGAATCAATCCATGAGAGATTAAAGAGGATCACCAATTTATGTGGAAATCACATTTTACACAGTTTAAATAGGATCGATGGAGAGACTGTGAATGTTAAATGATTTCAGTTCAGGTGGCTTGGCACAGAGTAACCGTATCTTCTGTGGACGTGAGGTTAACCTGTTCCCTGTGTTTGTCTTTGACATTCACAAACATTATTATTTATATATCTGAGTTTAAAGAGTTTCAGTTTCCACACATGCTTACGTTTCAATTTCTCCTCATCAAAGACTAAATTGACGACATTCTGCACCACAATAGCAACAGAATTGCGACACATCAGTTGCCTTGGCTTCAATGAAATACATAACAAAAATGTACAAGTCCACTTAACATATCATGAATAAATCAGAGATGTGGAAACAGCTGAGAGGCCGTTTAACTTTAGTGGATGAGATATATATATATTTTTTTCCAGAATACTTTCTAAAGTGTTTCCTCATAGAGCAGAAGTTGGTAATATAGAGCAAATTAACCTCCTGAACTAACTTTCACATTAATATATAAAACTAAACGTGTCTTGTCATGGCTATATGTCCATTACACATATAAATTCAGGTAAACGTACGTTAACTGTATCCCGTAATCCACAGATAGATGAAGTAATTAAATTCATAAACTCAGCCAACTAGAACTTTTCACTGCCTTTGCTGTTGCTCTTTTATCGATTCAAACTACACGACTGACTCACTCACTTCTCTCATAGTCTCTTGATTGACTGCAACACTGTGGAAACTGCTTGGCTTTTTATTTGTTTTCATCACAGCTTGTCAACATCTCGTGCCGTTTCTGACGGATTATCGAGCACATTTTGCAAAGTTTTCCCTTCTACAAAGTGAATATGCAACCGTTGCTGTTTGTCTTTCAATATCAACACCCTTTTTAAGGCAGTTTACCAGCATCTGAAATTAGAGCCTGTTCAGATTATCGGCGGTCCAGAGAAATATGAATTTATCACATGTCGAAATCAGCTTTTTTGTTTGCATCTATATGTCTGAATGAAAGCTTTTATTTTCAAGAATTAACATGAAAAACCCATGTCTGCAGGAAATCTGTTAGAAGAACGCGATCTGACATTTATGACTTTGCGGGATGCAGGTGTCATAAGTGAATACTTTGAAATCTCCTGTGTTTTCTTCCCCAAAATGCACCAAGATTCTTTTCCTGTAAATTTCATTGGGGTTGGCCTGTTACTCAAATCAAAAATCAATACAGTTATTTTGGGAACATTCTCTACGGCGAAAATAGCCAGGAGGCATGCAACAGCGAACAGCTTGCTGAACCAAATGCCTCCGATCGATAGGTTAGTGAATTATGCATGGTATCCTGGTGCAGTACAAGTCCACAAAACCCCCTCGTGCCTTTGACGCCTGTCTTGATGTGACGTTGCATTTATGCACAGTTGTGTGAATTTCGGTACATTTGTGTCGACAATTCATGGAGCTGCGGTTACAATATTTGAGCCTATGGAGCTTTTAAGTGTTACTGCACACATCGTGACATGTCACATCCCTTTGGAACAAAGAGAGGCACATTAAAGAAAAACATGGCCCGGCAGACCAACACCCACACACACACCAACACATGCACATATAACATAGTGGTACTTCAAGACTTCCTGGACTTCCTCTGTCAAGGGAGCCCCTCACTGCATGAACGCGGCACTGGCTTATTATCGCAAAACAATCTCTCAGCAGCCTTCATTTCAAATGACACATGGTGATGCCTTTTACAATTATAACTCAAGTGGATCTATTTCATTTATTTATTCAGGGACGGCTGTTTCTTCCCTTCCACTTTCATGCTTGTTCAAATTGATTTAACTTTTGAAATTGTCACTACAAAATAGGTTAGCAGCCGCAATTACAAAAGTTCTAATTAAACGCAGAATGCAAATATATTCATAATTGTGTTGCTGTCTTATCTGTTCCATGGCTGGTGGTACTTTAAAGCAGGCAGGGGAAAAATTACCCTGAGAATTGAGAAAGAGATGAGAGAGAGAGAGAGAGAGAATGAGAGAGAGAGAGACATGGCGGGGCGAGAAGAGGAGGGGAAAAGTGAAGAAAAGCCCTACACAGTGATCTAATTAGCTGTCTCTGACAGATGACACAGTATTCTGACTTGTTCCCTGTCACAGCATCAATTAACTGACTGGAACAATCTTTACCATGGCTTCACTGCCCCTATCACACACACACACACACACACACACACACACACACACACACACACACACACACACAGGGAAGACCTCTCTCCATGACTTACATTAATTTCCTGGAGACCTATGCTAACCTTAACCATAACTAGTACTTGACTAGCCCCCATAATGTAAGGACCGCACAACAGGATTAATACCATAAACATTAGGATGACAGCCCATTCTGACACAAACCCTTTTAATTAACACTGTTCTCAGTTTGGCAACAGGATTTGCCTCAATATTGATAATGACTCTCGTATTCACACATGCTGCTAAATGAGACAGATGCTTAAAGACGGAGGAGTGCTGATGAACTGCAGCGTCGAAGAAAAGGTCAAAATGTAAAACATTACTGTTTAACATGCCACAACGTTATGTCACCCTTTGACATGGAAAACTGATCGACTATTTAATTTAAAAAGGTTTATAAACCCATGGCTCATAAAATGAAAAAGAAAATATTTTGAAATGCCTACTGACCCTTCACCTGTGCTTGAGCTAAACTTTTGTTGACCTGGAGTTAAAGTAAATAAAACCCAGTTTTAAATATTGACTTCGCACTGATTCCAGTAGCTTTTTCCCAGCATTGTTAGTTGAGATAGAACCATTTATTTTGCGTTGCTAACATTTTTACTGCAGCGAAGTGCAAAGTGACCACTTGAGGTGGCCCACTTGACAGAATCAATAAAAAATACCTGAATTCCCCTTGAAAGGCAACAAAAGCAAGACACATTAGTGCTTCAGTGTCAGATCAACACATCATTTGAATGTTAGCTGGACTTAAGTGAAGTACTTGGTTTAAAAAAGAGGACTGCAACAAAATAAATACAGGCTGAGACAGACAACATGGTCACTATTTTTTATTTATTTACACTACTTCCTTTTTTCTACTACTGCGTAAACTCCTCAGCCGAAGCTTCCTGGCAGTGGTCGCCAACCCGTAGCTCGCCATCTACTGATCGATCTCGACAGTCTTCACTGGTTGAAAAGGCTGGTGACCACTGCTTTAAGGGAAATACTTCCACCCAATGTGAGAAGTGATCTAAACACTGAAGGGGATGAACCTTTTTGGACTCATCAGTTTGCAGTATATTTGGTTGTAGCATCTCTCCAACCTCAGGGTTTTCTGTTCGACTCACACTTCATGACATCCTCCTTTACACGCCAGGTCGTCTGGGGCAATAAGAGCACAGCATCTTTTTGCTGGGGTTGTAAAGCTGAAAGTATCAACAATTACAAGGGCTTAAGTTAGTCCACAATCACTACAGAACATGTCTTCCACTAATCCTTGCATTGGTATTCCTCCCCACTGCCTCCTTTCAACAATTACCTGTAATGCTTAGTTGAGAGCCTGGCTTTTAAATCCCTGCCGCCTCACATACTGAAGGGATGGAGATGTGATGGTCATTCATTAAAACTTATTTTGAAACCTCTGTTAAAAGTTTGATCCGGTAGTCTGAGACACCGCCCTTGTGTTTTCCTGTTCAGGGTTTGCAATGATGACTGGTTTGCAGGTAAACCAGTCGTCAGGGACCAAGAACACAGCAAAACATGATACTTCCAGGCAGAGTCATTTCATTCTGCACAGTTACATCACTTGACAGTAAATGTAAGGACATGTGCATGTCCTGACAGAAAAGGGTTTAAGTCAAACTTTCTCTCCATAGTGTGGGGAGCAGCAGGATTTTTTGCTTTTCCAACCAAAGGCAATCAAGTGCTGTAAGATTTGAGGAATAATAGCTTGTTATTGGGCATCCTTCGATTCTGTTTATTCCTGCACCACACGGGAGCCACATTTACCAAACACTTGCCTGGAACATGCTCCCTTGCTCGTCTTCATGGTAACACCTGTCCCTTTGAGTTTTTATGGCTCTTACACTCAAACAAAATCAGAGTTCTGTTTCTGCTGGGAAAGGTTGTTTTTTCTTAAGAGATCTGGATAAAAGAAAAATGTGGGTGAGTGGTGCATAAATCTGCATAGGGAATAATTCATTATTTTTGGCAAGTTGATTAGGAAAACATGAGGCTACTAGATTTCGCCGTACCTGGTACAGATGTTTCCGTCACCTGTGGTAAACGATACTGCGACACATTCAGTGGATGATGTGTAAAATTGAAACGAGACTGATGAAGAGCGAGGTGAGGGGGAAAGGGGTGGGGGTAGGGCAGGGAAGCGTTTAGGCACTGATCATTTCTTCACTCGCATATCATGTATCCCATGATTGTATTGTGAGATGGAATGGTTGAATTCAGGCTGTAGGCAATTTGTAAATTTTTGCCAGGAGGTGGTCCCATGGAGTTTTCACCCCTGTGCAAACTTCAAACAAATACAAGTACTTTGATCACACTGAGCCAAAACCAAAGTGTGTGTGTGTGTGTGTGTGTGTGTGTGTTGTGTGTGTGTGTGTGTGTGTGTGTGTGTGTGTGTGTGTGTGTTCAAACCTAACCAAATGTAGTTTTGGGTCAATTGCTGATATAGATGTCTATTCTTGGGAGGATGGTCCCTCAAAATGACTTTACCTTGTTATTTTCTGTTTTAAATCTGTTATTCTGTCACTCTGATCACAGCTGAATATATTGTGCTGTACAACATGCACACCAGGAGTCATCATCTTATTTTTTAATCGAGGCATAAACTAATCCCAGCAGATCCTCCAGTATTTACACTTAGGCCATTCCAATTTGGTTCAGAAAAAAACACGAGGATCGATGACAACTTTATGGCTCACTGAACCGAAAAAGAAAAAAAAAAAATCCACACAAATTAAAGAAAATACATTTTTAAGCAAGAGAGACACACTGGGACCCAGGAGCTGGTGGTGATGGTTTTGACATGGAAAGGCAGAAACTAAACCACTTGTCAAAACAAATGCTCTGGGAGTCCAATTTAGAGTTTATTAAGCAGCAAACTTTACATTATGTACACTGTATAAAATGATTTTCTGTCTTTGCCGTGGCTGCATACAGGATTATTTTTATTTCATGAGTACTACCTTCATAAATCTTGAAATTTAAGCTTTAATTTATCCCTAATGACATTTACCTCCAGTCCGAGACGTCCAGGAATGATTGCATATTTAAATCTTACAAGATTAATGGAGAGATATTGACGAATGAAAGGGGGAAGGGGGGGGGGGGTGAGAATGATGGCAAGAGCTCATTAATTCGGATTGATGGACTCTAGGGTTAGACTCAACAATAACTGCTGGCTGCTGTAAAAGAGAAAACGAAATATGCTTAACAATTTGACAAACTTATTTTTCCATCCTTGCTCCCAAATCTCAGAGAGCAGATCGGAACACATTTCATTCTTCCTTTATTCTAACTCATCCTTTTATTCCTATCTCTAACCTTTCAATCACTTTCTTCCCTCTGTGTCTATTGTTGTATTTGCCCTTTGGCACAATAACTTTAATTTAACAAATGAGATTGACACCACTGTTGCTGTGTGCTTGTTTATTCCACCAATGTACGTCTGAAAGGTTGCTGGACTCCCCCACGTCCCCCTCCTTTGGTGTTCACATCGCATGGAAGGCTGTTACATCTCTTTTTTCACTCTTTCTCTCCTTCAACCTTTAATTCCCTCTCTCTATATTGACTCCTTGAATGTGCCTTAACTGTGGAGTACACTCAGAGTAGAGTAGAGATGATGAAAGTCATTCAAACAATTGTATTCCCTCCTTTTATACAAATACATTCTTAACAACCAAAATAATTCAGTTGGTTTCACTTAAAAAAACAAACTATTGATTTTGGTTGGTTGGTTGATTTCACGCGGATAAAATGGTGTCAACCTTTATTTGACCAATTCGTCCACCCTCACTGTCTCCGATTATTTTTCCAATTACTGTCATGTAAAATCATTTGTGACTGTCTCCCTGTCTCTGCACTTCCATCCCTGACTGACCACTGCACAGTCCAGCCCGAACACAAGCTGTCACATTAATCAGCCTTCAGGACATGGCAGCTCAACTTTGGACATCGCTCCGAGTAAAGAACATTATCCTTAGTGGAAATGTGTTTTTTATGTTCCAATGCGAAGCTCAAATGATGCATTTTGTTGTTTGCTTGCCCAGTCATGTGCCAGTGGTCATTTAGATTTGTCCTTCTCCACCCGGGTCTCTCTACGTGTAACTGCTTCACTGGTTTGTCTGTAGCGCCTTGACTCTATATAGGCAAGTGCATGTCTCATTATTTCACTACACAGCTCTAAAAATGGATGCTTTAAGGTCATCCGGCATGGGATGGAACTGAGGACTGGGTTGATTACTCCAGTGCTTCAGTGCTTTCCAGCAGCAAATACTGTATTTGTTGAGCTCTTCGTGATAAATGACATTTTCTTCGATCTCTCCGTCTATTTCCTCATCCGCCATCCATCGTCTACCGCCAGTCCCATTTATGTTTGCAGGCGGGCTCACCCCCTGCCTTAACAAATGTGCAATTGTTGGAAAAATTGAAGGAAACGATTGAGTTACTGGCCACAGTCTTTAAAAAAATGAAAACGTCACAGTCAAAAGTGTCGGTTGGAATCAGGATGAACGGCCGTGAAGATGCGAAAGGATCTCGTATAGACACTGCACTAAAGTTAAGGCTCCACACAGGCCACAAGTTCACAGTGCTGTGGTTCTTCCTGAACACAATCACAAACAACACAACAGTGCAGGTGATGCTGATCTGCAAATAGGTGCAATTTCATGTTCATTTTGTAACCTACAGTTTGCTCTATTTGTAGCCAAAGTGAGATGACACACACACACACACACACACACACACACAAACACACAATTTCTTATGTTGGAAAGAAAAGCTTTGAAAAACAGTGTCTCTGAATGTTTGAACTGGTGCTGGTGCTACAAACGTCTTATTCGTTATGTTAGTATTCGGGGTACTGTATAGTTTTCACTTAAACCGACACACAGAGGAACACTTTTCCTTTATTTTCTGTCTTTTTCCAGATTACTGCATTTATATTCATACCACCAATACATGTCTTATATAATTGCTTTTCTCTATATATTCATTCTAAGAAATGAAAACCGAACCAGTGCAGCATGTTTATTAAAAAATACATTTAAATACATTTGTTTTATGAATCCATCTCCAGAGTACAGGCCTTGCACATTGTGAGTGTAATGTGTCAAACCTGCATTCCAGTCAGCAGGCATGGTGAGAAGACGGTGCTAACAGTTCCAAATCCATAATTGTCAGGAAATGTGGGAAGATAGAGAGGGAGAGGGTGCCATGAACCAAAGTTCCCCAGGCTGGGTGGGGGGGGGGGGGGTGTCAAACTCTGCACATGGCGGTTATGTGATATACACCTTAACATTAGGCTACAGGTGTAGACTTTGACTGATAATGGCACTAGAGGACCAGAAAAGCTTTTAAATCCATCCAGTGGGGGAAATAATGTTTGTATCCAATGTAATGGCTTTTCCTTGAAACATTTCAGTTCTTTAGAAAACATCACCTGGGACCTGGGAATGTGGGCAATACGTTTTTGCCACACGATCCACTGATATTCATCATTCGGAATCATAATATCTGTGGCAAATGTAAGTGTCATAAACGTCAGGGGTTCCAAAGTTATTACCGCTCCTCTTCTTTGACTGCATGTGAATGTGATTTGTGAGGGACAGAGTAAACCCTTTTTTGTTATTTAACACTTGACGATTACTGTGTTCACAATCTTGAACATCACACAAATAGAAGAAGTACCAAATATAACACTTACTGACACTCTTTTAAATCCCATTAGCTCTTACAAAGCAATCTCATGCAATGTCAACAGTTTGCTCAATTCACAGTGCTGCTATATTTAAAGTTGTGAATGCGTTTTTAGATTAATGTAGATGGAACCTGCATAGGTGAGACTCGAGGACCAGAAATAAATTGTTTTGAGTGCCTTTATTTTTCCTCTGCTTAAATGTCACTTAAAGCAGCTGTTATCTCATTGTAGCTGCTATATGGTACCTGAGGAAGTGTTTATCCCCAAAAAAAGAAGAAAAGCAAACCCTGACCAGAACCGTGAAAGACAGTAAATGAGAGAAGCTGAACTAAAGCATTATTCCCTACAGTAAAAGGGCATGACTCACAGCCACTTTATCCATCATCTCGTTTTGAATTGTTTTATTTTAAACAGATCCCTTTTAAAAGCTGATGTTGAGGCTATGAGTCTTCTCATTGCTGTCAAGTACCACTCAGGCTGGTTTATATAGAGCCTTTTCCAAAACATCGAGAGAAAGAGCCACAGCAAAGTCAAAAAACAACCTGTAGAGTTTTAGCCTCATTAACGGGCTTCACTTGTTTGGGCCTGTGGGCAAAGTGATGAACCAATGTCTACAGCAATAAAAAATAAAAAAAAAGCTGACCTGTACTGACATTTGGAATAAAAACATTGGAAAAACTGAAAACTGTTGATTGCGTTGATCACACAAGATGTTGGGAACATTTCAGATTCTGCCCCTTGTTGACTTGGTTGCATCAGATGATCACATTTGTCAGCTGCGTAGTCGCCCTGCAAATTGAATGTTCAGTTACATCTCTAAGGTTTTCTACAGTATTCAGATCTGGTGCATTGAACTCATTACCTCATTCATTAATCCAGTTTGAGACGTCTTCTGCTCTGTGATCTGGTGCATTATCCTGCTGGATGCGGCCATTGGAGTAGATGGTTAAATTATGGCCGCAGAGAAGCAGCAACACTGTGGCAGTCAAATGATGATTGATTGGTATTAGGGGGCTCGGAGTGTGCCAAGAAGACATTTCCCACTCCATTACACCACTACCAACCTGGACTGTTTTCATAAGGCATGTTGGGCTCAAGGATTCAGGCTGAAGCCAAATTTCTGACGCTGCCGTGTACGTGCCTCAGCAGAAATTCTGCCTCGAGGTTAGATGTGTTATTCAGGGAGATGCTTCTCTGTTCACAACACTTTTAAAGAGTGGTTTATCTGAGTTACTGTAGACTTTCTGTCAGCTTGAACCACTCCGCATTCTCCTTTGACCTCTCTCATCACCAAGGCGATTCTGCCCTCACTGAATGTTTCTTTGTTTTTGGCACCAGTCCGACAAAAAAAAGACTGAAACAGACTAAAGATCATTATGAGGTACAACAAGTCAATGCAAACAGTGTGACAGAGTGCATTTGTTGTGATAGCTTCTTAAAGGGGAAATATTATTTAAGTAAGGATCAAACCTGTTCACTGCTTTTCAGTGAGTTAAAAAATCTTCATATGTGACACTCAACATAGTCAAGAACACACAAAGTCATTTTTCATGTTGGCACGGAGGTGTTGTGTAACAGGTTTTCTGTAGCTTTTGATTTGAAATGCTTAAATATTAGATATTTTAATTCAGGTTTTCTGTAGCTTTTGATTTGAAATGCTTAAATATTAGATATTTTAATTCAGTGTAACACTGACAAATTAAATATAATTTGCGAGTGGGAGCCTTTATTGATTTATTTAACACAACCTTTCTGCTTCTCTGCCAAGAACCCATTCAACTTTATTCACCTCTCTATTGGCAAGCAAGGCAGTTGTCCCTTGATACCAGGCTTTTTTGTATTAACAATGAACCAAACATCTCTTTGTGAAATGGGAAGGTTCATATTCCTGACTGTATTCACTTTGTATTTGTCAAGGACAGTTGCTCCTTATACTCATGTGAGCTGTCCTGTGCAAAGTGATGAATAACTTTCGGAGAAGGCAGACTAAACCTCAGATAAACAACGTGCCCGTGCTGGACTGTCGAGAAAGGACTGCAGTGCTTGTGTTGCCGTGTTCCTGCTGGATGTGCTGCACTGCTGCATTTAGAGCACATGCACTGGAGGAGGTTCGGGCGCTGGACAATGCAGCATTGACAGAGGACATTGACATGAAGGTAATCAATGTGAAGTGCCAGGTTATGAAGGTTCACCGTGTGACAGGTATGAATAAGTCTGGATTTACAAGTCAGCTGTTCAAAAAAAACAGCTGATCAATAAGCCAGTGAGGCATGAACTGATTTAACAACCAAATAACAAGCGCACAGAATTCTATTGAATTTGTGATACTGTTAGGACTAAATGTTTTGTATTGGATCAGTTAAAGTTGTATTTCCGTACTTTGTATATTTGAGTCAGTCACCCAACAAATGGAGTCGTCTTTCTCTCCTTAATGCAGCTTATAAAACAGATAAACTGAAACTGAATTATAGGTTAAAAATAATAATGCATTTTGTTGAATACAACTCACAGTTGCTGTGGAAAGAATTTGTCCAGGAGTAACGACTTTAAGCCTTGATTCTCCTGACGGAGAATTGAATCATACGCACAAGGACATGGTAGAGACAAGCTGCACACATCCAGGACAATGAGCGAGATCAACAGCACAACCATTCAGCTTAAAGGTTATTTCAGTTTATCGAGACAGGCGCAGAAAGAATAAACTTGAAAAAGAAGGGAGGCAAGAAAACACAAGGAAAGGCTAAAAAGTGTCAGTGGAATAGAGAGGTAGTCAGAAGATAAGAGACAAGGAGGCATGAGAGGCACGCAGGTTGGGAAGATAAGAGAGCAGACAATGGTTTCCACGATATCTCGATGCAAAACAAGGGAGTAGAAAGTGCGGTGAGAACATTTCATTAGAATTGGGAAAGTGAAGAAAAGTGGAGAGAAGGATTGAAAAACATCCTTGGAAATGAGAAACGGAAAAAAAAGCTAACTTCAGGTTTTTTTATGGTTGATGATGAGAATCCACAAGTGGACCGTTAAGGTGGCGCTTTGCCACAAGAGAAGAACGCAGCCCCCTTTTGGAAAAGTCACAATGGAACAGTGGAGCAGACGATTTTGTAGTCAGACAAGGACATTTAGAAGAAAGGGAGAAAGACAGGTGAGTTTTTACTGTAAGGTTGAGAATTTCTCTGTTATCAGTAAGCAAGATAGATTGATAGATAAATTGATTACTTCATTGATCCTCGGAGGGAAATTAAATCGGAGGACATTCGGCGCCAACCTGTTGTCCAATGACAAGCGAGTGCTCCATTGTGCCAACGTACCTGCTCACAGCCGCTTGGTGCGCAAGTCTTTTGTCCCTACTAACACAACTGGCAACCCCCCCCCACCGTCCTACTCGTCAGCTTTGGCTCTGTGCAATTTCTTTTTCTCTGTTCAGGCAGATTGAATTTGTATGAGCAGATTGTGCCTTTCTATCATAAAAGAGGTATAAAGGGTTTTTATTTGTACCTTTGTACTTACTCATACACATACTTGACACCTCCGTCCATATTTATCCCTTCACAGCTGTGGCTAAATTCTCCTTTGTGAAGTACAGTATATTACACCATAGAACGTGTGGATGTTTTGTTTTAATTTGAAAGGTCTGCTTTTTGATATAGTGCTTCAGGGTGCATGATAAATATGCACTCTTCGTTCCATCTTGTACAAAGTCTTGTTCAGACTCTGACTTGGACCTTAATCTGACCTGCAGGTGAAGAAGACAATGCAAGACACAATGGAATGTCATGTCAGTGTAAAGGGTTGAAAGTGGAGTGTGGGCAAAAGCAATGGGCCACTCTCCTCTGCCATACTAATGGGCTGCTTTTGAGACACAGAAAGCTATGTTCGCTTCTCACCATGGCAACTGATGATTGGAATTTTGTCTCATCTCACTGTCCCCATTTGCCACTTTCTTTTTCTTCTCTGAAGACGAGTGCCTATTTCACGTCATTATCACTCTGTGCTGTAGTTTTATAACCCCCAAGTCTGCAGCTGCTAACAGCTTGTTAGTGCGATAACTGGACTCTATCTGTTAGGATCAATCTGGAAATATAATTAAATCATGTACTTCACTTGTAGTGACATTCGGATCAATAAAATGTTTAAACATTTTAGTTGAGTGGGAACTGTGTTGATGTAGCTACGCAATCTAATTGACCTCTAAACCCTCAATACATGTGAAAGTGTATTAACTGCATTAAGTGTTCAAGAAAACAAAAAATACTGTATATACTGTGGTTTGACATTTTGCACTTTGGCCCCAATGTGTTTGCTTTAGGATATTCAAACATGCCAAGCCTGCTTACTGTTACTATGCTACAGCCTTTCTGTGTGATGAAACCATGGGAAAGATTCATAAATAAAAGATATGAATATAGGCCATAAAATCCCCTTATTTCCTTCAAGCATGAGTTTATTGCAGCACACAAAAAGAAAGGATTTACTTATTGTCATCTAAATTTCCTGTTTCCCGGGAAATGTACAACAGGGAAGTTGGAATGGAATAGTTATATTCTCTGAGTAAACCGAACCGAGGTATGATATGAGCAAAATATATTACCTATCACATATATCACTGTTTTGTTTGTTTTTTGAATAAGAAAAGTTTGCTCTTTCGCACTGAAGGCAACAGCCAGATGTTGGTGGATCTTGGTGGGTTGTTTGGTCCAGTGTAAATGGACCTAGCCAACTTATTTAGCCTTTGTGTGGAAATTCTGTTTCAGAGTGAACTTTACAATGTGCTCTGTCAACAAGTGTCAACAAGCAGTTTGTTGTGACATTTGAAATCTCAGCATTGCACTGAATTGATTCACACCCAATCAAATACACCAAATAACACACTAGCAGGTTGTAAAAGTAGATTTGTCCGTATTTCTCCTTGTTGCATTTAATGTTGTCTGAAAGTTGAGCAGTGCATTTTCATGATGGCTGAAGTTGCACTTTTAAAAAAACTCATTTTCTCTGGATTTTGCTGCTGGGGCAGAAACTGAATCTTTACAGTGTTTTTTTTTTTTTTTTTTTGCTGATTGAAAGAGTGAGAATTCATTTTGTGAAAATACCCAGAACTTTACGAGAAATGAATCACATCCAAATAAACAGGATCAGCGACGGCATGAACAGTTGTTGGTTTAAGTTTTCCTCCTTTGATTTAAACTGAAGCACTAGTAAATTGTCTTGGCTGTGTGCGTTTCCCTCTTTTGTCAATGCCGCACCGTCTGGTTCGTGACATATTCCAAAGAAATAACGGTGTTCTGTCGGAGGTCACTGTGAACTTTTTTGTATTAAACCAGAGCACAATCTCTCTGTGACCTTAACCAAGTTCTGTGAGGGTCTAAGCACTACAATAAAAAAATGTAATAATGCTCAAGTCACTACCGATGGATATTGGACTGCAAGAGCAGATATTCTTGCAGAAAATACATCATTTTCCAGTAGCTTTTTACTTAGGATTAGATTTACTTAGATTTTTGAATAGGAACAATAACTTCATGCATTAACAACATATCCTCATGATATTAATAGGAAACAAACAGTAATACAAAATGCAATTGTGGTTTATTTGAATTTAAATTCACTGATGACAGACATAGGTGGAAGTTGAGACGGCATTAAATAACAGCAGTAAAAGAAGTGGAAGTGGCTCGCAGGTCTGTAGTCTTTGCCTACGACGATACAATATTTGAAAGACAAGGATGTTCTGCTGCTAGTGAAAACGTTAAAAGCCGGTTCATTCGTTTTTCTGTCTTCAAATGGAAAGACTAGTTTTCTTTTATCCACTGGGTTCATTAAGTTAGCGCATTCAATAAGCAAATTGACAACACGGTCGATGACAGACATGCACCTTTCTACAAATAAATCAATGTCAAGAACAAGCAGGCACAGCCGGTGATGACGTCAGGATGTACGTATGTCATACATGTCTACAGTGCATGACCTTGGTCCGGACCTTCAGGTGTAAAATCGCCCTGTGACACGAATCAAAAAACCACAAACGCTCCAAAGGCTAAGGACAAGGGCAGAATCATGAACAACAGTAGCTAATTCTAAGAGGATTGAGAAAACTGTGTATGTTTTTCATCACGACAGCACATTACTTGGTTAAAGCATTGTCAGGCTCATTACTGTGACATGTGGGCATCGGTAATGAGGGAACAGGCTTTTTTCTTTGCTTTTCAGAGCAACTTTTTCACCAGCATCAGTCAGATTGAAAATGAGAGAAAACAACCATCCTTCTTTCTTGGAAAATAAACATTTCATCAGGGTTTCATCAGTCTGACTAGTAACAGAAAAAAATATATCTTGTGGTGTGGGATGGATTGCAGGATTGTACTTGTAAGTCAAAGGCGATGTGTCACGTGTCAGTCAGTTTTTACATTTACTGTCCTTTGACTTATATCAGCAAGAAGCATCACACTAGTGGATGAGAATCAACCTCTTTCCAGAGGCTACTTTCATACCTTCCCTGTACTGGGAGCGTTAAATAAAAAAAAAGACATCTTCATCATAGTTGCATCAGTTTTGAAAAGAACACCACTGTCTTTTTTTGTCTTTCTTGTGGACATTTCTGTCTTTGTAAATAATGCACATATTATTAGGGAAACATATTTTCATCTTTTCCAAACTGCTGCAGTGATGCGTGTCTCCCAGAAGAATCATTTTGTACTGCAGCTATAAGCCCATCCCTGTTACAGACACAGATCTCACTCTAATGAGCCTTTACTTTCTTATTCCTTTATTATTATTACTCTTAAAATATATCGGAAAACGACAGACGTTTCACAAATACAAATATTTGCCAAGTGACAAATCAGATCTTGTTTTTAATTCCTTCAGCTTTAGTACATGTGGAGTTGCTACAGGATTTCTCTATTTAACCCATATTAAAGGTGTTCTTGAATAAAGACTCTAATATCGATTAGCTTTAGTTCAGGGATTTCCTATTTACGTGTTTGAGTCCACAAAACTCAGGGCTGATCGGTGTTGCAGCCAAATTCAATGCAATTGAAGTAAATGGTGACCACTTCTTCAAACGTAAAAAAACGATAATGCCTCCATACTGCTCCTGTGGTCTCAACAAAGTGTCTGTGAGCCCTGACATCAAAATGCGACTCGAAACGGTGTCATTTACACCATGTTTTTTTGCCCCATGGGCGAGAGCATAAAGACGAGAGCTGTGCAGTGTGTGTGTGTGTGTGTGTGTGAGCATGAACGTGAACGTGGCTCCGGACGAGGATAACAGACAATATTTAGGCTAAAAACATGGTATAAATGATGCTGTTTTGTTGCGGACACTTGGATGACACCACACAATGTTGTTTTTATGTTTGAAGAAGTGGTCGCCATTTACCTCTATAGTATTGGATTTGGCTCCAAAACTGTTTTGTGGTCACTTCAGCCATCCCTCCATCAGCATAGTGGTGAGTAGATAATGAGGGAATTTAAATGTTTTGGTTAACACCCCCTTTTAATATAAATGTTATTAAAATTATCATGGGCATTATATCTTGCAAACTCTGTTCCATATAATTGCAATAATTTACTCATTTCATAATTTTTTCTGTTTTCCAATCTTGAAGAGAGATGACTCTTTCTTGCAGCCTGTGTGCATGGGGGCAGTCAGTCAGTTGAAAGATGTGAGGGACAGGCTTTGTTACATTCATTAATAATGACGGCCGATGACGTGCTCAAACATGTGCATATAAATATAGGCGAAACAAATGTTAGGCACATGACACCACAACACAGAGAGGAAAAGAGAGACAAGGGGAAACATCGAGACAGCTAACGGACATGATTTTCTTGTGTTTGTTGTCCCCACAGTCTCATGCTCTTCTTAATTGACATATTATTATGGGTGCAACATCTCCCTTTCCACGGACAGTATTTCAATGATTTAACATGTCATTCACAATTATCGCTGTGTTGAAGAAGTCCAAACCGTTTGCAGATTGAGCCGTCACATCTTTCCAATCAAATCAGACTGATTTATCACTTTATCTTGGATTGTTTTTCACTATCATGACACGTCTTGTGAACCAGTGCTGACCTCACTACACTTAACCCCACTTAACACAAGGTCTAGAGAACTAATACTCCTAGATATAGATTTAAAGCTTCAGTGTGTAGAATATAGTGACATCTAGTGGTAAACTTGCATGTTGCAGCTGAATACCCCTCACCTCACCCTCCCCTTCCAAGCCTGTGGTAGCCTTTAGTAATAATAAAAACTCAAAAGATGTTTAGTTTGTCCAGTTTGGGCTACTGTGAAAAACATGGCTGCCTCCATAGAGAGGACCCACCCCTGATGTAAATTTAAAGTATTTTAATATAAAGGGCCCATTCTAGGCTAAAGAAAAGAAGAATTCATAGAATTTAAATGAAACACACCAGTGAAAACATCATTATGGTGTATTCAATTTCTGCCAATAGATCCCTTTCACCTAAATCTTACACACTGAACCTTTAGAGACACACTTGAACCATTCAAATGTTTCCTTTAATTAGGCTCTCATGTCTATTATTATTATTGCTGCTGATGTGTAATCAGAGTCTGTCCCAGAATAACCTGAGCGTAATTACCCTGCCACCAGGCCACCAGTGCCAGATGTCCATTATGAAGATATCCGTTCTACAGGCGATAATCAGGTGGAACTGCTCAAACAACAATATTTGGACAAAGCAGTAGAGACAATAAAATTACGGTTTTACATGATGACAGCTGGAAAAAGAGTCGGTTGATACTCATCTGCAGCAAGGGTATTACTTTGTGCATTTTTTATTAGTTTTATTTTGACTTTTCATTTTTCATTTCAGTTTAGTTTTAATTAGTTCATGAGTCGTTATCTTTGTTCACTTTAGTTTTTATATTTTGGATGTTTTGTTTGTAGTTATCTTTTTTTTATGTCATGGGGTGATCAAGAATTCAAAAAGTTCAGAAAAGTATCACGAGATTAAAAAATCAACAAAACATTTTACTTAAAAAGTATTCACAGTTCGACACAAAACTATAAAATAAAACAACTCACACAGTGTGTGTTATTCTGCTCCTGCCTGGCCTGGATTTAGCTTCTCCTTCGGGGACCCGGGGGCTGGGTCCTCTCCTTCACCTTGTCAAGGTAAGCTTGGTTTACCTTCTTGTGCGAGATTTTCTAAAGGACTTTATCACGTTTTGGGGCATTTTTTACCCTCAAGAAATGTTCCACATATTAACTTCCACTACAGGACACTTGCTCTTATCTGTGGCCCAGTCATATTCACAGTGATCGTAAATTAGACGTTCTCCTGACTCTCTCAATGTCATGACGTGGGCAACACGTCACAGACCACAAGGTGCCTCTTGCTTCTGTGAACGAGAACAGCTGATGTAACTTTTATAGAGATAGAGCTCACTGTGGGAACGATTGGGTTTCTGTGTATTTCTTGATATCTTGTAAATGTATGTTGTGATTTGGTGCTCTACAAAAAAATTGAACTGAATGGAATCTATGAAATAAATCGACAAAGTCTCTAAAATATTGGTTTATTGTCGTATGAATTACGCTTTTAAGTGAAGCCAAATTTCTTCTTTATTTTTACATTTACTTTTTGTTGTAATTATTAGATGTGTTCGCTTGGAACTGATTTATACATTTTTTTTCACTTTTGGAGTGTATTTCCATTGCAAGTTGTAAAAATAAGGTCTTAAAAGGTATAACATTTAACTCTTACAGCTACAAACACCCTGCTCAACTGGTGAAAGGGATTTGCGCTGGGTTTGAGATAGGGCCCATGACTGGTGAGCTGTGACCACTCTGAGTTAGCACAACCACGGGCACTTTATATAAACCTGAACTTTGTAAATGTAAAATCATGACATAACTGTAATGTCACTCGCTGACATAGATTGTCTGTGGCATCAGAGCCATTTGCCAGTCAAGTGAATCAGAAGGAACGTGCCTTTGAACTCAAATGTAAGGCTTACAGAGAAAGTCATCAGATATGGCACAAGCCTAAAAAATTCCACCGATAACCTTCACACTGCAATGCCCCTGAATAAATGTCAAATACTATCTGCTGTTTGCTCAGTGGAACCGTTGCATCCAATCTGCCCAAATGGAAGTGAAGAGCTGTGAGAAATAAATCCTGAAACCCACTGTGTGTGAAGTCTCAGGAAAAAAAACACACAAGACAAAACATTGGTAGATTTCTTCATGTTCATCGGGTCCCGTAATTGATGGCAACATATTTGCGGGGAAAAAAAGAAACGCTGGTTTGTTATCCTCTGCTGCAGATTTTATGCCCATGTTATTTATTTGTGTGTGTGTGCGTGTGTGTGTGTGTGTGCACAAGAAAAAGAAACAGATAAGTAAGAACTATGTTATCACACATATGTTCATGTAACCAGCAGGGGACACACACACACACTGAAGTCAGGACCATGAATATTCCATTAGGCCAATCAGCAATTGTTCCTTTCCCCCATGGAAGTGCTACAGCAGCTCATAATGAATCTTTGGTAATGTCTGTGTCTGCTCTTATAAGGGCCAGGGAAATCAGTGTGTTTGAGGCAATTTATGCAGGACATGGAGATCAAGCCATGAAGGTCTGCCCTTTGGGTGGAAGGCTTACAGTTCTGTTTTTCATCTTACATCGAGCTAACGTCAGTCAAAAGCCCTCACATAAAGGTGCAGACATTTCTACCCCCCGCCAAGGAGGGTATGTTTTCACCCCTGTCCTTTGGATGGTTTTTCATGCATTACATTACATTACATGTCATTTGGCGGATGCTTTTATCCAAAGCGACTTACAATAAGTGCACTTCGGCATGCAGATGGGGACGACTGAGGATTGAACCGCCGACTGTCTGGTTGGAGGACCACAACTCTACCCCTACAGCCACAGCATGCAAAAACTACTAAATGGATTTCCACAAAAAAAAAAAAAGAACTTTGGGGAAGATACAGGAATTTACCTTTTGTAACACTTTCTTTAACATTTCGAGATTTTATGTTTGGTTTTTTGGGGCATTTTTCTCTCAGCGCTGAATTCATGGATCTTTTTTTATATATAAAGTGCAGTAACGTGGATCCAAATAAATCTGGATTCTTGCAGATTTAAATGTGGTTTCATAAGGGGACAGTTTGGACTTGCTAGAGGTGTGCACTCTACAAACTCCATCCATCCATCCATTAAACATACCACTTATCCTTAAAGGGTTGTGGGGTTGGATGGAACCATTCCCAGCTGACACTGGGAAAGAGACAGGGAACACCCTGGATAGTTCAGCTCTACTCATTATTATAATTTCCAAACTTGTATAGATACGAATAATATAGTTTCATTCAAAGCTTGCCTTTTGTTGGGCTCTGTTTTTCTCTTTACTGTACAGAAATTCACATCAGCCCCTTGAGGCTTTTATGCACTGATGTCAAATCCCTGTAATTAATTTCCTGAAACAAAATCACAAAGAGAAACTAACCTTTGGTACTTCTCTTCCCACTCCTTGCTCTACGAGCTGATCAAAATTCGGTGTATAAAACATCCAAATTAATCACTGCATTGTTGGTTTGGCGAATCCTCAGGGAGCCAGAACTCGTTTCTCACAAATATGCTCAATGTCACTATTTAAGCGTTTTTCTTAATTTACTATAAAGATGCATTGAGGAATAAAACCACACTATTGTCTTTTTGACTTGTATCTTTAGCTGGAACACATTTGTGAGCACATTGTAATAAAGCATCCCACTATTCCCCCTCTTGGTTCGCATGTATATTGGGGATTTCCTCAACAGATTGAAAGATAAAATGGTTGTCTCTCTTCTGAGTTTGTATTGAGAGCATTCCGTTGCATTGACTGGAGACTTGGGATGAAAATACTGTATATACCACATCTGGGCAAATCAGTAATAATTCAACTGTTGATTAAATTGTACAGTTTACTTCCCATTATAGTATGGATTTTCATTAGGGACGCACACATACAAACTTAGATGTAGCGAGTCAGTGTATTGAATACTTAGCAGGAGAGAGATAAAGGGCGATGATGAGATAAAGGTCTCAGATGTAGTTACAATATTGCAGCACTCCCTGCCTGCCCATGCTTGCCTCAACCTTTTAAGCATACTGTGTCACAGTGAATTCTGGGTCCAAGGTGTTGCAGTTCTCTCTTACACAGCCTTGCACGCCTCATTAAATAGTGTAACCTTTGATTTAAAGTCAGGACCCTGAGATCTGTACACGATCACAGCTATCTGCTTACAGTCAGCGGCGAGGTGTTCGGTTGAGGGGTCACCCCTACCTGTGTTGCAGCTGTGGTCACTTCTCGTTTGTTGTGATTGCAGGTGAGGGAACATGGTGATATGTGGCTTCAGCTGAGAGCCTTCAAAGGTGCCTTTGAAAAGGAGTTCCGTGTGGGTATAGATTTTGACAACTAGTTATAGGAAACATGGAAATTCTTCACTGGCCCTTTGAACAAAATAATTTGCTGAATTATTATGGTGTAACACCCTGATCAGACACGTTAAATCATTTTAATAAAAATGTAAAAAAATAAACTAAATTGATTAAATAAAATGTCTTACTTTGCCCACTTTCTAAATGCCCCAAGATCAATCAGAGTGGGATGGGAGATTGCCAGAACTATTTTCAGGGCTCCTTGTAATGGAAAGTGGCTTTAATTTGCATGCACCAATTTGAACCAGCAAATCAAATTTGATCAAAAGTATTTTTTTTGCAACAATATTTTGCAGCATTTTTCAAAACGATCTCAAGAAAAGAAAGAAAAACAAATGCATGTAATTGCAATTAATGTAGCGCAGCCACTGTCTGTATTACACATATAAGGGCATAAGCATTGGTTATTTCATCCAATAATGAATGTTTAGGTTTTAGATCAAGCTTCTCTACCACTTAATTTCACCGCATCAGCGACTATATGTGTAGATTTGCATTCATTCATTTGCACAAAATCCAAAATTTAATGGCACATTTAATGGCACATCTTTTAAGAGCACATACAAATGCCAAGGCCCCACAGTCCCCTTATATTCAATCGAGCTGCACCAAACTCATAGACACCAGCTCCCTAAATTTGACCAGTTTTTCTTCAGGATCCATGAATTATTTCCTGGAAAATTGGTAGAAATGTGAAAAAAAAAACTTCCAATCTCGAAAGTGAGAAAAAAGAATATCCTGGATCTGATCCTGAGCTGCACCAAAATGTTTACCGCAGTTTAGTGTAAAATCAGCTCAGTTGTTTTTGCGACATCATGAAACATAACCTATTAGTGGAGGTAATTGCAAAACATGACCTCTCTAGACTTCTTTCATCTCTGGTTGGTTCAAATAATATGCACAGTAGTTCATGAGATGTATCGTTATCTCTCTCTTTATTGCTGGCAACTTTGTCTACAAAGGACATTGGGTTACTGCAGTCTGTTTTAATGCTGTCCGGCCGGCTGTCAGCACATCAACAAAGTGTAAAGAACACAACATCTTTGCTAAATGTCTTGTTCGTCTGCACATGATACACAAAAGATGTTCTAAACTGTCTGCTCCTGTCTAGACTGTATTCAATTCAGCCCTGGTCCTCAGCTGTCCTCCTCGTGCATCACACAGAGCAGATACAGTTCAATTTGAATCAATAATGTCATCTATGCCAGCCCCCTAATGGCTTGGGCTTCACTCGTGTACTAACTATTTCCTGAAGCATATTTTTCAAGCCTCAAATCTGTTTTCCCCTGAAATGCATTTAGACAGCATCTGCTCCTGCTTATAGCTGCAGTGGTGTTCTCTTTGCTGCTATTGACAAGGTGTAAAAGGGGAAATGGTTTGTCTGTGTGTCTAATGGATGCTTGCTCACATACGCATTTCCCCACACCACTCTACTTTGCATTCATGTATAAGGTGCCTTTTGAAGTTTACCTAGCCTTTCAAATATTTACAAGGTGCATGGCCGGCCGCATCGTAACCATTAGGAAGCATGACAGCCCCAACATGCTTCCACAGCCTGCTGGCAGCAGAGGCAGTCCGACAGGCAGCTACATCAGAAGCAACTTTATGTTCCGTCCGCAGATAGTTTTGTTTATGGCAAACAGACAAAATAATAATCTACAGTATGTAGATGACATCCTGCAATTACTAGCAAAAAACAAGAGCCAAGACTCAAAGTGATGACCATGGTTTATATGGTCTATTTGGCTTAATCTTGCATCTAAACCCAGGTTATTTTCAACAGTAGTAGTTTGTAGTTTATAGGATTCAGTATCTGAGGCAAACATCCTTGGCTTTATAATGGTTTTTGGTTTTTGAGGTACTTCTGTCAGTCCTCATTTAAGAGAGATAAGCAGAATTACAGTAGGTGTCAGTGAAAATGTCTTTTGTAGTTGACATTACTTGAGGACACTGGGTGATGAACTCTGTGCCTTGTCAATAAGCTCACATCCAGCAGTATGTGGACGGATCAGGAAATTAAGAATAATTACTGTCATCATATCATTTTAACAATCGTTCTTAGTCAAGTGTACGTTCGAGTCCAGACCTCTAACGACAGTGGGAAACGATAATGTTGGGATCACTTTTAGGGGGAGAGAGCTCATCTGCACATCTGAATTTAAAGTGTGTCACGTTCGAACATGGCAGATGACATTAGAGACAGAGCTATAAACGTCACATCATTATCTTTATAGCTGTCATTGTAGTTACTGTTCTTGTTGGGAACGGCCCTTTACGACTCGACACTGGATGTGTCACTTTTCCAAACAGAATATGTCCTTTTGATGAAATTAAGCCAATCAGCTTGGCAGCGTTCAATGTCCCAGGTTTGTTGTTGGAGAGACAAACCGAGTGAACCGCTCTGCACTGAGGGCTCCGCCAGCCTTGAAGAAAGATGCATGATGGGATGAACAAAGACTGTAGGGCTGGATGTAATTAAGCATGCGTACACATCACAAGCCATGGGGTTTGCTTTGACGGCACATCCCTGTGGAGGGCACTGATGGAATGGGATTCAATCTCATTCACCACAGCAAAAAACCTGAAGTCTGATTCCTTGTAGCTCTCCCTCAGTCTTGGTCACAAGAAAACCACAGTTGCCCCCGGTCAGTGAGTGGTAAACCACTGGGATGCTTACAGGCTGGTGGACTCGGGTAATAGAGTTACCTCGTGCAGCATGAATTAGCAGGTGGTTCCTAACACCGTGTGGCTCTGCTAACGCCAGGGCTGAACATAGTGATTTTAAAACAACAAGAATGCAGAAAATGTACAGTTTTTTCTCAATTCCTATTCAAAACCTTCTCTCTCAACGTGGCTAATGCATTTGCACCGAGTATATTGTTGACTGCTGGGCTGCTGAAGTTCATAAATTAATACTAAGTGTTTCTTAAACAGGCACCATTGGGCCGTTGTTTTTCGAGATCTGTTTTCTGTCAAAACAATTGTCAATTCCACACTCTGACATCAGGGTAACAACAGGTATGTTTTATACAAATAAATAATACCAGTTTGAAAATGTGTTCTTTTTCTGAGGGTAGAAGCAAAAATACTGTCAGAAACCCAAGAAACCTGTTTCAGCACACGACCTCGGCTGCTTATATTTTAACATAAATCACTGCTTATGCTCTTGGCTCCATTAAGGGGCGACTACTGTTATGTTGTTCAGCCTTGTTAGCTGTAGTTGCCATTTGAAGTGCCACTCAGTGCTCTGGGGGCCTTTCTCTGTGCCCTATATGAGCTGGTTTCTTCTCAGCTGCCGGCGGGGGTTTCTGCACCTGCTGAGTTTAAGAGTGGCCGTGGTGATGTTTGAGTCTTGGCTGGCTGCAGACAAAAAGGCGATTTGTACTCATTTGCATAATATTTAAAAAGCATTTGTGTTTGTTACTGCTGGAGGACGGGGCGAGAGAAAAGGGACACAGAAAGCAGCATTCTCTTAATTCGTGGTATTAAGGCTAACTGGCAGAGAACTCTTGCGGAAAAAGAGTGTGTGTCATATTTTTCAGTCTTTGAAGGAATGTGCAGAGAGCTGTTAGGCAGCAACAGCAAATATTTAAATTGTGTTGAAACAATATCAAGTAAAATGTTATAGCAGTTGTTTTATTTCCCAATTTCCCTGAGGATGCCACATGAAGAGTGGATTTAAAAACATTTCTAATCCTTCCTGCAGGATTCTTTGAGACTCAGTTCGCTCCTGTTATACTCACCCACTCACTGGACACAGATTGTGAACGGGAGCGTCTTCCTGTCCTCCTGGACCTACATTACAAGCTGTCAGGAACAAGTGTAAGATGGCAATGGCAAAGGGTCAAAGTGCAAGCTCATGGTGTGAGTGCCTCATGTTCTGTGAGAAATGTTTGGGTAAAATGAAGTGAGACTGGGCGTGGGATGACATCAATCACGGACATCAAATCAGCTGCATTCATTCCCCTAAAAAGCAATGTTCTAGTATGCTTTGCTTGCGTCAGTGCGGGCAGTATCATAAAATCGCAGAGTGGGTGCAGGCTCGAAAAAATCTGCTTTTAGCCAATGAAATTGCTACTTCCCCAGAAGAAGGTCACTGCAGGTTGATTTGCACCAGCATGAAAATGGGCCCCTAGATATTTTATGGGACAATGTTCTGCACACCGTATAACCTGAGAGGCTTTAAGATGTCACGGCAATTGAATTAGATTTCCTTTCATCCTGAATCTAAATGCTCCCTTATTCTCTACTATAAACATAAACCTGAGGAAATATAACAAATGCTGGACACGCTCCCGTGTGCTTGTACCAAGATTATGTTTGTGAATTGACTTGCGGACAGTTTTGGGTTAATTGTCACCTGGTTCCATCACCAGGCATTTTTTCACTTTGTATTTTCTGGTAATACACTAAACATCACTATGATAACATTGCCATTGTGAACATTAATATTCGGCTCAAAACGCCACTAAGTACAGCAAGACTGAGCTGCTACCACTGTCGACTTAATTGTGTTATATTTGTGTCTGCTATTCAATATGTGAACATTATATAAGCCTCTGTATGAGGTGACAACCTGAGTGTAGTTATCACCGTGAACCGGGGTGAGAATTAATATAGCAATAACTGAGAGAAAATATTATTTTTGCCACCTCAGTGTCACATTGCATCACGGTTGAATAGGAAATGGGAAGAGAGTGAAAAAAACATTTATCTTCTGAACAGTTTTCGTTTCCAGTGTTTTACGGTGACAACAGCCTCGTTTTTGGGCAATTCTTCATGCTGGCTTGGAAACGCATCAGAGCCACATCATCTCTCCTTTATTTCCCATGCTTCCTGTCAGCAACCCCCAGGCTAACAGATATGTCAGCTTTCTCCTTGGCTGCAGTTGACTTCCCCTCACCTGGCCTGTGAACGTGGCCAACTGATCTTTGGCGTGAGGTAAGCAAGGGGATGGGGACGAAGGAGAAACAAGGCTGAACTGGGGGAGAACTGCAGCGAGGAAACTGAGCAGCGAGTGAAGAGGGGAAACACCTGGGACTGGGCCTTGATCCAGCTTGGACATCTTGTCACACCTGTAGCATTGTCTGTCTGGCAAGCGCAGGGGAAGCAAGTACGGGAGTAGCCATCTGCTCATCATGCCCTCCTCTAGTGTGTTGCCGTGGGGGGGTTATTCTTGTCCAGCCAATTGTACTGCAAAGGCCTTGCCGATAGACAATAGCTCTCACCCTCCACCTGTGCATCCCTACTGAGCTGGTTAATTTGTTCATTTAAAAAGAAAAAAACCAACACACTCTGGCTGCTATTGCTAAAATAGCTGTTAAATCCAACACATAGGACTGAGGAGAGGTGAAGGACAGAGAATTATTAATGAATCTCACCAGGGAGTAAATGCTAAAGGTGTGGAAAGCCTGTCGGGGGGAATAGAGTCCAATCATCATAAAACGATAAAAAAGTGGAAACGGTTTCATTTTAGAGAACATGAGGATGAGAGATGACCAATTTAAAGTCACTTATATGTTATTGAAAGGTTTGTATGTATATATGCGGTGGTGAAGGAAACAACAGTGTGCTACACAGATCTGTGTATTAGTAGCACTTCACTAGATACAAGAAATTCATCCAGTATTCATGGTGAATATTAATGATTCACCACATGTACTCTCTTGCTTGTGTCATCCATGTTGCTGTACCTATCAGGCCCAAAACGAAATGTAAGATAGAACCATTAGTTATTATCAATATTTCATAACTTGTTCACCCACAGAGGATAAAACTGTCTTAACAAAAATATATATAAATACAATTAATTAATGACAACGTAATTATAATTCAATGTGTGGTTTCAGGACCTTGTTGATATTTTTTTTGGAATGGTGCTCCTCACAAGGCTCAGATTAGACACGTTAAAGTGGGTTAAGGCCTCTGATCATCTCTGGATACAATTTTGAAGAACTGGAAATCGATGCAAACATGCTTCTGTAATTTGGTTGAATAACTCATGGTCCTTGATCTTAGCCAGTGAGATGAAATTCCCTGACTGTTGCCTCTCTGCCTCAAAATCAAAGTCATATCACGCTACACCATACAGCCGCATGTTATTATTAAAAGCAACACATTTGCCAATTGAATCAACTCTTATTTACTGCACTGCATTCGCTGTCTTTTTAGTTTGTCCCATGTTGAATGAATTATTTTCTCAGTTTGTACACGTGCGTTACATCACTTGTTATGCGTGTGAAGATTCTCACTCATCTTGGCCTTGGGGACACAAAAAGAACTGAGGGCAACTGGACTAGATCCTCTCATCCAAGAGGCTCCTTCAGCTCTGATGATCAAATGTTTCATTTATAGGCTTTTAGAATTTGATTGTACTTTATGGTTAAATGCAACGTAATTGAAATTTCAAACATTCAAACAGCAGTTTGAGAAAAATACAATAAAATGAACTTGGTCTTGAATTTGTAGTCTTTACTAGGTGTGCAGAGACAAATAACCCATAGAAATCCACAGTTGCTTATATATATAATATTATTTTATTTTAAATTCCATGTGTCTCGGCCAAGTTTTCTTGCTTTTGCACCTGCAATTTAGCTTCAGGTTTAATCCAACTACAATTACTGTGATTTTATTTTTCAAACAGCTCTCATACATCCCATAACATTCACACATTTATGTATCACCATGACAGCAGCAAGTCTGTCAAAATGAGTAAGAGAGCATTAAAAAACACATGAGACCTATTTCTAAATACAGTTACTAGTATTAAATCATTTTTTCCCCCCATTTGTTTCACATCAACGTGACAGGTGCTGTTTCACATGGATTTGTCTCCTTTTTGAGAATATGAAACATCCACCGCTGAAGTAATTGGGCAAAATGATACATTAATTTAATTCATCACAGTTTCACGACCACAATTATCCTTTCACTGTACTGACAAAGATGATTTACACAAAGCTGTGGCAATGACACACCACACGAAGCTGTAGCTTGTAGTTACAGATGCAGCAGTTAGAGGTATCACATCACATATCCATGTTATGCAGTTTTTACTAATTCCAAAATTTCAAGACTACAATTGTAATCCATCAGGTTGATGTTGACTCGTTGTTAAAGTGCCAATGTTCATATTGGCCCTTCAACAAATAAACAAATGTAGTATGTTGTATAAACTGAGTAAAACATTTAGATTTCGTGACCCATACTGTTCTTTGTAAGGTTTGTTATTTATATATATACTGAATATATTACCAAAACCAATGGGCTGTCTACCGAAATACCACCGCCCAAAGTACAGCATCACTCACTGGAATGGGAAATAGCCCATGGATAAAACAAGTAGTTGTGTGGCCAGAAATTCGAAGAAGAGGAACAAATTCGCATTTGGCGACTGCATCGTCTAAATCATGTTATCAGATGTGACAGAAACGCTGGAGGCAGGGCCCAATAGAGGGCAACACAAGAAAGTGTGTCATGCTCTTTTTCCCCCGCCGTCCTCAAAACAGGCAGGAGCTGTAACATGATCAAAATAAATTGATAAGAGTGAGTAGGCTAAACTGTCTGTCTCGCAACAGAAGAACTTACGGTACAAATTGTTTTCTGTATCAAACAAATCTTCTTTACCAGCCGACAATATTCTGGTTGAGAGAGCACTTAACCAAGCATTTATCCATAGGGAACTTAAAAGGTGTGTCATTTTTATCTATTTGCTGCCTCTCTGGAAGGTATTGGGGAGGTGTGAGGCTACCAAATTGAAATAGATGAGATACACTTCTAAATTATAGTCTGTGAAGCATGGACTTGCTGTTTCTTCGCTGCATTACAGAGACAGTGGTCTCAATAATCAATTTAGCATTATTGTTTTTCCAGGTTTAAAGAACAATGTTGCTCAGGTAGTATCAGTGTATGTTTGTAAGATGTTAAATGATTTTAAAATAAACTGACCTGTCATGTTTATCTCATTTAATGTTCTTCAAGTAAAAAAATAAGGATAAAAAAAAAAAAAATTCCAACTGTTCAGTGCTGTTTCTACCTGACTTCCACATCTTTTATCAGGAAATAACTCCTGATGATGCACGTATTCCAGTCAAGTATTAATCATATATATATGTATAAATATATATAAACACAAGAAAGACTCATTTTCGGAAAAAAGCTGAGCTTGAAAATGTGAGCATATGTCATTTGTTAACCAGCATGGGACCAACTGTCATAAAAACACTTCTATTATGAATCCCCTGTGATAGTGCCCAACTGTCACATTTTCCTTGAAAATATACTGGTCCCACAGCTCTCGGAACAAGCCAAGCCCATAAAAAACCCCATCCTCAGTCAGATTAATATCTTTACATAACTCCTGCTATCAAAGCTATTATTTTCTGTGCTGCACTGCCAATATAGTCACCTCTGCTACATCAAGCCTACTGAGGTAAACATAATGAACAATGGCAAAACTCTGGTCTCTCTTCATGTACCCTGGAGAGTGAAGATGGGGGAACTACAGTGCAGTGGCCAAGCTCAGTGGAAATAGGGCAGACTTACCTCTTTGAAACTGCACGGCTGCCTCGGCCACCCACTGAGATCCCTTTATTTAAACAGGGTAAAACTGAGCGGGCCACTTCCTGAGACATTCGAGGATAACTCTTCTCAAACACTGGAGAGCATATATTTTATGCTGAGCACAAAGGAAGCTGTTCCGCATATTTGTAAATTGACTGTGCCGTCGTCCACACCTCATTTACCCATCTGTCCTGTTTTCACACAGCAGCCTGATTTGCATAATGAGTAACATGAACAACTTTTAGGTACAGTCTGGTTTAATCTCGTTCTCTGCAATAAAATGTGGTTAATTTGGCTGTTTACGGGATTTGAGGGGGTTGAGTGCAAAATAATCCCACAGTGAAAAGCAGTTTTATGCACCAACACAGAGAGTGTCTAAAATCTACAGTTAACACTTACAATTTGTCTTCTATTGCAAGGTGACTATATTGGATGACTATATATTGTAGATCCCAATCGTTTATATATCATGAATGAGAGTAAATTGTCAGTCCCATGTGCATGTTGACATAAACGTCCGGTTCAAACAAGGAAGCGTTGGCAACGTGAGTGGGTTTAACGTAGATAGCACCTTAATTGGGAAGATGTGTCCTGAAACCTACTTGCTCCCTCTTTTTTTTTTTTGCTCTTAACCTTCTACCTTTTCACTTATTCCTTCACATTTTTCCTCTTTTCATTTTCTTTACAGCTTTGCAATTTCACATTTCTTTTATCTCAAAGTCTCTTTTGTTTCCCTCTCAGTTCTGCTCCACATTTGGCTATATCTAGTTTTTTTCTTTCCTGATGATTTGACTCTCCCCATGTTCCCTTCCACTTTCTCTCCCTCCCTCTTCATGAAAGGTTTATAGAGGAGACATGAGAGGCACATCTCGGGTGCTGCTGATGGAAGAGACTGCAGGACATTAGCTTGGTGATGTCAGAGTGATTTTTCTCCCCACTGATGACTGAGAACAGTGTTAGACCTGATGTTCAATCTTCTCTTTTTTTCCTCTATTCCCGTCTCGGTCTCCTTTCTCAGTCTTTCCATCACAGAGTCTCTCAGCCTTTCTCCCATTTTAAATTCCCTAAATAATTATCTGTCTGTCTGTGGAGGTCTCGCAAAATGAGATACCAATCTATCCAAACTAATACACCTGAGATCATGGTTTGACAAAACCAGACAGGGGCAGGATTATACGCCAACGTGACATGACTCACAGGAACTCACTAGAATTTGTCAGCACAGTCGTGTCCTGCCCATTAAGATCCCAAACGGGAAAGTGGAAAATGTTCCCCACTTACTACAATGTGTTCTTTTCTTTCCTTGATCTATAAGGCATTAAGCTTTGGGCATTGACCAAAATAACTATTTCCCTTTGCAGAATGGCTGGGCTCACCTGTGGATGGATGAGGGGCTCAAAACCTCTGAAGGAAGATCAGAGTAAAACTGCTGCTCCCTCAAGTTGAAAAGAGTCCGTTAAAGTGGTTAAAGCATCTGATTAGGACCCCGCCCTGTGCAAGCATTTTGGGCTAAACTCCAACTGGGAAGATACCCCTATGGTACGCCCAGAATACCCTGGAGGGTTTAGAGGATGAGATTGGGAAATGGATATATGGGTAACCTTGATTTGCTTTGGATAAGCAGTGGAAAATTGATGGATGGATGGATGGATGGCAAGAAGGTATTTGCTTGGTGGGCACCAGGGCTTTGTACAATCTCCTCTCAGCTTTGTCTTTTTTTGATTTCATAGATTGCATAAAGATGAAAGATGCACTCCAACTCCTCAAAATTTCCTGGATACGAGTGCTGGCTTCTCGTACTTTCGATGTGATTTGGAGTGTGCTTGACCAGTTGCAAGTCGGTCTCGGCTGTCAATCATGAAGTTTCACACAACTAATTACAACCAAATTTAAAAGAAAAATAAACACTTGAACTTAAATTGACATAAACCATGCACAAGAAAAAATGATTTAACCTGTACTTTCTAGTTTGGTCCATGTCCCATCCATTAGTCAAGGAGGCAGGGAGTATGCCCCATAGTGCAGCCAGCCACCAGGGGGTGATCAAGATGTTTTGGCTTCACTTTTGAGGAACCGTCATGTCGTTAATCAGTCTATGGATGGTTCTTGCTATTTGAACCAGAAAAAGCTAATTTCACTGCTGGGTTGGAGTGGACAAGCTTGCAGAGCTTGACTAAGCAAGCTTGTGTGAAAAGAGTCTTTATTATTCTAAGCACTGATCAATATAATAAATGTTCCTTTTTTTGTAATCATACTGGCTTAAGCATTATTTCCTTTTAAATGTGACCTAAAAATTTCCCCAAACTATGAAACACTATGAATGTACCTCTTCAAACTGCTGTGTGGTGCAGCACTGTAGATTAAAAACTGAAAAAAAAATCCTCTATTCTCACTATCTATTTCAGATATTACAAGTGCAAATAGTAATTGCATGTTCATATCTTATGTGATTTATTTTGAATTGGCCTCTTTTTGTTTTTAGCCACTTTCAAGCCATGATAAGCCCTTCAGGCACAGGGATAATCTTTTTCGATCAGATGAAAAAACAAGCGCTAACAAGAAGAACTCGCAGATAAAACCTAAATCAATCCAACAGAATGATGTTTTAACATTGGTACATGTTGTGAGAGAGAGATCAAAAGAGAGCAGTCTAATCCTTCAGGCATTTTTGGGCAGCTGTTCAACTCTGCTCTCCTTCTATTGCTCTTTCCTCTCTCGCTGCCATGCACATACTCTGTGTGTATGTGCCTCTGTCATATAGGCTACCTTTGGGGACAAACCCTCAGAGTAGATAATTGGAGATGGCTTGTCCAATTGGGGACAAACGCTTTGTTCCCAATTGGGAACGAAACGTTCTTTTAAAAAGATTTTTTGGGTCAGTGGATAAGGTTAGGTTAATGTTTGGTAAAGGGTCAGGGTCTGGCATGTAGTGGAGTCAGGGCAAAGGCCCAGAGGGCAATTCATAAATACAAAATCCCCCTAGAAATAGGAAAGAAAACTCATAACAACATTTGTTCCCTGTGATAAAAAAATTAAATGAAATAGTAGACTAACATTTCCTCTTGAGTGGCCCCTTCTGGCTTCATGCCTGTCGGGTCACAGTCAGGGTGAATGAAACACCCACGTAACTTTTAATGTCTCATTGCTGACTCATGGCGACTGTAAAGAAAAGAAAAGAAAAGTGAACGCGAAATGTTCCACTTTCCGAGACAAACGGACGGACAATGAAGACAAACTAGTGCGCTTAGTTCGCAGGGATGCGCTAAAAGTGTGGAAAATGTTGAACATCATTGCAACTGAAACTGGAGAAGTTAAAAGGACAAACAAGTTCATTTGTGTTTGGGAGAAACAGAATCAGAGTTCTTTACACATCAATAAAGACACTATTTAAAACCATATTAAAAATAGCAAAAGGCAGTATTCACAAATAAGTAGTTTAAAACACAGCAACATACAAGTACAAAATATAATATATGATTGATTATTTAGTTTGGCACTTTAAGGATGTCATAGAGAATTAAAGGTTCAGTGGGTAAGATTTAGGTGAAAGGGATCTTTTGACAGAAAATTTATACAAAATATTCCTAGTGATGTTTTCACTATTGTGTTTCATCTAAATTTAACCAATTATTGTTGTCTTTACCCTAGAATGGTCCCTTTATATTGATATACTTTATATTTACATTGGGAGTGGGTCCTTTCTACGAAGGCCGCCGTGTTTTTTTTTACAGTAGCCCAGACTGGACAAACTAAACACCTCTTGAGTTTTTCTGACAACTGAAGGCAACCACAGGTTCTCCTTCATGTTTGGAAGGGGAGGGTGAGGTGAGGGGTATTCAGCTGCAACCTTCAACTTCACCACTTAGATGTCACTAAATTCTACACACTGAACCTTTAAGTGACCCTTGGGATAAGATAAGTCTCCAGGAAATGAATGTCAATTGAATGCCCCCAAAGGTGATGTATATAAAATTGTATTTGTACGACTTGATAACATGTACAGGAAGCTGTCCTCTCTGATCATGTTGATGTGTTAGGCTGTAAAACACTTTTCTTAGAAGACTGTGAACAGGCAGATAATAATGAAGAAGCAGCGGATTGTGACTTCCTCCATTATTTACCGTTCATGTCCCTCTTTACCACGTGACTTCCCCTGAAGGCTCCGTTCTCCACTGATTATACATCGATTGTTTCTGGCATTTTGCTTGTTTTCTCCAGATCAAGTCTAAACCTCACGGACACCTGTACTACTCCTCTACTATCAGGTGACGTCCAAACTACATTATTTAATTTCTTTACAATTCTTTACACAGTGCACTCACTGAGTTGGCTGTAGCTACACCTATGCGTGGGACAATGAATGCTTCTTCAATATATAACACCTAAGTCTTTTTTAAATTTCTTGTTAGGTAATTGTTAACTACATCGTAAATATCACAGTTAGATTTTTTTCTGTACTCACTGCATGTGTGAATAGTCTGAAGCTGATATTTGAAAATGTCACGTATCCACCTTCTTCACCTCATCACAAGGAACAGTTTAAATGGTTCATTCTGAGATCATACTTAACTCATATTCTTCAAACATAAACTCATCACATGTGCAGCATTCTATGTTGAAGGTCAGGGAAGATTTCATTTGAATAGTTAATAAAGCCTGTGTTGTATTTGGTGGAGATGCAGTCAGACAGCTATTTACATTAATATATATATTTGTTCCTTTTGCTTCACAATGTTGGAATATGTTCAAACATGCATGTGACTAAGAGTTGTGACTATCGAAAAAAACACGGCACACTCGTATGAATTAGCAGCTCAACTCTTTGGCGTTGTGGTGCTTTTCGTGTGATGTATATTTACAGTCACAGAGTCCTCCTTCTGGGATATGCCACATAATATGCCAAGAGAGAGGTTTTAATTATGATCTCACCAGTATGCTGCATGTGCCTTGTGTTGGCTCCGATTAGTGCTTTGGGAATCAAGGCTGTAATTGTTTGTGCTAAGCAACTGTGCGTGTGTGTGTGTGTGTGTGTGTGTGTGTGTGTGTGTGTCTCAGTGATGAGAACGGTTGGTCACCCATAGGGCTTATGTTTCTGCTCTGAACAAAGGAGATGTGATTTATTTGCTCGGGGCCACACAGTGCGTCCAATCAGCATCGAGCACCCCAGGGTGACACCATCATGGTCATCTCTTCTGCAGGAAATGATGCAAGTTCTACTGAATTACATAGGGTGTGAGACCAATAAAACGGGGCCTATTCTTGTCACAGCATCAGATAAGGGCTGGCTGCTGGATGCATTGTCGCAATTACCGCAGGTCTGCGCTCCTCGGCTGTGGAATTGGGAAATGATCATCTGCGCTGCACAGCAGAGTACCAGCGCCTTCAGCACAATAACTCAACATGTCCACTTGGCTATGTCAGCACTGCATGAAGAGAGAATGTGAGGGAAACAAAGAGGGGAAGAGAAAGAGGAGATAAGAAGGAGTTGAAAAAGGAAAGACGGGAAAAAGGTTTAAGTATTTTTGGGGCATTTTACATGTTCATAACTTTAATTTAGCTGCTCTACTGGAATATGTTGACATGCTGTAATGTTCCAAATATGCATTGTTAGTCTTATGCTGTCCACCGCTGCAGGACCTTTCACCCTCTATCTGAAATGCTCTTACAGCCTCCTGACTCTTATGTTACTGGTCAACTGCTCAGGGTGTGTGTTGGAAATGCCACGCCCCTTCATGCTCAGCCCTAAACACGGCTGTAGCCATGGTAACAATGGCATGGGTTCTGCCTCACTGTGTTACATTCCACTTTACTGCATGGTTTTAAGGCAGGTATATCAACAAGGTGTAGCAGTGTTTTCTAACTAACTCCCTTTCCTGCGGGCCTTTGCACTCTTGCAAACCTTTTGCATGCAAACTACACCAAAAAAGGAAAATATGGGCACTTAAACATCTATAGACAACCTTATGTCATGCAACATTTCTTTGTAAATTGTTAATCCAAGGTAAAAGCATATTTTTACCCTCAAGTCAGGCCATGAATTGGATGGATGACTACGTGATGGATGAATGAATGTCAACGAAAATGGGCAGTAAAGTGAGTGGGAATGTTTCCAGGACGGCGCCGTGGCGTAGTGATGATTCAAAGTCCTCAATAGAATTCTACTTGGAGGACAGAAACAGAAGTGATCATTAAAGAGCTTTTTTTCAGTGCGATGGTTGATTGATTTAAGAGAGATAAACCCGCAGCGCGCTGGTGCAGTGAGAGAACAGGAGAATGACAGTGGCTTAAGAAGAAAATATGAGAGGACGTTAAAACCGGAAGAAGAGAACAGAGCCGTAATGAAGAGCTAAAATAATGAGGTAGAGGTCTATTTGTATCAGCGGAGACAAGATGGCCGGCCTTCTGCAATCCACCCTTTTTTATTGCCACGCATTGGTTCATGCCAATGTGATGTCATCTCCCGGTGGAAAGGAAGGAGCAGCGGTTCTGACAGGTGGACAGCCTCCCTGTCGGAGGGAGTCGGTGGGAGGGGGTGTAGCTGAGAGGGTCTTAGGTCAATGACTGTATTAGACACACTCATTGATCCTGTGGAGGAAGGTGCCATCTCACCTAATTAATGAGCGAGAGAGACGGTTATGTGGGGTGGCCCTCTTTCACTGACCTGGAAAGGAAGACATGAGGGGAGAACACCGCGGCTCAACGTGAGACAGAGGAAAACTAATGATCTGTTTATGCATTTGTGTACCACGTCGAATAACCGTGGAATTGTATTATGGCAATTTAATGTCTAAGCATGTAAGTGTGTGAAGATGTGGCCACTGACCCGGAGAGAATGAGGGTACACAGAGCTATTACAACTATATACACTTTCATACAAATGTGGCCCGTTTAACAGCAGGGTACAGAAATGAGCTTGGCGGGGGGCTTATTGGGGCAACAAAAACGTTTTATGACATTAAGAATAAATAAAATAAAATGTAAAATCCAACCCTGTCAAATGGCATTCATGCCCGTTACGTTTACACTGGTAAACGCTCGGCTTTCAAACCCTGCAAAAAACTCAGACAAAGAAAAGTCTCGATACACTCCTGTGTATAACCCACTTAAAAAATAAAACAGCTTTCAGCAAGCTGCTATCTCAACTGAGATGCTGTCTCCACCCCAGACTATAACACATTTCCTTTTAACATTTCATGAGGTGGTGTCTCTTATGGGTTGCAATATCCCTGAATCGTTTCAGTTTTCAAGTCTGCTTTGCATCTCGTAAGCGAGAACGTCTGGGCTGAGTGTGTTCGCTTGACAGGGGCAATCTGGCTGCGTGTGGGCACTGATGGCATTTATGTGTACATTTTCAGGATGTGTTAGGGAAACCTTGCAGAAGGATGTCCTGGCACAGACAGAAATGGAGCTTTCTCAAGGGCTCGGGAGAGATGGATAAATGATCGGACAGGAGGGAGAGAATAAGGGAGCTGCAGTGACAGTACAGTGTAACCTTCCTTAGTTTCTTACCAAGCAAGCATTATGGCGCAAGATTAAAAGTCACAGGGAACCAGTATAGACAGTAGAAGCGAGAGTAGAGTTCAGCGGGGCAAGAAAAACTAAGCAGTCAGACGTGATATAAACAGACTTAGGCAAATAAGAAGGGAAGTATCTATCGTGGATCATTCTTCTCATTCCATGTGTAGGAAATGTGTTTTTCCTCTTTTCTTTAGCAGTGTGAAGAGGTAGCAGTGTAATGCATGTCTCTTATCAACAATTCATGTTGCTATGCTTTATCAATATTTAACCATTACAGCCACAAACCTAAAACTTAACGGTTTTAGTTGCTATAGTTGTCATGTTTGCTGTTGATATACAGTGATTAACATTGTTGGCAGTGCACGTGAAAGTATGGCACTCAGTAAAGTGCATGACCTCTGCCAAGGCCCAATCAAGCTGCACCGAATTTTACACACTCTTATAGATCTCAGTCCCCGAGATATTCCTTAATTATTTATTTCATCCAGATACGTGAAATATTTCCTGGGAAATCATTAACACCCTAAATCCTAGAACCGCCCCTTTGTTCATATCCGCACCAAAACTGAATGGGCTCTTTCTTGGCACATGTCCCACCTTTTCCATCCAAATCTGTTCAGTAGTTTTTGTGTAATTATACTGACAAACAAACAGAGATGAAAACACCACCTCCTTGGCAGAGGTAAAAAAGAAAATATACCTCTTGAAAAAAATCCAGGTTTTTTATATGGAACTTATTTACTCATTCGTGGGTTTACCTACAAATAAGTGAGATAATAGAGCTAAACTGGGGCTTTGTTTAAATCTAACAGTCTGACCGCTCGTGTGCCCCGCCCTGCTGGGCACTGCATACTCAGATCAGCATTTACCTAGGTGAGTACAATGTTATCTGAGCAGATAAAGAAGTAAACATAACCTAGAGGAGAATCATTTAAAAAATATATATGTTCATGTATAAGTTCCCTTTATATAACTATGTTTTCTTATTTTTAATGCATCTGTAAGTCTCAGTCTGCCTCCAAGTTTATGCTCTTCCTCTCTTTACAGCTTGATCATTTGTTTTCGTTTAATTTGTTAAGCGTTTGCTCCTCATTTATCCGGAGAGGTTCAGGTTTGGATATAAGGGCAAATCCAACAACCCAGAATTCAAATTGATAATGTTTTCTGTAGAAAATGTAAAGCCCCCAAGGCAATAAATGTCTGAATTAAAAATTAGTTTGCCCCTCATATGTTATGATTCCATTTAGAGTTTATTTATGATTAACAGTTGTAGATGTCCCTCTAAATGCTCTGTCATCACAGGCTCTTGCTTAACCCTGCACAAAAGGATTTGTCACATGTGTCACATGATGTCCAGCCTATGAGGTTAGTTCATAATGTTGTGAGGAAGGTCATTTGAATAAAATGTTAAAGGTGGACTTCATTGCAAAGCTGCAGGAAACCTTTTCTGGTGAAAATGTAAAATAAAGAGACAAGTAACGTGATGATTGCAGAACTATTACTGACTGGTGCTAAAGCATATTCTTTCTAACAGCGTTTTCAAAGGACTCCTGGCAGAATCACTGTAGCGAGCAGGTGAAAGGTGACGTGTGATATCCTGCTGTGACAATCGCTCATTATTGCCCATGTTGGGACCATGGAGATAACCTCACACTGCAATTAATCACACAAGCTCTAATTATCTCATTATGAAAGCCAAATTATCCCTCACATTGCTCTTCAAAGAGAGAGAGAGAGAGAGAGAGAGAGAGAGAGAGAGAGAGAGAGAGAGAAGAAGCTCAGATCAAAAAATGAAAGGTGAAGAAAATTTGTTAGAATAATCCCCCAAGATATGACTAGAAAAATGATATGTTCTTTATAGCCATCCCTGCGCCTGTCTCTCTTCTCTCCCTCTCGCCTCCTACCTGGCTGTTTGTCGTGCTTGCTGACAGGAACTGTCGAGTGAGAGATCTCCGCTGCCGCAGACAGCGGTGATGCCTCATCAGACTTCCAGCAAGCCCTGTGGCCCCTGATGGCGCCACAGCTGGGCGGATGGACATGATCGCTCACTCACAGACAGGATTAACCCCCCCAACTGCATCTGTCTCCGCTGTCCTGTTTCTAATCTCTGTCTCCTGGCCTCTGTCTGTCTTCCCGCTTCAGCTTGTCTCTATCCCACTGTGCTTTTGTCCATGTCACAGTGGTGTTAAGTCTAGACATGAGGCAGTAGCCCAGGTCCCTAAGACCACTGTTTACTGAGCAGGGTTTCACAGCGTCGAGGGATTTTGTCAGTAAGATGCAGGGTTGTGCTGCAAAAGTACGTCCCGGACTATCAGCATCATCCTGATATTTCTTTAAAGAGGTAATTAGAGGTTTGGAGCAGATGATATAAAAGAGAGCAAGAGAAAGAAAAAAGAAAATAGATATCCTGCGTATTAATTCTCTTCCATAAGTTAAAGATAAGGCTTCGTAATTATCACTTTGAAATACTACATGATCAAAGTTTCTGAGCTTGCTTTTGTCAGAGAAGGAGAGGAGCGTCATTCCTACAGCGTTTTAAATGGGTCCCATTATAATCCCCAACACTCTGTGATCAGACACATGTTATCTGCGCCGTTACTGAAAATGCACTCCTTAATTTTAATGTCTGTTTTCCGCCTGTGAATCACGCAGCTGTACTGAAAACCCAGTGATCTCTCTTCCCTTAACATAAAACAGAAATGAACAGCGTCTGAAAGCTCTTTAATCTGACTTAAATATTCCCACAAAAACAGCCTTTTCCTATCTCCTAATCAGATTTGAGATACATTTGGGCTCTTCTGATCTCTGACGATTGTCCCTGTGCCTCAGTGTCACATTAAGAAAAAAAGAAATCCCTTATCAGATCATGCAAAAAAAAAGAAGCAACATTTAAATACTGTACAGTGCACAGCTTTAGTTGCTGGGTACAGAAACACACTCTAGGATACTGGATTGGTATTCTGCTATCAATGCAATCAACAGCAATTGGGTTATTATTACCTCTGCCAAGGAGGTTATGTTTTCGTCTGCGAATGTTTGTTTGTTTGTACGGAGGATTATGTAGATTCTGCTCAACCGATTTGCATGAAATTTTGTGGAGGGGTTGGACATGATCCAAAGGAAGATTTTGGTGTGGACCTGGATCAGGGGGTGGATCTACAATTTTCTCTTTCACTTACTTAAATAAAAAGAGAGGGAGTCTTTAAACATTGTCTTTGTTTCTCAGAGAATAATCCATGGATCTTGATGAAAAAAATCTGAAATGTTTATAGGACTGATGTTTACGAGTGTGTGAAATTTGGTGCAGATCCAAATAACAGCACAGATCTAGGGACTTAAAATTTGGTTTCATATGGGGACTGGTGGGCCTTGGTGGACGTATACACTTAACTGAGAATTATCGTAGCTAAAGAAAATAAATTAAATTTGAAACGATGCTGAAAATAAAAAAAACCCCACAATTCTAGTTCATGTGAAATAAGTTATAGATACATTCTCATTCGAATCAATGTTCTGAAAAGTAAATGTAAAGTGAGGTTTTAAAAATAAATCCCAAAACATTATAAATACGTTATTTGATCTATAAACCGCACACGGACAAAATGGTCTAAACACGATATGCAACGCTGTCTTCAAAGGTTTCGCAGTTCATTGCCACGGGCGTTTAACTTCCCGCGGCGCATGCAGGGCTCGCACCAAACCCACCGACATGCATTTCAACCAGCACCGCAACACGCGCCAGCGCTGCCCACTCCGCCTGCGCCATTCACACTAGCTACGGCTTTTAGGGTCCCAGCGGACACACAGAGCAGTGTCGTGCTGAGCTGCTTTGATAGAGACAGTTTACAAGCAAATGAGATATGGTGGCTGGGGTGGGAGGGGTGGGGGAGTGGAGGTGGTTGTGTAAAAAAAGGAAAACCTGACAAAACACTACATCAAAGTGTGGTAGCAGAACAGTTACTCTCATGTGACCCAGTCGTTTGCTCTCTCTCTCTCTCTCTCTCTCTCTCTCTCTCTCTCTCTCTCTCTCTCTCTCTCTCTCTCTCTCTCTCACAAGCAAAGTACACTTCACATGCAGGGTTTGTTGTTGTGAGATGTTTCCTCGTTGCTGACCCACAGAGTTGTTGTTTTTGTGTTTTTGCAAGTGGGTCACCAGGAAATTTGTGTGTCACTTTTCCCTGCTCTAACAAACAAGGTCCACAGACCATTTTGGGTCATTTCTAATAGTGGGCGTCTTCTGAAAAACTGCTCATATTCAGGTTCATTATCGTATTAATTTGGGACCACTTTCCTCAGACTGTCCATTGCTGCTGCTCCTCCCTTCAGCTGCTGTCTGAAACCCTTGGTTTTAGCTTGTGTATTTTTAAAGAGCTTGTCTAGTCTTGATGACCACTCAAAGCACTTTACATTACAGTTTGCCATTCACCCATTCACACACACACATTCATACAGTTTATCTATGAGCAGCACTTTGTTTTCTATGAGGGGCAATTCGGGATTCAGCATTTTGCCCAATGACACTTTGCCATGCAGATGGGGAAGACTGGGCATTTCATGAGCGGTGATTAAAGCAAAGAAATTATTTAAAAATCTGAATATGTCTCTTTTTAGTTAAACATTTGGCAATTAGCAAAATTTTAACTAAGTGTTTTATTTTGTAACGTGTTAAAAAGCCAAACCTGAGACTTATTCAAGCTCTTTTGTGGTCAATACTGATTAAACACTGGATGTTCATGTATTAGGTTTTAAAATTCATGTTGTTTTCCTCCTGAGTGATATCTCTCTCTGTGAACAGTTTCCCAGTTGGAGGGATTCTAATCATTATTGTATTGATTCAAAACAAATAAATGTTGTTTGTCATCCCACATCCTTTGAACAGTGGAAGAAACCAAATAGATTTTCAGATATTTCAATACTCCTAATCAATACTGGTAAATATAAAGTCATGCTAACCCAACTTAAGTGCAAATTATCTTTAATTTAAAGGCCAACATGAGCAGCATACACGTGCATCCCTGTGTAAACGCCTCCCTCCAGGGAGGCACCACCTGTCCGTCTCTGTCCAGCAGCCTCCACTTGTCTGATGTTCCACCCGTGGTACAGGAACTAATTGTGCATGAAGGTAACAAACTAAGAGGCATCCTGTACAAGCCCCCTGTAACACACACCTGTCATAATGCAGCTAAACCCAACAATATGGCAGGTAAAACACATCCAAGGCTGTGTGAGCTTGTCAAACTAAAAGAATGATAAGAAATACTAGGAAAAAAAACGACTGAACTGAATACACTCATGTGTTTCTATCCAATACACTCAGCTATTGAAGTCTTCCTTCGATATAGCTTGGCACCATGTTGCATCAGTGAGTGGGTTTGAAACCACTCAGTTCAAAAATAATTTCAAGGGGGCATTTTAATCAGATGCAGAACAGATCTACAACCAATCAAAAACATTGAAACCTGACATTGTGCTGAATGATTTAAAAAATACTGCACTCTACAGAAATTGTTTGTTCCAATTTAAACTTTTTAGAGGAAATACTTTCTCCATAGCCGATAAAACAGACCAAATCAGTTGTAGCCATATTGGTTTTTGATGAAAAATGTTTCAGTGATGTTCCCATTGGGCGCTCCTCTGTCAGTCATTGTATCAAACCTGCCCCCTTTAAGATAAATGGTTGTGATTGGCCAAGCGTGTTTCAGGGCAGATGGAAATCAGTATGAACAGGAGGGAGGGGGGGGGGGCTGCAATTATAAATATGAGCTTGCTGATTGGTCTGGTTACCAGGCCATATACAATAGGCTGCAAGAGTCCAAACAGAGCTGATTTAATCAGTAACATAACTTGCATCTGTCATCCAAAATGTCTTCTTACGTCCATTTTGTGAACACAAGACAGTTCTTTTCAATAAAATAGCTAAGGTGCGTGTGCTGAGTGAAGATTACAGAGATTTACGTGCTTCAAACAAACCAATAAAGCAGCATCAAATATTCATAGTCATCTGCGATCAGCACTGCACACGCTGCCATTGATCCGTATGGAAAATGCAGCTGCCAGTAACACAGACTTGATCCATCCGGGGCAGCAGAAATGAGAGGGAGGGACGTGGAGTGTAGGAGCAATTTGCAATCACATGGAGAAAATACATGAATTTCCTGGAGTGGAGTGTGAAGGTGAAAGATGTTGCGCCTACGTGAAATTGGAAGCAGACACAACTCTTACATAAATATGATCCCTCGACAAGTGGCTTTCTCCATCCTGACAGCTTATTTTCTGGGCAGACAGATGAGCGATGTTTCAATGGGTGTGACAGGTAGAGAGAGGCTGACGGTGGGTTTCTCCTCGTTTCCTCTCTCTTTTTTTTTCTTTTTTTTGCAGGATGCAATGAGGACGGGAGAGGCCCTTTTTTCGCAGAGTTGAGTGAAATGGAGGGAGAGGATATGTTAAGTGATGGAGAGAAGCTTTCTGATTGAAAGAGATTTTTAGAGGTGAAAGTGTTTTGAAAAGAAAAATGAGCATGGCACTGCAAAGAGGGACATCGCAGGTTGAGCCCAAAGGAGCCGCTCCACTTTGCCACCTTTTTCCCTTCAGACCAAATTTTCTTTAGCTGGGTGAAGTACCGGCATCGAGAAAGGGAATATTTCGTATCTATTTTCTTGTTATCGCATGTCCGGAAACAAACTAAAAACATCAAGCGTTGCATATAATTTCCCAAATCACAAGGAAATTTGGAGTTTTACATCGGCACACTAGATCTTGATAGATGAAGCCATTAAGAAATGCCATCATCTATCAAGATTTAGTGTATTTGCGTGTCTAGCGTATTTGTTGGCTATCTGTCAGAACACTCAAGGTCACCACATTACAGCAAAGAAAAACATCCGGCCCCCCACAACAAATCATTAAAAGCACAATAGATAAATGGTAAAGACATGCGGGTATCTGCCACAGTAAAGGGCAAGTGACAGCACAGAATAATCACAGAAGACAGACGGGGCAGAAAGATTTGATTGCTGTGAGGATGGACCAGCTTAAGTCGTGTGTTCCGGGCATTAATTTTAATGTGCTTAGTGTTCGTCTTGTCTGATGTTGGATAACTGCATCCATTTTCAACGAGGCAGAGAACATCGCAATATTGGACGCATCTGAGAAATGAAGGGGTCCGGACCGAGCATCCATATGCGTCGACTTTAAACCAGATCCAGCTGCATATTAAAAATAAATAAATGTTTATGTGATTTTGTATCTGTGGCTTTTATGATCTATTCATGCTTTCACCAGCTCAAAGGATGCTGTCTGCTTATTGACCTTGCTGGGGAAACCTTAAGTGTGCGTCAACTGGCACTACTTAAAATGAATGTAGAATAGTCTTTTTTTCTGTAATAGACAAGATCCTATTGACGTTTACTTTCTTTGCATTATTGTCATATTTACTATCTGGATGAGCAATGAGAGTCATTTCAATGCAGGAAGAAACCAAGCAATCATACATTTTAATAAACGATTCTGTCAAATGCATAGTTTGAGAAGAATGCCTTTGAAACTGTAGATATGCATCAAGGGGAAAATATGACGAAGCAAGCAGCCAAACGCAGAGCTGCTGAAACAGGAAAAATAGCCTGTCAGTAATTTAGAATGTGAACAGTTTGTTAGAATCCAAAAATGATGGCAGCAGAATAATTATGTTTGACAAGTCGATTGATAGAGTGTTGGGCTGTGGACAAATTGCAATACAAAATCTTGTTTCTGTCAGCCATTTTTTTTTGTATTACCATTTCCTTTTATATGAAAAAAAATTGACATCTGAATTGATGCAATCTCTCATTTACAGTATATTTCATATTTCTTTGTCAAATTTAGAGATCTGCACACATTGCATTATGATAAAAAAAAAGATATCCCTTTTTAAATAGGATCGGTTATGCAATAAGTGTCATCTCTCGCTCAATATTTTTACAATGTAAGCAATTTACCAAGTAGTGAAGCGGACTCCTTCTGTCTGTGGTCCAACCAGCCAGGTGTATGACAGGACAATGACCAGGGGGTGATTTTCTTTGTTGGCACAAGTACAGGTGCTTGTTTAAAATGTTTCCTTAAACTGTTGTTAATCCCTAACACACGTTTGTACCAAAATGAAAATGAAAAAGAACAGAGGTATAATTAATGAATGGGATTAATAAAGAATGGGATTAATATGAGACAAAGTAATGCTCTTCCTTATACTGACTGCTAGACTTAACCTCCATTGGTGAGCTCCTACACATTAGCAAACCTTACCTACTTACATATAGATATATATCGTTCCTCTCTGGTCGTTGCCAACACCCAAGCTCAGCCATTGAAGAACTTTGGTCTTTTAAAAGTCCCCAGTCTGGCTGTGGTCTCCAGACTCACCTAACTGCCAGCAAACACTGTTGACATCTCAAGTCTCCCACCAAGTTCTCTGCCCAGGTGTCGAGTTTCCCATTTTCAAAGGAGTTAATCCCAAAACCCCATGTTCCCTAAATCCACATCATAGATTTCCCATCCTAACCCACAATCTGTCATAACGGTGAGAGTGAGGCTCATTTTTTCGTGGGAGGTGAAGCCTCCTGTATTTGTTGGTAAGATTTGACTCCAAAGCAAGTCCATCAGTCTTCGGGCACAGTGTTGAGCTCCCATCTCTTTGCTTGTTGAGCCATGGCCGAGGGAAGCAGAGAAGCACAAGTGAAAATCTACTTTGCTTCACATTGAAGGCAGATAGGCTTTAATAATGTTAAGAATAAGAATAATAATTCACCACAGGCACCACTGAATTATGCAAGAAGGAAATTAGGGACTCTTTCTTATTTTCTTCCTTTATTTCTTAATCTATCCATCATCAAAAAGTAATATGAGATCCTCCAGTAAATGAAACAGACGATTAAACGTTTGAAAATTTCTGTAAAGCCTCAGCAAAACAACATGAGCACCGGGCTAACAACTAAGTGTTCCCATAATGAGGACCTGAGCGCCCCCAAAGAGACAATTAGAAGCAATGAGAGAGTTCCGCTGACATCGCTGATCTGTAGAATAATTAACACCTCTGCCCTTTGCGTGGTCCCTGAGGACACACCTTTTTCACCCCAGTGGTACACAAGTGTGCTGGCAACTTTTGCAACAAACACAGACACATGGTTGTTGTGAATGTTCAACAACAGAAAGGCTAAATTGGAAATAACATTGTTAAATATTGTGGTATTTAGACAAATACACATTCCAGAGAATTGCAGCATAAACAGCTGCTTTGTCAAGTCAAAGTCATATTTGTTGTTTCAGCAAATTAGCAGCTGAGGCGCACTTTACGTTTACGGCTTTATGTGTTGTTTGCTTTGTTAATTGGTTAATTTTTATCGAACTGCTCTTTTAGTATTTAGGGAAAAGCATTTTTTCTTCAGTCTGGTCTCATTTCACTTGTTTCCTTGAAAATAAAAAATTGAATTTACCATCCATTCATCAGTTCTATATCCTGTCTGTGAAAGCAGTCGATTAAGAGCAGACCATATTTTTAAATGACTCAATAACTCACTTCAGTTCAGTCAGAATTAGGCGCATATTTTCTACTCGATAAGGTCCAAGTTCAGTCTCCACCTCTGTCTGGCGACTTTCCGCCTCCAGTCGAGCCCGTCACTGCTGACTCCGTTCCCCAGGCACAGTTACTGTCACCTCTCAGCATGACGTTATTCAGTTACTAAGTAATGCAAAAATACCTTTAAGACCATTCAATTGAGCCTGAATGTTTGAAGGTACACACGCTAAATGTGAACAAGATGAAGGAAAGTCAGAAATACAGTTTGGCTTTCAGCAAACTTGCCTAAACCACCCCCCCCCCCCCCCCCCCCCCCATACTGTGCAACTGAAATCCCTTGCGACCCTTAGAAATGTATGACTATTATACATATATTATTTCTACGTAACATTTATGGGATTTCCAGATCACATTTTGATGGTCTTCCTTTCATTTGAATGTTGTTGACTGTATTTCTTCCTATTGAAAACCATTGAAAGTCAGGTTTGAATTACATCCCCATCACCGATATTGAAAGATGCATACAAGCAAATAATCACTGATCCCTTGTATCTCAAGGATTGGCGGAAATATTCCTCCCAACACAAAATGTATCACAGTTCTCAATTTGTTAACTAAATTAATTTTAGTGCGACATTTGGAAGGAAAATCAACTTTGCCACAGGATAAACGTGGGGTTAATTTGAAGCTTTAAAAAAGAGGAAATCTTCTCTTTGAGTAATCGTTAGTGTCAGTCACAAGAATAGGCCGGAATTCTATGATAATATGTGTAACAGAAAGGAACAGCCTCCATTCCCCCAGGTACCCAGTAAGTCCTTGTCAATTTAGCAAATTATATTTCCATTATTTTCTTTTCATTCCACTTATTAGAACGCTTGCGAAATTAATGAGGGATATACCCGCAATACAAATTTGGCATGAAGCACCGTCCCCCCCCCCCCCCCCCCCCCCTCCTGTTTCTCACTTTATCCTTCAAGGGGAATGTGATTAGCAGAGGGGGGGGGGTGTTGAAGCAAAAGTGATACAGAGAGAGGGTGTGTGTTGGGTGGGGGTGCACAGGGAAAAGTTGTGGGGTGAGTTAAGAGGACCCTTGGCAGCAGCTTTAAGAGTCATAGATAAAAGTGAGGGGGTAATGTGACTAGGCTGAGCAGGTGAAGAGCACTGAGATCAGCCTAGAGGAGAGATAATTACACAGAAGCACAGGGATTACCATGATTCTAGATGAAGTGGAAAAGCCATGCAAAGCATATTATTATGATGAGAGGAAGTAGAACTCGGTCTGTGTGTAATTTATCCTTGCGTGGCAGCACAAGAGGGGAGGGCTGGGAAAACTTATTTATCCCCTGGGGGAGTTCAAGGTTTAGGCCGTAAGAACAACCAGGGAGACATCAAAGTGTGTCAGCCCACAGAAAGACCCGGACTTGAAAGATCACTAAACAGAAACACACACCGAAATGGAAGTTATACAGTATAACTATGTCTGTGCTAAGCAGAAAATGATTTTACTCATAATTGCTGCGTGTATTGCTAGTCAGAGTCCTCCCTACTAATCACTTCCAGCAATACAGAATGCTGAGAGATCAGAAATCCATACATGATCAAATATACAGACTGTGGAACATATGTAATACGCAATGAAATATTCATATGCGATTCAGCCCGAGATCACAAGCCAAGCAGCCACCGTTGATATGAGACTATGCACCGCGGTTTTGCTCAGGAAAGAAGTGAACAAAATGTTTACACTCGTATCTTAAATTTGAGGCGTGGTCTCAATTACACGTCAAGCCACTTTCATGTGCACAGCGGCTCGTACGCTACAGCGCAGCGTCGATGTCCCTCTACACATTTCTGCCAGCTGTGTTTTTGTCATCATGTAATTAGCCGTAGAAAAGCCGTACAAATTAGTCTCAAAGGAACGTGTTGTGTTCATGCCCCAGTGTGACGTAATATTGGTCGGTAGTAGTTACAATTGAAATGAAGATATGGACCTAATTATGATTAAATGTACTGTACTTATAATATGGTCTTACCTCTTGGGTCCCCTGCATAAATTTCCGTCTGTATCTCTTATTTCAATTTAATGATACGAAAAGTAACACCAGGCTATTTGTCTTAAGATTACATCAAAAGGCTGCTACAGATGAAAAAGCAACAGAAATACGACGCTAGAATTAACCTCAGTCCCTCCCCCTGCAGCGTATTCATTGCGCTATTGACCCGTGACTTAATCTAAAGATGTGCGCATATTATAGAGCAGAATTATGGAAGATAATAGAAGAAAGAAACAATTAAAGGATTAAAAACACCCACATATCGTGAGTTTAAGTTATTATTAAAAGTGTGGTTGACCTGACAAGTACTGAGATGATATTTACTGGGGTGGAAACTGCAGTGAAAGCTGCATGAAGATCATTCCTGTCAATGTGAAGTAACAAGGTTTTTCTTTTTTCCAACATTTTGCTTCCTGACAGTTATGTCAAAAACAAATGGCAGAGCTCCAGATTGAAATGTTCCATGAATATTCATCCCATTCTGCTTTTTCAAGCATTCTGTTCTTCCGACCCTTTGCTGAGCTTTACCAACTCAAACCTGGTAGATCTGGTTTAGGTCGTCGTGCAGCAGATTGCAGATGAGTCACATTATCGTTGAAGGGCTGTGGGCAGATAAGATAGTGTATCTCACGGGTGTCAGGATAGCAGGGCGGTGCCTACAAGTCAGAGCTGATCTGACACCCCAGAAGTGTGCTGGTGGAAACTGCTGATTCGCCGTCTGGTGACTCACTAGTTCCCCAAAAAAAGTAGCAACAACAGGTAAAGAGCCGAGGTGATGGATGTTAAGCAGAGTGATTATCTATCTGTATTAACCATGCTGCTGAAATGAGGGTGAACCTGAAGAGTGGAAGGATGTAGCCTCAGCTTTAATAATGCTGAATACTTAAGCATCACACACAAGGCTCAGTCTTTTCCCCTTGGCTTTCAAGAGCTGATGTGATGAGAAACCAACTCTCATCACTGGTATCAATTAAACTCTACACCACCCCTTGGTCCACAGCTCATGTGGAGATAGAGAGTTAGTCAGAAGTTACAGTCTAATGAATTTGGAGGCACCTTGTTCGTCTGACCGCCCAAAGATCACTTTTAACAACATGGTGGTTATCTGTAATGGCCGAACCGTTAGAGATGGGTCTGACATGGGGGGAGGCCCAACATGGAGCCCAGGATGAGTCCAGACAGAGGCAGACCGTCAATGCCTTATGCCCCTTAAGAGACAAAGAGGACTAACTAACACAAATTTGTGTTTGACCCATACCTACGTTTTATCATCAGGCCGTAGTTTTCTTTATTTTGTAAGAAGACGCTACATTTAGCAGGTAGATCAGGTGTAGTTAAGGTTCTCCCTCATCTGATCAAGCAAGGAGTTCCTCAACTCCTACCCATAATCCTCTGGGTGAATCGCCATAGCTTCACACCTTTAGATCTTGGCTTTGTTGCTCTGTTGTTGCCGTTGTGTTTAGTTGGGGATCTTGGATAGAGACACAATAACAGATAAAGGACACACTGATTAGTTATGGAGCCAGGCAGCTTCAATGACGCCACAATCCCAACATCTGATCTTTGTCTCTGGTCTTTGACTAATGAAAGAACCTCATTGTATGGTTCGACATAGGAAGTACATCCTGTGCTGTCAATAACCCAGTAGTGTTAACAATCAACAGGATATTCCTGAAGTGTGATTGCAATTTAATGATATTGGTGGGTTAATTTCCTGTGCTGCTCCAGCAAAGTGTTGGCGCAGCACAGCGGCAGTGTCTCTGTTATATTCCCCCCGTCTCACACTGAAACATCCACTTTCCTGCCAACAGAAGTGTGAAGAAAGTATTTCTACAGTTAACACAGCAGATTTCATACACAGCAGTAGATCTGACATCAGTGAATCTTTTTGTTGAGCCGAAAGTCCTCTGATCACGGCGGGTCAGGCTTCATTGCAATGCTAATACTAGTGGCACAGATTTTTTTCATGAGGTAACTTTTATTTTAAGGTTGTTGATTCTTTCACCTCTGCCAAGGAGGTTATGTTGTCACCCCTGTCTGTCTGTTTGTTGGTTTGTTTGAAGCATTATGCAGAAACTATTGAATGGATTTCCACAAAACACGGTGGAAGAATGGGACATAAGACAAGAATCCATTAAATTGTGGTGCGGATCTGGACAAAGGGGGCGGATCCCGGAACCAAAGGTGATAAAACGATTGAGAAAAGAAAGGTGTTGATAAAGAACCACTTCTGTTTTCCAAGAAATGACACATAATCACTACCAAATTATACTATAAGTCTGCTCTATTTCTCTTTGTGGAGAAAAAGGGACAATGTTGCCAGCAATAATGGCAGAAAACCTACAGTGCTCACCCTATTGTAGGCATTGTTGTATTGTGTGGACCATTACTATGAGTGAAAAATAAAATGTGCCAAAGTATATCACCCAACTAGGGCCATTTTCAGTCCCCTAAATAGGTTCAACACTCACAGGGAGCCAGTTAAAATGGAATACGAGGCACAATGAGAGTCTCTGGCTGATTCAGAAAAAGTAAAAATGAAATTGCAGATAGTGTTGTATTATTCATGACATGATATACTGCTGACAGTTACAAAACTATAAACTTGTTTTATAAATACATTGTTTTAAACAACACATTCTCTCACATCAAAAATGGAAAATGTTCTCTATGGAAAGGAGGAGAGTGTGAGGCATTGTGAAACATCAAGGGGGCAATTTTATGTAAAGGTTGTCCCTCAGGTAAAGAGTGCAGGGTATGATTTCACTAAAGTTCCACAACATCAAACAAATATTAAATATATAAGATATTTTGATGCCCTAAAAATGTCACTGAAGTCTTCATGCTAAACGGTGCTTGCGCGGTGGATAAATACTCTTTCATTTGTCATCCTCTGTCTTGCCAAGGAGAGCGAACTACCCTCCGTTTGCTAAGGTCTTTGCCAATAAAGACAGAAATTTGATATCTTAAGATAACAGAAATGATATCACCCAGGAGTCATAACTGAGTCCTGTCAGGGAGGAGACGGAGTGAGTGATTTCCCCCAGTTATGCAAGAGTTGATCTATCCCATTAGGCTTTGGGGGTGGGCGCGAGCCGAGAGCTTGTGCCGCTGAAGCTCAGTAGCAGTTATTGCCTGACATGAAAATTCCTCTTCAAGCGTAAAGTGTCAGAAAGTAGGATTGATGCTCCCACTCATTATTGCTTCTGCATTTTGGGATGAGAAAGGTAATATTAGGTTGGGAGAAAGAAAATATATAAATCGCAAAAGCTCTGTGATTGATATTACTGGGGACTTTGTGTCAGTTGAGAGAGCTGATATATAAATGAAAGGATACAAAAATAAACCACATGGAAGGGAAAGATGAAAGAGAAAAAATATATATAACACAACGTTATATCACATGAAATACCAAACAAATTTGTATTCAATAAAACAATTCTCACGAACCCTTTTATAGCAGCATTCAGGTACACACACAAACACCTCCTATATACAGTATACATATATATTTTCCTTTTGACTAAAGCTATTTTTACATATGAACATGAAAATCTGAATTCATCATCATGATAACATTTTCCACAACTTTCTTTTTACATTGGTTACACTGTTACCCTGGAACCTTGGTTCATTCAGACAAGGTGCATCTGGGTAGTATACATTTTCCAGACATTTTCCTGCTGTCTTCTCACATGGGCTGAGTTGGACATTTTAGCCTTTTCTGGGTGCGACAAGAAAATGTGTGTTCTCACATACAGGCCCTCCAGGAAACTGTGCCGACATCAATGCACGTTTGAAAGCAGCTCAAGTGATGCGCTGAGTGTTGTCCACCCTCTGTGACCTCGAATCAGGGCATATTGTACAGCACTACATTTATAGATCTAGGTGTTGAAGTCTGTTTCTGTTGCACCAAACAACCAGTCGTGTTATAGAGAGGTGGAGGACACGAAATGTTGCAGAAACAAAAAACCTTCACAGGGAAAAGGCTTCATTCACACAAGCAAAAATAATAATGGACTCACTCTCTTTATACTGCACATCTCTATACACTGGCTGGAAGTGGCCTCTGTGAAAAAAAGAATCAAGGAAGCCCAGCCAACTTGTGCCATTACTTCTGGATTGCTGCTGACTTTTCTTTATTTTAATTTTATTGTTTGGGGGATTGTGGTTCATTGTGAATGGGTGACAGCAGACATCTGCTGCAGACATCTTCAACCCTCCATAAAGTCAGACTGAAACAATTTGGATGGGGAGATAGGATCCCCACAGAGAGAATAAGCGTGTGACCCTTTAAATAAGATAGCTCAGGCTATGGTTCAGGGTACTAACAATAGGTTTTAGACCATTCATCACAATATCTGCCACATTATCTACACTTAAAAAAAATCATGAATAGACTGGTACAGAATACACAGAAGATTTGAGCTTGTAGTAACTGTATCTCAAATTCCCCCTTCAGGGTCCACATAGACTTATTCCCAGTAGAATACGTTGCAACCTTGGTAACAGTCAAATTGTAAAGGAAAAATCTGTACATAGCCTTAATTTAAATGCTGAAATTAATTTGAAGTAATGGGAAAAAGATAAGGAAAGAGAAGAAAAAATAAGAAAACAGTAAAATGAAGATGTCATTTGAGATATGGAACCAACTGTTTTGGAACACAAGATGCTGAAAAATACACTTTATCAAACTCTATAGCAATAGAAAATGGAACTTCGGTTAATGATTCGATTTTTTTATGAACCTAAGAATGCTTATAACGCCCCCTAGTCACACCCACAAACACTGTTAATCCACAACTTTATGTTGATCGCTCTAAGCTAACGCCCCCATAGTTAGATGTGCATACATTCTGGTGACTGGGTCTTTTAAACCATAACATGGTCACTGGTGTTGACATTGTTTCAGACACCGTTGGAGCCACATGCTGTCAACCAATCAAAGGCAACAAAGACAGATGGGCGGTGGAAGGAAGCCCCAGGGGAAAGGGCCGTATGTCTCAGTTTCACTGCGGTTTAGTTTCCATTGTTCGCTCACACAGTCTGCATCAGCTGACCAGAAAACTACATCACATCCTGCCTCAGAGCCATTGATCCTGAGTCACAGGGCCTCACGGTATTTAAACGGATGAAGAGGTTCCTTGACAATCTTCTGTTGTGAGAGGGGCCCCATGTGACCCCGGCGTCTGCCGGCTGCATCATTCAAACTGGGACAGGAAAGTCATGCCTGTGTTTTCCACCAATCACATCAGCACTCTCTGTGGTGTTGGGCTCTTTTAACCAATCAAATATCTCTGTGGCATTACAAGTCTTTTATTTATTTATGTAACTTATAATTTTTTCTATCACAAATTGCCTGGAGGTTAACAGAGCTTTTAACTGCATTAAAATTATGATGAAGATGTTAAAAAGGAGTGATGGTGAAATTGTTGAAAGGATGATGAAGGTATTTTGTCACTAACAGATGAAAATAATGGAGTGGCTGGTAATTTAACTAATTTTAAACTGACTTCTCCAACAAAAGGTGAACTTAAGGTGAATTGAAGATAAAAAAATCATTACAAGTCAGAAGCTGATGCTGAAAAAAATGTATCAAGACTGAAAGAAATATGCTTTTAAATGTATTAATGTTGCTTCAGTCAAAAGAGAAACATTCACACATGATATTATTTTAAAGCCGTTTTTAACCAGTGGTGTTTTATTGGAAATCTCTGACACAGCATTTGTAATTTGACCTCAGCTTCCTGTTTGCGTTTGAAAATCTAAATGTCCTCACAAAAACATCCTGGCTCTCTTCCTGTCGAGCTCGGCAGTGGTCAGGGCTGTTAGATTTGAATCCCTCAATGGAAAATGTATGGAGGATTTCAACAGACAGGCAGCTGGGTTAAAGAAGAAAAAAACAAAGAGCTTGGCCACTGAGGAAGCTGATGAAGGAAATCCCTTTGAATGGGGGGGGGGGGGGGGGGGGCTACGGTAGTTCTATTGTTCACCATCTGTAAGTGTGCCGCCTACACACACACAACCTTTTGGGCACGAGCCAGGGCGTGGTGTCAATGGACTTATTGGGGGATGGGCAGCTTCTACCGTTGAAACTCATTAATTTCTCAAGGGGCGCTTCATGGCCTTTTTTTAAGAAGTGAGTGTGGAGAGCCCGTGTAAGGAAATGGAATTTGTTTCAGTTGGTCGAAAGGGAAAGTTTTGCCGTTGGGAATCGACAGATGTGGGCTGAGGAAATTTGGGAAGAAGAAAGTGAACAGTGTGTATACTCTTAGGAGTGTGTCACTCTTTTGGAAGAACACTGTGAACATCTGGTTTCTATCATGAATCATGAATATATAAATATCAAATCTATGAGGTAATATCAGTAACATTAGGAAAATAAACTGACAGGGAATTTACTTATAGCACCAACCGACTAACAAACGTATTCATTTGTATTCCTTTACTTTTACTTGTTGACCTTGTGTGTGCGTGTTTGTGTGTGTGTGTGTGAGAGAGAGAAGAGAGAGAGAGAGAGAGAGAAACCTTGCAAATATTATCATTTCCATATATTTCTCATTCAAGATCAAATATGCTACAGTAGTTCAAATTTGACAAAATAAAGACAACACACATGGTATTTTATTATTTATAATATCCTCAGAATGAGGTTAATAACCCACCAACTGCCATCACATTTGAATTCAAATATAGCCACAAACACCATTGGTGCTCAGGAGTGACATCACCTTTTCCTGAGCACAGCTGATTCAAAGCCACTTCTCAGCCTTGCAGCCGATTTATTCCAGTGGCAACTGGTGGTTAAAAAAACAACTAAAAATGACTTCCTTACAGGACACCTCTGATTGTTTTTACTCCCTGCATTATGAATTTAGAACATATGGATGTTTTATATTTGTAAAATCTTACCAGAGTGTAGAATTTTTAACAAATATTTTATAACATCAACCTCATGTAGAGTCTTGGGGCCAACCAGACCTGAACAGGCTTTGTTATTTGTAAGAAAGTACAGGAACTATGGAAGAAATGTTGTGTTCATGTAAGATCACTTACTGAAAATAGGAGTTTGAGCTGCTTTGCTCCGAATAAAAGAAGCCGACATGGTGTGATAATTTGGCAGTGGAGGTAATCACAGAGCTGGACTGAAAAACGTGTTAAGAGGAGAGTTGGTGTGACATTTTCAAACATTCGACCAACCACTTGGGGATATTTCTGAAGAAACACTTAAAGATCAACCAACAGAAACCAATGGAGTTAGTTTGCCTAAAAAAATCCCCCCATGCTAACGACCATAATGACAGGAGTGATACAGGAATATTGGGATGACCATTTGAACTGGAGGGGGACAAGCCACTCTGTCAACCCCTCAACTGAGCAACATGGAGGATGGATTTGAACGGATCACAGTTCAGATGTAAAGGCCCGTGAAGGGACGTTGAGGAGAGAGGCAGGGGAGGCTCTGACAGACGGGGGCTGCCAGAGTAGATGAATGTCTTTGGCGACATATTTTGAGAGATTGAGCGTGAGATGCAGAGTCGGGCCTCTCGTCTGCAGGACCCGATTTCATGCATTCCAGCTCCAGCACACACCTTCCACATGACAGTACACCACTACTGCACCTCAGACGCAGCATTATTCTCCGCCGCCACACTTCAGTAACAACTTCCGCTGCAGGCACAACGCATTATAACTATCAACCCACCTTCTCCTTCCTCAATCCCTCAGCAGCTGGAGTCAGTGTACACTTTTCTGCACCAGATTCCTTGAAAATTGGGCAATTTGTCATTTTTATTGTTTACTTTATTCTTTGCGTGACATATTGCAAATTTCAATTTAGCAGGGATCGGGTTGTTCACTGTTCCACTCAGGCAACAACAGATCTTTGTTAATTTCACCAGAACACACCAGACAACAGCAATGTCGGACACGAGAGTGGAGGAAATATAATTGTAACTGTATGTGATGTGTGTTGCAGGACTGTGAAATACAGCGGCTGCACCACAAACCTTGTTAAACAAGATGTAATCACAAGACAAGAATATGATGAGTTTATAGTCTGAGGAGTAGAAAGATGCTGCAGGGATGAGACAGACTTCAGCCCAGGAGTCCTTCTGGCCCTGGCATTATCCAGGAGTGTATTGGTATCACATTGGAATTGGCGATACCAGTCTGGGTTTCCCTTGGGATTGAATTCAACAGAAAATCTACCGTTTCCACTGCAGCCTTATACGTTATAGAACTGGGTTATATAAAGTTTTATATAACAGATAAATACAGTATGAGAAGTTTATGAGACGATTCATTGACGAGGTTTAGTATCTTACCTTGTTTCGGGCCACATCCTTTTTTTAAACACAAACAGAAAATAGGTGTAATATCACACTTATTGAACTCTAAATTATTAGGATTACTGCTGCTGCTGTTTGGGACAGTTTTCATCTCTCACTGGGAAATATCCCCATTCAGTCTGTAAGTAACCACAGAGCCTCTCATGCAAACAGCATCTCCACAATATCCATGTGCATCCTGTTGGCCGTGTGACGTTTTTTTTTCCCTCTTCTCTAAGTCAACTTGGTGATAAATCCCTGATCGTTAATGATTTTATTGTTCGATCTGGACCTTTATTTTTGTTTTTATTATTGAGACACAGATGTCCTCAGGGGGCAATGCTCCCCTGATTGAAACGTGGATACTGTCATACTCCCGGGGCCCTTTGATGAAGGGAGTCGTCGGGCTGTTTTTAAAAAATTTTATAACTTAGGTCTTAATTGCCATCCTGTCCCTCAAGGTAATTTAATTTGCTTTGAGGTTTTAAGTTTCTTTATCTCCAGAACAAAGTAAAGGCCCCCTAAATCACTTAGTATTAACTCTGAACTTTCTTGGCTTTTATCCATTGTCATATCTAAATATTACAGGTTCATTATACCTGGTGATTTTAATATTCACATTTATTGTACATCCCACTCCCAAACCTCTCATTTTCAGAGCTCCTACCGTACCTGAGAGTGTTTTAATCTGGTGGATATGCCTTTAACTGACCATAAAGCTATAGTTTTATTGTTTTTAAAGTTCCTTTACAGCTTTCTTATAATACATTCTTGCATCCTCAACACTGCTTCTGCTGCTAGATTCTGTAATGCTTTTAATTCATCATCCTTTAATCCCATAACATCCACTCTTGTTCCTGATGTGCTGGTCATTTATTGTGCCCATCCATCCTTGATCAAATTGTACCGTTTAAAAGCAGAAAACCAAAAAATCGAATCACTCCTCCAGGCTAAACGATCACAGAAAACCACAAATAACCACAAACATTGTGGTAATTTTCCCTATTGGGAACTGCTGAAATAGTTGATTTCTCTCACATGGAAGAGTCAATATAGTTGATGCAACACAGAAAGCCTTCTGCTGTTCAAACTCGCGGACCCTCATGCCAGCTAACATTACAGTATATAAATGTATAGCAATAAATAATCTGCTGGGGTTTATGTAGCCAGCAGAAACAGAACCATTTGAGTCTAAACAATTGACTGTATGTAAAGATGGACATCATATTTCCATTTCTTCCCATTGTACAAGGAAGGAGACTTGGTTTATACTGTAGCCAGCCACTAGGGGGCAATCCAGATGATTAGCTTTTTTTTACATGGACTGCTTGTCTGTTTTTTAAAATAAAGCCATAATTCTGGTCTATACGTTCAGTAATTAAGTTACGCAGGAATGTGAAGTCCTGAAGAAATGGTTGAAAGCTTCAGAGGAGCCCACAGCTGCCACGCCTCTGTGCTCCACTGAATTTCTAGCAGTGCCCCTGTCTGATAGTTGTAGTTGTTGTAGAAAGGAAAGTGATGTTCAAAATGTCTGGAGATGGAGTACAGGACTGACATCAGGGCAAAACACTGGTCCACCAAAAAGGAGGTCAGTTCCTGGCTTGATCCCGGTTCCATCAGGTTTTCTGTGGGACCATGTCCTTGTTGCTCCTCTGATGACTGCTCTAGCTTGTTTTGGATGCTTGTGTTGAGCAGGAACTCAGAGTTCAGAGGGGAATTAGAGGAACATCTGAGTTTGTTGGCAGCAGCGTGTATTAAGAGATGAAATGTCGACTGTGGTACAGAATTGGACATTTAAATAGTAGATGGAAAAGTCTGGGTTTCTAGCCACAAAGAGGAAAACAGTTGAATTTTCCACTAAGATAAAGATATGATTGAATGAATTTGAGCTCAAGAGAGATGAAAAATGCTTTTGACAAACATTAATAATGTAAATTCATTCCGTGAATTTTATTTCACAGCATAAATAAAGTTACCCAGGTTAGTAGTGTACATAAAATATCATCTTTTATTCTGTTTCTATTCAGGGTTACAGGGATTTTGAATTACACCTTTTTGAATTTGTTGCAGTACCACATTCCATCATACTTACAAGCAAGGTGACTAGAATTGTGATAAGAAGAAATTGTCGAATGTAGGTTTGACTTATATATTTCGACTGAAGCCTTAACATCAGTGGCTGCAGACTGAAATGCCTCTTGACAGAACCAACCACCAATCAGAGCAGCAAAATCTTGTGCTGAAGCGTAAAGCAACAGACAGAAGTGTCTGGAAGCTCTTCACATCCCAATGCTTACTTTTCTTTGAGAGAAAATGTATCGTCCAATTTGTTCATTACCGTCCCCATAACGACGGCAGTCATCTTGTTAGCAAACAATACCTTTTTCAATGGCACTTCTCTGTCAGTCAATATTTCCAATTTTAGATGAATGGTTGTGATTGGATCGACTGGTCTCAGGACAAACCTGCAGGAGTGATGGGTCCGATTTCCATCCTCCAACTTTGGCCTACCTGTTCCTATGAGCGTTCCATCATACATGGTCCAATGTGATCAAGGTAACGTTCGGTTTCTTTCTTTTTAACACACAAACAGATCAAGAGTAGAAATGTATTGTTCTGTATTTTGAAGAAGTAGAACGTGGTCATTTTGGATGGAAGACACATTGACAGGATCCGTGGGATAAATAATTTTGAAGCCAGAACAGGAATCTGCAGCTGCACTGCTCTGACTCCGTTGATATTTCCAAGCATGTTGCACTTCTGGCCTCTCCCCAGTCGGTGAAGCCAAAGACATTAAAAAGCTGATTGAAACCACCTGCCGACATTTCCAGTTATCATGTCAGTACACTTGTGTATTGAATATTTCTCAATTCCTGTGATTATACACATTTCTTTGCAAAATCACGACGTCCTGAGTAAACCAAGCACGACCCGTTAGATTTTGGCGCCATTAGCCACCTTGCTCAATAATCAGCTTCATTTGCTAAGAAAACAAACTGTGACCAGATGGTGAGGCTGATGAGTGTTCATCGATCTGGGGTCCCTCTTGCGTACTTGCTTAATTTTGGAAACGGAGGGGGATGGCCCTCTGAAGGGTGAGGAGGGAAACTCTGGGGCAGATGTGAATTCTCTCCTCTACACTAAGCACAGCACTCTCAGCGTGAGTGGTCTGAGAGCTGTGGAGGGGCCCCTAAAGTTTGAAACAGGCCCACTAGTGAGCATAAGTTCACTCAAACCGTCGAGGTACTTTTGCAACTGCAGCCGGTTGAAGGGCGAAGTGTGTGCGAAACAAAACTTCCCCTCAAGGTATCATGAGAGGATTTTAAAGAAAAACCTTAGATTTAGTTCACTTTGGTCTGTTTAAACGTGATGTTTTAATCATTTCAAAGCCATATTTGATAAGTCACATCTGATAATTAACACTAGTGTTTGATGAGCTCTTATTTCTCAGGTGGAGGAGAATGATCCCACATCTTATCAGATAATATTATTCATCCAACGTTTAACTTGCAGGTTATGTTTCCTCTTTAACTTCTATGTATGCACCTTCTTAATCATTTTTTACAAAGTAAACATTGGGGCCTTATGTGGTGGTGAAAAGGAAATAAAAAAGCAAATATTTAAGCAAAAGAAAACAAGAAAACAAGAGTGAGTTTCATAATACAGCCATTATCTTGGTACTCTTATACCGCAGAATAGATCTTAATATTTAAATCCTTTTTTTTCTTCTTTTATGTTTCAACAGAGATTGAAGATTTCAGGATTAAAACTGAGCAGCAATTTCATCTGGATTTGACCCGAGCGACCCTCCTACTTAGACTGAGATATAGCCTCTCATTCCTGTGAGAGAGAAAAGGCAGCTTATTAAAAACAACCCTTCATTACCATAAGACATAGCAAATCACTTGGCTTCCTAATCTTTGGGAGGCTCCAGATGAATATCCACCCATGACCCAAAAGTTGTTATGGACAGTGCCGCGGATTGCAGCATCTCCCCGGGAGAAGAAACTCACGGTTGGTGTTTATTTCTAACTGCTGTTGTGGTTAAATAACCATTGTCTCTGTGAAATTGTGTTTAGTCATGCTGTGATTGTCCTTCATTGGCAGAGACACAGTTGTTGAGTATCAGTAGCTGTGATTGGAGGAGGCGAAGCAGAGACTAGAGATGTTGGCAGGATTAGAGTCGCACACATTTCGTCAAAGTTAACACAAACATGAGAGCATGGTTCGAATTACGGGAAACCTAAGGGAAGCTCGGCGCCCCTGAAAGGGACATGAGCTGCTCCAAGAGCCGACTCTGAAACATCATCCATTTATGCCACAAGTTACAGACTTTAGTTTTCTGTACAGGGATGTTTACAAGAAGTTAAAAAAAATATGTTAATGTGTTTTCACTAATTAAAATACCAAATTCAGACAATAATTAAAACAATTCCCACTGTAGGCATATGTTTTAACATATTAAACTTCTCACCACTGGGTTGGTGCAGCCCGAGTGTTGGTTGTGTTTACGTCGCACAGTCAGACAGCTGCCTGCTTGCTTTTCGTGGCTGTAAGACAGAAGGGAGAGGTCAGCAAAGTGACACTAGAGACAGACATACACAATGTTTTTCGCAATACGCGTGTAATTGGCCGTGCTGCCGCGCATTTCCACGTGTGCGTGAATGTGAACACCGGAAAATAGGGCTCCGCTGAAACCCACTGTGAAATTCGATCACTGCAAGAAAGCATTCATATTTTGGATTTAGACGGGAATATTAACTGAATATTAGAACATGTGATTCTGATCTTGGTCTTAGATGAGGACCGAATTACCAGAGGCATGCATAACCCGACTCTGTGCCAGGCAAATGCAGGAAGGCAAGGAGAGACGCTGGCTGAATACCAATTGATGTGGGTACAAAGTGATGGCGAGTGTCGTCTAGGAGAGCTCGCAATCCTGGCTCGAACTCCGGCGGTAGCAAGAGACCATGGAACAGATTGAGCTGATTATGCCGCTGATTATGTTACCAGGAAGAGGGACAAGCAGCGCTGATAGCTACGGAGGAAGAGTCCCTGCCTTCTTAATGAACAACTGACCTATTTGCTGGACATGCAAGTAGAACTATTATGTTTACATAAGCTGCTTATTTTTTATAGTTTGCTCAGAAGCCTGGGATTAAACTGGGGCTTTATTCTGAGAGAAAGTGTCAAAATATAACTAAATCTCAATTAGGGACTTTTGTCTATGTAAGTTTTTTAACCAATTATTTGTTTTTGTGAAAATAATGGGGAGTTTACAGCACTCTTATGAACGAAGACATCACTGAAGTTTTTAATCCTTAGATTCTAATATTGTTCTTTGTCCTTAGGGATTCATAACTTATATTTAACTTATATTGAGCTGTAAATAATAATAACACGACTTGTAACCTTGATATCAGCAATGATTAAATAAAAATAATCTATATTTTCAATTAACTTTGTTGGATCAATATTTACTGATATATATGACACATGGGCCACACGTGCAAACATGACAGTTAGTGCTTTGGTCATTGCACCATGGCTGTGTGCTCTCTTTTAAATGCATGACCTTTAATTCAGTGCTGCACCATCATGATACTGTGGTTCGAGCCTCTTCGCCCATCCACCCATCCATCATCCATCCATCCAATCAACCATTATCTACCCCTCTTAACCATTCAGGGTCGCAGGGGGAGAGGTGGAGTACACACTGGACAGGTCGCCAGCTCACATAGAGAGACAAACAACCACCTATGGTAAATTAAGGGTCTCAGATTAACCTGATGCCAATCTACGAGCCAGAGTTCAAAGAGACAACCCACACAGACTCGGGGGGAACAACTTCACATAGAAAGAACCAGAATTCGAAGCGGGAACCTTCTTGCTGTGAGGCGACAGTGCTCCACACACCACCATGCCACCCTCTCTTCACCCTTGTGTATGTATATTTAATTATTGGAGGCTAAACAGGGAAAAGCATTAGCTGCTATTACCTGCATGCTTGATATTTTCCATTTCAGGATTAGCCCAGGATTAGGCTGCCGTAAACAGTTCAGTTTGGTGTCTTAGTATGAAAACATGTTCAGACAGAATTGACTTTGTAAACTTTTTATCATCTTAGAAAAATATTAAATGCACATAAAGCTATGATTTAGTAATATAGAATGGAAAGGAAATGTCATCTGAGCAGCGTTGAACCTGTGTCTTTTATACAGATTCAACCATTTACACAGATTTAATCATTTCCATCTGCTCGTCTTTTGTGGGAATGAACTCACACACCTTGGAGAAACGAAATCTGCAGCAGCAGAGAATCTTTTTCCTCACCACTCCTCACTCCTCATCTCCTCACCACTTACATCACAGATTGGCAGTAGATTAAGACAGGAAACCTGTTTAATATGTATTTCCATCATACAATGCACCCACACCTGCTGCACTCCACCATGAGTGAGTCTCTGAAAAGGAGAACAGCTTGGAAATTGCTTTGTTTCCCGTGTTACAGAGAAGTGAAACGAGATTCCAAAATGTAAGTGATGTGGAAATTAACTGCATGATTTTGTTTGGTGGCAAAGCCTTTGAGGAGGGAAACACCCCCCCCCCCCCCCCTCCCGAGAAGCAGCGAGAGAATAATGACAATCTGCGTTGGTTTCTTAAAACTCTGTGTGTCTCTCATTATCTACTCACCACAATGCCGATGGAGGGCTGGGTGAAGTGTTTGAGTCCACAAAACACTTTTGGAGTTTCAGGGGGAAAACAGTGCTGCAGCCAGATCCAAAACAATTGAAGTAAACGGGGACCCCTTTCACTTTCTTTCAACTTCGACTCAAAATGGCCTAAATGCTGTGATCCACGCACAGATGTGGCTCCAGGGGAGGATCACAGACGGCATTTAGGCTCAAAACGCGACAGCGTTTTCGTGTTGACTTTGAATGTGGCTCCTTACAGACACCACAGGAGTAGTATGGTGTTTGAAGTTTGAAGTCACCATTTACTTCAATTGAATTGGATTTGGCTGAAACACCAAAAGTGTTTTGTGGACTCAAACACTTCACCCACCCACCCCTCCCATCGGCATAGTGTCGAGTAGATAATAAGTGAATTTTTTTTCACTTAATATTTTTGGGCGACCTATCCCTTTAAACAGTAAAACTAAATGGTTATGCAGAAGTCCATTAGTACACACAGCTCCATCCGATGTTTTATTTCAGGCCCTGCCTTATAGAGCTCCGTGCGTACGTCGGCTCCACCAAGAACTGCTTTTAATCCATTTCTTTTAGTTTGTGCCGGTGTGGATTGCTGCCGAATCAGAGGTGGGCAATAGAAAGGCTAAGGCTTCGACAGAAAACACAGGGTTTTTCCTGTTCCTCCTCTCACAGCATTAATGGCTGGAGCATTCCTATTACCTGCTCTGAGCCCTGAAGATGGGATTCCTGTGGTGCGGGCTGGGAGCTGCTCCGCTGCGCTGCATTGTGATGAGTTCTCCACTGATGTTTTCCTGCTCTCGCTCCTCTCAACTCTGCCAGTTCTACTTTTCTCTCCCGCCTGTCTTCAACCATGGTGCAGTCGCTTTCTCAATATGTCTAGTACTTTTGTGCTTCTTCTTTTTTTTCTCTATCCTCTTGCTGAATTTATGTGCGCTCCCTTTTCGATGCTTTTTTTTTTTTTACTCGTGCATTTGTGTGTGTGTGTGTGTTTTCTCACAAATCTTATCTTACTTTTTCCTAAGACCAGACTCTACCACGGATTCAAATAACAGTAATGAAAATTGAATCACTTTGCATTTTTCAGGTGGGCCATGAATAAAAGTATCAGATTCTAAGTTGTCACCCTCTGATCTGCTGAAGTGAAAATATATATTGAGCAGTATTTCCTTTTCCACAGTTAACTTTCCTTGCAGGCATCCAGTAACACAGAGGTTCATAGCCTCAGGAAACAGGAGCCTGTTTTTAGAAAACCTAACATTTATTTTACAGCACATCATTTAAACACTTAGTCGACTGCTGGACTAAGTCGACACGGCACAGATCTCTTCTTTGTAGAAGCCAGATCGTCTATGTGGCGATGGTGAGTGAGGCTTTCTCTCAGGCTCCCTGCCATGTTTGAACCCCCCCACCCCCCCGCACTCCTAGCGTTGCCACCATGTCCTGCAGTGGACCTCCTTGGGGGAATAGGGAATAAGCGGAAGACTGCACAAACACTGATGTTGTGCATTTTCGTTGACAGTGTTGATTTGCAATATTCAATTAGCCGGAGCAGAAATGCCACAGAAGTTATCTTTGGAATTTCTGCATAATCACCCCAAAAGATTGAAGTGCACACAGACGTAATGAAAGCTGTACAATGCAGCTCCTTTGACCTCAGGCCAAACACTTATCAGTCAGCCCTCATATAGGTTTATTTACATACAGACGTGTTGCAAGGAAAAGCCTGATTTTATAATTTTAAATTCAAGTGTAAAAAATGACTTGCTGGGATTACCCACTGTATCTTTACACAATAACCATTGTTGTACAATCATGATCCTCATGATGCAGACAGAATTCATTCACATTTTAGTTACTGCTAACTGTTTACTCATTACTATACAGTTATAATTGCTATACATTCACCCGACTCTAACGTCTAATCCACAAAGAATTGTTCAAACATGAGACATGCAAGATTTTCTCCTGCCTGCCGTTTGTACGATGTATGAGTTGTTCAGTTTCCCCCTTGTATCGTATTGTTCCATGCCACAAAATGTAACACATGCAAATCATTCTTATTATTAGTAGTATCACAGCTTTCTGGTCATCTATGGTCCATCAATAAAGACAGCTAAATATTTGACTTGCTTTATTAATTTACAATGCATGCATGCTTCGATCTTCCAGCATGTGCTGTTTAGGAAAGGTTAATCTTGTAAATGCTTTTTCCGCAAATTCAAAATTCCAGTTTTTATGACCTAACCTGAGCTTTAACTGAATAAACTGTAACGTCGAAGATGAGAAGATAAAGAAAAATGGTATTCTTTAAGAACGGATACATTTTAAATGATGGATTATGGTGTAAATCAGCAAAATATTTGAGGCAGGCTATGAAGTTAAAGGCAGCAGAATATAACGAATCCATAAATTATATTCAGCACGTGTAGCGACATAACTGTCAGATAATTTGTCTTCACACAAAGGGACAGAAATCACAGGATCTCAGGTCCTTGCCGTCAGTTTCTCCCCTTATTTTCAACTTCCTTCCTCTTCCCCTGTTTCTCTCCTTCTACTAATTCTTTTCTGTGTTGTCACTCCACGTCCTTCTATCAGACACCATCATTGTCTCATCTGTTCAAACTCTCTTGGGATGCCTGTTTGTCTCCTTATTCCCTCTCCATTCTCCTCTCCTCTCCTCCTTTCTTCCCCAGGAGTCCCCTGTCACTCTCTGTGCTCCCCGCGGTTCACCCTGGAACAAACAACCCAGAGATGTAATATGAACAGAGCTAAAATGAACACAGACAGTGGATGATCTAGAACATCACATTAACAATGAAGTGCTTCGGCAGTGTGTGCAGGGATGTCTCGCTAATACTGTTCTAATTAAAACTTAGTGAAGTAGCCAATGAGTGACGTGCGTGCGCTATATGCCGATGTCTTTGTGCAAGTTTCTGTGAATTTAAATATATGCTCCACAAATGGACGTGAAAAGATGAAGTCCCATATTCCCCAAACATCCCCTCGCTGCTTCCCCAGGCTCTTGCCCCATCTCCATTTGCACCCGTCCTCAGGGTAGTTCTGACACGGGAGAGTCTTTTGTTGTGGGGTTGACAGGAAGCGATCCCCATCTGAGCTGCATGAAGTCGAGGTTTCTCATCACAGAACTGGCTGCCTGACAGCTCATCCATTCAGCCTGGCCCCACTAGGCTCTGCTGCAGTGCTCGTTGCCTTAACTGGACCTCTGCTACAACCTCTTCGCTGTGTTGACTGTGGAAAGCAAAAGGGCACGGATCCGAGGCCGGCCGGCCTGCGCGGCGCTCCGGTCTCGGGGGCTGAGAGGTGGTGCAGATGGACGGGGTTGAGGAGGAAGGGCTAAGGGAGTGAGACACGGAAAATGAAGTAAGGCAGAATGAAGAGAGATGTTACAGTCAATAAGTAACCTAATGCAGCAGCGGTGGGCAGACGAGGCATTCCTCTTCTCAGTCCCTTGTGGTTAGCGCAGCGAGCAATTCTTCAAGTTAAAAGAAGGATTTGGGTTAGATGCGGGGGCCCATGAGAGTCAATGTGGCATTTGCACTGCGCACAGGGTACCTGATGAAAAGAGGAAGGCAATACCGGTTGAACAAATATGAATTTCTCAGTGTTACAGTGAGGAGATATATCGATAGATAGATGTCTTAAACATATAAACAATTAAATAGATGAACAAAATTAGATTTGTTCATGTATATAATTACATATTGAATATGAAAACAGCTGTGTTACACCATAATACATTTTTCATTAACTCATAACTCAATGCATCCGTTGTATAGAAATACATATATTGAAAATGCTAGCTTGCAGAAATACATACAAAATGCATTCAATTGTGTCTAAAAGTGTTTCTGTAGTGTTTTTTATGTACTTGTAAACATTTTAATTGGGGCTAAACAAAGTGATATCATATAAGAAAAAGACAAAACAAGGACAGGAGGAATAAAACAAAAAATTTCCATGAATGAAACTTGCCATTCAGCTCGGTCAGAGAGAGAATATCAAACAACAATGTAAATACACCTTCAAGGAGAAGACTATGGATATGAGACGCCGTCTTAATCACTTAGACCTAGATACTGAGGAGCTCAACCAAAATAGCTCTGAGTTCCGCCCGGCTTATTCCCTCACGTCTGTGGGTGCGCCATTGTCGAATAACCTCCTCCACACTCCGACGGTGGCCAGCTTCTACTACAGATGGAGGGAAATTGGATGGAATAGGAAAAAAAAAAAAGAGGAAGAAATAGAAATAGGACGAGCTAGGCCTGAAGCAAATAAAACAGAAGAGGGAATCAATTTTATCATCCAATTATCATTTTGGCCTGACCCCTGTGCACTCAATATCACTAGTTTCATTAATAGATTTGAAAGTGCTTCCACCACATCCTAATTAGAAGAAGTACAAAGACATAGAGACGGACATCTCATTAAGTCGCTAAACATTAAAGATGCATGTGTTTAGTTTATAGGTTATTGTTCCAAGGTGAAATCACCACACACACATGCTCACATATTCACGTCTATTAACTTTGCATTAACCCGAACAACATTTTTTTATTCGAACGGAGTGCACCAGCATTCTGTTTCTTCAAAATTTAAAAAAAGCAGGCTCAGTGTGATGCCCACCAGTGAATTAGCATGATTAATCAAAGCACGCTGAGAAATTGTCCCGCTGTCATTGGCCATGGAACCGTCACAAGTATGAGATTTATTCCCTCAGACGGAATGCTTACCATTGTCGAAAAGACAAATCTTTTTCTTTTTCTCCCCCCCCCCCTTACCCCGAACGTGCAGACAATCTGGTGCCAGACGAGTTATGCTGATACGATCCTCCGACAGCGATCTGCATAACTGGTATGTTGGACTAAATGCTACCAAACACCACAAAGCATCATCAGCCCATTTTTTGACTTATTTTAATCTCTAGATGCAAGAAGTAGTTGGTGTGAAATGTGGACTCGCATTCATCAAACTGTCAGAGAATCAAACTTTAAAAAAATCCTATGGAGAAGTGCTGGCACAGCGTAACAAGTCCAATAAGAATTAATTTGTACAGATATGACTGATGTAGTTTGTGGCACCGCTCGGCATAAGTTACGTGAAATGATATCACATTATTCAGGTTTACATCAAATCAGTAACATTACACAGTATTTAGTGTATATCTCCCTGTTATCTCATGGAAACTCAGATGGAGGACACGGAGCAGCTGCACAACTTTGCACTGACCTCCAGTTTAATTAATGAGTTGACATCTACAGTCCTAAAACAGCTAAAAATGGTATTCTTATATTTATAGTGATAAAACATTTAACATATATTTACATATGAATATATTGAACATTTTTATACCCTATGCACTTTTAAAGGTGAAGAGCAACATCCACATTAGATTCCAGCGGCTGCCGGCTGGACTGTTTACCATCAGATTCCTTTTTTATCTAATAAGATTTAAAAAGGGCTGAATAAGAGAAGGCTGAATATTCCAGCCACCCGAAAGTCTCAAACCCCAAAAAAGAGCGACGGCCTCCGTGATGGATTATCCGTCAAAACCTTGATACGTTAGTAAATGAGAGCTGAAAACGGTTTACTGCTCAAAGTGACTATGTGAAGTTTAGGTGACAAATCATTGCTGGTGGATCAATCTGATGTGAACCACAGGTCTGACCTCCAAGGCACGGGTCGTAAATTAAAGAAAATATTGTAACCTCTGAAAAGACAGTGACAGAAATCAGAAAAGGGTCTTGATGTTGTGAGTTCTATACAAATAAAGCTGAATTGAAATTGAGTTGAACTTTAAATGTCTTGTTGCTGAAATGTGTAATAAATAACTTTGTCTTATTTTAACAATACAATAGCTTAGAATTAGAAAACCACGTGACAGGTGGACTGTTGAAATAAAACATTGAATTTACACTATACATCACATACTTTTTATTCATGAATAAGACATAAACTCCAGTCACGTTGATAAGTTGTGTTCAGTTTGAAATCAGTCATTTTGATAAGAAGTAGCAGAAGGACAGAGAAAACCAAATAATCCCCCCACTTGCAGACAGGGGACATGAAGGCACCACATGCTCAGAAAACAGTATCTGATGTTCTACATGTAAATACCGGTTCATTTCCCTGTAGCACAATTTGCAGGCACCAAGCATGTTTGTTGAGTAGTGGGGGGTCACTGACCTCCTGGCCTCATGTGCCCTGTGTGTGCTTCCATCACTCGTGGACACTCCCGTGGCAGCGCAACAATGACCTTTGCCAGAGTGTCGCAGGCCTGAGCTGCTCCCAGGATTATGGACAAATTATGCGAGGAGCTGAACAAACAGAATGACTGAATGAGTCCAGTTCAAATCACTGACAAAAAGATTTTCCCCATGTTAAACTCTATCATTTTCATGTATAATCTACACTGGAGAAATGCTCTCTGATTCAAAAGCATGGGGACATTTTAATTCCTCAAGGGTGTAATCCCTCTACCCTCAGACATCGAATGCATGCAAGGGAAATCATCCCTGAAGTGCAATCATGGCAGCAATGAGACCCATCATTTAATAGAAAAACCCCAGCAGAACAAATCTTCTACTTCAATGACTGAGACAATTACACACAATTCATACATTCTGCCACAATTGCATTCCTTTAAAAGAAGTGATGTACTTAAATTCAATAAGGGTGTATCCAATGTGCTTGGTATCTTCACTGGTACAAGGTGCAGTGCTTCAGTTGCTGTCCTCTTACCTAAAGTCACATTACGCAGCTTTTACCTGGTTTGACAACAAGTGTGATGCTGTGTTCACACCAAACACGGAGTGAACGGTTGTGTTGCGCTACTCAGGCCAGTTTGGCTGCAGGATCATTTGTGTTTACTTGTAGTAGCCCAAGCAATGTGAGTGAACACAACCCCGACTATTTGCCCATTCTCCTCTAGAAAAAGGGAGTGGAGGATTAATCATGGAAGGGAACCTTCATTGAACCTGTAGTGGAAATGCCAGAGAAGCCAGTGCCGTCACGTGTAGGTTCCACAAGATGTTGGTGGATCGTGATCGTGCTAGCAGCTAATCGTGGACTACCAAGACTGCTTGATATACAGTATACCTACTCACATATTCATTCATCCTTTACTGACATTAACTCTGTTAAGAACAGAGGATGTCGTACCTTGTTAAGCCCTATGAGACAAATTGGGATTTGTGAATATCATACAAATGAAATTTGATTGACAGATTGATGACGAGACCATCCAGAGGCCCACACAGCTTGGGGAATTTCACCGTCTTCTCCGGGAGCTGCATCTGCATGACCGCCGTTTCCAGCGCCGCCTGAGGCTGCGGTCGGTTTGATGACCTACTAGCTCGGGTCGGTGCCAGGAGCCGGTGTCTCCGGTGGATTACATTCTCAATGTTGATTGGCTCGCGTTTGAATATTTCAACTTGAGAGAGTGATGCGAATGTCAATCGCAACTTTGCATTGACTCTGTATGTAATCTCATCAAGCCTGAAAGACTGACATTGCCGTCCATGGAGCTATGCTGCTCCTGTGGCTAAAAGTAGTTCAGACTATCTTCTCCAACTAGTAAAAGACACAATATGTACAATACCACAACAAGGTTTGTGTTTGGAAGCTACATTTAATTTGACTTGGTCTGGCCACCTGGATTTAAATGTGTATTCCTATGGTTCAGAGTTTAGCTCAAAATGAAGTAACTCTGGCAATTACTGCCTCTTTAGTAGAATTAAACACTAACCTACACAAATTGTTTCCTTTAGACACTATCTATTCATTTTACAATGAGGTGAGACCCCACAGTCTACATGCAGTACATGTATGACATTAGAATGACAAACATACTCGTCTGGAAACAGTTGGTGTGTTAATTAACAGGATGGAACTATCAGTGTCATCCTGGACATCCAGTAAACTGGACAAAGGTCGAACCTGGTTCCTTTTTACTGTCCTTTATTTATTTATGTCTTTAAATTCATTATGTTGGACGCCCTTGTTTAGGGAACCCTCACCCTCTTCTTTTGCTTCATTGGAGCTGGACGGGTTACATCTGCTGGGTTGGCTGGTTACAATCCCATCACCACAACTGATGTAATTATTTTAAGTGTGCCAGGGGAGACACTGCACAGATGCAGGCCAGCACAATGGGTGAGGTTAGCAATAAAACTCAAAGTAATTGTAAGAGTTTCCGCTGAGACTGGTAGTAATCCATATGGGAACCTTGCAGAGATTAAAGCGTTTGACCTCAGCGTGGACCCTTGTAGGGAGTCAGGACCAGCGGAGTTTCATTTACCTCCATAAATGACAACGGAAAGAAACTGATTCAGCTCAAAGTGATGACTTTCATTTTTCCGCTGCTCTCTCGGAAAGCTTGTTAAATCTCTGCTTTTATTTCGACTTTTTCCGTGTAGAAAATGTTGTTTCTCTTTTATCCCGAACAAAACCTGCAGTAAAAATGCTTGAGAGGACGAAACTCAAGTTAAAATATGTGGTTCCTTGTTCTTGAAAGAAAAAATAGAATAGAATATATGAATATATTAAGTCAATAGTTCTATATCTTCATTGACAATTATTCTTTTCTTTAGCCAAATGGCTGGAATACAACAGAGTTCCTTGACCGCTGCCTGTCACTGATGCACATTCGACTGAAATTGCTGAAAATTACCATAAAGACATTTAAAAAGGTGAAAGGCATTTTGTGCAAAGACGCAGCCCTGATTTGTGCTCACTTGTTAAATAAGCTTTTTTTTTAAATACATAATTTACATCGATATAACAAAAAAGTCTTAATGTTACATTTTAAACCACAGCCTCGATGTATTAAATCATCAGGTTATGACGAATTCAGCAAGAAAAAGGGTGAAATCCTTCATGAAAATCACAAATGCTTTGATTGATCATGTGAAGCAACAACACTCCCCGAGTAAAATTATCTTGCACCTGCGCTGGGACACACATGATGACCGTCGTCTGGCCTATATGTTGATAAATGTGTGTGTGTGTGTGTGTGTGTGTGTGTGTGTGTGTGTGTGTGTGTAGAGAACATTCACACAACACACAGATTCCTCTCATTTTCTTTTTTTGTCACAGTCACATGCACACAGTCATTCTCCTCGTGTCTCACACTCTTACCCACTTGAACTTGTCTTATCTTGCATATACAATACATACATATTTTTGAAATTTCTTATTCCAAGCAAAGACTCCTGTGCCAACGACTGAGACTACTTACATGCACACGACACAGTAGATTTGTTTGTAGATTTGTCATAAATGTGTGTGTGAACACCAGCACACTCATCTGCCAGACATCTGGCACATGAAAGCCCCACAGGGTGGTCAGCTCAAAGAAAGTCAAAATGCAAATAGACCAAGAAACAGCCGGGGAGACACAGAGACTGAGCGACTGGTGAGCTGTGTGCCATCTGCATTCATCTCCCTCGGACAAAGAGGAACCTCTACGACACCTTACAAGAACATAAATATCATATACGTGCTTGTGTATTCCTGTAGTACATGCAATCATCCACATTCTGTGGTGCTGCTTTTTTGCGTTATACATGAAGAAACGTACAACACCCCCAGATTAGACATGAGTTGGTATAGTATACATATAGTATCACTCATATGCATAAGGGTGCCATGATTGCACATGGCCGTAATGAATAAGTACCAAAGGACATATTAATGCAACTCAGTGGCTCTGCAATCAGACCCATTCTGATTAAGCCCAAGATACTTTGATTTGTTCATGATGTGATCCTCCGTCCCCGCCCCCGTCTGGAGTTTTGAGAAAAGGCCTCATGGGTAAAAGAGCCACTACTGTGTATTATAAAATGAGCTTAATAAATATTTAGACAGTGATAAATTCAAGCACATAATTTAGATGTGAAACAATAAAAGAAACAATAACTACGGGGCTAAGTGCACACTCTGCTTTAAGAAGGAGGTAGTTTAATCCATATTAAGTTGTAGTTAAACAACTAGAGTCTTTATTGGCCTTTTGTGCTGGTGAAGAACTCTATGTTTTATTTAATTTAATTAAACTTGCACTGTGTGAAATTATCATTTTTCAACTCTGCTGAAGATAGACTTACATGCGCCTGTGTGAAACCAGAGAGGAGTTTCTCCTGTTGTTTCATTCCTTTCTGCTGTACATGCTTGGATTTAAAGGACAGTTTCTGAATTACACTTATTCACTTTACACTAAGGGTGAAGCATGGCATGGTTCAGCTGTTTAAATAGAAAAAGCTCATCTCAACAGTTTGTCAAACGTGCGTCCAGTAACAGAGAGCTGTGTCCCCTCTTCCTCCTTCACACTTAAAATACAAACGGAGAAGCATTATATCACTTGCTTCTTGGTCAATTTCAGGCATTGACAGGGGGATCAATAAGACATCCTGTTATCCTCTCACGGTGTTTGGAGATCACGTCAGGATGGAGTGATGAATGGCAGAAGGATGGGCTCAGCAGTCGAGGAAAAATGAGCTGGACTGGGAACGGGGGGGGGTCAAGCAGGTTAATGATATTGGCCAGTGATTATTTGCAGATGTGAATGATCCAAGATGAATCATTTAGGAGCAGAGCCTGAATGACAGGAGGTGAGGACTGGCAGCGATCAAACTGGTGGAAGGGGTTCACAAGCTCCCCAGAACCTTTTCCTGAAGTAGAACAGCAGTTCTGAACTACGGGGAAAATAATGCAGCCGTCCACTTATCGCTGTGTGTCTGGAGGAATATCAGGGTCTCGGATTGGTCATTCCACTCGGAGCGATTTACCAAATTGTCGATTGTTTCTTCATAACAGTCCTGACAATTGGTCACATTCCTGAAATAATAATACAGGATCTCTAGTGTTCTAAGACTGGCCACCTCGACAGTACTGTTAAAGAAAGAAAAAGTAATGAAAATGTGTCTGTGGATTCGAACAAACACAATTGGTCTATTATGTTACTTTAGTCCCCCCCCCCCCCCCCCCCCCCGCAGATGTAAATGAACGCTCTACTTAAGATGCAAAGTCCAATGTTTGTTTTTCAGATTTATTCTTCAGTTCACTAGTTTTCATCATGCAACAACATGTTACATCTACACCATTTTATATTTAACACAAGAGCTGCACACAGACGATCGTTTAGAAGAATCAACGTAACCTCACGTTAATGCAAAATCATCCTCACACTGAGCTTAAGACATGAGTGTGTGTGGAGTTTAAGCTTAATTGTACAACCAGACATTTCTGTGTTTAGTTTCTCCAGAAGAAAACCCCACAACAATCTCAGGTCCCTTTCACAGGAAACAATAAGCAGCGTGTTCTCAGTGACGTGACGGACACGTTGCCACTCAGAAGCACTGACTGGACCAAAGAAGATTACTCCCGGCGCTGACAAGCGGCACGTATATGTTTTTAAGACACACTTGAGAGCGACAGAAAGCAGCTGATATAGATTTATTGCCCGTGTTTAAAATGCATCTGCACGTACATCTAGACCCAGATGTCTGTGCATCATATAGATGGATGTATGGATGTTTGCATTTCTCTTGATTTTTGCGATATTTAAAGCAACATCTGACGTTTAATGCAATGCAGACGTTAATTCATTATTTGTGGACATATTGTCTATAAGCGTCAAAGAGTAAGTACTGTATGTATGTCGCTTGAGCAACAGCTGCATCAGGCTGGACATGGTTTTATTGTGAAGCTTTTAAATTCGTGTAATTTAATGATTTTTTTGGCCTGTCATAGTGGTAAAAGCATGCAGCATGAGTCTTAAGCTAATCAATGAAGTGACCTCCTACAGAGCTGTTTATGTCATCTGCATCTGACACTTAATCGATTGATAAAAGGGGAATTATAAAATCAACCGATCAGAGGCTTCACTCAGTAGTCACCAGCAGTTCATACATGAGCTGCATGTATGAGCTAGATCCTTAAAAGTGATGGATTGGAAGCTAGTAGGCAGCAACACGAAGGCCACGTGCTGGACAGGCTAGCAGCTATGGTAATGGTGCGGATGATGAGATATGATACCGTATATAATGGTCAATGTATTAAAATGCTGCAACAGTGGAACATGAATCCAGATCACATTTCATCACAGATGCTAGAGGCCTACTCTTTTATTCTCAATGGAAACACTGAATTGATTGATTACTTTTTAATCTTCATGTAATTTCACCTTCACCTTGAGGCATATTATAACATGTCGGGATAGAATTTCCATCAGGTCCATCTTGGAATTTCAAATGTGTGTATGGTTATAATTTGCAGCACAAATCTGAAAAGGACTTTGTTTTTGTAGGTGGAAAAAACAAATAAAATAAAATATGTCTTGGCTGCTTTCTGTTGCTTTTCAGTGGCCTAATACATGAATAAATATAATTGTTATTAAAGAAGTTAATTCATACACTGCTTTACATAAAATCAGTGAGTACACATTGCAGATAGTGAGCAATGTGATTAGATTTAGTATCAGCCAATGAAGGCAAACTAATTACAACAATTACATGCATATTAAAAGCCTTAAACATATTATCATTTAAACATAATTGACCTTTGTGCCCCATATGTATCCTCACATGGACACACACAATTCCGGATGTCCGTGCCCATCTAAACTTCATCACTGAATGCAATAATAGACTTTAATGTACCTGTTATATCAATATGAAAGCAGTAACTTGAGTAGCTAAACATAATTATACATTTTTAAATACATAAACTAGTTTAAAGCTTAATTGAAGAACTGCAAACCAAATAGAGGGAAGACCCTGCACATCCATCCATCCTCTATCTGTACCACTTGTCCTTTGAGGGTCTGGGGGGAGCTGGAGTCAATCCAAGCTGACACTGGGCCAGAGGCGGGGTACACCTTGGACGAGTCACCAGTCCATCACAGGGTCGACATACAAAGACAGAGTAAAATCCATGCTAACATTCACACCTACGGGCAATTCAGAGTTGCCAATTAATCTGGGCCGCATGTCTCTGGACTATGGGAGGAATCTGGAGGACACCCAGGAGGCCACCACATGTCCCTTTGACCAACCTTTCCAATTTTAGCTTAATTCAATCTGGGATATTGCTTCCCAAAATATATTTAACAACTTGTGGGAAAAACAGCTAATTTTATGAATCTCGGAGGCTATGCATTTCCTCGATTGCAAGCCGTAAAGTCTGTTCCAACATAAGTGCTCTAAAGATTTCTTTGGCAAAACGTTCCTGCTGAATTGTTGTGAATGTATAAAATCTCAGGCTTTGTAACTGATGTTTTATTTTTAGCACAGAAGATCTATAACAAATCAGTGAAAATAGAATCTTTGCCAAACGACACTTTCCCTAAAATGCTGAGTGGCCATTATCAACATATGGGCCGAAAAAGAAAAGATAAACAATTATATGGAGTCGTCTTTAAAGGGATAGCCGGTGTAGAACTAAAAATGAGTGCAATAAAATGAACGTTAGCCCAGCTGGCCGCAAAGACACGGGACCACAACAATTCTCACTGTTAAACGTTTAGAGATTTCGCATTTCCCCCAAATGCTCGGGTGTTCTGAGGTTAGTAACACTTCAGGCCTGTGACCTCATTACAACGTTGATGCTGCAAATTACCAACAATCTCTTGTCAAGTGAGCCTTTATTGGCAGAGAGAGAGAGAGAGAGAGAGAGAGAGAGAGAGAGAGAGAGCCCTTCTAATTTTAAAATAGATCCAAGACTGAAAAGCTGAACTGTTAAAATGAAAAGAAATCATCACCCACATATCCATGGCTACAGCTAACAATGTTAAGCAGGTAATGTAATAGGCAGTCTCATTCATTTCAGTGGAATCTACTTTGAAACCGAACATCCTTCAGAAGACCAGTGTGAAGGACGAACATTTAAGTCCAAATAAATGAATGAATGAATAAAAAAAGAAAGGGGTAGATAAATAGATTGATAGAAAGATGTAGAAATAAATAGCGAATTTATATTGCAAACTGTATTTCTGTTGATATTTATCTATTTATTTACACATTTATCTATTCATTCAATTTCGTTCTTCAGAGACCTGAGATATGTCCGATCTGTGCTCAGACAAGGTTCAAATGGGAACTAAGGGACAGGCTGGTTTGAGCGTGCACCTGTTCTGAGAATCCAACATCTCTGGGCTCCGTTGCTCTGAATAAATTGGGCAGTCAGTGGCACTCAGAGCTCCATGTCTGAAGGCCCAGTTTAACACTGGGTGGGATTAGGAGGAAGACATAATATATGGGGGCGTGGTTGGACTTGACATCAGCCTTGACCTATTAATACATCTATTCTCATTTCTAATAAAAAACAGTGTATTTTAACCAAGCGGCTCCATTACAGACATTATTCTCAACACATGCAGGTATATGCTGGCTACTGCAGCTTAATTTATGCGTTTAGCATTAATTAATGCTATTAATGGTCCAAGGTGAAGGCTTGGAAATGTTTTTTTCTGATTTAAGTGGCACTAATTATCTGAATAAGTGGGGGTGAAGAAAGGTTAGAGATTCATGAGACCAAAACACAGGTGACTTCATGGAGAGGTGCGAACCACAACAAAGATGGTCCATATGCAGTGTGATATCCTGAAGAATTCACTTTTCAGACAACAAAACAAAATTTCAGGTTAAACTTAAATATTAAATTGGCAGTATTAGTCTGACATGTTTGTGAGAGATATTTATCCCCAGAACAAAACATATTGTAGTGTGTGAGGTCAGGGTTAGTTTCAGGACTTCTGCTGTATCAATCGCTAAAAACAAAAAACACCTGTTAAAGGTTCAGTGTGTAGAATTTAGTGACATCTAATGGTGAAGTTGCATATTGCAGCTGAATACCCCTCACCTCACCCTCCCGTTCCAAACATGAAGGAGAACCTGTGGGAGCAGTCAGTTGTCTTAAAAACTGAAAAGGTGTTTAGTTTGTCCAGTCTAGGCTACTGTAAAAAAAACTTGGACGGCCTCCGTAGAGAGGACCCACTCCTGATGTAAATATATAGTATTTAAATATAAGGGCTCATTCAAGGGTAAAGAAAAAAGCAATTCATAAAATTTAGATGATCACAAACTATTGAAAACACCACAGGATTATTTTGTATTAAATTTCTGCCAATAGATCCCTTTAACTTAAATATTACACACTGGACCTTTAAAATGAAGCAGCCCTGGCATATACAGCTTTCATGTAAAACCCCACGCCCCCCCCCCCCCCCCCCCCCGGAAAAGAAAGGGAAAAAAGTGTATATAAAAGAACACCATTGTCCTGTAAGACTCTTCAGATACATCCTGTTAATTGCATCATGATGAGGAAATGATTGTGACATTTATCGTGATTGTAATTGGCCTAATCTTTCGAAAGATTATTGGGTTGAGTCATAGAAAATAATATACACTTCACGCACACACTACTTTAAATCAGGAGAGCTGCTTTGGTTATTAGTGTCATGTTATTTCCGTCCGGGCTCTTAAGAGCATACAAGCATCGTCCTTGATGCCAAACAATCCAAAGGATTTCTGTGTTAACTTCTGAGACTTTCTGGTTATCTCGCAGCGAGAGTGAGACGTAACAGAGAGACGTTCCAAACTAAATTGTACATCAGTATTCTGAAGGCGATATTCAAAAAGAGGGCGAGTGCAGAATCAAATCACGTCTATACTGCTGGAATATTAAAAATTTTAAATACACTGGTGCTGGGCTGAAGATTCATGACTCAAGGATAAGATGAATACACCTCTTACAAAGGGAACAGATCAATAATCTCACAGCTTATACCCGGTCGATCTTTACGAAGGTCGAGGACGTCCGCTCGTGGTCTTGAAATCACATAATTGTTGACCACTTAACTAAATTCAATCTGGAGTATTGCTGCAACGTATATATTTAACTACTTGTTACAAAAACACAGCTCGCAAATTTAATGAATCTTGGAAGCTATACATTTCCTCGATTGCGAGTTTATAAATCTTAAGGCAGAAGAACATAAAACCTGTTCCGACAAGTGTTCTCAAGATCTCCTTGGTCGCCATGTCCTGGATTGTTGTGAATGTATAAAAGCTGTGGCTTCATTGCTGATGTTTTATTTTTAGAGAATCTTTGCCATAAAATGACTTTCCAGCTCCCATTCTTCAACATATGGTCCCAAAAAGTAGAGCTAAACAATTTTCGGGAGTGTTTTTTAAAGGATAGCTCGTGTATAGAAATAAAATAGAGTGCAATGAAATGAAGGTTTGCCCAGCTGGCTTCAAAGATGCAGTTTTGAGAAGCGAAGAGTCACAAGGACATTTTACAAAGGCCCCCAAAAATTGAATGCTTTTCAATAATGTTCAGGATGAATTACAATAACGCTTTTTGATGGACATAAAGAACACAGTTTGAAAACCTCTGCGTCAATCCATGAAAGTCTAGAGGTCAAGGAAAGAACGCAAAATAAAACATTGTGCGAATCAGAATAAAACATTCTAATTCATTCCAGAGGGGGTGCCAGGGTTACGGACAGACTCACAGTCCTTCCCCTCCTCCTCCCCACTCTAACTAATGAGAAGCCATAAATGAGGCTTGGATACTGTTTATCTATGTGGCTCTGAGGGGGCCAAGGTGCCCTCACACACAGCAGTGTGTGGAGAGGGTGACTGCTGGGCATAATACTTCACACATCAGCTGCCTCTCACATATGGCTGTCCTCGCCTGGCCCTGGCTCCTGCCCCATCTGCCTTCCCACCTCGGTCCCCGAAGTTTGTTTTTTCCGACCGGCGATTGGCTGCCTCCGAGTCCTTATTGTGTCGCCACATCGTCCCCCAAAGCCAACCAGCTTTATCATTCAATGCCCCCTTCCTCATTGTCGTGTGCACTTTACAAACCTGCCCCCGCTCCACTCGACACAAGGCAGTCACCCTCCAAAACCTACAACCTTCCGTCCATCCACCCTCCCCCTCCCCTGGATCCCTGCCCTCCACCCTGCCAGGCTTGGCACAGGTCACATCTGGAATGGAGAGTTATTGCCGCCCCATCCCAGCACTTCCTTCCATCTATCCACAGATGGCCTGTTGATTTTAAGCTCTCTACTGTACAGTGAATGGCGCCTGTTGGCACGGAGAGGGTGGTTGATAAGTGCTGCAATGCCTGCAATTGTTTATGGAATAAAGATACAAGGATTATTACTAAACATTTCACGCTTGTAAACTATACTGAAGTACTGATCTGTTCAGGTGACCATGGGAACTGGCCATCTGCTTATATTACATATGAATATATGAGATGACTTAGCTGAACCAGGCTAAGTCGGTTTGTTTAATGGACAACATGGCCAAAGTGTCTCAATCCCCACCTGGTGGCTGGCTGCAGGATATATCATAAACCCTGCCTCCTCCATGTTAGCAGATGGGGCATGGACCAAATTAAAAAAGTCAAAGTACATGTTGAATAGATTTTTCTCAAAAAATGGTTTCTGTCATTTTAGGTAGTTCTCGTCACACTGATGTTTGTTCAAGCGTTAATTTTACCCGTAGGTTTGGTTTTACTCAGTTATTGTCTGCTAATAAAACCTGGTAAGACTTCATGATTGACAGCTCAGACTGACTTATGATAAGTTGAGCATGTGTATCACTGGGACCTTGAATCCATCCACCAACCGCTACTGCGCCGTGGCTCCAAATGTGCAGGAACGACAGCGTTCATATCTGGGACAGTGGGATGGAGTGGGACTTTGTTGTCGATCTTTATTTACAATCTACGGTTTAACGATTGTTTGATCTGTTGGACTGTGGAGGGATGAGGTTAAACCTACCGCACAGGATTGTGTTGCCTTTTTTCAAACAGTTAGGATTTCTCAATGCTTGTTGTAGCTGCTTTTGATTTTCATGCAGCTCACTTTTTTTTTTTTATTGCTTTGCCAAATTGAATGTTTGTAGTGTAACAGAGACGGCGGCTCCTTTATCTACAGCTGATCCATATAGTGTATGTTACTCTGCACTCAGTATTGATTACATGGTATAAAAGAGGCACTACACGTACACGTAACTGGTACGAGTAGGATTTACAGATAATCTCAGCACTAACGGGAGGCTGGGGATGTTATCAAATCGTCTTCGGGGCTTTGTTTTCCTGTAAATATGATCTTGTAGTACATTTATTGTTGGTGTTCAATTTATGTAAACAATGCATTCTATTATTTTTTCTTTCCTTTATGTTAAAAGAGCCTGGGGCGGGAGTTTTCCAGCCAATTATGTGCATCAGGGATCTTTGAACAGCTGCTGGATGCTCTCAGTCGTGGAAGGTGTTGGCATTCACACTGAGGTGATTAACCCTTTTAATACAGAACACATGGTTGCTGTGAAATTTGAAAAAAAGTTGAAGACTTGTCCTATAGCCTCTTTATGATATTAATTCCAGCTACTACTTGTCTTATGGATTAACTGCATTCCCGGATTTAAACGTCTCTGATACAGTTAATTTAAAACAGTCTATAATAAGTATGACTATCTATACATAGGTATGATTATGTTCATTATGATACAGGGGAGCTCTGCCTCAGCTACCATGCATCATATAAAAAGCAGAAGTGGATCATGAGACACATTATTAAGTTTTTGCTATTTAAGGGTTTGAAATATCTACAGGTAATGTGTGAACTATGTGAATGAAAACAGCTACTTTTACTAAGTAAATGGTAAATGGACTGCATTTATATGGCACTTCTCTGGTCTTATTGAACAAGTGCTTGACACTACAAGTCACATTCATCCATTAGTCTGTGTGCTAGCGCTTCTTCTATCACACATCACTGGTGGGAGAGCCGTCAAGGGAAATTTGGGGGTTCAGTGTCTTGCCCAAGGACACTTTGGCCATGCAGACTGGTAGAGCCGGGAATCAAACCACTGACCTTTTGGTTTAGGGATGATCTGCTCTACCTTTGAAGCCCCAGCTGCCCACAATAAAATAATTATACAGCAATGTTTAATATCCACTTTTTTAATAAATTGCAGCCTTTGCTTGCAATTATGAGAGGAATTCATTTTAAAACATGCATCACCTGCTCCAACATATGCCTCCGTATCCACATATAACCAAAACCCTCCTTCTTTGAGAAGGCTAACAGCTGTACCTGCTGTTTGGCAGATACTCACTGTCGACATTAACACATCGTCTAAAGCCAGAGGAATGAGAACGAAGCCAACGATTGACTTCCCTAAATTCTATCAGCTGTTTATCTGTTTGGCCGACAGAATAGAGGAGAAGGATCTCTTCATCTGAAAGACCTGCAACCTTCACAAGCTGATCGACTGTCATGGCAAATGTGCAAAATCTACAAACCAAAATAACATTAGAGGGACACTCAGTAGAGGACAAAGCTCTGCCAAGGCCCAACAGTCCCCTTTTGAAACTACATTTAAATTCACCAGATCCAGATTTTGTTTTTTGAATTGCACCAAATTTCCATACACTCAGAAATAGCAGTCCCCTAAACATGCCTGATGTTTTTCATCAAGATCCAGAAATTATTCTCTGAGAATTGAATGAAAGTGTTGAAAACGACTTGTATTCTCAAAGAAAGTTGAAAGAAAGAATTGCTGAATCCGCCCTCTGATCCGGATCTGCATCAAAAATTATTCACTTCCTTTTTGAGTCATGGCCCACCGGTCAAAAAATATATATTATGGAAAGTGGGTAGTTTTTGTGTAAATCTTGCTAACAGACAAACAAACAAAGATGAAAACATAACCTACTTGGCAGAGGGAATTACATTTGCAGACACTGTTCTGACGCAGGACACTGGGGATTTCTATTCGTTATCTTGCACATCAGCAAAACTCAACCATTTGTGTGTACAGTGCTACATGATGCATGTACTATTTACATACATGGAAATAAGAGGGATTAACATAGAACATCAAGCTAGAAGTCTGCTTTCAGTCCCCTTTCATAACATTTTAAAGTTGTATCTTGTCCTTAAACCAAGGTTGTCACATATTCCGGGACAATTCAGCTTACCTAACACAAATATGCATCATATTAAAACTATTCCCTCAGCAATGTGCAGCATTGTCCTCTTGCTTTAAAAAAAAACACTGTTAGTACTGTACTGTTGCACAACGTTGTACTTTCATTCTAAAAGTAGAACATATCAACCCTGGGAATAAACCTTAACAACAAAGGGAAATAAAACACAGATTTACAGAGGAGATGTATTGCTCAGAGTAAAAAACAATGCACCATAATAGAAAAAATGAACCAAGGCTGTTCAAAGTGTAAAGCTTTAGAATTTCCATGTGTTGCAGCCTTTTAAACATGCCGCACATTTGAAGTAATTGGACCATAACTCCTCTGAAATGCTTAAAAAATGGGAAAAGAAGGTCACACTTGTTCTTCCTCAGATGATTGCAATGCAGAAATTTCCAAAATGTGTATCATCTTCAGTCACTTCTCGATACAACTGTCTTTGTTGACGTGGCCACTTTGTTTTGTGTCCCTCATTTCATGCATGGAGGGAGGGGAAACAATCCTGTTATTCTGGCACTTCCAATCCAAACAGAGGCACTGTGGCACACAGGAGGTTCAGTATGAGACGGAGTGCAGCTCAATGTTTCCATTAAGTCACTGCAACTTGATTCATCTGCAGCAGCCCTGTGTGCACTTTAAACCCAAACCGTTGGCCTGGGAAATTTCCGTCTGAAATCACATTTGGCAAGCTTCCCTTAAACACCTCTTTCCCCTGGTAGCTCTCCGCTGGTACTGGCAGCAGAGGTCTATCTATATTTAGCATCGGTGATTATCTGAGTATTACTAGCAGATGTTTTATGATGCAACATGTGTAATGTATTCAGACGATGCAAAAGTAGAGGTTATTTTTTTCTAAACACTGACTTGCACCTTGTTTTGCTCTTGAAACAGGCCTAGTTAACTGCAGTGCAGATGGTAAAAGGTAATGGAAATATCAAACAGACATGCTGGTTTATGCTGACTCATGCACTTAGAGTCATGCTCCGTTGACAAAAAATAATAAACTGTTTGTTCCACGTCCATTGAATTCCATCTCAGTTTTTTACTAATTAAAAAAAAAAGGAAATATTTTCTTGTCTGAGCTGCTGTGTTCACAGAAAGGTCAGAGAGGCTCTGCTACTGAGCAGCTCCTCTGGACTCAGCAGGGACGACCGGTTCACCATCTTGTTCAAAGACATTTAAACCAGTCGGACTCCTGCACTCACAGGGTCCTGAGACCAGGCCCTCCAGCCGACGGGTGTGTGGTGTCCCTGCTTAAACCCGCCTGCTGCTTATTCAATGTGATCTACTGACAGGCGAAGGCAGCACTTTGTTGTTTTGTGTCGTGTTTGTGGGACTGTTCCAGACAAGCTGCAGCCTTTTGGTATACGACTTTATCATGCTATAAAACTGAGATATGGATTCATTACTGCGGGTTAAGCGATGCACCAGCCTGACATTGATTGCAGTAAACCCTCTCCGTGCCCGTGCCGTCACTTAGGAGAGTCCTGTCCCATCGTTATCTTGGAAACAATGGGCTAATTTTAGGGATTCCCAATCTGTGACGCCACAAAAACAAATGACCAAATACGGAGACAGGAAATCTGCTTATTATCAGCAATTTACAGTAGATGAGCAAAGTGTTATTTTAATGGATTCATTGTTATCGTATTGAATAAAATAAACAGGGACTTGAATGATATTAAGATTTTAAAATTAAGGTAATTAAATTATAAAATACATACTTTAGCATTTGACCCAAAGCACAACAGCAGTGTTTTAGCATTTTTCCATATTTATCTTTTCACTGTCTGTTAGAGAAAGTTTATACTGAGTTGTCTTTGCCTCGGGAGAACCCTGGTTACTGAACAAAGATATGGCTATTGTCTTTTTACAGCAGGGAACAGAAGTGGTAGAAAAGGACTAAAATAAAAGTAGCAGGTTGCAAACTAGCTTAAAATAGTTGGAATTTATAACTTCAATATATCATGTTATGTTTAGCCAATATTAACAAGGTCACAGATGTTTCGAGACACTGCGGCATTGCAGCAGTAGTAATGGTCAGTGCTGGGGAAACATTAGAAACCACAATGGGGTTTTGCTTCCAGTGCAAGTGACAGAGTGGTCTTATGATAGCCACCACTGATAAAATAACCCAAGGACAGCCCCTGGGCAGGATCTCTCCAGCATATGCTCATAGTCTCTATTTAGAATGACGAGGAAACCATTAGAAAACCGCTGATGGCCGAGGCTTGTTCAAGTTCAAGTTCAGTGATTTAAATAGCCCTTCATCACAAACAAGACAGTCCGAACGGACGCTGCAGAGGGGAAATAATGAGATAGGAATAGAAACAAAAAAAGGGCAAAGATCCAACGACACAATGCAAACTATCAGGTCTGTATTGTCAGAAGTAGTCCCCCGGTCACCGAATCTGTCAGCATCTCTACTCCACTCCAAGTTTATCATTTACAAAACAAGCTTTATTAGATTTGTAGAATGGCACAAAGTTGACTCTAGTTGTACAGCCTGGAGGTTAGAGAAACAGCATTCTGACTGAAAATCTGCCAGTTCTGGAGCTGACTGCAAAACGCAGACCGAATGCCAGTCTGGCCCTCAACCGCTACCATCAAAGTGCGGTTGCGCAAGGCAATGAACTATCAGTTATTCCGGGGGGAGCTGCACAGTTGCCAACAGAGAAACAGCCGTAATGGTGTGTGAGCAAGTGTGAGCGTAACACCCCGAGTAGGAGTCAGAGTTTCCAGCTTGAAACTTCCTGTTGTTGTAGCTTCTGTAAAAATATCGTCTCTATCAAATCACCTTGTTAAGTTAACATGAGAAAATCAGCTGTATTCGAAAAAAACAGCAACAACCAAACGCCCCTGAGTTCTTCTTGGAAACCTGCCTTGGAAAATGTACTGTGACCATGACCTGTAGATTTTATTATTCATCACATCACCTTGCCTCATTTTTTTTTTGTATCATTGTGAGAATGCCAGAAGATGTGAGCTGACTACTGATTTACCTTCATTTTGCATTTGAAAGTCACAGCGATTTGTGTTATTACGACTCTGTCAGGCTGATGGAGGCGGGATTGATGGGGCTGCTGAGCTGTTCCACCGAATGCTTGTATTATAATAGAGGTTACAGTCTTTTTCTCATCAGCACCTATGACACCGTGATGAGTGGAGGCTTGTAGTTTTGACTGACAACTAAACACAGAGGCGTTCCACATACTTATAGCATATTTGGATAAGAGGCTCGATGTGACTCTTCTTACAGGAAAACAGTGAAATCCACGAAGCACAGCGAGACACGGTTGTGGGGGTTGTGTGTGAAGAGAGGAGATACGTAGGAAGAGGGATGTGAGGAGTACGAGAGCGGAGTGAACAAGGAAAAGACTGGGGAGACGAATGAAAGGTAGCGCTGAAATAGGGAGGAGGGGATATAGCACGAGTTTGTAGTGTCAGCAGTGCGGTGTATAACTTTATTAGCTTAATAGTGTAGGACAAGCCTGATTTCACACAACAGCAGGCAGAGGTCTAGACAGACGTCCAACGAAAAGCCAGGAGCAGAGAACGCTTGTGAAAATCTTGTTGTGTCCCAGCAGAGCTCGACAACCCAATTGACCCTGATGAAAAGATGGAGTAAACAAAACCAGGTGTGGGAAAAGGGTTTTGTCTGTGAGAATTGAGAGGTGATGACTGGCATAGCAGCGAGGAGCAGGGAGGGAGAATAGGACCTTTATTCGCACAAAGGGGAGCTTGATTTGAGTACACAACCATTTCCTTCTTGTAGCAGGCCGACAAAAAAAAACGGGGAAAACACTCAAAACACTCAGTCTACGGATATGAACAAAATCAGTATTTTGTTTTTCATGTCGGTCAAAAGTTATCCTAGTTTTTAAAGAGGGTGCAAACACAGCCGGGCCTTTTCAATGTCATGTTATTCATCTGTTCCAGCATCTGTTCCTGAGCCCAACGCCAAAGAGAGAAACAAACATCGGGACTTGTGAGGACAACCGGTTAATTATCTGACCTCGTCGTCCCCCCCCCCTCCCCGTCTGTTTTGTTCACATGGCAGATTTATGAGAATGTGACCTCGCTGACGTCGGTGCGGCGAGAGCTAAGCCGGCATAACCCAAAAAAACGAATGAGCGGAGGTTACAGTAGAAGGCAAAGAAATCATATTGTCATCATGGTCCTGACATACATTTCTCCCCTTTAACGCTTTCTTCGCTCCTCTCCTAGTCTATATAGTTGAGTCTTTTTTGCATGAGTGCCTCTATCACAGATGCCAGCCCCCTCTAAAGCAGACATCAGTTGGCAGTTTATCTAACTCCGCAGCCCTCTTTCATCACAACAGACCTCCAGCTGTCATTGTAGACACCCTTCGAGCCACCACACTGTTAGAAGAGGTTCAGTCCAACAGAGTCGTTGCTTTTTCCGACACAGCAAGTCCTCCTTGGATGGAGGAAGCAAAGGCAAAGGGTGCTGTTCCTCTCTCCCGCGGCTCACAGTGTGCAAAGCTCATTATTATCGGTAGGAGGAGGTGAAGGAGCACCATGTGAGGCAATGACGAACTGAATGAATGCATTCCAGGTCTCCTTTCTTCTTTTCCCCTGTAGCTATACCCTATAGGTGTCTCCCTCCCAGCGCTTCTCTTTCACCTTTCCTCTCCCCACGCCTCCCTCTCTTTCCTGCTCCCCACAGCCGACACCAACACAGGTAATTCTGACTAATGTGACAAATAAACTCTTCTAATCTCGACAAAGCGGCCGTCGCGTTCTCCCACACATTCATCTGTGTTAAATCAAAGGTTTTATGCAAATACAGGTTTTTACAGGTTCTTACTTTTCATCCAAATAAGCAGCTCTACCAGGTTGTAAGCTGGACAGCTTTGAACTTCCTGTGTAAACAAGTGTCAGGCTCCACGCTGAAATGCAAACCTCTCCAACATTTACCTGTTACCTGTCAAAAGAAGACTTTCCTTATTTATTTATTTTTAAAGATTGCACCTTTTCTCGTGAAGTAACATCTCCTACAGCGAGGTTTAAATTTTTAATCAGGTGTGTCTGGTGTGTGATTCACCTGCTCTGCTTTGAAACTAGTGTGACCTTAAAGAGCTTAGCACAACATCATCACTTCCACCGCAGAGCCTCACTGTATATGCAAAGCTTTGCGCTGTCAGCTGTGCAAACTAGATAAATAACGTGAGTAAAATGCTGCAATTCCATAAGTAAAGATGTCAGATTTGTAGGTTTGTGCAGGCTGGTCAAACATATTCCAGCTTATATCTTCAAATAAGCTTTGTACACCTAATTTTTTCCATTTCGCCCTCTCCTGCTCATTGCTCTCCTACATTACTGGGTTTTTATTGGCTCGGCAGTAAAAGCATTTAAACATTAACAACAATGCATCAGAATATATGGGGCCTGTCAGGGTGGATGCTGCGTACAGCTCGCAAGCACATTGCAGAAGCACAACTGTCTTGTAAGCGAGGGAAGGTTCAGTGCAGCAGAAATACAAAGCGTCACCCTGCAGTATTTATGAACAATTTTTAGGGGGTAATGCTGAGTGCTCTCCTTTGTACTCGCAAGTCTACATATCCTGGCCTACATAACCTATGTGTGACAACAAGCAGTTGTCTGTTGAGTGCTGCCTGGTCTCCAAGGGGGAGTCTTGTTTTCCTCACACACTGGCAGAGCGTTTCACTCGTTCTAATGTGCCAAACAACTGATTCATTGGAATACAGGTGCACAGTGGAAGCTGCAACTCATGTCAGTTCACCCAGAAATCACAAATAAACACATTTCCCCACCTTCTCCAAGCGACACCTCACCATGCAGATCGTTCCGGTTGTATTTGTCAAGGTTTTGGGATCCCTGCCAGGGACGATAATGCTGCCACCCCAACACAATGGAAGTAAATTGATTTTATTGGGCTCAGGATACTCCTTGGATGTGGGTAGGAGTCGACCGCTGACCATATGTCTCACGTGGAATTCTCCTCCCCTTCCACTTGCAATCACAGAACATACTGTCTGTTAGGCTAATTCATCGCCTGTGGGCTCCTAGATTGAGGAAATGCAAACAAGCTGCTAGAGAAGAACAGTCCGAACATTCACCAGCTCTGATACAGCTCTCTGGAAAAATAGTTGGCCTTACAAGACAATAAGAATTACATCATTATCACGTAACAAAGAATAAACTATCTTTCTGTGAAGTACAGATTATTTCATGTAGCATGAATTGAATTTCTTTAGAATTCGTATAAAGGAAATTTCCATCGCTTTCTCATCTTCTCAAGGATCATACTGGTAACGTGCCTCTTTCACTGAAAATAACATCATGTCAAATGTCTTCTTCCAAAATGCATTCGGGGATTACAATTTTTTCGAGGCTAAAAATGAATCTGTTCTTCTTCCTCATGACCAACTGTCATGGAACATGTGACTGGGATCCATCGGGCCATGACAGAAGGAGTAATGACATCACAGTCCTCTTGATCCAACACACGCTTCAGACTGAATTTAGGTCAACACATTTGGATAAGTTGAACACTAGAGAGACCAAATATGTCAAGTTGATCTGTTTTTCCCTTCCACCCATAAAGAAAGAAAGATATTTTTCACCATTATGAGTTATTCAGTTGTTTTGCTGTGTACATTTGGAATGAATGTAAATTTATAGCTTTGTTTTATAGTTGATGCTTTCACTTAATAATGTATAAATGACATAAACACAGATTCTGCCTGTTTTGTATTCACGAGTTGATTTATTATGCAGGCACTGGGGCTGTTCTTCATGTGACCCTGCTGCTCATCATCAGGCATCAGTTTGTGCCCCACTGATCCTGGACGATGCCATCAGGAATGGACGTGGTCTAGATACCACACAGGCCTCACAGTGCCATGCCAGATGCAGCTTTGCCACCCATGGCACCATCTCAACCTTTTGAAATTTAACGGTTCATGTACCGTAGGTCAGAGCTGAACCATCTGGCCCCACCAAGAGCTTTTGCATGTAAAAGTGACTTCAGAGGTGATGAGATGGACGAGATGAAGAGTGCAAAACATGCGTTATTGTTTTATGACATTTGAATCGTGGTTTGTTGCAGCATAAACCTTTTTTTATGAAGATTGAGCAGTAAGTCACGTTGTCATTTATTCACCTATGGGCTGAATAGTTTGACGATGTGAGTTTCTGTTGAGAAGAGAACTAATCATGTTTTAGGACTATAGCTCCAGCTTTGTCCCGATCTGTATTTCCATCTCCCTCAAAAGGATTTTCACCCCTGTGTGTGTTTGTGTGTCTGTCGGTGGTTTGTTTGTAAGCAAGATTAAACTGAATGAAAGGATTTCTACAAAATTTGGTGAAAGGATGTGTTAGAGCTCAGATAAGAACCAATTAAAATTTGATGCATCCAGATGAGGGGCTGGATCCAGGAACAAGGCATTTTTTGGCATTTCACCATTTTCCAAGAAAATAATTCATGGGTCTTGATGCAATAAAACAGGCACTTTTATGGAATTGATCTCTATGAATGTGCCATTCTAGTCGATAACATGTCTTTTGCATATATATATATATATATATATATATATATTCAATACTAACAATACATATGACAATATTTAAAAAATAGAGCTAACAACAGTAAACAAGGAATGACTTTAATGTGCACCACTGAATCAGTGCAGGGACGTTGGACATATAATTAGTTCCTGGAAATTATGGGCCCTGAAAAATCCTAGATTCACCACTGTGTGGGACGGATCACATTCAGTTACCAAATCACACTATTCATAAGCGAATGGTATTTGAAACACACACACACACACTGATTAATCTGAATCATCCAAAAATCATTTCTTTCCAAGATGTTGGCGTCATAGTAAAAATGCCACACTCCTGCCTTTCATCTCTTTTGTCACAGAGGTGAGTCATTCATTTACAAAAAACGAATTCTTAAATGTCAGATTTAGCTGCTGTTTTTCTCTCATTTCGAATGAATGCACATCATGAATTACGGATGTACCTCATTAGCCCATATACCTTTGGTGCAAAGTTAATCAATTATTCTATCAATAAGCTTAATCTGTTGAGCAGTCAGACGATCAATAAATTGATTAATCGGTCAGTTGACGCCTACACGTGATTCCCTGAAACAAAACAAGTCATTTGACTAAATGCTAAATTGCCCGAGTTCATGCGGTTTGATGTACAGTGGGACACTCATTGTAAACTGGTGTCAAGCACATTGTGTCACACGGATCTGAGACAGTGCTGTCCTTCTGCCACTCAACTGACACTTGAAAACAGGGTGTTCAGATGTTCACTGGGCTGTGATGTGAGCGGTAACTCTAGCCCCAGATACAACACACACACACACACACACACAGAGTTACACACACTTAAACACTCACATCACTTGCGGTGAGTCTGGGTGGTCTGGAGGAGGGGAGAGACAAAGAGAGACAGAAAAAGAGCAGTATATCTGAAGGGGGGGAAACATTAGAAGGGCATCTCTTATGTTTTCCATTAAGGTAACGGAGATGAGATGGCAGGGATGTTGGAGCAGATAAGAACAGAAAGAGACATAAATGGAAATGGAACACTGTTTCTTTCCTGGATAACCTCGGGCTAGCATGATTTCACTGTGAATCCAAATGCTCATCTTGTAGCTGTGGATCAGTGTTACGCCCGCGTTTTATATAAGGTTGTACCACTGTCCCCCGTTCACAAGACAAGTGAAAAATAATGGGCAGGACGTTCTCATTCAATATGTAACACCGATTTGTGCTGCGGCCCCTCAAATGGAGAAAGACACACGGAAGCTGGTGCCACCGTTGAGCCAATTGAAAATCCTTTAAGATAATTTTCCTGCAGCTGGTTAAGTAAATGTCAGATAGCATTCAAACAAATCAAACTGCCAAACTAGGGAGTCTTTGTGTAATGTGGCACACATCTCCGGGGAGCGCCTGTTATTTACACCCTCTTACGCTGTCTAGGTTGGTGCTGTGCGGATGCATCACATTCTCACTTTGTTGTGGATCAGCTTTAGACTGCTTTAACTGTCAGCCGCAGCCCTTTAAATCCCTCAAGGCCCATTCTATTTGCACTAGCCATTAGCCGAGGAAAAGGCCTCTGTCTGTCGCCCAGCTTATTTAGCAACTCTTTGTTTGTTTTTCCCTTGCTGATTCCTATTTGATCGTTCCATTCCTCACTCCTCATTGATGCGGACTGCGCATTAATTTTTCGCTACTGTTCCAGCGAATAAGTTTGGGGAACAGTTAGGGGTGGGTGTGGGGGTTCAAAGCTCTAAAGGATGGTCTAATCATATGCAGGCATGCGGTCAGAGGCTTTAATTGCCTTTGTCAGCCATGTCTCTGAGTTCAGAGCGGGGCCGGCGATACCCAAGGCTGTGTTCATAGAGGAGATACATAAACTTTGAAAACAAAGGCAGGAAGGCAGAGGCTCAAGGCTTTGATCCGACTAAAAGTTGCCAGTTTCCACTGTTGTACATTGTATATCGTACAAAAGCCTGTAGTTTGGCCAAGACTCAGTCTTTGAAAAGGCGCCAGCAGACAAGTGTGTCAGAGATTTTCATGGTGGCCAATTGACTCAAGGTCAAAGTGTTCAGCCATCACAGTGAAGTATTATCCTGGCAGAAGCATCTCCATGCGAGTTCACTCTGGCGAAGCAGAAAGGACTTTATGACAGTCGACAAAAAGAACAACAGAAAAGGTCAATTTTCTACTTAAACACATGTTTCTGTCCTGTTTTAAAGCTCCTCTTCAATATCTAGACCTTCTGTCAGCTTTGTGACAAAATATTTCTCTTCTGCTCCTCGTGATGCTTAATAAGCAGCAGAGTTTTTCTCCTTTTTCAAGTCCTTCATAAAAATGTGAACACAGATTCTCGTCTTTGGACAGCGACAACAATATTAAAGTTCATTGGGATTATACAGCATTTTGCTGTTTTTCAAGGTTGCATTGCAGCTCTGCTTTTTGTCAAGTGACCCCTGGATCTCAGTTGTAAAAGGATTTTGTCCACGTCGTTGGACAGAACCTGTCTGAGGGCAGCGCCGCTGATGATGAGAAATACCAGAGAGACAGAACTCCTGGCACCGAATCGCATAATTGCTTGGAAATGTCACTTATGTTCTTATTTTAGTCAATATGGCAGATAAAGAGCACAAGCTATTTAGGTAAATTTAATTATCTGCCTCAGTAATTTATTTTTCCTATCATGAGATTTATCATGCTGCAAACTTAATTGATGAGGAGGGCCTCTGTGTGTGTGTGTGTGTTTTCACATGTCTGCATGCATACTTATAGGAGTGAAATTTAACTCAACATTGTACATATTTTGTGGAGCCTGACCAATTTATCAGTTGGATGATATTATTGGCCGATACGAGCCTCTCACAGACATGTTGGTATCAGAGTTTTTTCGATATATATATATATATATATATATATCCGCTGATACATAGGTATTGGAAATACTTTACTCCTTATATTATACAGTACATCCTGCTCCCTGTTCCAAATGCGGCCACGAGTTAAAATAATGTAAACTAAATCAAAATCAGCCTTAAGTGTAATAAGTTACCATATCATTACCAGTAGAGGTGGATTAGAATGTTCATGCAGGTCCTGGTCTCTAAATTGGAGAAAGTAATTCCTTCGGTTGAGTCAAGCGCACGTGCGGATGCGGATGTCTTCAGAGTCGATCCCTGCATCTCTAATACATATATGCATCCTGTACATTAATAATCCATACTTGTTCCAGCAACTTTGCACTCTGCACCATCTGATTCACCAACCTCATGTATATAAGTAACCTGTATGTTAATGATCCATATTTGTGTGTTTGAGCATCTTCGCACTCTGCACCAATGCTCCGTTGCAATATGGTCACAATTACACCAAATCTGCATCTTGTTTCCCCGTTGCACTTCAGTCTTGCACAGTTTAACTCTATTTGCACATAATAGTTATGTTTGTTTTGCTAGTTTCTTTTAGTACGTTGTCAATTGTATGTCCACCTGTGTAAGTACTGAGCGCAATCACAAAATACTAGTATGTGTACACATAGATGGTAAATGAAGCTGATTCTGATCCTGGTATCACCAAACCAATGTTTGTTTGTTTTTTTACATTATTTCCATTTGATCTTATTAGTTTTATATTTCACATTGCAATATAAGGAGCAATGGGTGTTGTGTGACATACATAGGTCTTGACGTCATGACATTTATGGGCTATGTCTGCCTATACCTGAGAAAATAAATAAACTGGTTAATTTTGTTAATTTCTTTCCCAGTGTCATAATATTACATTATTACTACTAGCATCACCAACTTCAGACACAGTCCTCAACACTAGTTTGAATGTGTGCAGTAAATGTCCTTGTCATTCAAACATTGTCATTGGAAGCAAAGACTGCAAACAATGCTGTGAACCTTCTGCTTCTTATTCTTCCTCTACTGTTTAATACTGTCTCAACTTCCTGCAGTTGGCCTGAAAGTCTGAACTATCGTAAAAAATGTGTTGACACAGACAAATTAACTGAAGGTAGGTGTGAAACAGCCATGAGAACAAAAACTTGGCTAATTCAAAGAACATTCAGAAAATGTGCAGGTCAGGATATATCCCAAAGAACACTGTCAGAATGACTTTGTGGTAAAGCTCAGCTAATGGTGGGATAGCTGATTGATATTAGAGGGATCAGTGATGCAGCGCTGCCAAAGGAGAAGAGCTACAATGGTTAGAAGTTTGTCCCCAAGGTCATCTTCTGTTACTGTAATATTGACCTTCCTGTTCCCTCCTGACATTCTGTCCAAATCACATCCTGTTGTTATCATACAGCCATTTAGCTCTCTTGTCTTCTCTTTCATCCAGAGCATCCTCTCTCTCTCTCTCTCTCTCTCTCTCTCTCTCTCTCTCTCTCTCTCTCATTTGGCCTCTGTGGAAAGTTAACAATAAAATAAGATCTACCGACTATAAAAGTCACTGAACTCAACATAACCCTGAATGAAGAAAACATGACTGATACCCTGGGATACCTCAGGAACATCAGAACGGCACCACTTTTGCAGGACACCGTTTCCAGTTTGACTTAAACAGCAGAAGTGAAAAAATTTGACCAGTAAACGGAAACAAAATGGGTGAATAAAATGGTTTAAAAGTCCAGGTGACATTTAGTGAAAGGTCCTCTTAGCTCTTGAGTGTCTTACACACCCGACACTGGATATTTATGAATTGATTCAGCAGTGTCAGTCAGTCCCACACTTTGCCAGGGGGCACTACTCCATGTGACGGAATTCATATGTCTACTTCATATTAAGTTTCCTGTGTTGCTTATTGACCTTTTCATCTAGCATTTTCCCTCAGTGATGTGAGCTGGCCCGTTCACAGAAGCTGTCTTCTGGCTGAGCCATTATTTCGCTGTTTTTTTTTATTCTGCTTCGGGTGAGAACACTTAACACACTGCTTCCCTGGGAGGTGACTGGGAATGTGGGGGGGGGGGGGGGTTATGTACAGAGCCTGGTGGTGGCGGTTGGAGGTGTTGCGTGCATGCACTCACACCTTCCTCAATGGCCGGATGCAATAAACATCTGTTAATTGCTGTGTTGTGTCTTCAGTCTGTGTTCATGCTTGATCTATTTTTAGCATCATTTTCTGCAGGTTTGATTTCAGTGATGGGAAGCCAGAATAATACTCACAGATTCCTTTGGTTTTTTTGTTTTTTTAAATTAAGCAGCATCTCAGATGATGGGAATGGGGGGGGATTCCCGGGCTTCACTTCTGTATCATAGCAGGTATGGCCTCACATCATGTTTGTGTATCACACTGTGCGTGCGGCATCAGCAGCTGACACTGTGTGACATTCGTTCTTAGAAAACCCACAATGCACAGTTTTGCAGTTGATGCAGGCTTAAGGATGGCTCGCTTTCAGACAGGGACCAATCTCAATAGACGCACATTTGCACAGAGTGCCACATAAAGCTCTTATCACTGTGGCACATTCATAGTGTCATACATTGTGATTTAGGCATGGGATGTTATTTGCCGTGATTGCATGTGCCACCGTTTCTCCCTCTGTGCTGTGAAAAGTGATTCTCTTAAAACACCCACTCAGGTGCCGCGGCCATAGATACCCTCTGTGTTTCTGTTTTCCTTTTTTTGTCAGTGGCATTAAATCAAAGTCGTCATGCATCACTGCTCCTGATGTGAGACTCACATTCAAATATCCACCCTCACGTCTCTTTTAGGCACACACACACACACACACACACACACACACACCCCTTTCACACAGTCACACACACACATATTTCAATTTGCCGTTCCTTCTTGAACACTGGCGCGAATGAAAGGAGGACCCTTGTCCTTGAACAATGGAATATGATGAATACCTTCTCTTCTTCATGTTAAAAAGATCTCCTCTCCATTTGCCCATTTAGCCAGCTCAATGCAGAACAGTACATGATTAAATCCCATTAGCACAGTTATGTGGATCAAGGACCTTCATTAAAATGCAGGAATATGATTTTTCCATCCAGTGTTACTCTGAAATCTCTGACTCAATTTGCAAATGCGCTCGCACTCTGTATTAAACCAACACCCGTTTATAACATTTTCAATGATTATTGCATTTGTTTCCGACCGATGCCTGTGGTCAAATGCAATGTGTGTGTATTGGGTTGTCAGGTTGTTTTGTTTTTCTAGCTCATTTTTTTATCCACCACCACAATCTTCCATACCATTAATATTTCTCACACACACACGTTCTGTAAGACTGTGATTGAAGGTGTTTGACATGGTACCAGAAGACAGGCTGGTTGCTGGTGGTTGAAAGAAACCTCACACCATCGGGCCAAATGAGACTGCACTGCAGGTAGCCGCTGCCGTCATAGAAACTGTTTTTAAGAGAGTACCTCTGCAATCTTTTTAATTAATATCTGCCTTGAGGCGATTAGTTGGAAACAGAAAAGCTTTGGTGCATACCAGTGCTCTGCATATCCAGCATGGGGTAAAACACTCTGTGGTCAAAATGAAAATGAATTTGGTCTATTCCCCTTCAAATAATGAATAATTCCACGAATAATTTATCTTGATGTATTTGAATAAGAACTTTTTGTACACTTAAACCACTAATATTACCATCTTGGTCAATTTTTATAAATCCAGGTGTATAAAGATAAAATTATTATTTCTTTCTTTAAATAATAAAGAACCCTTCCTAATATTGAACCTCTTCAGCACAGAGAAAATATCCACTGTTGAGTTATGGTTGTAGAATGAGTTTTTACATAGACGGCAGTGTGGAAGATGAGTAACTTTAATCCTCTTACAGTGTTCTGACTGATACAAAGCACACATCCCTTTTTACTTTTACTATCCAACAGTGATGATGGACCAGTTGCCTGAGATTAATGTAATGGTGTATCATTTGTTTCCATAGTCGTCCATTTAGTATCGAAAAACCACTGTAAAAGGACATTAAAAACCCATTTCCAAAGCACTGACACTTTTAAGAGCAGCCAGCTCTTAAAAGAGTGTTTACTGTTCTTCTTACTGAACCAAACAACACGACGGAGGTCACATCTGCCGCCGTCAGTGTATGTTCCACTCTGATCATCAAATGCCTTTAATACCCACAAACTGCAAATTAAACAAACCAGCTGAAGGGTGGAGTGCAACATGCCATCTGAGGAAAATGTGTACACATCATTTCAAGCACCAATTTATTCGCCTCTGAGCGGGGAAAAAAACCAGCAACAAGAGGAAATCTTTTGTGTAGCAGAAATGTGAACTAATGTGATGAATGAAGAATCCTTTGCCCGAAGCAAAATGCGAAGTCGGGGAATGCTCGAGTGCGAGGCGCTTGCGTATGTGCATACTTTAACACCAAATAAAGGCGATTTCTATCTTTTCCGAGCCGGCACTGTAAAGGTGCAATCCTGTTTGACGAAGGTAAACCTGGCCATGCAGATGCTTGAGAGAGAGCAATCAGGTGTGCGAGGTTATCGCTTGGGATACGAGAAATTAAATCAAATCCACGACCGGCTATTCCTCAACCAACTCACACAAGGACAAGAGCAAACAGTATTAGTAATTGCTTTTTTATTTGATCTTTTCGTCTTTTTTTTTTCTTCAGATAGATCACAATGAACACAGCCTTTAGACAATAGCAGTTGAAGTAATCCATACAAATGAATGTCCCTGGTCTTTTCACCAGTTGCCCGTTGCAGCGTGGAGCCCTAAGCTATCAGTGTGGGCTTGGGGGGTGGGGGGGTGGGGGGTGGGGGAGTGCTTGTTTTAACTAACCAAAATGGCATGTCATCTCCGTGTGTGTGTGTGTGTGTGTGTGTGTGTGTGTGTGTGTGTGTGTGTGTGTGTGTGTGTGTGTGTGTGTGAAGCAGTGGCTGTCTGAGTCTGTGTGCACCTGCATCAGCGTGAGTCAGAGACCCGAGGCGGTCAGCCACATTCAACGAGGCCTCGTCCTAATCACTCGGTAAAACCAACAGTCCCAAGTGGGCAAAAATAACCCACTCTAGATTTGCGTAATGCACTGCCAACGGTATATGATGTCAACAGTGTTTAATTAGACAATAATGAGAGGCCTTGCGTTATGTTCAATCTCCTACTATGCGTTGACCTCAGCAGCAGCCTCTATTACACTGCAAATAGCCTGAGAGGTGGGGAGGGGGAGGGGGGAGGAGGGGGCGCCATGGCTTTAAAGAACACCTTCCATCCATTGGACCCAGCTCGTTTCCTGCCCACGCTTTGTGAGTGCATACGGAGCGTGGCTGGGCCGGCAGAACACCATCAGAGGGGACAGCACTCACAACGCGCCTCGGCCGTGACAGTGACTGTTCGTGGCAGCTTCAGAATCTGTGCAAATGACGGGAGCCCGGGTCGACCCCCTGCACTTTGTTTCAGGTCAAAACGTGAGCTGGAGTCAAGGCTGAAGAACATAGGTGACAGAAAATGGATAAATAAGCAAGGAGTTGTTTCGTCAAACGATGGAGGGGTGACAGGCGAATCAAGCACACACACATGACTGAGCACAATGAGATAAAAAGACGTGTAGTGTGGAAGCGGTAGACCTTTGCCCTTTCTTCCAACCCTTACTTTACCTTTAAGAGGTTATGATATGGTTTAAATAAAAGGCAGTGTGTTGCCGAAGTGTGTATTTGTGTGCGCAAGCCTTTATTGTTTAGATCACAGAAGCAGTTCGCACTTTAAATATAACATTTGAACTGTTTATATATTTGGTATGTTGTGAACGTCAACCATGTTTGAGTTATCCAGATATTTGTGCAAGATAACAAAGACAAAGAAAATCGAATTTAAAAATAAACAGATATTTTCCTCCAGCATCAAATCCTCCAATCCGTCTTCTAAAAACAGCCTCTGCCATCTCTCAGGTAAAGAGGAAGGGTAAACTGAAACCAATTGTTTTTCAGACAAAAGAGCAGAGAAAAGGCAACAGTTACTTTGCTCCTCAGAGAAGAGTAAGTAGACAGCTGAGGAGCAAAATAATAATAATAATGATGTGAAACAAAGACGACAGCAGAATGGCAGAATGACAGGAGAAATGTCCAAGCATGTACCTTACCGCAGGAAAAAAACAGCAAGAACGCAAATACCAAAACACTCAAGAAGTGACATGTCTCCAGGATATAATGTGTTTTATCAGCTGTCGAGATTCCATCTCAGATCCACTTATACAGTAAATACACCAGGTCACTGTTCACCAAGTCGCTGTTCCCTCTCATGGCTGCATCTTACATAGATTTGGTGATTGCGGTCACATTTTTCCAAAAACACGTCTAATCTAACGGCCTACAGTTCTGCGCAGTTTACCTTCAGAGAACATATTAGAAAAAGCACCTCCCGTTATAATCGCAGAGAGTGGCCGAAATGTGCCAAAATTTTCAAAAATAAACGTCTCTCTTCTTTTTTTGTATTTAAGAAAGCCTGAATGTGAAGACACTTGGTTCTAGAAACCGTCCATCTACACAGCTAACACATCAAACCCAAAAGGAACTTCAGATAGAATTTCAGATGTCAAGTCTCTCTGCAAAGTATGAGAAGTCGAACACGTATCGAGAAGGAGTACAGACATAAACGACACAGACTGCTGGAAAAGAACCTCTTTTGGTCCTTTTATAGAAAATGCACATTCTGGTGGACCAGGGCTTTTATAAGCAGTCACAAGCTCCACAGATACAACAAGCTCTCCGCAGAGACAGTAAGGCAGTTTTATGATCACCAAGGAAACCATTCCGCTTTCCATATGGCAGGTTTCTTTTTTTGGAAAGAAAGTAAAAAGGAATCGAAACACAAAATACACATACTAGTTGTTGTTAAAGAAAGATAGCTGCCCTGTAAAAATCTGCTCAGTAAAAATAGTCAAACTGTTATCGTGTGGTTGTTGCTTTTTGTTGTTGGTTTGAATTGTATTCTAGATCAGCTGGCTCATTAAGCTTTAAACAGTTATTGTATTTGATCCAGCTGGATCTCAGGGTAAAAAGAGGCGACATCTCAAAAGCACTGAAGCCAGCCTGCAAAGATGCAGAATAGAGAGGGGGAAAAAAATAAAGACCAACAAAACCCAAACTAAAGCAAACTCACAGAGTTCGACAGCTACTAAGGCAACTTTTGCCAAATACAATATAAGCCCATGTATATTGCAACACAACTATATATTAATTTAATAAAATACACAATATAGCTTTTGTACACATAACAATTTGGCTCAAATGCACAGAAATTGCAGAAAAATCAATAAAAATATGTCAATTTTTTGATGTAAACACATCTAAATTGGATACATTTACACATATAATGATATTATGTATAGTGATAATGTGAAGGGACATTTTCTTGTTTATTTATATTTTTGGATATTTGTCTTCAAAACAATGGCAGTGTCCTTTGCAGTTCATCGAGGCAGTGCCCCGCGCTTCACCTTAAACCGCAGGACACGTTTTGCTGAGATTCCTCATTTCTTTTTTTATAAAATGTATAAATATTCTGTTAATATTTGGACACTATACATGGATTCATACATATAGTTATCTATATAATCATATAGATATCCTTTTTTCACAGTTGAGGAAAATGTCCCTTTTTATACAACTCGTGATTGCCTTAAGGCATAGTCACACACATGATAATTCACTGTACACAAGGGACTGAAAGCTGATGATGTACATGTATAAGACAATTACACAGATGGCCAGTTGTGTGTAAGCATTAATATGTACGTGTGTGTGTGTGTGTGTGTGTGTGTGTGTGTGTGTTTGCGTGTGTGTAGGGGCATCAGTGCATGTGTATGAGTAACAGTGTAGTGCACATGTATAAAATAGGTGTGTGCAAGTACACCGGTCTGCAACATGAACGTTTAAATAGAGGCGTGAGAAAGACACAACTTACACATGTGGCTACAAATGACAGGTGAAACATGGTCACACTGTTTTATAATTCTCCTTCAGCAGAGCGTTAAAGCCCGTCCAATCCCCAAGTCCATAACCGACCCTTGTGAACATACCCCTGATTTACCAATCTCTTCATGTTAAGATACAGGATCCATCACACATTTAACACCTATATTAAAGTCAGAAAAGATAAGGTTGCTTGTGTATTTTGGTCTTTCAATGTCCCAAGTAGATTAGAATTTGTTTCTCTGTTTCCATGTCGATTGTCATGTCTGACCATAGTTCTTTTTCAGTCAGTTTCTATGGCCATCACACATAACAGAAATCCGTCTATACACACTCAGATATGTAGGATTTCACGAGAGACCATGAACAACACACTTATGAGCTGGTGGGCACTTAGATAATAGCTTGCGAGGTGCCAGAGGCATAAGCCTCTGCAGTTTGCTTAAGAATCCAAAACAAAAAAAGAGTTTATAAATTCAGCAGAATTCAGATGTTTGTAACCCAGTTCTTTTTTGTTGGTTGGGATCTTAGCACCAAAACTGGTGCAAAATGACTGACATAATAAATGTTCCAATCCTCTGTCCGGTGTTGGTAATTTTCAACAACAAATAGTGTGAAAAGAGCTCCTTTCAGAGGAGCCGTTCAACCTTTTGATTTGTTTTGGTGACAGTTTTGTATGAGAGTTTTTGGAATAGCATCCTATTCCTCTGTCGACCTCCCATTTTTGTTTTTCTGCAGTCCTCTGTGTCACTTCCTGAGTGTGCCAGTGGCCTCACTTCCTCTGCAGTCCTGCAATAGCTTGTCGATGTCTCTCACCACCTGGTCAGCATCCATTCCGTCACGATTTATGTCAGGATCCATCTGCTCCATGGGACACTCCATTTCCCCTGCAGCCTCTTGGCTGATCCTGGAGCGTGCCTCGGCGAGCACCTTGGCCACTGGGTCTGAGGGTGGCAAGGGTGGGTAGACCCCCTGGCTCTCTGGTTTGTTTGGTTGGGGACAGGTACTGACCATCAGGAGGCCCGTAGTGGCCGGAGCACGAGGCAGGAGGAGGTTTACCTTCAGCTCCGTCAGCTGGGCTTTTGATTGAGGAACAAGGAGAAGTGGTGGAGCAGCCCTTTGTAGGACTGTTGGAGGCTGAGGGTACCTCTTGGAGCAGTGGGCTGAGGGCCCGTTTCGCCTTCAAGTAGGGCTTGACATTGGCGACCAGAATAGTGTGGTCACGTCTCTCTTTTCCAAATGTACAGAATGTCTTCTTGCCGTTGGGGTTGACAGTCTCATAGGTTTCTGTCTCGGGAACGGTCTCCATCCCCGCTGGCACAAACATATTGTTGCGGTAGTCAATGCCCTCGGCCTGGTTTCCTCCTGTAGGGAACTGGGGCATCCAGCAGCGGTCAGAGTGACCCAGTACCCTGCACTCCTCCGTACAATTCACACAATCCTCATCTGCAGATAGAAGAAAGGGAGGGGAGATGGAGAAAAGAGTGAATTAATTTCAGCACTGTGCATAGAATAAAAGTAAAACCACACAGCAGAGAGGGAGACCGAATCATAGTACTATTATGAAACGGAACTGTACAAAGAGTCCAAAGTTAGGGAAGTAGCGCCAAATGAAATGATGTAAAAAAAAAAGAAGAAAGAACCAGCAAAGGATGTCCCATTCCAAACACATGTGGGCATATACACACACACACACACACAACTACACACACACACCTTTTCGAGGGACTGGGGGACACCTGCTAGCATTTTCCAAAGCTCTGATCAAGGGGATGGCAGAGCATACAGAAAGGATGGAGAGGGAGCGAGAGAAAAACAACAACAGTTGAGGTTTGGCAAAGGCATAGTGCCGTTATCATAAATTCATGTCAGTGGGCTTTGAAGCCCTCCCTCGACAGACACACAGTGCCAAATGGTTTGTGCTTCTTCCCTGTGTGTTTGTGCCTGTTTATTTGCGGGCTCCTTCTTGTTGTGTGTGCATGCATGTGTGCATAAGTGTGAGTGTGTGTGTGTTCCCCTCTTTCATCTCTATTCAGAAGGATGCACACTCTGGCTGATTATGGGAGTGTTCATGCCTGTGTCAAATGGATCCAGAACTTATACAAAAAAAATACAAGAAAAAATACAAAATAAAAAAATAAAAAGAGGAGGATACTTTTTTTTTTTCTCCTCTTGGGCATGAAGTGAAAACCTGAAAAAAAAAAATGGAGCATCTGTTGTCCCACAAATGGATTTTTTCCATTGGCTGAGTGGGCTGAAACCAAGAGAAGCCAACCAGCAGCCACCCAGTAAAGATTACACAAATGAAATTGGTACAACTTATTCTTGTTTCTCTTTCCCTTACTTGACAGGGGATTATACTGTAATTGGTCCTTTAGAAAAAAAACATTCTTTAAAAACACTGAGTTTTAAATTTGACATTTCTTGTCAAATGGGCTACAACAGATGAAAAAAGTTGGTTTAGTCAGTTGTTCGAATCAAACACCAATTTTTTGGTCCAATTGAAAGGTCCAATAACTGTCTGTTCTCTGTGTAGTGAATAAACTCGGTGTTCTGACACAGCCCTGGCTCTGTGAATGGATAATTTGAAAAAGTGTCTTGGACCAAGCTGCTCAACGACGATGCAGTCAACTGGCAAAAATGGGCGTTCGTGCTCGAGCACAAGACAAGAAAAAAAGAGATGATGGTGGTGGTGATGGGGGGGGGACGCACATGCTTACAGATAACTCTAATTTAAGGATTACCAAGGGAAGGAAAAATAACAGTCTAGCCTTCTGTCACTGCCAGACCATGTGGAGATTTGAATGGGACTGATTAGGGTTGCAGTAGATACATCCGCAGTGGCGTTGAGGCGGTTGCATGGAAGGAATGCAGAGACTGACAGGGCTGGTAACAACTTCATGGATGCGCAGTGGACCACTTGACCGCCCACCAACATTACTCTCAATAGTCCTGATTGCCAGTCAATTCACTGTGGGAGACCTCAGAGAGTTTAGCAGCATGAAGACAGATGCATAGGTTGCTCCGTTTCTGATCGGAAGTTGGATTACAATTGTTTAGCTACGTTTCCTAGAATCAATGCATCAGTTTGTTTGGTCCCGTTTGCTGATGTTTGTGAAAGCTGATCCCAACCAATACCTCCCCTTAGCATATTGTCTTTGCAGGAGCAGTCCTGTTGTCTTTGTTTGTACAATGTTCAAGTGGTTTCATAGCGTCAAAGGTCTAAAAACACTTGGGTGCATAATTTGAAAAGCTAACGTCGTGCTTCTAAAACTTATCCACTTCCACGCTGTATCAAATGCTTTGGATTGTGTTGTTACCTTGGCAACACCCCTCCACGAATTGGGGAGGGTGGAGCTTCTGAAATAAGGGGTATGTTTGTTTTGCTGTCGAGTTTAAATATCAACAGGCTCTGTTCGAAATTGCTCACGCCACCTTTGACGAAGTATGAAGTTCACAGGTTAGACAAAGCCCAGAATGCAGCAGCACACCAGCCTGTAACACCGCTCCCAGGTTAAATCCAAAGGTTGCTTGCACAGACTTCTAAACAAATAGAGCAGCAAAGGGTAATTTGCATATTGGTTTTGAGTCGTGTGACGCATCTCCACTTGTTTGTGGAGCCAAACGCTGCAGACAAACAGCAGACCTACTATTATTTCAACACTTGCTTGTATGTTAAAATGCAACACGAATGGCAACAGGACTGATGCAACTTTCCTTGTTAAAAGGAACAAAGCAAGTCTGCTCATAGGACCTTAATTTCTGCATTGTTGATGTTTTTATAGCCCAAGGAAAGTGTCAGTTGCACAAGTAGCACAGAGCAATATTTGAGTTTAGCAGTCAGATAAACACATATGTAATTAACAGAAAATAGGCTCTCACCCTCCCCACTGAATGTTAATGGTTTGAACCTTGATTCCTTGTGGTGAATCTAGAGTACGTTATGAAAAACACATTTTAAATTAGTGTGATTTATCTTCCTGTAACAAGCCTGTTGTGGTTTGGAGTCTGAAACCAATGCCGGCAGGTTTAAATTTTGAGAGATATGTTAACACAGGGATTGAATGTGAGAAGACAACATTACTGTTTCGGAGCTGTAACGCCACCCCATCAATTACATTAAGTGATGCATGGACTTTCACAGGATGGCCAGAGTGCTGCTTTAAAGACCACAAACTTGGGACTAATACAATCTTTTCGTTGATGCGAATAAGCAGGCAGAGTGGCTGTGCTTGAGTGCACTTGGCTAGGTCCGTCTTTGCTGTGTTGCGGGTCAGCAGCCTAGATTCCCTGAGAGAGTGTCCTCCTAAGCTGTAGCGATGAGCTTAACACTTCACAAATGTTTGAAGAAGCCAAACAGCGCTGGCAAAGAAAGTCTGACATTTCCTGTGTCGAAGGCAGTCAACTGAGGAGGAAATAAGGTTGAGCTGGAAAGCAGCAGTGAGTCCAGTGTGGAATGGACTACATCTAAATGGTGTGGGAGTGAGCGAATGCATTTGACACGACACGACTAAACAACATGTCAGTGCACCGAGATCGATGATTTGGTCGAGAGCATGTACATAAATAATACAAACCTGAATACAGTCTGCGACCAGAACACGCTATTACTGCAATCCATCACCGAGCCACGAAGTATAAACCCAACATGTAACCGAGCTCAACAGCCAGACGTCCGCTGGCTTTTCACACAGCCAGGCTCGCACGCGTTCCACACACACACAATTAACTTGGCCCCTACAATGTCTTCGTGCTCTCAGAGGTGATTGTCCATTCACTGTGTGCATATTAAAGCATAAATAATCCATGCAGACATATTTCCCTCTATTTAGTTGGAGGAAACCTATGATAGATTATTCATGTCTCAAGCTGCACGTTCAACCTTGAGGCGTTCTCCTCATATCTATTGCTAACAATATGACATACGAGAGCAAGGGTGACATTCATCTCCCTCTCTCCATCCTTCTCCCTCTCTCCGGCGTGGTTCCACCAGCTCTCTGCGATGATCTACCAAGGACAAATGTGCCTCCATTATTTGGCTAACAGGGGCGTGCTCAGTCGCTTCCTCTCCAGTTTCTCTCTTGCTGTGGTATATATGGTGCAAGATGAATTACGCCGATAGATACGCTATCAATGAAGGCAATGAAGGCAGAGAAGGCAATCATTTGTCCCGTTCTGATTCATCTCCCAGTCAGTGACTTGATATGGTGCAATGATGAAACACACTAATAATCTGCATTATTCACTATTGGTGAATATAAAGTAAATCATTAAGAAAAATAATCATGTTACCCAATGACCACACGAACTACGTGCTGTTGAGTCACTTTCATGTTTTATGATCGTGTCCTGTAAGTTAATGTCTTCAATCTATTATGATATTATTTATTTTTTTGTTTTTGCAACATTAATATTTCAGCTTTTGGCTAAAATCCAAAAATATTTGTCAAAACCTTAAGATATCCATCTGTGTTTACAATGAGGAAACAACATTTTTATCTTTCAATGTTCACTCCCTATCCAGTTTATAATCTTGGGAACTGATATCGCACGGCTAAAGAAAAATATTGTTCTTGAATTTTATCTTACATACAAGCTCAGAAAAGGAAAGTTTATAACCATAATGCTCTGAATGATAACAAATGGGAAAAGAGAGGGGACGAGGCAGTGACATGCAACAATGTTTTTTGGGGGGATTACTCATAATGAACCAGAAAAACACAAATGCTTTCACACCTCTTTCGTTTGGTCCAGACCTATTTTCAGTTATGTCTGAACCAAAGTTACAAGTGTAAAGGTGCCTCGGACCACAATTTACCAGAAGAGGTGGTTTCTGTCTTGTTTGAAATGAGCAATGATTCAATTTGCTTTTAGTTTGAAAACCCTTGTTTGAATAGGTCGGACTTTCAGACTAACAGCAGGAAATTGAGACAGAAAAATGAGGCATTTGAACGATGCAGATTTTCATTTGGTGCATTTTAACTCAAGTACTGCACCTCAAGGTGGTGATGCTGGCAGTAATAGCATAATGATATCAGAGACAGTGTAATGAACCAAATGAACCACTTTGTCCATTATCTCCATTCAAACAGAAAGACTACTACACGGCGATGTCAAACAAATCAACGCCAAGTGTAGGTGGACGCATAGCTGATCACGACAGGACACACACAATGTCCTAAAAACATTCTTTAGTAAATTACAATGGGAAAGTAAAATTCATCAAATGCAAACGATGGAAACGTTGCACAGAAATAAACCATTGTTCGACCTTGGTCTGGTGTAAAAATGCCCTCAGACAATGGAGTAAAAGGAATTTGCTTGAGTCCCGAGTGTCAGGTTTGTTGATGTTTCCATTTTCGCAGCTCTGTTGTAGAAACTTGACTCCTATTCCTGATTGGAATCAGATGTTTATTCCACATCTCTTATCAACAAAAAGTTTAATTAATTCCAAGTAATCTTTTGTACTTTTGTAGATGCTTTTAAAAACAGAGGCCGGGGCTATCTAGCTACCTCTGGCAGGGTTAATTGTCTTTTGCTTTCGGCCAGAATAGCAAGACTGCGTAGCAACAAACTAGATGAATGAGGTATGTAGCTGCCAGTTATCTTTACTGCTAAGAGCACATGAAACAGATATGAAAGCAGCTCTCAGAAATCCTCTGCGTAATAGCAAAAGGACAAAGTCAGAAGATACATTTACCAATTCGGAAAGACCCTTAATTCAGCGACATTGCAAAAAACAAGAAGGGAGCGATCCTGCCTCACTGTTATTTGTCAACATCATATACTGCTGTGTCTTCCAAAAGCTGAGTGAGAAGATAGATGAATAAAGGATTTGTTAATTACTTTCTGAGCCAATGAGGTGCCTTATCTCAAATGTAAAAAAACAGTCCCTACATCTATCTCTCTAAATGTGACGGGGACATTTTTAGAGGCCATTCTTTCAGAATAAATAATGAATAATTAAAATGATGAATTCTATTTAAAAGCACAGAGGAAGATCTAAAAAAAAAAAAAAACATAGCATGAAATTAGTGCCAACTATATGAAAACAGAGTAAGGCAAGAACAACAACAGAAAAGTAGATATATACGCACAATATGCATGTTTTTGTAAAACAGGGAATGTGCAAGTTAATTTGCACTTAACACTGCCAACCAAAAAACAGAAATAGAGCCACAAACACAACTCTTATATTGACAAATTGCAAATTCATCTTTGCCGGAAAGACCCAATAAAATTATGACATTGAACTTTTTAGAGTTTTCCGAGTAACGGTTAAAAATAAAATTCGTCACCCTCACTGATTTCTGCTCATCGTGTGCCCCGATCATGACGATGTGGAGCACTGAGCCTCTTATGGTGGATTTACAAGAACAGAAGGCTATTATCGGTACCTCATTTTTCAACCTTCCCTTTCCTAATACTCCTTGAGGAGCGACAAGCAAGTGCCGATGCAACAGAAAATACACAACGAAGGATCGACGGTGGTAATGCATACCCGTAGGGATGCATACGCCCACACACACAATATCCACTGCCACAACTTTGCTTGATATGATTCACTACCCAGTGTCTACTGCAAAATGTCAAGATGGAACGAGGTTTATATTAAAAAACTCCAATAATGCAAGGAGGTCAAAAGTAAATGTTCAAGGGAAGAACTTGTTAAACTTCTAAATTGTGGATTTTGCTCCCGTTTAGCATGTGACCATTTACAAACAGCCACAGTTTAACATTTTATCACCGTCTGATTTTCATTCATGAGACTTAACAGCATCAGGGATGGAGCTTCTTCTACTGAACCATTAAAATCCTCATCTCTTTTCGAACTACACAAAAGAAAAATGCCCCTCTGTTTTCCTTCCAGAGAAGGTCCTTCACTAAATTAACACTTAATTAATGAGCCGCGCACATTCACACACAGAAGCCACAAGAAGGCACAAGCCTCCGCTGCCCCAACACAGACGAGCAAAAAGTCATTCCTAGAGCTCTGAGTTGTTCTTTTGCCTTCTCTCTCTCCTCAATTTAATTTTCAAACTTTCCGGGGTGGAAGCTTTCAATATGGCGCATGAAGGATGTGCACCTAAACCTGTGAGTGTAAAAATTGGGCCTGTGTATCGGTGTGTGTCATAAAGCACGCTGTGATTTCCCTAAACACCCTTTTCTCCCTCCAGACGCCTGCCCCCCTGGCCCTACATGCCCATCCCTCCTTGCTTTATTACCCAGCCCTGTGATTAATGTCCCTCTGTCACACACTGTGGTTCCCAGGGAGGGAGGGGAGGAACCGCAAGAGTGCCGCACACACACACACACAAACTAAAACACACACACTAGTAGCAACAGCATCAGTTAAAAAAAAAAGATGCAAAAAAAGTAAAAAACCGACATAACGTTTCAATTCTGCATCCATCACGGCGCTGCTCAATGTTTTGACCATCAAGTACAGGTAGGTAGTCATTAGGCGGCTCTACACTCTAGTAAAGTAGCCTACGGGATTGCAGGATGATTACATAGTACATCATGTGGTTGTGTGGTGAAGTTGTGATGTTGTGAACATCCCCCCCAACCCACCCAAGGTGGACAGGAGGAATGGCAGCTGACAAATTGTGCGGAGCATCTGTGACGGACCATGACTGCACCTGTTCACCTGGGGGAGCTCACAGTGTGTGTTTGTGTGTGCACGTGTGTGTGTGATTGAGTTTTTTTAATCTCCTCGCCAACTGTTATCTCGCCCAGCTGATCCATGCAACGCCTCGCCCCGCTCCCCTGCCCCTCCACATTCTCAACCAATCAGGGCAACTAAATATTTGACTTGCACAGACGAGAGAGTCTCCACTTTGACTGAGTCTCATGTTTAGTAAACATCTTATGACGTCTCAGGTCGCCGCTCCACTATTCAACCGCAGTTAAAAGTAGACACTCCGGGTGATCGGGTGAACAGATTGTGTTTTTTCTAAAGAGCAATCTTAGATATTTTAGAAATGTTTTCTGAGAAATGAGGAGAACAATCATGAAAAAATTAATTAATATGGTTTTCTTGTTTTCATTTTGTGTTTTTGTAATTAAGCATCCATGTATCATTTGTTCTTTTTATTGGGAAGCCAAAAATCTGAAAATCAAAACAACAATTTGTTATTTCATTGTTCATTTATGAAGCCAACTTGCACAAAATTGACTTGTGCATAAAATTGGTCTGTGGCCAGATTTGTTCATTTCCGAATTAAAGTTTTACTAACATTTTTTCGATTTTGAACTCCCTAGTGAATAACTAAATAAAGCGTGATACCCAGATTGTGGAACTCCCTCTGTTGCGTTTTCTGCAGCGAGTTTGGTTTTATAATGACACAGGTCTGTGGAGATCGGAATATTGTATTTCTCATTGCTTCAGAAATAGATCCTGTTAGTTTATATTCCTTTCTCCTTACACAGCATTGTTATTGTGGAAATGAGAACATTACTCCAGTGAATTATTGCATCTCATAATGTTATGATTCTTAAACAGGGTTGTGCTGGGGATGCAGGTTGTTCTCTACAGTTGGCCGGTCTGTTTTGCCAACATCGTTTGAAGAGAATGTGATGCAATAGTATTTCCACGAAACTGCTGTTTTGGTGTACGCATCACAGTTTGCTGTGGGACACACATTTCATACTGGCTCACTGCTCTGCATGAAACCTATCAACAACAGTAATGGTGTCTATTATGTGATTTTAAACAGTAATTCAGAGCAAACTGCAGCCTTAAATACATTTCTCTTCTTTTTACAAGTGAAACTCATTGTTTAGGTTTTAACAATCAGCATCTAAATAATGAAGCTGCATCCAAATAAATACAATTACCGGTATGTATTAAATGATACATTGTTGATTGGCGCAATTCAAAGCGCCACTGTGAGTGTTGTTGTGTGTTGCGGGACTAGTTGTGGATTGCTTTGTGTTGTCGGTGGTTTAGCAAAAGGAGAGGGATACTGCTCCCCAGTGCAATAGCTTTTATCACAGTGGGAGGCAACAGAATACCGATACATAGCAGGAAATGCTTGGCAGTGGCGGTGGGGGTGCCCGGTGGCTGGCGACGCAGACACCGAATCAAGGACATATATCTCAGGATCAAACACGTCCTCTCTTCAGGCGTTCCCTAAACAACTGCAGCTCCTCCGTCAGCTAATGCCCGGCTAAGTTGTTCAAAGAACACCCCGAGGAGAGTGTATTTATGCATAGGAGAGAGAGGGATAAAAACCTGAGAGGAGGAGGAAGAGGAGCATAAGCTCATACTCAAACAAAAAAACACACAAAGCCTGATCAATGATGAGCAAGCAGGACTGTGTGCTGTGGGTGGTGAGGAAGGTCTGTGGGTTGCAGAGAGGAGGGGCCAGCCTGGTGTTTTTCAAACAGCACTTTCCCTTTAACACAGCAACAACAAGGGCCATAAAATACACAACGTGCTCCTTATGAATGTTAATTTGTTTGCAAGTGCCCTACCTGGTTATGTAAAGGATGCTGCATGTGCGTGTGTGTGTGTCCAATTGCATCTGAACTAAGCAGAACGAAATCGGCACTTGTGCTCCGCATGTGTCCACAACTAGAGGGCATATTGATAATTTTAATCAAACTCATTTAATGATGCCCCATTAAAATATGAATAGCCTTTCTTTGCAATTTGTGTATTTTTACTACAGGCTTTAGATGTGTTGTTCACAAGTGAACCGCGTGCAACAAAAATCAAAAGTTTCTGCTATCTGCTTAATTATTATTGAAGGTCGGCCCTGAGTCAACGGTGTGAACAAAAAAAAGCGGGGGGGGGGGGCGGTATCTTGCCGTTTCTCTGTTATCTGTTGATGATCACACAAGAGGAAGAAAAAAAAGCAACCTCGACAAACAGGCTCAACAGTAATGAACTGCCATGGGAACCTTTCCAAGGCCAGAAAGGCAAAACACATCTGTGGCGCGTGTGAGTTCCAACTGCTGTTTGAGCAGCAGAGCTTTAAGAGTTCCTCATTGAGGTGGTTTCACTGCAAGAGACAGACGAACAGGGAAGAAGAAAACTAACACGGAGAGTAAACTCTTTTCTGCGTGCTTGCTGTATGTTTGGGGGGGGGGGGGGGGTGGTGGTGCACGCAGCGGCTCGGAACATTCACTGTTCACAGAGCCACTTAATAAATATTGCAAGGTCAGTCAAGGAAGATCCTTGCCTCAGCCAATCAAAAAGCCTGAATCTCTTTACCCCCCAACCTGTGACTTAAGACCTTGTATAATTCACATTTCCTGCAGCTACAGCTCGCTCCTCGTGCTCCCCGGTCTCTCGCTCCCTGAGTGGTGGAGCGATTGCAGCAGAGCAGCCACAGGCAAGCCATTAGATACAGATGTCTGAGGGGAACAACCTTTAACATCACTCCTGCTGTCATCAAGCTATTTATACCTATCAACCAATTAACATGTAAAAGCAACCTGGAAGAAAACACGTCCATTGTACCATGCATATGTGACAATGCATACATGCAGAGAGGTGCATTAATTCAGTACAATTCTCACATCTATATACTGGATTTTGCTGTGGAAGCTATGAAAACGGAATAAATGGCCCTTCAAAATATGACTGTATGACTAAACAATACTTTTAATCTAATCGGCCTTGTTTATGTATATATAATGACAAATACAAAGACAAATTTTGCGTAACTCAAATGAAAACACAACCTCTTTAGGTGGGGGTAATAAATACTATAATCCATAATCCACACACTAATTTATAATTAAATACTGGTTTCCTCAGCTTGAGTCTACATTAAATGTAAATAAAGATATTTTGCCAAAAATAAAACATGCTCCTTGTGCTACATTCACAGATGAATGACTGGACGAGGGTACGCTTAGTCTAAAGCTGGCCAGTAAAGAAATAGGAAAAGCATATTTACTTGGTAATAAAGTGGACAAACACACAGAGAGCCACACACAAAACAATGGATGTGCACTTAATAATGCATTGCTACGTTTTACTAATCAAAACACTGTCCTGTGTCCAAACATAGAGCAAACAATGATGAGAGCTGCACAGCCTACTTTTACAATGGGATTAGCTGGTGTTGTCTGAGGGAGACAGCGCCACAAGGAACAAAAAAGAGACGGGAAGCCACAGGTCAATAGTATCTCGCTACCTTTACCTGGAGAGAGACATGGAGGGTGGCACAAAGGGTGGCAAGGAGACAAGAAGGGACTTATTAGAAGATGAGGCGAGAAGCGTGCTGAATCAGTGGCTAATCCTCCGTTTCCTCTAAGCCTGTGTAATTAGGACATGGGGGATTGCACCGTGACAGGGGATGCTTCTGGACCGCCTCGCTTTTTTTTCTCTTCCTCCCTCTCTTTTGTTTATTTCTTCCCTCTTTAGCCCGGGTTCAGTTTGTCATCTAAATATAGCGTGCCTGTGTGCGCCTTGTCTTTATTGTGTGTGCATCGCAGCATGTTCAGTCATAAGCAACATAAACAGACACAGCATGCCTGCACCATGTTTTATTTCTACTCACTACTACTTACTGTTTGCAGATGTGAGTGAGAGCGTACTTTTTTTTTGTGCCGCTTTGGTCGCTGCGTGAAACACTTAGATTGCATTTGGGCATATTTGTGGGGAATCAAATGGGCTGTTTCAGTCAAACGACACTTCCTTCACGACACACACACACACCAAACAAACAATCGCGCCATGTTTGAAGGGCATAGGAAAGCGTTAGCGGGGAGCACAGTATGGACCAGACATTAGACCAGAGACCAGAAAGGCTGATCAACATCCTTGATGTTGATCAGCCTGTTAATAACTGTTAATAACCTTAATCTACTTCCCCCCCCCCCTCAATTGTCGGCAGAGAAACTCGCCTTGGCCTATTTAGAAAGATAGCGAGCACAAGAAATAAAGTGAGAACGAAACAGAGAAAGAGAGAGAAAAAAAGGGGGGGAATTAAAAGAAAATTAAGCCGAGAGTATCTGTGAGTCACCAGCTCATTACAGAAATCCTGTTTCTATCCAAGGAGAAAACAGGTTTTAAAACACCCTATTAAAGGAAGAATGAAGGGAAACCTTTTGTTGCCAATTCACAGAGGGTCGTCTTTTGAAGAGCTTCACTCCACCATATTTTTTACATTTTAACTATGCTACTTTAATGATGTTATTTTTCCCAACACTCTACATGAGAGGGATCTCTTCTTGAACTGAGTGGATTTAGCAGCGAAAACCGCGGCACTGTGGTCCAGGTCCTGATAACTGGTCTTAAGCAACAGGGATAAACACATTAAGACTTGTGGAGGCTTCATTCCGACAATCCGCACAATAACAAGATCCACCAGACATCACACAATCCTGTCACATTTGCGGAGTTAAATCGCTTTGTTTTATTGTCTCCCCCTCTCTCTCTCTCCCTCTCTCTCTCTCTCTCTCCGTCTGCCTCTCTGTTTGTCGCTCTCTTCTGAACAAAGGGATTTGAACATCTCAGGGTGTCATGGCTTTGTGCAAGTAATCATTCCCATGTGTGCTGCTTTAGCGGGATTAGAGAAAGTGCTTCTGATTCTCTGTCTCAACAGAACTGTCACTGTAATATGACAACACATACACTCCACACTCTAGTAACATCGTCTTTACTACTACATCGGGGGGGGGGTCGGTGGTGTCTCATGACCCTGAGTGCTCATAGCGTTGAGCTCTACGAAGCAAAGACAAAATTCGTTAAGGCAACCAAATTCATCCGAATCCTGAGGAAAAGGAAATTTCAGTTCGCCCCGTGGCTATTTGACAGCTTGCCGCCACAAGCAATACCTTCCTTACTGTGGCTGCAACTGGTCAAACTCAATAAAGGCAGGTAGGTGCAATGTGTCGAGAGGCTTGACACTCGAGCCTAATGCAATCCAAGAAGGGCCCAAAACCTAGAGGAATGAATTTGTCATGGCTGCTGGTGAGCGGGAGGTTACGAGAAATGTTTCAGACAGCCCCAAAAAAATACCAGAAATGCATGTTTTCTTATAATAAAATAGAAATACACATTCATTTGAATTTCTTAATCCCAGTTGGGTGTAAAAACCTAGTTTGACAGTGGTTGGAGGAGAAGATAGAAACACCAATGATCTGCACTGCTTAATGATTTTTATTCAGATTTAAATCTGCAGTGGGATACCTCTGCAGCAACTGACATGATTCCCCAGGGAAACTGTGTGAAGATCTCTTTCACACATGCGTTCAGTAAATAGTGTGAGCTTAAGCACATTTACCTGACATGACATGAGTCAGATGTTTTTTTCCCAAACAGCCTCATCTGACAGGCCGACCCTGCTTCTGTGTGTATGTGCAGATATCTTCCACTTTTCTTCTACTTCAACTCACTAAAGCGCAGAGTCGGGGGTTTTAACTGCTTAGTTAGCTTTTAACTGTGGATATTATCATTATTGTCTTTCTACAGTTCCTTCCGGTTAATTAAATCAAACTGAAATACGCATTACTTACATGTAATTTGGCGACTAAAGGGCTGTGTCAATGCTGAAACAAGTTAATGCCGTAATATTTATTGTGCACCATCATCGCAACTGAATAAATAAATGGTAAATACAGTATACTGTACTTGACATGGATACTGGGACATCAAGGCCCCGTCTACACTACGAAAGATATTTTTTCAACTGATATTTTATCCTCTGTTTTTAAAAACTAATTTCTATGAGGTTCTGTTTTACAAAATCACTCCGTTTAGATGAAAACACAAAAATGAGTACAAACGCTCAAACTATATTAATAAGACCCGGCAGTGCAAACCAAATGTGGTGAAACTGATATGTAGCCACCGTTTTTGTTGTTGTTTCTGGTGCATGACTATTACACAAAACAACAGTGGGCATGCACCAGTTACGTGTTTTACATGTGCACACTGATACACAGTGCAAGTGTTTGTTGTAAAAACAACGTGGGAGAAAAAGAACAAGAAGATCTGCATTCAACAGGGTGCAGATTAAATGTTTTCATTATCTGCTGCATCAAACAGTTCTGGCCTCAGCCTGCTTGTGCAATGCAATAAATCTGCCAAAGGAGGGGAAGAAACCTGAAGACGCTCCACCTGTAAATCTAAGCACCGTGCGACATAGCAGCGCTCCACTCTAAATCTGTCCTCTAGCACACGTCCTCATGAACAATAAGAAAAGTGTACACTTTAGCATGTAGGCATTTGATCAATTGTGCCAATGAGCAGCAGTGCACCTCCCCTAAGGATATTGGCGGGTGTTGAACGGAGGGTAAGTGGAAAGGTGGAGAGAGGTAGGCTTGAGTCGATGGTGTTGGCTTTCTCAGCCCCGGGGCCTAACGCGTTTAGAGAGCTAACTGACACACTTTGGATGTATTAACCACAGCGAGCTCTTCCAACCTCTCCTCCGTTCCTCCTGCTCCTCCTCCTCTATCGCCGTCTGTCTGTCACCACTATCTCCTCGCCGTGGAAGACTCCGGGACATGCCTTGTGTTTCAGCAACATTGCTTTAGCATTGATGTTCCCCTGCGCTCCAGCCAAATTGGTGTTTGCAGTCTAGACACTGGTTGCTTGTGTCTCTGTGCGGATAAACATACGCACACACACTAACATTCTCACTCGTCTGTTTATAAGTATGATTAGATTAAAAGAAACTGACGGAAATGCAATAACGGTCTATTAGTCGACCCGTCAGGGGGGATAATCATTTCAAATAGAAATGTGTTTTCCATCTCACTATCTAATTCATACTTTCTTTGCCTCTCCATCTGTTTCACTCCTGAGACTGGTGGGTTATGAGCACAAGGCTTTAAAGTAGGCAGAGTTCAAGTCCGGGCCACTGCAATAAAAACACAAATAAATAGAAATATACAGCAATATATAACTCTCAGACTGGGCTCATGAAAAAGGAAATCCAGAGGCAGGAGGACCTCGGCTCTCTCTGACAAATGTATGCATTGAATTTGAAGGTGAGAAAAACAAGTCCCCTCAATCCACGCCGCCCCATGCTATGTGGTGGTTTAAGATTAGGGTCAAAGATTAGAAGGCTTACACAAGATAAGAATGGGATTAAAAGAGCTCAGAGATGTAAAATTACAGATCAGAGAACTGTTGAAAACACACCTGAATTGTAAACACACTCATAACACGGGTGCCACCTGTCCTGCCGGACAATCCCGGCATCACGGGGGGGAGGGGGCGGGAGAAAAAAAACAAAACAGTGCATTCCTGACGATAGAAAGGGAAGTGAATATTATGGAAGCAGCATCCAATATTCCGGAGAGGCATTCAGCACACATCAAAGGCTGCCTCTGCAGTAAGTCTGTTAGATTTGGGATTAATGGACTCCAGAGGGGCCTGGACACACATGCAGGCATGCACACACACCCAGACACACACACAAACATTTACGCACACACACACACACACACACACACACACACACACACACACACACAGAAAATCCACTACCACAATTCCGCCTGATAAGATTCACAACCCAGGCTAGCAAAGCACTGCAGTGCAGAGTATATCTATTCCAGTAACTCTCCACAGTAGACTCTCCACTGCTCTACTGCAGTGTGCGTTACAACACACTGTCAGTGTCGACGGTCGCAGTAATTTCTTAGCATTCTGGCACATTTTTGGGCAATAAAAAGCTTCCAGGTAGTTCAGAAGCAGGTTTTTTCCCGTGAATGCAGGGCAGGCTCTTTCCAGTCACGTCTACTAGATTGTTTGGACAAGTTCTTTATTTTGCTTGTCAAATTGTGGAGCACATGCCCGGACACACAAACACGCATGCATGCATACGTGCACCCGCGACTGTAACTCGCCTCCAGGCTCCAATGAGTTCATGCAAATTACAGAAATGCAAATTCAGGTGGTGAGGCTGCACTGGCCTCTGATGCATTCTGGGGAAAACACGACAAAACGGGGGGGGGGGGGGCTCACAATGAATATATTTTGTTTAATCTCCACAGATAGAAAGACACCATAATCCCGTCCCTGACCGTCTTTCCACCCCAGTGCCCAGACTCTTCCCATTCCACCAACCCCTCCCCCCCTCCTCTCTGCCCCTCCTGCCCTCTGGGCTAAAACCACAGGTGCAGGCAAATGCAAACCACTGGGTGGAAAATGCTCGTTGACAGCATTCTGGTGGGTTTTGCGATTGGTCAGTGAACAATGAGGGACTGTCCTGAACCACTTGTCGTGCTGATGGAACAGCTGGACACCAACACCAGACACGGATCAGGGTGGGAAGAGACCATGCGGAACAACAGGGGAACTTACAACTAAAATGAGATTCAGCAGAGCTCGGGCTCACTGTCATTTCCACAAACTGTTTGTGAGTCGCAAAGAAAACATGTTTTATCAAAAGAAGACAAACAAACAGTTACTTTAGACAAATTCCCTTCATTTAAATGTATTTGTTTGTAATTGAAATGGCACATGTGCTTTCTAGTAATCAAGGTGTTCTGGATCAAATACGCACACAGTTGGATTTTTTTTTATTGTTCATATTTCAGCAGTGGTCTTGATTTTGCAGCTCAAAGCTGAGAAAGGGAAATGGTGGCAATCACCTGTTGTTCAATACGTCTTGAATTCTGATGTGGTTGCCTGGATACAGCAACGGCAAGAGTGTATTTCCCATCAGTCCATGTGCACTAATTCACTGGTTCACTCTGCTCTTGTCTGCCTGTTCCTTTTTAAAAAAATTTTGAAACAAGTACATGCAAGCCAGAACCCAGAGCCAGATGAGCACAACACAACCCGCTCTCATCCACATGATCATCCTGAGCAGCATTATCACAATCTAGAGAACTAGATTATCCCCCAGGCTCAAAACTTCATCCTCTTTGATCCCCACTTGGGAGCGGATGAGAGGCGGCACAGGGGGGACCGTCACCCAGAATATCCCACTTGTTAATCAAGGCAGATTTTGATCACCTTCGGGGACAGATGGACAACTGTTTTCAAAACATGCAACGGCTCGCATGCTATCGAGGACACTTCCCTCAACAACACGATAACTTCAGGAATGTTTATTTTCGACAGCAGAGAAGGCTGCAGACTTTTCAGTTAATATGATAAATTGCGTGGTGCCAACCCTAGCCCTAAGTGTCAACTATCATTTTTAATTAATTATTAAGATGAACATCAAAATATTGTTCATTTAATTTAATTTAATTTAAAGACTCCTGAGTGAAGATGGTGCTTTTAAACTGTTTATGGACGGAGAATGACAAACACTTGATAAACAGCAAAACAAACTGACGTAGATATAATAACATGTACTACCTCTTCACAGTATTTACACAATGCATTAGCATTATATCCACATATTGGATTTTTTAAATATTGCTATTGATAAGTTATATTGTGATAATAACTGATATTTTTATGGCCCAGCTTACATGTATAGGGTGGGTCCAGTTTAAACCTTTTTCTGAGAATCCTACACATACCAGTCATTGTCACCGTGGTGTGAATTTCAATGACAGTCTCTGTGTGTAAACCCGACGATGAGGTGCAAACACCCGTAAAAGACTCCATGAATATCCATCACGTTCGGCTGTTTACTCTGCAAACCGGCTAAATCGCCATAATAGATCTTTGTTGTGGTTTGAGGTGGGACGGTGAGGTCAGCTGTTAATTGGCTGCTGGTAATTACAGATGCATCTTAGGCTTGCCGACATTGTCTATGGGACCTTGGAGACCTCCCTTGCACCCAATACACCGCAGAGATTACGGCATTGTACAGAAAACTACACAACTCGGATTCATTCATAGCGAAGTAGCAATTAAAACTCCTCATCTTGACTCTAACCCAGTCCTCACCCCGTCACAGAGCCGCAGTAGGCTTCACACGTGAGCCAGATAATGTCTAGAATGGGTTAAATTGCATCTATTTCGAGCGTGGTGCACTCTCCTACACCTCACCCCAGTTTTTTGCCCCTTCCCCTCCTCATTTGAATGTTCAAGCTTGTCATTCCTGCGCTGCTTCCATCCTCTGCCAGTAGCCATGAGGGCGCTTCTCTCTCTCCCCCCCCCCGTCCCCCTCTGTGGGGCTGCCACCCAGAGAAGGAAGGCAGCGCTGGGACAATAGCAGCCACCCAATTAAAGCTGTGTTGGCCTCGCAATTCCTCAAGGTATTGCCATGTGACAGTTTAATTAACCAAGCCCCTTATCTTAATTTAGCAGGATCAAAAAGTAACAAACTGAGGTTATCGGCGGAAAACACTCCCAGTCGCCGTCCTCACTTACTCACCAAGACTCATACTCCCCCTCAATCTCCGTCAGCGTGTAGCTTCACTACCGTGCCACAAGTGTAACGCACACATTTGATGAAATTCATACAGCTTGCCTGTGTCGCCATCTGCACAGATGCCACAAAGAACGCGTTATGGTGCAAATGCATCAACGCATATTTATTACACATTCATCACAGCTGCAGAGGTCAGGCTAATGACTATTTATGCAGTCACAGTACATGTTGTGCAAGTGTGACTCTCCGTGTGTGTACATGTGACCGGGTGTTTACATTGACAGGTTTTTCTTCTGAATATAAACCAGTGGCTCGGTGACTGCAGGGAGCCCAGGCACAATGCTACTTAAGCCAATCTCCCACGGAGCCCGCCTGCTGTTCCAACCCCTCCCCATCCGTCCATCCATCCGTCCATCCGTTTCCTCCTTTCTTCATTGCAGCCCCTGTTTTTTTTCTTTCATTCTTCCAATCCACGTATGAGTCTCTTTCATAAATCCCCGCCCTAATGCCGCCGCTTTGCAATTTTTCTTCTTTTTCCGACATTTCTGATCACCCCATTCACTGTCATCGCATAAACCACATCCCCTCTCTTTGTTTTAGTGCTTTCTCCTCTTCAAATACTCCATTATCTACAGCACTGCAGGCAGCGGATGAAAGGACATTACTAGTTATGGTTGAACAGAGAAGAAGTCCTGATGCCTTGGACAGGCCAGACCCATTTATCTCTCTGGTTCCTGATGCAGGGTAGCATGGGGGAAACAATGCCCCAGGGTGCCACAAATATTCATTCACATCAGCCAAGGAAGCGGCGTGGACGGGGCGATCCACTTGTATCTAACTGATCCGGTGGAAGATGTGTTGAATTCACTGTCTAGGGACATTGTTTTTAACGTGCTTTCCATTTCCACATTATCAAAGATGAACTATTTCCCCCCAGTTTGTTGCGGCCGGCACAGAATCAATCAAACAATTAATAATGTCGCTGCATTCAATATCGTACAACTGAGCACAATAGAAGAACATTCTTTTATTCAAATGGTAAAAATATGAGGTACCACACTGATTGTGGCTGTTCCAGCAAATCCGTACAAATCCTTATAAATAAAACACTTACTGTCAATTCAACTGGGTCTTAAGTTGCATTTTATTATTGGCAAATGCGACGTCAAACAAATGCATAGATAATGATGCACAGCCACTCAGTCGCACGACAAGCACCAACCAGTTTGCCAAGGAGCTGGTATGCAGTGGAATCTAGAGTAGAGCGACATGTAATTCAATAACCGAGCAGTGGGGTATAGCAAGTGAAATGCGTATGATGAAATCAGAGAAGAAATAAGACCTGCGCCAGCCGTGACTTCAACTCCCACAATATTGTCACCAGCTGACGCGAGAACCTCGAACATGGAACCGACAACCGGAACCCAACGCAGAGAAAAAACTATTAATGTCAGCGCTGCACCGACTGCTTCTTCTAACTCTCTACTGTTACTAAACCTTTGCCTATGAACGACAGCAAAGCAAGCGGCTCTTCAGTTTTGCAGTTTGTAAGCAGTAGCAGGTTCAACTTGATTGCTTATATACGATCATAAAATTTGAAACCAGTCAAGTTTTCAAGGCACATGAATCAGCTCCGAAAGGGAGGAATATGACATTGTATACGAATGAGAAATGATAGGGAGGAGGTTAAAAATAAAGTGTGGTTAATTACATCCACACGCACACACACACGCACACACACACGCACAAGTGCCCGGCGTGGACAGAGGACAGATGGCTGCGGAGTGGCTCTGGTCCAGGAAGTGACGATGTTCTGTATCATTATAATCTGCTCCGTAGTGTCCTCCCTACTGCTGTGCTGGACAACATGTTTCACCCACTGAGAGCAGATACTGAAACAGCTCCTCTGCTGCTCTGTAATACAATACCCTGAGAGAGGCGCAGTGATAACAAATTCAATTGTTTTGTGACCTCTGCTCGCCTAAACCTTTAAATCTGCCCACAAATTGGAATTTCACAGTTATTTTCTAATGAAGAAAAAGAAACAGTGGAAGGCAGCATTGTGTTCTAAAGCACTCAGCCTTGTACGAATCAGCATTGGACTCCTCACAGGAGTTAGTACTGTCAGTCTGTGAATCTGCGACACACACACAGATATGAGCGCAAGGCTGCAAAGCATTGATTCTGATCCACCATTCAGCCTGTTTGTAAAAGCCCACCTGATGCCACCCATAAGCTGAAAAACTGCAGCATTATCTACGCGCAGTGAATGCACCACCACAGCTTCTTTTCTCAAAATATAAATCAGCATTGGAAGATATGAAAACAACCAAAAATGTGTGCATGGTGAAGACACATTTAAATGAGCTTTTTATGATTCCAGCCTCAGTTTTTGTGGCTAACTGAGCTTAAAGGTTTAAACAAGACCCAATGATTGGCCAATGATATCAGACACCAATATAATTTTCTTTATTTTACTGAGTAAATAGTGCAAAAAAATATGTACATTTGTTTAAATTCATGAGGATGAATTATGTTTATTTTGTTCATTCAAGTTCTGTAATTATTTTTGCTTTATCTTTCTATATAAAAGTTAAACTGTCAAACTGTAAAATGAGCCTCAATTACATTTCTTTGTCATACGGTTTTGAAAACAACATCTTTGGAATCATTGCCACATCTGAATTTCAGCATTTATATTAAATTTCCATGCATCCACTGGGCTCTATTTAAAACATAGGCCGCTCTGCTGTGGGGCTCCGCTACACTGTATGTTAATTCATTTCACATATAGCACAGACACAACTTCTACATGGTTGTTGTTCATGTGATTACAAAGAGAACAACTAGGAGCAGAAAGTTGTCTGTGGTGATGATGGAGCTGATAAATACACTGAGATATATATATATATATATATATCTCACAGAACAAGTTTGGCAGGGGGGGGGGGCGTTTTTACACAGTTTCTTCTCACCGGTGTGAAAACACTCACTCTGGCTGATGATGTAGGTTAACTAGTGTGTTTACAGCAAAGCAAGTCTGTGTGCATGTGGAAAGTGTAAACATGAAACATGCAAACTAATCAAACTGCCTCTCCGTCTCGGTCGCTGGGTTCTATTGCACACAAAAGAGGTATTTAAAACAAACAAATTCAAATTCATCTGCAGGTGAGAATTCTGACAAGAACGTACACTTACACTTCGGGATAAAAACTGTGTTTAATGCTATGCGTGTAAACACTGCGGAGGCATCGCACAACAAACCAACAGCACCAGAAAAACAGCAGCAACAATAAGAAGAACAATCACAGATGTTTCACCGGACGTGACAGCGGATGAAACTTTAACAATACGGTTGAGAAGTGATTCACTTTAAATCTCCATGACTCTGGACTAATCCTCGTGCTCAGCGCGCCTACACTTTTTTTAATAGGCCTCAAATAACATCCCCACAGCCTTTAATGGCTTTGTATGTTTTCAACGTCTACTATGAATGAGCACACACTCAGATTAATACTCTGCGATGTTCTCTGTAATGGTGTGAGGAGAGAGAATGGGCAGCTGCGAGCATTGAAGGAGCAGCACACTTTACTGGAAGTTGCATAAGAAACACTCAGTGGAATCCGACATCATTTTTTTTTCTACTTTTGTCTTTTGGATGAAAGGTCCACTCGTGTAATGATGAGAGGTTGGAATGGCGCTCTGAGTGAAATAAGACATATTTGTACTCATCGCCTCCATAAACATTTCATAATTATTCACTGCAGCGATCAGGGTGAAGGGATAATGTCAGAGATTTATAGCCTGAGTGGTAAGAGTCAGAGATATTCATCAATCCCCCCCCCCCCACACTCCAATGCTGTGGTGCCACAGTGCTTGAGATAGGCTTCACTGGCTGAATGAGGATCAGGGGGTGAGCTGCCATGCAGGCGGCCTGAGGTTTAGAGGTGGGAATCACACACCCTGCAGCCACTCCAGCCCTGATATCACACACACACACACACTCGGCACAAGAGGAAGGACGCAAGAATGGACATTACCCTCCGTGAACCAAAATCATAACAATGGAATTTAATAAAACTTTGTGTATTAAAAAAAAATAGACTAATCCCTTTAAATCTTCAATAATGAGGGAGAAGAAATCCAAAGACTGTGATATTTCCCCTCCCTTCACCCCACAAGATTTTAGGCTTTCCACGGGATTCCACTAGCTTAGCCGCAAATCGCCTCACTGCTGTGCGATACCGCCGTATCCTCTAAGAATAGGGTGAACACACGATCTGGCACGTGTGGATGGGCACGCACACACACACACACACATTTCCCTTTTCACTTTTCCCCACCAGGAGAGTAGCCGGTGATGTTGCCATGAATCAGGCGATCGGCCCGGCCAGGGACAGGCCACATGGAGCTGAGGGACAAGATGAGGAGCAGGAGAAGATGAAAGGCTCAAAGAGAAATCCTCTGTGTTCGACGGCTCGCACAAACAGTGAGAAGAACATGAGCATCTGGCTGCTGTTTTCAGATGTTGCTTGTATTTCCACTCGTCGTTCCACAGCCACGCGACAAACAGAGATGGATTCTTCACCGTGGTTTGATACTGCAACATGTAAAAAAGACTCAGAGAGAGAAAATAAAAATGATCTGATTTATTTGAAATAGATAATTATCGACGAGAAGAGCAAACAGGCAGCCGGTGAGAGACAGAGAGGACGAGTCCCTCTCGCGGCGCTGTGAGAGTTCACTGGAACGACACACATATAGAGCACGTCTCCGCTGAAACAACAGTGTAAACACACTCTGATGGCCTCAATTAATCTTGTTTAAACAGACAGATGTGATAGCATCACATGAAACCACGACGGCTCCATATGCTACCTGTTCACAGTAATGTTTGTAAACGGACTAATTACAAAGCTCTCAAACGAAGCTCCTCACTCTCGGCAGATGTTTGTCCATTAACCTGCAGAAGGATTACTTCAATATGGTGTGAAGGGAAAGTCACACATTAGCATTGGCCTCACTGCACTGGAGAGCCCGCCCCGATGAACACATTTCATTGTGCTGACTTGCTAATGAGAGATGTTTATGATATAGATGTTCTGATACTGGCATTGGAACTGGCTCTATCTGATACTACATCTTTGAAGTATATTAGTTTGTCGGATAAAACTGCAATTTTCAGCAGTTGCGCTGTTCTCCCACTGCCAAGTTTTGTTGTAAAAAAGTGAGGGAAACGTAATTTTTGGTAGCCTTAGCCAGAACTGTCGAAAATGTCAGCAATATGCAAATATTTCACACGGGAAAGTCCCACAACTAAAACTGCAACATGTACTGTGTTTTCAAAAATGGTGGGAGCACTTCAACAGCTATTTAAAGGAGGGGAATTGTTGTTCATTCATAGATTTATTCATTTCTGTTCTCTTTCAGTTCATCATAAGGATGTAACTCTCTGTATTTGTGTTTTCAAAGGCTTTATGATAATAATCATCACTTTCATACAGGGTTTGTAGCGTACAGCTGTTAAAATACATTATATAAGTTGTTATTTCTTTAAATGCACAGTATCGGATTGATACTCGCATCGGCCGACACTCAAAGTGAAGGTGAATCCGTATCAGGAAGAGAAAAATAGTATCTAAACATCTCTGAAAGATTTGAGCTTTGAAAAACTAAGTTGTTGCTGCACTGATTTATGGAGGAACGCAATTATTCTACAGGATTTTATTTTTCATTCATCGTGTTTTTTCCCCCAAGTGTAAATCAATAAGAAATTTGGTGTCATATTTATTGTTGATACTGATGATACAACACTTGGATTGTTAGACATTTATGCACCACTGCAATAAAGCCCTTCAATCACATGGCTGAAGGGTATGAGAAGTATTATGTATTAGAAAATCACATACACTTCATGCACTGCTAATGGAAAAAGAAAAAAGCCGGCACTTTCAAATCCTCACAGCAACAGTTCCTTTCTTATATTTCATCCGGAGTTCGAGATACTTGCACTGATGCTCGCCGATAAAACGCTCAATGGTTTGGAACCAAAATCAGTAACCGTCCTTTACTGTATGAGCAACCTTTGTCTCTCAGGTCATCAGAGTGCAAACTAAACACAGAATAAACCCTGTGCACCACAGAGATGGACCAAGCTGCCAGATGAGACCACAACTCAATCCAATCTAAAAACTGCACCTTTAATACTCATCCAAAGCCTTTTGCCTTCATTTTATTACTCCTGTATTCATATCTCTGTTCTTACCTCTTTCATTCTCTTTGCATTTTAATGTTATTATCTCTATTTTTAATGTATTTAACAGATGATGTATAAACTCTTTGAATCGCCTCTGTGTTTGAAATGTGCACGGCACAAAGACTTGTTTTGCCTCGCCTTGATGAATAAATGTCTGAAAGCCAGTTTCTCCGTCCGCGAGATGTGGACATGAGTCATGTTCTGGCAGTGCCGCTGCTCCGTCACATCACTTTGGATACGCTGCCCGCTGGCAAAGTTTCAGAAGTGCGTCTTCAAGCAGCCTGTCTTTCGGCAACCCGATTTTGTGTTGCTTTGTTCATTTGTTGTCTTTTCTCTTTTTTCTCTTCCAGGGATGTCGATTGTGCTTTGTCTGAACTCTGAGTTTCTTTCTTTCACTTTGTCACTCTCCTGCTGGCTCAACTTTGCATTATGAACAATATTTTACCCAGAGCAGAGAGCGCACAGAAAATGTCTGTGAAATAAGGAAGGATAACAATTCACCCATCAGACTGTGGTACAGTAACAATGTAACTGTGCAACTGCAACAGCCATCACTGTTTTCGCAAATGTGCTTTCTTTTTATCTTATTGTTTTTAATGCACCGATAAAAGAAAAATGCACAGTTTGGTACATTTGGTCAGTCACACCAAAAGCTCTTAATTTTCCAACATTTAAGAGAGTAACATATTTAAATATCTGCAAAATACATATACATTCATTATTAATTGCAGCGACAACTGGCCTAAATGCTCTGTGTAAAACAAAGTGACATGTGTGTTCATTATGAATTCATAACAAGCCAATTCTGCTGCATTTGAATACAAAACTCAGAAGCATTCGAATCACGGATGTAATACACATCTACACCAGCCCCCAATAAAAACCCTGTCTGCATTTATCTGTCCATGAAATATGAACGATGTTGAATGCAATGCCCTTTTCCAACAGTCAGATAAAGGTTTATTGAACGGCGGAGTGAGCATAGAGGTTGCCATGGCTACAAGTGTGAAAAGGGCATCTGATCTGACTTCTGACCAGTCAATTAATTTTGGAATTGCATTTTTCTTTTCTTCTTCTTTTTAATCAAAGGTCCATTCACGATTCAAAATTAACTGCGGCGAATAAAAAAGAAGAAAGAGACGAGATTGCAACGACTTTGTAGAAGTACAGTAATTCTAGAGTCTTAAGATTAAGACCGCCACAAGGGGAAGAAGGGTGAATATTTAAGACCGATTAGAGTCGAAAATATTAGTTTGGTCTCAGTGTGGATTGATGGAAATAATAAAAAAAACAGGCTTAACAAAACAGCACAGAAAGACTTCATTTTCTCATAGTTTTACAGTGGTGCCCCCCTCCTCCTGCTTGGGAGTGTTACAATACCACTAAGAGGTATCCAAAAGCCATTACGTGAAATTGCTTCTAAAAAATGCTTATCACGCTTATTATTTTGGGTTCTATATTTAGCCTAATAGAAATGCTAATGATAGGGAGAATAAAAGTGGCTGAAATTCAACAGCACTATGTCTAAAGGAATAAATGGGCTCTTATGGGCTCTCATTGTTCCCAAGGGAACATTCACATACAAGCACACTTACAGTAAGATATCCTGTGATGTCGTTAAGACAACGGGACTTCGTTATTTGACATGAGCAGTTCTTGGAGGATAAAATATGTTGGTTATGTACAATACCAAATGGCTGAAATGTCAACTTAATTAAGCTGCGGAAGAAGAAAGAAATTCCTGTGAAGGATTAACTAGAAAACACTCAAAGGCAACACGCGATTGCTGCATAAAATTCAACTTCATTCCAGTAAATAGGAAATATTTCTTAATTTAAATAGCTTTAGCTGAAAGATTCATATAGCACCAAGGACTTCTACTGTGCTGTCATAGGAACGCGTCTCACACTGTCGCTCCTCACTGTCCTTGTAGCAGCAGCAGCAGTTCCTCCTCACACCTCCCTCCCTCCTCCGTGCTGCTTATATCCTCCCTTTGAAAAGAAGGCAGGAGGTGGTTTGATTATAACTCTCCAATTGCAGCTAATTAGGATAGGTCAGCTGCTGCAGTGGAACAGTATCCGTCCCACCACGCTCCTCCTCCTTCGCCATCCCTCTCTCTCTCTCTCTCTCTCTATTTCCTTGGACAGCCCTATCAGTGGGTACCATCTCTCTACGCCACCGCCGCCTGTCTGTTCGTGATAGCGACTGTGGCAGTTGTCTCCACAGAGGCGAGCGATGTGCTGCCAGCCACTCCGACGGAGCCAGACGAGCCGGTATCAGCGTCTACGGCGGGCGCGATGGAGCATCAATTAATCGCTGTTTAAAAGTGGCACACACAAAAATGCATTCGATATACTTGAGCTTAATTAATACATTGCAACCAATTTTGCAGGCCTAATTAATCAATTTGCAACTGGTCCCTGGTGCGAAGATTTCCAGATTATGTTGTCTGGAAGGAAGCTGTACTGAACATCAGAGGAGAAGATGAATTACAGGCGTGGAAATGGGGGAGTTGTGTGTTTGTTCTACCAATGCCTATTACCAGAGGAGTGCATAAATAGCAGCGTAGAAGGAAAATGGGAAAAAAGGGGGCGACAAATTCAGAAAACAAAAAAGAGTCACAACTGTGAATGCCTGACAACCTGGTGACAATAAAGGCTAAGAGCTAAAACAGGGCTGAGGATTGATTAGGACTTGAACTACATGATTTTGTGCACTTGTAGTTCTGTTTATATGGAGCCAGTGAACGAGGCCGCAGTGTCCTGGCAAGCAAGCAAGCAGAGAGAGCTACAGAGAGTAATTGGGAAGGCTCGGAGAGGAGGAGAGGAACAGAGGACATGAGATGGATGAAGGAGGGAGGGCTGGGGGGGGACCTATGAAGTAGCTGCTAAGTGCTGAGATGTGAAGAAAATAAGCCGGCAGGAAAATGACCCCGGGGAACGGTGACCAACGACAAGCTCCCTTTTTCCTTTTTTCCCCCATTTGATAATAGACCTACTGTACATGAGTGTGCACGCGGGGGAACTGTATTTTTCATAACAGCTCAATTTTGTCCATACGCCTCTTTCCTTTTCACTGAGCGTTATTAATTTGCCATAAAATTACTGCAATATATCACCTGTTCGTGAGTGGGTTGGTTTAAGGCACGGCGGCAGATGGGACTCCTCTCTTCTCGAGCTCGCCAGGTACAAGGTGACCATTTTTGGTGATTCATCTTCAACAGCAGGAAGGACGTTAAAACGTAAGAGCGCTCCTCTCTGAGCCGGCGACATTGTGCTTTGAGAGTTATCTAATGTAAATATTAACTCGAAGCCCGGCGTAATTTGTCGCTTTGGAGCGTTCAGCTGGTGTCTTCGCGAATTAATAAAGATGCCCTGGAACGCCGCCAGAGCGATGGTCACCACGCCTCGCTCCTCATCACCGCTCTTGCACCACGCCTTGGCCTCCCGCCTCACCGCCTCCTCACAGCTTAGCTGAGCCCACATGTTATTGGCTAAACACAGCCAGCTGCAGGCGGTTAACTGTCTAATCTCACATTAATCGATTTCCCCAAAACAAGGATAGGAGGAGGAGTGAAACGAAAGTCATGGAGCGGTGGGGGTGAGGGCGCAGCGGAGGGTGAGAACAAAAGGGGAAGGGGGCAGAGATGAGCGGGACATGGGCACAGGCGGGTTACGGCCTTTCGATGATTGTCCGCCACCGCTGGACTCGAGTGTGTGTGTTTGTGTACAGGTGCAACAATGTCCTTGTTTGAGACCGTCAACAGGAAATTGATCGAGGTACACGTCCAAATAAATGTTATATTTGCACAGAGCTTGTTGTCTGCTACAGCTCAAACCCACTTTCAGCTCCCATTGTCATGTGTGTTGTCTGTATAGATTATTTCAGTCCCTCATGGACAATTAAATGAGAACATTTTCAAAATGAGAAACATATGGAGTTCTTTAATTGGCCAATTCTTCTTGCCAACGTGTGGGGCTTTTTTTTTTATACTATAAACCAGTGAAAATGATGGGAAAAAATGCTATCTAGTCAGACATGCATATTGGAGCACAGAGCGTTGAACAAATTGTCATTGTCTTTCCGCAAGGAGTAAAACAGCCCTTCTGTTCCCTGGATTAATGGCGTCATTACAAAGAATCCATGTTTGGTATACAGCGCCACACTTCTGGATGCAGTCGGTGAGATACATACATCTCGGTGTAGCGAATTTGTATTTCTTTGGGAATATCTGTACGGTAATGGCCCACACCGGTGAGAAATTCACCAAACCTCCTGTCCCATTACTTCTCTACCTACTGTACAGTGCAATCTTGGCTATTCTCACCTCCTCTGACCTTGCACTAATCATGTGAGGTGGCTGGGGTAAGGAGGACTGCAACAACTCATATCTGGGGAGTTATTGTTCAACACATGTCATGTGTAATCTGCCCGACCCACAGCGCTTAGAATAATTATTCATATTTAATCAGCACACTACGAAGCTACATCGCCTGCCGCTCACTAAGTCATTTTCCATGTTCCATTATCAAAGTTTCAGAGACGGGTGCTCAGGGAAGGGGGACTAAATGGAGAGGCTGAAGTAGTTGGGCTTATAAAAACATAATGGGCTTGTCTGCTTTGATAAACTGAGGACGTGTGTAGAATGCACACTCACTCACACCCTCAAACACACACACACACACACACACACACACACACACACACACACACACACACACACACACACACACACACACACACACACACACACACACACACACACACATTAAATGAGAAAAGTCTAGAGAACAAAGTATGGGGAGAATAAAGTAGCCAAGAATAAGTTGAGATTGTGATTGTGAGCGTTCAGGCAAGTCAAGAGCCCAATCGTTAATACAAATAACTTCAGCACAGAAAACGGATTGATAGCCGTTTGAGTGTTTTTCGGCCTGCACTGCATCTTTCACTTGTCGCGCAGTCACACGTTTTCCAATGAGGGCTCACCTTGTTCCAAAGGCGGCGGTTTCACGCCAGTAGCCTTCAACTTGAGGGCTTCTTTTGCAGACATGTCACAGCAGGAGCCCTTATTGGTATCCTGGTCGCTGTCAGCCTGGTCGCTGTCACCGTGGCCGCTGTCTCTGAGGCTCGCTCGCTCTGGGTCTTTGAATGTTGAACTACTAAAGACATTAAGAATAAAAGAAAACAGCGTTACAACACAGAGAGGAATAAAAGAGGTCGGTGTGTGTGATAATATTTTACGTGATACGGCAAATACTGTGAGTGACCACTTTTAAACCTAATTAAATGCACATGCCCCTTCTTCTTCCTGCCACAACTCAGTATAATTATTTGTCAGATGAGTAAGCGTTGGTATATTGTGTTGGCACTGCTGGAGAAAAGAAAACAAAAAGGTCTGAGATGTGATGACGGTTACAAATCCGAACTCTTACCTTTGAACAAACTGTTGTCTGCTGCCCATATAATTAGGCTCAGTGGGGAAATTGTCCGTCTGTGTAGAAGAGAGAGAGAAAAAAGGGATGTAGTGCGGCTCTACAGAAATGAATCCTGCTGTGAGACAAGATCTTGTGGCATATGATTAATTGTAGAGGAAAGAGAAAGAGAATACTAGCGACTAAACATATGAAACAGACCATTTAGACAACACATATTCAATGACTACCAGTGTCAACTTAACATCCAGTGACCTAAATTACTGCATAAAGATGCACAGAGATTCAAATAAAGTTTGCCACTTCCAGTCTGTTCTGTTTTCTATCATCACATGCAGGGAGAAATTGTTTGTGTGGAACTGGGACGTCTGTGTGCTCAACTATGTGTGGTCTGTTTGCTTTGGGGTTACATGATCATACACAGGGGGGCTTCATGCTCTGTGGATCGATAGAAAAAGCACACACACACACACACACACACACACACGCGCTTGTGCACACATGCACACACAGAAGACACGTTAAGAGACAGTGTGGCATGTGCGACAAATACCACAGTAGAACAGAAGACTGGTACAAACCCCATTCTTCATAAACTGTATAAACACTCCACAATCCTCAGCACTGTGTTGTGCAGCAATGCATTACAGACTGGATCAATCACATTGGCACTGGAAAGAGCTGGACGCGTCTCTCTCCCAGTCTGTCTCCCTCTTGTTAATTACAGCAAAGGACGGTATACGAGGGATTTTAAATCATCTCCATTGAGATAAGGGGCCACAAAGATCCCAGTGTGCTTCCTGCCTTTTATAGAAATGCCTGTTAACCTCAGTGATAATGAAAACAACGAATGTAAATTAAATGCATCCACTCCCCCCCGTGACGCTGGACTCGAGCGCATGCGCTGTTTGTTCACTTTGAATGGGGCGACATCACTGTGCATTGTGCGTCGCTCGTGCAGCGTACGTCGTGCTGCATTGGCGGCACCAGCCAATCGAGATGTTCTCAAAAGGCAGGTGCCAGCCAATCGAATCCCAGTAAAGCGAAAGAGGAGGCAGAGGCTGTGGCTGACCTGGTATGTGTTCATATGGTCATGTTTTTTTTCCCCCTTAAGGAGGTTAGCCAGAAAGCCAGCTATGAAGGCTGTCGTCATGACGATTGTGCCAGCATCAAGCGGCAGGTGCGCCCGTCATCGAGCGTTGAAGCAAAAGCATTCGTGTGATTCCAGCATAATTCATGAAGAACACAGGCAGAAAGAAAAGAATGCGTTTGCAGGAGAAGCTAAAAGTCCCAGGTACACAGAAGCATAGAGGGTGGAAACAAACACCTTCAGGAGAAATAGCTTTCATATTGTGTTAGTGGTATTCATCACAGTAACACAAATAATTTCCCTATGTAGTGCACAGCTCTCTCTCTTGAATCGAGAGCAGTAGAATGTCATGTTCAGTGAGTAATGCTTGCTTGTGCTGGGGGTTTTTCACATGCACAGCTTGACTCACAGTCAATACAGTATTTCAATGTCATCCGTGCTCCGCGGTGGCTCTGTATGGAAACGGGTGTGTGAAGGTCACACAGGCCGGCTCGGTACTTTGACATTCCATGTATTTGCCAGCACCTTTTTTCTCTACCTAAACATTCTATTGCACCTCCGCCTACACAAAGCTTAGAAAGAGAACACCCACAGAAAATGTTACATCAAAGGCTGGGATCTGACCACGGAGTAGCAGAAGAATGAATGTTTGAAATGGTTTGGCATTGAAATGATAACAACTATTTTTTTCTGAAAAACAGAAAAGAAGGGAGATGGAAATCTTTATATTGACGCACCCCTTCAGTATTTTTATGACCAGGGACTCACCCTTGGACATGTCTTTCAATCAACTCAGCTGTGTTAGCGCCCAATCTGATCCAGTTGAAAGGACGTCGCAGAAAAAACTAATTTTCCAGATAGTCACAGCCGTACGACGTACGTCTGAATGACATCCTCGTGATAAATCAGTTACAAAATGCATTTTCCGTCTCCCCGCTTGCAGAGTTCACCATTGATTTAATAAACTAAAAACGGGGCCACTGTGCAACTTTGATAGTGAGTTAATTTCAAATAAACCACTGCATCCCATTGTAACTTGAAGTCTTTTCTTAACAAAAGGGAGGGGGGGGGGCATGTCACACTTGAGCGAGCATGTGTTCTACATCTTGACATCACCCACCCCTCCTACAAGCCAATAAAAAGCACATTATGCCACTTCATAGAAACCTCTTTCCTGCCAATTAGAGTCCAGGCTGATCTTAAGCCTCCATCTCTTCCTGTCTGTCTGTACTGCCCAGCCCTTTCACTACAATGGGCCACTTTCCAATTAATGGATCGATAATGGCCTGTATGAACTGCTTTGTGCTCAGACAGTCACAGCCCACAATGAATACAGGATAATTTGGGAGGATGACGGGGGGGGCGGGGGTGATAAATACCGGCTAGATATCCAGCAGTTTGATTATCATTATTATTATACACTGCATTCTACAGTACATAAATTCATTTGGCAACGCATGAATCGAGAGGTTTTCATGTTGCTGACTTGTTGACTTCGGATTTTCACCTCGTGGACCTTTATCCCGAAATTGAAATGAACTTCACTGAACCGAACTAAAGCAAAATGAAGTGACCCAAACTGCAGCATCTGTGCGTTTGGCCTTTAGGGTTTTCACAATGTGACTCGCTTATTGACCTTAAATATGAGTCTGTGAACCTATTGACTACAAGATGAATCCAGATGTTGTGGGGGGGTCAACATACTTTGTGTAGTTTTCAGCAGAAGCTTGTTTCGGTTCGCCGGTGTGAATGAGAATTGCAAATGCGTGTTCTTGAGCTGTATTGAAGGATGTCTCATATCTAGTCCACGCAGCAAGGCCACAAAAGGTCAGAGCGATACTGAGTACAGTGAGGCTGAGTAAGTGTAAAAAGCTGCACTCTATTCTGTATTCCCTTTGAGGCCCTAAGACTGACCGAGCAGACAGCGGGCCGATTGAGACAAATGGGACGGGCATACTGGAGAGCTATTCTACTCTCAGCTCCTGTTGGTGCATTTTGGGACACTGTTCGTTTATGTGTTTGTGTGTATTTGACTGTGCGCGCGCGTACATGTGTGTTTGATATCTTCGATAGGGGGGTGGCGAACAAGGACAAATTGCAGCTTCTCTTTCACACATCAATGGACAGCTCTCTTTTATTCACCGGAACCACCGGAGTACACACCCTCCCTCTACCTGCCCAGCTAGGTGTGATACATGCATTTGTCCTCTACTGTCTTCCAAAAACACACACAGCACTTGCTGTACCAGCATATGCATGCGTTTCGTCTTGTCAGAAGGTGTGAGCGATTCCAAATCCGCAATAACCTTGTCAGGAAGCCAAAAGACATCAGGACAGCAGGTTGTTTTTCTTTATTTTTAAAAAAATATGTCTCTGTAGTGTGTGTTTATGCATGTCTGCATATGTGTGATGTTACCACCAGGGGAACTGTAATTTACTCCTCTTGGAAAACTGTCAAAGTAGCTGCAGGAACAGCCAAAGAGGAAGAGATATTGAGGTTAGAGGAAAGAAAACACCGTGGGGATGAGAGGATGCAGCGAAGGTGGGAATTAAAGATGAAAAACGGAGGACGAACAGCGAAAACGGCAAAGTGAGAGCATGTGAAAGGAGGTAAGGAGAAAGTGGCGCAGGACCGAAAAAATAATTAGACTGCATTGATTACTTGGTGGCTAAGGAGCAATTGTAAGTGATCAAATCTAATTAGCTGCTCCTATACATCTTCCTGGAGATAACATACCAATCAATCCACGGGCTTAAGTGAACTTAAAGCCATCACAGGCTACTGCCTTCGGAACATCTTCCACTATCTTCCAAATTATTTAGGAGAGGTCTGGTCCAAATGAAATTTAGACAAGTAAGAAAGTGCTGCTGATGCCAGTTAATGGAGACCAGACAGATTGTAACCACACTGAGGTCTTATCCATTCAGATGGACGGCTCGCTAATGATTCTGGGCACTACTTAATCATAAAGGAGACTTTTAAAGTTATCTTACGCATTTGCAGGCAAGTTTGGATTTCCGCCTGACGTGGCGTTTTTTGGGACACGCTGTAGTTGATGCAGTGTGGGTAAGTTATGCAGGCTGATCTTGTGCAGACAGACTGAAAAGAAAAAATTATTATTTTTGCAGCACAGCGAATTTCCAGTAAGGGAGCATTCATACCTAGGCTGCTGGATTATTCATCAGAACTGTGTGGCCTCTGTTGCTGGTGTCAGTGGGAGATCTTAAAGTCTTTTCCTTTTGTTGTTACAGTTTTTCCAACTTTTACTGAAAACATACTAAACCCTGACTCCCAACAAACACGATGTGCATTCAACTGTGGATTTTGTGCAGAGTTAAAACTCTCATTATCTGAATAATGTTGAAATGCAGGATGCATCACCCTCCTGTTGCTCCGTGTCCATGAGGTATTAAGTCCAGTTGCAGTATTGACTGACTTCATATGCTGTTTGTTTGCTGGGCAGACAAACACGTCCTTGCAGGAGGGTTTTGTGGGGAATGATTTGCTACAGTGATTCACCTGGATAAACTGTGTTGGTTTTCCTCAAAACCACAATGGTTGTCCCAGGATGGCATAAGTCATATTGAGCTGACACTCCACGTGACTTTTTAAAGCTCTGGGGTTGTTTGACATAAGGTATAAACCTTCATGCATCATTTTTCGGGCATGATGAGAAGTTGTATTTTTGGATAGCCGAGGAGAATTTGAGGAAATGTCTGCAGGAAAAGAGGGAAATACCTCAGGGAAGCACAGGAGACTGTATCAGGTTATAGATCGATTATTTGTCCCACCTCTAGTGATCAGTCATTTAAAGTATCTCTCCTACTGACAGTATTTCTTCTCTTACCAGTATAATTGAACTAAACTCGGCTTCAGCAAAAATCGAACACAACCCAATCTGTGTCTGGCTCTAAATATTGTTTATTATGAACCCTCTAATCCAGCCAAATAGTTTTCATCTTGTTAATCACGGCCTGGCATAATTCATAATTCATAACATCACTGCATTCCACTTTTGTTTTTTGTGTCCATGTTCATTTGATGAGGAATAGGGCCTTTTTCCTCCATTAAATAGGGCTAAGTAGCACTTTGGAGGCTTTTATATTCAGTTGTATAATCAACATGACCTCTCCCTTGCATATTCGCTGCTCACCAGCAAAGACACAATATTCATAATTAATATGCAACCACTCATGTTGATTGCCTATTATTTTGGTTGACCATATAGTGTCATTAGAGAGGCTTATTTATGAGGCCAGTGAAAAGAGAGAGAGGAAAGGTGCACAGGACGGAGCGAGGGCGGAGGTGGTCGCACTCGTGTCTCTTCAGGAAAAGACGGACGAGACAAAAGCCCTACTTCAATGCCACTTTCATTCAAACTGTGTGGTTACGACCGAGGAGGAGTTCAAACAGGCAACAAACAAGTGACTACCTTGGTCACATTACTACGGGAGTGTGGTTATATAAGAGGCGGATAGCTGCATTTGCCTTTAAGAGCAACGGTCTTAAAGAGTCCATAAGTGTGTGTGTGTTTTTTAAGTACTGCTTTCCAACCTTTGTAATAATGTTTGTCATTTAATCTCGAAGACTAAATTACTTTAAAAGAGCATGAATAGTTAACTCCAGAGAAGAAACAGACCCAGAGTCTGAGGGAGACGTTCAACAAAGTGTTGTTAAACTTGGTTATTATCGTCTCGAGAATCAACTCGCGTAGAAAATACTAAAATGGAAACCTCCTGAGAGATAGTGCACATCACTGATGTTGTTTTTCGAACACACACACACACACACACGCACGCACGCACGCACGCACAGGTACTGGAGATCTTACAGTCCATCCAATTTAATGATGCATGAAAAATCAAATCATGGGCCAAACTAAATCCTGGATAAACAAAATGGCTCAGAAGACTCATGTTAATGAGCATAAAGTAATACAGAATAATCTGTTTACCACAAATTACACAAACGATACAATAATCTGTTTGTTTTTTAAAACTTCTACACATGTAATTGATTTATTAACAGGATTATTAAGCTCCTATTCCATGAATCATCCTTATCTAACTAAAAACAACATTACCCATGAACAGTTATGATGTTGACCAACTTCCCCTTGGGTAAAGATTACGGAAAGCTGACACATTGGAAACACACACGTTGGCAAACTCTCAACTTTTGTTTATTTTCTTTTGCTGAATAGACGTTCAATGAAACCAAATTGAATGGTACCCATTTTACAAAGCAGCTGTAGACTGAGATCAATATGGGTCAAGGTTTTTTTACATATAATACTCTTTTTTAGCCATATTTTTCTTGGATGGAGACAGAATGCTAATGATCTACAGGTTTTTCGCAAATGTAAGAAATCCAGTGCAAAGAAATTTGCTTCAAGTTTCATTTTCCAGTGTTGTAAAGCCTCATGAGAGCCTGTTTAGTATTAATTGTAGTATTGTTTCCTGTCATCACTCACATTTTAAATAAAAAATGTTGAAATACATTCTTTGATGAAAAAAAATCTAAACAATGTAATGACGGAAGCTCTAAAACTGAAAAACTATTTGCACCTTTGCCCTCCTTGTCTTTAGGTGAGCTGAATTTTAGGATCTCTATTTCACCATAAAAAAAAATAAAAAAATTCTAGTTTCATAAGGGAGGTATTGGCACAATTCCTATAAGAAGCTGCAAACGAAATTCAAATGGAGTGAATTAAAATGACTGACCCTGTGGTTTTAAAAAGTCTTCTTTAATCCTCTAGGAGCAGGGCGAGTGTGTGGTTGGGTGACACACTTGTGAACTACAGAGTTGATTTTGCACTTGAATCAAATTGCTTTTCATGTCAAAAAAGGCCCAAAGTCCTATCACACGCAATTCCTCTGGTGGAACACGGTGTCACACAGCACACATTCATATTTATTAACATAAAACATACATGAGTGAGCTGGTGTCTGAGATCATGTGTCTTATTCCTGAGGCATCATTATAAAAAGGTGTAGTTGCCCCTGTGTGCAGTGGAATATAATGAGGCATTCTGTTCCTGCATTGGCAATCTACACTTCACCAGAGGAAAGAAAAAGCATCATTAAATGGGAACCAGACATGAAATTTTTAGGAAAAAGTTCTAAATCACAGCATACTAGACAAAGAGGGTCTGACCAGAACAGGTTGTGACCCCATCTCTGCTTTCCAAAAAGCGGTTTTCGGATCTGAAAGTCGCACCTCTCATTCTACTCTTTGCAACAATGTCAGACTGCTGTTATATTGTGAAATCATCATCTCGTACCTTTGTGCGTCTGCAGGTATAACTGGGATTACCTTTTAAAGATTCAACGACTGCTGACAAAAAATTCAGCAGACAATTCGGTCTCAGTTTCAGTCTCTGAAGAGGAGGGCAACACAAGACAGGTGTCTTTGTACTGCTATCAACACAATCCACATCTGTGGCAGTTTAGCCCCAGGAGCAAATGGTAAATGTGGCTTTTGGCATATATATATATATATATATATATATATTTATTCCAACACACAAAACCCCCTAACACAGCATTTTGGCAGCTCTCCTAAAATAGCAGCATTGTTTCCCCTCAGTCTCTCTGTGAGACGTTTCGTGAAGACACATTCAACCAGGTGGTGTGGGTAGACATAAAGCTGGTACCGCGTGAACTTAGTGAAAAGGAATAAGCGAGAGGACTTAACTTTTATGCCTTTGAAACTTTGGGGGAATAAGAGAGAGAGAAAGAGGGCACTGTGCGATCTTGGGAGAGTAAGTCTCTTATCATTCAGTACTTGCTAATCAATAGTTACAACAGGTTTGGCGTTAACTGAAGTCTTGAGTCAGCACTGACCTCGTTTCACCCTCATTAGTCCACAGCCAACTCAGCCCAAAAGATCCAAAGCTGTTCCAGAGGTGACGGGTTTATCTTACTCTACACATGAAACCATACACAACAGTTCTGACAGCCTGGGTAATATGCTTGTCCGCTTTCTTGCTGAGAGTTAGTTAAGAAGACTGGAACTAAAGGACGATGATAAAGTGATGGTTTTATATTGTGATCGATCTTGAGAACATCCAGAGTCATAGAGATCGTGACACTGAACCATTGTATCAGCTGTATTCAGTCCACCATAATAAGGTGGATTTCACAAATAGATCTGCAGCTACTTGATGATTTCTCATACTGTCTTTTTCAGACATAACGTATCGGTCATACAATCCAACGAGAGCAAGCCACATAGCGTTGCCAAATAAAGGACTTGACTTGTGTGGCAGTTATTCAGCTATGACTCATAACACTGAGATCCCAATTAACTTTGCTCGGCAGCGGTCGAGTACTGTATGTTCAACCACCTTAAAAAAGGTAGCATCCAATGGATTATGTTTATACATACTGTTTAAACAAAGATTTAACAGACTCATTTGGAGGCTTTAGAGATGCAGATAGTCGAGCTGTTTCTTATCTGTACACTAAGCTCACCAGTGTCTGTCCAGATTGTTGGAGACAAGCATCAATCTTCTCATCCAACTTTCAGCACGAAAGCAAATGAGCGTATTTACAAAATTAAAAAGAAAGAAATAACATTCTCTCATGTTCAAGCTGCAACACTTTCCCTCTTCAAGTGATGGGATTCATACAAATAGGCAGACATTACCCGAGAATGGAGGAAAATAATCAAAATCATATACAAAAATGCATTCATAAATAAAACACAATCAAAGTCAGTTCAGAATGTGGAGTTGATGTAGAAATAAGAATAATCCTCATTTACCAACAGTGATGTCACCATTTTCACCCTCTATTGAGGCCTTCAGTATATAAATGAAATACAGTCAACTTGTTTACAAGCAGCTAAAAGCACACATGTTAACTATGGTTTGAAGATGATATTATTAAAACCTCTTATCCAGGACATGAATTGAATTTAACTAAAGAAACAATCATTTTCTAATTTATTTGCTAAAAACACACCAACTGCAAAATGTTGTGTGGTGTGCGGGTTAAAAAAAGACAGGCGCTGAGAGCCCGTGAACAAAAACATTAAAGAAGAAATTTATTCTGTTTGAATTGATGTAGGAAGAGCTGTTCCGTAGATGAAAAGATTTGAGATATTTCCCCAAAGCCCAGAGCCAAGGCCAGACGCAGATATAGACAACACACCACACGCACACGCACACACACACACACACACACACACACACACACTAATATCAATACATGTACAAGTGCACATACACACACCTGGGTTCTCCCTCTCTGTTGCTCTATGTGTGCACACACACATAAAGAGAGAGAGAGAGAGAGAGAGAGAGCAGATGGACTATGTATAGTCTCATTTCAAGGTGACCTATCTACTGTATATGTATCGGGTGAGAGGCGATGAGGTATCTGAGCGAAGGAGGGGCCAGGGAAGAGGAGGAATGGATGACAGGAAGGATACTGTCCGTGCAGAAAAGGCTTTAAGATAATGCTCTGTTGTCAAAGCATTGGACGCCAGTTCCTCTCAGTCTCTTTTAAATGGGTCTATGGTGCATTAAGAATCTGTCAGGCCAGCTTTAGCATTAATCAGCTCGCCTGCAGAAGAAACAATCACACATAATCTCGAGCTCTAAACCCCGCTGACCTTCTCTTGAAATGCACAGATAAACTCCCTTTCAAAACCTCAGTCGGTTAAAGACACACACACACAGGCCCGGGCTCTCGATCGCGCTTGAAATTTTATTTTTTTCTCCCTCCCCTCCCCTCCCCGCTCTCCCCTCCCCTGTAGTCTAGCTGATTGGTTCTCCCACAGCAGCACCCATGTCTCTCCACCTGGGAGTACAACGACTCAGCATGTCAACGTGACCTCAAGGAGGTCGCATTTCAGACGGCGTGCAGCGCTGCAGAGAGAGAGGGGCTGTTTTACCCCATCAATCTGGAAATATGGAGATGAAGAGGAGAGCAGAGGAGACAGCGGGACGAGGGATAAGAGAGGGGAGAAGGGCAGAATACACAAGTTCCATTCATCATCTCCGCACTGTTGAGAGTGTATAAATAGCAAGATCTGTTCAGAGTTATCATGGAGCCTGCGCTTCCATCGCGGTGCTTCATTTATTAAGACTGTGCACAGATCAATACAGCAGACATATACACTCTGTACTGTTGACAAGATAATCTCATCATTATGAATTTGGCTTGGGTCGTCAGTAACATGAGCAATTGCAACGCTTATCTGAGATGACAAGAGCCGAGAGAAAGAGAGGGAATCCAAAAAAAAAGAGAGAGTCAGAGCAAGAGTCGAGGACGTGTGGAAAGGCGGGAGCGAGAACTACACTTTCTTTATATTCTTACACTAAGCAATGGTCAGAGTGATGGATAATAAAATGCAGTATTTCACGACCAAACAGAGCAAAGATCAATAAGAAACGGAGCAAACCAGCAATTGATCTGAATGTGAAAGGCCCCAACACGATTTCTCTCTAAGACATAGGGGGCCAATTGAGTACATCTGTATGGAACAATAGAAAAAGATGAGACCAGCCAAATATACCGTTTTCAATATGCCATTAGCACTCAGCATCGCCCATGCTACCCTGAAGAGCAGACACACGGTTAAACGTTTGGCGACAAATCTTGTGTGCCCACCACTTAGAGGGCCTTTTGTTTGGGCAATAACATCTGAGAGTGCCGACTCATTCGCCTCTGTTGCCACAAACATATAACAGCCGCTGCAAAACACAGTGGCTGTCAATTCCCCTCAGACACACACAGGGCTTTAGACAAGGGAGTCAGATTTCAAACTGTGCTACAGATACAGTGTACGCGGGAACAGAGGAGACAGTGGGATCTCTCCAGGAGTATCGGACTTTCTCAGACACGCAAACAATCGCAAAACATCGCTGGCAGGATTTCGCTGCGTGGAAAAATACTCCTCAAATTGCAAAAGCAAATTGTCATCTGCGGATTGTGATATACTCCAGTGTTTGAAGAAGAAGGGAGAAGAAGCCTCCCTGAAGCCTTTTAAGGCGGCTTGTTTCGACACGTAGTTAGGTGAAATAAGAGACAAAGGGATGGCATTCATGGTATGTCCCTCCAATCAATTAATCACATTACTGATGAAGCTGAAGACGTGCTGAACTGTGGCCGGCAAGGACGAGGAGAGGGAGATTTGGGGAGCGAGGGATAAATCATTTCTCTTATACTAATGAGATAGAGGGTGAGAACAGAGTCACATAAGTCATTCTTTGAGCTGCGTGTTGTTACTACAGCACATGCCTAGGGGGCACAGTGAAGGAAGATGCGGCAGAAATAAAAGCTCTCTCAGGTTGGACCGGTGCCACGGCACAGCAGAGCGAGTTCCACTTTGTTTGACTTTGAAAGTGTTTGATTTACAGCAAGGAGACCCAGCTGCTGGCAGTTCAAAGAATACATCACCGAGCCATGTAGGCCTATGTAGCCTTCCGTTGCGGATCTCAGCGCACATTACTATGAGGTCACTACTATCTTTATACCAAACTACTGCTGCAGCGCCGGCCCCCCCGCTGCTCAAACCGTTAAGTCTAAAGACCCCAGGAGAGATCTAAGAGCCCTCAGGGGGCAGGCGGCCCCTTCAGGGAAACCAATTCAATCTGAGGGAACCAGCAAGGCTGGTGCTTCAGAGCGCAGTGGGTGGTAGCACAGGTGCATGTGTGCCTGTGCACATACATACACACGCACTGAGACACATGGCAGCTAAATCTCAGATTGTTCCGCTGTGAAGGTTATGCTTTGTTTGTTTTTGTGACCTGCGATGATGCTTGGTTGGCTCCTTGTGCCAGAGTTGTTTGAGCATGAAGCCAAGTAAATGTTTCAGAATCTTCAGGGAGCAAACACTTCTATTATTATCAAAGAGCATGTGTTTAGGTAGTTGATATGAAATTACAGCATCAGGTAGAACACACTTAGATCCATCTGTGTATTTGCAATGTAATAGAAATATGCGCAAGTATCATCAAGGTCGGGAAAACAAGGCGCACTGCCACACAAGAAAACAGCCACAATAAGCAAAAGTGGCAACAAAAAGCAACAGAAGCTGTCCTCTCCGTGCCTTATGATAATAAAGCTGAAAAGTAATTACGAAGTCTGATAGGAATTGATCTGAAACCACTTAAAATGCTGCCCGGTCTTCGGAAGGTAAACCAAGCCAAACAACGGCACTTGCTACTCATCAGAATGACATGATAAAATGACAAGATATTCCGGCATCAGAAAATTAGGCAGAGGAGACCTGACAATCCACTTCCCCTTTATCGCTCGCACACACACACACACACACACACAAGTGAACAAGCCACAGTCCTATTATCGTGTGCCTGTCATCTCCAATAGGCTGCTTCCTATTCAACCAAACAAATTGGTTTAATGTGTCCGGCCAATCTGGTCCTCACAGAGGTTAACTTGTGATCTCATATCCTGTCTCGTTCTCCACACTCCTCGAAAAAAAACTAAATTCCTTTGTTGTGCTGCACAGTTAAGAGCTGTGTCCACACGAATGCACACCAGCTGGGTGAATGGCTTTCTTGTTGCTGACCAAGAAGACAAGAGCACACATTCATTATTGACTCCAGTAGTCCACCTATATCCATCAATGTATAACTTGTTCAAAATCTGCGGTTGTTATTAACTACAGGAGGAAATTGCCTCTACCTCTACAAAGTCAGGGCCCTACAATCATATTGAATTATTTAGCAAGGTGACAGAGGGATTCTTCTCAGAATTTGCAATAAATAAAACATGGACTTCCACTGCTGCCTCCAACTTTTTGGGGGGTACTTATAATACCGTTCTGCAAATGAACTATTAACTGTGCAAAACTTTGAAGAACGTGTCACAGACAAGGAATCAGGAAAATCTGCCGAAGACTGCGCAACGTTTTTTACCTGAAATAGCAGCCAATGATATTTGTGGTGTATGTTATTACTAGAGCAGATTTCCTCAGTCTTTTTTTTCTTAAACTCACCTCTAAATTCCATTGCCAACTAAACTGTTGAGATTACGACACTCATTTCTACTTTTCCCTGTGCTGCAAACATCATCAGTATTTGGGCGTTCATTTCCTGGTTCTCTCTCCGAAAATGAGCAATTTCTGTTTCCCACATACCCCGTGTTCTGCCCTCCTCCTCCCTCATGTTCAGAGACCTCTGATGTTCATCGTGACATCTTCCGCTTTCCACTGATTTGTTAAACGTTATGATTTATTAATGAAAGAAGATGCAAATATAGCTGCTGTTTTGTGCTGTGTGCTGCACTGCTGCTCACACATCGAAGCTGAAACAAGTACCACGACAACAATACCAGTAATGGCAGCTAGTAAAAGAAACATTCAATTACTAAATTTCTATGTATTGCTTATACAAAGATAACATAATTTAGTGTTGTTCCCCGGAGCAACATTCTGTGGTCTGACTTCACTTCCTCTCAGTTGCATCTATCATATGAGCTTGGGGGAGATGAAGAAAAATAAAACTGCCTATTAATAATTCAGAATTTCAGCGTGTAGTGTTATGTACAGTAGCAGCAGGTTTATTTGAGGAAATATGAAGATACGCCCTCAGGCGGGCTGATTATTTTATTTATGTACTGGCAAGCTCAAATAAAACAAATGTGGCCTAGTGTCCCAGAAGAACTCAGCTGAGAGTCACAAGTACATCAATTACAAATGGCTTCTTGAACTGCCCCTCATTCCTATAAATGACCGTTTGTGCATCGAGCTGCTGAGCGGCTCAATCCTGTGAGCGAGTGAGCTCCGGTGCATACAGGTTTACTACAAACTCATTCTATAGAAAGCTCCAGAGTAAAGTTATCTAAAGATGAAGAGAGAGGGAGAGAAATGAAATAAAGAGCACTTTTCTATTCATTGCCTCAGTGGCCACTGAAGTGTGGGAGCAATTTCAATACAATATACAGCACAGGCTTTGATAAGACTTTTCAGTAGAATCCTTAAAAACAGCATAAGCAGGGTTACATATGCATCTGTGTGGTGTTTGTGTGCGTGTTTGTGTGTGTGCACGTGCGTGTCTATGTGTATGGAGGAAGGGTGTTTCAAGGTTCGGACAAATGCAAGATTGTCACGCTCATAAAAAGAGAGGGGCTCTGTCACGGAGCCTGCCAGCTACAGGCTTAAATCACATGCCTGGAATACACAATGACGTTACACCCACACAGACACACACACACACACACACGTGTACACACACACACCCACACACACACAATATCCCTAAATTATGCAGAGTAAGACCATTCCTGGAAGCATCCATTTTCAACATCTGCTCCAGCTACATTGTTGGCATGCATATGCTCAACCTAAAGCGATCAAAGGAGTAACTTCATTGTGTGCCGCACTGAATGATCACAGTTACACCTCTTAACTGTTTTTTTCTTTCCCCAGCATCCTTTAAATTCACTCAATAGGTTTATGGCTGCCAGTCATTTTTAGAAAGACCTTGGTTTATTGTAAATTCTTACATGATCTGTCAGAATCTGTCAGGTTTTCTAGCAAATTTTAAATAATTCATCATGGATTCACTGCTTTCGTGGTAAATTCACCAATTGTCATTCAAAACAGCTGTAACAAAATGCTGTCAGGCAGGCGACTCCAGACAAAAATATCCTATGTTCCATGTGCTTGTTACATATTTATGCCAGACATATTTCATTAGAGCCGAACGATTCTCCTTATCAAGTGACAAGTGACAATGTCGAGTCAGCAGAGACAGGTGGCCCCTTTTCTCCTTGACACCCACATCCCAATGCCACCCCACACAAGGCAGAATGCCGCCACCTAAAGGCAGCTTTTATAGCCATTCACAATCCAATAAGCCTCTGTACCACATGCACCTTATTAACATGGATGGTGTCTCACCGAGACAGGATTCTGTTTAATTAGAGTTTCATGGTGAATCTAATTATAACACTCAAAACTTATCAAAACAAATCAATACGATTAATTAGAAGCCCATTTAAAAGTAATGACACAGGAGTCTTTCAATGATTGGTAACAATGGGGACAGCTTCGGAAACGGGCTGGAAGAAAGCACCGGAGGAACTTATGAACCAGTCAGTGGGCCGTAGTCACAGTGGCACAGCTGCTGAAGCTGAACATAATGTGGGACAAAATCCTAAAATGTATTCAAGGCAGAGTGGGCGCGGGCTCACTCTTTGGAGAGAATTACTGAAATCCTTTCTTCCTGAGCATTGAGGAATTTTGCAGCAGATTGGTTTTAACCTTGATTCCACACTAAGTAATTCCCTTCAACGCCTTAAGCGGAATTAGGCATCATTACGTATCATCCATCTCCTTATCCCAGGAATTCTCTTTACAAATGAAATGAAACTCTCCACTGGGCCGGGTGCTGGCACGGTGGTGACAATGATAAGGCCAGCAGAGCTCGGCTGATATGTTCATATTATTCCCCTTTCCCTGTCTGCCAGTGTACCACTATAAAACATCATTAGAGGCCAGCAGCAGTGTGGAGAGAGACTGGGAGTTGCAGGCAGCTACAGCAGCACTACCAGGTACAGATGAAGACAGCAGCACTAAGGTACTCTTCTGAAACTGAATGAGCAGGCGATATGCTCTCCTGCTTTATCCATCTCTTTATTTATTTTTCCCCATTCAACCTCTCTCCCTGTGGCACCTGTAGTGACAGATGGGCTGTGAGGCCTTGGGATCGATGGAAGGGGAATTCTGTCTTTGTTTCCTGACATTTTTCCCATAGCTGCTCTCCTCTGACTCGGGTTACTTACTGTCCACACAAATGTAGAGAGGAGGCAGAGGCATGGACGAGGGGGGAAAGTGATACGCCTCTGTACAGCTTCTGAAGAAACTTAATGCCTCAGGCCATCTCCCCCTACACAGGTTTCTGTTGAATAATACAATAGAGCACCCTGCACGCCTGATGCGTCGAGGGGACCCTCAGTAAACAAGACACTAAGGAATGTGTTGTAGCTGCTTCTGCTTGTTTTCCCTTTGACAGTCTGAAGGGGGAGAGGAAAGAAGTGCACAAAATGGGTGTGCAATAACCTCACACAGTCTAATTCATCATCACTACATTAGCAGGGAAACAGTCTGCATAATGGACCAGCAATTATTCTGTCCCTCTGATTAGGAAGCCTTAACGGTCTTTGTGCTGACCCTTGCCCTATGCAGCTGGCTCATAATAGAAACAGGGCTGAGGCTGAGAGTGGGAACAACAGACAGTGGCCTTCCTCCCTGGTGGGAACACATCACATCTGATCACAGTCATCGTCACATTCACAGCCAGCGCAAAATAGTAGGATCGAAACAACAGAGCTCACTAGAGAAACTAATAGTCACCACCCAAATGCAACTGAAAGAATCCTCTAAAGGCCATTGGCAAAAGTTAATAACAATAACACTCGTAGAAACTATTGCTTCTATCAAATAATATTAGGAATGTTAATTTCTTTAATTGTCAACTGGTAAAATACAGAAAAAGAGGCCCCTTTGCTACCACTGCCCATTGTCCCCAGTGTTCGTCCCACCATCTTAAGCAGGCCTTAATCCTCGTCTGACACGACAGACTTTTAATGGGCTTAAGGCCAAAGACACAGAGAAGTTATCACGTTAGAGGCTTATACACCCAAATACTTCTCATAAAAGCGTATAAAGTAGCCGTGAAAATAAGTAGACTTTGCTAATCTCTAGGAATTAAAACCCGTAGAATTAACCACAAAGAACTGTAGAATGTGACGACTGACGGGACGTTAAAAACTGAACAGCAAAACAAGCAGGTGTCACTGTTTGGACTAAGTTAACTGTCATGATATGACATTGTAGCTGTAACAATTAATATGTACAGGTAGTTTACTGCAAAATGCAGGTAAGTACATTTTCAAAGACAAACTTGTTATTGGAATAGAACATGCAACATGGGATAATTGGGTATTATCAAATGGAACTGCCGCGGGCTAAACTCTTTCTTCCACGGGAATTAAATGACAGTGATTGAGTGATTTATGGAAGATTTCTACAGGAAAACTGATTTAAAAAGAGACTGTTGTGACATATTTCAAACACCACTGATTTGTGTTGATGTCACTGGCTGTGTTCTATGATAGCACCAGAACGGCTGTTTAATCCTTCTAATGCTCCCCCCTCTCTTCCTTCATTTTCTCTCTGTGCTCCTGGGCTTCTCTGTCTCTGTCTGTCCTTGTCTTCTTTTTCCTTTCATTAAAAAAAGGGGGAGGGGGGGGGCAAATGTTGATATAGGAAATGGGACCCTTCTGAAGGTTGTGACGGTGAAAACGGTGAAGGAGAACACTGCAATTTCTCTTACCTGTATGATGGACATGCGGTTAGTAGGTGTGTCTGTAGTGCTGGTGACTGGGCCTGTGAAGCTGGTGTGGCATCCCACGTGGCCTTGGGGCACGCTGAGGTTATTGGCAGTGGGCTTGAGGTACATGACCTCTGACCGTGGTGAGCTGAGTGGCAGGCGTGTCTGGTAGTCAAAGTACATGGGTGAGGTGGCCAAGGAAGGGCTGCTTACCACATTCATCACATTCATGGCATCCCGCTCTTCCACCTCGCTCTGCACCAGCATGATGTCGTTCTTGTTTATCTTCTTCTTCTTGCCTTTTCCGAGTTGAGGGTGCGAGTATTCTGCAATGCGACAATTATAGGTACGGATCTCCTTGTTTTCCCGCTTGCACTTGATAGCTATGGTCACCATGGCAGCCAGAAGCATGATGGATACAATACTTAGAGTTACTATAAGAGGCAGAGACATGTCCCAGTTCTGATTGTCCTTTGTCCGAGGCAGTCCATCAGGAGGACGTCCGTTGGAAGCCTTGACGATGAGTCTTGCGGCAGCAGTGAGAGTTGGCTTGCCGTGGTCTGATACTCGGATGATCAGCTCCACAATGGGGCTGACATCATCCCAAAATGGGTGGGCTGTTCGCACCTCCCCAGTCACTGGATCGATCTCAAAGAGGTGCTCCTCGTTGCCATCTGAGATCTCATAGGTGAGCCTCCCGCTCTCGCCATAGTCATTATCCACTGCCCTCACTGTGGTGACTATGTAGCCAACACCAACATTACGTGGCACGTGGATTTCAGCTGTGTCGTTCAGGAGTAACGGCAGGACTATGACAGGGATGTTGTCATTGACATCCAGAACGCTGATGCGCACTGTTGCGTTACTCTCCAGATGCGGAGATCCTGCATCTCTGGCAAGAACCTTAAAGTCAAAATACTTGATCTGCTCGTAGTTAAAAGATCTCACAGCATAGATGGCTCCATTTGCAGCATTCACATTAACATACGTGTTGACATCACCCCCACTCACATTGGAGTTGAGTATGCTGTAGTACACGGTGCCATTCTGGCCAAGGTCTGGGTCGTGTGCCAGAACTGAGCCCAGGTACTCCCCAGGGATGTTGTTCTCAGGAATCTGAAGAAGGTACACTGACTTGGTGAAGCGAGGGACATTGTCGTTCTCATCCAGAATCTTCACAGTGAAGGATTTTGTAGAGTTTAAAGGAGGGAGGCCATTGTCTTTGGCAACAATGGTGACATTGTACTCATCCTGCACCTCTCTGTCCAAGGGCCTGTCTGTCACCACTGTATAGAAGTTATCATAGTTCTCCTCAAGTTTAAAAGGGACATTACCCAGCACTCTGCATTGAAGCTGCCCATTCCTGCCCGAGTCCTTGTCTGTGACACGGACCAGAGCAATGACAGTGGCTGGAGGTGCTGCCTCGCTGATGGCTCCCTGTCTCACAGACACAAAGCCTATAGATGGCCAGTTATCATTCCTGTCAAGCACTTTAACAGTGACTTTACAATGGCCCGGGATTGGATTGGGACCGAGATCCTTTGCCTGAATGTCAATCTCGATAACTGGGCTCTCTTCGTAGTCAATTTCACCCTGAATCTTTATGACCCCTGTTCTGGAATCTATGGAGAAGAGCTCCCGGATTCTCTCTGGGGCATAGCCACTAAAAGAATAGACTACTTGTCCGTTGTTGCCCTCATCAGGATCCGTGGCATTTAAATCGATTAGGACTTTACCAGGAGGTGAATTTTCAGGAATTTCCACGACATATGAGGGCTGATCAAACACGGGGCTGTTATCATTTGAATCAATTACTTTAACATTTATCTGCATGGTACCTGATCTAGGATATTCCCCCCCATCGGTGGCTGACAAAATAAGGGTGTGATGGCTTCGTTCTTCTCTGTCCAATGGTCGTTGAATAACTAATTCTGGGAATTTTGTCCCATCCCCGCGGGCTTTTACCTCCAAGGAAAAAAGATTGTAGTCATCACGGGTTATTTGATAGGTTTTCAGGCCATTTTCTCCTGCATCTGGATCATGCGCGCTGGTTAGGGGAAAGCGTGTCCCTGGCACAGCATTTTCTGAAATGTCAATATCAATCTGATCGGAGGGGAAATTGGGTGAGTTGTCATTAATGTCCTGAATATCTATTTTGATCATACAGATCTCTTTGTCATTGGCAAAAACCTCCATTGATAGCTGGCACTTGGGGTTTCTCTTACACAATGTTTCCCTGTCGATGCGCTGCTTTGTGTACAGCAGTCCACTTTGGGGGTCCACGTCAATGAGATGCGGGGCTGAATTCTCCAGCACCCGAAAGTTAGCTTTTTTACCCGGTCCAGTCTGTTCGAGTCCGAGTCTGGCATCTTTGGCAATGTTCCCAATCACTGTTCCCGGACCCTGTTCCTCTGGGACAGAGTAATTCAAGTTTTTCAATGTCAGGGCTTGAGCCCATAACAGGAGGAAAAAGAAAATAGAAAGATACATCCCTATACTGTAAAAGCTGCGATACGCTAAGATGTGCTGTGTTTAAGCTTCCTTTGACCTGTTGATATTTTGTTCAAATTTGGTATTTCTGTTATCCAGGATGAAAAAAAGAGTTCTGTTCATCATGCGAGACCTTGGCATTTGTCTTTGTGGATTGTCTTTGCTCTGTCTCTCTCTTCCTCTGCCTCCTCGAGCAATCTGTGGTGCTGAACACCTAATTTATATTCAGCTGAGCGTCCAGACTCATCTGAGCAGTAATCGCGATCCAGTCTCCAAACAGAATAGTCATTGTCAGTGATCACTCATAGCACCTAAAAAGGAAAACAGAAAAAAATAAATGTTTAGATAACGTATACCTGTCAATTAGACACCCAAATAAAAACTGGAAGCTACACCAGCCATTCTGCCGAGGAGATATCCGATTCACCGCTGAGCCAAAAATGAAACAGGGCTCATGTGTAATTCATCTCTACAATTATGGGAGAAGCTTGTCAATTAGTTAACCTTGGGAAGACACCAGGCGCAGCACCGATAGATGGGGAAAGAATGATTCCCCTTGAAGCTTATTCACCACATGAATTATTGTAAACACAAGAATGCAGGGTTTTTTTTTTATTTATTTCAAATGTGCAATGCAACGACCTGACCCTGACCTGACAATGGCCCATTCACACCTTAGGGGAACGCTGACTGACACCGTAATAGGACAACTTTAATAATATGGTAACACGGCAGGCGTTTAACTGAGGGGCCTATTGTGGTGGCGATTTGAATAAGTGTGTATTAAATGAGCCTCTTACAAGCATTAACAAATCCGCATAATCCGGATTTTTCAAATGAGCCTTAAAAAAGAAAAAGAGAAATGAGCTGCCAACGTCTCAGCACGGTCGTGTAATTCTCTCCCGTCTCCTCGGAGGAAGCTGTTGCATCCGTATGAACAGGGATGGTTGAGAAATAAAAGGAAATAAAATTGGAAAAAAGAGCACGCAACAGATAAATAGGGAGATTTGAATTAAAGAACATGATTTGAACTTACCCGCAAAAAAGGAAACTGATGCAATAGTCCCAGAAAATAGAGCAGATTCAAAAACAATTTAAAAATTAAAACAGTCAGTTCCAGCAAGGGTTCAGGGAGAGTTTCATCCCCTGAACACTTCAGTGTAGGTTCCCCACCTTCTCTGTGGCGAGGAGAGAGGGAGAAGAGGAAAATCCACACGCAGGCTACAGTGCAGGCGGCGCAGAGAGAAAATGAGAGGATGAAAAAAAAAAAAAAAGAAAAGTGCTCCAGAAAAGTATGACTGTAATGTCAATGAGCTGAAGTCCTCTCCGCTGTGTGATTAGGATGCAGCGGATCGCCCTGCGCCTGCAGTGACTCACCGCTCTCCAGGAAGGAAAAGTGTTCGGAGAAACACTGACTGAGAAGAAGAAGAAGAAGGAGAAGATGAAGAAGAGGGGAAATCCAGATGTGCTGCAAGATCCAAAGTGTTTAAAAGCCAACCGGTGCCAAACATCGCTGAGGGACTGTTCCCCTTAGTGGCGTTTTGTCCTTGTGCTCCGTCCCCATCAAAGTCCACACACACACAGAGAGATAGATACAGAGACAGCTGCTGCTGAGGAAGAGGAAGAAGAGGAGGAGGTGGTGGTCAGAGCCGCATTGTGCCACAAGTCTCCGTCCAGCTGTCTGCGCGCGGATAAAAAGGTGGATTCTCTTGGCTGCGTTACGCACAGGTCGCTGTTCAGTATTCTCTGCGCGTCTCGCGGGCCCTGAGCACATTGAGCGCTTCCTCTCACTGACTCAACTCCGGACACCGCATGGTGCATTAAACATTGTCGCTGCTCCTCCGGCAGCCAATGGGCGCGAGGAGGAGGGCAGAGAGGGAGGGATTCAAACGCCGCTTTTTTTATTTTGGAACACGCGCCGGAGATGATTGGTGGCTCGCAGTTAAAGCCCGGTGGCTGCGTCTGTTTTTTTCAAATATCACACTTCATTGTTGTTTACCACCCCCCCCTAAAAAAAAAAAAAAATAACGGAACAGAAAACGTGCGTTGAATACCGTGAGCCACGAGGAGACATGGAAAGGGAGAGAGACGGAGAGGGAGAGGGAGAGAGAGAGAGGGATGGGGGGGAGGAAGAAGAAGGGGCCAGGCTGAGGTGATTCAAAAAATGTCGGTTAAGTCATTTATCTAGAGGACAGACACACACACACACACACACACACACACACACACACACACACACACACACACACACACACACAGTCAGAGGAATAAACTGAACTTAGTGTGTGTGTGTGTGTTCTCCACCTTTCATTCTGACACTGTGCGTAAGTGTACAGAGAAAAAACGAGTTTAATATAAAAGAAAGCACGTTGAATAGACTCCTTTATACTTCCACACACACGTATATGTGTGTGTGTGTGTGTGTGTAATGTATCATGTATACCTATCTATCTGTCTATCTATCTATCTATAGCTGTCTGTCTATTTATATTAGGATCATGACTGGGGACTATGTTTGTTTAATGTTCCACACATTCATTTCCTCACTGGAGTGTACTTTACACAGTGTATTTGAAGTCACCTTTTAGAGTTTCATGAATCCACCATACCTATATCCAATATCTTTACTACATAGAAAGTTTCACAAACTGTGAGAAGCAGCAACGATTGCATGGAACATTAGTATGAATTTATGTTTGTATATCAGACCGAGCTGACACTGGGTGAGAGGTGAGATACACACCATGGACAGGTCGCCAGTGTAGCTCAGGGCCAACACACACACACACACACCCACACAAACACACACTGACAAACAACCATTCACACCTATGGACAATTTTGTGCACAATTTAGGACTGTGGGAGGAAGTGGGGGTACCCAGAGAAAAGATCCGATCACGACCCCTCTTTAACTTGACACTGACTTTGTCACAGAGCTGCAGTTTCGTGCCCTTCATTCGCTATTGCTATTTCAACATGTCAGCTTTGTTCAGTTTAATCTTGTAGTCCATCCATGTATAAACATGGGTCTCAACCCCACTGACTTTGCCACTGACCTTTCTCTGACAGGAGGGAATGACAAGAAGTGTCAGAATCATTCGTTAGTCGGACGCCGACTGAAGCTCATTATGAAACAGCAGGTTTGATGTACTAATGTCAAGATGTTGATAAGCGATGAAGGTAAATGTCACATCACTGTTCCATCTGCATACTGTGAGAGCGTGTGTGGGTGTGTGCCTGCAGTGTGCGTGCACGTGTGTGTTCCTACGTCTGTTTGAATGAGGTGCATATTTCCTCACCGTGTCCTCTGTAGTTTTCAGCGTAATGTGTGGACATTCCCAGAATTGTAAAGCTGAAGACAAATTGCTGAGTAGCAATAAGCCCGATTTTCTTTTTTCAAAGTGATTTTCCAAATGTGATTAGCAGCATGTCTGGAAAATAATTAGAATATAATTCAGGCTGCTTTTGTGTGAAGCTAAATTATCCATTTTTCTCAGAACCGCATTGTTCCCACCACAGGTTTTGATAATTTGTCCAAATAACATGTTTGTGTCTCCTTTTTCCCTCCCTCTCCTGGGCTGAAATGCTACACACTGAGCTTAAACAATGCCTGGAAAATCACCTGCCTTGATGAAATGTCACCAGCGCTGCCAGAGATAAACCCAGCCATTAGCAGCTTTCTTCATTAGCCCAATTAAATGGCCCTCAGGAAATGCACTGACAGAAAGCGTATTTGGAATAGGCGGCTGGTGAACAGCTGCATTAAAACACAATTTCGTAAATTAAATTTCAATCTAATGGCGATGGCCTTTCTTCAGGTGGTAATAAGAGTGAGAGGGCCTCTTCCTGCCTACACTATTTAACCAGTTTTTGAATTATTCTTCCTCCTTTTCTTACACTTGTTGATTTCACTTCTTTGTCAAGCCACTGAAGATGTTCTACAGCTGCTTTCCCGACATGCACTGAAGTCCAGACATTTTCCAGGGGGGGGGGGGGGGGCTGTATGTGAGAACCCAAACGTCCAAGTCCGTTGCTCCTGACATGTTCCACAAGTGTTCCCGCCAGGCCCCAAGTAAAATATTCAGAAAACGTTTGTCATGTCGATGACCTTTCGAACATGGAATGGACTTAAAAGTGAAAAAAAAATCCAAAGAAGTTAATAATGATTTAAGAGCTTTGTGTGGATGTCGACACACAATCTCCTGCTACGTTCTTCATAAGTGAAATGAGTTTGTGGACATTTCCAAAACTAAAAATTTTTGGGGCAGTTTATGGGTTTCATGTCTGAGAAAACTGCTTCAGGGCACGATCACAAATATGTAGCAGTGGTGATCCCTTCATTTCCAATCTGTGCGAGCGAGGAGGCAAATAAAACATTTGCATCCCGTGATGAAGCAAATCCGCAGCATGGCTCAGCATGGAGTTCAACTGTGATGAACTTTGACCTGCGCCATTTGCCTGCATTCACGTTAGTGTGATCGCTCCCTAAGAGTGAGCTGTTTTTCTCTACAACCTCAAAGGTGGAGCACACGTTTACACACAGAGAGAAAACTATCACAGCTGTCACGTCTCCATTTCACCTGCATGTTGTCGTCTCCCACTTACACTTCTCCATGTTGTCTTCTGAATCTGTGCCTCGTCTTCTTCGCACTGTTCAGCTGCACTCTTCGTTAGAGGGAGAGAGGGGGTGTTAGGATCTTCTTGTTTACTTCACTTTGCTGTGGATCAGCAGTATAGAGCAGCAGGAAAAAGCTGGTTCCCAACACAGACTGGGTAATTCTTAGTCTTTGCCTATGATAGTGTGAAAGATGAGCTAGTAGCACTGATGATATTTTTGAGGAGATGTGTCTCTTTCATTCTTGAAAGACCCCCGGCCCTCTGTACCTTACATCAGTTGCATCGCACGTACATGATGATGCTAGCTGCACTTATATTATTATCTCTTTATACAGGTGACCTGGGTTTGACACTACGTACTGTAAGACGGCTCAACCTGCATTTGGCCCCATATTTAAAGGTTCGTCACTATTGTTCTGCACTTTCCCACAATTTAATGCCAAACCGCAGAATTAAACTGACTTGCAAAGGATGACTTAAGACTCGGATAAAGCTATTTTTCAGTTTTATTTCCCTTTGTCTTTCTGTTTCTCTTCTCTTGCTGTCTCTCTTAATGTCATGCTTTTACACGTTCTCCAACTGTAAAAAAAAGTTTCAACGTGGTGCGAATAAACTAGTTTGAATAAAGTGTTGAGAAAAGACATCACCAGAAGTACACAACGAATCTAGACAGGTGGATAAATGATGCCCACTTTAAGACAGTCTCTCATCAAAGGTATCCATGGTGTTGCACTTGATATTTATGGAAGTAGTTTTCTGGGGACTTAAAAAAAGTTTGAGACACGAGGACCCAGAGATCTCATTCACATAATTAAAACCTAAATATAGCAAATTAAAAGTACCTATTCCGAATAGAAATACCAGTGCACCCAGGCTGACATGTGTTAATTCCCAATTCAAGCTTACATATTTGATATTCAAACACTTTTGACTGTATATAAAGATGGAAAACACATCTCCACTTCCTCCCCCTATCCAGAAATTAAGCTACAATCTAAGAAATTGTAGTCGCCATCTTGCACACTGGGAGAAGCAATAAGGTGATGGAGCGACGGTTGCAAGGTCCTGTCGATACACATGCTTTCGACCAATCACGATTCAGTGTCAGCTGTCAAATATGAAGTATTTATAAGATCAAATAATTAATTTTAGTGCACAATGCACCCAAAGTACACTTTGCTTTTGCATCTATTTTATTTCTAAATGGGACCATAACTCAAAATGAGCATAATGTTGTATCGAGGAAGACTTCAAATCAGTGATTGTGACCATAAGCTACGCACAATTTTTTGGGTGAAATGTGTAAAACCTTTAAAGTGCCAAATCAGGAGAATGGCTGGAAATCCTAGTCAGTTAATGCATTGGCTTGTTCAGATGGAGTGCCAATGCATTTTTAACCTGCTTCACTTTGTCAGTCTGAAAGTGGTTTAATGGAGATAAAAACCGATGCGCATGGTCAGGATTTACAGTTTGAGCAATGGGAATGTATCTATACCTTCACTATGCGGCCTTTCTGTCTTTCCTTATAGTGTCGATCTGTCTTTTTAAATGCACCTCTATGCTGATGTCTCGTACATTGGCTGCAGGTAATGAATAAGGAGGTTATTGGACAGGATGAATGTGTGAAATGGTCAAGCACCACCTGCATCTGTCTGCATGCCTGTTTCTGTTTGTCTGCCTGTGTATGTTTGTAACAACCAAATGTTCACTGTTTGCACCTTCCAAGAAATATTTCCTGATCAGCGCTCACTGTGATTCTGCCTCAGCCCAGCGTGCACTGTTGGACTCATAATGGAGTTCTGCAGGTGGAGGGCATGATCATGGATTTCCTCAGTGAAAAGACTTGTTTAATTTTGTGAGAGGTTTATAAGGTAATTTTGTCAGCCACCGTTTTTTCCACAAGCATATTGCACAGATGGGCTGTACTACTGGATGCCTTAAATAGGAGCCATTGAGCTGGATGCATACATTAGTGCTCTCAGGATGCTCTTAGTGCAAATGTCTTCGCCTCTGATAGGACATGAACGAGAGATGAATTGCAACCATCTCCTATAGCTTCTTAGCATCACCTAGTGCTCATAAAGAGCCTAATCACGCTTGGCCAGCAGAGACTGGACACAGGAAATTGTTGCGGTGATGAAAAGCATGCCAGTGAATATACCTACAGAATGTCGTCTTGTCACCTTGAAGTACAAATAATTACCTCTGCTGTGACCTGCATGCTGAGACGAGGCAATGAGACCAACACCTCCCCTTTTAAATGCTTGCCCATACCACGTTGGGCCTGAGCTATCTCCCAGTGCAGAGCAGTTCAAAACGTGATGTCAAGTATCTTTGTTCGTCTCCAACCAGAGCTGTTGGTCATATTCCAATCCATTAATTAAATAGCAAATGCACTTGGGTGTGTTGGTCTTAAAATGAGGTGTATTGATAGTTTATGCTATATTTAGGCAGTAGAAAAGGCAGCTGCACAGTGGGCCAAGACTGTGCTCTGTTTCCTCTGCTGAGAAGCATTATTACCACCTGGAAAAGCTTCTATTCTAATGGCAATATGCCGAATTTTTAAATCACCAGGCTTTCAAAGCCAATAGGAGATGGCTTGTTGCATGTTTCACCCAAAACACACCCGTGATGAATTAAGAGACTAAGTACAAATGTTTTTGTACCAGCGACATTTTCTCCTGCTCTTGCACCGGCAAAAGTTGATTTGGACACACCCAGAATTCACACCTTCCATGCACGTTAAACCATATGTAGTACTGGTAATGGAGAGCTTTCATTTTTCATAAAGTTTCAAAACCTGTACAACAAATTAAAAATGTACGCCTCACCAACATGAGAGAGAACCTGTGGTAGCCTTCAGTTGTCATAAAACATTTTAAGTTGTTCATGTTGAGTTTGTCCAGTCTGGGCTACTGTAAAAAACATGGCGGCCCCCGTAGAGAGGACTCGCTCCTGATGTAAATATAACGTATTTAAATATAAAGGGCCAATTCGAGGGTAAACAAAACAAATATTTGTCCTATCTAGATCAAACACACTGATAAAAACATCACTAGGTTATTTCATATTCCATTTCTGCTAATAGATCCCTTTCACATTAATCCTCAACACTGAACCTTTAATATGAGAGAGATTAATTAAAGCAGCAAACAGAAGTGTTTATTAGGCAGCGTACAGGGCTCACTAAAGTGACAGCGGAGCCCGCCTGAGAAACAATACCAACACAATAGCTTTTCATCAACACTTATCTTGTCGTCTTTTTCCTATCAGCCTTGCAATGTAAAACTGCTCAGTCTGATAACATTACATTTGCCAATATTGACAGTGACACCACGTTCAGCTTAATTTGACATAGGATAACTGACTTAAAAATTGTATCCAGATAAAAACAGATATGAAAATATAAAAGATATACTGATATATGTTTGTATTTGTATGTATGCCGACAGCCAAATCAGTGGATGATGAACAATGCAACAGGTGTTGGTAGAAGTCCAATGCATAAAGGTGGAAAAGCTACATATCGTCTTAATCTGGAACCATCTGCTCAGGTAACAAGTGCAAGCATTCCAAGAAAGAAATAATAAAATACAATTTAAGATTGTCGACATCTGAATTCAGTTGTGTGCATGCAATTTACTGTAGAACCTAATTGTATCCTTACATCCACCACCTGTGAATTCCCTATTGTTTTCACAATCACTGAAGGATGGGCAGCAGCACCACGAGCAAACCAGCTTCACTGATAAATTGTAGTAAAACATGGACTAAAGTGTATGATTTAACACTTAATATATTAAATTGATAAAACTGCCAATGTTGAAGATCATGCAGGACCTTTCCACACGTGAAGAGTGCAGCACAAAAGGTTCTCGAAGCAACCTTTAACCACCAAGTCTAAATATTTAAAATAGCATCGCTTTATTTTATTATTTATTCGCCACACTTTTTCCTTGTAATGTCTGTACTTTACAAGCTTTCTATGTCCAAACCTGCTCCTATGATTCATCCAGTTAATTCGTTTGTACAATAAAAGACAGAAATAAGAACATGGACTACTTTGCATCGAAATAGGTCAAGTGATTTTCTACAGGAGGAGGTAGAATCATATGGGTCACTGCATTATTTCTGGAAAATCTGAAAGAACAAGTGTTGTAGGATTGTTGAAAATTACCCACCAATTTTATATAGGTGACCTAGTAGGGTGTCTATATTTGTCTTAACATTGGGCGAATTGAATGTGGAGGCAGCAGGTTTCTAACTCTCGCACTCTTTGTAACACCTCGTCTCACCTCGTCTGGACTTCATTTGCTCCCTGCTGCCTGTCTGCGTTAGCTACACACGTCTGGCAAGTTTTAATCTGCAGTAACTTGCCTCGCATTTAGACCTTGTTTTAGACATTTGGGTTTAATGAGTCTCTGTCATGTCTCATATCAAACAACTAATCTTAATTAACTCCCACATTAATTCTTAATTGTTGCATTTCCCTCAACAACACATATCGAGACTGAGAAAACAGGATATGAAAATGTCCTCTTTCTGTGTTTGGCTTGACTTGGACTTAACTCGGCCAGATCACTTTGTCTTGTCCGAGGCGATTTTTACCCTGGGGACAGTTCCAGTCTCACCCGCTGCAGCTGAGCCTCTCTGTCCTCTTTATCTCTCTCTCCCCTCCTCTCCTCAGGTGCTATCTCCTCCTCTCAGGGTGCACTACACCCACCACTCCTCCTTCTGTCCTCCTCGTCCTCTTCCCTCTCCCTGCCCTCTGCCTCCGTCATCCTGTTGCGAACAGGTGTATCTGTCTCTCTCCTGATGGGTTTATTACTCTGAAGTGTCTCCGCCGTCCCCCCGGACCCCCCGCCTCCTAATACGCTTAGTCCTCGCGGCTTATGTCAGTCAGAGTGGGTGGTCTGATAACGCTCCACTTGATCAAGCCATCCACATCAAGGTCCATCTGGTCCGCAGTCACTTCGGTCAGCTTGTGTGACAGGGAGTAGACACACAGACAGACAAACACCCACACAGAGTAACCTTCTCCCTCCCATTAAAGGTGATGGGAGTGACACTGCTGTGCGGCACCACTGTGACCAGCTCCTCAGACACCGGGAACATCTCAAGACATTTATTTTTTTCCGGTGGACTTGTATGTAGATTAATTCAGAGTGACTCAGTGTGGTTCCTTCAACACATCAAGCTGCTGTGCTTTCAAGAGGAATCGGGCAGAAGTCGATGGAATATAAACAAGTTAATTAGTTGTTCGCTCTATAGAAAAAAGCTGTCATAAAGATTAAAATGTCCTAAACAAGAAATTATTAACAATAATGCACGGATGAAGCCACATTAGCATTCATTTGGAGTCCTGCTCTGGTCTGGCCTCATCTCTTGTGGGAAATATCCACACCTTTAGATGCTAAATACTTCACTGTGTTTTCAAGCTCGTCTGCTGTTTGAGAGATGAAGCGATAGATTGTAATGGGTGGTGGGGCGGCACAGTGGTGCAGTGGTTGTGTCCTCGCAGCAGGAAGGTTCCCCCGACTAGAACCATGATTTGGCCCGGAGGTCTTTCTATGTGCGTGTTTGTGTGGGTTTTCTCCAGGTACAACAGTCACGCAGATTGTAGGTTAGGTTAACAGGAGACTCTAAATTGAGTGAATGTGAGTGTATATGGTTGTATGTTGGCCCTGTGAGGGATTGGCAACCTGTCCAGCGTGTACCCCGCCTCTCACCCATTGGTTGGCTCCAGCTCCCCCAGTACCCCTCTAAAGAATAAGCAGTATAGAGAAAGGATGGATTGATTGTGGGGATAATATTGTGTGTAAAATCTAAAAATGTCTGACATTAAAGTCATACATATATGAGAAATAAATAATAAAAAATGGTGTTTTTGTCAAGGAACCACCTGCAGCGGATGATTTAACTGTGAGGAAATACCTGGCCTTTAGTCCAGTTACGTTTGAATGGGTGAACATACAATAAATGCACAACCCAGGTACAAGTGATAAAGTGAAGATTTATTGGGGATGCAAGGGTTCTGGCAGGCGAAGGCTGAGGGCAAAGAGGGAGTGGCGGTGTGCGGGAAGGAGCCAAAGAGGGCTGAGCTGTGAGCGGGGCTGGATGTCTGGCCAGGCGGCAGGGGAATGAGCTGAGGGGAGCAGACTGATGAGGTGGGTGGGGTGGGGTGTAGAGTGGACCCGGAGACTGGTGGAGATGAGCTGGATATGGAGACGTGGGTTGTGTGACGAGCGAGGCAGGCGGAGAGTGGAGCAAACAGGCAAACACGAGGTGATCCTGCAGTTCAAGGACATGAAGGTCACTCAGAGAAAATTACAAATCTCATTTGAATTACCAGGAGACACAGCAGATGAGGTCTCTGCATCTGTCCATTGCTGTGTAGTTCCTGATGCACAACACTGCACACATTTGGGATTTCAATCTCAGAGAATTCATGAATTTATTATAATGTCAATATAGTTTAAAACTAACTAATGACTTTAGCTCATTTCTCACTGGTAAAAACAATATGTTATCACCAACATCTGGCTTTTGTTTGCAATGGGAATGAACACGATCGGCATTCACTCCCCCGGTCAAATGACTCTGCAGTAGACGCGGGTTTTAATCAGCTATGGCTCCGATAGGCAGTGATGGAAACATGACAACCGGGCCAACGCGTTAATTTGGTAGGACAGCGATGTGAGAGAGCAGCTCTGTCTCTTGTTTGTGCCGTCGAACATGACATGTGTACCAACGGCAAAAAAACTGAACAAAACTCAATGGCAATGGGAAGTTGCTTGAGTTGATTGCCTTCATTTAGCCTGTTTACCCCCCCACCCCCAAAAAATTAACTGCATACACCTGCTGATTTTTATGGTGGTATCGATATTGCACAATAACTTCATAGTATCTCAAAATATCGACATAATATCTCAAAATAATGACTTGCCATCTCTTAATTTCATAATTTTGACTACCTCACGAGTTTTCTCTCCTCTCCTGTTTTGTTTTGACTTATAATGGCCTTAATACGCCACTATACTGAACAGTAAAGGTCATTTTTTGTGGGTCCATCAATACGAGCGACCCTTTTCACATTGCACATTGTCGTTGGATCCATTCTTAGTATAGAAATATTGTTTCTTGTAGCATATTCAATGCACTTACAACACCATATATATAACTAATGCAAAAATAGAGACTGTAGATTAGAGCAAAAAGAAATCATAAGACTCAGGCATCCTGATGGTTCACCCTCTTTCTTATCCTCAGAACTGTATATAAATAACAGCAGGCTAACATATGTAGTGAGTAATCCACAGAGGCTTCACGCTCAGGCGAAACAGGAGGTAAACTTTTTCTGCTTCCCGTCAACCTCCCACAATTCGCCCATCTTGTCTCTCGTTCACTCTCGCCCCTGCACCTTTTTTTTCTTCCCTCCATCCTCTACATGCAAACACATGGCACCCTCCCCACCACCATCACCTTCCGCCCCAGGAGATATCAAAGGGGTTGAATGCAAAACAAAGACTCCAACCCGTCCCTGCAGAGCGGTGTGGTGCCTCTGCTTAGATGTGCGTCGCTCCGAAGTGAGGGAGCAGCACCTGATTCCCTCGGAGCTGCAGTGAGTCTTTGTAGACTCTTGCGGGCCTTGAAGTATGCATACGGGTTGTGTTCATCATCGGTGGATGTACACAACAGCAGGAGACAGCCTTCTGACTCTGAAGTGCCTACAGGTGTTGCTCACAATGGTGTTTTACATGCAAAGTAACATGGACCGAGGCAGCTACATTCACAACATTTCCCAGAATCATCAGAGCTATTTACGGTGTCATTTGCCGCAGCCAAAGCTGCTTTGCACTCCCTGGAGAGGAATTGACTGAGGACTACTGGCTTACTTATAGTGATATGTTGCATTCAAATTACACCATTTCCATCATCAATTTCCACTGTTTTCTTAATACCATACCTACTGTCAGGTTGTCCATGGCAACCACACTTTTTTTTTCTCCTGTCCTTGCAGAGGATGAACCCAGCTCATAGCAAGTCTGATGAATGTGTTTTCTTCTTGTTTACTACAGCGGGAGATTTATCCAAGACTTTTTAAATGAATGTGTATAATTTAAGTGTTTAACTTAAAATGGCTCAAGCCTCACAGACACTCTGATAGGATTAGGGAGGGAAACACATTAGCACCATCTAGTGGTGAGTTCAGATGTGCCTTTCTGTCCCACTGCATGGTGACTGACAGCTTTTAGTTTTCTATCTATCATCTATCCATCTATCTATCTTTCTATCCATCTATCTATCTTTCTATCCATCTATCTATCTTTCTATCTATCTATCCACCTATTCATCTATCTATCTTTCTATCTATCTATCCATCAATTCATCTATTCATCTATCCATCTATCCATATATCCATCTATCTATCTATCCATCCAGCTATCCATCTTTCCATCTATATTCTAACATGCTGTCATCCTGACTTGCTGATCAAGTGCTCTGGTTAGCACAAATCTCAATCTAGAGCTAATTAACCAGTCATATTGGATTCTGAATGTCAAGCAAATTATGAATCCACTTCCAGCATGTTCATGTAATTAACTCTAAATGTGTCCTTTTTCAATTCCCCCCTTTACCTGTAAGAAAGCACCAGTGCTACCTGCTGTATATGATACATCAGCCCATTTGCCGGCACAATTTAGAGAGCACAAATAGGCCTTGCTTATGAAAGTCACGAACCCATCGGCAAACCTTGTAAATCAAAGACATCAGTGTGCATTAAACAGCCTTTCTATGCACCGGGGATGCCACAATGTTCACGCCCTGTGATCTGTGCAGGTTTTCTGATTTGTGTCACATATAATGATGGAGATGTGTTTTCATGCCTAAAATGGGAATCTAATTCAATATGAGAGGTGCATGGATATAATTAGGTTGCATGTCTGTTAGAGAAGAAAGCACCCCCCCCTGCCCAAAACATAAATAAAAACGTGTAAAATTGCACACACTCATAAATATCAGTCACCTATGCCTGATTTCTTTTCCATGAAGATTCCTGAATCATCCCTGACAAGCTAACACAAAGAAATCCTGAATCCCTATCAAAATGTAATTAACTTTTCCCTGACCTGCACCGCTTCCTTCCACCAGGTTGCGTGCTAATCCGTCCGGTCGCTTTTTCCGTAATCCTGCTATAAAACAAACAAGCAAAATAAACAACGGCTGAAGAGAAAAAAACCATAAAAACATAACTTTCTTAGCAGAGGTAGTAATAATATGATCCGAAATAACAATGTGTAAAAAATGTCATAGAGTTCTTTCAGTTTCTTGTAGTGAAGGTCGAGCTTTAACAGTTTGTAGTCATTCATAGAGAGAAGAAGGAAAACCTTCAACACAACCGCAAGCAAAATGTAGGCAACAAAGAGAATTACCATCTATATCAATATCAATCAAAACCTATTATGCTCCAAGTTTCTGCCTTGAATAGTTATTTTATTTTTTAGCTTCAGTTTACTGCAGCATAAAAAGTGGAGGAGTAAATGGTGTTTTGGTGGATTAGAAACCAAATCAACCTTCAAATAGAGTTTTTTCATCTGTATTACACATGTGACAGAGGAGGGGGAAGCGCCACATTTGAAGTTACTCCATGTGGATTTTTAATTTTAAAGTCAACGTTGGCCATCACACCAACAGGAGGCACAGAGGTAAGTCCAATTCTTGGTCTGTGAACTTTAATTAATCAGGGGAGAGAAGGAGGAAGAAATGCAGATGGAAATTAGCTTGTAGCAAAATCTGGCATAAATCACCTCTTCTCTTTTTGATCTTCCTTGTTCAATAAAGAGAGAAAATATACATATATATATATATGATTTCATACTCTACACAAGCTTAGAGTGACTCCTAATAATAAATATAAATAATACATTTAATTTGTAGGGACACTTTACGTTAAATATAAAACAACATCGTCTGTACATTCAAAGCTCCTCTTAAGAGGTGAGTTAAGGAATTTGAAAAGGAGAGCGTTCCAGAGGAAGGGGGCAGAGGAGAAGGCTCTGTCACCCCACGTCTGATGCTTGGTCCTCTGTGGTATGGAGAGTAGGGGGGAGGAATTTGAATTGAATGCACTGAGGGAGCAAGAGCCAGTGGAGGTTTCAGGTGGGGGACAAGGGTGATGAAGTCCCGGGAGCATGGGAGAGCACACGAGCAGCACATTTCTGGATGGACTGGAGCTTATTGAGGACCTTGGACGGTGTGCCGTGGAGAATGCTGTCGGCATGGATCAGGGTCAACCTTCATTTCGTAAACCTAAATTTCTTTATTTAGTTTATTTATTCATCCACATTCTAATTGTTATCTCCACATTATGCCATTCTCTGTGTTTATGTTTAACAGTTACTGTTCCTCTGTGGTGTTGATCTTGAGGTTTGAACTGGCTGGAGGGGGGGGGGGGGCGATCCACTCTCCTGCCCACACCGCTGGTGTCTTCTTTTCAACGGCCGGAAGTTCCACTCAAGAACTTATAACTAAACATTGTCTTTACCTGTTGCCTGACACAGAAATACCTCCCTTAGTGATTTTTGAGTTCATCCCTCCTGCCACTAATTCCAGAGGCTCTCCTGCCCCTTATATCTGCACTGGGTCCCTTACTGCATTTACATGTCAGGTGTGACTCTGCTGTGTTTTCATTAACTTCCAGAAAACAGAAAATAACAAGTTTCAGTCCTGTCCTCACGTTTGTGCAGACACTCAAATCGATCTGTGATTATATTCTGTTTATCAAGATAATAATGATTCTTCTCTCTTAGGAGAAAATGCATATGTGGCGTCACAAAACATCTTGAGGTCAGTATTGGCATTTGGGCAAGAAAAGAAAAAAAACCTGTCTTCAATTTTCAGTTGTGCATTTGAGTTTCTGCTTCCTGGATCGGGGGCATGATGAATGTTGATGATAAGATGAAATTAATAAGGTAAGCTGTTAATTAATACTGCACCAGCGGTACTGACAGAGAATGATAATCAGAGGCGGAGAAAGAGGAGACACCAGTGGAGGTTTCTTTAACGGCTCAGGGTTATAAGACCAAGATTTAACTACGGCCTCAAGCTCTGAAGGTTTAACCCCAAACAAGAATTGCTCTCAGTAGAAAACATACTTCCATCAAGCAGCCCCCTTCATAAAGCCACCTTTATTTGGATTTGCACCAAATCAGAAACATTCATAGACATCAGTCCCCAAAATATGACAAGTTTCTTTCATCCGGATTCATGAAAATTACCTGAGAAATAGGTGAAAATATGAAGAAAAACACCTTTCACGTTGTTAAAGAAAGTGAAAGAAAGACAGAATTTTAATGGTTTCTCTCTTGACCCATGTTTCATCTCTCCACCGAGTTTCATCGTAAATCTGTAGTTTTTGCGTAATCCAGCTGACAAACGAACAGAAAGGAATATAAATATAACCTCCCTATCGGAGGTAAAATTAGGCAACGCAGCCACAATCAGGATTCTCACCCGCACTGCTCTGTAACATACTGTAGCAACCAGGTAGCAGCTTTGATTTCTGGATTCACAGTCTCTTATGAAAATAATCTTACTGGGCTTTTAGGGGTACTCTGCGGATGCAAGACTTTGATTTGCTATAACATCCTGAATGTAAGGACACATTTCTGAGTGTGAGAATGAGAGCAGCACATTTACAGCACAAAGTCAAAGGCCAAAGAACCTTTAAGGACAAAGCAGAAATTGTTGAGTGTTTTTCCAAATCCATTTGAGTCCATTTCCTTTTTTTTCTAGCAGGAAAGTTTTATCTTTGAGTTATCTCTGGCTGGAACACATATATTCCCCCGTTATCAGTGTTTTTCAGTGCTCTACCTTTTCACTCTTTAAGGTGAACGCAGATGATGGCAGAGCGAGGATGGCACAAAACAATAACATGCACTTTACAGCAGATGGTACATTTCGGAGAGATGCAGTCCTGATCTGATAATCAACATTATTTCCAGAGAAAAGAATTTGATGTATGCAGTATTAGAATTTTGGGAAATAGCAATATTTTATAAAATTATGTAATGATCACATGTGGCATAATGACAATTACACTTATTTTCTATAATTAAAAAAATGTTGATGTCTTTATTTGAGCAGCTTATGTGTTTTGGTGATTGATCAGAATTTGAATAACCTCAATAATCTATAGATATTAGATCCAAATCCAAACTCTGAGTTCAGTCCCTTCTCATGTTCAGCCGACTCTCGTGAAGCGTTTAAAGGTTTCCTTGTTGACTCTTCAAAAATCCTAAAAGGTTCATCTTTAGTTTTTTTGTATGTTGATCTTTTCTCTGCTTCTGTCTCTTCTAAAGGTCTGCCAGACAGTTCCTTAGCAACTGCAAACACATTTGAACCCTCAACAGCACCATTCCCTCGCACTCCCTCCACGGCTTCCCTGTTTCCCCAGGTCTTCTGCAAAAGAGGCAGAAATTAAGTCTCCTCCTTGATTTTGAAGCGTACTGCGAGCAGCCGCGTGACCGCCGGATACCACTGTGGTTTCACAGAACAAAGCCCAAAGAGGTGAACACGTGTGACCCTTGTTTTTTTTTTTTATCAATCCCCTTTGCCTTGCTTAATACTACCACCTACAATCACCAGCACTTCTCATTAAAGGGCACTTCCCATTAGTGTGAGTCAGTCCTTCAGGGTCTCCGGCTACAAATCTTGGGTATTCATTATTCCGTCTCTTCTTCTTTCCTCTTTTCGAATTAATAGTACAGAAACAAGACCGGCAAACCCAAACATAACATCAAACCTACTCAGAGAAGAAGAGTTTGGCTAGGCCGAGATCGTCAATGTGAAAACGTCTGTCTACAGGATCAAACTGCAGCTGATTGAGATAATAATCTGGGTTAAAGAGACGGAGCTAAAGTGCCTTTTTTGCATGAACGTTTTCCCGTTGCTCGATTCATCGGGACCACAGATGCTTCTGAGCACAAATCCAGAAATACCGTGCACAGATGGTCTCCAAAACCAATCACAGCGAAGCAGCCTCAGGTTGGTGCCAGGAGAATTTTATTATGATCATATAGTGCAAAGCCTATAGGTTTCACACCTGAACTGAAATATCTGATGTTTGCAGTCTGCTGCACATTGTGAATACATATTATACTTGTTTAAAAACAACTAGTCATTACATTTACAATTCCGGCTATTGAGTAAAACACTGATTTAATACTGCGTGACCACATTGATACCCAGTTTTTGCACATTTCTGGATCTCGCTCTCTTAAAAACTCCAATGCTCAAATCCTCTGTTGCTGTTTGCCAGTTATTGGACTGGAGACTTTGGCCCTACTTTATCCATCTGCCATTTCAGGTGTTTTGTGTTTATGTTAGTAAAGTCGCTATTTACCACCATTTCTGAGCACGCAGTCATTCCACAACAGACGAGAATGGAGCACACACACACACACACACACACACACACACACACACACACACACACACACACACACACTCTCCATTACTGGTCCGTATTTTAAGAGGTCCAATACAAGTGCAAACTCAATACCCCAATCTGAAGTGAATGGGTGTATATGATAGGAATGAAAACAAGTGTGCAGGCTAAACGGGGATCTCAGCTGATTTGCAGCTTCTCTTCTCACAATGAGGGGCCAGGTGTTTGGATGGCAGTAATCCTCGTCTCTGTGTCTCTCTATCTGCCAAAAGCACGGGGGCTCTGCTTCAAAGATGGCCCCTTAGCCCAACTAGGCCTCTGGTGGATTATCTTTGCTTTTAAAAAGAACTACTGGTGTTATTAGGTTCTGCGCCAGCATTGGTTTGGTGATTCTTTTTCTTGTACCTGTGACAATTTTTGGCTTTATCCTTTGTCTTACCGGAGACTCTGAACTGATATTGACTCACTCCGCGAGTTGTCAGTGCTTTCAAATTGTAGGTTGACACATAAAAAAAACTCCCTGGTGATTTTCAGAGAATAGAATAAAGTCGATAAAGGACTTATTGTGAATTTCTCCTTAATTTGTCCAGGACATTGTTTGAAGAAATTTAACAGTGACACAATAGAGCCTTTTTGTTTTTCTCAGACTTAACATACCCTGATCTTTAAAAATGACTGGACAGATTCAATTACATACATCTCAAATATATTGCAAGAGGAAGAAATGCAGCTCGTTTGCTCGTATGCTGTCGTTCTACTAGTATACCTCAAAAATACAGTATACCGATACATTTTCTATTTAAGTATTGATGTTTTTTGAGCAAAAATATATACAGACTTTAGAGAAATGTCCAGTTATGTCGTTGAATGACTTAGATCATAACAATAGTTATTTCTAGGGTAGCAACATCATTAGAAACTGATCTCAGTGAAATCGTTACTTTGGCCAACCCTTTCCATAGATCACATGCGGACAGCCCATTCTGGAGCACAGGCACGTTTCCCATTGGTCTTATATGGTCGTTCTGACCTGTCGTAAATAGTCAACTTGTCCAGCGATAATACAGCGAAGGGGTATCGGGTTGATGGACCTCTCAAAATTGATGCTTCAGTTGTGACTCTCTTCAGAACACTGACTGAACTCATAAATAAAGTCGCAACATGATCATAGACAGTTTACATAAATTCAGGGGTTTAATAGCCGTCCTGCTTTAAGAGTTTAAAGGTAGATGGAATGCAATGTTTGATTTCACTTTCAAATATTAATAAGGATGCTTTATGATTGGAGACATTTGATTTATGTTTTATAATAAAACCCAATTGATGCTACAGTATTGATTTGCTCTGGTAAAAGAGTAAGTGGAAAAAAAGCCAAATGATAAATTATTATAAGAATTCCGAAGCAATATATCAGGAAATATAGTCATAACTGTCTTGGAGTAAAATTCCCGGCCTGAGTTGTACTTGAGACTGTGGCCCTTGTCTGTGGACGTCGTAAAGCAGCAGGGGATCATGGGAGTTGTTGTCTTCACCCCTGTTGCTGATGAAAATCTACCTGGGGCAAGTATAGTTCATGGATGAGTTGATGTCATAAACTGTTACGCAGCAAATGGCAATGAATAATCGTGATCCATTACCAGTGCCCAATACAAACAATGGTAGGAAAAAGAGCTGACTGGAGAGTACAGTGTTTTTCTAGATTAGTGTTTTTCCAGAGACGGGCAACGCCACAGGTAGAGGATATGATGCAATTAAAAGGCGACCAAAAATGAAAATGAAAATTGAGGATTTCTCCAGGTTTGAACTTTATTGGAATATTATTTTGGATGATGTAAGTACACAACTCAACACAATATACAAGGTTTGTTTTTAGACATTTTAATGAAGAATTGAAAAAATAATATGAATTGTTCAATATAATATCTTAACTTTAGTTCATTAACCTTTATGGTCCATGGTGGGAGTTGAAGTCATCTGGATCCACTTGTACCAAGTCTGATGCTGGATAAAGTTTGTGTAAAAGTTGAGTCCGAGCATTAAAAGGCTTTAGTGTTGACTTTGACAATTAATAAATAGATTTAGTTCAAGTCTTTCTTTTTATTGCTCTTGTGAATTGTCCATAAAGGCAAAACAACATTGATTTAAAACCCGCTGCCTCTTGTTACAGAAAACGTAATTCTCAAGTGTTATAATTATATTTAATAGTCAACGAAATCCAAAACCGTTTCAGTTTGGAGAACATTTGATCTAAACAGGATTTGAAAAGAAGAAGAAAATGTGATGTCTGACTCACTGCGTACAGTCCGTGTAATGTGACTCACTGTGGGTGGAGACATTTTATTAGACAGAAATGACACAGAGAATTATGACACCAAAAAGTAATCCCCAGAGTGTATCTAATAATAAAGCATCTTGTCATCACACCTGGCTTGAATCAGCTACGACTCATGTCATGGACCTCAACAGTCAAAGACTTTAGGAAACTCGAACTCTGGTCTGTGTTAAATATAAGTCATCACAGCAATAACTAACAGCAGCAGTGATTAGCGACGTTAAATTAGCTTTGTGAAAATGAAACTGATATGTGGATACAAACATCATAAAGATAATCTCTTAATGAATATTTGGCTAATTAGACAAGTAATATATTTTCAGCTACTGCAAAGAATATGTATTGAGTTATGTTGATATATCAAATCCAACTCATACTCATTTAAGTCTCTCCCTTTGAAATAATCTAGTAAAAGAAATAGCCAGTAGGCATGGACTCATGCAACCTGCACAGTGAAAAGGTTTAAGACAATCAAATGTAAAGCTGTTATGAAGGAAAACATATTCCATGCAAAAGGGCGAGGAATACAAATGAGCTGTCTATCAGAGTTGAATGAGAAAAAATCGGTGGTGTCCTGAAGCTATACCTTAGATAAAGACGACCTGAGTCTGCAGGGGCGAAGGAGGAATCCTGTCACATGCTGATTGGTTGGGATGCACGGGAACGACAGCGCTCACCTCATCAGGTACGAGTTCATGTTTGTGTGCGCTCATCTCGAGTCTGAGATGCATTCCAAAGAAAGCTCGACGCCATTAGCATCCCCCGTGGAGGCCAGCCAGAGACGTCCTGGTCATTTGCATGCAGCGCTCACACTCGCCTCCCTGTGCTCACACCGACTGACAAATATAAACAGGAAGTCATTTTCTTTTGGCACAACATTGTGTACAAATTTACTTAAAATCTCTTCAGTGGCTTGTGTGTTTGGGTTGCACGCAGCATTCAGCCATTAACTGGAGCAGCCACTCTGTCGCCTGCTTTCACAACATTGCACTTTGAAGAGATGCTGCATAATTACATGTGTTATTTAAGATGTAAACTCAATTATATGACTGTTCCTTTAATGAAACACATTAATGCTGGTTTTAGTGTCATTTTTATTACCAAATAAAAACAAAAACGAATCTACACTTATGGGATGATTATGGCTCATAACACCACCTTGTGTTTCGAACCGTCTTGGTGGGGCCGATGCTTACATGGAGTCAACCGTTTGGAATGTCTCTAGGTCCTGACATTTACAACATGAAGAGTTTATCACCCACTAATCAAAGGTGGTGACCACTCATGAGTGGGAATCTGGAAATCCACGCTCATTTTCAAATCACTGTTGAAGCTAAAACCACTAAACCCAATCATACCATTCAGAGACGTCCCCCATCCTCTCCTGCGCCTCCATGTACTCCAACATGGCTTCTCCAGAGTTTCCTGGCGGCCGTCAGGAAACTCCGCAGTAAAGAAGCCCTCTATACTTCGTAGGACATTGTTGTCCAAAATTGTGGTTTCTGCTTCTGGAGGCGTCGCTCATAGATAGACAACTGAGATGGCATAGCTTTAGCAAACAAATAGCCTTTTTCAAATTCCCAGGAGACACTTCAGCCAAAACTTAGGGGTGAATTAATTCAATTGGTGTAAATTTACATCAAAGCAATGCTTCATTCATCATCACTGTCATAAACATATTTCTGAATGATTCTTAAGAGTAACTATTGGATAGAAAAAACACGGCTGACCAGTGATGGAATAAAACAGAGAGAGAAATGTTTCCAAACCCTGAATGGTGAAATAGATTTAATTTCTTCCTGGAAGTTCACTGTATGTTAACTTTTTACAGGGTTTTTTGGAAAGAGCAATGTATTGTTAATTGGAAAGTGGGTTGAGGTGGAAGATACCACAGAACGCAGCAGCACCGAGGTCCATGGAGGTATTAAGGCTTAACGCTGGCCCAATTTTGCTTTTGGCTCGTGGCCATCGTTGGCATACAGAAGCTGAGAAGCGCTGGTAACTTTCGCATACACACCTACATTCAACACCTTCTGCTCCGTGCTGAGACGTGTTTTTTTCTTTGAGAAGCGGATTTCATCACAGCGAAGAAATTGAAAATCGGTTCCTTTTATTTCAATAAGACTTTTTACAGTTACTCTTGGCAACAGTGTGTGGTTTTAGATGACTATCTACCATAGCATGTTTATTTGTAAGTGCTTTAACTGAGAAGAAAGAAAAAACACACATTCAGACATCTCTACCAGCCCCTCCACCAGCAAGCTCCTCCTCAAATGAATCCACTGAGCTCGTGCATGACCTGAATCACAACATTGTACAAGGTGCCTTTATTAAACAGCTTGTTACTCAGTCAAAACAATTAGGACCGTGCATTACAGAAGTGGTATCCTGGCAACTGGGTATGGCAACGCAGAAACAGGCAGAGACAGGGAGACAGAGGCCCCACACATACATACCATAACTGATGTGTTAAATTTCCCTTCATAACTGATCATCGACTTATTTCTTTTGTATTGATCACGCCTGCAATAACACAAGGACGTAGTAAAATTGGGGTTAAACCGAGAGTGGTGGTTTGCCCAAGATGCAAGCAGAGCAGCGACTGTGTGTCCAGCCCACGGGCTCTCGATGGAGCCAAGCAGCGCTACAGGGACTTGCTTCAGAAGATAATTTTGACAGTGGCTGGAGGGCTTTCCACAACTGTTATTTGGTATTCCCACCACATACACTTACTAAGTGCATGCGCATGTGCACGTGCAGCCTCCACTCCTTTCTATTTCTCTCTCTCTCCCACACACACACAAACACACACACACACACACACACACTCAATACTATAACGCCACACACAGATACTCAAGCCCACAGACTCACGGTGACACACCACCTATCATCTCTTTGTGCTTTGCAGGAGAACAGATTGGTTTCTTTTTGATGTGGAATGTGCCCCTGACAATGAATTAGGGCTGCACACTTTAAGCTACCATTTTGAGGTAGCACAGGTTTAGTAAACACATATGCCTGCAGAGTACAATAAAACATGGACACATGCACACACAAACACTCAGACATTGTCATTTGCATCTATTCTAGAGACGGTTCAGTGACAGGAAGAAGACATATGCGATGAAGAGCAACTGCACAAGCCTTTCAACTATTTACTTCACAATCACAGACATTTGCAATTCTGAAGTTTTCATGATAACTGTACCTCAGCATACAGGCAACTCCTTTGGGCTAAAGAGTGCTGCTTGTTCTCCGTGAGCATGTCGTCTAATTTGAAATATAAATGGATCTTCATCAAACGCAAGAAGGAATTCACGCTAAACAACATTATTTGGTCATTATTTAGATTATTCTTGTGTTCTGACCTTTACCAAAGGGTTAAAATAGATTAAATTTATATTAGGGGGTTAATGGACAATGTCTTCATTGCTAAACTAAATGAAAGCACATTAAAAATGACACCCACAGATGTAATGGTGCACAAGCACTCAACATGTGCACGCACGCACATATAAACCGGCACACTCATGCCGCTTTTAGATGCACATCATTAGCCACAGCAGGTTTTAAAGTGGCAGTTTAGGATGACTTGTCACTCACTCTGCTGCCTCCACCTTGCTACATTCAAGGCTGCCGGGCCAGAAACGATGAGAGCAGCGGCGCCCAGCACACTATGCTAACAGCTAAGCAGAACATAAGGTGACATTGACACAGTCATTGCACCAGCTCCGGTTCTGCACATGACGTCAGTGTCCTTCGTCAGGGAGCGCACAGGATGTGGGCAAGCGGAATCATGTGATTGGCCATCCCTATCTCTATTTGTCAGAGTGTCGGCTGTGGCGCTGTATACTGAGAGGAGGAGGGGATGATGCATGAGAGGTGCGTACGACGAGTACCGTCCAGAGAGAGAATGAGAGACACCCGCACACAGACAAAAAGAGTAAGGCTTGTTGCAGCAACTGGAATAGAGAACTGAGGCTTTAAGCCATCAGTCATGAAGCATCCATAAAGCATGCAGAGATAAGGTTAAGCAGCATTTAAAGCACATGGTTATAAATGGCTGACCATGACCTTAAAGTCTCGAGGGGAGAGAATGAAAAAACAAAAAAAAAGAGAGGAAAGCAGGGAGGGAGAAGAACGAGAAATAGAAAGCTGAAGTAATGAATGTAAAAGCATATAAAGGACAAGAAAAGGACGGAAATGAGAGAATGTAAAAGTGTGATATAAAAGGATTTTAAAGACATACTGCTCAGAGTGAGGTTCAGTGATAAAGCGAGAGTGTCAACTTGATGATACGGTATATAAAGAGGTTAATAGAGAGCATGAGCGAGAGCAGGGGAAGGTAAATGAAAAGGCAGATGAGTGTGTGTTTGCTTTGTTGTTACTTTTTCTTGTGTTGCACTTTCTCCACTGGGACTTATTTAAAGGGTTTATATATATATATATATATGTGAATATGACAGGAATGTGACACCAAGGCCTTAAAAATCTCATCTGTTCAACAAAAACATTGACAGTGTGGATTAATGAAAGCAGAATGCTTATTAAATGGATATAAAGGAGAAAGGAATGGGGAAAATATCCCTTTTTTCCGTTGAGTTCATATTATGTGAACTCCTCCATTACGATTACTTTTAAACAGATTAATTCCTCGGCGCACTTCTACCTGTATCTGTTGTCCCGGAGTCAAACACAAAGTCAGATCTAATTGAGTTTCAAAGCTGTTTTCACAAACAGTCGCAATAAGGGGGCGAAAGGCTGAGCCACCACCATGCTTGTCAATAAAACTCCATTAAAATGAACACATCATAATTACCGACTCTATTATCCTTCAAGATCTAGGACAGTGCCGCTCGCCTGTAATTGGCAGACTAACTACCCCATATGTGCATGGCCAATAGAAATAATTGTCCTTGTGTGTCGCAGTGACATGTTAACAGAGTCATATCAGAGTTCGTGGCTAACACAATCAATTCCAAGGTGCTCCCAACCAATATAATCCCATTGGCAATTATTGGTTGAGTACACAGAATGGTGCAGTTATTAACAAACCGCTGCACGGTAGAAACAACATAGTTATGATTATGGATTTCCTCCAGCTAAAACGAGGTTAACAATTCAAATTTAAAAAAAGAGAGAAACAGCCTCTCTGGATTCCTTTTTTGTTTTATTCTCTTTGACGGTGGCAAAAGGTAGAAAGTCGGACCTGTTGTTTGCCTCGTGTGCAGTTCATCACAACACAAGCGGCCTCGCAATCGCAGAACAATGGCAGTTGTTTTGGTCGTTCAAAACAAATTATGCACTGTATCTATAAAACTGGATCCTTGATGGGACGCGCACTTGATAAACAAGCAAAGGTAGACTCTTTCAGATATGGCATTTGCTGCAATCTTGCCACATCTATAAGCCGCTTGAGCGGATTTGATTTATTCACCATCTTAACTTGCGAGCGGTTGTGGCTTAGTTGCACCACTCCTGTTGCAACACAAAGACGAGGAGATTAAGAGACTAATGCTTTTAGAACAAAGTGGAGCTGCCGGTCTGTTGTGAGCTTTGACACTATGCTGTTTTAAATCTGCAGAAATGAAGAGCTTACAGAGGTAAGGATGTATTAATGCTCTCATCTCCTAAAGGAATTAACAGTCCTCATGATGAAGGGGAAAATGAATCTTTGATTAATAGTTTGGATAGGGGTAGGCACAGATGTAGATATCGTCTTTCTAATCTCTCCCCCCCCTCCTGTGTTTTTCTTCTTGTGTGCACAGAAAAGCGTGAAAAGGCAAGATGGATTGTTTTGGAAGCCAGCTGTGAAACTGGGATGATGTCCTGCACAGGTCACATACATAGATCAGACCCCACAGCTTGCCAAGAGGATGTGCTTCTTCTCTCTCTTCCAAAAAGATTAGATTATAGGGTTTCTTGGTATTGAGTGCTGCTCGCGCTTTTCTCACTTCAAAGTTTTATCTGCAGACCTCGGCCTTTACACCACCGATTTTTCTTGTAATGCAGCTGTTGTTCATCATCCCTCGCACTTGCCCAGCCTGTGTCTTCAGCGTGTTTCCAGACATCCATGTGTAATAAATGTAAAAGTCCCACTCCAGCAGCTTATTACACCTCCTCAAAATTACATATTCAAAATGTTCGCCTCTTAAAATAGCTTGAATGTAACTCTACACCTTTCTCCTTCATTTTGTTGGATTTTTTTTCTCATACCAGTACTAAATCAATACTTTGTTAAACTTTGTGCCTCAAAAGTGCAAGAACCGATACTTTTTTATTTAAAAACATTCGCCGACCATAGGAGCAGCTTTTTTATTGCTAAGGCAAGTTGAAATTTAACACGTTAACCGTTTAAACTATACTTAAATTAAATATATGCTAATGTGAATAATCTTTACAAATTGACATGACGAATCACACACACGAAAACCTAACCTATCTATAATAATTCAACACTAAATAACAGTTTCAGTGCCTAAAACAGCAAAATACTCAATTGCTCCAAAGTTGTCTTCAATTGTTTTCCCACCATCAGGGCCACGGATGCAAAACACAGGCACGGACATACTTTGCTCAAAGTCTTTGTTGAATATTGCTATATAAATTTAAAGAATCTAATAAAAAGGAAAGTGACATTCCAGAAAAAAAAAAAAATCAAAGCACACTTTTCAAACAAGCTTCTAAACACTCAGTATTTTTAAGTTTCTCATCATGCTGAGAAATGACTGCAGTTGCGTCACCCTGGTGCTGCAACCGGAGGCGGTTCCACTTGTCTGCTTTAAACCTCAATTTTGTCCAGTTTTGAAGCTTTGCTTTCCTGGTAATGGATCACAACACGGAGTGAAAAATATTTTCTTACTCCTTGCTGATGTTTTACTTATTGATTCGCCTTAGTATGTTAAAACCTGGTTTGAAGGTTCACCCATCATCAATAACTTAATAACACTCAAAGGCCTCATGGAAGATCAGTTGTACTTGCAACACATCTTTATGTTATTCACCGCACCCTCTCTCTCTCTCTCTCTCTCTCTCTCTCTCTCTCTCTCTCTCTCTCTCTCTCTCTCTCTGTTTTTCTTTTTCCTCTCTCGCCCTACAGTCACTATTCAGTGCACACAGGCTATACTATATTGACGGTAAATATTATACTCCGCAGCTAAAAGCTCCAAATAAGTTTGGTTCTGGGTTAATGATCCAATGATTCATTAATTAGTGAACACAAGCTACATACGGCAATTATTTCTCCATGCAGATAATAAATGTTGAACCTTTTTTTTCGGGGCGGCTGAGTCTCGGGAGGTAAAGCAAGTCGGCAGAATCAAGATAGCGAACCGCAAACTGCCCCTGACGGCCGTGCAGGGTGTGTATGAGTGATGTGTGAGGGAGGAAGTGCTTCACATAGGAACTGCATGAGTGAAAAACATGTTGTTGCCTATTTGTTTCTGGTGAAGGCAAAACTATAATTTACCACTGACACTTGCCTAACTTCTTAACGTCTTTTCAACATTATGTGCACTGATTAGAATTAGTGTGTCTAAGAAAAGTCTGAATAATACTGTGTGTGTGTGTGTGTGTGTGTGTACATACTGTATAGTTCAGTTAGTGGGTGGCCGACTGATGGAGGCTCATCAGCTGAGTGATAATCTAATTACTGCTGCCGACTAAGATAGATGGAGCCACGCAGCCAAACACACATCTTTGTGAAATTTAATTTGCACTGTAAAAGCTACACAAATAATTTAGGGCCTTGAAAGAGATATGAATTTTGATGCATGTATATTAGTTATCGCAGCTCTCAAATGGGGGCTGTTACATAATTCACACCATGCCAGCTTGTCGAGACAAACTAAGAGTCTGTCGGAACAAACCAAGAGACAAATTGAGTGGCGTCACGGCAGGCTCTGATTAAAAGCGAGGGGAGAGGGACATGTGGAGCGTTATTGATGAGTGGTGACAGATGTGATGTCTGCCAGTGACAGATACCCCTCCTCCACCTCTGGAGAAGGTAAAAATCCCATTTGTGTGGCACGTCGCGTGTTTGCAAACTGTATCAATGCGGATTTCGGAGATGCGCTACAGCGATGATGGTTTTCTCCGAGAGCTGACAGGGTTTTCATAACATCTGACCCCTGGAAGGAGACGGCTGCCCGTCTTTTTTCCCTATAAATTCATTGCCGAATCGCGATCTGTCAGCTGAAGGCCTCAACAATCTAATAATTGGATTTTTTTTTTAAATAAATTGTAACCTACTGAGGTCATTTTAATCAATCCTTGTAATTACAAATTACAAATCGTTGTGTGCCAAGGGAGCTTTGTGACACGGCTGCTGTAAAATGGTTCCAAGGCACTGGATCCGCTCCCGAGAAGAATCTTGACGCTTTTGAGCAGTTTTGAGTCTTGTAATTTATGGACTTCACTTCCCAGGTCTTTTGCTCCGATTAATTAAATTAGATGTGGCTTAAATGAGAATGTTAATATGTTGTAACATTGTGATGCCATTGTTTTCTGGAGTGGAAAGAGAAGAAAGCGGGAATATAAATGTGGTGGTCAATAGCCATGATTAGAGAGTCCATGTATATGTCTGAGGAATGTGATGAAGCTAAATAGTTTTGTGCTTTTGTTTTCTTTCCTTGTTTTTTGCAACTGTACTCTGTTATGTTATCCCTACATGAACACACAACTAGATGGATAGATTGAAAGAATATTGGATTTTCACTTTTCAGTTTACATTATGTTTCATCTGATGCCGTGCAACAGAAAAAAAAGCCCGGCACGATAGAAATGGCACACATTTCTGTCACAAACATGACAGGTAAAACGTTGAGGCACACAGAGGTCAGGTGAGTCTGGGAGTGCCTGCAGCAGAAAAATCCTCCTCCAGCTGATTTTTTTCAGTGCTCGCTCGCTCGGGCCCAGTCTGCAACGGCAGCTGTTATTTCTCCTCCAACACCTCTTTTCTCCCATTTTTATGCTTTGTCTTACACCTCAGCCCGTTTCTCAATAGTCCACCTCCCTGTTGTTTGGATCCCTTCAGTGGGATCAACTGTAATCTCCAAGTGGCTTGTTGACAGGCTCGGAGAATATGAATCTGCTGCAGAGACAACTGCTTAGCGGCTGTCCTTTGCGTAGCCACAGCTAGTGTCCCTCTACCCCTTCTCTTCCGGCTCCATCCACCTCCATCTGTGTTGACAGAGGCCCGCTGTAGATGGAGTGTCCTTTTGCATCACGTACCTTTCTCATCAGCGAGAACGAGTTTTCTCACATATCCTACAAGGCCCTCTCAACCCCAGATTTATTGTCAGTGTGGAGGCTGGAGTTGACTGCTTCCTCTCTGTGATATATTTTCACTGGTACCCTGACATTTTGGATAGTAGAGATGAGCTTTTACCATCAATAAAACACACTTTTGTTGGTGTAGACATACTGTAGAGGTCGATGAGTGTGTGTTTTGAGATTTAAGCGAAGAGGTGGTCAGGAGACATTATTATTTATATGCGGAAAGTCTGTTCCAGTATTCCTTTCCCTTCTCATGCAGCAGAAGGACATCTGTGATTTATACTATCGAGTGTGCGCTGTCTGCTTCCACTTCAACCTAAAGAGGCTGATCCTTGTGCACATTTCCTCTTTTAATATTTTAATATGTTTCTGGCCAATCCATTTATTTTGTCAATCTGCTGCAGATCCTCTCCTCTCTTCACTGCACCTCCTGCCCCATCTCTCATCATCTCTACCTCTTCATCCAGGTTTCCTTATATCCATTTGATGGCTGTGTCCTTCACCTTGCCCTCATCGAGGGAGCAAATCAATAGAAGTTGAACAGGGCCAAGCATCATGCTTTCAATGATTTCCTCCTTCTTTTGGATTCGATTGCATGTGCACGAGCATATTCATGCACACAGTCTGGCAAGTTTCTAGTCCGAGAATTCAGGCTCAGATTGGAATAAAAAAATATTCTAAAACAGTTGGATACATTTATAGATATGTACGTATGTGTATGTAGGCTTTGACATATTGTTTTAATTAATTATTGTTATTCTTGTCCATCTCACGTAAACATATGGTATATAGGTTTAAATATATACAAAAATAACAATGAGAAACAAATGATCTGTCATTCATGCATTAAAGCCCTCGGAAGTAATGTGACATTGCTGATTGGTTTTGTGTCGTCTGAGCGTCATTGAAGCAGCAGATCTACTTCACACTACATTGGCATTTTGCGAAAGAGAAAGAGAGAGAGAGAGAGAGAGAGAGAGAAGAGAGAGAGAGAGAGAGAGAGAGAGAGAGAGAGAGAGAGAGAGAGAGAGAGAGAGAGAGAACACCAGTTAGTTGTCATTTTGGCGTCTGGTGGTCGCCAGCGAGCTAATTCACTGAGGCAAGACTTGAAGGCTACGGATATAAGAGGCTTCAAAAATAAAAAGGATGGAGTCAACGAGGCGCAGGCAAAGCTAGAGGAGGTGGAGGAGGAGTCATTTCCTGTTGCTGTAGCAGCAGATGAGTCAGGACGAGAGCGGGTGGTGGAGGAGACGGCTCCCCGGCTGCAGCCAGTCGGGCTCAGTGGCTCTCAAATGGTTTTGCCACAAGGCACACCGTCTATGGAAGCATTTCCAAGGCACACATTTGCATGTGATTATAGCTGTGTAAATCATCATAGATAAGATTCATCCCGAAGCTCACCAGTGCACAAAGACTCAGACCGACACTGTTAACGGATACAGTAGAGAGGGAGAGAGAGAGATGGAGAGAGGGAGAGCGAGGGAGACAGAAGTTGAAAGAGCACGACAGAGGGAGGGAGGAGGTCAGAGGATGTTATGGCAGACAGATGTTATCAGAGCACGGAGTCCACTGATTACACTGCAGTGGTAATAATATCCTGATGGATGTACATCTGTTGCTGCATCGAATGTCGGCCTATAGCTGGCATCCACTAGGTGTCACATGACCGACAGCCCATATGGAAAAATAAGCAATGATGACTCTTTAGCCCCTATGACATGAAATATGCATTCATTGTTTTTTTTATAATCTGATACTGGTTAGTGTGTTCAAATTACTACGCTTAGGATCTAATTATCATATCAAAATAAAAACAAAAGGCTCAGTAAGAATTTGTTTGCCACTTTCTGATTACATCCTTTTCTATTATAAGAAGAGGAGAGAGGGGGAAAGAGGAGGAGGAGGGGATGAGGAGCGCGATGGACAGACGAGACACCAATTGATGGAGCTGCTGAGGAGGTGAAGGAGAGGAGAGGATTAGACAGAGAACAGACACAGAGTTAATAGTTTGTCATAGTGCAAATGTGTCGCAGTTGAAAAAGAGCCCTTGTCACACAATGGAAGAAAAAAAAGCTATGAGACCAGTGATGGTCAATTTTCAAAATTGAAAAAAAAACATTGGCAACATATAATTTATAATATGACTGCTCCCATCAATGTCAAGGCGCCGGGTGTTTCTCCGGATTTTAGTCTCGGTGCTGACAACTACTGGAATAATGAAGTTGAACGAGAAAAAGCTTTTGTTTTATTTCATTTTGATTTCATTATGTAAGAGTCGGCTCACACACCTAAATTTAACCTTTTAGTAAAGTGAATTAATCGGACTGGACATGTAAAGTTTTGTGCGCAGGACTCAGATGCTGATGTTACGGGATCCAAGCAACGTCTCGGACTAATTGCAACCTTCAGTGATCTTTAGTGTCTTCAGTGATGGAAATGACGACGTAGTGAATTTGTTGGATTGGGAAGTTACCGTGATAACAGCCTTGAAAAGCCAGAACTAAGTGTTTATTCTAATCAATGTTGTAAATACTTATTTTGATGATGTTCTCCGTTACACGTGGAATCTATTGTACTTCTGTCCATCCTGGGAGAGGGACCCCTCGCATGTGGCTCTCTCTGAGGTTTCTATGTTCTTTTTCCCCTGTTCATAGTGTTTTTCCTTAATCTTGTTGAGGGTTAAGATTGAGGATGTCACACCTTGTTGGGCCCTATGAGACGAAAGATTAGTTCCCACAAAAATGATTTGGGTCTCGAAATCAATCACTGCGACCGGATAAGTTTAAGTCAGGAGTAAAATATGGTTCCTTCTGAATCATGGCAACAAGTATTACACCACCACCATTGGTGTGACAGATATTACACAAATGGAGCAAGAGTCTTCATCATGTCTGACGCATGACTCAACAGCATGGCCTATTTCCCAAGCACACTGGTTTTAGCAGCTAATTCAGAAGCAAGTCCCATGAGAGGTGCATTTGTCCACAATCAGAGGAGCAGAACTGGGTGATTGGAAATGTGACGTTTGTGATTCGACATTCAATTATTCCGTATTATTATTTGGTATTAGTCACAACCCTAAAATAGCCTCTGTTACATCAGTGTCACTTGTATAACGCCAAACATGACCAAGTTAACAATGAGGCTGATATGTCTATGTATATGTATTTGTGATGGATTATTTTCTTGCTAATTCTCTGACTTTAATATGATTATATGTGGGACTCTGAAGTGAAGCACAGAGGCAGAGACGAGGGGTTCAAAATGAAGAATTCAATGAACGACAAAGTACCAAATATGCTTAACAAAATGATATGAGGGGAGAATGTTGGTGGATAACAACAAACGAATATAGGTTAATAAGGATGAGGGGAGTCTAGGGTGGAAGAGAAATGGAAACCATGGTAGCCCAAGTGTAGTGTGGCTGGGGAGCAGGTGATCCTGGGAAGACGGAGAACAGGTTAAGGTGCAGACAGGCAGGTTCGATTCTTTTTCTTGTGTCAAACGTGTTGTTATTGAAAGTTGTTAGCTTCTCCTAATCCGATTGTAAGGCTTGGTTCTAATTTCCATTATTCACGTATTTATCTATGATACATTGTAAGATGTCCTTAGGTGTCTAATGTAAAATGAAATGTATTATAATATATATTATATAAAATAATAATAATAACACTATTTATTATTGTACAGCATAACTGCAAAAACACAACCAGGTCCAGGAACCCTGTGAACAGAAACGTACTTTATAATCTAAACTCGGTTGTTATTTGCAGTGTTGCTACGTTGACTGTGTTTATTCAAGTCATAAATATTCATGACACTCATTGACTTTGACCTCTCAGCCACAGTATGAAGCTCACACAAACTTTATGCTCCTTCAGTCTTTGGCCTTCATAGACTTGTGAACTTGTGTGTGGTAGTTGTTTATTTGTAAATACACACATTCCTGCCATGCATTGTTCCACATAATTTACAAAACTCTCACATGGTAGTTTTCTATAGCCCTATTTTCAACAAGAATAAAATTGTGTGTGTGTGTGTGTGTTTAGGACTGAGGCCTAAGAAGTAGGAGTTGCCACAGAACATGAGGAAGGTGTGAACGTGAGCAGCAGGCCACGGCAGATTTTCAGAGAGGTGCTGCTGTTCCTCCTCCGCACTCTGCCAGAACATTCCTCATTCTCAGAACCTAACTGAAAACAGAACAGATCCCAGGGATCAGGGAGTGTACATCTGATGGGCTGGAAACGTCCAATGCCATTGATAATTTTGAATCTCATTATGCCCCGGATCTGCAGCGAGATTAATCAACCCAATTAGACCTGAGCAAAATCAAAACATTCAAATGTGAGCTCAAGCGTCTCACCTGTGAATATCAAGCAGACAGTTATTTTTCACGCTGATCAGCGACACAACATTTCAAGCTTCTTTTTGTTTGTCGTCTAAAATCAATATTGTGACACAAACTATTTTGTGTGCAAGTTATTTAATTCAAAATATATCTCACAGAGACAATTTTTTGATGCAGTTGTTCTTTAGCTCTTCTCTGGTGCTTGTAATGCTTGTCTCCATTTTCTCTATTTATTCAAAAAGTTTGTTTTGAAAGTTTAAATCCTGTACCCACTGATGTTCCTGTTCCTGTTTGTGAAAATGGATTCCAACATCTTGGGATGGTTCCCCTCTGCAATCCAACATCATAAAATGCTGAAATGCCCGATGAACTGCTTTCAAATGGTCAACATTCCAAAATCCATATTGGAACACATTTTATTTTCTTGTAATTGATTCCAAGCCTTAATATCTATACACACAAGTATACATACTCAAAAAATACATCTATACTGTTTATATATAATTATACCAGTAAATACAGACAGGACCTGAACTACTTGATGAAGATGTCATCCATGTTATCTGAAACCATTATTAAACCAGAATGGCACTCAATAGAGGAGCCAACACTCATAGATACCAGTTAACATTATTGCTGTATTCTGCATCAGTGTGTCATCCCACCAACAGGTTGACAGGTAGTGATTCTCCGACCGGTCATCTTATTGTTGAGGATCGGTTGAATCTGCAATGATCAAATTTTATAATAACAATGAAACAAATTGCTTTGTGTGATATGAAAGGGTTCATAGAGAACCAGGAGGACGCTCGGTCAAGGCTGAGTGGCCATTTTATCAGCATATTGAATCACATCAGGAATAAAAACATTTTCTGAGATTCAAGAAAAGGAAAAACAGCCATGTTAAAGACAGTAGAATGTTTTTTCCCTTCTCATTCATTCGGACTCAAACCATAATTGTATTGCTTCTTTCTTGGGTCAAGTCCCACTCTTCTGCAGAATTTAATGTATATTGCTTTTTTGGAGTAATTCTGCTGAGTGCAAACAACATTAACAATTATCACAACACTATTATCATGATGCTCAACTGTTCCTCAGGTGCATACACACACAGTTTCAACCTTTTTTTTCACTTGACAAACTGCATTTATCTTACTTTTTACTTCACTCTCTCCACTTGGATCGTCCTTTTCAGCCTTGATTTCACAGAATTCCTTTTCTCAGGAAAAGCCCTGATAAACCCACTGTTCACTTCCTGCATGCGTCACACAGTTATTGCACAAAACACTGCTCGGTTAAGGTTAGAGAAGAATGGTGTTTATGGTGAGTTAAAATCGACAGTGACGTGTTTCTTTAGACCAAACACAAACCACAGTCTCAAGAGTCAGAGCCACACACACCTTGTGCACGCAACCATCAGCCCGAACCTCCTCCCTGAGCATGTAGCAGCGTCACAACTCGGGCAACGTCCATCCTTGCAACAGAAAATCATTATTCACACGGCTGCTAAAGGTTGCTTGTCATTTTAAGCATTTAGATGAACGAGCAATGCTCTCATTTCTTTTTTTTTTCCTGGTGACAAAATTCTCATGACCAAGGCACAGCCCTGCATGGGTTTTGCATCGTAAATGAACAATTTACAGAAAGCTCCCTCAGCAACAGATACTCATGACTCCATGCAGATACGGCATCACGTTTATCCCGAAGCCATTTGCTGTTGTGTGATATATAAAACATCTGACGGTATGGGGTTGTTAATAAAATGTTTGCTGTACCTGCAGGAACTGAGGCCTGATTAAATTTTAATGACCGTACCTTAACTGAGGGCTTTCCATGACCCCTCCTGAAGAATTTTAAAAAGGAGTGACCTTCCCCTGAGCAAATACATTTTAATGACACAATAAATGTTGAAATTGTTGTATGGCAGGCCATGTTGAGCTACGGCATCAGGGCTGCTGAATCAATCCAGACGGGCTGTGTGAGTTATTTCATTTAAAATATATATCTCACTGAGACATGAGTTTTACGCAATTGCTTTACACCTCTTTTCTGCTGCTTGTAATTGTTGCTAGAATTGCTCTTCTTTATTTTATTTGTTTATTTGTAAACCTTTTATTGTGAAAAGGGTCTCCAGCATCGTGGGACAGTTAACCCTCCAAAAATGAGCATCATAAAATGCAGAAATGTACAATAAACTGTTTTAAAATGGTCATCGTTCCATATTTTGTCAAGTTATATAAGTCAAAGTTTCCCCGTCCATACATTATAGAAGCAGTGTAGAAATAGTGTCAAAATAATCTTTTTTTTCTCCCCTCCATCTTCTGATGGTTGTGACAGGATTCGTTTTGTCTCCCAGTTGATGGATTTGGCAGATGAATCTGGCATCACGGCGACAGCCTGAAGAAATGTATAATCTTCATCTACATGTTTTTGTATAATTAAAGTGTTCTGACAATTTTTTTTTTGTAACGTGTGGGTTCTACTTTGCATTTTGATTCACAGCTGATGTCCCTCGAATCCAATCGACTGAGTTGCTTCTTGTTCTCATGGAACTGGTGTGTAGAGAGAAATAGAGACTATTGTGTAATGAAGGTTTTACAATACAAATACTGACCTCATTGAAAAACTACTGCGCTTTGTGTATGTCACACAACATACAAGATACACACATGAAGGAGTGTGTAGGGCTCAAACCAAATCCAAAATTTGTACAAAAGATAAAATATACAAAACGAACCAAATTATCAGTACAGGAGATATATTAGTATGGAAGAGAGAATTGGACTTTGTATTAATATGAAAGAAATAAATACAGAGAGGGAAGAATATTTTTACAATATGAATAAAATAATCGAAGAGAGCTCATTTACATTTCAAACTATAAAATTCCACTCAGAAGAGCGCACATCACCGCCAAGGCTATACAGGGAATTCAACGCAATCAAGCTGCACCAAATTACACACACTCATAGATATCAATCCCCTCAATGTGCCTGATATTTTTCATCCAGATCCATGAATTATTCTCTTGGAAATTCGGTGAAAACGCTAGAAAATGCAAAAAAACTAAGTCCTGGATCCACCTCCTGATCCGGTTCTGACCGATACTCGATGCTTCTACCATGTTTCTCGGTAATCAGTCAGTACATTTTGTGTAATGCTGCCAACAGACAAACAACTGTGAACACACAACCTCTTGACGGAGGTAAAGATGCTTTTTGGACTTGAATTTCCCCGCAAAACGGATTCTCAAAATTCTTTCCAGCACTGAAAGGAACATTTTAAATTTAGATTATATGAAGCCTGTGCAGACAGACTTTTTCAGCTTCATTCATTTTGAATTTTCATAGCAGAATTAGAAGTGTAGTGTACCAATAGGAATGAACCATTGTGCTGACCCGACATGCACAAATATTCACACCTTGGATCTTCACACTGTGGTTTTACTAGATAAGCTTTAGTCATAAGTATCATGAACCTGATGTTTTTAGTAGTAGTTTTCCTTTTTGCTTGTATATTGTCACTGTTAGTGCTGCTATTTTATTTTTTCTGCTATTAACGGGATAAATAGTCTTTCAACCAGTGACATATTCATCTCTTACCAGTAAGGATCACACTTTACCTCCCACACTTCTCTCTTTCTTTGTGCGTGACTAAACATGAGGCTCATTGTTTGTTGTTTATCATCACGCAGGTCTGTTACTCCGTGGTTGTTTCTATCTGAAACTAATGTTACCTGAAACTCCACTGTGGGTTTTGTTCTCCGTTGTTACTCGTTAATAAGTTAATTAGAAGAACCCACACGGCGGCTATATCCGTGGTATTTGTTTCTTATTAATCTAGTCACTGCCCCTCATCATTTTTATTTCATGATAGAGGTTATAAAATATGCAGAGCAAAACTCGAGAGATGCTACAGACTCGACTGCTCAGAAGTGCATCCAAACATGACGTGTTCGCACTCAATAGTCAGAAAACGCTCTTCTGCCCGCTCTTGAAAATGAGACTCACAAAGGTTATCGTGGCTGTTTTCATTAGTAATTGATGAGAAACACAACATCCGAGCGTAAACTATTTGATTTTCTAATTGTTTTGGTGACTTTTAGAGAAGAATTCATGATCTTGTAAGGGTTTTGTAAAGCGAGTGAGTTTTAATAAGTGACCAGTCATCGCAGGAAAAAATTAATATCAGGCACAACTGTTCTTTGTGAGGATAAAAATGTAGAATAAAATTACAGGAAAAAAATATACTCAGAAAAGATTGTTGATAACAAAATAAAGACACTCACAACATTATATATCAAAGCGCACTGCATGTGTGGAATGACTCCTGACAACACTTTGGTTTCTCTTTAAAGCGCAGCCTCGGGCGCCTCTTTAACTCTTTCGGGTAAACACTGATCCCGTTCCAGTCGTCTCATGTTGCAGGATGTGAGCTGAGTGGGCTGAGTGGGCTGAGGTCCTCAGCCACGGCGTTTCTCCTCCACAGGGTTTTCCATCTGACCCTCTTGCATCATCATTACCACGGAAAATAATCCAACAGTTTCTATCGATATGAAACCCCCCCCCCGGCCCTCTCTCTCTCTCCCTCCCTCTCTCCCACAGTTTGGTGATAACCTGCTAATGCACACCTACAAAGATGCACCTCGTCCATGTGGACCTCATTGTTTCATACATTCGGCAGTCCTTTTTTTACACATGCACACACAGTCCCACTCACATTAATGCAGCCCACATACTGTAGTGGACTGATACTAGTACCAGTCATGATAACAATGATTAATGTGTTCATTCTCTCACATCTACTCTCACTGACTGAGTGCACTGATAATTGCTTGTTGCTGATACTGCCCTTTTCCAAATCTCAAAATGTTTAGATGTGCAATCCAATTGACAAAGAGCCTTTGGTCTTCAAAAAAAGTGTTATGAGAACAAGATTTAAAAATACATCTCACACTCGGAGCAAAAATTCGTATATATTCCCCTTCCCTGGGGTTTTCTTTTGTTCCCCTTCAATAGAATCCAAACACAAGACCTCCCCAGTTATAAATGGATTGCATTAAGCACACGGAAAATACAAATAGTATGTCATACATAAGTACTTTTATCCAATTCTGTTTTAATGTTGAATTGAATTGTCAGTGCATTTGCCACAGCAGATCTTGTGATTTCTAAAGGAAACAATGAAGTGTTATTAAGTGTATGAAAGCTAAAAGCTCACACAAAGCAGCAGAGAGCATTCACATGGAATCAAGTTATTATAATACAAAGTGCATTTCCATTCACATGTTCAATGTGCATTTTCATTTCAGGGATAAGTGGTTGAAAAACCAGAAAAAACAGAAACTAAATTTGAAATATCCCCAGATTTCTAGGAGATTGTAACGTTGTATTAAGTGATGATAGTTCTATATGTCTTTCCATTGAATGATGATTGTCAGGTGCTCTTGAAATTACAATATCTTCTCCTGGAGTCAAAATATCCCTGATAGAGGCGCTATCGTGGTGAGCTGGTGTTGGAGTTCTTCAGGTCCAGAAGATACAGTCTCAACTGACTACATTACAGGTATGAAGCCAGAAGGGACCCCTTAAATCTTTCACATAATTTTCTCTTATTGCAGAAGATAGATGTACTGTCATACCTACTTTGTTGTCTGTTTGAATAGTTGTTTCCTTTTTCTGTATTTTTGAATTGTATTATGGACTGAATCCGATTGTTTTGTGTGTGTAACCCAGAATCCAGATGTTTGTTTCGGAAGTGTTCAGCTCAATTTCCATAAATCGTGTCAGGAAGTTTGCGTGTGCAATTTCCTCTTGTTTTGTTTCTCTCTCTCTTCTGTTGGACCCCATTTTATCTTCATCATCTTCTCATGTATTTTCCATGTGATTAAGTCCCCAGTGGCCACATGCGTTATAATTCCTTCTAATCATAAGCTCCATTGTAGCAAATTCGTCTTGACCTGCCATCTTAATTCCTTTCTGTCCATTGCCTTTCATTTGACATTCATCCCCCCCAGCTCTCCTCTGGAATGACTGTACGCTGACAAACGCTATGTCTTGGGTAGGAGGAGGTTAAATGACTTGCCTCTAAGACAAAGAGTCCATCATTACATCTGCTGTATAATGAAGGTAAAGGATGACTGGCCCCTTCACCTCTAGGGAATGGAAATTAGCACCTTCCAAGATTCCTGCCATTTCAAGGAAAGCAATGTGGTCCCTGGAGCCTTTTACATAATATTCTGTGGATCTTATGAGGAGGAATATTAGTGTTTGGTTATGAAAATTCAAATAAGCCGATGCGGTATAACTTAGGTAGAGGATATTGATAAAGGCAAATAAATGGTGAGACCCCGATGAGCAGAAGTTAAACAGTAAAATCTGCACTTTGCTCCGTTTTATGAAAAGGTGAGTTCTGACTGATTTAATCTGACCTACAAGGCAGTGGCTGACCTATTTTAGATCATATTAAATCCTAATAATTTGGCCTCTGGAGCTCCAGAGCGCTCTCATTACAGTACAATACAAATCATTTATATTGTTTTGAAGAAGGTATATTGTTTCTGAAAAAAAATGTCAGCTTATGAGATAAAATCTTTGCTGCCTATCCATCATCCTAAACTTCCCCAGCTGTTGCTATAATTGTTTTCAGACTAAACTTTTTCACAGAGTCTTGTGCGGTAGAACATGTCTCTCTATAGGTCTGAGAAGAAAGATAACACACAGATTATTCAGTTTTATGAAGTGCTGCTGAAAGATGTGAGTTTTGGTAGTTGTTATCATTGTTTGTCTCCTACAGTAATCCTGCAGTATTTATGTGCGTGACACAGTGTAATTTATTGAATTTATCTAAGAGAAAGAAACAAATATTGCAGAGTAATTGGCTGATCAGTGTCAGTGAGGCAAAACACTTCCTTTTGATATGGTGATCAACCAATAAGTGGGGCTGATTTATAGTACTATGTAATTGTGTTTCTCTTTTCGCATTAAATAAAATAGTCAAGGGTGCTAATGATAATATCGATTTGATATGAAATGGTAATATTAAAATTATTTTTTTTTTAAATGACTGAAAAATCACTTTAAAACTAATGTGTAATTTACATGGACACAAAAATAATATTCAAGTGCTATTGTCTCTGTTTAAAGTTGGTTTTGTATTCATGTCCTTCAATGGACCAATCATTTTAGGGACCTTATACTCACACACGCCGTTGTATTTTTATGTTGGGACTCCACTAGGGAGATTTTTCATTCACCGTTGATAAAATTATTATTATATAGTTTAAATTATTTATCTCAAACTGCCTGTTTGACATCCAGCGTTTGAGAGCACACGTCATCCCCTTAGGCACTGAGGTGCTGAAAGCCATCAGTAAAACGAAGAATCGCAATTTAATTAACTGTAAATGGCAACTTCTCCAAACCATCTGCACAAGTTAGACAATTTGAAAATTAGACTGATAGAGAATGTGAGAGTGGACAGAAACGATTACAGAAGGAAATCTCTGGCAACTATTACACCCATCACCTGCTAATAGAGTGACATTACTGTGGATTTCTTCTTTCATGCACAATCTGTATATTGAAGTATTTCTCTACATATGCCCCTTTTAAAAGTTGTACGTGTGGAAAATCCTGTGTAATACGCATTTTTCTCACACTGACAAACTGGAGTATAATGACAGTGTCAAATTTACTGACTTAGAATTTCCAAATGAGTCTTTGATTGGTCATAGAAGGTGTTTCATGAAAAGTATGGATTTTATAACATTGGCATCATGCAGTTCCAGTCTGAGTTGCTTGCTGCCAAGCTCCTTCTCTAAGGAAAGCAGGACTTCCCTCGTGGCTACGAACCAACCACAGTTTATAGTCAGCTACAATTCAACGGCGTTCTGATGTTTCACTGGTGGCATGAGAGATTGTGGTCATAAGTGGACATAAAACAGTGACCTCTCTCGAGGCTTAAGGATGGAGCAATATTTTACTGATTGCTTAGGGAATTTATCTCCAGTATATTAAGGAACTACTTTTCTCTGCATAATCTATATAAACATTCCCACCAAGGTTTTGTGTCACAGTTGTCTCAACACCATATAATAAATCTCACTAATTAAACCTCTGGAGAAAGAGCAACATCGCCCACAATGTCGTGTTCTTACACTCTCAAATATCCAGTTCTCTGCATAAGTATCTAGTTCTCCATTATCACTGTGAAAGTAAAGCTCTTCATATCCTCTAATGAGTTAAAAAATAGGGTTTTATGCTTTTAATTTAACACATTTGTAAACCAGTGAGGGCTGGCATCAGACGTGAAGCTCCTTTTCTTCATAATCAAATGGTAAGTGTCTCAGAGAACAAGAGTGCGAGGGGGTGTTACACGGGTCCCGTTACAAGGCAACACGGAGTCTGACACCTTCACGGTGTAGCTAGTATAGATGTGAGAGGACAACTTACAAAACCTAAACAGACACCAAAGTCGGCTGAGAGCATAAAGCTTATCATGTGTCTGACTGTATTAATAATTTACAGCCATCTATTCCTCACACCTTATTATGAGAGTTCAGGGACACGGGGTGGGGGGGGGTGGGGGTCTCACTTAGTTGAGACTTAAGAGATTTGTTCTTAAAAGGAGACATATTGCTCATATTTAGGTCCATAATGTTAATGCTCTAATGTTCAGAAAACACTTTCCTCAAACTGCCCCTTCTATTTCCTGCCCCCCTCCCCGATAAAGCCCAGCTTGCTCTGTAGTCTCTGCTCTACCTTTTTTACTTTTTAACTTTGCACAAAAAGAAATTATTTAACACACTTGAGGAAAGAAAAAAAGCTGAAAAAGTATAATGTGTTTCCTTTAACCGAAGCTAGTACAGGCTGAACCTGCTACCCTCAGTTTTTGAGCTTTAGCCCAAAGCTCTTCTTTGTTAAGTGTACTTTTGTTTCCAGGTAGCTACCAGCCCACCCTGAGCAATATCCCTCACTGTCAGCGGCTCTGAGAACTTGAACCTTTCTTTTTTCTCGGGGCCCCAGAAAGCTTCCATTTGTCTGGACAATAAAAACACTTTGTCCCCACTCTGGTAGCGGCGAGACTTTCCATTGTTTTCTCTCTGTTCGTCCTGGAGACACTTGCAGCTTTTGTGTTGCTCATTGTTTGTCCCTGAAAATCACAAATGGATGACGCAATGAATTGTATTAATTTCGTATTAAGATAAAGATGAGATACATTGGAAGCTTCATTAGAAGAGATCCTATTAAAAGTTGGCTGTTTGTCGAAGGTTGTCTCAGTTAATTTATTCGTCTGACTTTTGCATCAATTATTTACTCTATTTTAATAATTAGTTTAGTTTCTGTCCTTTTTTGTCACATTTTGAGAACTGCACACTGACAGAGTGCCTCCCACACTTATACCTGAACTCTAATGTCATTAATAAACTGGCACACGGGCGGCCAGGTCATTAGGACTGCTAATTACGATTTTTTAGAAAGAAGCACTTTGTTTTTTAAAGAATTCATTAATTCTAAATCTTTTCAGATTTACATTTGAAGCAGCCATCAAAAACCCACTGCAGCCACAGAAGAAAGCATCTGTCTCATTACACTACGAGCAAGGCTGTTATTAGTCTGTGTGGGCATTCTACAGCCTGCGGAGAAAGTGTATGAATTATTTAGCCTGCATGCTCGTCTTGAGCTGTAAAATCAGTCACACTGACAATAAATAAATATTTAAAGATGAGTTGCCATCATTTCTCAGTGTGTTAGATTTGACTAAATTAAAGTGTAATGGCCACGTGTGACCTCGGCATCATCAGAGCGGCCTCAGGCAAGTGCTCCGCTATAATTACTTGCAGAAGAATTGACGAAAGTCAATTTATCAAGATGGATGCTTTGTTTGTTATTCTATAGCGTTTCTTGTGATATGTTTGTTTTTTTTTCAATTCATCACTGAAGTATTGAAGGTGACTCCTGGAATTGATGCATGAATGGGATCTTTGTCGGTAATAAACTGCCGCAGAATGGTACGTCCTTCCTCGTTTGAACCTGAGCCTTTTGAGGGTTTTGTTGGGGAACGTCTAGGGACAAAGAAGAGAGGAGCCATGTTGATTAGACTCAGCACTCCGTGAATTATATTGTTCAGCAATCGCCGTAACGATGAGCTTAAATATTAAAAGGACTCGATGCAACCAGTGCATTGTTGAGGTTGTAGCCAGTTTTTAAAGTTAAGGATAAATTAAATCAGGTCATCATTTCTCTGATGATTAAAGTTAATGGAGAGGAAGTTTACGATCAGCGCTTTGATCACGTGTATCTGCCCATGCATCGTATGTGAAATGATTTTAAGCATTTGCACTTCATCTTGGTGAATCTTCAATCTGCGCAAGCTCCTTCACAAAATGTACTGTTGCATAAGCATAGCAATGTTTATTTGGATAAAGTTAATGACTAGTGACTTCTGGAGCAACACTGACAAAATATCAAGTCTTAAATGTCTTAATGAAGAGAGCTGTTAGAAGGTTATGTTTGGTGATGAATTTGGTTGAGCTTCACTCTCAATTACTACTCTATGATGTCCTTTACCTCATTAAGGTTGTGTCGAAACAGCAACTGATGGGCATGCATATTATTTTCATTTTGTATTTATGCACTGTATCAACACCACACGGTCTAGATTTAAAGGTTTTTACCTTGTTGAGTTAAAACCAAACCATCAAACAAGTAGGTTTTACTTGTGCATCATTTGTGAATCTCTGAAAGGACATTTGGTAAATCTACATCAAAATGAAACATTCACTATTTAGTATAACCATTTGATTTCGTGTGGATGAGAGCTACTAAATATTGTGAGTCCTATAGGGGCCAGAAACATAGCGAGGCCAAATGGAGTTTGCTGACACAAGCACCGTGCCTTTACTTTTAAAGAATATAATATACATTTTTACAGTTTTGTGTTGTTGTTTAGAGGTTTTGTGTTGAAAGAATTGATTATATGTGATTGATTTGTCGGTCTATAAAGGTTATATGCATAATGTATGATGTAATTCGACCCTGCTGACAAATGTCACTTGAGGCCCTTCACACATGGAGCATGGCACAGGGATGCTCGCTATAGTCAAAGTCAGCACAGGCAAGTCTTGACAGTCAAGTGAGCAGTCAGGTTAATTAGACCAGGCCTCTGTCTAAATGAATTGGAAGGGAGCCATAACTGCACATTAAAATGGTCCCATTAAAATGCACGAATGGAAACACCAGTCAAATCTGATAAAAAAAAAAACTATGCAAAAGCTTAGGTGACTTCTACCCATTTTTACCGAAGATTCCCTTTTACCACGTGTGTAAGGTGTGTTGACTCCAGCTTCTTCAGTCTCAAGTGCTGTGACATGACGGCGTCAACTCATCCCACAGGAGCACTTAAGCAAATGTCTTTCCTACTTAACACCATAGACACAGGAGCCAAGTCAGAGGGTAAGTGTACTTACCTACATGGGATTTCATATCAAATTGTGAATGTACGAGCTATGTGGAAGTCATTTCAAATGCTTGGCTGTGCAGAGTTAATGCAACATCATGATTGGTTTGGTATGTTTCCAATTCAGGTGTTATGAAGCAGACGTGGAGGAGGAAGGGTTTGCCTTGTACAACTGCCACTTTAACATTATGGACTTTTCTATTCAGGATTGTCTTTCTCTTATAGTGTCTCTGCTCATGGTCTCCTCACACACACACACACACACACACACACACACACGCACGCACGCACGCACACACACACACACACACACACACACACACACACACACTTCAATAAAAGGTTGTCTCTTTGTATTTACATTATTTATCCACGGGTTGTCACCTCTGAGATCCAGATTGTTTTTCGGGCCCTCAGGCCACAACCAAGGGATTTCATTCATTTCAGCTTAAGGTGCAGGTGGTGATAAAGTTCCAGTGTCGCACCTATATCGTAGGCTGTCAATGTTTCATGCCCAATATAATTGGAGTCAGATGGTTTATTGCATATCCTTATTTTGAACTTGAAAAGAAATTTGATAACGGCTATACATCCATCTATCCAGCCATCCTCTGCTTCGTTAACTGTATTGTCTTACCGTGTACAAATACTTTATGCATTTATTAGTTTGGGGGTCATTTTACAAATAGAGATTTGAAGAAGGTTAAAAAAAAAACAGTCTTGTATAATTGAGTTCACTTGTACTTCATCCTCTGTTATTACCTATTGTAATGTATAACAAAGTTTTGGAGAGTGCAAGTTCAAGATTTTAGATTCAGATGTGAATTGATTTGTTGCATCTTGTGCAATTAGCATAATCTTTAATATCAAATGAAAAGAAAATTAAGTATTGGGATTGAAAGAGATTTTGAGAGCTGTGTGGCGTCCTCAATGCGGATCAGGAAATTGTAAGGTCACAGGTGGAAACAGACATTCTGGGGTAAAGGGCCACTGTTCTGTTTCAGCACTTAAATCTTGCCTTTCAAACAACTTCTGTTGACGGAGACATTTCTCCCCCTCCATCTCGAAAGCACAGATATCAGCAATTTCCTTCTGTCATTTCAGTTTTGGTCAGAGCGCATTGTTCTGTCACCCTTTTCCTAACATGGTTTCTGCCTTCAATGAATCGACACCTTGGCCATTTCACCTCAGGCGAGAGCTCTCTGTGGTGCTCAGCTCTCTCCCCTGAGCCATTTGATGCCACTGAAGATGTGTTCAGGTCAAATTTGAACCATGTGTGAAACATTCCTTTTGTTTTAATAAACAATATAAGATAAAACTCATCAATTATTTTGTGTTATTTTTATTGCCTATGAATAAAAATCAGAAGTAATAATCATTAGTTAATGTAAATAAATCCATTGTAGATATTGCCGAAGCATCAACAATAACAATAGCAAAATTACAATCAAACAACAATCATAATATTGTTATATTAATATCAAGTTTAATCCAAAAAAGTACAACATATATCAAATCAATTGTATAAGACAAATAGACAATACTATTTGAATATAATTTGTTTTTCACAGCTTCTTTGACCTGCAAACACTTTTTGTGTAAATCCTTTTCAAACACAATAGTGAGGTTTATTTTTCTTTAAGCCCTGTTTCTGGCTGGAACTTTGACAAAGCGAGTGAGTGATAAATGCACTCTGTCAGTTTGGACATTTAAATGTGTTACATTTCGCCTGAACTGCTTTTTTTTTTTGCTCTAGAACAGCAGAACAGGAGAGGATTTTCTTGAGGTTTCATTTAAAGCCTTAAATTCCTCACTGAGCCGTGTGCTCCGCTCAGCCACTGTAGGTTTCTTCAGGTCGGTGCCGCTGGACCAATGGGAGTTGTCCATTAGCTGGGTGAAGGTGTAAACACGGGGCTGCTGTTCTGTTGCTTTTCGTGACAGCGATTCCGTCGGTGGTGTCGCAGATGTCTCCCCTGGCATGGTTGTTACCAGTGTGGCAGACAGGTGGGAGCTGGGGCTACATGGGTTGTCTCTGTCTCCCACCTGTGTCTACACTGGTAAATGAGGTTGGGCGCATAATGCTGAACATTGTTGACGGCAGTGCTAAATCTGAGTGGAGTGACAGGTCGCTTTCCTCTCCCTCCTTCCTCCAGCGTGAATGAGTGGTATTGAAAGCTGAGGACCAAGCGGGCATATTTATCCCTGTGTGTCTTTGAGGGGCTGTTATGCATGTTGGCTGCAACCCCTCCCCCTTTCCTTGGCGGTGACAGTTGAGTGTTATGTGCTTAAAGTGTGCAGTGAGTCAGACTGCGTCGAGTGTGTGCCCCCATCTGTCTTTTCATCCCTGGTATATGGGGGGGGGGGTCCTCGAATGCTGGCCAGCTCTTGTGAATTCAGGTTCATGGTCGTTTCTTGCTGAGCAGGTGTCACAACAGGGGATCACGGCGGGACCCATTAGAGGAAAACAGTGGGAAACCTGTGGAAGGTTACGCAGTGAAACCCTCGTTCTATGAGAACAGACGAATCCCTCTCACCTCAAAGAGTGACATGCTTTGAAGATGCTGATCAGACATGAATATAGGCGGCACTGTGTGGGCTGTTGGTGGCTTCGCCCGAAAGAACATGCAAATGCGGCAGCGGAGCTTCTTATACAGCTCGTTAAGGGGGATTCAACCATGCTCATATAGCCACGTTATTACCTGTGCTGTATTTTTTCAAAAGTCACCCCTACATAAAAAAAGAAGTCATGCTGTTATTTACACTCCTTTGCTTTAAATATGTTAGGAAGTTATGTTTTACCACATGAAAGGCTCCAAGAAGTTTACAACGTAGGAAAGGAAATAAAAAATGTTAAAACACTTATAATTTACCGTAACGGCAAGAAGGTTTGCGGTTCCAATCATGGTTCAGAGTTTGCATGTTTTCTTCGTGGGTTTAGGGTTAAACACTGTAGGTGTGAAAGTGAGAGAGAGGTGGATTGTCTTCATCACCTGTCCAGGGACCACCCCGCTTCTCACCCAATGTCAGCTGGAATCGGCTCCAGCTCAACCCCGGGACCTTCACAAGGATAAGCGGTAAAGATAATGGATGGATGGATGGATGGATAGAAGTGGGAATATTAACACCATTTGAGTACAAAATATTCATGCACACGATTATTCAACACAAGACATTTAAGACCAAGCAAACTGCTGTCTCTTTTCTTTACACAACCTCCTGCCATTACTTCCCATTACAGCCGAGCAGACACTGTTTAATGTATCCCTGTGTTTGCGCAGCTCCCAGAAGCACAAGGCGAGTACAGAGGCCATCACTTATTACTTGGCAAAAGACAGGGATCCCATCAATGCCATGCTCAACGGGGGTTTAAAGAAAATGATTAATACGCTTAACAAATGTTATATAATCCCCTCTTGCTGTAGGATAGAAAATGTAGAGGAAAAAAAGGATCTGAAGAAAGCAGAAAACCTTGCTACATCGGGGCCTTATATGAGCCGTACAGTTCATTATATCAGCGGTGACTTAACAATGAGAAGTCCGCAAACTGCATTTTTCCCTCCCAGGAGCACACTGGAGAGGCTATTGCACAGGGACTCAGGGAGGTTTTGCCATGGATTGTGCAAGAGGAAAAGATTGTCTGCATTAATGGATTGGACATTAGTTTGTCCACCATTGTGATGGCAGTTTTCCTTATTGTTTCGGTGAGACAAGGGGTTTGGCACGGTTAATGTTTAATGATTCTCCGGAAACACAGTATCACTTTATTTTATAAGATATATAATGCTATCTACACTAAACATAAACTGTTTCTGCTTCCCCTTTTTAGTCATCTACCAACCTGAGTCACAAGCTCATGAATGCCAAGATTCTTGCTGTGGATGTCCATGTACATGCACACATGCAGTGTGTCCATATGCTTGAGATGTCACAGGTCAAATTGGCTGAGATGCACACACCACATGAATAACACGCACTTCCAGAAACAGCTATTATAAGCCATTTAAGGGAAAAGGTGTAAAGATGCAGCTCGACACATCTAATTGGTGTTGTCATTAACAAACCTTTGATTTGCAAATTCCTTTATCTACTGGATCTGCTTCTTTCTGGTGTTCTTGAGAAGCCAAGCAAAAACTGCAACAGGCATCCAATGTGTTTCCCGCCCAGTTGCTGGAATGCACAAACTTTGGTATTGACATGTCTCCCACTTCCAACTTCCTTGTGTCTAACTTTAAACATGGCATAAATACACTGGGGGTGGAAGCTAATTAGGTGCAGTGGTGACAGGTGAATGCAGAATTGCGTGTGGGGAAACCACCAGGGAAAGTACCAGGAGAGACCAACAAATAGTGAAGTGTGGCTGCTTCAACAGCCATGACACTTCTGCTGCAAGAACAACCAACAGCAGGACCTCAGCCCTGCCTGGAAATAACCTCTTGAGCCGAGACATCTGTGGCTTGATCACCAGGGACTGTATCTATTAGAGTCTTCTACATTTATGACACGTTTGTATCCAGGTGATGAATCCCAAAGGAATGGGCAAATAAGTAAGCCCAGTTAGTTGTGGTAGGAAAATCACGTGATCTCCGCAGCGGAGTTAATACGTCGCTTCCTGCCTCTGACTGCTGCACCCGGCTGCTCCACCTTTCGCCTGGATAATGGGGAGGATTTGATGCTGTTGTGAACGCCCCTGTGCAGAGAACGCTGCGTTGTGCATGAAAAGCAAACTGCGGGTAAACTCCGTATCCAATTCTCCGGATTTCACCTGTGGGACATGTTTGAAAACGGCTATATTTACACATTTCAGGACATTGTGCAGTAACGTGAAGCACGAACTGAGATTGCAAACTGTAGCACCGGTCATATGAGCAGGAGTCGTTTTAAACAATGCTCTGAGCCAGCAGCAGATGTACTGATGTCATACAAACTGTGGCAGGTTTGTCCTTGGATTAAATGATCTTGCAGTAAATTTGGTGCTACTCACAAAATCAGGGCCACTGTATCTTTTCCACTTGAGTAAAAAAAAGGAAAAAGTTTGGAAAAGAATGATAAAACATTCATTGGCAGAGCCACAATTTTGAGATGGCTGTGTCAGAGCCAATTTCTTTTACCAGACTTAGTAATATTGTCTAAAGATCATTTTCAAAGCATGTGGGTGTGTCTGTACCGCGTGTGTGTATTTCTGTGTCTGTGTGCATTCAAGTGCACTACATTAATATTGGAAGCTGCTCTTTTTGGAAAGCTGCCAGTTGAGAGGCAGCCAACACAGCGTGGGGAAGATGGAGAACAAAGTAAACAGGGTACATACACTGGAGAGAACCGTGACGCCAGAGCTGTATTAGGACGTTCACCCACAAAAACACAGATAAACTCACACACATACATGTATACACACACACACACTCCTTCCAAGCAAACAAGTTCGTATATCAAGTCCTTTGTTTCACCCCTCCGGCTCTGTTATGGTCTCTCATACACCTAAAAGGAGAGATTTAGTATTGCTGCACTGCTGTTTCTAAAAGCCACAGCCATTGATCCTTAACTACTTTATCTTTTGAAGTTCACTACTCAGCTGTCTGTCAGGAACACACAAGCAATAGTGAATTTGGGTCTGATTCAAAGGACGATCAGGTCAACTGGAAAGCTGCAAGCCACCCGGGCTGATGCGTGATTGCAACGCGCGTGAATGACAGCAAATGGCTCCGAATGCAACTATAAGCACACCTGTCAACCTGTGAATGGATTTGTAACATTCCTAAAGAACCCAAGCGCAGACCAGAGCCAACAGATGGATACAAGATCAGCAGATTTACAGAGGAGGATCACAAACTGATAGGAACATAAACCAACCAGTATGGATCAGGGGCATAATGTCAGACAGGTACATTTGACGGTCCAGCAATAAAGAGTATCTGTAACCAGAACGTAAAAACATAAGAGGCGATCAGTCACAGAGCTTCGGGTGCTAGAGCGAGCTGTCAATAGCACATGAGAAAACAGACAGATCAATCTGATGGGGAACAAAAACACACATAAGACTGGAAGAGAGACAGAGACAAAGCCGAGCAGAGGCTGGTGATGGACCTGTGGGATTCAGGCAGATTCAGGGATAAAAATCCATACAGATTTGAGGCGTTTTCAGACAAGAACTCCAGAAAATGTCTGCACATCTGGGTCTGGACTTCCTCTAGACTTTGCCTTTCAAATGTGAGGAACGCTGCAGGAGATTCTCCAGGCAGATACATTCACAACAACAGGAAAATCTCCTTAGTATTCAGGTGAGGGGGGGCGTCTGAGTCTAGCATGCAGCTAGCCTGCAGGACGCAGGACATGACGTAAAAATCCTGCTGCAGAGATCCTGTGCTTTCGTTAAGACCGGCGTTAGCCCGGATAACCACAAGCTCTCAAATCTTGTGTTTCCAAGTTGACATCTTTGTCTGCCACTTCTTGGTGTGTGTCTCTCCTTTGCAACATCACATACATCTGGGATAATCTCCTGAAATCATCCAGAGTTCAGTGCATGTCTGAAAGCAGCTTTGGAGGAAATTATGAATGATTTAGGGTGGAAATGTGATTCTCACACTGCCAAAGAGACAACACAGTAAATAATTTAACATGTATTCTTCATTGGCAGACATCGTCTTTGACCAAGGTATTTCTGTACCTCAGTTTTGGTTATCTGCTCTTCCAGGGCCCAAACCAGGACAGGATGTGACCAGACCTCCACATAAATGGGAACAATCCCAAACTGCCTTGTCCTGGGTTAGGGGGTTCCTTGTGCCTCCCTCTCAGTGGATGGCATTGGTTGGTTTGGGATTGTACTGACATTGGCTGACACCAGGTGGTATCCTCTTGTTGAGTTTAACAAGTGGTGACACATTTCCATGTTAATTTACTTTCTTGCACCGTTTTGAATAAATTGGGGAATAGGAGATAAGCAGCCACCATGTGTGGAAAATGTCATACGGTTATAGGTCAGTTGTCTTTTTTATCTTCCTCAATTTTCAGAGTCAACATCGATTTGTATTTTGCCTTAGCAACACATCCTGCTCCTTTAATTGGTGCTGGAGGATCCTCTTTTCTCTCTCCTAAGCACCTGATAATGTTGCTGTGACAGTTTACTGTTTGATTTCTATGAATTGCTTCACGATGATTGACAGTTTGACGGGCCCTGTAATTGGCTGCCTGGTCTGTTCAGTCACCAAGTAAATAATAGGGATGGTGATGGGTGACTTGAGCCTTTCATGTCTATTCATAATGGAACCACACAATGTTATTACTTAGACATTCTCTTTATTAAGCTTCATTAAGTTTTCACCCAGTCATTTTTAAACAGATTCATAAATTGGCTGGGAACCTAAATGGTGTAAACAGTGAGCGGGGAAAAATAATTGGGGAGTTGTGGCACAACCATTGACAACACCGCTATGAACTTGTGTAAAAAATCAATATGTGGAAGTATTACAACTTGACAGCAGTCAAATTGATTTAATACAACACAACTGAAGCAAATTAAAATGGGATGTAGCTGCGGAATCAAGAACTTACTTAAAAAACTCTACATCAGTGTGATAAGATCTACCTAACCTGATTGAGAAAATGTTATATAATCTGTATTTTGACATTTTTTGTTTGGCCAATGGCCCATCTGATGTCATGGAGGAGGTGGGGTTTAGGACCTATACTGCAGCCAGCCACCAGGTGGCGATTGAAGGTGGCTTCACTTTTGGGGAGTTGTCATGTCATCCCACTATATAAACAGTCTTTGGTATAAATAGATGATAATTCCTAAAGCAGTAGTAGTACCTAAAATTGTTATGGTGTTTGCAAAGGTTTGAGTGCATATTCAGTAATATCTTAAAGATTATTTTTGTATTATTTATTTCGAAAGAATCATGATTCAGGCCATTAAAAGTGTTTCCTCCCCAATAAACTAAGTGTCGAAAAGCTGAGACCCTGACACATATTCAAAATTTTTATAATAATAATAAAATAACTCAATAAATAATATGATGGCAGCAAAGAATTCAATATATGCAGAAGGCACAATTTCCTCAGAGACAGACACTGATGTACATGAATACCAATGGGCCATATGCAATGATTGAATTTTATGGGTGCATTTATGCTTTCAAAGTGGGAAATCCTGCCTTTAAGACCTGTCTTTGAAACGGTTCTTTTTTTCAAAACATTTTTATTATTGTAGGGTAAAACACACTTTAATTGCATGGTTAATCAAAAGCCAAATGTTTCCTCCAAGGCCACTAAACAGTGTGGGATGCAGCACAGGATGTGTGCGGATGATATAGAATATTAATAACGGATTGGGATGAAAGTGTGAGAAGCGGATCCAATTTCATGGATGTATCACTCTAAAATGCTGGGGTATGTCTGGCTGATCATTCTCCATCATTGGGCTGCTTTTGAGCTGAAGGAAAACGACTGTATTTCTAATAAACTCAAATGTGGATTAGACACAGCAGAATGGATCATATTGTGTTGGCTTTGTGTGAAATAATGAAAGTGTATTCATTCATAGAGGGGGAATGTAAACAGAGAAACTGACTTTGAGAAGTATTTCCTAGGACAAGTGGCATAACTCGCAGGATCATGTTGAGCGTCTGATAATTTCTCCTTAGCTTGGGCATAAATTTCCACAGGGAAAACGGCTCGCAGCGTGCTCAAAGTCCCGCTGTTCACAGTTATCCATCTCACGAGTAAAAGGAGGCTACATTAACTATTATGTCAGGTCATCAAATCTTCCATCGCTTCTTGTAATGGTTCTATATTATCATCTTAATCAATCAACCTGCTGTGAGTTGAATGGAGTTACTTCAAGTAATGCCTAGGAACCTTTTTTCCATCAAAGTCTGCATTTTAACAACAGCAATTGGCATCTTGACAAATAAAGGTAGTACAGGCTCAAGTGTGTGTTGAAGGTAAAGGACTAGACCAGGTAACAATAAAGTATTAGGATTGCATTTCAAAGGCTGCAAACACATTTTTTTAAATTAGATGTTCTCTTTTGCTTTTCAGCCGACTCTGCCACATGAGTGATGGCCCTGTATGTCATGGACTGCACTGCCTATCACTCTCTGGATTGTAATATAGACCAAGTGCTCTGTTTGGATGTGTTGCATTGTTTTGTAATATATATGTGGCCTTTGTTTTTTCTCAAGTCACCAGCTAATGCGTTCTTGAGGTATTCTGGCCAACATGTTTACTTTATCTTTAACACTTCTCTGTCTTTGGCATTTGTCCTATTGGATTCCTATTTTTGACATCTCGCATATAATGGATCTTTACACTCAAGGGCTCCCATGCAAATTGGCTCTAATCCATTCACATACATACACTCCAGCATGTATTGTGTAAAGAGGAGCTTTGCAAGTAAAATAACCACTGAGGCCTGAAAGAAATAAAATGCCCGGAACTCTGCATTAAGTGATACTAGACATTTGTTACATGTACTAGTACAGTAATTCAGACATGACTGTTATTGGAAAGTACTTAATTACCATTGAAAACTGTGGAATAAAGGCTCAAGCTTTGCATCTCGGTGAAACACACACATCCATCCATGTACACATCAAGCAGACATGTAGCATCATGAGCAAGCCTTTGGAGACATATTTGTATCCACCTGATTGTTAGTCCAATGTTTACTTAGTCCCTTTGTAGCCTTTAGCCTCAACCATCTCCAGAGAGAGATATTTGCTAATTAATCTGCTAATTGCTCTGCACATGTTAACCAGCTAATTACCAAATGATGAACTGATTCATTAAAAACCATTGGTGCAATGATGTTTATGTCAATTTGTAATAACTATAAAGTGAAACAAAAATCTGTAGGAACGCTACGATACAATTTACACACAATGCACCACGTACCATCTGGAGATCGAACAACATGGCAGGAGCTCTGATAATGAAACCCATATCTGCAGAATCCATCCTGCAGGGTTCTGTTGCATCAAGAAATTCCACGGAGGATAAACCACAGACAGCTGTGATCTTTTTTGATCAGCACATAGAGGATCACATCAAACAATACAGAGAATGTGGACCTACACACAATATTTCTTACATTGACGAGTTCTCCTTCCTTGACTTTGTCTTTGCAAACTGGGTTATCAAGTCCTGAAAAAAAACTCTCTCAGCAGCTTTGACTCAGCGGGCATCAAAAAGAGTGCCAACAGCACTTTCTCTCTCTTGGATGTTCTTGGTTAATATTTTATTTGTTTGATTTGAAATTGACCGCTCTTCCTCGCCTTTTGATACAGGTAAACAGACTTGTAATTGAAGCACTTCTATCATATGGTTTTGAATTTCTGCTCCACTGCTCCTGCAGCGCACTCCCAATTCACCCTGATAGAAATAAAGGAAAGTTGAGGAGGACACTTGGAGGTCGAATGTATATTTAAGAACGAATAATTAAAAATGCTTTTCAGAAAGGAAAGTCTTAGAGAAACAGCAGCAGCAGCATCCACAGCATGGTTAGTCTTCTTTTTCGTTTCATTTTGTTTGTCCGCAGGTTGCCAACAGGAAGGAAGGACCAACGGACTAATTGTTCTTTAATCCCAAGGGGCATCTGATCTGAATATGTAATTTTGGCGTTAAAGCGGATATGCGGTTACAAAATTAACTGTTCCTCACTAATTAAATTCAAGTGCATATTGGATGCTTAGAGGTAGGCATAATTAAAGAAGCAAGTTAAGTAAGTGCAATTAAACCAAAGAAATGAATGTATTGATCTGAATCCTCATTTGTTTCAAGGCCATCAGTATATGAGCGTAACATTCCGTCTACCCTGTGCTTCAGATTCCCTGAACCTTCCAACACCACAATCCACTGACCTTCATAAACTAGTAATAATTCTTCTTGAATGATCCAGGATGTTTACCAGGGATTATCAGTGACATCAGCAACTCATTGTATGTTGCTGGTGGAAAATAATCATACTACAGCCCTGAAGCTTCATGTTGCAATCAGACAATAACTGCAAGACTTCAAAATAATGTTTCACTGCTCTAATTCTTGTAACATAAAACAATATCCAAGTATTTCTGTCCATTCCCCAGCTTTTCCTTTTACACAAAACAAGATTCTTCATACTTCTTCAGCCCATTTGCTTGTCTTGTTAGGGTTGACTCACTCAATTATATGAGTCACCAAGCCCCTCAAACTCCAACTGTGCTCAAGGCATCACATTACACAGTATATATATTTATCAATTTATGTGTATATATTTATGTAGCTATCTACACAGTGTTTATAACATTTTAATAAAAATATAGATATATGTTTTGTTTGTAAAAACAAGGCATCTGTTTCTGTAGCCTAAAATAGAGCAACATGATGGTTCACATGCCCACAACACCGTGCTGCACTGAGACACACGTGCACATTCAAACACACAGACTTGTGTGAGCAATGTCACAAGGACGCACAACCTGCAATGCAATTTTTAGAATAATATCAAGCTGTCATGCTTTGTGCCAACTCTCAGTGTCAAACTGGAGGTGAATGCGTGGAGCCATTTTGTTGAAATCATTAATGTGGCTATTTCATTTTCTAAGTGTGGCTATGGACACATGGATCTTCAGGTGTACAAAATGTCTGAACATAAAGTATGCAAAAAATAAATGGAGCATGCCCTTTAAGGATTTCATCAGTGACATAATCAAAACATTGCATACACACATGGTTATCATGGTAACAGCAAGTGCAGTTTACAGTTTACCATTCATTTACAACCCCATTTAGATCTGATCAATCTATATTTGTCAACAGGCTTGAAAGGTTGCAGTAATCAAACCTTGACTTATTAAGCCTATTGAAGCCAATTGAACCAGATGTTTTTGTCATCCAGTCCAATATCCAAACATTAATTCCATTCTAAAATCCTAGTAAAGCTGAAGCAAGCTAAATATGTGATTATTTGCACAGGAATTGCACGTCTGGAGATTTACAGTAAGGATTTATTGGACATGATAGCAAACAAACATTACTGGTGAACAACCTTCTGGGACCGATACTTTTCAACATATATATATTATCAGATAATGTATGACATCATTTGGAATTATACAAATAAAAATCGAATTTTATTGAAGTTTAAAATACATGAAGAACTCTCACTCCAATTCTTCCAAAGAAAATAAAAAACAACCTTCACAATCAACACTGCACTTTCTTGGGTCCTCAGCAATACGCCAGTGAAGTGTGGATGACTGGTTGACGAGAAAATCGAAAATAAAGACAGACGTAATGAGATTTCTCTTTCAGTTACGAGAAGGACGTCAAGTCCGATCGTGAGAGCTTCGAGCTGATGTCCGAATTTTTTAAAAGCTTTCACTTTACAGCCATTATTAGTACAATGATCGAAGTAACAGAATAAAGAGTAGTGGATGTTTGATTGGCTTTAAGTCTGTCTCAGCACAATGGACCAGTACTGAGTTATAGGTTTGTTGCTCAAGTCAGCAGCACTGGGTGAAAATGATAGCAGCTTTCTCAGTGTCCTTCGGTTGTTACATATTGTTCTTTTTTTATCTTCATGGACAAACTGTTTGCTCTCTGATGAATTACAGCCCTGCTATGGAGTCCTGTGTGTGTCAACTTGAATGCACTGAATTTAAAGACTGAATATTAGACACAGAATGAGTGATATGGTTCTTGTCTGTTATTTCCTATTTTATGCATCTTTACCACCGTGCACCAACTCACCACTCTTCTTTTTCAAATTTTACTCGGAAACACGAGGCTCAGTAAATAAATAAGTCGCACACATAGTGATCGTGTTTTTCTACACACTTCACTTTCAAGAGTCCCTTCGTATTTTATTAATTCTCACCCTCTGCTGCTGCCCTCATAAGGATGATATACGACCGAGGGGTCGGCCCGATGAAACACAAGATTGTCTGCCACTGTCTGTAATTAACATGAGCAGGTACACACAGAAAGCCCACAGATCTGACAGTATTCCCCTTGAATGGTCTGAGAGAGCCCAGGGACACCATTACCGTAACTGATGAGGGCTATTTCTCATTCCTGGCCAGTCACTTCACAGCCATTAGTGTGTGCATTATCGACCTGTGGAGAGGTCTTTGTGCTCACGGGGAAACACCTGCAGGTCAAACCATCCGCTCCCATCCTTTACCCCTCCACAGTCCCCTCTTACCCTCATCAGCAGGCACGAGATCAGGGGGAGAGAATAAGCGGTGTGTTCTCCATGTGGGAGACGCAGCGACAGAAAGGGAGAGTTAGATGGTGAATGCACGCGAGTAATAGAGTGTGGGTGTGGATGGATGTACTGTATTCTTCAAGTGCATGGCATGAGTAAAAGGGGGAGAAAGGCAAAAGGAAGAAAGGGTGGGGGTGGAACCACAAATTAACAAATTAACCTTGGATTTTTCACAAGACAAATTTCATACCTCAAAATGTTTTAGTGCCTAATGTAAGAGATATATATGTGGCATTTACAGGACGAAATGAACCAGGACGTAGCCAGATATGATTTTTTTGGTAATTTGTATTAATTTCTATAATAATCACTTCACTAATTTTCTTAAAGAATGATGGCTGAAGATATTTAGCATATTTTAAATGTTAGCAAATGTGATGAAGACATCAAAACTAGCTTTGCATCAGTCTGTCCATTAATACTTTCTGACTTCCCTACTCAGTGTCCCACCCTCTCGTATCCCTTCCCTCAAATCCAGTTGTTTTTACTAAATTCATTAATATTTTCATTGTTTATATCTAAACAATTTTCTAAAATAACCGCACACTTTAGTTTTTAGCAAATTACTAAAGTAGGAACAAATTTGTTGGGGACTATTTTTGGTCAAATGAGTTTTTATGGCAGCAGGAGGGGGTATGGAGGATTGATTCAAAAATGAATGCAAATTTGTTGTGATGAAGGGACATGCCAGACAGTACAGCAGTGTGAGTCATTAATGTGTTTTTAATAGGTTTTGGGAAAATAACGGAGGTCTATAGCACAGGTGAATACGTTATATCAGACATTGGCTCCACAGGCAAGCAAGATTACACAAAAACAACTGAACAGAGTTCGACTAAACTTAATGGAAGGATGTGGTGAGTCAGGGAAGAACCTGTTAACTTTAAACTAGTCCAAATGAGATCCTTTTTGATTACATGTCATTATTAGCATCAACCCGTAAAGTTTCTGGAACATTTCCTTTGTATGAATTGAATCCATCTTGTCTTTTTTTGTACCAAAATCTTCAGGTATATTCAGTTTTTCGTCGCCTCGTTCTTTTTCTCTGCACTGAGCCAAACTGTCGAGGCTGAGAGAGTGACTAGCTGTCATTTAACATAAGTTGCCCTCTGTACACACAGTCAACTAGCCTCCTCTGGTGTGGCCCCATCTCCTTCTCCACTGTCATTCCAACTGACAAGTGACCTAAAAATTCACCTTGGTACTGCTCACATCGCCCTATTTAGACAAGTGCCAGGGAGGCCAGCCGACGCTCGAAAACTGCCTGACAAGAGGCACTGTGCACAAGTTTCAACAGCTCCGAGCTGTTTGTCTTAACAACCCCCGGGAGCCACTCCGATAGATTTGAGTTCTCTTCAGCTAAGTAGATTGGCAGAGGGCTGCAGTTAATCTCGTGACTGATGTATGGTCTCAGCCACTGGTCAGGGTGGCATCAGTGGTCCACACGCAGATCGGGAAAGTGTCTGTTATTCAAATTTGACAGCCTCAGACCTTTTTTCTTTTCTCCTTTATAAATACATTTGATATATTCAAACCTGGAATGAATGTCATGCTCCTCAGCGGCTGATGTTCATCTGTGTGAGATGTGCTTTATCACAGAGACCATGTGAACGCTCACCGAACTTCAAAGCCAACTTCTCATTGCTCATGTTAAGCTTCTAACTGCTTTGAAGGGAAAGAGCCAATGTAGCAGTGGTTGTGTGTTTGTGTGTGTGGGTGTGGGTGCATGCATGTGTGTGTGCAGCCATTCACAGGCAACTTCGAAGAGACAACCACCACTGACCTTTTATTCAGCCCCTTCTCACCCACATCCCTATTATTATTCTAATACACATGAATTAATCCCAAGTGTACACATTTCCACCTGTTCTCTTTCTTGTTGTACTTAGTACCAAAAGAAGAATAGACACGTGTGAGCCCTTGTTACAGGCCTGGTATCTATTCTCTGTGTGAGCAGATCAAAGCATTAATGCTAGACAGGTAAGGGACCTGAGTGAAATGCTAATGCTAATCCTATTAACATTCCAGGCATGCCGAATGGCTTGCTAATGGCTGGCACTATGGCTTGGATGGGGATCATCTTATTTAGGGAGATCGAGCTGAAGGCATTCATCAGAGCGTTGATATCATCACACATTATATGAACAGCTGCATATTTTTCATGGGGTTGACATTGTAGGGAGATGCAACTGTGGTGCCACATAAATCAAACTGACAATACAATGGACCTGAAATGGATCAGGGTGAGACAAAGAGGAAGCAAGAAGTAGCATGCATATTCCCCCACACCCCCACAGACAGACAGACACGCACACACTGTCTCTTTTCATAGCTTAATGCAAATGTTCCGCTTCCTGCATGGTTCATTTATCCAGTATGTAATTAGTCTATTCTATTTCATAAATCAATGACTAAAAATTCTCCACTGGTCTTTGACAACCTCAAGTTCTTGTTTTACAGAAATGAAAGTTTTATGACCTTGCAGTGGGGGGAAATTATACATTTTTTAAATGTTACCAAGGTTAATATCTGAATACATATTCAGTTTAATAATCATAATTTTGATGACTGTGCCGTATAATATTTTCAAAGTAGTGGAAGTACCTGGAAGCCTTTTAACTGAAGCAGACAGGGTCTGCCACACTGATTTCTTAGTCACTGAATCCCATGAAATCATTTGTTGCTAATTAAGAGAAATTATTTCTGGACATGATATGGCATCATTGCTTTCACCTACTCTTATATTCCTCCATTTTACGCTGTGATGAACATCCCTTGATGTAATTAACAATGGCTGTAAGACAAAGAAAATTAGTGCTCATAACTTGAAAGAAACTAAATACATATCTTTATGAGACAAAGTATTGTACACTTGAGCCCATGTGTTTGATCTACAGATGATGTCCTCAGTTTTAGCCTTTTCATTTTGATGGGTAATTCAGAGCGAACGAACTTCATAAACAAAGGCAGAACCTGTTGAAATTGAAATCATTTCCTTTAAACTAATTATCCCTGTTTGTATAATTCATGCAAGTGAGGTAAAAGGTTATGATTAATTATTCACTTAACATCTTGAGTGCTAAGAGGAGAGAGCTGCTGAAGCTGTCAAATGAGGTTTATCTACAAATGTGTTAAACCTGCACATACAAAGAGAAAAACAACTGAACATGAAATAAGTGGAGAAACATGTAGATATGTCCACAGAGCCTGCACGGTACAATGATGCAATTCACATCCAGTCACATTTTGTGTTATGTATGAAAACGCTGAGCTGGACCAGTTGATTCAGATTTTGTGGCGAAAAGAAAATCTAAGTGCCTGTGCAACTGTCGAATGTTTGAATCGTAACATTGACTTAAAAGACATCTGCATTTAGATCGATGGAAATATGTCTCAAAATAGGGTCAGAAATTGTGGAGCACATTTGATGTGCAAAATTCTTTTTTAGGGGAAATTTCAGAAGGAGGACAGGATCACATTGAGTCAGCAAGAACAGCCCAGCGACACTTACATTGCGAGGGATATTATTGTAGGGTTGCATTTCATGAACCCCTCTTTACGAAGCTGAATGCACCTTTGAGAATTCCGTGGTTTAAAGTTATAGAAACTGGTCTGCAGAGATGTGGATATGGTCAGATGAGTCAAAATGTTCTTGACATGTGGGAGAGAACGGTACAGGCCTGAATGACACAGCCTTGTGATCAATGTTGATGGGACATGGACCAGAACTAAAAAGATCGAACTAAAAAGTTAACATCAAATACATGTTTCTCCTAAGTAGTGTCTGTCATTTTAGGTAGTTTTTATAACACTAATGTAAGTTTGGTTTAATTTCTGGATAGGAAGTGGAGATGAGATCTTGGGTCACTAAAGATTTTATGAAAATAAAGTGAATCATATGCTTTGGACCTCACGACCAGATTTACCATCTTTGGTAGCATTTACATTGACGTGTTGGACGGCCACCACAATCAAAACCCCAAATGAGGAAATTTGTTTTGGAAGAATGGTGTTTAGCCCTCCAGTACAGAATCAGTGTCAAGGCCGACTGGAGCTGTCCTGGTGGCTCATAGTGGTTCAACACCTCAGACACTTTAGGTTGGTTTGTCCTTCAACTTGTCACTTGTTTGCTTAAAGTAACAGGTGGAGGATCAGTGAACGACTGAAACTGCAGAGCGGTCCCAGCACACCAATCTTTGAAACAAAGATTCTGAACATGGTGTTTAATCCTCTGCCACTTTGTCATAATTATACATCAGCAGCACACTTGCAAATCAATGCATTCCTCAGCCCGGATGCCTGCAGTGTGCTGCAGGATGTATCGAGTGTAATCCTGTAAGGCCTTTGCCAGACCCCTAAAATAATTGTATCTTTTGAAACCAACCAGTCTCAAAAGATTTCAAGTCAAGGACACTTATAGTGGAAATTCTCTTCCAGGGCCGAGCCGCCGTACATTTCCAAGAACAATCTATATCATTCACTGTCTGCGGCCAGAGAACAGGGATTTATATAAAGAACAGGCAGACAGGCAGGGAAAAAAATGGATGCCATTTTATTTCCTGCAGGGAGAGAGATTGTGTGTGTGTGTGTGTGTGTGTGTGTGTGTGTGTGTGTGTGTGTGTGTGTGTGAGAGAGAGAGAGAGAGACAGACCAAGATGGAGAGAGTATGGAGTACAGTAGTCTTCTGTCTCCCATTCGTTGGAAAACACTTTTGGTGCAGAGGTCATTATTTAGTCTTGTGATCTGGATAGCCGGTGCCGCAGAAGCCTAATGAAAAGTGCCTTAAACCCCTTCCCCATGTGTCACTTTTTGTTAGACAATATGATGGATAGTCCATTTTACAGCCTATTTCATCTGCTGTGCCGTTCTAAACTGTATTTTCAGGGTGCTTTTACTTGAAACATCCATTTTTGTGTGACATGGTTATTCATCAGCGAGGAGAGTCAAAGGCATTATGGCTAGGAGGATGGTGGGGGAGAGAGGTAATGGTCCCGCCACACCCCTCACTCTGTTATTCTTATCTTATCCTCCTAAAAACCCTTAAAATATGCAGATACTTACAGAAGTATACTGCACTTGGCTCCGGCAGCAGTCACCTCACATCCTCCATTCTTAACCTTGCCGATGGCACACCGGGGAGACATTATGGGATAGCAAACAACAAACACTCAACATTTGTCAATTTGACAAAAAAAAAAAAAGACAGGTAGAGGAAAAATGATCAGTCGTGCCACCTCTCGCTTGATTAAATCACAGCGGCCCCAGACAGCCTCTCTTCCTGTTCATAAACTAGTCCCTCTCACGTTGTGACACTTTGAAGGGAGGGCTGGGTAACGAGCGGACCTGAAGGGGGTGGGGGGGGGGGGCATGTTGGTAGCTAGTCAGCCGGTCGGTCCTCCAGGTCACACTAACACAGAGAAGGAACATTCAAAACGAGCCCAGGGACCTCGAGGGGGGGTTTATGTAGTTATAAGGTCTCATCTGTGTCCGGTTGTGAAAATTATGGCTGTAATTTCCATTCTGCCTGATAAATGGCATCTAGAATTTTTTACTTGGGTGATTTCCTTCCATAAATCTCCTCAGATTAAACAGTGTACTCTGTAGTGATAGCACTTAAAAAGCAATCTCCTTCTCTAATGGCATCCTGTGTGCTGTAGTTCATAAGGTAAAGGAGGCCCAAAATAGTCAAACGGGCACTCACTCACTCCGCTCACAGTATTTTATCCTCATGAACTAACTTTTGTCTCGAAAACCTGCTTCATTCAGACTCATCCCGATTCAAGCCAAAGATTTGCGGCTGCATCGGGGGAAATCCTTTTGTGCGATCAGGCCTCTGCAGTGTATGTGATTTGTCTCGTATGTGACTGCTCAGCCACACTCAGACCCGCACACACACACCCGAAGCCACCAGCGCACTCCCTTTGTGCCAGTACACTGTACCAAACTAGTGTCCTGCCCCAAGGGTAGGTCATGTCATCCAAGGCCATGGTTGATGCATCGCTCAGGGGTGTTCACACATCTGGACCCCCTTGCCCTGCCCCCTGCTGGTTCCCACAGGCTGAATAGCCCTCACGCAGGCCTTTTGGACATACTGTGTCGCAGCAGCTGGGGACTACACATGTTTTTTTTTTCTCCTGGCCTGTCAGCAAAAGGTCAGGGTCCTACAACACCAACTGGCACTCACACACTTGAGGGACATGCACATATATTTCAGCCATGTATGTAAAAAATTATGCAGTTACATATATTTGAAAATACTCCATACATGCAGTAAATGCCTGTGCTTTGAGAAGTGATTGTGACAGAGCCATGCCGTCAAGGCCTTACCTTGATTTGTTATATACGCACACACTCAGATCCGCTGTTCCTAATAGCTGTACACTAAAGGACCATAGGGAAGATGTTGACCCTGTATGAGAAGAGCAACCCCTGCGTGTGTCTGCAATACAACTACATCAGCAGAACACTTTGTCACAAGGTACTACATAAGTCCAGCAAAGCAATTGTGTATGCTGAATAGCCTTTTCAAAGCCAGGCAGTGCATCCTTACAGCTAAGAGCCTTGAGGCAGTGTGTGTAGGGGCGGGGTGACAACCCAACATGCTACCTACATGTAAAGGTCTTTCAGTGAAAGAAAAACAATTTGTAAATAATAAAGACGTTCCGACCAAACATTGAATTTGAAGCTGTCTTTGTTTTATGGTTTGAATAAACTGAAAGGTACATACTTAGCAAATAATTATTTATTTTTGTTGTAATTAAGAAGCTGAAGATTTGTGAATGCGCTGTGCGCTCGCTATGTCTGAAAGACATCTGGAGAGATGTCATAAAGAGGTACCAAGAGCACTTATTGTAATAACAGCTGGCAGATTTACAACGATGGATCATTTTAGATAGCGTGGTATGAAGTGCACCAGTGGTTTGAAGGAGTGAAAGACAGATGGACAGGAAAAAAAAGAGAGAGAGAAAGAATTCTTTAATTCTTCGGCAGTCTTTAGATATCTCTGCCCAGAGATTTTCTCCTGGATAAGGTCATTCATTGATCCAGCACTACAATGGCAGCTGGGTAAAAGTCAGAAGAAAAGTAAAACTGTAAAAGTTGATAAGAATCTTTGTTAAACACTACACAGCTCTTTGATATTGACATGTTGCATTATTTTCTTAAATTTTCCAGTGTATTTACTTGATATTAAGTAATTAAATGTGACGACTCAATAATAACCCACTGTATGTGTGGCACAATACATGATGAAATAGTAAATGCAACATAATTAAACCTTCAATAGGGAGTATGGTGGAATGTTTGAGATAATATTAACAATACAACTCATTGTTTCCTCCACTGCAATGAATCATCCAATTATACCTTTCCCTGTGGTTCAAAGGGGACTTTGGAAATACACATGAAGACATCAGGTCATAATACAATTTGCAGACAGCCTGCCCGTGAGCATAATGGAATCTTGTCAGTCAGCGGGAGCGAGACTGGAATTAATTCAATTTGTCACGGTGACAATTCGGACTTTGATTAAAAAGGACTCGCGGACGATGGCTTTGGTGCTAATGTGTATTGTTTGAGTGTAAAGTAAAAACAGATGAGTCTCTTTGTTTGTCAGCGAGCCTGGTTTTATTGAGTATAATTCAGTCTCTGCAACATCTCTGCAGGACTTTTCAGTGAATGGCCACGGGCCGCTGATGCTGCGAGTTGAATTTTAGCAGAACTATTCAAAATGATCTGCATTAGGTTTTTTTTGTGTGTGTCTGAGAAACAAAAACTCAACAAATAAAAGGAACAGTTACAGATAATGAACTCACTCTAAATCAAAGCTGTTACACAGCAGCTTGAGTTCATTAGGCGGAATGCAGAAGTTGGACAATAGGCGGAGCTCATATAATACCTCTGTTTATCTCAGAAGCCAATGTAGGGAAAGGCTCCCAGATTTCTTTTCTCCTCATCTCCTCCAAATCATCCAACTCCCCTCCCTCCCTTTTGGTCCTGTGAATAACCTCCAATCATTTACAATAAGCCCTCCTCAGAGTGCTTAGTAATATGATGATGCTGTATGTCTAAAACTAGATGGTATATAACATTAGTTCCATGCTTTTAAAAAAAATGGAGAAGGAGGGCCCTTACACAGAGGCTCTGTTCAACCATACATCACCGTGTAGATGCAGGACAGGGAAATATGCTGACATCAGGCCTCTATCTACCTTTCTTACCCTCCACGGACACTTCATAAAACAAACAGCGGGTGTAAATTTAAAGGATGCAGCCGTAAACAATAGGCCGCTGGGAAAAGTTTAGAGAGTTCAGCTCGGATAACAGTTTAGCCAGGAGAACCTGCTGATGATAAATAGGTTTGTTTGTCACCTTTCTTCCCTCTCCGGGGAACAATGATATGGATCACAGAGGGAGAGGGGAAGGGGATGCAGGGGGGGAAAGAAAAACAGCATCCTAAATAGAAGCGTATTACAGGCAGCACAGAAAATAACTGGTCTGCTGAACCTTAAACAATCCCTGTAACGTGACGTGTCAGATTTAGTTTTTAAACATTTCTCGACGGCATCATTTTTTCGCCTGTCACGTCAAGACAAGAATCCATATTTTAACCAAATCACATAATAGAATCAGAGGACTGAGTTAAAAATATCCCTTATAGCAGGTATGTATATCAAGATGCACAAAAGCATGAGGGAAAATATACACATGCTTTGAGTTTATAATAGACTTATGAGCGCGCAGCTCTAACAATGTACACAGATAACAAACAAGGTCCCTGGAGATGTGAAATGCACTGTTCATTCAGTTCAGAACACAAAATAGCTTAACAACGAATGCATCACTGTTTCTGAAAAATGAATTATTGTGTGTAATGAAGGCGCGTTCGAGTGAGAGAGGTAGATGGAGAAAGGGAGAGAGAGAGAGGGAGAGAGAGAGAGAGAAACCGTGTCTGCAAGTGTGCTGCACCTTTCAGAGAACCTCAGGGGGAATGTGGTGTTTTAGATAATGACAGGTCCCTTGTATTTGTTGATACCTAGCTCTGCATTATGCCATGAACAAAACCGCATCACCATTCTCAGCTTGGCTGTTGTCATCTATCAGCAACACACACTCTGAATAGATAAACACAGTCGCTGCGAGGCTATAAAGCATACAGAAATTAGGTGTGATGTGGACGATAGTGTGTGTGTGTGTGTGTGTGTGTGTGTGTGTGTGTGTGTGTGTGTGTGTGTGTGTGTGTGTGTGTGCATGCAGACTTTACTGATGCCTCGTCATTTCACAGATTCAGCCCAAAGATCACGCCTGTGTAAAATAACATCATTGTGTATTTTACTGCTATCACTGGCTGTGCAGAACAAAATATATAGACATACGGACCCCGACTCTTGCACATTCAAGCAGCCAGTTCTCTGCTGGACTGAAAAATGAGACAAAATGATGTGTAACTCTTTGTGAAAGGCCACACAGCAAACCTTGTTTCCGGCCAAACAAGCCAGATGTTGCTGAAACTGAAAACTAAATGGTCTAAATTGGTGGGAAGAAATTGTCCGTGCATTGTCCGCCACCAAATTTATATTTTCTCTTATATTTCACTTTCTTTAATATTGTAAAATAGGGTGTTTTTCAACCTTTTATTGATTTTTCAGAGAACAATTCATGGATCTTTACAAAAGCAATCACAGAAATTTAGGAGACTAATATTTATGACTTTGTGCAATTTGGTGCAGATCCAAACCTAAAAACTAACGTGAAGTTAAATGTGGTTTCGTGGTTGGGGACTGTTGGGCCTTTGCAGGGGAATGTCCCACTGAACTTATTACAGTTTTTCACAAGTGTTTACACACTAAAATTGCAACTTGAGACCCAATCACTGGAACCTGAAGCTCATGCATCAAATCCTTGAACCAAATCTGCAAAATTACAGTCTCTGTTTTTACACTCATTTTGAATTCCTAATCACACTTGCAAAGCACTAAACACATTGAGCACATCCAGTGCAAGATTTCAAATGAAAAGCTTGCCTTCCTTTGGAATGCAATCACACTGACAAGCTGTTATTTACAAATTGGAAACACCCACTCCTCATTGGTGTGAACACTAGTTGCTAAGTTGTTCACTTAGAAATCAGTTCTGGAGTAAAATGTTTCAGAAGGATCATGCTACTCAAAGATTGCTGGCCAATATCATGCAAATGTAATTTTATAGTAAAAAATTTAAGACAAATCAACAGTGTACATCTTAGATCTTATATCTTACATCTTAAAATCTAAACTCAAAAATACCAAAAGGTAAATAGTTTTGGATCAGGTGTACTCAAGTGTGTGGTATTTTGCATGTGTCCTTGGTGTCTGTCTATTCTACTCAGACAAAATGGCCATTAAAAGAGATAGAGAAATATTTTTGTAATTGTTTAGCATTTGTGTAACTGTAACATTGATTTATAATGTTGGTCGTCCTGATCAAAAACCTGATATAAAAGCCATAGTTATAGTCATAGTTCAAAGCAGAATCTTTAAAGTGTAGGGATTGCAAGATTGCACTTTGAATGAAATGACTCAATGACTGATGCTGCCGCTCGTTATTGTAAATTTGAAAACATAAAAACTCCAGGGATTTGGTAAAGGTTTACAAGAGGGTATGGACCCACTTTAAGGTGCAATCGTCTCACGTAAACCTAAGAAGCAGAGTGGAAATAAACTTGGATGCTTGTCCTCATGATGGATGAGGGTTCTGTCATGGAAAGGGCACACTTCACTGTTGTTCCACTGACTGCTGTTTTGAGAAGCATATCTATTGTGAAAGAGCAAATGCGCCTTGTCCTTCAAGAAACCGGAGAGTGGGGTTTGCAGTCTTTGGACTGAGAACACTCACAACCCCCCCCCCCCCCCCCCCCCCCAAAAACAAAATCAAGTGGTTTGAAGCAGCAGAGGAAGGGCAGGCTTGCTTGCACATCCTGGCTCAGATCTGAGGTTTGCGCTGTCTTTTTGCGTTTAGATCAAGCGCACGCTCGGAGGAGAGATAGGCAATGGGATACAGAGGTTGCAACCTTGCCCTTTGCAGTTTGTGGACTGATCATGAGAAAAGCTTCTTCACTGACTTAATAAAAAAGAGGAAATATTGTAAGACACTTGGGAGATGCAAACCTTAAAAACAGAGTGCCCCCGAGGACCCAAAGAAAAACTGTAAAATTCAGTTTCACTCTTTCACACTCTCCTTGACACACACACACACACACATACACACACAAACAAACAGTTTTCAAAAAGGCCCAGAGCTTTCTTTACTTCAACTAACTTACTGCTGATGAATGTATACGGTTTAACAACTCACATGTGGAGCCTATAGAGCTGCATTCGTATTTTACCTAAACATTGGCCTCTGCAATAGAGGTTTTTTTTGTAAAGCATCTGAATTAGATTACTGGGCATTTAAAGAAAGCTAATGAATAGAAAATTACTTATCGCCAAGGCAGGATTAAAGGTGTGATTCTGCAACAGCAGCAAACCACGAAACACTAAATAAAATGTAATCTCATAGTCCCATTAGAGAGTGCAGCAGCAGCAGCAGGCACACACACACAAATACTCGACAGAGAAATACATAAAGTGTGTTATCATTGAGTCATCTGTTCATGGAGCTGTACCATTTCCCTGGGCAGACATACGTTCCCTCACATCCATGTTGGGAATGACATAGCCACTGCCACACACACACACACACACACACACTACAGATACCAACTCAACGGTGTCTCCTGTTAAACAGATTAATAAATAACCTTTTTTACATTCCTTATCAACATAGTGATTCATTGTAAGTAACTGCAAATAAGTTCAGTATAAGAACATATATTATGGTAATATGAGGTCTATATGGTCATACGAAGCAACACTGAATTATGGTATGAAATTAAAGTTATTAACTGTAATGTTTTTTTTGCTACAAAACATCACACTCCTTCCTGCATTAGAAGAAAATGTACAGATGAATATTAATTATGAATTCAGGCAGACTCATCAGTGAGCTGTGAGCTCAGTGAACAGAAATTGTCCTGAAATGACTGCGAGCTTATGAGGAGATCAACATGAAAAGTTGTTTTCGTACCCAAAACTGCATGAATTGCAAAAGTAATGAGTTGAAAATGTTTATTATCCCAAGAGGGAAACCTGCCTTTTAGCTCCGAGAGCAGAATTAGCTGTTAGCTGAAGCGATCCGGCCAGAGCTCTGGGTTTTAGGAAGTCTGTGGATGGTTTTACGCTGAAACTTTGGGGATAAACACCAGTTTTAAAGTAAGACTGCTTCCCACTGTTACTGTGTGTTCAGGGCTGATTAATGAGTATTCTGTGTTTGACATGGGGCTAGAGTTTCAGTTTGGGAACTGGTGACAGCTGATCAGAGCAGACTGATGGCTTTGGATGGGAAATGTGTTGGGTTGTTGTTGTGTGTAGGCGTGCAGTCTCTTTTCATGCTCCTGCCAGGCTGATCAATAACGTGCTGCATGTTTACACTGCTAGTCACCTCCAATTTTCACAGCTGACATACCTTTATATTGTGGTATATTTTGAGTATAAAGCTGGATTTTTACACATGCTATGTTACGAATGTGCAACAAGTACAGAGAGCACACTATTTTTACAGGAGGGCAACAGCATGACAATGTTAGTGTAATTGCTGTCAGTTGTTGTTTTGGGACAGACTTCATATCTCTCTGTCAACAGCTTTGTGTAGCATCACTGCTACGCGCTGTCGTATCTCACTGGAACACGTAGGTGCCAGGGTTGACAGATGTCTATCAAAAATGGTGTGCAATGCAAAGATGTGGGTCGAATATATATTCAGCGTGTAAATGTGATTTCTACACTAATTATGTGCGTCAGTTGTCTGTAAATGTGAAATCCTTTTATACTGGTAGCCATCTATTGTTTTGTACCATTTAATATAATATTTCATGGTAAATTATTTGAAAATGAAAGATAAACAAACAGATACAACATAAAAAAAAACAGAACTTGTGATGTCTGGGTTGATCACAATCGTTGACAACAATCTTATGACCATTTTTTTCTGAATATTAGAGCTCCACGAAAACAAAGAAACCCATCTACAGCAATTGAGGTACATTAAGATCCCATCCACCAATTATACAATGGGCGAGAGGCGGGGTGGACCCTGGACAGGTTGCCAGTGCATTGCAGCCAACATGTAGAGACAAACAACCATTCACATTTATGGTGAGTTAAGAGTCTCCAATTAACATCGCAGTGTGCCTGTCTTCAGAATGTTGGAGGAAGCAGGAGTACCAGAGAAAACCCACACCAATCCCTGGGTGAACCGGGATTCGAAATTGGCGACAGCGCTGACCCCTGTTTCAAAGAACCACGTGTTAGACCTTTAGCATAATCAGTTGACAGACAAATATAAACAATCTACCTCCTTTAAAATTGTGTTGCTCCGTCTAAATAGTGTTGAAAGCCGTGGCCCTTGACTGAACCTTATTGCCAGCCCCTAAAAAAACACACCATCACATCCTCTGGCATTTTCATTATGAGGAATCCATTCAGAGGTGATTCTGCACCTGCATGTCAACAAAGCTGCACTGACGCACCAGATTTGTCAAACTAATGGAAACAATGTCCAGTGAAGGTCAGTAATGTCGCACGGTGATGAACACTAAGAGGAAGGAGGGCGGAGACTATACGGGAAGCTGTCAGGTGACGCCGCTGAATGGAGAGCGAGGTTGGCGGAGGGACAAAGCACATTGGCAGGATAATGAGGAGAAGGGGGGAGAAACAGGAGGCAACAGCGTGAATGATGCATGGAGGGTGCTGAGATTATGAAAAGCAGATCCACTGTGAAGACAGAGAGGGGACAGAGAGCAGGGCTGAGGACTCATGGCAAATCACGAGCTTGGAAATATATACGACATCTGACATTATCAGAGATTTTTATAATCAAAATAAATAATTCACACGAGTCTGAATGTTACTTTTCGACTGTCGGTTCCATTTATCAGGAATGATATTAAAAAGACAGAAACTACATAACAGTTTTGCCAGGTGGCGTGTAAAATCTTTAACGTTCAGTCTTTTAATACTGCACTGCTTAATTAGAGCCTTATGATAAACAAGCTCACAAAATGGTACTGTGGGGTAATCGCTGATATGTGTGAGTGTGTGTGTGTGTGTGTGTGTGTGTGTGTGTGTGTGTGTGTGCATCTATGCAGTTAATCCTCAACTCAAGTGCATATCCATCTTAGTCTGCTTAAATAAAGCGTACAGATTCAGATTCTCGGGGCAGAATAGCTGAGCTTTATTTGCCAAGAGAAGCAAAATGTCTGGAAATTTAGATGAATGGCTGATTTTAGGTCATGTTTGTGGGGACGGGCTGACAGAAGGGGAGAGTAGCCGTCGGTCAGGGCCCTGGCTAAGATTCATAATGACCCCAGGCCAGATTACCAGCCATCTGCACTGTGCTATAGATATCGTCCGAGCGCTCCAGTGGCAGAGACGGGGGAAACATTGGGGATGGAAGAATGGAAGAGTGACCTTTGGGTGAATGAGTAAAGAGACAGAGCGCGTGAGACCAGCGGAGGCAAAGAGAGAGAGAGAGAGAGCGGTGACTGACAATGACAGATGGAGACCCTCACAATCTGGAGGAAACGGAAGGAGCATGACTTACACCCAGCCATGTCCTACAGTATATCACTTATACCTGCTTGGCACAGCCCAAGGCTTGGAGGAAGAGGAAAGGTGAAGGAGGCTGTCAGTTCCATCTCCTCGCAGGTGCTCGGAGACACGCCATTTGTCAAAGTTTGTCATTGGCTCTGAGGTTATCTTGCGTCTCTGATAGAAGATGATAGGAGGAACATCGGAATTGTGCGTGAGTGTGTATGACGAGGCGCTGTGTGGAAGTGGGGGGGAGGGTACGGGAGTTGTGGTGGGGGGGGGTGGTTCATTCGGTCTTTATATATGAAACATCCATCACCGATCAGACGTGTAGGTGTCACCTAACCAGGCAAATCTAATGATGTGATCCCGTGGAAGGGAGGAGGAGGAAATCGATCTGGGAAAGTTGTGAGTGAAGTTTAACAGTACCTGGCTTCACCAGAGCCACAGGGTCTGCATCAGTCATTCAGAGGCAACATTTTTCTATTCTAAACATATAAATAAAAAACGTTCTGCTGTGCAGCCTCACGAGAGAACGCAACCTAATAAAAATGCTCCGCTAACAGCGTAAGCAAAAGTAAACATCATAAGCTGTCAAACAGAGTTAATAATTTAGAAAGCTCTTATATAAAATATACAAGATATCAAAATACATGTAAAAAACTATGATGTAATTTCAATTTTAATCGGACTGTGGGAGTGTAATATTTGCAGTCTGCAGAACTTCATTTGTAAAATGCCGGTTGGTTTGCTGCGGCCAGTGGCAAGTGTTAGTGTATAAAAAAGTGACCTGTCGCTCTAAACCACGGATGTGATTCTATGTAGATGTCAGAGTCCTTACGAAAGACCCCTCTGACCACACTGCCTGTAGAAGGATGATGTCCCCTGGAATGGTTAGTAACACCAAAGCTGTCCAAACACATTTCACGGTCACGCTTTAACTCCTCTGACATGGCATGACAATGAGAGGTGTCTGACTTCTCTCCAACATTTCTTTTACTGTAAATGTCGAACACAACCACATGCAAGAATAATAACCGCTGCTGCTCTCGCAGGCCCGACTCCCTGCAGGCACTCAGATCTGCTTTTTTACTTTATTAGTCTCTCCAATAACAGTGCCCAGCATTTTGCTCATCAGCATGGGAGCAAGACGTGGCCAACTTTTGCAATTCTCATGTGTCACGCATGTTTGTCTGATCTCTCTCTGAGGCGGCCTCTGCCACAAGGAGCTTTATTCCTCCTCCTTTCTGCTCATTACAGGATTTTATTTACACACATTTGAAATTCAGAGGGGATTGTTACTAGTTAATTATTTTTCCTAAAACAAGAACACTTTGTGAAATTGACATACAAATATTCTATTCAACAAGAACAGAAAAATTGACATATGGATGAGAGACTCCTACAGACACTGGCAAGATGATAAGAGAAATACAATGCATCGGTTCACATGTCTCGTGGCACGGCGGGCTGAGACCAGGTTGTCTTCTAATTTCCAAAATAGAATAATAAAAACTGGAATGACCTTGAATTAGCTGGGGCTGACTCTCTGGCACAGCCGACATGAGTCTAAAATTACTGCTGGGGGGTCAGCGAGGGCCCCTGTCGAGGGAATGGAGAACCACAGGCCTTGTTTTGCCTTGCCAGTGAGGTGGAGGAGAAACAGTCAGTGACAGATGAGTGAAAGATAAAGCCCGTGACTCCGTCGTGTTTCATTCTTTGTATTGCCCCTCTCCAGGTCGACCGAGAAAAGAGGAGGAAAAAGCCAAGGTCACTGTGAGCGAGCTTTACAAACATTAAACCTTGAAAGCCAGAATGGTAATATCCCTGTGCTCTTTCATTTGTTTTATGGAAATGGAAAGCAATCCTGCTAGACCATTACTATTAATTGGAAATGTATTGTATGAGATCAAGCCTTTACGTGCTGGTGGTATTATAAATCTGGTGATGTCATATCACAGGATAGAGTTGTGACGTAAAAGGGAAAAGCAGATAATTTTTCGAAGTTTGAGAAAATGTACAGTCGTCTCCACAAAACACGAGCACTAATAGAGAGTAGCATCTAACTTAGTGTCCTCAGCAGATTTAGATCACGGACTGCAGATACAATATTGAATGAAATTGACTGTCAAAATATTAGCATATAATCCCTTGGGCTATTTAAAAAAAAAAAAAACTTCAGTCAACCTCAGTTTCTTTAATTCTTGTTCTACTCCACTCCTATTCAGAGCAGAAAGTTGAGATGTAGTTCACAGTCTGAAATATTCAGAGACAGGAAAAAGCAAATTCTTTTTTGTGTAACACGTTCCACCGTTAAGAACTGACATCGCTTTGGCGAAAATTCAGAGCATCCTACAGAAATAATGTATCGTCAAATGTATTCAGCACTACCAGGTGAGCTATTTTTTTTATTTAGTTGAATCTTTATGCAGTATTTCTGGGTTTGCAAAATGTGGATTTAAAAATGTTGGAGACTGTAGGGAAGGAATCTAATACCTTGTTTCTATTACTACCTCAACTCGCTGTAGAAAAGAGACCTGCATGTTATTTATCTGCATTTATTGACCTCGGTTAAGCTACTGGTCACTGCTTGATTGACTCAGGACTGACACACGCATCCATCACTTGTCAACAGACATGCTAAATACTGAATTACATATTTATCACTCTGTGTGCTGCATTCTGAGGAGACATACGATCAATATCAACAACATGACAGCGTGAAAAACAACCGTTTTTTTTTTTACAGGTGCAGGCAAGGACCACACTTGACCTTGTGATGCTTTCCACACAGTCACATGGTTTATTCCTACAGTTCCCCCCCCCACAGCCATTTTTCTGCCTGTCCTATCTGAACATGCCGCACTGAAAGATGGCGAGCATAACCCATCATCGAGTCCATAACCTTTGACCTCTGCCACCTCTGTGGGCGGCCGAGGTATGGTGGAATTTCAGAACTCAAATGAATAGAGGGTATAAGGGCGTTTGGCTCTAAACGGTGTCCGTCTGGAAGATCACGGGGGCAAAGCCCGACTGGCCCTTTGCCAGCCACCTAATTAATTAACAATGACGAGGAAAACACCCTGCACCCACCCAAAGACACTGGCTTACGACCCCAAAATCAAAGAGTTTAAACAAAGACAAAGCACACGTGGATATAAACAACTGGTCAGAGTTGCTGAAGCTGTCATCTAGATTTTAAACGTCTCTCATCCCGTTTCTCTCCACGGTGCAATAATTCATATCTAAGAAGAGGTGATATTGGAGTGTCACAATGGCTTCAATAAAATCAGAGCCCCCTGAAGCTATCTGCAGTCCATCTCCATTACAGTCAAGCACCCTTATGAACCCTGCCTCTGTTGATATCACCTTTGATGAAAAAGCCTTTCCTCATTGTCTCTTTTCATTTTTGTTTATTCATTGTTTATAGAGGCCACAGCACTCCACCGGTCATAGATATCAACAAAGGTCAATTTAAAAAAAGGCAACAGTTTGAACTGTGTCTAAATAAAATGCACAAAATGTGTAATGTGGTATTGTTAATTGTGTGAGCGGACACAGAGCGTTAGGACATACGGGGATAATAAGAGAAGCCAACGATTTATGATGATTACCACTCATCAAATAAACACTGATGACCATAAGGAAAAGGAAGATATTATGAGCATATTGATAGGGTGTTGAGTGTGAGCCCCTCAAGCAATCTTATCTGCTTAAATGAAGCTACATTTTTCACACATGAACAAATACAGTATTGGCAGGTATCGCACTTTGAGTTGTGAAATTGAGTTTAACTCAGAGGGTTTGGCTTGTTCAACACCCACCCGCACACACACACACACACACACACACACACACACACACACACACACAACCTTGTTTATCTTGGTGAGTACAACAAACTCTATGCCTAACCGGAAAACCAAGTCTTAACCCTCAAACAGCTTTTCTTAAAATTGAGTAACGGCCAAAATGTGCTCACTTTCTGCAAGGCAAATGCTCAATAGTGTCCTCACAAATATATTAATACAAGTACAAATACACACGTACATTATTGGCTATGATTATCAGGACTTTGCATTTACTGCCATTCATTTGCTGGCCCAACCAAAACCTTATCCCTAACCTTGAGTTTAGGGAAAAGTTTTGTTTCATTACTATAAAAGGTAAGATAAAAGATAAGACTTAATTAATCCCAAAGGAAATTATGGTGCCAGCTTGCTCCAATATTACAGTATGGACAATATATTATGAATACAGTGAATAAAGCAATAAATTAAGCTTAAAAATAAATAAATGAATAAAAAAGAATAAAGCATATTATAAGTGAAATAGAACGATTTATGGACAGGCTTTGGCAACAAAACGAGAACACACGCACAGAGTGTTCTGTCTTTACTTCATTGTAGACTTAATGAACAAATATAGCATGTGATGCATCTGGTGGGTTCCGCATTAAACCCCGTGCACACAAGTGTTTGACATATGGGACCCCTTTTAGTGTGCGTGCATCACACTTTACAACGGGAGAAGGGATTTTGTTCTCACTTATTACTTGTTTAGCATAATCATCACTGCATCAAAGTGGCAGAACGAGGTGCCTCAAGCATCGCGATGCAAATTTGTGAGAGTATTATTAGGATTTTTTTTTCTTCGCTCGCTCTGACTAGATCAAAGATATGTGTCTCATAGGTTTGCACAATGCAAGTGTTATAATCAAGCCAATTTGTTTTAATGGTTTTATGTCGGTGAGTTTAACCGTGATATGAATATTAATCAAATCCGTCTAATAAGAACTGTTGTGTGTTATGATGCTGAGGGTGGAGAGGGTCACTTCCTCTGTACTGTAGATGTCAGGGACCCGTTGGTTAAAGCTAGTGTTATCCATCCAAATTGTCTCTGCATCATTCTGTTTAGCTTTTCACCTGCTAACACTTTTGTCTCACATTTTAGAGCCGGTCTCCTACAACAAATGCAGCATGCTGACCCAGTGGGAAATCCTCTCCCACACTAATTTAACATCATCTGCTCTCTGTGGTTTATTTATGGGGGTGTACATTTCAATTTGTGGTTTTTACCATGGGAGCTGGCAGCATGTAGACATTAAACTCTTTCATGTGCGCATGATTTCAGGATGACTCCAGTTTACATTATGAATCGTGCACTGATAATGCACACAGCGAGGGGATTAGAGGAGAACCTGTGCTCCAGCGTCTGCCTTTTGCATACATGGCTTTGTAATGATGATTAGCCCACCTGAGTCCACCTACTTATCCCAGCGCTTTGATTATGATTCTCTGTGGGGTAGACCTTCCTTCTCACCGCTCCGTGCGTTTAACACCCCGCCTGACATGTTGCAGCAGTCATTGCAGTTTGTTGATGCTTGACCCTGTACCCTGCGCCACCAACACTGTCAGCCTCTGTGTCTGTCTCCTGAGCCCTGCTGTTTTATGATGCTGCCCAGCTTGTGAACGTGCGTCCAGGTGACAGGCCCAATGACAAACTCACATCAGGAATCTTTTGTGAATTCAAGGCTCTTGTCTTCTAGCTACAAGTGGCATTTTCTACAGTTCACAATACCCTAAAACAAGTTACCTGTGAGTGAGGTAATTGACAGGTGACTTGGTGAATGCTTGATTGAATTGGTTGAACTATTTTGTAGCGAAAAAAAAGTGGAAAAAGTATAAATTCAATTCAATTAAATTCAAAACATTGGTTTATTTAAACCATTACCTTGATAATTCCCTAAAACTGTTCATATTGTGTTTATGGAAACAATAGACTGTAAATAAAGATGGACGCCACGTCTCCACTTCCTCCTGTTGTGCAAAAATGAAGCCAAAATATCCTGACGCCATCTTGTGCTGTTGATGTTCTGTGGAGCCAGAACATCAGTTATTGAGGTGTGGAAAGATACGCACACTCAACCAATCGTCAGTCTCAGCTGTCAATCATGATGCATCACCTCGTTTTTATAATTTATTTCAATCCAAAGGATAGGACCAGTTAAACGATAATTAAATGATCAAACCGTGACACATTGTGTTCATGTTGGGGGCCATTGCAGGTCTGAATCAAGCTCAGCGTGGTGACACTAATAACCTAATATCTGAAGCCATCTCTTAGAAACGGTAAAATGTAATTTGGCTGACCAACTGTGGTGTGACAAACACTTCCGACGGTCTGATCACCTAGTTTGTATCTCACAGGTAGGACATAATGGACCCAGTGTTTTATCCTTTGGTGCAAAGCCGGAATTGTTATGTTCAGTCAATGGCCTGATGCACTCAAACTGCTGCAGACTGCAGTCCAAATTGAATTAGTCACAGACCCGTCGTACAACTTAATCAGATACACTTTCAGACCACTAATTAAGAAGAATAATTACATATGCCTGTCCCCTGTGGGGCAGAGTGCTCCTAAGCGTCTGTTTTAGAGGGACTATTATTAATTATGGTGGCTAAGGACTGAAATGACTATGGCTTTCTGCATTTTCATGTCAAGTGTGGCGTGACTGAGGAAATAATTGTTTTGATTTGCTCCGCTGCGTTCAAAATCTCACATCAGTCTGCAAAACAATTCAGCAACGTCAAGGTATAATTGTCTCCTTAAAGTTTTCCCTCAAAAGTGTCTCTTAAACAGAGCGGAAAAGTTTCTTTCCCACCCCCGTCTGCTTTTTTTCCCCCTGCTCGTTATTTGAGCTCACTAATCCTGGTCCACATTATACAACTGTTACAAGGGCTGATCCGCATTGAATTCTTGAAGAGGTTGAGTTAACTTCGGCTGGGTTGTGGGAGCTGGAGCGAAGTGCTTGATCAATATCAGGTATCTTGACAATATTTAAGCAAGAGAAGATGGGCAAGGGCCTTTGTGAACACTGGGATCTTGCTCTCTTCAAGTGTGATAAATGTACTTCTTGATTGATTGAACAAATGAAGTGGAAAGAGTTCACACAAGGCACCACTAAGCAACCACATCTGACTAATTCTTGTGAAGTGGGTTCATTTTAGGACTAGAAAAAGGAATTATTCTCCACAGATCTGGATAAAACGAAATTCATATTGATCTTAATAGTTGGTGAAGTTGATGTGAGGGCTCAATGAAACTAGTTTTTGAATGAGTAATGCACGCATAAAATGATTCATCAAACCGAAAACAAATGATTAGATGTTATTGACCATAAAACACTTCTTTCTGAGAGTGCTTGTTCGCTGTTAGTTTAAAAACACCCTGCTCCCTGGACAGTGTGATGCACTGCATTAGAATACTAAGTGCCAGTAATCCATCCATCCATCCATCCATTATCTTTACAGCTTATCCTTTGAGGGTCGCGGGGGATGGATGGAGCCAATCCAAGCCGACATAGGGCTAGAGGCAGGAAACACCATGGACAGGTCGCCAGGGTATTTCAATGCCAACATAAAGACACAAACAGCCAATCACACCTACGGCCAATTTAGAGTCTTCAAGTAACCTCACGCCAAACATGTCTTTGGACTGTGGGAGACGGCCGGATAAAACCCTCACAAACACAGGGAGAACAATGCAAACTCCGCACAGAAAGACCCCAGCCAAACTGGGATTCGAACCCTCTCGTTGCAGCGCCAACCACTGCACCACTGCGGTCTTGACTGCCTGAAATGATGATGATAATTTAAACTGTTTTTGTTCATGGGTCCTGTAGCAAAATCATCACTAACAAACTCTTCCCTAATGTTTTATTTTGCATCACTGACACCTCCAAATGAAGTTTTCTCCAAACTTACTTGTAAAGTGGAAGCTGGAATAAGTTTAGCAACTTATCCCGGCACCAGGTGACAGTAATTCTTGGACGGTGACGCGTAGAAGACACATGCTGTAGGTCCCTGTAAGGTCACATGTAAATGATTTGTGTGAAGAATTAGATTGGTAATGTAACAAGACACAACACAGACATCCTTTTCTCATCACGCATAATTGCTTCGGGCGTATACTCTGTAATACGCTTATAAGATTAAGACTCACAGAATGAATGTGTCATCTGCAATTCAGAAAGAGACGGACATTTTCTTTATTAAGCATGATGATGTAAGTCACAAAAGTTAAACCGTTCTGCAAAGCATCCCCGAATGCATAAAATGTACAATGCTGGATTTCCTACTTTTCTTTTCTTTATACATCGTCAAAGACCTGCGGGTCTATATCCGTATCTGCATGTGGTGCAAAGGGGAGAGGAAGTGTAATGTAGTGTAAGTATGAGATAGAAAACAGATAACCATCAGTGCTTCACAGATGACACAATGGTATGGGTTCTGTAGATACAAGCACCTCTTTCCTGCTCCCGAGCGCCATTCCATATACACCTTTGTTAGAGCAAAGAGCAATCAATAGAGTCACACAGATAAGAGCTCCCCGAATCTGATAAGGCTCTCGAAAAAAATCTGAGGTTTTTACCTAAAGGCTCATCACTGATTAGAGCCACTTGCAATGAATTTTAGATACATTAGAGATAATATAGGAGCTTGCGTCGCATTGTGTAAACCTTGATTTCTCTTTTTCCTCGAGAGGATATTTGTTAGTAAAGAACAACAAGAGAGGTAAATGCCATTTTTGGATTTGTTTTAATCTACAATGAATCAGTTATCCAGAATTGGTGCAGAAGTAATTTGCTAAACACATATCACGCTGTTCAATTATCAAAAAACAAAAGGTCAATCTGCTCTGCATGAAAAACAGATGTTCACTTTACGTGGAAGTTAAGCAGCAGAAACAAAATTGAACGGTGTTGTTAACAGTGTAATACAATTTAGTGAAAACACAAGGACACATATGACACAGCACATGTCGGGGAACTAGCACATCAACAACAACAAAGAAAATAGGGAGAGAGAAGAAATGAGCAAAGATATTAGCAGATGTGCTTGTGTGTACAACATTTCTTTCTCCAGCACAACACTAGGTTCAGTGTTCACAAAACCAGTTTCTCTGTAAAATGGTGCTTTTTATTTTATTTATTTATTTAAAAAAGGCACACTTTAATCCTTCATATTGTAAAATGTTGAAACTTAATGACCATAGACACATTTTAAAATTGTTATTAGTCCACAAGGGGACAATGAAATACATGAGATCAACATTGACCAGATTGTGTTATTGTCAGGCCTGTTTGACGAAGAACTTTAGATTTGACAATCTTAGAAACAGTCCAATGAATCAGTTGTTCATTAAATGCCTTGACCAACCGTTGATAAGATGTCAAAGTGTCTTTCAGTCCACTACAACAGTCCAGCCGATAGTTTAATTTCAACCTGACTTGTCAACAAGCCGAGAGAAAATAGCAATGGCATACTATACTTTCTGTTGCCTTCATTCAGTCCTCCATTTTCCTGACCAAAACGTGTTATTTGAATAACGACACAATTGCAAGCTACGTAAATCCATAAACACTCGACGAGAAACCGCCGCGACATAAAAAGTCAATACTCTCTTAAAAGAGGTGAGGAGAAATTACTTCATTACTGGAAATACCAGTGATCAAAACAAAATGAATATGTTCTCACTGGGGTTAAAAGCAGTGTTGACTACGAAATCTGTGGCAACTGCTTATCAAGGTATCGGAGTCTGAACGGAGGGAAAAACCAGCCCCTGGAAAACAAACCGGCCCTCTGTGTGTGCAGAAGATGTTTCATGTCGCTTTTCTTTGGTGTCCAATTATTTATGAGCGTCTGAGAATAAGGCGGAACAGCGAAGCCGAAAATGTATGTGCAGTACTTTTGGAGTTTGAAAGTGGCTTTAAGTGGATTTATAACTGGAGGTCACCAAACTGTGTCCACCCAGAGTAGAAACTTGTGTCAGCTATAATAAATCCAGAAGGCGAATCTCATTATGTTTAATACTGTCACTGGATCTCAGCATCTATACAGTACAGTTATAATGAAACAGTGACAGGCTGCGTATAATGTTTAAAGTCAAGTTAATACGCTGGCAAAAGATGAAGGTTCGTGGTCAAGGGCTTTTCATCGCTCCACTTACGCAAGACTAAATGTTCCATTTACACTGTCGGCCTGTCAGAGAATCAAAGTGTGAATGTTTGCACATGTTGTAAATACAATATTTATTCTTGACAGCACAGTAATGACATTTACTTTTTCTGTGTAGGAGCATGTTTCAGAACAATTTGTATCAAACACACAGTGGTAACTTTGACACTGAAGGCAACGGACTGATGGGTTTCAACAGTTTGTGACCCTAACATCAAGCTAACTTGATACGTAAAGTTATTAAAGTATTACTTTTTCAACGAACAATCATTGCTATTGCTCAATGAGTCATAGGTAATCGTTTCAGCCCTAGCAGATGCTAATAAAGAAATGTGTGTGTTGTTGCCAATAATCAACATCCTGGAACTAAACTATACATGGCCCATAAAACATTAACCCGGCAGAGGGACATTTATCTTTTTAATCGTCATATTTCCTTTGCCAAATGACACAGTAATGAAATGTTCATGGTTTTATACTTTGTTTTGTTTTTTATCCTCTCAGCCAGGAGATGCCAAGTTGTCTGTGCGGCCTCCGAGGGAAACAGCGGTGAGCAGAGAGATTTGTTACAGGGATTTGATGCTGACAGGTGAAGAGGTAGAATGTTAAAAAGGCAAAATTTGATTGTGATTTTTTTTTTTTTTACCAAAATCTCAAACCCAGTTTTGTTAATTTTGGCCTCGACTAGAGATGCTTTTGGCAATCTCCACGAACCAATGAAACTAAAAGAACATATCGCCAAAGATAAAGTTGAGGTTGCTACAATGTAATGACCAACACATTACTGTTCATCTACACCTACACATTTGATTACATGTTCACAGTGGAGCCGGAAGTCAATGAGTCTATGAGTCACAAATATTATGATATTTACATCCATAAAGGAGGTTACGTTTTCACGCTCATCCATTTGTTTGTTTTTGTGTTTCATTGATCGTAAGGAAGATTGTGTTTAAACCGCAGGACGGATTTCCACAAAACGGTGCAAAAGGATGAAAGATGGGTCACGGATGAACCAAATCCATCTTGGACCTCATCCCAATAGATTGCAGGGATCCAAAGATTGGTAAAAAACAAGCTTTGGGGTTGGACAGGAATTTGGTACCACCATGAGTAAACAATACTTTAGTTTTAGTTGTCTAACCTTATTCGACTTTATTGTTCACAAGTTTCAGCTCTAAATTCAGCATCGTATTTGCACAGGTGCACTGTACACTGTGAGTAGAGACTGAAATCTGCTTGTATGTGCTCAGTCAACAAGAATAAGTATGAAAGAGGCAGCAGGAGTGGTGCTCCTCATGCACCCTTCTTCACATCGGCAAAATGACAGTCGAGGATCACTTTTAGCTCATGGCACACTGATGTATGCCGAGGCACCACTGCTGGGATTGCACACAGATTGTATTGTACCGACTGCATCTCTCAGGTGAGAGATGACAGCGGTGATAAATGTACTTCCACAGACACTTCTTGATGACAAAGACGACTCGATGGCCGCTCAGAGGAACCAAATGACACCCTACCGTCCTGTTGCACAGAGGTGGCATGAGCTCTCACCGCTCTGCCTCCCTCATCAGTGATGCTCAACTTTTTCCTGTTGTCAGTGCCAGACGGGAGGATGACGGCGCCCTTGCATGAAGAGTTCTCAACACACAATCTCTGATTCTATGGTGGAAAAAGAGGAAATACCACCAGAATCCCAGACAAAGGACGAAGGCTAAACATATGATGGAGAATTGATGATAGAATTACATATCTGTCAAAAAATAAACGACTTATAAATAAAAATAAATAAGCAAAGTAGTCCATTGTGACAAGATGAGAATGAAAATCATTTCTTAGTCTGAACCCATGTACTTGAGTCAGTGACTCAGTTTTTGTTAGCCTGTGGATATCAATGCCGATTGTCGCCTGCAGACTCTGGACACCTCGATTTCATGAATTATCAGCTTTATGTCACCTGCTGCTTAATATTTTAGGATGATAATTACCAGAGAAACTACAGGCAAAATAAGTATTTTCATGCACAAGCCAATTTTGGGATTCAGGGCTATTTTGCTTTCATGACATATTCTCTTTCAGACAAGAAGAGATGAATTTTTACTACACTTCGTCAATGGATCTATATTTATTATCCATATTTGTATAAGCTGGTTTTTTGAAATGAGTTTCGGTGTAAACCCTCCAAAATGCGCATGGTACCAAATTCAGACCAATATCTCCATCATATTACTGCTCAGCCAATACTTCATATGATGCAGACAGTATGAAAATGTAGTGTGCTTGTGTTAGTGTGTTTGACTGTGTCTGAATTTGCCCTCAGAGCAAACATGAATGATTAATAAGATCTTTATCTAACCTCATTCCGTGTTTTCGGTCTTGCCAGGGTTCAACACAGGTCATCCTCAAACTACATGCATCAGAAAAACCATCCCTTCTATCCTTCTTGTGTCTCTTTGTTAAACCATTATTGTCTCTCTGATCTGTACTTGCTATTTCGTTTATTTTGTTAATTAAGCGCCTCATACCCCGAAAAAAAAAAACCCATCAGACTATCTTTTTTAAAACTATTCCAAAAATACACTCACAAAAACATTTACTGGAGCTTGTCTGCTTTACATGTTCGCTGACGTATTTGTCCTCCTGCTTTTAGCCATCCTTTCATACGCTTCACAAGTACCAACACCATCTGTTTTCTCTGAGGCTGAGGGACAATGGATGGTAAGATGAGAGTCCTCAGAGCCACTGGCTTTTTTTTCCTCCTCTTCAATCGTGTGTGTGAACTGCTTTCTATCATCCTCACAACTGTGATATGCTTCTGTTTTAAATCAGATTAAAGTTACCTTAATCGCTTCTTATTTCATAAAGTATTTACATCACCAAGCAGGATGTAATCAACCTTTTCGCTAATACTATATTTTATTATTTACCTTGTACATTGGTGTAAATAGTTGATGCATGAGGATATTTTTGGGGCCAAATTAAATGGGATTTTGCATGTTTTCATTCCTCAGCATCGTGATCCTTTAATCAAGTGCCTCTATTTTGACAGATGAGCGTAAAGGAAGTGTGGCTGGTTGGCAGAGGTCTTGATTTCCAGCTGTAGATCAAAATAGGTGTCAACAACAGTTGAGAAATGCTGCTTTCCGACTTTCACAGAATTCTGGACATTCAGCTGAAATTTTCGAGGTAGCAAATGTCCGAGTCAGGTGTTACAGACGTTCTCCCCCCAAGTAAAATTTAAAAACGTCTGAGTGAGCCTGCAGCAACAAATACAGCAGCAAAACGTGCAGAGAATGCTTTTGCGAGTGAGTGGGTGCATTGTTCACATTTCTAAAACGGTGTCAAACATGTAGGAGACAGCGACGAAGATGTCAAGTTGAAAGACGACATTTGAGAGCTTTTTGGTGAGTGTCAATGTGTTGTAGACAAAAATACGTGGTTTCCGCAGCAGAATTAACACGTGTCCTGCCTCCTGCATGCACCTGACGTTTTTCTGTTAAAAGGCAAAGTCCTGTGAATGTCTTTAACCAATTGTTTCCGATATTTCCCAGAGTTTATGTCTGTAGACTGTTGGCTTAACAAAACAACTCATGCAAAGTTATCAACCAATCCACCTGACCATAAGCAACAATAGCATAATAGCAGCACAACATTTTTCCCACCTTTAGCTGTGGTAATGCAGCTGACGTTACCAGTTCAAAGTTATGCTTTAGTGCAATATTATTTTTGTTTTCCTTAAAAACAAGTCTGAGTCATTGTTCACTTACTAGAATGCAACAATTATACAGATTTAATAAGAAGATTCCAATTTAGTTCAAGTTTGACTTTTATTTTTAAATTTGCTTCTGTAATTGTGTTGTTGGAGTAAGTGTCGTCACACTCACACGAAAACAACAAGTCTACGAACCTTTAACGTTTCAACCCGATTCAGACCTCAGGATAACAAGATGTGTTTCACCTAAAATGAAGATCGTCTTTCCCATTGTATGGACTCGTCTTCCGAGAAGGACAGTAGAGTATTAAAAATATAAACACACTTCAACTCAAATAAATGTGATATTTTAGTGGCAGTAAGTCGATGACATGAAGTAAAAGTTCATCCTGAAATACCTCAGGCAACTTTGTGCATGTTAGACCTCTTAGAGCTTTGCTGGTGCAAGACAACTGTTTCTACCAGCCACTGGGAGTGCTATGCTCCCACAAAGGAGAAAGGAAGAGAGAGAGATGAATATTCCTCTCAGGACTCACTCCCACATGTCCTGGGCAGGTCCTGGGTGAAAAGTGGAAGCGTGTGCAACAGTGTAAAATCTTCTGGTCTCATATATATACGGTTTCACCTGGCTTTGATACTGAAATGATGACATCTGGCTAATGAAAACATATTATTCAGTAAAAATGCAGATTTTATCAGACCTGTTGCAGAAATCTTACCTCCATTGTCGAATTTATCCATCAACTGCAATATCTTCTCCCCATACGCTTCTCGAGTAACGACATTTGTCACCACAATCTCCTCGCTGATTAGCTGCAAAATCATCCACTTCTCGATGTGTGAAATGGCTGTTTTTGTCTCGAATATACAGGTTTGTTTCACTTGGTTGCTTTGGAAATGAAAGACCAAAGCGGTGCCAGCACACTGGCAAAAAGTCCCTGCTCTTCTCTGCAGAGAAATGGGAAGAGAAAAGATTTTTTTTCTCTCTTCTTCGTTTTTCACATTGAGTGACTCAATTTCACGCTCCATTGGCATATCTGGGGTGACGCGCCATGAAATCAGTCCAATACTGGGATTTCAGAGGAACAGTATTTTGAAACCCCCTGAGATATGTGGCCATATTACTTTCTCCACCTCTGGACAGATTACGCTATTATGTGACAGTTGCAAAGGTAAAACTGGGGTGATGGTATGTTCCCTCCATTGATAAACTGGTTTCTAACAGTACTCAGAACAGAAGCTATTGAACAAATCACAAATGATTCAGCTAAATGCATCAATTCATTTTGTAACTTAAACTTATTTTTATCACACTGACAACTGAGGACACACAAAATGAAAAAAAGAGAGAGAGAGAGGGAGAGAGAGAGAGAAACACTCCAGCTCAGTTGGTTTGTGACTTCTACAAAGTTTAGATCAAGATATGTAGCTTATACTTTAAAAGGGCATTATAACTTTTTTTCAGTGCTTCGCGAAATTGGAAAATCTGATGGAATGAAAAAGGATCTTTGGGTTCCAGGTTTGATGCAAAAAGTACTTTTGATTTTTGTTAATCAGAATGAACCCAATCCCTGTCTGACCCCTTCATTCTGGGGACGTCTTCAGGTTGTGCAAACCAATTAACATTCATTAGGTAGTCACCGACGTTTGACCTTGCTGTCTTATTGCATTTATTACAAGGAGCCATAATGACCACAGTTATGATGAATATACACTCAGCTGCCAAGTGGCCAGTTTATTATTAGGTACATCTAAAAATTAATGCCGCCTCATATACGGCAGCTCTGCAGTAAATCCTCCCTTTTTGAGGACAGGAATCCTGGTATTCTTCAGCTTGGGCTCTCTGTTTATAAATGTGGGAGTGGACTTGTAAATGTCCACTAAAGTTGTTTTTTTCTTACCAATAAAAAGTCTTGTGAGACTTGGGTTGTTGCAGGAAGAGGAAGGTAGAAACGTGCGTGAGAGTGGATTTTACGGGCTGGATCTTTTACTGATGTGGACCATGTGGGCGAAGCCTTTGACTTCGATGAACGTCCATGTTTATTTGAGCCGAGTATACAGACAAACTAAAGAGCGAGAGAGTCAACAAGCAAGCAACAAGGGAGACTTGAGAGTGAGACTTCTCATCAAGTCAGACATGTGTAATGTTGCCAGACTCTTAGCAAAGACCCACAATTTCAATTTCAGCCTTTGGTTGGCGAAAAAAAAGAACAAATTTGACATTTCGTGGACTGTCGCAGCTACCGGCAGAGGTGATCTACCGAACCAATTACGAAATTACTGACCACACACCCATTTATTCACATCGGATCCAGTTTGAAAAATACCAGAAATCCCCTTTAATTCTACCTAATGTTTATTTTTGGAAGCTGTGGTTTGTGTTTCTGTTGAAGTGTTAGATCTCATTTTCCTGAGGGACTTTCTAATATTTTCTATTTTCCATTCCTGTGAATGAGGGCAACACTGATGTTTTTTCATCATTTAGCATTTAAAAGCGCTTCTCAGAAACTGGGTGCAGTTGCAGGCACCAAGTCACTTTCTAGGAAGGAAAAGTAACAAGAGCCAAAAGCAGGAGGAGGTCGGCAGACAGCGGGGACGACGGTCTGAAGACTCGGAGTGGGCACACCGCTGGGAAAGACTGTGGCAACTGTGGAGTGCAAGCTTGAGTCTACTGAACACCAGCTGGGGGTATAAGCTGCTGGAGAGGCAGACTGTCAAGTCAGTGAGAAAAGCTGGCTAGACACCAGTGAACTGTGTCAGCATCTTCACATGACCAGAGGAAGTGAAAATGAGGTAAACAACACACAGACGACCAGCAAGGAGATCTTACACCTCTCAGAGTTTCACGCTCACTCTCTTGTCAGGACGCAGGTTGACAAACTGACAAAGGGCGGCTGAAGTCGAGGCCTCAAGGATGTAATCTGCAGGATTTATGTGGAATGAAAACGATGTATAGACTCACCGAAAAGTAAATTATCTTAATCATCACTTATAGACCACTGTGGCTTCATCTGCACAGACCCTGCTCTCGGCCTGTATTTTCACATTTCTGCACCACAATCTTTGGTGTGTGTGTGTGTGTGTGTGTGTGTGTGTGTGTGTGTGTGAAGCCTCCTCCAGCCAATTACAGTGCACAGGGTGTGAAGGCAGGACTCTCCCGCTCTCTTTGCTCTCTGTCAGTATCATAGATATATAAGGAGCTGCAGGTCTGTGTGTCTGTCACACACGCACGCACACGCACACGCACACACACACACACACTGAGCCGAGAGGCCACAGGGGACAAGAAGAACGTGTGCTTCAGACAAAACCTTGCAAAGCAAAAAAAAGAGTTGTGCGAAGCTGTGATCGTGTTTATTAATAAATTATAATAAATACAGATTAACAAAACCAACGGTGATTTGTTTCTCTGACCCGCAGCTTTGCTCTCGTTACCACCGCTCCTTCACTTCATTCACTCTCTATATCACTGGACCACCACTCTGGGGACTTTTCTTTCCATTCTGTAAAAGTCACTGCAAGTCGCTGATGTATTGCGACCTACGTGTGGCAGTTGTGAAAGTTACGAACAAAGTTGTGTGTTGCGATGCAAAAAGAAAAGTTAATTCTTCCTTCAGTGTAAGAGGATCCTTACAAAGAGGAAGGACTCACTGAGTGGATTCAAACAAAAACAGAAACATGCAGAATCCCTGTGGTTTTGGGATTAAGACACATCAAGCTGCAGTTCAAAACTGGTAGGAAAACTGAAGGGTATCATTTCTCCATCCTCATTTTCTATTAAAGGCTTTGAATCCCCCCAAAATTTTAAAAGGAAAGAAGAACATGCAGCATGGAGGAAGAATTGCATTAATAAAGTCTGCAAGATGCAGGACCTGAGTTGAAATGATAAAGCAAATGCAATCTACTGGATTATAAAATGAACCTAAATACATTTTCATAAATCAGTCCTCACAGAGAGCCTCTTCTCTCTCTGCTCCCCCTCGCACACCCCTTTAAACAGCTTCGCCCACCTGGACCTTTTAGTTTTTCAGCTCTTGGGTTTTTCACATTTGAACCTGTGATGATCAGTCCCGTCTGTATCCCGCTCCATCGTGGTGAGGCAGGTATTTAGCATCCCTCTCAGGGAAGTCATTTCTGCTTCGATTTCAACCCTCGTCCCTGAAGATTAAACTGGGGTGGTGATCATCTGGCATCGCAGTCCCCTCTCTAACCTTATCTGTCCTTGCTGTAGCTGTGACACACACACACACACAGGTTTATCAAGTGAGGCTCTGTATGATGGAAGTACTTGTAGTTCCCTTAGTTATTATTCTGGAAACAAAGGCAATCAGGTTTTTCTTGTTCGACTGCTAACCAAGCTCAACATAGTGTGACGTAATTCATTTTCTATATTTTTCAGAGACTTTGTTCTCAGCGACAAAACCCCCAGCAGTTACTGTATTATAACAAGGAGCCCACTGTGTTGTTTATTTGCTGTGTAACAAGTGAATGCTGCATGGAGCGTCACAATAGGCCAACAAGTGAATAGCCTCTTAATGTAAAATAAGGGAGTCAAGCCAATCTTTGTTATTACATCCTTTCTGTGTTAAGCAGCTCATGCTGCAATAAGCCATTGTTACATTAATGTTTTCATTGGGTCTACTTAATCTCAGAGATTCAACTTCACTGAGGTAAGAGGGCTTGGCCATATGAAACATGGAAGCTGTAGTTTTGTTGTCAAATGCCAATGAACTGCCATTTTCTAAAGTAAACTGAATTTCAAAGGTTTGACTGAAGGCTACATCCGCACTAAACAAGAGTATAACTCTGCATCAGAATATAATTTCCATCCATACTAACACACATATAAAACATGTAGACTGTTCACATACACGGGGCTTGTGCTTGTTGGTGTAAACGGTCTCCTGTGCTGGTTACTTGTGGAAAATATTAAAAAGGTGAAAAGTAAAAGCTGTTTTTGGAATGACAGTGAAGTGAATCCCTGACAGTAAGTGATTAGAAACACTTTCTATTCACTGCTGGTGGTCGAGTTGTGACTGATCCGACTCAATCACATGGTGAATTTAAATAACGGCATCATCATTTCCAAATGGTCCGTGTTTCTGCCCTTCCATACTAAAATGCAGCGTCAGAGTTTGCTAAGTAAAACAGGGCCTGCAGTGTTGCTGAGGCTCTCAACTTTGGAGAATATTGATTCCAGGTGTACACTAGTAGAAACGAACAATTTGAATACTAGAATGGAACTCAGCAGAGCGTATCTCCCACAAGGCCTAACAGTCCCCTTAAATTCAATCAAGATGCAGCAAATTTTACACACTCATAGAGATCAGTCCACTAACTGTGCCATGATTTTTTTCATCAAGATCTATTGATTATTTGTTGGGGAAAGAGGTGATAATCTGCATCAAACTTTAAAGGTTCAGTGTGTAGAATTTAGTGACATCTAGTGGTGGAGTTGTATGTTGCCACTGAATACCCCTCACCTCACCCTCCACTTTCAAACATGAAGGAGAACCTGTGGAAGCTGTCAGTCGTCATTCAAACTCTAAAGGTGTTTAGTTTGGGCTACTGTAAAAAAAACATGGTGGCCTACTGGAGAAAAGCAGGGTTTTTATATCAACTATAGTGGACTGCACTCATGAAACGCCCTTTTGCCTTAGCGGTTGCAAAACGCTTTAGAAGTTTACCTCTCATTCACCCAGTCACACACACGCTCAAATCCAGATGGCGACAGAGATGCCATGCATGGTGCCAGCTTGTGCATCGGGAGCAACTAAGGTTCAGAGTCTTGCCCAAGGGCTCACTGACATGTGGACGGGATTAGACCGTCAACCTCAACATTAGAAATGAGACATTTTCTGAGCTAACATTGCATCTAATGATATTTCCATTATCTGACAGGGGCATAGCACCGAGTTGATAATCCACTTTATCTCCCGCTGATTACCTCAAATTTACCCTTGCAGCGGTCAAGTGTTTAACCTGATTTCTTTGTTCTTCCTCAACCAGGGATATTTTCAGTCTCTCAGAAGCTTATTTTTACTTCCCTTCATTCTCCCACTGTGACTCAGAGAGCAGCGTTTAGTTCACATTAAAACAGATTCCTGTTCAGGCACAAATCTGCTTTCATGATAATGTTGTTTGATAAGATCTATAACCTCTGCTGGATCGACATGTGATTTTTACAGATAACTAATACAACAGACCAGCGCAGACTATTAACAACATCCTCTGTTCTCACAGCATTTCAGCCACCTGTCAGCAGGACATGTAGTTTCATGAGGCCTTTGAAAGCTGTGCAACCTTATCATGTCCATCGAGGTTGTGTTTTCATCTGCGTTTTTTAAGGCCATTTAGCATTTCAAGATTTTTGTTGTTGATTTTTCAGAGAATAATTCATGGAACTAGATGAAAATGATATGTCGGGGGAATGACAATTCTGAGTTTTTCCGATTTGCAGATCGAAATAAAACAGATAGTGAATTTAAACATGGATTTATAGGGGGAATGTGCACTCTCTGAGTTCTAGTTATTTTTTGGCATTTTACCTGTAATTTGTAAATATGCTTGATTATTCTGTATTCCAATTTTCCTCACACATGCCTGCAACTAAGTCGTTATAAACTAATGCTTTGTGTATACATTATTTACATTTTAACAATACAAATTACAATAATAATAATTTGATTCTACTTAAGGCTTTTCTCAACTCATCTTACTTCTTTTTTTTTCTTTTAAATTGAGCAGTGAATACCAGTTAAAGTAATCAACCTGAAACCAGTCTGGAAAATGTCACCCCAACAAACTACAGCTAGTGCTTTGAGTATTTTAACCTTTGTCATAAACCAGACATATCATTATCTATTACTCATTTTATTATGCTGATTTCCAGGTTACCAAATTATATAGTTCCAAGTGTAATGCCCCCTTTTTTTCTTTTAAACATATTAATTCTTTGACAGGGACTTTCATTCAGGGTTGTTGAGTTTCAAATGTCAGCCAGGTGAAATGGAACCCTCTATTTATAAGAAATCTCAGTTTGACATTGAAAGATGGGACTCCACACTTCCTCTTTCTCTGGGGTAAAGTCTAATGTGATGAAGATGAATGTGATCAAATTCAATTACACTTCGCAGTCATTACTTATTGCAGTTCCTGTGATTTATTTCCATGTGTAGTGCTGTGGTGAATACGATGTTCTAATAATAATGGCGTCCATGTTACATTTTAACTATAATGTCAGACCAAAGGAAAAGAGCGTTGGTGAACTTGAAAGGAGTTGGCGCGCTCAAATTTCAAAAAAACTTTTGATGTCCGCATCCTCTTGATGTCTATATCCAGCAGCGGTCCTAAAACTATCCAAGCTCCGAACCTAACTTTTGAATTTTGAGGACACCCAAAAATTCTTAATAAGTTTCACAATTTTATCCAGAAGGTGTTAGTATAAACTTTACAGAGGAAACTAGCATCAAACATCATATATCAGACAATAAGGCTGACCTGCTTTATTCCAGAGTTCACCACCACATATTCCACATAAAGGAAACTGCTCGTTGGTCTTTGTGTGTGTGACACAAAGAAAACTGCTTAAAACAACCCACAGTAGATTTATATTAAGTATTAAAGCAGGATGTAGCGTGGGCTGGCTGAACAAAGCATGTCGCTTTAGTCTGAGTTCACTCGCAGGCTTTTCATCGCACATGGTAACATGTTGATTTGGTTCAAAAAGACATTGAAAAAAGGCTTTTATTTTTTTTATATATATATGTGTATATCTGACCCGATCGTAACCTAATGACAACAATACTGCATTATTTATGTTTTACACTCCCACATGGTTCGCCTTGAACCAGCACTGAACTTGTGTTCACTTGTTTGAATATAACAGCATCTGTGACTGTACTGCTCGTTCATGTTGACTGTAAATACATTGGAGGCTCATTAATGAGGTTGGAGCCTTTAATTATACAAACTACTTTTGCAAATTATTTGGCTCTTGCAGCCGGCATGTTGCACAAGGAATTAATGCACCGAAGTCTGGACATTTTCCTGAGGTGTTTCCAGAGGGGCTGCAGGGTGAGAACTCAAATGTCGGAGTCAGTTGTCAGAACTTTTCCTGCCGGCCCCCTGGTCAAACTGTCAGAGTTAGTCCATGTGAGAACACAGCAGCTAAATATCTGGAAAATTCCCAGCCAGCAAGTGGGTGTGTTGATGACGTTTCTGACATGAGAGAGTAGCGCTCAATAGAACGCGTAACTTTGCCAAGGACCAACAGTTCTCCAATGAAATCACATTCATTTAACCACATTTTCGCAAATCTCCAAATATAAATCTGGATCTGCAGCATAGATATCAGTCTGTCAGATTTTTTGCCATCAAGATTGATTAATTATTCTCTGAGAAGTCCACGGACATTTTGAAAAATGCAGCACATTGTTTAAGAAAGTGAATAAAAAAACATAAACGTAACGCAAAGTAACTTCTTTCCTTACTCACACTGCATCCTTCCACAAAATGTCTTGTTCATCTGTCTAATAGTTTTTTTTTTTTTAAAGCAATAGGAAAAAAAAAAATCTCAGGATGAAAAGGAGGTGCCACACACGTAGAAGGCAAATCGGAAAGGTAATGAGATGCAAGAGCTTTTTTGCGATGAGGGCCGTTGCCAGCGTCTTTGAGCTGCAAACAAAAACACTCCTTTTACGTCTTGTCTTGTCCTGCCTCCTCTAAGCTCAACCCGAGTGCCACCCCTCACCTTGATGTTCCTGAAAATGTCCTGTTGTCGTGAATATGTCTCAACAGGACAAACTCCTGCTACCTTCGTCGGATGTGAAAGACAAACTCTGGGGAAAAAAATATGCCAGACAAAGTGTTAGCGTGTGTGTGTGTGTGTGCATGCGCAATGCTTGGAACGCAGGGCGGTCATTAAATAATCATCTTGTGTCTGACTTTGTTTAAATCAGATATGGAGAGCTTTTTTGTCCTTCGTGACATTTTGAACTCTGCTTTGTCATAAGTGAGGGGATGTGATGAAATTTACATAGCCCTAATTCTTCAGCTTGCTGACAACATATTTTCCCAGGGACAGCCATCTTTAATATTTAGAAGAGTACTTTCCAATGCCCTTCAACTGTGCCTGCAGTATTAATGCATCCTTAATGGGAGAGGTTCCATGAATGAGCCTCAAATGGAGCCAGACATTTTAATGCTTGCTAGAATGGCTGTTATTTCCACACTTAGCCATAATAGTCTTTATTGCATATTTAATAAAGTCTCGGCTCATATTAATTGTTTAGCAGCCAAAGACTTCATTAAGTGTTTGTGATGCTCAAGATGGATTCTCCCAGTCTCCAGCAATCCCTTTGTCCCTTCCCATCCATTCTAGTTATATACAACGCAGCACTGATTAGATTAATGCAATTGTGTACTTTCTTTCACTCAGTCGCACTGGAGGGAAGCCTTTGTTCGTGAGTGGGTACGCCAGGAAGGTTGTTATTGTTTCGAGTAAACCTCGCATATTAACTTACATTTATTGGTTTCCGTGTCATTTTGTTGCTAAGGATGTTAAGGTTTCTCCACCACAAATATGATTTAATCATGAGGATGGTGTTTGAGCTGCTTAATAACACAGCTGGAAATGTAAATGAACTGTATTGCATGTTTCCAGTCTTAGTAGGCCCTCAAAGCACTTGATAGCACAAGTTGCATTTGCCCATTCTTCTGTACGCATTCACACTGGCACAGTTGTCAGAGGAAATTCGTATTCTGTATCTTGCCCTTAGTAATGCAGAATGGAAGTGCCGGGTATCGAACTAACTACATTTTGGTTAGTGGACAATCCTCTCTGCGCCCTGAGCCACAGCTGCCAATGTATGTTCTTTCAAATATCACAGGTTAAGAATTTCAATGAAATTTTTGTGTACTAAAACTTTCATTAATAAAGGAAAAAGAGAACATATATAGTAATAGATATAAATCAACGTTGAGAAATAAAATTAAAATTGAAAACTAAATTAAGAGGGAAATAAGTTTCTTTTGCATCTTCCACAAAGGCAATTGACCTGAATTCTGATCTTATCTCATTATATACTTTGTAGGAAATATAATCTCTGGCGGGACAGCATGCGTTCACAGCATAGATTGGATTTAAAAATGGACGACGCATCTCCACTTCCTCCCACTATCCAGAAATTGAGGCAAAATATCCCGGATACGAACGCTGCCTTCGCTGCAGTGATGACGTCATTTGGAGCTGCAGTGGCGATCAGAGGATGGAGCAGCAATAGTGTGCTCCCGTTCATATAGCATCAAATAATTTGAATAATACATTTTGAAGTGAATGAATGCAGAGCTTTTGCTTTTCAGCACACACACGATGATGGTAATCACACCAGATTGTGTCTGAAGTTACTGTGGAGTTTGTCTTTATTATGAAAGATCATGATCTTTCCATAATATTAAACAAGTGCCGTAAGTGCCAATGATAAATAATACATAATAATTCTGTAATCACCACAAGTGAATAATGTAGATCTGATACTGAACATACTGCATATGTTTCCCATGAAAATGTTACTTATATATTCAGTATCAACATGTTTGCAATTTACCAAACACATCAATAAACAAAATATCCTTATTACGTTGAAAGAAACTGCATTTTCTATACAAAAAACACTATACAAGAAACGTGCACAGCTTTGTACAGCTGAGAGAAACTGCAGTTTGGTAATAAGTGTCTGGATTCTTCACCATCGGTGACCTCTTTAATACACATACTCAGTTGATTCAGTGCTCTTGTATAAAATGTGGATTATGCACACAAGTCTTGTCATGTTTATTAGCTAAAGTTAATTTGTGTCGGCACAAGGATCATCATTCCTGGGCATCAGCGATGGAAAATATGCAAGTGGCTACCCCTCTTAAAAGAATATTACCTCATATTGCTATATCTCCAACCTTTGAAAAGTATTAGCTACTTAGCTTTATCGTTGTTGGGTTTAAATATGACAATTTAAATTGTTGATGTTAATCAGTGTGCTTGTTATCCTGCTCTTTCAATGCCTGCAGCTGGGGAAATTAATTCCAGTCAACTGACATTTCTGTAAAGCTCTCCATCCCTTTGTTTTCTCATGCTACTGTTGCTTTTTCCTCTGGAGACTAAAAATAAGAATCTGTTCAACTCTACTACAGTATATTACGACAGTAAACACCAGTTATATCTGGTTTGAAATTGAATTGAATTGTTTCCCTCCCCAGTTTGTCCACAGACATTGACGCAACTAAAGATTATCTTCACATCGTAAATAAGCTTACAATTAATAACGCTTCTATAATTGCAATCCTGAAAGGGCTTTTAAATAAAACTGTTGGGAATTTGATTGATCGACTTATATTAAGTAAATATTAACTTTCAGCACAAACAAGACAATAATTTTCGAGTGAGTAAGGAGAAGCATATCCGAGGTTCCAAAATCTGTAAGAACCATTTGATTGCTTGAGAAGAACAATTTGTCCCAAATGGTTTCGCCAAAATGAAAAGACATTTTCGCCTCCAAAGGTCAAACTCGCATAACAGAGGGTGCCATCATTTGAGGAGTCATTGGGACTCATCTGTAAAGGTTTTTGAATCACGGCCTTTGTCTTTTGAACTTACTTCAAAGACTTCAGAGTGCTGAGCACTGTGGTTTGACAGCTTCACACTCGTAAGGACAGGCTGATCTTTTCCCCCTTTCACCATTTAATACCCTGAATGGACTCAGGCTAATTGGAGATCATTATCGTGATGGTATGATGAATTATTTCGTCCCCTCTCAAGACCTATAGAGGCATTTGAAGAAAAGGAGAAAAGACGTCTGACATGCAATTGGAAAGTATTTGTACAAAAAAAACTGTTCTTCCTGTAGGTAAACAATGACTGCTGAGAAAATACAGTTATTGCTGCAAATTGAATATACCACCTACCTGCTTTCAGACATTCACTGAACTAAAAATAGATATGTTAAAACGCAAATGTCCGAGTCAGAGGCATCGGACATTAGCCATGAGTTTTTGCTGCCCACCCCCTTATAAAAATTCTGTATAATGTCTGAATGAGTCCATGTAAGAATACAACAGGAGATTATTAGAATCACTGCAAGCAAGTGGGCCTGTTTAAGACGTCTCTTACGCAATAGACACAAAACCGTTGTGTCATATGTAGAAAAGAAAAACGATGATGATGTCAAAGACAATGGGATTCGAGAGGTTTTGGTGACACACCAGTGTTGATGTGCTGTAAACGGGAAAACACATGACCTCTACAGGGGAATTAACACTTTTATGTCCAACCTCCTGCATGCTGCGCCACTCATCACCTGAATGCTCCAGAGATTTTTCTGTTGTTGAGACAGGCAAACTCCAGACAAAGTCATTGTCCAGACATTTCCCAGTGCTTCAGATTTTAGTTTAAAAGGCTTTGCATGACAATAAAGCCCGACTACCAAAAGAGAGAAGTTATCATGGCATTTTCTCAGTCAGAGCGGTGGGTTTCAGTGAGGACAAAGCCAAACCACGTCTTCCTGTGGGTGCACTAAATCCAAAGTTGATAAACACTTGAGTTAGCACCCCTGTGATTCAGCGTGCACTCTAATGTACTAAGTTTGATAAGTGAAGGGCAAAGCCACCCTCATGCATTTTCATCAGCAGCCCCTGGACAAGGCTCAGACACACATTTCAATACCTCAGAGAGCCCTTACACAACAGATAGGCAGACTATGGCTGTAATGTACATCCCAGAGCAGCCATTATTGGAAAGAGGTTGTGAGGATGTCGTATTGAGGAGACAGTTAAAGCGGTGTAATGAGAACTTGGATACTTGCTTAAAAAATTTACGATAAAGGATAAACGGAGAGTGTCCGTCAATAGACAAGCCTCAGCGTAGACTAAATAGAACACCTAAATTTGGATTAAGGAACAGTCATACAGCACACGTTGGCCGTGTTTACTGTACATATACAGTACTTCACTAGAGCTGTGTAATAGGGGTCAATATCTTGACTTGTTCCGTAAATAAGGCTCGTCTGAACCCTCCAACGCACTGTCTATTTCAGCAACCTTTCCCTGACAGCGGAGAATGCCAGCTATAAATACTGTCGGCTGGGGGCCCGGCGATATATCATGGATCAAATATACAAATGTGTTTTAGGGAAGTCAGCAACCAGCCATCCATAACTGAAGTTGAGTGAGCATAACTTCTGCATGAAGGTTGTTTCAAGGAAGCTCGGCAAAAAATGCATGCCAAACCATTTGCCTCCTATTTCCTCTCTGCTGTTTTCCTAACACACGCAGCTTTGTTTGAAACAGTGTGGTTCACATTTAGCAGGTAAATATTGCATTCAGAAGAAAGAGACAAATCACGTTGTGAATGCAACTGTGAACGATGATCTGTTTTATGGCACGGTGCCTCGTGCCCCAATTGTTAACTGTCCATTTTGATTTGCTGCGTGCACCAGAGGAAAGAAAAGGTCCCAGTCTATCCATGAACGATAGTTTATGTTTGATGAAAGAAAGTGTGAACAGTTTCTTACTCAATTTCTCACTTATCATTTGACAGTTGGTTATTTTTAGGGGTAGTTTTGGAATAAGCTAGTATGATTTATTAACTGCCTCAGTAATTTGATCGACGAATAAATACCAGTTGAGAAAATCCTGTTAATGGGAAATCTCTCTCTCGGTGGATGGCCAGACTAAAATGGAGAACAACACAAAAAAACAGAAACAAGGACACAAGCTACAATAACTTTCACAACTAAGTTACCGCTCATTTTTGTCTGGCAGGTCACTTATCAGCCCCCAGCCACAGCAATAATCTGTCAGACGAAACTGTGCAGTAGGCAAAGCTATTAGCTCATAGTTTTGCAAGCTAAGTCAATTTGAATGGCAGCCTGATCCGAGTGGGGAATCCACTGTGTCGTCTCAGAGCCTGTTGAGTGATGTAGTGATAGCAGAAAACATCTGAACCTTTTGGGTCATTTTAAATCCCAGGGCTGTTTCCAGAGTCACACATACATTCAACCTGCAGGTTTGACCCCTAAACTACAGGGACCAGAGTGAAATATTAAAACTACCCATTCATCCATTACCTACACTGATAGCCCTTTGAGGGTTGCAGGGAGTTCGGTGGACCCAATCCTAGCTGTCATTGGGTGAGAGGCGGGGTAAACCCTGGGAGGATTGCTAGGGTTTTTTTGCGAGGCTGACATACAGAGACAAACATTCACACCTTTAGACTTTTTCAATTAACCTAACCCTAATCTGCATGTCTGTGGGAGGAAGCTGGAGTCCCTGGAGAAAACCCACGCAGCCAGAAAAGAGCATGCAAAAGGCCCCGGCTGATTCGGGAACCTTCGTGCTGTTAGGCAAGTACTAACCACGGCACCACCTATGAAACTTTTGAACTGTATTTAGGGTCTTGTTATATTGCTGCATGCTCAGTCTCTTCTACTTGGGACAGTATCATCTACTCCACTTGGGACAGCGTGTCTTCTGCTCAGCCATCTACGTTTTCCGGGACATAGATACTTTCTCTTCATCCTCAATATTTAGCTTATTTGGCAACGACAACCTGATTCTCCAGTCTAAGGTTCTGCATACGGAGTCAAGCTTTATTGAACTTTGAATAAACAACTCTGCAGCAGTGGTGGCGCTGGAGATGAGTCCAGCAAATTAAAATTAAATTACTGCAGGTCACTTTGGCTGTTTCAGCAAGAAGGCTGCAACCACCACAGGTCAAGCAGACAGCCCATGGAATGTTTAGAGCAGCCACTGCACTAGAGTTGAAACAACTAAAACTACATTTTAAATAGATGAAACCTCTACACATAAAATGTATAGATAATACACTAGCACCTGGAGGGCTGTAACCAGCAGCAGCAGGAAACTAACTAGATAAATTGCCTTAAAAATAAAGCAAACATCTGCTTTACTGCCCTTTATTCAAAGCTACTGAGTGGCCTGCAGTGCTAGATCAAGTGTTGAGGAGAAAAGCAACTTTGGGATAAGAGCTATTCTGGAATCTGGTTGTTCTTGTCCTAAAAGGTATTTTTTGTAGTCACAATCAGTGTTTTTTGACACATGTGGCTGTTCCTATTTATTGAGATAATGTCACCGCCAGCTAACCTCTCCACAGCGCATAACTCACCAACTCTCTATTGTGCTACAAGAGCAATGTTATCTGCAAGCAGTATTTATCCATTGCAAATTCCCCAAATACTGAAACCCGTCAGATATAGGCTGTGACTTAATGGCTTATCCATGTGTATCAGCAACTGGGGAGGTAACAAGGAGCAACTCCTATGCAAACACTATAATTCGATGGAAACATATCTGTTTCTTCCCTAATCTGCCGTATCTATTCTGAACAGAGGCAGAGGCTGAGCAATACTATTTAAAGGTTGGAACACACCCTCCAGCCCTTGACTCTAAAAACGAAAGCCTCCACGCCTGTTAGCTGATGTAAGGGTAATGTACTTCACATCCACATAATACTGATGAGACATGTCAGCCATGGCAAACCAACAATATCCAAAGACAAGTGAGTGAGTTTCTTCATCAGGGGCCAAATTAAAGTCACACATGATCTCTGTGATCCTTCCTTCATTTGATGATATACAATAGGGGTATACTTTTAATGTGAGTTTGTATTCTTTGTTTGACCCTAGTTATGCATGTACCAAACATCCCAAGATCTCCATTAACTCACATAAAGACAAACAAACCCCCAGAAAAATTCTACAGACATTATACACAAACAGATGGCATTGCATCGAACCTTTAAAAACAGGTTTCACAGACTGAGGAACAAAATAGTTCCTCAGTCTGTTCACTCAAGCTTGTGGGACTCTGAATCTTCTGTCAGATGGCAGAAGCCAAATATAACATTCTTTAGTGTACTCTGCTTGAAAGCTTGAATCAAGCGGTTGACCCACAACAACTGAACCATGCACTGATTCCATACTGCGTAACACTCATAACATAACACAAATTGTTAATAAAGCTTAATATTCTGTGAGCAGACTTTAAATCATTACAAATTATTCTGTATCAGCATTTGTTAGTGAAAGTTGTAAATGCATCATTGTGAAGTCATAAACTGTTCATTGGATTTTTAAAAAGACTTGGAGCCAAACACAGCAAGGAGGCAAAGCAAGCCTGCAGTAGAACATGCAGACGTATAGTTTCTGACCACGGAACAAGAACAAAGACAGAAGCAACATTTGTGTGTCACTTTCAAATATGGTCGACTGATTAAACTCTGTATAATATCTTTAATTAATCTGTATTGAAGGATGAAGCCATCCATCCATTATCTATACTGCTTATCCTTGGAGGGTCACAGGCTGGAGCCAATCCCAACTGACATTGGGCAAGAGGAGGGGTACAACCTGGACAGGTCACCAGCGTATCGCAGGGCATATACAGAGACAAAGAACATTTCACATTCACACCTATGGGCACTTGAGAATAGCCGACCTAAACCAAGCTGCAGGTCTTTGGACTGTGGGAGGAAGCCGGAGTAACTGCAGAAAATAAACGCTTGTGCAGGGAGAGAGCATGGAAACTCCACACAGGAAGGCCCTGACCGAACCAGAGTTCAGACTCAGACTTGACGGCCACACCATCGTGCCACCCAGTTTGAAATCCGAATTGTGTTCTCACCATGTGTGAAAATGAAAGGTTGACCTTCTTCTTTCAGTTGCAACTAAACCTTGATGTATTTAGTGATATATGTGGGATGGGATGTTGTATAACATTTTGTGACATAACCTAGTTTTTCATGTCCCTGTTTCCAGTACATCATTATAATGTTGTCTGTGACATTAATCAGATAAAAGTACTAAACTGTGGTGTTACAGCAGGAACGTGCCATGAATCACAATAAGCATGTCAATAACACTCAAGGAGATTGATTGATTGAATATAATCAAATTATTAAAATCTTTTAAGACTGAACTTGTTTCATACTATATTATGTACTTATAAATATACAAGATAGAAAGATAATGCAGATTATGTAGATAACGTACTGAATGGCAAAATACATGATTGCGTTCACATAGATCCCCACCAGTCATTTTGTCTCTGAGAGGACTGCCACAGTATTTCAGCCTCTTTTGGCCCAACCAGCATGTTTAGTTTCCCAGAAGAAGACTTGACCTGGGTTTCCTTAACCATGATGATGATGACATGCAACAAACTTGAGTAATCCCAAAACCAAATGACAAATTTTGCATATATTTGTACGTTATATGTTTCCTCTCCTGTTTCCTCCACCAATTGAGCAGACTATCAGTGGGTGTCTAACATTTGGCAGCAGATTACATATGATGCAGGGACCATGTGCCCAACACACACACACACACACACACACACACACACACACACACACACACACACACACACACACTTTGTGTGTGTGCAAAGAGCATGTTACAGAGCAGAGCAACACCGCCGGAGCGCCTGTTTGTTTCCCAGCTGTCTCTCCTGTTCAGCCTACTGAGCAGCTCTCTGTCTTTTCTAAATTTCACTTAGTCTTAACTTATGTAACTGTGTCTTTGCCATTTGAACACCCTGGCAAAAACACACAAAAATGTGTTGATGCAACACAATTTTTTTTTTTTTACACAGTTATTGGACAGCCCCTTATTGAAACAGTTGGAAGCTCTTGCAACAGCCAAAACTCTTCTTGATCTTTTGGTTTTGATTACACCATGATTTGCCATGTTGTTGCCACACACTAGCTTGGTTGTTTGCCTTGCTAGCTGTTTAGGACACATTAACAATTCAAGCCACGCAGCCATAGCTAAAGGACAAGAATAGAAACATGTTTTTCCAGAGTTACTATTCCCTTGTATAGGAGAATAACATTTAAATTCAAAATGTCAAGCTTTCCCTTGTAGGCCCGCTTCTATTGCATGAATTGATTGTTATTGATCATGACTGATGTTTATTGTTCAAACTCACAAATGTAATTTCCATCTTCTGTTTAACATTTGGAAGAGGGACGTGGCGGACATTTAAACGAGCATCCTTCTCTCTCTGTCTTGTTTGTTTCCTTGTTTTTGATGATGTGGATTCCAGTAACCTCTATACTCTGCAGTATGCTATAAGCCGTTGCTCCATCCCAGCAACTGTACATCAGTCACCAGGTTGTTACCCCAGCCTAAGCCAATTACACCTAATCCTGATCCTCATGCACAGATCCGTGTTATAGGCTGCTGTCTGCGGGAGGATATATTTCAGCTGCATCTTGGGGTTTGTGTGAGCCTTTGAAAAGGTCAGTATGCAGCTAATTTACTGGTGCGCAACTAATTTACTGTACTAATTTTCAGTCTCATCAGATGTCCACCGTGGGTTGATAGATGAAATAAATAACTCTAACCTCACTGATAATATTGTAGTAGCACTAATATGCTCAGTAAATCAAAGGGTTGCCTGTGAAGGACTATTAAGGACATAATTCAGACAGCTTTTTATGTGTGTTCACGATGAATATCAGTGAGATTCACATGTCTGTGTTATTGTTGCAGCTCATGTGGTAAACATGTTGCTATAAAACAAGATTGCCGGATGTCAGACTAATATGGTGAAGAAAGAATCTATTCATATCTACAGAAGGTAGAGACAACAGAGCAAACAGCCGTGCAGTATAGATTAGTGGCAATCATGGATAGACTCATTACCTTGTGATTGAGACACAATCCAGGACTGTCTGGGTCCAGACCCTGTCTGATTGCCGCCAGTCGTGGGTCTATGCATCAATACGTCTAATACCAGAATAGGTCTGAGGCTATACCCACCATCAGCTCTGGCGATGTGGTTTGTCATAATCCTAATGAGAGAAAATTGTATTTTTAGATGCATAATGGAGTGAATTGTCTTAAGAAGTGCAGAAAATGTATTGCTCTTTTCAACCACGGCCACTGGTTAATTTGTGGCACATCATGAAGCTGCCAGTGTTGGTGCACTGCAAAAAGGTAATCTTAAAACCAATAAAGTAGGTTTGTTCAATTCAGGAGAAAAATTAGTCAAACAAATTGTGTTTATCCTTGTTCTGACTTTGTTTGAATATGGTTTGAAAATTTTGTTGAATATGGCTTGGTTTGAGTGTGGCTTTGAGAGTCTTTTAACACCACAGGCAATCACGAGTGTGGAAAAAAATAAGGTATACAATTCTAATTACAGTCAACCTAACTGTTATTATCCACTATTCACAGTGGTGTTAGAAAGTGAATACGCTCTTGTTATAGAGATTAGTAATCACCACAACTGTAGCAAATTAGTTCGACTGCATGAATAATAAAATACATTTAATAGTCAAGGGTGTTGGATATGAAAACAAGTTTTATTCGAACGCGTTGTGTCATTTTTGTAAAGGATGAGGGAGTGACATCACCTCTATCCACATTTTAATACTTTAGGTTAAAAAGTAACGTATGTGTGCAGAACAAAGTTATTTCAAATCATTGATGTCCACTGCTTAGATCTTATAGCTTAAGGTGCAGTGGACCATCTTTAAAAGGGATCATTTTCTCAAAATGTTCCTTTTTCTATATTAAATGAGTGGATTTATTGCCCATGTTGAGCTGAGTCTGATGGCAGTGAGGTTACCGCTGCCAAGATTCACTTAGATGTGATCAGTAATGGTGTATGCCCATGACTTCAGTAAAGAACACTCCTTTTTTTTAATCCTTAATGCCCCTCCTGTTGACATAACTGATGACACTATGGTTGGATTAATACCTAATATATAATTCTTATATGGTTGCTTAGAGATAATTGTTAAAAGGGTCAAATAAATGTCACAGATCTATCTTCTAAATGTTTGTGCTTTAACATTAGCTGAGAGAATGTGAAGCCAAGAGAGAAAACAGACTTTCATGGCTGGTGAGTTGAAGCTATACCACGCTAGTGCCATTTTTTTAGTGGCACAAGCACCACACCGTATGACTTACTGACCTTTAATGTGGTGGCGGTTACTTCTGTCTTCATGAGTGTGAGAGGACCTGCAGAGCGAGCTCACGTGAACCTGATCAGAAAGGTGACATCTGTCTTTCCATTAAATGTCTCTAATGTGTCTCTGAGGCACTGAGACTAAATCACGTTCAGCCTGGCACTTTACAATGCGGCACAAGCAGCTACACAGAACTCGTGAGGGGCCAGTGAAATCGACAAGTACATTCTCTGTGATTTAGTTCCAGCAACGAGCACAGCAATCATCAGGGTAAAGAACAGTGTGTCACTGTGTGTGCGTGTGTGTGTCCACTTTTGTGTAGAAGCATAGGGTCAGGGTAACACTCCAAATCACTGAGAACCCAGAGGGAACAAACTGAGCCGGTTAGAAATAGTGCAGAGACAAGCTTAACCTTATTTTTAATAGTCCATCTCCATCATTCCCTGTCCAAACCTGTTGTCTGTAGGAGAAAGCTGCTGTTCTGAAGGTTAAAATACTGTTAATATACTGACATTGGATAAAGTCCACATAATTATTGTAGGACTTGACATTATAACATTTTAAATCTGCAGTGAACATGTCTGGGCCCTTATGAAATTTAAAAAGCCTTTGTAAAGCCTTTATAACACACAAACTACAATCTTGGTTTCAATAGAATAATAAATAATACAGAAGAGATGTTTAAATTAGGAACTGATACTTGATTCAGCCAACTTAACTGAGAGGTAATGAACAGTTTATGGTGGCAAAGCAGTACAACACTTTCCATTTTACTGCTCCTATACAACGGAAGATTTGAGAAATTAATATGCAGCGGAACTGACAGCTGCAAATTACGGCTGTTTCTTGATGCCGGAATAATAATTTTACACTACATTACAGCAGGTATTTACAATTCAGAGACTGAGGGTGCACACTTAACTACATCAATTAAGGAAATAGTTGCAGAGATGTCAGATACTCCACTGAAGCAAATCTTTAGCAGGCGGTGAGGTGCCATGTGTTGTATTATGGCACCAGCTGCACTAGCTTCCCAATGGGAAATAGTTTCGATGTTTTCCATAACTGCCACTCTTCCGCTTCATCAGGATCCCTCAAAACTGTTTTGACAGGTAAACATGTGGTGTCTCACACCTGAAGTCAGGGACGTTGCACAAGTTGAAGAAAGACTGACAGAGATGCCCGTGTTGCTGACAGCATTAAAGAAAAGAAGAAAATGTTCCTCCACCAGTTCTGGACATTTCCCCTTTGTCCTCTCTCTGGCCTGCATTTCCTCTCTCTGGCCAAGCATCCAGGAACCCCTGAGACCCCCCCCCCCCCCCCTCCCCTTGCACAGAGGAGTCAATATACTGGTTCTTTTGGAGATACTCAGTCATCTATTGAAAAACATCTCCCCCTCAACACTGACAATTAAGATGTCCAAAACTGAGATCATCCTGGAGGAGCTGGAGCACCTTCTCCAAATCTCTGAGATACCTTGCCCCTCCTCTAGATCCCCACCAGGATCTTTCAAAATCAGTGCATAAGCTTGGGGCGCCTCTCGAAATACCATTTAAGGCACCCCACTGTGTCTCGGTGCTGAACTGACTTTGGCGGCCTTGACAACAGATTGAATTACTTTCCAACTGAGTTCATTGATGTTAAAGTCAGTGGTTGGCCCAGGTGGATTGATCAAGGCCCTGCAGTCTTCACCTTCATCACTGTAGCAGAGGTGACACATGCTTTCTTATCAACAATTGTACAAATTAAGTTTTCTGCTTAATAACTTTTTTCTCTGCTTGTTTTACTGAACTCTGCAATTCTATGTTTTAACAACTAAACAACATTTAATATTTATATATGAGCAAACGTCTTAACTTGAGACCATGCCAAATTACACAATTTCTATATGCAAGAGATTCATAGACAATGTATTCCAGATAGAAGCATTAAAAAACAACTTACAACACCCTTATATACAAGTTAATCCAGCTTAATTTGTAGGAGACAGATTTGGCACTTATGGATATTATGAATGATGACCTTCAAAGTCATGAAGATGTATCTTACAGTACTACTAATGTAGGAAATCTAGGAAATTATTAGTTCCTATTAGCCAGTTCGAAAGAAGACAGCATACAATATTATAAACCTTTCCAGCGAGGAAAAGGAGTACTTGTAAGTACTGGACAGTGAAGGCGGTTGCCTGTTTGTGGCACAGGCAGTTCAGCTACAGTGGGAGGGATACAGGACATTAAGGAGGTGATGGAAGAAGGGAGACATGGAAGGCGAGGAGTGTTAAGGGGCATCATAATAAGTGAGAGGTGGATGCGAGAAAAATGTCACAGGGTTGAGAGGACTGTGAATGAAAAGGCTTGCCCTGCTTGTCCTGTCATTTCAGCAGACTCTCTGAGGACAGTGCTTGTTTCCTGAAAGCTTCCGTTTCACCCTGCCGCCAGTACAAGGCGTCCTCCTTGCAGCCCGTCGCTATCAACAGACGCCATCAGTCACACTGGCTCAGAAACCGCTCGCCTCCCGTCTCACCGCGACTGTGAAGGCAACTGCTCAAGCTTGGCTCTCAAATCTGCTTCTCCGTGTGCTCTGCTAACAAAGACATATATTTATGCACCGTCAAAACAACACACTCACACGGACACGCAATCACACGTACATACATGAAAAGACAAACATACAGAATTCTTCCGCCACTTTGCCAAGACAAAAAAGCACTGACAGTATTTGTCGCTGTCCTGCTTTTTATATCCCTCTCTGTATGTAGTTGACTGCTGGATTTACACAGAGAGAATCTACCTCATGTCCTCCATGTTTCCAAGGCTTACTGTCTTCTTCTGAGTATTAAGGGCTCACCATGCCACAAATATCATCATGTACACCACTGCGTGGAACCTTGTTCTTGGACCATTTGGGATATTTGGGTGTAATAGTATCACAAAGTGAGCAATTCATTATTTCTGTTGTGTAGTTTTTCACACACAAAATACGTCAATCAAATATTGTCCTGTATCGACTGCCTATGGGCATTCATCTCTCGATCTGTGGTGAGAATTATTGCGTGTACATGCAATAAGCAAAAGGAATATTGATTATTGAGGTGGATGCACATAGACATTATATAAAAATAGATGTAGACTCCGGGGCCAGAGAGTGAAGCCGATGCAGCAGTGCTAGAAACCTGTATTCCCTCAAATGACCTGCAAAGGACGACTCCTTCGAAATGTTTCTAAAGACGTCTGAGTCACTTGATTTATATTGTCAGCAAACATTTTCATAGAGAATGTATGAATGACTCAATTGTTGAGCCTGGTATAAAATGAGGGATGTATACCCAGTGACTGCGGCTACCACCATCCAATTGGGTGTGCAGTCAGATTGTTGTTGTTGAATTCCATCAGACTCCAAATAATGTGAATGTTTGGAACGTTAAGATATTAAATTGTGAACAACACACAATAACCGTACAATTTGTTTTTTCCAGAGACATGCTGCAATAAATCTTGTAATTCCAGTAAAAATATTGAGAGTGGAATTTAAAGCATAAGGCTAATGCTGAAAGTTGAATATCTTTAGACCTACTAAGTCAAGTCCCTTTATGGACCCCATGCCAATTTCATTTCCATCCCTCCCTATACAACTACATACATTTTTTACACAATTTCATACACTGCTTTTCATTCTCCTCACCACTGCAACTCCCAACCCCTCTCCTCATTTTATACATGCACATTTTCCTCCTGCACATGCCCCTGCACACACCAGATCAGAGCGCATTCATTCCTCCCTCCTGAACTCGAATGCGTAACTCAACCCCATTATCTCTTCCACTCCTCCCATGTACCCTAAGTGACAAACTACTATACATACGCAGTTTTGTTGGTGGTGGATTTGACCTGCGACCTCAAAGCCAAACATGTGTTTGAGAATTATTATAAGTCAGCTAAACAGTCAGGGTTAAATGTTAATCAACAAGGCGAGATGTGAAAATATAAGCGGCCTTATTAGCAAACAGAGGGAGTTTCTTTGAAGTTCTGTGTATTTTACCAACCAGGATTGCTAACCATGTGCCCAACCCTGCTCTTTTCTCATCCGGGCTACGGATCGACCATGGCAAACATGGGTTGTTTTGATTTTCCTCATATTTTATATCATGGCATTACAAGGCGTAGGTGGAACCAGAGAGGGTTTCCCGAGATTATCTGCCTCGTGTTTGATTGTGAGATCATAGGGACAGTTTTTCCAAAACCACTGCAGCTTTGAACCTTGATGGAATAAAGCAATCTCTTAATCAATAGTCATTGACTTTGGCCTTCAAATACATTTTTATTCCTCTGATTGGAAGATGTAAATGGGAGATGCTGGATGACATTTGCCTGACAGTTTTCCCATCTCTATGTCAACCTTTCATCATCAGGACCAGTGTTGACAAATTATACTGTATTATTTTTAAATTCCCCGTTTGCGACTCCTAATGTATAGATTGTAAATGGAGCTTTACGGACATAAAATAAATCTCCAGAGCCTGCTCGACTTGCCTATGGCCATAGCAGGCTTCATCACCGTCATTCGCCTGTTGAACTCATCTCCCCTTCGCTCTTTCTCTCCGTCTCCATCTCTTTCTCTGTCCCTCTGTCTCTTGCTCTCTCTCCCTCTCAGCTGCTATTATTTATTCAGTTTGTTTGGCGGGACTCAGTAGCCGCGGCAGCTCCGGCCTGGCAGACCTATCGAACTGTGGCATAATAGATGTAATACATCAATGCATTTGAGCTGAGAGCCTTTAATTAGGCCTTCCTGCTCGTTTCATCAATTCCCCCATGCCCTCCTGGGATTTGGGGGAGGGGTTGGGGTGATACAGAGAGGCCTCCTGCGCTGCATGTGAATCACTGCACCTCCACCTCCCCGGCCCATTCCTCTGTAGGCTTTTTGTCCCTGAAAATTGCCAGCCTCCTGTCCTCTTGCCGTTCCCAGCCCACTGCCACTCATGGCTACGGGGTCAGACAGCATGAAATGCTAATCCTCACCTGAATTTCAATAATTAAAAACATGCGGGCCTTTGGGATTTGAAAAGAAGTGGCTTTCTTTCAGACAGCCGCAGGAATGTCAAATATGAAATGAATGATTATGAGAATGTAGGTTTATTGGGTAATATACGTCTAGCGTGTGTATGCGTTTCAGTGTGGCTGTGACCTTGTCGCCCAAGTGCAGTTGAAATGTGTCATGTTAAATAAACGGCAAGCGAGGCCCAGTGGTGACCAGCGGCACAACTGCAAACACTGACCGATCTCCTGCTGATTTTGCCATTTGTTGTTTACCATTTCTTGCCGTTCGCTTTTCACACTAATCATAGCAACAACATCTGACATTTACCACAAGTTAAAGTATGACCAGGCCACATAACTATGGGCCACCAGCACTGGGGGCAGAGGCTGATCTAAGTAAGCATAAAGCCTGTTTTCATTGCTGCCGTCTTTCCAGTCAGTTATCATTTCATTTCTGTATGCCAGACCATCGACTGCATTCAAGCATATAGTCAGCGGTATAGATTGCTTTTGGTTCAGATAAACAAAACTATTGATTGGAATTCAATCCTGAATCCAAATGTGACTCTGTTTGTCACGACATTCACAGACAACACAGGTTATTCAGGAAGACATTACTTACACACCTTAAGTCTTTAGGGGTGTGTGTGTGTGTGCGGTCACAGAAGACAAATCTGTATGTAGCACTGTGTTCATGCATTTCATCAGGGGGTATTGAGTTTTTTCATCACAACAAAGGGAGATTAATTTAAGGCTGAATCGAGACTAATGCCCCTCAAAATTACCTCCACTTTAAGTAAAGATTCTGCCTGTACCCGTGTGCTTAAGGTGGCTTAAAGGATTGGACGAGCATGAATATTTACAGCCAAACATTTTGTCCACGAACATCCAGCGACTTGTTTTTTTGTGACTAACCTTGAGCCAGTGGAGGATCCGACTGCTTCTGGACATGAATAGACAGCTAGCACCTGGTGGTTGTAACTGTAAGGTGCCACCTTCTCTCTAAGCAGAATAATTACTAACTTTGCTGTCCAATTCATATAAAACACACATATTCATATTTCCCTGCTAGGAAGTCCGTTGAAAAACACAATGTGAAGGAACTGAACACAGCAGGGAGTTTGTATGGTGCTGAGATTGAAGGCCAAACAGTGTGAGAGGCATGTAGTCAGAAAAGGAGAGAGCTCACTGTATAGCTGTGGAGTTGGCAACTGAAAGAGCTCAGATTACTGCTCCATCATCATAAAGTTAGCGATGTGACAGGAAATAATAAAGAAGACACAAAAAGTTTTGAAAGCTATGTTAATGAAACAGCCGTTTAGTCCCAATGGATGTGCAACTCCAGTGAGCAGCAGGGTATATATAGTTCATTTGGATTTAGAATAACATACGTGGCATTAGTTTCCTAACAGATGGCATCGCTCTGTTATCCATCTTGTCAGGGATGCAAAGTATTTTCTGCTGGAAAATCATAAATAGCACTTTAGCACACACATGCAAAAGCACACATGCGAAGACCAAATTCACTTCGCACTTGCTTGTAAATATAAATATAGTATCCATGTTGTATAGTACCTTCACTCCATATGATGCCACAGTCCACAGTCTGTTAATTCCACAGAAGCTAATCCCTTCAGTCTTTCGCTAATATATCCATTACATGAGTGATGCTCCTATAAGCCAGCCCTAGTCAGTAAATAATTCTGGTTAATTAAAGCCGAGACATCCATCTTTTCTTCAGCTTTGTGTGCCGACTTGGCGAAAGGCATGTTCTATTAATAAAACAGTGTTTTACTTTCAAACCTGTTATAAGACTGTAGATTTCAAATTAAAATTAATAGCCAATAATTCAAAAGGGAAAGTGACACTTTATTTTGATAATGCCGCAGCCATCAGGAGTGATACCAGGCGAGAGTGTCTGTGTAAAACAAACACACTGATATAAACAACTTCTGCGTGTTTTAATGTTCACATAAGTACACTAATTCGTTACTAGAGGCGGCCGGTAGTTAATGGGCAGTTGCAGAAAGCCCAGAAGCAAAATCTGAGCATATCCATGTAAAAACATTAGAAACTGAAAATGACATCCTTATTTACACGAGACAAACACCACATGCAACATGGTCAAAATAAAGGATGATTGATTTGTTTTGGCACAGTTTCTCCAGCCCATTTAGCAGAGTAAAAAGAGGCATTTCGTATGATACAAGATATTTGTTCACATGGGGGGGCTTGTTAGCACACACTTGACCATTCGTGATCTCCCATGTCTTTGTTGCAAATTTCCATTTAATTTTCACAAATGGGAAATTACACTCAAGAGGAGGGTGCCAGTATTTAGATTTTTTATTAAATAGCGAAATTAATTTTCATACACTGCAAAATGTGGATATTTTAACCAGCATTAGCTCTTTCCCAGTACATCCAGATCGGATTCATAATGGCCCCGGGACATTTCTCCAGATATTCATAATATTCTCTGCTGCTAAAATAATTAAGTGTGGAAAACACATTAGCTCTTTCTGCCTGGTTGTATGTATGCAAACATATTTAGTGATAAATCATCAACACTGTTGGAAAATATAGCTATAGAGAAGTATTTCTCTGCTCTATTGAAAAGTCATTACATTGTATAAGTACATTAATATTTGATTGACTGTTTGATGATTTCTATGTCTTTTGTAGTTTCCAGATAAAAGACAAAACCAAGAGCTGCATATACAGATAACTGGATAAGAGAAATTAGAGATAGAGAACCTTTGAAGGTTTTAAGAGCAGTGCCACACATTAATCCTCAGCAGTTCTATACAGTGACAAATGGGTGTTGATTACTGAAGTACAGAAGCTGTTAGTTACGCTATAGAGCAGTTCCAGGAGGAAGCTGATAGTGTTAAAAGCTGCCTGTTCATTAAGAAGAGTGGTATGATGTTATTCTCTGTTACAGATATAACAATTCTTCAGTAAAACGTCTAAAAACAACTTGACTTATGATATACATTTTGTATTTTTGTGTTTGCATTGACAGAAATGTTTCTAGCAATGTTCAAACTGGGCAAATCCACGTTTGTACTAATAGGTGAAGGGACGTTTCACTCACCCGTGGCTTTTTCCGTCAATGCCAAAATGTCCGAGGGCAGTCAACGAAAAAAAACACTGCTCACCAGCCAGTTACCCATTGGTTCCACCCACTGCTTGTGTTGGTCACTTGTAATGGGTCGGGATTATTCATTGCCATTTGCCACGTAACATGAATTAAACTTTGATACAATATCCTCCTCTGTGAATTTAATTTGCACCTGAGTCGCACCAGATAGATTTTCATCGCCAAAGGTGGTGAAGACAACAACTCCAATGATCCCACGCTGCCTCACAACATCATAAAACTAGTTATTTTTAGTTTTGGTGTACAACCCCATAGAGGCCAAGTTATATATTGTATGTTTAATGGTACATTACAGAGAAAAAATGGATTATTTAAAGCAGGAATGGTGATAACTGGCCTTCAGGTCTTTGTGTCGCTCGTGAGATTATTTGATCCGGTTTATGAGACAATTCATAAGAGCCGAACTCAGAAATACAAAACATTCTAGTGACAGCAATTCATTTCTTTATGCAATTAAAAATATAACATAAAATAGTTGATAACATGTCCGTCTAGGTGACATCAAACACATATGAAGATTTGCTTTTGTTTCAGACAGTGATTTGAAAATAAGCAGGTTTGTAATAATTCTATAATAGGGAGGCGCGGACATGTAGCAAAACATTTACTACAGTTGAGAGTTTAGTATATTGCAACGAAATTCTCCAGTGAGTAGAATAAACACTCAAAAAGAACAAGACTCAAAAAGAACATTCTGAGCCCCTCAAAGGTAGCATTCATAGAGCAGGCTTGTTGCATTGGATTGTGTTGTTTTGTCTGCGTGCGCTCACTTCCCTTTATGTTTCTAACATTTCATACCCTGAAGATGAGCGGTATAGTTCACCATGGGAACAGAAATGTGTGTGTTGTAAAGAGGCGCCTAAAATACTTGCAGCCTCTTTCCTAATGAGCCTTGAAATACCTCACGCTGTTCAACGTCTAGGGCGGTTTCATCCAGCTCCGACTCTGTCTCACTTGCCCCCTAACCCTCTCAGTCCAAGGAGGGGACAGGCAGGCTGGCACCCCTCTGCCCCGCGCCTACCACCCACCAGGCCTGACCATGCTCTCCACTTCATTTACCTTACGCTCGGCTCTTCTGCCAGAACAGGTTAGAGGCCGTAACACAAACAGATATGCACCTGCAAGGTAAGCAGCCCTTGGGATTAAAGCAGGCCGTTAATTTTGTTTGCATTTTGACAGGGTGTTTTTAATTTTACCTGCCAGTGTAGGTTTGTTCAGGTGGTCTCTCTGGACCTCTGTCTAGTGTGACCTATCATTGCCATATGGTCGCAGTTCCCACAGCTCGCCGACTGATGGACCCGCTGGCTCTAACAGAGTCATTTAACCTGTGCTGATGTTAGTGGAGGCAAACCTGTGCTATATTTAGTCTGCATTATGCTGTATACTGTCCGAACCCACTCACAATTGTTTCCCCTTTAAAGATAATTTTGCTCAATGCTGTGACAGACAGGACAGCAATTTGGGTTAATGTCCCTTTATGTGTATTTTCGAAACATTGAGTCCACAGTTTTCTTCTTTTGATGTATTTGATCACTGAATTAAATCTGAGGCGAGGAAAACTCTTGATGGATTTCTTACCACAGTTCGAGTTTCCATAGTTTTAAGCACTTTACACAGTTAGTTGAGACAGTGAGCTCATGCGTCTCGGCAACGTTTAACTTTAGATGTTTTCAGGTTTTTTTTTTTCCTTTCATAAATTTAAGGTTGGATTTAATGAAAAGTGTTTTCACAGTAAAAGGCACAAAAATCTAATGGGAGAAAGAAAGAGAATCTAATCAAAATAAGTAGTATGGGAGGAAAGTGAAGTTGTACATCAGTGAATATTTAATAAAGCAACCACAAGCGAGTGAAGAGCATTGAATCAGAACCAAGCAATGTTGACATCCCATTGATACTGCATTATTTTAATGACATTTAATGACACCCCTGCATGGATTGATGCTTTCTTGAAGAGTTCCATATAAGTAATGCAAAAAAAGGAAAATATCTTTTGGCTTAGATCTCATTGTCAAGACAAGATGTTCTAAGAACATGATGGAAAACACACGGTGGGCAGCTGTGGCTCAGGAGGTAGAGAGGGTGGTCCACTAACCAGACGGTCAGTGGCTCAGTCCCAGCTTCCCCAGTCTGCGTTCAAAAGTGTCCTCAAAATAAACCCCAAAAGACGTCTGAACTGTATAGGTTAATGAAACTTGTACTGTACAGCGCTACTGAGTGGTCGATTAGACAGGAAAGGCGCTAAGTGTCCAAATCCACTATAAACAGCTGCAAAAAGGTGTAAAAGTGATGTACCTACAGTCTTTTAATTGGACATAACATGAACAAGAATAAACCAATTAGAGTGCCATCTCCCAGCCCCTTTAAAGCCAGGGGCATTTCTACCTCACAACTGCTTCGAAGTGAAACTAGCAGACACTTGTGTCGTGCTCTGTGACACTTTGCAAACCAGGTGTGAAATAGGGCCCAAGCTGTGCCTTGTACTGTGCAGAGACCTTTTGTGTGGAGTTTGTTTTGTGCTTCTTGTGTCTGTGGGTTTTCTCTGGCTACTCTGCCTGAAGACATGCAGATTTGGGTTAGGTGAATTGGACATTCTACCCTGAAGAGTGTGAATGTGAGGTTGAATCTTTGTCTCTGTATGTTGGCCCTGCCGTATCCTGGCAACCTGTCCAGGGTGTACCACAGCCTCTCGCCCAATGTCAACTAGGATTGGCTCTAGTTCCCCCTGTGACCCTCAAACAATAAGCGGCATAGATAATGGATGGATAAGTGTATCTTGCCTTTTGTGTTCATGATGGTTAAAACCAGGCAAGTGATATAATCCAAAGTAATGTTTCGTCAGAGCTCAGTTGTACAACTACTGAAGTGGACAGTTAAGTAGACCAAGATATACAGATGAAGCTGTCCCTGTTCTTTCTTTATCTACAACCCAAAAAGTACTTTACTTCAGCCAAAATTAAATCCCTATTGAGCTAACGGGCTGAGGAGCAAAGAGAGGACATCAGAAATAACATCAGACAGGATGAAGCTGCCCGCAGGTCTGAGGGACAGCTGCAGAGGGAAGGAGAGAGGACCTGTTGCCAAACCTGAACTGAGAGATGAGGAGAGATAGAGTGAGTCAGTGATAAAGACTGTGAGAGTGTCTGTGACACAAGGAGGAGAGAGAGGCAGTCTCTCCTACATCCCAATATAATGCTGTTAAGAATATGTCCCTGTTCTTTCTATACCGACAGCCCAAAAAGTACAATACACTCATCCATCATTATCCGAACCTGCTTATCCATTGAGAGTTGCATGGAGGCTGGAGCCAATCCAAGCTGACAGTGAGCGAGAGGCGAGGTACAGGTCGCCAGTGTTCCGCAGGCCCAACATAAAGAAAGCCTCTTGCTGTGAAGCCCAATTCATGCTTCTGCATTGAAGCCACGCCATAGGTACACATGAGGCCGAGCATTCATAGTTGAGCATCAGTGTTTGTGTGAGTTGTGCTGCAATTACACTGTCGAAACACTAATGGCGGTAGAGTTTCTATGCTGGTGTTGAATGTCTTCCAGTTTCTGGTCCCCCTATTTACAAATTCTCTGGTGTCTGTTTACTTCGGAACAATGGCGAGTGTTACTAAGTGGATCGTGTTGGAGTGGGAGCTGACAGATGTAATTTATTTTCTTTTTAAAGAACAGCTACGAAGAAAAGAAAGACAGTTCGTGTTTATTCCTTGAACTCAATCCGAAAATGGCAGTGAGTGTGCCGGAAATGCGACGCTACCAAGCGAACCAATCACAGCTCTTGCGCAACCTCAACACATAGTTTCATTTTTGGGGAGGTGCACATCAGGGTACAGTGTAGGGCTCTGCGTAGAGTACACGTCTAAGCGTAGGCTACAGCGTAGCTTTGACACAAAAGCATAAATCAGCCTTTAGCCAGCCGTGCCAACCACTGCACCACTGTGCCGCCCCATAGATAAAGACTAAATAATTTATTTTATAGTAAACACAGAGTAAACAATGATGGTGTGCAGTTGGGTTGTGAACCTGCTGCCACAGAGGTTTGAGTGTTGTCAGGGACCAACAAGCTCCCGGCCTGTACTGAACTGCTCTTGCCACAAATTAACAGTAAGAAAGTAAATTGGTCGATGTAATGATGAACTCTTAGTTGGATATTTAAACATTGAGATTACAGGAAGGACGGCATATTTGATTAACAGAGGCTGGCAGAGTTAAACAAACAAGTGTATGCTCTCATCTACATTTTCACTCTGTCTACATGGGGGTCTACTGGCACAATGTTGACACACAATGTAGTAGATGTAAATAAAGAATTATATAGACTTTAATTGAATAGTTTGGCTCTATAGGCGGATCACTAATTACAGATCCAGTTGTTTGAGTCAGTAAAACATCAGTTTGAAATCAGTGAGTCGCGATTCACACAAAGACATTTCAGTAGAGTGAATGACAGTGGGTGCAATTTTTGTGTATGCTCATTTTCAGTCAGTGGCAGGTCAAGTACAGATTTAAAAAAAATTTAAACTACAAAAACAATTTAATTCAGTTTGCATGTTAATGGACCAGTAGCCTTCTTATCAACAATGTGATTCAAATTGATTGGTTTTGCATTGTTTTCCTCCTTTTCACCTTCATGCACATTGCTGTAAACACAACCCCCTCATTTTTCTATCCACTCTCAAATTATAGTAAATTCTGAGCAGATACCCAGTTTTTAATCATGCTTGTAATCACTGGCGTTGTCAAGAGCAAAAACATCACACAAGGTTATGGTAGAGTTGCCTGAATGCGTTTACATTTTTTTGCTGCCAATTAGCACAAGTCACTCAACACTAACTAAGTGGCAACGTATTAATTGATGTGATCAGTCAGTTAAGATGTGAGCAGGAACGATCTATTTAAGTTGATTGATTCTTTTCTAAATAAAGTCACTTCCCACTTGAGGTGAGAGATTCTGAAAGCAAAAAACCAACACAAACTAACCCGCACAGCTACAATGAAATAAATGAATGTGCCACTTTAACTTCAGGTACGGACAGCAACGGTGAGACTTAGCAAGAGAGATCCAGGTTAGTGTTTAACCAAAGTGGAAAAACAGTCAAATTAGCCTCTCAGTAGGAACCATGCAAATGTACTTTTAAATGTGTCTGACGTTCACACTCATCTGAACATCCCAACGTCCCTGTTCAACTGACGGTGTGAAGAGCAAAGAGAGGACATCAGAAATAACATTAACCAGGGCGAGGCTGCCTGCAGGTCTGAGGGACAGCTGCAGAGGGAAGAGAGAGGACATTCAGCAAAGCTGAACAGAGGTAAAGAGAGTGCTGTGAAGTGTGTGCTTCAGGTGTGTGTGTGTGTGTGTGTGTGTGTGTGTGTGTGAGAGACAGAGAGAGGAGGGAGAGAGGCAGTAGCCCTCTTTCTAATCCCCTTTTAAACAGAGATACCAGAATAATGCAGTTTTGAAGAGACCTGTTTTTATGCTGTCTGTTCTTCTTCACACTGAACTACACATGCCCGCTGATTCTCCCCCTCGTGTGTGATTTTAATAGAACGCTGTTGTTCCAGAATCAGTCAGAAAAGAACACTGGCGTCCCGTCCCACCATGCAGGCTCTTCGGGTTGGGCTCTGTCATTACCTCCACTGCTGACAGAAAGGTGAACTGTGCCCCCATTCTGTGTTCGTACCTTTAGCTCACACCACCAGAATAAAGGTGTAACATTCACGTTTTGAATAGACTATGTGAAAGAGCCTTATGTGACAAAGAAAGAGAGAGCGAGAGCATCACATAATAATGGTGTAAAAAACATTGTGTTTGCTGAATGCAGCTTGGTACTTTGTCGGTGATATTGAGAACCATTTATAAACTTCTCTTTTACTCACAACAACAAAAATAATCAGGATTTCAAAAAACTCCTCGCCCAACTTTATGAATTCTTGTATTTTTAGGTTTCACCGAACAACACAAACACAGGTCTGAGGTCCAATAACTACATTGTTTGAAGAAAATACAAAATGCAATATCTACATAAATTATAAGAACAACAAATTTCTAAATGAATTTTATCATGATTTGTTGTCCATTTTATAAGTTGGAATCATGCTTTAAGTTTTTGGCCATAACATAACCATAAAAAAGTTTCATAATCCTGTAATCACCTCAAGTAGATTTTGTACAGCAAGATGATCTGTATCCATGTATGACTACAAGTCGTTCCCTTTGAAAACGTAATCTGGTTGCAAAACATTTGTTGCTGCAGTTTAATTGTCTAGAAACACAGTGTTTCTTGGGAACACTAAATGTATAGACCAGAAAAAAACCTGTAATAGACATTAAGAAATTTAAGCAATTCCAAATCTACTGCGAGAAGAAAATTCAGTCTTCCAGTCAAATGGTCTTTTTTATTTTGCAAAGTAAGTGCATTATCGCCAAGCAAAGGAGCAGAACTACTGGGACCGAAACTAAGCAAAGCAATTGACCTTGCTAATGTTAAATTTGTAAACACAATAATAAGACTGCAGTATATTCCCATAGCAAACAAAAAGCATGAGAACAAGTAATGCTCTGTTCCTCCTTCTCTTTATTTGCAGGAAGAAGCATAAATGATTCTCACTGTTTCTCTTCTGAGCTTAAAAAGAGTCACATTTAGAGATGGACGTGTGTTCAAAATGTTAGTACATTATATATCTGGAAATTACACTTTTTCTTGGCTTATATTTATTTTTTTTACATGAGGAACTATACTTAAACTCGTATGCAAATACATATACTCATATGCTTGACACATACAAATATTTATTTTTCAATTGTTGCAGGACTGTCAAGAAGACGCCACAAATTACCTGTGGGATCAACACTCATTGTCCATGTATTTGTACGGTGGTAAAAATAGACGGGGACATGTTCTGTGCAATTGTGACCTATGCTGCCTCACACAGTCGAGAAATAAGCAAACAGGGGAAACAACAGAGGAGACCGAGGATTTGGACAGAGCGTGATGTTGGTGTTGCTTTCCTGCTGTGTGTAAGTTGCAAAGATCATTACTTGAAGTTCCAAAAAAAGCTTTTCCTTTGACTCCAAGTGGCTCTCCACACAGGCGCCCTTCAGAGAAGAAGTGAACTAAGAGTCGAGGAACGTCATTACCTGAAAACTAACGCCAGGAACTAGCCTGGTGTTGGGCCAAATCATAGACTCAATATAAAGATGGACGACGTGACGGTTCTCCTAAAGTGAAGCCACCAATCGCACCCTGGTGGCTGTCTGCGAGAAAGGTCATAAATCCTGCCTCTTCCATGTTAGCAAACGGGACATGGACCAGACAAATTTTTCAGGTAAGTTTGGTGTTAATCAGTTGTTTAATGCTATGAAAACAGGGTGAAACATCCTGATTGACAGGTAAGATTGACACGCAATTGATCAAGTGCGTGAACCGCCCCACAGTCCCCACCCGTCATCTATCTACCTTATATACATGGGCCACATATATGAATTCAGATTCAAATAACTAAATTAGTGTGTCCCATTAATAACAGAGACTGGTTCTATTTATCTTTTTATATTAGTTTTTATTTACCTATTGGATTTGGTTGACTGATTTTGAAGCAGAGTTTCATCTCCTTTATTATTTACACTCACAAGTTGGTCTGTGGAGTGTTAAACATTCTAAATGAGGGATCGAGACGCCTGTTTGTGTGCAAGCTTGTTTTTATGTACATTTTCTGCAGATTCTGCCTCCAGCATAGTTAAGCTCTCAATCTTCCAGAATTAATTTAAGCCATTTTGATTGTGAATAAGGAGAGAGGAGAAACTTGTAGCAGCAAAACACCTTGAACACATTTAAAGATGTTCACTGTCTCTTAGAATCATACCGCAGTAGCATCTTTTGATAATTCCCAGTAAGGTCATCCATGAAATGGTATTCATCTGTTTTTCCACAGTGGAGCATTCACGTTTTGGCATCAGACATAAACTGTGTGCGACACCAGGCACATTTCATTTTTCACTGAGAGTAAGAATCGGCTTTCCACCTATCACACCGCCGCTCTCTGTAAATCTGCATTGACAATTCGAAAGCTCATAAACATGTGCCCACACACCCCACACTTCATCAAAGTATAATGCACTCACACACACTCGAACACACACACACACACTCGCCTCCCCCTCACCTGCTTACACACATGAGCACAATTAAAAAGACACTATGGCACGCCTACTGTACCAAAACCGAGCTGCAGCACACTCCACCGACTTCCCCACAGTGACACACTCAGAATGCTTAACAAATCCCTCTTTATCCACTCTGTGGTTTCTGTGCTCGATAACTGTGAGACACACTGCAAATGATTCCCATCAGCGAACACTCTGTTCTCTTCAGTATCTACAACTTAAACAATTAAACAGATTCTGAATTTCACTGCAATTGATCTGACTGACATTCTGTTTTGGTGGAATCACTGGAATAGATGTGGTCATCTTATCTCCGTCCATCCATCCATTATCTTTACCACTTATCCTTTGAGGGTCACAAGGGGAGCTGGGGTCCAATCGCAGCCGACTGGGCGACAGGTGCGGTTTCACAGATCGCCAGTCCACCACAGAACTGAACTATACTGTAGAGAGAAACAACCATCCACCCTCACATTCACACCTACGAGCAATTTAGAGTCTCCTGCATGAGTTTGGACTGTGGGAGCAAGCTGGAGTATCTGCCGAAAACCCCCATGAAGACACAGGGGGAACATGCACAGGACTGGTCTGCTGGCAGGTTTGATACCAGAACCCTCCTGCTGTGCACCATACACCCCCCTCTGTCTCACCTGGGGAGTTTTAAGAATCTATCAATGTGTGGAAAGCTCAGTAAATAGTAAAACACATTCGGAAAGTGACGTGATGTGGTGTATTACCAAGTGACTTCACCAGCTTAATTCAATAATCTTAAACGATGTAAACCTAGAATACAGTCGATTGTATTGAGTATAAAGGGTCAATCATGTCGAGAGATTTACGTTTTCTCTCGATTCACTGTTTAAAAGGACACGTTAGGCTCATATTCAGGTTCAGGTTGATGTTAATATGGGTCGTTACTTCTAAAAGTTTACGTCTAATGTTCAGAAAACACATCACTTTCTTTAAACTGTACATCGCCGCAGCTCCTCTTTTCAGCTTCTGTCTGAAATGCTTGGTTTTGGCTGCTGTCTTTCTAAGCCCCCCCGTCCCTTCCCAATAAAGCCCAGTCTGCTCTGATGGTCACTATGTGCATTATGCAAATGTGGGCATTGTGTTGTCACAGCGACATTTTCTGTGGAGTAAACTTTGCCTTTTATACATTAAACAGGAATATACAAGGAGGACAAAGTTGGTGACTGGCCTAGGAACAAAGTGGAACATTGAGAAAAATAAATCTGTTTTTCTCAGAAGTTCGTGAAAACCCAAATAAAAGCTCAGTCAATATCGCATTTACATTCATCTGTTGGCCACAAATGACTAATGTTTCTCTGTATCTGCAAGATGTGTAAATAAGCCTCTGTCAATGTTTGTCTACGTCGTGTTTACAGCTTCTTTCTGCTGCTAAAGTGAGTTGGAGCAAGCTGTTTCTGCAAAGAATCTACACAATCACTGCATTTGATTCTTTGTATTTGAAAAGTCACAAACATAACTGACGTGTTCCCTGTGGAGCACAGATTTTGCTACTTCTACCTGGCTCTTTTAGCAGCCAGGTAGAAAAGGGAACACGGTGACAGCAAGTGTGTGTTGATCCACAATTCAGCGACATGAATATCCCAAGGCTGTTCAGGTGATGCATTCAGGTACAAATGCCATATATGCGATAAACCTTGAACAAATGAAAAGCTGAAATTTGCGATGAGAAAACAGGATGACCCTCTAAAAGAGTGAAAACTGTACAGGCGGTGTGACGGTGTGGGAAAAACTAATCTGTCTGCAATAAAATTTAGAGTGTTGCAAATTGATATACCGCGACGGCAACAGAGTTATATAAGCTACTTGTGACGGATCTGAGTCACTTAATGTGATTCCTCCTGCCTGACCCAGTCGCTAAGAGAACACACCTTCTCAGCGTGGAATAACACAATTTTGCATACAAATTCAGATATGTGCAGGAGGGAATGAGATTCACGATGAGAGTGATGCAGGCACACAACAACACTGAGACACTCAGCGGCCTCACACTGTACCTAACAAAGTCATCATGTGAACTTAACTGCACCACACGTCCTCATTGGATTTTGATTCAGTGTCTAATGAAGGCTCGCTTCTTTTTGCCAATCATCATTTTGTATCACATTACCCGCCATCATGAATGTCACATCAGAAGTTATTGTTTTTTGTTTTGTCTCTCATTACAACCCTCTTCAGTCCCTCTCTGTGTTGCAAGGTTAACACACCAACCAGGTGAGACGCTGAGGAAATACTGTACGAGCAGTGGAGACCGTCAAGGGCACCTCTGGCCCCAAGTGTTGTGATGGATAAACAACCAAACAAACAGAAAGATTGACCTCCAGGCTGCCAGTGATTCATAGACTGCACTGAACCGACGGATGACTTTAAACCTCCTATCCTCTACACTGCGTCAGACGACTTCATCTGTGGCACTCTGCTGCCTCTAAGGAGGCAGGTCACATCATTTGGCTCGGATGGTACATTTAACATTTCCTGGATGTATTGGAGGCACAATCCCTGATCCAAATGTGAGAAAAACTCCTGTAGACATATTCTCTACTATTGCGGTCTCGCACTTCACACCCATCAGACGACAGAGTGAGGAGTTTTATTCTCACTGCAAGAGCGATATCTGATGGTCGAATAGTACATTTGTTTGTTGGTCGGTTGGTTTGTACGTTTGTTTGTCAGCAAGACAACGCAAAAGCAACTGAACCCGATTTCCATGGAAATTTATGGAGGGGTGGAGCACAGCCAAAGGAAGAGCAAATTCAAATTTAGAAATTTAGATATTTTCCACATTGTTTGACATTGCAAGATGAGTGTGTGCAATTTGGTGCACAGCCAAATAAAGATCAAGATCAATAGTGAATTGAAATGTGGTTTCATAAGGGGACTGCGTGGGCCTTGGCTGAGTCGTTCACTCATACTTTGACTGTATTTTTTTTACCATGATGTCTGGTTGTTTGACCAGATTTCAGCTCCACTTCTTCCTTTTAATTGGATCCATTCTGAAGACTTCGAAAGCCATTTTTATTGTACGGGCCATGTTTCATTTCATTTTGTTGTCTTGAAAAGAGGCAGAAAAACTAAAGAATCATTCTTGCAAGAAAAGCAGATCCCCACAAATTTCCCTACCATCGGTTTAACAAATAAAAAAATGGAGGTTGCAATTCATCAAGTAACAATAGAAGACCGTGAAGTCCAAGTCACTGTATCTCATATGCTACATTGAATATTGCATGCCGCACAATCTTAAGCTGATTGCTACTGAGGAAATGACTTCAGTTTTATTGTACAATGCACCAGCGCACAGTTAACACGCATGTCACAATCCATTTCATTATACGAACTATGGCTCATAAAAAATTATGCAAGAACCACTTCCCAGTGTCAGCCGAGACTTCTTTATATCCCCATCTTTGTTCCGCTCACTGTTTCAGTGTCCTACATGTGTGACAGAACTGTACCAGAGATCTTGGGAGCAGTTGAATGGGGCTGTGTGAACATGTGTTAGTGGAGTCTCCAATGGGAACACCATGCTCCTAAGATACAGTCCATCTGTAGACGGCCCAATGAATAACAACAGCTCTTTGCAATATTGACTCCTCCCTGCGCTCCCCCATTTTAATGATTAAGCCTTTGTCCTTTGTGGGTAAAAGTCCTGAAGGAAACATTCCATTACTGCATTACATTGAAGGGGGGGGGGGGGGGGGGGGGGTGCTGGCTCTCCTGTCACATCAGCTCTTTATTATTCATTAGGATCTCTTTCTTTTCTCCACGTTAAAGGACCTTGATAAGCTATGTTTATTCATACACTAACCTTTTTAAATATTTCCAAGAGCTCTCCAACACAGACTTACCTGGCATACCTAATACCTAATCTTTGTTTCATTATTCAGTCCTCACGCTCTCACTTCTCACTTGAGATGCAATGCATGACTTGTGCCTCCACACCTCTGCTTTGTCTTCCTGTTTTGTGCCAGTCTCTGTCCCTGTCCCCCACTATAGCACTATCATTTAATTATTTAGGTTTTATTTAATGCAGGAAATGTGTTTTTTTTGTTGTCTTTTTTTTTATGTATTGTATTAGTTCTTTCTTCTCACTTCCCCCCCCTCCTCCAGTCTGCCCTCTTTTTCACTGCTTTCTCTCATTCACAGGTCCTTGCCTCTGCACACTGATCCCTGAGGGTAGACTCCTGATTAGTGCAGTCATCTTCCCCCTGTCCGCCTTCACCTCCAGCACACAATTATATTTTGCTTCTTACTCATTTTAAATATTCATTATACTGAGGCTGTTCTCGCAGTGCAACTCTCCATATAGAAATGTAAAATAAATAGGACATGTGTACTTCTACTAATGACAAAACAACAGAGAATACTGACGGGTAAATCAGGCCAGTCAAATCGTGGGACGTTTTGGGGGATTCATGTTGAATCCTGAAATTATGAAATACAATACTGGTGAGCACCACTGATACTTTTGCTTTTTGAGTCTTGAGGTTTTTCTTACAAAACATGTAAAAATATAAATAAATCATCAACAAATCTCACAGCGAAACAGTGAAAACTCAACTGCGCAATAAAATGAAGTATTAATAACCTGTCATCTTAAGTACTCTCTAATTACAATTTGACTGTTCAAGCTTTTACATAGTGTTGATTTTAAAAGCACTGGGTCTGTTTGGATACATGAGGATTTAGAGATTTGGAGAAATTCAGTGTGAGTTTATCTTTTAACGCCTTCATTAAGAGAGACGTCCATGTTCCACTGAGTCTGGAACTCTCTTCTACCCTGTTCTAAATTGTTAGCAAATAAAATAATGTTCCTGTCCAGCTTCATTTGTCTTCTGCAAGTTGCTCAGCAAACCTTACTCCGCTCTTCTATTATACCTCCACTGCTTAGATAGATGCAGCAGTTAGCACAAGCAGACAAGCTCCTTTTTCTTTGTGCCCGCATCTGCCAGTCTGCCAGCCAGCCGTGATACTTGGCAGCATTTCACTGGCTACAGTGAGCGCTGTGGCAGCACCACTGGCACTGTCAACAGACTGCTAAGAGATGGGCCAGCTGTAAGCTCAGATACTGATGTACAAACACAGGCGCCGGTCCCAGTTAACACAGGTAATGTGCAGGGGCTTCTAGAGCCACGAGGTTCCAACACAAACATGGCTCGGGTCCAGGAGAGGAGATCTACTGCAGCCACCCAATATATACTCAATAAACAATTACTGCAAACCTGTGATTCCCATCACTGCTGTTACAACTGATTCACGCTTGTATCATCACAATGTTTCCTGCAATTACAAATGTTTAAAACACAAATAACTTCCTGATGTATTCATGTTATTTTGGACCCGACGTTTGCTTTCGATACACTTAGGCTACATCCTACTACTATGTTATGGTTTGAAAAGGCTTTTTCAAACTAAAATGATCTTGTCCAGGTGAACGTTTAGGCTCCGTATCAGTTCCGGTCAGTCAGTCTGTCAGGTCGGTCAGCTGGGCCGCCGGCTCCATCCTGAGATTCAGATGATCCACTCGATGAAACACACAATCCTCCAGGGACTCAACACCGGAGACCTGCTCCCCAAGTTTGGCTGTCGCTACAGGGACTGACTGCGCGGATAGACACCCATGCCGAGGGTAAGACTGCTTCATAGAACCACACATACATGGAGCCACTCTCAGGCCATTCACAAAAGTTTGAAGGAGTTGGATTCATACAGTGTGCTTGAGGCACGGCCATGATTTGACTGTTTACGGATTGTGGGAGTTGTGAGGATTTCTCCATGATAGAAGTTCTGACAGGTGGTGATGTGGGTGTAAACATGGATGTGAACATGGCAGACAATGACAGTAACATGATGAAAGGTGCTCATCATCACAACCTGACCACTCACACACGCTGGGAATATGCCTGTGCTGGTGTAAACAGGAATTACCAGAATAATAGCTCATCTCCTACGCACCAGATGTATGATTGCAGAATGTAACAGCACAACAGATGTTTGCAAAGACGTCAGGGTCAGCAACGCTTGTAATTGATTATCCATGCTGTGTCCCACACTGGTAGCCTAGGCTGATGCTGGGTGTTTTCTTCCGAAAGGTTGTCATGTGATAGAGACTGATGAATCAGTTAAGGATATATATCGTGTCTAGTGATGAGCGGATTGCAGTTATACTCGCAGACTTGCAGTTGATCCGCAGGTCCGGTTGGTAGGGTCTTAAAAATGAACAGTTCTGAATAAAAGCGGATGGGTTTGCAAGCGAGCGCTCATTCTTCGCGTAATTGAAGCGAGGCGGAGTCGCCTTAATCCTGGCACAGTGGATGCTATGTGTTTTTTTTGGAATGTTCATGGGTGCGCGTCTCTAAATTGGAGAAAATGTTTCCTTCCGGTGGGTGAAACGATCCACGTGATCTCTAATCGTGACTGTAACGGCACAAAGTTTTCAAACTGAAACAGAGTCGGTGCGTTTTCAAACAAGAAGGTAGTAGAATAGATGAAGCCTTATTCACCGATTATCTACGGACCGGCCTCTGGAGCACATTGGAAATGGGAAACTCGAGCAATAAACAACCTTCCAGTGTTTACACCCTGTGGTTTAATTGCTGGATTGATTTCTGATTGACTGCGACTTTACTTCTGTGGTCTTTTTCTTATGAGCACCTTAACATGGCAGACAAATGAAGCACTGTTACCGAGCTTTAGACTCATTAGGGGGTTTGTCTGGACTGAGAAAGACAGACACAAACAACTCGTCTGTGAAACGGTAGAACATGATGGAGAGCAGGCGGGGGGGGGGGTTCGAGTGCAGCAGGAAATATCTGTTTTAGCTCACAGCTATTGAGCACATCAGGAAATGTTTATTAGGAAAATTAATTAGTAATTTAGCAACTGTGGCAGTTTCCAATTATTCTGTCTGGGTTACTTTATTTTTCCATTTGTGCTTTGCTGTTTGCTCCTGCACGCTGTCAGCCTCGTGGCGCTGTCAATCTCTATATAGATCTGCCTGTTTGTTTTCCCTTCTTACTCCCATTCTTCCTTCAGATGAACTGTCACATCCCACTGAGCATCAATCCACTCGCCGCAATCTGCCCCAGAGTTAGTGATGCCAAATCCATGACGGCCTCACTCAATCCACATTTTCCACCCAATGGAATTTGAGGACACATAAACCAAACCTTGCTTGGATATGCACATTCCCGCTCAGACTCATCAATCAGGCCTCGTGGGAGCCGCTGTGCTCCAGATTGGTTTTTAGCTTTCCAGTGAATTGATTGAGAAAAAGAAACTTAAAGTAATGTGTTTGCCAATAAGTTGCCACACCGGCTCGATTTGAAATGGCATTAGGCATCGTGACTGCCTCTGCCGACTGTTACTAAGGTTTTCTGACGCCACGTTGGAGCGTTCGTGCCTTCTCTATTGCATGGCCACACAAACTATCAAACTATGTTAAAGTACCCTGGGATATTACCTGCTCGCTAACATGAGAAATAGAAGTTTGTGTGAAACAGGAAAATGAGTGAAAGTGAGGATAAGTAAGTGGGGGCGAGAGAATGAGCGGAGCGGGTGAAATCTCAGCAGTGAGAGGGAGAATCTGAAGGGGAAGCGAGAAGAAAGAGCTGCGATTCAAATGCTGCCGCAATCTTACAGAATAATTTATTGAGTTTCTTCAGCTTGGTAAAGAGTTTCTGATAAATGGAGCAAGTCACGCTGAACTGTTATCAAAAAATCAGAAGGGGGTCATACCAATTGAGAAAATATATAGCAAAAAATCTGAACTACATCCTTCAATTTGTTATCTAATGGTGACAGATTCTGAAGTGGTGGGACAGCGTTTGTCTCTTCATCTAGTTTTTGGAAACAGTTGTGACTGGGAATTTGTTACGAAAAAAGAAACTGCCACTCTCTTTAGAGCTGTGTAGTCACTCGCAGCAATTTATGAACCACAAATAACTCGAGAAAATTACTGAACGTGAAGGGAAAAGTAAAGGGAAAGTTCATTTTAGCACAGAGATATTTGAATCGGGAACATGTGGAAGAATCAGCACGCCCCGTTTCATATATGTGATGGTGTATACGCCCCGAATAAACAGAATATTTAGGTCATTATGATTGAGAGGAAAGTTCAAGCTCAAAAACATTAAACTGAATAAATTCAGCCACTCCCTAATTATTATGTTGCGCCCTAATCCGGAGGAATTAACAGAATTAATGCCATTTGTTTATGTGTCGTGCAGATCAGAGAAGTAATTTGGACAAAATGTGTCCACATGTTCCAGCCATACGGACGTCCAGGTTTCCAACAGTTAAAAACAAGAAGTATTGATCACGGCTGGCTCCGAGTTTAAACTTGTAAAGAAGAATCAATTGACAGACGTAACAAGGAACTGTCTGTGTCTAGTTAGTATTTAAATTGGTTCAGCGTGGAGTTGTCTGCTTTGCTTTGGGACGACTTCTGCATATTTTGTGAAAAACTTTGCTTTCACTCTTTATGTTGCTGGATATCTTTTAATAAGACATTAAAGGTCAACTCTATAAAACACACCTTATTAAAATGTTAACATCTTATTAATATGTTAACATTGTCTACCATCAACCCTATAAAATAAGCTTCTGTTGATCCACACGGCAAATAATATTCATAGCATTGCATAATAACGTTGTTCCAATAGAAATGCAAAGAAATACATTCTGAAGGCCTGGTCTGAAGCCAAGTTATCAGACATTTTAATGAGTTTTCACAAAGAATTGAGAGAGAGGCCGTAATAGAACTCATATAAAAGATCTATCGCCCAGAAGCTAGAAGAACTCTGAATCCTCTCATTAGGTCTCTATTAAAGGAACATGACATTTTGTGTCTGGTTTCATCTCAAACACTTGAAACTGAAAACTCTGCGCTGCGGTGGCAAAATGAGAGCAGATTGTCATCTGCTGCTGAGTTCCTGTGTGAATGCCAAATATTAAGATATCTACTGTGGGGGTTGATCATTATAAGATCGCCTGACATGTCTATGTGTCGTCTGAGATTCTGGTGCTGACATGGTGAAAATATGTATGTGAAAGACCTGATCTAAGTCTGGCGCTGTTACGCTGCCCTGATCCCACATGCAACACCTCAGTCTGCTAAAAACAGATGCGGCGTGTGTTAAAGCGAAATCATGAACACAATGAACCCTCCCTCAGCCCGGTGAAAGCGCATTATGTGCTGTAAGGTCAATTACTGCATTAGCAAATGGATATTACACCGGCAGCCTGATAGCTTAATACGGGAGAATGTAAGGTTACATGACAGCAAATAAAACAGTGATTTGCAAAAGTGATTGCTTGCTTCGTAAACACTTTCAATGGTCAAAGCGTGCAGAGACAAGTTCCCTGATTGCTTATTGATCATGAATGAGTACCTCAGCGAGACCAGATCAGCCCAAGGTTACAAAAGGTCAGTCAAACAGCCGGCCAGGCCCGGTACAAATCTGTTGTTAATGCTTTACCCTGGGTGAGCTCGTCAGCCGGAGTGCGACCAGGATTGTACAAACAGCACAACCCACTGAAACAAAACATTAAGGTGAGATGGCGATGGTGACGGGGTTAGCGCTAATTTATGCTCAAAGCTAGATTTGTATATGGAAACGGATGGAGTCTTCTGACTGTTCGCTGCGCTAATATTTGTGCACGTTTTCTGAAAGCAGTACATCTGGAAATCATCAATATCGCAAGCTCCATTATCACATTATCGCAAGCTCCACCGTTGCCGTGTTTGTTGTCAGAAACTCTCACCTCTGTGCTGCCCTCTAGTGGATGTATTCATGTATTGCTAACAGTTATGCCAACGGTATGTTGGAGTTCGGATTGAAGGTCAGGGGCCAGGGACTCTGCACAATTCATTCATTATTGACTCGCTCTTAAGCTGTTTTTAACTCCGTCCATTTTTCTTCTTGAATATTATTATTGATGTAACACTGTATAATTAAATTACCAGGTTCTTCTCAATAGTCAATTATAGTGAAGTGAACCTGTGGCACCATACCGGCTTCGTTCATCAGCGTTGTCACAACACGCTATATTTCTATTCTTTTAAATTTCATTCAGGTAAATATTGTTGACGAAAATATTCCAAAGAATAAATGGAAACCATGTAAGTTTGATATAGAAAAGATCTTCACTTTTAGGGTTTCTGTGAATGGTGGATGTACTGAGGCATAGAGGGAGAAAGTACATGAAAGAGATATGTTTGAGTTGGGGTGTGAGGTTCAGAGTACAGAGCTGGAAGTGCGTGTGCATTTCATGTGGCTTTTCATGAGAATTAAGGGATACATTCGGCTGTCCTGTGTTATAATCTATAGGTTCTTAGTGGAGAAGGGGGATGAGCGAGGGATTGTAAACCATATTTCAAAGGAACTGAGACAGATAAAAACTTCTCAATATTCCTTTACACTCCTCCATTCCCCAGCTGTGTGTATCAATCATTCTCTAATATTCCCAGCATGTCTTCAGGGTCTCTCTGCTCAGGCCCCGGAGCCCAGCTTATGGCATCCTTCAGATCTTTCTCTCTTTCATGTGAATGCACACTCCCAACTTCAACATTTCCGACCAGCATTTAGATTAAGAGTTGTCTCTGATGTGCAGAATAGGGCCGAGATATCTATTGTGAGTGATGAAAAAGCTCCACAAATTTAAGAGGTCAGTGGCCAGAATGGGCTGCATATGGGAGCAGCAAAGGAGTTAAGTGAAAGAAATCTGTATCTGAGATGAAGAGCATGTCTGAAGTCGTTTTGAAGGAGAAGTTAAAAGAAACAAGCGCAGCTCTTTATCTTCTCAGAGCACGAAGACAAAGAATTTAATATCTCTGTGTGTCGGAATATAAAGAAATAGTTTAAAAGTTTAGGTCGTCAATTCTCTGCCATAATGTAATATTTTATTGTACCCACTTGAATTAAATGTTTACCAGGGTGGGCTGATGTTGTTTTGTACAAGAGTATTAGTGTTTACAGCATAGGTGCATTGTCCTCTTTTTGTTTAAACATTAAATCGCTTGATTGGACACAATTTTAAATTGAGAATCTGCAGTTTGACCTTTTTATGTTTCTGTATTGCAGCGTTTAGAAGTGCTCCAGCTTTCAAGCACTTTGAGAAAAGTATCAATTCTCAGTTTTTCATCGGTGAGATTAAAAAAAAAAAGTTTTACATTGAAAGTTCAGGTGTTGATGCTAATGTCAGTGATTCCAGGTTGACATTTAAATTAGTGAAGCGTGGTGCATTTGATGTTTTTAGTGTTATTGCAGCTGTAGATTTGTCATTGTGCAGGAGTATACCTTATTGTGTCCCCTATTGTTTATTCTGTTGTTCTCGCAGTTGGACAGAGCACTTTTATTTTGAAAGTCCAGGAAACTCAAATCTGTGACTTCCAATGAGCATTCTGACCAGATTCAGTAAGTGAGATCACAGCAGGACAAGACAAGGAATAAATCAATCAAAGAAAAGTAAAGCGTTCAGTTGTTAAGATGTTATGGAATTGTTATAAAATTGGAGACCATTAAGTGAAAATTAGTTAAGAAGGAAAATGGAGACTTACTTAGTTGATGATTTTAAGCACTTTATTTTAAGATTGCACATTTTATGTATGTTTTATTTTTATGTATTTTACTTTTTTTATACATGAGAAATAATGATTTCCTTTTTTTATTAGAGTTCTTACGTTTTATCCCACCACTGAAATGTGGAAACTAGCAATGGCCTAAATATTGTTGAATTATATTATATTCATATTAATATTGATTTATACTCTATTTGATTTAGTCAGTTGTTCACTACACACAAATACATCATATTGCAATGAATCATAAAGCTAATTAGAAAATATGATGTTCCAGACCTTTGCTTGACCTCCCTGAATTTGATATGAATACGCCTCCTATACAGTATCCCAATGAAAGGTCTCATAGAAATAAGATTTCTATACTAATCATTAATTTTGCCAGTGTTCAGTGGCAGCATCTTATATTCCACTGAATGAAGTGCAGCATTTGTTTCTACATGAATCAGAGAAAGGTGGTCTGGACGATGGGTGGGATTAATAAAAGGTCCTTTCTTTAATCCTGATGATTAAAAGACAAAACATGACCTCAATCTTCTCGTTTAGCCTTCAGGTAACTTTCTTTTTGTGACATAAACCAAAAGAGGTTTGTCAATGCTTTACTTGCTGCAGGTGCTTTTTTTATTTCAAGAGTAGACTAAAACATTTTGAATTTACCAGATATGTAATTCACAACATTTCCTTGTCAGATTTTTCCAAACTGTTTTCTCTGTATTGTTATATCTGGTATCATAGATATAAGAAAAGTGTTTGTTAAGGTACAGTATTTGTCCAGAATTAGTTCTTTACCTCACTCTTCACTTGCGGGCACCAACAAGAGGAGTTATTTATAGCCTCTTATAATTCTTGGAATATGAATAAAAAGTGAAAAGTAAACAGCATCAAAGCTCGGAGAAGGAGCCAGAAAACACCAACAAGGAGCTTCTCTGCTTAATTAAGTAATGGCAGACTTTGTCAAGAGATCAAAAAATGTAGCACATCTTCTGAGGACAGAAGAAAAACGATTTCTGCCGGAAAAAATAAAGCATGTTTCAGTTCCTAAAGATGTGTCACATGTTTTTTTTTTTTATCCTTTGACAAAGTGTGCCAGTACTTAATTAGAATTGTGTATTCTGTATGGGATAGAAGAGAAGCTATATTGCTGGCAGACACTTTTGACTTTGAAGATTTACTTCTGCTGGAAATTCAGTTGTGAAGTTGCCACAGGAATGTTCTGTGTTAACTAAGAAATATTAAATCAATCTCTGGATCTTGCTGTTTGGAGGGTCAAGAGTTGACACTTCTCTTTCTTTTGAGAGACTAGGGTGTGTTGATAGGGCAGCTGTGGCTCAGGAGGTCGTTGGTTCGATCCCCGGCTCTTCCAGTCTGCATTCCAACGTGTCTTTGAGCAAGATACTGAACCTTCATTTCTTCCCCAAAAGAAGCGAATGTAAATTGTACTGTGAAACGCTTTGACAGGCTTAATATAAATTAAGACCGTTTAGTTTTAGGGGGCACTCACAGTTGAAATGTAGTGAAATGTAGTCTTTTGATATTCAGTGTGTGTTCTGTGGTTATAATAGTAAGTAAATCATAATGTTTTAAGTATTTATATCTTTTAATCAGTGGTTTATAAAATCCATAGTTTAAAAAAAAAATAGTACCTTAATAGTATGAACATGAACAACTCACAGCATCACAGTTAAACCTTGTTGCTCACAGCCAGACTCCCATGAGGAAAGGTTGTATCTAAGCAGTCTTCTATTTTTACGGTTTTTCTTTTTTTTTTCTTCATGCAGGGAAATCCAGACATGAGGACCTGAAACTTTCGACACCACAGGCTGGCAAGCATGAAAAACAAGATTAAGGTGTGTGCGAGTAGGTTGCTGCATCAGCTTTGCCTCTTTGTTTGTTCGGGGGGTGGGGGGGGGGTTTGTGTAAATTCCAACCACCTTGCTCGGTTGCGTTCATGTTGCGTTCTCTCCCCTCACTTTGTTGGGAGCTGCACGGCCACCAAAGGAGGAGCAAGTTGACAAATGAGGGAGGAAGACACAGCGTGAGGTCATGGCGAGGTAGCGGGCTACCTCTCACTGGGTAAATAAATAAGCCATGGTGCTGTCAGCAGGGCTGAATATTCATCACTATAATAGCCACCTTGGGGTTGGTTAAATGTTCCAAGGAAACATCAAGGTCAGTCTGTGTGCCCTAATAACATAATAAACTTGAGAAAATGTCGGATTTGCGTCCAAGTGCACTGAAAAACAGCAGTGGAGGCTAAATGAGGAAGAGAGTTGGCGAGAAATTACATCATTTGAATAATTAATATCTTTCATCCGCAGATGATCCTTGGAGTTTTCACCTCTGTGTGAAGTAAATATAGAAGTTTCCTATGAACCCATGGCAAAGGTGTCATTGAAATTATCGATCCTCTCCATTCAACAGCAAGGTTTCCTGCCACTGCATCTAACATAATAACAGCGGAGAAGGACTCTGTGTGTTCAGTTGTTCGGAAATGTCCTTGTACCAGAGAGTCACATTGCTCATGTCGCACATATTGTTAACCTTCAAAACCTGAAAGCACATGTGGAACGTCTCCCCTGTGTCGTGTTTTTCATGTCCCTGGCACTTGGGCACATAGTGCCAGGGAAGCATAGCCTGTGCAGCAGAATACATGAAGGGTGTTTATTCTGTACGTCGTTACATCTCTCTGCAATTTATATTGGGTTTGCGTTATGCACATGATGTGACTGGACGATCCTTCTTGAATGATTCATAATTTAAAGCTTGTGAAATATTTTCTTTTTATTATGCAATTCAAAGATTCAGCCATAGGAAAAAAATAACATTTGAATGTCTGGACAGAGCTTAGCTCAGAAATCTGGTGTGTTCTGAGTGTTAAAAGTGTTTTGGTCAGAAAGGAAATGTCTTTACAGCTACTGGCCAGACAGACGTGTTTTCAATTCAACTTTCAAGTTTGAAATACCACGAATCACACAGAGCTGCTCTGCTCAGGTGGAAAAAGACTAAATCATTGAATTTTTATTAGGTTGGATTTTAGAGATGGAAACGCAGTGAAGGCCTTGAGTTACAGCAGCTAGGGCAGTTATTAATACATCAAGTAATTAGCAGGGTTCCGAAGTGTTGTAAATGAAAGTAATTGCAGTGGACCTCTTTCCCACCCTGCCTCTCTCTTAAAGTTTATAGAAATGGAAATTCCACCATGACCTTTTAACCTTGTGCATTATTCAGGTGAGCAGTATACCCGTTACTCCGCTCACAATATAGCCCAGGGCCCAGGTTTTTAGCATGTGTTGAAACCTCTGTCAGGCTCTGGAGAGTCAAGCTGGGGATTTATTACCCTTCACACACCCTTTTGGCTTCTTGAAAAACACCTCCCTTTGGATTAAATGTTGAAGACTAAGGCGCTCACATTTTGTAAGGAAACTAAATTAACCTACGTACCCTAAGGATCTCTTCTTCTGCCGCACTGCTAAAAGCCCAAAAAAGTGCATAAAGGATAATGTTAATGTTGATGATACAGATGCAGAGTGGAGGCGCTTTCAAAACGCCCACATACATACATACATACTTCTTTTTTATGGGAATCTATAGAATACGACTGGATGCATAAAAATGTACTGTACATTATATAAAAATCACTTTATGCAATGCCTAATATTATATTTGAGCCGATGTTGCTCTTTCTCTGTAGATGCACAGCAATAAAGCACCAATTTCCTCGTCTGATTTCCTCTTATTGATGTTATTACAGAGGACATTGCATCCATAATGTGATGTTATTCTTATTAGGTTTACCTCTCTGCTCGCGAGCCCAATTGTTCCCACTGATTTAAAAATTGTATGAGTGCCACGCTCTTCAGAAAGTAAAGCACTACAGGGCTGCTCATCAGGCTCGAATAATAAATTCTTTACTAGTCCTCGCGGATAACGTCAAGGGGCTTCTGTTCACTGCCACTGTTTCAGTTTATCTACCGAGCTCAGTTTAAGCAATGTGCCATGTCAGCTTTGATGTATCGCCTTGTGTCACCTGCCATGATGCTAAAGACTCAATTAAAAGGTGCCCTGTGGAGTTTTCTTGGATACAAACAAAAGTTTTACACGTTTGTTTCTAACTTTAGTGAATGTCGGGGCTATAACTCATGTAGCTTCTTGCGAACATTTTGAATTTTGCATTGTTTACATGCATGTTTGCACAGCATAGTAAAACATGATGTAGAGGAGGATGCTAAGATTAAGTAAAGGTGAGAGAAGCATGACAAGCAGGAGCTTACAGAAGACGAGCACAGATACAGATGACATGAACGCAGAGTGTGGGCCTGAAGGAGTTGAGTTCCAGGGGATGGGGCGATTGTACAGCTTTTCTATTTGTAATTCGTGAGTATCGTGAGTGTAGCTGCTTCGTGCTAGTGCGTGAATCAGGCTCCAGTCCGACCTCGTACTCCTCTTTGGCGGATGAGATCGCCTTCTTGAGCTTAACTCATTAACATAAACAACGATTCATCAGTTCAATTTGTACAAAATAAAAGAAACTCTTTTGGGATCACCGTAGTCAACATGTTGACATTCTACCCCAATGAGTTCTCAGTAGTCATTTCTGGATTATTATTATGCGAGTACCCAGGTTAGACCAAACGCGTCTTTGAACTCTGCCTTCATTTTGATCTCAGCTACACACCTGTACAGGCTCATGATGACATTGCACTCGGTTCTGACTCATGTTGACAAAATCAGTCCACAGACAAACAGAAATAAACACCTGCCAAAGTCCTCAAAACAGCCTCTGTGCTGGTTCCAGCTACAGTAGGTGTCTCCAGGACCGCAGTTTGCCGTGACACACACACACACACACACACTCTCACAAGGTGAAAACAATACCATGCCTGTGTGTGTGCATGTGTGTACCACAAACAAACAAAATGGAATCCTACTCCTTAAACCATTGCTCCATGGTGCTCATACTGATCGAAAGCTCTATTAAAGCAAACACAACCTTTAAAAAAGGTTCCACCGACTCTGTACTGTATTTTTAATTTTAACTCCACTGCCCTAATCACTTCCACTAAAGCTAATCTAAGCAACTACCCTGCATAAACAGTTTTTCATTCTCCAAACAAGTGCTGTTTATGTAAAATATCAAAGCACGAGCAGCATGGAGCCACAACACTGAGGGTGAGAAACCTGGTGTAATGTTTGCAGCCACAGTAGGGTGTGATTCCAGCAAGTCTGTGTTCACGGCTAACAGCGGCTCACGCCTGCAGTTTTGCCAGGGGTGACTGGCACTTTTAAAGAAGGAAACAGAAATCTGTCCTTCACAGTACAGACTTCACCAAAACAACTTGATGGGCAGAAAATAACATTTAGTGAAATCTACCACAGACCAACAAAACCAACAGTTTTATATATACCGTAATTATGTATATTTTGTTTGTGTCCAACACTAAGCTGCTTTAATAAATGAATAAAACATCACACGCACGTTTGCTCCTGGGTTTTATTGTGGTCTTCCCTCTGTCGTTACCCAAAAAGGCAGTTTGGCGAGGGGCTATATTTACCATATCTCTCATGTTTTGAAGTTATTGGTACACAAGCCTAGGGACAAACACAAAGCAATCCCATTTCTCATTCAGACGAGAACTGCATGGCCTTTGTTCTGGCTTTATGAAATCCCCTCGGTGCTCAGTTGCATCGAACATCTTTGTTTACATAAAGCAGGCTGACTTCCTGAACCTAATAATTGACTTTGATAACAAGCTAAAAGACTTGTGTGCTCATTTATTGATGCTGAATTTGAATGCACTAGACATATAAGCAGCGCTCTGACAGGACGCCACCTGCCTGTAAAAATACAGAGCGGGGGGGGGGGAACGAAGATGAGTCCTTCCCAGAGCGATGGCCTTTTAATCCCCTTTTCCCTTGAGTTTAATCGTTGTTACTATTTTGGAAAATCATTAAAAGTGTTTTACACCGAGTGTGTGAACCCTCCAACCCAAGCACATATAAGTGTCCCAGGCTCAAAATAGAAACTGGGTATGTGAGAGGTGGTTGTCTGGAAGACAGCAGCCCTTTATTGATGTTGTGCAATTATTATTTCTTTATTAGAGAGCAGATGGGGCCTGGGCGTCATGTGACAGGTAAGAATCACAAATTCATGTTTTGCTCAGTATACATGTATAGTCTTATATAGAAATTTCAGGTTTTAATTTACACACAAGTACTATGAAGACACAGAACATAATTACATGGACAATAAAATTCTGATTTGAATTAAGTCACAGTTTTGCTCCTGTTTACAGAGGGAGAAGCAATATTTTCAGATCTTTATTAATCTTTGATTTATTTGTTTGTTGTTTCTGTCTGTGAATCCTTTATATTAAACATCAATGGGTGAAAATCCAATCTATAATAAGTAATAGATTTAATGATATTGTCTTGTCTCCTTGGTGTAAATAGACAGTTTTTCTTACTATTTACTGCTTTATATAGTAATGTTAAATGTATCTCAACTATTTCAAGATTTTAGCTCAGTTCTGGAGCGTGTGTGTGTGTGTGTGTGTGTGTATGTGTGTGTGCGCATGTACAGAGAGAGTGAGAGAGCAAGAGAGAGAGAGAGAGAGAGATGTAATGAAACAGAACCGTCATCAAAGAGCCGAGAAACACCAGCCCATGTTACATGCTCAGGCTTCATTGCACCTTGTCAATTTCTGCAATTTTGTAAATCAAATTTGAATTAAAGGGGCTGTAACGCAGCTAATGTCGACTGGTTACCAGATTTCTGTCTCTCGGAAACATGAGAGAGGTGCGGGGGTGGTGCCGGTAATGGCAATGACAGAGCTGGATGAGTTTTGCCTGTCGAAAGAAGGTAAAATTAGATCAGAGTAAAAACTGGGTGAGTGCTGCTTTCGCCTAAAATCCTACAATGTACGGCAGATTTTTGTCTGTTCAATCTGCGTGAGGATGCTTAACAGTTGAATCCTGGATTACCACACATGATATCTGATGTGGTGATTTCATCTGCGGCGTCGAGTGTGCTCCAGACAGGGATATGTATTACCATGGCAGACAGCAGGGCCGGGGCTGGTTGGGGATGGATGCAGAGATGACAGGAACTGAGCGATGTGAGACTGCCACTTACCTGTTGAATCTGGATACATGATATGCGATGAGCATATTATCTCTCAAGTGGGCACAGCGCCTTTTGCATTCTCAGATTGTTACCTTGAAATCAATAAAGCAGACAAAGCTCAATAAATATCTCACTGACTACGAGGGACTGCATTTAACAGGGAAGGTCACATTCCTTAAACAGCTGAATTTGTGATCAGGTGCATTGGTGGAAAGTGTTTGCGCTTCTGACCAACAACAAAACTGTGTTACAGCAAACACTCATGTTTAAAACAAATACAAGTTTGAGAAATTGTGTGGTCTAATTAAAATAACATTAAAAACTAAAATAAAAAAGAGCTTTGGATATTTCAAATGATGATCTCTGGCCCGGAGAGATCAATAACAAAGACCTTGGACATAGAACAGGTTTTTTCCTAAATAAGGATGATGGATGGATGGAATACCGATATTTTTTTTTATTTTGCACATAAAAACCTTAGCAATTGAAATATCACATGTATTAACACTTGGTTAAAATAACCTTGGTGGTTTCATAAAAGCAAAATCCAACAAAGTATAATAAAGACAGCCTCAGTATATATAACTTTCATCCACTGCAGCTTCCGCTCCACTGTGGAGATAAAAGATATCGGTGGACAAAGACATCAGATCTTCGTGGAGCGATTGCCGACATCTTTTCATGCGGTTGTCCATTGTGAGGTTTGACTGGTGCACCTTTAATGGACTCATCTCATTGCACCCTCTTCTCCTGCATTCGTTTAATGGCACCTTACAGGCGAATTAGCACCAACACCGCTTCCACAATAAATTAAATCCTAATATTCGAAGGAAATCTGCATTAACTCACACATCCTTCACCAATTTTCTGCAGATTCTGTTGTGCTTGTTGTCTGTCTCTTTAGCTTGGCTGTAATTTGATCTGAATGCCAATGTTGTCATGTGTAAAATGCATGTTTTCACTTGCATCCAGATGTGGAATGGATGGAGGCGAGCTGGCTGAAAACCTTTAGTGAATAAAATCATGGTGCACTGGATGATTGGTATTTTTAAATTTTGATGGACTGACATTCTAACATTAGTAAATCTAAATGTTCACAGGTGACATTATGCATGATTGTGTTTAAAATGACAAATTTAACAGGACAGCCGATCAGAGCGGACTTTGCATTGGCATCATTCCTAAAAAAAAAAAAAATCTATATATAGAAATCAGGCTTCTCTCATAATAAATTACGGTCAGAGTTACAGTCTCAGGCTACAGCTCAAACAAAGCATTAATATTTCACAAGTTCTGATTGGCTGACTGATCTGTTGTAGGTAGAGCTCTAGGGAAAGTGTGAGAAGGAGACATAAAACTGCATAGAGATGGGTTTTCGTACTTTAAACAACAAATATGACTTCTTGCAAATACCAAAACCCAAATAAAACAGTAAAATAGTGTGAAATGTAGGACCTCTATACTCCTTTAGAACTTTGATCTTTTTTCTTTGGCTGCAATAACTGCAACGATCCAAAAAATGATACAGAATAAAGATGATAAAACCATACATAACTAAAACGAAAGAAAAGCAAGTAATATTTTTCAAATGTGCCGGTATGCAGAGTAATTTCTCCACTAACTCAGAGACCTTCAAAACTATCGCTTGCACAACCCAACAAACAAATGAATAGCCACCGCGCTTATTGAGTTTTCAATTGAGCAGTAATAACATCTCAATTTGCACTTTTACTCGCTCTCTCAAGAAAACCAGCAAGGGCACCCGGGTTTCAGTCAACAACTTCAATTAACCAACCCTACACGAGGCCCAACAGTGCGACGGTGCGTTGAGAGCAACTGGAAGGAAAAATTAGGTTTTTGTGTTCGGGTTTTTTCTCTGTGTCGGGGCAAGAAATAAATTTCTGTGCTGTCAATTTGCGTAAAGTGGATTTAACAGGTGACAGACGTCTACAGAGAATGGAAGTAACATTGAGGTGTTGCGAGATTCTCGTCAATTCATCCAAATAAGTGTTCCAAATTACCCCGTGGTATCATGCTAATGCCTTTGCCGTCAGTAGAAAATGGTTCCATATTGAATATTGAATAGCAAGATCTTTGGTTTATTTGTCGTCACCAGGACAAATCTCAGGAGATACAGTAAATGCTGATTACTCCCACACTGATGTTTGACAGAAAGGGCAAAGTATCGAGAGCCCTGCTGGCGGGATTTTATTTCTGCAACTTATTGATATTCAACAAGTGTACTAGTTTTTGTTTTGTTGTTTTTCCCAATTCACACTTGACAGAACTTAAACTACAGAGAAAAATCTGACATATGTTGCATATTAAATGAGTCACTGATATAAAATGTCCATTTTCTAAGCTCAGAGTAAAGACTGCCTTCTACTCACTAATTAGTGTCACAGTTTTAGAATCAATTATCCACAATGATGAAGATCACATTCCTTTTTAGTTTCTAAAAGACACAGCTGAAGGATATGGTGCAAGAAAAAAAGATCCGCCTGTCTCAGTTGTGTGGCAGGAGGGGGACGTAATTTAGGCAGTTGAGTTGATTCATTTTTGAAAGACGACTCCAGGCCCCTCAAGAGCAATGCAGCCAGGGTGTATAAGTGATATCTGTTGCATGCTTAATTCAGTGCGATTTTCCAAGCACAAGGTCAGTCATTGTCAGTATCTGACAGAGGCCCATTCAGAAGAATGAGATGAGCTCAGAGAGCTTTCTCATTCTGAGGCCGCAGCTCTTGACTCATAATTATCTGGATGGCGCAGGCCTGCGTGACATTGTCAAGGAATACAAAGCTGTAATCTCTACCTGGTTCTTCTGAAATGAATTAACGCTGCTGGCGGTGAAACAGCAACGCAACACAGGCACAGACAGATTTCATTTTCGAGAGTTATCAGCAGATCTATCATGGGAATGGCTCCAGCAACACTGACTATTTAGATCGGAATGACCTTTTCACCAATAAGGTCTATGCATGTGGTGAATAGTCCTCCTTCCATTCAATGCCACAGGTGGCCTGTCAAATTCTCTCCGGCAACTTTAAAGGCTCTTACATTTGTGGAATTATGATAAGTTCACTGCAGACCCTGCTGCAAAATGGGACCGTAAACAAACTGTGTTTTCAGCTGGACTGCAAAAGAATTTCCTTGGAAACATTTTAGCTGTGAGATTTTGGGGTTTAAAAGAGGCTGGTTTGGCTGCCAGGAATGTGTATGCATTTCTCTTGAAAGAAATTATTAAAATGTATTGAAATTTTAATTTTATTTTAAAAGAAGATGAAATTACAGGTAACACCCACAGAGGGTTGATAAACCAGGTTTTATTCCTATAGTCGTAAAGACACAGGCACCATTGTCGAGCCATTGTATCGATTGAATGTTATTACTGTTGTTCTATGCGGATCCATCATTTTGAATCCAAAATAAAAATATATACAAATATACATTCCTGAGCCCATAACCTATAGTTACATCACATTGTCATGACCGCACACTGTTGCACATTGTTATGATATATACACAGGGTAACATCTGTATGGCTTTGCTGGTGCTTTTAAAAGAGGAGAGATATTTCTTCTGCATCAATACAAAATCCACACTATTTAAGATTATTATTATTACAATTATTTCTTTCTGAACTATTATTAATTGCATAATTCTTATTTTAGTTTCTTTCAAACTTAAGTGAAAGAAACACAATATGATACATATCTTTACTTTAAAACTAAGCTAAATAGATCAATCTGTAAAAGGTACATACAGTAACTGATGATGGCTAAGTGACTCCAAATAAAAGTTAGCAAAATACAAGGTCTCAAACTTTTTAAAGTTTTGTCCAGACATACAATTGAGAGTCGTTAGATTCAGTTTTTAGTTGAGAAGACCAGACAGCAGAGGATGCAAATCACTTCTCCTCAATCTCTGCAGTAGACGAAGTCTCATTACCGTGCTCTGTTCTGAACTCCAGGCTGTACTGAACATAGTAATGCACAAGGAGAAGTACTGCATTGTTTATCACGTCAGCTCAGCTGCTGCAGCTTCAAAGCTCAATGACACTTGTGAGATATTTGCAGCAGTTTTTTTTTTTTTTTATTGTACTCCCATTTGATAGATGTTGGGCCCAGCAAGTGACCGGCACATGGAGGAATGGAAGTTTGTCTTCTGATCATCCTCCCTTTAGATAATGTAATAATTCTAATATTGTGACTGTGAAAAGTGGAGGTGTCACCTGGAGAATTAAGGGCAGAGCCAAAAGGCAGAAACACAGCAGCTTTTGCGAAGACAATATAAAAAGAATGTAACCACCCTTCATTAGTGTAAAACTTTATATGCAGACAGAGGAGACGTGTCGAGAGGTGTTGCATAGAAGCGTTTACATGATTTGAAAACATGATAGGTGAAAAATGGAGAAAAAAATCCTATAAAATATTAGCGCTGTTCATTGTGTTTCTCTGTAGTGCGTGTGCATGCGGGAGCGTGATAAAAGTCAGCGTCTCTGCTGCATATCGGCCGCCCTTGTGATTACTAAATAAAACACGAATCCTTTTAATTCTTTCCGGGGATTACTGTTTAGTTTTAGCTCATTAAAAGAACATATTGGCTCCAGCTTTTTCTCCTCATTACTTTAAACCATTAAATCAGGTCACTCCATAATTCAAACAAAAAAGGCGAGACCCTGGGTTTAAGGCTGTGACAGCACTCCCAGCCATCCGCTGCACGTTACACTGAGCTCAAATGCTTTATTGATAGCTGACGATTGTTACATTAAAGTGACTCCTCTGTTTTCTTTTGAAATGTTGTTGTTTTATTGAATTGCAATTTGCGAAGTTATGTTCCAACAGCAACATGAATTTTAAACTGTTGGATTGATTGCAGTCAAATTTACAACATCTGGTGATCACAATGAAACTGACACTTTTTTATGTGCTTGAAGCAGAGCTGGACGTCACAGCCAAGAACATCCTCTGATAGTATATCATGACAATTTGTTCTGCCTAGAATATTTTTTAGGTACAAAAAAGATCAACCACAGTCAAAGCTATATTTCTATAAATGAATTATCTCTAGGTAGTATGAGGTCATATGGCTGTGTATCGTGTGCAATGTTTTAACATATGGCAGCACAGCTCCCTTGAGAGAGTAAAAAGAACAATCTAGCAAAGTGATGAAAATTTGCTTTCCCTCATGTTTCCATGTTGTGCAACACGCTGCATGATTCACCTTGTTTTTTTTTACCGTTTAGTTTGTATCATTGTCGTCTTATCAAAACTTTTACTATCGTCGCTTTAATAAAGGCCTTGTTAGTAGAAAATGCTTCTGATCAGCTGATATCTTTGTCTTTGTCGTTTGTCTGTAAATGGAACCCACAAGGACCACTGAAGTGAATAGCTATGAAATTGCCTGGATGGATGGGGTATGACAGCAGGAGGACCTAATCAAATGTTGGTGCGGATCTGGGTCAAGGGGCTACTTTCTGTAGCATTGTGAAATGAGGCATTTTTCAAAGTTTTCAATAATTATCTGAAAAAATCTGCCATATTTAGGGGACTGATGAATTTAAATGTGGTTTTATAAGGGGACTGGGCCTTGGTTGAGATATGCGCTCTAGTGTGATTGTAGTTGTTGCAATCGGTCAGTAAGGGCTCTTGTTTTCTTATCGAGCTGCAGAGTCTGCTGTGCATGTCGCAGGTGCATTAAGGGTGGGTCCCTTCCCACTTTTACTAGATTGATTGTGAAAAAGGTCCAAGTGTAGGGTGCAAAATGTAGAATGTAGCATCATCCCTTTAAAAGCCAGATGTGCACTTTGTAAGGACTTTTGGGTTAGTTAGAGTGAAGTTGCTGCTCATGTGCAGAGTGAAAGTGTTGGAAGCAGACTGAGTGGAACTCGCCAGCCTCCCTAATTCTGTCATCACACTTCATTTGAAGCAGACCGACGCCATGACTCACCCGATCAGCATCAGTGATAATAAAATGTATTACTTGTAATAATTGTCAACATTTGGCCAACCTGCCAAGACAATAATGCAACTACAGCAACCTCACATTATCCCAGGCTGCTTTTCAAATCCATTATACATCAGTTCCCCATACCCTCCTAAAATTGTTGCTCCCAATTGGCTATTCATTTTGCTTACTGAAGCATTGAGCTGGCAAACAGTACCTTTACTAAACCCTTGTCTGACGCCACCTTCCTGATGTATAATTCATATGGGAAGATGTTCAGGGGACACAGCTCTGGTAATTAAGTTGTGTAAATGACAAGGTCATTAACAAAGTTTATATGGTAATGCCGTGCCCCAGAAGAAGACGGGCAGCAGGACCTATCGTGTTGGTGATGCTGACCTCAGCAGACTGCCCAACAGGGGCTGACGAGGCTTCCAGTGTTGCATTAGTAAGGGAAATGTTAAACAGCAATACAGAGGTATTTACATAGCATAGACAGACATTTACATAGACGTCACGTAGTCATAAGTACTTTAGTCTTATTGATTGAACTGGCAGTGTCTAGGTTTTTCGCTGTCCCCTAAATGCGCCTCCATATATTTTTCACAACAAATCCAGGCTTTAAAAAAAAATGAATGACTCAATAAAAAGGAATAGATTTATAATCCTGAAATTTCCCACAACACGACCAAGAAGCTTGTTTGTCAGTGTAAAAGCTGAAAGGTGCCATTTCCTGCCCAGTCATGGTCAGAAAAACATGAGGCTGCCCAGCTGGCGAACAATGGCGTGCTGTGCAAACAGAGTTCAATGGAGAAGAATGTGGCCGTGCAGCTCAGGGCGAGGCCGCTCCTCTGGATTTTGATGGATACACCCTTAATTCATAGGTCTCGCTCCCTTGTCTCCTTCCCCCTCCCTGGGACTGACGGCCCCCGCTTTGACAAATCTAAAGCTACAGTGGGTCGACAGAAGAGCAGCGCTGTTAAGTGGATGTAAGTCAACCTGCCAATGGAGGGCGTCCGTTAATTGCAGCACTCGTGCAACAAATCAACATAAATGGCCCTGGAAATGTGGCCTTGAAAATCAAAGTGGCGTCACTGGATCACACCTCTAAACACAGTATTAACAAATGAGGGCTTGGGCCATACAATTAGCTTGATGTAATTTCGCCACTAATGCATCGAGCACGTAGCTGGTAGACGGAGAACTTAGGAGGCAGCTCACGTTCTGTAACTCGGTGATTCACAAGTTCCTTTTCTTCATTCATGCTTTTCTTGCTGTTTTTTTATGGGTGCACATTTCAAACTATATTTTTTTTCATCCGTCCTCGTTCAGTTTGTCCAGGATGAAAACACGTGTCACCGGATGAACCTGCTGAAATTGAGTTTTGTTCATTCCAGCTATTGTTTTCAGTTAATGTGACAAAAATGAGCCTATAATGAAGACTAATGGCTCACCTCATTTGGTTAAATATGAAATTCGATTTGATTACTCGGCTGCTTTGCAAAGATTTTACAATCTCCTTAAATTAGCCATCGGCAGTAATGCTTTTAATGATGAAAATAGCAGTCAAAGTCCACACTTTTGTAAATTCGGTTGAGTATGACCTGTTCGACATTGTTTTGCACTAATGAGAATCATCATGTTATCAAGAAAGGTTTCATTTCATTCAACGACTATGTAGGTTTGTAGATCTACTGTCAAATGGAGCATGTGAAGGCACATGAATCGTTTTAAACAACGGCAGAGAAATCACAAAAAACCTTTTCTTATTTTGCCTTGTTGATTTATTCAGTCATCTGTATAAAGGTCTTAGATCATGTCCATCTTTTCACACTCTTTTAGTGAATGCTAATTACTGGTATTACCTTTGTTAGACTTGATGCTGAAGCCCTCCTAATCCCAGCATCCCCTCTGACAAGCTCCACGCAATTTACAGAGAGAGAGAGAGAGAAAGAAAGAAAGAGGGGGAGATGTATGTGGAGGGAGACAGAAACAAACGTTTGTTAATGCAGGGCACAGTAGGGCTCAACTCCCCGCCCCTTATGAAACCACATTCAAATTAAATAAACACAGATTTGTTGGGGGGGGGTCTGCACCAAATTGCTCACACTCATAAATATCAGTCCCCTAAATATGCCTGATTTAAAAAAAAAATCAAGCTCCACAAATTACTATCTGAGAAATCAACAGAGATGTTGAAAAATGCCTTATTTTTCGCAGTGTTAAAAAGGTGAGATGACATTCCTTCATCCGCCCCCTGATCCAGACCTGTACAAACATTGAATGGGTTCTTCCCGGATACATTCAATTAAATAATAATAATTAATATATCACATCCTTCCACTGACTTCAAAGATTTTTTGGGTCATCCTGCTAAACAACAGACAAACAAACTGACGAAAACATACCTTCCCTTGGCAGAGGTAATGACATCATCTAAAACCACTGACAGTGACAAATCCAAATAATTTTGCAAGGTTTTCTTTTATTTATTGCCAATGTAATTGCATATAATTCTAACAACAAACCAATTCTCTTTAGTCATATGCCTGTAGTCCTATGGAGAGATTTTTATAAAGAAGTGAAAAGCCAGTGAATAATGTGACGAACCTTTGTTCCACATTGGTCAAGGCAGCACAGCAGAGGCTTTTCACACTGTCAAAGAACATCTGAACAATAACATACATATACCACACAGTCGATAAAACTGTTCAATGATTTCTCATGCTGTTTCTCATCCATACATTTTTGAAAGGCAGTGCCTCCACGGTGCCACTGCACTGCCCCCTCCTGAGGATGAGTGGATTCTGGATTCAGAGCATGTTTCTTAGTGTTTGTGCTTCCTCTCATGTATGTGCTTTGTCTATAGGGGCGTAGTGCCACAGTGGCACGTTGTTTTTGTTTACCACACCAAGCTAAACAATAAACAGATTTCAGCACGTTTTAAGTTCTTATCATGATTACTGCACGGGGGGGATGTGCCGTTTATGACTGACGTTTGATAGACATGTGAGGTTTGAATATGCTAAACAAAAAAATTGCTCATGTTCACGCAATTTATTTTTGAGCAGATTGTTATTCATTATTCTTGTCAGAGTGAAAGGCAACAGATATTGCATTCCATTATGTTACCTTCACTATAATTTAATTATTAAATTCATTACTCTTTGTCGGGAGACTTGTTGAGTCAAATATATTGTTAATCAAAAACCACGAGTCTAATTAACAAAATAAGTATCAGTACAATGACAATAAATTCATGTCACACTTGGGTAGCAGGACCCAAATGTAGACACCTGACAACAGGCTGCGGATAAAACACACAGGTAAAGATCTTCAATATGACATTAGTGTCAAGACAACAGAGGATTTAAAACAACAGCACTGACAAACAAGACAAGGGTTTGAATTGAATGATAATGAGACAACAAGAGACACGTGAGGAAGAAGAACACGAGGCCTGATGAAGGAAGTAGTCGCAGGATATCTAGAATCTTTCCACAGTACCAGTATACAAGTAAGTATGATATAGAGGTTTGAAATCCTTTAAATGACATTAACACATCACATTGTTTCAGGTGAACTGTGGTGCCGACTGCATCTTTGGCTGTTCGGCCGTGGCTCAGGAGGTAGAGCGGGTAGTCCACTAACCAAAACGTCAAGTGTTATATAAAACAGACCATTTGCCACTTATCTTCAGGCATGTACAATTTGCCCGCGACTGTCACAAGGCAACTTTTACTCTGTTGTCAATGTGTTGGAACGATTTGATTCTGTCTTTTGTGTGTGCTGTAAAACACAAACACATATCAATAACTGTAGCCCAGCACCATTTGGCACATGGATGTCAAGCTGTCAGGCAGAACAGCATCTGGTTCCTGTTACAAAATTATTCTTTTTTTTTTTCACTTCTTATCCATTATTGACTAAATAGGTATTTTCAGAAGACTGACATGATACCTCCGGCCTGCTGACACGGCCTCCTCGTCGTCCACTGCAGAAGTGTCTCCTTAAGTGCCACATCCAATAGAACCTGTATTGACCTGGTGCTGACAGGTGCCAAGCCTATGCCTTTAATGAATTATACTCACTGGATTAAGGTTATCGTCTGGTGGCTCCAAGAGAGCAAGTGTGATGCCAGACGCTGCAAGCCAATGTCAGACTGTCAACACAACACAGTGTAAATGGCAGATTGTGTATTATGTGTTAAATAGGTTGTATGAAGAGGACAGAGTCAGGGGCCCGTCTCCTGGGTCAGCCCCTCCATACGGGTGAATACTGGGGTTGGGGTGGGCCACCTGCTAAAATCAGTTGAGACAAAACAAATATGAAAAGACGCAAACTGTTCTTATATTTAATGTTGACTTGTTGCCTGTTCTTTGTCCAGTCGTGTTTGTTCCATAATTTATATGAGGCGTAGCAAGGAGAGTAACAGAAATTACATAAAGAGAGAGAGATTTGCACATAATATTCATGGTTGTAATCCATTTTCTAGCATTAAGGATTAGTGGTTGTAATTAATCGTCTTGTCCTGAGTAATCTTCACTTCTTTTTCTCACTTTCAACTGTTAATTAGTGAAAATTACAAGTAACTCCTTAAACTGTATGATTACGACAGCTTTGATTAAGACCTGTGGTTAGCAAATGTATATTTTTAGGTTTCACTCGTTCTGCTATTGTCTCACACACCTTTTTCTCACCGTGTTGGTGCCACGTCGTGTTTCTTTGTTTGCACATCATATGCTTCACTTCCTCGTAAGCTTTCATTAGCAACCGTTGCTTACCGGGTGAAAAGCATGCAACATGCATTTGTCTCCATTTCTGCATCGGCGAATCTGTGATTGACCTTGTGGCCTGCTTGAGAAAGATGTGAACGTGCATTTATACAAATTACTCACACCTGACTTCACACACACCCCCCCCCCCCCCCAACCTGGTCTGGCTAATTTGAAATGTATAAAGTCAAGACAGGCTGATGAAATCGAGCCTCACTGCCTTCTGTTGTCCTGAATTCCTAAATTCTTCTTCTGTGAAATGGCAAAAATATATTGAACAATCTTTTAAACAGTTCAAACGACATCAGGAAATTGTATTTAATTTATATTTGTTCAAAAGGATTATAGTGAAGAGCCAAAATCAGACGAGAGGATTTGAGGTCATCTTGCCCCAAAGCAATACACAGTGTGTTTTATATTCCTGCAGTCGTACCTATAACTCCATAATAAGGGGAGAGTTCCCTGCTGAAAATATCTCCTATGCAGTCAGAGGCAGCCCGGAGCCCACAGATGGGATGCTGTCTCTCTGCCTGTTTCACTGCTTGATATAAAGTCATCATTAGGGCCGAGAACAGAAGACAGAATTTCTCTGGATGCTCTTTGTGGTTATCTCTGTGTTTAAATTAGAATTGAATTTCAACTCAGGTCCGGAAAAAGTGCAAAGTGCAGCTGGAAAATGCCGAGCTTGTTATTGAAACAAGTGCAACAAAGGCACAAATGAGTGGAAACAAAGAGGCAACCAGTGTGTTTGTCATTGTTTCCTCTGGATTCAGACAATGGGAATGTGTGCACTTGTAAAATAAAACCATGGACACAATTAAAGTTTCGTTTTTTTTCACAAATCTCAGCTTGCATGCATTTCTTAAGCATATCTAATATGAGTTTTCTGCACAGCCGGTCTGTGGGGCTTCTGGGAATGTCCTTACTGTGAGAGGGTCACAATAGAGACAATGAGGGGGAGAGGGGGGGAGAGAGAGAGAGAGAGAGAGAGAGATAGAGAGAGAGAGAGAGAGAGAGAGAGAGAGAGAGAGGGAGCGACCTGATGAGCATCAGTTCAACAGAGCGAACCTCTGCAGGAGACATTCTGTCCCCTAGTGGACGTCAGGGGTCAGTCTGTCAGTGGATCTCAGCTGAACAGCAGCAGTAACATCTGTATTGTATGAACATCTGATCACACTATACACACCCTACTTATTGCAGCCGATACACATTTAGATTTATGAGAAGTCTGTCTGTACAATCCCGCATGTTACAGATTTTTTAGTAGCTGTACATCCTTATTTTTAAAGCCAGATTATTGTCGCATTGCACGAGGGGATTCATTCTCACTGTAAATCAGTCGCTAAGTCAGCATTAATTGCTAGTTTTAGAATAAGGTTTGGTTGTTTTATGTATTTATTGTATAAAGTGTACGACACAACTTGTTTAATAGTCTATTTGCAGCCTCTGCTTATTAAAATGCACAGTTTTGCTTTGAACATGTCTTGTTTCACATATGATGTATTGATGTGTTTGTGTCTCCTTGTCTCCTAATCTGACTCTAATGTTGGTTTACTAAGATCATTCATGTGTTTTTATTCATGATGTATTGTAAGGTGTCCTTGAGTGTTTAGAAAGGCACCGTTAAATACAATGCATTATTATTATATTACTACAGTCTATAATATAATGGACCCGAATAAAATCTCTAGTTTCTGTCTGGTACTTAGCTTTGTGTGCAGAGGATATAGTTTATATAGTTTATAGTTTACAACATTAACACTTACTATATAACACGATATTGAACAACACTACAACTGAGGCCTAAGTTACAGAAGAAAATCAACATCTTTCTGGCTCAGTCCTGATTAATGTGACCATTATGGGACTGAGTTAGATCGCACTGGATTCACTCATGTTGTCGCCTCCTTCCAGACAATACTGTTAAACTAGTCTGAGGAAATCTTGTTTGAAGGCAATTTGCTTAAGTTTAAATGATATATTCCTTTCTCTTGGACCCAAATGACCTGGACTAGAAGAGCTTTGATCGACTAAAACTGGACGAAATTATCTGTTTTAATTGACAAGAGTTTCAGTCATATAAAAACTGACTAAAAATGAAAAGGGCGAGGTTAACTAAAACTAACTTGGACTCTTTGTTTCAGGAGTCAGGACTAATACTAAATCTAAAGCTCTCTGGTTCTGTTGGTGAACAGTTTTCTCGACTCGTTATCAGATTATGAACATTACGACATTAAATGCTGCTTCAAATCAATGCAAAATACATTGTATAGAAACGTAATGGAAGTGAGTCTGGGAAGATCTACTGGTAACAGGTATCCAGGTCCCACATCTTGAGGACCTATATATCATTCACAACCTAAGTGTTACTGTTAAATAATTCATTGTTTCAGATTATCCTGGCCCACAGTGGTTATTGAATATCGGATCAACAAAAGGAATTATAATTAGGACGGAACCCGCCCCCCCTCTCTTGTATCCTATAAAACCATTGCTGCGGAGGTCTCTGGACTGCTCTTACATTAGATCCTTCAGTATTGTGAACAAATGGAGCCAAAGAACACTTATTATCAATAAGTTTAAATCATACGATAATTAACTAAAACCTCTGAGACACTGAAAACTGGGAATTAATGGTGTTATTCATTGCTTTATTACAGCCTTACCTGTTGTGAATGTCACACCAATCATACTCATTGCTACACAGACTATGTGAGACTTGAACAGATGTGACGTCATGCGTGTATTGATGTACAGTACAGGGCAGGTTTTAGGCAGTTCATTTGTTTATATTAGAGGAATCAATGTGTGGACAGTGCATGTATGATGGAAGGCTCCAGTCACGATGTACCTAAAGATGTGATCTATCTTTTCTCTTTCTGTTCCACTGATACATTCCTTACCGTTCCTGTCAATAAGTCTAAATGAGATAGTTTATTGACTAGAAATCGGTACAATCCCATTAGTATTAAACTTCAGGTATAAAGGATAAGTAAAGTAGATGTTGCGATATAGGAACAGTAGGCGATAATGTCAGAGTCAGATTTCATGTTTATTATGATTCTGATGAATGTGTTTGTGCAGCTGATGTTCCAATCAGAAATTTAATATAATATTTAATATAAATTGATGTGAGTTCATACACACTGTGTGTCACAACATGCGTAAACCTATAGAAACTTCATTGTAACTGTGTTTTCTTCACACATAAGATCAGGCTGAAATAGTGAAAATTAAACCCACAGGGCTTGTAGTTTTGCAGCTCTGTCTTCTAATACATTGTGGAAGAACTCTTGTATCGCTGTCAACCTCCATTTTAATTAAATCCCTCTATTTGTACTTTATTTCTCCTTTGTCCCTTGTCCCATTTTTATAAATTGTGTAAAAATGTCAAAAACCTAAGTTCAGAGGTGTGATTTGTGTTTAAAACCAAACTCGCACAAGTTGATAGAGCCAGCACTCATAGGCGTTTAGGGTTTGGATGATGGTAATTTCCCTCTTTCTCTCTCTCTCTCTCTCTCTCTCTCTCTCTCTCTCTCTCTCTCTCTCTCTCTCTCTATGGGCAGGTACAGAGTAGTTGTTTGTGGGTGGTGTCATTGTTCAGTGGTGAGTGCTGCTGCCTTGCCGAAAGAAAGAGATCAAACCCCACTGTGATGCATTGTATATACTTATGCACTTACAGGCTAGTTCAAGTCCATCCACATTATAATTAGGTTGCTCAAAATCACAGGTCTGTCTCGGCAGCCTTTATCATCTGTACGACAAACAGCCGCAAAATGAAAAACAGTGACAGGGTTTTTTCTCCTAGGATTCTCTTCGAATGAGGAAATAAACTCTACTGGTGACGCAGGATTCTTTGCTTCTCTGGCATATCGATATCATGTCGTCACTTGATGCCGGCGCGATCATCAAGATGTCACAGTTTCATGCTCAGGAAACACAACATATGAAGTTTTTTGGGCTTATGTGCAATGCTAGTTATCGCTGCAATGCTAAAAAGATGAACACACACGGGGTTCACCAGCTTCCTCTGCTGCCTCTTTCTCATTGATGTGATTTTGGGGCCTCCATTGTCGCAGGAAAATGTGCGCCGTACCCGGACCCACAATGCAGGTCAGCAACACATGGCACACTCCTATTCAGAGTGAATGAGTGGTGTTTCATAGAATTGCATGCAGGGAAATATTCACTATAGGCTCCTCTGATAAAGCCAGAGAAACATTTACACATGTGAACAAAAAGCAAAACACAGGGACACAATTAACACTGAGGAAGCTGTGCTTAGAGAGGAGGTATAGGATTTACTGCCTGTAAAGACACATGCAAACATTAACAGCATCTTAAGCAAAGCGCTTCTTCATCTACGTCGTTTTCTGCAATCTATCGAACCTCTGTGTGAAAAACCCGGTGGCCAATTCACTGCCCAAAATTTAATTTTCATAACAATACACCAACTCTCTCGGTTCAGGCTTTATATGCAGCAGCTGCCTCTTCACACTGGAATTGTTGGTGGGAAATTACAAATAATTAGTGGGACAACATATCAAGGCCAAATGACTTCCTTAAACAAAACAAGTCGCTATAACAACAGCAGGTGGTCCCGCTTACACTGCAAACACACACACAAAAACAAACTCACACACACTTGTTCCTGCAAGTAGTCGGAATTTGATTCCCGAGAAATACAGTGGACCCACACAGTTTACCACCGTCTGTGTCGAAGCCCACTCCCATACACCAAAAATAGAATGAACCTTTTGTGTGCGACGGAGGTACTGTGTGTCACTGTATTCAACGCAAACCACACATGAGGAGAGGAAAACGAACACACAAAAGAGCATGTTGTTCTGTTACCATTAGAAATGCAATGTATTCAGAATTGACTACACCATTTATCGGCACAGCGGGGTGTGGGGAGTCAGTGCACATGCAAATCTGCTTGTTCGCTAAAGCTTTTCCTTTATTTTGAACCTGGACTATTTAGCCCTTTTTGAATGATTTGGATTTTGCCTTTATATACACCACATAAAGAAATGTTTACCGTGTCAATATTTGTGATTTGATGACGTCGGTGAATCCAGAGGGTTGTGTATTTTGTAGTCTCCTGAATTCTAGTCATGCCAGTGGAATGGATCTAGGTTTAATACCAGTCTGTCAGTTGGTCCACCACTTTGGTTCCAACTGAAATATTTTGACAACTATAGAATGGATCGTTCTCCATAGTCCCCAGAGGATGAAATGTAATAACTTTGGTGATTTTTCATCTCACGCCATCATCGGGTCAGAAATGTCTTTTCGTCCGAAGCTTTCGGTTGCAGTTAAGTCCTGTAAAGCAGTTTGTAACTGCTACTGGGAAACGTGCTGTGAATAACGTTTGCTTGTGGATAAACACGGAATCTGTTCAAGACATAACACTGAACACTTCTGGGGCCTGTACTACGAAAGCGGGAATTGTGTTAATCGAGGTAACTTCAGGATTCACTGGTCCTTACTGGGATAAATCCCCATGGTAACTGAACCGCTAACCTGCTCCGGAGCAGGTTAATTTATTGATAAGAGATCAAAACGGCCCGATTACTAAACAATCATACCATTGGAAGACTGAGTCATTGATCTACAGGATCCTGACAAAAGGGTTTATAGTAAAGTGACAAACAATGTTAGTTGCTGTTACCGTGTCTACTGGGATGTCAGTGTCTCTTCCTCATATCGTATTAAGATTCATTGTTGTGACGATGTCGCTGAGAATTTGCGACTCAGCCTCTGTCACATTTACACCGTCTCAGCTGGATAAGGAAACACAGGGTTAAAGAGACAGTTGAAGAAAACATATTGTGGTTATGTTGAACTCGCTCTGTAGCCCAGCCCCCAGCGCACTGCTGCTGCAATACACCAACACGTTCAGCAAGATCACTGCAACTAAAGCACAAATCAAAGTTATGTATAATGCATTTAAAACTGGGTATTTTCCAGCAATATTACCATTTAACTTTGCTTTAGTCACTGACTTTGACAGACTTTGCTTCTTATCCAGGAAACAAGTATTGGAATGAGCCAGTTATGGAACATTAGCCTGCAGGTAGAATTATATTAAACACATAAAGCCTCAAAAGAAATCTCTTCTACTTGCTGTATTCTCCCCAAAATATTTTTTTTCTTTAAATCAACCATGTGGAATACAAATCTTTCAGGTACATATGATTACAAGAAAATATATATTTATTTCCCACAACTTCTTTTTTCATATACACCAGTGGTTTAGTGCATCATGTCTGGCTGGGCGCTACAGTTCTGAATTGGATAGGAGCAGGTGTCTCATTCACATGTACAGTAAAGGGGGACAGATGAAAACATACATCCAACACGCCTCGTAGGGGGCAGCACCTTTCAAACATCCGAGATGTTCTGTATTCTCTTCAGAATTTCCCCCCCGTGTAGATTGCCTACAACCCTATCAAATAAAATGAATAATATATGAGAAGTAAACTCCATCAATTTGTTATTGTCATGGATATCTAGAGAGCAGCCTGTTTCTGTTTTGTTTCTATTTTGCTGTTTTACCTCAGGCTATGGTAAACACACTTGTCAGTGTTCCCTGGGATCTCTTTTGGTGTGTGTGTGTGTGTGTGTGTGTGTGTGTGTGTGTGTGTGTGTGTGTGTGTGTGTGTGTGTGTGTGTGTGTGTGTGTGAGTGAGAGTGTAGTCATCTAGGATTTATTTTCCTTTTAGTGCATATATGTAGGCAGGGGTGTGGTGGGTTTATACCGTGCGCACATCATGTATGCATGGTGAAATCTTTTGAATATACATGTAGAATCAAAAATGCATGCAAGACTCCCACACTTGTAGAAAGTAGCAGGACATTTGCATTCTAAGAAATCTGCATGGCTTAAGGAAAGGGAAATGCTCTTTATTGATTACTGATACAACTGCAAAGTGCATCAAGAAGTCACTGGATTTTATTTAGTTGCATCACCTCCATGTTACGTATATGTTTAGTATGAAAACGCTAAACAGTTACCTACCACTAAAACAGCGATGGCCAGGTTTTCATGTGTTCTGACACACTGGCTCTGCCACACATAGCAGAATCTCCCCCTCATTTACGAGGAGATGGAGAAGGATCTGCAGAGATGTGAAAATAAGCCCAGACTTCCCGATGAGTATTCCACTCACAGCTCTCTGACCTTGAGGTGAGCTTATCCCTGGCTGGGTGTGCAAAGCTGCATGAATTATAATATCCACCTATAGGTCCAGCCCCAGCCTCCAGCCTAACCAAACAGTGCCAGGCCTTGCAAAGCCTTCACCTAGCATGAGGCCAGCAGGAGCTTTGCACCACAGTGTTACTCTGCCTGCTGAGGAATGAAGTCCTGGGCCAGTCTTACACTTGGTGTAAGAATACAAAACAAGCACGAGGATCACGGAGGACTAAGTGGTGATGTTTCTATACTCTTCGTGTAAATGTGATTTATTGAGAGTAAGTCAGCTGCCAACTAAGAATATCAGAGATGTGGGAATTTGATTATTTAGTTGAACAGATGGCTGCTGTATCTCTGCTCAGAGTTTTACCAGAGTCTGGTTTCAGAGACAGTGTTTGAATCATTGCCTCATCACTGTATTAAAAATACATTTTTGTTTTTACTGTTACTTTTTTGGGGATGAAAGTACAGGGAATTTGTGACAAACTCGCAATGTTAAAGAAAGTGTAAAGAAATTCATTGATTTTCATTTCTTGGCCCATCATTCCACACGTTTTTTAGAAATCCATTCAGTAGTTTTTGAGTAATTCTGTTGAAAAACTAACTAACTAACCAAGCAACAAACAAACGTATAGAGAGCGGTGAAAACATCTTGGAGGAGGTAAAAACTTATTTTTTGTTTAATAAAGTAAAAGTAAAGAGAAGTACAGTTGATAATACTCAACTGTATTATTCCTCCTCTCTGTTTTGGCTGTGCAGAGATCCCTCACTGTGAGATGCAGCCAAAGTACCACAGACGCCTCTTCCCTCAGAGATTTGCATAGATTAACACAGGATTGTGCCAATGCTCCAGGGGGTGCACAACTTATTAGCAATGTGCATAAGTGGATCTGGTGCCAGATTGTAACAAGAGTGTCATAATGGAGTTTGCATTGGCCACTTTGGCACATTACGATGAAAAAAAAGAAATCTAATGGCTGTGCTAAAAGGATGTAATTTTACTTTATCAGTGCTGCACATAAAAGTTATATATATTTACATATTACTTCACATGTTCACCCATCCAGCTCAACCATTGGGCACAAAAAACAGACTGTCAGTTGGAGTCAGTTAGTTTTCTCTTTGGCCCGATCGGGTTCAGACAGAAAGTTGCAAGCCAAGCAGCTCTCTACAAAGAGTCGGCCAAACTGGGATTCGAACCAAGAACCTTCTTACCAGAGGCAACAGTGCCTAACAACTAAATTAATATTTGAAATGTTAAATTTTTGATGTTGTGTGACTTTATTGTCACAAAAGGGGTAATTGTAGGAGATTATAGTACTGGTAGTAAAATTAAAACTTAATCTCCTTATGTATGCAGTGAACTATAGCATTAAATCCAGTTAATAGAACGGCATGTCGGCGTGAAACACATACTGACAAACAAATGCATGAATAGTCTAGAAAGAGAAACTGCTGGTGTTGAGAATGTGGAAATATGCAACTCTGAAAAAAGTGGCCCAAGGGCAGGAGAAATAGGATGTTTTGCAAATCTCATACAGCCGATGCACGTGTGTGACAAAACGCCTGTGAGCTTTCCCATTAGAATAGTCAGATGCCACAAGTTGGGAAACAGGGAGCAGTTTATTGTCAAAAACAGGATTTGACCTGTCAAGCACAACAAATGATAAAGTCCAGAGGTAAAACACAAAATAAAAAAAGCGCCGACTGGCTCACGAGGCAGGAAGAGGAGTGAAATGTCAGGTGCTGTGACGCACGTGTGGCCCTCCTGGAGATCGCGTAAAAAAAAGTAGTACAAAGTAGTCGTGAAGCTCGGCTGTATTCCCTGTGCAGTTTGCAATAAACCTACCGAGTGGACCGAGAAACCTGCTCGACTCTGTGTTTGATAGTACACTTCTTCTTAGTTTATATGGAGTACGGGCTCAGGCAGATATAAATAGCAAAATGCGGCGTCTTTAATCTCGCTGCGTTCTCACTCAGCTCGCTGCCTCTTCGGTGTATCGGTGTTGTGAGACGCTGCTGAGAAAGTGTTTTTTACACGTTTCTAGAAAGGCTCCAGCAGGATGTTCTTTTTATATAAGTTTAATTTATTGGTTCATCAGCTCGACCTTCTTGAGGAACATTTGTATTTATTTGTATGATGCGACGCTGCATTTGACAGAGGGCTGATAGTAAAGTTGATCTCCTCAGTTACAAAACAGGAAGAACAGACAGACAATGAGAGAAAAGTTTAATGAAAGAGAGAAAGGGCGATAGATACATTTTGATGAGTGCCACACTTTAAATTATTCTGCTGTGAGTAATAAAGGCCATCTCCCTGATATTTTCCTCTGTCTCTCCAACTCTTTCTTGCCCCACTGTCATCTGTCTTTCCTCCTCGCCTTACCGCCTGTTCCCTTGTAACCCCTCCTTGTACCCCAACACAGTCTCACACACACACACACGCCTTGCTCTGCCTTATCTTTATTCCCAGACAAGGCCCCCTGTTTGAGCTGTCATTATAACCACTTTGAATAGCCGAGCTTCACGGGGAACGAGCAGAGACACGCTGTGGCAAATCACACAACACTTTCCTGTCCGACAGATGCATGTCATATTTCATTCTGGGTGAGGTAATACGTACTGAAGGATTTGACTGCAAAATCCTGCAGTGACTGATCACAGCTCGTAGTTTTTTGCTTTTTAAAAAAAAAGATAAATGCTTCCAGACAGCGCTGGTGTTCGCCTTGAGCAAGAAGCATTCCTGCACCCAAGAGGCTCAATTATTTATTTTACAATCTGAGGGCAAGTGGTCAGGACGGACGGGCAACTCTGGAGGACTGTGGACGGAGGCCTGTGCTCCATGTAAAGGAGCGATGCATGAATAAGAGCAAGTATTTTGGTTAGTTAAGTAAACCTTATTTCCTCCGAAAGGAAATAAGGAGCTAGGAACATGTTACGTAGTTAAGCAGTCGTTAAAAAAAGTGTCTATGACATACAGTATATGATAAGCTGTCTTGAATAAGAAAAGGACATTTACAAATAGTTTAAAGTGAGTTTGTTTTTTTGTGTTACTTTGATAACTGTGTTCGCCTCCCAAGACGTTTGATGAATAACAGGACTTCAGGAAATTTCCACTGTTGGTCAATACAGAGGTTAAAGATAAATTAGCTATACGGTCGTTCAGGTTGGAGGACTGGCTCCAATCGTCGGTTTCAGAGATGAGAGCAATCAAACATCTTTCTGCCCTCAGTGTCGCACACCCGCCTCTGCCTCTGTAACAGTTCTGTGGTTTTGTCATTTGTGAGAGAGAACTTTTGTGAGTTTATAAAGTTTACAGTCTGACATGCCTTTGCTCCTGCACTGCTGTCTACTAAGAATAAGAACAAAACTTAAAGGTCACTGATTCCTTTGGATCAGCTCTGATAAAACGTCAGTGTGAACACGAACGTCAAATAAACTAAACCAATTCTGTTTTTCTACTATTTGGTTTGAACTTTGTAATTTGCCCTTTGTAATATTGTTGTCCTCTGTCCAGCAATGTTTTATGTCAGAGCGGAAAAATCCTGAAATGAAAAAGTTGTGATTCAAAATATCATTCGTTGAGTCTTATTTTATCCAGAAGCATGACGACAGTAACTGAACAAGCTACTCTCTTCTGCTAAATTATTCCTCTTTCGGGAGCAAACAAGCTGTTACAACATGTCTTACTGCACCATGTTCCTTTCCTGTGCCTGAATCTGACAAATCGATATAACCTCTAAAACAATAAACCATTTTAATTTAATGCTACGATTATTTGCAGCTTTTGCCAACAAATCTGCTTCTGTCTGAAACGCAAGATTTCCATGTTTTTCTGTAAATTGAAATCTCCTCCACTTAGAGTTAACCGATGTTTTGGCGTAATAATGACTAATGTAATGTGTGATGCATCATCTCTTAAACACCTCTGTTCACGCTCTTTACACCGTTCCGTCTAACGGGAGGTGCGGCGGATCACCAGCTGATGAATTAACACAAAAGCTTGGCTACTTCCTGACTCCAGGCCCCCTTCTGCCAACCGGCTTTAAAGGACAGACACTCCGAGAAGGGATGTTTACACCAGATACCAGATGATCGCACAGAAGGCACAAACAGCCAGACATTCATGATTAACTATGGGAGGTGATACCAGTGTGATTTGTTCCTAGTTAAAATGCTAAAACAGGGATGAAGAGAAGGAGCATTGAGAACACAGACGATGTGTTAACTACACAGATTCTCTTGAGTTTATGACAAATAACTTTTTCCTGTGTTGTGTGACAGATTCCAAATCCTGTGTGAGACATATGTTAACTCAATTCAGAGACAGAGAATAGAGGGAGGATTTAAATAACTCGAACCTTCATCTAATTTGATTTAGTGAAACACTTCAGCAAAGGTGAAGGTGCAGCTCGACGTCGACTTTACACCCTTTGACTCCAAAATTAGTTTGATTTTCAGGTTGTTTGTGAAAACGACAAATAAAAACTGCAGCAAACATTGAGGAGTATTAGAACATAGTAACATTTATATTATTGGTACCAGAATTCCAGTGCATGGTTGTCAAAATATGTTTTTCAGCTTTATATATTATGTCTCCTTAATTTGTCTTAAAAACCAACCATTAAAAAAAATCGATAATACTATTTAAGCTGCTTATCAAGCAGTGTCAGTAAGAGTATTAGAATTGTTATCAATCCCTGGTACTATCCAAAGTCATTGCCTCAGTGTATAAGCAGTGGGTCAGAGAGGCTTTGTGTATAATTAAAGGTAAAAACATATATTCAGCCATTTATTTTGCAGTGAAGTGTCAGTTTATTTCATAGTCTTTCATACCTGATGGTATTTAGTCCGACGGCCAAGGTTATACGCAAAAACTTGCTCGCTTTAAACTCGGCATACAGTATTACTTGCAAGGTGATATGGAAGTGTGGTGCTTATTATTGTAAAAGCACTGAAAAGGATCAGCTTGTCGAAGGACTCTATGGAGTAATGATTCAAGACAAGAAACAAAGAAAGAATAAATATATGTAATCACTTTTGGGAGCAATGTTAAAGTTGTGCTACTAAACAAAGGATAACTAGAAATAGTCCATAGTTCATGGAGCCTTTAACCTTTGACCCTTATCCACCAAAATCTAATCAGTTCATCCGTGAGTCCAAATGAACATTTGGACCAAATTTGAAGAAATTCCCTCAAGACGTTCTTGAGATATCGTGTTCACAAGAATGGGACGGACAGACAACCTAAAACATTAAGTCTCCTGCCACTGGCTCGAGTGGAGGCATAATATTACAACTGATACATCCTGATCTGATAATAACAATCTCCATGCATCCAATGACTCAGTTTGATTACCATTGTATTACCATTTAATCTAAAGTCAATAAAAATCATTATTGAATCTTTATTATTGTTAGTGCACATATGCCTACTGTTACATTTTGGTATCAGAGAATACATCATGTATTGATTAGGTTCTGCAGACTTTATAATATAATAATTGGACTTTTCTATGTTTAGAGGAGAGGAAAACAGAATAATACAAAGAGAAAAGACGGGTCCTACACTTTAGAGCCAGTGGGTGGTGATGAATGACAGCTTGCATTTGATTTGAGATTGTCTGGCCATTTTGTTTTCTGAGTTTTAAGCAGGTGAACTTACAACATTTTTAGAAACAAGGCCAGAGAAACTACATGACGCTGTGAAACCAGCAGGTACATAGAATCCATCCTTCTGGCTTTGTCCTTTGAAACACGCAACTTGTTTTCCACATGTTTGTGTCAATAACTCATGGAGGTGTAAAACATTTTGTCATTTTGAAATGGATGCACCGACAAAGGTTGTGGAAGTTAGTTTGTAATTCTAAGGTAACATTTACACCTCTCGCACTGCTAAGTGTAGACGTAAAGCACAAACCTCTGAATAAAATTATGAACTTTTTGAAAAATGCAGGCTGTTATTCTTTGGTGCAGAGTTGCTGCTAAATCATTTTTACAGAGCTGTGATGAGGAGGGATGCAGAAGATTTTAGGAAATGCTCTCATGAACGTCTCATCACCATGGTTACGATACAGGAGTCTTGTAGGCGTTTCATCTGCTCTGTTCAAGCCTCTGTCCAAAAACTAAACCAGGAAAGATGGCAATTTAGAGACAGATTTCACTCATCAACTCAAAAGTGGAGGAATCCAGGAACATTTTAGGACATTAGCCAAAAAGATCATTGTAATTAGGTTTTGCAGGTATAACTATACTTTTAATTAACATTATTATTATTATTGACAGTGTTATTGTGCAACACTTCTAGCAACTATGCTTCTATCATGTTTTAACAAGAAAAATATCTTCTGAGCATTTAAAAGCTGTGCTGTATAGTGTTAATTCATGTATTTGTCAACAACTGTACTTCTCATGAGTAGAGTTTGGTGTATAAACCATTGACTGTTGGCTCTATAACAATGGACTACATGGCAGCTCCCCTAAAGTGAAGCCCAAGCATCCTGATGGCCCACGGGTGGCTGGCTGCAGTAAAGGTCGTGAACCCATGTTAGTGGATTGGACATGGACCAAAAATAAAATGTCACTTCAAATACATTTTTCTCAAAGATAGTTTCTGTCATTGTAAGTACGTCTTGCACTGATGCATGGTTAAGTGCAATGTTGTTCTAGTAAGTTTGGTTTAATTTAGTTATTTAAAGCTATATAAAGGGGGTAAAAATATCATGACAGACTGACTCATGATTGGTCAGGCGCCTGTAATGGCAAGACGTCCCTTCTGCACAGACTCTGGCTCAACATGATGTCATCTGCGATGGCAGCTTTCGTATCTGTGATATTTGGCTTCTTTGCTGGATTGTGGGAGTGAAGTAGAGAAGCGTCCATCTTTGTTAAGTCTATGGTATAAACAGGAATTAATGTAAAATAAAACTTGAATGAGCTATAATTGTTATTAGCCAGTGTACAGTAGTAAACTTAATGTCGTAGTAGCTCTGTACAACTACATTATAGTGTTAGTTATGTGCTTCAGTCTGTCGTCAGGTTTTCACCCACAGACTGATGGACAGACTGAGAGAACTAATCAAGATTAGAGTCAAAGTCTTCCATGAATTGAGCACATTGCATAACTCCCCTGTCAGCTCCGCCACAGGTTTGTCCCCTTTCCAGGTCTCGCTGGACAACCAGCTGCCGTTATTTCCGTCACAGGAAGGTGACACCGCTGTACCCTCAGTCCCAGCATCACCTTCGGCACTGATGGAAAGTCTGCAGAGAGACCAGGGCTGTTCGCCGCCGTTCCTCTGAGACCAATAAGCGCCTGCCTGACCGATGGCAGATTCCTGCACCGGACTGTTCTCTGGGTCATAGTGCTGGGCTTTCCTCCAGACATATTCCATTGAATACAGACTCTAGGAGAATGTCACCAACCTCTATTAGCCCTTTTATCATTGAAAAAAAAATTAAAAAATCATTCTTCAAACTTTCTTTACACCGGTCCATGAGAATTCTCCCAAACTTCCATGTCTCCTTGGTTAGGCTCATCTCCACCAGTCCTCTGTAGGATCATCCACCTGCTCCTACATCGCTCAGCCAGCTCACACACACCACAGACGGACCCTGGACCTGGATCTGTGGATGTTGCTTTATTACCTTTGGACTCTGGGAACTGTGAACTCTTGCTTTGCCAGCACATTCAATATTCCTGTTACCAGTTTTTCATTAAATCTTAGAAAAGCACTCTATTTCTCCTCTCCTGTGTTCTGCCTAAGAATCTGCCATTTAGCTTGTAGGTTCGATGTAGCAGTGTCTGTGTGTGTAGTCAACAACTGACTGTCAAATCAACTGAAGTATAATGCAAATATTTTAGTAATACTTATTGTCAGTTTTCACATTCCCTATTCACATAGAGGATTATCGATAAGGACTTGGTTGAGTTTCTTCAACTTCAAGAAACCAACCAAGTCCAGTTGACCTGTTTTTAAGCACTTGGTTATACCATGACCTGGATGACTGAGAATCTCCACAGACACATCGCTACCCTTTACAAAATTAGTTGATAAAACAAGACAGAATTGTAAGAATAACAAAGAAAAATGTCTTAACAATTACAAAAATCATTTTTGAAATATAGCAACATACACATAGTAGAATTAATCACACTACTAGACAAGAAATATTACCTTTTAAAGGATAATGTCGGCAGGTCAGCTCAGAGCGGAACATGATCATTGCACTTGATGCTTGATTTTCATAATAGGTCATTCATCAGTTGTAATTTGCCTGGATAATCTTCCCATTTAGTTCTGTGAGGAAAAAAAATTAACCCAGCCAATTTCAAACTGATGAATGACGCCATTATCAATGTGATGGTAAATTGAGAGGTCACACTGAGGTGGCAGCTCAGGGAACCGGGACCCTCCCATAAAGGAAAAGTGTCAACACTTGACAGAGCTTGATTTCTCACCTCCATCAGTGGTTATTTATGATGCCAAAGTTTATTATTAAAAGGTCAAGGGGAGCATTGTTTCACAGGACAAAGTGTTTCATATCCACAGCCCCTGTTGGATGGGATTAATATTCATGGGGGGAGTTGGGTGATAGGAAGTACATGCAGTACCTCTCAACGCCAGTTTGAGGGCGTGAAAGCCACATTACAGGAGCGTGTGTGTGAGACAATACACAACACAAAAAACAACTGAGGTATTAAACAGACATATTGTGAATACAGATTGGATTCAAGACCCTGCAGACCTACACTGATTTATTTTTTGATATTCTGGCTAATTAGACCTGTGTTCTGATTAAAGTTGGCTGACCTACTGTTAGCTGTGAATTACATGAGGTGACTTTGCAGCACACAGTGAAATTTATTTGTGAAACAGGTGGTGCTTGAACCTGATAATAACGTGTGTCTGTGTGTGTGTGTGTGTGTGTGTGCGTATATATATCTTCTCTTGTACCAGCGTACAAGAGAAGAAAATGAAAAAGCACATAAAAAGGTCAAATACTCAACAACCATCAAGACTGAAATGACTTATTCTGTAGTGAATAGCGTTTGAGTGGAAGGTTTGTCCTGTTGCTCTTCATTGAAGAGAGCAGGGTTGTGTAGAATTACATGGAACAGCAACGCTGATATGTTCACCTCTTTATATTATATAGACACGTTCTCTCCAGTCTATCAAATGTCAGCAGTACTCAAATGTGGGATCTACGTTCACTAGATGTGAACATGAAAGTACTGTTCAGTTTTACCACATCCATTAGCGAATCATCTGATTGTGGCCTTGTAATTATTCTAACGGATTATGGTCATTTCTAAAGCAGGTAATCGCGAGGCTGTAGCTTGAGATCTTTTAATAAGCCCAGGCTCTTTTTTCTCTTTTTATTTATGACTGAAGCTTTACATCTGTTAACATAGCCTGGTCACATGGAGGTGGGTGGTGGTTATACTATAGAATGTTGTTTTACACACATACACACACACACACACACACACACACACACACACACACACACACACACACACACACACACACACACACACACACACACACACACACACACACACACACACACACACACAGTGCATCTATGGGCAGCACTTTGTCTATGAAAAGGTGCAATTTGGGGTTCAGCATCTTGCCCAAGGACATTTTAGCATGTGGACGAACTGCTGGACTTCTGGTTAGAGGACATGCGCTCTAACCCTTGAACCACAGTCCCCCATTTGCATTTCAACACACAGTGATGTCACATCCGTGATGTCCACAGGAATGAACATCAATACGTACCTCAATATGAGGTTGTCCGTTGTGACTCCATTTCCCATACTTCCACATTAGAAAGTGGCGCCACCAGTGTAGATACGCCTACACAGCAACCCACGCAGATGGGTTGTCACCACCCAGGCTGGTGACGTCTTGACAAACAAATCCGATCTGTTCTCTGGCAAGAAACAGGACGGACAGTCTGTCCTCAAGATATACGATTTGAGACACAAACTGGATTTGGCTGCAGGAAGCCTAAATAACACTCAGTGTCAGAAATTACTGTAAACTTTTACTGTAGCAAACCACTTCACAAACCTTCGCTCCCCTTAACAATGTGCTGTCAGTGCCTAAACAAAACCGTAGTACTGAGTATGATAGTGAACCAATAAACCAAGTATAATAATGCTCTGGCAACAACAAAGGTCTATTTTGTTGGAAAACAAATATGTAGTCTGAGAACGTTTTACCGCTACTTTAAGTATTAAGGGATTTACAATTTGCCAAATATGATAATTAGCAACATATCCTCATTACGTTAATGAAAAATTTAATCCAGTAGCAATTACCTTTCTGCTGCTGCAGTTTGTAAGAAAACATATTTACTAGGAGACAGGGTTTTACAGGGGAAATGAGGGGGATGACAGTTAGTCCTGAGATGATGGCTAATCAGACATGATGAGTTCAAACTACTGTGACAGCGCCATGAGCGTGTGGAGGCCATAAAAGTCACTGTCCCACACATGTAATAAAACAGTAAATTCACCAAGTCTCTGAAATGCTCACAGCGGGCAGCGTGACAAGTGAAACAGCCGCTGTGATTAATAACATTAATAATTGCTGAAGCCATTTTTGGTGTAGCAGTTCCAGACACCTGGTATTTTTACATGTTTGCTCAAAGGTTGGGTTCACCGGGACACAAAGAGAACAGAGGCATCATTAGTGTCACAGGTTGCACCTTAATTAAAGTGTATAATGTGAGGAGGGCCGTCCGTATCACTCTGCCATCAGGAGCTTCACTCCCTGCCTTGAAGGATGCTTCCACGTGAGGCTGCTTTACGTATAAAACAGACAGTGAAAAACGATGCCTCGGTTTTAAAGATTAATCTGTTTCGTAAATATGTTTCATTGAGGATAATATGGCAGGAGGACCAGGTGTTTATTGTCGTGAAATCGGATTCAGATTCAGCCTGTCAGGATTTATTCAAAGATAATAACCAGCTTGCTATACATTATCTGGTGACTAATGACTGTGCCCCCACCATGGCTTCCTATCACAGTTTGTGGTGCAGCTTATTTGTTTAGTGGAATTAATTTGAGTGAACATGCTAAAAGCCACAAACTGTGGGATAAACCATGATTTTTCCATGTGATCGCAAGACTATGCAAAACATGACAATATAACTTACACTCCAGGAGGTGAACATTACAAATAACAAACTCACTTTACCCTGTGACTATGAATACATTTCTTCAACCGTATACCATTATAATCAACTTAAACATCATCTTTTTTAGTCTCCGTCTCTTTACAAGAAGAAATGTCTGTGCCAACGATAAAAAATTACATATTTAATATTTTTGTGTCCCTGTACAAGATGAGAGGGAACATCAGGCATATTTTTTGTCTCACTAGCCAAAACAAAATGTTATTCGCAGTCTGGATACAAACCTGAAATTGTTTGCAATAATTCTGCACCCAAGCCACAAGACTCAGAATGTCTTAAAACTGCTGAAGCGGTGTACAGAGCAAGTGGCGTCTTATCCCGGCTGCAGCCAGTGAGCGACTGTAGATAAGCAGTAAAATTGAGCATACTCTGCCACATGCACTGTGGAAAATAGGCTATAGGCTTCACGCATCATGTACCCCAGCTTATACATCATCTCTATGCGATCGTGTTGCAGTCTACTGTCTGGTCGATGTGTTATTCCAACATGTCCCAGGTACAAATTTCATTACAGGCTCCCACAGAACACGTTGAATTCTTCATCGAATGACTTAAAAGTAGGACAACGGCAGAGTCTTGTTTGAAACCATGTATGTACTTTTTCAAATGCACATGCGGAGGCAAGATTTCAGGAAATGAAAATGGTGCCGGAAATAAAATAGCCTGTCATGTTTTTTTCCCGAGCTGCCATTCTCAGCAGAAAACACTCATAATCACTGAACCTTTGTTATGCCAGACTGGATTCAGTTCAATGGCAAAGTCACTTCCTTCGCTTGCTTGTTCAGACCGGGCTATTGATCCCGACAAACAACCCATCCAGGGTGTGCTGCAGTCGTCCCAACACATCTGCCCTCGTGTCTCACTTCTAAGTTGCCTCTATCAACAGATCCCTCCCGTGCGTTGCAAGGCAAACATTCAGCAGAGTTTACCTTCAATGAGCGGAGCCATAACAACTCACTAAGTGTTTGCTCAAGCAGAAGGTGGGGAGAAGTGCGGGTGGACGAGAGGGAGGAAGGCAGCGATGATAAATCACCAGCGAGTACAGTGTGAAGCTGACAGTATTATATCCTTGGACTGTTCCTCAGTAGGCAAGGTTAGGCTGTCTATCGGTGGGCTGTGGCTCCCTCTGAGGCGGCAGGAAAGGCAAAATTAGGCAATTACAGGCAAATAAATCTTGTATCCCTTGACAGCGGCTTTCAGTCGGAGTGTAAAATGGTGTTAAGATTCAGATGGAGTGCCTCTGTGCACCAGGACTTGGGCGTGCATGATGTACTCTGCACACTATGAAGGAAGGTCCTTTTACTGTTACCAGGAGCTGTTGCTGCTCACTCCACCTGCTGCAGACCATTAGAAACATAACATGCTTTTATTTTGGCAAACATATGGGAGCTTACTATAATTCATGCCTAGAGATAGTTGAAGTGATGTTTCAGATTTTTTTGTGTGTTCTGGCTGCTGGGTGTACATGTGGAGATATAATTTTGCTGTCTGTTCTAACCTGGCACAACAGGTTTTAGCTCTAGGGTGTAGTCTGGTAATGTCTTATTTATCAATAATGTGCTGACGTAGGTAAATAGCTGAACTGAATATAATTTTCCAGGAGGCTCTGAATGGCCCTGAAGGGAAAGTGGGCGATTTGTAGAGGGATGAGGAGGGATGTCGTCTCCTTTAAACCAAACTGATCAAAAGTGCTTCCTCCTTCATAACCTGTCAATTCTGTCCTTCCCGATGAGAGACGTGCACATGAGCATTTTATAACTAGTTAATGCTGATAACTAGATAGTGGGAACAGGTATACCGGTATTTAAAAAATAATAAAATTATCGAAAGGTATCGAGAGGAGGGCAGTGCTCTGCTTGTAGCTCCACCTCTCTCGCCATGAAAACATACATGAGAGTTTGTCACATCAGCAGCACCAGGAGAAATTCTACCCCTGTCAATTGACTACTGGTTGACGGCATCTGGTTTTCAGAGGCCTTGCTAGCTCATACAGATATCGTATGATATGTTACATTTTTTAATTTTGACTCCAGCAGGATTCCACTCACTGAGACATTGACTGTCTTCTTTTCTATTTGCATTGCATTAACAATAATAACAGTGGAGGATATGCATGCATGCATGCAACCAATAAGGCTGTGTAGATGGAGAACTGGTTGATATTCACTGCATGAAATCACACCTCAGTGCTCCTGACTTTACCAGCAGCAGAGGTGAGGCTGGAAATAGTAAAGATACATTTAATGATAGTGAAACAGAGGCATAGTTAGTATTCATGAAGAGACACGCCACTGCAACGCCTGTTCTGCGGTGGAGGGACATGGCTGGCCAAACACGGCAGCTTGAGGTAAATGCACAGAGGTAGTTTATAATGTTTGGGAGCCATAAACATTCTGCCCTTGGCTCTTCCCTAGCAGACGGACCATGGAGAATTTTACTACTGCCATAAAGCATGTTCATCTTGCTTCCCCTCAGTTATAACACACAGAAACACGCACATACACAAACACACTCGCACATGCCCATCCCTGTCATATTCCACAAACATGCATTAGAAGGAAGTAAACAGGAATGCGTTCTGTAAACAGAATGGTTCACGGTTCCCCTCGCTGATGCACTGCTTGTCTCAGCAGCAGCAAAACAAAAAACAAAAGGATTTTTCAAGGTTTTCAAATATGAATGTCAAATTGTAGTTAAATGGAATAAAGAAAAAGTGGGGTTCCCCTAATAATAACTGTAATGACATTCAGTACAATAGCTCTGCAATAAATACAAGGCCTGTTGACTCTTTTAACTGATATTCAGTCATAGGTGTTGAATTCTAATGCATGGAGTTTCTGGACAGCCCAAATTGATCCGGTATACACACAGGCATGCAATGTGTTTCATAGATACACACCTGCCTGTATAGACACATACATACACACACGTACACAAAATGACCCTAAGGAAATAAAGGAATTGGGCAGTGCGTTTTCAAAATTGAATTAAAATATTGATTTAGCAATCTGAGATCCATAGACACAGGCAGTCATTCCTCCGGCATCCAAACACATGCCTCTGACTCATGGTAACCCCATCTACAACAGGTTGTAGTGTAGTTTTATATCACCTCAAGTGCAAAATGATTCAGCAGAAATATATTGCACTTTTTCCCCACCAGAAGGGAACTGCAGCAGCAACATCAAATAAAAGAGTTGTATATCAGTTGAAGCTCTGAGTCGTCAAGACACGCTGCACCATCTTTGACTCTACATGGTTTCTGTTGACTTAAAATAAAAATACTTTAACTTACATAATCTCTTGCCCACCTATTAATTTGCTCAAATTAAAACTACTAAAACTCTCCTAAATTGGTATTTTAAAACACCCCTCCTGTAATGAGTTTTATGATCTGCACAGTGACAGAAATATCAGGGTAACAGGAGATGATGATCTGTGACCAGTGATAAGTAGTGTGTGAAGACAGTTTGGTGCTGGTGTGTACTCGTGCGCATCGTTGAACAAGAGGGACAGTCCGAGGTAAAATGAAAAAGAAAAGCTCCTGATCCTCCAGAAATGCTGCACTTAGAGTCATCACAAGTGCACACACACTCAGACATCCAATGAAAAACAGCTTTACTGCTTCTTTATGTTCTTAGTGTGGTGGTGCGAGGTAAAGCCCTCTACCCCCTTCATGCAACGTGCTGTTTTGCCATCGACACCTACTGGCAAGGTGGAGTGGTAACTATGGTGATTTTGCACTTATTAAATCACCTGCAAAAATTGTTAGTATTTCCTCCAGTTATAACCCTGCGATAATGATTTGTTTGCAGTTCTGCACCAGAGAATGAGCTTGCACATTAATCTATTCACACCACAACTTGAACACTTTTTAAATCACCCTGTCAATTCAGTATTAACAAGATGGATTTCTTATACGTGATTTATTGTAGTAAATACTCTTTTTCCTGTAGGTTGTGTGCTTATTGCTTTGGACCAAGGCATCTGCCAAATGAACGCAGTGTAATTCATTTAAGTGTTCTGTATGGTTAAATTAAAGCCTTGATGATAGGCTTAATTAAGTTTCTATTTTTAGGAAAATGTTTCTCAGAGGCAAGTGAAAACTTGTGGGAACCAGAAAGATGCTGTGATAAATCTACTTTGTGCGCAACTCTTTAGAGTCTCCGAGGCCTGCTGCAGCTTCACTCATAACCAGCAGTTCTTTATTGAAATTCTCTAAGGGTCAATAAGACTTTGATTGAAAATAATGCCAAAAAATACAATGCCTCCTTGTTGCATTTCTCCCTGAACCTCATACTGTCAGTAACACTTTCAAACAGAAACTTTCTGAGGTGTCTTTGATTTGTCCTTGTGTTATTCTGAGTCCAGAAAAAGATGACTTGCACTACACTCAATTTAGAAGAGAATGTCAGCCATTGTACAGGCAGAATGAGACATAACATGCTCACAGTGATCAGGCTTATGTTTTTTTAATTAAATTAAAACACAAAGTATAGTACAGTCTTATGGGAATGTTATTTTATTAGTATTTGGATATAAATAATTGGACAAAATTCACTTTTCACCTGAAGGTGTTGCTCATTAAAAAAAAGAAGGTGGGATCAAAAAAATGATTACAATTCATCCTCATCCCTCAAACTGTTTGATGGGGGCTGCTTGTCCTACATCACATCCACGGTGGAAGTGCGAAGTGCGAAGAAAGATGGGTGACAATTAAAAAATGCAGATCCATGACGGTGAGATAATGATGATAGCCTGCAAGTATATCATCACAAGTCCTGTCTCTAATGACTTCACAAAGATAGGTTCGTGTATATCTAATTAATCAGCAATCAATCATCGAACAATATAAAAAACAACCAATTTCCCATCTGCAGACTGCAACGCTGCGGCTGCAGCAGCAGGGGACGAAATGACTTTACACCAAGGTCAATGTATGACACCAGATAAAAGCATCTACCATCCATCCACTATAAACATTAGGATTTACTATGCAAGGATCACACGGTAGCAAAAATAAAATGTCTATTATAATAATAATTATTATTATTATATATAATAAATAAAATCTATTAGAATATAGCCATGCATCCAGAATCCATTCAGCCGACTAAGTTGCTCATCGCTATTAAATTAATAAACAAACATTAATTGAAGAAATAATTAGAATCCTGATTTCAATACTTTTTCAAAAGACTGAGTAAACAAGATTGATGTACTTGTTTATTCGATTTCGTTTTTTTCCTACTTTGCTTTCTAAAAGATCGGTCTCTGAATGCAATCATGCTCACAGCATGTCACAAACAGTTTTTGGTGATATTTATATGCACTAGATGGACAAAGTAATGTTGAGGACATGCTGGTTATAATTAACATAATTTGATTCATAAGTGTACAGGCAAAAAAACACCACTTTGGTCCATGTGTGGTAAAAAGAAACACGTTTGGACTCTTCATGGTCTGAGCACAAGACTCTAAAACGCCAGCTCTGATGTGACAGTGAAGTTCAGTAAAAGCTCCAGTGAAGCTACTTTTTGCAGAATTGTACAATTTGAGTGTGTTTCCCCTCTGACAGGGTGTGGTCAGAGGGGAAACAGAGTTTGAACCTTCAAACAAAGAGGACAAACGCTGCTCCACAGTCGGATGATAAGTTAATTTTTAACGTTCGGCATTCGACTCTGCCACAGGCAAGTACCACAAAGGTATTTTCATCTTCATATTCTCCACTGAAAAATAATAGTTCAGTGTGTAGCTGTATGCAAATGTCCTGGTTTCATTCATCATCAATGTTCTTAAATCACTTGGTGATCTTTATTTTGTTTGCCTTCGCTGTTCTCCAATGAATTCTAATTTTGAAAAGTCAACATTAAACCCCTTATTTTGATCAAAGTGACTGACCTCATCCTATCACACATTGCCATCCAGTCAAAAGCCACATTGTGGCTTGTGGCCACGAGTGTCCCTGTTTGTAGCTTCTTCTGAGGCCCGAACTGTGGCTTTGTAGAGACGTCCCACTCTTTGAAAGCCTCTCAATGAGCCAATGTTTTGTCCATAATGGGGATTTGGCTGTAGGGGCACAGACAAGAGGAGAGGAGCATCTCAGTGCAACTGGCTGCCTGGAATCACCTCTAGCACCATAATAGTTAAGTGACTGCTGTGCACCTAAGAGGGAATAGTTGCAGTTATAAGAGTTTCTGTTACTGAAACATGGAAATATAAAAGCTTGACCTTTTTAAGCAACTCTCTCTTGCAGCAACAGACTTTAAAACAAAATAGAAAAACCTTCTGAAAATGTGGGAAATTCTGCTGTTGTATTTGGGTTATAAAAAGCCCCGCCTATCTGTTGGAAAGCTGATTGGAGCAGCAGGTGTGTGTCTGTTGCTAAGCAGCACCAGAACATTTCAAAGGCACCAAATAACGTTAAAATGACGCTAAAATTATTTCAACATTTTTAAGGAGGGACATACTGTAGGTGCAAATGGAGTCTGGCAATGCAAAACAGCCAAAAGACTTCAGCTGCAGCTCAGATGTTGTCATATTGTGTTAAAAAGAATTAGGAGAGGAGCAACATGCAAATATAAAATACATAAATATAAAATTCATCTGAACAGAATTTATTTCCCTTCAAGGAAGGTCACACTTAATAAATCTTTAAAATCCATTGCAATTAATTTGTAATTTAAGCAACTACTCTTTAACCCACTTGAAGGTAAATTAAAGCAAGAATAAGGTCAGAATAAGGCAACTCTAGTTTTAACTGAAGTCAAACTAGATTTTGTTTTCGAGACTTAGTTTCTAAATAATTTCTCCAGCAATGTTGAGACGACAGTGCCAAGTAAAGTAAGAGTGTGCAACTCAAGCAACTCATGGTGAAAACAGTGGATTTAATAATTGCTAGCCTACAGCAGGAGGTTGAGATATAGGTTGTCCTCCTAGTACACCTATATGGACATGTGGTAAGAAAACAACCACAGAAAGGACACACACCATATAGCCAAGCTGACACATAGAATTGATCAGCTTGAAAAGGCAAACGCTGCTTTAGCATTCAAAGCACCTCGAAAGTAAGACAAATCTGAGATCTGTGTGGTTACCACAGGAATTGAAGGAAGTCCGCTGCCAGAATTCGTCTCGTAGCTCTTCCACAAAGTCATTTGAAGTGAGATTTGAAATCTGAAATGTGTCAGAGCACACAGAACAACAGCTCCGCAGCCTACCCAAACATCCCTGGGCCACCATTGCAAGATTCCACAGCTTCCACAACATCGAGTGTGTGCTATGTTGAGCCAGGATGCACAAAAAGACAAACAGTTCAACAGCAACCGGTTCTTCCCTTACATTGGAACAAGTTTGGCCGAGCAACAGGCAGCATTCAAGATAAGATGTCAAGAATAACCTTCACAAAGCTGGAATCACTTTTGCTCTATGGCCCCGTGCTCTTCTCTGCATTACTACTGACATTGACAAGCACCACTTCCACACCACTATTGCAGCAGAAATAATCAATAGACCAATAAGGGAGAACTCTGTGGTCAATGCCAATTAGTGCAGATGACTAAAATGTTCTTTTAAGAGGTGTCTTAGAGGAACCTTATTTGAATAACAGCGAAAAGTTGGGTTGGGCATTGAGAACTTGTGTCTGATTGTCTTCATTCAGTTAACATTTTATACCATTGCATCAAGAAGGGTTTCAAAACAGTAGGTTGTGGCCTGGACAAATCAGGGGGTCTGTGTGACAACAAAAGTTGAATCGTAGTAATAAAGCTTTCCAAAGGTCATCTTCCTTGGAAAGTAGATCCATAGTTTTACACAAGTATCTGGTAATTCATGCAAGATAGTTTGTCCCAACCCAGAGCTTGACTGTCATGGAGGAACTTGATCTGGGTGCATGAAGAAAGTATCAAGAGAAAAAATAGGAAATAAAACAATTTTCTTCTTCAATGGTTAAAGCACTTGTTTTGCAGTTGTCAACATTCATAAAACAGCATGACATCAATCTCTTACTATGTAACTACACATGCATACATATGAAAGTTGCATGTCACTGATTTTATCTCATTTGTAATTTTCTTGTTTGCATCAGAGCTGCCTCAATGCTCGCTCCTTGTTGTCGTGAGAACTGGTGCAGCAGCTTGGATCAATGGCTGAGAAACCATATGGAGACAGACACACACACACACACCATGTACGTCCTAATAGTTTGGTTTAAAAAGGTAAAAACTGTGCAGAAATGAAGATTACTGTGGACAATATAATATGCTTGGATAAAAACATCAAGAAAGATTAACATAGCTGTAACATCAGAAAATGTAGCGTGATTAAAAGTAAAATCGATGCAAGGATAAAGATGAGCAGCTAAACTCCCTCGTCAGTTTGTTGTGTAAAGAGAAAAAAAGAAATATATTGAACTCGATGAATTTTCCTCCCTCACAGACTTGCTGGCTGACTGATGAAGATTTCAGGAAGTCAGGGGACTTCATCAATCTGATGATGAGTTTTATACACGTCCACACTCTGTTTCTACTGAAAATAACGTCACATGTTGTCAGATTCTTTCAATTTTTTTTTTTCTGTTGAAGAGGGAGATTCTTTATTTGTATCCGACCTAAAGAAGCAATTTGGGCAAACTTGTTGAAGCTGTATCAGGTAATTGACTGAGGCTACAAACAGGAGGAGCACATATGTATATTGGTTTCTGCTTATTTTAGAGAGATGATACAAGGAACTTTCTGGAGGATAACCACTGCATTGGAGCCATGCATCAAACAAACGATGGACAACAGTGCCACTGTCTGGGACCGGATCAAAAGGAAATTTCTGCCTGCAAAGCTGACTGACTCTGAGCAGTTGAAATGTCGTTCATGCCGGCTTCCCTCCGTTATTTGTTTGATGTAAATGCCAAGTGCATTGTCCGTTGTCAACACAGGATGATCGTGGAACGGACAGTGGTGTCCCTTCAGAGAACTGTACTCATAAAGAACTTGCATTGATAAGCAGAATCACACTTTGAATCACAATGATTCAAATCAAAACGATATCCAACCCTATACTATGGAGTGGTAATCAATCAATCAAATTGTATTTGTTAGTATAGCCCATATTCACAAATTACAAATTGTCGCATAGGGCTCAACAAGGTGTAACATCACAAGAGTGAGGAAAAACTATAAAAACATAGAAACATCACATGTGAGGGATTCCTCTCCCAGAATGAACAGAGATGCAATACATGTCGCGTGTAACTGAGATCAACAAAATTAAAGAAAAAAAGAAACTGTTACTAATGCAGTAGTAACATAATGGAAAGGTGTGTCGATGTTTAAAGTATTTATTTGGTAAAACATGTATGTGAGCGTTGTGCTGCATGCGACGCTGGGGATAAGGTTATTCTGACAGCGCCTTGTTCATCAGGAGTGTGACTGTGCAGCAGACCTGCTGCTCGCTTCCACAGAACAAGCTTTGGATTTAGAAGTTTCACCAGACTGACTAAACAGACTCACGCTGCTGAGCTTGTTCTATTTTAGTTTTTTGGTGGGGATGGGATGGGGCGTGGGAGGTTCACACATTGGTTACACTTTTGATATAAAAATATGTATTCGTTATGTGATGAAGTGCCGCTGGTTTGGTATATACTAAACATATTTGGTAAATTATATAAATGTTCCCAGTGAATATAGTTGGTAGGATTTATGGCTGTGACTAATATTAAAGATAACATGGTGTAAAAAAAGTTGCGTGTAAAACTGATTTCATGGATCACAAGAGGTGTAAATTGTCTCACAAGGCTCAGGAGGCCATGGATGGGACAGTCCATTATTTAACTTAAAGCCCAGAGGAACAGCTATTTTTACTTTTATAAGCAAATTAAACTCTTTTTATACACCAGTTATGTTACAATGTGTGTACACTTCTAATTTTGATTATTCCAAATAATAACTGTGCTTCTACCCTCTATAAAAGGTAGATACATTATTTAATTCTTTCTCGAACTCCCAAGGTTACCACACTTGAAAGAAAATGGCCACGGCACTAACATCATTTATATGAGGACTAAAGGACCACAGAGGTTGCAAACATCAGAGCTGACTCATTCTATAGACGAACCCTTACCATTCACCTTTATTATTTATTATTAAAGTTCCATTCTGTCAACTGTTAAAACTCCCACTGGAGACTCAGTCCACCATTACTGTCAGATGATACATTCCTTACCTAACCAACCGAGTCATTCATATGCTTAAACAAATCAAACAAGGCCAAAAACTTTTAATGTTGCATCAAAGCCAGTTGTCTGCTTGCCCTTCACTTCAAACACCAATCTGAATTGCGATATTTCCTTCAGATCGATGACCAAGTAAATCTATAACCTTTTTTTTATATCATACTGCTCAAAACTCAATACAGCAGAAACCCCACAAATACTCAAACATGGGTGTATTCTTCAGTAATATTGAAATGGTTGACAAACAAAAGAAAAACACAACAGCCAATAACCCTGGGAGAAATGACAACATCGGGGAAATGAACAATGGCAAAACACCAGGGGCTGTATTCACCAACAGAGAGAATAGTCTCAAAGCTCCAATTAGCCTAAAAATTTCTGGCAAGAAGTTCGAGCTGAGGAGTGAGTTAGGATTCTAAACAAGGGAGGGATGACTTTTGTTTGGTTTTGCTACATGTAACGTATTCTTCTACAGGGTGTGATTGAGAAAAGTGAAATCGTAAAATCGTAGTGCTAATTAGCATAGCATGGACAGAGGAATTGATTGATCTGTCTGTATGTGGTTCTAGAGATCTTTTCCTCTTAGGATGTGTAATGTAAAGGGCCCGGCGTTGTTTAGTTGGTGCGATTGGACACAGGTTACATTCAATACAACTAAACAAGTGACCAGTTCTCTGTAGTAGCAACGGCTGGGAGTAATGACGCTGTCAGTCGCGGGTTCTGCACAGGTCCCTTTTGCAGTTTCAGAAAGAAAGCTGCCACCAGCATCACCACAGGTAAAACGAACAGCCCATTCCAAACAGTCAGGTTGAGAATGGGCACCACACTAGAACATTAAAAGTATCCTAACAAATGAAAGCACATTACTTGCTCAGTGCCCTATTCACATACTGAGTCATTTTATTCATTTGCTTACTTACCATGGTGGTAACTTTAATGCTTAATGTGTTTTATATTAGTTTCGCCAATTTCTGGCCAGCCAACAAAAGTAGCAAAGTTGGACGGTACATAAATCTTCTATTAACCAGCAAACGAGTTAAAGAACCATAAAATCCAACTGGACAGAGGGACAGTCTTTACTGTTAGTTCAATTAGATGACGAGAGCAAACCCATTTTAAGAGCAAGCCAAGAAGATTGGGAGAATAGAGAACAGCAGATAAATGCCTCATTCCCTCCGTGTGTGCACCATTTAGGAGTCTGAAAAGTAGTGGTACGTGTGCTGGAGTCCGAAAGCGAAAGTGGAGATTGCAGCACACAAACAGGTTTTTTCAGGTGAGTGCTATTGCTCTGCATTTAAATGGACTTTAAATGCAGAATTACTGTATATGTGCCCATATACTGGATTGTTTTCTGGGGGGTGGGGACCACCTACTAAACAGCTGTCAATTGTTCTCAACAGGCTGCAGGTAGAGACAGACGTTCCAGTAACTCAGCTGCATATGTGAAGGAAGGTAGGTTAGTTGGTTTTCATTAACCAATAGACAGGCAAGAGCATTTTTATTTAAGCTAAGGGACATATATAGACCATTACTCATGCTTCTCTTGTTCAGCTACATGCTCATTGCCACGTTTCCCCCTTCTCTGCTGCATGGAGCCATCAGCCGAGGCCTTCAACATCCCAGCTGTGCGATCCTTAGCCTGAAGTGTCCCAATTAAACTCTGCATGCTGCTGCCGCTGCAACACCATCGCTGCTGGACAGAAAATTGGTGAGATGGATGTCCTCAGATGGCACCAGAGTCCTGTGTTTACAAGGAGGGGGACTGCATATTAAAAAAGTGAGCTTCTAAAAATTAAATGACATGACAAATAGGAACTATGCATTCATGTGTCTTCGTAAGAGCAGGCCTTTAAAATGCATACCTAGTAAAACTGTTCTGTGTGTTGGTTCAGTAGAATCACCAGTTTTTATATGAATATATGTTCACTGTAACTTGCCTAAAATGCAAAAACTATAAATTAGGCTCAGTGAGGAAACTCACTCTGGGACAGGGTCCTCCCCCGTGGGAGTTGACTCTCTTCGTTATCATCCTCGTCTTCATCTCCGTCACTGTAAGTGTCCTCGAGAGGTTCTGGGATTTTCTGGCTGTGCAGCTGTTGTAAAATATAGCACAGGCAGTAATGACTTGGTAAGCCTTGTCTAACATCAGCCACCTCTGCATGTAGCAGACTGCCTCTTCAGTTGGCCAATACCACTTTCACATACTGCTGGTGTTTTGTTCTGTGCTCTAAGCGTCCATACAAATAAATCAGCAGGATTTAAATCACAGCATCTGATAATAATGTGAATAATTTCCCCCACAGGACAGTATAGGCTAATTAAGCTAAATATTAAAACTTATAGAAACTCAAAATTAACACTTTAAATTGAATTTGAATAAGAATATGAAGTCCTTTATTAGACCCACAAAAAAAGTCAAAGTGCCAAGTGCAAAACAACATTCACCAGAATTTAAAACAGTAGGGTCAAATCTTTAGAAAAAAGTTGGCTTATATAATTTTCTAATTCAGGTATTATTATAATGGTGGGAACAATTAGTCTTAGTTTAATTTTCATATGTTAAAAGCTGTCAGTTACATAAGTAAAATGCAGTCACATCACAAATGGTTCAGACTGCTGCTGCCACACAATGGCCAAACTGCACAAATACAATATATACACACACACGCGCGCACATGCACATTCACACACACAAGCCAGCAGCAATACACGTAGTCCAAGTGAACAACAGATGACTATCAGTGCCACATCCCACAATCCATTTCTTCCTGCTGTGGTCTTCTTCTCTCCAACACATAGCGCTGAACTTGAAGGAATATTGCTTTTCTGATATCTCACAAAGTGTGACCTTACTCACAAACACACTCACTCACCCACTCAAAATCAAAAGCACGACACACACTCACACACACAAACACACACACACACACACCCAGATGAAAACCGATATATCCCTGTCATGTCAGATGCTGCTTGTCCTCAGTGAGCTTCTAGTCTAAATCAAAAATCCATTACTAGTTCCATTTTGTCATCGGCCATAATGGACCCAAATCAGAGATCAATGCATCGTTTGAGTTAATAAATGACCGGAGCAATGAAAAATGGCTGACGTGTATGATCCTGATTATTATTATGTAATACTCTCGTTCAACAGTTTGTTTTATTTGATCAAAGTGAAAGAGCGGCTGGGATGAAATGAAACTGCTGTTGATGCAGAAAGTATGAATTGATCTTCACTGCTGTTGCTGTACTTGATGGTCAGAGTAGAGATGGAGGGAAAAACACGTAATGGGATGAGACAGGGGCAAGGAGCTGGATCACTACCTCCCACAAGGAGGTTATGTTTTCATCTGCGTCTGTTAGCAGGATTAAGCAAATACTACAGGAAGGATTACCACGGAACTTGGGAGGATGTGGTCCGGGTCAGGGAGGAACTTGTTAAACTTTAGAGCGGATCTGGATCAGGGGGCAGATCCCAAAAGAAAATGTTCTCACTTCCCAAAGATATGCGATCTGGCCTTTTTCTGTATTTTCCTTGATTTCCCTGAGAATAATTCATGGATCTTGATGAGAAATAATCCGGTATGTTTAAGGGAGTGATATTTGCAAGATGGTGCAGCTCCAAATAACATTTTTGTGAATTTAAATGTGGTTTCATAAATGGGACTGTTGGGCCTTGTGTCATTGCACTTTTTAATGGAACAATAGCTCTTTCTAGCATCTTTAAAGCAGCTTTCTGATTTATTGCAGCTTTGTGTTGTGTTTTGTTCCGTATGATTGCACAGTACTCACTCAAGTGAGATGCTAGAAGCCTCAGTATAAGGTTGTAAACAAGCCAACCGTTAAGGCAGATTATCTAAACCACAGGTAAAACTGAAAGCCCACAATAAAAGCAGTAATAATCCTTTATTTTACAGACAAAACAGCCGTCTCTGTTTTAAACTGTGACGAATGTGTTCAAAGGAAAGTTGGGTGATAACTTTGCTGTTTGCCTTCATTTTCTACTCCTAAATAAGTGTATCTTAGGGAGAATGAATAAATCCTATGTGATTTGTCTAAGTGTTCAGGTCTCTTAGCTCCTCTGACTTTTCCCCCTGCATTTTTCAAGTCTCAACAACAGCTCCTGTTTCCTACAAGCTAAATTCGTGTAATAGCAATTTGCAGCACCCAATATGTTAAACAGATTAGATCTTTTATCAGCATAATGAGGAAATGCTTTTAATGAATCCACCTGCCTGCAAAGTTACAAAATGTTAATAGAAAACATACTTTAGCTTCAAAACATTCAACAACACATTTGTGATGTTTTCCCTCCATTATCCACTCGCAGCTACTCAGGCATTAATTACTTTATTTATGAGCATGTTCGGATGCAAGAGCATTTGTTGAAGTCCAAAGTGACTTGAGGGACATGTTTAATCCTGTTGCTTTAACTGAAAACCACCCGGTGACCATCACACCTGCCGCTCACGACCTTTGTTACCAAGGCAGCCACAGAACATGCAATTACGTCTCATCCTAAAGTCGATTTTTTTTTATAATCAGAGGACGCATGACACACAGAGATTGGCTTTCCTCTTCTCCCTCCTCATCATATTAATGCCTGTTCACATGCACTACTATTACTGGTAATAACTCTCATTACAATCCGCCATTACTGCTCCGTTCATCTCTGTTAGACATTTTCTTTTCTATAAATACATTATAACATAATAAACCTCTGAATTTATGTTATAAACTGTCTTTTCTATGTTGACTATGACTTTTATTATTGGTGTCTTTTATTTTTGAGAGAGATCCCTCATGTGACTCTGAGGTTTCTGTTATTTATTTTCATAGTTTTTCCTAACTCTTGCTGCTGAGGGGTTAAGGACAGTGGATGTCGCACATTGTTAAGCCCTACGAGGCTAATAGCAATTCGTGAATAAGGGCTATACATGTAAAATATGATTGATTGCTTGATTAAACAGAATTGACTAACATGAAAATAATTTTGGAGGAGAAAAGGGTTAGAAAATGTTTTGTCGTAAAGTTTCTTATTAGGATTTTGGTGCCTTGAAAAAAATAATGAAATAATAAAATAGTGTCTGCTTTTCTGTTTTATTCATTAGTGGATAAAGTGTAGTGCAGCACTTGTCATATCTCACCTGCACTGCCTATTTATACAGCAGTGTCGACCGGGAGTAAATTTTCATAAAGCTTATCTTTCACTATATTATACATAATGAATAAAGTGTGTGTGTGTGGGGGGGGGGGGGGGGGTCTGCGGATGTGCAGCAGACACTGATAAATGTGATCAATCCCCTACAACGAATCGGCTCAGTGTATTTTAAGACTATCTAGGGTTTATGTTCAGTCCCATTAAACTGAGCCCACTGTTAGTGATTTGACCTTCAGTTCTTCCGTCATGAGCTGAGAATCCAGAGTTGAAGTGACGTCTCGCTGGCGTTGGCTGACAGCAGATGAGGAGGAGGTTTAGATGTGTGCATGAGAAAGAGATATTAAACCCTGAGAAGCCAGAGTGTGACTGACAGCTCCTCCACTCCTCTTGTTTCCTGTTCGTCTTCATGGCTCAGCTTCTCCCCTTGTTGTTTTTCCCTGCGCACTCTGTCATCTGACAGTTAACTGCACAACAGGAAGTCATGATTAAACTGCATTTTTTTAGCAGTCAAAATGCTCTTGCATTCAGTTACATAAAACACGTCGGCGTTTACATGAGTAATCAAGCATGCAAAACACATTTCTAACGAGTCCGACTGACCTGGGCTTTAGATCAGAGGAGATCAAAACCAGGGACAGTCTGAACTCATCTGCCAGTTGCCTGTTTTTCCTCTTCCTTTTTCCCCCCCAGTGTCAACATTTTATGAGAAGTTAAAAATCTAATTATGTTGGTGTCTTTTTGTCCGTTACTCTTTCTGTCGCCTGCAGAACAAATAGCATCTTATTTTGGAAATTTTGATCTGGTAATTTGCATTCAGCTTGATTTATTCGGTAACAGCTGGTCACAGACAGGAATATAATGGAGAATAAAACCTCCTAAATCTTTTTCACATCTTTATAACCCACCAAGTCTATTTGTATTTTCTTAATTTATAGCAAGGATCAGTCAATATCAAAGTGTCAGCTATGAAACAAACTTTATAAAAGTGCTCTTTTTAATCTTATGGGAACGTAAAGCTCTGAGAAACACCATTACCAATCCACAAGCTGTTTTTTTAATACAAGAGAAGCCAGAATTCATGTTTGGTTAAAGCAATTGTTGCAAAGATTTAGTGTCTTTTCTGCTCTAAACAGTTGTCGCTGTCACGGCCATTTCTTTCCCATTTTTAAGTTTTTTATCTGTGAAACAGTGTCTCTGAATTGATATATACAAATATTGTTATGAAGTAAAAAACATAATGATGTGTTTCTCGACAATCAAATTCGGAAATATAAAGAGTGGTGGCTGGTTGGACATTTACATGAGCTGTTTGGATTCAACAGCAGCCTGCAGACCGTATGGGTAATGTTGACTTCACACAAATGTGTAGTGTTAAACACCAGGCATGCACGACGCTTGGTGCTGGAACAATCGTCATAACGACAACAGTTTCATGCTTGGATAGCTGCTTTCATGCTGATGTGCCAATGCTAGATATCAATGTGACGCTAAAGAGTAGTACGCTTGGAATAAAACCAGATGAACACACACCAGGTTCACCTGCTGCCCTCTTTACCATTAAAGTGATTCGATTGGCTGATGCCTCTATTGCTGCATGAAAACATGACTTTGGCTCAACTTCTTCCATTCACAGTGCAAGCAACAGAACCACACTGCAGTTCGATAACACATGACGTCTCCCCCGATCAAAGGCAGCAATAATTACTGTTAATCTATGATGAACATCTTCACAGCTTCTCATCTCGTGACAGTAGGAGATGCATGAAAGACTGGAGATCAATCGCCATTTAATAAGAAACAAACAATTAACCTTGTTAAAGTTTGGTTCTGTAGTCATGACAGGACCAGTTTCACACAGCTGCTGCTAACTGGACCCTGCGGCGGACAGCAGCTCCCTCTGGTTTCCCCCGGTCCTGGCAGCTTTCTGCGCTGCCTCTCTCGCTCCCAACCGCACGCAGCAGCCTCTGCTGATAGCTTTCCTGCTGAATGTGTCTGTAGGTTTGCCAACATCCACCAGTAGAAATGCAGTAGGCTATGGGCGCAGATGGGCAGCAGTGGCAGGGGTTGATTTGTTGAATCGTGTTGTTTAGTAAAAGTAACTTGTGTGAAGTTGTGTGAAGAATGGATTAAACCCGACCAAACTAAAGTCTGCAGCTTCCAAAGTCTCTGAAACTCTTTCTACTCTCATTCTACAAACAAGAGTCCACATTTCCCATCAGTCATGCAGGTACAACACAAGCACCCATTTTTAAATAGGCACTAAAATCACTTGCTTCAAGACCCAAACAAAAAGCCAAATTAGCCAACAAGGCCTTTTTGCATTTCATCAACTCTTAAGGGAAATATCTGGCTCTTTATTAGATAAATGTTCACCAGCTAGTCATCGATTATGTGAAATTGCAATTAATGAAAATTATACTGAAATTGATATTGTTTCATCACCCAGGCCACGTGGCTGGTTGACCATGTTTGTGCCTGAACAGTATATTTTGAGGCCTTTCCATATTTCCCATCTTGAAAAGTGCGATCTGATAAAATGAACATTTTCATTGTCTCTGAAGATCGTCTGAGTCGGAATAGAAAGAGGTCCAAGGTGCAATTTTGAAAGCAAATACCTGTAGGTGATAAGAACATTTTCCCATTTAGTTTCCATCCATGTGGGTGTGACTTTGTGTGGATGCACGTGCAAATCTGTGTGTGTGTGTGAGTGTAAATGACGACATCACTTGCATGCAAGGTTTTTCACACACACCCCTATTTGGCCCAGCACAAAGGCACACACACACTTCAAAGGCGAGGGTTTGGATCAAACGCAGTGCGTGCAGGTAGGTGGTGAATGTACACAACTCTCTCCACGGCTCCGCTCCCTTCATCTATGCCTCTTTTCATGTCTGTGCTTGCAGGAGCCACATTCACTACAACTCTTGAATCTTAATGTGAATAAATTAGCTCAAATCAAATGAAAATGCGGTTCAAATAAATCAGATGTTGGAACCCGACTGTAAAGTGATACTTGACCCTGTGCCTTCGGTCATAGAAATAATTTGATTTCAAGGACTGCGCTGGACAAAGTGTGAAAAAAAAATAAAAACCTCAGTGGATCTGTGGATCTTCAAAGCCGACAGCCTCCGATACAACAACACAATATTTATTCACTGCATTTCATTCGCATAACAAATTGTAAGTTATCAAAACACTAATGCAGAACACAAATCTGGTTCAGCGGGAAAAAATGCCCATCAGCCATCACTTTGATATTAGATGAGGCAACATGTTGAAGAACCTGCCACCTAAGTGGCCACTCAAGTCAATTGTGGGTAATCCCAGTGGCTGCTCTGCTGCCCACATCACGCAGTCCTTCAACTTTACTCTGTATTCCAAGTTTGACTCAGTGTCCCTTTGGGACCCAAAGGTCGTAGATGAACTCTGCTTCCCTTCTCCTCTGCCCCCGTCCACCTCAGCTCCCTCCTACTGTCTCTTCCCTTCACCCATGGGACTGAGGGAGGATGAAAGGGGGGTCACACAACTCAAAACGCATGGGCAACTCTAGATGTCTGTTTGCACTGACCAACGCTGTGTTTGTATCACAATCTAAACTCAGTATTAACTTAAATTATCTGTGCAAAAAGGTATTACGAGGCTGTAGGAGGAATCAAGGATGTAACTTCATTGGAATTGTCTAAAATAATCTCCTGAATTAATTTGTTTTACTTTGAAATATTGTGTAAAAATGTGGGGTTTTTTGGGCACTTTTATCGACTTTTTATTTGCATATTACATTGAATGTAATTCTTATAATGAATTACAGTCATGCATTTTGGTAAAAAACAGTTGAAAGTTAATATTTCACAGCTGTGTCTTTAGAATTGAGTAATATTAATCCCTGTTAACATAATGATATTCATAAAACTCGCCTCCGAACTCTGCAGATTCCTCCTCTCCTCACATTCTGTCTGTATTTTATTAAAGGCCCAATTAGAATGTGATTGATGAAAAAAGTCCCTGTGATTAAAACGAGCTGCGACAGAGACGGTTATGTTGTAGGAAGAGTGAAGAAATGTCACCATGATGCCTTTAATGGGTTATTTTCAAATCACCTCTGTGATTTACAGAATTGCAAATAATTTAATATGCCAGGCCAGTAACATTATTGTAATAAGCCATCTAAAGCAATTTATTGGATGTTCTCTCACAGTAATTCACGAGGGTCATGCATGTTTTATGAACAATCAATCAAACTCCAAGACCAGCAGGCTGGATAATGAGGAACTATTGGGAGGAATGAGACATATGCAAACTCAGAGATGGAGAAGCATAAACACCTCTCTCTGCAAAGTACCTTAAATGTGTATAGCTGTTATTGCGAAAGTGTGTGTGTGTGTGTGTGTGTGTGTGTGTGTTCACTCATGTGCATGAGACTTGAGGAGATTTTTGAAAAGCAACAAGATTGAGACTAAGTAGCTGTGTGAGTCCGATCATTCAAACTTGCAGATGTTTAGCAGGTGTAATGTTTTCAATGCTTAACAGATTAGGTTACCCTGTTAGCATGCTAACATTAATACCTGTTAGTATTATGACACTTAAAAAATATATATTACAAAATATTACGAGAATAAATCCATAATGATAAAGTTGTAATACTACAAGAACAAAGTTGTCATTTAATGAGAAAAAAGTTATAATATTACAAGAATAAAGTCTTTTTTTTAAAGATGTCATAATATTACAAGAATAAAGTCTTTTTTTTAAAGATGTCATAATATTACAAGAATAAAGTCTTTTTTTTAAAGATGTCATAATGTTACAAGAATAAAGGCGTTATTTAATGATGTCATAATATTAGAATATTTAATGAGAAAAAGTAAGTATGAGATTTTTAAAAAATCTTCCAATCTCATTGTCAATCAAATTTTAATTGTGCAGCCCATATTGTTAAATCACAATTTGTCTCTTGGGGCTTAACAAGGTGCAACATCCTCTGTTCTTAACACTCAACAAGAGTGAGGAAAAACTACCAAAATACACTATTAACAGAAGAAAATAAATAAATAAATCATAGAAACATGTGAGGGGTCCCTCTCCCAGGACAGACAGTGGACAATATTTACAACATTTATTAGAAGAAACAACTATTGCCGTAATGGATAAGTGTGTCAATGTTTAAAGGATTTACGGTGGCTGGAAGTCGGGGTTTCTGCAGTGCAGATGGGAGGAAGGCAGGCAGAGAATGAATGAATAACTGTGACCGATGTGTGTGCGCAACAGTTCACTCAAAACCACATTTGTCATTATCATGGAGGAAAAAGCCCGAAAATCACCAAAGCCATTAAGATCCATTCTCTGACGAATTTCTGCACAAAATTCCATTGCAATTCATCAAATAGTTGTAAAGATATTTCCATTAGAACCAGTGACCAACAGATATTTGTATCCTCAAGCTGCACTGGCTTCAAACAACAATACATTGTATTATTCATCAACTACCCCAACGATAATTAGACAGAGTTTGATTCATATCATTCTCCTCTCATGTATCACATATTATTTAATGATGTGCTGATGAAGATCATAATTTTTATTCTTTTTAATTTTCCCGTCCTTTCATGTTTGTGAGCCATCCAACAAACCATGACGTTTATTTATTGAAAAATGTTCGGGTTACATTTGTTTTCCACACTAGTCCCGTTGCGTGCCATTTGTTACTCCACAGTCTTGTTCACGGAGCGCTAATCTTACCCAGGGGACATGCAGTCACTTGTTCTATTGCCTGCCCATTACTGGGCAAGCTTCCAAATGTATGTGACCACGGCGTAGGTAGAGCTAATCCTGTAATGACACAGACAGTTAATTGATTGTCGTCTGATCTCTATCCAAGTCTCTCCCGCAAGGTGGGAAATGGCGGCTTGTGCGAAGAGAACTTAACCTTCTCTCGGTGCATTGATTGAGCGAGAGAGACAGAGCAGGAAATACTGTCCACAAGTCCATCCTGGCTCCGGAGCAGATAAGCAGCTGGGGGAAATTACTGACATGACATTTTGTCACCGGGATTGCACCGGAGTGCCGTCATTTTGTTTGGAGAGCACGGAGCGCGGCAGAGGGATGTTCCAAGAAACACACTGCTGTCACAGAACAATCAGCGTGATCCATTAAGATTTCCGTGTTTCACATTCATTTTCAGTTCTGTGTGGCAACACGCATGATGCAAGTTTGTGCAATGGCTCTGCTTTATAGTAATAAAGCTCATCCCTCGTCTTCACACCCAAACTTCTCGTACATCAACAAATTTCATCTGTAATCTGGATCAACTGGGAGAATTTCTCACCCTGAAGTAATGGAGTTTGACAGAGGGAATACCAGCTATCAAGCAAAGACTCAATTTGCAAGAGCACTGTTTAAAAAATACAAAATTTAGATGATTAAATATTTAAAATGGGCCGAAATAAAGATGTCAGGAGTAATTTGATGAGCGTAAGCTACACAGAAGAGCATGAGGCTGCATGGACTGAATAGACATTCAGAGATAAACATGTTATGATGATAATGATAAACTATTATTATTATATGAACTGTTGCCGCCATGATTAATAACATCTTTACATCCATAATTATCACTCTTATTGTTTTCATTATAACAACTAATCTAGAGATGAAACCTGATGGTGCACAACAGTCTCTCCCCCTCTCCCTTATCTCTCTCCCCACATCTCTCCTCTCTTACCCATTTTTCCCTGCTCGCCCCAGCCGGTCGAGGCGGACGGCCCCCCACACAGAGTCTGGTTCTGCTGGAGGTTTCTTCCCTCCACAGTCGACCAAAGTCCTGCTCGTTGTTGGAACTGTTGGGTTTCTCTATACATTTTTAAAGGTCTTCACCTTCTATGTAAAGGGCATTGAGATGGTTTATATTATGAGCCATTTATTTTGAGCCATTCAAATAAAACTGAATTGAAAATGTTCTGAAACTATCACTGAGGACACGGAGCTTCCAAACAGACTCTGTCCCTGATTCTTAAGTGTATGCTTGAAATTGACGAGATCGTTCGATGTGTCTGAAGGCGTCCTCAGTGTGAATGTGTATTCAGAATGGTCACACTCAAAAGTCGGTTGCCATAGCTTCCTTTTAGCAGAATCTGGCTTCCCCTTTTTTTGTGGGTCATTTCTAAACACAATGAATCACAGGGATAAGAGCGCTCGACTCTCCGGCAGTCTCTCCTCAAAAGGTATCGCACATGGTCGTGTACCCAGAAAGTGATGTAGCTGTGTGAAGTAGCTGAGTAACTTTGATTCAGATTTTGCATAGTTTATCACCTCCGCACAGCTGGCTAATTGCTCAGTCAAGTGGGTGTACTTGTTTTATTACTGGTGTTAGAAAAGTCAAGCACTGTTTCCCCAGTGTTGAAAATGTGCTGGCAAAGGAGTTTCAAGTGCCGTCACATGGTCTGATGTGTTCAAAACTTAGACAGTATATAAAGATGGACGACACGTCTCCACTTTCTTCCTTCTGTGCGGTAGCTATCGGGGGATGGAACCGTGGTAGTGAGTTCCGTCGACTCAACCAATCACGAGTCAGCTGATTTTACAGAATCATTTTATAAACTTAAGCTGCTTTCAGACTGAACTTACGTGATCCTCCACATTTTCACCGGAGGAGGTGTACATGTGTACGCAAATGTCCGAGTCAAAGCTTCCGGAGTTTCTACAAACCTCCTCTGCCTATAGCCCCGAGCTATAAAGTCAGCAGTTGGTGACGCTTTTATCACGTGAGATGTGGATAAAAAAAAAATTGGAAGACACTAACAAAGATGTCGAGAGTTTGTGGTGATAAGAGACGTTGCCGTTGTCGGTGTGCTGTGAACAAAATCATGTAATCTTTGCAGCGGAAGACATTACTTCCTGCTTTAGCCTGCTGCACCGCCCCTCACCTGAATCCTGCCAAGAATTATTTTCTGTTGTGAATGCAAACATTTAAAAAGAACATTAAATATAAATTTTGAAAAAAAACAAAGAAAGAACAAAAACAGTAAATAAACAGACTTTCAATGAGAAACATAAATTAACAAATTAAGTCCGAAAAGGAGTATGGAGAAATATCAATGTCTGTCCAGCCCTAATAGAGAAAGTCCGGACCCAATTCTCCAGAGAGCTTCTGCAGGACATGTCTGAAAAATCAGTGTAATAAGAACTACCTAAAAACGACAGAAGCCACCTTTTCAGTGTGGTCCATTTCCCCGTGCATTAACATGGAGGAGGAAGGATTTATGACCTATACCACCAGGCAGCGATTGAGATGCTTTGGCTACAGTCTCGACTGAGTGAACAAGCTTACCTCAACATCCAGGGATCATTTTGTTCTGCACTTGAAAGTACAAAAATGTATTATAACACTTAAAGTTTTTGCCCATGTAATTTGTCTTTTAATACAATATGCACCACCTACGTCCAGGCCTTTAATAAGCATGACCTTTCAGTACGGGAAAATGTGAAAAAGTCTTTCACACCTCTTCAAGCAGAGCTCATTCCACTGAATCATCAGAATGAGGAGACAAGGCACATTTCAATATTTTAAGTTTCAAACAACAAAAAAAATGCATGTAAATTTTAAGCCACACATCTGGAAGTATAACCAGCTCCAGCCTCCAAATGTTTTATAAGCCAGTAGATATACTCTGCGCCGTGTGCCATGATTAATAATGCCTCTGTGAAGGGTTACCTCAGGAATAACAGATAAGGGATGTTGGTTTATGCCAATGTAAACTGGGAAGGTTCAATTAACACTGAACCAAGTGTCCCTATGTTGCTATGCTGCAATGAGCATGATTGACAGATGGGTGTGCAGGAGAAAGGTTAGAGGGGCTTTGGACGCACCTGCTGGAATTATGGGAAGGGGAGGGGCCGGCTGGGAGGCAGCGAACACAGATCATGCTCGAGATCACGCCACGCTATCCATACCAATAGACTCGTGCACAAACATCGCCATACAAATCTCCAGCTCAGTAAATCCACTGCACACATGGATGCACTTGCACACATACACAAATCAACACCAGGGGGAGGATGTGTTGCTTTTTCCCTGGCTTTCTTTATCCTTCTCATAAGGAATTCGCACAAACCCATTTACACGTATACTGGCGGAGGCATGCACAGGCACACGGGTCAGGTGGTGGGTTGGAGGAGCTCGGTGTGTCCCCTGACATCTGTGAACTGTGACTCACGCTGACATTGTCTGGATGGTCAGCTATCGTGCGGTGGTATACTGCGACAAGCTCCAGGTGACAGGAAAAAGAGGAGGGGAGGCGTTTTATGATAAAAGTAAAGACGGACCTGGACACCAAAAAAAAAAAAATCTAAAAAATAGGATGGCTTGAAAATTTATGGAAGGATGTTTTTCCTCCAAGACGGGTGAGGAAAAACAATGCAAGAGTTACAAAGAGAGGAGGGAGGGAGGATTTGATATTGTGAGGAAAGAGCACAGATGAGAGAAAAAAAACGTGGCAAAGCAACACAGAGACAAAAAGAGAAGGAAAAGGTGGGGGAGCCCATTTTTTGATTTGAATAAAAAAGCCCAGCGTCAGGATGAGTTGAATAGTGAGCCACGTTCTTGTCATCATGTCCCTTTTTCTTCTCAAAACTACCTGTTTGATGTGTGCAGAGTAATATGGGCAACAGCAGGGGGCATCCACCGCATCAAAGAGAATTTAAACCACACTGGCCCATTATAGTGGCTGCGTGTGTGTGTGTGTGTAAGAGCAAATGAATGCATGCACGCAGCACACACACCACATGTCTTGGTTGTATCCCTCTGCCATGTTGTGGCAATTACCAACCAGCAGGTGGTCTTAGCATGATGCGTCTTAACTACTAATCACAACTAGTCCCCCCCGTCTGTTTTCCATCATTAAGCTTGACAGGGGAAGTGATAACAATGAGCTCCTCTTGATGATCCATGACGAGAGAGACGACCGGACCAGGGGCGACATTTGTTTTCCGCGAGGCTCCGTCGTGGCTACCGCACTCACACGTCAGCCAGCACCATCCACTCTCTGGCGGGAGGGAGGTGGTGTGGAACAGCATGAGAAAAGGAAAACAGGATGAAGAAGGTTGCTCCTATATCCAGAGTGTGCTGATGGATGGTCGGCTCGGTCTGGCTCAGAGCTCACATGAATAAACATAAGGACACACACACACACACACACAGATTTTAAAAAAGTAACACAAAATGTGATTAATCGGATTATGGCTACAGCTCAGAAGGGGACTCAGGTAGAGCTGAATTCTTAATGTGATATTTTTGAAAGATACAATTTTAAACCATGGATTTTTTTTCTCCAGCTCCAAACAAATTGAACACCGCAAGTGACTACACCTTGTCCCCTTTTCTTAAAGCCCAGATTGTATTGTCAACCTTATGTATTGCACCTTGTACAAGACAGAGTAGGTATGTGATGTATTGGATCCCCTGATCAATACTTCCAATCGACATTTCTGCAGAACCTTACCCAACCTTTTCCCCGTGTCGTACGGCTCCGCTCAGTGAATTATGGACATTAATTTTCATTCATAATTATGAGAAATGGATTTTCTGGTTTAGTTTCTCTCCGTCTCCCCGAAGCGAGGCCCACACCGAGGCCCAATCTTGTTCCAGTATTGGCCGACACTTCAGAGCGGTCGTTGCACCGGACAGCTTGTGAGGATTAGCATTTGAATGTGAGGCATTGTTGCAAAATAAGTATGCATGGTCATATTTTTGGGGATGAATAATAGTAAACTCCTCTGAGACAACATATCATGCATGGCTTTCCTGGTCCTGTATCTATAGCAAGTGCACAATTAATACAAACTTTATTCTTCTGACTCTCATAATTTCAACATTTGTTTAATTGTAAAGCTGCAAATAATTATTTTCTGACTTCTTGGGGGCAGTGGAAACATGCTATAAACACAACTTAAGCTTTTATCACCTTTTATTTTCAACATGTTGCCAACATTGTCTTAGTTATAGAGCCCAACTGAGGTGGATATTTGGGGGCAGATGTCAATATTGATATAAGGGAGTAAAAAAAGTCTTATACAGTTATGTTGGTTGACATGTTTAAAAATTGGCAGGGATTCATAAGATGTCAGAATCAATCCTTTGAGAGAAATGTGAGTTTATGGTTTTTAACATTAACTGTAAATAAAACTGAAAAAATGCAACCAAATATATACTAATAACTTGAAATTAAGAAAATAATTAATTGACATTCTCTATATCGTTTTGTCTGTAAAATTAGTTTTATATTCGTGCATGTCAGCCAACAGCTACTAATATATCTGGGAAAGGCTCATACTGGCTGATCAATAAATTGGTCTCTACTTATTTGAGCTACTTATTTGCATCAAACTGACACAGAACAACATTGTTATTCAGCGGGAGCTGTGTTAAAATGTACATTATTTACACTAGTGTTAGTTTCAAGGCTGTTTTGGTCTCCACCATCTCCAGGGACACCAACTCCAGGCTCATTAGCAACCAAATGCTCCAATACGTTTACAGAATAGTCTATAACCTTTTCTGTCAGCCGTGTGCTGGCCAAGCAGCATCTTTTTCAGAGCTTTGAAAAAGATGCATTAGCATATAGTCATTCTATCTATTGTTAATATAAAAAATATTGATTGTGGCCGGTTTAATGTCCAACTGTCATTATGCTTCTGCCCGTTTTACTACGTGAAAGAGACACAAAACAAAGACATCATCTGTAACACGTTTCCTGCGACCCCCTTTAGAGCCGGTGCAGCATCATGTTAGTTCAGGCTGAGCAGTGGAGCTTGTGTTAGCTGATTGGCATCAGCTGCTTCATTCAGCTGCTGCGAGGCCACAAGCTGACGAGTAACATCCACACGTTTCCTCCCAGCTGCAGCGCGGCCATGAAAACCTGACACTCCTCACTAATATTCAGCTGATGCTTTCATGCCAATGCACACGTCTCACCAGTCACGTCTCCCTGCACATCCCTAACCCCATGGTATCGATGATTTAACTAAGATTTAGCATTCATTCACATTATCTTTAACAGGGGATTTGGTTTCCCAGCGGTGTCCTCATTGCTGCTGATTGACAGCTGAGACTGACTCATTATTGGTTGAGTATGTGTATCAATGGGAACTCTATACCGCAGCTCTATGCCACAATTACGACGATGTTTCCAAATGTTGTTTCTGCCCATCCATACTAAAAGTTTTCAAAATAAAATGATGCCAACAGCATTTTCAAACTTCTCAATTTAAGTGGCTCTAAAACTCTATAGTGTGGAACAGGTAGAATTGGAGATTTTCTGGAAACTTTTTGCATATTATTAACAAAAAAGGTACAACAACAGAGACAAAATGAACCCTGGGAAATCCAACAGAACAAAAATCATACTAAGGGAAAGAAAAGGAACAAAACCGCAAAGATCTGCAGCCTCACAGCAACATTTAATTGATAATCAAAATTAAAAGAATAAATCAAATGACCAAAAACTGAGAATTCGTTGGAAAATACCAAACAAAACCGCAGTGGTGTGAGTGTAGCCTGACGCTCACCGGTTGCTTCTTGATCCTCATAAGGGCGATTGCAAGGAGATGGTGCTAAAATAAACACCTTCAGAAGTATTGCAGCCCTCTGAGTGTCAGTTACCACCTCTGACATATACTTTTAGCAGAGATGCCAGCTTGACACAGGCAGGACTTACTGGATTGTTTTAGATCACTCAGGTATTCAGGATATTGTGTCCACAGATATAGGTCCAAGTGGACTTTTTGGAGCTACGTGTTGACGGATAAATATTTGCTAATGAATGCACGAGTAATCTTAATTATGACCTAATTAACCCACCTGATTATGTTTAATCCAGCATGATGATTAAAGCAGGACATGCTGTTCTGTGTATTAAGACAGTAGGAGAGCTGAGACAGAGAGAGAGAGAGAGAGAGAGAGAGAGAGAGAGAGAGAGAGAGAGAGAGAGAGAGAGAGAGAGAGAGAGCAGAGACAGGCAGCAGGGGAGACAGAGGACACGGCTCTGCAGGGTTTTCACCCCATACCAGCAGGTTAACAGTGAGCGGTCTCTCAGCTGAGGGCAACAGACATTTACTCCGGGTTAGTCTCACTGAGCCTGAATCCATTTAAAGGGTTGCTTCACCCAGAATGAAATAATAAGGTTTCCTCCCCGACCTCTGAGATGTAACCAAACAGTTAGTTATGGGTTTACACTCGTCTCCGAGATATTGAGCTCCACCATCTTACAATTTAATTAAATGGCATTTATTTTGTGATAAACCAAGGCAAACAAAAACATGTGTTTCCACAAACTGTGTCCCTGTTACTCTGGAATATTCACACAAAACACTGACTAAGTTTACCCAGACCTGCAATATTCTAACTATTTACCTTATTTTGAATAAGACATTATTTAGATTATGATATTTGTTGCAAATCGAACATTCCAGTCATCGTCCGATATGTCAACATTACATCCGACTACTAAATGCTGTGAAAACATCAACTGGACGTTATAATGCAATTAAGATGTATGCTCGTAATACATGTCCTCAATTTACTGCTTATCCTGAATATGACCTCATTCGTGTTAAAGTAATGAAAAAATGCTGTTTACATAATATTGAAATATTGATGTCAATGTAAAAACACATTAACTGGTTTAAAAAGGGAATTATTTACAATGAAAAAAAGGTCCAGTTAGAAACATTTGTGGATTTCAGTTGCTCTCAATTTTCTTTTTTAAAAAAATTCAATGCCGTTGATAAAATTCCATTTGTCCTCCATTGTGACACAGGTAGACTGACCATACACTGACCGTCATCACGTCTGCCACATCTGCCACTTAAGACTCTCAGAGATCCTCGTGCTAGCTTTTTCAGCTCACATTAGTCTTATTATGTTGTACGTGGAATAGAACCAGTATGAGCAACTGTTCTGGGTTTTTATTCTGCCTTCCATAGCTGTGGGCTCAATCATTTAATAAATACCTCTTGGCCATTTCATCACAGTAGAGGTGGGGCCACAAAATTAAAGAATTATAAATGCATTTATTCCAAAAAAAAACTGTATAGTTAGTAAAACCATTGTTTGACATAAACAAGAATATGTGTGACTATGAGGACAATGCCAAAGAATATTTATTTAATGTTCAACACATAATGGTGGGTGTGCCCGGCACTTGGTGCTGGCACACAATATCACAGTTTCATGCTTGGGACACAGAACCTAACCAGCTTCCATACTAACAGTTGTTAAAGGGAAAACAAAACCTGGTCCACAGGGGGTGCTGTTAGGGAAACTAACAAAACACTGCAACAACACTAACAAAAAGGGTCCTTGGGTTTTGAAATTTGAAAGTTATCAAAAAAAGATAACATAACAGAGAAGTTGGATTTAAACAAAAAGATAGTTGGAGTCACAGAGAAAAGGGAGGAGGTAAATAAAAATAGGCAAACACCAAATTATTAGACTAAGCAAAGCCAACAACACAACCGGGGGAGCAACTGAAGGTGTTGACCCTCTGACAGCAAACAACCAAATGCACGAATCAATGTCTTCCAAAAAGGGTTCAAATCAAAGCTGCACAAATAAAATGTTGTGATTTGTCACCACCATGATCACGGTTTGGTGAAGTTTAGGGATCAGTCATGGTCACGTTTAAACAGAAAGTGGGAAACTGTAATCGCGTCCATCGATGTGATGACTCCCCCGTAAAAAAAACAGCCTTGACACCACCTGACCTTTGCTCCCAGCGGACCTAAGTCATAATTGCAGTGGCCGCTGATGGCTTTGTCACTTGCACATAAACATACAGTACATTGTTCGGGGCGCGTTTTGTGACGGTATCACAGTAACTCTCCTTTCATGCATCCATCCTTTAAAAAGAAATCACGCTGTGGTAAGTGACTATCCTTGTTCCTTGACAGGTAAGCTCTCCACATCGCACTCTGAAGAATAATGCATTTCACACTGCACAGGGGCCTAATGTAATATTACCTAATGTTCGCTCTGAAAGGCCCAGCTCCACCCCTTAACTACATATTGATCTTATCTGTGCAATTTAGCAGTGCCGCTCTTCCCTGCTACTCCCATCCCTGGAGGATAAGTAACACAGCCTCATCATGCACACGGACACACACGAGCACGCAACCACGGACACACATGTGCACGTACACACAGCGTGGGTGTAATAGAGGGAAGAGTGTGTGCAAAGAGGAGGGGGGGTTCACAGTCGAATACATGACTAATAGACTGTCGACATAGATAAATGACTTTTTAAGTAACAGTAAATTGCTCTGTTTTCCATTCACTGAACAGTAGTTTCCTCTGTTCTCTCTATCTGACTTCACTCTTTCTTTCCCCTCAGTCCTCCTCCTCCTTCACTGCTCCCTGCTCACCGTACCTCCATCCTCTTTGCCCTCTTCATCCCTACATCCTCGCACAACTGAGTCCTCTCTGTTCCGCCAGTTCTCTCGTTCTTCTTGCCCTACTGTACTACATCTGTGCTTTTTCCATCCCTGTTTCCAGAGCAACAAGTTAATTTTTTTATTTTTTTACTCCTTATTCTTCTTCTTCTTCTTCTTGTGTGTGAAGGAGGAGACGGGGAAAAAAAGATCTGGGACTGCACAATAGTGGAATTATGCAAATGAATCCACCCAGTGACAATGGATTAGAGCGGGCTCTCTCACAGCTGACAGAGAGGCTTTACAATGAGCTGTGAGAGTCACTTTAAATGATTCTTGTCTCACAAATCAGATTTAAATTCACAGTAAGATTTCTGTGTCCACCTATTCCCCTTTCTGCAGCCTGGGTGTTTGAGTGGCTGCCGAATCCGTGTAAACAGACCTGACACCTGAGCGCTTTATAAAAGTTTAAGCACTTAAAAGAGAACAGTCACAACCTTTGCACTGCATGAAAATAAGTTATTATTATTCGTTATATTATTTCATATTGATGCCTCTGCAGCAGATAAATCTCCACATGCAGGTTTGTGCAAAGATTAAAAAAATGACATCCTGATGAGTGGATGCAACCTGTTTTTTCCCTGTCAAAACAATAACACACATACTTGTCACTCCCGTGCGTCAGTCAAAGTTATTAGGTGTCTGTCACCTTGATGGAAATCTCTGAATGATCCATATTTATCTGACAACGCGTACTTGTGCTGCATTTTACATATTCAAGGACTCTTTCCTTTATGAAAAGTCAAATGACCATAATTACAAACTGACAGCCTTTTCACAGCCAATGCTAAATTATCACTTGTGGTTGCAAACATTGCCGGCTGACTGTGACAATTCCAGCACTTATTCTTTTATTTCAAAATCTGTCTTAGTCAGGAACCCACTGCAGGCCCCTGCTGGTCAATTTCAATCATGTTGGTAACCATGCATGGACATTGTTATGTGTTTTTTTTATTGCAATTATGGAAAATACTGAAAAGAGCAGACAACACGTGAAAGTCATCAACAACACTAAAGCAGAATACAAATAATGTGTGAACATTTATTTTAGATTGTGCTGCTGTTGCTTTTAGTGTTGCTGTTGCTGTTGTTGTTGTTGATTTACACTTCATACTGTCACAAGTGGTTTTCAAATTACACTATGATTCCTATATTATATCGATAATTACTTTATTATTTGTATTATTATCACATATCCGGTCCACCCATGCACTTCAAAGGTATAAAAACAAGAGAGCACCTCCGTGCCGGCAGCTCTGTGAGGGTGTGCGTAGGCTTGAAACTGCTTTGAGCTAAATGCTAACATCAGCATTCTGACATGATCACAAATGCAAGATATTAAGGCTGGGGTCATGTCATTAGTTCTGCAGATATTTAGTCATGAATAGGGCGCCTGTGGCAGCGGCTTGTTCACTAACGGTGAGGTTGGCGATTCGATCCCTGGTCCATTCAAGAGTCCTTGGACAAGATGCTGAAGCCCAAATTGCCCCTGCTTATGTTGTAGGGTTGTGAGTTACCATTATGAATGTGACCTGTAATGCAATATATTGAATTATCATACGTATGCAGTATCAAGGGTTAAGGGGGTTGGATTCACTTCAGATTTATTTGTGTAGTGCCAAATCAATTCAAATGATTTTTTATTTTTTGCAAGGCACTCAAGGCTCTCTGCATAGTAAGGTCAAAACCTTACAATATTATGAAGAAACCCAACACTTCACATAACAAGCAAGCAAAAACGACAAAAAAACTCCCTTTTCAACATGAAGAAACCTTTGTCAGAACCAGACTCAGCATGGAAGGCCATGAGCCTCCACCTGGCAGAGAGGAGAGGGATGACGGAGAGATGGATGGTGGAGCTAGAGGAGAAGTGAAGGGATCATCAAAGTTTGTGCAATACATCCCGAGGGGAAAATTAATCAAATTTCATTGCAATCCAGCCAATATTTCCAATGAGAACCACAAATGTCAACGGCATGGTGGCACTACATGAAAATTTGCAATAGCCCAAGACATTAGGATTCATCCTCTGGGGACCATTGTCTGCATCAGTTTCTTACACAGCAATGCATCCAACAGTTAGACAGATATCTTATTCTGGACCCAAGTGATGGACAAACCTGCCCACCCCAGCCTCTCCACCACCAAAGCGGAAGAAAACAAATAGAGAGATTTCTCTAATTTTCCACCATTACACAAAAGCACACAGGCAAAAGTCAAATACCTGAATGTTGACTTCTGTTCCTCTGTGTGGACGCACTCAAAACATCAATTTTTCCAGCATAATTGATTTATTCTTTTTTCACCGACTGTCGTCTCTAGTACATGTACAAGCAGCAGGTTTGCATATTTATATATTTGTTTGTGCTAATGGCTGATACATCATTTGACAGTAGTTCTATCACCGATGAGCTAAAACGATCGTGTGTGTTCTCAGTTATCTTGTCAGGAGCATCTGAGCAACTGTCAGCAGGTATAGTGGAGTTTTGATGCAGTGCATGCCGCACACTTGGAGGTGTATATCTTCATGAAATATAAAACAAACAAGATTTGTGCCCTTCTATATATGTTGAAGAAATTCCTTCATGGGAGAACTCAGGGGGACAGCAGGCTGTGGTGACTGAAAAATACAAGAATGGTGCAAAAGAAATATGTGTGCCCTTGTATGTGGGAGAGGGAAGTATAGGGGTAGATAAGAACAAGCTGTGGGAAGATGGGAGAGAGTCAGCATTTGTACTTTGCACTGTATCGGCTATAAGCCCCCCCCCCCCCCCCCCAACTTGCCTCGGTGAAGGTCTGATAGGGAGCAGACTTCATAACGGCCTAATAACACCCTCCAAGAGGTCTCAAGATACAGCTTTTCTATCCCGGCAAGAGCTACCATCATCTTTACCTCCACAATCCAGCCCCTGTCAACAGCCGTCAACCCGTACAACCCTTGAGTCTGCTGATATTGACAATAAAACAGGAGGCAGGATCAGCAGGTCGGCATGAATGTGTGCACACAGGCGTGTATGTTTGCGTGCTGGTGGAAAGGTCCAGGAGTGGACACTCACTCCGACAACAGCACGCGGAGAAGACCTCGATGAGCAGCTACAGTCTCACACAGCGAGCGGGATGAAGAACGGGAGGGAGGCATGGACAGGAATACAGAGAGGCAGCCGCCCAGATAGAAAAATGTATAATGATTCCTGTTGTCACAGCCATGACTTTTGGACAGCTCTGGTTACTCGCGGTGTGCTGCAGAGGAGATGAAGAATTGTAAGCCTTGTCATGCATCATAAATGTGATACCATACGGGGGATGTAGCTCTCACACACAGTAGAGAAGTGGAAATCTGTGCATCCCATAAAGACGGATGTATAGCATTTTTACGAGGCAGCGAAGGACATATTGTGTGGCAGGCCCCATCAACGTACGTATGTTTCTCTTATGAGTTTTTCTGGGATTTGAAAGAGGGCTGTCGGGAGGGAGTGAGGAGGATTTAGAGGCAGACGAGCACAGACACTATTTACACTGAAATGGCTGTACTGCTTGAGACGGGGAGAGAGCATGAGGAGGAGAAGTCGAAATGGGAATAGATGAGGATGAGATGATGCGACCGCGGATGTGAATGTGAATGGAGAGGAGGTTGAAGGTGCAGGCAAAAATAATCATGTATAGGATGTTTGTCCTGATGGATACAAGATCAGCATGCATACCATTTCACTCACCCCCTGGCCCACAAGGGCTCTTTGGCGGCAATCTCATAGTTGCTTTTTTTTTTTTTCTCCTCTCCTAATATTTGCCGCAGAGGCATCAAACAAAAAGTGGAGGAGTTTTCATCTCGCTCTCTCTGGTGGGATTGTTAAAGCAGACAGTGTCAATAGATCTTTGGGGGTCACAGCATTCAGACACCTTCATTTGTTGGTGCCCTCATCCCCTCGGTAACAATAAAGGACAATCCGTGTGTGTGAATCGGCTGCTGGCGAGAATCCGGACCCCTGCACCTCGGGGTGAGGACCCTATCATCGTCGTTGCTTGCTGCACAGCTCTGCCAGGGGAGTAACAAAGCTTAAGACATCATGCCCAGATCTGGCAGCGCTTACTTTCGGTATATCTCGCCCCTTTCCTCTGTCCTCTCCCTGTGACTTAGCAGCATCTGCAGTGAGACTGATCAATAGATCACACCAACAAGAGGCCTCGAGGCCAATTAGGCCGGGCAAGCTGGGCGAGGGCCAAGCTGGTGTCAGGCTACGTGTCAATACTGGAGCTTGTCTGCCCTTAGGAATAATGGATAAGGAATAAAGGCAGATAGATATTACTGTGTGTGTGGGTGTATGTGCCTGCGTGTGTGTGGGTGTGTGTGCGTTTTTGTTCACTGGGACCTTTTTTGGTGAACTGAGGTGTTGTTCAGCTTAGGTTCAGGTTAGGACGTCAATGCAATGCCCTGAAGAGAACGTACATGTGTGTGTGGGTGTGTGTGTTTGTGTGTGTGTAAGGTTAAGGTTTTAAGGTAAGGTTAAAGTAAGGGTTAGGTAAGGAGTAACTATGGATATGGTTAGAGCAAGTCTCCAGGAAATCAATGTAAGTCCATTTAATGTCCTCTGAAGTCATGGAGTGTGTGTGTGTGTGTGTGTGAGTGTGTGTGTGTGTGTGTGTGTGTTGTGTTTGTGTGTGTGACTACAGTTGATTAACATGAAACGCTCGTCAGCTCATCCCAGAGAGGTTCCAGCTCATCTTAAGCCCTCGACCGCACCCTATTCTCAGTGAATGCCTCCTCCTTCACTCTGGGGTCTGCTCCTACATACCAAACAGAGCAGAGCAGTGTGATGAAGGGCTGCTGTTCAAATGTCATTGTCCTGCTCTCATGCACAATACTTTAGCGCCCTCTGTTGGTGTGTAGGACTCCTAAAAAGAAAACTATCTCCCCATCATCTTCATGCATCACGGTGCACTCGTGAGTCTGCACATTTTCCACCAGCTCCTGACAGAAAACATATTAGAATATTGGTTTAATTTCCCCTTCGCCTTTATCAAGAAATTCACTCAAGTCTTTCCAATTCGGAAATATAATTTATCTGCGTCCGATACTTATCTGGGATTAATCATGAAGGTGAATTCATTAACCTTAATTGCGAGGTGAAAGGGCAAGGTGTAGCGAGGGTTCATAAAAGGGGAGATAAAATCCAATTCATTCAGTATTGATTGGCAAAAGACCTCTGGCCAAGCAATAACTGTGAACCTCTCTCTCTCACACACACACACACACACACACACACACTGACACACACACACACACACACACACACACACACACACACACACACACACTCAGTCTCTCCATGACAATCAACTTAATTAAAGTAGTTGAACAATCAGGTACTGGGAGTCAAGACAGAATTAGTCTCCCTCAGGCCGAGCACTTTAAATCTTAATCAGAAGTGCACTAATTAAACTTCATCTCAGCAGCTCACCTGAAAATTAGGAATTTTGCTCCCAGATATAAAATATATAAACACGGTATATGCATGGCTTTGACACAAAACTGCTTGGTCGAAGAAGAGAAGTTCTGACGATCACCACACGTGCTTGTGTCGCGCGTTTGTCTGCATACAGATACTTGTTTAAATGTATTAAAGCCAAATGTGAGTCCACCCTGATGTCACCCATTGGTCTGTGAGCTGGCTTTTTATTCAGCGCCATCTTGCTTTGGATGAGCCCGACAGAGAGCTCGATGACACTGCACACCCACCTACACCTGCAATCACACGGCTTTCACGTTTCAATGCAAACTGCTTTATCGCCTATTTTACTCTAAATGGGGCCATAATTTACCAAATGAGCATCATGCTGTATTGTGAAAGACTTGAAACTAGCAAATGAGACCATAAACTCTGTTTAAAAATGTTTATTGACATAAGTGACACATAAATCAAGTGGGAAATTGATCCATGTCCTCATAGACTTCAATGGAAACTTCTTTTTGCAACTAGTGGAGTCCCACTCTGCTGGTCCTTCGAGAAAACACAGGTTTCAGGCCCCTGCAGTCTAAATGTCCACAGTCTATGATCAAAGCACCATCTTCACAAGTTTATTTGTAGTTTGTGCAGGACTCGTGTTTGGGGCTAAACTGTGACACCAGATAGTAAAAGTAAATATTCTAAATTAAATAAGACTCCAAGCTTAGCTTGTTTTCCAGAGCTTGACTAACCACTTATGTCATAACAAATCTAGCTCTAGGGGAAGAAAGTCTTTGGTGCTGCTGCTCTTAAATGCTCTGCATGTCAGTTCAGGCCAAGCGGAGCAACCTGAGGGTCTACGAACCAGGAATTCAGTTCATGAATCATGCAGACCCAAGCCTCCGATGTGAAGTCTCTCATTTGTTCCATTTTTGAAAACGGTGGAATGTTAATACCAGGAGCTATTGCGAGAAAGGAGATTTTTCTGCCTTATAATACTTTCAGGAACTACCCACTTCAGTCAGATTGTGTGAACAGAGAGAAGACTAGGAACTGGAGTACGGAGGAGAGCGGAGAAATCTACAGCTTGATCTGGGATGTGACCTCACTTCCTGGAGCTCCACACATGGCCTGTGGCTTTTCTCTCTTATCAATGTTGTAAAGTTTTACAACTCTGACGTCTCGGTGGTATAAGGTTCACCACACCTTAGCTGCTGCTGATACATATTCCTCTGTGTCTTCTGGATTCCTAATAAATGAAGATCAGTTGCAGTAAAGCCCAGGAGTGACGTTTAGAGCACAAGCAGGTAAGCTTGTTTCATCAGTAACACATTAAACATATCACAATTAATTTATTGGAGCTTTAAACATATTTACACAAGTTTTACACAAGTTTCCAAGATGCAGATTGTAGTTATTTTATGTACGCTGATCAGAGGTGGTGCAATCAAAGTAACATAAACCTAATATAAAAGTCTGTGAGTAACTCGTGTTTCTCTTTGGTCTTCCAGGCTGTCTAGGGAACTGTTCGGCATGTGCAGGCAAGAGCACAAAGCAGGGGAGAGAAACTTGTTCTGCAAGGTAATCACTGACACAGCAAAACTGTTGGCTTTTCCGTGCACGTTAATGTCGGTCAGTAATCTTAAAACAATTCATTTAAACGCCTGTCAATCACCGTGGGGTTGTGAATTTCTGTCTTTGCAATGTCAGCACTTTGAAGGACTTTCATCGCACTCGTGTTGATTTCCATTGAGCTGCAGAGGAGTTTGGTACAATACGTCTTTCTATAGCCATTCTCAAAAACATAGATACATGGTGCATGTAAAAGAATAAATAAAAGAATATAAACACTAAATGGGTGAGAGGCATTTAAGCATGACCTCCCAAAACAATAATAAAAATTATTAGGTCTCAGGTCAAAACAGGGAAACATAACATAACAGCATTATGAACAATATGTTGATTCATTTCTGATGTGCTGTGATTGATATTTGGTTAATTCAGGTTCGAGATGAGGTCTAAACAGTGTATCCATCCATCTGTCAAAGACAAAAATCAGTTTACAGTGTTAATAAATGTTCATGTATCACTCTTCATAAAGAAACAGTCTTTAACCATCACTTCTAATGGTCCATGATTCACACAGACACACTGGATTTACGTGTTTAGGTAGAAAAACATGTTTCCACATTTTCACCATTTAGAAATAAAGCAGCTGGCTGGAAGCCCATGAAATTTCATTTTACTGGTAAATTTGTATGTGACTCACTCCCTAGCCTCACCTTTGCAAATCAGCTATCGGCTCTGGCAGCTAAAAGGACACATATAGCAGTGAGAAACAGCAGCTAGTCACAGTGATGATACAAAACAAGGCTGTGTACAGAGTTAGGGAGAGAGACATGACCTGTAAGTGTCCAAAAACGTCCACGGACAGCATGAGCCTGGTAAAAGCACAGAGGCCCCATAGCGTTTTCCATAAAAAACACTAATGTTGTCACGTTGCTTGCTGCTGAACAAGTTAAGAGCACTGCTATGCTCGATAAGGCTATTATTAGCATTTCTTTAAATTTGCTCTTTAATTAAAACATATCAGACTCTGCATATTTGCCGGATGTGCAACATGAATGCAAAAAGCTCCTTTTAGAAATGACTGCAATGTGAACAAGCAGAGATTCACTCAAACTGTGTCAATAAAGAATTTAATCAGTTGTATCGAGATCATGAAAAAAAGACTGGATTTCTGTTGAACGGTTTTCGCTAGAAAATTATGAGCATAACAACGTGATGCATTTTCCATCAAAAACCATCTTCTCCACAATCAGGGGTCACAGATCCCCAAACTTGCACACCAGACATTCCTCAACAATATTCATTACACAGCCTCAAGTGCACAAATCGCAAAAGTAACAAGTTCTCAAGAAGGAAACTTGGCCCGTCAGCTCAGAAAGTAGGATTAAACACTAACCTCCATCAATCTACTACAAAAGCTGCGGACACGTAGATGCCAGTCCCCTAAATGTGCCAGACTTTTTTTTTTCCATCAAGAGCCATGAATGATTCCTTGGGAAAATGGTGGAAATGTTGAAAAAACATTTTTCCACCAAATTCATGAAGTTGTTGCTGTGTCATCTTGCTTACAATCGGTCAAAAGTACAATCAAACACAATCCCCTTGGCGGAGGAATTGAACTGTAGTTTTGATTAAAGACGGCTCACACGGTTTATGTTGCATAAAACAATTTTTTTGTGATCTCCTCATAATCGTTTAGTCGTGTGGGCTCATTCTTCTCACTGAGGACGTTCTGAAACCAGGACTGGCACATACAGTATAATAGTGCCTAAATTCTCCTGTGTTGGGTTTTTTCCTTTGTTTGTAACTAATATATTTCTACACCTTAAATGAGATTTAATCTCACTATTTAACAAATAGACAGTTTGTCCCATTTGGTGATTTCGTTTCCTCACAGTGGCGAAGAAGAGAGAGGAAAGTGAGGAGGGACCTGTGACTACACAAACACACACAGACACACACACACACACACCTCTCCACTGCAGTGCCTGAGCTGAGATCTCTGCTGCTCCTCTGAGATCTCTGCTGCTTCTCATTCTCCTCAGTCCTTTTTGTGAAAGTGGCACGTCCCACCAGCCAGTCATCATGTATAATCCACCAAAAGGTGAGTGATCTGCAGGTAATGACACCTCTGTGACTCAGCTTTCTCTAGCCTCCTCAGACGGGCTCTGTTTTCACTTTCACATTGTCTGTGAAATGCTCTCAGACGCCCTGTGAACACTCTAGGAATCAGAATTGGGCACACAGTGATTATAAGTGGCTCCAGACTCGGTTACTTTGGTCGGTTTGGCTAATTATTTCTTGTAGTGGTATCATCATCATTATCTCTGTATTAACTTCTTTCAATGACTTTGTTTCGATCAATGCAACACATAGGGGCTGTATTTGTGCATATTGACCTTTAACCTTTATAATGTGCATGGAAATTTGGAAAATATTTTGGTTTTAGATAAATAAGTGACGCATATCTGTCCGTATAATTGGTTCATTTCTTGAACCCGGTGCTCATAGTTGTCAGACTGGTTAATCAACATCTTCATTTGTTGTTGTTTTCACTCAGATAGACACACACATACACTGACAGCTGATTGGAGTCTCATTACAGTTTCCACAGGCTCCTATGGGCTGTATTACATTTTGTTTTAGCCCACATTACATTGCTGTTAAAAAACAAAGGTTGGATGACACCACACAGTGTCGATGCCGTTGTTACACTGTTGTATGTGAGGGCCAGTGAGTCTTTCCCCAGCTAAATAACTGAATGAACATGGTGAATTCAATAATAACTGAAATTGATATAATTTTCAAGATAAGTTTGATATGAAAAGAAAGACGCTTGACTCAAGTACATGACTCGGAGAGAGAATTTAGCAACAGGCACTTGTTGCGGATAATTTGTCGGATAAAAGACATCAGGGAGTTTAGTTTTTTATTTCCAAGTATAATCACAATCAGTCGCCTCATGTTGCTCTGAGCTGCAGCGATGACATAAGAGTAAAAGCACTGTCAGGGAAAACTTTGAAAATCAAGAAGTCTTTGTTAGTTATGTATTTATTTAGTGTGATTAAACTGTCTTTAGAAATAAAGTCCCTTTGTTTCAAAACAAGTACAGATGGGAAGTCTGGAACAAAAATAAACAATTTCACTGATCTGTTGCTCTTTATTTAGTTTTATCTGTGTGGTACAGTCTTTTGTCCTCGTTGGGATCCTGTAATGTTGACTCTGGTTTCCCAGTGATCTGATTGGCCATTGGGCTGTTGACAGACTCTGACCTGGCAGGTTAAGTGTGCTGCAAGAAGTGATTCAGCTTTTGGAGGAACGAGAAACCACAACTAAACTTGAAGTTACCTGGATGACTGCAAATAGCACTTCGTAGTACAGGCCTCTGGTGGAGGTGGGCTGGTAAAGAGAGGATGGGTGTGGGGAATCAATGGAGAGGGCTGGGTTCACTGCAGGGCGAAGGGAGTGGCAGGATCTGAAATGACATGAAGATTATTGGAGAGGCAAAGTAAACAGACACTGACAGACTGAATGACTAAATTGTAGCCTTTGCAGTTAATACTATACAGAAAAGCTTATATTTAGAACACAGAATAAGCTCCACTCTCGCTTTGTGAAAATTTGAATGCCCATCGAAATTCATCCGGGTGCAAAGTTTATGCTGAGAACATACTCACTCGTGCAAATGTTCCCCTTATTAACGGCTGAATGAACACCTGTCATGTACCTGCGCTGTCGCTGCGCTATGATTATGCTAAATTGGGGAAAAACACGTTTTCAGTTCATCAGGAACATTGTCTGTTATAATTAATCCTGTGAGCGTCTCTACTGGAGATCCTGTTTTCTCAGGTTTAATGTGCACTCATGTTTGACGCCCCATATCGAACAGGTGTGCCAAAAATTCTCTCAGTTTAAGCTCACTGAGGAGGTTATTGAGAAAGGAGTTTGCTCTGAATTAAGGCTTCGGTTAAATACATGTGAACATTTGAAATGAAATGTTTTTCTTCTTTCCTGAACTTTCAGATGATATTTATGCGTACGCCCTGTCCAAGACCCTGACGAAAGTTTCATCGCCTGCAACTGTGGGACTCTACTCTTCATGTCAGAATCGAGTCAACATGATCCTCGAGCAAATGGAAGGTGGGTGAACTGTGTGTCTGACCGTGTGCATCCCAGCATGTTGTCGTTTCATGTGCTGGATGATTTGTACATTGACAATCGACAATCAAAAACAAAACAAAAAAAACGCAATGTTAATGAAAGTGACGAAAAATTCCTGGATCTTTCAGTTGCAAAGCAAAATTTCATGGTATCTTTTGTGGCCCATTCACCATTTCCACCAAGTTTTGTTACATATCCGTTCAGTAGTTTTTACATAATCCTGTTGACAATCAAACCAACCAACAAAAAAACAAACAGAGAGGATTGAGGTGATCACATCCTTGACAGAACCTACAACAACTCACATATTCAGAGACATCAGAACACATAGTCACCTTGTACATTCGAATATCTTAGGATTCAAACATAAAAGGTTTTTATTTCATATGTGACGTACATGACATTGAACAGGATGAATGGAACATGTGCAGCTGCAGCCACAAGCTCAAAGAGAAAAGTTTAAGGTTGTCTATTTGCTACCTTGAAGGTCTAACACTACTGGGTTGTTGTAATGATTTCTTTTTAAACCTTGGCAGACAATATTCCAGATGTTGGAACAGACTTGATGGTCACATCATAGTCATTTTTTTTTTATTGTAGATAACTTTGTATTTCTGCAGAAGTGTCAGGCTGATGTTTTCCCTGAAGCAGACAAGGGTTTTAGTGACAAGCCTCAGGGCATTTCGTCAGTTGGTGAGAGCCAAATGAGTTCAATTCTTCAACTTACTGCTATAATATTTCACATTATATTCGAAAAAACTTAAATTGTCCATTATTTTACGTCCTTGCCGACTAACCAACATGTTGTTTTACATGTTGTGAGATTTATCTGCCTTGCTTTGTATATTTTATCCCAACATGCACATATTTTTTCCCTCAGTGTTCATGGACAAGGAGGCGGTGAAGATCGAGAATGAACACAAAGGAAAACCTCGCTCGGCTAAACCGTCATTCACAGGCTTCTTTGGACTCATTGGCCGACTGCTCTTCTATAGGCCTGTGTGGACTAAGACCAACCAGCAGCTCCATGACATCCGGTTCATTTATGTACATTTCAGTGCCTGGCATTTCGCAGGCAGTGACATGCTTTGGGCCGGGCTAGCCATACGACTGTTTCAGGCCATGCAGATAAACTTTGGGAAAGTACAGCTTGCACTCTACCGTGTGGCACAACATGATGAAGAGGAGGAATTCAAGAAGAAGGTTTGTGAATCCTCTTACCTTTTTATTCTGCGACCAAAGACAGAATCTACAGCCACAGCTATGTGCTAACATCAGCATGCTAACATGCTCACAAAGGAGCCTACTTAGGTGAAGCTATTGGTAAGTGGTACCAAAGAAGCGAAGCCAAGGTTAATGGTTATACGGCCATTGGTCATAAAGGAAAGTGCTGTAACCTATGACAACTAGGTCTGTTGAGTTAGGTGCATCGCTGTTGAGTTTCACACATGTGGCTTGTTGATGCCACAGAGATTTAAGATGGATTGGTAGCTTAAATCTCTGTGGAAGACTTCTCATAGTCCTGGATATAGAAGACATATTTTGGGGAAAAGAAAATTTTGCCTTATTGATGGTCCCAGATGAAAAGTCAGAAAATCACAGGTACAATTTACAATATATCATGAATGTCTGTATGAAACGTTTTCATTTTTTAATCTCGCAATATAAACAGTTAATTTTGATTAAGGTAAAGTCAGGGATCTCCAAATTCATTAGGATTTTCTGTCTGGGTATCATGTTTGTTACAAAACTTAATGGCAGACAAATAATTGTCATGATATTTCAATCCGTGAACTACCAACCAACCAACAAACCAACCAGCATTCGCCATCTCCTTTGCTAAATGCCTGTGGTGTCTAACCTGCTTCTCGTTCTGTTTTGTTTGTACAAAAACTTGAAGATTATGGAGAATGGTACGAACAACTGGAGGTCCAAGAAGATCTGCTGCTGCCCTTTGTGGTGTCTCGTTCTGGTCATTCTTGTGGTACCAGTCATCATCCTGGTATTCCTATTGATATTTGGCCTTCCCGTACCTGCGGTAAAGCCAGATGGGGGTGCGAATAAAGTAAATAGTCAGGTGGGTATGCTAGAGGGCCTGATCATTGCTTTGTTGGGAGTCCCAGCAGCAAGTGCAGTCAGATTCACCTTTCTAATGGTTAAGAACCTCATTGTCAACCAGGAACTGAACATTAACAAGGGTATGGACAACAAGCGGGTGAGCAGCCAACTTGGTTTCATGAATGAGGTGAGAAAGGAAATGTGGTTCCTGTGTCGCTTCATCCAGTTTATGGAGTTATTTGAGAAGAGAAGGATTCGAGTGGTGCTGAAGATCACCAATCTGGACCGCTGCGCGCCTAAGAAAATTGTGGCAGTTCTGGAAGCCATCAACATTCTGCTTTCAGACGAGGAGAGTCCGTTTATTTCTATTCTGGCAGTGAACCCAGATGTTCTTGTGCAGAAAGTGAACTTTGCAGACGACTGTTTCAGCGAAGAGGACAGAGCTTATGCGTTGTTGAACCGCATAGTTACTCTGGCCTTCACTATTCCACCACTGTGCGATGATTCAAAGCAGAGTTTATATTACAGCCTCACTGGTAATTCAAAAATCCCTGAGGATATGAACGTGGGGAAAGATGATCATAGAAAAGGGGACCCCAACAACAAATCTTCCTCAGATGTAACAGAAGTACTTATTCCACTGGAACAGTCAAATTCACTAACCGATACAACTACAGCAGCATTTGATGTAAATGAAGAGGAAGTAGAGACACTGGTGAGGAGCATCCTGACCAGCAATAAAAGAAATATAAACCAGTACATGTCAGATGATGCCATGTCCATGAGGAGGGTGATCAACTCCATTCGCGTGACCGTGATAATCATGATAGCCTTGAAAAAACTGCTTCCTCAACCAGAGAACGTTGCAGCATGGGTGGTCTTAGCCAATCAGTGGCCCTGCCGACTCAGCTGGATCATCCAGTGTGCGGAAGATGCTGAGCAAAGAGCAGCTATTGATTGTAAGAGCGTGGACAACACGGACGACTCAAAGACCTTGTGGGAAGTCTTCAGAGAGTCCAAGGCAGAGCTGTACGTGATGAGTGCACAGATTGAGGACCTCCTCGAGCAGGACGGAGATCCTGAGATGTTTGAAAGGTTTCTCACGGTAGATTTCCAGTTCACCGTAAAGGACTTGAAGACATTTGAAGTGGTGACGGTGAACCTGGATCACACAATCAGGAAGGAGCTGGCTCAGATGAGAGGGACGTCCAGGCTGAAGGATTCTGGTTGGATGAGGGACCTGGCTCCTCTACCAATCACAACTATTATCAATATGGATACAGAGGGTGTATGCAAAGAGGTAAGAAACTTTTTTACAATCGGCATGATTTCAGTCCTGGGTAGTTTGAGCGGATTTTATTTCAGAAATACAACAGGAAAACAACTGCTGGGCTAAACAAAGTCATGTTTTGATGAAGAAGTCAGTCAATAATCAACCTTTTCCCATCGAGCCATGAGCACAACTGTAGAGCGCACTCAGACGAGCAGGTTGGAGTCATGCCGCCCTTCGCCTGCAGCTCTTCATCGAACAGCTCAATGTGGCTTCTCAACGTCTCAATTTCTCCCTGTAAAATTGAATAGTCACCCACTGTTAAAAACAGAGAAGTCTGTTTTTGCACTTACCTCAGTGGCATATGAATAGAACTTCCAGAGATTGCTTCACATTAAAAGCCACCGGAACAGCTGTCAACTCAATACAGTTCCGCAGTAATAGACTTAAAGAGGTTACCAACAGCAGACTTCCCCACTAACAACAAATAGAACAATTTTTTTGGATTTATTTAGAGTAATGTGTTTTGTCACCGCTCGTGATGATGAAAATCAAAATCAGATGCAACAGAAAGTGATTTTTTTTAGATCACTATTCATCTCATTTTGTAACAGGAAGTACATTTACAATCATTTAAATGTTTTTTTTCCCTAGTTGGAGAGGATGAAATACCCCAGCAAGTATATTGATAAAGTGGAAAGCAATGACCTCAATGGTATGGCACTGCTCTTTGGTAACACAGACGACCTCAAAGACCTCCTAGACATGACCTATGGAGAATGGGCGACGTTCAGACTGCACTTCCTGGGTTTACCATCACATCTCCGACCTCAGAACAAGAACCTGCTGCCGGCACCTTCTCATCCTCAAAACCAGCTCCTGAGATTTAAAGCACATAAGCACCATCATTACTCGTCCAATGCCAGTCTGGTTAGCAGCTCTATGTAAGAAGTACGTCTGATGTGCATAAAATACCGATCTGCATGTGAACCATCAGCGACAAATATCATGAAAATACATATTAGCTAAATGTTTCAGTGTTACAGATAAATAATTAAAGGTTTACTGCAACGTTTTGGGAAATATCTGATTCTTGCCAAGGTTAGATGAGAAGATCCTGACCCCTCTCATGTCTCAGTCTAGTGGTTTCCGTGCTAAATGTGAAGCTATAGCCAGCAGGTAAATATTGTATATTAGCATAGCATAGAGACTAGGAGCAGGTCAGCGCTGCAGGTTGGTCCGACTGCACGTATTGACATTCTGCTCCAGCTTAATTTGTATTTCTTTAGTCATTCACAATGATCTTGGGCAACACTAAGCCCATGATGCCACATTTGCACATGGGAAGAGGATCACTGTCATTAAAATAGCTGCCCCCCCCCTTAAAATATATAGAGCACCACTTTGCCTAACTTCTCAATCTGCTACTGACTGTGTCTCACCAACTTTGTCAAACTGTCTACATGCTCCCCCCCCCATGAAACCCACAGAGGGATTTTCAGCTCATCACTCCGTGTGTTCTCAACAGGGGCACGATGAGCTACTGAGCCTTGATGACTCAATAAATTGCATTTAGATTTCATTTGTTAAATTCCTGGTATTGCTCATATTCTGTCACTGTCACGGCTTATTGTGACATTTGGATAGAACGGAGCTATTGTTTATTTTGTTAGTAAAACTTTGAATACTCTGACATATCAAAATGTCTGCTGTGAAAAAGGCCTTTTATGAGACACTGTTTACTTTTTCTTGTTTTTGTTTTACGTCTTTGTTTCAGAAGAATAGCTAGGAAACAGAAAGGGATGTGGAATTTAAGCTGTGAAACTGTCAGCTCTTTATGAGATGAAACCCACTCTTACTTAACCACTTAAGTTCTGTTTAAGTGTAAAATGACATATTTTACAACCTTATACTTGTAAATAAATCTTTTTTTAGTCCATTAACAATTCAGAGAATGATGTAGTTCACTGAGGAAGAAAAAGAGGCTCGCTCATACAAAAAACTCCCAGGTAGTTTTTATTGTTTTAAAAAGTTTTATGGTTTTCCTCTATATGTACTGTAACTTTACTGTGCAATCTGAAAAGAGTTTGTAGGTGCTTGATGTTCGTATGCTCATAAACGCTTGCCACAAGTTTTAAAAACCTAAATTAAAGTGGAGGATGTGTGGACATCACCATGATTCAAAGTCACAAGAGGCCTCATTTTCCGAGCCTGAAAGGACACCGACACAATTTATTTGGTTCTTTCATCAACTGAAATTCATTGTGATGTGTTCAGGACAACGTTTATTGATCATTCAACAGAAAACCAAACACTGTATATTTCCTGCAATGAATTGTAATCTCCATTTCATGCAAAATGAATAATGTAAACTCTGACAAGTGAAATATGCAAAACCATAATAAAAATGCTCATCCACACAAATATATATATTTTGTTGTAGGTCACCTTTTTAAAGCACATTTTCCTGTCTGCAATCAATGTGCTGACTCATTCATGATATTCTAACATCAAAGCGTTCACATGTTAATTAATAAGCAGAAGGTTCGTTTTGCTTTGAACCGTTTCCCTGCAGAAATTTGGCAAAATATATCAGTGGCAAACTCCAGGCATTCACAGTACAAGCACTAACATTACACTGAGCATACAGTCCAAACAACAGGTCACTTTAAAAGATTATTTTGTTTCCTTATCTCATATTTTCTCCCAATGTACTCAAGATTATGGGACGATTGGACAAATTAAGAACCACAGAGTAATTATTTGAATAAAATAAGTACCGATGGATTATATATCTGTCCCAACAGACTGATAAGAAGTGGCAAGAAGCAAACAGTTGAAATCATTACATAGAAACTTCTGACATATTTAATATATATATATATATCCAGGTGTGGATTAATTGACACTTAATTTTTGCAGATGAGTCTTGATCCCAGAATTTTGATTGTTTTCTTGCAACATTATTTAATTTCGATATTAGGGAGAAGAGACATTCAAATATCCTTAAGACCACAGAGGTTGTGGTGAAAAGTCGAGTAAACTTTTTCTTTCAGTCGATACTTTATCAAAATAAGATGCTACACTAACGCATGCGTATTTGCATTTTAAGACACAGTTCATATATTCAATGTAATTGCAATACAAGCTTCAAATTCAATGAATTGAGGCAGAGCTGCAGAAAATTAAAGTCAATTTCCTTGGACAGGAGAGGGAAAGAAATTGGACAATTTAGTTTAGGAATGTATAAAAAGAAATTCAAAAAACATCTGCGAACAGGCACATTTATAACAAGACCACACTGGTGTATTTTTATATGTACATATTTTTGAATGGATCCCTGATTTACATGTTTAATATGGATATACTAGTGTAATGCCAGGCTCTCATGTTGTAAAGCAGCAGGTATCTTATTACCACAGGCACAGCAGGAATATAGTCACCCTACTTTCAAGGTCGTCTGCCTGACGCAGCTCACTTGCGTCCCAGTGACTCTGCGAGCTTCTTGAGCCTTTTCTTCAGCTCCAGAGGAAACTTCTCGTAGCACTTTTTACAGACAGGCTTCATGTCAAACTCAACAAACTTATTTCTGCAAAGAAGGAAAAACAACACCATGTAAATGCAAAATATTTATTTAATGACTTGTCTGGCATAGATTAACCTTTCCAGATCTGCCCCCCACCTGCATAGTTCTTTATCTAAATATTATTACCACAGCAGGTTAGAATTTATTCAAAGTCATCATCTCCTCACTTTAAATTATATTATAATTAAGGCCATACTTTTAGTAGGTAATTCACCATCTTATCATCTTGACTTATAATGGAATCCATTGAAATTATCCTTATTATAGCTTTGCCCTTTACTGCAATGTAGCAATTACTTATCTCATTTTTTTAAAGTCTTGATGGAAGCTTAAGCTTCTCATAAGCAGCAATCGGGAAAAACTTTTGTTTAATATACAGCTATAGTTCTGAAATTTATACCAATAAAACAAATGCAGAGTCCTGGTTTGACTTAAGGAAATAAAGAATGATATGATGCAGCACTATCACGGGAGGAAACAAGGAGCAGCACAGAAAAAGAGGAAGACAGAGATAACACCAACCAACGGACGGAGTGGCTGAGTTGTAAAGAATAATAACTTTACAGACACACAGCAGGTTTTTTCTTGCAGTCTTTGGCATCACGCTCACGTCGAGCCAGGCGGCGCTTCAGCTCCTCGGGCATGCGCTCATAGCAGTGCTTGCACACTGGCCTCAGGTCAATTTCAACAAACTTATCTCTGAATTACCATAGACGCAGCAAGTGAAGCATGAAAGAAGAGAAATTGGAGGAAAAGGGAGAGGAGTCAAAGAGGGAGGAGTCGTAGGAGCCAGGTGTTAGGTCAGGACACGAAAAGTGGGAGTGTTACATAGAACTGTGACTCTGTTCGGACCTGGTTTTAACATCAGTTCTGAGCGGCGTGATCACAAGTGGTCGGTGCTAAGCACAGTTCTGAATGTGTCCTGAGATTCGATCACTCACAACATTCAGAGGTGGTCGAGGACGCATGGGGCCACATTCTTTTTGCTTTGTGAACACAAGTTCGACCTGAGCCACATAAGACCGACGTCCAACTCAGCTGATGTCTTTCACCCACTAGTTTAAACCTTTTGTTTGTCCATACATTGGTTTATTTATAGCCAATCACCACAAATGGGTAAAATCTTTCTTCATAGTTGCGCTCCTTGATTCATGCGGCCCATCCAGACTCTGCTTGCTCTCTTTCTGTCTCTCTCTCTTGCATCAACACACAGACACACACACACACAAACATCGTCATCGGACACATTTGTAAACTCACACTGGGTAAAAACTAAATAATTTTGTCTTCCCGAACGCAAGTGACAGTTGTGATTATTTGCATCTAGAGTTCAGAGGTGGGATGAGATCACAAGTGGTCACATGAGGCACATTTAGGATGCATTTTAATGTCAGGTGTGAATACACACACTTAACGCCGACCACTTGTGATCTCTCAGGACAGATGTTAATGCCAGGTCTGAGAGAATCAGCTGTTAGTATTATACACAAGATGTTAGTAAAGAAGCTGTTAATGAGCATCACTTACCTGAGAGTGAGTTTGGTGTTGCAGGTGGAGCAGGAGAAACAACTGACACACCAGGCCTTGTTAAGGGCAGACACGACTGTGGAGGAGAAAGAAGAACAATCCAAAAACTGTTGGTATCTTCAAGCAACATTCTGTCTTAATTACTAAAAACTCTGTACTAGATATGAGCTTTATTATATTTATACTCACCATCGCCCTCAATCACACGGTTGCAGTGATAGCACACATCGCCGAAGAGCTTAATAGAAAAACAAGGAGATTAGGGGTTCAGCCAGCAAACACAACATGTATTTGGTGAAGCGATAAGATGTTATTAGTTGTGTACTCTCTTTTTTTGGGGGACTTTACCCACATCATCATGTCTTTCATGTCCTTGAAAGCCATTATTTTCTCTGGGCCTTTTTCTTACCTGGTTATAATGAGTCTCGCAGTACGCCAACCCCTTTCTCTCATAGTGGCGATGACCAAGGAAGGGTTTCTCACACTTGGCGCACACAAAATGCTGTGAACAAAAACAAAACGGTTGCTGAAGGCAAGGGAGACTCCTGGCAAAGGCATGTGAAACTGACTCTAATGCCTGCTAAATAAAAGTTCATGAAGTAGTTGGTTGCAAAATTAATTCCAGCTAATGACCATTTTTAGAATGAAACCGACTTCTATACACTTTTGATAGTGTTGTTTTTTTTTGAGCAGTTTAAAATTCAGCAGCCTGCAGGCAGACAGACGAACACACAATTTGTTCTGCTGTGCTCTGCCTCAGGAGAAACAATCTTTTTTACAAGCGCTCACATCTCTCCGACTGCCTCAAATCAAATTAGCTCATTTACAGTGTTTTGGTTTTAAAGTGGTTTATTTAATGAATTCATTTTCCTGTGCATAAGTAATGGTGACTAAATGTGAAATTCATAATAGATTCTTATTCTGCTTTTGTGCCAAGGCAACATTGCACATAATATGAAATGTAAAAAGGTGGCCATTATGACATTTGTCCACTTTTATTCATGTGTCAGGAGTCTCTCTAAAGCCCATTTCCTGTCATCCAGCTGACAATGTGCAGAACAATTTTCACAGGGACACTTGTTAAATTTTGCATGAATTAATACCACATCATTTTGTTAATCATTCTTAATTATTCTATTAGCTTTTTGTGTTTAATGGCCCATTATGTGCAACTCCAGGAATCTGGACACATCTAGTTGGAAGCTGAATGCAAAGATTATGTCTGGATGAGTTACACTTTCAATTTTCTGTGCAATCCAATTACTGAGAAAATAAAACTCAAAATGTTTATCTTTATTTATTCCAAACAAATGCTAAACCGTGAACACATGATTGGTATGCAAGTGTGGCCTTTACGCTTTCTTAGGAGGAACAAACTCGTAGGCCTCAAAATAACAAGCAGGAATATAAGCATATAAAGAATGACTCTGAATATGCAGGAATGCAACACTGTACCTAGTGTTATTAATAAATAGTCTGAGTTCTTGTTCACAAACCTCCACATGCCACTGCTTGCCCATAGCATTGACAACACGCCCCTCAATGGGTCTCCTGCACGCACCACAGATTGGTACACCCATCTTGTCGTGGCAGGGCAAACAGTAAAGCTCTCCCTTTAGTTCCCTGGCATCTGATGTCAATTCCTTCCTGTGGACAGAGAGAAGGTAAAACATAAATAAAAGAAAACAGGCTTTGAAGTCGCCATAATGTGTTTTATTCATACACGATGAAGACGCAGACGAAAGGTGTCAACTTGGCAAGACAAAGACATTCAAGAGCTTCTGGTGATACGGGCCGACTCCTTTGTCGATGAACTGTAAATAAAAACGTGATCTTCACAGCTAAATGTGTTTGCCTCCTGCAGGCTGCACCACTCCTTGCCTTAATGCTCTGGGAGATTTCTGTGTTGGTGTGAACATGTCTGACCGGAGAGTCTCCTGCCGCGTTGTTCATATGTGAAAGGCAAACTCCAGAGAAAGTCTGGACCCTATTGAGCGGATATTTCCCGAGTTATCAAAATAATGAGGTGCAATGTTAAGACTGACCCACAGTTGTTGCAGTTGAAGTGGTCCGGGTGATAGGGATCATTCTTAAAGATCAGTGGCTGCTCCTCTATGATAGAATGGCACTTCTGGCAGATGTACTTGCCGAGGCCACGAGCTTTCTCACGGTTATGGCATGGGCGACAGAGGTGCCTGAAATAGAGGAGAATAAAGTTTAGTGGTTCTGCAGGCTCAGTCACAGCTGCTCCAAACTCCAACATATTCGCTAGGAAGGAGCAGTGAGTGAGTCACCGGGCCCCATTGTGTGCGTAACCACATCTTCCACAGGCTGTCACAGTCTTATATTAAGTCTGTAATAAGATGGGATACTTGCCTGCCAGCATTTTTGACAAATCCCACGTCTGCAAGCACCGCCTGGCAAATGTCACAGCAGAAGCAGTCTGGGTGCCAACTATTGTTCATGGCCTTAATGACACGACCGATGATGAACTCCCCTGAGGGAAACCACAAGTGAGAGGTCATCTTAAGGCAAGTATAAGTTTGTCTTTTCCAATATTGCCTGAGCTAGAAGCTTTTTTTCTTTTATTACTGTATAGCAGTCAATAATGTGCACTCCATCACATATGAGTCCTGCAGTTATTTCAATACACTGCAGTGCTTTCTATAGTGTTCTCAAAGTGACACTTGAAATGGTGAATGCATTTTAATTGTCCATTTAATTTAATCAGAGCATGCGTCTGTCCCTGGACACCCTCGAGCTGTATTTAAATTAATCTTACATGGCACTAAAAGGTATCTTGGGTGATCTAAATGCAAGTGGGAGGTTCTAAGTGAAAGTGTTTATATACTTGAGGTTCAGTGAGGACACATTTGAAGCTGATCTCACAAACAAAATATGAAGGTCAGGGATGCTTAGATAGACATAAGCACTGCGGTGCATTGGTTTAGAGATGAGGAGGTGCTGTGAATGCTTTGTTATAAACTGCTTTGTTCTGAAATGTCTGTGAAATCTCCAGATATTGTACAACTCTATGCACTTTATCAGGGACAGGCAGAAAGGTTTGGCAGACCACCATTATTAATGTTATTATATCTGCCAATGCCAAACAAGGTAACAATTTGATATTAATCTGTGCAAAATCCCAAAAGTGTGTGGCTCCAGTCGCCATAAATAAAATCAAACGTACATCTACACATAGTCTGACTGTGATGTGACTTCAGTGTGACAGAAGTAGAGTTAAATGAACATTAAGACCTACCTAACGTATTTAAGACACAGTGCATAATAATAATAAAAACAATCATACTAATATTTAAGGCCTAGAATTCAGATTTTTGAATTAGACTTTTTTAGACCCTGCTCAAAAGAAACTATGAGAAACTGTAAGACTCACCACACTGGTGACAGCAGGGAGCAAAGAGGATCTGGAAGTCATGTTCACAATACTTCCTTCCTTCAAACTGTGAGGAGAAGAAGGTTAAGATACATTCACAGACAACATGCTCTATATAATAGTGCAGCAGAAAAATCGTTACCACTCTCACTACTGCTCATCATTGTGAAATGAATTATGGTGATGACTGCAGTATATTTCAGTGCACTACCTCATAGAAGAGTCCCTCTGGAAACTGCTGGAAGCACTGTGCACACACAAAGCAGTGCTCGTGGTACAGCTCTCCATTACTGTTGACGATCTTCTCTGTCGGAGCGAAGCCACTCTTACATCGCTCGCAGGCCGCATTGGCCAGGGCATTAGCAATGCTGTTGCAAAAGACAAGGAAAAAATACCTATTAGAGCATTTACTTCCCCCAGAGCCCCAGTGACAAATAACTGGGATGCGAGGCTGGACCAGTGTTCATCATTTCACACATCACTCCCACACGAGCAGCTGAGCTCATTTCAGCTGCCGTCAGCGCAAAGAATACAAATGATATGCGCATCAGTTGGGGAACTTGCTCAACACTCACTCACAGCACAGTCAGTGCCTAATATGGTTAAGACGTGGAGGTAGAGAAGCCGAGCTGAGACTGTGCAGCCTTTCCTCCTTACACACATATGAACAGTAGAGCTACGACAACAAAATTGACTCACTCCCTCTTAATTGACAGAATATCGATCACCAATTATAATGATAATTGATAATCGGCAAACATTGGTTCCAAACAACTGGTAGAAGCCTTTCGAATGGGATGATTTACTGATTATCTTTGTCCTATGACTGTAAATGTTATAATACTTTTGCAGATACTTGAATATTCAAGTGAATAGCTTTGGTAAACCTGATCGCAGCTTACATTGTTTTCTGACAGTTTACGAACAAGCTGATTGATTAAACTATTCCCTATAGATAAAATAACCTGCAGATTAGTTGAACGTGGAAATTGTTGCAGCCCTAATACACCCACAGAGACACACAAATTAACCCACAAATTACCTATTACCTAAGTTAAATGCATATTAACCAAGTTAAAGTCAACCGACATCATTATTATCATTATTCCAGTTTAGGCTTCCTCTTGAACATAAATGTGTATAAAATGACATTGTATGTTGAATTTAACAAACCCATCCAAACGTAATCTGAAGTCAGTAATCAGTTTCTCCAGTAATGACATTAGTCTTTAATTAACTTACTTTAATTAACTTCAGCGACGGTTGATGATAGGCAAAACGTTTTAATTTAAACTTAATTTTACTCAAAGTTAGAGCTAGCATGCTAGCATGCTAACCCAATAGTTAGGTCCAGTTACGCTAATGTTGATTAATCAACGATAACAAATCAACAGTGAACCAAACCTTTCGATTTTTGCTACGAGCCTAAATATGTATCGTTACCAACATATTTTCAAGTACTTAGAAAACCGGGTATCGAGCAGCATGGAGGTAGCGGTGAGCTAACTGTACCTCAATGCTTACGTTGGCAAGCTAACGCACCGTTAGCTTTCGCTTGCTAGCCTCCGAAGCTAACGGACCATCGGCCTGAAGTCGTTTACGTCTTCCCGAGCGGAACGGAGAGATCATACATTACCTGCCCGTCATTCCTGCGACCCCCAGCATCACCTCTTCACTTCAGCTCCGGAGTGGAGGCTGTGACACGAACCGTTGAAGCAAATTACCTCCCGCTGAACTACCAAAGTTTTCCGGGTTGCTGCAAGGGGCTCGTCCTGCGCCTCGTCCCCTCCCCGCGGAGCCCGAGCCGGCAGGGGGCGGCGGCCCCGACCCGCCCACACGGGGAGAGTCTGCGGAGGAGAAGCAGCAGCAGCCGGGGAAACCCGGTGAGGGTTTTAAACAGCTTCATCGTAACTGAGTGTTCTTGTCAGGTTCAAATAAAGGAAGCTCTGTTCTTTAAAAGAAAACTCAAAACATTTCCCTTAACTTAGATCTTGCACTCCTGCACGTTGATAATTGTTTTATCACTGTTGTTTTACCTCTTTCTTTTCTGTTTTTGTGCATTTTTTTAATTTAACACATTCATTTACTTTTCTTAACATTTTCTTAAAGGTTCAGTGTGTAGAATTAAGGGACATCTAGTGGTGAAGTTGCATGTTGCCATAGAACGACTTGAGTTGTCATAGAAACTCAGTTTGTCCAGTCTGGGCTACTGTAAAAAACATGGAGCACTCCTATAAGGAGTCCTCCAAGTATAAGTATTTAAATATAAAGGTCAAATGTTCATCTTTTCCTCAAACATTATTAATAACCACCTTTCTGGAAAAAAAACTATTTCCATCCGCCTTGGTTGAACTTTGTGTTAAACACTGATGTTTAGCAAATGTTCACACTTGAGTTTGTGGCCAAGATGAACCTACTGTTAGCATAGTATTGTTAGCATTTAGCTCAAATCACCCCTGTGCCAAAGTACAACCCTCAGGATGTCTAAAGGCAATTCATTTCTGATGGTTAATTTGATGTACAGTTTGCGTGACTGTTTTACTAAATCCCACTAAATGCTTTCTTTCTTAACTTGTGAAGCATCTTAGAAAGAGAGGTCAAACGGGGCAAATTCAGCTCAGCTCCTAGGTCCTGTATTGTCCAAAAAACATTACAACAGCTAATTGAAGTGTCAGCGTTTGTCTTTATAGTTAAAACACAGACAACATATTCAAACAAGCATTTTTAATGTGGCTATGAACTTCACTGAAATATTACATATCTTTGGGAAAGTACAAGAGGTTACCTTCCAATAAATCTCAGTACAATGCAGCCCTGTTTAGCTACAATAAAAACAACCCACTGTCACTGTACACTTAAGAAAAACTGCAGTCCTTACTCAGCCTATAGTTGAATATTACAATAATCATCTATAAGCACTGAATGCAAATGCAGTTGATATTAAACAGCAAACGGCATGTTTTTTATGAATACACAATAAAATGTCCTGTAAGTAAATAAAGGTCTGTGTTCATTGCCAGGAACAGAAAACCTGATATTAAGACATGATCATGGTCAGATTAAAGGTCAACAACTGAAGAAATTGGGTGAATAGCTTTCTTTTTGATTAACATTTTCAAACACTAAACATATCAACCCTGTTAAAAAATGAACTTCTCCACAAGCAACATTCTTGATAAGCCCACCTTAAGACACAGTTCCAGCTACTATTCTTTCAGCCTATTGCCACAAAACAACGGGATATAAATATTAAACTCGTACACATTTCTGCAAAACATTCATTTACAACAACATTCAGCTGCCACAGCATCCTGTCCTCAGGGCTGCACAATTACCAGTCGCTATCTTCACATTTTACGATTTGCATTAGAATGGCTGCCACATCCAAATACGAACTGGAATTTCCTGATGACACTGTGGAAAGTACCACCATTGATTTGAAGTTAAATCTGCCCTTATTTTAGGCCAACAAACTGTTGCTAGTCATATTCACAGTTGAGAGATGTACATGTAATCAGGTTTACATTACCAGATTAGAAAGAGCAAGTCAAAATAATCCCAAACTGCTCAGATTAGATTGAAATTCAACGAATTATGTTACCACTTGCAAAAAACATGTCATGAATTTTGTATTCAGTAACTGTCTCCATTTTAAAGTCATATGCTCCAACCCTGGTCATAATTGGTCGTAATTGTGCAGCCCTGTGCTGGCATTTAAATCATCAATCCTATCATAATACATTTAAACTAAATTCACATACAGTGAAAGAGTTTTTGTATTTTTTGTCAACTGTCTTCGCTTCGTTTACAAACACAATGACGAATCAAATCCTGTAAAATTACAAAAGCTAAGTCAGAATATATATTTCTTAGTTGGACTGTAGCCTGTTAGCAAGGTGAATGATTGTGCTGTCAAGCAGGTTTGGTTTATCGCTTTCACATTAGTTTTTCATTTTAGTGCGTCATCTCATAATTTAATTTCCACTCTGAAAAAAGTTAATTAAATACCAAAGGTGACCCATTGGCAGAATTACTGACAGAATTTAACAACATTTTGCTGAAAAACATTGTAGCTCATCTTGTGCTGTTCATTAGAGTAAAAGTGCATTAGTAAGATTTGGTAAATGTACAAATAGAGATATTTATATAAAGTTGTCCATTAAAAATTCTCCCTCCCATTTGATTCGCACTTTGACACTGATATTTACAATTAAAATAGGAATGTGTGTCAGGTAATGCAGAAGTATTGAAATATACTGTAGCTACAAAAATAACACCACTCTCATAGACACACACGTTACATATATATATATATATATATAAACGTGTACATACACACTGGTTCACAGACAGACACACAAACAAAGTCACCTAAGAGCACCACCTTAACAGTGTCCATAGAAAAAAGGAGATGGAACTGTCTGAAGTCCAGTTGACATGAAATCAGAGGACGGAGGAAGAGACAGTTCTGTTGCTCTTAATTAGTTGCAGTGACTCAGAAACACAGTCAAAGACAGGACAATAAACTATGATGGACACATGGAAACAAAAAAAAACAAATGGAATCATCATGGAACCTATATGTGCTATTGCTTCCTGACCGTGATCAACCACCTCGATAACAAGCTTCACACATGACTGTACCTTTACAATGAAATGTTTCTCATTCGTTTACAGTCACAATGTGTCAGTACTTGGGTTTTAAAGTGTCAGAAATTAAACAAGATAATTCAAAAACCTTCTATGAAAGTTATATGAACTAAATCTCCACAAAAATATTAGCTTATAATGGTGATCGTCCACATCTAACGTACTGCACATCCTTCCACCACCAGACTGTTTTCTGTATTTTTGGGATTATGTATGTTAAGTTATATATATATATATAAGTCATTTGTCAGTATAGATTTAATAACTTCCCCTTCATCCCCAGTAATTCCGGTTAATTTCCATGGTAAAGTGTCTCCCCCAAATCCCCCGAAACTCCAAACATAACCATCTGCAGGGTTTCAGAGCCCTTGAAAAATGGCTCAGAAAACAAAATACTAAATGAGTGACAAGACAAATAAATTTAGACATAAATATACATATAAATATAAACATTTTATAAATGGAACAAAATGGTATTGTTCAAATCAATGAACATATGTTTGATCACATCAAACCTAAGATAGATATGAGAGTTATTTCTTCATGTATTTGAGCTGGAAAAGCAGTATGGACGGTGTCTGAAGTTGTAGAAAGACAAGGACACGCATCACAAACACACACATACACTCACTCATAAACTCATTCAAACCTAAACTTCTTCCAGAGCTCTACCAGGTCGGCATCATGTCTGGGAACCAGACACGACCCAAATGCTTTGACACCTCCCAGTGGATATCATCCAACCCATAGCGGTGATCTGGGACCAGAACTTCCTCCATGATGGATAGCTGCGTCAGTCTGTCTCCGCACATCTTGACAAACTCCACAAAGGCGCTGCAGGACACTTCACACTCTCCCAAGCCGATGGCTGACAGCTGCGTGCAGCGCTGGGCGATGCGGATCAGCTCCTCATCCAGCGGCCGCAGCCCGTTGGCGCACACCACGAGCTCGACCAGCCGCGGGCAGTTGAGTCCGACTCTGCCCAGCACGTCTTTACTGACAGAGCGGCCGAAGTACAAATGCGTGACGGGGATTTCATCGCGGAAGAAAGGGCCAAACTCGTCCTCATAGAGAAAGAAGTACATGACCAGATTGAATTTAGGAGAGTGACGCACCATGGCGTCCCAGCTGCTCTTCTTGATGGCGTGGAACTGCTGGCCAGGATTCTCACTAACCACGTTGATGCGAAGGTGCTCGAGGTGAACGTGTCTCTCCGAGGACAGGGCGATGAGGAGTTCATCACTCAACAAATGGTAGTTGAGAGCCAGTTCTCTCAAGCCGTGGCATTGATCAGCCACACACAGGATGCCTGGGATGGAGAGACACGTAAATCAGGAGGCTACAGATCTACTCGCAGTTTAGGGCTGAGCACAGGAAAAGATGGAACTACCCAGACACTATTATTTCTCCTTGTAGGTTTAATATTTAGGAAGGCAGATCTGTTTAAACGGGTATATTAACCCCTTAACCCTAAAATATCAATATTTCTAAATCATATCTATACATCTCCTACCTACATTAAGCCATATTAAGCCTCGAAAGATAATGAGAATGCTTTAATATTCCTTTTATTTCACCATTCCCTCTTAAGTCCCAATTAGTCTTTATCCAACATTAACTTTCACAATGCTTATCAGCCCTTCTATTGTTGAATACCTGCAGGGGAAACGTGAGGGCAGCTGCTCATTTTCAGCAATCGGAGTGTGTCACTGTTGTTGGCCACCAGCACTTTGAGGGAGGGGTCATCCACGGGTGTGTCGTCAATCTTCAGGGACGACAGGGATTTGGAGTTGACAAAAACCACCGTTAGCGCTGAGATGAAGTGAGACTGGTGAAAAAGGGATAAAGAGACAGACAGACACAGTAATGAATCCTTCTTTCATCAGCTTCATTCCAAGATGGCTGAGTAGAATGCTGTTTAATGCCTATGAGACAATTTGTGGTGTGAATAAGGGCTATACAAATACAAATCTGATTGATTTAACTATTAATTGAATGCTTTTAGTTGATTAAGCTTAAAATCTATTCTGGATATTTGCTGCAGTTAATGACTGAAAACAGCTTCAAACTAGTTATTATCTATAAACTGTTGCATCGTTTGCCCACAGCAGAATATTACGATTCTAAACTAGAAACAGTAGATGCACAGAAATAACGTCTATCTTGCTGCGGCTTACTTTGGGCAGCTCCATGAAACTGGGCCTGGCTGTGGAGATGAGCCCCAGTGTTTTCAAGGAACAGTTCACGAGCTGAGAGAGGATGTTGCACGCTGCCTCCGCAGACTCTCTGCTGCTGTCCACCTTGACAATACAGAGAGAGAAATGTGAAAACCAGGTGACACTTTAATTTGAACAGAACATAAGAATTTCACTTCCATCATTTCCACCACCCTCACCCCACATTGCTTCTTCACATTCCATTCGTACCTTGAAGCTGACATACTGCAGGTGCTTGGAGTGCCTTTTGATTATCTGTTTGATGAGGTCTGGGTGTGTGGCCTTCAGGTACGAGCTGGCTGGCTGGTTTAACTCGAACTCAAAGCACCGCCACAGCTCTGGCATGTGAAAAGCCTGGTTCCAGCCTCGACACACCTAAAGTGACATGAGTCAAATCAAGATATAAACCAGTTGGTTAAACTTAAAAAGCATTGATCAAAACAAGAAAGAATAACATTATTTTTTTAATTAAATGAAAACAATCCCTAAGAAAGCTGGCAAAATGCTTTTCCCAGGCGAGAGCAGAATCCTTAAATTTAAGATAATTACTGTCTGATTTGAAAATCTTGTGTTTTTATATTTTTTGTTAATGGACTAATTCTACTGGGTCACTGCATCAGATCAAGTCGACTTGTCACTTATTATTAGTATTAGTATTAATAATGTGTTGCAAAGGAATGAGATGAACTAAAAGATCTATCAATAATACATGAGTAGAGATTGTGTCACTTTTCACAAAGGAATCTCCAGAAAAGAAGAAAATCACAAGACCTGTCATGAGAATTTGCCTGCGCACATGTTTCATTACAGAGTTTTCTGAGTCAGCTGAGTGTGAAAGGAAGTAAACAAGATAGATATGCAACACATACAAACCTCAGAACTCTATTTTAGTCATTTCAACTTTCTCTTGTTTGGGTGCTTGATAACTTCAGAGTTTCACTTAATGTTTGTTTTTGAAGTTAACTTTTTTTAAGGGTCTCTAAAGTTTCTTGGAGAACTGAATTTAACGTTGTGCTTTCTCTATTTTAAATACAAACATACTGTACATACAAGGGGCCAGTAGTCATGTAGAAGCTCTTAGTTATTTTACATATAAGATCAGATAAATGTTGAAAAATCACATCAACATCAGTGTCATGGGTAAAATAACAAGGTTTTCTTATGTGTGTAATCTGGGTAAAATGAATTGTAATGAATGGTGCCTTTGTACAAACTGAGTGGGTGAGTAACCTGACTATGTTGAATCCAGCTTTGTACTCAGTAGCGCTAAATGTGGAATAAATTCAAGTTGCAATAATAATGATTTTTTTTTTCAATGTATTGACTGCCTTGTTGTTTTAGCAGTGTTAAATAAAATCATACTCCTTCAAACAGTAATGATAAGTAGCTTATTAAAAACCATTAGAATGAGGAACAAACTGCTACAACAAAATTCTGATATCCTGGATACAAACACTGCCATATTGCATATTTTGAGGAGTCTGCACAGTTGCGACTGGAGATTGGAGCTGCACTAGCCTGGTTCATCCATATATATGCTCGGCCAATCACAAGTCAGCCTCAGCTGTCAATCATGATGTTTCACCCTGTTTTTATAGCATCAAATGATAAATTAAAACAAAACCTACTCGCAAAATTAGCAGAAACTACCTAAAATGTCATAAACCATCTTTAAGAAAAACAATTGTTTACTCTGACTTTCTAGTTTGGTCCATGTCTGATCAACTAATATGGAGGAGACAGGCCTATACCTATACTGCAGCCAGCCTCTAGGTGGCGACTGAGACACTTTGGCTTCACTTTTTGGTAGCAGTCATGTCTTCTATCTTTACAAACAGTCTATGGTAGAGACTGACAGGACATCACTGCGTGGGTACCTGAGACGCGTAGGCTCTGTCCAGGAGGGGCAGGTACTGGAAGATGTGAAGCAAGATCTCCTGAGGCAGACACTCCCATTGGGAAGCCTCCTCCTCCTCCTCCGAATCCTCCTCCCTTGTCTGCTTGCACGGTCGTTTAAGAGACTCCTGAGACCCACCGCTGGTTCCGCCTCCGTCCTCCTGCTCATCCCCCTGGAGAACTCGCTTCATCCTGGGTAAACAGCAGAGTTTGTGCAGGGATTCTTCATTAAAAGACTTGACATACAGAAGGTATTAGTGAAATTAGACATGGATGAAAAGCTGTTCTATTATATCTATTCATTATGAATTAGTTCTTAAAATTATTTTTACAATGATAAGACAATAGTATTGTAGCATCTCCTAATATTTATTAAACTGTAACCCAGAAAAAAATGGGAGTTTTTGTTAAATGGCTTAATGACAATTTAACAAACTTTAAACTGTCACTCAGTTTTTTTTAAGACTAATCGATTAATTATAAGGAACTTCAGAGTATCAGAGACTACTCTCAACTCAGGCTTAGAAAGTGTTTATCAATCATAAAATGAAGCAGACAGGCCTTCCTTTAGGTAAACATTGAGGTTTAAAATAATACCTGAATGTGCTAATTTGTTGTGTATTTGATAGCTTTAAATCAATAAGAAAGATATGGAATGTCTCTTTCATGGTGTTTGCCATTTTCACAGTAAAGAGTAATGCATCTGTTTTGCAGTTCACACGAAGTTAACTTTTCTATCTGGTTGATTTTAGGCCACTGTTGGAGAATTCAGTGGATCGGGTGGGAGAAGCAAAATACAAATGTCAAGTATTTTCTTTTGCAATGAACTAAAAACTCGATTGAAAACTCTGAAGAAAACAGAAGCTCTACCGGGTGATCTGCTGAGCAACATGTTGGAAACCGTGTTTTTATTTCTCAACACAGACACAGAGAACCTTAACTTACACAAGCACAGTAACAGGTACTTGTAGAGGGGGACACGCCCCCTCCTCCTCAAACATGAACTTCTCCTCCGGCCGCAAACTGCGCACGTTTTCACGTTAAGTGGCGCAGCCGTCAAAACAAGCGCGTTAGCTTCTTGGCCCAACACAGCATCTCAGCTAACACCTCAGCAAACAAGCTGCAGCGACTGTGAAGTGGAGACGTGGAGATGTCTGTGTCTCACAGAGCTCAGGAGTAGTGGAGCCCGCCCTGCCCCTACCTCCCTCCCTGCCTGCCTGCCTGCCTGCCTGCCTGCCTGCCTGCCTGCCTGCCTGCCTGCCTCCCTACCTCCCTACCTCCCTACCTGCCTGCCTCCCTACCTCCCTACCTGCCTGCCTGCCTGCCTGCCTCCCTACCTCCCTACCTACCTCCTACCTGCCTGCCTGCCTGCCTCCCTACCTCCCTACCTGCCTGCCTCCCTACCTCCCTACCTGCCTGCCTGCCTGCCTCCCTACCTACCTCCCTACCTCCCTACCTGCCTCCCTACCTCCCTACCTGCCTGCCTGCCTCCCTACCTCCCTACCTGCCTGCCTGCCTGCCTCCCTACCTCCCTACCTACCTCCCTACCTGCCTCCCTACCTGCCTGCCTGCCTACCTCCCTACCTACCTCCCTACCTGCCTCCCTACCTGCCTGCCTGCCTGCCTGCCTCCCTACCTCCCTACCTCCCTACCTGCCTCCCTACCTCCCTACCTGCCTGCCTGCCTCCCTACCTCCCTACCTGCCTGCCTGCCTGCCTCCCTACCTCCCTACCTACCTCCCTACCTGCCTCCCTACCTGCCTGCCTGCCTACCTCCCTACCTACCTCCCTACCTGCCTCCCTACCTACCTCCCTACCTACCTCCCTACCTGCCTCCCTACCTCCCTACCTGCCTGCCTCCCTACCTACCTCCCTACCTGCCTGCCTGCCTGCCTGCCTCCCTACCTCCCTACCTACCTCCCTACCTGCCTCCCTACCTGCCTGCCTGCCTCCCTACCTGCCTACCTCCCTACCTGCCTGCCTGCCTGCCTCCCTGCCTGCCTCCCTGCCTGCCTCCCTACCTGCCTCCCTCCCTACCTGCCTGCCTGCCTGCCTACCTACCTCCCTACCTACCTGCCTCCCTACCTCCCTACCTCCCTACCTGCCTGCCTGCCTGCCTACCTGCCTGCCGCCCTCGTCGGATGTTTGTTGCAGAAGTCGATCTCTCAGCCGGGGCCGGCACAACAAAAGTGCGTTTTAGCTCGTGCACCGATCAGACACATTGGACCATAGGACTCTGCGGTGCGAGGAGGGGTCTGCGCACAGCGACCACCAGCTGAGGGACAGAGCTGTGCACAGTCCGCTGGTGGACTCTGCTGGCAGAGGAAAGATGGCGTCTGTGTTGTTGTTGTGGCGATGCATGGGCGCGGAGTGGGCTGGTCTGCTGTTCCACCGCCCTGCCGGCAGGGGGCGTGAGAGGGGGGGCGGGTCATTTCACTCTGTAAACTTCAACAAACACATGTATGGAGGATAATTATTTAAAAATAAAAGAGACAAGAGAAAGATTTATTTGTACATTTTAAGAATAAAGTTAAAAACATAAAGTCGAAATGTTAGGATTATAGTCGAACAACATGAAAGTAGATTATTTAGCTTTTTTGGCATGTCGAAAATTAGGGCCATATTAGAGATTTTGATAATAAAGAATAAAGTCGTAATGTAATGAGAAAAAGTAATATTGTAATAATGAAGTCATAATTCAATGAGAAAAAAAGTCATATTTACTGAATAAAGTCATCATTTAGTTCTAAAAAAGCCATAATATGACAAGAATAAGGTAGTTTTTAATGAGAAAATTAATTTGCTAGAATGAAGTCATAATATTGAAAGAATCAAGTCACAATATTACGTATATTAATTATAAGGCCATAATTTAATTGGAAAAAGTCATATATTACGAAATAGAGTAACAATTTAGTTTTAAAAAGCCATCATATTAAAAATCATATTAAAAAAGACTTTAGTCTTGATTTAATGAGAAAAAAATCTTAATTTAATAAGGCAATGAGTCATAAATTCAAGAACACAATTTTGGTTTAATGAGCAAAACAAATAATTCGAAAAAAATAACCATCAAGGAGAACCTATGCCCACTCGTTCTGGATCCAAAATCTTTATTACTAATCTCATTGTTTCTTGAGAAACTATAGAATAACACAGATGATGTTACCAACCAAGTCTGCCACATGCACAGTGCACAACAAGTGAAAATATCCAATTATCATGCTCCAATAATAGACAAAAAAATCTGTCTGCAGAGCATATGGAAGGATAAATCAAGCTATTCTGATGACGAGAATGTCCCCTGTGAAACACAAATAATTATATTTTGCATTATTATATTAATATTCATGCATCAATGTATTTGGTGGCTGTAAACACTAACCTCCTGCGGGTTTCCATTGTGGATTATTTCGCTGTGCATGCAGAGACCTAATGGAAATAAATTCATGGATCTTGAAGAAAAAAATCCAGCACATTTGTGGGACTGATATTTATGAGTGTGAGCAATTTGGTGCCCAGTCCAAATAAAAATCCTGATCTAGTGAATTTAAATGTGGTTTCAAAGGGAGACTGTTGGGCTTTGGTGGAGGCATGTGCTCTCCTGAGTGCCATCCTAGTTTATGGTGTATTTACCCATGCGTCTTAATTTCTGTCTGTAGATAGTACAATCATATGACCTGCTGGAAACTGGACAACTGAATTTCCCCAAGTGGATTAATGTATTTTCCATCCATCCGTGACGACATTACATCCGACAATCATCATCACTCCCCTACACGAAAATTACTTCTACGTGTGTAACTGAGACTTAATGAGTTCATACTCAGTTTCATGTTTATTAAAATGGGACGGATTCACAGTTTGTACACATCCATCCACATTGGCATTGATTAAGAAAGCAACAAGTACAAATGCAGTATATACACACCAGTATACATATATTTATAAAATACAATAGCATTCTATTTTCTTTTTTTTTTTTACAGAGCTTTACTGTATTTTTTTATCATTATTACTTGAAGTTGTTGTTAGGAGGACTTTAAAGCAAGCTACACTCAAAAGTGTTTGGACCGAAGCTGCATAAGCTGTGAATTTCAGTCATGGATGGAAAGCGAGTCGCCAAACACAATCTACAACAGATCAGATCTCCATGATGGAAACATCGTCCCATGTTTCACAAACTCCCCAACGGAAATGGGTTTACAGTCTCAGAAGGCGAGGATCAACAGCACAGGCACCGGAGGAAACGAGCAAAACCCCCACAACAGTGATGTGTTTCGGTCGGGTGGAGACTCGCATACAAGTTAAATAATAAAGACTTGGAGGATTAGATTGAGGGATACTGACGAATTTCTTTTTCAGAACTCAATTGGATGGAACTTCTTATAGAGTTCGCAGTGTGTAAAGGGTGAGGATTTGTGTTAGTGGAGAGAAAACTGCAAACGTTTCTTGTTTTTACTTTAAATCTGCTGAGCATCTTCAGTGAGACGGACAATGGCACATTTCTAGGACAAGAGACAAATATGAAAACATGGATCCACACTGATGTAAGAGTGTAATCCCATGTGCAGCAGCTTTACATCGTCGTGTTCAGGGGTTTCTCACATTCCCCCATTATGAAATTCATGCGTCTTCTGCCTTGTTGTATAACACAGCTTTTCAAAGTGAGATAGTTTGACATAGTTGAGAATTTCTTTTATAGCAAAGCATCCCCTCCAGCAGATGTTTAAGAACACGTCCCTGATTGGGACTGCTCTCACAATTTAGCAAGACGGACACATTATGCACCTGCTATTAGTTAAATCTGTCTGGGGGAAGAAACGTTTATGAGGTCCAAGACGCACTTTATTGTTTTCTGACACGAAACATGACATTTGGAAAGCACTAAAAGGAAAAGGCAGTGCTTTGTGATGACAAGTCTGTTAAGAATTTTAGGGCTTCATTATGATAGAATGGGGCCGACTTCCGTCTCTGCAAGAGGTGTCAGGATTAAAAGGTTAAAGCCGTAACTCCAGCACTTGGGGGGGGGGGGCAGTTATGAAAGCTGGGATGTATCAAGCCGTATGTTCTCGGGCCATCAAAGTCGTGGGTGATAAAGGTTTTTGTCTTCGCAGTTTCATTCACTACTTTCATTAGGAATGCCGGAGCACTGCATCCTCATCGAGCGTTTTATTTTCATACCAATGCACTGTCACGGTAGGTTGTAAGTTTTCATGACTTCCAGGAAGATATTTTTAACAGCACGGTTCTAAAAGAATTTCACTTGAAGCAAGATCAGGGTGTGAGATAAGAGATGGAATAAAATGTAAACAGGTTTGGAGGATTTGTTCTAAACAGGTAAATATGATTTGTTTCTCCATAATAAAAAGACATACTCAGATCACGGAGCAGAATCTTAGTAAAGAACATTAAATCATTTCCACAAAGTACTTGTGGTTGATTGCATTTGTTTTTCAAAAGATTACACTGTACTGCCATCTAGTGGGCAGAATCTTTTTTTGCAGCTTAAACTGAAAAATAACAATTACGAGATAAGAATAAAATAAGTGAAATACTCACAGATACTGATTGACAATGTTTATTCACCTGTTTGGAACAAATTACCTCTTTTACTACACATTATAGAAGTTTTCCAGCCGCACATTTTGACAGGACATTTGTTTAGTGTTGACAGAAGCAGGATTCAAATTAACTTTATCTATATCATTGTTTGCACTGAACAAACAACATGATTGGCAGGTGGACAGTGACGATCCCATTCAGTTACTTGATATCAAATAAATATATCTGAAGCTTGATTTCCACATTATTTCCACAATAAAACTGAGCCGTAACATTTGCCGCCATGTGTACTGATCAGTAGTTTATTTGATTTGCAGGTTGATTTGAAGGTCGACCAAAGTCATCCTTGGTGCAGTTTGAGTATTGACAGGAGTCTCCACAACTGACTTACTGATGATTAATGGAGCCAATTTAAGATTTCACATAGTGTTTTACGTTGTTGTTGCTCCACAGGCGGTAATCTAAACAGGACATTCAACATGGAAAAGGTTTGGATTAAACTGCTGCCGTTAAGTCACTGACTGAAATACTGTGACGATAGCATTGGACCACCCAAAGGGACGAGGGAGAAATTAAAGCAGCACCGAGAGCAGATCTCAGGAGTAAGAGACTGAAACATAACATTTCGATGAGCAAGTTAGGACATTGTTAATACGTTACCCATATGAGTTGATCAGCCGAGAAACATACCAGTGGTGATACTGTTCATGCTTCAATAATATTTCAACATAATTCAAATATTGTGAGTTTTCTGTGATTCGAGCGGTTTCTCAGATTCAGGTCTAAAACTGTACGAGTGAAGACAAGGACGGAAACAGTACTGAGCTCACAAAAAAGGACAGCAGCCCGTCTTTGTTTAAATATATTAAAAAGGGCACGATGACTTAGATGTTGTGTTTTTTACTTCTATAAAAACTTGCAATCTGAAAGTGTGGTTTTATTGAAGCACAGGAATAAATAGCTGAAATCATCGGTTTCTCCCTCACACACACACACATACAAAGGCCAACACACTTTGTTTGCGTCTCTCATTAACTCCACAGCATATTCTTCAATGGCAAAGTGTGCTCTGTGCTTTTTTAGTTTTTTACCCCCTCAGTCCTCAGCCATCCCAAATCTCAGCATGTCCTGCTTTAGTTTGGAGCCTCCGATCGCAAATCACATGACAGGTTAAAGGATCAAGTCTCACGTGTGGTTACTGTTATTAGTTAAAAGTCTCTTTGTGGGAGAGTCTCTTACTCTCTGGGCGACGCAGTGAGTGTGGACAGGCACTCCACCGGGCAGACACACCACATCGGGCTCACTGAAGGTGTTGTGGCACAGGTGGCATCCTTTCTTTTCAGACACAAAGATGGGTTTCTTACGCTCCTTCAACTGGAGGAGAAAACACAGGACAGAAGAGTGACAATGAAATGTAATAAGAGATTTTAAGAATTGTTATTATTGCACCTCAAGCAACAAACTTGGTCACATAACCAAAAACTGTATTTTTTAACTCTAGCATCTTAAACTACACACGCATTTATTCATCTTATTTGCACATTTATTAAATCATTCATTATGTTGTGCATTTCTCACCCTGTCATGCAGCAGTTGAAGGTTTTCAGAGTGGGCAAGCCCCAGAGCAATCTGCGAGGTGCGGCAGGCGTGCATACTGGCCCTGACCGCTCGACCCAGAAAGGGCCGCAGCAGCTGCATCGACCAGCCTTCTGGTAACATGCGAAGGACACGGGCGGCATCGAACACCTCGCCGTGGCGGTTAAGGAGGTCCACCGCTGCCATTTCCAAGTCTCCACTGCCACCTTCTGCTGCAGTCTGGGATTTTTCAGGATGGCTCGTCGAGTCAAGATAAGCTCCCAAGAGCATGTGAAACAGCTGCTGCTGATAAGCAGAGTCCCGGCAAGACGATGCCCATATGCAGAAGGCCTCGGCGGAAGGGAAGTCTCTGAGCTTGTGCACCAGTATGTGCAGAGCTTTATCATGCTCCTCCAGTTTCCCATGTAGTGTTGCACGCTCTAGCAGCAGTTGTTCACAATTCTCCATCTTACCTAAGCAGAGCAGAGAGCACAAAACATCAGCGGTCAAAGCCTGCACGATGACTTTACAAGCCAATTTGGAAAAAGGTCATAAAGCTTTGGAGGACTTCCTTTTCACCTAGAACTGCACTTAAGCCTGCATTTCATTTAAGCCAAAACAATTATTGATTGTACTATGACAAACTAAACACCAGAACAATTTAGTCACTAAATAAGAGATAAGTTTACACAGCAACAGAAAGTCACCTTCAGACACGTGTCTCACCTAAAAGAAACTGTGCACGGTAGAGGTTGGACTCCCTGAGCAGGGCCTGGAGTCTGTCCCTAGCACTGCTGAGCTGCTGTTCATCTGTGGGCGACTGTGAGAGCAGTGACAAGACCCTCTCCAGGTACAACACAGCCAGGTGTGTGTGGAACTTCTCTTTCTGCGTCCACAAACATAGAGAAAAAGAGAAAGAAAAAGAAAAACCTTTTTCTATCAAGCTGCTTTGATGTAACAAATAGAAGTTAAATCCTCAAAGGGCAACATGGAGGTATTATCTTGATTAATTTCTCTGAATAAGAAATTGAAGAAGAAACCTGAACCAGGCGGTTCACCTTCTGGTTCTCTCACCAAAGACCCTCATTCGCATTAACAGCAGAGAATTCATCCTTTTTTTGTACCTGTATCTTTCTCTCCAGCACCAGGTGTTCCAAGTAAAGAAGCAGCGCCTGGCTGTGCTTTCCCAGGTAAGTGATGACATCGCCAGAATTCAACTGTGGGTGGTCTTTACAGACAGGTCTCTTGGTGAAGATGTGGATGCCTATCTACAAACACAAAGAGGCATGTTAATACCACTTTATGGTATTAGAAAAGCCCAAAAAATATGTTAAACAATTTGCTTAATGCCAAGTTGACTGGCACTAATAATTTTTGACAGCATTACTGAGGCCATTTAATTTACAGGTAACCTACAGTGGGATTCTTCAGCAAAGCCCAGTCTGCATACTTCCATATAAGGTCCGGATTGGAGCAGGAGCAGAGAAAGTCCACAATGTACTCATAAAGGTCAGATCTTGTAGAGTCTTGCAGATCCCCATCTACCACACGAATCCACAACTGTCCCAAGCATAAGAAAAAACAAATAAGTTCACATTATCAAACATTATATTGGTGCTGATTCTTCTGTAAGAATCAATAAAGGGCAAATGTGTAGGCGTACACACCTGAAGCGCTGCTGAATCCTGTCCATTATAATGATAGAGCAGCCCAAGTGCAAAATATCTAAGCGAGGGAGAAAGAAGCATGAATGAGTCAAAGCTGATCCCTCAAGACTCAAATATTGTAACACATAATTGAAATGGATTAACTAAACTGGGCACAGTGCTGAAGCTTTACCCGGGTGGCAATTAACAGTGGGGGGCAAAAAAAAGTATTTACCCAACAAAGCCTCATCGTCCCTGTAAGACTTCAATAATTAGTGGAAATTACACTGAAGAGTTCCTCCTCCAGTTACCACAGTGTTGAGATGAATAAATTGAGACCACTACTTTACTAAAATCTTCATAAAACACTCAAACCAAATTCACATAAAAAGACGATATTTAACAAGCTCAGTCCATCTGGAGTCGAAATAAATGGGTGTTGTTTCACTTTAACCGTTTTCATGTGTCAATGCCAGTGTCAGTGTTGAAATTCACAGATTTTCACAAATTTTAAATTATATGAACTTAAAAAGGGGCATGTTAAATAAAAAATGATGGCATACATACTTGTGATATTTTTCGAGCCACGGGACGCTGTCTGCCATCAGGCAGGCATTGTCTGAAGCTACCAGGTCTAGGAGGCTGCCGTGATCTTGTTCAGCATACAGCTTTAACAGTGCCGTGTCCACGTCCTCTCTGCAACCATTAGCCACCTCTGTGCTTCGTACCTGTGTATGAGGATGAAGAAAGACTTTTTGTAATACATTAACAGTGCGACAAGGACGTCTGTTTTGTGAACTCTGCAAAATCTGGTGTCAACAAAATCTCCATTTACCTCGCCCAAATAACTGATGAGGAATCTCTTGCACCGCAGCACTTTCTCCTGGTCGCCCTGTGCCAGATGGTTGAGATCGGCGAACTCGTGGAGAGGAGGGTGGCAGCGAGTGAAAGAAGAGGAAGATGGCAGCAGTAGAGGGTAGAGAGATATCAGCTCTCGCACGTCCAGCTGACCCTTCCTGAAAATAAATATATTGAGAAATAATCAAGAAATGCACACCCCAACTCAAAACTGCTTGATGCTTAACATTTGTTATAGTTATAATACGATTAATAGCTATACAGCTCATCACTTAAGGGTTGTTGAGGTGAATGGAGCCCATTCCAGCTGAGTAAGAGGGTAAGAGGCAAATAACGGAAAATCTTCATATTCATTTGTAAATGCGGGAACGTTCTGACTTATCAAGGGAAACCTTGGGTCTGAATGGTTTAATTTAATCTCATGACCCATCAAATGATGTTTTCACAAAAGGTGGTAAATGATCAATGACTCTTACCTGAAGTGTTCTCTTGCTTCTACAAGCTGAAGTTGGCCGAACTGTATGAAGCCTGCCTGCTGGAGGATTCGTTTGTGCAAAATCTGTACATGCGGAAAGTGACAGTATGAGAGTTTAGTTTAGAAAAATACTTTCAATTATGTGATTCAGATGAATTTAAAGTAATAATATCATTGAGTAATATGATACCAATATTACTGTAGTGACTATGACTCATCTTTTCAATAAAGCCATTAAGGTCTAAGCACACAGTTTGTTACCTGGAACTTGTCTTTGGGAATATTTCTCTGTGCTCCCTCAGTGAGGGTGAGCGCCTCCTCCACTCTGTGACTGGCCAGTAGGTCCTGGATCTGTCTCTCCAGTGGCAGAGGCACCAGGATGTACACTCCCTTAGTGGAAGCCAGGATTACCTTCCCTAAAAAACACACAAGACTCACAGGTCAGAACCTCAGCATCACTCTCACACAACCAGAAATATTTACAGTGATATCACAGGTGGCTTTAGTCCTTAAACATCATTTTGAATGATTGCAGACACACCAGAGGTAACAAATAGCATTTTAAAACACTCTGACAGGGTTTCCAGAGCCTTTATTCTGATCATCAACTATGAGGATGAACGTTGTGTGCCTGCTTTCAGCTGCTTGTTTTTTTTCTTCAGATATTTTATGGGCATTTTACGCCCTTATATTATAGATAGGACAGGGAACAGAAAGCGTGAAATGGGAAGAGAGAATCGGGGAAAGATACGTAGCACATCGCTGGGTCAGAAACAAATCGTGGTCACTGCCAGAGGAGTCAAGCCTCCGTATTTTTCAAAGCACTGCAGAGCTTTAAACAAACAAGTGGGGGAGCCTGCAGTACAGGTGAGTAAAGCTATGTATTGTAATATTTCTTTATTCTAACACTGTACTGAAAGATGTGCTGTAATAGGAAAAGGTTGCCCGTGCTTTAGATCCCATGAGGGAAGTCAAGAACCCAGTGTACAGCTTGTCACAGCTTTCTTATCAAATATTTTAGTGGCTCAGTCTAGAAAACTTACTTTTTAATGAGAGAGCCTGTTTTCCTCAACAGAAGCACATCACTATGAAAGAAACATCCAATTTAAATGATCTCCTATAAATCAGATGGACAAAGACAAACTCTTTCCACCAAAAAGTTGTCAACGTTTACAGGTCTTGGAGAATCACTGCATATATGAAACAAGTTGTAAAAACCCTATTGTGGCACCACACAGTACAGTGAGGTTTATGAAACCAAGTCCTAAACAGCAAGGTTGATTCATGTTAATTATTAGACCTGCTGGAGGCAAGACCTCTTTCACCTTGTTCTTACATCAGCTCACACAAGTGTGTATTATTAAGGGAGCTTATTGACTATTCATCATTAAATCTGTCACGATGTTTAATGAATAATGTAAAAAAGGCATCGACATTAATTTGATTATTACTCTTTTCTCTGTTTAATAAGTGGTTTGATCAGACGACGGGTTGCTTCCCTTGGAAAGCATTATGTGTAAATACCTTCAAAGTCTTGCAGAATGTGTCCATCCCTGAATGAAAGGGTCTGTTTTAACTGTTGGTCCAACATGCTGTGGATGGTGATGAAGCTCTCATCCAAGGCCACCACGTATGGAAAACACACAGCGGCACCAATCACGCTCTCTGACCAGTTGACTGGAGCCCGCTGAGATACCCCTTCTGCATTGGCAAACATTCCTGAGGGAGCCGGGGACAAAGGTTGTGAACATTTGTTAATGTTAAAACGTATGAAGCCTGTTTGGTTTTGATTTACTTCATGATAAATACTGTGCAAGATAACTGTGGGTTGCCAACACTGACCACACATAAATGCTGGAAACGGGTTAATAATTAAATTCAAGACACAATTCAGCAGGGTTCACCAAATTAAATTGAAGAATTGTTTTTATTGTTTTAATGTCAAATAGAAAAGCATTTTCTCTGATCATACAGGTCAAAGAATAACAGAAAACCAGGAGAGATTAGAAAGTACACAAACTGACCCATTTTTGTCAGAACTTCCCAGCTGTGTAGAACAAGAATTCTTTGTAATATAATAAATTAGTTAGCGTGATGTGGACCGAGATAAGTGGCAGAAAATTGATGGATGGTTTAACCAATTAATAAATAATCGAGTTATTTAAGATCTGCCATAACTTCATCAACATCCATGGCAGGCAAGAAACAATATCCAGGACTTTTGTATATGCGACTTTAAAGGATCTTTAAAGACTTCTTAAGATCTGCAGATACCTCGTTTTTTTTTTACTGACTTACCGAGACCACCAGGTGCTGCTAAGAGGAACTCCTCCCTGCCAATCGTTTTTACAATGGGCCTCCTCTCATCACTGTTGTAAGGGAAGAGGTCTTGAGAAGCTCCTGTGTTGTAGTTCAGGATCATGTATTGTGTAGCGAGGGCCAAGCACAAGAAGTAACCATCGAGACTGACAGCACACGGCTGCTCAGGAGTGGTCACCTCTTTGACCAGCTGGACTCTGTCCTCGTACACCATGAAAATCTGCACTGTCCGCCGCTTGGAGGAGAGTACTCCCATTTCCACACAGAAGGGATCCCCGTTCACAGGGTTCTCATTAATGCAAAACGCTGTAACACCTCTGATCTTGGCTCCGCCTCCTGCAGCTGAGGGCACAGTCTCTAACGTCACCATGTCAACGAGGAACACGATTCCATCACAAAGTACTATCAGGCGCTCCAAAGCAGAAGCAGCACGCAGCTCTGCAACTGGTTTCTTGAGGCCCAGGTATTTGTGCAGCAGCTTCTGAGGCGAGTAACTCAGTTTCCCTTTGGAAGACGTGACCTCGTCCAGCAGGAAGTGGTGGATAAAGCAGTCGTTGGTGCCCACGTACAAGTGCTTCCCACAGCATTCAATGCACTCGATGTTGATCCGAGCTTTGTCGCCCATGAGGAGATCTCTCTCCACAGCGGGGACAAGCTCAAAAGCCTTCACACTCATCTCAGCCAAGGCATCTACACTAGATGATACAAAACAGACAGGCATCAAGAAAACTGCAGTCGAGTCAAAACAATCAATATTAGAATGTACTGCAAACCACGTCCTGGATACATTAAGAATTCACTGGCAATATCTGAGTCATAACGAGGTATGGACGCTTTCAATCTGCTTTAAAAGAAGCTCAGAGTTTTCCTTGTTTCTGACCGATTTTCCCCTGAATAAACACTCACGTGAGAGTGAGACTTTAAAATGCCAAATATCTGGAGTATTGGTTAGAAACCTTGGGCTCTGGGAGCTCAAATAATTAATTAACTGATAAAATAAAATAAAAATAAAATGAAAAGACTAAGATCAAACATTTTGCCTTTGACTGTAGGCGAGTGTTACCCGTTAAATTTAGATGAAGCTGAGAATTAACACATGAATTGCAAATTCTCCAGTCTTAAACGACAATGTGATCTTTTACACTATTTCTGAAAACCGGTGCCAGACATCACTGCGGGTTTGACACCACAGGTGACTGTCACAACACAGGGTGTTACACATTAGACACATGACTGTGCACAGGGTTTAATAACTTCCTGTCAACATACGTTTGTGCTTATTGTTTAATCAGTTAATAATGTATATGCTCTGATAAACATTAATATAAATTGCATTGTTTTGTGTTTTGCTTTTTATTTTGCCTGTGTAGGGACTTAATTTGACGTATTACTTAGAGTCAAGCCCTTATTCACATCTGTAACTATTTATATCTAAGATGATAGTAGGTTTCCTTCATTAGCAAATAATATTAAGGCTGTATCATCAATTTCTGTGCTGGTTAGGTATCTTGCTGTTCTTTACATAGAAGCGTATAATCCACTTTATTAGCATTTCCCAGTGGTGACAGCTAATAGCGTTAACGCTAGCTAGCTTGTCAAACCCACAAAGGCCAACAATAGCAACAAAACGAAGTCCACCGGTTAACACCACCTGTCAGGAGGTGGAATCAACTGACAGTAACATATATTATACATGTGGGGAAGGTGTTGTCGGTTTTATACTTGATTAAGTTGCTACCTGGGCCAGCTAGCCGAGTAAGTTAGCTAGCTAACGTTAGCTTACTGAGTCTGCTCCCCAGTGATGTCCATGCTAGCAGGCTAATGAAGCTAGGCTACGTTTCTAGGGTGGCTAAAGGAGGGGTTGTTGCTGATGTGAACACAGGAGCTGTGTTGTTGAATCACCACACAGACACAGCGGCTCGTTGCGTGTTTCCAACCGGCCTCTCTCCCCCTGAGACGATGCTCTGCGCACCAGCTTTCTGCCGACTTTCTCCGGGAGCTGTTAGCATACCTACCGCTGCAGGCAGCGCTCAGGACGGCAGGCGGGTTCACCACACGCAGGCGAGCCTCTCTACTCCAGGAACAGTGGCCACGACATAGATTCACACATGAGGATGAATTATCCCATGCTGCTGGGGGTCGGCACCGCACCGACACGCGGAAATTGGAGCCTGGACGGCGGCGGTTGGTCCTTCCTCGTCCCGCAGAAAACACCCAGTGACACCGAGCCGCTGCTGGCTGCAGGTGATGCGGGGCTGCGTTCAAGACTCTCGAGTGGGAGGGGAAGTTGTTGACGATTTGTAAACACATTGAAAAATGGGTTCTAAATTTATATTATATTATTTTATTAATTTCTTCAAATCAGATTAGAGTCATGGATCTTTTTCAAGAGACAATGTAACAAGAAACAAGCAAACAAACACACAATCAGCCACCAACAGTAACATAACCAAGATCAGATAGTAACGTGTTAAAATCTATGAACTGACTTTTTTTTTAATGCAGGTTGCATTTCATACCAATTAAAAGCTGCACAGTACAAACATGAAAGTTAATTACACAATAACTTTGATGATGTTTTATTGGCTATCGGCTCTGATTCTATACGAGAAACCAGGATTCAAATGATACACAAGATTTTCATATGTATAGTATTTGTATTTCAAAGCAAGAGTGATATGGATTCCCATATAACAATGGGTTTTAATGGGATGGTGGTGGAAAATATAATATGATAATATAATACAAATGTGCTCTGAGTCTTATATTCAAAATGAAACGTGTTGCAAAAGTATTAACACCCCGATTAAAATTATATACAATAAAGATGAACAAATAAATTAATGAATGAACAAATAAATAAATAAGTAAATAAAGCTTGTGATGAAAAAAAATGCTATTTCTGTGTTTCTATATTTACTTATCCCTGAATTGAATCCTTTCATTTATTTATTTACACAATCCTCAATTAATGTCACATCTGTATCCTCGCGTTAAGCCAGCGTGTGACCGAAACCCTGAACACCCGTTAACAAGCTGTTAAAAATCCCAAACTGTCCGTGAACGTGACTCCGCCGCTTTTCACCCAGGATGCACCTGTCCAACAGAGCTGCCTGAGAAAAGCCATTTTGTTGTGCTAGCTAGCCACATGCTAAAGAAAGCCACCAACAAAACATGGATCTGTTGTGTCACCGCTGAATGTGTCGCCGTTATGTGTTGCTGTACTGTCGCAAAACACAATAACTGAACTCGCTAAAACGTGTAAGTAGCGGAGCCTAGCATGGACTAGCCGGTGGAGCTAAAGGGGGCTACAGTTTCAGATAACACACTGCTAGCTTGTTTATGTAGCTGACCGCAGTTATGTTTTCTGTTTAATTAACCCTACGTTAGTCCGAGGTAGTTTGTGAGTGCGTGTTGAGCCGACTGCGAGTGTCCGAGCCGTCCGACAACTGCTCCCACGGCAGGGACCGTGTTGTGTCAGAGGAAGACCCCGCAGTTACTTAGCATAACACTTGGACCCACACAGCGTTAAGCCATAGCGCTAATCTGATAATGGCAGAGGACACTCGACAGGACAAGAGAGCCAGCTTCTCGGCCATAACAGAGCACAACACCAACGGGATGGGCCGGACCTCCGCCGTGGCCTCAGGCAAAAGTGGTGCCTCAAAGAAGTTAGTGATCAAAAATTTCAAAGGTATTGTCGACGATCGATCTCCTCCTACGTTACCTATCAAGCCGAGCATGTGACCCAACTGTTAGACCGTACAGTCAAAAGTTGTTCGCCTGTGGTTTGAGTTACGTACGTCAAGTGTAACATGCTGACTTGGATGCTGTGATTAGGCTGTTTCTTCGCAGAGTTTGTTTTCATTACAGCCCATTGGGTTTTATCCCTGGGTTATTTTTGCTTTGAAGAGCCTCTCACGACATCTGGTTTTTGCACATCTGGTATTCGACGTAACCAGTGTGAAAAGCCACTGCCCTCCAGGTGTGGGTCAGATGGGAGAAGACATATAACCTTGTTATATAAGAGGTATTCACCCAGTTTGAGCAATGCAGGTGGCACCGATGACCCTTATTGGAAATGTCTCATGTCAATTTAAAATATTTAACGTTGAGATCAAATCGAACCAAAACTAGGATTAGGTTAGACAACAAACCACCGCCGAGGCCCAACAGCCCTCTACTGAAACCTCATTTAACTTCACTAGAGCTGGATTTTTATTTGGATCTGCTTCAAATTGCACACACTCATAAATATCTGACCCCTAAATATGTCAGATTTGTTCTTGTCATCAAGATCCATGAATTAATCTATGAGAAATCAACAAAAAGGCAGAATTTCGCAACGTTAAAGAAAGTAGAAAACAAGCCGTGCAGTCCAAAATACCAGAGGTCTATATTTAACTTCATTTAATATTACTTAATAACTGATAAGAAATAAAAATGGAATAACAACAGGGAAAAGTTCTGTAACCAGCAGAATTTGCTTTTTGCACCTCCCATCATTTAATTTTTTTATTTACCAACTTATCTGAGGGTCCAAAGTGTGTGGTGTATGAAGTGCTCCTGCCTTAGTTCATTGTTGTGTATCCCTGTAATACATATTTAACCAAGACAGATATAATCTTTCCTTGTACAGCAGTTAGTGTGAAGTTATTTTATTATTTTTAAAGAAATAGAAAAGTAAGTGGAAAAAGTTGTTAAAAAACTTCTATAGTTTTCTTTTGCATGAATGGGCTGTTGTTAGTGTGTCGGTCCTGTTGTGGAGGGGATATAAGTGAACATTATTGCTGACTTTTTGAAACAGACAGGCCAAAACTAGCAGAGAACTACACTGAAGACACATGGCTGAAGCTACGAGATGCGGTGGGAGCCATTCAGAACAGCACCTCTATAAAGTACAACCTGGAGGAGCTCTATCAGGTTTGCAGACTTTCTTTCTTAACCCACACTGTGTGCTGATTTTTCTCAGGCCTCGATTAACACTTTTTGGATTGTAGAAAACTGTCAGTGTGAAACCACAGAACATGACATAGCAAATGCTTTTTTAGTTATTCATTTTCAACACATGATCTTTCAGCACATCATACAACACAGACTTGTATTGTATGCTAGTGTTTAATTTCAGCTCAGGGTTAAAGTTCACAGCGCAGAAATCTGTGAGTTGCCTGAATTCAATCATCTGTCTGAAGAGAATCTCTACTTTTCTGTTTGTTACTGTTGTGTGGGTGACATTGGCTGTTTGCATAGAGCTGATAACAATCTTCTTTTTCTGGAAGGCGGTGGAGAACCTGTGTTCCTATAAAGTCTCCCCTACACTATACAAGCAGCTACGGCAGGTCTGTGAAGATCATGTGCAAGCCCAGATTTACCAGTTCAGAGAATATCCTTTTTGTGATTAACTATAGTAAGTAAGATACATATTAAGCCCACTGAAACATGTATATTCGTCCAAGGTGATTATAAAAAATTTCCTGAGATGAATGGTCATTCAGTATTTTGGTTCAATGACTTGAGTGAGTGACAAATACTTTCCTTAACATGGATCTCACAGAGTCTTTGGACAACCTTTCCTTCCTTAAGCGTAATGAATCGCTGCTGGCAGGACCACTGCAGACAAACAGTAAGGTTTGATGTTTGTCAGATGTGAATATTAAAACAGCACTTTGTTCTGCAAGAGTGTAAATAATCCAACGTTTGGACTGTTTTCACTTTTCCCTTGTAGATAATGATCCGAAGTATCTTTCTCTTCCTGGATCGTACCTACGTGCTTCAGAATTCTCTTCTCCCCTCCATATGGTAAAACTACAGTTTATTCAAACCACTGTTTGTTAAGGTGTTAAGATGTTTTGTGGAGGCTGATGTTAGGTGTACGTTGCAGGGACACTGGCTTGGAGCTGTTCCGTACCCACATTGTGAGTGACAGTGCGGTGCAGAAGCGGACCGTCGATGGCATTTTGGAGCAGGTAGAACAGGAGCGGAACGGGGAGACAGTGGATCGTAGTCTGCTCAGAAGCCTATTGGGCATGTTGTCAGACCTGCAGGTACCTGATCCCCTGGTCAGCATTGTTAATAATCAGTAGAGAGACTGAACACGTGTCATTTAATCTCCTGATCCTCTCATGTTCAGGTTTACAAAGATTCCTTTGAAGAGAGATTTTTGATTGAGACCAATCGTCTGTACGCAGCAGAGGGACAGCGGCTGATGCAGGAGAGAGATGTGAGTGAGAATCTCAATGGATCTATGTGTCATGTGGTCACGTTAAGTCATCAGTGACCCGTATTAGACATTATGCAAAGGATGTGTTTTCAGCTGACAAACGTACTGAATACGTGTGTTTGTATTTGTCCAGGTGCCTGAGTATCTGCATCATGTGGCTCGTCGGTTAGAGGAGGAGAATGATCGTATCTTGAGCTACCTCGACCAGAGCACTCAGTAATTGTTTTCTTTCTTAATATATATTTAATAATAATAATTCATGTTCTACTGTGTTCCTTAATCAACATTAAATAATAACATCCATCTCATGTGCAAACAAATTCTCAGAAAGTAAATGGAAACCAATAACTATTTTTCATTTGTTTTCAACAAATAGCTGATGAATAGTAATGCTAAGTGGAGAGCTTGTTGTGCAGGAATATCAGACTTATAAATATCTATGCATCTATTCTAACCTTTGAAAATGCTTACTTATATCTTCCCACTCATTCTCTCCTTGTGATTTCACAGGAAACCTCTAATTAGCTGTGTTGAGAAACAACTTTTAGGAGAACATATGACTGCAATGCTACAAAAGGGTATGTGTTTGTGTGGAAGAATTTAGAAAGTCCTTTACATTAGTTTGTGTGTGGCAATATGTACTATATTTATTGAACTGCGCTAGAGGAATAAACATTTCAAAATAAACAATGCAGAATTTAATTCAGTTTAAAATCTTATTTAGGCTTATTGACTTCATCTGTTTTGTGGCTCTCTGTGAACTAGTTGTGATTAAAATGTTCCCGACCAAAGCAAACACTGCTATCTACCCTTCTTGTCGAGCTATAAACATCCTTTCATTTTCCAACTTGTGGATTTGATTTTTTTATTTGATTTTAAGACATATGGGATTTTTATTTTTCAGTATATAAAGTATGTATATATATACCTGAATGTATGCAATAATTTGTAACAATTTGGTGGCAGGTCTGAGCATCCTGCTGGATGAGAATCGTGTGACTGAGCTGGCCCTCCTCTACCAGCTCTTCAGCAAGGTGAAGGGGGGACTTCCCACACTGCTGCAGTTCTGGAGGGATTATATCAAGGTAAACACATACTGTAGATCAACAAACATACTCTATGTCTGAGAAATGCATCATATTCACCTTATTGTAAACGGTCTCTGCTCTCAGACCTTCGGTGGAGAGATTGTGTGCACTCCAGAGAAAGACAAGGACATGGTGCAAGAGCTGCTGGACTTTAAGGACAAGATGGACAACGTGGCACAGAGCTGCTTCACAAGGAGCGAGGGATTCATCAACGCCATGAAGGAAGCCTTTGAGACTTTTATCAACAAGAGGCCGAACAAACCTGCAGAACTCATTGGTAGGTCAGACAAAGAAATTGTACATCATGGCTGTGGTTTTTTCAGACCTGCACATTTTAACATGGTTGTTGTGAATTCTGCGTCTTGATAACAGCGTTTTTGTTTCCTATCCAGCTAAATATGTGGATTCTAAGTTACGAGCAGGGAACAAGGAGGCTACAGAGGAGGAGCTGGAGAGAATCCTGGACAAGATAATGATAATCTTTCGTTTCATTCATGGTCAGTTACACTTCTATCTGTGTGTGAGTGCGTGGGGTGTTTATGTATATGTCACTGTGTTTTCACTCTCAGTCAATTGCTTTAACTAACCCCTTTGAAGCTTGTTACACTTTGAGAAGAACTCTTGATATCTGTTTCCTTTTTTTCAGGTAAAGACGTGTTTGAAGCTTTTTATAAGAAGGACTTGGCCAAACGCCTGCTTGTCGGCAAGAGTGCTTCTGTAGATGCTGAAAAGTCCATGCTCTCCAAACTCAAGCACGGTAAAATCTCTAGTCCGATCTCTTATAGCTTTTATTACCAAGTTGCAATTGATCATTTCATTTTTCAGATTCATAAGGGAAGTTTTAGGAAATGGATCTACCTGCGGTGTATTGTACTTAATAACACATAACCCATAACTGTCATTACCTGTACTGTACTGTCCTGTCTGTAAGGTTCAAGTTAAAATTTTAATGTGGTTGCAGAATGCGGAGCAGCATTCACCAGTAAGCTTGAGGGGATGTTTAAGGACATGGAGCTGTCCAAAGACATCATGATCCAGTTCAAACAGGTACAAGGAAAACTAGTGCAGCTGGAAGAGGTTGATGCCGTGTGCATGTTAATTCTGCTGTGCTGGGTCATTAAATGCATTTTTCATTCCTAGTTGACATTATATTTTTCCTCAGTATATGCAGAACCAGAGTGAACCCAGCAACATAGAACTTACAGTTAACATCCTCACGATGGGCTACTGGCCGTCATACACGCCCATGGAGGTCCACTTGCCCCCAGAGGTAAGAATCTTTATGACTATTGGTGCATGAAGTCAAGTTATTGAGGAAAACAGTCCAAACAAAATATCTGTGTTCATTGTATTTTGATGATAGTGATCTTGGTCATCAGCTTGGTACAAATGTAATCTCTTCATGTTTTGTTAGATGGTCAAACTCCAGGAGGTGTTCAAGCTGTTCTACCTGGGGAAGCACAGTGGGAGGAAGCTGCAGTGGCAGCCAACCCTGGGTCACGCTGTATTAAAGGCAGAGTTTAAAGAGGTAAACGCTTGGTATATTCTAATGGGGCATGAAGAAGAGAGAGAGACAGTTTGATAAACTGCAGTTACAATGGTGGCTTTCTCCTGCAGGGCAAAAAGGAGCTGCAGGTCTCCCTGTTCCAGACTCTGGTGCTGCTGATGTTTAATGAGGGAGAGGAGTTCAGCATTGATGAGATTCGCACTGCGACCGGCATAGGTTATACATTATACTATGTCTTTGAATAATGTTGTACAGCTATTCTGCAGTGGAGAGAGTAACCTGCTGTATCACACTGTCTGACATTTGTCTTATCGTGCACAGAGGAGGGAGAGCTCAAGCGTACACTGCAGTCCCTGGCCTGCGGAAAAGCACGAGTCCTTAACAAGAACCCTCGAGGGAAAGATGTGGAGGACGGAGACCGCTTTAATTCCAACAATGATTTTAAACACAAACTGTTCCGCATCAAGATCAACCAGATCCAGATGAAGGAGACGGTAAAAACACTAGCAAATTTCTTTCTTTCTTTCATCACAGACTCCTCCTCAGCCTGGGCACACTTTTCCATAGTTAAAATCCCATTTCCCTCACAGGTAGAGGAGCAGGTGAGCACAACAGAACGTGTGTTTCAAGACCGACAGTATCAGATTGATGCGGCTGTTGTCCGCATCATGAAGATGAGGAAGACCCTGAGTCACAACCTCCTCGTATCAGAGCTCTACAACCAGCTGAAGTTCCCTGTTAAGGTGAGGCATCTCAAGCTTCGCATTCCTTTTGATTTTGAATTCACACACACACACACACACACACACACACACACACACACACACACACACACACACACACACACACACACACACACACACACACACACACACACACACACACACACACACACACACACACACACACACACACACAGAAAGCTCATCAGCATCTGCTTTGCCTTCCTCTCCCCAGCCGGGCGATCTTAAGAAGCGCATTGAGTCGCTCATAGACAGAGACTACATGGAACGTGACAAGGAGACTCCAAACCAGTACCACTATGTTGCCTAAAGGGGGCTCTACTGTCACTGCCATGCTTCTCTCACAGCATGCGGACAGCTGCCCCCCCACAAAACAGCATTACAGCCCTTCAGCCACCCGACTCTCCTCTGGTGCCCACCGTTCCCTCCATCCACAGTCCTGGACACAGCGTCCAGATCACACAGAGCTCCAGTGAGATGAGAGACACTTGGCTGTTCAGTTCCCACCCTGCGATATCTTTTTGTGGGACTGTGAGACGGGGCTGGAGGAGCGGCCTAGGTTGTTGATGGTTGGTTTATGTGACTTACAAATCTGCTAATGCAAAACTCAACTGAAAATAACGAGCACTTTCCTCTGTTTTTGTTTTTTCCTCCTCCGGGTTGGGATTTTTGTTCCCCCGCATCCCTTTGTTCTAAAAATCGCTTATTTTCTACTGTAGTTGGTTTGTCATGAGTTTAAAGATTTTTTTTTTTTGTTGGTTTTTAATTTCTGTTCAAGGGTTTCTCCACATGAATGGCTGCATACAGTGCTGAGTGTAAATCTGATTGGTTGGTTGCGTGATTTGGCAGAGAAGCAGCTGTTGAGGACGTGAGGATGGATGAAGGGGTGCAGAGGGGCTGGGTCAGATGAGGGAGGGGAAGACGGGGGGGGGGGGGGGGTTATACCTTGTAACACAGATGCTAAATGATTTGCAGACAAGCCACTTGGGTATGTCTTTGGGTTTCTTGTATGTTTTGACCAAAATGTCCAAATGTCCAATGTCATGTGCTGATGTTTTTGTAGATCAGATTGTATTCTATGTACGAGTGAGAAAAGTGAACTTGAATAAATGGATATTTAATGATTCAGATCGTGATTTGTAGGTAACCAGTTGGTGGTTGTCGCCTCCACTAAGGAGGTGAACTCTTTGTCCGTGCTTGTTTTATGTCAGCAGGATTGCAGAAAAACGCTGATTTCGGTGCAGATCTGGATCAGTGGGCCAATCCAAGATTTTTTTTTCCCCGTATTCTTGAACATTGCGAGGGCATTTTTCAACTTTTTGGTTATTTTCTCAGAGAATAATTCAAGGACCTTGATGATCTATTGAATTTGAATGCAGTTTCATAAGGGAACTGTTGGGCATGTGGCAGAGGTTTAGTTAAGTTTAGTTTTCTCAGTTCACACTGTGATGGATTTTTCTCTCAGCCAAGCAATTATTCATGCTGACATCTCCTGCAGTCTAATTGAATTTAATCAAATTAGGTTTTGCTAAATGAGAAAGATAAGGAAAAATATAAAATCTGAACAAATTAGTAGTAATGAAATCATGATCAGTCTAGGCAAGTGAATAACAAGGAGGATTTCTGTCTTTTATTGCAATTTTTGCATTAAACCATAATATAACTGGAATCGCCCTCAGTAGAGCAAATAGCAAATACCTCCGTTAAGCCCGAACAATCTTTCACATGATTTTTCTAGTTCTTATTTTGGAAATGAAATAGAAAATAGGAAGCAGTCTCGTGACCAAAAAACAATGTAACGCGTACTCTTAATTCCAGGCCAAATTGTACACACCTATAAATATCAGCCCACTATATATGGCATATTTTAAAAACCAAGAATGTTCAAGAAAGTGACTCATGTTACTGGAAGATGGAACCGAAAATAAAAAAAAGGGAATTTTCAATACTTTCATTATCGCAGCAGGAAAAATGCAGCTTGTCCTTTACTTTAGAAAAAGATCTTTAAAAGCCCTCGGGCGTTGTAGTCTGGATTTAAGACGACTAAACTGCGCGTCTTTTGTTAAAGAGCAAGGCAGAAGTATGCAGGGAGAATGTGGCAGGGTCCTGATGAAGTCTTGGACAGCAGCAAGTGAGCAGCCTCTGCGTTCCTTCAAGGGTTTTGCACCCCCTCGTGAATTGACGATGGTGTCAGCTGACTACCCACAACACATGCACTTGCAGCCGACACAGTACCATGTGTGTATGTGTGTGTACTAGTACTTATAACTTTGTGAGGGCCACCTTAAGTATGAACCTTATGAAGTGACGACATTTTGAGGGTTAAGTACTTGCTTTTAGAATTAGGTTTAGGTTATGATAACGGTGATTGTCAGGGTTAAGGTTCGAGATGAGGTTGTCCACAATGAACGGAAGTTAATGCACAATGTCAAGTGTTGTGTTCCAGGGTGCTCTCCTAAAGTAACCCCCCTCACAGCTTCTCGCTTATATTAGGTAACTATTGTATTTTAAATTCTATTTTTAATATTGAACGTAAGTGCAGTGAAAATGTGTCAAACCAATCAACTAATGGAGGCCGATAAATGTTATATCGGCATCCGGTCTGTTTAAAATGTAATAACATGGGAGGGACAGTATAACCACTTTAGATGTTAATAAACTTGAGTTCTCATGTGAGTTCCCTGGAAAACCACAATTTACATTGTAATATAATTCCTGGAAGCTCGTTCTTTTCTCATCAGGTGTCTCTTTACACCTTGTTGGTATCACCTATGCTATTCAAGTCTGTAAAAATGTGTCTCACTAGATGTCTCTTTGCTCCTTGTTGACATCACCTCCATTATTAAAGTCTTTAAAAACATTATCTATCAGCAACAACTCCATGTATTACTTGCAGTTCCTCAGGATGAGTCGTGTCGTGTGTGTGTGTATCAGTGTGTGTGTCAGTGTGTGTGTCAGTGTGTGTGTCAGTGTGTGTGTCGGTGTGTTACCGCTGCTGTGAATGGAGCTCATACACAAACAGGGGGGAGGAGGCCTCTCACGTGACTGCTCAGCTCTGACTCTTTCAGTTCACATGACCAGACCTGGTTTAGTCCGTCACTGTCTCTGACCGACACCAGCGCCGCTCCCCCGCCGTCCTCCAGCCCCTCGCTGAACAACCACGCTGTTATTATTTCAATAGAGAGACGGAAACCAGAAGAGGAAGAAGGAGACGAAGAAGAGCAGCTGCCTCGAGAAGCTCTCGCTCCTCCGCCAAGTCAAGTGCAGCTGGTTCGTGCGTCAACCTGCGCCTGTGACGCGGCGTCACGACCACCCTGCTCCCCGGGCTTTTCCCTCGTCTCTCCCCGGCGATAAGAAGAAGTCAGGTCCGCGCAGTGAGGCGTCTTGAGTCCGAGGTGAAGGATGGAACTCTCTCACGCGGTGGCCGCGCTGCTCCTCGCTTGCTGTGCCGGGTTAGGTGAGTGTTTCTGGGCTGTAAAAGCGCCATGTCGACCGACGTCACCCAAAACTGCCAGTCGGTTAGTCGAGTGTTGTTGAGTTAACGGTTAAACAAGTAGAGGATCAATCGATGAATCCATTACAGTTTGATCGACAGAAGATTATAAAGCATCAAGCTGTGGAATCAACAAAGCTAATTTTAAGCTTGCAACTTTCTTATTTGTTTAGTTGTTTTTTTATTTTCAAATAGAGAAATAAAATCATATAGTCTATGACATGTCCTTGTTAAAATAAAAAGTAAAATTAAACCCTTTTTCCCATTACATTTACATTTTCCAGTAGGTTTTTTTCACTACAGAATAATTTTCAAAAAATGTAAAAATTAAATTGTTTTTTTTAACATCATATAGTCCATGATGTAATCACTGGAATCACAACCTCAGTAAAAATGTTATCCACTTTTTTCTACTAATATTTTCAATGAAGTAAATATGTTTAAAAATGAATCTAAAAATAACACAGATAAAATGTGGAAATAATAAAAAAAAAAGGATTTCCTGGTGTGGCTCAATAACCAGTAGAAACTAAGGAGAACTCACTGCATTTCAAAATTTTACAGCAAGCTCTGTCCAAAGTCCAAAGTCTAAAGGTCAGTCCGTCCTCAGGTATTAATGTCAAAACAGACCTAAGAAGAAGCTGGACTTTATTCTTTTCTATTCTATTTTATTCTGATCTCTTCTATGATCCCTAGGTTTTGTTCGTGTTCGGGAGCAGCAGATTGGTCTCTTTGTTGTGTCATTTGAGAGCTTTGTGTGACTGCTATGATGGCTTTGTGTTGTACACTGGGGGCTGACAGTGTTATTTTATGACCAGTTTAATCGGCCTGAACACACACAGACAGCTGGCTGCCAAAAGGTAAACAGGCCCATGTTGTTGTAGTTCTCTCTCTCTAAATACTCATTATAAAATATAGAACTGGATTGATGTTCTTTTAGTAATCTCTAATTAAACTGGATGGTCAGTTTCGTTCTCCACTCATCAACATGTTGAGGATTTCTGCTTTAGACAGAAAGTCCACTGGAACCAGAATGTCCTGGTAGTATGGAACACTGTTATCCTTTTTTAATTATTCTCTTCGCACCGACTGTAAAATACTTATATCTGCAGCTTCATACTCGGCACACACAGACGCTTTTACTTTGTGATCAGATTATAGTGTTGTGTAAACTGCTGTGTGTATACAGGGTGAACTGAGAGGTGACGCTGGGGTCAGGTTTCAGCAAGGCACTAGGGGAGATGGCACCTGATTGATGGACTGAAGCACAGATTCCCATTAGGATCAGTAGAATGTAAAAATGTAGAACACTGGAGCTAAAGGGGAAGTGAGGCCACTGTGAAAGAGAGAAGAGTTCAGTCAGTGAGCTGTTTAATAAGTTATGAAATTACTGCCAGTAACATGGGGGGAGGAAACACCAACACCAATGAACGTCTCTCAGCGATGAGAGAGACGTTCATTTGGACTCCAGGATGAACTTATTAGAATTGGGTGGTCAAAGTTCAACGGTCAAGGTCGCTGTGAACTCACTAAGCACTTAGTACTTACACAATATCTCAGGAACACCTCCAGGGAATCCTTTCAAATTTTGTCAAATTCTCACTTGGACTCAACGATGATAAGATAAGATTTGGGTGGTCACTCTGCCATTAGGACATTTCTTCAACTTTTGTCACTTGGCTGCAAAGATGAAATAATTAGAGCTCAGTGGTCAAAGGTCACATTGACCTCATATGAGTCTGGAAACAAATCTCAGTAGGCTGAAGCTGCACTTGATGGTGGAAACATTCAATTATTTTAATGATCCCAAACATTTGAGAAGTACTTTTACGATTACAGAAGTAGAATAAATGTCTGTGCTGATGGGAATCAACCACATTTAAGACGTACGAATCAACATCTTTGTAGACGTTTTGGGAAGTGAGAGGTAAGTTGTGAAACTCCAGTGTTGCATTACTGTAAAGTGTTTTTTTTAAGAATATGAGCAGTAGGGTTGATAATTATATGAGTCCTGAATAGCCACTGTACAAGTACACCCACTATGGACACACAACAGTGAGTTGGCAGTTTCTAGGGCACAAAGATAATAGCAGATACAAATTCAAGTGTATATAAGTTGCCAAGTCGGCTGAATTATTTATTTTATTCTGCTCAGAGGGGCCACATTGACTATATGTAACAAGTTGGGCTCCTGAATCTGTCCCAGGAAGTCTTTCCTACACTTCATTGTGTATTATACAAGACAACAAACCCTTGAACCTGCTCACCTCAATGCAGTACAGCTGTCATCAGTCATATGAATTATTATTGTGGTTTCTACTGTTGTCATGTGACAACAAGTCTTTGGTAACAAAACAAGTATCCTGAAACAGCCAGGGAGAAGTTTGTGGTTTGAATCTGTCACTCTCTGCTGCCTGTAGACCCCTGCTGGTGGTTCATGTGAACTGCTTTAGTGTAAATGTACAACATGGACATCATATAAAACTGTTTATGTTGCAAAATCTGGTAACGAATATGTATTTATTTTGCTCATAATCAGGTCACACTATGTTTAAATTAATCATATATAATTTGAGTCGATCAACAGTGATGGACGACATGACGGCTCACCAAATGTGAAGCTAAAGCATCTCGATCGCCCCCTGGTGGCTGGCTGTAGTATAGGTCATAAACCCTGCACCTTCTATGGATGGGATGTGGACAAATCTAAAAAGTCAAAATACATATCAAAGATGGTTTCTATCATTTTAGGAATACGTTGTTTGAATAAGACTAAATGTGCAAGATGGCAGCTTTTGTATCTGCGATATTTGTTGCTTTATTTCTGGGAAGTGGGAAGAACGGGAGTCTTCTGTCTATGTGGCACACAAATTAATACAAGTGTAATTACTTAGGTATTTTTTCCTAATATTGTAATATTGTACCTCCTTGCTCATTATTTTCTCGCCCTCAGGTTGTATTCAGGCCGTGACTCTGGAGGTAAAAGAGGGGAACTCCACCTGCATTAAGGCAGAGCTTTCTGCTTCATTCTCCATCACATACGACACCTTCAACAGCACGGTACGTACTGTGCAGCGATGGCAGCGTTCTGGTTTCCATCTCTGAGGGAATTTAAAACGTGACACATTCCCTCCAGTTTATCGAATCACTCGTGTCTCCTCAGCGAACGGCGCAGTTTACTCTGCCCGACTCCGCCACAGTCGACACCAGCAACAGCTCGTGTGGCACAGACGAGAGCTTGTCGTGGCTGGTGGCGGTGTTCGCACCCGGCCATGCTCTGAGGCTGAGCTTTTCCTCCAACGCGAGTCTGTACAGCGTCGCGAACCTGATGCTGCAGTACAACCTCAGCGATTCGACGATCTTCCCTGAGGCCAACAGCTCCGGTGAGAACAAACGCATTGGTTTGGTACAATGTAGAACCCCCCCCCACTTCCTTTTATGCCCGGGGGCCCCAAAGTCCCTTTGAACACCCCTGCATATACAACAGGAAATATATTTTAGATGTAACTAAATTGTTATTTGTTTGTGTGATTGTGTCCTAGATGTGGTCACAGTGGAGTCGGCTTCCGTCGGGATCTGGGCGGCAATCAACACCACCTACCGCTGTGTGAGCCCCGTCGCTTTAAGAGTCGGTGGAGCGAATGTCACTTTCTCTGGCATGAGGCTGGAGGCCTTCATGCCAGGAAATGACCTGAGTCCAACAGGTAGGACATAGATTTTCTTGTCGTGGATGGGTTTCCACAATGATTGACCTCCTGGTGGTTGAGTTTATATTTTATTCTTGTCATAGAAAGCGTCTGTTTGGCGGATACAACCACTACTACAGCTCCACCCACCACCGCTGCTGCTTCGACAACAACAGCTCCAGCACCGACGCCTTCAGGAACACCCGAACACGGCATGTACTCCGTAAAAAACAGCAATGGCACGGAATGTCTCCTGGCTCAGTTTGGACTTCAGTTCAACATCTCCTACTTCTCTAAATCTCAGAATAAGGTAATTTAAAGCTTAACAAACAGAGACTGCTCATAGTAACAATAAATAGTCAAATAGAAATAGATTTTTTTTTTTCTCTACTTTGCCAGACTGTCCAGGATTTAGTAAACCTGACCCCTAGTCAGACGAATGCATCAGGATCATGTGAAGCCAGCAGAGCTACCTTGGTTTTGACAGAAGTGCAAAACACACTCGGCTTCACCTTCACTCTGGTAAATTCATCTCTCATCAGTTTGTTATTGTGGGTGTGTGCGGTACAAGTATCTATTCAGCCTCTCTTCTCAATCACAGAACTCCACGACCAACAAGTACCACCTCAGTGGGATATCTCTGCTCGCCAACTGGCCTGATATGACGGGTATTGCGATTTGTTTTGTAACAAACAAAAAGCTCCTTTTTATTTGCCTTGACTGGTTTGGCTTAAAGAATAATTGTCTAATAATTCTGTCCACAGCTCCGTTCTCCGCCAGTAACACCAGTCTGGATTACCTGCGGAGTTCACTGGGCCGCTCGTACATGTGCAACGCAGAGCAAACTCTGATCGTGGCACCAACCTTGTCTCTCAACACATTCAGACTGCAGGTCCAACCGTTTGGAGTCATCACAGACCAGTTTGCTACAGGTACAACTGCCATCAAACTCCTCTTCTGTCTTTGTCCTCTTTACCAAGGAGGTTGTCTCCATTGCTGTTTGTCTGTCTGTCACCAGAATTACTCAAAAACCACTGAACAGATTACCATGAAATGTGGTGGAGGGTTGGGGGCATGTCCCAGGGAGGAACCCATTACATTTTGAAGTGGATCTGCTTCAACACTTTCCTTGCTTTAACAAATGCGCGACAGGGCGTTAGCCTTGACAGAGGTATGCGCTCTCTGAGTGCCCTTCTTCAAGGAGATTATATTTTTGCCCCTGTTCATTGGTTTGTTTGTTTATCGACAGAATTACACAAGAAACTACAGAACAGATTTCCATGAAACGTGAAGGGACAGATGGGACAGAGGCCAAGAAAGAAGCCATTGTATTTTAGCATGAATTCATACAAAGGGGCAGATTCATCTTTTCTTTTCATTCTTTAACTTTGTGAGACAGGACGTTTGATGGCTGTTTTCACCAATTTCCAAGAGAAAAATTCATGGATCTTGATGGAAAAAAAACGATAACTGTGTTCGTGCGGCTTGGTTGAATTTAAGGGGACTGTCAGGCCCAGTGTTAAATTCCAAGTAGAGCTCGGCTGTAGCTTCTTGCTTGTGAGAGACATCAGAGTGTAATTGATCTTCTCCTCTCACTCTTCATAAGGAGGTGGCAAATTGTTTATTTCAGAGTTGCTATTCCTAGAGGCCGACTTACAACATCTTGTTTTGCTGCATCAAGCTCATCCACACTTGCTACCCACTGAGTGCTGATTATTCTGTCAATAACAGCCATGCAAGGAGCACACTCACACTAGAACCATGCAAGTTACTGAAATAAATCAAATGAGAGATAAGGAACGAGATCAACAGTTTAGAGTCACCCCTGATCAATCCATCTGTTCAGGCTGCACCGGGACACGACATTTACTGATTCTGTGACATAACATTTGAATCTCTCCTCTTCTGTCTCCAGCGGAGGAGTGTCAGATGGACCAGGACCAGATGCTCATCCCCATCATCGTCGGGGCAGCGCTCGCTGGCCTGGTGCTGATTGTGCTCATTGCGTACCTAATAGGTAGGAAGAGGAGCCATGCTGGATACCAGACCATCTGAGCGGCACCTCCGTTTAACTTGAACCTGATGGACTGAATAATGGAGAGATGAATGTGTGAATGAGCAACTGGACACGAGCATGAGCGAATGGAAGTGGATGTTTCTATGTGGCGAGTGCATGTTTTTTTTGCATCCTATGTGACCTCTGGACTTTTTATTTTCCTTTCACCTTCTCTGTGGAATGATGATGAGAAGCAATATACCTGCTGAGTGCAGATGCTGATGAAGCTGATGAAGCTGGAGAGGATAGTTTGAATGCTTGATAAAGTTGACCATCAGCTGCTTTGCTCTACTCTTATGTTCTAGGAATCAGTTGAATTTGCTTTAACTGCTGTTTGTTGTTGTTCCCCATGTAAATCTTTTTTTTTTTTTTTAAACCTATTTAATATCCCGTGCAGATGAAAAAGAGGCAAATTAACTGTAGGAAAAAGTAGTTTTTTAAAGTTCCGATGTCTTATCCACTGATGTATAAACATTTCAACTTGGGTGGAGTTTTATTCTTACGCGTGTTCTCTTGTAGTTTTTTTAAACTTAAAAGATGAATGTAGTGATTCTGAGAAGGGAAAGCTCTGAATCTTTTCCGAAAACATTCCTCCACAGTGGAGACTGATACAGCTGCCCCATCACTGAACTGAGGCACAATAAGGTAACTGATACTTGTGAAATATGTGGCTTGCTGCGCCCTTTAAAAATTTAGCAGTCGGACGTTGTGCGACTCTGCATCACTTAAATACATTTTACAGGACAAGTGAGCTGGTGCCTGGGTTAATTATCTAGCTTTGCTTTTTTCGCCACCGTCTCCTAAAAGAAATCTTAATATAAATTGTGATTTGATCTTTTATAGAAAATGATGTGATCTCGTTTTCTATTATGCAACTTACTGAAAGTTAATAAAAAATCTGAAAAGTCCAGGACAGACATTTCACATTTATGATTTGTTTTAAAGGAGGTTCGATGGAAAATAAACATGGTTGTTTACTCAGAGCTGTTCAACCAGGTGTAAATTACACAGAATACCCAGAGCTGGGATCAACACCAAGGTTATTTTTGTCCAGAGCAACAAACTGATATCAGTAATCCTGCAGCAGCTTGCAGGGCAACAAAACCCCAACACAGAACAAACTTGACAAACCATTGTTAGAAAACGAGAGCAGCCCTTTAATTGCTTCACCATAATGCAGAAAGAATGAAAAGCATCAGATGGAGAATTGTTTAAAGATGTTTCTGTCGTGAAATCAATATGATTCACTTTGGATTGTGCCAGCATAGTACATCATACCGCTCTCTATAATATTCATTCCAGACACAATAATGTGAAATGTTGCAGGCAGGTTCCTCTGTGTTGACATGTGTTTTATCAGACCAGGCCATTTGCTACCAAACCAGCTCTCTTCAGTGTCTCTGACTTACCAGAGTAAAGTGCAAAAGAAGATAAACTACAGCACATATTAAGTTGAAATAAAATCATCAGCTAATACAGCACATGACTAATATTCTCATATGATCATATATAAAACATGTAGATTGTATGGAAACACATGTTTAAGTGAAAAACTACTCAGAGTAGTCGTAGTGATATTGAGTCTTGAAAAGGTGCAAACAAGCAGCTGGGTTCTCCTCCCAGTGGAATTTGTTTGAGTTTGAGCAGCAGGTGAATCAGTCTGGGTCATGATTCTTCTGCAATGATGCGAGATCGACATGTCGCCCGCAGCTTAGTCAAGGTTGCCATGGGGAGACTTCGTGGTTCCGTGAAGATTTTCTGGGAAAGGCCAAAAAAACCCAGCAGGATTATAGAATTCAAGAAAGCCAATTATGAAAGGATCCAATTTGTTCACCTGTTCTTCTTTTACCTGCATGAAAGTGTGGCATTCATCCACAAATGGTCCATGGGCGATCTGCTTGAAGGTTTGGCAGACGTCTGGCATCGACTGGGCCTGTTGAATCAGAGTCTGGTTCTGGTTGATCAGTGTCAGAGCGACAGCGGAAGAGGATTTTCGATCCCTCGTAGAACAGGCAATCCCAGATCCGCAGAACAGTCTGCAGATGTGGACAGAGAAGTAAATCCCACATGTCGTGATACACAACGTGAAGTTTAACACAGGGATCAAAAAAGTTATTTCCCTAACCTCCGCTGGTGGCCGCTAACACCTGCTAACATCTACTGGTAGTTGGTAACTTAAATGTGCAGAAGACCTTCAAACGTACAAGGTATATTCAGCATCTTGTCCTATATTCTAAAATTAACGACTTTTCCAGTGCACCGAAAAAGCTAAACGTAAAAGGTAGAGGGTATGGAAAACTAAGAAGAATCAATCTGGAGTTGAGTCCTAACTACTGCGAATGGTTAGCCATGGTGGCTGAGAGTGTGGGGAGGGTGACCTCTTGAGGGAACAGCTTGAATATCTGCCAGGTCTTACATGTAACACCCTCCTCTGGCCAACAGAGGGAGCAACAACAAGGACTATGCCACGTGGTGGATTGGCCCTAATCTGTGTATGGAATGCATTTAAAGCAACACCGGCATAAAAAAAACACAAATGGGTTCAATGAATTGTGACGGACAATGAATGGTGTTTTTTGGCAAAACCACAGAGATTAACAAAACTTTTTGTTAAAAAAATTTGACAAAAAAATACAGTGAGGTCTCGACAATCACCTCTACTGGCAAGACGTCTATGTAGAGACAGATGAACCATCGGGAGACCACGAGGGTCCACATGACGTTATGATCCACCATGGTCTGCCACACACTAGGGATTTTAATCTTCACCAGCTCCCCCAACACCTCCTGGTCCGTTTTCAGCCCCAGCATGGCTGGACTGTAATAGTCTGTAACGACACACACTGCGAGGTAAACATTGCTCCTAGAAAATAACAAGATGTGTCTAAACAAATCCATTCGCGTAATACAAAGCTGGATTAACAGGTTAAATGGAAAACATGATTGCGTGTGTTGACTGACAAACAACTGCTATCTGAATCATATTGACATTCACTAATTTGAATGTAAATTCCAAATGAAAACATACTGTAGGTCTTAAGCCACAGACAGATAAAGACCATGTGACCTCTTACAAGATTATTCTTAGCCGAGAGCAAAAGGACAACCAGAGCATCTATACACACACACACACCTGTCAGGAGAACAGAACAGTGTATGTATTCACACACACACACACAGACAGACACACACCTGGTAATATTCTGCTGAGTAGTGCATCCATCAACCAGAAGGATTTCTCTTCATCTTTTGTGATGATGAGCAGATAACCAGCTATGAAGTTCATCCCCTGAAGACAAAAGAGAGACACACTCAGGCTGCACGTGAAGAGAGCATGAGGAGCTCGAGAGTAAAAGGACAGAGACCATGAAGTGTACTCGGGACATGAAATAAATAGACAACCAACACAGGCTACCTGAGTAGGATTAGAGATGAATGAGCTCTTGTTCTACCACATGATGTAACCATCGGCAACCTGCTGCCTGTTTGAATTGCAAAACAAGCTGAATGTGGTCTGGTGTAGGAAATTACCCTTTCAAATGAGTAGCATGATCATTTACATAGGACGCACTAAGTTTACACAAGCAAACTGGCTGCCTGGAAGTACCAACTAAAATGACTGGTTGACATGATAGTGCTGTAAAAAAACTGCCGTTTTCATACATAATTGTGTACTTGAGTACTAAATAAATGATAAACAGACAGATTTGTTATGTGTAAGCATCTATTGAGCAAAAAAAAGTATTGTTTATTTAATTTTGCTGATAAAGATTTGAGGGCTTATATGAATGAGCTTTTTCAAAAAGACATTATTATATTTACCAATGTGAAAACTTTAATTCCACAAAACAAAGAAAAGATGTTCATTTATGTTTCTATCTTACATCAAAATACATTTATTCTGTTGTATTTGTGTTGTTGTTTTAGTCATATTATATATTTTTTGTAAAGTTTACGGTTCAACTTAAAGAATATCAAACCTCAATTAAATGTCTCACATATAAATATATTGGCTGATTTATCAGTGTTGGAAATGTTTTACTTCAGTATCGGCCCCAAAAATCCATATCAGTCTGGCTATAATACTTTTTGTCCTATAATCCACACAAATGAACCCTTCACTGCATTTCAGCACTGAACAGAACAGTGTGTCAACACTACAAACAAAAAACATAACACACAGTCCTACACTACTGAATATGGTCACAGTAATCATATTGCACTTAGGTATCAGTGAGAATAGGTATATTGTTATGTTAAAAGGTCATTATTACCTGGCAGTAGCCCACAGTGGGATTGTGGTGACCATTAGCCAGCAGCACATTGAACAGAGCTTTCTGTAGACATGGGCTGGACGTCTTACGGAACTGGATGTTGTCTGGAAATGTTCTGTTCAAGTCTAAAAGAAACCACACACACACACACACACACACACTGATCATGACTCTGTGCTTGTGTGTACACAAACAAGAGGGTGAGTGACAGAAGCAGGACAGAGACACTTTCTGTTATCTCAACTCTCACGCTGAGATAACAGTAACTCGATTATGTGAACTTTTCCAGATGCTTTGAGTGTAGGTTAAACTGTAAGGACTCCACACTGCTCGAGCCAGCAGGGGAAAATACTGAAGCAGGTCCGAGAGCCACAGTGTCTTTCTGTCCACCTTTCACTTCAGAGAGAACGATCATTTTACGGGTTTTCTTTCCATAAAAGGATGAATTGTTTGTTTACACGGCTAGAAACATAAAAAATATTTCCTCATAGAATTAAAAAAAACCACAGTGTACCTATCACTCTAATTGACTTTCCTGTACTGTATTTTTTGATTTCACCAGTTTCTTACAGAATTCGTTCCCATCCCTGGGGTTCTTTCTCTGCTGCGCCGTTTTCAACCTGAATACCCATAACACAACAATATCATAAGTGAACATCAGCAGTTTATCTGATCTGGCTGAAGAGAAGTATACAGTAGTCTATTTATAGTACATCACGATGAGTTGTATGAGCTCTGAAACACAAAAATGTTGAGCATCATTGTGGCCTGTGTGGCTCACTGTAGGTTTTGCAGTGTATTCAGGACCATTAGCTATAGTCAGCATAACGTGATGAGCTGAATCAGCATCAGAGGAAGTCAATGATGAAGAATTCCCTGACGGTGTGTTAAAAAGAAATCTCTTGTTCCACTCATTGAGGCCAGCTGGCCTTTTAGCTCTCTGGCTTTTTTTCTCACTAGCAAAGACAACTGCATGATACTAAAGACATAACAAAAAAACTTCATGGTACAAACTGCAACTTTTTACGAGGCTCACACTGATGTGAAACTGGCTAATCATTGGATGAGGAACTGTTTTCCCCCTGGTTAGGGTTTACATAGAGCTTAGTGTGTAACAGAAGACATGAGACAGATGCTTTCAGACATGTACTGACGTTAGAACAATTTCCTGAAGAATTCCAGAGGGGATGTCAGTTGCTCTGGACATTTTCCCTAACTTTTCCTGCCAGATCCTGGTAAAATGTCCAGATAATATCAGCAGCAGGAAAATGTTGTTGTGAACACGTCTGAGCCAGATAAACTCCTGCTGTGCTCTTTATTAGTGAATGGCAAACTCCAGAAAATGTCTTGACCCAATTTCTGGACTTTTTCTGGAGTTCGCGTCTGAAAACAGCTTATGGTTCTTTTCCTGGTGCAAGCTTTTCGAGATTGGCTTGATGTGCACCAGGGCTCACAGCTTTTGAATCTGTCTGCAGCCTGACCTGTGCAGATGGTGTCCACCAGTTTAGCGTCGTGTTTGGCTCCAAGCAGGGACTGGTAGTATCCTGGGTTCTTCTCCAACTGGTCTTGAGCCCCACTGGCTGTCATCCAGATCAGAGCCCGGTGCTCATTGGGAATCCCCTTACGCACATAACGCTTTACTGAAAAGAAAGAAGGAAACATTTAAGGTTAGTCCCTCCATTTTACTTCATTCAGGACTCACTCCTTGAAGATACATGTGCTTCAGTTTTCACACTTACATTTTACATTCTTCTGCACCTTGCTTTTGCCCTTCAGTAGTTTGGACCACTTGATCGACCGTTGGGTGAGCACAACGAGATACTCGGACATGAGCTCCTCATATGACTCGTAGTCAAAGTCCTCTGAGCGCTCAAAGCCATATGGATCCACCCTGGGCCATAAAGCACAAGGTAAGAAACTGTTGACATCTAATCCAACACAGTGTTCACATCATAGAACTGTAGCATGTGTATCTACATTACCTATGTCTACAGTCTGGTTCTAGATGAAAAAGCTGTGGGTGTGAGTGGCTCCACCTAATGCCTTGCGTAACACCATTATCTCCCAGCAGCTTAACCCTTTCATGAGAGCAAAGTCATCGCTGAAGAAGAAATACACAGGAGCCCTCATGGCCTGTAACCCCCCCACCATCACCTCTTTTACGTACCCAAAACAGTCCAGGCTCTACCTGGTGTGACTGTGTCAACACTAAAAGGTATTATTAGGTACAGTTTACGTTCCTCATGGGGGAAAATGTCCTTGTTGGCCAAACAAAAGCGAGGGCACACATTGGATGTTTCAGTGTGGAGCCTGTGAATGTGGCACCTGACTGCAGGTTGGTTTTGGTTATCACCGTTTGTTTGAACAGTGCAACAGCCAAACCTCTCCATGGAAAATATCACTATACATGTACTGAAGAGTAAAGTATTGATGTCGCACGTCTACAACTGCACTATATCAACTGTAATGACACTTTAGTCCAATATACGCCTGCTGTCGGTTTATTTACAGTCCAACACAACCGCCCTGCAATAAACCCAACCTTTGTAAAGGTCATAACATTGAAAGCTTGCACTAGGTATGTGATGATTCATCTTTATGATTATTTTGATGACTGCATTTTGGGGCGTGTTGAATTCCATTCAGTCACTACAACAGAATTTGATTAAATTGTTGTACCACTCAAAGTGTAAGATCAGCAATGACCAGCCCTCCATCTTCCATCTGGTGATCCCTTAAGGGGAACTCCGTGTCAACACATGTTTGACAACCTTCACTGTTCTATTACCTCCACCAAGAGGTTTGTTTTCACCCCCGTCTGTTTGTTTGTTTGTCAGCAGGATTAATTATAAACTACACAATGGATTTTCACAATACATTCTGGAAGGTATTAGGTACCTGGGCTAAGAAATAACCCATAAATGTTTGCGTGGATCCGCACAAAAGGGTGGCTTCTGAAATCTTGAATTACTTTCTTTAACTTTTTGAAAAGGTTTTTCTTTTACAAAGAGTTGATCTTGAAGAACTAATCTGAATTTAGGGGACTTATATCTAATGTGCAAACCTAAAGATGTTACCATCATCAAAACTATTGACAATTGAAAACATGGTAAAAGTTAATTTGTAGTATTTTGCGTGTAACTGTAGTTGGGTTCTATTGTATTGATAAACTTTGTTTATTAATTTGATGGGGTAAAACAAAAATACCAGTATCACACCCATAATGAATTATACTGATTTATTGAAAGTTTGTGAATTTCCTAAAATATTTGGAGGTGTTTTTTTTTTAATAGAAAGTTGTCATCAACTGTGGATGATTTGTAATAAATTCACAAGTGAGTAGTTTTTAAGAAGTAGCTGCTTCAGTAGAAACAGTAGCTTAGGCTGCAGCTCACATTTCCCACGAAATGAGGATTAAAGTAATGAGCTGCTCCATGTTGGAGCTTCCAGGAAAGTTCCTGAAACACCGCTCACCTTCTTCAAAACATAGAATACTTGTGTTTTTCTAATTTAATGTTTCCAGGTTACGTTAGCTGACATTACCTGCCCACCCGGTCTTCAGCTCTTCCTCCGGCGGAGTAGCGGCTTCCATTCGCCGCCCGGTGCTTCTTCTCCATCGCCTCCTGCGCTCCGGTGATATCCTCCCGAAAACGAAATAAGTCACAGCCTCAGTCTCACCATCAATCCACCGAGCTGCTGTGGTTCCTGCTTCCCGCTCAGACCTCACGACGGGCCGGACGGTGGAGTTCAAAGTTTCCGTTCACTTTCTCCATGTTTGTTTTTGTTTGCGGTGGAGAACCGGGGACGAGGCGCAGCTGCTGCCTGGTGCTTTTATTTTTCCTCCTGGGATTCAAAATCCTCTGGAGATGGAAGAAGCGATGCGAAGCGTTTCCCTCGAAGCTTCAACTCGCTTCAGCTCAATTCTTCAAATGCTTTTATCGGTTGTGTTTGAATCGCGTGGAGAGTTTGCCTCGAGTTTTGTTTTTATCGCCATCCACATGCACCTGCTGCTGCTCCCGGTCCCTCCTCTTCTTCTTCCTCTTCTTCTTCCTCTTCTTCCTCCCAGAGAGAAACTCTTGAGTCGCCCCACTAACACTAACACAACTCGACCTCCTCCATGTTACTCACGTGTCCTCCTCCTCCTCCATTGCTCCCGTCCAGACTCCTCTTCTGCTCCATGGAGGATTTCGGACTCGTGACGTTTGCCCCGGGACACCCACGTCAATCAGACCTAATGGTGCGTTCAAGCGACTCCCGTGAAAACACCGACTTCAAAAAGGCAAAGCGAGGCGAGTCAGATTCAGGTTTCAGACACAGAGGGAGATTCAAGGGGCTGCACAGGCACATTCAAAACAACAGAGACAAAAGGAAGATCGATCAATTTATCAATTTCAAGTAGAATTAAAGAGATTAAAACAGAAGAGTAAATGCACATTTTAAACAAGTTAAAGGAGTAAAATGATATAATCGCAAACTGTGTAAAACTACGATACAATACAATGGTGGTTTGACCTTTTGAGATAGTTAGGTCAAAGGCACTCTTCAATAAAAAGTGTTCAATCGGGTTTTAAAAACTGGAGGGTGTGAAATGTGGCTCGTGAGTTTGCAGCTTGTCCAACAGATCAACAGACACTTGCTCATAACTTGTTGATCTGAGAAACATCTAAATACTATGAGGTAAAACAACTACGTGTGAGGATATAATTAAATGCAATAATGAATAACTATAACATAAATATGAGCAACAACAATCTAAAAAAGTAGTGAGGTTGTGCATAAACGCATTTAAAAGGAAATGAGGACGATAACAGGAGAGTGGTTAAAGGACTTTTTACATTTAGTTTTACTTTTCAGTCATACATATATTTACCGCATATTCGTTTATTTACTGTAGTGTAACAAGCAGAACATGAAGCCACTCCTGTTTTGCATTAAGTAACTGCAGTATTTCAAGAGAGGTATAGGCATTTCAGAACATTTTGTAAAAGTATTCAATATTTATTTGCCATATATAATGTGTTACATAAATTCCAACTGTTTACACAGATAACAGCCTGCAACTCAATCAACCCCCTGATCCTAAAATCCCTTCAGGGTTCCACGTTTGACCTGAACAGTGTTAATATGTCTGATGAAACGTGAAGGCAGCAAAACAAAGGGTGAGTGGCCGACGCCCTCCTCAGCACAGCCACGTAGCACAGGTGAATAAACACAGACTCACCTGGGCCTCTGCTGGGAAACTCAAAAATCTGCTTCCTTTCCAGCATCTGCACAGTTTCACATCTTTAGGGAAACATAACACATGATGAATAAATGACTTCTTCAGTTCTTATAATTGAATCGTATACAGTTGATGAACAGTGTTATGTAAGTACGAGAGTTGGACCTTGCTGTCTTTCTGGAAAAGGTGACGAGTATGTAAATGAGGCAAACCTCACATGAAGTCACCAGTTTGTTTTATTTGATTATGAGCAAATGAGAGCAACTGGAGCAGAGCCGCATGCAGACACTGTCCCAACACTGACGTCCAGCTCCAGGAAAGTCTGTTACTCGACACTGAGGCTGTTCATGGTGCCTGTTTCCTGTAATTGTTGTTTTTTTAAATACTGGGGGGAAAGGGAGATAATGTGATGTCATATTAATTTGTTTAGTTTAAGTTACTTACGATTAAGTACTCAAGGTTAAAGGACACTCGTAAAGGCTGAAAAACAAACGCATACATTTTTTTGATGTAGCCCTTTTGGAGTATTTCTTTTATACATGAAGGAAGCTGTCAGAAATATATTTTGATTATAAATAAAAAGAAAAAACACATCAAAAAGTTAGGTGATGATAAATCAAATTATTGATAGTGACACCAAGAGCCGCGCATTAACCACATATATCCTAAATCAAATAACTTTAAATCAGATATAAGTGATACTGCCATACAAACACACACAGACGCCCAATAACAACACAAAACTCCTGACTGGACAGACGAAGGTTCGATCTCTCTTTGTCTTGTGAAAATACCACACACTTATGTTTCTTCAGTTGTGTGATCCTGCCGGCAGCAGTGGTAACTGCGAACTGGATGAACTTATCACCACTGAAATCTTTGGCACTGCTGTGTGACCATTCGTCTGTTCTCAGTGCTCGTCACCACATGCACATGCACAACACTACAGTTTTGCGTAGGTGTGTGCTAGGCACTGTTCCACAAGGTCGTCTGAGTCCAGTTAATCAAGTGTTGATTGAAGATTATCAAAACTTACTTTCTTTGAAACAACCTTGTAACCACTGTGACCATGTATTTCATCAGTTACCTAAAAAGTGATTTGTATGCACATCAATCTGAACCAAAATCACATTAAAGCTGTTTCACACAGAGTTTTCATGTAAACTATTGAAGAACAAATTATTAAATTAACAGATTCACACTGAAGGAAATTATAATACAGCACACTATTCAAATTTTAACCCTGTTTTTTCTATTGTTGAACCTTTTCAAGTAGAGAGAAAACTGTTTTGTGCAGAAAAAGAAACCAAGTAACCATGTTTTCAACAATTCAACCTTGATAAGCTCCTGGTCAGCCAGTCTTACTGTTGTAGGTCCCTTTGAGGTCATCAGTGTTTTATCAGTGTTCTTCTGTAGAACCCCTTTATTCATTTCTATCTTATTCATTCAAAAGCATTTTAAACCAACATACTACAATGACAAATGTTTTTTTAATCAACACTGTTGTGACACAAGATAAGAGTTAGCAATACGTTTTCTTGTGTTTGTCTTTATTGCAGAGCCAGTCCAACATACAGTATCAGCATTGGCATTTGTTTGCAGATTAAACAATGCAGTTTTCGTTAAAAAAGGTTTATTGTCTATATTGTTTTCAAATTCTATACATTTGGTTGTGGAAAGACACCAGTGTTACTCTTTAATGCTGCCGCTGTGATTGTTGCTGATGTATAAGTCAACATTATATCTGTGGAAGAATCAGCAAACACTGATTCTAGTTCTCTGACCGTACGTCAACGTCCGTCCATTGATAACAACCTAAAAAGTGAAGGTGTCAGTAAAACGTATGGTTTTGGGTTTATATGTTTGTTTGACTGAAGGATCCCCGTAGTTGATTGTTGTATACTTTGGCCTCTGTGTTGTCTTGTATCGCTCAGGTTTAATCTCAGGTAATGTCACGTTGAGGGTCTTATTGTCTTCAACCTCATTGGCAGTGACCTCAGAAAGTCTTTGCTGCATTTTAGTGTCTTTAATGTCCACTAGTGTTACTTCTTCTTCTGCCGCTGCAGCCTTCTTGTCTTTTTCTAGTGGTTTAGCCTCTGCTGCTTTCATCTTTGTTATACTATGATTATTATGGCTTATAGCAATGTCTTCAAAATTCTCCATTCTCATTAATGCATTGTTGGAAGCAGTCTTATCAGTATCAGACTGTGACGGTGGACTTATGGTTTCTCTATCTGGTGCTGATTGAGAGTAAGAATTAGATCGATCAGGACCTTGTTGATGACAGTGAAGTCTGTGAACACGTGGGATGACATATTTACGCAGCAGTCTCGGAATGTCCTCTGCTCTGGAGGGATTTGGATCCTCCACTGCTCTGCTCTCCATGGAGTCAGGACCTGTTTCTGGGGAAAGTTCCTGAACTTTAGGTTTTGTACAGCTTTCAGCGACTAGATTTGAGAGTTCAGCTGAAGCTGACTCGCCGTGAGAGTATGGCAGCGCTCCACTAGGACTGTTTTTCTTCACATTTGGTATCGTCTCTGAGGTCTCAGGCTTGGTTTCTTGCAGATATTGTTTGGGAGAGGAATCCACACATGTGGACCACAAAGCACAGGTCACAATGGCCGCCACATGCCTGTTCAATAAGGGTTCTGATAGTGGAGACAGCCTGCAGGGTTCTGGTGGGGCCCACTCTGAGACAGATATTAAACAAAGCATCTCCTGACGTCCATATTTTAACCTGTTGGTGACGTACTGAGTTTCATTAGCTATGGTCCGACTTTGACCACATTCCCCTGCAGACCTCCAGTCCTTTACGTCATTATCGTTAGCTTGACTATTCGTAGCTTGACTATCATTAGCTTGACTATCGTTAGCTTGACTATCGTTAGCTTGACTATCGTTAGCTTGACTATTCGTAGCTTGACTATTCGTAGCTTGACTATCGTTTGCTTGACTATCATTAGCTTGACTATCGTTAGCTTGACTATTCGTAGCTTGACTATTCGTAGCTTGACTATCGTTTGCTTGACTATCGTTAGCTTGACTATTCATAGCTTGACTATCGTTAGCTTGACTATCGTTTGCTTGACTATCGTTTGCTTGACTATTCGTAGCTTGACTATCGTTAGCTTGACTATCGTTAGCTTGACTATTCGTAGCTTGACTATCGTTAGCTTGACTATTCGTAGCTTGACTATCGTTAGCTTGACTATCGTTAGCTTGACTATTCGTAGCTTGACTATCGTTAGCTTGACTATTCGTAGCTTGACTATCGTTAGCTTGACTATTCACATGATTTAATGAACAATGACGATCAGCCTTTTGATTTGGAGGCTGATGACCCATTTGTCTCATTTGTTCTACTTTCAAATGATTTTTTTCTCTCAGGTTTGTGTCTGATTCTGTTAGAATGTCCACTTTCTGCTCTGGTCTTTTTTCTTGCCTATAAGCAATTTGATTTCCCTTCAACTGCTGTAGAGGTTTACTTTTCATTACCTTGTGACGGTTTTGTTTGTGGACAGTTTGATTTGCTGCCTCTCGTTGACCTCTTTCGTAACAAGCCACCTTCTGTTTTATACTGCCTGTCACCACCTTGTCATTTCCCCCAGAGGATATTTTAAGTGAACATTTGAAGTCACTTCCCCTGCACACTGTGGCAATGGTCTCAAACCTCTGCATCAAAGAAGATAAGAGGATCCCTCGCCCAATGAGTCCTGGTTTATTTGGCTGTTTCTTCTTCATATTTAGTCCCATTTCTTTATGCTCAGCTATTGCAAACCTGGAAACTATATCCTTCACGCTGCCTCCCTGCTTCAGTCCTTTTTCTCTTTTAGCTTGGTCCCTCTTGGGCGTCTCTTGCTCACTGTCATGGTTGTGGCTCCTTTTACCTGCCACACCTCTGCTGGAGGACAGGCTTCCTACCTCCCTCTGGTGGGTGATGGGAGGTTTAGGTGTAGACCTGGTGAATTTACATTGGAGGAGCTGGAATGTGGTGAGACGCCGAGGAACTAAGTCTTCTCCACACCTGCGTGGGAATCCGTCGCTCCCCGGATCCGACCGGCATTTTTTGAAGATCTTGGAACCGGTCTCAGTATTTCTCTGCGTCTTTTGATCCTCCTCAGGAAACTGAATCATTGTGCAATCGGTCTGAAGCTGAGAATGTTTCATGGAACCTCTCGTTCTCTGACCAGGACAATCTTTTGTTGTGTTTCTGGCTGCCACAGTACCAGACTCCGGCTTCTCCAGGTTTCTGTTTACGGTGGACCGCTTGGGCAGACACTGTGTTAGGTAATGCAGGAGACTCTCAAAAATCCCTCGGAGCACTGGACGGCAGTTGCGATCTCTAACCAACTTCCTCAACATACCGGCATCAGGGCTGATAATGGTGTTCCAAGAATCTGGTCTAAGGAGAATAGAGGACATGTCAAACTTAATCCCTGTAGCCAAGTTTCTTTCTTTCTCTCTGAAACTGAAATGAGAAATGCCCAACTAAATAATACTAGTAGAGTAAATTTGGCCGTTCACAGAGACCATATAAAACTAGCCACTGTTACTCTGAGCAATCTCTAAAAAAAATGTCCGCTTTGCATTTTTCCTTATTGATCAGTTACCCTTGAGATGCAGCCAAGTACAATATTTGAAGTGCAGTGTTTTAGCAGTAAGGACGTGTTACAGCTGATTAGTTCAGGGGGGTATAGAGGACATTTGTGCAACAAGAAGAGGAAATCTGGCAGGAAATTAAGAAGCGACCTGTCAAAATAAATGATGCAGTTAAGATAAAGAGACAGGCACGTCATGCGTGACAAATATCAGAGTCAATTTTAATTGTCATGTCATATTAATATCCACCATGTCGTGGTGCTTTCACAATAAAGTACACTGTACCTGATAAGAGCATCACAGTGCAAACAGTGATACATGTTAAAAGAAAACTATTCTACAACTTCATACTGGTATGCTAAATCATTTCAAAATTTCAACCACATTTACATGCACTGATCAACTAAAGATAGTTATACAGTATGTCGCCTTAGATTCAGTTAATATTTTTAGATAAAAGCAGAAAATCAGGTTTACTGAGCCTAATGTTGAGAACTTCAGAAGCCTCAGTGGACATTGTTTGCACATTTATATTAAATTACTCCACAATACAACTTTGTGCATAATGTTAATACAGGTTAGCCTAAGAGAAGGATTGGAGAAGGAAATTATCTTCTGGTTGTTAGTGCACAATTCTTAATTAACTGTTTTGAGAATTTTCTTTCCCCCCAGTTCTGTTATTTAAATTTGAGGCAACACTATGCAGCTTTTTTTTTTGTTATGCTGAGCTGTAGATCAGTTGAAAAGACAAAGAAGTCATTAAAAGCGATGTGTTTCTTAGCGTTTATCTCCAATACTGAGTTTGTTACAGATGCAGCTCTTCGTGTTCAGGAAGAAGGAATATCCATCTTTCAGTTGTGTTTCAGTTCAGTGGGTACTCAGTCCGACCTCAGCCCAACAGAATTAGACAGCATGTGTGGCTTCAGAGGGCGCTGTTGCTCAGTAAAAGTTACATAGTGTTGCTCTAAGCGAGATGAGTCTTTGCAGGATTAAGTTGTCCAAGAGGTCAAACTGTGCCAGATCCCCTTGCTATAAACTGACTCCAGATGTAGTAAGAGCGCCATGATCTAGTAGAAAACATTCATGTCAGATGTGTGGACAGTGGGCTGCAGCAAACATCAAGGAGAAGAGGGCAAGATAGGTGAGGAGAGAACAGAAAGCCAATTAAGATAATTGAGACACTACCAAGGAGGACTAGAGGGTGGTGTGGGACAGAGGAAAGCAGTTTTAGAGTCATGTGCAGTTCCGCTGATAGCCAGTAGGGTTCAGGCCAGTGAAGATCAGGATTACTTGTCTATTTTCTCTGTAGATGCTGCCTTGTACAGCGCCTCCCCCAGCTCCTCCAGACGCTCTCTTTTGTCCAGATCCTGGTAAAGGCCCGAGGGAACCTGCTGGCTCAGGCCGTGCATGAGGCCATAGAGACAACCTGCTATCAGGCCTGTGGCTTCACTCTCACCTGAAACAACACACAGTGAGTCCGCAGTGAGCAGAGCAGTGTTAAATATGAGTTCTAAAAATGTTTCGCAGGTGCAGAGTGCTGTGTTTCTCACCTCCGTGGAACATGGCTCGTTTACACAGCTCAGACCAGTCACTCCCTGCAGCCAGAAGGGCGTCGTAGGCTATCATGGGGGCATCGTGACCCCTGCGGCCCGCAAGGCCCTCTGAGCTCCAGCGTTTATATATCTGTGCAGACAACAATACAGATAACAGTAAATGTGGAGGTGAATCCACCCTTATGTGTTGTTTTCTGAGTCAGAACTTACCTTGTCTGTCTCCTCAGCATCATAGCGATCCGCGAACAAAGGTTTGTTCTGTTCTTCTGTTTCTATCTGTCTCTCTTCAAGGTAAAACTGCCACTTGGCCTCAAAGTAGAACCAGTTTTCCTGATACTCTGCATGGAAATGTACAATCACACACAGAACTGACAACGGCAGACAGTCATGCTTTCTCAGACACAACTCTGACTGAAACTGAAAATTACTGAACTGAAAACAAACTCATTGTAATATGTTGTTTTTTACACTGGAGCTTCAACCAAGCTTTCAAACAATGACGTCTCCTTCACTTTAACACAGAAACAGAGTCTAACCTGACATGTGTCGGATGGTCTTCCTGCAGTACTCCTCTGCCCGAGGGATGACCTTCATGAGCTCCCGGCCCCAGGTCACAGGAGATTTCCCCTGGACCGCGTATGAGGCAAACAGTGCTGTAGTCATGGAACCAAGGAAACCTGAAGACAAGGGAGATACTTAAAGTCACAATGGTTTCCGACATGTCAAAATCACCAAATAATGAATTAAGTATTAAATCAATGTTCTGAAAATATAAAATAGATGCTTGACAGTGAATCAGCAGCACAGTGATCAGTCTGTAGTTACTGGAATTCATAGAGATATGTTAAAATAAACACCAACATCGTCACCTGTGGGGTGGTTGTGTGTCATTCTGCCGATTTCAATGCTGACCTCCACCAGGTTCTGTAGTCTCTCAGGCTGCCAGTATCTCATACCCACACACATGGCCTTAGCAGCTGCCCCGAAGCCAGACCCTGGACACAGACACACATGTTCATGTGCTGCAGTCATGTTGGAGCGACTAATATTATCTAATATAAAACAAAAATGTCCAATAACCTTTTTCATTGAAGGGTGTGTGCCAGGCGAGCAGGAAGTTGTGAGGTTTGAGGTGAACACATCCCTCCACTGTGGCAGGATCAGGGGCTCTGCCCTGGAGGGACACCATGGCATCAACATAGAGACGCACCAGCTCCCGATACAGGTCCTCCAGACACCAGTAATCTGGACACACACACACACACACACACACACACACACACACACACACACACACACACTGAGGGTCATTCATGACTGGCATGCAAGGCGAGATGAGCGGGCTAAGTTTAGCCTCAGCCTGCCTCACCACAGATTAGGACCAGCATGCCTGTGGAGCGAGTGGAGTCAGTTCCACACACCATGAGGTCAATTGGGATCCACGGGCAGAATCTCCAGCTCCCTGCCAGACTTTGTTTATGTGTGTACTGTGTGTGTGTGTGTGTGTGTGTGTGTGTGTGTGCGTGTGTGCGTGCGTGCGTGCGTGTGCGTGAAAGAGCGAGAGAGAGCGTGCCCTGACAAAGAAGCCTCACCAGATTTAGTGGTCAAGGGCTTTGATGAAAGATGGGAACTTTCATCTTTGTGACTGGACTGTGGTTCAGATTGAGTTACACAGAGGGTGAGGCAGGAGAGACCTGGAGTCATCAATACATGAAGAGGGAGTTGAGAGAAGAGTAATAATGTTTAATAAACTAAGTCCCTTCAGTTGAGTTCCAATAATTCCTTTTAACAAAGGATCAGGTTTGCTTTTATTACCTCTGCTGAGAGGGTTTCTCCATTAGTGTGTTTGCTTGTTTGTCAGCAAGATGTCCACAAAACCTGTCGGACACGGAGGCAGATTCAGGATCTTTTCCTTATTTCCACTTTTTTAGCTTTGTTAAATAAGACATGTTTCACAGATTCCTTAGGGAATAATTCATGGATCTTGATTAAAAAAAAAAAACAGGCACATGAAGTGAACTGATATCTATGAGTGTGTGAAATTTGGTGCAGCTTGATTGAATGAAATGCAGAAATGCTTTTTTACTTTCTTTAACATTGCAATATGTGTTTTTTTTTTTACATTTTCAATGATTTCCCAGGGAATCATTTATGGATAATTTAGGGGATTGATGAGTTTTGAATTTTGTGCAGTTTGTACGGAGACTGTTGGCAGTGGTATGCTTTCTACTGATTGCCAAGTTTTTGCTATAGCATTTATTTTTACAAGCTGTTTGTCTGTGTGCTGGTATGAAGAGTCAGTGTTTACAGTAACAACATTCATTCCACTCCATACTCTTTGGGCTGTCTGCTGTCTGTTGTGTGTGGGTGTGGGTGTGTGTGTGTACAGGCATGCTGCATTGTGGCTAAATAGGGCCTCCTAATCTCAAAAGATGTCACCACCATTTCTCTGGACCACTGACACTGCCTTTGAGCCGCACCTGCAGCCGAACATGATAGCGGCAGATTATGGAGTCGTCGGACCATTGTTCAGTGACGGAGAAGTGGGGATCAGCTTTTCCAAAGAGGTCTATTTTAGAATATTCTGGCCTGGTAAAACTCCTGATGGTATTTGGGTGATGGCATTCATACAAAGGATTTTTAACATAATCTTTGATGTCCTGTTTCATGGTACATCAGGTTTGGTCACCAGTACGGGGTCAGCAGCCTCCACTGACTAGATGGAGCCATTCTGGTTCTTCTAAGTGTAGAAAGATTCAAAGCCTATTGTATATATTTTAGGGATATGTTGGGTTGTGGTGATACATTTCTTAACAGCTAAGGAAATATACATGTAGATATAGTTGAGGTTACATTTGTAAATTTTCATTTCATACTTAACATTTTAAAAAGGAGAAAGAATCACATAAGTTCCAAAACTTGCTGTGATTTACACTCAGTAATCTGCCTCTTAGACGATCTAAAATCCTCTCTATGACATTATTCCTTAATGTACCTGTTATCAGAGCTTCTGCTGTGGTCATGAGCATCAGCGTTGCATCACTCAGGGGCCAGTTGTCGGGGTCCAGTTTCAGGGCTCCGAGTCCCCCCAGGGAGGCCAGCTCCTCCTGGATCTTCTTGCCTGAGATGCAGCCTTCCCAGCGGCCCTTTCTGTAGCCCAAGGCATCCCCAACAGCACCCAGAACCATGGCTGCCTTGAATTTCTCCATGATGTCCGGGGCTCCCCTCACGTGGGCTCGTTCCCAGCTGATCAAATCAAGATCTCTCGATTGAGCTCCCCCGGGATTTGGACGACTCCTGGTCCAAACAAATCTGAATCTTAACTCCGGTCGAATTCAAACAGCCCTTTAAGATTCCTACTAGACGTGGAACTACCACGCACTTCTGTCTCTTCTATATATTAATCTTCCGTCCTTCCAACCATCAGAGTGCTCTGCTTGTTTCTCATTAAGGGTGGACTCTCACACGCACACACAAACACTCAAAAGCATCACTCTATCAGCCACAGCTTCTTTGTGTTGGGGCGGCGGTGACTTCAGCAGTGATCAGGTGTCTCCTAAAAAGGCAATTCCCGTGGCCCCAGTGGCTATAAGCTGGGTGTGAAGGGGTAAGGGGGGGGGGGGGGCTGGATGCACTGGAAGAAGTGATGCTCATGTGCTGCTGGGCTGGTCAGCTGGTGCCGGACTTTGTTGACATCCCACTCGTCCCGTAAGAGGAGGGTAAGAATGGAGCGTGATCCCAGTTGATGTTCCCCCACAACCACTCCAACCCCTGAGCCACTCTAATCCGTACCTCACTATTTAAAACTCTTTTTCATGAATCATCTCCTGCCCTGACATCAGCTAATCGACGCTCCAGTCATGTGCAACGTATCCGGGAGTTTCCCTCCTTCCTTTAATCCTCGGATTTGACCTGTTTTTGAGTCATGATGCAAATCTGTTATCCACGACCTATTATACACATTTCACTTGGCCCTTCACCTTCTTGCATGTGGCCCTTAACATAGTCAGAGTAACAGTGGACAGTGCATTACCATAAGAGCCAACAATGATGACATGAAGGAGGAATGTAGCTGAGGCAACTGTTACCACACACACGCTCAAACACACACTGAAGGCCAGTGGTGCTCTATAGGAAGATGGAGATTTGTTCTATTAGTCTATTCAGTACTTGTGTTTAAATTTCGTATCTTATAAATCAGTCTGTTTTTGTGCCTGGATTAAAACCTGCAGAGTGAAGAGTTTTGTTTTGAAACACAAATCCCAGCATTTGAATATTTATTTTCTTTCTTTGATTTTTAGATAGATTACGCAAAAACTGCTGAACTGATTTGTTAAATTCTGTGGGGGGTGGGACATGGCCCAAGAATGAACCCATTCAATTCTGGAGCAGGTCTGAAGAAATTAACAAATCCAGCACAACACATTTGTATTTGATATCTTAAACCAATCAGCAGGTCACCTTGTTTCAGATCTACCTTGTTGGAGTGAATGAGACATGTTAAAAACAACATGCTTTATTGACATTTTTCTGAAAGAAAACAATGTAAGGTATGTTTCTGTGACAAAACACAATATTCTGTAAATAGGACCTACCAGTTGTCTTGCTGGTAAAAAATAACACTGTTCTGATGAGAATGATTTGCATGACTAAAAACAGTTGATCACATATTTGACATATAAACTCGTCGGTAATGTACCATATTAGCACTGAATACTGAAAGATGTCACATTTTCTATCTTAGCTCTCACACCACATCACTGTCGTCCTGACTGTGATCGGTTTACACACATTTCAACAGTACTGACAGATTATAACATATCTCACTGAAGCAACACACGTGTCTGTTCTGCCGTCAGTCGTGAAGAGGATTTCTTTTGTCACTCATCCACATTCAATCTGGGACAGAAATCATAATTAACTTCCATCCTGATTTGACTCAATTTCATGAAGGCTACATTCATGAACACCACTGTAGTTTATCAGCGACTCATGTCTCCACAATGACAATTGAAAAGTGATAATCTCCCCCTGCTGTTGAGAGGGAACTCATCCATCTATATCTCACATGGCAAAGGTTTGATCATGGTGACAACACTTGGCTCGTCGCCAGTTAGCACAGAAAGCATAGGTAGGGTTAATATTTGTGTTAGTACAGGAGGCTGCCTGCTGGAGCCGACTGGTACCTGAGCTCTTCACCTTCTGTAACACTCTGTATCTCGGAGAGTGGATGGAATTAACATACAGAGTTGTTTAGTGTTTATAATGACCTCGAAATGGGAGGAGAAGCATTGCTGCACTAGGCGCTAAAGGTAAGAGGTCAAATCATGTGACCCCATCTAGCTATAACGCAGAGAAATATGATAATGCACAGCCGCCCATAAAGGGAAGCCAACGTGTCTCGATCACCTCCTGGTGGCTGGCTGGCTGCAGTATAGGTCATAAACCCAGTGTCGCCGATGTTAGTGGATGGGATATGGACCAAACTACAAAAGTTAAAGTCATATTAAAATGGGGTGAAGTGCCACGATTGACAGCTCTAAACCACGATCCCTAGAGCGCAGACTGGCTCCAACAAGATGTCCGCGTTTGCATCCTGGATATTCTGACTTCATGATTATACACAGGGTGGAAGTGGAGATGCCCTGTCCAGCTTTATAAACTCTGTTCCTCTCCGCAGTAGCTCTATTGAGCTTTAACATACCACTTCTGCCCTACAATTGCTAATAAAGACTAACACCTTAAGCTGTGTAAACAAACCAATAAAATAAACTTATCTTGGATGTGGATTTTGATTTTAAAAAGTGTAAATGAAACCTACTGTCATGTAAACTCACTAAAAACAAAAATCCTAAACAACAGAAAAAGTGTAAATCAGTGCAGTTTGCAGAGTTGGCAAGTCATTATTACCTGGTTTGTAGTAATATAATAAAACAGTCAATGTGCCAGTCAGTTTATGTTTGTGTACAGCAGTTTACACACTGCAAAACTAAAGGAAACCAACACTAACAAATGTAATGTAACAGCATTGTTAAAAAATGAGGATCTTAATCTAATTATAAACGTCATTGCCTGTTTTCTCAGATACACGGTTTTGTTCTTCCACTCTTATTTCAGTGAGAACGGTGTGTTACAACTGGAACAAGAGCGATTCTGCTGGTGCTGAGCTCAAAAAGCATGCTGCTCCATCCAATCCTCTGTCTGAGTACAAAACGTGGTTCTGAACCTTTTCACCATCACTGTAACTCTTATATTAATTAAAACAAATCAAAATATTTCGCATTGTATTGTAAAAGAGGCAATATGTTTAACTCCCTGCCCCAAACACACACACACACACACACACACACCCCCGTCACACACACCCACTTTCTCTACTCGCAATGTGATTGTTAGAGATCTACACATTCACAATCTCCATAACGTAGATTACTTTCTCCCTCCTTAGCGTTCACGGCACAGCTTCACACGAGCCGACAAAAACATGCAGATTTAAACACACCGTTCCATTTGAAATTTACAAGGTGAGAAGCCACGTCCTGCTACTGCATCTTCCACTGAATCCTCTGCATGTGCTGGACGCTCACTTTGACTGCCCCTCCTCACTGTGCCAAGGGTGGAGGTAAGTGAGCCAAGTCCACAGCAGCAGTTCAAAGCCGCACCCATCTGTGATTTACCCTCGAGTGTCTGGGTTCCCATTATATGCATATTGCAAATATAGTCTGTCCTTGTCAGCATTCATCTGATGTTGATTTCCCTCCTTTCCAGGTCACTCCTCACCCAAGGCATCATCTGCAGTTTGGAAGAACAATCTTAACAACAAGCCGCGGACGAGCTTATTGAGAAGTTTAAGTGTCTTTTTGGCTCATTTGTATAAAAATTCTCAGTCAAAGAAAAAGAAAAACTGGAAGAAACACAAACTCCATCCGCTGCATGAAGCCGGGACAAACATTATGTCAAGTTGCGTTTAATCCCCGTCACGATCGGCCGAGCAAACTCCACAAAGTCATCTATGAGGACGGGCCATGCCCCTGAGGAGAGGAGACAGGATGACAGGATATTAATTCTAGATGCAATCTAATACAATGACTTTACAGGATGCTGGGGATATTAGCTTGTTTCCCTCCACAATAAGTCAGCAAGATTGTTTCAGGAAGAAAATCTCAAACAAAAGATTGTGTTTCGTTCAATAGTCTTCACAAATGAACCTAAACACAATCGTAAACATAAAAAAAATCAAATGTAATTTTAGGATGCTGCACATATTTCTTTCGCAAAAGTACATCCGTTTACAATGTAAGTAATAGTTTGGAAAAGTGCGAGTATAAACTAAACAAGGCTGCAAAGACAGACCAGTGGGTTCATTGGTTTGTGAGTTTGGTGCAATGATTTAACGAGCAGGGTAGTTACTGTGTATTTAAAAAAACATCGACTTCTAGCTTGTTTTCAGGTTTTAGAGTAATTCCTGCAGGACTGCATTTATCAAAGCAGTGTACACATGCCAGTGCCCCCTGCAGGGCAGTGTACACATGCCAGTGCCCCCTGCAGGCCTGAAGTTGATCCTCTGTGGTTCTGAGTTTGGTTTCAGAAGTGGAGGGGAAACAAAGATGTCAGACGAACATGAAAAACAAGTTAAAAGTATATAAATGAAATCATAAGTGTTATTATCTTTATTTAAATAAAGTTATGTAATCTAGTCACCTATAATTTTCTTGGTAGAGGCCTGATACTTTAACAATATTGATATTATATTAAATAAAAATAAAATGTAACCCTTTAAACTCAAAATGTATTTCTTTAGTACAAAGAGCACTGTCTTTTACTGCATCATCTTTGAAAAATTGATCAGCTGGGTGATAATATGACAGTTTAGTGGTCTTGTGTTTCCCCAGTGGAAGTTGTATGAGTTTATGTTAATACAGAAGTATGCTACTGTTTCGTCATGATAGACTGAGTGAGGTATTTTACTACAGAACATTTGATTTGATCACATTCACTTGGGAATTTGCTCAGACATATGTGAAACAAAGTAAATCCAGCCGAGTGAATTTAACATCACCTTCAACAGTCTTTAATAAACTCACCTTCCTCGTCATAGTTTGACATGTCGTCTGCAATCATATTGCCAAAGTCCAGGAGGAGGTTCCATGTGTCCTTGGGTATCGACCGCTTGTGATGCTCCTGAATGCAGCACAGTAACAGGCAAGTCGAACATTATAATACATATTAACTTTGTGAAAATTATAATAACTTGAAATTGTTGTTGACATCGCCAGACTGATGTTGGTCATTTTGGAGCTGGGGTTGTCTTTATGTTTAGTTTTTTCTAAAACTTCTGATCCTTAATGTGTTTAAATGAGGTGGAAGTAACATATGTCTAAATAGAACTTTATGAATCTAGTCATAAACTTCAAATAACATGCTATAACTAGGAGACACACAATTGAAATAAATATAAAAGAGTGAAAAAACAAAACCTCATTGCATATGTGACAACACTCACCAGCAGGAACCGGTTCCAGAGATCCAAGAACTTAAAGCGATCTGTGAGAACTAGATTCCAATAAGCCACAGCCATCTCCAGGTCTACGGTAGAAAGGGATTCAGATTAGATATGTTGTCATTTAGATTAAAACAAAGGGGAACTTTTGAAAACAGCAGGATATTATGGGGTTGAAGAATCTATAAAAAACCAAGTCTATCAAACAGTTTTACCTAAACCTTTCTGGCCGGGGTTCTTGGCAAAACTGAAGGTAAACTGGTAGAAGTCTTTGAACTTTGCTGTGTCTTTCAGCTCCTGCTCCAGTCTGGGAAGGATCAACTTGAGTTTTTCAGGACTGTCACAGCTGGGGGGGGGAGACAATGAGGACAAACAGACGATTTAAAAAGCTAAAATCTTCTCAATGAAATCTGAGGTTTGTGACCATTGAAGCTTATATGTAACAAATTCAGTTTGAGATCCAATATATTTTACTCATAGAAACAAACAGCACAGTTACACACCTTAATAAAATCAGTCAATGTGTTTTTCTTAACTACAGCTATATAAAGAATGCAGTTGCATCCCTGATTATTGTAGGTTTCAGTATCCGTGTTGCTCACCCGAGCTCCGACATGCCGTCCACAAACTCTTTCCTGCTGAACTCGCACTGCGTGGCCGCCCTGAACTTCCACGCCACCACAAGTATACTCATGCTAGCTGGGTCCAGGATCAGGTCGTCGCAGAACTGCTGGATCCCATCGATGCCTATCTTATTCTCATCCTGGGGGTCTGAAAGGAAGAGAGGGCAAAACAATGCACAAGTGCGACAGACGCGACAAAGCAAAACTGTTCGACGTTAACGTTAGGATCTGAAACCCTTGCCTTTGTATCGATTGTAGAGCTGCTCCAGCCTCTTGCGGTCCACCAAGGTTTTCATGGATTCTTTGTAGTAGAGGTCTGGGTTTTGGAAGTAGTTGTCTGTGGCGACTTCTAGTTTCCAGTCATTCTGCGTCAGGCAGTACACGGCTGTCCTCTCCCCAGCCTGTGTGAAAGACATGAACTGCCGAACCTTGTCCTTCTGCGATGACTTCAACTTGTGCTGTAAAGGAAGACGGTAAATACGGGGGTTGGAGTAACATGTTAGAGGACAAAGCTGTGGGCTCCTATTAAGGAGACACTAACGCAAACTGTAAACCTATCAAAGTTCCTGCACTGGAATAGTATCTGCATTGGGTTTGATCATTTGTTTTTTTAAATCATCATAAAAGCACAATAGGAACTGCAACATTATTTAAAGTAATGTCAGATTTTGACATAAACTTGTTTGTGCTTAAGTGGAGCATATTACTAAACAATTTGCAAATAAATAAATGTACCATAAAAAGGGATTGTTTATCACAGATGACAATGGGGCCCCATCAGGTCAAGGGTCCAGAGGACAAGTAATATGAAAACATGGGGTGCAGAGATGTGCACGTGGAGCTGAGGCTGCACATCAATATTCACACAAACAGCCTGAACTTTCTGATGCATTTGAATAAGAGAGGGAGAGATTTTAATTGAACTCTCCAGACTGACTGCAAACTCGCTCCCCAGAAATACACACTAATAATAGCTGGATGTTGTGTAACACGTGTCATGACTGCTGGAGTTGTGAATGAAGAAGTGAGACTCATTCTGACCGCAACAGCGTGAGGTTTAGTGGAAGTGCATCGAGGGAAACCCTGACACCTCGTCGCGGTTCATGTGATCCGGACGCTGGGCGGGAGGGTTTGCACGTGTTTTCGCAGAGCAGCGGATCGGATCCACCCGGGGATCGGACAGCGGTGACCGGTGACAGGCCAGTGCTTGGCGACCCAGTTTCCCTATGAGGAGTGAGGGGGAGGAGGGGGGACGTGTGATCCTGCAGCCCCTCTCCCTCCCTCTCTCTCTCTCTGACCCCGGGGCTCCAGCTACCATAAAGGGAAAGGTACGTGCTGCTCTCTCAAAATACCAACAACTGACCTTCCACATCTCTGCCCCTCCACAGCACCGACAACACATCAGCCCTGACACTGCGACACTTGGCTGAGGACACTCGGATCCCGCACGTCCGGCGTGTCCCCCCCCACCCGTGACGCTGCGTGGCGGCCCCCCGCGGCTGTTCACACCAGTTTAACGGGGCCACGGAGCCGGTGTGTGATTGTTTTATTAAAGATCACCTACCATTTTATCACCCGCTGTTTTTGCCCAAGTTGATAGCCAATTACCGCCGGTGCGCATGCGCGAACCGAATGCGCTACTGTTGCGGCGCCGGTGCTCATGGGAAATGTAGTTGTGAGACGCTGCGAGCTCACAGGCCCAGTGTTAAAGATCTAACTTTAGCTTTCTGCATTTGTAGTAAACACTTTCGGCAAAATACTTAACTTAATAGTGATCAACCGACCTATGATTGGAGGATAAATATGTTTTAAAAGCTCGAGTATCTCTAGCACATATTTCCTGTAGGTTTGACCCAGTAAACTCTGTTAAACTACTTTAAACAACGATGTTGTTGTAAAAAAAAACAAAACCACCTGTAACAAGTGATCCGACGTGTTCCAGTCAAATGAACCCGATGACAGCTGCCATTAAACCCCCACACACCCAACATCTGAAAACTACAACTCCCAATATCAAACCTGATCAACATTAGGAAGTCATCTGTGCGCGGATCTAAATTACATGGACGGGTCCCATGAAGAAAACCAGGGTTTGTGATGGTGATGATGATGGTGACGCGACTCTGTGAGGAGCTGGGCGCTCTCCGTGCTAACGTTAGCTCCCGAAGTTATGCTAGCAGCTGCGGGGTTGTGTTATAATGTGTGACAGTGTGTGACAGCCCGGAGCGAAACCAGCACTAACTTCGCTTCGCCTTCACAACACACCGGCCGAGCTCCGGGACGCTCGATTCAGCGGTGACACAGTCGTAGTCCCCCCCGGGAGAAGTGTTAGCTCACCTGGGCGCTGGTGTCGTTAGCCTCCCCCGCTGCCCCCGCTGCCGCTGCTAGCGCTGGTACCCGGAGTAAACACGGGAGTTGAGTCACCGGAGTGAACCGGTGGACGCCTGCATCGACTTCAGCAGCAGTTATGTGGCAGAGGAGGAGGAGGAGGAGGGGAGTCACCGAGGCACAGCGACATGATTGTTCTCCCCTTCTTCTTCTTCTTTCTGCCTCTTCCTCAGTCCTGGAGCGGAGCGAGGAGCCGGGACACGGCGCGGATCTCTCAGGTAGCTCCAGCAGCCTCCTCCTCGGGAACTTTTACTCATCTGTCAGACATTGATTTCGAGTCAGGGATCCGGGATTGAGATCGTGAGGGATTTCCGGGTGTGGGTGTGTGTGTGTTTTCATTGCACTCTCAATTTGAAAGGTCTGTTTATGTTTATACAAATGTGTGCATGCAAAGGTTTGTGGAAGAAAACCCATTACATGACGCTTTGACTTGATTGCTGATTACTTTAAAAAAGAATTCACCGTCTCGTCTACAAAATACCAGAAAATCAAAATTACATCCTTGACAGTCCAAAGGGCAGTGGTATTCATGTTGTTGTCATGTTTGTGCTTGACTTAATAAAATGTCTAAATGATTAAGATTCAATGATCAAAATAGGGAGCAATTAAAACATCTTGCTGCTGATTAATATTGATTAATCCAATAATCTGTGACAGCTCTAGTTTTCTCGATTAATCTTGAGAAAATAGTTATGAATGCACAGTATTACACTATGCAAGGCCCAATGTGACGTCATTAAATGTCTTATCTTGTCCAAATTCTCACATATAAGATCCTAGAGTAAGGGTTAGTAATCTATCAATCAGATAATCACTGCTGCTCTACATTTTACACCACATTTCTACAACTATAGTTACTTTTCAGATTAAGTTTTTATTTACATGTCTGTTTTAGGATGTTTGAAGATCAGCATTGTGACACAAATCACAGTGAATGAAACACCACCCTAACAAACTAACATGATTTAAAGCACATCTTACACACACACACACAGCGTAATATTAGCTGTGACACCACATGTTGTAACTTCCTGAAGTTCCTCTTGAGTAAACTCAGGATGCAGGATGTTTACCTTTTAATGGGGTGTTTTCATTATCTCGTATTCTTACTTGTATTTTTACTGGAGCAGATGTTTGGGCTCGTGCAGCAGTTTTGTTAAAGGTGAAAAGAGAAACTGGGAAGAGAAATATTTCTGTAATTTGTAAGTGTGTCTGCCCTCGAATCTAATGAAATATGATTTTATACAATTTAAAACATTTTAAAATTGAAGGAACTGAGGTCATTTGTGTGTGCGTGTGTGCGTGTGTGTGTGTGTGTGCGTGTGTGCGCGTGCATGCGTGCGTGCATGCTCTTTTTGGTAGCCAGATCCCAAACAGAGGTGCTATTGATTTCCAGCAACAGTAGCAGAGTGGCTGCAGTCCAGGGAGACGGACAGAGGAGGAGTTTGGAAAGTTAACATCACCATCACTCAGCGGGACTCATGCTCACAAAGGTACCAGACCAGCTTGGTAATAGGTTCACTACATACTCAAAGATTCATGTGCAACCAAACACATGGCGCGAGGAAGCAGCTTCGTTAATCGGCACAGCTCTTAGACCTTTGAATTCCAAGCATGGGAAGAAATGCAGCATCGAGTACGACAGGAATTTCGACACGTGACGTGCAGAGTCAAGTGAAGTGGCCCTACCACAGCTCTACAAGGTGCTGTTAGCCACTCACAGCACAGGCCACAGGCGTGTGTCCACAGCTGTTGTTTAAGCTGTTCAACAGTAACCACACCCAGCCCAAAGACCAAAGCCTCTCTGGAAATGTCTCACAAAAGCAAAAGCACACAGTGGCCCAGATAAAAGAGATTTTTTTACATGAAGCCTTTTGTCTAACATGAAAAGGAAAAGGTTACTCTCTGAGCTTGAAAGGGTACGAAGGGAATTTACTGTGTTCCCTACATTTCTACTTGTTCACCTCTGTCAGCTTGATTGTTGGTTTTGTTTGTTAGCAAGATTACACAAAAAACTACCAAATGAATTCCCACGAAACTTGGTGGTGGTATGTGGTACTGGTCATACAAGACCCTATTAAATCTTGGTGCGGATCGGGATCAGGGGCTGGATCCGGAGAGTTTATTTTCTCTTTCTTTAAAGTTGCAAGATGCAGTAGGTCGGTTTGCAACACTTCCTTTGTCAAAAAATAATGAATGGGTCTTGAATGTGTGAAACTTGGTCCAGCTTGATTGAATTTAAGGGGACTATTGGGGCTTGGTGGAGGAATGTGCTCTACTTAATGACGTTCTAGAAATGTCTGTTGATTATTGTAAGCACTATGCCCTTCAGACTGTAATTTGTCTCGCTCTGTCTTATCCACCCCCCAGGTCTCTTCCTCTTGATCACTGTCCACACTCTGGGGAAGGCAGCAGCAGAGGTTTGGATGCAGGTTGTATATTGGCTGCTGTGCCTTGGCCTGGCAAGCGCAGCCGCTGTGCTGCAGAGGGACCAGGTGGCCAAGAATGCCATCCACCTCTACCGGAGCAAGGGGGTCAAACAGGGCCACAGCTGGGTGGCCAGCAACTGCAAGCGCATGGTGGGTCTCCTGCGTCAGAAGAATGTGGTTGTCAAGAAGCTGGCTGCCGCTGCCAATGCTGTTGGAAGAGACCTGGCGCTGTCGGAGTCCGAGAGGCACTTCCAGGTACCTGACTGAGAATAAAGACCAGATGCAGGAAAGGGCCTTTGTTTAGATCAGAAGTTAGTGTCTGTATATTTCTTTGTATAGCTCATCACTCTTGTGCAGTACATAGTGTGTGACACAAGGTCGGCAGCTCCTCTATTTTTGAGATTATTCAATTAAGTTAAAACCAAAAGATTTTACACTTACAAATATTCAAACATCGAAAAAAACAGTAAATTCTCACACTGGAGAACCTGGAACAAGCATTTTGGTCAATTAGTGAAATAAATGAGTTCAGAATTGTTGCTGATTCATTTGATGTCAATTGATTAATTGACTAATTAATTCAGTTGCGGTTTAGATAATGGGCGGACGCAAGGTTAGCTCCTTTTTAAATTGCTACAAGAAAACTTCAAGCCAGATCAATATGGATCTGGGTCACGATCGTTTTAAAGTGTTCCCCGGAACTATTTAAAATGACTAAACTCCCCTTTCAACTGCTCCAAAACAAGGACCGTATGCAGAGGCTCCAGTAAAAGAGCATGTCACATACTTTACAGCTGACTGACTGGTATTTCTCTCTATGTGCATTCAGGTTCACACTCTGGAGGTTTTCCAGAAAGAGCTGAATGAGAGCGAGCACCTGGTGTTCCAGGCGGTGCACAGCCTGCAGAGGGCGCTGCAGGGCGACTACAAGGACGTGGTGAACATGAAGGAGAGCAGCAGACAGAGACTGGAGGCCCTCAGGGAGGCGGCCATAAAGGTGAGGGGTGAGGTCAGCAGTGTTTTCATGGGCACTGTGTCAGGAGACTGGTACATACTGTATTCGGTCAGTCTAAATGAATTGGTTTCTTGTCATAATAATAATGATAATACATTTTTTATATAGTACTTATAACAAAGAGACTTTATATTAGTTAAAAAACAGAGAGAGCAAGTAAAATTCAATATGTGTGAATATGAAAGAATCAAAATGAGTCAGTAAAGTTAGATTTTAGTTATTTTTTGTGATGTTTGGATCCATTTATTATATTTTGATATATGCCAATTTAAACTATATCCCTAAGCCCTGCATCAAGGGCACACTAATATCATCTATAATTGTATGCTATATGTCCTATGTGTGTCTTCAGTTTGTGTTTCCTTGGTTTGTCAGCTAAATGCTTGTTCTCTTCTCACCCTTCAGGAGGAGCAGGAGTATGTGGAGCTGGTGGCCGCAGAGAAGCACCAGCAGGAGGCTGTTAAGAGCGCTTTGGACCAGAACAAGACTCTGTCCATGCTAGATGAAATCCTGGAGGATGTCCGGAAGGCAGCAGACCGACTGGAGGAGGAGATCGAGGAGCACGCCTTTGACAACAACAAACTGGTCAGGAAGCAAAACCTTTCACAGTCATCAAACAAGATTACGCTTGAAAAATAAATAGTCAGGATGCTAGAATCAGCACAAAAATGATACAGAGTTGGTCCCAGCTTTTATACCTCACACAATAAAACTAGTGTTTGTCCAAGTTCAAGTGTAAGAACTATTCAGCTGGCAGTTCAACACACATGTTATCAACAAAGCATCCGATTGTGTCCTTTCTCACTCTGGTTTTTGTGTCTAGATGAAAGGAGTGAACGTAGAGGCAGTGCTGAGAGTGGAGGAAGATGAGGAGAACGGAGGGAAGAGGAAAAACAAGTCCAGGCAGAAGGAGGTGGAGGATGACATGGGACTGAGCATGCTCATCGACTCGCAGAACAACCAGTACGTTCTGACTAAACCGCGAGACTCCACGATGCCGAGAGTTGACCACCACTTCATCAAGGTCAGTTACTCCTACTCCATCCAGGCTATAGGTGAGGGAACTTGTGATTTATTAATTAATAATGGTTTGAGTGAGACAGATTCTACCTCTTTAATACTATTAAACATTTTTGTTGCTATGTGTTTGTGCAGGACTTGGTGACAGTGGTGATGTTGTCCTTACCTTGCGGCTGGATTTGCTCTTTAGTCGGTCTGCCTCCAATGTTTGGATACGTCATCTGTGGGGTCCTGCTGGGTCCTTCTGGCCTCAACAGCATCAAGGTGTGTGTGACTGGAGTGTCTGAATACGAGACCAGTCTAAAGTCACTCTTGGGTTAGTTGATGATGTCATTGTCTCACTCTCTGTTCCAGTCGATGGTGCAGGTGGAGACTCTTGGGGAGCTGGGTGTGTTCTTCACTCTCTTTGTGGTGGGACTGGAGTTCTCACCTGAGCGCCTTCGAAAGGTAAACAGAAGGGATTTACAAGTTATTTAAATAGACACCAAATGTTTTTAAAGAGAAAATGCTAAGAAATGTCATGTTTCTGGGGTCTTGTTCTCATTGAATTAGATTTTGAATTTCACCCTCAACATTTTGTGGTTTAAGTAGGTTGCCTGTTTGGTATTTTAATTTGATACATGTCGACTTCTATTTCTTGTGTGTGTGTGTGTGTGTGTGTGTGTGTGTGTGTGTGTGTGTGTGTGTGTGGTGTGTGTGTGTGTGTGTGTGTGTGTGTGTAGGTATGGAAGACGTCAGTTCAGGGGTCGTGCTACCTGAGTCTGCTGATGGTGGGGGCTGGTTTGTTGTGGGGACAAGTCTTGCATATTCGACCCACACAGACGGTCTTCATCTCCACCTGTCTGTCCCTGTCCAGCACTCCACTCGTGTCCCGCTTCCTCGCAGGAGGGAGCAGAGTGGACAAAGAAGGTAATCAACAGACACTATGAATCAAACAGTTTTAATTGAAATGAAAGCATTTAAAGTCTAGTGGATAACCTTAAATTACGTTAAGGTAAACAGTGAACTGCTTCCTGTGGTAAGAAAATTTACTTACCTCACTCAACCTCATTTGGCTCATTTGAGCTTTAAGTGTTGGAAATGAAATGCCAAGTCTATATATTGTCCCCAACAATGACCAAGTGTGTGTGTGTGTGTGTGTGAGACAGGTGACTCGGACTACAGCAGTGTTCTTCTTGGGATGTTGGTGATGCAGGATGTTCAGCTCGGCCTCTTCATCGCTGTCATGCCGACTCTGATCCAGGCACAGAGTGGAGACATGGACAGGTCAGTTAGCTGTTTTTGCTTTTGCTTGTGTCATCTCCCCTCTAATCACACACATACATCACACACACACACATGCATGGACACACACACAGCTTTGTAAACCCATTGTTACTTCTGCTCTGCACCACAGCCTCCTGTTTGAAAGCCTGCGCGTGCTGTACCTCCTGCTCCAGGTCCTGGTGTCCCTGGCTGCCGTGCTGCTGCTGTGTTTGCTTCTCAAGAAATTCGTGATTGGTCCGTATTACAAGAAACTGCACGCTGAGAGCAAAGGCAACAAGGAGATCCTGGTGCTTGGGATGGCAGCGTTTGTCTTTTTCATGCTGACGGTATGAACTTTTCTTCAGATGACTCGAATTCCTTTTACGAACGTCTGATTTTCGTTGTTCCTCTCCTCCTCACGGGTTCCCTAGGTGACAGAGTATCTTGACATTTCTATGGAGCTGGGCTGTTTCCTGGCTGGAGCTTTGCTGTCCACACAGGGTCACATGGTCACCACAGAGGTCACGGGGTGCATTGAGCCAATCAGGGATTTCCTCGTTATCATCTTCTTTGCCTCTATTGGTCAGAACCAACATGACCATTTATGACTGATCTTACATTCATTATCGTGTTAGACTTTTGCAGCATTTACAGTGAAACTGGCTCACTGTGTGTGTTTTTGTGACGCTGCAGGTCTCCACGTGTTCCCCACATTTGTGCTGTATGAGCTCACCATCCTGCTGGTGCTTACATTCACTCTCGTCATTATGAAGGTACCACTCGTTTGTCGCTTTTGCTCTTTTCATTTCCCAGAGTGCACCATGACGCACTCTCACTCCTTCCCGTTTCTCCTTTACCCCTCATGTCCTTCCAGTTTTTCATGGCTGTGCTGGTGCTCTCAGCGATCCTACCTCCGGGCTCTCGACACATTCGATGGATCGTCTCAGCCGGACTCGCGCAGGTCAGCGAATTCTCCTTCGTCCTGAGCAGTCGTGCACGTCGAGCTGGCATCATCTCCAGAGAGGTCAGTTTGGACTTTTTTTTTTTTCAAGTTTGGAAAGTTATTTTCCCCCAGTGCACATTTATATGTAATTATTTAAATTTGTAGAGTTGTAGAGTTTAGTGACATATAGTGGTGAAGTTTCATGTTGCAGCTGAACACCCCTCAACTCACCCTCGCCTGCCAAACATGGAAAAGGTGTTTAGTTTGTCCATTCTGGGCTACTGTATAAAACAAGACAGCCTCCGTAGAGAGGATCAATGGGAGGGGGTGGTGTCATGTATAGTTGGTAGTTTTCCTGTGTTTTAATATGTCTCCCTCCACTCAGGTGTACCTGCTGATTCTCAGTGTCACCACTCTGAGTTTGCTGCTGGCTCCGGTGCTGTGGAGAGTAACCACACACAGATGGGTTCCCCGGGTCGAGCACAAAACAGTCCTATGAACAGAGAGCTGACCCTCAGGGCCCCAGTGGCCCCTGTGTGCACTGACTGTTACTCAGCCGGCATCAGCGTCACAAGGAGCAGAAGTCGAGTCTTATTTGTCCATTCAGGAACTCTCTCATGTTACTGCACACAAGGATATGACGCAGACTGTTGGACCAATGTTTCTCTTTCTCGATTCAACCCTCTTCGTGCAGGGCGAGGATCTTCATCACCTCCATTCTGGCATTGTTATGAAGGACATCCTCTTCAAGCATGTACACTAGGTACAATAGCGATAAGATTATTGTATAAGGTCGTATTTAAAACACATAACATGTAGTTTTAGGTTATAGTAATGAAGCCTTTCACTCTTCAGTCAACAACCCTGAAGCCTGGACAGAATCTGTGGCATAGAAAACTCCTGATTGGGAAGCACAGCTGATTTCCATGTTTAGTAGAGAAGCGCAAAGAACTGGATGTCCCTCCAGTTCTGATGCTTTTAATGCACCTTCTCTTAAAAATGTGCACCTCATTCATGTTTCCACTTTGAACCTCACGTTTGCATCTCTTCACTTGTAGCAAACACATGGACCAAATCGGAGGTTTCAACTCTATATGGTGTTTTTCTTTTTATGTGTTGCTACATTTCCTTGATAGGATGATTTAAGACGTCCTCCATCTTTCCTTTAGCTGACATTACAGCTGACGTTATTCAAATTGAGCTTATTATGAATGGCAGATTCTGATTGAAGTGCACACCTTCTCTCTGCTGTATATAGAGGATACATGTTGTTTATTCCTGATTCTGTCTGTCCATCCAGGTGTGATACCTAAAATCTGCAGTAACTCTTTTTACATATCTCTAATGTCTCGTTGAAAATCATGGTACCTGTCGCATCAGTATTAAAGGAATGAATGTTAATAATAATAGTAATCTGAATTTAGGCAGTACCTCACAAAATGATTTAAATGTCATGTGAATTTATTCATTTGCGTTTAAGGAGACATCCTGCACTGGTTACCACTGAACGTCAAAACGAATGAGCTCGCTCATCACTCCTCTGCAGCAGCAGAGGAAAGACTGTAGGGGGCGTCATCTCACTGTGAGAGAGCTCCGCTGTGCTGCATCTCACACTGTACATGTCCTTGTCTTACGATTCATAATGTGCAATGTTAATGTGTGTAACACTACCACATGTTATAGTTGAATGTTTCCTGAGATTTTCCTGCATTAGATTTACATTGAGGGTGTTTGAGTTTACGTGCGTGTGCGCTGGATTAACGCTCCTGGGCACAAAGACATGTTGCATTCAAAATGTTCATAAATTTTTTTAATTATTGAAATGAAGTCATTTATTTATTAAAAAATAGAAAAAAAATGTTTACTACTCTGTTCTGTTCTTTACTTTCTTTGGGGAAATTATAATTATTTGTGTAGTTTGAGAGCTAATTTCATGATTAACATCTAGCGATCTACAGAACTCAGCATGGCCGACTGACATGGCGAGCTGAGGCCGTGCTACTATGGCTCAGCCTCCTCTTATTAGTCTTATTAGCAATTTTTTCTTTTGTGTATTTCTTTTCTTTCATGGGCCTCAGATGGGCTTGCTAAATGACAAATGTTGGAAGTCATTGGCACATTTAAAAAAGACGAGTTTAAGCTGTGATTATAAGTAACTGACTTCTGTGTGCCCCATCACTTAGACTGAAACAGAACTTGCTCATGTTAATCGTCTGAGAGGCTCCTGATTTGTTGGGCGTGGCCAGTACCTGTCATGGTTTCTTTGACTTGCATTAAGGGGATGAGCACCAAAGATGATTGACCAGAATTTTATAATAGAAAATAAAATCAGAAGTTTATAAAACAATTGTATTTATTTCTCTTTCTCATCCCTTGTGTAATTATCCAATAAGCTCTTATTTATGTTCACTTCTCTGCTCCACTGTGTGTGGCCCAGGTATTGCTTATGTTGTTGGGACAAAAGCAAGTCCCCATAATGTAAATCATTACTCTCGTAAGGTTAAGACATGTTTTAAGGTTAGGGTTAGGCAAGTAGTAGCCTCAACGTAATGTAAGTCAATGTTACGTATGTCCTCTGAAGTCATGAAGACATGACCGTGTGTGTGTGTAAGCTGATAACCTTCACACTCTGCAGTCAGCAGATTTATGAAAAACCTTATCACCCCCATCATCCTCTTAGTGAGGATACAAATACAAATACACTACACACTGTGCTTAAGCAGATTTTTCGAGCCACAGCTTCATCTTTCTGAAGTGAGAGTTTTGCCTAAAGCTTGAGCTGCTGGTAAAACACTTTACTGATGAGACCAAACTGAAGTAGGAATTAATTTTTATTTAGAAATTTTATTATTTTGTTTAGATATGTCTAAGGACACATTTAGCACTTCAAAAAAAAAAATCACAATTAACTTCAAGAATCCAGTCATAATGACTCCACTTGAGTTGTCCTCACATATCCTTTAGGTTTGTAGATGTTACTGTTTAATACGTGGCAAAATCTAAAAGTCAGTATACAAAGAAGTTCACGAATCACACATGACAAATCATCTGAAAATAAAAGCACCACATAGCACAGAGATTAAAGTGTGGCTGCAGTGTTGGGTTAAGTTTAGGATAAGGAGTTTGAAGGTTGTTGATGCGCAGACACCCTCTCGGTCTGTCATGCTGACAGGCGACACGATTATGAGATATGATGAGATATCTGAGTATTTTCTCTTCTGTTTCTCATTTCACTGCTTTCAGGGAGAAGTCGACTTTTCCCTCGTAGGGGTCGTGGTAGTTTTCGTAGCTGATCTTGTGGGAGACCACTCTGCACTGGATCTTGGCCGACTTCTCTCCGACCAGGTGGAAACGAACGGCCACCAATGGGTTGACGTACATAGGCTGAGGAAAAGGAGGAAGGAGGCAGGGCAGACGGCTTAGTGCAGTTAGTGCTGTTTTCATATCATTATTTCTCATGTTTGTTAAATTTATTTATTTAAGAATATGCAACATGTTAACGTTTGTATCAAGTTGAATATAAACACAAAATTACTCAAAATGATTATATAACAATGGGGAATACTATTTTAAAATTGGAGGCTGGGGCTGCTGCAGTAGTTGCCCACCTTTTCCCAACCTCGTCTCTGCTACAGAGTTGTGTTTGGACATGCGCCCATCGAGTGGAGGATTCATGCTTACCTGTGCCAGTCTTCCATAATAAGGAAAGTAGGAGCGATCCATAATCCCCCCTTCAGGGAAATACTCCATTTTGTCCACATTGTCATGTCCTTCCTATATAAATGGACAAAAAATATGTATATTCAAAGAAGCGCTCATTCAAAAACAGTTTACTTTCTCCTCCTGCAACAACTGCTGTGTCATGTGTAATGCTTATTGGAGACAACTCATTTATAATTGGCTTAAAGGACAGGGTTGATGTTTACTGGGCACAGAGGGGTTCTAATGAAAAAAATGCATTCTGGGAAGAAGAATCCAGTGTTTTTGAGATTGACCTGCATAAAAGTCAGCTCCCAGTCATATCTCTGTCTCCTCTGCATCATTACCTCCATTCAGGAGGTTGTATTCCTTCCTGTCCATTTGCTTGTTGCTTTGTTCGTTTGTAAGTAAAATTAGGCAAAAACTAGAGGATGGATTTCCACAAAACTTGGTCAAAGAATGAGATATGGGTCAAGGAAGAACCCACGCAATTTTGTTGTCTCCAGGAATTTCTGTCTCTTTGTTAAACATTATGAGATAGAGCATTTGTTTTTATTGACATTTTCCCTGTTCTCCCACGGAATAAGCTCTGGACCTTGATGAAAACAATTAGGCATATTTAGGTAACTGATATCTATCAATGTGGGACATTTGGTGCAGCTTGATTTAATAGGATTTAAGGGGACTCTTGCAAACCTTCCAATATTGTAAATCACTGACTTACCCATTCAAATAAAATACAATATTTCAGACTCGTTTTCTTTAACACATACTGTTACATTCAGCACAAGCAGATGTTGCTCACCAGTATCGTACAGTTGACATATGGGGGAGGCTCAGTTTCATTAGTTGGCAAAAAGTTAATGATCTGCAGAGAAGAAACAGAAGAAGTACTTTTTAGTCTTTTCGGGTTTTTTTGAATGTCCAGGTTTTACCGTTTCCCCACAGAGCTCAGAGGGATGTTTGTTATTAATAAAATTTACCCTGTTCATCTTAATGACGACACACGGCATGCTGCAGTTGTAGCCAAAGGTCGGGTCCTCGTGTCCTGAGCAGGGTCCCAGCATGCTTTTGGTGAAGGAACATGCCCACTTTGTGTGGTCAGGGGCAGAGAAGGTGTTCTGGATGTAGTACTTTCCCTTGGTGCAGTTATGGTTGTAACATTCGTGTTGTGCAGTGTCATTATAGGCTGAAGGAAAGAGAGAGAAAGATTTACAGTGTGTTCGTTTGCCATCCGTCTGTTAGTTAGCAAGATTACGCAAAGACTACAGGATGGATTCGAGCAAATGTTGTTGGAAGGATGTGGTGTTGCTCAGGGAAGAGCCCATAACATTTTAATGTGGATCCAGATCAGGGGGCAGATCCACAAGTTTTTATTTTGACTTTCTTTAACATTGCAAGAAAGGGCATTTTTCAACATTTTAAATTCATGGCTCTTGAAGAAAAAATCAGGCATGGTCAGGAGACTGATATTTGTGAGTGTGCACATTTGGTGCAGATCCAAATACAAACAAAAGAAAGTTCTGACACATTAGATATTAGATAATTGTCCAGTAAATGAATACTCACGCTCCAGGAACTTATTAAGGATGTTGGTCATCTTCATCCAGCTGCCCTTGTCTGATGTGTTGTAGTTTATTTCAACTTTCTCCTCTCCATAGGTGTCCGGCCACACCATCACCCCTGAGCAAGTAAACAGAGAGATGGTTCAGAAGCTCTGAGCTCGAGTTTATTGTTGTCATGCCTCCTTGTTGTTGTTGTTGTTGTTGTTTTACCTGGCGATTTTAGCCGGTCTTGGTAGTCAGGCGCGTACGGATCCAAGGTGTACATGAGCACATAGATGGCCAAACAAAAAAGGGCCGTCATCACCACGTAGAACGCCGCGTAATACAAGCTGATGTACACTGGGTGGGAGGGAGAAAGACGCAGAGTGTAAAGAATGCTGTACAGTAAAATACAGGGGGCAAATAAATCATTCCTTTAATTACAGTAGCAAGGCAGTTAAAGAGAAAACAACAATTTTAGTGTGATCACAAAGGCGTGTGTCGTTATTTCCAGAGGTCAAGGTGTCCTCTGTCAACGTGAGGGGAATTTAATCTGTGAGATCAAGCAGAAAATAAACAAAGCTTATCTCACGACACCAGCCTTATCTCTCCCCGTCCACATGCTGCAAACATACATGTCGCTCTGGTGATTTTTATACAGACAGAAAAAGTCACAAACACATTCAAGTTCATCCAGTGTGACTGAGCTCATGCCAGTGTTTGTCTTTCAGGATATATTACATTTAGGTTGCAATAAATATACTGTGTTATTCTGCTTAGAAATAATATTCACTATAATATCATACTGACAGGAGCCATCCCCCTGTAGAGAGTACTTCTAATATTTAAAGTACATTTGACTTTTACTACGTTTACATTTTGAAAGCAGTGCTCTCACTTGTAATGAAACATATTGATCTTGAATTATTGCTTATTCGTCCACTGACGCAGTATGCCTTGTTCCTGTGCATATTGGCCATGATGACATGTGACTCAGATGTAATATCCACTTGATATAAGCTGAAGTGAATGAATCGCTTGACACCGTCTCTTCTATCGATTCAACTTGTGTCTTAAAGAGTTGTTCATTAAAAGTACTGGTAAAGTATTTCTAAGTCATTGCTGCTCTGGTCACGACCAATGAAAAGTGATGCAACATGGAAAAGAGAAAACGATCATGACAACATATGTTAATATTACAAAACTACACTGTAGGAACACAAGTGGACCTTCACCAGTAGTGAATGAAACTACAACCTCGTAAATATCTAAGTAAACAAAATAATCCTTGTATTTAACACAAAGTTGTTGTACTGTGTAATAAAATACATCTTTCTGCTAAACTCTGGATATTTTCAAGATTTATTACTGTTATTTATTCCTATTATTTCATTCCTACCCCATTTCACTGGTGTCCTCCCCATAAATGTCCCATTGTCTGAGTTCCAGACAAAATGGCCAAAGTCTTCACATCGCTTCCCACAGGTCCTCTTCTCCTTCAAGGTGGCCATGATGACGCGCTGCGCTGACCAGGATCCACGGCAGACCTTTTCTTTCCTTTATTCAACTCTACCCTTTACTTCTCTTCTTCCTTCCTTCGAACAGTAATAATTGTTTTCTCCTCCCTCCCCAAAGACTGTGAGGCCCCTTCAGGTGTGTGGTGTCCGTCTTGTCCCCTGTCTCATTCTCTACCACAGTAAAAGCTAAAAGTGACTCCCTGGATGTCGCTCCAGAGTGTGATGCATGTCTTATCTCTTATTCACTATTTATAAGGCCTTGATAAAAGTGGGTAGTGAAGTTGAGGTGGGTCAACGTAGAAACTGGGGAACTTCCTTCTCCACCAATGACGTCCTTTACTCCGTACATCAGGATCACCTTGAACAGCCAGCGTAGTGAAACCTGCAGGCTACATCTGTTTGAAGGTAACAGTACAGGCACAAGCGTTGTTCTTTGCAGCATGACTACAGCATGATTGCCAAATTTCAATATGGCTGAAATATTTTAGTCTGTACTAAAGTGGCAGACACGTATTGGATGCTAATAAACCAAATGCAAAGTTAAATTCTAAGAGGAAAACACAATACATTTAGCACTACTTGTATCTCAAAGAGGTAGAATTCACAATAGCCTCCCTTTGAGCTTGACTCATCTTAGGTTTTGAGGTTTTATTAAAATAAAATATTCAGGAATTTATTTCTATAAAATCATAAGATAAATTCTGAGTTGAAGCATGATGTTAACCTAATCCTTTCTGCTTTTCTCTCTTCTCTCTCTGTAACAGTGGCTCTTGTGTCACTTTCTGTGTGCGAACGTCACTGCATTCCTGTCATTACCAGCCCACTACATGCCAGCACATCTATCCCTCTCCTCTCTTCTCTCCATCGTGTGTCATCACTTCACTCTCTTCTACGTCTGCAGCGTGCACATGGGTCAACACAGGATAAAGCATTACAGAGACACGGAGTGGATAAATCCCCTTGTGGAAAGATGATGAGTCAGGAGGATCTGCATGTGTGTCTGCATGTGGCTGAGAGGAAAGGAAGGGACACTGTGGGAAGCGGTGCGCTCTCTGTGGGTGTCTGTAGCTAGCAGGTGGCCTTATGGGAGGAGGAAGAAGCCCATATCCCATCTGATTCATCAGCTTCTTCTGCTATAGTCAACTTCTTCTTTTGCCATCTCCTCTTCTCTTCTATAGCCTTGTAGTACCTTTTCTCTGTAGCTTTCGGTCCATCTCACACGTTGTTCCCGTCCCTCCTCACTTTTCCACTGTGTCTTCATGGATATTGGTGGCCTGACGACAGTGGTGGCCAACTCTGCCTACATCTCAGCCCGTGGGAGCGTGGATGGCACAGCCAACCCTGCATCCAATCGAGACAAGAAGTACCACTCCCGCCTGAAGCTGCCTCACATCACGGTGTGCGAGGGTCTGCGGGAGACTTTAGACCTGGGCTTCCAGACGGTTTGCGTGGAGCAGCCCATCGGCAAACGTCTCTTCCGAGAGTTCTTAGACTCCAACAAGGAGTATAAAGGTCCCTGCCGTCTGTGGAAGGATATCGAGGAGTACAACATGGCTGAGGATGAGGATCGTGTACAGAAAGCAAGCAAGATGTTGAACCAGTACATGGAGCCTGGCACCAAGTATTTCTGCCCCTCCCTGCCAGAAAACGCCATCTCAAAGGTCAAAGAGAAACATCAGGAGGCTGGGGACGATCTTTTCAATGAAACCATGGACAATGTGATGGACTTCCTCAAGGAAGTGCCCTACACTTTCTTCCTGGAGAGCATGTATCTGAAGAGGTTTCTGCAGTGGAAGTGGCTGGAGATGCAGCCCATGGGAGAGGACTGGTTCTTGGATTTCCGTGTGTTGGGGAAAGGGGGTTTTGGGGAAGTGTCTGCCTGTCAGATGAAGGCCACGGGGAAACTGTACGCCTGCAAGAAGCTCAACAAGAAGAGGCTGAAGAAGAGGAAAGGCTGTGAGGTAAGTAAGTAGATTATAAAAAGTACTTGTTCATTCTGAAAAGCATGAGCAGATTAGAGTATACCTCCTCCGAGGCCCAATAGTCCGACCACCGAGTGGCAAGACGTCTTGGCTTCACTTTTGGGGAGCAGTCATGTCCTCCAATCTTTATATACAGTCTATGGTACAGACAGTATTATTGTTGATCATTGGTATGGCCAATAAAGATGAAACTAGCCTTTAGTGGTGTAAACATTAGAGGTATTTACTCATTTTCTCTTCCTGTCCTGTAGGGGGCGATGGTAGAGAAGAGGATCTTGGCTCGAGTTCACAGCAGGTTCATTGTTTCTTTGTCCTACGCCTTCCAGTCGAAAACTGAGTTGTGTCTGGTCATGACCATCATGAATGGAGGAGACCTGAGGTGAGATGTCAGTCACTCTCGCTTGGTAACATTCTGAAAATGGGGACAAATACCTGCATAGTTTGTTTTATTTAGTAATAGTCAGTTTAATAATCCACAACCTTAAGGTATTAAATTACTATCATATATGGCAACAACCATCAAATCAAGCAATTTCAGACACTGGAACCAGGAGATGTTTGGTGTTTTTGCGTGGAAATGAACTGAGATGATCAACTGATTATCAGAATAGCTGTCGATTATAAGTCAATTAATCAACTTACCTGTTAATCGATAAATGTCGTGTATACTGTGCATAAAGAGCCACATACGTGAACTACCTCTATCTCTTTAGAAAGGGGAAAGATTAGTGTGTATAACAGAAATGTGTGTCACGACCCTGCGTCCTCTCTTACTGTACCTCCAGATTTCACATTTACAACGTGGATGAAAACAACCCGGGGTTTGACGAACCACGGTCCTGCTACTATGCAGCTCAGATCATCCAGGGCCTGGAGCACCTCCACCAGAAGAGGATCATCTACAGGGACCTCAAACCAGAGAACGTGCTGCTGGATAATCAAGGTCAGAAGGTCACATACTGGAAAGATACAGTATTCAGTGTTCTAGGTTTCTCACTGTTGTTGTGTATGTAATTGGAACTCTACAGATGAGGCCCATTTCCATATTTAAAGGTAATTAATGCATTCAAGAGACCATATCTGGGTTAATTTGGGATGTTTGTGTTACTGTCTATTATTTTAACCAATGTAATGTTTAGTTAAAACATTAATTACACATTTAAGTAGACGTTAGATGAGAAGATTGGTACCAAGAGATGATTAGCTCAGCTTAATGGTGTCATCATGATTGGAAGTAAGGGCAAGCATGTGACCTGGCTCCAGCTAAGGTAATTGAACAAACTTAATTAATCAGTGTGTTACCAACTGATTTTTTTAAATTGGTAAAGATTTAAAAATGTTCAGTGTCCAACAGGATAAACCAATTTATTTGACTGTAGTTAAAAAACTGTAACCTCTCACTTTGACTTTAAAGAATGTGTCTCATTCTTGGCCTCCTGAGATCCAACACACACACACACACACACACACACACACACACACACACACACACACACACACACACACACTAAACCCCCTACAGTACACTTTGCGTCTTACATACAAGGACATCTTTGGGTTATCACTCTACTACGGGTTAATGAGTTGGAGACGTAGTGGGCAGGTCAACATTGGTATCTGTGACGTGCACTGTTCTTGACATTGCTGTGATGTTTGCTCTCGCAGGTAACGTACGTATCTCTGACCTTGGTCTGGCCGTGGAGCTCGCAGACGATCAGTTCAAAATCAAAGGCTACGCTGGGACGCCAGGTACAATCCACAATTTACATTTACCTGGTGACGGTTGTTCTCACAGCAGTGAACACAACCACAAGGCCACAGCTCCACAGTGTTCAGAAAAACATCAGATAAAAAAGAAAGACACATTCTGATATTTTTCCACTTTAGCTATTTGAAAATATAAATATTAAGTTGTACAAACATATATACTCAAGTAGAGTACTTCAGATCATATGTACAGAACCTGAGTAAGTGTCACTAGCAGCTATAGTGAAATCTGATGACTCGACTCTTTGGTCTCAGGGTTTTAGTTTGAACAGATACTGTGTACAGATCTGTTTAAAATGGATGTTTCATGTTACCCACTGTCACCTGCAGGTTTCATGGCTCCAGAGTTGCTGAAAGGAGAAGAGTACGACTACTCTGTAGATTATTTCACTCTGGGCGTCACTCTGTATGAGTTCCTGGCTGCCAAAGGACCGTTTAGGACCAGAGGGGAGAAGGTAAATTCCTCGTGTTGAATAAAAATGTGTTTGTTGGTTATTTTGGCTGCAGTTCCTCTGCCTCTTTTCCTCTTTGAACGCTCCCCTGTTATATAATGTGTTTAAACTGACATTTATTACACTTTATATAGCTCAGTGCCACCTCCCTGTGGCTTGATGCTTATACTGCCATGAAATATGAAGCACTGACCCCTCATGTAAATTCAAACAATTTTGATTACACATTAGTCCATATTCATAACTATAGGTATTTACTTTATCAAGGATTCAAAGTTGTTTTGGTGTAAGCATGAACATGAACTCCCCTGCACATCCTGCAAAAATAATAGCTAACATCTTTCATTTCTGATGCATTTACAGACACTTAAATGTTTTAAACTAACATGAGATACATAGATTTAATTGAGATATTGTCTGCTGTTTGAAGGTGGAGAACAAGGTGGTGAAGAAGCGGATCCTGAACGATGCAGTGACGTATCCTGAGAAGTTCAGTGAGAACGCTCGCTCCATCTGTGAGGCTCTGCTGAGCAAAGAGGTCGACAAGAGGCTCGGCTTCAAGAACGGATCATGTGACGAAGCTCAGGGCGCATCCCTTCTTCAGCGAGATCCACTGGTGGAAACTGAACGCAGGTCAGTTACATTTCAATACCATTTTACACTAATACACTGTTTAATTTACATTCTGACGTTGTTTTTGAATACACTCCGATGTTTTCAATTGCTTCTGGATGGATTTTCAAAACATACTTTACAATGTTTCTACAATATTTAATCTAATTTAGTTAATTTAATATAAAATTCAATGCATTTTATAACCTTTCAAGACCTACATTTACCCTGTAGAGCTTTTAAGAAGAACCTTATTTCATAATGCAACAGAGCTACGAATGTGTTGCCACCCCCAAATTAGTTTTTCGATCGTATTGATTGGAAACCGAGCTGAGAGACTGTTAACCTATTAAATATGAGTTGTTTTAATAAAACATATTGAATATAATGTGAAAAGTTGGAGTTTTGAGAGGGACTTCAATACTAAAAATTCTCATTTTGAATTCTTCAGAGGTGGTCATCTATGATCCTGGTTATATAACTGACATAAAATCAAACCTGTTGGTGAGTATATGTATGATGTGTTGTAAAGTATATACATGAAGGCCCTGCACTAATAACAGACTTTGACTTCCAATGAGCCTTTAAGTATTTCTGAGTCGCTACTTCCTTGATAGTTGATCAAATCAAGACATGGCCACTTTGATATATTCATATTTGTGTAAATGTTTAATGTACAACAACATGACAATTCAAGTTGCTTCACAAAACATAAAAGCCTTAAAAAAAAAGACAATATAAAAGATCAAATAAATCTTCAGCTAAGAGGCAAACAGAGAAAAGGGAATATCAGAAAACTCCACATCAAAATGTCAGACATGCTCATCCTCCTGGTTTCTCTCCTCAGGGATCCTTCCACCTCCTTTCGTACCTGACCCGAAGACGGTTTATGCCAAGAACGTTGGCGACGTCGGGGCCTTCTCCACAGTTAAAGGTGTGCAGCTGGAGGACAAGGACATGGTCTTTTTTAATGAGTTCTCCTCAGGGAACATCTCCATCCCCTGGCAGGAGGAGATGATCGAGACGGGGATCTACGGCGAGCTCACAGTCTGGGGCCCGGACGGCGCTTTGCCCAACGACCTGCGGCGGGAATCCATCCTGGAGCAGCCGCCCAAGTCGTCCACCTGCACGGTGTCATGAGAGGCTGCAGAACTGTTTGTCCATCAGGGAATCGAACTGCATTCCATGAGCACTTTTCATACAATGCGTTAGGTTAGCGGTGGGTTTAAAGGGGAATAAATTCATGTGTTTATAGATCATGACGAAGCACTTTTTCATGTGTTTACCTCACAAATAACTGTTGAGCAACCTTTTAACAATCTTTTTGTGGAAAATGTTGGATTATTGCAGACAGCTTCAATCTGGAACACGATTGTCTGTTTCTTACATTTCCTTACATTTTTCTGACACTCTCTCAATCCTACTTTGGAAAACAAACTCATGATGAAAACATGTGTCTGTAAACGTCTCTACTGTGTTTTAACCGTTTCTCTTTTTTTATACATTGTTTCCGAGATATTTATGAATTCATATTAAATATTTTGTCATTAAAATCACAAACATTTGCAGATTCAGTTGCTCCACCTACAGCCAGGCTTCATGCTCGATCCTAAATACATGCATTTTGAAAAGACAAGCAGAAATCAAAACCTTTAAGAATTCTAGTGACTGCCAGGATTTATAATAACGAAAAACTGATTTAATATCATCATTGTATTATCCTGCTTAGCGACTGAAGATGGAAATTAGCTACATAGCTAACTCTGGTATGTTGCACACATGCAGCATTAGCACACACACACAGGTCTTACCCCTAATGTTTGAAAAGTTGTAATGCTTATATTCTTATATTCTTTACATTTAAATAGATTGTCATTATCTATTTTAATAGATTATACGAATTCTACTGCAAATTATTGTTATTTTCTTAATTGTCGCCACTTTGAAAATAGTAAATTTTCTTTATCTCTTTATCAGCTCAACTCTTTTCCCCTTTTATATTAATCATGAGGGAGGTTACAAAATCAATTACATGCACAAGAATATATTTATTTAGAAAAGAAAGAAAGAAAAGGGTAAAAAAAAAGATGTGCAGTGGATCTTGGATTAAAACTGTGTAAATGGCTGATACATCAAGCGTTGGCCAATGGGGGGCGCTGTAAACTCATATCACCACTGATATCCTCCATATTAATGCTGCAGCAACTCAACCATAAAATAAATATAATAAACACGCAGTAGAGTTTAGTCACATAGTGTAAGTATGTTTAACATGAACCTCGAATACAAGCAGCGTTAAAACGTATGTGGGGCCAATGATTAAATAATCTAATAAAAGATTAATAATTTATCACAGAGGTTTCTCTCTCTCTCTCTCTCTCTCTCTCTCTCTCGCTATCTCTCTCTCTCATTCTCTCTCTCTCTCTATCTATCTCTCGCTATCTCTCTCTCTCATTCTCTCTCTCTCTCTCTCTCCCTCTCTCTCGCTATCTCTCTCTCTCATTCTCTCTCTCTCTCTCTCTATCTATCTCTCGCTATCTCTCTCTCTCATTCTCTCTCTCTCTCTCTCTCTCTCTCTCTCCCTCTCTCTCGCTATCTCTCTCACTCATTCGCTCTCACTCATTCTCTCTATCTCTCTCTCTCTCTCTCTCTCTCTCTCTCTCTCTCTCTCTCTCTCTCTCTCAGAAGAAGAAAAGTTGAAGCTGTGTGTGAATCGGCTGCAGCCCTGGATGAATTTATATACACATCCAAAAGATGTTTGAGTTATAAGAAGAAAAAGAGGAAACGTATTTCTTGCAGCTCTGTGGAGGACGATGACGACTTTGTCCTGAATCAACATAAAAAAGACTGAACTCCTTTATAGAAAGAAAACTCAGCTGCTTCCTGGTGTTTTTATCTGTTCTTCATTTTAAAAGCGGATTCATTGACACTGAGTGGAGATGCATCCTGAAGCTCAGCAGACAACTCAACAAACAGCCACAGACACACTGGATCCTGCAGGTAAAATATATCATCAACCTTCATCCTGAAATACTTAAAGTTTAATATTATCAACTAGAAAATACTTTAAACATTATATGCATGTTATAGTTGGTTGCCTAGGTCATTGTTTATAAATGGGTTAGAAACCTCAATCGATTAATCTATACAATTTACTAATGTTTTATAAGACATTAATAATACAAATATTTGGGTTGCCAGGTTGTGGCAGCATGACATTTTGCTTGTTCCCTTTTAAACCACATATCATGTTTAAATAAACATTATGGACCAAAATCTCATTTATAAACAGCTTAACAACCCAGATATATTACAATAGAACCATTTATTAAGTAATGCAAAGTGTTTGACTGGCTGCTGATCTGCATGCAGAACTCAGAATAATAGAAAAAAGGAGATTATGTTGTTTTGTTTGAACAATGTCAAGACTAATGTTTACAGTGTGTGTGTGTATATATATATATATGTCCAGCTGTAATGCAGATTTAAATGTTGGTAAACCATAAATAAGTATTTGCGGTTCGTATGACAGTAATGAAGGTTACTGGGAGACGTCTACCTGATGAATTTTCCTGAACCTGGCAACTCAAAAGGTTGTTATTGTTATTAATGGCTCATAACTGACCGATAAAGTGTGAGTGAATGATTTATCAACCAATTATAAACCCAATAATTACAGCTTGTGAGCCCTTAATGACGTCAGCCCTTGTCCTGACGTCTTTTCCTGATTCATTGAATAGATGTTTTTCTCATCAGACATTTTGACACATTATATAGGGAGAAGCACCGGTGGTGACTGATAATATAGACACATGACAGTGGGACAGTGATGCCCAAAACATTCAGTCCCTGAAACTGAAGCAGTTAAATGGAATCCAGCCGTCGTTCACCTTATTATTTATGTTGTGACGAGTTGAAATGCCATCAGAGAAAAGTATTTAATCAGAGCTTTGTGATCAAAAGGTTGCAACAAGTCTGATGAAGCGAACACACGTGGCTATTTAAAATTATACTACTTGTACTTATTTAGTATTTAAATTGTATACTTTCGACTCCACTAACATCCAGAGGAAAATGTTGTACTTTTACTTCACTGTAATTTATCTGACAGCCACAGTGATACTATTTACACTTCCTAAATAATTACATTAAGTTCTTGGAAACTAGCAAGTAAGAAATCCTGCATATGTCTGATTAATAAATATACTATAAGTACACAAAGTATTATGCCTTGTGATGCAGTAAATAAAAACACCCAACAGTACAAGGTAGAATCAATCCCACCATGACCTGCTACTTAAATACACACTACAAGCTATTGTCTCCAGGTTATTACTGGTACATATACTGGAGTCATTTATTTGAATACTTCTCTCATCAAGAGAGAAATTACTACAAGAGTATTGTAAAATCAGGGGTGGCACAGTGATGCAGCGGTTCTTAGCAGCAAGAAGGTTCTTGGTTCGAATCCCGGTTTGTCCGAGTTCTTTCTTTGTGGAATTTGAATGTTCTCCTCATGGTTTTTTTCTGGGTACTCTGACTCCCTTCCAGAGTCCAAAGACATGCAGACTAGGGTTAGAATTGAATAGTTGGAGACTGAAGCTGGGATTGGCTCAAGTGCCCCCATGACAGTTTAATAAAGGAAATAGTAGTTTAGATAATAATGGATGGACAGTGATATAATTTCATTATGTGCATGTTGTCTCAAAAAGCAGGTTAGAGATTTAGCTTTCTGGTCAGAATGACATGTAATTCAGAACAAGGTGAATTATTAGTGATGAAGAGGTCGTCCTCATGTTGCTCCTCAGATCAGTACCTGCGCCGGAGGAGGACGGCCCTGTGGGTGACCGTGTTTCTGCTGGCTCTGTCTCTGGTGGTGCTGACGGTGGGTCTCATCTCTGCCACCCGCACCGACAACGTGCCCGTCGCTGGGTATTACCCGGGCATCACCGTGAGTGACAATCACCTCCCGTCTCACCTTCACACGTCCAGACGCACAAGATTCACTGTCATTTAATCCTGCAAATATGATCGTGACCTGGTGTCTGAGACCTAATGTTTCTACTTGTTTCTCCCTGAACCTCCAGCTGAGTTTTGGAGCATTTCTGGGAATTGTCGGCATCCACCTGGTGGAAAACCGCAGACCCATGGTGAGTCTGTTCCTCTGACTGTCAGAAAACTGTGATAACATATATTTCTGGTCTTTCCTGGCACCCCCAACTTTATATCAGGCTTCAGGACACGTCATATTATTGCATGCATTCGTACATAACTTGAAAAATGGCATGGAAGCTTTTATAGGATGGAATAATGGACAGAGGAAGAGTGCCAACCTGCTGGATCACTGCAGACCACATTGTAGGAGGACAAACCTTCTCCAGTCACTAAACCAATGCAGAAGAAGAGGAGACAATGAGATTAAGTCATGAAAGAGTCTCAGTCAAACCAAACCAAACGCCCCACACAGATCTGATGTTGTTCGGTCGTCACATGCGTCATGCGCATCATGATTTATTCAATAAGTCTGATCTCATTACACTTTGGCCGAATTTAGTTTTTATTAATTCAACAACTCCAACACCTCAGCCAAGCATGTGAACTTATTTACTGAGAGATGGCGTCAGTAATGTGCTGTGACAACGTGAACTAAGATGTCACCCATAACTGATGAAGACAGTTTAACAGCTCAATGTTGGACGGATGGACAAACAAAAACAATTGACCCATGTACAGATCCAAATGAACAATACTGTTGGAATCTGTTGTGTTCACAGCTTGTTCTACTGCAGCTGAGTGGCAGAAAAAATGATTTGCAAATGTTCCTTCAAATTCCTTCATCTTGATCGTTGACCCGTCATTTGACTTGTGTGATGTCAGCTGCAAGTCCTATAGCCCTGTGTTTATTCTCTCTCAAGGTGACTTGTGTCAATAAAATTCATTTTAGACATTGTTCCTGGAAAACAGGACACACATATAAATATACACCAGGAATCAGACGATCATGTTACAGACTCTATGCTAAATTCACTAAACTGGAAATTGCTCTGTTATGAGCAAGAAGCAAATGTGATTACTCGATGGCAGCGTAATGTGTTCTTGGTTCTTGTGCCGAGGTCAGTGTAACATGACTGGATCTGTGGTTGGGGGAAGTGAACATCATCGGCTGAGGATTTCAGTGACATGAGGGGAAAATGACATTAGTATTGGTCAGTGCTGACAGGGCTCCTTTATTTCAGACAGGGACACAGATAGAATATCATCAAATACCTCTCTGTACAACACCAGGTCCAAAATATAATCATGTCAATGACTCCAGAGTAAAGAGACAATTAGAGGAACAGGCCCAAAGACCTGCTTGAAATTGATTATTCCCCGAACCTCCAGTCAGGTGATTTCAACCAGGTTGAGACGACAGTAAAACAAATGTTACTCAAGGCCCAGTGGGAACCAGAAACTGAAACTGTCCCCATGTGTAATTTAAGTCGTATCGTCAGTATCACATTCGCAGTGTATCAAACTCAGCATGAGACTGACTGAGTTAGGTTCCTTGAAGAAGACACCAAAGACACAGAAACCTCAGTTTACCTCCATCAAGCAGCTTCTGTTTTCATCCCTGTCCATTGGTTTGTAAGTAAGATAACATCAAAACAACTAAACCAATTTTCTTCCACAAAACTGGGTGGAAGGAAGCAGTATGTGTCATAGAAGAACCCATTTAATCTTGGCTCACATACGACTCAGCTGGCAGATCAAGGACAGTTTTGATAGGAGAGATAGGACCTCTTTCATAATTTTGTGTGATTTCAGTGCAAAATTTTAAATAATATTTTCAATACATTCTATTTACATAAATTAGTTTTGGATTCCAATTGTTTTGTGTATTTGTTCAAAGAAATATGAAAACACAAACAAATACAGAAATTAAATTGATTAGATCAAGACTTTTATTTGGATCTGCAGCACATTGCAGACTCATAAATATCAGATGCCTGGTTTTTCTCATCAAGATCCATTAATAATTGTCTGAGAAATCCATGAAAATGCTGAAAAGTATCCGATCTCACAATGTTAAAGAAAGTGAAAATAAATTCCTGGATCCAGATCTACAACTAAATTTAATGGAGTCTCCCCCGGCCTTTACCACATGCTTCCACCAGTGGTCCAGGCCTCTGACCTCTGACCTCTACATAACAACACTGCATCAAGATCCTTGAGGGTCATTGGCAGTGAGCTTCTCTAACGGATTCTCTTGCTCCATGAAACTGAGCAGTCACTGCTGTAAATGACAAAAACTTGTTTCTTTATGTCTTCTCCACACTACAGTACCTTTACTTTTACTGCTGTTGATCATGTTGATTGGAGGGTTAAACTTCACACGTTAGGAAATTAGACTTTTTTCGTTGATGCAAACCGAACTAATGAGGCAAAAACTTTCCCCAAATTGTAAAAACCTGCCCAATAATATCTCTACCCTGTCCACTTAAAGATAAGGCAGCTCTGTGTATGTCCCCTGTGTCCATGACTGTGGTGTATCAGTGTGTGTTGTAAATATTTCATGTGGCGTGCAGGGTGTTGTGTGCCTACGGTCGGATCACTTTGTCTTACCTTACACCACCAGTGTACTGTATCTACAAAAAACGACGTGTCCGTGTTCATGCAGCTGACAAAGGTCAATTAAAAGCATAATTTAACAAGGATGAACACATTCTTCATATTTAAAAAGTTCTGTATTTTTGGCCGGCCCTTGCTTGTTTCACTTCTCATGTTGTGAGGAGAGGAAACACATGTAAGACATCGGTAGTATCTATTTATCCACCAGCTTCTGGGAGGCCTGATACAAACTACTTGTTGTTACTATCGACTCTACTATACCATTTTGAATATTTCCCCAGAGACCCATAAACTAACCAGTACTCCAGAGCTGAAATGATCAATTGATCAGTCAGTTGGTTAGAAATGTTTTTTATTTTTTTTTTTTTTAAATCAAAATACGAAACAATCACAGGAACCATCTTTGTTGTTTTCTGATGGTCAAACAAAAGGTAAAATAAAGAAATTTGAATGTTAACTTCAAACGTGTTTATTGATAATGAAAATGTTTTGGTTACAGCCTTACATTTCTCCTATGATGTATTAATAATCACCATTTTAAAACAAAGCAACTCAAACTTAAACAGCTTAAAAAGTTCCTCTTTCAGAACAGAGCCAAAAGATGTAAGATACAGGACCCGTCAGTGATGATATAACCTGAGGTTTTTAGGCCCCACTTTGCCTGATAAACCAGCCTCGGCTGTACATGTCCGCCTGTTTGGCATCGCTCTCGGCTCCGTGTGTGTTAAACTTTAATAGCGTGATCGCTGCCACACAACCAGCGGTCTACAGAGTCTCCTATGAGGCACATGTGGCACCACGCTGGCCCTCACACAGGTGTCTTCTTCCCAGCTTAGCACTGTAACATGAGCGCCAGCTGGCAGGTCACTCATTAAAGAACAACTGGGCTCACCACAATGCCACACTGACATCTGAGAGCTCTGAAGCTTCTCCTGCTTCCTCTGGCTCACAGCTCGTTGCTCCTCAGGCTTTGATGAGAAAGGAGTCAGTGCCAAACAGAAAATCGGAGACTGTGTGATCGGAGACAAACTAAAAACTATACTTCTGTTGAGTTTAAAGCAGTTTAAAATCCACAAGTGACATTTACACACCAAAGATTTCAGCTCCTGAATAAACCAATGATTTATTTCATCACGATCAATGAATTATTCTCTGGGAAATTGGTGAAAATGGGAATAAATCACCCTCAAACTCCTGGTTTTTTTTTTTCTTGGCCCATATCCCATCCTTCCACCAATTTGCTTTGTGCTCCGTCCAGTAGCTTTTGTGTAAACTTGCATACAAACCAACCAACAAATAAACAGACAGGGGTGAATATACAATTAAAAGTCTTGTTCACGGTATTTATTTTCACTTTTGCCAAAAGCATTTTTAAATGATTCCCTTACACTTTACTATAATAACCACGTACGTATCAAAATATCTAAAATGCTGTGATGATTTAGGTTTTTTCCTTTTTAGTATAAATGTGAGTAATATTTGAAGGTGAGGTTTTATTTGTAGTTTTGCTGACCATGTAAAATATGATAGTCTGAAATTATTTGTGCATCATGGTTAAAAGTAAGGTAAGATGTTTCTGTCAGGGTGTAACAAGGAAACAAAAATGTATTTTTTTGATTTAGAAAGTTAAAATCAACAGCTTTACATATAATTAGATTTATATGATTATTGTAATAATCACCTTTGAAAACAACATTTTTTAGAAAACATGGTGATCCCTACATGTTCCACCATACAATGCCACTGTCTAGTTTTTAGTACTTCGGTGATATTCTGTTCTCTGCAGTCGTTAATACTGCAGAGAAACCAGCTCTCTTTATGAATCAGAAACTTGTTGCAGGTAAAACGCACATTCACGCTCCGTCGACAATTCCCGGATAAAGCATTAAAAACCTCAACGGCTCATATATCTGCGCTCTTCATTTCGTTTTATCCTCAAACGTTCTAAAGCATCGTGGAGCATGAAATTCTCTCTGTGAAAGAGCGAAAGAGGAAAATCTGCACTTTCACCCTGTCAGGCTTCACTGCTCTAACATTTCTTTATCACTCTGTATGAACCAGGTTCATGTCGCTTCAGCTCTCTGCTCCAGCAGCTTCTTGGAGTTTCTGCCTGTATATCTCACAGTCCTGTCGTCCTTCTGGTCACCTTGCAGCGCAGAGAGCAGAACAGAGAACCTTCAAAAGGTCGTATTTTACCCAACAGGTTACGGGACGATCGGTTCTTATTACTGCTGTGTCCAGATGTGGTCGTGATCGCTCACCGGACCACTGAGCAGGAGAAGAAGACCTTGCAGTGGTCAGCGACTTTAGTAACATAACCTGTTAGGTATCTTGACCAAGGCTGATGAGTTTTCTTCTCTAAAATGTTTATCCTCTTTGTCTTTCATCCACAATTCTCTGAAAGAAGTATTCAGATTATTTACTTTATGAAAACATACCATTACTATGTAAAACCCAATGGGATAGGGAGATTATCACCTGAACAGCAGATATACACGGTGAAGAACATTTAGCAGCTAAAGAGACAGATATTTCTCTCAGGGGGTTAAACAGAGATTAACAGCAACATGAATCAGGTGGCTACAAACACATCTGCAAATTACAGCTGCAGTAAAAGTGTTTCAGTGTTGAAGCAGATTAAGGTGGAGCTGTAGTTTTAACAAATAAAAAGACAGGTTCCTGGTTCTGGAGATGGTGAGATGCTGAGGGTTCTGTCACTATCAGTGATATTTTCCGACATTTTGGATGATTTCATCTCTTCTTGACTCAAACTGTTGCTGAAATGAAGCTAACTGAGAAGTTAAAGAAAGAAAATGATGTTTCAAACATGTGACACCTTTTCTTTGTGGTTATTGGTAAATTGACTGTATTTTATATAGCCACAATCACATCATACAGAGCGACTATATGCTACGTTTTTTCTATCGCAAACAATAATACAGCCATCGGGTGCAATAAGTGATTCAGTATCTTGCCCAAGGACACTTTGTCATGTGGGCTGGAGCAGCCAGGGATCAAACCACCGACCCTCTGGTCAGTGAATGACCTGTTATTTTTACAAGTCATTTCTGAAAAGTCACAAGAAAACACACTGCAGATGTTACATAAATGTATAAATTGAATACAAAATTACAACATTTTGCAGTCAAATCCAATCAAATGTAAAAGAAAAAGAGCCTTAGTTACCTGCTGTATTTTTTATATTTCTTTAGTGAGTCGACTCCTGAGAGCAGAAACTGTCTTTAATCTTTTACACTACTTGGTTGTTCTCTCTGCTTCAGTTGCACCAGGGGAGGTTTTGGTGGTTTGGACGACAGAGTGTGTTCAGGTGTTTTATGGGCTGGCAGCCGGTGCTAATGTGAAGTAATGCAGTTGTCAGGCTCTATTGTCTCTGCCTCTGGCCTCATCTCCCACTTGCTGGCCATAAAAGCAGAGTCATTTAAGCCGCTAATGAAGTGGAGAGTCTGGACCAGTGGCAGATAAAACCCAGTCAGAAAAAGCTCATTTTCTCAGGTTGACTCTGCTTCACCTTAGTGAGGGGGGTTCTTTTATAATTCCCTTGTTTTCACATCTCTGTCACTTCACCTTGTGTTGTGCTCACACACACAGCTCAAGGCATTTTATACATAACACACAAGATATTTGTTCAGGTTAGACATCTTAGTGTGACAGTTCCAAAGCTGGGACTCAGTTGCAAAAGGAAGCACGGGAGACAAAAAATAAAGTAAGAAATAAAACTTTACTTCAACAATCCACGGGTCATACACGGGAAGGCAGTCAGGAAGGCAAACAAGTCCATTCATGTAAAAGGCACAAAATCCAAAGTCGATAATCCAAGCAGAGTCCAAAACCAGGTAAGCAAATAGACAGAACTTAACGCTGGAGAGCACGTACACACAGAGGAGACAATGACAATCTGGCAGAGGGTGAGTGGGTATAAATAGAGAAAGCTTAATCACAAATCAAGGTACAGGTGTGTGGGGAAACCAACAGGAAGTAACACTGGACACAAGACACAAGAACCCAGATAACAAAATAAAACAGGGAGTGAAAACAAACAGACACAGACTGAACGGATATTACACTTAGAGCTCCAGTTACGAGCGGTGTTCCCCAGGGCTCTGTTTTGGATCCCCTCATATTTATAATTTACCTACAACTCTACCTGGGTTCAACCAGGGTTATATTTTCAGGAAATTATGAATTTAGTTTCATTGTTACACTGACGACATCCAGCTCTATAATCCACATCATGTTCCTTTCTGACTGGTTACCAGAAATCAGATTCTGGTTCTCCTTTGTAATTTACTTTGTACTACACCAAGACTGTAATGACTGGGATCCAGAAAAGTCCCAAATATCAATGCAGAATCAGACAGTTCTTTAGAAGATAGAAATACACACTACCATTTTTCTACCTTTTACATTAGTTGTTAATTTTTGTGACAAAGTGCTGAGTCCCAGCTGCTGCTTCAGGGAGATGAATGCAGCAGCTGAAAGAACAAAGTGTGTGTTTAATCTGATGTTTGAGTGCAGGAGGTTTTGGTCCTGGAGGAGCTGTTGAACAGACAGGAAACGATGCTCAGGGATAAAGTTTATGATCAGACATCTGTGATCAGTCAGCTGCATCTGCTCTGCCAAGTGTGTGTGTGTGTGTGTGTGTGTGTGTGTGTGTGTGTGTGTGTGTGTGTCTTTGTGCGTGTGTGTTTGTGTGCGTGTCATATGTCTTACATTAGAAGTTTTATAGAAGAACCTACTTTGTCACATCATTTATATTGGGTTTTGATCAGTGATCAGTTTCTTGGGATTATTTCACAAAACTGAATGTGTGAGATTGTTTTGTCTTCATCCCGTGTGTGTGTGTGTGTGTGTGTGTGTGTGTATCACATTGGGAGAATTAGATTGACCTTGCTGGTACAAAAGGCCGTCCCTCTGTCCTGTGCGTTGCCTTTTTTTCCCATAAATAACCCACAAAGCACTTTTGTGTTGGCAGAGCAGGAGGCTGTACATTTCCTTTATCGTCCTGCAGACGAGACGCTGCAGATGAGGACACACACCAGCAGAGAAACTAATCCTATGAGTTTTAACTTCAATCAGGATTTTGCCTTTATGTAATACAAGTTCCAAACTATTTTATAATCAGTCAGAAGCATATACCAAACACTGGGATGATGTAATAATGGCTCAAAAAACCATTTGGATTGAATTTTTTAACTATAACAGCACTTATGTCTGAAACAATTAAAATCTGGAAAAAGATTGACCAGGAAATTGAAAAGGAAAACATCACTTTGTTACTGAAATATAGATTTCTTGGTATTACTGGAAAAGTCCTGTACCTAACAAATCACTTATACCAGTTTGCAATGTATTATGGTAAAATCTAACCTTTTTTAAATTACTGTAATACTGCTTGGTTAAGTTTTGGGGACAATGGATTTTTTTTGTATGTTTGTTAAAAGGATTTTATTTTAGCACTCACTGATTTTTTTATCCAAATTCATTAATTCATATCCTACCAGACAGTCTACAGGCCTTCATCCTCTTGTTCCTGTCATGTTGTTATGTGGAATTTAGACACAGCAAAGTACTTTTAAGAAAAATCGAGTCAGAATTAATTTTGCCTTGTGTAGTTTTGGCTTTAAAAAGGCTGCAGTTGCACCTTTTGTCTGGAAAACATCTGAGTGGTCTGAACCGACTCTGCATCAACAGCTGTTGCAGAATTGATGAGATCCTAGAATGTGTTGCACGGTTACAATGAGGAGACTTTGATCTTAAAGGTTTTATTCTTCTACTGCTTGTTTACGCAGATGATAGCTACTGATGCTTTTTACTAACGACTGTATCCTCTTCATCCTCCTCCCCCTCTCTTTCAGCTTGTGGCAGCGATCATCTTCATCAGTATCGGGGTCATCGCGTCTTTCATCTGTGCCATTGTGGACGGGATCATCGCTTCAGAATTCATTGTGAGTTTCATCTTATGTCTTGTTATTTACAGTCTATAGTCTGGGAGGGGAGAAAGAAACACAAACTAATTTATCTTTCTACCCTGAGACACTCAGACATCACATTTGATCAGACATGCTGAGGTCAGCAGAGACGTGGCTCAGACACAACAGATCAGGAACTTTGCAGATGTAATCAGACAGAATGGAGACAGCACAGTTAAACCAGACTGACTCATCTCAGTGTCCAACCTGCAGGAAGCTGCTGGGTCACCAGAGGAGCTGCGGAAAACATTCAGCACAACACGGCTGATTCAATGTTTACCCACAATTCTCTACGGGACACAACACAGCTTTGTCTCCCAGGCTAAATCGACATGCATGAAATCTCATGTCTACATATACCTGCATTTGTTAGGGAACTCAAAACGCAGAGAGGTCAGATAAGGTCAAAGCCGCTCCCGTCCTGCACATCTTAATGTTGGACACATGCACGTACACAAACACCTCAGTCTGTCACACCGGCCTAATGAATTTTAATGAGGTTCTTAATGAGTATGGAGCAGGAGCAGAGTTTAAAAAGCTGGAGCTCTCAGCACCTGGCACCCGCTCGCTGATATCGATCAACAGTGCAATCAAAGCCCTGCAGATATGCTTTTCTTTCTACACTCGCGGGACAGTAAAAGTCACAGTTATTGCACCTTCAAGCTCTGGACGATGAAAATGATTTTATTACCTTTCACACTGTGTCAAGTCGAGTGAGGTTTAGTGCTGGAGGGGTTTTTTTTGCAGTCCGGTGCAGGGGACGGGGTGTGAGAGCAAACCTTCACTGCTGCAGTGACTGAGAAACAGAGGGAGGACGGACAGACGGACACAGGGCTCCAATGCACACACATGTAACTTTATATTACTGAACCCTTTAAATCAGAGGTTCTCAATCTTTTGCACTTCAATGATCCCTCTAAACTGCCATTTTGCTTCCTGAATAGAACAAATCTCTCTCTGATATTTCCAACCCACAGGACATTAGACCCCTGCAGGAGGACATGTGCGACTTCTACACCAGTGGATCGGGCTACGCCTACGACAGCTACTACACAGAGGTGATTCTCACTCTGTGCCAAAATTCAAAACGACTGCATCATGGCACAATAATCACATTTTAAGACAAAGTGGCGTAGGGTGTTTGATCTAGTTAAATACAAACAAGTCAGACAGACCACCTGAAAATACAGGCCCCAGAATACAACCTCAAGGCAACAAAAACTATTACACATTATAAAAGTACCTGTGGACATCACAGCTTCTTCACAGCTGCCTCTGTTGTGTCTAATGCAACATGCGTTCACATAGTAAGGAAACTGACAGAATAAGTCAATAACCAGATTTCATAAAGATGGGAGAAGGAACACAAACATCAGCAGCAGTGGTTTGGAGGCACAGTAAAGAGCCACGCTACCAAAAAACGAAGAGGTGCAGTGTCTTCCTTCAAAACTGACACCTCACACAACATTGTTTAAACAACCTGTGTTGAAAAAGAGATGGATGAGTGCTTTTGATGCTGCACAAGGAGGAACCATCTGTGGAAATTGGTGTTTCGGTGACAGATCGGCTGCATGAGTGCAACATGTGCAGGCGAGATGACATTTACACATGGCAGGAGAAGACTGAAACACAAAAAGACGAACGGCAGAGCATCTCTTCACACATTTGAGCAAGACTGGTATATCTTCCATGCCCAGGAGGAGGCGCTCATACGAAATATTGAATAGAATATTTGTTGCATTCAACAAATCATTAAATTTCATTATTGTTAAATAAGTCAAACAGTTTTGTTTTCCCCCCAAAATAATAAACTGATGGTGTAATGACATCTAGTGGTCAGATGATGCTATACAGAATATATATTTTTTAAAAAGTCATCAACTTACAGGTTACAATAGAAGTTCTGGATACGACAAACAGATATTTAGCTTCAGTTCATGTATCTCTGTCTAAAGTGTTCATCTAGCTCCTGCTTCTCTGTCGTAACAAAATGTTAAGAGAATCTTTACCCTGCAGGTGACGTGTCGCTCATTTGACAAAGCCTGCAAGCTCAAACTGAGGAGCAACACCTGCTACTGCTGCTACCTGTACAACTGTGAGAGGTGAGCAATCCAACTGACCTTCTACTTACTCACGTGACTCACATTTCTGAAATCAGAAACAAATCAGAACCAAACCCCCGAAATATTCAGATTTAGATGAAACACAAACAAAGATAATCATCAAATCCTCAAACTAGAATCAGCAAATGTTGATCAGATTGTTTTCAGCCTTAGAAATAGAGAGAATTCAGTCCCAGGATGACGAGTGCAGGCGATGAAGATGATTGACAGGCATCGCAAATAAATTCAATGTCAGATTCACAAATACACAAAGAAAAGAAAATCGAAACAACCAAATGTTTAAAAATCAAATAAAAGACTAAATATGAACATTAATATGAAATATAAATCCTTTGTGATTAATGGCCTGATCCATCCCCGTCCCTCCTCCAGCATAGAGTACCACACACAGTACTTCGAGTTCACTGGTGTCGGCAGCTGCTGGGACGTGATCCACCTGTACCGTCTGCTGTGGGCCTCAGTGGTGCTCAACGTGAGCGGCCTGTTCCTGGGCATCATCGCTGCCGCCATCCTCGGCGCGTACAAGGACATGGTGAGTCCCGGAAAAAAACAAACACAGAAATTAAAGGTCCTCTACATCCTGAGTAAAATAAACATGGCTGTCGAAGGTTTATTATTTTACTCAACACTTACGACGAGTTAAGTTTTTTTTTACCTACAGGCCGCACACAGTAAACCAAGCATCTTTCCTGTGTGTAAACCAAACTCCAGGATGTGAACTATTACAATGTATTATTATTATAACAAAAACCTTCAATATCTCTTATTAGAGCTTGTTTCAAAGCTTGCCTTTTTTTAAGTTTAGACCCTGAAAGTGGAAACACACTTAACAACTGAACAAGATAGAACTGGGATTTTTTTATTTTACACACAAATAAAGTTCAATACATTTTCTCTGTAATTTCTTGTTTCCTGCAGCAGAAGCCTAATCCTCAATTGGCTCCCAGCCCGGCACCGCCACCCCACATCCTGTACAACCCCACCCAGCACATGCTCACCTACGCTGGGTTCTGTCCTTCAGGACAGAGTCTGCCTGCCTACCCCAACTATCCAATGTCCATGCAGGTACGAGCCAGGAGCAGATTTAATTTTGTGGCTGATCAGTTCATGTTTCACAGATTAATTATTGATTATGTCTAATATTTGCTGATATTTCTTGGCTTCTACAAACACAAACCCACATCTCACATGACAATGTGTGAAATAATGTCATGTATCTTTGGCTCTATGTTCACACACTGCAACAACCCACCACTCCCTGTCTCCTCTCCTCTCCTCCTCTCCCGCAGCATAACAGCAACTACCAGGCACCTGCTACGCCCCAGATGAACCCAGACGGAGGCCTCTCCTCCACCTCCTGCCCGTCTGAGGAGAACCAGCCGCCCTCTCAGGCCTCCACCCAGCCCCAGGGAGCCACCCAGGAACCAGGCGGCTTCATGCTGACTCCCAACGCTCCCGTCCTCTACGGATCCTCCTTCGGCTCCTTTGAGAAACCTCCTCCTTACGCCTGCTGATCCCTCAGGCATGTTGGGATCTGATCAGGCGGAGTGTAGCATATTTCAGACATTTCTTAGGTGACCTTATAGAAGGAAAACACACCAGTGAGCTTCACCACTTCTGATTTAAAAGCTGTTTCATGTTTCTGGTGGACGTGAACTGAACAGATTTATAGTGTGAATATATAGACATTTATATATATATATATTTCATGTGCATTCATTGAAAGAATCGGTTCTGGAAACACACTTCTGCTTCCATGACGAAACTTAGATCGAGAAAACTGATACCACTCACATCTATAGGTAAATATGAGCCAGCAGCTGTTTATCTTAGCTTAGCTTAGCATAAAGACAGCCTCCCTCATTCTGTTCAAAGGTTAACAAAGTCTGTCTAAATCATTTCCTTTAACCCCAGAGCTGATCTTCAGATGCTCACATATTACATAAAGAGATCATAGAAAATGAACTGTGATCTGACTGTTTGTTTCTGTTCTACAGGTGTATGTGTGTATTGTCTCACTGAACTATCTACCGTAGAGTAAATAAAAGGGCTTTCTTGTAATGTGAACTGGAGAGTAAATGACGTTACTTATGTTTGTGTGAATCATTTAATGTGCACTTTAACGTTAATAGACTGGATATATTATTTATGATGCATGTTCACAGCTGTGGGATGGGCTGCTGTAGCTGCTGCCACGAGACACATTATGCACAGAAAGGGGCACCTGTAAGAAATCCATGATGTATGAAAATACATGTGGAGTAAGGGCTTTATCATTTTTGGGAAAAAATGTGTATTTGTTTAGCTGCTGAAAGTCAGGTGAGAAGATTTAAAGATTGACATATGGTGGCCTACAAGTGTCAATCAGAATACAAAAGCCACAACACAAAGAAAGTGAGTGACAATAGATGTTGATCAGTTGCCATGGCAATATTTACTTGGCAGACTCACTTCCATTGTCAGTGCAGTTTTTTGCATCCTGTTTGACACTTCTGGGCCACTGTAGTTACACTACTCGTTAGTTAGTGATGTTACACGCCAGCCGCCAGTTAACCTCGGTTAGCAAAAAGTCTTCAAATGGGGAAATGGCAACTCTGGCTCTGTCTGAACGTAATAAAATCCACCCACCACATGCTGTGTGTTTGTTTACTGACGTCGACTCAGCATCAGTGTGCCAGCAACACTCAGTGCTGCGCTACATTTACCTTTACCCCCTCATTACCACTCACTGCTAAACCTTTAGAACAATAACAACATGTCACACACGGAGCAGGAAATGAAAAGTTTATCTTGTAACATAACCACATAGCATACAAATCCATTGTTGGAAAACACATTTCATACGACTGCTTTTATTTTTGGTTTTTTTTTTTTAAATAGGATTTTTCACTGTTGAGAGGGAAGTTTAAAACTGAAAAGGCAGACTTCTCTCAGCATCGTACACATACTGGCAGTTAAAGTGAAAAATTAAAACTAAAGAGAAGTTCAATATACAACAACAGATATTATTTAAAAAAAAAAAAAAAACATAACACATCAAGCTCTATATTCCGGCAGTCATTCGTCAGAAAACTGGAAAATGAAACATTACAGAGAGAAGTCAAATAGCACTGGAGCCCTTTTGGTATTTCTCAATCACAATGCTCCTGACATTCTTTATCTTTATTGAGTTTTGATTTGCTCAGCACCTATAAATTTAAATTAAAAACAGAGTACCTAATGATTGACAGTACTTAGATCCCTGGCTATTGCTCTCAGTTGCCAAAAAAATTAAAAAATTCAAGAAATGAAAAAAGGTATGGATTTGTTGCTCAACCTTTTTTTTTTTTTTTTAAAGAAGCAGATGAAATGAAGCGACTCAGATTACGGTTTAACTTTGGATCAACTTAAAATGTGCAGAAAACCTCAGTGAGCATAAGGTAGTGTTCGTTTTCTGTCTTCTATAAAGCATTGTACAGTCACATTATTTACATATTCAGTATTTTACAGCGCTCTCTTTTCTTAACTCTCAGTAGCTTGTGTGGTGCGATTGATGCAGTGCTCTCTCTCCTTCATGGAGCGGGCCCCTTCCTGTGTCCCTGTGCTTCTGAGACTAATCTGTCGTCCGCCGCTCGTGTATGTGGCAGGTTTTTAACTGTGAGTGGGGGGGGGGGGGGGGTTCTGAAGGAAAGAAGGGGCCATCGTGATGAAGTTATATCGATTATTGAGAATCGGGGTGTCGGACAAGTTCTTTAACGGACTGTAATACTTCAAAATGCATAGTGTGTTAACTGCTCTGTTTGTGTGTCACAGCACTGCACCCCATGTGAAACGGTTGACCTGTCGAGAAGTTTGGGTTGGTTGTTCTTGGCAGGCACGTGGTCGGTTTTTAAGGTTGCAGGCAGACATGGATTGCTGCTTCGATCGAGAAAATGGCTTCAGGCGGCAGTCCATTTCTACCTGCAACAATGTGCAAGGTTTTCTCTAAAGCACAGAGCTGTGCATAATATCACGCCTGGTAGAGGACAAGATTTGGCTTAGAAGGAGCAAATAATATTTGGTCAGTCCGCAATCGACTGATAAAACATTATACACCAAACACTCATGAAGATCCGAGCGCCTAATTCCACCTTCTCTCGGCTGATTTCTCAACTTTTCATTCGGTGCCTGTGTTCTTCCCCTATTTCATCGGATTTTGCATGAGGCTTTGATTATTTGAAGCTTTGTGAACGTGGGCCTCAGGTGAACTGGACGTAAGCAACATGACCTCAGCTCTATCAGCTGAGATGCTGCAGCTAAAGAGTCACTCTGCCTACAACGTTTCCAGTCAGATCTGTATTTTGAGCACAGGATGCCAGGCGCAATAGGCTGACCCGAGACCAACCAGTTAACATATTACAGATAAGACCCTGTATGTTCCTGTGGGCTGACAAGGTTGTGATACATGGGCAGTTCTGAGGCAATGTTGTGCAGCATTTATTCCCATATCTTCTGCCTAGTGAAGGGGATGTTGACCACCGGCTGACTAACAACCCAACTAATTGACAATACTGTGAAAATCCCTGCACACACCTCTAGGCAGCAGTGTTGTCACAGTGGAAGGACAGGCTGATCCTGGGTTAAGGCTCAGCCTGCACCACAATACCTGGTCTAGTTTTTTTTTTTTTTTTACATTCCAATCTAAAAGATCTCCCCCACTGGTCAAAAACTTTTATAAACATATTGGAAATCATCCCCATTGCCTCAATCAACTGCTTATGGATCAGTTTTGGCAGACTGACACGCTGGTCACTGTTGGGAGTCCAGCAGGGGGCAGGAGTGTGAGCGGATGTCATTGTGCTTATGGATGGCCTGGTCCAAGTCCAGAGGCCGTCCGTTTACACTGACCTCCATACAGCCACTGTAGGGGGCTGAGACCAGCGTGGAAACCAACGGGACATCGTCTGAGGGATGAAACAACAACATGTGAACGGGTGTGGTGACAGTTTTTTTCAGAATAACAATTTGGCAAAAAGCACAAAATCCTCATTATGTTTTCTTTCCAGTTTGAGGAATATTGCACAGTTGTGCAGAATGAAGGAAGCTGCGACTGAAGTTTAAGTTTAATCAGAGGTTTGTAGAGCACACATTTTACTTAACAGCAGTATATACAAGAATAACCAGCAATAACATATAAGAGAAAATGTCTGACGTTCATTTTAGTTTTTCAATGTGCATTTAACGAATAACCTAATTTCCACTTACTATAAAATAACTTAGAACAGCTTGGGAAAGCCTCTACTATTTCAATAATTAGAATTTTAAGTACTGATCATTTGTAATACTGTTCTGGGTTCATCCAAACTACTCAGCATCAGTGGTTCCTCACAGAAGTGAGACAAACCAGTGTGTGACAGAAGTGCGAAAGTAAGAGTCCTCTCTGAAACTTATCATCCTGTTGTCACAGTTATATCTGACAGCGGGTGTTTATGTTGGATCAGAACATGTGAGAGAAATTCTGCTATCGGGGCAAAATTAGAGCAGTGAGAGAACAGGAGCTTGTTTTGGGTTTTGATGAGCTGTTGCATTTATTTACTGACTAATAACCTAAACTGCAGATTGACCTGTGAACAGGCAAGATCATCCATAGGACAGGACACTGCTGTGAGATCAGATATAAGGAGAGATATGGCTTCCACATCGGTATTGTCTAACTGAGCATTAACGGGTCATGCCCTGCTTGTCTTAATGGAATGCCACTGCTATTTATCTCAGAATAACCTCCTGCAAAGTGTGCACATAAACATATGGGCCCTCACCAGGGATGCCTCCTAGGAAGGTGGTGGATTGAGAGAGGAGGTCGGTAGGAACTTCAGTGTCTTCACTTCTTCCAGCCTGGCCATCGACCAGCAGCAGCGTCTGGTTGCCCGTGATCGTCACCTGGATTTCATGACTCTCACCGTCACACAGTGGAGCGGGAAAACTGGCGATGATGGCATCGCCTGTAGACACCAGAACAAACTGAAGACACACAAAAAAGGTAAGTTTCCAAAACAAACATACAGTTTTTATAGAAACTAATTGCACACACATCTACTCACATCTCTCCATTCATCCATGCCAGGATGATAGTTGGCCAGAGCGATGGAGAGGGGGACTCTGTCCTGGTAAATAAGTGCAAACAGCACGCCAATAGCGAAAGTTGGACGTAGGGTCAACTGGAGGCTCAGATTCTGTGATTCTGACGTGAGAACAGAAAGTCATGAACTTTGTCGACAAACAAGACTGTTTACAAAAGTGTAGGCAATAATGTAAATCAACTTATAATCATCCAAACAAATGTAACATTGCCTAACTGCTGCAGGAAGAAGCTAATTAAACCGAGTTATGCAAGCTTCAAACATGCTAACATGCATGCTGTACCATAGCTGATGTTGAAGAGAGCGAAGCCTGTGCCGGGGTAATAAGCTCCAGGAACCTCTGCGCTGAAGCACTGCATGTTGTCGTTGGACCGAATGGTCTCTTGTATGGAGGAGTCTTCGCCCGTCAGCCACCGCCACTCCCTCATACAGCCGTCCAGTCGAGGGTTCACCTGCGAAATGAACACAACATTTGAGGAAAATGTAAAGAACGCACGGTACAAATTCAAGAAAACACCAGAGCACATGCAAATAAACACCTGATTGACGAGGCCATCCTCTCTGAATGGGACTCCGCCCACGGTGAGGTTGAGTTCGTGCATGCCTTTCTTCAGTGTAAACAGATCACCATTCACTGCGATCTTCATGACGGCCTCCCTGTCGATCTTAATCACCAGACTCCGCCCCTGCTCCTCCACGGAGATCTGACGACAAAACAGGACATTTGAGGAACTTTGGATTAGCTAATGAAGCTCCTGTAGACAGCGTTTTATTTTTATTTAGCCTCCAACCTTTCTCCATTGACCGTCATTGACGCTTGGTCCTGTGCTGGTCACCCTGCTGACTGTGCCATACTTAAGCTGCAGCTCCAGCTTCCCGTGGTGCATCGCCAGCACGATCCAGGAACTGTTCAGGTGACCACCGGCAAAGAAAATCACCCCCTCGGGATCGTAGGTACGGAAGTCGAATTCTGCTGAGAAGCTGTGAGAAGAGGTGGAGATTGAGGGGAGTGTAGGTATGAGCATGTGTGTTTAAATGACCAAGGTTTGGTGGGAATACATCCGAAATATGAGGGAGAGAAAGACATTTAGTGACCAAAATAGTTTATCCACTCCAATCTGCTATCCACTCTGATAATGTGGGTGGTATTTCCCTTCCTGCTAATATTATAAATTATTTTTAGAATTAGCTGATTAAATTTCTCACGGTGACTATGCATGGTAAAAAAACAAGTTTTCTTTTAAGACCTGTGAGAAACTGTTCAACCCCTTCATTTTCACTTTACGATAAACACTCTCATTAAAAACAAACATTTAAACAAGAACTTATAAAAGGTTTGGCCTGAAGCATTTTGTTTGAACTGCATTTTGAAAGGAGGTGAAAAAAAAGTCAAGTGGGAGCATATTTCTGGTAAAAAGTTAATCCCCTTAAATTCTAAAGCATTTTAAAATCAACAAACATGCAGAAAGTTGGAAGACATGTTTCAAGGTCAATACTTTCCCAATCGTAGTACTGGGATGTTTTGCTGCCAGAGTAATGTGAGACATTTCCAAACAAATTTGGCAAAAAGTAATGTTACTTTAGAAACAATTTTGTTCATTATTAGTTTAAGTTAAAGAACCAGAATCATGGAACTGGAAAAGGTCAATCAATTGTCTTTTGAGCTTGTCCATCTTCAAAAGACAACAGTTGAAGTTATTATTATTATAGTTCAACACAGAACCATTTTCTCACCCAGTTTGAATCCTCCTACGGAAACGCAGCCTCACCACCGGCACGCCACTGAACATGCGGCCCAGGTAAAGAGAACGAGAGTTCCTCTTCAGAGACGGCGACAAACAGGGAGTTATAGTCTAAAGGAAAAAAAACAGACAAACACCAAACTGGAGATCACGCACGCTGCCACATCATGAGAACCACACAAGTTTACCAAAGCTGCATCTTCACTCATACAACAGGTTTCTGCAGGTTCACCAAGTTCAATTGAGACTTTTAATATAGGAAAGGAAGCAAAAACATGTTTAATGACCCTACCAGTGAAAATATGACTGTTACAACAATCCTTCTTTTACTTTACAAGAGTGTGACATTTCCCAGCATCTGGCATTCACTCATAAAAACAGTTTTACCTTCAGTGCTGCCAATGGCAGGCAAGAGAAAATATCTCAGTTCTCTTTTGAGACCTTCCCTCTCCGAATTGTATAAAAGATCATGAAAGTTGCTTCTAGTTTTATAGATCTTTTACAACTAGAGTCGAAGCTGAAATCTGAAATGGCTGCTCAATATACAACAGTTAGTGTATTTCACCTTACAGCTCCTGAGGTCCTGGCCCAGCTTCATGCCCTGTCGACCATCACAGAAGCATCGGAAACTCCCGGGAGTGTTCAGACACTCCTCTGCACACACACCTGTCAAGCACTCATCCACATCTGAAGAGCGACAGAGCAGGATGGAGACAAATTAAAGAGAAGGAGGGATGAAAGTGACTCCTGAGGTACAAAGAGCAGCAGACCGTTCTTTAAGTGAACAAAGTCACAACATTGGTGGAATTAGTCAAAACATGAACCTCCGAGGATCAGGAAAACATCACAGGAATGTATGAAAGAAAAATCTGTCTTATCAGGGAATGCAAACAACACTTGAGTCAAGTGGTCTTTGACGATGACGGGGTTGTGTCTCTCTGCTCCGTGTATAACCTTACATGGCCATGAGGACCTTGTCTATAATTACTGTTATTTCTCTGAGGAGAGACATGGAGGTTATGAAAAGTCTGGTTTCCACAGCAGAGCACAGAAGTGACTGATGACTTTTCCATGTTGCCGGTAACAAATGTTAATTTTATCTTACTGTTATCTTATTGAATAAAAATACATGGCTTTTTCGTGGGAAAACCAAATCCTCCTTGTCTCTTTAAATATAGACTGAGCCGTTTTTAATGTTTCCTACTATTTATTCTGTGGAGAACAAAGATTTATCCTGTTTGATATATACAAGAACAGATTTGTATAGTTTGAGCTCCTCATTACACTTCAGCTCCAGGATTATGGGAAGAGTGTGATTGTAACATCAACATCAACTATATAAAAAGATGGACAACATATTCACTTCCAGAAATTAAGCCAAAATATGTTTGAATGCTGCCATCTTGCACATTTGTCTTGGCAGTACTGATTGGGGGATGAAGCCGTGGCAGTGAGATCCTGCTGATACCTGTGCTTGACTAATCATGAGTCAGCTGTCAATCGTGATGTTTCACCCCATTCTTATAGCATCAAATAACAAATTAAAACAAAACTTATCAGAAAGATTAACACTTGAATAAACACCAGAGAGATTACAACTACCTAAAATAACAGAGATTTCTGACCCGTACTGCAGCCATTGAACAAATTTAACACGAGGAGACATTGACCTGTTACCTACTTAAACAGTGTCTGCAAATGTCTTTGCATTCCTTTCCTGACCTCGCAACACAGCTGCACGAATTCCCGCTGAGCCTGAAGCTGCTCCTCACTTACTTTTCATCAAACTGTGTGTGACTTTCTTCTAATGTGCGTGTGTGTGTGTGTGTGTGCGCGCGTGTGTACACTTACCAACACATGTCTTGGTTTCGTTGTCGTAGACATAGCCGGCATCACACAAGCACTCATAGCTGCCGTCCTTGTTCTCACACCGCGCTGTTCCACACACACCTTTGTCCTCACACTCATTCACATCTGAAAGACACAAACTGTGGTCACAGCTGGACAAGACTGATGGAGATTCAATAAAACCGAGATGACCTCAACATCAACCCCTCTGCTGGAAAAACATGATCTAATCATTTGTGTGTATAAAAAATAAGGAGACCTACCAACAAAAGTATTAGAAATAACAACCAAAGTTATAGGGTAATAATAATAATAAACTCAGAGACTGAAGTCGTAAATTTACAAGGCAAACTCTGCAGGACCTACATGAATACAGTTGTTAGGTTATGTGCATCTGTGGTTTGTGGCTTACCATTACACATCTGGCGTCCTACCAACATGTATCCTTGGTGACAGGAGCAGCGGTAACTGCCCATAGTGTTGTTGCACTCGTGATCACACCCTCCGTTTCTCTTGCTGCACTCGTCGACATCTGCGAATAGGATGGTCGTGCAGTCAGTGTGAGCGCAGGGAAAAACATCATCATGGGCTGTGCACAGCATTAGGTTGTTAGGCGTGTGTTAAGATTTCCCATAGCAGGCAAATTCATGATCCAAATGTACTTAACGGAACCAGTTGTAAAAGTTCCCATTTGACATTCTGAATTATTGGTTTGATACAGCTTGAAAAGCTGACATAAATATCCTATGAATTAGTGCTTTGTTAAAACAGCTTACAAGTAACCGACACACAGTGTTTTAGGAGCAGTGCGGTTGTCAAGTGGAAAAGGCTCGGACCAAGTTTGACTGAATCTGCTTTGGTTTCCTCTCACGGTAAGGTGGCAGGATGAGTCAGAGTGGAAATGTGTGGAATGATGGCCGTGCCATAAATCAGACAAACATGTTTCTCCCTCACAGAGTGTGTGTGTTTTTAAGTTATGTATGTTTTCCTGTTCCGTTTATACACTTAATATTTGAAAATCTGTCCTTTGAAAGTGAAGTCTTTGCTCTGAATTTCACTTTTCCTCAGAGGAGATACAGAGTAACTAGCTTTGACTCTGTACAGAGACTCGCTCGGTTTCTGACGTGAACTCTGTGACCACAGTTCCCGTTCATATTGATGTGACACACAATTCACACATCATTAATAACAGAGGTGGCGGCGGCAGCAGCAGCAGCAGTGGCAGCAGCAGCAGCACTGGGTTGCTAAATATTCACCTCAACAATAACAGCTACAGTAATTATAATTAAATAAAAACTAGAAAACTAAAATGGAGTTTAGCTAGGTTTAATAAATTCCAGCACCACTGAGATGAAAAATGATGAGAAGTATCAAATATAGGACTAATAAAAGTTGTTGACAGGGCAGGGATTGGCTGTCAGAACCAAGGTCACAGTGTTGACATCTACCCAGTGACGCTGGACGTGACACTGAATGACGGGGCAAAAATTCAACCTCTGCTCCTCTCTCGCACGCAATTTTTTCCTGCTATATATTTTCTCTTTTTTCAAAGTCGAGGATGACGGTACCTTTCTCACATCTGGCGCCCATCCAGCCTGTAAAACAGTGACACAGGAAGTCGCCCTTTTTGTCCTCGCAGCGCACCGTACCTCTGGCGTTACAGGGAGAGGGAGAGCACTGGTCTGGAATATCTTCAAGAGAGAGGAAAAACAAAGAAGACAGACACATGCAAGGAATTAAGAGTCATCATTGTTTGGTGGTTGGTACAAACCGGATGTGCTCAGTACATGTGATTGTAAAGTGATACCAGATAGACGAAGGGCATCTCTGATGTTCTGCATATCAGGACGTCAATATAAATAGCCTAATGCTGGCTAAGCTCTCCTGCCAGAGATGCCCTAGTTCAGTCCTTCCCAGCATACCTGACCTCCAGCGCTCAAGAAGAAACGGATGTTTGTATCTGTATTCAACTCTGTCTTCATTTAGGTTTCGTCCTGTTTCTGTTAAATAGTTTCACTTGAGTTCTCTCCAAACTTGTGTAAGTGAGCTTGTGTAAATCATTTCTCTCCCCCTACAGTTTCATTTTCCTAGAAGAGGAGTTTTGAGTTCTCGACAAGTCCGGGCATGTTAGCTGCAGCTCAGAAAGAGAGAGTTACAGACAGGGACAGAGCCTGGAGAATATGAGGGCGAGCAAGAGAGCGAGAGTTCACATCAGCAAGCAAATCATTTTCCATTTGGTGATAATACAATGCATTGCTGTATCTGAATTAATATATATTAACTACATATAGACACTAGATGTAGTGAACATTTGCATCAACAACAAATGAATGGATACTGAGTTATGTCATTTAGAAAGGGAAGAACATACTGATGATTAATTAAATTAATATTTTCAAAGGCATCAAATAAATGCACTGCTTTCAGCAAAAGGATGAGTCCTGTAATTCATCCCAGTCATAAACAGCAATATTGACAGTGAATGTAAGTCCTCTCGACAACTACAGCAATGAAAAGCTTTTGTATAATCTGATTAAGTTCATGATGCAGATATCTTCTATCAGGCAATAATTAACTTAAATAAACCTGGAATAGCACATTTATTTGTGTACGATTTATTTGTTGATTTCAAACGTCATTCTCTATAATTGTGATATGAAATGGAAAACAATTTTTTTATGGATGCAACTAAGATATGGGGAATAGATGCAGGAAGTATTGTAAGAATCAATTTTTTCTGTTGCCTACAAATAAATAAACCTTTGTGATGTTGGTAGCATGGTCTCTAAAATCAAATAAATAGTATTTGTGGAATGACATGATCTGCTTTTTAACACTGGTTTACCACCCACCACTAAACAGATACTAGTTTACAACCCACCGCTTGACAAACAGATGACAGGGGGGACAGAGATTAGCAGTGAGATAGAAAGATGGTGTGCTGAATGCTGAAACCACGGTATCTTTAAGTGGCACGATGCTGCAGCTGAGTCATGGAACCAACACCCCCCCACCCCACCCCTCTTCCAGCTTCCTCGGCCAATCACAGCGAAGCCGGGTCGGTGCCGGTCTCCTGTATCCTGATGCAGCATAAAACCTGTGCTCCACTCACGACCGACGTTTGATTCACGTCACTCTCGCACGCTGAGCCAGCTCACGGAGGAGCTGGTGCAGTCATCCGGAGAGTGAGGGAGGGAGTGTGTGACGTTGTGAGGGGTGTGTTGCTCATTCACCAATGTGCGGCATCACTGTGGCAAAGTGCTGCAATGCTACCTGCTCGGATCACGCACATATGGTGCGCTCCCTTCAACGTCAGAGACACGCCGCAGGAGGTGACCTGGAGATGACGCAAAAACCTTTTCATCATCCTTCCTTATATTAATTTTTTACACTTGGAGAGTGTGTGTGCTGGCATGTGACTGCAGAGCAATGATACTGCAGTGTAGCCCAACCCTGCACTACACCTAGGTAGCTCCCTCTGGAAGTAGTGATACTTGCACAGTGAAAAATGAGAAGGGAAGGGTGAGGGGGGGAAAAAGCAGCATCTATAAACTTCTATAAATCAGCCTTAATGTGAAGTTGACAGACAGATAGGTAAGGGTGTTAAAAAACCTACTGTGGACACACGTGACCAGATCCTGTTTCTTCTTTTCTGAGTCTCCAAACTTGTCCATGCAGGCTAGAGAGAGACAAAAGTGAAGAAATTTAATGAGGTGATTACAAACGTATAACCAGAAAATCTGGCTGTTATGAGGAGAGATGAAGGGTTTGTGTCAAAATGAAAACTTACCTAAATACTTTGGATAAAAGTAGTCCTAAATCGGGGAGAAGAGAGGGATAAAGTTACTACGGTGCATTAACAAGAATCTAAACAGAGCATGATAATCCAAACAGATGCTTACAACTAGTAGGGATGTCCCTGCTAATGCTCGACACAATCTTAGGATTTGGTTTCGTTTTAGACCAGATCTCTGTGCTCACACTCACAGCAGGGAAGAGCAATTCATAAATAATCATTAATTTCAAGTGTGGCATTGGTCCATGTGCTGTAGGTGTCTGTCTTTTATATCGAGACAGAGCTTATAGAGTGATTACTGTAATCTGTGTGTGTGTTCTTTCTCTAATGGGTGCGGCCTTTTGCCAAGGGCTTCCTGAGAATTCTCTGCATTCCGAATAGTTGGAGCATCCCTCTCTCCTCCTGGCAGCAGTTTTCAAAATTTTGGGAAAAGGAACAGAGGAAAGAGACTTTAGGGAGCTTATGCTGCAGTAGGAACCAGATGCAGCAAGCTGAGGTGTAAAAAAAGAAAAAAAGAATCAGCAATCGTTTGAAAGTTGTGCTAAAGCCAGACACACGAAGCCTGATTATAACCCCAATGGGATTGCTGATTCGTGACAGTAGTAGAGGAAGTTTTGGGTGATTAGTAAGCGTAATACTCAGTTGGGACACCTTATTATTGATTATCTGTCCCTCTGGAAAAGTCAGTTAACAGATGAGAGTCCAGAAACTTGGAGTAATCGCTTTTGTTGCCAGTATCTGGGAACACCCCTCTCTCTCTCTCTCTCTCTCTCTCTCTCTCTCTCTCTCTGCAGTAGGAGAGCTGCAGTAGAAGAAAATGCAGAGTCAGAGACGGGTTTTTTGGAATGAATAATGCAGCTATGAATGAGACTGCAGCTTTCTGTCACGACATGGTAGACAAGCTACAGGCGTTCAAACGCTGCTACGCCGGTGATGCGTGTCCAGCGTCACCTAGCTTCACCTTTTCCACTGAACCCAGCTCTACTCCACGTTTAATCCTCCCTCCGACGGCTTCCATGTCTCCGCACTTGGATAATCTTACGAATAATCTGAGTCATCGATTGCCTCATTCACTCGCTCTCTGCCACCATTCGCAGTGTCTAAAGTAAAGTGAGTAAAGGCGACCGTTAAAGAGCGGCAGAGGCATCACCGGCACTATGCTAACAAACACTCCCTGTGCGCACAGTTTAAACTTGTTCTGAATCCCTGACTTACAAATCATGCAATTAAACTGACAAAATGCAAAAATAAAAACATTTAGCACTGCCAGAATTTACTTGTTGCTCATATTTCTTGACAGCTGACATTTTGAAGATGTTCGGGCAGGAGTCTGCACCACAACTTATCTTGTTGATTAACAAAACACACACGCTGACACATGCAACATACCACACACAGACGTCTGCTTTAAGAATTAAGAATTAAAGGTCTTAAGCTAATGAATGTTTACACCTCTTGGCCCAAAAGCTGTTGCACGTTTTCTGACACACTGGGTTATTTATATCTCTGGATCTGATTTGCATAATTAGCACAAGCAGTATTAAGCAGGATTAAGTATTCACATGGACAGAGGCTGATTCGCGCATTCTTCAATCCAGAAGGGAAACTAATCGGCAGTAAATATTCCTGAGCACACAAGGCGCGATGGATTTGGTTTGTTGGTAAACGGAAATGAGAAAAACAGGGGGGGAAGCATGTATACAGATTAGTGAGGCAATGTGCATTAGTGTGAGTTGAATGAAACTGCTAATCAGCTCCTAAAGAGACCAATCAGAGGGGTTCGTTTGCATCACTCACGTGCACTTGTGTGTAAGGATATGTAGTCGTGGACATGTGCAGACGGTTCAGATGTTGAGATGGAGAAGAGATATCCAGGTGTTTCCTATTTTTGGCAGGAACCTAAGCCGAGCAGATCTCCAGCAGAAGGAGCCACTTTTAGCAAATGGAAGACATGCTACAGTGTCTTCACTAATACTGTACTTTCACAAATTCCAGCATAGTCCCACTGACTCAATGTCTGTCACAGAAACAAACTAAGAGGAGACGACAACAACATCCCAAGTCCTTGACATGGAAATGTTATGTGTACTGATGGCTATCAGCGATCTGGACTTATTGGAGCATGAACATCACCAGCTCAGACAGTGAATCATTAGTCTAGTGTCACATTGCATTCATCAGTTTGCCGTCAATATGAAACCAACCAACCTTGCAGCCTTATGGAAGTTACATTATATATTGTAATAGTGACAATGCTGTTTTGAAGATCTAATAATTCAGTTTTTTGGTGCCTAAGGAGAAGAGGGGTGTGTGATGTTGTGTTTGTTTGGGGTCATTGGGACCGACATGCAACCTTGACTGAAAAGACATTTAAGTCTTGTTTGGACGGCGGATCCAGAGGTGGGGCCAGGGGGGCATTGAAGTACACAATGTCCTTGAACAAGGAACAAGTTTCAAAATCTGTTCAATGAATGCCAACACAATTGGGTCCGGACTTTCTCGAGAGGTTGCCAATGTCATACGAACAACGCAGCGGGAGACTCTTCGATCAGACGTGTTCACAACAACACAGCAATGGGCCGGAGTGTTAACGTGACGGGTGGCGCAACGGGCAGGGGCAGGACGTAACGCATCAATTCTGCTGCGGGGTTCATATTTTTGTTTACAGCAGTGATAAGAGTCAACGCCAGTGTCGATGACTGCCATTGACTCTTATCACCAAACGCTTTCTTGACATCTTCGTCAAGGTCTTTTACGTGTGTGTCATCTGCTGTGTTCACACATCTACTTCTCCTGGATTGCTACAGACATTATACTAGGAGATCAGGCAGAAACTACTGAGCGTCTCACTTGGACATTTGCGTTCACTCATGCACCTCCTCTGGTGAAAATACTGAGGTACTGCGGAGTCCAGTGCATGCCCCTTTGGAGAATGTCAGGGGATTATCCGGAGTTCAGTGCATGTCTGAAAGCGGCTTTCAATCAGGATGGATGCCCCTCTGTGTACATCTAGAAAAATCCTAGATCTGCCTCTGGCTGTATAAAGAAGTGAAGTACTCACAGTCTCTGGGTCGTTCTCAAACACCTCCCTGGCCTCCTCCTTGGTGCACCTCTCCTCCACGCACTCCCTCTCCAAGTGGCCCTGCTTCGTCTCCTCGAACACTTGGTTGGCTCTCCGGTGTCTGCTCAGGAACTGGTTCGCCTCCTCAGGGGACAAGGAAACTAAAAATAGAAGAAGAAGAAGAAAACTAAATACACGGTGTTTATAAAGGTAGCAGGGGGCAAGGAAGGGGTCAAACAGGTCGGGGGAGTTTGGAGATATCCGCGGCTCCCAGAAAACAAAACAAAACATTGGAGGGAGGTTGCGAAACATCAGCAGTTGATGACTTTGATAAATCAGCAGCAACACAAATGTCAAAGGGGAATTAGCAGGGTTAGCTAGCCACCTAGCATGTGAGTGTTTACTTACTGCCGTGGGAGCAGCGGACACCCAGCAGCAGGATTAGCAGGGCGGCCGATGAGAGGGACTGTGTCGGGGTCAGCCGCATTGTTCAGCCGCTGTGTCTGCGCCAAGCTCCGGAAACTTTCTCCTGTCCCGTTCCCTGCCTCCTCCTCCGCTTCTCCTCTGTGTCCCCCCCCCCACCCCCCCAACGCGTCTCTCAATGTCACCACTGTCCGCACCCGAGGAAACACTGCAGGTATTCAGGTGGATCCCGTTAACGTTGGTTTTTTTCAGAAGCGGGTTTAATTCACCGCCGCCGGAAGGTTGCGAGCTAAACTGTGCGGCGCTTCTCCCGCATTAACTACCACCGACCTCGTTTTCTGTTTAACTCTCACTTGCGGTTCAGCTCGTCCCCCATTGCGGGCTCTACTTTAGTTTCCCGACCCTGCTCTCTGTCTGTCTCCGGTGCTCGGTGCTCGGTGGCCGGACTCGGTCTGCTGCACGCCTCGGCTGCAGCTGCCTCAGGAGGGGGAGTATCTGAGTGTGGGCAGGAGTTTGTCAGTGATGCGGCCCCACTGTTACCACTCATGGCCGGAGCCACCTCGAAACAGGGGTCCTGGGGCAACAAATGTGCTGTTGGCCCCCCACCACACATAACTAATTCATTATTTATGAAAAAATACCAAACAAGGTAACTTATTCCAGATTCTCAAGTGGTGGCAGAGCGAGCCACTGAAATCCACATTTTTGTCATCCTAACACAAATTCACATTTCATTACATAGATGTAATTTTAGCTGACGCCAAAGCGACTTGCAATCAGTGCATTCAACTCTCAACGCACTGCAATTAAGAAATGATGGTGATTTAATACCCATCCAATTCTGTGTGATTTGTTTTAATGCCACTATACGTAGAATGGTGTATAGGTATGCATACCCTTCCTTCCTGCAGCCAGCCACCAGGTGGCGACGAGAAACCTTGGCTTCAATTTTGGAGAGCCATCATGTCATCCATCTTTATGTATTGTCTATGGTTGCAGTATTAAAATTGTTTGGAAAGTAATGCACAGTAACACAATAAATTACAATAAAATACAACGTGTGTTAAGTTATACTATATATTACATTAATTGATTTTGAATGAAGGTATAATTAGTGACTGGACTGTGGACTCAGGATATTGTTCAATATGTTGGACTATTAAGCATTATGATCACTTTATTTTTAAACCAGGCACAAATATAAAGTAACTACCTTTAAGTCATTTTAAATACAATGCCATTACTTTTCATGTCATTCTCTACAGGTCTGCTCACCATCTTCCATAGTAGCCTGAGAAGCTATATTGACAATAGGTGTTGCACCCTGTGAAACTCTCTCCAGATCCTCAATGCGTCATCTCTGGATCCTTTAAAAAGCTCCTTAAAATCCACCTGTACACAAAGGCGTTTTACCTCTAGTTTCATTTGTTCATTATTTTCTGACCTTGGCAAGTTTTTTATTATTTTTTTTCTTATCTTTTTTCTTTCTATGAAGCGGCCTTGGGTACATTGAAAGGTGCTATATAAAAAAGACCCTTTCTTGACTGGCCTTGGTTCTGGCGAGAGGGCAGAAATATTACAGTATTAAAATTCAACAGCATCAAAATGAGATTGCTTAGCTCAGTTTTATTTTAACAAACAAACAACAATGAACGCCTACATTTAAGTTATATATTAACGATGGCCTGTTTTATATACAAGTCAAATAGTGTACACAGGAGAACGCTGAAGATGAGGACAGAAATAGAAGAACAGCTGAAGTTTCTACAGCCACAATGAGAGGTGTCTACATCTGGTGACAACAATGGTGGGTTCTGGGAACAATTAAATCACAACACATGTTTCTTAGGGATAATGATTCAATCAAGAAATTGGAGCAGAGTTGGATCGAAAGCCTGGAGGCTCCACTTTCTCCTCTGTGGTTTTCCCCGCCACAACCAACCACCACAATTTCAGCTCGTTGTCTCCAGATGTCTTCCTCAATGAGACCAAAGTGAAAGAGACTTTAGACATCGTACTATGATTTAACAACAGGGAGAAAAAAGATGCAGGTGGTCTCACAGCCTGGTCCAATGTGACCATTTGTTTATTCCTCTACACAAACATCAGCCATCTCTTGCTCAACACACGGTAAGTGCACTACAGAGCTCAGCTCTATTTCAAAGCCTCTTGGAAAGAATTTAATTCATTGCAACAAAGTACTATGACTACATCACCCAGTTTCTGAGTAGGTCAATGGCAAGCCAGCTTTCACTGTGCCTCACTAAGAAAAACAAAAACACAAAAAAACTGAACGAAATCCTCCCAGAACAGGAGCAATAATACTGTATTTACCAAAAGCTTAAAATAAACGGATCTGAGAAAGTCAACAAAAATGACTATAACCATCTACCTCTATTTCCTCTTCTTGCCATTTCTCAAACCTCCCCTCCCCCGCCATCCCATATATATCTCTCATTCCAAAATGTCCCAGAAAGTGGCCACTGTGGGATGCTGCCAAAAGTGACACTGCTGTTAATTAAGGTCACTTTCTGTGCAGGTGCGATGGATCATGGTGAATTTCGGGGGGAGAGAAGGGAGGACAGGAATGACTCTTGATACTGTTGTGTTTGCTGAGAGCCTCATCGAAGTCCAACTGGCGGCCGTTGACAGAGATGTCCATGCAGCCGTGGTAAAACGCCGTCACAGGGGTGGCAGGTAACGGGACTTCGTCTTGGGAGAGAGAGATTGTGACAGTCAGTGAGAATGAAAACAATGAGAGATGGAGGAAAACTCAGCCCTGACCAAGGTCAAAACGTGGTATAATAACAAAGTAACAATAAAAGCCAGCACACATTTCACAATTGGGTTTTAATCCTATCATCAGGATCGAGAACAACCTTGTCTTGGGATGTATTCCTTGAATATGAAATCTAAAACTCACTCTATTAAGATGTTTTTAAGATGGAACGGATTGGACTTGACCCTTTACCTCTCAAAGTTAAAGTTAAGAAACACCAATGAAAACATAACTTGGCAGAGGTATAAAAGTAACCTTGAATGTTCCAGCCCCCCCCCCCCCACCAGGACAGACTGACATTACTGAATTACTTTGTTTGTTCGTACATTCAACAACACATCTATGAGGGTTGATCGTTCAGGGGAGGATAAATCAACTTAGGACAAAGTTTTGGCAATGTGAGTCTTTTGGTGGCTTCATCACTTTGGTCCAGATGGAAATATATAACTATATATATATATATAACTATATATAACTATATATATATATATATATATATATAAATGTTCGTGTTCTTCAATTTTAATTTAGTGGCATCATCTGCTTAACATTTGTTAACTGTCCAATATTTTTGTTTTTTGAACCGGTATTGGTCATCTCTGAGACAGCTCCCACACGTTGGCCACATTGCACTTTTTATGGTGGCCATAACGTTTGCTCAAAGTTAACTTGTACTTGTTGCTCTGACAAACCTGGTATCCCACCAATGTATGTACTGATGGGTTTCTGCATGGTGGTATTGAGGCGCTCCAGTGCCACCTGCAGGGCATCAGATGCCATGTACGTAACCGTGGAGGAGTTGGCTGAGATTTGGATTTCTGTGGGAGTCACACTCAGCTGCAGTGTCAGCCGCTCAGGGTAACACAACATCAGTGAGTCCAGCTTCGCCACGGAGACACCGTCCAAGAACACTTGCAGGTCCTGGAGAATGGAGGACATAACATCGCAAAGTTTAACTTATCTTAACTTTAAGATAGATATGAGCTGATTTCTAGCAAAGTGTGTACAAAATTAACTCACAGCTTCTCCTTCACCCTTCGTTACCACAGCGACCGATAAGGGGACAATGTTATTGTAGACAAGAGCAAAGAGGACGCCTGTGCTGCTGGACGGACGTATGTTCAGCTTTATATCCACATTCCAGCTTCCAGAATCACCTTGTTAAACACACCCATACACACAGAGAAACACAATTTAGTTGCATTTATTTTGTCAGGTTGGACAAAAACTATGTAAACCCCATGATTCTAGCTTTACTTAATTAAAACATGTTTGGATTTTCTCAAAATCACATGGTTGCAACTCTGAAGAAAGTCTGTCTTCCTAAAGCCATGAAGAGTTCTGTCATAATGTGAAATGATACGGAATATATGAACCCTGCTGGTTCTACATTGCACCTGTGTGGGTCTGTTCTAGAGTCCCAAAAAAGTGAAATAAAATAAAATGTATAAAAGGAAATTAAAAAGGATTTTATGTTATCTTTTCTGCATTATTTATTCTGTAATATAAGAGTTTATGTATCGGCACATATCTGCAAACATACACAATGATACCAATGTGTCTGTAACAGGCCAGTTTTTATTGGCCAACAGACAAAATCGGTCAGTTCCTCAGTTTTCCTCCCACTCCAAAAAACATTATTTTTGTTAACATTTCTCTTTGAATCAAAACACTTTGCACAAAACTTCATCCGTTACGCTGCGTCAGCTCAATAATCTTAAGTAGTTTAGATGAATTAAATGCAGAGATATATATATTGATTGATTAATAATGTATAACTTAACTTACTCACTGTAGTCAATGTTGAAGTGTGCCAGTCCTGCCCCAGTGAAGAAAGACCCTCGTTCCACATACACAAAGCAATGTTTACTCTTCTTCTCCTGGATGACCTCCTTCACCCCAGATGCTCCTTGATTCATCAAGTTCCAACCCCTGATGCAGCCGTCGAGTCGAGGGTTGATCTGACAGACGGACAGAAACACAGAGTGCAGCAGTTTTGGAATTTCTGGACTAAAGCCCAGTATCTTAGTCAACACTTTATCCATATTGTTATTTTAGCATCCACCATGTCTGCTGGGTGATTCAGTAGTGTGTTTGTAGCTTACAGGTTTGATGATGTTTTCTGTGCGGTTGGGCAGACCGGCGATGTAGACCTTGGTCTCCAGTTTGCCATTAACTGAAGTAAAGAGACTCTCGGGGCTGTTGATGCTCATCACAGCTTCCTTGCTGATCTTCACACTGATGCTGCTTTCCAGTTCATCCACAGAGATCTGCATGTTACACACGATACTTTACTCAACGCAGTTTCAAACTAGAACGCACAGTTATCACAAAACAACACGACAATTCAGTTTAGTGAATTAGTGAACTACAGCTCTTTCTCACCACATGCCACTGTCCATCATTTATGGCTTTTCCTCCGCTCGTGACCTTGAACGTGTGCTGGTTCTTGAACTGGACTTCAATGCGACCGTCCCTCAGGCCCAACATGAACCATGAGTCCTGCGAGGACTCAGCGTACAGAACAACTCCCTCTGGGTCGAATGTGCGGAAGTCAAACTCTGCTGCAAACCTAACAACGTCAGCAGACAGAAATATAAATTCACACACTATGAATGTAACTGCATCGTCTATATGAATACTTTAACATGTTTTCACTAACAATCTTCGTACCAACATTTTTTTATATTTATTGACATTTGAGTTGGTCTTGTTTTGGTCTACTTCTACTACTACTAATCAACAATCACACTCAAAAGCCCACTCTAAATAAATCCACATTTTCAATAGCATTACCATACAATGACAACTGACATAGAAAAGCATAAACGATGCCTACTGTAATTAATCATAGATCTCAACCATCAAGTCTAGTGCAAGTGTGTGTTTGTGTGTAAGTGCATGCATTGATATTACTCATGTTATGGGGAAACTATATTATGGGGACTTGTCTTCATAAAGGGGACATAAAGCAATTTCACATAACATAAAAAAAATTAGATTTTAGGATACGGTCAAGGTTAGGTGAAATTAACACGTTGACTCTGTGTGTGTGTGTGTGTGTGTGTGTGTGTGATATAGACTTACTTTGTGTTCTCCGGCAGACGGAAACGCAGGAAGATGACCGGCAGGCCTGCGAACTGGTCCCCCAGGTAGAGCATCTCTGAGTGTTTGTGGTCGTACAGGTCCACACAAACAGGGATTCTCTCACAGAATCGATGATTCTCAACCAAACGAAAGCCCTGACGACCATCGCAGTGACACGCAAAGCTGCCCACTGAGTTTATACATGTGCCGTCACACATGCTCCACTCACACTCGTCTACATCTGCATCAGTGGAAAAAAAGAAACATGAACATGCAGTGATCTTTGGCTCAAGTGTCTGTGGCAGCTGGTTGATGGAAGTAGTCTTAGGCTCTAGGTGGTAAAACAGCAGCAATAGAATGAAGTCTCACCGTTGCAGGTTTTGGAAGTGAAGTTATATTTAAATCCTGGCGGACATTGGCACTCATACATCCCAGGCGTGTTGACACATTTAGCCGGTTTTCCACAGATACTGGGATACATTAGGCATTCGTTGATATCTGGAAAACAGGGAGAATGGACAAATTGTCTATGATAGATCTGAGTGCTTTATCAAAAAAAGGTCATCAAGCTGCATTTTGACAGCTTTCTTTTCATGCAGATTTTAGACACCTGCATATTGTTGGAAAAGTGACATGAGCATTGTCCCATAATGGAGTGCAGAGACTGTTTTGAAAATGCTTCCTTGGTGGTGGGATCAAGGAAGGAGTCACCTGCTGAAAATGATTACTTCCGATGATTGTTATCCATCAGGAAACATCTGATCGGTCCCTGTGTCATAAAGGACTATCTTCAGTGAGGAAAAACAAAAGGAATGCTGCAATACATAGTCCAGCCCCACGGAGCCCAGATGTCAATGCCTGAGATGACACGAAGAGACACTGAGGCAATAGGATTTAGGTTTTCAGTTTTTTGCACAGTCTTTGCTGCTTCTGATTTCATTCCCTGGTTTTCTGCTGTGTGTGATTGTCCCCATTCACACAATGAATGCCAAATGCTGCTGACACTTACTGCTCTTACTCTTCACCATTTCAGTTTGAGCTGTTTGTTTGTATTATTTTCTGTAACTGAGTAACCGAATAGACAACCTGCTTCCTGTTTACACACACTCTGTGTATGTGTATAGTCAAGTGATATGGGTTTTCAGGTGTTCTTCCAGTTCACCAATCTCTCACCAATACACTTAAACACCTGAGCTCCAGCATTTTATCCATAACAAGACCTGGCATTTTATAAGGACAGGTTCCACCACTTAGACCCTGTCAGATGGTCTCAAATTGAAATGCGTCAGCCCACCACTCAGCCTTTGTTTGGGAAAAGTCTTGCTACTCCACCTGTTCGTCTAAATCTGACCTCTGTTGTTTTGGCCTTTGCTTAGGATCACATACAGTCTGTGCCTTTGCGATAACCTGCCACGCTCAGCCAGCCACCTCTGACACGTGGTCATGTTTGAACTCTTGTCATCACGCTCACTCGACTGGATGTAAACTCTGAGTTCTCTGACATAATCAGAACCCGGGACATTTTCTGTACTGATTCGTTCCTTCTGGTTCAGAGTTCCTATGTAAACGACTATTAGTTTGATTTGTTTGTGCACGACCCTCTTCATGCTCTTGTATCTCTCAAATCCTATCAAACAAATAGGTAGAAAGTAAATTGACCAGACTGACTCAGTCTATGTTTGTCAAGACTTTGACCTCCATGAGCATTTAACCCACTCGAAGACAAACACTGACTCAACACAAAAGAGGACAGATAGGGTGGGTTGCAACAGCTCATAGACATGAGACTGGTAAAAAAAACAAGAGCCATCTTTTCAGACATTTAAAGTTTTTCACATTCAATTCCAAAATAGGTCAAATCTGGTCAGCTTTTAAAAAATAACAAATACTCCGGGCCCAGGGGACAACAGCTGGGAGATCAGTTTTGTTATGAAGTGCGCAGGGTTCCACTGTCCATATGAATACATTTAAAAAACTGAACGTATCACAAAGAATAATACACTGTAGCACATGTTTTCTCAGCTGCTTAGTCGGACTAAATGTTCCTCATCCATATGGACAGTAACACAGCTGTATGTCTTTATATATGTGACATAAGCCACTAATACACACACATACATAGGATACATGGACTTTGCGTATCGGCTGATACCAAGTACCGATCTGATACCAATGCATTTAAAGAAATAACAACTACTTTCAGTATGAAATAACTCAAAATTGCTGACATTTCAGGTAGTTCTGGCTAATGCTACACTACCGGAAATCACTTCTTGTTCTCCAATCTAAAAACAGGACTCACCAGTATAAGCACAGAGCAACAATTATAAAGAAGAAGAAGAAGTGACTTCCAGAAAAATAATACAGCAGTTTTATGTGCTTTTAAGATGTGGTATTGTCAGCAATTTTGTGGAGGCATTTCCGATGCTGCTGACTGGATCAGAATCTATATCTCTAATTAAACTTTAACATGAGGACAATGAAGTCTTACCCACGCAGTTGATTTTGTCATTGATGAAGTAGCCCTCTTCACACATGCAGTAGAAACTGCCGGGGATGTTGTAGCATTTTTGATTACATCCCGCTGGAAATTCAGGATCTGAACACTCATTGATGTCTGTCAACACATCACACAGAAAAAAGTCTCGGCATTTCAAACAGCGAAATATATAAGTCTTAGGTCCAAGTACAAACAACAGGATGCATAAACCAAAACATGCAAAATCCCAAAGTTTTGTATCAGGACTCACCGTCCTCACAGCGAACCCCCTTCCAGCCGGGCTTACACACACACGTGAAGGTGGCCAGGCCGTCCACGCAGCGCTCTGAACCCTCCTTGTAGCATGGATACGGTGTGCACTGGTTACTGATCTCTGCAACCAACAGTCTAAGTCACTAACCCAGAGGATGTCATTGAAAATATTTCACTTCTGAAACAGATAGTAATTTATAATCCTCGGGAAAGCCCCTCACCGTTCACACAGGTGCGGAGGTCAGATGGGATGGAAGAGTCCGAGTCGTGGTTGTTGATGCCGACACGGTGTGAACCAAGACACACTGCAACAGAGAGTGGTGTTCATCGGGACAGGCTAGTAAAGGCAAAACTAATTTAAATCACAATATCTTGAACTATACAGTAAACCCAGAAAACTTACCAACATATTTGGGATAGAAGTATTCCTGCGGGAAAACAAATTGAGATTCAACAAATATTCACTTCTGACAAAAAGACAAACAAACGAGAAAATCGGGGCTGAGCAGACACAGTCTTCTCCGAATCAGTGAATCAGTCCAAATTAAAGCTTCCGTAAAACATTAGGCAGCATCACTATTTCAAGTTTACTGTTTATAGATTTCATAAAAGTTGTTTTTTAAGATATAGCATCTGATCTACAGCTGACATGATTAATCAATTGAAAAAATACTTTTAGATATTGAGGTAAATTGTTATTAAATTCACTTCTGCCTTTTCACTGGCTGTGTGAAACCTCTTTGATAGTAGATGGACTATGTTTCAATTGTTTAAAATGTGTGTCAGACAAAATAATAAAGAATTTGAGGAGGCCAGCTCGTGAGAAATTTGGCCATTGCTTTTTGAACGGCTTATAAACTCAGGAATGTAGTGAACAATGAGGAGGTATTGTATTTTCCTGTAATTATCTTTCTTGTTATGTGTTGAAGATCAATCAAATGTATTTTGATGACACGACCACGGCACCGGTTACCGTCTCCGGCTCGTTCTCAAAGATCTCCCTGGCCTCCTCCTTGTTGCACAGCTCCTCGATGCACTCCCTCTCCATGTTGCCCTTCTTGCTCTCCTCAAACAGAGAGTTGGCTCTCCGGTGCCTCCTCAGGAACTGGGAGGCTGAGGTCTGGCTCAGGACTGGGAAATGAAATAGACACAAAAACACTCTCAATTAAACGTAATGTGTGAAGAATCTTTCTGTTGTCAGCATTCTGATCCAGCTCAGATGGATACAATGTTTTGCTGTTTATCAAGCGTTTGTCATTCTCTGCTCATAAAGAAGAGTTTTAAAACCATAACCTCAGTCTTGGAACTTAAAAGCAGTGGTGGTCAAATAATTCCTTTTGAGATGCACTGGAGCAGAAGTAGAAAGTTGCATTAATGCCAATATTAATCTAAACCGCAAGTACCTCAAATGTGTACTGAAGTACAGGGCCTGAGTAAATGCACTTAGTTACTGCTTATGTGATATTATCGTGATAATTATCGATATCGACTGATGTGAAAATTGTGGAAATATTGTCCAGCCTCAGTATTAATCCATCTATCTATCTATGTATTGCAATGTAAAGTAAGATATGGACCTTTTAGACATAATGCTAACACAACAACATCAGGCTTAAACCTATCACAGACTACTCTCCTCTCACTGGTGTGATTAATACATCATAACAACACATGATCCCAGCAGGAATGTCAGTGCCGTGATTCCTGCTGACAGATTCGAGCTGATGTGGCTGAAGTGGACACAACCTAATTACACTTCTATGAAACGGCCTGACTGATAAAAATACAAAAAATCCAGTCATTGCGAAACCGTTATTTCCCCGAAATGGCCTGGGTCTGTTGTCACGAGCGGCTCGTGTTGCTCAGAGGTCCGTGAGAAGAAGTCACGACACTTTCTCTGGTGTTCGTCCAAAGTTTCACACTCTGTGGTTCTAAAGAAAAGCTGCGGGTTTCTAACCAGGACGCCGAGCCTCGTGTTCACCGCGTAAACCGCGAAATGTCCGAAACACTTACATCGATGGGCATCGACGAGCGTCACGAGAAACACGAGACAGGCCAAGGTTTCCCCGAGAGGACGTTTCTTCCTCCTCCACATAGTCGAGCCGTTCTTCATGCGAGGCCTCGTCTGGCTCTGAGCTCCTGTGACTACAGAGAGAGAGAGAGAGAGAGAGAGAGGAGAGAGAGAGAGAGAGAGAGAGAGGAGAGAGAGAGAGAGAGAGAGAGAGAGAGAGAGAGAGAGAGAGGGAGAGAGAGAGAGAGAGAGAGAGAGAGGAGAGAGAGAGAGAGAGAGAGAGAGAGGAGAGAGAGGAGAGAGAGAGAGAGAGAGAGAGAGAGGGAGAAAACAACAAAACTTGATTCTTCCCGAAAGTGTTTTCATGGAGAGACAGAGAGAGAGAGAGAGAGAGAGAGGAGGGGGTGGGGGGGGTGATGGTAGGCTGCCAGGAGAGCAGATATAGAGAGATACTCAAATCTATCCATCCACCTGTCTGTCTGTCTGTCTCTCTCTCCATCTATCCATCCATCCATCTATCCATCAGCCTAGCCACTGAAACTGTATCGCTCATCTTGACCCTGACCAATCCACGACTAACTCTCACCTTAACCTAACTCTAGTCACGATCTTCCCACTAACATTAACCTCACACCTGACGTTTAGCCTCATTAGGACCATGAGGTCTACTGGTCCTGACCACGTCAGTGTTCCTGCTGGAAAAGGTCCTGAGGAGACTTCCAGTCCTCACACACAAACTGACACTTGATGCTACCCGTGTATTAACATCGCTGAAGTCGGGTCGCAATGGCCGACATACAGCCTCATGATCTGCAGCCAACCCTCATGCTTTCAGGATAACGAGCCTGTTGCTATGCGACGAACAACAAAAGGGATGTTGCTGCTCTCTGGTCGAATATAATGTTAAAAATGGTTTTGTGTTTCCCAGAAGTATCTTCACTTTAAATTGGAGTCAGCTCAACTTCCCTGCATCTGCTGGACCACACATGAAGACACCAGTGAGGTCAGCTCATGGCCGGAGAGAGGAAAATGAGCCCCTGGGTGCAGACAGACAAAAGCCCCCCCCCCACCTCCACCGCCCCTCAGAAGGCTTCATCCACACAAGTGCGTCTTTTCTAACTGTTTTAGACGCATCGAAAGTCTGAAAATGAGAGTAGTGTGATCAACAGGTGTAAAACTGGCAACACTGATGCATTCCCTTGAAAATGTCTGAGAAATCTGATTCAACACAACATCCATTTTAAAAACAGCTGACTCACTGTAGAGGATAGACAATAGCTAAAAAACAATGACTGGACAACTTTGGAAATAATTCAGAAGGCATTTGTTTGAAACTTCTTTTTTAAAATACTTTTAAAATACAGATGAAAGTAATAACAATTATTAAATCGATAATCTATATCTAATTAAACCACACCAGGAAAGTGCACATTAATGCATGTCCCCTTTATTCTTCCTGCCACATCATATTGTCATGTTTAGTGTGAAAAACATCTGGATTCAAAACACCCCCAAAGAACAAATGACACAGACTCCATGTTTGCATTAATATCGGTTTCATTTAGTTATTCAGGAAAAAACAAACATCACATTTTCACCATTCACTCAGCTGCTTTATGTACACAAATAACAGGCTTACTTTAATACTTTTAAAATATTTGTACAAAATACACTGTTCTCCCTTTATGATAATCACGTGTTTCTCCGAAGAGGCATTTTTTGCTGCGAGAGGTCAGCAGATGTGCGCTGTTAATTTGTGGTGATGGGGGGTGGGGGGGGTTTGTTAACATTATTGCATGCTGAAACACAATTATTGCATAATTCATTCCTGTATAGGCTGCAGGGGGGGGGGGGGAGTTCGTATTACTGTAACTGCCGTTACCACCCCTCACCAACTCCGCTGTTGTTTCTGGGAAGGTTTGGCAAAAGAGAAACTGAAAAACAAGAAGATAATAAATATGGTTTCCAGTTTGGGGACGAGAGACAGAAGTGGTTTTGCTGAATGTTTCATCAGTGCTGTTACTGTGTTTCATGTTTTGGGAGAATAAATTGGCAAATGTGTCTTGAAAAGGATCAGTGGTTCTATACAAGGGGAAAGAGGAGAAACTTCATATGAGGCCAGAGCAGAACAACAGCTTCCACAGGGCGACTATAGAGTCTTTAGTAAAAGTACAGGCAGTGATTTTTTTTTGTATTTTTTTAAAGTGGGATGCTGCCTTTTCCTGACCTGTAACACTGGGTTCATTCAATTGGCAATACAACCCTTCTTGTCAGTCACACACACATACATACACAAAACACACACACACACACACACACACACACACACACCTCAGTCATTGAATTCAGACGCACAGCAAGATTCCTGTATGACAAGACAAAGATAGAAAACAGAGTCGAACAATCTCTCCTCTCCGGTTCGCAAGATCCACATATTCGACAAAGGAAAAAAGATGTCATCTGAATAACCGCTGTCCGTTTTGAAAACAGCTATAGGTTCTGAGATATATATAAAAAAAACATGTCTAAACAATGATATATTTTTTTGTTCGTTTTTTTTTCAAAAATAATTTTAGAAAAGTGATGACTGGCACTGTTTGGGGGGATCTGGTGACCACCAGAGCACCCGTGAGGCTACACAACCATTTTTGGGGGAAAATACAAAAATTCTATTCAGTGGTTTGTAGTCACCTGGTCGCACACTGCGGAGGCCACCGTCCCCGTGTGGCTACGACTATACTTCACATGCACAGGTTTTGGCGAGAGAGTGAGTGCTGATGAACGTTGGAAGCCAAAAGAGAGAGGCGGTTGCCTTTGAGGGTGGGGTGGGTGGGTGGGGGGGGAGCGTCGAACAACACAACACGGCCGGGCTAACGACAATAAGTCCTGTACCTTCAACAAAATCCTGACCGGTGAGATTCTCAGCGAGCAGTTTCTCAGAGGAATGCACATAAATAGTTTTCAAGCGACAGGGGGGGGGGCGCTTCTTCCAAAAAAGTAAGATGGAGCTAAGTCACTAGAACGGAAAGAACATCATCAGGCAGCCAACCGGGCAACACGACCAGGAACACACCATCCATTTCACAAGCATAACTGGAGACTGGTTATAACGTTAATACATCTAATAATTAGGAGTGAAGCTAAGAAGCCAGCATCACAGCGAATGAGCTGGACTCACACAGATTCTGCTCTGTGACGCTTGAAGGGAGCGTTTGTTTTTTTCTCTTACGCGGGGTTTAACAAACACGTGCCTTCATCATGTCTGTATGCTGCTTGACATGTTGACTGCTGATCTTGTTTACTGGATGATAGGGACAAGTTCTCCATGCATATCCTGTAATCGTTACTCATGTATTCTTATTTTATGTATTTGTGTGCATGTTAATCAGGGGTTGGGAAAAAGAGGCTACAGCCCAAAGGCCCCAGACCTACAGGGGCCCAGAGGCTCCTGGTTCATGTTGCAGTTTGTTAATGTTCAGAGGTGTTTCTCTTATTCGGCTTTAAACTTTGTGCAGGGTTGGGACATAACCCAAAATTGAATCCATTACACTTTGGTGCAGATTTAGATCAGGGTGTGGATCCAGGATTTTGTTTTTTACTTTCTTTAACATTGTGGGACGGGACATTTTCATTGACATGAACAAAATATATATATATTTTTTAAATATGAGTCAATTAAAATGTGGTTTCATAAAGGGACCGTTGGGCTTCTAGTTGAATTTATAGATTCCTGACAGAAACAGGAACATTATGTAAATTCTAAGGGCAGAATTGGCTGTAGAGCTGTTGTATGGAATATGAATATACAGAGCCACTGGGTGTATATTATGAACACATTATTATTTCAGTTTAAACTGTGGTTACATGGTACATTTTACTAAATAAAGTTGTGCTTGTGCACAAATTCACAAACTGTGGGAGTTAACAGGCGCCCACAACACTTCAATCTAAAATCTTTTTGAACTTGGATTCGATCTAATGTCTTCGTTCAAAGACGGAGATGAACTAATCTTCCATCCAGGATATTTATCTTTACTCAAAAGTGAAGCTGCACCTTAACATGCGCAGACTTCTTAACACCCTTCAATCAGCATACAGAGATAGAAAAAGACACCTGTGAGTTTGTCAGACTCAGTGTAGGCAGAAATAAAAAACTTTTAACTTAAATATCCAAGCTAATTGTTTATGCCGGGTATTGGTTACACAGGGCACAACTGACAGTGTAACCACAACAGAACAAGACTCCAAACGTGAACTCTTCAACCTGTACACCTGTTAGCACGTGGATGATAAGGATTTCAAAAAAAAGAGGGATAAAACTGCCCGTGGAGTGATTTTCTCATGGCAAACGTCAAGCTGTTTTCGGGCCGTGCTTGGTCCTGATAATCCCTTCTTGTGTTCTCTCGACCTTCGCAGCCTTCCTGAGGAGGTTGGTGACAAAACATAAAGAAAACAAAAAAAGCACCCCACAGAGGGTTCAAAACACGGTCCTTTCCTTCTAGAGTTTGGTCTGTCAGACGTGAAATACAACGGAACATTTCAAACAACCTTTAAAACAAATCAAAAAGATAAAATACGCTTTTTGAAAGTGTGCTGCGAGGCTTGTTCATCCACAGATTTGGAGACGATTAAAGTGCGTGTCGCTCACTGTCAAAACTGTCCAGTGAAAACTTTTGTTTGTTCTCTCGTCACATCAGGGAAAGGAGACTCAAACAGACTCGTGGTGTGATTATCTTCTTCAGACGTATCCACGCCTGTTCCTCTCCTTCTGTCCTTACTGATCTGAGGTCTGTTTCTCCGAACCCAGTGTGATGCACCACGAGGTACTGCAGAAAAAAATGTCCATCTACACAGCTCGTTCAGTCTGGCAGTGGGTTTTAAACCTCTTATTTTCTTAAACTTGAACAAATTGGTACACCAGGTGACACGTGTCTCCAATCCAGCTCATCGTCTACTTCTGGAAACGTCATTTAAAAAAAAAAGAGAAATATTAATTCACGGATAACAATGAGATAAATGATCTCAACTTCTTCTTTAGTAAAAAATAAAGATTTAAAACTTAATGCTAGACCCAGAGCAGTGTTAAGATGGATTTTTTTTTTTTGCAGAAGTGAAAAATATGCTGGTTCTGGGCATCATGGAAACAGTCTACAGGACCATGGCTATATGGAGTAGGTGGAGCTCTCAGACTGCTGGCGGATGTAGCACTGAAAACTCTTGTCTCCAATCGGGTGCTCTCTGTGGAAGCAAAGAACAAGATGATGGCAGGAGGTTAGAGAATCGTCTCATGAGACAGAATAGAGCATACATTTGATAAAAGTCGAGATTCCTGTTTAAAGAACAGAGCTGGAGGAGAACTGGACTGAAGGGAAAATCCAGCTCACAGTTTAAGTTATTTAAAATGTTAGAATTGCTTCGTTCAATCTCCAACATCCTTTGCACACGTTAAATGAATAAAACTGTACCATAGCACCATCTGCAGGTCGCTCAGTGTTGATTTTACAGTTAGAAATCCCCCATTTTCACCACAGTTCTCAGCCACCAATGCATTAAATACAGTATAGTACAATAAACCACGTACTGGCTGCCGATCTTTGTCTTCTTGAACTTGTCCCGTTTGTACTTGGTGTGCTGCTGCTCCAAAGTCTGCACGGCTGAAACGATCAGCTTCAGGGTTTTGTAGGTCTCCTGCGGGTCGTCGATGACAAAGCTGGAGTACTCCTCCTGTTCGGGCCCGTCGTACACTGACTTACTGCCACAGGCCTCTGCGGGGGGAGACCAGGCGGCAGAGTCAGGGACAGTGTGCAAATGATCACAGGAGATAAACACGGGACACATGAAATCCTGCACACCTTGCATCTTGATCAGTTTGGTCATGTACGTGCTGAACAGGGAGTAAATCCTCTCAGTCTCTCTGTCTCCGTCCACGTCCAGCTGAATGTTTGCAGGGAGGCCGCTGAAAACGCAGGCAGATGGAAAAATTAGGGAGAGACATGGGAAAGAACGTGATGCTGCATCGATCTGGACGAGTTCACGAACCCGGTGCATGGCGTACATCCCGGGGCTGTGTCCGCTGAGAACTTGCAGCAGAGCCAGTGGCCGTTGAGGTAGGCTGAGGGATGGTAGGTGCTCAGGCGCTTGCGGTTGCACTGGCTGACTTTAGTCAGGATGTCGATCCAGTCGCGCGCCTCCACACAGTTGTTGGCCTGGATGTAGAGGGCTCGCTCTGGCTGAATGACCTGGAACATCTGGAGGAGGGAGAGTGGAAAGGAGAAGTAAGCGAGGGAATCTAGATACACATGGGACAGATTTTGGACAAATATTAAAGGCTATAAAGTTTGTGAGGTCCTACATTTTTCATTTTGAAAGACTCCTCCTCCAGCCGCTCTACAGCCAGGATGTTTTCTATGGGAATGCTGCACAGAGCGCCCTCACCTGAAGGGAAGAGGAAACACGCAGAATGAGATTGTGAATAAGATCTTAACACAAATAGACGAGGAAACACTGTAAATGTGAGGAGATCCTGAGAAACTTGGAGACTCGTACCTTTCGTCTTGTGGTAGGTGAACTCGTGGTTCGTGAGGCGAAACCATCTCTTTTTGAAGTTCTTCATCCCAAACCTGTTTCTCCCCTGTGCTCTCTTTATCATAAATCTGTGGGGGAAATGGGTGAGAGAGAAAAAAAAACACTATAAACCTTGACATATTTTGATATTTCACAAAAATTTTAATTTCTCTGGCAAAATACATCTTTTACTATTATGAAAATGTTAACTTGTATGAATTAATTACTTCACATAAAACAGTTGGTATCCAGATTTTTGTTCTGGTTAAAGGAATCTTGTACAGTCAGTAATCTTTTATCATTCCAGTTGCATGCGGTCAGTTCTTTGGATTCATCGCTGCTGAATATGTCAGTACAGCACTCATAGATTTAAAAGTCTCTGAGTTTAAAAAGGAAACATGTCGGCAGATTAAAGGTACCAGAGGTGTTTCTACATATTTTAACTAATCACCTATAATTCGTATAAATTAAGATATTAAGATATAAATTAAGATATTAATTGAGATAGTAAATCAATAACACTATTTACAGTATGTGCCATGTATGCAGTTGTCGACAGGAAGTGTGTGTTGGTGTGTTAAAGGATGTAATGACCATTTGAATGTTGGCAATTCTTTTAGATGCAAAAATATAAAGAAATATTTAACTGAGAGGTTCCTAATTGAAAGTTAATCAGCAACTATTTAGAAATGATTAAGACTTTCTCCATTTTTCTATTAAAAATTGCCACAAATATGTGATATTGTGTTCTATCGTCTCTGTCTAAAGGAACTGCTTCTTCCCTGTGTTTTGTTTCAATGTAAACTAAGTATCTTTGTCTTTTTGACGTGGGAATCTCAGATCTGCATGCGCCACTTTTTCCCCGTAAAAATTAATTGATTGATCCAGAAAATAACCAGCGGATTCCCTGATAATGAAAATAACTCTGTATTAAACAAATTTAGTGATTATGTTCATATTTCCGTCTTTTTAATCTCTTGGTTTGCAGAGCTTGTCAACTTGCAACATCTTAATGATAAATAAATGTATAAATAAATAAATGTGACTGTCTACTATGGAGGCTTATCAAGGAAGCTTAAAATCTCTGTAAGTCCATTTTAACACTGCGATGAAATATGTGGGATGGGATGTGAGATATACACTATTTGTTATTAAAACATGTAAAACCACCGACATGGTCCTTTAAAGCATAGTAAATGCCAAGATGTCTTAGTTTTTAAGTTTGAGGGTCACATGGAATTCAAAGTACCAGGGTTATAAACACTAACACTCTCCCACAGGAAAACCCGTTCTCATATTTCACTACTGAGCCCAGAAACCCCCCAAAAAACGTGCTGGTTTCACATCTGCCATGACGCCTGGCACTGTGCAGGGGACTCTAATGTGCACGGTTGAGATATGGTCACAGTCTGCACAGGAGGTATTGAGGGTCAGGATGCGGGCAGATATGAAATCTAAGAAATGTTTGCACAGTAACCAACCCCGGCTGCCGCTGTCACACCAAGCATGTGTGGCGTGGCGAGGAGCGAGAAGGACAATCAGCGTGAGAGTCACCTCCTAAGTAAGCAGGCCTAAAGGTTAACACTTTACTTTATACCAGTAGTGAGGCGCAGGCTACAGCCACAGTGTCACGGTTCAAGTTGCTTTTACACAGGCCAGATATAAAGTAAAGTGCAGCAGCGTCTACGGCAGCGCGGGATGTCGGTGGGGGAGAAAATGGCCGGCTCGGTTTGGAGGGGGGGGGGGGGTCACGGTGCACACACAGGAGGGGGGCGGGGTCACAAGGGCAAAGCCTTTATACAGAGAAGCTCTTACCTGCCCTTTGTGCCTTTTGACCCTTTCCCATCAACCCTCTTTATAGTGAGTTTTACACTCCTACGCCCGGTAGCAGAAACAAAAGAGGGGTGGGGGGTTGTTGATGAGCGAGGCACCGGCACAACCACCAACAACTGGAAACTCTCCGAAACTTTTACTTTCGAATACTGTCAAAATAAAAGCCCTTATGTGTTTTCGGAATAAGAGTTCGGTGTAAAGATTGATACCACTCTCTTGTCTGCTCAGTGTGAGGCTGCAGCCCACAGCTGGTTAGCGTAGCATTAAGACAGAGGAAACATGTAGCCTGGCTTCACCTGAAGGTAAACGTAATCTGCTGACCAGCACCAGAAAACCTAATATAAACCAGAAACAAGTAGCTTCCTCAAATCCCTAATAAATCTGAAATAGTCTGAAGCTGAAGACATCCTTCCTTTTCCTAGATAACATACAGTATTCGTAGCAAAACAGAATAAAAACTGTGTATATCTCCTTTAGTGGCATAAGCTGTAAAGGATTGCCAATAAAATTACACAGGCAATTAAACTTAAAAAGTATAAAATATAGTAAAACATAAAGGAAGGACAAGTTGAGCAGCTGATCACAGGCCTTTAGCATTATATTTACTCTACAGATGTGAGTGGTATCAATCTTCTCATTTTACTCTCCCAGGAAGCAACATTTACCAAAATGTTAAAGTTCAGCCATTGAAATCAACTCAGCTGTTTTGTCTGAAAGAAACGTCATTAGCAGTAAAATTAAGTGACTGATGTTGTGGTGGAAGCCACAGTTTTATTAGGATTACAAAACCAAGTCATGTGAAATAAATTTGGTTTGGGGTGCTTCTTGATTTGTGGTCTGTTTTTCTGCTCGTATTTTTTTTACTTGTATTAGTTTGACAGTAAGTTGGATGCTCACCCCTCTTTGAGCATGATGGGTGTTTCAATGCTCTTCTGATCCCATTTGCCAGAGGTGGAGATCAGGTCCAGGAACTGCAGAGGGAAGAGAAGGATTTTATTTCGGTGTTTATTTTTTGGTTCTTTGTCCAAAATAGTTTAAAATGTTTAACCCCTTGATGGGAGTTCACCTAGATCCACCAGATACGCAAGAGAAAAAGAACATTTGAGCAAGATTTATTGAACACAACAAGGTAGGAAGCCAAACACTCACATTCTTCACAGCGTCCGCATATTTCTGCTCGTTGAAGTAGTCGTAAAACGCAGCCATGTAAGACTCTTTGAAGTTGGCCTTAACAGGATGAAAAGACAGATCAGTGTAAAGGGTAAGATTACAAAACCAATGAAGCCGAGTCTGATAACATAAATGAAAATAGGAAAATTCACTTTGAGCGGAGAAACTCACAGATTTAGACTTTGCGAGACTTCCCAGGGTCTGGATCGTCTTGGAGATGAGGGTCAGGGTTCGCGAGGTGGCGGGCTCCTGGGGACATAAACAAACACGAAATAAAATAAAGGTTAATGGTAGGGAAAAAAAATCTGAGAAACATATAGTGCTATTAAATAAGGTTATATATAAAAACTAAAAATAGTGTTTCCACGGTCAAGAATGACCTTTTAAGCAACGTGAATTAGAAAAATTTGGAACTTGAAAAATATATATTTTTCTGTGACGACTAAACAAGCTCCACCTGCTGAGGACGATCATGTGACACGTGAAGCTGTTTCCAGGTCATTTAACATTCTTAAAAAACAGCTCTTATTTTCAGTACTTGTATATATTCAAGGATGAAGACACTTTATCCGTCAAAACAGCAGGTCCACAATCACACACACATAAAAAGAATCGGTTCAACTACGGCCTCTGACTGGGAAGCCAATAATAGAAACCAACATTGTAAAACAAGCACAAGTGTTGGTGTATTTATCAGTCGACACACAAGGTAAAATGATACTGTGGCTGTGAACTAAGTGGCTTTGGGAATTTACTTTGTTACAGGCACGTAATCTAAAACACATCTCTGATAGCATTCACTCCACGTGTTCATCATTCAGACTCACTGGATGGTGCGGCCGTAGATGGAACAAGTTGGGGGAGAGGATGGCCGGAGCAAAGAAACGCAGGAAAATGAAACTGCTCACTGCTGTGTATCGAACATCCTGGTCGACTGGAGAGCAGAAAAACACAAAACAGGGTTAGCTGATTAAAGCGACACACGAAATATTACATATAGTCATTCTGGAAAAATGCACTGTCTGAATTAGCAAGTAAGTTAGTTCCAATTAGTTTTTTATTGTAGCCTTTACTGGGAAAAATAAAAATCTAATTTGTGAATATGGATGATATAGAATATGTTTGCTGTTCACATGTGAAATATTTAAATACTGAATTACCTATGAGAAACCCTGGGAGACATAAAACAGGTCTTTATCTGAATATTTCTCAAGATTGGGGAGTTGTTTTTAATACATGCATAAATATGTAATTTAAACACATATAGGAATACTCATTTATAACCAAAGTTTTGTATTCCTTTATATGTATTAAAATAAGATGTTTTTTTTGTCTTGTAATCAAATTTGGTGTGGGACAGGTTTTCTTTTTAAACACATTTTTAGAATATTTCTCAGCTTGCGCCTCCTGTGACTGCAGTGCTTTGTGATGGCCAACAGGGGGCAGTGCAGTATATGATAATGGGTGTGCATAGACACACAAGCATAATACGTGTGCAGGAGGCTTAAGTGGTTTCAGGTTTGACACAAAGAGCTGAGCACAAAACAAACAAAAAAAACCTTGCGATCCTGAGCGAACAGAATAAAAAATGTCCTTGGACATCTCGCACATCCTGTTCTTTATTGTCTGTTTCCTCTTTATTATTAGCAGCTCTCTTTCTTTCTTTCTTTCTTTCTTTCTTTCTTTCTCCATCTCTGGTATTTTGTTCAGGAGGCGAGTTACCTTGGAAACGAGTGGCAGCGGACTCTCTCAGAGAGAAGAAGATATCGCACATGACGGTGGGACAGCGAACGCCAGAGGTGGTGATGACGTTGAAGATGCGGTCGACATAGTGACGAAGGTTTTCCTGAGGAGAGAGAGCAGGGCGGAGGTGTCACACAACACAGCAATGATCAACCCAACACAAACACTCACACCACACACACACACACACACACACACACACACACACGCCTTCTTACCCTGTTAGTGTCCAGGTTCTCCGACTCTTTGAGCTTCACCGGGTCGATTTCACAGGGTTTGTGTTCTGTGCAGATCTGTGACGATTTAGAAAAAGCATTAAAACCTCCATTGGCAATTGATTATCCAAAATATCCTCAGATGTGCCACATGTGTGACGAGTTAAAATACAGTGGAAAAATACTGTGAGTAAAGGAAAGGGCACGGGAGTATTGCAGCGTCATACCTCATCTATGATGGGTTTAAGTGTGACCTGCAGATAGTGCATTCCTGCCAGCTTCATGGTCTCATCAATGCACTTAGAAGTCAGCGAGTTTCCCCGGAAAATGGTGTTTGGATCCCTGCAAAAAGGAAGCAGAGTGCGATTGTGAGCACGAATCCGAAACTAACTCAATGAGACAACAAAGCTGAAACTAAGTTAGAAAGACATGACGTCTGACAGTAATTTAATATCCAAAGTTAATAGTATTAAAGAGGTAGAATGTGTTTTTTTGAGAGTCTGATCAAAAAAATAATCATGACCTGTTTTTAGACATGCACTGAAGTCACGGCATTACCCTGAAATATTCCAGAAGAGCTGTAGGTGAGACCGCAAATGTCAGAGTCAGGTTCTCCCTGGACATTTTCTGGAACTTTTTCCGGGGAGCCCCCCTTGCAAGATTTCTGGAGAATGTCTGAGTCAGCCCGTGTGACAATGCAGCAGCAAATTTGTTTGGAAAATTCACAGTGAAGCGAGTCGGTGTGTTGATGATGTTTTTAAGATGCGACGGACGTTAATCTGGAAAATTACAAATATCTCAAAGGTAAAGTACAATTAGAGTCCATCGACGAGGATGTCAACTTGGAAAGACAACGAGATTTAAGAGCTTTAGCTGATAAAGGCCGACGTTGGTGTCAAATTTATACGTCATGTTCTGCCTCCTGCATCTTCTATGTAGACGCCCCCCCCCTCGACTGAATGTTCCGAACATTTTGTGTTGTTCTGAACGCGTCTGACTCGGACCATCTCCTGCTGCATTCTTTATATGTGAATTGAAAAATCCTGAACATATCCAGATCCAATTTTTCCAAAATTGTCCAGAATTCATGTCTGAAAACGCCTGTGGTGATAAATCTGCAACTGAATTAGCAGCTTAATGAAATCCCGGATATATAATAGGCTTATAAAAAAGGAAATCTACTCATTCTACTGCAAACAAAGATAAAAGCTGCACTCCGAGGTCAAACTGAATCATGTTTTAGCTGCGGAGCTTGTTTCTGGTCTTATTCAAAGTGAAAAGATGCGACATGACACTCACTGTGTGCGGTTGACTTCAGCGTGAGCGATGGCGCTGATGAAAGGCACGATCTTGCCGTAATGAAGAAAGAGACGCACGAGGGGGATGGCGGCTTCTTGCTTTTCTCGACACACCTCCCCCAGGGTATGAGCGGTGGACGCTGACACGGGCTGAACAGAGAGGACGAGGAGTGAACAAGAAGCGATCAGACAGCTGCGTGTGAACGTCGGAGCGGAGCCGAGACGCACTAACATGTACTCGTACTGTACCTGGACCATAGCAGAGTACAGCAGCAGATCTCTGAGAGGAGTGTAATGTTCGGACGGGAAGACGTGGTCCTCGGTGTAAACGATGTTCAAACGCAAAGAGCCGAGCTCCTCCACCTTCACTGACTTCCCTCCGTTCTCCCTCGGCTGGAGATAGTACCTGAAGAAGAAAAAGGACAAAATATCCCAAGTGTCTTAGTCTTTGATTTTTTTTTATTATAAATTACCGATTTTCAGACTAAAAGAGAGCTCGGAGCTATATTTTCATTGACAATGATAAAAATTACTATGACGTGAAAGGTGTTGCCAGTTTCCCTCAAAGATTTTTAGCATCCGTTAGGTTATTGTTTTTGGATTCATGGCTTCATGGCTTTATTATCTTGTTGGTGGAGAGTTGCATGATTTTTTTGCAATCATGTTCAAGTAGTGAGTTAAAAGTGAAATATTTTCATCTAAAAATTTCAACACCAGAAAATATAAGTACATTAATCTCAAATTTGTACTTCAATACAGTAATGAGTAAATGTACTTAGTTACTTCCCACCCCTGGACAGAACATGGTGATTTTATGTGTCAGTAAAGTTCCTCTCACCATGCGTCGTGAACCCCGACCTGACCCAGGACTCGCAGAGGAACCCGGACTCCTCCCAGGAACTCATCCCCGAACTTCAAGTTGCTGGCGTTCCACAGATCCACCCTGAACACAGACCACGGGGAAACAGCTCAAACATAGAAGCTTTAAAAGACACAGAGTTCCAGTCCCTTTAAGAATGCTCCTGGCTCACCTCAGCGCCAGTTTGTCAACGTCCTCTTCCTCGACATCAAACTGTCGCTTCGTGTAACTTAACGGCCGTGTCACCTAGAAATGGAGGCGGAGTAGAAGTCAGGATTTTTGTGCTGGTGCGTTACAGAGTCATATTCATCCTGAACAATGTTGCTGGTGGAAGAGTTGAAACAGTAATGATTGATCAATCTGCAGATGATTAATCTGCAACTATTCCATTTGTTTTTGTGTCTCAGTTTGCACCATATAAAACAAGCAAACTGAATATGTCCCTTCAGAATTAGAATTCCACCCATTATCTATTCAGCGTATCACAGGGAAAACATGCAAACTCCACAGAAACAATGTTTTTACATATAGGCTTTGATTTGAATATGGCCACAAATATGATAATTGCCCTGTATGAAAGAAGTCCCTTGTACTCAAATAAATACCAGTACTACACAGTATGAAGCTGTGCATCTTCCACTCCTGCAAATATTTCACAATAAAAAAAAAAAATTTAAACAAGGGAATGGATTCCATCAACATAAATGCTGGAGTGCTTGTATTTTGAAAAGGCACACAGAAAGTGTTGCAACCATTTCTTTGTGACATAAATTCATCAGATAAACATTAAAACTCAGGTGAAAGATCATTTTCTCTGTTTATTCTGCTGTGAACCACAATGTTTATCTGTCTATGACACAAATGCATTTAAAACACTTTCCGAACCCGTTTCAAAGTAAAAGCACTCCAGCGTTTCACCTTCTGAATCCACTCATTTGTTCCAACGGGGCTTTGTTTGTTATCGACAGACCGAAAGATGCGCATCTTCATACCGTAGAGTCCTGACATTTACTTTAGTACATAAACCAACTTGTTGAAGACTGCGAGATCGACGGGTTGGCGACCACTGCTCTACAGACTGTGAACCCCCCCCCCCGGCAAATATGTGTGATATTGGGCTATACAAATAAAATGGACTTGACACACACACCTTTTCTGGTGTGGAAAACTCTAGAAACTGCTCTTGAGAAGAATGCGTCATGGTTCACGTAGGTTTGGAGCAGGAACACATGACAGAAGCATGATTAACTTCCTGAGTTTTGCATGTGGACGCCGGAGCTCTGTGTGTGACACACAGGGTGGGGGTGGGGGGGCTGCAGGGCCGAAAGCCCCACATTGGGAATAAATGAGACGATCTTGTCGAGGCAGAAATCAATGGGCCAGATTGTTTGGTGGTTTGTCCGCATCAATCATACTCTTGTCCCGCTGGGTTCTGGAGGCCAGAGGGAGGAGCCAAACAATAATGTCCGAGCAGTGTTGCTGGGGAGCGAGGGTTAACTGGGGCAGTGATAGACTCAGGGAGGTTGTATGACGTTAGATGAACCAATTTATATAAATATGAGCTGTGATGTATAATTAAATCATTACATTGGTGCTTTTTTATTCAACGTAACTTGGGAACAATATCAGTCAAAGATATAAAACTGCAAACTTTAATGTTTCCAGTTGCTTTTTTACTAATTTTCCTGAAATTTTCTAAAGTTAAAATCCAGTTAGGTTAAGTTCAAATACCTCCATCACATGTTATGATTGTATTAAACACATGTTTTTTTTTTTTTAAACTCATTATCTCGTTGGATTTGACTGATTCCCGGCACGGACACAAAACTTCACATCAACGGATTTATTTTGAACTAAACAAATAAAATGCAGGAAACTTGTACCTCAAAATAGAAAACCTCGTCATACTGTGGATTGTTGGTTTTCCTCTTCACCTTGGTCTTTTTGGCATCTGACCTGTGGAGGCATGAAGGTCAAATCACACGTTGGTGTAAAAGTCAAACATGAGAAATCAAAGGGTGTGTAGGGGGCGACTGGTGAAGTCATCACCTTGAGGGTCCGAGTAAGGAAACAGCAGCATAGGGGTCACATTGGCCATTGACTATTGGAAGACCTTGGCACTCCAACACTCTGTAGAAACACATAGAGCCGACATTGATGAATAAACATATAGTGTGTCAGCACATGCACGGACATAAACCCCCACACACACCTGTAACATGAACATAGTGAACGCACCATTAACACTGCATGACCTCATCCTCTCCTGTGATTGCCTCCCCTCATTGCCCAGATGTCAGGGATCATAACAGTAAAAGTTAAGTGGTGAATAAAACCATTTTATTCAATACAAAGGTTAATTAGACCAAGTTAGATATCTAAGTTAGATCTTTTGTACCTCATTCTGACATTCTGCTGAAACAAGTGAGTGACCTCAGTGTGGGATCAATAAAGTTTAATCTTATCTTGTAAATTGGTGAAGATTTACTATTTTTAAATTTGGGAAAAGAAAATCTGTAAAACGTGGAAAACATTGTTTTAAACTAACTTTGTATTTTAACACAGTAAGTAACAACATGTGAGTGACTGAGGGACACATGTTGTTTTTTTCAATGTACAAAAACATCAGCATCATATCAAGTAATTTAGTGAGCTGCACCCTTATCACAGATATATAAACACACACTGTACTCACTGCTCCTGAGTGTAGAGCTCTCTGAGTTTTCTAGGTGGGACGTAACAAAGTACATTTTCTTTCAGTTACTGTCCTTAAGTAGAAATTTGATAAATGGAGGGAAGTAATTACATGTGAGCAGTTGGCAAAGACTTTTAAAATCCTGAATGGTCCAGCAACTTCAGATACAGCAGAAGAAAAACGAGACTGTATCTTGAGAAAATACAGAGAACAAAGCTTGGGAAGGACTTGATCCTAAACTGATAAAGAAAATAACTTGTGCTTCTGATCACTGAATTTGATTTAACGTGCACGTTTTCAAACTGTGAATCAATCTATGATCCATAGTCTGTATGCTGAGATAAAAAAAACAGAAGACAAACATTCATTCTAAAAGATACACAAACATAAAAAGTAGTGGCAGGCCTCCATCCATCCAACCATCCACTCATCCATCCATTCGTTCATTCATCCATCCATCCATCCATTCATTCATCCACTCATCCATTCATCCCTAACCCTGATGACATCATGTCGTAAGGGGATTAGCAAACCAAACAGGACAGGACACCCAGCAGGACGAATCACTTCCTGTGTGTCATGGTGATGCACCACTCGTCACTCCACATGATGTATTACACAGCAAATCACAGTGCTGCCCACACACACACACACAAACACACACACACACACACACACACACACACACACACACACACACACACACACACACACACACACACACACACACACACACACACACACACACACACACACACACACACAGGTTCCTAATAAGGAATAAGGAGTGGGCTGGGTTAAGCATCACTAATGCCAGAGTACTTCCTGTCCAATAAGCTTGTTTATATAACCCCTGCTTGGCCTACTATCCAGGCCTCACTGTCCCTCTCCCTCATCGCCGCTGTTTGCTCTGACGTGCCAGACAGTGGTGGCGAGAGGGAGACGTGTTGTTTGTGTTAGTTGACATTACTCATATTAGGTTAATGTGCTTCTTTTCTGCGCCCACGCACCCTGTCCAAAACAATTTCCCTCATAAACGTAGGAAACAAAGTACATCACAGCCCCCCCGACCCCTAAAGAAACACCACATAAAAAAAAGCAGATGTGATCATGAGTCACTGTCACAGACTGATACACTATTTAAAATTAGTTAGATTAAATATTAAGTTAAATTAGAACACGGAATTGAGTATTTACGAAAAGGAAAGCATGTGTTTTGCCATGAGACGCCTCAGGTTTTACAAAACCGTCTGTGTCCATAACACACTGTGAAAATACTCTATTAGAAGTAAACATATTAGATAACATTCCAAATATTAGCCTCTAGAGGGCGCTGCATGATTTTTAGTTGCCTTGAGTGACATCACTTGGGTCAGCAACAGTGCAAGTTTGAAAATTAACCAAATCTGAAGATGTGGCTTAAAAAAATAATTGATATATATTTATATCCAACCCATACACTGCATATAAAGATGGACTGCGCGTCTCCGCTTCCTCCAACTATCTAGACATGACACTAAAATGTCGAGTTAGTCTCAGCAGTCAATCATGATGTTACAGCTCCCCAAAAGTGAAGCCAAGTCATCAGGTTCACCCCCTGGTGGCTGGCTGCAGTAGAGGTCATAAATCCTACCTCCTCCATGTTAGTGGATGGGACATGGACCAAACTAAAAAGTAAAAGTACACATCAAATAAATGTTTCCCCTATTAACAGTTGAGACAGACATGTGACATGTGATTGATTTGGGCACAGATTTAATCTGGCGCTGTATGAGATATAGAACACACTGCAAATGACCTTAACCTTGACATGAAACAGTTGGTAACTCAAAACCTGCGTAAAAAGAAGTGTGTAGTGTGCGATTTCTTGCAGTCAATCAGTTTGATGTGCAGAGCCGAGTGTACACAGTTTGTCCCATACACACACACACAGGTCTTTTCATAGAGATGTGACTAAATGACCTTCTGCTCAACACTCTAAGCTCCTTACCCACAGTGTGCTCTGTGAGCAGAGCCCCGCTGGCTCATCATCAGACTTTACAAGTTACAGAAGAAGAGCTGGAGAGCAAACAAGCACACACACATACACGCTGAGTTATCCATCCAGAGGCATATCATTGATCCCCTGCAAACACAAACACGTGCGTGTGCAATCACATTTTACACACACACACACAACAACACACTCGCACACACACGTAAGAGCAGATTTACAAATGCATGACTTCCTCTTCCAGAATGTGTAAATTTACACAGTGATCTGCAGTTGGCAGCAGAAAGGTGTCAAAGTAAAGAAGTCGACTATGTGCAGCAAAACAAGGATGCAGATTGTGCAATTAAAGAAAACTGCTCTGAAAATGTTGGAGTAAGAAACACAGGAAACACACGGGGGATTTGTTTTCTTAGTGAGTAAAGTAATGAGATCCCAAAAGACGATGGTATCACCAAAATCAGTCTGTTCATCTATCATGGTTCCGTCATCCTGTATTTCAACACAAGATCGTATTGTGTTTTTGGTGTGAGTTTCATGTTGCGACACCCCTGGTGCACACAGTGCGTTCTGGCAGGAAACTTTCAATAAACTGAATTTTTTGTTTGCTTACAACTCAACACTTCAGACTTTCCCAACCTCCGACATCGGGTGAAGTTAACCTTTTTGTTCATTATTATATTCTATGTTACACTGTTATTATAAAACTGTATTTCCAAGTTTAAGTGTGTATTTTTTATTATTACTTTTTCTTTTACCAGCAGGGTGTGGGAAATAAATGTGTCTTTGTCACAATTGTGTGTGTGTGTGTGTGTGTGTGTGTGTGTGTGTGTGTGTGTGTGTGTGTGTGTGTGTGTGTTGCCTCACCGTGTGGCTAGTTTATGGCTGATGACTCCGCTGTCTGTGATGACTTCACTCAGACGTAGCTCCAGGTGCACTTTTCCCTGCACAACACACACACACACACACACACACACACACACACACACACACACACACACACACACACACACACACACACACACACACACACACACACACACACACACAAATAGACACTTTTTTATTCATCACATATTTTTCCAATGAGATAACACAGTTCAAAGTTCTGGTTGTTAACGATTACTTATGAACACTTCACACGGCCAAGTGCCCAGTGACCGGGAGGACATTCACTATCCATTTAGAACCACTCACTAACACCAGTGTGTATGTGCATTAGAGTCGAGTCTGGCAACAACGTGCAACCTAATCCAATCGAAGATGTCACCTTTTCAAACTTTCTCCAGTCTTGGTGACGATCATGGAAAATAACCACATGGGTCTCAACTCCATGACTTTGAAGGGATTCAATAGCATAGCATAGGATTGCTTGAGTTTTGTGTGGTCACAGTTAAAACGTCCCTCGAGGTGTTTCTCAGATATCATGTTCACAAAACCAAAAAACGTGTCTTGTGACGTCACTGTGACTTTGACCTGATTCTAATCAGTACATCCTTGAGTCCAAATTATTTCAAAGCGTTGCAGAAATATGGATATATATACAGAGAGACACAAGGAAAACCTGAAAGCATCTACCTATCTATTTATCCATCCATCTAACTACCAACCTTTCCATCCACCTGTCCATCTATCATCTATTCATCTACCTATCCATCCATCCATCTATTTAGCTATCATTCTACCCATCTACCTACAATAACTAGAATAAACTATCTTATATCCTGTATATATTGTATAAGGTCGGATAAAGTTTAAACTGTTTCCCAAATGCTGTTCTATCGTCTGTATTTTGAGCCTAAACAACAAACAGATAAACATTAAACCTTAAACATGAACATTATTTCCCCCCAAAAAATACACACACATAAAAGAAATGGTGGCATCCCTCCACCACCAGAGACACTGTATCCGTGAGCCAGAGCGTCATGCTGAAGTTATTCCCCCTCTGAAGTGATTGGATTAATGACATAATGACAGTGTAGCGGCGCAGCTGTCGAGAAAAGCTCCATTAATTAACAGCATCAGTATGCAAACTCACAGGCGTAGCTCTTTCTGGGCCCGTTTCGAGCAGAGGGAACAAACACAAGCACTTATACATGTGCGCACAGGTCAAACAATGCGTCCTCTATTGAAAAGAGAAGAGAGACACTCTATCTTCCTACTTCATTTGATCCTTCTCCCTCGCTTTTCTCTCTTCTCTGTCACTGTCTCACACATCCTTCCTCTCCCCAGCTCCTCGGATGAATGTGTCTCTGTTTCAGATCCCTGCTCCAGGGCTACACACACCCATCTGTCTGCAGATGTTACTGTTCACTGTTTACTGTGTCGCTCACTCTGTGTGTGTGTGTGTGTGTGTGTGTGTGTGTGTGGGGCACCATTTGCTGGGTGTGTGCGTTCCTCTCCGTGTGTGCATGTGTGTGGGTGAGTGAGTGAGACTGCTGAATAGTGAATAGTGTAAAATATTTTATGTATTGAATAAGCATGTAGGACAGAACAGCGCTCCATAGCTGATTACTACAATATACAATTTTTTTTATATATAAATGAATCACTGAGATCAATAATGTCACCATTAATACAGTTCTGCCTGTAGCTAAGAATACAGATTTAGATTACTCAGATTGTCTTTAGGGTATTTTTTATATAACTGTTAACAAGAATGTACTGCTATATTCACTTAGTTTATTCGTGGCTGAGCACGGCAGAAACAGTCACTTCTTGCACCGTCACAAACAGCAGATGACAGAGAACTTGACCATTTTGCTGAGCGATGAACACACGTACACGCTGGACAAGGAAATGAACCTCCCAGCATTTGAGAGGTCTCAGTTATCATCGCCAATGTAAACTGCGGCGAGGGTGGCATCTTATTTCAGTAACATCGACAGTGTGACAGGTTCGCAGCTCCGACCACAGGTGTGTGCAGCCAAGGAAAACAGTCGCACAAAAGTTGAAGTGCAAATGGTGCACGCTCTATTTCAACCATGAATATGCACAGTGAAAGGATGTGTTCAAGGCCACTTTTACTAATTTAATAGTGAAAAAAAGGTATCTGCACTTTGACTCTTAATTAATAATGGAATGTGCAATAAATCAATCACAGTGCCATCTCCGGTCCCCTTTAAAAGTCAGGTGCTCTTACACCCCGGTGGAGAGATGGCTTCTCTGCAGAGGAAACAAACGCTAGAAAATCAACAGAAAGACGACACCTGCGTCAATCTGAAACTGGACAATACGCCCGGTCACGTAGCATGTGTAAGATCGGAACCTGAAACTGAACTGAAACAATCTACATCTGAGATTAACATCTCTCGCCTCAAACACAGACTTCACCTTCTATCACAAGCAACTGAAGTGAGAATGCAGAAACTACAGTGATCTTTATGAAAGTTGTGAGCTCACTCTTTGATCGGCTGGTGACAAACTGATGGGCGTGAACACCTCGTTTTTTTTACCGTATACACAGAAGCAGCCAGGTGACTTTGACCCTGCAGCTCAGGTGTTTTAGGTGCACACATGCTTTGTTTGTTAGGGGTCTGCACCACTGCAAACATGAACCTGCAGACACACTATCGCACATATACATTTGTGCATATACTGCATGCAGGGGAAGTGTGAGCGTCTGGGTGTCGTTCAAAATATTCTGATACCAGTCAATTTACAATACCTGAATTTGAGTTCCAATACTTAAAACAGCCTTTTTTTTCAGATCACGGGAGAATGCGTTGTGCGCGTAATTGTGTGTGTGTGTGTGTGTGTGTGTGTGCATATGTGCGTGTGCATGTTCTCTCTGTACTGACCTGCACCTCTGAGTCAGCGCTGACAGGTTGTAGCTGGAACCAGGTGTCTTTGCCGTGATATTTCTGCAGGTCCTCTTTCTTCACTGCAACCTTGCCTATGCACACGACAGATATAAATGAGATGAAGACATGGACGTGCTTTTACGTTTTCCTAAAAACCCAGAGAGGTTCAGATGCCAGCAACAACAAACACCCACACACGTTCACATGCCTGCTCGCTTACTGTTAATCCATAAGCCGCTCGCTTGCATGTTTGCACCTGGTGCAGAAACACTCGCAAAGTCACTGTCAATGAACTGGAAACGACCCTGTCATGTCTCCTCTGAAACTGAGTTACACCCACACACACACACACAGGACCGCCGATTGTGTTGAAGATACAAATCACACCCAAGAAAGATTTTTGCAGTTTGTGGTCACTAATCAGATCAACAAACACACACACACACACACACCATATGAAACTACCACACCCTGTAATACCAACAAAAACATCCGTCCACACTCAAACAGACATGCACATTTAAATCAGACAATTTAGTGTTTATGTTTACGTTTATGTTACATGTTGCTTTAACCTTGATTTTCTATAGTTTGGTTGCATTAAAACAGTCTGAGGTTCACCCACATGTTACACGTTACAGAATTTATACACACAAACAAGAACGCTGCTGTTTTATAACACAATTTCAAGACTACTACTATCAAAAATTGTAAAAAGCCACCCAATGTGCTTTAGTTGCTATGGAATCGTGGTGAAGCCTGTTGAGGCTTTTTTTTCTCTTTCCAAACACTCAACATGAATAAAGCAAATCTAATTTTATCTTCCAAGCTGCGTTAGGGCCTCGGTGTGAAAAACAACAGACGGAGCAGCTGTTTACTCACCGATGCTGGAGTCCCTCCTGAACACGTCCCTGTCGAAGATGTAGAAGGAGAGGTGTCTGAAGCTTCGTGGGATCTCACAGTAGAAATCCTCCCCGTAGAACGGACTGAAGGGGAAGAGGAGACACAAGTCAACTGAGATTAGATTTGATCTGTCGTCTGATAGAACATGTTTTTACCACAAATTCAGGTTTACAACTAAAGAAGAAAAGGAAACACCCCCACATGCGTATTCAAAGGCCTTTCTTGAGGTTACTCTTGAAAAAAAGGTATTTGACCAAAATGTTGTATTAAATGTGCCCCATCAAGAAACTGTAGGCAGCTTGCAGGTGTTTCTTCTCCATCTTGTTTGGTCGTGTCTGCTCCGCCTACTTTTGCATGTCACACTCAAAGGCTTTTTAATGAAGTGCCACATGTTTAGTAGCTGAAAGAAGTCAAGTAGCATCTTGAAGCGAAGAAAGAAATGTGGGAGGGACAAAAATCCCCAATAGAAATTAAGCTGCTAATTATATGAAAAGACGGATGTCTCAAATAAAAACAACATCCTCTCAAGTCACATGTGTGTAATATGTTTTGATCGCAGCAGCATGCGGATCGGAAAAGTCAGGCCAATGTTATTTACACAACCCCCGAATCACAAATTTATGGAAGCACATTCCACAAAAAAAAGAGACATTATCACATAATTCAGTATCTGAATATTTACTACCTCATAATTACATTTGAAGTTGTCATAACAGCGAGAAAACTATTATAACAAAGTGTTCCAAAAATTACAGTGTTCCAGAAAACATAATTACTTATTTCTTTAATAATTACAGTGTTGTTGTATCTTAACAGTCTTTTGTGAAACACAGTTTTAGACTGAGGTTGTTCTGCATCCCTTATGACTCTTAATGAGCAAAGGGATGTGACATCATTTATTGATTGAAAAATATTTTGAATTAATGCTGTGTAATTAGATGTGACCTGTTATTAAAAAAACCTGTCTATCAACACAGTTGTGTGGAGCAGTACACGGTGTGATGATTACATGTGAATAATAATCAGTTGTGTGATTGCCCTCTTGTTCCTCTGCTCGTTCTCTCACTGTTTGTTTGGTTAATCTGTAAACTGTTTCTGCCTCTGGAACATTTGTCAGTGCTGTTTGTCCTGGTTATTGAAACATTCAGGTTTAATTTCACCTTCACGCAAACATCACAGACAGAAACCTTCCACTCGAACAGAACCTAAAATAGAGACCACATGTGTCCACATCTTGCCATGAGTCATGTGGACTCTGCTACAACAATAAGCCTGTTTGTGTCCAGTGGCTGGAAGGTCCGTCCACAGCAGCACAGCAATTACTGACTTCTTCAGTTACTCAGTGGACATGAAGACAGACAGAGGCCCGACTGCATTCGTAAACAATACCACAAATACAGGGCGCTTGAATCAATCTAATTCAGTTTTGCGCTGTAATGAGCTCTTCATTAACCCGGACGAAAAATTGAAAGCTCGAGGCTGGAAGAGAGTCACAATCTGTTCAGACGAACACGATCTACAAGCAATGCTGCGAAAAAATACTGGATCTGCTGAGCTGCGTATCCATTTCTGAATAGTGGCAGGAAGTGGAGACGTGTCCTCCATCTTCATATACAGTCTATGGACTGAGGCTAGCTGATTGCTAACTTCAGTAGAATAAAATAATGAATAGAAACAAGAGGTAACTGAGTTGAATGAGTGAATCGGCTCTCTTGTCTTCTAGACAAGTAAGTAAGTGCAAACCATAAACATTTACGACAATGACAGCCCCCCAAAAATGATGCAGAATCATCTTGATGCCCCCTGGTGGCCGGCTTCAGTATAGGTCAGAAACCCTGCCTCCTCCATGTTGATAGATGGGACATGGACCAAACCCAAAATGAAAGTAACATTTTTTGGATGTATCAAGTGTTTATTTTTCCAGTAAGGTTTGTTCTAATCAGTTATTTGACGCCATCAAATCGTGGCGAGACCTCGTGATTGACAGCTGAGGCTGACTCCTGTTTGGCCGAGCGAGTGTATGCAGTGTACGATTCTGTAGCTGCTCAGTGGTGTCTTTGTTTATCTATTTAGTTTATCACAGAAAAGCCTCTCTGAGCCGCTCACGGAAATATAATTTGAATGTTTACTTCTTTTATATTTACATTTTTGCGCCATATCAGCCCTGAGTCTTGATTTGACTTTCACTATTGCCCATGTTTGTATCTACACAATAAAAGGATGAGGAAGAAAGCAAATGGGTGGAGGGGCCCCCAGCATACCAGAGTGACTTCTCCACAATCTTGGTCCTGAAGACCTCCTCTTGGTCCAGGTTGACGGTGCAGTAGCAGTCCCTCATCCTGTTGGGCCCCGGGTACGGAGGGATGTTTTTTGCTTCTCCTACAAAAAGAAACAGGAGGAGAGGGAGCAGGAAGGAGAGAGAGAGAGAGAGAGAGCAGATATTATTTAGGGCCGCTGTTGTAAGCAATAACAATGTTTATTCATGCACGCTGCTATAAATGATGAATTATTTAAGAACACTGAAAGTGGGCAGATTCAAAAAGGGAAAAAAGGGTTATGCAAGTTTACACCTGTTTTAGCTTTGGGTGTATCCGGGTACTTTTTTCACTGGACACACAAATATCAACTCATGCTCTCGGAAACACACGTGAATAACAACATAACAAGTGTGTGTGTATATGTGTGTGTGTGTCTGTGTGTGCGTTGTCAGATCTATGAATGAAAGAATCTGCGTGGGACATTTCCTGAATCCTGCTGAAGCCCAATCTGTTCATCACATGTGTGTGACAGATAGCACTCCCTTTCACAAGAATGTGGTCCAACCACCCACCGAGACACACAAACACACCAGGTCACACACACACACACACACATACACACACGACACCACACAGGCGGAGCTCCAATCCCACAGGAGCAATATATTCTCCATTATGAAGCCGTGGATCCATGTTGGTCACTGCCATGTTCCTGACTGTGTTTCTCTTCACCCTGGGGACCCTCAGGACTTTGTGGTCTATAGTTACACGTGTGTTAACCCAATATTGTGTCACTTTTTTGTTCCAATAACACTCCATTATCTGCACAGGAATCGGATGCTGCCATTCAGACAACAAGCTGAGCTGTGGTAAATGTTGTACTGTTATATTTGGCTTCTAATGAGTAACTTCTTCACAATGAAAGCATGAGACAGTGGGTGGGTGCTGCTACTTGCCAAAAGAAACTTTCTGTGGCCTTCCCCCACATTTTCGGTTTGAAGCTCAGGAAATTGAAATTAATATTCTACTTTTTCCGAAATCCTTCTTGCATTGTTTCAGTTTAATGATTTTCAGGAGGAGGTTAAGAGTCTGGTGGGTCATTAAAATGAGTAAGGGTCTGATAATGGTCTGGGGGGAAAAAGAACATCGTTAAAAAATGTTTTTTAATTTTATAACTCCTTGTATTTAATTTGGAACACAAGATTGTAAAGGCTTAATATGATTTACATAATATGATTATGTTGCTAGGAAACACTGTATTTTATTGAAAATGTAAAATACATTACTTCAAGCTGCAGCAACAACAAATTGCCGGTCACGAAAGAGGAACTCTCTGGTAGTCATAATGCATTAGACATATGAATTGTTTTACATTAAGGGACATTAAGTATCCACACACATTGTGGATACTTACAAACTTACTTACAAAAATTCACAACACAACATTCCCTCACAAAAGAGTTGGAAAACATGGTGCACACTCTATTACTTTGATTTATTTTTACAGACTCTGTGTTTACGTGTGAGACCAGAGCAATGATGTAAGTCACTCTTATCTACGTCTTTATCCCTTCACTTCCCTCTGTTACTTGATTGTCCTCCTGTTCCCTCTTTTCTCTCTCGTGTACTCCCCAACACTTATTCTATCTCCTGTAATCCTCCTCATTCACCTCACACACTCCTGAATTCCCTCCAAACTCTTATTCATGACGTGTGGTCCATGACAGGAACGCACCATCATCCCTCGTAACCAACATATCATGGGATTACTGTGTGTGTGTGTGTGTGTGTGTGTGTGTGTGTCATCTTCCAGTGAATCAGCAGGTGTTCACATTTCAAGTGAAGCATGAATAATGCTTCCACCATTCTGAGATGAGTTATAATAATATATCACACAAGTGGAAACTGAAACCGTCTTGTCTTCCAATGGGTTGAAGAGGGAGTGCTAACAAGTAAACAAGCAAATTCCCTAACCATAACCCTAAATCCTCTCATATCCTACAATTACTTATTTATTATAAATTAATTTATGCCATGGATTTTGTTAAGCACTTTGTTACCTTCTTAAATAAGTGCTATACAAATAAAGTTATTATTATTATTATTATTATTATAACCATTTAAATACCATGTAAATAAGAATTGTTTTAACTATGTTCTCTTCTTTTTAAGTTATCGTATCTATTTTCTTAAAAGTTATTCAGGGTGTTGGGTTCTAAGTGCAAGATCTACACGAAAGTTTGAGAAGTTTACATCATTTTCTGTGCTGACGCAACAGAAAACAACACACTGAAGTTAACAAGTCGCCAGTCGTACAGTTTGGAGGAATCCAGCAGAAACCTGAGTTCTCCACGTGTTCATAAACTTTAAATAAAACCAGGTGACTCCTGTAACTGGTGCGAGTCAGATATTCAGTTTACAATAATATGACAAAGAAAAGCAACAAATGTGAACCTAATAAAAAAAAAACTATAGTTTGTATCCCATCTGTACACTGCACTCATCAGGTGGTCGTCTGTAAGCAACCGCATCTGTCCCACCAGCATCAAGCATTGTATCAGTCTAGAATGCTTGATAACGGTTGGAAAATGGCCATTGGTAATTTATAAGAAAATATGTCATCTGTACTTTATCCGGCCAAATGATAGAAAACAACCAGTGACTCAATGAGCATCAGCCCAGTGACACATACACAGGGGTGACATCTCGCAGCTTCCTGTTTAGGGGAGAAGGAAGTGCTAGAGAGTCGTCTTATATTTCTGGACGAGTTGATAAGAAGCAGCGACTGGAGAGTTTGTCAGTTGAAGGGAAGTATGACAATAGTGGGGTTTTTTTTGTATAGAAGCTTTTGTTTTGTGTATTTGTCTGATGGAGAGTGAGTTTCCAGTAACCTGCCATTAAACACTTTATTCTCTGTCCTCCTGCTTATCCTTCTCTGTTACTTTATTTTCATCCTGGTCCATGAGCTGCTCTTTTCTCTTTTGCTCTCTGTCTGAAGCTCGTCTTGCAAAGTCACCGTCCTTTTTTACTTTTTTTTTTCTAAATTAGCTTTAACCTAAATTTCCCTTCACTCTATTTCTGGTTGCTTCCCTTCTTTCATCTTTCCCTCTTTTACTTTCTCCAGAGGGGTGTGTTTTCCCCTCCTTCAAGATTCAAAACAAGCAGAAAATAAAAAACAACAACAACAACAACGACAACAACCACAGCAACGACAGCAGTTTTCTCTTTTCATCAAGCATCACTGCAGCTGCCCTTGGAGAATATCTTGCCCTAGTATCTGAGCAAAACAACACAGTGCAAAGACACCGTGGGCACGTGTGTGAGCGCTGTGTGGTGTGCATGAGAAAGCTGTGAGCACTGATGATGACAGGAGGAGCACCCCAGAGAGGCAGAGAGTGAAAAACTTGACTCCTCGTCTCAATCCTGATCGTGAGTTGAGAAAGGGAGGCGAGAAATGAGGAAGCACAAGTGTTTGAAAACACAGTTATGGACACACTGAACGTGGAGCTTTGTTCCTCCTCCCCCTCCTCCTCCGTTACTCAGCTCCAGCTCGGCTCGACTTGTAACCGTCCCTGACATGAACACATTTGAGGAGACAGCGGCGTGAAAGAGAGAGAGAGAGAGAGAGAGAGAGAGAGAGAGAGAGAGAGAGAGAGAGAGAGAGAGAGAGAGGGAGAGAGGGAGGGAGAGGGAGAGAGAGAGAGAGAGAGAGGGAGAGAGGGAGGGAGAGAGACGTCAGCCAGATAGAAAACTGGAGAGCGGTTAGCTTTGGAGAAAGTACAACAGGAAATGAGATGAGGAGAAAGGAATTTCGACTGGATCCAAGATGTAACTTAAAAGCAGCGAACAACCCAGTTACCCCTGACAGTGTGTGTCAGTGTGTGTGTTGTGTGTGTGTGTGTGTGTGTGTAACGCAGAGAGAGACACCGTGAGAAAGGAAAAGGAGTGAAACTTGTACAATATAATCCCACTGTTAATTCTCATCTACAGAGTCAAAACAAGAACTGCTTCTCTGAAAATCACGAAACATAATAACATTACACACACACACACACACACACATCTACTCTGTTCACAGTTGTGTTTTCCAAATCGCTGTTGTGTTTTGACCCTCAGGGTCGCCGCATGCCTCTTTCCTAACTTTCCAGAGATATAAATCTGTTTTTCAGTGTTATGGCATCTGATGCATTCATCTGTTTTTTCAAATGGGACGTATTGAAGTGCTCATTGTTCCTGTGACTTTGGTTTTAATTGTTTAATTAATGAATGACGGCTGAGACTGACTCACAATCGGTCATGGATGTGTATCGACGGGACCTCGTTACCATGGCTCCATTCGCTGATCGCAAGATGGCAGCGTTCTTATCAGGTATATTTTAGCTTTATTCAAGAAACCTCTGCTTCATGTGACATAAACATGTACAAAAATCACTGAATGTGTTTGTTTCCTGGTTCACTAAAGTTTCATTTACGTGAGACATTCCAGAGCAGGAAACTATTTTATAGCTACACCATAACAGCATCATTAAGAAACATGTCTCTGAATTTGAATCAAGCCTGACGTATTTAATCTTTGGGATCTTGCAGACAATTTTCTAATAATGTTCTCAGCACTACTTAAAAAGCTGGAGAATACTATGCGTCAAACAGAAAACAGATGAAACGGAACACATCAGGAATTAGTAATCCACACATTTCCTGTCGCCGTCAGTGTCAATACTTGTGATTTGTCTGGTTTAGCAGCTGATTTGGTTTATTAGTTGGTCACAGTCAGCATTTATACCCTGCTGGCTGTACCAAGGAGGAGTAATAAACCAACACTGAAACCAGCTGAGCTGCTGGGGTTTCCACACGACCAGCATGAGAGTTAAAAGCTGAAGGCGATAAACTGGTGTTCGGTTACTGATCAAACTCACTCTCTGCCCGGTGAAGCCCGGAGCTAATGTTCACACAGATTTGTTAGTCTCAATGGAAAACCTGAGTAAAAGTAAAATACACAAACAGGCAAATAGGGACGCAGTGAAGTTACACTGTGTGGAGACAATCAGCTTTGTGATCTGAAACCTGGTATGGTCACACAAAGGTGAGGGAAGTTAGAAGTACAAGGAGAGGCTGAGCGGACGAGGTTGCTTCCTCAGGTCTGTACGTCCTGATCAGGACACGGTTTAACCTCAACAACCCCCCCCCCCCCCCCCCCCCCCCCCCCATTCTTTTACGTAATTCTCAAAACATTCTGTTTTCCTTTTAGACTTCCAGAAATAAACGCTTAAAGATGTAGAGCACGGTCAACTCTGCCCTTATTCTCCGCTCCGTACAGCCGCACTCACAAACAGGCCTGGCACACACAATGGTGACACGATATGATAACTTTTGCAATCACAGGAAGGAAAGCGCAAGTCGGGTCCCTGTAATGTGGCAAGCTGACATTGCTCATGTAGCCAGAGGTGAGTAACACGCTTGCAAAACCTGATTTAAATCAGCATGAGTGGAGCCATTTCCTCCAGAAATGAAGTCCTGAACGACTTTCTGTTGCAGTTAATTCCCCTTTTTGAACTGCTTCTCATGCTTCTTGACACTTGAATTCCTCTCTCCACTGCGCAGCCAGGTGTATGTTTTCACTCTCGTGTCATTGCCAGCAGGTAGAGGTCGTTCCGGCAAGGGATCGAGTCGGCGTCTCCCACGGGGCACCTGAAGGACAGTCCTGAAGGAGCGGCACTCCGCAGCCCTTTATTTACCCCTGCTGACCCTGCATGCTGGGCCTGTGGTGATACCTCCCCATGTTTCCTGGTACTGTGTTCTCTCCCACAGTGCTGAGTGCAGGAAGAGCTGCTGAACGCAACCCGGATTATTCCACCGGCCTAAAGCGGCATGAAGCGAAACGCACTCTGCGTCAACACACATGTTTACAGCAAACTGCTTCCCAGAGAGCCGGCCTTCTAGGACAAAATGGAGAATATACACAATACTTCCCCCACAGACAACTAATTACCAACATAACGTAATCCTTATATTACAGCATCATATGCAGCTTGTTATTACTCTCGACTAAATGCAATCTGAAGCCTAAATAAGAGCTGGGAGACCTCCACACACACACACAGATGAAGCGTTCAGCACACACACACACACACACACACAAACACACCCACCCCCCCCCTCCTCGTCACGCCATGTCTCCTATTCAGTCTGGACAGGAGGAAGTTTGGGAACCTCTGTTGGCCAGCTGTCAAGGGAAGGGGGGGGGGGGGGGGGCTGTCACTACAAACTGACTTTTCCCTCCCAGGCTACTCGCCGTGGCCTGAGTCATCGAGCCGGAGCTGCCTGAATTCAGCCGCACACTCCCGTTTCCTGGACCCCCAGCACTTCACCTCCTCCGCACGATATGCAATCTAATGTTTCTTTCACCGTGGCCCACTCAGCCATTGAACACTATTCCCACTACGTCCAATAATTACACTTTTTCTTTTGTTGCAGCTACGCCGTGGTGTCACGCCAACACAGGCATCAGCGGAGAGGATCAAGTAGCTTACGAGGAGAAGTGAGGCCAGACGGTGCCTTGTGTAGTGGAGATATTCTCTCAGGCCAATCCAATAACTTATCCTGGGACAAATCATCTGCTGAGAGGCACCGACTGAACTCTGGAAGGTTCTCAACTATTCACTTGGAAACAGCCAATTACACAGAGACAACGCTGCTATAGCTAATAAACCAACAATAAGAGACTTTTTTTTATTTCATTGTTCCACAGACATCAATTATGTCATCTAGATTATAAAATACACTTCACCATTAACCCCTGAAAGTTTACTATGTTTCCATAAGTATCTTTAAAGCTGCTGTAATATGATATTTCTTTATTAACAAAGAGTACAAATTTATGTGTAATGTGGAACAGGTTAATATGACAAACTCAAGAATACTGTAATTACCACCAAGCTCCGCAGCTCCCTCTCATCTCTAAAAAGCTTTTAAGGCGCTTTAAGCTAAACTGTTTTTGTTTCTGTTTCTGTTTTGGCCCACAGCTTCACTGTTTTGGTTCATGCAAACCGCTTTAATTAGCATCATAGTAGCTATTTCCAGGGAAGATACACTTTTACCCATCAGGTATATTTGGAAAAACTAGGCTCTCTATTAAAATTTGTAATTAAATGTGCCCTGTGGCATTTTCTTGTGTAGCTCCCAGGTGTAACAGGCATCTCGAATGGATTTCCTTTCTCATCTTAAATTGCGTGTGTTGAAATATCCCCGTGAGATTTTCTTTTTCATCGCCTTTAATGGAGCCTTTTTTCTATAGTCAGTGCACTAGATCAGCAGAATAGTGTGAAATACAAACTAATGTGACATGTGTATATGCACGTACATGTGTGTCATCATATATGTGTGAAATGTTAACAAATCACCGGTAAAAACATTGCTCCACAGTGCTGCTGGTGGTGAAGAACTCTGCAGAGTAGCTTTAAGTTTGAGCTGCACTCAATGACCTCGTGAACACTGATATACTGACAGTGGAATATAAGATATTTAAGTCATTTATTTGTATGCATCTCTTCGAAGGAGTGGGGATCAAACTGTGTTTCTCGCAGTGACAGAGACGTCCGGTGCACATATGTTGTTGTTAATTAGGGCAAGGTCCCGACTCCAGCTGTGCCACCGTCTCTCAGAGCGCTGACAGACGAAGCGCAGCCTGCTCCTGTGCGAGAGACACCACCTCTGTCCCCCGCTCTGAGTCTCACTACATCTGCTTTGTATTAGCGTGTTGCCATGCAGGAAAAAACACAATTCTTTTGTAGCCTATTCCAGCCAATCAGGAAGTGAATTGGGGGTAGTTTCCTGTTTCCTGTGTTCCCCCAGACAGTGCCGACTCGAGCCCTGCAGGTCGGTTTCCAAAATCTCGTGTTCCTCCAGGAAACTGAGAGGAATCATCACCTGGCGGAGCATAACAATAATAACTTCCACCCACCCACCCCACCCCCCCCCCCCCTCTCGCTGTCTCTCTCTGCTAGAAATATGTGGCAGATTTTCAGCTCTGAGTCATCAGCCAACCGCAGCCTCATGCCAAAGGACAAGACTCTGATGAAAACAATGTGATGCAAGGGTTACAGAGACATTACTGGGAGCAGAGCGCCATGGGAATCAGACTGACAGCAAGTACGACTGCTGCTAGGTAACCACACAGTGTGAACTGGACTGTCGTCACCCTGTGACAGTACAGAGGAGCCAGGACTGAGTCTGGACTTGGAAGTGACAACAGTATGAATGCTTTTAATGAACGTCAGTCAACTGTAAATAACAAATAATAATAACATACTGGGAGTTTAAACTATTTTCCTTGGTAATATGAATTCATTTCGCCAGTGGAGGAATGCAGCTAAGTACATTTACTCATGCATTGTACTAACGTAGACATTTCAGGTACTTGTGATTTACTTGAGTAGTACTTTTACCTGAGTACTTTTCAGAGGTTCCACTAAGCTTATTTAACAGCTGTAAATTGGCTATGACGGCTGAATAACAGTTACTTTATGAATTTATCTGTTTGATTAATGATGTTTTGTGGTTAAGTTCAGGGTCACGTCATTGAGTGTCATGATGTGTCCAACCAACAGTCCAAACTCAAGTATATTCATTCACATTAATATAAAACAAAGCCAATCAATCAATCCTATTGGTTGAGCCCATTCACAAATCACAGCTTGTTTGGACACAGGTAGTAGCCACCAGGCAACAACTGATCACCCTGCAACATCTACACCCTCAGACCCTTTACTACCAACCAGGAAACCTAAAAACTATAATTCAGTGACAGATGATTTGTTGGCATTTCTGCTTGAGAAAAAACTTGAAGTTATGAGTAACATATAGAAAACCCTTGTTATTAACAAACCTCGTGGGCATCGAATGAACTGTGCTTCAGAAGAATTGGATTTATAAAGCATAATATTACTATATCTTAAGATATAAGTCTACATGACTGAACTAATCAATTCATATCACTTGATACATTTAATTTTATATGATACGTCAGCGTTAGCTCGCCTCCAACTTTAGCTGTCGCTGTTTGCCTATAGCTTTCACCGAGGCTAATGTTTCAGTATAATAGAGTATTTAGCAGTGAGGCAAACCTTCTATTACACTGTTTATTATAGGCAACCAAGAAAGTCACTTTTAAGTTTTCTTTCCTAGTTACAATAAAATATGTTCACATTAGGAACAAACTGCTATTAAAGCATGTAAATTCCTTCACATTCTTACATATAGTACATTTGAACAATTATTCAATTATGAAAATAGTTCTTTAGACAATCCACTCACAGATTAACAAACTACAACATTAAAATGCTACTTATAGATGAAAACATTAGAACCAAATCATTAATTCAGGGTCCATGTTTCAGAATGGAATGTTTGGACTATTGACCATTTTGATCATGACACTTTCTGGATGACTTCTAATCAGGTATTGTACTTTGACTTCATAAAAGGATCTGATTACTTCCTCTACCACTGTTTTTGAAGCGGTTTGTTTATTAGGAAATAAGTGGAAGACAGAACAAGGTCTCCAGTCATTCAGTTTCTAGTTTCAGGAACTCAATGGCGCTGAATGACTGAACATCCATTCACAAAGTGCAGCAAACTAATGAGGCCTTTGTGATCGGACTATTACAACTTTCCCTGGAGTTACATGTCTGAGCATATTATCTCACTGGGGCCGGACTATCTGATTAATTCCACTCAGGCTGGTTCTTTCTTACAGCTGTTTGCCAGGGAGTGCGCAGCCGAATTTAACAGCAGGTAAGGAGCTTAAGAATACGGCCTAACTTTGTTATATCAGCTCAGTAGAAAAAAAAAAAAAAAACTGGCCACCAGAGTATTTCTTTCTGATGCTGGCTGGCATCCCCACACAGTCCCACAGCTTGTGTGTCTGTTTGTTGTCATTTTTTCTTCCTCGGCTCATCCCTTCTGTCGCATGTTTGGAGTCCAAACAAACCAGAAAGCACAGCCAGGATGAAATGGGTGCCAGATGTCAGAGAAAGAGTCACAAACATCCCACAGTGACCCGGGATAACAATTACAGCCCACACAGAGGAAGTGACAGTTTGCTTTGAATATTCAGACAGATTACAAAAAAAAAAATCTAAAAGTTGGCCGACAGGTCAGATCGCATTTCAAAATTATTCCTCGAACAGAATAGCATAATCCAATAATCCACATATTAATGACAATAATCATTAGCTGTAACCATAGCTTTAATAATGTACATGCTATGTCTATGTAACCGAAGACTGAGCTTACAGTGACCTTCTTATGTCATGTTATATGATTATTATCATTACCCCTTCTGCAGGGAGGACAACAGATATTCAGTAACTTAGAAATAATACCAACACTATATCCAATACAACTGCAATATTATTCAATTTTTTTCATGTGCAATATTACTATTAATGTGAAACATGTAATATTAATATTTTTTCATCAAAAAATGTCATTATCATGTGCAATATTCCATATTACTTACTCCAATTATCATCACATGTTTCATGCCACAGTTTAGTATTTACTGTCTCATGTAACTCACTTATTTTATTCTCTATTGTTATTGGTTCTTCATTACCCTTTTCAGACTTTACACTTAATACTCTCGTGTTTTATTCACTGTATTCTATTATATATTGCGACACGATAATCTTGGGGCAAGCTGGCACAAGAAGGAATCAAAGAAAGATTAATAAAGACTTATCTTGTCTTAGATTGTTTTAGGATTAGAAATATCTATAACAATGTGTGGGATACATGTGATTATGTTAGTATTAGTATTAATGTGCCGTTTCCACTATGCAATCTTTCTACTTTTACATCAGGGAGCTTGATTTCTTGTGATTTCTGAAAAGACACTTCTCCCCTTGAGCCAACATACTCATGGCTCCATTCACAAGATATGCATGCAGCACATGCCTGCTACAAACCAGGGGTACCCACTGGAGACCAGCTACACATCTAAATATAGAAATCTAGGCTAACAATCAATAGCAAGACAGTCGAGCATGAAGCAGTTAGGGGGGGGGGGGGGGGGGGGTGAGAGAGGAGAGGGTGCAATAGCATGAATGGGTGTCTGCAGCTGAGGCGGAGTGAAGCTCTGTGTGATCTGCAGATTAGAGGAAAACAACGCATCTGGATATCTGCAGCTGTGGAGCCCTTTATGTTAGAGATCAGCCAGTCTGCCCCAGTCTCCATATGTAAACCCGTCTAGCGCACATGATGTGGATCCAAGAGCCAGCTGCCAAATCCCCAGTGTTTCCCACAGGACTGTAAAACCTCCCTCCCTCACATTTCCAGTTTTACAGGAGGCGAGCGTGTGATTTGAATTACAACAACACATCTGAGTCCCCTCGCTGCCTGGGCCCGTTAATATGGAGCCATCCATTCAGCCTCCAACACTGGGGGGGGGTTGGGGGGGGGTGGGGATTTTTTCCCCCTCTTACCTATTTTTATTTTAACGCTCTGGAAAACCCGGAGACCTTCCTCTTCCACCGCCATGCTGTGGCCGTGGCTCGTTCCCTTTCAGCGGCTATACGAACGCGGTGCTCCACGGTGCTCGGTTCCGGCCTCTCCAGCGCTCGGTTATTCCAGGGGTTCTGCACATCTATGCGCTCCGGACAGCGATCGCACTCCGGCCCGACCTCCGCCGCTGCTGGCTGGGTGAGTACAAGCGGGACCTCGGTGTCTGTGCAGCGGCTGCAGCGGCAGCAGGGAGCGGGGGTGTGGCTCCACACAACACCGCCCACACAGGTATGGAGGGCGATCAGCGGCGCACAAGCAGAGGGAAAGTGGTGTCATTGAGGAATGTGAACTGCGGAGTCCCGCCCACTCTCCCAACCGGACACAAGCTGGATGAGGACAATTTTTGTTTTGGGGAATAACCCTTGTGTTGTCCCTGCTTCCCCCGGCTGTTGGCCCCCTCACATAGCCCACCCCATATTAGGACGCACACGTAGGGCTATAGACAAGTGAGCAGCCCATGCAGATGTATTTGTTACACCCGCGGCACACGGTGTGAGTTTTACAGTCCTTTTTCCTGGGGCATATCTGACACCTCTTCCTCTTACTCGCCCTGAGCGGGGCTGCTGCTAGGGCTATGGAGGAGGCCGCACGAGCGTCGTCGTGGTCAAGAGCTCTCTGTGCAGCGGCTTTTACAGCCTTCACAACATCGGACGAGGACTAGCAGCCGCTATCTACATAACATAATAATAACATAACAGTCTGAACAGAACCAGTTGCTCGTCCATGGTCACTTCGGGCCCCGGGTTGTAGAGGCGCAGGTCGGTCTCGTCCATCCCTTTCGGTCTGGCTCTTTCGCGTCCTCTTCGGGTTCAGAGGATGGTTGCTGGGAGAATAGCTGTTGGAGAACCTGTTCTCTGGTGAAACGCTGCTGATGTGACATCGTGCCATGGTCTGGGAGGGTGGCACACGGAGAATGGTGCTCCGGCTTCTATGTGGGTCTAATGTACCCCCCTAGATTACAATTGGAATCAGGTGTGGGTCTAAATGACCCCCCAGGAGAATCGAGAATCCATTGGCCTCAATTACCCCAGGAGAATTGGATAATGACAATCCTTGGGTCACACTAACCCTGTCCGGCCAGGGCTTGCAGATGATCACACGCACGCACGCATGCACACGCACACTCAATCCGACCCAGGAACAACACAAGGGTTAAAGGTCCAGTGTGTACGATTTAGGTGAAAGGGATCTATTGGCAGAAAATGAATATGAAATAATCCTAGGGATGTTTTCACTAGTGTGTTTCAACTAAATTGTAGAAATTGTGGATTTCTTTACCCTAGAATGGGCCTTTTATATTTAAATACTTTATATTTACAGTTTGTCACTGAAGCACAATGAATCATGGGATATGTACAGTACCAAAATCACACAGCTTGTCTTCTTGCGCATGCAGGCATTAATCACCCCTCATACAGCGGCTGCTACGCTTCTGGATTTCCTAGGCATGAATCACCCCTCATACAGGTTCCTGCCCCTCTTTAATCTCCCCATGACTTGGTTGGCTAAATTCTGAATTGACAAGAACTGGCCTTTAATGTTGAATGATAAAAATATATTTATGAATACAAGCATTGGCTGGCACCATCCTCCTGTGCTTCTGAATTTATTTGTAAATAACCTTCTCTGAGAACTGAACCAAAACATCATCTGTGGCTGTGAGTGTGAGCTTTATCCCCCTATATGGGCCCCACATGCTGCAGTGTGGGCCCCACTCCACTGGATCGCCCCTGATTGTTTCCTGTATTAGATACTGTAGACCACAAATGCAAAAAGCAACAAAACAGCTTGATACTGTTATGTATGTCTGTGGAGCAAATGATTAACTATTTCTATTCCCACCATCGGAGGTTTACAGACTGTGAAATGCAGAGAATTTGTTACTAATTTACAAATTCTGTTAATACTAAGTTTGTTAGTAAGATGATTTAATCGGCCATGTGTCAATCTGTGCCTAGATTTCATTCACAAACACACAAAGCAATACAGTTTCAACCACTAACTGAGCTTGGGAGAGATACTGTATATCATAGTAATGTGTATTTCTTAATTTCCCTCAGGATTAGAAACCAAGTTTGTGTCTCTCAGAGATCCGCAGAAATGTTCTTCAAGGCAGCCACCTAACAAGACAGCAATAGCCAAGCAAGAATATGTGGTCCCCTTTTTCCTGCGGACGCTGATCCTGGGCCAAATTTACCAGATGGATGAATGGACGAGGTGCACGGTGGGAGGGATGTCTGGACAGGCTTTGAGATCCATTCAGGTGAAAGGTGCAGGGTCATCATCTGCCCACGCTCGAGCCTTTTGGGCCACACCTCTGAGATCACCATGACCACATTCCTCAAAATAACCCAACTCTGGTCTGGAACACTGCACAAACCCAGCTGGCCAGGCCCAACCCAGCCGAGAAGTGGGCCTTAGAGAACAGCCGGGACAACTGTCTCTACCAGGAACGAGCTGCAGTGCTTCTGCTGTTGTCCAAGGTGTCGGGATTAGCTGTGACTCCTTTAGAACAGCTCTAAATCTAATTAGGTGACATGTTTCGTCACTCCTGTTGCTCTGTCAGACTTTTGAGAAGAGAAATCACACAGAGCAACAACTCTGCCGTGGACTTAAGCTAACTGAGGACAGTAGTGATGAGTAAAGTATGTTTACTCAACTACAGACAGAAAATACATTGTAGAAAGTTGAGTGTTTCTATTTCATACTGCTATTGATGCTACAGTGCATTTAAGAGCTAAATATTCTAATTTTGCAGCTTCAGTTTGTGTATTCTGTGGTACTACACTGAAGTGCAGTACTTTACCATACAACAGTTTTTCTTGGGTTCAGTCCAGTTTTCCATAAACTTTTTGGACTTTTGTCCACTTACAAAAAACAGTGTCCAGTGGAGGCCTATGGTCGCAGGTTTCAGATGTCTATGAGTTGTAAGCTGTTCCACATAAGAATCATTTCCCATAATTATTAAGGTCTACAGAGGTCAAATGATGCAATATTTCACAAACCTCAGTAAAGACTAAAGAAAAGTAAGAAAACACAAACACAGGATTGTGCATCCAAACTTTGTCAGATCCTTGACCAGCTACAGCAGTAAAATTTGTTATGATGTGCTATCAAAGATAAGCTACCCGACAACCCTAAATCCAAATATATTATATATAGAGTTATGTATAAATAGGCCATTCTGCCAAGTGAGCAATTTAACTTCTGATACTAAGTATATAAATATATTTTAATGAATTTATTTAACTTATATTTGACTCTGACCCAAGAACTTTTTCCACTGACACTGCATATTGTGCCTGTGTATGCATATCAGTGACGTAGTTTGTGTGCATTTGACTATCTCTAAGCTATTTTCCTAGATAAGAACAGTGACATTAACCATGTTGCATGAATAACCTCTCCAGGTTCGTTGCGATGAAAAACCTGATGCTAGCATGTGAGGGCACCTGTGATGATGTCGGTTCTTCATGTCGGCCACATCCTGTCAGCAGAATGTTTGTGCAGCTTTTAGAAAGAAGGGAGAGGCCTTTTAGCTGGAACTTGGTTTCTAGATGATTTGGTACAACAGGTGAATCGAGAGCTCTCCTGTTTGCTTTGCATTTAAGATCCCCATAATATAGGACTACTATGCAACAGTTAAGAGATGCTCATATCATGACATACCACTGATATCTGCAGGAAAATACAGTTTTCTTTTTCAACCGTATGCACAACATCACATATAAAGCGTTAAAGATTTTGCTAAAGTGACTACGCCCTGTGGTAAACACTAAACCTCAAGCTTGTGTATGTGTGTATATGGTGTGTGTATTTTGTCATAAGTTTCCTTTGGGGACACATTGCAGACAGAACTCCAGTGGACAGCTTACCCTATTGGGGACAAAAACATTGGACAAAAGCCAATTTGTGGGTCAGTAGTTAAGGTTAGGATTAGGTTCACGTTAGTTTATGGGTTAGGGGTTAATAGTTATTATGGTCATGGTTAAGGCAATGTCCCCAAAAGTGGTCTATGACTGTGTGTGTGTCTAACCCTAACCCAAAACAGGAACAGAGAAACCTCTCGTATTTTGCAGGTCTCATTTATTGACAGCCAAAAAAAAGCAATAAATCGGAACAAAGACATAAAAAGCATTGCATCGTGTGTGTTTGCGGGACGATGCACAGCCACTGACAGAAAGAGGAAGAGAAAGCAGATGCTGATTCTAACTAGATTTGTGTAAAGGATGCTCACAATTGTTTTATTACGCACAAAGCCACAGCCACCAGAGCAGGGTTTGAGGGCGTCGGCACACTTTAAATAACTGTACTCTAACCCGCCCTTCTGCAACTTGTGCTCTTTTTTTCCCCTCGTATGAGCACATTCTGTAACATAAAGAGTACACGTGTGAATGCATATGGTGGACACAGCCATGGACACTGAGGGGAGCCTATGGCGGTTGACATGTGCAGAGTTAATCCGGGTATTATGGGACAGACGAATAAAATCTCTATAAATAGAGCATGAATCGAGTGTTCAGTGAATGTGAATTAGTCCGTTTAAAAATAGTGACAATTAATACATCCAACTCATATAAGCAGAGCATTTATGTTAATCACATTTTAGTTATTAATTTAGCTGTTTCCACATTACATTGCATCTGTAGACAATAAAAACATGCAGCAGGCCATTAGTGTGGTGACAGACTCACACATGAACACCACATGCAGGCATGGAGACAGTCCTATCGCCAACATTTCAGTTAAATTAACAATTCAAACATTTAAACATCACCCTCTCTTTATGTGCCACAGCCTCTGGTTGTGATTAAAAAATAATGAATCTATATGTGCTGTGTTTAATTTATTATATCTCAGATTTAAAATATCAAGCCAGATATGATGTGAGGGTTAGATAAAGAAAGAATGAAGCAAACTGAAGATCTATTCTATTCCATGTTTAAAATCTAAAATAATTTTTGAAATAAAGCAGCAGCACTGTTAAACCTTACTGAGAATGACTTCAGATCAAAGAGCACAGCCTGACGGCAGCAATCACGAGACTGTATGTATCATAGCACCATCTAGAGTCGTCATCTTGCAGCGACTCCAACTACAAGATTTACAGGATGGGAGCAAGAATAGTATGAAATGCAGCTCATGGTGCTTTACAACAATGAATCTACATAAAAGACATACAATGAACTTAAAATAGTTGCAGAAAATGAATGGACCTTTACACCCTGTGCTGTTGTTGATCGGACCAACATGTCAGTCAGAATGCCCGCCGAGTGGCCCTGTGCCCGGCCACAGGCTGGCAGCAGGGGGGAGGCCTCCATCCCAACAAAAGTTAGTTATATACTTTGTCTAAATCTGCTCGCCTCTCTCTCTCTCTCTCTCTCTCTCTCTCTCTCTCTCTCTCTCTCTCTGTGTGTCTCTCTTGGTCTATCTGGGTCTGTGTGTGTGTGTGTGTGTGTGTGTGTGTGTGTGTGTTTCACATCTGTCAATATGACCCTAACCCCAACCCTAACACCTAAACCTTTGGCTGTATCCATAACTTTAGTTTTCCGTGCACCTCTCCATGCGCTTGAGCAGAGATCTCTCTTCCCCAGTGCTGCTGCTTCTAAAATAGAAATACACAGAGTCCTCTCTATCTCTCTCCGTGTCTCGCTCTCTCTTTCTCTGGGTCTTCCTGTGTCTGCGACTTACAGGAAGTCAGTAACACAGCTAGAGGGAGGGGGATAGTGTGTGTGTGTTAGACATAGAGGGAGGGGGATAGTGTGTGTGAGTGTGTGAGAGGGGGGGGGGGGTCCATCAGCATCAAGGAATAGTCGTTGTGACCTGGGGGGGGAAGGGCAGTGAACAATGAAACAGACCTCAGAGGGGGGTTGTGGGTGGATCTTTTGGTCTCTGGCCTGTAGTCAACCAATCAGACTGCCGCGGCGAAGGGCTCATCTGAATATTTCTCTATCAGCCCCGTGGAGTTTAAGAGTTACAGCACCATGACTAAGGTACTTGCCTGATTTGGAGGTGTTTATAACCCGTTCATAAACACAGAGCGTTTGTGAAACTTCGGTTTCACATATACTAAAATTGGAACGATACAGAGAAGATTAGCATGGCCCCTGCGCAAGGATGACACGCAAATTCGTGAAGCGTTCCTCATTTTGTCCACGATTTGTCTTAATTTTGTCCCGAAGTTTGTCCTGAATTTCACGAAATGGAAAGAGAACTGCGGGTATCGGGCTCCCTCTTTTGGTGGACCAACAGCATCACAGCCACCGAACTGGCCCGAAGCAGACGCTGGGTGGCGCAATGGCACAAGAGAAAAGCTCCGTTTGTGCGTGAACGATAATGTGATTGAATATCATTTTAAATGTGTTGTCCTGTACTTGTAAAAAAAGGTTACAATTATGAATAGCTTTCAGCCATTGATCTTTCAATCACCTGCTACCGTAAATATCTGTATTATCTCCATACGTGTGTGTCATATTATTGTGGACTGGTTTTATTCATATGCTTTTGTGTTTGACTGTTTTGTGTGCTGCTACTGTCTTTTGTGCCTGCCTAAATGTCCCCGGGGATCAATATCAATAGATGTGGGGATCTGTCCAGCACAGCACAACATCGGACACGTCTAACTGCTTAATGTCTTTGCAGAATGTCTATAAATTTAAGGACTTGGCCTTTTTATGTTATGATTTGGCTCTGAAAAAAATGACACTGAATTGAATAGCTTCTATTAAAATTCATTCCCCATTTTGCCATGGATTGTTTTAGTGTGAAGCACTTTAACCTTGTTTAGATAAGTGCGATATAAATTAAGTTATTATTATTAGGATTATTGTAAAGCCCTTTTCTAGTCTTCATGACCACTCAGAGCACTCCACAGCACAGTTGTATTGCCATTCACCTATTCACACACACATTCACTCCATTACCCATTTATGGGCAGCAGTTCTTTCTATGAGGGGAAATACAAGGTTCAGTATCTTGCCCAAGGACACTTCGGGCATGCAGATGGGGAAGACTGGGATCACACTGCCAACCTTCTGGTTAGGGGACGACCACTTTTTCTTACTGATTCAGCCGTTCAGCTTGAAATGTCCTCTTCTTTTTCCATTCAGTTTATGTTCTCATCCAAAGAAAAACAGCTGTATAATGTCGTCTCTGGTCCTGGAGGAGCTTTGTCAAATTTGAGTGAATAAGCCATGCTGATACACTGATGTCATGGATGACAGATGGTCTAATAGAGACGATAGATTTGCATTATGGGAAATGTGGGAATTTGCGTTTTTGACTCTGGTGTGTTTATTGTGTGTATAGTAAATATAAATAGTGACCATTCATCTTCAGTAGTTTGGTGAACAGACGTCCTGAGTGTGTGTGTGTAAAAGACTCTGCTGACTGCATCATATAAGTTTGGATCAAACACAGTAAAGTATATATCTTAATGGAAACGGATCAGCTGGGTGAAGAAGCCCTCGCTCTGCCCCTTTAACCCGTTCACCCCGCTCCGCTCCTCGTCTCTCTCTCTCGCCGTTCCCCATCTCGCCGCTTTGTGTTCACCGTCGCTCCTTCCGATCATGGCTGCCCACTCCACCGACGAACCGTTCCCCTTCCACGGGCTGCTCCCCAAGAAAGAAACCGGCGCCGCGTCTTACCTCACCAGGTTCCCCGAGCACGATGGCCGAGGGGTGCTCGTCGCCATCCTCGACACCGGCGTGGACCCCGGGGCCCCCGGCATGCAGGTAAACCCGACCGGCTGTCGCACGTTAGTCAGTTAGCTTCTAGCTAGCAAAGCTAAAGGCCCCACTCATTCACATAATTTACACACAGCTATGTAGCTTGTTAGCACCGAGTAACAGCACACGAAAACTGTGGCAACAAGCTCCATAGCGTCCATGACAGCTAAACTAATCTAAACTAAAATAATCGATAACATGTATTTCGTCCTGTTGCCAAATGACATTAACAGGCCAGAATGGTTTACAGTTAACTAACAGTAGCTGGTTACCGAGCACGTTAGCCTAGCAGCTAAGATCTGCATTATTCTGCTTTAGTTTTCTCAGTAAGCACAAGTTGTCCTGTCATGCGGTTGAATCTGATCTATTTGTTGTGACCTGGTTAACATGAGTTTAACTAAATAACTAGTGATCAGTCGGTTAATGAGGCGTTCAGAGCTGCACCTTAAGTGCCAAGTCACACTGGAGTCCTGGTAGTTAGCTTCACAGTGCTAACTTTGTTGGTAGGAACCTGCTGGTTCTCATACAGTTATGGTCGTGCACTGAGGTTAGTTGGCTCATTGTTAATAGATTAACGTCAGACATATGTTGTCTTTCTGTAATCCTGGTTTAAAAAGGACAGAGACTGAATCTGCTCCCCTCCAGTGTGTAAACAAATATCCTCCCACCGGGAGGGTTTGTATGCAGCTCAGATTTAAGATCAGATTCAAGTGACAGGTTGTGACTTTTGTGTCAGAGGCTGAATATGTTTTCTACACCCTCTGATTTTTGACATTCTATGTAAAGTGCCCTGAGATAATGTATATTTTGATTTTGCGTTATACAAATAAAATGGAATTGGTGTCTGTAAAGCTGTGGCAGTGTCTGAATATGTACTCTACACCCTCTAAATGATTATTGTTCTCTTAGGTCACAACAGAGGGGAAGCCAAAGATCATCGATATCATCGATACGACAGGCAGCGGTGACGTGAACATGACCACAGAGGCAGAACCTAAAGACGGGACAATCGCAGGCCTTTCTGGCAGAACACTTACGGTCAGTAGACGTCATTTGGTAACAGCTGTCACATAAGATGTGTGGTTACAGCTACTGTCCTGTAAAGTCATTATGTAGTAATGTGTAATCATTTCTTTAAACCAAATTAGATCATTTGACCCAAACTTGATATATCTTCTTCATATCTGTCTCTCACCGAGTCTTTTTCTGTCTTCCAGATTCCTCCTGCTTGGGTCAATCCTTCAGGGAAGTATCGCATTGGAGTTAAAAATGGCTATGAATTCTTCCCTAAGGCTCTTAAAGAAAGAATACAGGTAGGAATACGGGGACTTTATTTCCGTACCAGCTCTGCCATGGCTTTGATTTTTGAACTCTATGGTTGTGTATTATAATATATAGCTATAAAAATGTAAGGTTTGTCAGCTACTGTCAATGTTGTTAAGGCACTTTAACTTTTGTTTACTAGAAAGAGCGAAAGGAGAAGATATGGGACCCACCACACAGAGCGGCACTTGCTGAGGCCTCCCGAAAGACAGAAGAGTTTGACCTTTCTCACCCAACGCCCTCACAGGTTAGACCTGCGACGTGGAGCTCTGGATTACTCATAACCTTTGCATGCTAGTCATAGCAATGTAATGTTTCCTTTTCTGATTTGTCTCGATCACTTTCACATGTATCCCTCAACCTTGCTTTCTCCCTCCAGATGGAGAAGTTGCAGAAAGAAGAGCTGCAGAGTCAGTCCGAGCTGCTGGCATCTCTAGAAAAGAAGTACAGTGATCCTGGTCCTGTATATGACTGTGTGCTTTGGCATGATGGAGTCACATGGAGGTACCCATACTACATCTATCCCCTCATAATCCATCATTCTGTCATCTCTTTCTAGTCTTGTTACCACTTTGTTTTTGTTTAATTTCTCTTTCAATTTGTATTTTTAGGGCTGTCGTGGACACTTCAGAATGTGGCGAGCTGTCCCAGTGCACTGTGCTGTGCTCCTACAGAGAGACTCAAGAATACGCCACATTAGGAAATGCTGAGATGCTTAACTACTCTATTAATATTTATGATGAGGGAAATACACTCTGCATTGTCACCAGTGGAGGTAAACCAACCCTAGCAAAAGATGAATATTTGTTTTTCAGTTGCTCTAAAAGGAGTTAACACGAAAGATGTTCAGCAAAACAGTTAAGCTCCATTGTGTTATCTCCATTCTAACTTACGTGCATGTTTTTTAAGGGGCTCATGGGACACATGTGGCAAGCATCGCAGCAGGTTACTTCCCAGAGGAACCAGAGCGCAATGGTGTGGCCCCTGGTGCCCAGATCCTGGCTTTGAAGATTGGAGACACCCGCCTTAGCACCATGGAAACAGGCACAGGACTCATCCGTGCAGTATGTTTTACAGACACTGGATATTAAAGTTTAGCTTCAATTGTTTTCAACCTTTTTAACCTTTTTTGTTTATCTTACGTCTTTGTCACATTAAAGATGATTGAAGTAATCAACTACAAGTGTGACCTGGTAAACTACAGCTATGGAGAAGCCACTCATTGGCCCAATTCGGGGTAAGTACTGCTTAGTGGTAACAATGGGGTGATTCATTGTGTGGGTTAATTTGTGTGGCACACTTACAGTTGCTTGTTTTTGTCATTTCTTTCCATTTTAGGAGGATTTGTGAGGTGATCACAGAGGCTGTCCAGAAGCACAATGTGATATTTGTCTCAAGTGCAGGAAACAACGGCCCGTGTCTCTCTACTGTCGGCTGCCCAGGGGGAACCACTAGCAGTGTCATAGGTACACACACAGAAAAAACACATACATTGAAAAGGTATATATTAGTTTAATATTTGAAATTGTATGCACCCTGAGTGGGGGTACAATAAATGCCCAATATCAGATGGCCCATGCAAAATAGAGACGGCTTTACAAATTGGGCCAACTGTGGTTTAATAACATACAATTTCTTACATTCCTGCTCTCTTCTTTTCCCCAAAGGAGTTGGAGCGTATGTGACTCCAGATATGATGGTGGCAGAATATTCTCTAAGGGAGAAACTCCCAGCTAACCAGTACACTTGGTCGTCCAGGGGCCCCAGCACAGACGGGGCCCTGGGGGTCAGCATCAGTGCCCCTGGTGGTGCCATTGCGTCTGTACCCAACTGGACTCTTCGTGGTACCCAGCTGATGAACGGGACATCCATGTCATCGCCTAATGCCTGTGGAGGCATTGCACTAATCCTCTCAGGTGGGTCCTTGGACTAATATTTGATGTGGGAATATATATTCCAAGTGTGCATGAATGTAATTTGTTGTGATTTTTGTGTGATAAAGGTCTGAAGCAGAACAGGATCCATCCCTCTGCTCCTGCGGTCAGAAGAGCGCTGGAAAACACAGCTCTGAAGGTTGATGACATTGAGGTTTTTGCACAGGGCCATGGAATAATCCAGGTAACTTGACTTTTGTGGTTTCTTTTTCTGTCTCTTGTAACAGTCTCATGTTCTTTTATTTCTACTGTAAGTGCTGTTAATGTTATTTCTTTCAGTAATTTCCTCTTTTTCCTTCTCTCAGGTGGACAAGGCATTAGACTACCTCACTCAACATGCCTCTTTACCCACGAGCCACCTTGGCTTCTCAGTAAGCGTGGGAACACAGAGAGGTATCTACCTCAGGGACCCAGGACAAATTCTTGCCCCTTCAGATCATGGAGTAGGAATTGAACCATTCTTCCCAGAGAACACAGGTGCTGTTCCTACTAGGGAGCACATTCACTGCGTTTTATTTGAGTGTTTTCTCTTTTTTAAAACACAATCGGTCTTTCTCTAATATCTTTCACAGAAAACTCTGAGCGAATCTCCTTGCAGCTGCACTTGGCGCTCACATGTGCTGCCCCTTGGGTCCAGTGTCCCTCGCATCTAGAGCTGATGAACCAGTGTCGTCACGTCAATGTCCGCATCGATCCTGTCGGACTGAGAGAGGGAGTGCACTACACAGAGGTAGGGGCAGGACAAAGAGGAGGAGGAAAAACATGGAGCTGTCCCAGCCGAGTCTGTTAATGTTAATCGGATCACTGTGAATGTGTTTGTTTAGGTGTGTGGGTACGATACAGCAGCACCAAGCTGCGGCCCACTGTTCAGAGTTCCCATCACGGTTATTATCCCTGCCAAGTGAGTTCTTCTGTTCATTTGGCTTCTTTTAACTTATAGGTAGAGGTTTGCATGAGTGTGTCTGACAGCTCTGTGTGTCTTTCTTCAGAGTGACGGATAATCGTAATCAGGAGGTGTGTTTCACGGACATCCACTTCAGACCAGGTCAGATCAGACGTCACTTCATCACTGTTCCTCAGGGAGCCTCCTGGGCAGGTGAGCGTTCTGCACTTCTATGTTTTCTTCAATTGGTGCAATTCCAGGGCACATGAATTAATTGATTAATATATTATCAAGAATTATTTTTATTTACAGCCGTCAACTAGTGACAAAAATGCAACATGAATATATACACTCATAACATAGCTGTAGGCTTTGTACTGTAGGCTTTGTACTCCTGCTGGTTTTCTCGTATGACTGAAATAAGTGTTAAATTGCACTGTATGTGAGATACAACTGGTCTTAAAGTGTAATTCAAGTCAAATTTATTTTTGATGAGCCCTGCAGAAACCCTGTATCATCTAAGGCTCATAGGGTTTTGCTGAACGTATCAAATGTTGAATTTAGTTCTGTTTCGATTCACAAATGAATGATACATTTCACTCTGGCTTTAGTTACACTTGAGGAAAAGACTTTTGTTTCTGTTTTTATTTGAACATTTAGATTTATTTTACATTTCAAAATGAAACTGATGGTGTCAGTGCAACATTTTAATTTTGAATTCTTCCTGTCTTCCTCCCCCACTTTCTGGTTTCCTCTCTCACCCTAACCTGCCTCCCCTCTCCTCCCTGTTGTTCTGTTGTTCACCTCTCTGTCCTGCAGAGATTACACTGACCTCTCATTCAGGAGATGTGTCGTCAAAGTTTGTTCTCCATGCCGTGCACCTGGTCAAACAGAAGGCGTACAGAGCTAATGAATTCTACAAGTTCTCTTCACTATTGGAAAGAGGCTCGTTAACAGAGGCTTTTCCTGTGCTGGTATGTATATTTTATTCGTAATAAGCATTTATTTGACTGCGACTTTGTATAAAAGTCATTAACCTCTTCGCGATCCGACGGCCCGACGGCTGGCCGTAGCTAGGTACTGATGCGACATATCTTTGGAAAGCTAAGATTCTTGTGATTCGATTGATGCAAACCATTTCAAGATACGATCACCACAGCAGGTACAATCAATGCCTCTGTCAGACCACCACCAAAAAAAAAACCAATAACAAAATCGGGGTCACTCACCTAAGAAGCCTCATCGTGATCCACACATTGATAACATTCCAACAAAAACGGTCTTGATACATTGCCAAAGGTCCAGACGATCCAATCCAGTAACATATTTAGTCCAAAACACATTTTTACATCAATAAATACCCACAGACTGCTGTTGCGTCATATCGTAACTCCCATTTGCATGTAAACACAGCCGATATCTTGATTTCCAAATGGAGGCTGCACTCTGAACTTTAGATTGACAGCTCACTTGACCCAATAGGAGCTGGCATGTCCTGTCCACAGCCTACAATAGCCAACGAGAGACCTCGTTGAAGGACAGTGCCTGCCTCTCTTCTGTCGTGTAGAGACCGAGCCAATTGCAACTGATTGTTCTGATGACTGGCTTTTCGTATAGCCAATGAAATGCATGCAACATGCAGATGTGCCGGTTCAGGGGGTAGGTTTCAAGCCACAGCAAGGAAATCACTGCGTAAAGACGAACAGCTGGTACCAGTTTCTTGTGCATCCGTGCATAAAAGGAAAAAAATAGTTGTTTTTGAGATTTTCTGAGACTTTAGAAGCTACACAATGGCGAAACGTTTGGAGAAAACAAATTGTACCATGCATGTACTCCAAATGGTTCAAGAACAGCTTTCAATTTACTTTGGGTATGCCTTAGACAGGCGTTTTAGGCAAATTTCACCGGAATGTTAAGAGGTTAAGTAAACATACCAGAGTCAGCTATATTAATAAAGGCCAATGCAAGTAACGCCATTTCTTAGATGCATGCATATAAAAATGTCGGATTAATTCCTCTTTGTTTTTATCTCCTCTCCAGTCAGGTCGGATAGTAGAGTTTTGCATTGCTCGCTGGTGGGCGAGCCTGGGTGACGTCACAGTGGACTACAGCATCTCGTTCCATGGACTCAGCACATCTCCTTCTCCCTTGCACATAGTAAGAATACAGACACAGCACAAAATAATTAGCAGTGTCAGTTCTGTTTTTTTTTTTCTTTCTTTGACTCTCGTGTGTCTCTACCCAGCTTGCATCAGAGGGAGTGACGAGTTTTGATGTGTCGTCGCCTCTGAGGTACGAGGAGGTTTCGCCCGCTATTACCCTCAAGTCCTGGGTTCAGCCTCTCAGGTAACACACAAGCTCGCGCACACACATATGTATATATTTTGCTGTGTGATAACAGTGCTGTTCATCGTGTGTTCCCTGTTGTCTCTTTTTGGTTTTAGGCCTTTAAGTTCAAAGATAAAAGCTTTGGGAATGAGGGATGTTCTACCCAATAACAGACAACTCTACGAGATAGTCCTCACCTACAGTTTTCACCAGGTACTGCCAGCGCAACAAGAGAAACAAAGTGTACTTTGTTACTTTATTATGTGTGTGTGTAATCTTATTTGGTTCTGTCCTCAGCCTAAGAGTGGAGAGGTTACCCCCAGCTGTCCCATGCTGTGTGAGCTGCTGTATGAGTCTGAGTTTGACAGTCAGCTCTGGATGCTGTTCGATCAGAACAAGAGACTACTGGGCTCAGGAGACGCCTACCCACACCAGGTACGCTCAGACAAGACGTGATTGCACCTAAAATTCCGTGGGTTTTTTTCTTCGCAAGATGTTCACACTTATCTGTAGCTCTTTTTCCCGAGATAGGATTTGAAATGAGAACAGATTTCTCTGCCATGTTTACCAGTTGTTACCAGGTATTGAATCAGTATGACAACAAAAGACTGCAGACAAGGAAACTAAATGCTTGTTCATGATTTCCACTTTTTTATGCGTTGAAATTTTCAACTTGTGTTAGAAATGATGATGTCAAGAAGAAGCGCGTGTTGTCATATTTGTCTGACAAAACATTTTTTAAATAAAAGGATAGCCCTTGTCTATCTCTGATCTGCTGCATTTATACACCGATTTATAGTTACCATGTCACTGCAGGGCATCTAAACCAATGGTTTCTAATCTGAGTCATCGCTTGTGTGCACTTAATAAACTGAACTGTATCCTCTCTCTTCTGTCTGTTTGACCTCACAGTATTCCCTGAAGCTGGAAAAAGGGGACTACACCGTGCGACTGCAAGTTCGCCACGAGCAGTCCAGTGAGCTCGAGCGACTGAAGGACCTGCCATTTGTGGTGTCTCACCGTCTGTCCACCACCCTCAGTCTAGATGTGTACGAGTCGCATCGAGCCGCCCTCATGGCCAAGAAGAAGGCCAACTCTGTCACCCTGTGCCCGGGTGCCACTCAGCCTTTCTACGTCACGGCCTTGCCAGACGACAAGTGAGTCAAACTGGCCAGACTGCTTTAGTACAACTTTATAAAAGGATAACAAGAAAGCCTCACCTAATGGGTATGACTGGTGCCTGGTCACAGCAAAGGAGAGGTCTCACTGGCATTAAAAATGGTTCAGTTTTCTCCCATGAAATGTGACATGAGGCTGAGGAGGAAACAACTGTGGCTTGAGATCCTTTCATTATCTTGTAATCTAAAGGAGACAGATTCAATTATCTTCAAATGAAAAGTATAAAGGTCATTTTATAATTTATCAAATGTAACTCAGGGACGTACTCAGTTTCTGATAAACCTAATATTTAGGCGGCTGGGAAAGTGTTATGTTTACTCCCAGTCACTATATTCTATTGAGTCTCTTAAACTGCTAATATCCCAGTGTAGCAGAATAACAATAGAATAAAATATTCTCTGCATTAATATCATTGAATGTGACATTTCAGTCTTTATTCTTTCTATCTTTGTGTTTCTCCATTTACTTCTTCTCAGGATCCCCAAAGGGACGAGTCCAGGTTGCTATCTCTCAGGCTCCCTCGTTGTCCCCAAGAGCGAGTATGGCAAGAAAGCAGTGAGTGACTCTGTTCTTTCTTCATCTCTATATTTCAGAGCACCAGTCAAGTCCTGATCCTCAGGACCTCAAAGTCACCAGTGCTGTTTTTTTCACTTTCACACATAGTCGAATGAATGCAGAACAAACCCACAGTTTAAATAAGGGCTTGTACGGTTATCAGGCCTCAGTCTGGTGTCTTGCTTCTTAAACTGGTTTCCATCCTTTTGGTTAATGCATGTTATTTTTTTCTGACTCAATTGCCTTTGTCCATTGTTCTGTAAAAACAATCTGATGTTGCTTATGTCAGATTGTAACACGATGGATCTGGTTGTTTATTGAATCTGTGTACGACTGACTTACACTGGTGAATATGAATCTTTAAATGATGAGGGTCACCTGCTTTTGGAGCAAGTTATCAATATTTCACCTAACCTGAAAGTGGGAAACATATTAGGTTTATCAAAAAGGAGGGATTAGCCTGGTTTTAGCTTTTTATACTGTTTGTCTGTGCTAGTATATAAATAAATGGCACAAATGAAAATGACATTGTTACCAGCAACTTGAGCAGTTCTCACTGTACTTAGTGGCTCTAATGCAAAGGACTGTAAACTTTATCAGCCATTTAAAAACAATATTTAAAAACATTTTTAATGTTGTTTCACTTTGCATTGCTGGAGACCCATTTAAGTATAACTTACAATTTAAAAAACAATATTTGTCAGTCTAATTTAGTGAGACAGAAACCTGAGATTCACACCACTGTTTTTTTGCATCACATGTTATACAGCAAGTCTGACAGGTAGGTGACAGACAGACTCTCTGAGTCAGGGTGACAGATCAAATGAAGACAGAGAGCGAATCCTTTTTGGTGTGTTTGTGTTTTCTCCTCCTCACTGTGTGTTATTCTGACCACCAGGGGCAGGCCTCTGCAAAACGACAAGGAAAGTTTAAAAAGGTACTGGATGAGCTAGAAACACTGTACAACAGAGCTTCCACTGCTCTCCTACCATTTGGGAAATGGCCTATTCCTCACTCTAAGTCGGGATTTGTTACATCTGCATTTATCATGTCAAAGCATGTCAATATTGCTGTATAGAAGTTTGCATCATAGCTGGCAGCTGTTTTGATAGGGAGAAGTTAAAGTTTTCTGGTGGTCAGTGAAATTATGAATATATCAGTAATTGATAAACTTTAATAACTGGGTGTTGAAAAGCTTTTTTCTTAACAAAATTAAAGAGAGGGAGAGAGAACCAGAGGGAGTTGGTTTGTAGGAAGAGGGTGAGAATCTGCTGATTTAGGGTAGAAAAAGAGAATTTGTTGAATGTGTCAGTTTTTGGTTTTTCATTAAACTAACTCTTCTGTGTTCAAACAGGACATCGTACCGGTCGTTTACCATCTAATTCCTGCTCCCAACAAAACAAAGAATGGAGGGAAGGAGAAGGACAAGGAAGCCGACAAAGAGAAAGATGTGAAAGAGGAATTTGCAGAAGCCATGCGGGACTTGAAGATTCAGTGGATGACAAAGTGTGTACAGTTTCTCATCTGCTTACTTTAAATGGAAAAATGTCCAAAGCAACTAAGTCGGATATTTATGTTCTCACATACATACAACCCCTCTGGAAAATTTCAGGAAAATGTCCGGACGGTGCATTTCTGATAGTAGCCTTATTCTTTCAGTTCTCACTCATCCATGTGTCCGGTCCCCTCTTTGCTTTTCAGGTTGGACTGCAGCTCCATCTATGAAGAACTGATGGAAAACCACCTGGATTACCTTCCGCTGCATGTGCAAAGACTGCACCAGCTGGACTCCGAGAAGGTAACAGAGCACACAAGCAAGAGAAAAGGGCAAATGGAGGAAACTCTGTCAGGAGTATTGATTTATTTTGAACCAGATGTTGGTTTCGTCTTATAATCTCTGCTCACAGTCATTTCTCCTGTTTGTGTTAAGGAACGTGTCAAACGTCTCAGGGAGGTGGCGACAGCTGCCGACATAGTCATCTCCCACATTGACCAGACAGCCCTGGCTGTTTACCTGACCATGAAGACAGACCCTCGGCCCGATGCCGCCTCTATCAAGACGTATGTCCCACTGAAGAATCCTAATAAGAGTAGAAATGTGAATCCTGCATCAATGCATACTTAACCGATATTAAAGAGCCAAACAATAGCAGGAGAACAATTTTTACAATTACTTTCCTTATAAGGATCAAGCATTTAACATTAACTCCAACATTCGAAATGCAGGGTTTCTACCAGGTAATTGCCAGATCCTAGTGTGACCAGTAGCTCATGGTAGCTAATGTTAGGAAATTGAAGATTGATATCATGTAACAGATTTTTGTTACGGTCACTTCTAAGCATTTAACTCCATCCAGTAATTCTCATTCGTGACGTTTCATAGCCTGACCTTAAATATATGGTATTTGCTATTTTATGTTGTCTCAATTATTTTTGCCTAAACCTAGTCTTTGAGGTGGTCCACCTCCGCCACAGAACACCAGGAAACCCTGAGTAGATCATCCAAAGCCCAAGGCCTTATTTTGCACATCTGCATTTCAGTGACATGGAGAAGCAGAAGTCGTCTCTGCTGGACGCTCTGTGTAGGAAGGGCTGTGCGCTGGCTGACCAGCTCCTGCTGCCCCCCGCGCAGCAGGAAGGTGCCAGTGCCCTCGCCATGGAACAAATAACAACAACAACAACAATAACAACTACAACAACAGCAGCAGCAGCAGTAGAGGAGGAGGAGGAGGAGGATGGGTTGCAGGTGGCGAGCAGTTCTGACGACGCCGTGCAGAACGTGGCTAAAGCTCTGTCAGATACGTTTTGGGAGGTGCAGAAGTGGGCAGAGCTAACTGACTCCAAGGTGAGCAAAGGGTTCTTAGAAACAGAAGTGAATGACTTGGTACTATGCAAACACAATTACATTGTTTCAAATTGTTCTACTTTGACTATATTTTCCGTGTGTTTAAGGATAAAGCTGACTCTTATCTCTCTATTCACTATTTTTGTCATTGCCAACAAATTCCATGAAAAGACAAATATGTGTTATTCTTCCTTCCTAATACGTTGTAGTGAATGTGGGACTGAGTTAAAACCAACTACAATGCACAGATTCATAGGAATAAAGACACAAATTCTTTTCCGGTTTTTGTCTTTTCATGGTTGTTGTGAATTACAAAATACAGTAACACCTAAGTTATCATTAAAACCATCATCTACTAATGTGTGATGTTGTTTTCATCCCTTTGCCTGTGATTTTTTTTTTCTGTGTCATAACATTGAAGGTCTTAACTAAAACACTGCTCTCCTGCGGCTTCCCACCTGAAAATGTGGATTTAATGTATGTTGCTGTCAAAAGCTCGACACTTTTATACTAATTCAGTTAAGTAATATATTTTGTTTGTCTTTTGCCTTTTCCACTGCTCAGGTGTTGATGTTTTCATACAAACATGCTCTTGTGAACAAGATGTACAGCCGGGCCTTAAAATACGCCTCAAAGATGGTGGAGGAGAAGCCCAGCAAAGAGAACATGAAGAACTGCATCCAGGTATCACACGAGTGACGTCTGATGTCTGTCCCAACCTGAAATATTTGCTCGATATTTTGACTCCTTAGAGTAGAATAACATAAAAAAACATATTCATGATTGAATCATTTTATTAGCTGAATGTTTTGTTAATTTCCTGTTTCTCGTTTTCCAGCTAATGCGACATCTACGATGGACACACTGTGCGACCTACAGTGAGAACTGGCTTCCTGTCATGTACCCCACTGACTACACGCCTTACTAGGCGCACACACACACACACACACACACACACACACACACACACACACACACACACACACACACACACACATGCATGAACAACACGGCCATTCACGGTCCATTACATGGTTAGTTTGATATTGTGTCCCTCAGGGTCACATGGTCTATGCATCTGACCAACCAGCTGCCTCCTGAGAATTTCTTTATTTTAAATTGAGATGTAGGTGAACACCAAACTGAAGGACAACGCTGTGTGTTAACAGTTTGATACACTCGTCAGGTTTTGTTGAACATCACAGCTGTGCCGAGCCGCGTAGCGATACCACCTCGGCTGTTTGAATATCATCAACAGAGAAAACTTTGTGTTACTGTAGCTCAGTGATATCGTAGCTGGACGTTGTCTTTTATTTTGGTGTTACCTACACATGTGGAGGCTTTCAATCCACCCACCCTCCCCCTCGGCTGTTTGGGCCCCACATCAATAACCTCATTCTCTCGTGTAAATACTGTGAAAGGGCCAGTGTGGACTCCAGGGATTCGTCCCAACTCAACACAACACTGAAGTCACTTTCAGAAAAACCACAACAGAATGATGCGTCAGCGAGACGTCGGGAGGACTCGCTGCTGCACATGCTGGGACATACGAGGGCCGGCAGTCTGCCTGATCCTGGAATCAAAAGGAAGGAAGTCTCGGACAGAACTCAATCTTGTCTCTTTGTTTTTTAACGGCTCCAGGATGGCCGGGTTTATACAGTCAACGTTGAATCTTGTCTGTCTTGAGACCTGATTACACAGTCTCAACACACAACAGTGCTGAGGTGCCTTTCTACACGTACCTTACCTTCTCTGATGGGACGAAAGATGAAGTGCAAGGGTTTTGACCACTGACCGCTGCAGAATCAGCAGCGTCAGTCAGCACTCCGCCACTTGCCGTCGTTTCTCCCATCAGCCTTTGGTGTCAATATGGTTTTTAAGCTTGTATCAGCAGTGTGATGTGTCCGGGCACCGTATGCAGGTTGTTGGTGACTTGTCAGGAACCTACAAACCTGCTCTCTTGGCTTCTACCTCCCGAGGTGTTGTTCAGCCACGTCACACTGCTCTAACCCAAACACCACATTTGACTCCATCACACAGACCTCACTTAACACAGCTTGCAGTTGGAGGAAGCGATAGGATGATCACATCACATTTCACTGTAAAATGTTCATGTCGTAGTTCAGTTTTTTTCTCTGCCGCATTTAAAATGTTGCATTTGTACACAATGTCATAAAATGTACAGACACACGTAACATAAAAATATTATGATGCAATAGGTATATAATACAAATATTATTCTAATCAATGTATTTTGCATATATGCATGTCTTCTAGGATGTAAGAAAAAATAGTTTTATTTGGAAGATTTTTAGTCAGAAACAAGATTTTGACAATATCCACTTTCTTAGTGTGTTTGTGAATGATTTTATGTGAACCTGTGAGCATATTTTGTGTACATGAACAGAACTAAAACGATTGCCATTTGAGGGGGGGGGGGGTTCATCAGAAGTTTATTTAATTTTTTCTTCAAACACACTATTTACTTGGAAGGACTAAGCCAGTGGTTTTGTATGTTTTATTATAAATCACGTCACAGTGAACCATTGTGCTCATTTGGTTATTTTAGACTTTTTTATTTTGGAGCTATTCCTCCAGATAATCTTTGGTTTCCATTCATTTCTTTTCCCATGATGAACATTGGGTCTGAATTCATTCAAATTTCTCCGTCGTCCTCTTAGAATGGTGTCGAAGATCAAATCGTTTCACACAGCAACCATCTGTCTGAGCTCCTGCACTGGTTTGTGTTCACCTTTGTGTGCGCCAATCAGATTTTAGCAATATTTGAATCGGAATCAGCAGTTCTGGTGAAAGAGATTGGAAAAAAATGTTTTCAGGGAATTTCAGTCATTTCCACAGTTTCAGTTTGTCGTGGGTTAGACTAAGTAAAATGAGGGAGCCGCCAGTTTGTCATTGCTCTTGTGTAACATTATTGGACTCACCATGCACAGGTTTTTTTTTATGCTTAAGTTGATACAGGCCAATCAGAGATGTCTGGCATCTACATTACACACAATGCTGACAGTTCAGTCAGTGATTTAGATGTGTAATGCTAGTAGCCTGGAGCTTCTAACCTCAAGTAGACAGGCTGCAGAGCTAGACTATTTCAATAAGCTAAGTCCACTTCATTGTTTTCAGACTTTTCAGTGTCCCCTGAAGCTTCATCTTACTTGTCATAGTGGCTACTACCCGAAACCTGAGAACAGACTTTAATGTGGAAATGAGTGGAGTTCCCCTTTGAGCAAGTGTGAAACCCGCTTATTTTCGATGTCATGTGGAAATTGATGGATGGATGGAATAGTTGCACAAAATTGATGCATTTGAAGATGGTCGTCATTAATGTGAAGTGTATGTGATTTTTAGTTAAGGAGCTAAAACATGGAAAAACCCTGCTATGGTCCTTTTTTTAGAATGTTTCACCCAACTCGCGTAACAAACGAGGACTCGTGGCACTTAGTTTTTAGCTTATTGAGCTAAATGCTAAAGATACGAACAACACGTTCAGTTGTTTCCTGTTTATATTTGTGATTGTTGTCCCTATTTTCACTTCTGTAAAAACAAACTGAGTTCCTGCCACACGATGTAGTATAGTCAGTTTAACCAAGTTAATTATGAAGGCTAAAAAGTTTTATCAGTAAAACTAAAGATGGTGAAATTGGACATTTGAACGTGTAGAAGAAGGAAATAAGGACATACAGGAATGTTTTTACTTAATGGCGTCGTCTTTCCCTGATGTGTTCTGTCGTCTCACAAGTGGATGGTACAAACTTAAGAATGTAAAAGCAGCTGCTTTCAAGCCGAGGCCTTTAGTCCTCATGGGAATAATCAATCTTTTCTGGGATGACCAATACATGCGCAGCAAATCAGTGGTCACAACTCATATTGACCCAGGGGTAGCAACACTTTGCGTTTCTGTTTTTAGCTGTGATTTGTTTTCACTTTTTGCAGCAGCCTCAGCACAGGCCTCTCCAAGTGCACATGGACTTTACAGGAGCGATGCGGTTTGGGTTTTTGAGAAAATAGTGTCGATCATTTTTACTTGGTTTTTTTTGCATCTTTTCTGTTCTGTATTCTCTGTGTTGTTTTTTTTTTCCACCTTTTCTTCCTCCTGTGTTCGGGTTTTGGTTCAGACAGACGTCATGTTCAGGGCTCAGCAGTCGTCAGTACGCGTTGCCAATGACAGTCTCTCCGAGAACGGCCTTAACTTTCACCGCAGGACTGAACCGTCCAGTTCTGGCACCAGACAGTCGCCTCATATCTGTTACTCCACCCTCCGCTGGTGTCAGGAAGAATTTAAACTTCTGTTGAGTGTTTGTATTTATAGTCATGAAATGTAGTAAATGCCAATGTTTTACAGAATGTTTATGGGATGAGGTTGAATGCTCTCAGTATTATTTTATACCCATTCTTCCTCCATAACATGTGGGAAAGACCTGAGCTACTGTCGCAACATTTTGTGCTCACATGGAATTCAAGTCACAAACAAGGAAAATGACACTGAATAAAAATTATTCGGAAGAAACAGTGGTCGTCTCTTACACGCTTCTTTACAGCTAATACGATTTGAGTGTCAACTTGTGTTCTTCAATATGAGAGAATTAATTATACATGAGTTTATAGAGACATGACGAGATAAAGTACAGGACAAAAAAGTGTTTCTTCAATTTCCTAATACTGTATTAAACATTAAAATGTAAAAAATAAACCGAACGAGGGCATTTCATTAGCGACCCTAACCTAAACTGTGAAAGGGCAACAATTGGCTACAAAACATGTCAAATGTTAAAAATATTCATTATACTACTAAAACTGTCGAAAGATATTTGATGTATCTTCATTTTTATATATCAATTCACATCTGAGAGGCTGGTTTGTCATTTGTGTTTCAAAATTACTGAAATTGTTAATTGATTATCCAGTGGTCTACACTGAGATCATTGATATGATTATATATTACATCATTCTCATCTCGTGGGGCTCTCTCAGGATAATATCTCACCAGGCCTGGATCACATTACTGCAACGTCCTATGTTAGACTCATGCTGGAGGGAAAAATACAAAAAACTTCATTTAAAAAAACAAAGTGCAGAAAATAACGAAAAACCTCATATTTTGCTTTTATTACCTTGTGTAGCGCATGCGTCCTTAAAAGAATAGTTCACCCAAAAATGAAAATTCACTCAACATCTCCTCACCCCTATGCCGGTGGATTCAGGGACTGTCAGAAATGCCAACGTCATCTAGCTGAGCCACGTCTGGTGTTTGAGGTGTAAAACACGGTGAAATGACCCACCCCTCCATCGGCATAGGGGCGAGTAGATAATTAGTGAATTGTCATTTTTGGGTGAGCTAGTCCTTTAAACAAATTGCGTTTAGTGACTTTCTAAACTGTTCCTAAAGGAATTAAGATGATGTCCACTCAGAGGTAAAAGGCCCAGTGTATGTGACCCCATCCTTCACCTTATCTCAGGTCATGCTGTTCTCAAACTGGAAAAACAAATCCAAACTGACGCATACTATATTTAACAAAAATAATATCCTCTAAAAAATAAAGAGAACATCTGTGATGCTGGTAACAAAGCTTATAGCGTACGTTCAATCAGGATGACTTTCTCCCGCCTCTTTTAATCAGCTGATCTAATCAGAGGTTACTATGATCTCAATCAGCCAATCATGTTGTTGCTGCCAAACTTAAAATCTGTTCTCTGTCACTGTCAGTGGGATTTGGGTTCGTATTAAGGGCTAACCCTAACCCAAATAATGTGACCAACACATCCTCATTCGAAACGTTAAACTCAAGCACTTCAGGGGGTCTGATGTGAGGGCCCCATAACCCCTAGGGCCCACAGGCCTGTACCCAGTGAGCCAGTTCAGTGATCCAACCACTCCTTTTCTGTGTCTCCCTTTCTGCACGTCGCCATGAAGATTTTCATGTCTCCGTCCTCCGCCACTAAACTTGTGTGAAAAGTCTTTTTAAATTTCTCAGTGAAAGTCAAATCAGACTCCATCCTGACCCTGTTGGCCCAGATCACCTTCGTCCCGGGTCGACAGAAATGCTTCATGGTGGCCAGGAGCTCGGATAAGAAGTCGTGGTGGTAGACCACATCAGCTGCCAGCACGTAGTCGTACCTGTAGAGGGATTTAGGGTAGGTGGGCTCGAGGTCGTAGCTCCAGGACAGATCCGCCACCTGGGGCAGGTGTCTGCAACGCCCCCTGGTGTTCCTCATCACATTTGCCCTGAGGTTACTCAACACATCTGGTAAGTCTGTGGCTGTGACCACAGCTCCTGAGGACGCAAAAACATGACACGTGTCACCTTCATCACCACAGTAACAGGGAAGGAGCTCACTGGAGTCCAAATACATCAATTCCAACGCAGTACCATGAAGTACAGGGAGGTGACGTCGCGATGGGTTCCTGAACAGCTTGCAGAATTAAAATAAAAAGCAATATAATTTTACCTTGCACGGGACCCCTACTGATTTATCGAATAAAAATCAAACGATATCAGACGTATCTGTATCAGCATTTGTGTTTGCCAATGTGAAACATTTTATGGTCTATGATCACAAAGGTTTAAGTGTCATGTTGGGGAGAAAGGCGCCTTCCATTTCTTTTCCTAAGCTGACGTCCTTTGACTAGTGTGTTTGTCATGATGACAGCTCACCAAGCAGTGTGGCCACGATGGTGACCAGCCCTGTTCCTGCTCCCAGCTCCAGCACCTCCTTCCCCTGCAGATTCACCTCCTCCCTGTTGTTGTCCAGGAAGGAGCACAGAGCCAACGCCTGCACCAAAACGATAACCGGCAGGAATAAATTATGCTGCTGAGGTGAGATGTAAAGAAACCTTTAGCATGTGTACAAATTACTCACTGCCGGCCACATGACTGCTCCAAAGGAGTCTATGGATTCATAAATGACGATGTCCTCCCCTGCGTAGTGGTAGATGTCTTTACCAAGGCTGCAGATGATCATGGGAGTCCAGGCCGGGGGTCTGAACTGCTGTGCAGCTGTTTGTTTCTCTAACATCTGTCCTGTAAATGCATAAAAGTTCCCTTACAGTCAAACAGTAAAGACAGAAATGTAAATTCACAGTGAATAGACCCTGACGGGAAAACAAAGATGTGTTTTCGTTTGTTTGCTGTTTGCAGGAATGCACAAAAACAAACGACTGAAAAGATAACCAGGAAACTTGGTGGAAGGATGCGCTGTGAGTCCAGGAAGAACCCATTTAATTATGGTAGGGCTCTGGATCAGGGGGCGGATCCTGGAATTTCTTATCACCGTCATTAACATCACGAGACTGGGAGAAGAAGTCTCTAACCTATTCCAGGGCCAAAATTCAGAGACATTCAAACCTAATTTAAATAACCTGTGTGTCTTTGGACTGTGGGAGGAAGAAAACCTACCCTGACACTGGGAGAACATGTAAACTCACCTGAAATGTCCTCATTGCTGGCCGTGTTGCTGCAGTTTGAATCACCCCTCTTAGGTTTGTCCTTCTCGTCTATGCCGACCATGATCGTCTCCATCTCTTCATCACAATCATCCTCATTTTCTTCTTCTTTCTCATCTCTTCTCTCAGACTCTGTCTCATCATTATAACTTTCCTGGTTGTTTCTTTCTTCATTGTCAGCCCCGTTTCCTTCCTCCCTCACTCTCAGCTGATCCTGGATTTCGAGCCCCTCTTCACCTTCTCCCTCTACTTCTCTGCACGTTGCCATGAAGATTTTTATGTCTCCATCCTCAGCCAGCAAAGTTGTGTGAAAGGCCTTTTTAAAGTTCTCAGTGAAAGTCAGATCAGACTCCATCTTGTCCTTGTTGGCCCAGATCATGGACGTCCCTGGTTGACAGAAATGCTTCATGGTGGCCAGGACCTGGTCATAGATGTCCTGGTGGTAGACCACATCAGCTGCCAGCACGTAGTCATACCTGTAGTCGGATGTAGGGTAGGTTTCCGTCAGGTTGCAGTCCCAGGATAGAGCTGCCACTTTGGGCGTGTGTCTGCAATGCCCCCTGGTGTTCCTGCTTAGGTTTACTCTCAGGTTGTCATGGACCTCTGGAAGGTCTGTAGCTGTTACCCGAGCACCTGAGGACAGTAGATAAAAATCATTTAATTTCCTCTCAGGTAATTATGGATTGATCATGAGACGATGACGCCTGTTTAGAATAGTATTTGTGGACATTTTGTGGCCTTTTTGTGGTCATTTTACACACTATTGCAGTTGTTTTGTTTGTAATTATTGTAAATTTTCATTTCTATGATGGCTATTCCACACAGAGGCTTTGGCTGAGGGGCCTAAGGTTCTTGTTAGTGCGTGAGAACAGGTTCACAGTTTAGCTCCTCTTACGTACCCAGGAGTGCTGCTACAATAGACACGAGGCCAGTTCCTGCTCCCATCTCCAGGACGGCTTTGTCCGCAAGATTCAACTGTTCTCGGTGTGTGTCGAGGTAGCGGCTCAGAGCCAAAGCCTGAGGGTAGTTAACATCATCAATACAATCAATACTAATACTGTCGTGTTGGTTTCTTGCAACAAATTCATTAAAGGGATAGTTCACCTAGACATGAAAATGCACTCATTATCTACTCACAACTATGCTGATTGGGGGGGAATTTTGGAGTTTCAGGGGTAAACAGTGTAGCTGATTAGTGACCTATCTTCAGACGTAATAAAACAACAGAAAAATATATAACATGTTTCCATACTGCTCGTGTGGTGTCATCCAAGTGTTCGACTCGAAACGGCGCCATTTACAGCTTTGGGTTTGAGTCCCATGTGAAGCTGAACATGTTGTGTTTCTCCAAGATGTGACAGTGGTGCCACCTCATTGGGTTTTTATTCATGATTTTTAATGTCTGATTATATATTGATATGAGTTAGTTTATAGTTGATTGTGAGGCTTGTGACCAGGAAATAGATGTGAGGATATCATGGCATGCATGGAACTGAACTTTAAAATAGAGATTATTAACCAGTTAATTGTGATTAACTATTATTAACAGGACACAGGTTATAAGGTTCCAAATTTCAAAACAAGGTGCCACTCACCTCTGGAAGTATCATGCTTGCATCTGAGTCCAAAGCCTCTTCGATGATGATCTCCTGCCCTGCGTAATAATAAACCTCTTTATCTGTTTTGCAGAGGAAACTCGGAGCCCAGGTCGGCCTTTGGTCTGTCTGTGACTCATCTGAAAGATATAAAAGTCAAACACACAGATCTGTGGAGTTTGAATCAAAAGGTCTAACCCAGAGTGGTTCATCTTACACGTTTCCTCATCTTCATCATCTCCACCTTCCTCCTCTTCATCTTCTTCCTCGTGTCTGCTTCTCATACAAAAGGTCTCCTCCACAAAATATGTGGATAAAGCATCCATGTAAAATATTCTGAACTGTTGGAAAAATATATTATCAGTTACACATGAAAACTTAAAGAATGCATCAAATGCATTAGAGAATAAGCATTAACATTTTTAAGGTAATAATGTTTTTAGTCTCTCCTACTATTGTCTCCATTATCTTAACCCTTAAATTAAGTAAAATAAAATGATAAACTTTATTTTTAAATGATTTTTAGTGAAAGAAAACACACTCTTACAAACATTAACATAATATCCAAACTCCTCACCTTAAGTAACCTTTGCAAATACAGTGAAAACCACATGATCAGATGACTTTTGATGTTTGATGACCTACCTGCTGCCGCTCTCCGGTAAAAACTCTCAGGAGCAATGTGACTGCATCTGGAGACGTCTGACTGCGCAGTTATAAAGACTCAGCATCCTGGAGGACACACCCATCATCACCACAAGGGCACGAGGGTATTTTTAGAGCCGTGCCCCTGAGAAATCAACACACACACACACACACACACACACACAAACAAACAACAACAAAGATGATTCAGAGAGGGACTCATGTCACATCAACAGTTATAGATCTGTCTATAGGCTTTCGTGACCAAATAACTCTGATTTGGACACGATTGAGGGTCAGTCAGTCCAGATATAGCACGCATATTTGTGCCCTTGAATGTGTTTTGTCAACAAAAGCCTCATAAACTGATTTTAATGTCTCCAAAGTTGGTGTCACTTCTAATGCAGGTCTCCTTAAAGCAGAGAGTCTGTTTAGAAATACAATCTGGGCCATGTTGCTTGCTTTTCCTGTAATGGCCTGAATTGCTCTAGCAGACATGGCAGGTAACAGGATCAGGCTGCTATGCAGCGGGCATGCATCGACCCCCCCCCCGAGCAAAAGAAAGGGGCTCCATTAATCTGCACCTCAATCCGCGTTTGCCCATGAGGCATCATCCCAGTTTAAGTTTCAGGTATCATCAAACTAAATCTGTTCACATCCCAAAAACCTGAACTCCATCCAGGAGCTCTGGGTGCTTTGACATGTTAATGGGGAGCGAGAGAGAAGTGCAGTCGTGTTGATGATGTGCTGCAGCCTTATTTGAAAGATGAGTTTTTGAGCTTCATCTTAGCTCTGCCTCCCAGTGAAAGGACGTTTGTGAAGTGATGAAGTGAACTGATACCTCCACAAGGCCACAGACCATTTTCAGCTGCCGGGTGTTTGTTTGTCTTGACCATTGTACACGGAGCTTCACTGCCAGCATTAATAATCTCTGGTCCTCTTTAATCCAGCTCTTCATCACTCCTCTCCCTCTACAGCCAAGCAACACACGTTAAAAAAAAAGAAGAGGAGTTACAGGGTAGAAAATGACCTGGATTTGTAATCCAGTACAGTATCAGATTTACCAGGTCACATAGTAATAATAGCTGGTGGCTCTAACTTAGTGTTGTCTTACCAAGAGAATCTCACAAAACTGGTGAGTTTCCAAAGCATACAAAAATTGTGTGTGATGTGTTGATATCACTGAAGCAGTCCTCACTGCCCGGAATAGAAATTCTTTAATTTGATCTCTTCAAAAGTGTTTTGCTGGTGATGTTAACCAAAGAAGAACAATAAACACAAAAAACCTTAACATTAATCTAACACGTTATCAAAAGTCTATATATCTAAAGGGGAATTATGCATTTATTGAATTAGAAGGATTTGCTGAATACATTTGGGAGTAATGTTTTTAGTCTGTTTGGATTTGTGTTCATTCTGAGTTCTGTGTTTTATTTTGAAGTTTTACTCCTCTTGTGTGTCGAACTCAACTTCCTGTCTTTGTCCCGTTTCCCACCCCTGTGAATGTCTGTACCTGGTCCTCATGTGTTTCACCTGTTTTCAATTATCCCCGCCTACCTTGTGTATAGAAGTCTCAGTGCTTGCCTTTGTCTTTGTCAGTTTGTCGTCATTGGTTCATCACAGTTTCTCGCTGTCTTGTTTCCAGTGTCTTCTTGTTCCTAGTGTTTTCTAAGTTTTTTTTCAGTTTAGTCTTTTGTCTTTTCTACTTTCCAGTGTTTTTAGTTTTTTTGGACTTTGATTTTTGTAAGTACCTTTATTAAATGACAATTTTCGTCTTGCATTTTTAATTTTCCATATGGAAAAAGCCTTTGAGTGTATCCAGACATACAGAGTTGCCAGTTTATCAACATTTAAATTAAATGCAAAGCAACAGTCCTGCAATAAATGAAGTCACTAGTCATTTTAAAGTTAAATAATATTTTATTATATTGAAATGTGTCAAGTGGACAAAGGTAAATACACCAGTTATTACCTTATATAATATAATACACTGTAAACACTGTCAAACTATGAGCAGCATGAAGTAAAAACATTAAGACATTTATTTAAGATATATAAAAACACATTTACATTTAGCAAGATAACGCAGCAGTGACACAATATAGTCTTGACCACTGTCAAACTTTTCTCAGTTCAGGCAGCAGCTTCTCGTCGGTCTTTTGTCGTCGTGTCCTTCCTCCAGGCCCAGAACAGTTTGATGCTCAGGCTCGGGAGGTCGTACAGCTCCTCCAAGTGGAAGCGCTGCTGGAAGCGATCCACAAAGCTGTTCTCCGGGTCCAGGCGGAAACGCATAGCCCAGAGGATCTGTGTGTTGTCCTGGCACAGGTGGTCAAAGGTGTCCATCAGCTCTTCCAGGTACGGGTGGGAGTACACTACGTCGGCCGCCAGGATGTAGTCAAAGCAGTGGGTGGCGCGCGGGAACCGCTGCTCCACCTCCTTACCCCAGAAGAGCTCAGTGACCTGGAGAAGGTTTAGGGTTGATTAGCTCAGTATTACACCAACATTCTTTTTTTTATACCATCCATTTGGTCTTAGTGACACTGAAAATATCACATGACAGTAGATTCTACATTTGGTCCTTGACCCGAAAAATATAACAAGAGAAACACAATGCAGAATATATTGCTGATGGCGGTTTAATAAAAAGTAACTTGTGATATATCTGTTATATTTCACACATTCATCAAACTCAGAATAGGAAACACGATAACAGAAACCCACCAGGGGGACGTATTTGCACCGGCCCTTTGTATTGCGCTGAACGTTGTACCGGAGGTTCCCCAACACGTCTGGCAGGTCTGTGGACGTCACCTTAGCACCTGATGAAGAAGAAAGGCAGTGCAGCTGAGCGTTAAAGGAAATAATACAGAGACTTAACATCGACAGAATACGTCAAAGGGATAAATATGGTCACTGGATTGTTTTGTTTCTGTACCTAACAGGCTGGACACGATGGTGACGAGTCCGGTCCCTGCACCCAGTTCAATCACATTTTTGTCCGTCAGGTTGTATTTGTCCTGGTTGGTCTCTAAGAAATGACACAGCACCATTGCCTGGTTGAGAGACACAAGTTTATCACCGGCATTGCTTAAAATGAACAGTAGTAGAATATTGGGACATTGAGTTTGGGCGTACCGAGGGCCAGAGGACAGCCCCGTAGAGGTCGGTGGACTCTTTGATGCGGATCTTCAGGTCAGAGAAGACGTATCCCTCCCAGGCCTCCGAGCCAATGAGAGAGGGGAGGAAATGCCGAGCCATGATGGTTTTAGCCAGCTCTGCTTCCACAGGATAAAAAGAATACATTTTTATATTGAGCTTTTCAAAAACCAAATTTCACAAATGACAAAAAAAAAACAACTAGTGGACATCATTACATTTTCAGTCCCACTGGCGTCATAGACTGGTGCACCTCAATGGTGTGAAGCAAAAATTAATATCATTAATTGCAATTTTTCTATGACCCGTACAAATGTATGCGGTGACAAAAAGATACCTCCAGAGCAAATACCTCCTGGATTGAAGATACTCTTTTGATAGTGTTTCGCTTTGGTGTTGTCTGTGTCCATTTTAGAGTTGTGCATGTCTGCAAATATCTACAAATATAAATATCTTGCAGAGTCGGCTCCCATGGATCGATGACAGTTTTGAGTACTGCTGTTTCCCCGTATTTGATACATGAGATGTTTCATGATGTTTCTCCTCGCCCCACATTATACTACAAGTGGGACGCCGCAGAAACACAAGCTGCACAATCACTTCTAGATAGATAGAGAGCTAGATATGTACTAAGTAAATTACTTCTACCTCTGAATTGTCCTATTCACCATGAAATCCCAGTGGGCTCCACAGTGCTGTTTGTGAGACCTCAATTCATTTTTGCTTGATATTTGTTGAGGCTCTACGTTCCCTTGATTGAGGACTGGATCATCAAGGTGGATTGTCTTCATCAGACCCCAAAAACAAGACTTTACATGGGATACGTGTACAATTAGAATTGTCCCAGTTGCCTTGTGTTCTACATAGTTCTGTGAAACGCTGGTGAAACATGGACCATGAGGAAGGAACCAGCTTTGCCTCCTCGTCAGTATTAGCAGATGTTCCTGTGATTTTTTTCTCCACCACTGCACGTGACCTCAGAGAGACGCTGAAGTACTGACAGCTTCACATCAGGCAGACGAGTTGTTTGTTTTCGTATCACTTTACAGATAACACTGAATTCTCTGCTCTATAAATGAATCACACTGAGGCTCATGATGCCTCCACTGATCCAGTTGTGTTGCTCTGTAACACTATGCCAGTGTGTCAGACTCCAGCTTTGAGAGCTATGTATGACACACAGCTCCAGTTACGTAAGACCGGTTTAGAGAGAAGGTCAGGGAGCCCGCAGAGCGACAATGCAGGAGATGAATGAGGTCGGGGGTCTTCTCCCTTTAAAGCTGTTGTGTTGTATAAATAACTCTTTATCTGTCATTAACAAGCAGCCACAGTCGTTTACAGGGAATTAATATTTCAACCCAACCACAAATCTTCAAGTTCTGACATTATCTTCATACGCAGCAGGTTTTTTAGGAATTATCCTGAATAAAACCTCGGAAAGGTTTCAAAAAGAACAGCATAAATTAATGCCACTGAAATAAAAGTTTGTTCAATTTTGTGCATGACTCCAATTTATTACCTTCTTTAGTCTTGGAGTCCTCCGTGGTCTTAGACTGTTGAGACTCCATGTCTGAAGAAATCCAATCAGGAGGCAGGGACAGAAAAAAAAATCTAGGCCAACTGTTTTCTCTCTTTCTTGTCCAAGATGAAGTCCTTTGGATTTACGTCAAACTGGATCCAGATCTCTAGCAGGCCCTCAACCGTCACCCTCTGTGGTTTTAAGTTACACTCAAATACAGTGTTTCCTAACTTCTTGTCCAAGCTCCCCACATTTCTTGCGCTCTCTGGCTCAAACCCCTCGGTGCTGCTGTAAAAGTGACTGACAGCAGCACCTGCTCCACCAGGCTGCTGAGCTGGAGCCTCACGGGGGGGAGGAGGAGGAGGAGGAGTGAAGGGATTTCAAGACGGATATAAAGAAAACTTTAGTGAGGAAGAAAACTTAAGTTAATACAGAACGAATGTGTGTTGCAGGCTGACTGTGTATGTGTGTATGCAGAAGTACAAGTTGGCTGAAATACACCCTGAAAAATGTGAGGGATGTGCGGCACTGAAGATCAGACGACTCACCGTGAACACACTGACAAATGATTCGGAGTCAAACTGAAATCCACTGTGGAAATATTTTAAAGCATTCCGCTTTAAATAAATTCACATCATATTGTCTTCCTCTACACCCAAACAGGTAAAAAAATATTTTAAGTCACATAAACAGTTTACAAAATACATTTTCTATGATATAGAAAAAAATAATTCATATCCGTTAATGACAGGATGCATTTTCACTTTCACATTTCCATAATCAACATCAAATACAATATCAAAGGCATCATTACCTCCAACAAGGAGGTTTGGTCTTGTTTGTTTTTTTGTTTGTCAGTTAGCAAGATTATGCAAAAACTACAAGACAGATTACGATGAAACTAAGTGGAAGGATGTGGTCGGGAAAGAATCCATTAAGTTGGTGCAGATCTGGCTCAGGTGGCGGATCCAGGAATTCTTTGTCAATTTCTTTAACATTGTGATTTTGGGCATTTTTCCAACATTGATTTCTCAGAGAATAATTCATAAACCTCGACTGATCGTTATGAGGCTGTGCAATTTGGTGCGGATCCAAGCATAAATCTGGATCTATTGAATTAAAATGTGGTTTCATAAGGGGACTGTTGGGCCTTGGCAGAGGTATATGTGCTCTGAGTGCTGTTGTAGTTCATATTAAGTTCAGTTTTTTCCTCGCATTTTCTTTCCTCTTCCCTTCCCTCTCCCTCTCGTGTTTTTCACGTTGCGACCTCGTGCGCTGCCTTCAAAGACAGATCGGGCTGTAACCATAGTGACTTCGCCAACACCATCGCTGTCCTCGCCAGAGCTGCTGCTGCTGCTCCTGACCTTCCGAGGTGGAGTCTTAGTAGACTGAGGGACAGACTTCACTGAGATGGACTCGTGGTTGATGCTGCTCACGTCCTTGAGAGACGTATGAGGAGATTCATCAGTCACCTCTGACCCCAGAAACCCTCCTCCTGCCACAGGCTCTCTCCGTTTCCTTCTCTCCTCCTTTCTTTGAATTCTTGCTTGCTTCCTTTCCCTCTCTTGGATTTGATTGGGGAAGGCATCTCCTCCTCACTCTCCTCCTCTCCTTCCCCCTTCTCCTTCCTCTTCAGGCAGGTGACCGCTCGGCGGAGCCGCTGGCTGCGGATCGCCTGTTTTTCTTGTTGCTCCATTCGGAAGAAAGAGTCGATCCGCAGCTGAGTCTGAACACAAACAGCGAGAGATAACATTTGGTAGATGAATGACGACCATAATCCACTCCTTTAATCATTTACCTTTTGCTAAACTAACTAACTTTATTCATACTAAAAGACAGTTATTTAGTCGAGGTGTGCAACTTTAACCCTGATCTGTCTGTGAGCGTCTCGTGTTGTGTCGCAGGTTTAAACATGTCTCATAAACTCTACAGAATCAAACAAACACAAGGTAAACGTCAGTTCTGTACGTGACCTAATAACTTGAGATCAGTGCTGGTGTTTATTGTTAACGTGTAAAGTGAGCAGTGAACTGATGGTGTGGCCCCCACAGAGCCCTGATCCAAACATCATGGAGTCAGTCTGGGATCACAGGAAGAGACAGAGGACACGGAGACTAGATAAGTTCTCTAAGATGCTTGGAACAATCCCAAGTGTCTTGAGAAATATGTGCAAAAGGCTCAAAGGCAAAAAAAAAAGATAGTTTTACCAAATTTAATGTATTTTCTCTCTTCTGAGATTTCTCTGTTACCTGCTGCGTGTTGAGCTGCTTGATCATAGGCTGAAGAGTCTCCTCTGTTTTCCGACTGCTCCAACCAAAGCGATTCAGACAGAACGTGCACTGCCGGTTCAGGAAAAATTCATACATTCAATAACGTGCACACACACAAAAAGCTCCACCGCTCACGCAGAGGGAAAAGGATATTCTTTAATCACGTCGATCTGGGGGCGTCCCCAGCTGAAGGAGCCGTCCGAGTGGTCCACAGCGGGCTGCAGATAGGCCTGAGCCACCGCCGGGTTTGGGAACCCAGGCTGCAGTTTTAGATCCCTCAACTTCTTCTTCACCTTTGTGTCCCGCGGATTAGCCACAAGGCGCTTTTTCTCCTGAGCCTCTGACCACCACTGACTAGAGGGAGGACACAATAACGGAGTCTTAGCCGATAGACTCAAATAAGTCATCACTTTATCAAATCTAGTTATTGTGCTGTACAAAACACGTGTTTTAGGATAAAACACATTTACTGTACATATTAAGTCACAGAACAACTGGAACTTATCGTGGTCATTATATTTGCCTGGAGGGATTAAATGTGAAAGACTTACGAGTTTGGAAACACTTTACTTTCAGTCCCTCTGTTCATTATCAGTATACAAATGTTAGTAAATGTTTATCACAGACTATTAAGTAATTGTAAGCAGATGAAAGAAATCGTATGGAGTAGAGTAAGAGTTTATTCATGCACAATACTATGAAAACAAACACAACTGTATAAGTTGCTGACATTACTATTACATTAATCATCAGTTTTATCTGCTTCCTACATTAGTTTGTCATATTACTATTTATTAAACACTTGGATACTGATTATAAATGGTGAAAAGTGGAATTGACAAGTTGTGTTGGAACTAGAATTACAGCACATTTTGTGAGGTGAAATTAAACCTTTGACAACCGAATTCTAATCACATAATTGTTGAGTTCAAGTCAACACACACCTGAACTGTGTTAGCGGATCCAACCCCGGTCCTGGGAACTCATTCAGTATCTCCATGCCGGTCACGTACCCGACCCCCGGCACGCCCTCTGTGTAGTCACTTCCAAGCAGGTACGCCAGGTTTATCAGCTTGGTCCTGTCCAGACCTGAGAGAGAAAGAGAGAGTGAGGCGGAGAGCGAGCTGTGGGCATTCTGTGCTCAGTTTGTTGACAGCCTCATCAGTCAGCACCAGCATTAACACCTGACCCTGATATGTCCAATATTAGCATATCAGATTCCTACAGTGATGTTATCCTGACACTATTTCAACACATTACTCTCCCATTTCAGCAGGTCACAGAAAAGCTAAATGATCTCATATGATTGAGAATAACGACATATCCACATTTCAAATGCAGGAAAATAGGAAATAGTTGGCGATTGATGGCGAGCACTGACCCAGTTGGTTCTGCAGATCACTGCACTGGTAGTGTTCCACGTATTTGTTCTGGCTGAAGAAGTTTTTGTACACGTGCCGCCCTCCGAAAAGCCACACATCAGAGTCGTCCGTGATGGTCCCGTGAGTCTGTTCGGCGCGGTCGAGCTCTGCACACTGAGCCTCGGCCTCCATCGGCGCCACCAGGAAGGGCACGCCGAACAGTCGCAGCAGCTCCTGGTTTCAAACAGGAAACAGTCACTTCTTGTAAAAAACAGACGAGTCAAAGAGTTTAGTTTGTCTATTTGTAAAATTTGAGGTTATAGTCATAATCACCTCTGCCAAGTTGGTTGCGTTTTCACCCCTGTACGTTGATTTACATACGCAAAAACAACTGAATGGATTTTCCACGAAACTTAGTGGAAGGATAAATCATGGGTCAAGAAAGAACCCATTACATTTTTGGGTGGATCCAGACAAAGGAGTGGATTCAGCGTTTTTATAAACATTGCAAGAGAGGGCTTTTTATTTTGAAATTTTCTCCAATTTCCCAGGGGACAGGGACAATTTAAGAGACCTGTTGGGCCTTGGTGGAGACATGTGAAGCCTATTCTTTTAAACATTGTTCTAATTTCAATGACAGGGACACTACTTGCCATGATTTTAAAACCTGGATTGTGAATCAGAGATCTACAGCAGCAAATTCCAAGTGGCTTTTAGCATTTTGAAAAAAACAACCTTTCCTCTCATCAGGCATCGAAGATTACCTCGCCTGAAGTCAACTGAGAAATTCCTCTGCTCTTAACAGCTTAACAATGAAAACTCACCAAAATCATTGGTGATAAAGATCAGGTTTCTTATTAGTGGTCATTTTATGAGGGAGAAAATACTGACAGCCTGTGAAATTTAAGAGTGTTGGTGAGTGACACACACAGACAGCACAGGTTGTGAGGTAAAACTGTATGTGAAGTAATATGTGAAGGCTCTGGGAATGTTTGGCAGAGGCCCCATAAAGAAACGTATCCCCAGTTGGTCCCACACCTGCTCTGGGTTGTCTTTTCTCAGCGCAGTGACAGAATGTATTCATGACAAGTTCAGTTTTGTCTTACAATCAGAATTCCATTTGCTTCAGGATAGATTTATATGTCCGTGTGTGGTGGTCAGAATTGATCTCGTCTGTGGTTCACCTGGCTCTCCAGGTACATCTGTCCGGTGACCGTGTTCGCCATCCTCTCCTGCTGCTGTTTCTGCTCCCTCAGGCTGCTCTGCTCCACCTGCAGAGAGCTCTCCAGAGCCTCCAGCTCATTCTGCAACACACACACACACACACACACACACACACACACACACACACACACACACACACACACACACACACACACACACACACACACACACACACACACACACACACACACACACACACACACACACACACACACACACACACACACACACAAATCTGCTGAGCAGCGGGAAACACACCTGAACAGTTCAAACACATCCCTTAAAATCCATCAGCAGCTTCTATACACCAGCTGATAAATAACAAGGAACTAAAGACCATCTATGTCACAGATACATTTAAGGTAACGTAGGTATTTTTGCCATTAGATCAAAAAGCTGATCCTTTCAAATCTGGTATCAAAGTCTTGAATATCTAAACAGATATTTAAGACTGCAACTGACAATTATTTGTTGCCGAGTTTCTGTTTATGAATATGACAGAATACCAACCATATCCATGTGATCCCATTCGTTGACGGCTGGATTTGAGCTGGCCTCTGTTTCTTTTCGCTCGTCCTCTTCATGCTGTCTCTGTTTGTCCTCGTCTGATTTCAGAGCAGCAGCTTGAGCCTCTGTCGAACTTTCCTCTGGTTCTTCTTTCTTCTTGGTCTCATCTTCATGGACGTCAGCAGGACGCTCCATCTCTTGAATTTCCACAATCGAATCATCTTCATCCTCCTCTTTAAATTCTTCGTCTGAGACCTCTATGAAGCTCTCTAAGAAAACAGAGCACAGCATTTTTTTTTTTTTAAATCTACTTTTCTAAGAAATGATGAACGAGTCTGATCTTACTGATTCTTACCTTCTGACTCACTCTCCTTGTCGCCCTCTGACTTCACATCATCTTCATCCCTTTCCTCCAGGGTCTCAGCGGACAGGTTTCTTCTCTGCTCTGACAGAACAGGCTGAGTCTCTGCACTCAGAGGTTTTCCACACCGCTGAGCAGAAAGATTGATGGATGATGTGTTCTGACTGGAAGCAGCAGCAACGTGTGGTTGAACCAAATCATCTTTCTTTTCTATCTGCCCTCCACTTCTTGTCGTTGCGTCCTCTTTCAGCTCTCGGTCCTTCATCTCCTCTTCTGACCTCATCTCTTTCCTGTGAGGTTGTGGCAGCACTGCAGTTTGAAGTGCTTTATTACTCTGACCAATCACGTCCTTCATCTCGTCTTCAGAACTACTAACTAACAAGCTGTCGTTCACATGTGGACTTCTGCCTGTCGGGTTCTCCTTAGAGTCAGTACTAGTTAATAAGCACTTTGCATCAAGGGGTTCTGTCTCTTCCTCTGAGCTGCTGATCACCACTTGTGGCACAGGACGATGAATATTCGTCTGCAGGTTGACGGATACGTTTCTCTGATCAGCTCCACTGTCTTCCTCCTCAACCAGAACTTTTTGGATTGCCAGCAGAGTACGTGGAGACACGCTGCCATCCTTCTTACCCCGTCCCACCGTCTCCTCATCTGAGCTGTCGTTCATTGCGGCCTGGATCGCCTCGAGTGTACGAGGGGAGGGTGGCGATGTGTCCCCTTGAGGTGGTTCTGATGCTGAGCGTTTGAAGTCTTCTTTGGAGGGACTCGACTTTTCCTCCTCTCCCTCACAAACAGGAAGCCACAGGGGCTCGGGTCTGTCGTTTGCTCGTCTTCTGCAGCCCGTCAGGGAGCTGCCAGACCAGGGTGCAGTGGCAGGTTGGCTCTCGGTGACAGTTTTACTCTCTGTGGCAATTTTACTCTTTTTGGAGCCTGAGTAGGAGAAGTGTAGTACTGTGTTAAATACATTAACCCTCTCTTTAACCAATGAAACCGTGCTAGGGAACTATTCCACTAATCATGCAACTTTCCCTTGAAACACTGAAAAAAACTGTTATGGTCCTTTACGAGACTGCACACATCATCACCTTTAATGAGGATATAGTGGGAATTGTCTTCTGAAAGCAGTCGACGTGCCTCCACGCTGTGACTCTGCCCGTCCTGTTGGCAGAGCTGTGGAGCGCTGCCGGCGCTCCGCTCGTTCATCTCTTTCTCCACTCCCTCCAGACGCTGGTTCAGCTTGTTCCTCTGCAGCAGGCCGGACAACTGGTACTGAGAAAAGTCACCTGAACCCTGAGGGGGAGGGAAGAGACGTCCGTGTTGAGAGGAGTAGACGGGTGAGCGGGTGAGTTTGAGCGGAGAAAGAAGGTTACCTCTGGAGGTTGCTGGTACAGGGTGCGGCGTCGTTTGGAAAACTCCTTCATGTCTTTGAGGATCTCGTGTTTCATTTCAGGAGGCAGGATGGCAAACTCCTCTGAGTTGATGTCCACTGAGTTGGGGTCTCCAGGCACATGGCCCTAAAAAAAGTGAGCAGCTTCAAACTTAGTGAACACAACGTAAACGTGTGAACGCAAATACAATTAATACAAAATACCAGACAATAGAAAGTCTCTCTCATCAACATATATATAGTTTCCTCTAGCTCAAACACAAAGGATTTAAACTATAATTATTCGGTGATACTGCTACTCAATATAATGTACATGTGTATAATGTGATAAATTTACCTGATACATGTGATAACTGTCACTCCCCTCCAACTCTTTATCTTCCTCCTCTTCTGAACTGCAGGAGAAGGAGAGAAAACAAATGATAAGGATTACAGTACTAGTATAAGTGAAATAACTAATACGGAATAAGGCAATGCGTTTTGATAAGAGCATCTTTGGCCACAGTTAATGACGACTTGTTAGTGATTAATGAAGTATTTTCATCAGTGAGCTCTTATTGTGAAAAGAGGACCTGAAATGGAAATATAATATAAAAGTACAGAAATTAAAAAAAGACAAATCACAATATTTATACAGTTGTTTTTTTGTCTCTTTCCTATTTAATAATTGGATGTCTGTTTAACTCTGCAGATATTATTTCTTGCCACTTTATCCACAATAGCATGTGAATCGTAACCTTTGCCTGGTCTCTGATCCGCTTTCGTCCTTCTCCTCTGCAGGTGGGAGGGCTGGAAGAACATACATGTCGTCCACCTCAGGTCTCTTCACACTGGAGAGGCTGGGGAGAGGATCCTGACTGTGGCAGGGGGGAAACACAGAAGATGGCTCAGACAAAACCACTGAGATTACAATGAGTACAATGTTTCTGGAGAATTACGTTGTGTTCTCTTTGCCATCCCTGCACCTGTGCACGTCACTGTCCCTCACCTGCGGTCTCCAAGTGCAGCTTTGATAGCTTGTCTCTTGAGGAACGTCTTGAGGAGTTTCTCATTGGTCTGTTTGGACTCTCGGCTCAACTCCTCCTTCCTCTGCCTCCTCAGCGCCTGCAGGAGAACCACAGTCAAACACAAATCTATCTAGAGAACAGGTGGGTATAACAGGAAAAGCCTAAACTGTTGTTTTTGTTCACATAGAATGTTTGCGTGGTTCTCCAGAAATCACTGGACCTACCAGAGTCTGCCTCTTCAGCAGCGGTGCGTCCCCGTCAAACACAAAGACTGGCCGGATGCGAAAGAAGAGCAGCTTGCAGACGCGGTGGAAGAGAGTGAGGAGGTGGGCGTTCTGGACGCTGTTGCCGTCCCGGTCCCTCACCCCCTTCACGGCCTGGTTCAGCCATATGCTGATGTCTGGAGTTGTCTGATTAAGGTCAATGCTAAGTCTTAACAGAAGACAGTCAGATACAACAATGTGTCTGATGGAGAGACAACAGGCGGTGGTAGAGTTACTTTTAATTATGTTTTTGTGAGGGCTGACTTAAGGATTATCAATAAATTACTCTTCATCTCATTGAATAAAGACTGATTTACGTCTATCTTGTTCATTTGGTTTCATTTAGTATGGGCTGTCTTATTTTTGGTTGTCTCTAGAGAACTGGAGGAAGATACATAAGAGGACTCATAACACTGGTTTGGTGAGATATATTTGTCCAATAGAGTAGTTCCATATCAAGACTAATGGTATGTGGCCACTGTGAAGTGGGTTGAGTATCATGCTCCTTTTTGCAAGGACAGCTCAGATTTGGTGACGCTAATAAATTTTAACCAAATGACACAATATTAATGTCTTTTAAACACTCATCTGAGCTGCCAATATTAGTGGAAATCAGGAACGTTCAATGGCTTAAAGGCTCAGTGTGTAGAATTTAATGACAACTAGTGGTGAAGTTCCACAATACAGCTGAATACCCCCCCTTCCGAACATGAAAGAGAACCTGTGGTAGCCTTCAGTTGTCATAAAATCTCAAAAGATGTTTAGTTTGTCCTGTTTGAACTACTGAAAAAAACATGGCGACCTCCATAGAGAGGACCCGCTCCAGATGTAAATATAAAGTATTTAAATATAAAAGGCTGGTTCTAGGGTAAAGAATCACACCAGTGAAAACATCACTAGATTTTTTACCCTTTCACCCAAATTTTACTCACTGAACCTTTAAATGTTCTCATGTAGTGATCTTACTATGATAGCTCATATGGAATGTATTAATTTTACATAAATGTTTTAATAGGGAATAAAATTAATATATAAACTAATTCATATTTGATCAAGTGTTAATTCAATTTAAAAGTATGTCTTTGAATGAAAATGAATGAGTTTTGTTTCCCTGTGACTCACAGACAGACAGAGCATCAGCAGGTGAGGATACCGACAGCGAGGATCTTCCCCTCCAGGGTCTCCGGGTTGATGGGTTTCCCTGAGCTCTCCAGCAGCCTCCACAGTCCGTGCACCCCCATGACAACACCCACCCGGAACTATGTGGATTTCAAAACTCTGACATTAACCGACTGGACTCCGCCGATCAGAGGCTTTTCGACATCTTCACAGCGTTTGTTGTAACAGTATTTATGTCCGTAGAGCAAATATTCAAAAGACTCAAACGTTCCGCCTTATTCCCGTCGGGTCATATTACGCGGTTACACCACCGGCGTCCCGGGTCAGTTTCAACATTTGGTTTCCGGCGGTAGACCGTGATAAGAAAGAAGTAAAGACTGATTACAGATCAGTTGTCTAACGTTTGAAGGGTTTCGATCAAATAGACTTGTTGTGGTTATCGTTAAAAATGATGAACTCGTACAGAAGTTATAAATAAAGTTTTGATGGATGTTATGATCTGAACACGGAGCTCCCCCCCCCACCCCCAATGAGGAGAACGCTCTGGGTCCCAAACAGGAAGTTCCTCCTCACAGCCTCCAGTCTCCAGACGCCAACAGTATCCGGTGGCAAAACAAACCAGTTTTTCTTACGGCTCACGGCGATTTAAACGGCGGAGTGTGACCCATCTTTACCCGGTATGGTTTCTAACAAGCTGTCTGAATCCTAACTCAGGTGGACCGGCCGCCCCGGTGGCGTCCACGTGACCGCGGCTTGGGGATGGGGGGGGGGACTTTGTGTTTACGTTAGCAGGTTAGCCTTCAAGCTAGCTGCAGTCCACCGATACAATGGAGCGTGATCACACCGCAGCTGATCAACCCGGACCTTTGACCTGAGGCTTCCACTGATCGCTGACTGTTGTACATTTTAACAACTGAACGTGTCTCTGTGTTTCATCACAGGAAGAAGAGGCAGCGGGTTTGCTCCTGAACTACAGACATCTTGTCTCCCCTCCACCATGACCGCTGCTGCTGTGAGAGGTACCCATTGTTTCCCCACTTTCTCCTGTTTCTCCTAACGAGTCTTTACATCTTTTGTTTAAAATACATCCTCGTAATTCATCATGTCTCCATATTGTCTCTCGTTACTCTTAATCAAATCACCTACAATGATAGATAGATGGAAAGATACTTTATTGATCCCGAGGGAAATGTGGGCATTCAGTATCATACAAGAGCATCAGAATGATAAAAGGTCAAAATGAGTCGAGAATAAGTTCACTGCAGTGAGATGACAGTCCAGCCACCAGAACTACTACAAAGCTGTAACCAAGGCAGAGAGTTGAAGCCAAATATAATGTGACTCGTATAAAGACTGATAAGCAGGGAACTGACTTCTTATCCAGCCTGAACAGTCGCCCTCTTTAGCCTGAGATTAATGTGTTTAAATCTGTCTGAAGCTGCAATGATTAGATGCAGATTAGTCCACAGTAAAGTAATCAGCTTTATTAACTATGGCTATACTAACTTAACTATATTGATATTAGCTTTATTGTATCATTTTTCAAATATAATCAGAAATTTCCTGATTAAGCCTTCTCTGGCATACTGACTTACTGCTGTTCTTTGTCATGATAGTAAACTGAATATCCCGGACCACTGGTTTGTCAAAGCCATTTTGTGCAGTGCGATTTTTATCGGGAACTGGGAAACTGACTGATCAAGAAATGAACTATGATATTGATTGATAATAACACAATTGTTACTTAGAACTGGCTCTAGAGTCTAGACCAATTAACACTGTAAAATCATCTTTTTTGATGAATCATCAGGTTTTGTGAGTGATTCTAAAAACAAAAAACAACATCTCTAATCATCTGTACAGCTGTGGCACAATATGGTTTGTAGATTGTTTGATATTTTTGATACTGAGTTCACCCCCACTTTAAGGAACTTAGTCATGTTTTTATACAAGGCTTTTTTCCATTTATCAAAGGAAGTCTGAATCCTCCATTTCTTAATGTTGTCCAACAGACGTACCAGAAAATGTTACGATTGAATGCCCAGTTCTATGTGCAGCTATAGAGGGACTGTGGTGACAGTGCCTTGGCATCTGTCTGACACGTTGTAGTTCTGGTTTGTGTGTAGAAGGAGTGGTCAGGATTACCACTGCACAATATGTGACACATGAGTCTCCTCAAATATGCACAACTGCATCCCATTTAATCCTTTGAGTGTTACATGAATGTTCACACGTAGATTTAGAGCATTCCACTTCTAAGTGGACCCCTCATGATACATTTAAGAGTAAACTTGGCCTTATTTATTTCATCCAGGTTCTGCCAGGGCGCCTGTCCGAGGCGCTGGCGATGGCATGGAAACTGAGAAACCACCGGCCATCCTGGAGTTAAAAACGGATACACTGCTACCAGGTCCAACTGATGTTCCCATTCTGAGGGTGGCAAGCCCAAAACACGGCCCGAAATCTGCCCACTCTGCTTCACCCCAGCCTCTCGGGGTGCTCCATCTGGGCAAGGTTAGTCGAGAGTCCTGCACAGAGGTGGAGGCTGTGAGAATCATCATACCACGTTCTGCTATAAGCCGGAGCAGTCGCACAGGACCTGCTGAGGGTAAAGGCGACCCCGGGCAACAGGCTGAGGAGCAGAGCTCTCCCCCGCTGCCCCTGGTGGAGGACTGGAGAGGACAGATGGAGAAGCTGCAGAACTCTGAACGCAGGCTGCTGCAGGACAAGGAAGGGCTTTGCAATCAGCTCCGTGTGCAGACAGAGGTAAGGCTCCAATGAAACAGTTTAATTTGATGTGGATATGAGACATAGTGGGCTCTGCAAACCCACTGTGTTTTTGTTCATCTTTTTAGTGAATGAGTGCCTTAAATGATTAGAAAAGAAATAGTTAATTTCCTCATTTGTCTTCACCTGTTTATTTTTTTTTCATTCCAGGTGAATCGTGAGCTGAAGAGACTGCTGGTGGCCTCGGTGGGTGACGACCTTCAGTACCATTTTGAGCGGCTGGCGCGGGAGAAGAACCAGCTGATTCTGGAGAACGAAGCTCTAGGCCGGAGTCTGGCTCACACTGCAGAGCAGCTGGAGCGAATGAGTATTCAGTGTGACGTTTGGAGGAGCAAGTTTCTGGCCAGCAGGTATGGAAGCGATGAAAGTTATTGTGGTACAAATAGAAACTGTTTAAAATGAAAAAGATAAAGATGGAAAGTGATGGGATGTTTTAGCCGAAAGCACCAGCTACTGACATCTCGTCCTCAGTTTTAAAACCATCTTTATTTGTATAGCTGAAGGAGGACAAATTAAAAAGGTCTGAAGTACTGTTAAGTGTTGGCATAATTAATTATCATGCTGAATAAACACTTGAATCAATGTTGTCTCTTCAGAGTCATGGCAGAGGAGCTGACGCATGCCAGAGCTTCTATGCAGAGACAATCCAGAGAGGCACAAGGAGCAATTCAGGATCTGCTGTTGGAGAGGGAAGAGTTCTCCGGGGACATGGTTCTCGCTCACAGGTAACATAACCACTGATCCATCACAGGTTGAGGAAATTCTTTGTTATAATAGAATCGCAACTTATAATTTTAAAATGTAGGGAAATCTGTATGAATATTACATACAAGAAACAGAGACGACTAATCTACGTATGTGAGCACAACCTCAGCTGCACTTTATTGCAGTGCTTGTGAGATTTAAATGAAGAACCAGAGGTGAAGGAGTCTAATGATGATTTATCTTCTATGGTCAGATCTCTGGAGCAGCTCCTGGTGTCTCTGCAGTGGGGCCGACAGCAGACCTACTACCCCAGTGCACAGCCCCTCAGCACGAGAGAGCTGGCAGCAGCCAATTACAAGCTAGCAGACGCCATCAACTCCCACCTACTGGGCAACACCAGTAACAGCGGCAGCAGCAGCACTGTGGTGAAGAGCAGCAGCGCAACAACCGAGCAGCTGTGCAGCACGCCGGCCGAGAAGATGGCAGAGAAGGTATCGACTCCATATCCTTGTAAAACTCTGACCACTTTCTAACGTTAGTAATAAAACCCAAAGGTTCACAAATGTGCTCTCTCTTCTGTCTAAGGTGCTGAAGATTTTAGATCCAATTTCCTGCCCAGAAAGCCAGACTGAACCTGAACTGAGTGACTGCACCCCATCAAACTTCCTCACCAATAAGAAGAGCATCGGCAGGTTTCACCCGTACACCCGCTATGAGAACATCACCTTTAACTGCTGCGAGCGCTGCTCAGGAGACATCCTGGTGCTGTAGAGGGCGAAGAGCGACAACACGACCCGACGCAGCATCAGAAGTTATTTCAAATGGTCTGAACAGGAATGGACGCCGGTGGAACACGCTGCTTTTTGTTGAGTGACATGAAAAGATGGCAGCTTTTTGCATCTTTGGCTGTTCCACCCATTTGAGTTCATATCTGCAGATAGTTGTATTTATAAAACTTTAGAGAATGGTTTTAAATTTTATCAACCTGATGTTTATTTAGTTCTCTTTGAGAAAATGTTGTTTTGTACATGGAATCATGTTTGTACATGATTGCATTTCGGAGCCTGGTCTAAACCATGGAAAGTGTTATTTATTTCTGGAATGTGAGATGAGGTGAGTCTGTGGAATGTGAGATGAGGTGAGTCTGTGTTACATGGTGAACAGACGCCTTTAACATGTCTGCTTCCTCTCACAAGCGAGTGAGTTTAGATGTTTATTCACTGATGTTATGTTCTCAAGTCAGCGCGCACACCACGGAGCAAATGACGAGACGTGCAGAGGAAGTGCGAGTCTGTTCTGACAAGGAAAGTCTTACATACACTGTCTGTGCAATAGGTTTGCCCCGGTTCCTCTGTATGATGGTGCTGTCATATTTCAGCGACATCGTATTTATGTATTTTGAATATTGAATGCTGTAAAGTATTCACAAGACATTCGACATTTTAGAAGTTTATCAAAAGGTACGACAGACTTATTGTGCAGCAGCATCTTTTAAAAAAAGTCTTATATTTTCAAATGTTCTGATATTTTTCCAGATATTTGATTTGTTTTACTTGAATTGTGTTATATTCATTTGGCGGATGTTTTTATTTATTATATAAAAAAACAAACGATACAATAATGACATGACTTTGTAATAAAAAAAAAAGCTGTGTAATACTTCGGTTTACTTCATCTGTATAAATGATGGTGATAATTTATCGTGGAAACACAAAGTATTCATACATCATTTGTATATCAGATCAAAAATAAAGACCAAAGTAGTTTTGACAGTTTTTAAGTTGTCTTGTATTTTTTAACATTTCACTCAGACAGTACTTTTAACCTCAAATGTCCTTATTACACCATGTTACAGTTTTTAAAGGCTTCACTCATCATTCCACCACAACTTGCTGGTCTTTTTTCTTTGTTCCATGTTGCTCTTAAACGAAGTCCGTACTTTGGTCACAGCTGCTTTGTTTTCTCTGTCACTGGACACTCCAGTCATTCTGTCTCTGCCGGTGAACCTGGGCTCTTTATGTGATCTGTGAAGCCCCTGGTCCCCAGTTTTAAATTTCCTTTCTCCAGATCTGAGCAGCCTGTCTCCATCTTCTCTTGGCCCATGATTTGTGACTCCCTGGCCCCTGTATTGGATAGTCCCCTTATGATGCTGCTGCTGGTGGAATCCATTGTGCTTCCTCTCAGGCACGAAGGTCAACGCCTGCTCCCATTTCCCCGTATCCTTGAGAGCGAGCATGATGCGGATCATCTGGTCCAGAGTCAGATTTTTGGCTCCTACCTCCCAGTGGAGGAACTCGTCCAGTGGTAAACGGGCCGTGGCCAGCTTCAGGCGCTTGGCGTTGGCGAGGGACAAGCCCGACTGGATGGACCGGTCTACCAGAGCTCCAATGATGTAGACCTTGGAGTGGTCGAAGGTGCGGAGGACATTGGGGGAGTCTGCGGTGAGGTACACGAGCCGTTCCCGGGGGAACACGTCGACATGCTGGCGGTCCGTGCTGGTGATGAGCAGGCGGTCCCAGGTCTCTGCACCATATCGTTTGAGCAGCTCCGTCTCGTAGGCCCCACCCGGCTGCAGGTTGCAGAAGTGGAGGTGGTAGGGCTCGGTGGCACGCCGGTTCCACCCGTCCACCTCCATCAGCTGGGACACTGTGTTCTCCACCTCCCGCCTGGACATGTTGGAGGCGTAGCTCAAGTCAAACACCAGCGGCTGATTGAACAGCATGGCCTGGGCGCTCCTCCAGGCCAGCAATTTGTCCAGGGAGCGGTTCCAGAACTTGAGGAGGAAGGTGTTTCTTAACTCCTCTGCATCACCGGCCTCTTCCCTCCTTCGCTCCAGCATGGCTTCCCTCTCCACCTTCCGCTGCTGCTGCTTCTCCTTGTGGCTCCGCTTGTAGCCCTCCTTGATGGCCAGGAACTTCAGGTACTTCTTCCTGGCGGACTTGGTGGTGAGCTTCGCCAGCGCATCCACCTCCTCGTCCGTCATCTCTGCGGGTACCAGCTTCCCAGCCTGCCGCCACATCACGACCATCCCCTCCAGGGAAGAACCGCCATCTTTCTCATCCTGGTCGCTTCCATCCTCTTCATCGTCGACTTGTTGTCTCTCCTCTGATGCAGCTTTCGATCTCATCACAGATTTCCATTTGTCCAGATCGACTGTCTCCAGGTCGTCTGACTTGTCTCCTTCAGGCTGCAGAGCATCTTTCCACACCGGGCTGCCGGTGCTGAGGAGGCGGACAGACACGGAGGCTCGGTGGTGACAGACCGGGAGAAAGCCTAAGAGCTTCTGTCGCTTGGTGACACAAGATGCCACAAACCGACTGCACCTGTAGACTTCATGAAGCCCCTGGATGTTGAAGAGCCGCAACATCGCGAGGAACTGCAGCTGAGAGCTCAGGCTCAGGAAATAAACACTTCCGCTACGAGTCGAATGATTTAAACGGAACACAGGACGTTACGGAGGAAGACCCGTTTCTTTACATTTAATAAAAAAATGACAAGTTAAAGCTGAACCGTGTTTCACGTGTGAAGTTTCGAGGAACTTAGCTCCAGCTGCTCTGTGTCCATGCTTGTCAGAGAGATATGGAAGGTCACGTTGCCACACGGTGTCGCACTGTAATATGACGTAGTGAAACTCTTAGTGTTATTTTATCCTGCTTACCGCAGCAAATTGATACACCAATAGAAAAATCACTGTAGGTTTTATCCTCTGTAAATCCCCCGATAGATTATGCTAATATTTTTTATTATTATTATACACATATCTTATTTTTTGCAGTACAAATATTTTTGTTTCCAGGTGAATGTTTTACAGCGTTGCACAGCGGCAGGGACGTAACTTCCTCTCGGTAACAAAATAAGACGCTTCGTTAGCCGCGAACATGAGTTTGTTTTTGCCGAAATTAACTTGTAAAAAAGACATAGATGAGGTTATTAAATGTGTGGCGGAGAAGGTCGTAGTTCTGAGGTTCGGCAGAGACGAAGACTCGGTTTGTCTCCAGCTCGACGAGATTGTAAGAAAGAAAAATAGATGTCAGAAAAAAAAACGCTGCTCAGAGTCGGTGTGTTTATGCTAATATGCTAATCTGTCGTTTCTGTCTTCTTGTAGTTGTCAAAAACGTCCCACGACCTCAGCAACATGGCGTCGATCTACATCGTGGATGTGAACAAAGCTCCGATCTACACGAGATACTTTGACATCAGCTACATCCCCTCCACCGTCTTCTTCTTCAACGGGCAGCACATGAAGGTGGATTATGGGTGAGAGAGCTGCTGAATACACGAGTCTCTGGGTCAGAATAAAACTGAAAATGACGCGATGACCTCTACTAACAACTGATTCCTTTTCTGTTGATGCATTAATCGATTAATAGTGTCATCATTTCAGCTTTATAGTCATGTGATTGTAGATTACGTCTAAACAAAGCTCAAATAGCTCAACCAGTAGCAGCTTAGACATTCAGTCAATGAAATAGTAAAAATCATCTCCACAAATTTACAAAGGTAACACCTTCAAATGTCTTGTCTTGTCTGACCAACAGTGATACATGACAAAGAACAGCAGAAAGACCAATCTGTTCATTGAATAATCTATTAACCAAACATCTCCTCTTTGATTTAAAGTCATTCCTATCCAGCTGCAACCTGGATGTGGAAATAACAGATTCACATCAAAACATACAAACATTGAGCTACCACAGATGTAAACACTGTGATGAAACTTCATAAACTGGGATTTATGTTTGGTTGATAATGATTTTTACTTTTCTCTCTTTCAGCTCCCCAGATCACACCAAATTTGTCGGCAGTTTTAAGACAAAGCAAGATTTCATGGATCTGATTGAAGTCATATACAGAGGAGCCATGCGGGGAAAGATGATTGTTCAGAGTCCCATAGACCCTCGGAATATTCCCAAATATGATCTCCTCTATCATGGAATCTAAACTCAGCACGTCCACTGTGTGGCCTTACGATCATAATGCGCTATCTACCACTGCTCAGTGATTAAGTCACAAAAATGTCTTCAACCTTCAGATACTAAATAACTGGTTGAAGAATTTTTTTATCTCAAGTGTTGCAGATTAGGAGCCTAATTAAATATATTCACTTTCCAACAGAAGCTAAACAGCACATGACCCCTTACTTTTTGTTCTCTGTTGTTTTGATACATGCACGTTCCAGTCAGTGGTTTCATCATATTCCACTGATCAACGGGTTCCACAGGAACATGAAGGTGCTGATGAGGAAAAGTGAAAGCTTGTAAATATGGATGTTAACAATGCATCTTTCATAGTTTTAAAGAATTTTGGTTTTGCAGGGTTACATACAATTTTTGAGAAATGCAGAATGTAAACAGAAACTTTGTTTATTAGAAAACTTCACAGGACTCTTGTGTACTGACACAAACTTCACCCAAACCTCATATAGTGTGAGTGTGACTGACTAAGATAGAACAAATATACACAATAAAATGGACTTTGTTTATGATCCCACATTCAAATGTACTAACAGCAGGACATATTTATGGTTTTCTCATTAATTCATGTTTTACGGATAGTGTGTGAGTTTAGATGAATGAATCCCTGTTGCTTTGTTCTAAATATTTTTTTCCCGTGTAAAAATATGTCTTGTGGTTTTTTGATATTTCCAATGGAAATCAGCTGTTTATCAGCAAAAAGATACATGCTATGTTGTGGCAATAAACTTTTATATGTCACCACGCACCAGAGTTTTTTTTCCTCACATCTTCCTGTAAACTGTAAGAAATGATTTTCACTGAGGTTTATGGAATAGAACAAAAAACTAAACATTAAAAACACCTCGTAGTGTAATATCATAATGACCCCACAAACCACATCTACTATAATTATCATACAGAAGATATCAACAATTTACAGTTTATAACTTTCATGCAGGTAGGGATTATTACAGGACTGATGTATCGGACTGCTTTAGTTTCAGCCAAGTGAAGATCCAACTAATACACTTAAAACTGGATGTGATATTTGAACTATTCACTTCTAGATTAAGAAAAAGTATATACATGTGAATAACTAATGGTGTATTCAGTTGCACCAGTATGTTAAAACAACAAGCCGATCTAAGTCTGTTGCTATGATTATAACTGGTTTACTTTAAACTCTGTCTGTCCTTTATTGTGAAAAACGCTCTGACAGACGGAAGTGATTCTTCTTCTGACAGAACACTGCCGGAAGTGGTGCAGCAGAAATGGCAGCGACCTTCTTCAAAGCGTGTTCACGTCAGTTTAGTTAATTCACTGAATACAATGTTCCTGTATCGACCTCAGGAAGTGACGGTCCAGTGTTTATAGAGTCCAGCTCAACATCACCGACATGATTTCATTCATCAAGGCCGCTGCGGGCGGACTGACCGGAATCTGCAGATCCTCCGGTCACCGACAAGGTAACGACACTGACACTGTCTGTGCTGTATTTATTCTCCTATGGGTATATTTAACAGGTAGTGTGCATATGAATAAACACTGAAACACACAGATAGAACATAACGCTGTTTGCTCCAATAGACAACATGTAATCAGATCAATGATATAAGGACATAGATGGAAACTGTAAAGATAACATTTACCTAACAGTATTATTATAAGTTGTTAAAGTAAAGAACAAATATCTGGTGCAGTAATTGCAAGGCATTCAAAACATAGATTGCAACACAGGCATAATAATATAAATTATATAATATAAACTTTATATTATCCTTGGCGGAGGTTATAACTCATAAGCAGTCTCTCTCTCTCTCTGCTGTTCGCTTGAATCGAGTTATGTTCATTTTCAGAAATGTAAACTGAGCTAATTAAACATTCACATACGACCATTCTGTTCTTGGCTGCTTTTTCCAAACACCATGTCAACATGTCTGCTGCTCTTTATCCCACAGGTCCTTTGTACAGCTCCTTGAAAGTCCTGGCTGCTGGACTCAAGACGTATGACATCCCACCAGACTTCAGTGGTAATCATTTATCATCTTATCATATATTTGTTGTTTGTCGTATGTATTTTTGATTTATTGCACAGCATAATTACAAGTGTGCATGTCAACAGCGAAGTGGAAACACCACAGAGTTCACAGACATTTGAGTTTGATCCAGATTTGGGATTTTTTTTAAATTCTCAGTTTAACAAGACGTGTTTCCTTGAAACTGTATTTTATTGTTGTTCTCATGTTTCTTTGTTCTTGTGTTTACCTTTCGAAGATGTGGTGCTGCCTGAGAAACCTAAACTGAAGTTCATTAACAAGGTGCCCAACTTAAAAAAGGCCAAAAAAGAGATGAAGAAGCTACGTGATATCCAAGGACCGGCAAGGGCAGCAAATACCTTCACTACAGGACAGTACGCTATCGTGGTGAGTCACGTAACCACTGCTCAAAGCATTAAAGTCTATGAAAATTATAATCTTTCACCTGATTCACCGATTCAACTGACATGTTCCTCTTCTGCTGTCTCTCTCTCTGATGTTCAGGCCCTGGGCGGGGGCTACCTACACTGGGGTCACATAGAGATGATTCGTCTAACCATCAACCGCAAGATGGATTCCCAGACCACATTTGCCCGGTGGCGTGTCAATGCACCATACAAGCCCCTCACGCGTAAAGGTCTGGGTCAGCGCATGGGTGGAGGAAAGGGAGCCATCGACCACTATGTGACGCCTGTGCGCTACGGACGTTTAATCGTGGAGGTGGGAGGAAAAGTGGAGCTGGGGGAGGTGCAGCATATCTTGATTGAGGTGGCAAAGAAGCTGCCTTTCCCTGCCAAGGTGAGAAAACAAAGACACTATCTACTTTGCCATTTTCTATATAACAAATGTAATGTGATCTGAAAGTATTTTAATGTGAGTACTAACATCTAGAATATATCATTTATTTCTTTTGAACACTGTAATTGTAATTAATTTCAACATTTATTACAGTTTTTTTTTCTCCCTGGTATTTCTGTGTTAAAATGTTTTATTATTGATGTTTTTCCAGGTCATGAGCAGAGAGAGCCTAGCAGATATGCATCAGAAGCAGGCTGATATGGAGCAGAACAACCAGAATCCCTGGACCTTTAAGCAGATAGTGCAGGGCAACATGCTGGGGATCAGGAAGGTGCTCAGCCCCTTTGACCTGCACAACCACGGACGCTTCACAGGCAAATTTCACATCCCGGGGAGGGTGTGACAGACCTGAGGGACTGGAATAAATAAACTGTCGCACCATCCAGACCACACTGTTGAAGAAGGAATCAACATTTTGGAAACCAGACTTTCTGTCACATTCGTAAAAACTTTTTTCCATATTTGTTTTGTTTTGGCATCGTTATAAGAGCCATTGTCATTTTGTTAAACAGACACGTTTTCCATTTTTCTGCTTTGAAAAAACAAATAAAATATGTATTTCAGTTTCACATGGTGACTCAAGTATTCTGAAAATATTCAATGAGTCTTTTTGACTTATCAACTAAATTGACACCAATACAAAAAACATACAATTGAATAGAAAGTATTTACTTCTGTTTACAAAAAAGTACAATCATGACAAACATTCCCAACTCTGAAGGAACGAATTTCATTGGATGACGAGTGATGCTTATAGCAACAGTTGTCACGGTTACACCTGTATGTGCTCTGTCGTTTGTTGTATTTAAAGTAAAATAAAATGTTGCATTCAGAGACAGTGTGAAAATACACATGAACATTTTCAGTTTAAAAATGTGAATATTAAAGAACACGTATCATAAAAAACATTTGGATATGAGGGTATTGAAATCATTATACCATTGATATAAAGTTGAGTCATATATGAGCAGGGAGAACCCTGGTGTTAATTATAATAATACCTTTTATTTATTGGTGCCTTTCACAGCACCCAAGACCACTTTACAAGACAGTGATAAAAGCAATGTAGCAAAAAGATCAATACCAAAAACAGTGAATAAAACATTATGTAGGTTTGCCAAATGATATATAATATTATATACCATATTATACTTGATGTCTCCAGAAGGACAGATCTATAATAAAATGTTTTTTGAAATAATCTCAATTCCCTTTCAATCCATATTATATAATCATGGTGCTCTATGCCCTGACCTTTTCCTCACAGGCAGCGTTTTGGTCCTGGCGTGTTAGTGCAGTGGTAACTTTCTAGTATCATTGAATGGAGCCATGTTTGTCCATGCATCAACGACTTCACATATTGAATTTCATCTTAACACGAGCAGCTTCCATTTTTAGCACAAGTGTTTAAATGCATTCAGCCTGAGAAGAGGAGCCGCTGCCTGACAAACCTACTCCGGGGCAAGTTGTACCACGGTCCACGCATGCGCGTTATTCGAAAGTAACCGCGAAAAGCAGCTCTGTTTCCGCTCGCTAGCCGCTGCACCGGTGTCGCTGTGTTTGTGTTAGCTTAGCTTAGCCAGACATTAACGTCACGTTACTTTACATCTACGTTCTCGTCAGCTCGCCAGCAGATACAGTATGAAACCTGTGCGAGGTTCGAACCGGCCGCCATCGAAAGCTCCTGGGTTAACAAAGAGGAAGACGACGGAAGAGACGAAGAAACAACAGACAGCCCAACAGACAGCCCAACAGACAGCACAACAGGTGAGTGTTGACTCGTGTCTGCAGTGTCCTGTCAGTCTGTGGTTGACATGTGAGCTACTGTTTGTTTACTGCAGGACCCGGAGCTCAGGGACGAGAGCAGCCACAGGAAAGCAGCACAGAAGAGGAAAGGTAAGAGCAACATGTCCCAGCAACATGTCCACACAAGACAATAACAAGTACAATGAAATGGAATATTACACATGTATAATTCTTTATTATAAAAGGCAAAGTTGGCTACTTTTTCATTACAGCAAAACATTTGATAAATCTGAGCTTCATCAATTGTTATACGTCCTCACTGTGCATGCACAATTTGTATTATATCAGCATATATTGGACTTTTGTTATATTGCTATTGATGACATTTATATTTTATTATTGTTTCCGTGCCCAGCCCTAGGAGCAATATGAGATCATGTAGGGTTCATGATGGATCACCTTTCTGGCTTTCTGTCCTCAAAGCAAACAAACTACACTGTTGTTGTCTTTTTTTGTTCTTCTTGTGTCTGGAATAGCTGAAGCTTCATCTTCGAGTGTAAAGAAAGTCAAGGGACAAAATAACTGGAAGCCGTTGCCACGGTCCACCATCATTTCTCTGGAGAACATAATGGACCTGTCATTGCTGTGAGTTTCAATGCTCAACACCTGTGAGGCACACCATTTGTTTTTAGGATGTTAACCTGGTCAAATAAGTCGCCCTCCATCTGTTAACAAAATTGTCAAAATCTAAATTACAAGGATTACTTTCTTGTCTCTGTGTTATCAGAGCGGTTCTTGCTTTGAAGAGGACAGACAGGAAAGAGAGCCAGGAACATCTGAACCGGATGAAAACCAGGTAAGTAGCAAGTTAATTTGAGACTGACTGATTCCAGTGAAAGTTGATAAATGAACATAAAAATATCATCCCACCCTTCTCTCCAACCTCGTATTGATGTAAACATCCTTATTTCATAAAAATGAACAAATTGAACAAATATTGGTTGTTTTTTTTAGTTGTACTTTTGATTTCGCTGATGTATTTCACATTTTCAGGTTCCTTGCTGAGTGTGCACAGCTCACAGTTCCAGTGCACAAACAAAAAGATTTGAAGAGTTCACATCACCATCACCAGGAGGAGACCAAGAGGGCTGTGGCTGGAAAGTCGAGTTTGAGCAAAGTGGAGGTGAGAAACACTGTCATCTGGAGGTTTTTACAGTTCAGTTACGATTATTATGAAGAATTGGTTGAATAGAAAATTGATTTGCAGCAGTTTAAACTATCTTTTCTAAAACAAAACAAACAGGTTTTGTTGTTGGTTTTGTTGCTTTGGTGTCTGAGAGTTGATTTTATGTTTTCTTTTTAAGTAAAACATATAGTAAAGTCTTAAAGTTTATTGTTACATTATATTTAGGCTGATCTATCTGGATTGGACATTTTCACTCCCTAATATCTGTATTGGTTGAGCGCTCATTAATTATGTATTTTATATGTAAGGAAATTGTGTCACATTCTGTCATGTTGTCCTTATTACCAGGAAGACTTGCGGGCAGTGGTCCGTGCTCTGGAGAATGCTGAGGAGCAGACCGTCTCTTTACAGCAGACATGCAGTGCACTGAGAGACCAGGTGGAGGAAGAGGAGGAGAAGGCTAAAGAGGTACGACATCGTGACACAAGCCTACATACAAATATGCTTTAGAATGTTTACGTGGCCTGAACTTTTAATACCAGCTGTTAGTATAATAATATACTAACAGCTGGTATTGTGTTGCTTTAGACTTGGTGGAGTTCTCAGTTTGAATAGGTTTTTTGTATGCTGCCTGTTTTCATGTCCAAACAGGAAACACACATTTCTGACAGGATAATAAAAAACACAATAACTCACTTAAATATTCAGCTAATATGTGTATTATGTTGTAAAAATCTGTCTTGTGTGTTTGAGATTTGACTTTATTAAATGGGCCATTTCATTACTGTAGACGTTAGAATTGAGGTGACCTAGAAAGGGAAGTGGTTGCATTTCTCTCAGCCTGTTTTGACATGTGAGTCAGTGAGTCTGAACACATCTTGTCGGTTCAGTTGAAAAGCATGGTAAAACAGCTGCAATGTGAGGTCTGAGATAATAGGTATTTTTCTTAAGAAACAACGTCTTAGCTGCACGCACAGGAAATATATATCTTTCCACATCAAAACAGATTTTCACATTATTATCTCAATAATTCGAGGGAGAGATACAAATATTATCATTTTCTAACACAGAACCGTTCTTTCTGTCGGTTCACACAGATTCTACAGATAAGTAGACAGGCAGTTCTTAACCTTCATCCTCATCCACCACAAAAAGACAAAACATCATCAGAGGTGAGTGTGAGTAGTGCATCTATCTATCTATTATGTGCTTGACTTGTTCTCATTGCTTAATACATGTTATTACTAATAGAGGTATTCATGTTGTTGAGATGTAGTGGAAAGGTCTGAATCAATGTTTCCCTCCTTTTTAACTTTAAACCTGTCTCATGTAAGGCACAGAGATAAAGTGACATCTGGAGCTTTAGGTTGTCGTGTTGATCTTATCAACTACTGCCAAACAAGAGTACACCTGCTACAAGAACACAAATCCATGGTAGTGCTGAATACTTGTTTTTGTTTTCCTCAGACAATGAAAAAGATTATAGCAGACAGTGACTCTGAAGCCACTGCACGAAGACTGGGAGAAATTCTGCAGAAGTCTAAGGCCGTTCAGAACGCACAGGTGCTGCTTCTACACGCACACAAACACGCTGATCGACTGTTCAGCTCCGGCTGCAGCACCATCAGTGGTTCACCTTGCTCAGAAGGAACTTAGCCAAGTCTTTCTTTACACCTGTCGGAAAACAATTGTTTGAACAAAGTGTACAGGTGCAAGTATTGTGTGCACACACTGTTTGGAGTGTCTGAAAATATAACCTGGTCTCAAAGGAACTCACTTCCACGTTTTTCCATAAGCAAATTCAGCTCCAACATTGTAAACCAGACGATTTTGTTGAAGTTTGTGGAAGTATGTAAAAATGAGGGTGGAAGTGAAACGTCTCTGGTTGAAATTCATTGAGGTGGCAGTCACACTCTGCTTCTCGTCTCCGGTTTTGTGCTTTCACCTCAGGATTCAGTAAATGTTGTGTTTGAATTAACATTTACACTAAAGATGCATTTGTTTGTGGTGGAATGAATGTTCAGATATCCAACTTCATATTCAGCATGCTGTATAAACAAACAAGCCTGCAAGTGTTTGTACGATCAGGTGTAATACAATTTAATAAAATCAACTTTTTTTTATTAATGCTTTAATGTAGACAGAAAATAAAAGTGCTACCATTCATTTATATTGAAGCCATTTCTTGCACAAATAAAGTCCAATTGTGGATGTGGTACATTCACAATGTCACAGAAAATCGTGCAACTTCCTGTTAAGCTTTTGTTCTCACAGTCATACATTCAGTGGGTCATTCAGTAGGAACTGAACAGGTAGGTCGATACAGACCATAGACTGTAAAAAAAAAAAGACGTCATAACAGTTCCACAAAAGTGATGCCAAATCGCCTTCCTTGCCCCTTGGTGGCTGGCTGAGTTATAGAGCACCCTCCTCCATGTCAGTGGATGGGACATGTACCAAAATAAGATAGTTTTCACACCATTAAAACAGAGGTGAAATGTCATGACTGACAGCTGAGACTGACTCATGAGTTGTCGTGGGCATGTAGCAGCGGGACCTGGATACCTCGAATCTAGGATATTTTAGCCTCATTTTTGTACAACCTGAAGAAGTGGAGACCTGTGGTTCATCTTTATATACAGTCTATGATCAGGACCTATTTTAACATAGAAATCTCATACAGGCATAAGTAAATCTCAGTATCTGTTCCATGAATCATACTGAGACGGTACCTGTGAGCTATTATGTAATGTTGTATTGTAAGCACCCATTACCATGGGGACCGGAATCTCTAATATTCAAACATCTGGCCTGGGGCTTCATATCTAACAAGGTGTTTCCTACCCACAAACCAACATACAAGATGGTTCATGAATTCGTTTGGATTCCAGCTATGACCCTGCCTTCAGCATGTCGCAACAGAAGACAGAAGGCATTTTTAGAGTCCTCAGTCATCTTGTTTTACTGACCATGTATCTTCTTGTTCCACGGTAGAAGAATCCAGTGTTTTTCACTGATGAGATTTGTATATGTATTTGTCCTTCTGCACTTCACTGTTCACTGTTTTCTTATTCAGGCATCGTCTGTCAGGCAAATCACGAGCGCTGAGCTGTGTTTACCTAAAATGTTGAAATTATGATTTCTGCCAACATCAATCCACGCCTTTTAAACAAACGTTTTTATGCTAATCTCCTGTCAGAAGTGTTTCTTACATGGTGGAATGACACAAGTTGGAGCAGTAAAACTATGATTCAGCCAGAATCACTTCAGATTACAGTCGAATCAGTGCAGCAGGATAATGTCTCCTCTGCATATAGGTCAGGAGATCCACCAATTTCTCCATCTGCTGGGCCCTTCACACTGATCTGGAAAAGACTGGCCTGAAAATTTCACTCAATTCCTCAAACCTCTGTCTCATCTTTACTCAGCTCCCTTTTTGGATTGGTTAGGAGCTACCTGCCCTAATGGAGGAATCAACCAATTAAAAGTAACATCTACATTTCCCACTTTACAAATATGAAAAGCATTTATGTTTTTAACCAACAAAACTACCTATAACTCACATTGTTGACCCCTCGGTTACATCCGTGAGTTCTTCAGTGACTTCCTTCGTATGGACTCTGTGGAGTCGTCATTGAAAAGTCGCTCAATCGTGGAGACAAGTGAAGCTTTGACAGCCCGGCTTAAGCCTCTGGCAGCAAACACATAGAGCACAGGATTAAGAGCACTCTTGATGTACACCAGGTACAGTGATATGTATGAGCCAACTAACGATCCTCGATACAGCTTGGTCCAATCAGGTTGACCCACGGCCAAGGCTAGCAGGAACCGACAAACAAAATAGGGCACCCAGCAGGTGAGGAAGAGGAGCATGGTGAAAAAGAGCACATGGTACATCCTGGTCATCCTGCGTGCAGTTGAAGGGCTGGAGGAGGTGGGTGTTGAAGGCAGTGCTTGCTGCTGAATGGTGAGTAATACGGCCATGTTACTTCCCAGGAACACGAGCAGGGGCAGGATGAAACCTCCTATCGTCTCTGTGAGAAACAGCCCCATGTTAAAGTCTCCGCTCTCTACGCACTGGTATTTTCCGTTCCTTTCCAACAGGACAGCGCTGTGCAAGTAGGGGGCCGACATAATGGTGGCTACCAGCCATAAGAGTCCACAGGCCAGAGGAACAGCCCAGGAAGGCCGTTGCAGTCGAGCCCACACAGGTCTTAGCAGACACAGGCATCGCTCCAATGCCACAGCACAGAGAAGGAAGGCGGAGGCGTACAGCCCCAGGCCTCGCAGGAATATGATGAAGTGGCAGAAGACACGACCAAACGGCCAGCTGTAGTTGTGAGCTATGTAGCCCAACATGAGTGGGGTCCGCAGGAGAAGCACCAGGTCAGCTAGGGCCAGGTTCAGTACATAAATACGGAAGCTGCTGGCGGCACGCGTCTGCTCACCACTGCCTCTGCGCTTCAAGTGGCTATGACGCTGCATTCCAAGTGCCCAGACCACCAGCCCATTCAGAGAGATGCCCACCTGGAGGAGCCGAGAGAAGCAGCAGGACTTTAGCCTCCGATGACTTTAAAAGAATCAGTTTGACTTTAACAGGACTGAGCTCATTTGTTCTCTTGAAAGAGTTAGATGAGACAATCAACAGGACTCCCATGACTGTTCAATAGGTATTAAACTACAAAGGAAGTTAGCTTAGCTTAGCATAGAGGCTGGAAACAGACGGAAAATGCTAGCATGGCTTAGTCGAAATAATAACATCTGACGATCTGGCACAACCTAATGTTCATTAATAAACATGTTATATGTTTTCTTTGAAATCGGATCAACAGAAGTGTAAGACGTTGTGGTTTTATTAGGCGTGCGTTAAGAGCAACGGCAAGACCTATAGTCCCTGTAACATTGTCACACGTTTAAAACCCATAAACTATCTGTGTTTTCAGCTCTACGTCCAATAGCAGGGTACGATTTTGAATGGAGCCACCAAGAATTTCTCACCAGAAAGATGAGCAGTGTCGCTGTGATCTGGATTCCCCTGATGGCCTCTGCTTGCCAAGAGCTGCTGGAGATGTTGGGGCTGGTCAGGGGCCGGTTCACTGCATTGACAGGAAACTGTGTCCCGTTCATGTTAGCCATTCACGTGACGTGCACCTGGAGACGAGGCGAAACGCAAGAGGCATATATTTAATGGATTTTCTTTTTCTTTTAACATTTCACTTATAATATGAAACATTACAGAGTAAAAGCAACTTAGCATTTATGAAGATGGAAATTTGCAACCTGCATAAGGAGGTAATTTTTTCATCTGCGGATGTTTGTTATGTAGCCGGATTATGCAAAAACTAGTGGACAGATTACCAAATTACCCTGTTGTTGGTCAGAGAAAACCCATTCAATGTTGGTGGTGAGCCAACCAATTTATTTCACTTTCTCAAGATGGGATAGTTTTTGTGACCTTCTCAAAAAATGAACAGTTGAAAATTTGTGCAGATGTTGGTTAATGATCTGGATTTTGTGAATCAAAATACATATTTATATGGGGGTGATCTTTATTGTACAGTGCCAAATATTCCTATCGACTATATCAGATAATTTATATTTTGCCTGCAATAAATAACACTTTCAGTTGTGTCAGTTGCCTAAAACTTGGACAGGCTTTCGAAATCAGACAGACCGCAGACTTCCTTGGAACTTTTGACACAGTGAATATGGGAGTTTAGCAATGCAACCTGTGGCTTTGCAGCATGTCTGCATACAGACAGATAACAATAAAATGGCATTGCATTGGTTTGCAGGTGACTTATCTTTAACTTAACATTAACCTCTACATGCTTACCCTCGTGCTGTAGAAAATGGAATAGATGATCATACAAGGAGCAGCTTTTCTCTCTTAAAAAAGTCAAGTCCCCACAATGTCAAAAAAACGCACTCACCCACAGTGCAGCCAGGTGTTAGCAGTAATGATTGAAGAGAAAGGAATCAGATTGTGTCCCCTGCAGGCCCTGCTGCCCCGGGGCCCTGAGTGAGTGCACATCTAGACTGAGCCTGTTTGTTTGCAGCTGGGGTGACATCAGCATTCATGCTGATAACACTCCTGTGTTAATCAACCCCTCCTTTGGTCTCCACACAGAAGCAGCGCTCACCCGTGCCAAAGTAACCGATAGCAGTTCTGGTTTTCAGTGATTGAAAGCTCGTAAAAATTCTGATTTCTAGTATCAGCGGGGAGATCAATACGTTTAGGAAACAGGATTTACAGAATCAGTGTCTTGTAAATTTAAAGAGTTTGCTTCTTACCTCCTTCGTTGTCCTTGTGTGTTGGAGAAATGGAGCAGGAGATAGAGAGAGGTGTGCCCACTGGCTGCTATAAAATCATTATCACCCCCTCCCTCGTTCTCTCTCTTTCCTGTGTGTGATTGCAACACCCAAGCCTTCCTAAGAATGTATCTGCAAACATCACAAACACTTGATCATGTTAGTTTTCAGCCAATGAAAAGCCATTTCCTGTGTCCCAACTGATTTGCATAAGCACACATTAACTATAACAGCATAAAAGGCAAAGTGAACAAAGTTCTGCATTAAACTGATGATTCATTGAACTATTTAAAATGTTGTAGTAAAACATCCATGTTCTCCAGGTTACTACTTTATTCCTCTGCTTGTTTCTGTGGATACTCTGACACACTTTTCCTTAAAGAATCCTCATATAAATTTCCGGATTAGACACTTTTGCTCTGTAGGTGTAAAATCTGATGGGAAGAACTGGGAGGAAGGGGGAGTAAAATGCGGCAAATGTCCCCCAGTTGGCCTCAAACTGACAATGCTCCAATTACAATTACAAATACATTGATCGGCATCTTAAAACCAACCAAACCTTACAACATTTTCCACAAACATTTTAAATGTTTTCTGTCTGTGCTTTGCTGCTTTGTCTGTGGGAAGCTTAGTTTTGCAACAATGGCAAAAGGAACATCAGAGAAGCAGCATGTGGTTTTTAACACTGGAAAAATATAAAAGGTGCTGGATTATATGATTAACAAAGTAGCCACAACCCGGGCTACTTTTAACTGCAGTTTAAAACCGTACGTGTTATAAAACAGTAGCCGTTTGAGCAGACGGCTGTGGTTTCTACTTCTGCAAGTTGTGGTTTAACAGCTGGACCTAAGTTTGTCAGAATTAACAGAGCAAGCAGCGACTCAAGATCTCCAGTTCGATTCCCAATACAGCTTCAACTTTCTTATTGGTCGATAAAGATGCTGCTGGCACCAAAACACTTTCCTGAAAACACACATGTGTATGGTGTTGGGATAGAAGTGTGTTTTGGGGTTGTGCAGACACAAGAAAAATTTTACTTAAACCTGTCAGAAATATAAAAATTCTTAAAACAGCAGGGAGCTGTAGTTTTTAATATCTGTTACTCAAAGTTGAATAAGTAGATTTTTAGACGCACATTTTGTGGGTATGGAATTCATTGACTATAAGAAAAGTTAAGATGTCACCAAACCTAACATGTTTTGAAAATAAAGCTGTCTGACAGCATTTGTTTTGAAGTCTGGTCTGTTGTGATGTTAAGACACGCCCTGTCTGTTGTTATACTGAGGATGCAATTGTGTATTTTCACCAATAGATGACAGTGCTGCTCATTCGGTGAGAGGAGGCGCTGTGATTGGTAATTTCTGTCCTCATGTGTGTTTTAGGGATGACGTGCTTTTTTTCTAATTGGCTACCATTTTTATGTGAGTTAACTGAAACGTGACTTTAATTACATGAGCAGCTTTAAGGGACTTTTGTGTTTCCAGAATGAATAACAATGATGACCTTTGATACATGTCTGTGTACTGAGAACTTTCAAGCTGTTTGTTTATAAAGAATATGTTTCTAATTCGTACAAATACAAACAGAAGAATAGATTTAGATTATTATCACATATATAGATTTTTATACTAAACATATTTATATTTTCTATAATAATACATATTTCTTGTATCATTTTCCATTAATTACCTCATCTGTTTCCAAAAATATAACTGCAATTTCTTTATCTGTATCCATTTTGCCGTAAGTTCTACCTTTGAGCCGTAGAAATGACTATTAATAAATTACAAGGCTAAATAATTTCCCTGGAATGGAAGTGGAGACATTTAAAATTTTTTAGAACTTAAGCAGGGTTGATTACCAATTTATTGTGATACATTTAAATAGGGAGCAGTTCAATTTTGAAACGATTGCTTGTGTGTGGGAGATGTCAGATGTCTGAATTAAGGGTTTATGCACATGTTCATGATCCTACACCACATGTTCCGTGAAATGTGTTTATTTTGTTTTAATCATTAACAAAAACTAATTAGTAGTCCCTCAACATTAGTTACAGATTGAAGAACCTGTGAGGATCCCAAACATGTATTTCTTATGAATATAAACCTTTACAGATGCAGTGTGGAGGTCACTTAAGGACACGCTTTAATTTTTCAAACACAGAGCTCTGTCTTAAACATAATCGGAAGCAGTTGATATGTTGTCATGACAACTAATTTTAATGAAGCGCAAGTGGCAAAACCTCAGCATGATCTTGAAACGTATAAGGTACATACATGTTCCATGAATGTGTAAATATGTATTTTATGAATATTGAATAGGATTCGTGTCATCTACAGGTTTCACATTAATTCAAAGACTTGATTTTTCTTTTGATAAAAGACATTTCCAGCTGTAATGACACTAGTTTGTGTTTTTAAATAATTGTAATGTGTGAAGTGATGACTGTGAGCTTATTAAACACGCAGATTTATGGATGGACTGTTCAATACAAAACTTCTTTCTGTCATTCTTTCTTTCTTATTGATTTTTATATTCACATAATGAGATTAATTCCTCAACACAGTCTGGATGACTTCAAATATTATAAAATGTTTGTATCATAGGAATAAAACTTATGATGCCAATGCTACAATATTCTTTAATGTTTAATGAAAAAATAAACAATAGCTGTCGAAATACGATGGAGGATGCAAATTGAATAGAACTAAATTCAGGACAAGGGGTACTTATGTTTATTTATTCCTCAGCATCATCACCCCAAGAGCGGCTCCCCCTTTTTCTATTTATACTTTGCTTTAACATGTGGAAGACGCTTTCAAAAAAAAAGTAGAATACAGGATGTGGGACCCGTAACAAAATAGATTCAAGCCCTGACTTTGGAGGTACAATGGGAAGGTTTTGATTCTGGGACAGAGCAAAGCCTGAAATTATGGAAAAAGGGAGAGTGAATTATGTTTTTTTTGTGTTTCACATCCTTTGTTAGAAAAAAAGACTTTTCCTTAGTCTTTAGACAATAAAGCCAGTTTACCATACAAACCTATTATGTGTGCAATATATAATCAATATGGTACAAATCTAATACATCAATAAAGAAAAATAAGTGATGTTTTGTTGTGCAGGAAGTATTTAAATTAACAGTCTGACAAGTAGATTGAACATTTTCATGAAACCAGTCACGAATACTTTCAATAAACCGAAATTTGAGAAGTGTGTATGAATATTTAAAGGCTTTGTGGAATTGAACAAGTGTCGGTCTTTCCACCTCTGCTGCTCGCCCACACTTCCTGAAAACCGGCTAATTATAGACGCTGGGGTTTTGATCGGGGTTAACCAAATCTCTTTTGAACATAGTGTTTATCGAGGTATAAGTTGTTTAATGTTTTGCAGTAAACTGACTGCTGTTTTTGGTTTGAGACAGACGTTGTAAGGATATTAAAATGAGATATATCTGCCAAAGAAACAACAACCTCAGTCTGTGTCAAGCCTGACATTTTCCCACGTGGTGCCACATGTATCACACTTTGACGACACTTTGACGACACACAGACTGCGGCAGCGAGAGCTGGAAATGTTATCAGATCATATCAGCTGTATGTCTGTCGGGCCTCTCATGCGTATCCCACATATGACAGGAAAGCATGATGAGGACAGGCCCTCGGGTTGCCCACGTGGAAACACTGAAACGGAGATCTGCGCTGAAGAAACATACAGAAAAAGAAAGTTTTCTTTCTGCTTTCATCATGCAAAAATCATTTTGCTTTATTATACAAACTTTCTCGCTGGTTTTCGTTTCTGGTTTCCTTTGCTGTAGCTCAGAAAAGAATAGAAAGTAGGTGAGGTTGTGAGTGAAGGTGACGATAGTGATGAGCATCGGCCTCTGATGAAATTTGACGTCACTTTAAGAAGATTAAAATCTGCTTTCCTCTTAACACCTACATATGATATTAGTTCCCCATTCAGGTGAAGGTCAGACATTTACATTTTAAATGTTTTAATTGATTGAAATCAATCAATCAAATTGTATTTGTATAGCCCATATTCACAAATCACAGTTTGTCTCATAGGGCTTAAAGGGATAGTTCACCCAAAAATGAAAATGCACTCATTATCTACTCACCAATATGCCGATGGAGGGGTTGGCGAAGTGTTTGAGTCCACAAAACACTTTTTGGAGCCAAATCCAATAAAATTTAAGTAAATGGTGAGCACAAAAAAAACCCTTAAATGCCTCTATACTGCTTCTGAAGAACCTGTGAGGATCCCAAACATTTATTTCTTATGAATATAAACTTCTACAGATGCAGTGTGGAGGTCACTTAAGGACACGGCATAATTTTGAGCCGATGTCTTTCAAACACAGAGATCTGTCACATTAAGTCTTAAACATAATCGGAAGCAGTTGAATTGTTGTCATGGCAACTAATTTTAATGAAACATATAAGGTACATACATGTTACATGAATGTGTACTCAAACACTTCGCCCACCCCTCCATCAGCATAGTGGTGAGTAGATAATGAATGAATTTAAATTTTTCAGTGAACTATCCCTTAAATCCTCAACAAGAGTAAGGAAAAACCGCCAAAAAAACCCTTTTAACACTAATGAGAGGGTCTTCTCATCAGCAGGGAAACTTCTAAAAGCACAGCTTCCCTGAATTTGTAATGTAGAAGCAGAACAGACAGACAGAAAGAAGAGAATCACATTTGAAGCTTCCTCAGCTGGCATATTACACATTGTGAATTTCCAGCATGTGAAGAGGGGGGGTCCCTGCGACACTGTGCTTTTCCCCCACCTCCTCATATACTCCTTTTCCTTTTAAATACTTCATCATTGATCTGTCTTTTCTAAAGTGTTTCCTCTTCAGCACTCACATGGGAATGCGATGTATATATATGAGCAAGTCCAGCGAGTGAGATGCAAGCAAGGGGTTTGCGTGAAGTGCAGCCAGCAAGTGGGGGGAGAGGGATAGGTAGTGAGAATCGACGGGGAGGCACCGAGTCTACTCAGAAACAGACAAGTATGACTTGGTTACTGGGTTACCACAAGCAAACAATACCATTCTGGGGTAAGTTGATAGACAACACAAGAGATGTTGATGAGGATAGTTTGTAGGATCACAGTCATTTAGTGGAAAAGGGTCTCGTTGAAAATCCCCCATGAGGACACTCCCATAACTGGCAATCAGAAATCCAATTCATTTCATGAGCCTGCACAGTCATAACATTCAGTCACTGTACATGTGGCTTGATAATAAATGCTTGTTTAATATTTGTGTGAAACATTACATATAAAATATACATTTATTAAAATGTTTAAAGACTTTAACTAAAATATCTGTTTATATCCACCGACACTAATAACTTTTCCTCTTACGCCTGCAGAAAGTTGTCATTTGTCATTTTTAAACATCTTTTTCTATGACCATAGGAAAGACTGCCATAAAATTGAGTTTGATTTTGGTGAAAAAATCAATACGATACCTGTAAATATGACATAACCCCTATTCCTCAGATACAGTGTTTGTTTAGTGCTAAATGTGAGCATGCTAAGTATGCTCAACTATCATTGTGAACATCAGGCTGATATTAGCAGTATATAACGACCTTAGAGAGCTGCTAGCATGGCCAGTGGTTCGATGTGATCATCTAAATTGTATGAATTGTTGTAGAATGGGCCCTATTTATTTAATACTTATATTTAAATCGGAAGCGGTTCCTCTCTACGGAGGCAGCCATGTTTTTTTTTACAGTAGACTGGACAAACTAAACACCTTTTTGAGTTTTTATGACAACTGAAGGCTACCACAGGTTCTCTTTCATGTTTTGGGGTTGAGGGGTATTCGGCTGCAACGTGCAACTTCACCACTAGATGTTGCCAAATTCTACACACTGAACCTTTAACTGCCTTTAAGAGCTGCTAGCATGCCCAGCGCTTTAGCAGGCTGGCATTTTTTAGCTGCCTCAGACCGCTGCTATTATGCAGCGTGTTAACAGGCTGATATTAGCATGGCTATAGATTCCGACAGCCTATCTCTAAAACAAGTCACACACATATTTCAAGATGGTAATTAATGGTTTGTAAGAAAAGGGAGAAAGTGAAGTTTCCATAAACCAGACATAATGCAGATTTAATAGAGTCGATATTCGAGTGATCTGTTGATGGACACTATTCTCTCATTGTGAAATACATGAAGGGAATAGAGGGGAAAATTAAATGTAGTTGGAGATGAAACACGTCCGTAGAGATAATGAAAAATGTACAAAAATATTGGTAAAGAATCACTTTTTATTTGTTGTGTGAATGTTTGTAATCTGTTGAACAGTAGAAGAACAAACCTTGGAATAAGCGATGTAGTATGAATTTGGGACCCGGCTTCAGTTCTTATATCTTAAGGGAAAGTGAGGAATCACCAACTGTGAATGTTTTTATGTGTCTTCTTTATTTATTCATCCACTCTCTTTATGAGGCAGTAAAAAATGTGAGGAAAGGAAACACTGTTGAAAATCTTTTAGGTGTTTGATACTAAAACAGGTTGTTTTCTACTCTCATACACTATTTAAGTATCATTATCAAATTAATTCAATGTTCTACTATAATGGTGGCCTCTGTCCCTTATCCATTTTGCATACATTACTTCAAGTTTGATTAAAACTCTCTTAACCTCTCAGGTCCTAATGATAATTTTTACACATGTTGCTCAAACCCAGCCATGTATTGGATCCACATTTCTTATTCTGTCAAATCTTTACTGTGTTACATATTTAAAGAGACCAACGTTTAAATTCATGGTGTCAATCTGCCGTCGTCTTTGCGTAAAGCTCTGGTGCTGTCATTGCAAAACCGTAAATACCGTGAAAAATCCAAGAAACTAATATACTTTGTCAAATGTAAAAGGCATTTACATAGAAGACAACTTCAAATTGGTTGCGTGATTGTCTTTCACTTTTTAAAAGTCATTCAGTTAGAAGGGGATTTTGCATGACTCACACAAGTGTATAAAAGACACGTAAAACCCACATTTGCTGCCGACTGCGACACAGAGAGAAATACGGAGGGTGGAGAGATGACAGACGAGAGAGAAGCATGGAGCAAAGGAGGAGAGAAACGCCCGTTGTTGAAAGAGGAAGTGCTGTCAATGTGGAGACAGGTCAGTACCGATCTAACTCGTAACACACAGACTTACTTCCTGACATCTCAAATAAGATTAGTATCTTGACTCTAAGCCAGACGTTTAAGAGCACCTGGTACATCCTGTTATTCCTCGTAACGTCTCTGTGGGGATACAACTTTACCGATAGTATGATGGCCTCCACCTCGACTTCTTTAGTCTTAGAATTGTTTCTGATTTACCTGAAGAATTATCTGTTAAACTGTTCAACCTCACCCTTAAGAGGGTTAGAAATATGGTTCAAACCCACAGGAACATATTTCTGGTTTCTGATGCTTCCAGACAGACTGAACGGCCTAAATGACGTCTTTTCAACGTAAAAAAACCCCAAGTTGTTTCAGGGAGAATATAAGAATAGTTTAAATAAAAGGGTTAAATGTGTACACAGAGGAGTTTTTTTGGGTATTTTGATTTATTGGGTAGTTGTGTTTGCAAAGTTAGAGTTTAGATCAATATTAATCATCATCACAGTGTTTATTCCCTCTGAGCTTGTTTTTAAAATATAGACAAAACGTCAAATCCTGCGCAAATTGAATTTTCTTTCTTTTTTTCAGTTAAATGAAAATCTTTGCTGTTGTCAACTGTAATCTAGATTACCACAAATTCACCACAACACCCAGTTATTGGTTTATGTATCGTCAGTAATTGTGAATGAAACTCTTCAGTTGAAATGTGTTCATCGTCACTCAAAACCAACTCAAACTAATCTGTGTGTCTATCGCCCCCTGCAGGACTTGTCCAACACTGAGGTAAGCCCAGGAGTGATGACACAGCCAAGTATTGTCCCAGGTTGAGGTTAATGCTAATCGTGATAGGGGTTGTTCTCTAGCAGACACCTACCATGTTAGCATTACCTTCAATTTGGGAGATCTCACAAAAAAAACAAATCTACAAACTGGAGACTGCTCTCAACAGTGATGCCAGGATTGGGAAGGATGACTCAACATGGAACTGAGGAATATGATGCAGACAGAAAGTGAAACTGCTAGGGACAAACTGTTCAGACTCTACTACTCACAAAACTGCCACGATGCTGCAGTAGTGGCACAGTAAAAAGATTTGAACTTTATGTTAACTCCTTGTCAGCTATTTTAGCTGATTACATCTCTTCTCTACATTCTGCTTGGTCGGATTTCCCTGACCTCTTCTGGTTTCCACTGAGTATATATGCAATTTGATGGTCTCAGCAGCTTTGCAGCAGAGGTCCATTAACCTTAGACGAGGTCTAATCATCCAAAATCAAGAGAGGTACTGGTACTTGTTTCAGGTGCAGGACAACAGATGGCCCACTAGGGACAGTAGACTGCTTTTCACCCAAAATACACAAAACTACTGTCTGGATGGACGAAGGCTTTAGCAGCATTTTTCTTCCGCAGATATCTGCTCCGTCCAAAAGTTGTCAATGGGAATTAGGTCAGGACTCATTGGAGGACAGTTTAAAACATCCTCCTTTGACCTGCTGGATGTGTTGAAAGACCAAAGACCTTCGCCTCAAATCTGCAATGGTTTCCTGACACTGACGAACACAACCCACCAACTTTCACAAACTGGTCTGATTGAGTTTCTTGTCAGTGCCATGTCCTGTAGACCATTTTTGGACTGAAGCTTTTTTAAAACTCTACAAACCACTGAAGCTGAAGTCTTTAGAACTTTGACGAATGCCTTGTTGCTTTTGGAATTATTATGGTATTCTAGCAATTACAGATAAAGAATGAAAAAAAATCTAAATCTCAGTTTAAGTACTGAGAAACTTCTTTGGTTGCTTCATCATCAGGCGAATTAAATAAGTAAAATTCACTTTGTTTTGTTTGTACTGTTCCTTTTGTTGGTTAAATGTTTCAGACAGGAGGTGAATTATTACTGGCTGATATCTGTATGTTAGACTATTATTAGATAATGTTTAGGATCTGTCTCTTAAATGTAAATGCCGGCCGCTGAACACATGACAAGGAAATAAAATCAATCCTAAACATCTGAGGTTTCTGTATCCGAAGTTTGTTTTAGTAAAACCAAGCATCAGACTTGTATCATTTTGTGTTTACATGAGAAAACATCTCTGCATCCGCTTTCTCTATGTAGTCCACATAAAAAAAATCTCAAGTTTTTCAATGAATTATAAATATGAAAGATGTTGCCAGTACTTTGAACACACAGAGCCCGGCCTGTTTCCCGACAGAAAGGCAGACGTTTGTGCGCAGTTCAGCTGTCAAATGTGGTGTTTAATTCTTGTGACAGAGGCCCTGCATGTGTAATCTTTTAAACCACTTTGTCATTAGTTCAGATTCTCTGAATATGAAGGGGATTACAGCCTTGGCTCCTTAGATGCAGAATATACAGGATTTTAAAGAAAATCCCAACTCATCCACCCACAGATGGTTTTCAAATGTATTGATCCACATTGAGATAAAAACATTAATGTCGTGGAGGATTTCTCTCACTGTTTGTTATTTGAGGAATTCACACACAACTTTTAGCAGTGGATGGTCGTCTCTATGTTCTGTTCTCATTTAGGTCTATAAAAATATGTATGTTTATTTAAGGCGATTGCCCAGTGGAGATCGGTGAGTAATAGTCTATTAATCATCAATGTTCCCCAACAACAGGGGATAAAGCTCTTCTCATGAACGTCCCCATGTGGTTACTTCACTGAACTGATTTCTGACCTGATAAAACTGGCCTAAAATTCCATTGGCGTGTGCATGTGCTGGTTTTCTTTGCCTCTTAAGGACCCTTTCTAGTGTAAACACTAAACTTGTAAGGACCAGTCGACCTGGTCCTATGAGGCTAAATGTGACTTCTGGGCTCCTGTACTTGTGGTTAGGCTAATGATAGGGTTAGGCATGAACTGGTCATGGTTAAGGTTAGGGATAATGTTTTGGTTAGACTGTCTTCAACAAAGGGAAGTCAACGCACATTCTTAATAAATTGCACAAGATTGCAGTGTGTGTGTGTGTGTGTGTGTGTGTGTGTGTGTGTGTGTGTGTGTGTGTGTGTGTGTGTGTGTGTGTGTGTGTGTTTAAATGCAGATGTAAGCTGTTTTCATAAACAGTATCCACAAGTCATGCAGGCGAAGTGTGGTCCTATAAAGTGCTGATTTATCCACTATGTTCTATTCCATTATGTTTTGTTGATACTGTATCTTGGAGCAAGCTGGCACAAGAAGTTCCATCGGCATTAATATAATCTTGTTATCTTATTTGATCTTATCTCACAAAAAATCGTTAAAGGCAACTGTGATTCAAAATAAGACAATAGAAATACACATTGGCACAATATAAAGTCGATTACACTTATTGAACTTACAAATTTGCCTCAAATTTGCCCTTTACATTCTAAGTCAATGTGTCGACCTTCAGATGGAGAAAGAAGAATTGATTCAACTGTAAAACAATAGAAATAAAAGAGTAGATGTTGAAAGTTCATTCGTTTCTATGAGGTGGATAATATATAGGATATTAAAGCCAAGAACATTTGGGATAAGGTTGAGGGGGTGGATGGTTTGTTTGTTTTTAAAGAAAGGGGTTTAAAGATATTTTGGTGGCACATTGAAGCAACCCCCTACAATTTCCACCAACGAAATAAAGGAATTTGTTTCTCCTAAATTAGATTTTTGTCTCAGTTCATATGAATAAAGTTACAGGAGAGGAAGGAAATAAAAAACGCAGCATCCCGACGCGCTCTGACGCACAGTGTGGATATGGGCGGACCGGTCAGTCAGCTGATGACTAAACACTCCGCACAATCTCTGTCCTCAATACACCGATGAATTTCTAGCCAATTACGCACAATGTGGAACATTTCATCCGCGTGCAGGACTCGCGACTCGGTGGGATCTGGCGCGGGGATGAGTGGTCGGCGCGCACCTGGAGGAGACATGCACGGGCTGCAGCAAATTTCCGTGCGCGTCCTCTGTGGTTTATGATACGGAGTGAAAGCGTGTGGTTCGATCCTGCCTGTGATGGGGAGCAGCGCATGGAGCTGCGGTGCCGTGATGCTGCTGAGCGTCTTCTGCTGCTGCCGCGCCGCCACTCTGGAGTCCATCCACTGGAGCAGCTCCAATGCAAAGTAGGTGCATGGATCCAACTTTCTGCTGCTGCTCTGTGATCTCAGGGATGGACTGGAAGTTAAGACAAGCAACCCATGTAGAATGACCAGTCGGTTAATCGTTGACAATGTTGATGAGGGATTAAACTAAAACCGCTTTACTCTGTGGTGCATTATGTCAAGTGATTGCGTTTCAATTTTCCTGATCAATTATTTGATAGAAACTTGTGAACAAGTCACAAACTCATCCAAGCTGATGTTTTCAGTTTGCTGGATTTGCAAAGATGTTGAGTTTATCACATTAGACAAAGGAAAGCAGCTAATTATTCCAAGTGCAAAGCTCAAACTGGGGTTTTTATGGTTTGGAAAATAACTCAAGCCACCACTCCAATCATATTCATCATCTAAACTGAACATTTTTTTGGGGCTAATTCATTGGCTAATTTCAGCAGCTTTTAGAGACATGAAAACTACATTCATTTCACAACTTACATCTTTGCCACTTTAGTAACTGATGCAGATAATTAAAAATCAATGTTTCACTCTGTGTGGTCTCACAGCTCATTTTCTGTTATCTGTAAATCCTCAGATTTACTGCAGGTCAGGGTCTGGTCCTGTATCCTCAGATAGGGGACAAGATGGACATTGTGTGTCCCCGGGCAGACGCTTCCCCGGGAGGGAAAGAGGAGTTCTACAGGGTGTACCTGGTCTCCCGGAGTCAGATCGAGAGCTGCACCATCGACAAGACGGACACGCCCCTGCTGAACTGTGACAAGCCTCACCGGGACGTCAAGTTCACGTTCAAGTTTCAGGAGTTCAGCCCCAACCTGTGGGGTTTGGAGTTCCTCAGGGGGAGGGACTATTATATCACCTGTAAGTCAGAGTAGAGTGAGACCTGCCACCTGTGTGCGTCTCAAAGTGCAAATCAACACGTGCAACATCCTAAAACGAGTCGCTGGTTTGCCACAGGTGGAGCGGCGTTCGAGTCAATGCTACAGCAACTGTTTCTTGTTCTGTCCCTTTCCTGCTGCAACGAGAGGAAGCCATCGTCATTGGCTCCCTCTCAATTTGTCAGTTTGCGTGAGAATCAAAAAATGTGGCCTCGTTATTGGACCGCTGTCGGTTAAACCAGCATCTTAGTGGCAAGTGATGCATGATATGGAGAGCAAGTCTGACAATGTAGCCTCATCCAGCGCGCCACACTCTGACAGCACACTTCGCTCTGGCAGGCCAGTGTGATTTCAAGGGCTTACATGCCCCAAATCACACAAGGCTTTTACAGCATCAGGCAGATTTGATGGGAGCTTTCATGGCAACGTGGCTTGTAGCCTCTGAGATGTTGTTATCTGACCTAAATGCTGCTAACAAGCCCATGTGTGTGTGGGAGTGACAGGGGGGTGAACCAAAGTTCTTGGTGTATGTGTGTGTGTCTGTGTGTTTATGCAGTTGTTAGTGTGTTACTAAATTGTTTTGGATAAGTTGATTTAAAGTCCACCATCCAAGTTGCATCTAGAGTTGAAGTGATCATTATCAGGCAAATAATGGATTAGTTCATTCAACCAGAGAATTACATTTAGTTTGTAGTTCATTAGGTCCTCCAAGCCAAACCTAACACAGTTTAGAGAGGCACACAATACATTCTTTAGTAAGGTTTTAATGTTCTCTTTTTGTTGAGATTTCTTTAGTTTTGGGCTATTTTTTGTTGTTGTGGCCATTTTGAAGCTGTTGAAATGTATTTCTTTTTATCATTTTGATGAAATAATGAACATTTTTAACCTTCATAGTGTTTGGATTTAATGCAGAACTACAGTTTGAATTAGTTTTAGCTATAGGTGTATTTACAGCATTAGATATACCTAATAAACTACCAATTGAGTGTAACTGTCAATTGTTTTAAATATTGATTAATCATGTAAGTTATTTCTGAAGGAAAAATGTAGCATCCTCCGGCGCAGATTTCTTAAAAAGAAGGATTTTCCAGGATATTCTTTGTCTGGTGTGACAAGGAATCAAATAAAACTATTTTGGACAGTTTTATTTATCAATACAAGAAACAGGAAGATGTCTCACGAGGCTCTGGGAACTTGTGATGAGCACTTTTAACTGGGCTGGGCAAACATGGCCAAACATTACATCAAGATAAAAAATGTCATATCAACCCATTTCAATAATTATCACCATAAATGTCACACTTATATTTCTCCTGTGTGAAGGTTTTTGGTTTGAAACTCTTCTTTATGAGCACAGCATCCCAAAGGCTTGATAAACAGCAACACTTTATAAATCCTAGGTTGATCAATTATTCCATATACACTGTGCCTAATGCATAAGCAACATAACGATATATGCACGTGACTTTTGTTATATTGTATAATTTAAAATTATATTGGGATGGTTATTTACATCATTTTATTGCCAAACCCTATAATGAGTTATTTGTTGCAGCACTAGTTGTATCTTATGTTTTATATGTGTAAATAATGTATGTTAAATATAGTCACATGCATGTAGTTTGGTAAAGTTTGTGCATCTTCATGCATAAATGATGCAACATTTGGAAACTAAAACAGAAATCAAGGAAACTCTATTTTGCTGGATGCTCTAGGTAATATGAAAAATACATGAGATTCAAACTCTAACAATAATTTAACATTTTCCCTCATCTCTGTATATCAGCCACCTCGACAGGAGCTCTTCAAGGTCTGGATAACACTAATGGAGGAGCGTGTAGGACCCAATCCATGAAGCTGGTGCTGAGAGTCGGCCAGAGTAAGTACTTTGTGTGTGTGTGTGTGTGTTTGTGTGTGTGCCAGCAGGTTTCTAAAGTTGCAGACATGTGAATGAAAGACAGAGACAGCCTCCCAGACGCAGGTATCTGACAAACAGCGCTTTTAACGAAACAACACAGCTAATGTCTGTTCCTGCTTATTATACATGTGATGCCGTTGTATCACCTTCTCTCCGGAATTGGTCAGATAATCTCGATCATCTATTCATGCTCTTGAAGAGAGATTACCGTCGTGAATTATCTCAAATCCCTAATTCAAACCGTTGGCAGCTTAAGGCCGTCAGTATAATCTTGCATGCCATCGCTCGGATTGGTCGTTGCTTTCAATAATCTTTTTTTTCTGCTTTAACATCAGAATAGCCGATGTGTTCTGCTCTTATCACATACATTAAAATTTAATAAATCTGATTCCTAACATATCCACTGCCATAGCAGAGGATGAGTGAGTTTATAATGTTCACATGGAAACATATTGAGGATTTTTATTTATTAAACTATCACCACAATATTATAATAGTGTTATTTGTAAGTGACCTTGATGAGAAGATACCTATGTATGAGGATGGTATTGATTAGTGTTCGACACGTGAGGTATGTGTGTGTGTTATTGATCAATAGATTATGTGCATGTTTAGAAAACTTTAAAAAGCCGCATCTGCTCAAGCCGTAAAAAGGAATTTATTTGACCTCAGAAATGTGGAGAATTACTCATAAATGATTCAAGCGTTTGGGTTAGAGATGAAAATAAAAATCGCAGCATTTTCTGTTTCTCCACTGATCATAACTGGGAATGTAGAGCTGTTTTTCTGCTGTGTTTACAAACACTGCAAGAGTAAACAAACCTTTAAAAACCACCAGGAAACATGAATAACTATAATAATTTAGTTGTAATCTCTCGTTAATGTCGACACACGCGGTGGGTTAAGTCACGTTTGGGATTCACTGCAGCTTCCATCCTTTTTGGTATTTTAATGAACCCATCTGTTTAGGTTTGGATTTAGGACTCGTGCCTGTGGAACTGAAAATATAATCACGGAATTCATGGTAAATGTGTTTGAGAAGATGGAAATTTGTGTTTCTGTTATAAATTACTGTGAAAAACCTAAACTTCAGTTTCTTTAAGAGCATCGTACAGATGTTGATTAAAGTGATTACGTTTGATCTAATTTGTACAGTGTCATTTGCACACAGAAGATATTTATTAATCTGTAGTGATGAATGTGGTTCGATGTTTTTGCCTGTTTTACGCAGGCCTCCAAATTTTCCTTCAACCTGCCATCTTTGGTTCCTCCAGCAGTTTAGAGTTTAACTTCCTTAAAGCTGAGGGACTTCTGAGAGACTTAAAAAGCAGTGGTGGAAAAAAATGACTCACATCCTTTATCTAAATAAAGTAACTAACATTAAATTCCTCCATTACAAGTTTTAGTCCTGCATCAACTAAGTCAAAGTACAGAAACTATCAAACTTGAAGTTCCTGTTTCATCAGCTTTGGTATATGATCACATATGACATAATTAGATTCATGCTAAAGTATCAATATGAAAGCAGCATTTTACTAGTAAAGCCACTCATGGTGGAGATGTTTGAGACACTCTACTGTATTTACGTCACAGTTTAGTCCAGTGGTTCCCAACCAAGGGGTCGGGCCCCTCCCAACAGTCACAAGATAAAGCTGTGAGTTGTCAGATGGTTAATGGGGTGCGGGCCAAAAAGAAAAAAGACAACATCTGACTCACAGAATCTGTTAGATTTTCATTGTCATTTTCCGGAAAAAAAAAAAGGATTTGTTTTCTGAAATATATGATATAATTTATATGTATATAATAATATATGATAACCTTACCAGTTTGGACCTTGAGCTGGTGTTTGAATAAAGCAATAAGTTTCTCCTCCCTGATGACAAAGATCACAAATGTGACAAAGCAACACATTACTTTTCTTGTGAGGAAACTTATGGTTTCTATTTCTCTTGCTGGGTAATCGAAGTGTGAGAATTAAGTCATAGCTAAAGTTGTTAAACTGGACTAAACAGATGACTTGATTTCCATCAGAAATGTAGTAAAGGGGCTAGTTGACCAGGTAGCAAGTTTCAAAAAAGGCGAAATGCTTGAAAAACATCTTGCTATACATGTACTTTAGGGTACATGCCTACTTTGCCTGAGATAACCAAAGAAGCTAGGATTTAATGCCATTTTCTGAGACTTGACTTCACTCCTCCTCAAGTTACACAAGACAGGAGTTCCTGTCAGGAGTTACTATGCCTGACGTCCTTTCTGACTCAATCCTCCCTTTCATCCAGACTTGGCACTGAGGATGTTACACATCTGTGAATTTGGTGGAATGCCCCCTTACTTTTGATTTCCAACATTCCTTTTAGAAAAAAACCCCAAGGAAATGTATGAATTGGCTGCACTGAGTTATACGTCACACGCAGGTTAGTGTAGGTGTAGATAGTGAAAGTGTTGGTGAGTTATGTTTTTCACTCAAGAAAACCTGAGTCCCAGTTGCGACTCGAAACAAGACTTTCTGTTGTTTGATTCGTTGAGAAAATGTTTCCCCCACTTTCTCCCCTGTGATGTGTTTTTATCTGAATGACTGTCAGTGCAACAATAATCAGAAGCTCTGATGGACTGATGGCAAACACTAATCATTTTGTTGTGACAGAACTCCACCTACGCGGGAAAGCCACAGATAATAATGAAATGAAAATGAGGTGTGAGGTGTGATCCCTGTAATCATGTGCTGTGATTTTATTCAGGTCAGCTGCTCAACTGTCCTGCTTCATATTCCAGGCTCCTCAGATCCACCCTCAATACTCCAGGAGTCGCCCACCAGATTCCCGCCCTCACGACCGAAACCCAAGGCCAAGGAGGAGTCTGCGAAAGAACGCGACATAAAAAGCAAAACTGGTACAATATCTCGTTATCCCGTCTTTTTTCCTAAATATTAAGATTTGTTTCTCACAATATTACAACTTAATTCTGGTAGCCCTAGAATTCCCACTGAAGGAGTCATTATAATGTTTTTGAATGTTTTAACTTGCTAACTACACATTGAAGAGTATACATAAGCATATTTGTAAATGATAAATGTAGTGAGTACATAAAATACAATACATGATCTACTTTTGTTATTGACAGCAAATTCCATGAATGAAAGCTAAAACCGGTGTTGGTTTGAGAGACACGCCTCCAACTTCTATACTCGGCCCATTGGTTATTGCTAGAAATATAAATCTTCACAAACAGGTCACAAATGCATCCACAACATTTTTTCTAAAGGCTGGAGTTTATTTGCCTTTAAATAAATGGGGGCCTCTGTAGTTTGGAGAAATTCAAACTACAGTGGTGCTTGAAGGATTTAACTATGTTAAGTATAAGAACAAATTATTAGTACATTACAGGTCAGGATGAGTACAAGTCCTGTCACTGATTTAAAATATAAGTGATTTAAAGAATAAACATTTGTACTCTGTGGCTTTAAAGGGGAATATATCTGAATTCAGCATTCTGTTACTGATATGCTCCAGAAAATAAAAATATATATTTTAACCTTCCTGTTAAATCCAAGTTGTCCTCTGAATCAAACAGAAATACATTGAAAGGAATGACAAAGTGTATCCCCGCTGATAGATCAAGGATCAGGGACACATTGTCTTTATTGTTTTCGAATTATCTTCTTTACAAACCTTCAGTCTGACCCATTGACCCGTTCAGTGTCACAGAAAGGCTGTTTACCAGTGTGACACTAAAGATTAGATCATATTCTCCAGTGTCCAGCTTTGACAGAGGTGTTTCTGTACCATGCTAATACAAAGTGATTGCAGTGTACCCGGGCATAAACTGAGTGAAACTGTTTTTAAATCTCTTTGTCATGCGTCCCGATTCACTCTTTCATCTCAGTTTCTCCTTTTTCTTCCTGCCTCTCCTCTTGTTTCTCCCGACAGACGCAGACCAGGATAAAGGACAAACAAACCCCAGTGGCGGCGGTGACTCGGAGACACAGCTGTTCGTGTGGGTTTTTTCCGGCTGCGTGATCGTCTTTCTGGTCGTCATCATTTTGCTGGTGCTGCTGTGGAGGCACCGTCACCACCACTGCCTCCCAGAGAGCCAGCAGTCCGCCTCCGTGTCCCTCAACACCTTGGCCGTGCCGAAGCGGGACAGCATCAGCAGCGACAACAACGGCTCGGACCGCAGCGACGTCGTCTTTCCTCTGCGGCCTTCTGACAGCATGGTCTGCCGTCACTATGAGCGTGTGAGCGGCGACTATGGTCCACCTGTCTACATCGTTCAGGAGATCACACCTCAGACTCCAACCAACCTCTACTACAAAGTCTAATGTTTGCTGCTCTACTCTTTATCTAACATGTTTACCACATTTATAAAGATGGACAACACATCTCCTCCTCCTCCCACTACAGCCAGAAATGCAGCCAAAACATCCCGGATACTCACGCTGCCATCTTGCACATTTGGAGCCAGAGTCTGTGTCAGTAGCAATCTGTGGATGCAGCCACGGTGACGAGGTCCTGTCCAGTCATGAGTCAGTCTCAGCTGTCAATCACGACGTTTCACCCCATTTTCACAGCAACTAATTCAATTCGAACTTACTGGAAAAACGAGAACTTGAACAAACATCAGTGTGACAAGAACTAACTAAACTGACGGAAACCGTCTTTGAGAAAAATTTATTTGATGTTTATTTTGACTTCTTACTTTAGCAGGGGTGAGGAGGTATTTTATGACCTATACTGCAGCCAGCCACAAGGTGGCAATCGAGACACTTTGGCATCACTTTTTGGGAGCCAAGCATGTCGTCCATCTTTATAAACTAATGGTTAATAATCCTACATTTCATTTCAGGCTACAGTCTGTTACACAATGTTCCTGGGGCTGCAGCTGCAGAGTTTGTAGCATTTAAAGGAAACGTTGGGACTTTATCTGAGAGCTGTGTTGCACTGAACACAGACATGACACATGTCAGTCTGAAGACTTGTTGGGGTCCTAGTGCACAAACAGCTGCTTAGCACACTTTGTCTTCTTGGTGAAGAGACAATCCGAGAGATAAATGGTGTCATCAGATATCATTCAGTCGTTGTGTTCAGTTTGTGAGTTATGTCCCGTATTGTCCAGCAAATGCCAGTTTGTTTTTGTTTGTGTTTTACTAAGAAATCTGTTGTTTGTCCCTGCTACTGAATGTGGCAGCTTCAACATGTTTTGTATTTAATATATTGATAAAATGGGGCAGAGAGATTGACATTGCATTAAAATACACACACTTTTTGAGTACTTTAGATTTATGTTAGATTTAACATAATTGAAGTGTGTAAACCTTGTTTAAAATGCTGTTCAGTAAAATTAAAATGATTTGGGGCCTTTTATTGTAGTAAAACAGTTTTTAAAATGATCATTTCAAAACAGCTTGTATTATTATTTATTATATTGTACTGTATAGCCAGAGGTCCCAAGCCACAAAAAAAAAGTATTTTCCAATGTAATTATTTATCACAGGATTTTTTTGGTTACTTGTTTAACATAAAAATGAACAACTTGTCCGTGTCTCGTCCTCTGTGTGTGTTCCATCTCTTCTTCCCAAAACCAGCAAAGGTAAAAGGTAGAAGTGACGAACACAGGCAGGAAATGAACAGAATAGAGTGGAGAAATTAAAGTTTGAGTGAGAATAAATGGTGATGAATCCCCTTGCACCCCCTCAGTGATTCTTGTGAGCACAAAATCACAGAGCAACATGTCACCGTGCGCGATGACTTCAAGTAACAGTATGTGACAGCAGCAACACTATTTGCATATGGATGTTGTTAAGATCATCATGCTCCTGTTCTGCAGTTATAGCCACTGTTCTCTGTTTGAAAGATTTACGGATATTACACTGTTCAGCTTTGGTTGAAGTGGATTTATTTTAAAACTTAAAACCATCGTCTGGGTGATTTTTGGAGGTTGAAGTTATAAAATGAGATACTGCCCACAGGGGAATGTCTCTCCATTACTCTTCTAATGGTGCTCCTGGGAAAGTGACTGTCACTCTGCAGTTAAAAGTAATCTTACACCTGACAGGACAGAAAGAGGAGTATTCTTCTTTAAAATACGCTTTCCCCTGAACTCCTCACTCAGTTGCAGCGTCGTCCTTTGCAGTGATTTACCAACAAAAGCTATTAAATGATCTAACGGTAAAGAAAATATATTTTAACGAAAAAATGTTCAGCGCATAATTGTCTCAGAGTCTCTCCTGTGGCTCCGTTCACAGCATCCATGGGTGAACATGTTTCATGCTCCCCCAGCCACATCATGCGGCACATTTTCAACCTGTCAGCTTCCATGAGCTTCCTCTCCACCAGGGACACTGTTGCCTCTGAACAGACGATCATCAGGACATGTGCTCGGTGCATCAAACAAGAAGACTGCACAGCTAAAATTAAACAGGTGCTTTACAGGAAAAATATAAATGAAATCTTTCCTTTTGACTAAATCGTCAGTGAAACTCCTGAGTGAACAGGGTTATATTCTCATTCACAGTGAACCACTTGTCTTTTTCCGCCTGTGACCGGATACAATAAGTTTGATAAAGAGCAGATGACAGGATTGGGCGGCCTCATTCTTGTCCTGCAGCAAAATACAATTTCCCCTCTGGCAAGAGAGGTGTTTTAAAATATCTGAGGGACAGTTAATAGAAAATGTGCCAAAGATAACTTCATTACTCCTTTCTATAATTGACTTCTTTAATAGACTCAATGTGTCCCGGGCCAAAAAAAACCCCTCTTACTTTTTTTTAAATGTGGAAACATATATACCAACTGTATGGTGAACTATATGCTCTAATAAACCACTCTGCATTTTATTCACTGAAATAAAAACTTTTCATTATCTTGAACTACTTGTACTTGCTCTAGTGTCTTTTGAAAACACAATATAACACACAGATTTGCTTCCATAGAACATGCTCGTTGTCTGAGTGTGTGTCCCCCCCCCCCCCCCCTTGCTTGATGTGATCCTTGCTCTTGTGAGATGTTTTTGTCCTGTGTGAAGCTTCACAGCTGAATGGGCTGTGGTCAGGCGAGGTGAGTTCAGTTGACCACGGGGTCACGCCGAGACAATGGTGGCCAGGCTTGTATGGGGCGAACAAAACAGAGACCCCCAGACTCACAGCCCCTGATGTGGGAGGGGCTTCAGGCATGGTAGGTCATTTTAAAAAAGTGGGCAGATGTGGCGCTTCATCGGAGGGGATGTTTTGGATCCCAGGTACAGACTTGAATATATTTCCAGTGCTACCTGCATGTTGCTTTAAATTCCCTGATTTTACATGGGAAGTGATTTCTTTATTGTTTTACAGTGAAATAAAAATGATTTTATCTTGTTTACTTCATCTGTATCCCAAACTACCACATGAAATGATGCTTTTGTAACTGATAGCTGCTCTGATGAATCTTTAACCATCATTTGTGCAGGGAGCATAGAGCTGGAGTGAGGAGGGTGGGGGTCGGATGAGGAGAGCCAAACGCTTTCATGTGACCCCATGGGACAATGTGAGGTCTACAACCTCCCTGTGTCCACCCACCCCCCACTTCACTTCCATATGCAGAGGAACTAGCCCCACCAGTGTGTGTGTGTGTGTGTGTGTGTGGGGGGGGTTGGGGGTCAGGACTGAGAACTCACCACAGAGAAGAAGACGGAGAGGAACAGATTTTCTGAATTTTATGTGTTTTTCTCGTTGTGGCTCGGTTTGAGGAGTGTGAAGCGAAGCTCAACTGAAACATACAAATACACATTTTGCACCGAGCTTTTACACAAACATCCTGGTGCATCACAAAGGAACACTACAGGAAACAAGTTAAAATGTAAAACCTATTGAAGCGTACTGATTTGCTGCTTTGTATGAATTCTTCAAGTGTTTCCTCTGAATGTGTTGCTCAAGGATGATGTTCTCATTTTAACACTACAGGAAGTCCAGGGATGGGGAAGTTGTGGTCAGTGTTTCTAGTTACAGTTGAAAATCCATACTAACATTATAGTACAGTATTTAGTTTGCTAGTTCCCTCTGCTGGCCGGCTCCTTTACTGTATTATCCTCACTGTGACAATCCACGGGGTTTAACGCATTTCCTCAACTTCCATTATAATGACTTGGATTAATGTGGGAAAGGTGGAAGGAATTTATAGTTAAGGGCTCATCTGTTGTTTCTTTGTTATTAAACTCCACAAGTTTAATCAGTGATTTTCATCATTTATTTAAATGTACTCACATATTTGTGTTGTGAACAAAAACAGCACAGGACAGATGCCTTTTGACTTTTTCTTTAAGCTACAATCGTCAATCATACCAGAAGTGAAAGAAGTTCTCAACACCTTTGGGTAGGTTTCCGATTACAACAACGGAAAAAAAGAAAATATTGGATCATCCTACCCCTTCTGACCACAAACAATTATTTAAATGAAACCGAAGAGGAAACATCTGTTTGGTGGAACGGCTGAAAACTCCTAATGAAACATGACAGGTGGTCTAAAGTACAAATCCCTAAAAGGTGTTTGATATTGTATTTTATAAGATTAACGTGTGTTTTTATGTATAAAATCTTTGTTTCAAAGGGGAAATAAAACTCTCCACCTGTGGCTTTGTACTATTTCTATGTGAAAATGGTGGAGAGATACGTGAGGTGAACCACTTCCGTTATACACCTGTGACCAAGATTATGACAAATGATCTGTAGGTTTTTGTTTGATGAAGTCTGTTTTCATCAAATGCAAAACGTTCAACGCCATCATTGTATTTTCCATAAAGGTCAATCAAACATCTAAAGTATGTGTTAGATGTTTTACACCTCACTCTTAAAAGCTTTTTTTACTTTCACACATTCAATTGAATCTACTGAGATTTTTACTTAGAAGCAAAAAAGAAAAAAACGTGTGGAGTGTTGAGCCCGGGCCCTACATCCTGCCTGAGGCCCCCAAATTTGTTGCAATGCTCGAGTGCTCCTCTGCTGTGGTTTGTTGGCTCTTGCCCTGGCTCTTAAAGTCTCTGCAACATTCAGACGTTTGGTTTTAAATCTAAGAAGAAAGCAACACCAGGGCGTGAACGTATTTACTGTGAGCATGAAATGTTACAGATACTTTGGTTCATTTCAGAGAGCAACAGAAACCTCAAACAACCGTCATGATCTTTGACGTTTTATACTCCTGCACAAGTTTTAATTACTGTGGTTTTTCCATATGACACAAAGGACTCATTTAGTTTTATATAATTAATGCTATTGTGTTATTTTTGTACTGATGCAAAAAACTAAAATAAGATTAACGTGTTAAATGTCTTTAATACTTTGAAACAATTCTTTAAATTACATATAAAACGTTTTTCAACTGTTTAACTTATTGTTTCCTTATTCATTATCATTTTTTTTATTTCAGTCAAATGTTTTCAGTTAATTATCCTGGGGAGATCTTTTTGTAAAACTGTAGCATTAACCAAGTATGTGGATTTCTTGTTGAGGTGTTTCTTCAAACTAAAACTTAGATTCCATATTTCTATTATATTATATTATAAATAACTAGCTACATTCAAAGAATAAAGTCTAAACGAATGCCACTGTTAAACTATTCTGTTTCCTTACCTGAATAATGTTTTATTGAACATTTAAGGCTTATTGTCATTGGACAAAAAACATAGTTTGGATAGAGCTTTATTTTTACTGCTCACAAACCACAGAGTCTGGATTTATGAATGAAATTGAGATACTGTTTTCTGTTAAGTTTTTGGTTGAGTTACATATATTTTGGGGGTTATATTCGTTTACATGTATATGTTGCACAAACTTGCTAATTTTATCCAGAGCAAATTAAAAGTATAAAACTAATTAACTAACTAACTAGTATAGACCAAATTCAATAACCAATAATTTAGCTATTGCATCTCTACAAGACTATAGTTTTACAAAACTCTTGAAAACTAGTTCTTCCTTTTGTGACTCTGTATAGAAACCGACACTAAATGTATATGATCTGGAGGTCGATGCATTCATTCACATTATTTTAAAGTGTTTTGGTGCAACAGGTTAATCAGTCGTTTTATTTTCTTGTCAAACGAGAAAACAAATGTGATCAATATATCATTTTGTGAATTAAAAACCAAACCCGACGCTCTGGTTTGATTACTGAATCTTTTCTCAACGCACACGGACATTTAACTATACGTGTCTGAACGGACTGCTCCCTTGATCATATATATATATATATATATATATATATATATATATATAAAGTGTTATCTCTCTAAGTTGATGGGAATCTGCAGAGCTGCCCGTGTGTGCGCCTCCTTCCCCGGCAGAGGCAGGTCGGAAGTACCGTAGTTTATGTATGCTAATGTGAGAATTGGGGGTTGTAGCTAGATATTTACGTTCAGTGGGAGCCGCCCTTCATTCACCCACATGGTTACCAACTGGTCGCCTTCGCGCCACTTTCCTAACCCCGCAATCGTCTCCAGCGGCGGCTCCTGGCTCCGGATCCAACCCGGGTCGCCTCGGATCTCACCCCGCGTGTCGTTTTCGTCCGCCGGTAGAAAAGTTTTCGGCACAGTTCGCTATTTATCCCGCTCTCTGTTTGTCGCCGAGAGACCACACGGCAGCCCGAGCAAGTGAGCGAAGATGGTGGATTTCGGCTGGTGAGTGTCTGCCGAGCGCATGTTTATCGGCAAGGAAGTCGGGTTCCTGCTCCGTTTTTCCGCCTCTGTGTGGGTCCACTGAACCCGTAGCGGGCTGGTTAGTGTTTTCTCTCGCCTCGTGGTGTCTCGGGAGAAGGACGGGGATCTACATAGTGAGACATTACCGAGATGTTGGCGATGAAAACAGTGTAACGTGAGGCGCATGGCAGCCCCCTCAGCTCCACCATTGAGGGAATGAGGGAGATTTGAAAAAGCTTGTCCGGAGCCTTTTCTCCGCTGCGCCTCCGCCACCGCTGGGGGAGGGAAATAGGGCTTTTTAGCAACACTCCCAAGAGTTAACATAAAACCCCGCCGCGTGATATTTAGAAACGAGTTTAGTTAATGTGTTTATTTCGCTGCTCGGACTCGAGTGCAGTGGTGTGTGAGTTAAAGTGCCCCCCAGAACAAAGCAGCAGCACATGGGGCAGCTTTAGGCCGCGCGTTTTAGCTTAGCCTAGCCTAGCCGCACAAACTTAGCACAACACTCCCGCGGGGCTAACTCTGATAGATTAAAAAATGCAGGGAACCCGGGGAGATGGAGACAAAAGTGGGTAAATGAGGCCAGAGCAGCGGGGCAAATGCACCGTGGATGTATTTTCAAACATGTGTTCGCTTGTTGTTGGCTAGCGGCTAACCAGCGCCGTCCAACTCCACTCCCCATGATGTTAGCCGGAGACGCGGACCCAAATGAGCCGACTGTCTCGCTGCTAACACCGCCGGCCGCTCCCCCTGCCACCTCCTCGGGTAGTTTTGGGGGGTGAACCTGGGTTAACGTTAGCACGGTTTGCCATGTTTTCACCAAGGCTAACAGCAGCTCCACCAGCACGGCTGCGGTGTGCTGTTAGCATCTGCTCCTGCGTGGACGGCAGCCCGTGTTTTCTAGAAGCTCCGACACCGCAGCTCGCGGCGTTTCCCCGGCAAACGAGCACCACGCAGGTTTAAACTTTGCTTTACGTGCAGCGCCACGTTTTGTTGCGTTTACATCGGTTCGGTTTGTTGGTATTTATGCGATGGTTGGCGCACTTCGAGGCGCCATGTTAACGGCGGTGGGGGAGGGGTGAACAACACCGTGGCCCCGCGCAGGCGCGCCCGTGTCGCGGGGCCGCAGGCTGCTCATTCATGTTTTCACTGACCTCGTGCTGCTGCTGCGATAAACCACAACATCTTCCCCCGTGAGAAGCGACGAAGCACTGCACACTTATGGCGGTGGCCATTGACATCCCCACGCTTTCAGGCCGCACTTGATTTTGTTACAGGAGCGCAGACCCAGAACCTGCATGTGTAACTTGTTGCGGTGCCATAAAGTCTTTTTTTTTTTTATTGTATGCAACACTGATCCCACGTGTCCCTCTGTGTTTTCAGATCCACCTTGCAGCGCCAGACCTCTTCTGACCAGAGCAGTGTGACCATCCTCTCCTGTGGTGCCGGAGGGCAGTGATGCTGTAATCAGTCTGTGTATTGTCAAAGTGCTTACAGTGCAGGTAGTACTATGCAATACCTACTGCAGTGGAGGCACTTACAGCAATACCCCGACACTGGTGTGCAGAGTCTCCGGCGTTATTGTCATTTGAAGTACTGTCTTTGTGCTAAGGTGCATCTAGTGCAGATAGTGAAATAGACTAGCACCTACTGCCCTAAGTGCTCCTTCTGGCATAAGGGGCTGTGATCATGCACCAACCAGACTCATTTCTAATTTCTAATTTGGCTCAAATATCTCGCAGTTCTCTGCTAGTTTTGCATAGTTGCACTACAAGAATAGATGAGTTGTGCAAATCTATGCAAAACTGATGGTGGCCTGCTTGCTCTCCACCTGTTAAGATGTTTGGTTTCGGGGGGTTGTCACGTCAAACTCAATCTGATTGTACAATATGCTGTGTAATGCTGTTTAAAAAAAACCCAGGAGTACTTGACAGTTCTTGCCCCCTGACTTCAGTTTCAGCAGTACTAAAGTGCTTATAGTGCAGGTAGTGATTTCTCCCTATCTACTGCAATGTAAGCACTTGAAGTATTTCTAACTAACTGCATCTTTCTCAAGATTGAACGTCTATTTTTCTTCCAAAACTCATCAGTTGATCATCACCTGGTCAGTTTTGCTGGTTTGCATTCGGCTTTAACTAATGTTCGCTGTGCAAATCCATGCAAAACTGACTGGGCTGGTGAACTGTGCACCACCAATGGATTTCTTTACATCAAGAATATTTTTGCTGCATGGTGGGTATTTGAATGTTCTTGGATGTGTACTGTTTGGGTATGCGTAGCTGTCCCTTCCTGTGCAGGTGGGGATTAGTAGCAATGCTGTGTACCTGGAGGTATTGCACTTGTCCCGGCCTGTGTAGGAACGAGGAGATGGAGCTGACCTGGATCCTGACCTGAATATCCAGAAACCTGTTGTGTCCTGTTACATGTCCTGTAATGTTTTTGTCGGTAAAATGTATGTTTTTAATTGGTTGTAATGTTGCTGGTATAAGATTAAAAGTTTTTACACCAATTTTCTCTGAATAATTATTATTATGCTAATCTCACAATTAATGAGGTCAGAGTTACAGCTATACTTGATGCCTATATTAGACTATAGTTAACTATTTCCCCCCTAGAGTTATTAACATTGCAATTGTATTTTAAGTTAGAACTCGAATAGTGTTTAAATCATGACCATCACAACGACGCGGGTCCAGCAAGTCCTAATATGACAAAGTTGAGTCTTGGCCAAATTAAAATGAACCCAGTTGCACCACTAGGTTTGCAAGCTGTGTGTTCTGATCTGTAATATCAAGTTGTACAAGACATCAACACATGAATATCAAACATGTTGAGTTGAAATGCATTTGCAGCCCCTGAAATAGGTATTTTAATTTAGTTTATTTTTTTTATGCATGAGCCACGTGTTTTAAATATTAAAAAAAAAATCTAATCTTTCAAGCAATTGTTGATTGAAATAACTCATGAAGTTCCTCATGAGAATGATATATATGAGAAACATGAATAATAACTTCACTTACCTCACTTTTTACACTTAATGCACAAGTTTATGGCTGTTGGGAGGCAAATCATTTAATTTTCCCATATAAAAAACAAGATATTGTTAATGCCAGAATATTTAAGTTGCTCATGCTTTTATTAATAAGCTCAGTGATTAATCCTGAATAAAACACTAATGTAAACATATTTTAATGTTTTTAATTGAGGTTTGCAGAGTTAAATATTACACACAGTTGAAAGTATGGAACTGAACATAATTTAAACTTAGAATGAAAAAAAGACATACAAATAAGAAAGATAAGATAAGGCAAATCACTTGTTTTTCATTTGCGGTTACAGAAAGGGGTCAAACAAATTTTAAAGGTTTAGGTGAAAGGGATCTATTGACAGAAAGTTAATTTAAATAATCCTAGTGATGTTTTCACGAGTGTTTCATCTAAATTATACAAATTGTTGTTTTATTTACCCTAGAATGGGTCATTTATATTGAAATACTATTTTCATCAGGGGGGGGGGTCCTCTCTATGGAGGCCACCTTGTTTCTTGTAGTAGCCCAGACTGGACAAACTAAACACCTTATGAAAACTGAAGGTTGCCACAGGTTCTCTTTCATGTTTGGAAGGGGAGGGTGAGGTGAGGCGTGTTCAGCTGCAACAGGCACCTTCACCACTTTATAACACTAAATTCTACACACTGCAACTTTAACTTAATAATCATTAGGGTCATTTATTAAACCTACATATTATGCAGTTTTGTTCAAACCAAGAAACCATACCCTTCGGTTTAAGATTTGGGGCCGTCCACTAGATGGCGCTGTCTGATCGCCGTTCACCTGCAGAGCTCAGGTAACGCCACGGTTCCGCCTCCTCCTTCTCGGTCCAACCTTGGACAACATGCCGCTTCCAAGCGAGTCGCGCCGCAGCAACTTTGTCAGCGTCCGGACCGGAATCATCCTCCTCAGCCTCACTTCGCTCCTCACTCGCCCCAAACCGCACAAAGTTCCCCCCCGAGACCCGACATGTGGACGTGGCGCACCTGAGGACCTGGGACTACACATGTTGAGGAGGAACCTCAACTTCCAAAAGACACATCTTTCATCTGGAGTTTTTCTGTTCGGAGGCGTCCTGTTGAAATGGGTGAAGTGGGGACGCGCTGCTTCGTCCTGCTGGCGGCTCTCTGTGGATTAGGGTTTGGACACAACCCCAACACATGCGAAGAAGTGCGCAAAGTTTTCCAACTCAGGCAAATTGGACCCAATCAATTATTGCCTTTAAGTCCCAGAGCAGGTATGTTGGAGTTGAGTCTGGGAGCTGAGCTGAGCTGGACTGTGTGTGTGTGTGTGTGTGTGTGTGTGTGTGTGTGTGTGTGTGTGTGTGTGTGTGTGTGTGTGTGTGTGTGTGTGTGTGTGTGTGTGTGTGTGTGTGTGTGTGTGTGTGTGTGTGTCTGGGTTTTCTGAAGGCCTGCAACTTCCACAACACAGACTATCATACAATTTAGTATTTTTCTAGTATTTGCATTGACATCTGAAAAAAGGTTGTTGTTGTTAGACTCACTTTCCTGAGGAGCTCATCAACTGCCCTGAAGCTTTAACCTGTCATTTACCTTCTACTTAAATCCTCTCTGCAGTCCCACAAACACCGTTTTAAACACTTTCCAGAGGCGTGTGTGCAGTTGTGATAATGATATAGACAATATAACAGCAGAGCTCTGAGCTCTCTGAGACTTTTAAATCAAGATGTTTAGAGGAAACACTGCATGTGTGTGCTGAATTCTCACCAGAATGGTCCATTATTCTCTTAAATTCTTCTTAGAATAAAATCTACATGGGTCCATCAAAATCTGCTAATGTTCACATGTAGAAATATAAAAAAATTTCAGATTTTCAGCTGATTTCAAGCTCTTGATGCTGATAAATTGGATCCAAGAGTTTGCACAACTGTAAAGTCAACATACATTTTTTTTTGTGTGTGTGTTTATTTCAGTGTATTATCAGCCTCGCATTGGGGGAATTAAAAAAAAAAGTGCTGCTTTAATCCTGTAACACCAGAAAATAAATCTGCTGAGATTACTCGCTGGTCGTGACGAGTAAGAAACCAAACTCCACTCCTTCGGCCGACTAAAGCAGATAAGTGGCTTGCTGGGATAAACAGGAATTATTTAGTGTAAAGTTAGGTAAACTGGGCTTCGCTGAACTGAGCACCACCCATGATGTAGCACCACATGATGGGTCTGTCAAAGACATGGGGGAGGAATTAAGGATGTGGATATTTCATGTGTGCTGTAATTGAGTGGACAGCTTGCCCTGTGTGTTCTTCTCGGAAAAGTAAATCTTAATGGTGTTGATTACCATCCTGCCACAAACTGCTCCCTGTAAACTCCATCACTCCTTTCCTCTGCTGCTGCAAGGAAACCGATTCAGTTGTCAGAAAACCCTCAAATACCTCCTAAACCTCTAAATAACCCTTATAACACCATCACCACTCCTACCCCCTTTAATGAGCCTGTGCGGATTTAAACCTCCGTGTTTTTTTTTTTTCTTCTTTCCAGAATCGCAGACTTGAACAGGACTCTCTCTTCCTCTGTCCCCTGTTGTCTAAGCATAGATAAGCTCCTGATTCAGGAGCCAGTGACCCTGTAAAAACACTTGCTTCTATTTAAAGCTGCACCTCCTACGACCTTTCTGGGCAGCAGCTAAAATGTCCTCCCATGTTCAAATCCATCTGCACGCTGCAGAGATGAACATTGTTTCCTAGATGGATGCAGATAAACGTCCTGAAACACACCAGATAACGTAATGGGAGATGGCAAGAGTCGATCCTTGGTTTGAGAAGTTGTCTGTAAGTGTGGGCCTGTGGAAAAATAACAGAAATTCCAGGAATCTGAGAGAGATGTTTGGCGCTGCCTGCCCGGTGAGAAGTGCCAAGCAACTTTCAGTTTAGGTCAGAACACAAAAAGTCGGAGAAGTCCGTCACCCCGGGCCAAAGACAAGCGGTCGTCTGTGTTGTTGGAAGTGGAAATGGTTGTGGGAAGTCTTAAGGTTAGAAAACGGAGGCCTGGAGTGCTTTCATGTTGTCTTATCTGGAAGAGTTTGAATTCCTCCACGTGTGCCATCGCCTTGCTTCTCCCCCCCCCCCTCACTCTTGAACCTTGTAAGGAGCTGATAGCGTCTCTGGCAACAGCCAAGCACGCTCTGCCTAGGCATGTCAGACAGGCTTTTGCAGAGTTTCGGTTGCTTTCAAGATGTTTTGATTGCCCCGCATGTGCGCAGATTGCTTACATTTGTTCGTCGTGGAAAAATAAGCGGAGATAACGCTTTGGTGAGGCGATAACGATTTGGCTCAGCTCTTCCCTTAGGATCTCCGTGTTTTGGTTTTCTTGCTCCACTAAAGCATTTTTTTACTGCTAGAAAAACATGGGTATTGTATAACTTCTTACCTGATGTTTTTATTTTGTCTACCACCTCAATGGCCTTTCATGGGTCCACCATTTTTGCTCAGGCTCAAACATTTCCACAGGCTTTGTCATTAAATTGTGAACAGACATTCATGGTTCCCAGAGGGTGAAGCCAAACTGACTTTAGTGATCTTTGACTTTTCTTGTGAAGTCACAAGCAGACTGACATATACAGATATTTCTAAACAATTATGGAACTGACTTCAGGAGGACTTGCAGTAATTATAGACTGTATATAAAGATGGATGACATGTCTCCACATCCTCCTACTATCCAGAAATCAAGGCCAAATAACAAATGCTGCCATCTTGCACCGATGACGTAATTCGGATCTGCACAATAGTAATTGCTGGAGTGAGCCATGCACTCGACCTGTCAGTCTCGGCTCTCAATCATAACATTTCAACCGATTTTAATAGCATAAAATAACTGATTAAAATCAAACTTACCAGAAAAACTAACACTTGAGACAAATGCTTTTTAAAGTGTGCTTTGACCTATTAGTTTGGTCCATATCCCATCCACTAACAGGGAAGAGGCAGGGTTAATGGCCTATAGAGCAGCCCGTCTCCAGGGGGCGATCAAGGCAATTTAGTTTCACTTTTGGGGCGCAGTCCCGTCCATCTTTATATACAATCCACTGTCATAACATACACTTCACTCCATCAACTGGTTTTACAGACAACTACAAACTATTGAATGAAGCTCAACACTGCAAACTAAGATGTTGAGCATGATAAAGATTAAACCTGTGTAACAGTTACGTGGTAGAGTTGCCATTGTAAGTATGTAAATGTTAACAGTTCAAATCAGCACAAAGAAGTCTCTAAATACTAATACCTCAGTGCTGCTAACACTTATGTAGACTCATATGCTGCTTAAAGAAGGAAAGCTGCGTTAGTCAGTTTGGAGAGTTGCCTTCACACTAATGACACTGAGGATAGTTACACACTCTTGTTCATACCTTTAGGCTGTTTAAGGTGTTAAATCCACCTGTCTGGTCTGTGACATGTGTAAAGGGAGGTGGAGAACCCTGAAGATGTCATACCCCAGTTTATGTAATGCATTACCATTAGCCTATATTTGATTAACAGATTTAAGCATGAGTTTAAAAATGAAAGACCAAAACCCAACAATTTAATTTGATAAAAATAATTAAATTTTGCTGCACCGTAACAAGATGTTTGATTTGGCTCCAAATGTCCCTTTTCTTGTTAATTTAGAGCATCAATAGTTAATCTATTTGTCATTTGAAATAAAATCAATTGATGGTCAATTCATCGCGAAAAACACCAAATATTTGACCTCGTGCTTCAGGGGATGTGATGGATTCTGATGTTTCACTGATGTGTCAATGAGCAGATTCATTGATAATGAAAATAAATATTTGTTGCTGCCTTATATTTTATGCTGTTTCCAAATCCAAACAAAGATGGAAGCCATAAACTACACATGTCGATGCTTAATTCATATAAGTTTAACTTATATTATCAGGTGTATTTGACTTGAAGCTACTTTAGGTAATTTTGTTTGATAACTTATTGGTTTCAGCCCCCTGCGACCCTTAAAGGATAAGAGGTGTAGATAATGGTTAGATGGATGGATACAAATTAAATGGTTTTATTGTATTTGACAAAAAGAGCAAATACATGTTACTTCCCACCAACTGGATGAGGAACACCAGTTGCAGTTTGAGGATTCTGTAAATTTAGAACAGAGGTAAACGATCCAATTTTTAGGTAATCATTTTCTGGATGTTCTTCATAGGTTAAATCAAAGTCCATGCAGAAATGACTGCAAGGTGAACACTGGTCCACCCGCCTCTTACGTTACTCTAATTTTAACCCTAAACTTCATCCATTATATTTTAAGATCATAACACTTATTTCCAATGACTCTTAGGTTCAGACCTCCAGGTGTGCTCGTCCAAGAACCTGACCTGCTGCACCAAGAAGATGGAGGAGAAGTACCAGGTGGCGGCTCGGAGAGACATCCAGAACCTGCTCCAGATGTCCAGCACCAGCCTGAAGTTTCTAATCTCGCACAACGTGGCCGCTTTTCAAGGTAGAATTTGACTGGTTTTGTGTTTTAAGGGTTAAACTTCATAAACTCGTGCTGAGATGAGAGCACTAATGTTTATGTGGATAATTATATGCGTGTAGATGTTTGTTTGTACTTCTGAGTATACGCTGAGGAGTTAGGGTTTGTGTGGGTGCTATAAAAACAGTGTGTGAGTCAGTGTGTGTGTGTGTGTGTGTGTGTGCGCGGGCGCGCCTGCAGTGAGGCAGAGTGAACAGAGTCGGGTCTGTCCTCCGTGCAGATCTAACACAGTCTGATCATGAGACAGGTTGGCTGTTCCTGCAGGAGACTCAGGAGGCCGTCTGTGGGGGTAAATGTCTATTGGGGATACGCACTGGAGCCTTTAGCCTCCCTTCCTTTGCAAGGTGCCCTACTTCACCGTTCAACCTCATTTTTCCTCAGTGATTTCCATTCCTCACCATTATTTCACTCAGTGGTGACTGACAGCTGAGTGGCAGGCCGCAACTTGCCTCGGTCTATTTGCCGTCCCTGCCCAGAGTGGGATGTTTCTCCCACTTGAGCTGTAAGCTGTCATGTGATGGCTGAAATGGGTGGGCAACAAACACAGAGCTTATGACCTGAATATACAGACATGTCATTAAGCCAATTCACTTTAACGACGTCTCTCAGTTTAAAGACATGCTCTTATCCTCCTCCTCAACTCAAATGATTTATAGCACGTAATCACTGTATTTTAGTGTTGGTTTGCAGGGGCTATGCCCTCTTTTTGTCATCAGACATTTCATGTTTACTTAGCACTTTGCATCTGTGCTACCTTTTCTAAATACTTTAACCAAAGTCACAAACACTGCTAGGCTGATGAAAGTTGTTGGGATGTTGGCTTTTCAAAGTATAAGGCTTGTGTTATTCTATTTTTCTTGTTGTGAAAAGCTGTGGAAAAGAGCAAAATCTAAATAATACATAATGTAATCTCTCAATATTTTCTAACTTTCTAACCTATCCTGTCTATGACCCTCATCGCAAGGCACATTTGTTGTTACCAAGGTTTTTAATTCCAAAAATAATTTCCTTTAACAGTAGTACACTGTAGTTTAAAAAAATTTGAATAAAGAGTGATTTCTTGTGGACTATTTCCCGCTGTGGATTAATACACATTTGGTATTTTGGTATTTAGTTAAGAGTTGACTCAAGACAAACTACATTAATTGTAATGAAAGAAGTTGTTAGCCAGCATTGCGTACTGATGTGTTTTTAGAATATCACCGGCCTCATCATCCTAATCCCGATCGCCACTGCACAGACTGTGGCTCCTAATGACGTCATTTCCGCAAGATGGCAGCGTTCGTATCCAGGATGTTTTGGCTTCATTTCTGTATAGTGGGTGTAACTGGAGACCTGTCGTCCATCTTTATATATGGGACCTAAAGTGTTATGCACTTCTTGCGAGAGACCATATCTGCTCAGTCAGGTTGCATTGAGCAGGATCAGGCGTTCAGGATGCAGAGGCTTTTTCTGTTTTTAAATTTCTAAATGTATTTTACTTTCTGCCCTATAAAGTTCTCATAATCTTCCATGCGCTGAGTGTTTTGTTTATACAGGGCAGCAGCAGTCAATTTAGACTGCAGGAGCTGCTAGCTGTTCCTGAAAAACACTCACAAAATGAGCAGCACTCACATGGTTTCATCCGTGGAATGGCAGCCAGTGAACACTCCTGCCAAACCAAACAGAGTTCCCTGTCAACATCGGCTCTCATCAGTCAGCAAACACTGGCAGCTGCCTCCAACATCCAGGCTGCACAATGCAAATGGCAACAGAGGTTTAGCAATTAAAGTCACATATTGAAGTCACAGTGGCAACATAACTGCTCCCAATATTACATCAGGTTATTATGCAGGGTTTTTGTTAATTGCAGAGCCAAGTTTGCCTGCAATTATTTCCATAGTCTATTAATTGCCTTGATTGTAAAATCGATTGGTTTACCTTTTCACAACTAATCCATTCAGCTGTTATTCAAACATATTTCCCCATGTATATTTTCCTTCTATATTTAATATACATTCATTATTGCAGGGAAATACGCAAAGAAAAACACGAAAACATGTTTTTATAGCCTAACTATTCTTCTCCACCTGCTTAATATTTGTTTGTCTTTCTTTTTAAGTAAATCTGTGCTGGTGAAAGGTCACAGCCAAACATGTCTGTTTACACACACCCACACACACAAAGTCACGTACAAGCATGCATATACATGCACATTGTGGCATTGTTCTATTTGGCCATAGAGGATTCAGTCTTTGTCTCCATATGTATGGGAAGCAAGGAGGGACAGAAATGTGTGGCAGGATCTTAGAACCACACAGAGTGGGAAAAAAAGAACAGTCTCACTGTTCATGTGCAGATATAAAAGAAACACAAGTCAAGCATTTAATTCGTCTCTTTTCTGCCAAGGGAGTGTTTAATTATGTTGAATTAATACGATTTAACTGTTTGTTATTCATCTTGTGTGACTGTTGGTTTGTTTCAGGTGTTTTTTCGTATTATAATAGAGGTGGAGAAGAGCCCAAAACTCTATTGATTCACCCCCCGTAATTGAGAAAAGACTGCCCTCAACTCTTAGTCTTCTTATTCTTATTACTGTGACAAGCTCTTCCACCTCATCATAAACACTTTTAGGGGGAAATTGGCCGGAAAGATGAGTGTTTTTGGAGGAGGGTGGGTTGTGAGTGAGAAGGAAAACAAGTCCCGTAGATCAAGTCTCCAAATGATTGGCAGCCTGTGCTGTAATTTGAGAGACAACACGGAACAGGCAGTTATGTGTATATTGCATTTCGACCTCAGACAGGAAGAGGGACGAGTTAAATGGGGGCAGGCTGATGTGGTCATTTGTTTTGTGCAAAGCCTTCAATTAGCCATCTTTATATGATGCAGCTGAAGGGAGAGGGGGGATGAAGGCATAAGAAGAATGTAGATGGATAATAGTGTGAAATCTAAGGAGACACTGAGAAATAAAACGAACCCATAAAATGCTATTTAAACGTTTTCCTGTGGGACTCGATGCTTATGTTATTGTGCTTGTAATGGGCCCCAAAAAACTTCAAGGGCATCCTTTATGTAAGAAAAGAAAAGGGGGGCTCAATATTTTCAGCAAAATATGTAACGCAAATAAATTAAAACAAACGCTCAAGCTGTTAATTACGAGGAGAGCTTCAAAGCACAGCTCATCCCGCAGTAATGGTTCATTACTTGTTTCTCTTTTTTTCTTCAGAGAATTGTGCCGCAATGTTTCAAAATGTCGTCCTCAAATGAACCTGTTCCCCGGCTCTCAAGTCATTTCACATCCAAAAGATAGTTGGGCAACTACGGTGTTTAAAAAAAACAGACTATGTTGATGGCATCCTGTCAGGGCAGACGGCCTTTGAGCTTTCCAGCACATCACTTTCACCCCTCCGTCCTGCTCCTGGCCTGTCAGTGAGTCTCTCAGGACGGCATGTTTTCATTCACCGCTTGTGAGGTTCCTGCACCACGTCCACACAATGCACAAATATGTGAGCCTGCTGAGCAGTGGCTTTAGGGGGAGATCTTTCTTCATCCTGCGCAGGTTTGTCCTACATCCATGGCAACCAACCTGTGCACTCCCAGCGTCCCGTAGGGCTGGAGTCAAATAAAACTCAAACAGAGCCCACGATGAATCAGCTGTTGAAATGCCGGAGAGAGGGTGTGAGGAGGGCCCGCTCGAATCCCAGAGAAACGGTCTGAGATCAGCAGCTCAGAGGAGCGGCTTCCTCTGGGACAGGCTTTCATCTGAGGGACTATTTGAAAAGCCATGTACTGCCTTATGCTGACTGCAGAAGTGAATGTTACTCTTGCGTCTGTGAATAATATAACCAGAGCTGCTCCTGTGTGATTTAAGGAGGGAAGGATTTTGTTATAACTGCTGCAGCAGTGAGTCATAGTCCAACTGAGCCTGAATTAACTCACAACTAAGAAACTCGGAGACGTAGTAAAGCATGCATTATTTTACACTTGCCATGAATGTAGATCACATGTAAACGATCATAAACAATATGAACTCTAAACCAGCAGATTTTAACAAAATAAAGTGTATTATTTTGAGAAAAAGAAATACATTTTCAGGATCAATCTCAAATCTTTCTTTAAATATGAAGCTACAGCCGCAGCTGTCATTTTAACATTTCTGTTCGTAACATGCATTAAACACATTAATTTCTATACTAAACCACTCTACCTGTTTACCCAATTACCAGTCTTCATGCTAAATCCAGATAATTGTTTTCTATATAGCTTGTTACATACAATTCAAATACATAATCTTTTATGACTCTAGAAACATTGAAACCAAAACTTCATACAGTGTTTTTGCCTATTTTGAGTGTTTCACAAGAAAGCAGCAACCAGCCATACCACAGGCCAAGCAAAGGGCCCACTCCAAACAGGCGTGTTTACAGCGGGCAGTGCACTACACTCAGAACAAAGGCAGAAATGTGGAAAAACATGGGCAATATTGAAAAATCGGTCATATAACCACAGGATAAGCGAGGTCAGACCGGCTGTTACACATGTAACGCTACTGTTTCTTGAACGTCTATGGCATGAAGCTGTTGTGACCATTAACACTCTGTGGCTTGTGGGCTTCCTTCCAGTCATTTTGGTTTCCAGCCTGGGAAGAAAGAAAAAAAACTCCTGTCAACATGAGGCTCATGAATCCAGCAGCCTTTGCTTTTTTTTAAAAAACTTGCATCGCTTCTAATTGTGAGCGTCTGCTTTTGTCAGGAGCACAAGTGGCGCAGATGAATGTGAGATCAAACGGTCACAGGACTGAGAGCTGGTGTGGCTGAAGACCAAAGCGAGACCTGTTGTGCTCCGGATTAGCCGTTTGCACCCATACATGCTAATTGTGTTTCTGTTTACCAGCTTTTAAAGGATTCCACCGCACATCTTTTACTCTCTGAGTTGAAAAAAGGAGCGGAGTTGAATGGCAGCGGCCCCACAGCTTGAGTGAGAGCAGGCTGCAATCAGCCGTCAAATTGGTACAACACGCTCTGTGCCAGGGAGGTCCAAGTTAGGGGAGGAGTGGGGGGTTGTTTTGATCGCTGCTTATTAGACTGATGATGTAAAGTTTTTTTTCTTCTTCTTTGCAGTTGAGTTTCTAATTCAGTGGTTTTGTTAAGTCCAGTAAAGTTCAGCTCTCGGTTGGTTAACGCCCATACCATGTAACCTCAACATCCTGGGTTTGAGTCCTATAAAAGAACATTTTTAATTTGATTCGGAAAAAAAGAAGAAAGACTTTATACAACTAGTGGCATGAAGATACTGTGTAGAGTTGTAGTTTCATCTGTGACAGATTTGACCGCAAAGAAGAGATGAGGATTAAACTCAAGCAAATATCAGAGGACGTGGATACCAGCTGAGATCTGAGTGTGATGTTTGCTTTTCTTGAGCTTTTTTCTCCAGCTTTGTGACAGAACATTTTTCAACTAATCCGGTTTGTTTACAAATGGATTATCGACCTTAAGAAGCAGGAGAATCGTATCAACCACAGAAGGAACACTTCATCCATCAGTTCTTACTGAAATATTCAAAACCACCACAATGGGAGATTAATGGACTGGACATTTGTTTCCGTGGCATTAATTTCAAATATATTTCATGATTTGATTCTCATGTGATCTTCTCAGAATTATGACCCCTGATCTTTTCTCCCAAAGAATATCCAGACTCAATTTTGCATAATTTAAAACACAATTTTAGATGAAAGACACTGTTTTCCAAATGCTCAATAAAAGCTGAGTAAAACTTTATTTTAAATCTTAAACAAAGTTGTAATCAGCAGTAAATAAATAACTAACACAAACACAGAAGAACACATATTTAAAGCAGGCAGAACAAATCATTGTCACAGTAGAAAATGTCATCTTATTTTTCGACTCTAATGAATCTTTCAAATGTAACAAATTATGTTTCAAGGCCTTGTGACATACAGATGAGTAAGCTTGTACCGACCCGAGTGAAACACGCAACTTATTTCTTCGGATGTTTCAGTTTAAAGTGGTTAAATGATTTGTTTCCTTTACCTCCAACTGTTGCCCGACAAACATGAGATTTGCTTTGTTTTACTTTGACAAATATGTGACCGTGCACAGCCGAACCACTGCCACGCTACCGATGTTAAGTCCTTTTTTGGCACCAGCTCCTCTTGTGTGAAAGATCCTATGATGGAGATTTGATATCAATCTAGTAGACAAGCATTCTGTTGGTTTCTCAATGTAGCAATGATCCATGTTAGCAGGGTATACAAGCATTAGTAGAATTCAAGATCAATCACCCCCCCCCGTTTATGTTACTAGTAAATCAAATTTATCATCGAGATGAACTTTCTGATGTAAAGTGACTTGGCCTCTGCTCTGCCATATGTTTCTTGTGTTGCTGAAAGCCTGGTATGAGTCTTCAAGCCCCTGGAGGCTCGGCTGGATTACCAATTGGGCAAAGCGACCAACTGCCTCAGGGCCCGAGGCTCTTTAGGGAATCCCAAGGCCCTTTATTCATTAATTGCAAATGTATTTGGGCCTTGAGGCAGGTCCTGCATTATTACACACTTTGTCTACTTGAGAAACAAAGGGCCTGTGTCAAAATCTACATGGTGTATATTCTTGTTCCACAAAATTACCACAAATCCAGTGTCAGCGGTTTTACACAACTCATTTTTAGTTGATTAATTCGGCCTTGAAAAGAGATCACACACAAAGTGGTTTTGAATATGGTGACTGATTGTGGGTTCTATAATTTTTAGGGTCTCGTCCTTCTGTGTAAAGTGCCTTGAGATAATGTTTATGCCCCTGTTTGTGTTGCTGTCTGTCTTGGCCAGGACACCCTGTGAAAAAGAGATTTTTTTTTTATCTTAACGGGACTTTTCTTCGTTAAATAAATAAAATAAATAAAAATGTTGTGATTTGGTGGTATACAAATAAGGTTTGCAATGACAATATATTAAACTGCATCACTTAAATAAATATGAGTATCCACCTCTTCTTTTTAACATTTGACATTTTCCAAATATTCTACTATTGACGCAGGAATCATTTGGCATGAAAACTTTGCCGTAGTCTTGACACAAAGAGACATATCTCGGATTGTCTCATTTCCGCTGTTGACTAGTTGCTCCTTTTTTTTGTGGGGCAGTTGCTTTAATATGGCAGTGTGATGACCTGGCTGCTCTTCAAGAGTATGTTGAGCAAAAAGTTGCTCTAAAAGCAGAGCCGGAGGAGCCACCACGCTCACCTAAGTGCTCCTTTGCGATCTGCATTTGTCCAAGAATTTCAAGTTCAAAACAATAATTTCTTCCCAAGGACAGATACTGTGTGGGGACCAGCCCTGAACAGCACTGCATCACTGACTACAGTAACACTCTGTTCCCTGCCAGTAAAGTTTCTAACTTGGTCACAAATTGGCCTCTTGCCTCAGTCAGGGAAAATATGCTGCTTTTTATAGGACTCTGCATTTTAGCATCTTTTGTCTTGAAAATGAGCATTCCTCATGTTACAGGCCCCTCAACCGACACCAGGCTGCCTCACATAGAAGCTGCCTTTTGGTTTTATTGTGGCAAAAATAGTTTCTGGGTGTAGAGAAAATACAATATGAGAGATATGGGGTAAAAGCGAGCTATATAAACAAACATATTTTGTTGTTTGTGAGCTGTTGTAACATAGCAGTTGTTGTTGTGTCTCTCTTTAAAAAGATTGGAGTGTATCCACAAAATACTATTGTGGTGGCATATTTGTAGATGTTTAAAGTTTTTTTTTTAGCCACACCAGTGGCACGTGACTCTAGGGATGGTGATCTGTGTTTCAGTTGGTCGACCACTTTGGTCCAGACTGAAATATCTCATAACTGTTGGATGGATTAACATGAATTTTAGACTTTTTCGGGATCCTTACGACTCCTGACGTTTCCTCTAGTTGCACCAGCAGGTAAAAGTTGTCACTTCTCCTGTGAATATCTCAACAGGATGGATAAGCACAAACCTTTGCACAGATATTAATGGATCCTGGATGATGAAAGACTTGTTGATGCCCTTACTTTATCTCTAGCCCCATCATAAGTTCGATATTTGTGGTTCTGAGGGAAATGTCTCTTTTTTAATGAAACGAAATTTGGGAACAACATTCATGAACCCCCTCAGGAAGAACTGAAATAACCTTGGTCATCATTTAACTTTTCATATCGTGCCATCTTCAGGTCACTATTTTGGCCTTAAGGTCTTCTGGTAGGAATAATTGTTTTAGTCATGACTGCTTTCACACAGAAGAATCTGGTGGTGTGAATCTCTTTGTGTTGCAACTGTCGCAAATTGTTTCCCCTGCCAATATGGACAGTTGTAATGTGAAATATTTAAAGGTGAGTATTTCGCATTGCGACAAATCACAAAACACAACAGCATTAATGTCTAACGGAAAAGGTAGGTACCTGCTATTGACGGGGCTTGTCGTTGAGTGGAGGGACGCTCTGATTTGTTGTGGTTTTTTTTGTGATTTGGCTTTGTGATTTGCACTTGAGGGCCACCGTAGCTCTTGTTTTTTCAAGCATAAAAAGCCTTTTAAAGGTGGAAGAAGCTGAGTGAAAACAGTTTCTAATAGCGATCGACCATGCAGGTCTTAGGATAATGTGTGATGTTACTTGCATAAATTGATTATATTAAATCGTGGTTGGATTTGCTTGAAGATTTCATAGGTAGATTCTCACAGCTGGCCTTCAAATCCCCTCTAACCTGCTCTCTGCTCCTTTGTGTGGGACCCTCTTTGTCCACCGGGTCTGCAGCCATGCCGTCTTTGTTGTCACTCTTACAAGAGGAGTGTGTGTCCGTGTGTGTTTGTGTGTGTTTGTGCGTGTGCGCCAGGCAACACAGGGGCCTCTCCTCGAGATTCCCACAGAATTTGGGCTTGGCTTTGTGATTCGAGGCTGGACAGTTGATCCAGGGGAGGACAGAGAGGGAAAAAGAATGCGAAGAAGAAGAATGAGCGACTGATGGAGAGAAAGTTGGGCGGATGCCAGATTCTATTGAAAGTCTTTGCACAGTGTTTGAAGTCAGAGGATGAGGATTTAGAGGGAAGCAGGATTATTCAGAGTCAATACCCCTCAATAATCCAGGCGTTCGTTCTGCTGCAAAGTAGTCGGACTGTTTTCATACTAGACTTTTCTAATCTTGTTATCATTTTCAGTGCTTGCCGGAGTAGTCTGACAATTTGGGGGAAGTAGCTCCTTTGTTTTCTGGCAGAGAAGTGGATAAAAAGATGGATACAACTGTTATGTCTGCCCGTTTAACATTAGGGGCTCAGCTAGAGGCTGGTCAGTCAAGCATTAAGACTGGAAACTGCTAGTTTTATACGTCTCTGTATAAAACGATGGACGACATGACAACTCCCTGTAAGTGAAGAAGTGAAGCCAACACATCTCAATCGCCCTCTAGTGGCTGGACAATGCAGTACACCATGCCCCTTCCATTTTAGCTGTTGGTACAAAGACCAAAATTATGTCAACATGCCCAATTTTTGTGTTTTTTGTCAATTTTGTAGTTCTTATCACACAGTGTCTGTTCAAGTGATTTGTTTCTGATTTGGTTTAAATTAGTTGTTTCAATGCCTTTAAAAAGTGTGAAACGTAATGACTGACATATGAGCTTGACTCGATTAGTCAGGCAGGTGTTATGGGCAAGATTTCCATATTTCAACTCTGGTTCCAAATTGTGTCACCAGAACAAGATGGCGGCACCTGTAGCCGGTATATTTTCATCAGTGTTAAAAGATCACGAAATCCCCCAATCAGCACCTCGACACACACACACACACACACACACACACGTATATGTATGTGTATATATATTCTCCACAATCTGCACTGTTGCCACTTACAGCATAGAGATGAACCCTAAAAATACACACCCTTGTCAGCACTTTACATTGTTTGTCTCCCATGTGCCTGTTTGAAATGGAGATTCATGGCTGCTGGCTGTTGTCTTAGAGCCATTTTCTAGATTAGATGACAAAGCGCACTGCTAAACATGAACTGTGTCTTTATGACAGATTTATATATATTTTGGGTCCTGACATGATGTTGAGCTGCGTGGACTCCAGCAGGGTAATATTACAGTGTGATGTTTGTGTAGGAGAGCTGACTGTGCAGCTACAAAAATGTGCAACAGTTAGCAATGAACAGCAAAAACTGAGCTCACACTCGCAGCTTTCCACACAAACCACGTTACTTTGATTCAGTGGTATGTTAAGTGAATGGTTCGGGCCATAATAGGCACTTTTCCTGGAAGTAGTCCTCAACTTTAACCAGTCATTCTTCAAATAATTTAGATTTCTAGCTCCGGGGGGGTAAACCGGACACAAATCGGACTGTTCTCTACGTCAGAACTGAGAAAAATGACTTTCTACAACTGATCCCGAGAGGAAACTGCAAGGATGAGTTCAGCAGAAATGAAAACATGAAAACATCAGTGTCAAGTTTTTTCCCCCCAGCTCACTCAGTCTCTCGGCGTGTTTCTTGGGATTGTGCTTCTCTGTTTCACTGCGGTGGTTCAGAGGAGAGAAATGTTCTGTCAGTGTGACGGGAGGAAGTATTTCCTAAGCAAGGAAGGAGTCTCCAGGGATTAGGCTGTAGTCGTCTGGGCGTTGAAATCCTAAACACAGCAACACACAGCAACACACCAAGCCCACTGTCTGCGCCCACTCTCCCTGCTCGCACTCTACCCCCTCATCCTGTCCGTCTCCCCTACATGGCAGAGATATAATGGCATAATTGTCCTGCTTATCACAATATCCTGGCACGAGTGACAAATGAGTGTTGTTTTTACTGCTGAGAGAGTCCAGTGTCTTATGGCCCCTTCAGTACGGTTGATAAGTCTGTTTTATATAATTATTTTAAAAGTTCTCCTCTGATTTGTCTCGTGGCTCAGATATACGCCCTAATCTTACCACATTCATGATTATGTGATTCATGGGCCACAATCTGTAGATACACCGAAATAATAATACTTTATTTGTATAGCACTTTTTAAAACACAGTTAAAAAGTGCTTCACATTAACTGGTAAAACACACAAAATAAAGTATACACAAATGACCATATCCATCCATACGTACTTGGATATATTTTGGTCTTGGACTGTTAGTTGGATGAAACTGTAAGACATGCTGAGGATTCTATTTGCAGAAATGTTATGTCACGATTAATACATTTTATCAATCAGTGTCGAAAGTACAGAGTAATGGGTTGTGCTCGTTTTTATCCATGAGCCATTTATATCTACATTGGGAGTGGATCCTGTTCCATGGGGTCCACCATTTTGCACTGTAAGTTATCCTAGCCTCCTCCATGTTAGGTAGATGAGACATGGGCCAAACCAAAAAGTCAAAGACCACATCAAATACATTTTTCTCAAAGATGGTTTCTGTCATTTTAGGAAGTTCTTATCACACAGATGTGTGTTCAAGCAATTTGACCCATGCCATCACGACTCCATCCCCTGATCTCTACTGTAGAGACTTGGGTCCAAATTTTAGCTTTGTTTCTGGATAGCGGGAGGAAGTGGAGATCATTTCAGAGCGTATCATGTTTCTATTTAAGTGTAAATCTGTTATTGTGAAGGTAAAAACTTTATATTCCAAAGTAGACAGGCAACAACACATCGATGTACACACTAGAGAAGATAAGATCTGGGACAAGATGTCAACACACATCTTAGTCTTCTCTCTCTATTCCTCTCTGAAGACTTTTCTACAACAGCCACATTCTTTGCAGTGAAGTTAAGACCTGAGTTGTGTTTCCCTGCTTCCTCACCGGAGTCAAATTACACATCTTACCACGAACAGATCCTTGAACCAAATGTTCCATATCATCTTTTCATAAATCTAATGTAATTATTCAGTTCAATAGAGTAATCACTGGCTTGCTGTGTGCATTAGCCCCTCCATTGAGGCTCATGACAGCCCTGTCAGCTCATTCACTGGCATCTAACAGCTCCCTAAGGCCAGCCGCAGGAAACCTTCAACAGCCTCACACAGAGCCACCTTTGAAAGCTAATGAAAGCTTTATTATGATGTTATTATTTTCACTCTGGCTCTTAAAAACTGTGGCAGCCCGCTCTCCTCTGGTATGCATGTGTGCGTGCTCTGAAAACCTCAAACGTGTGCTAAACCTGACCTGTGTTTCTAAATGTGCAGCATGTATGAAAGGATATATGACCTACACACTCACACACTTACTTCCCTATGACCCTCTCTGCTTCTTTTCCTGAACGGCATATTAAAGGCCGCGTTCACAGCAGAGCTTTGTGCTCTTTGAAGTGTTCAAGAGCTGCAACAGATCCTCAAATATTGACTTTTAAGCCTTGTGGAGGTAACGGAGAGAAACAGACTGGGAGAGAGGGGACGGAGAGTAAAACGTAGATGGAGAGATAGACGAGAAGAGGGGCTTTTCTTTTGTTTTAGTTCAGCAGGGTTTTTGTGAGATTTATAAGAGCAGGGCCGGATTTGCTCTGGATAAATATGTGTTTTTCAACCAATAATATATGTATATGCGGGGAGGGGTGTGTTTATTGATGTGAGGGAGGAAGTACACTGAGATAAAGGCTGATGGGAAACTGAACCCGACTCCAGGCAAAACAGATTAAAATGACTCATGGTCTTAATGGGCCTTTCCTTTCCTTTCCTTCATGCGTTCCTTCATCCTTTCCTTCATCCTTTCCTCATTTACTCTGCTTTTCTTTTCCTTCATCCATTCCCGTCCTTCCATTTCCTTCATCCTGTCCGCTATCTTTTTTCTTTTCCCTTAATTTCTTTTGTCTTTCTCTAACCCTCTATTAATTTGCTTATCCTCTCCTCTTCCTCTTTATCTGCTCTCGTCTGTACCACTTTGGAGCGAACAACTGTTTTCACTTTTTAAAACAATGCCTCCTTTATTGAAACTGAAGTCAGAGGGAAAAAAGAAAACATCCAAAGGGCTTTTATACTTTTTTCATAGGAAACTTTTCCTCTCAGAGTTGTCAGTTACCTTTCCCTCTATCCAGGAGGTTTAAACTCGTGTGGAGAATCATTTTGAAATGGGACAGTTTAACATGGTCTTTCCCTTTTCATGTGAATCTCTTGCTGTCCTCATGCGAACAAGCTCGGACACGTTTAACACACACGAACACACGCATAAAAAGGCCCGGTCTTGCTCAGTGGTTTGTTTGTAGATCAGAACAGGTACACTGGGCTCACTCATCCACTCTGAATAACACTTTGTGCTTCACCTCAATCTCCAGCTAAATCTGGACAGTCTGTCGGGCGGCGTGTGCGTTTGTACGACGCCACTGTCTTGATGCAAAGTATGATTAATTTGCCTTATCTGTCTTTTCTCTGTCTGTTCTCGTGTTCATTGCTGTCTGGGCAGCGAGCTCATGTAGACAGTCGGATTCCTGGGCTCAAACCAGGAAGGCTGCGTGTTTGTGTGAACTCAACAGAGCTGACTGCTGTCCCTCACCAACTTAACACGCTTGTGTGAAAATTGGTCATGCCAGAAAAGCCCAAATAATTTTTTTTTTTCAAACTCTTATCAAAACCCAGACAGTCCTGCATCCGCTGGATTTAGGTGAATAAGTGCTCTGATGTTGTAAATGTGTTCTGCAGCCTCTTGCTGAGATTAGAGGCAGGTTTATTTTTGCATTGTGTATCCAGCAACTTGAGAGTCAGTGAGTTTGTTCGAGTAGCTCAGTCCAGACCAGTTTACAGTCCTCTGTGGAAGGTCACGAATTAAAGACAGACCTGGTTTGTTTTCAGGTAAATCAGAAGCAAATGTGGACACATTTTTGGAAACAGTGCTGTATATAGAGGCAAAGTGAATGTTGATTCTTGACGTTACACCGAATAAAATGAAATCAAAGACATTTCATGAGCTGTGTCAGTTCTGGGGCCTCATCCGGCGGAGGCTGCATTTGAAGACTGACTGTATCACAGTGGCACGACCAGGCTGTCTCATTTCGAAGGCTGACAAATGTGACCTTCCATCCCCGAGCAATGACCGGTGGATCCTTCTCAGGGCCAACTCATCCCAGGATTCATTGCAGTTCAGTGACTGTTTTTCAGAAATATTGGCGCAGTAAGCGACAAAATCAAAATGTTGGATGCTTACACTTCTTTTTAAAGATATATTTTGGGCATTTTGCCTTCGCCCTGATGGCCCACTGTCCTTTGTTAGGACAGTGCAAGTGTGAAACTGAGAAAGAATGGGGAAGACTTGCAGCAAAAGGCTGAGTCGCAACCAAACCAAGCCTGTGGCTCGAGTCTCTGTATGGGGGGGGGGGGCGCCCCCTAGCTCACCCAGTGGCAGGGGTCCCCCTGATGCCGACACTTTTAAATGTACGTATCAGGCTTCAACTCAACCAAACAGCTACCGAGTACAACAACTTTCTTGTCGTATCCATCTGCTGCTCTGTTGCTAGGTGACAGCGGGAAGGGAGGGACAAGCTGGTGACACAAATTCTCCAGAGACCAGACTTTCTCATTTCGGTTCCGCCTCTTTCATGGTGCGCATTCCCCTAAAAGTCACAATCAGGGGAAAGTGTATGTGATCTGTAATTTCAGATTTATTTTCTAACATATCCATTTTTTTATCTGGTGCACATTTTAGGGAAAATAGAAACAGTGATCAATACATCCTCCTCCAGTTATGGATTCATTCCAATTAATTGCAAGCAAATTCTTGAACCATTTAGTCAGCACACAGCAGATTAGATGAAAATCTGTGAAAATGTGTCGACAGACCAGCACAGAATTTTTTATATGTGAAGGAAAAGAAAACACAAATTAATGACTAATAAATTAACATTTCCCTCGGTTTGAAGGGAGTTGTACAAAAGTCTTTCTGGAGATAATCTTGAAATCATTAAGAATTGTTTTGTAAAACTTTGCTCTGCTTATAGGAATAAAATCAAATAATCCTTTATTCCTCCAACAGTGGGGAAATATACAATTGGGAAAGATTAGAATAGGCAGATGCTTTACTCTTTTTGAAGTTTTTAGCCCATCACTGTCAGACCTGTTTCTCTTTTTAACACAAACAATGTCATCAAAACCGAATCCTGGAACAACAAAGTGTGCGGCTGCTTTTTTCATCCTCTAATACGCCACAATTAAGACATAGTTTTCTGTTGACTCCTCTGACTGTGCCTCCCTGTAAGTCATTGACTTTCATTGTGTGTCCTCTGCTCTGGGATGAGGTGAACCCACAGAGCCACTGACTCATCCTCTCTCGATGGAGAACGGCCTTTTCTGCAGCCTATCAGATGTCACTGTGCTCCTGTGTTGTGGTCGCGGCCATTCAGAGAGGATGAATCACATTAGTAAGAGACATCTTCGTGCTGTTCAGCAGCTCAGCTGAGGTCAGCTGGCGGCATTTGATCGCTCGAAACCTGGAAGCATGGGAATCTTCAAACAAACACACTGCAGCGATCTGCTAATGTATAACAGTGCACATCAACCACGTCTCTCTAGTGTGTGTGTGTGTGTGTGTGTGTGTGTGTGTGTGTGTGTGTGTGTGTGTGTGTGTGTGTGTGTGTGTGTGTGTGTGTGTGTGTGTGTGTGTGTGTGTGTGTGTGTGTGTACTCATTTTGTTGTCCAGCATAAACACTGACCTTGTCTGGACCAGTAGAACTCACAGTGAGCTCCTGTTTAAGGTCACTGGTGAGATGTGAATAGAGATTAAGTTAAAGGGATGGTTCACCTAAAAATTAAAATTCACTCATACTCACCACTATGCCTTGTTTAAGTCCACAAAACACTCTGAGTCTCAGGGTTAAACAGTGTTGCTGTCAAAGTGATCCCTTCTTCAGACGACATTTATATTCGACTGGAAACAGCGTCATTTACACGTGTTCTCAGCCTAACAGTCCACTATGGGAAGTAACAATGCGCACCCCGCTCGTGCCCTTGGGCGAGAGTGTGTGCGGTTTTCCGGTGTGTCCCTGAGAGGGTGAACGTGGCTTCGAGGAGGATATCGGAGGACATTTAGGCTTAAAACATGGTGTAAATGACGCCATTTTGTCATTTACGTCTTAAGAAGGGGTCCGGTTTACTTCAATTGTTTTGGATTTGGCTGAAACACTGTTTAAACCTGAGTCTCCAAAAGTGTTTTGTGGACTCAAACACTTCACCCTCCCCTCCATCGGCATAATGGTGAGTGGATAATGGGTGAATTTTAATTTTTCGGTGAACTATCCCTTTAAGGTTTGTATTAGGCACAAATTGGTCATGGTTAAGGTTAGGCATACGGTTTTAGGCTTTGTGTGTGTGTGGGTGGGTGCATTCCCAGGAGCTTTGATCTATTGTCAGTTTAGAGCTTCAATTACAAATCATCTTATTCGTCACCCAGCTGACTGAACTTTTTTCATGCACACACACACACACACACACACACACACACACACACACACGCAAAGATGTCTTCTGCAGCACAAACAGACATTTCATGACCATGTTTCATTGTTTAAGTTCTCATGAAAAGTCTGAGTTAGCAAATTATTCCCACATTCAGCCTTAATATAAAAAAATAGTTTGTTACGATGCTCTGTGGTTTGAATTACATTTTGCTGTTTATAGGTAAGGCAAGGCAAGCTGAGACACCAGGCAATTTAAAGTGCTTTACAAAGGCATGGAAATGGATTAAAAATAAAATATTAAAGACATAAATAAGATTAGGCAGACGAAGGGGACATTAAAACTACATTTAAAAGACAATAAAACAAGGCAATTAAAAGTGCTTTACAGGCATTGAATAATTGGAAACACAAGAAGAACACATTAAAATTGCAATTAAAGGCAATAAAAACAAAAACAAGAGAAAAGTTAAAGATCAAAAGAGCTTGTACGAGCTGAAGCAAACAATAGTGTTTTAAGCCCTGAATTGAATGAAGTTACAGTTTTCACTGTTCAGGGACCTTGTTCCTCAGGTTGGAAAGGATGCTGCACTTTGCCTGGTTTTTGATTCACTGAGTAAACATTTCATGATGACCTGAAGTGTTGGAATGCCCCATGACATACAAGTAAATCAGAGGTGTTGAGCTGTGGTTGACACCTTTTAATAGAACAAGGTGACAAACAGAGACGGTATTTTTTCCTCTGCCAAGGAGCTTATATTTTCATCGTTGTTGGTTTGACTGTCAGCTGAATTGTATAAAACCCACTGAACTGATTCCCTTCAAACCCGGTGGAAGGATGGGATATATGAGCCAAGGAACAGATTTGATTAAAGCAGCAGATCCAGGATTTCTTTCACCTTCTTTTACATTTCGAAATCCCTATGGAAAAAAAATCAAGTGTGTGCAGAGTGCTAATGTATATGAACAGGTGCAATTGTATCAGATCTCTTTACATATATATGCAATATTGTGGTTGGAGGTATGTGCTTTCCGACTGCCCTGCTAGTTGGTCTTCCAAAAAAAAGGCCTGGCACCATCTTATCTTTTAGGCTGTATTCTGGATTGGGTGCCTGTCCACTTGCTGAGGTTGCTTAGTGCTGGTTTGCTGAAGGTGCCATATACACGAATCACTGAAGACGCTTTCTGTAATAATGCACCAAAGATTTGGACACGCATCACTAATGCATCATCGGTTGCCATGTTTAAATAAAACTGGTCAAATCTTATTTCTATGATCTTGCTTTAAATGGATCATTGTTTTCTCTTTTATTGCACTTTTACAAATTGTTTGGCCAAACCTTGGCCAGTTTGTTTCTCTGCTGAGTAACACTTGTCTTATATCTCTGTCCAGACATCACTGTTCCCTCCTGAAGCAGTCAGACACAGAGGGCCACAGAGGGAGAGATGCTATAATGGAGTGAAATAAAAAAATCCCCCCCCTTTTCCCCCTTTAGTGCGAATTGCCACAAGGCCCGACCTTAAGTGCAACTCATCACTCGGTTAGCTACCCTGTCACAGTTAACCAGATCATCCTACATTAAAGAAAATGAGAAATGCAGCAATTATGGGAGAAAGGAAGAAAATGGGATCAAATTTAAAAGCCTTTTAGACATGGAGAAAAGCTCAGCTGCTGAGGAATTTAACTGAAAGGGCTTTATATAATAGCCAATACATCTGGATAATAGCCAACGATTCCCGAGCTTTCAAGCATTAATTGTTCATATATATGGGAATTTATTTACCGTGCCGCCAGACGAGGGAGCAGGCTGATGGGTGGTACGTTGTAATGGCGTCTTTACTCTAATGGATTGAAATTACATATTCAGATTTGAATATTAATCACCGATGAATTCATCAAAAATAATGAATCCTTTCATTTATACTTGTCCTCCTACCCTAATGTTTGGAGAATGTCTTGTAATGTTTTATCTTGTGTTGATGTTATTTTATTGCTCTTTGCTTGTTCTCACTGTGTGGGAGAGCTGGAAAACAGCTTTAAAGCCGAGTCAGGCCCCACAGCTGGTAATGTTTTTCACTGCTCCGCTGTTTTTCACTGCACCAAAAAACAAATATGTAAAAATAAATGCACATCACATGGTCCTGTTCTGCTGTTGGAAAATACTACGTGTTAAATATAGAAACTTAAAAAACAAGACTATTGATGTATAATATTTAGTTTGCACTGGGCCCTGTTTGTCGTGTACAAATCACAAACTTACTGACTTCTTTACATTGCTAGAAAATCAAGACACACATCTGATCTGAGATTGTGTAGCTACCATCAACACCCACATAAACACATGTATACCCACCAAGTTCCTTTAATCTGACAGGACGGTGTTTCCCGTCATGCTGACTCTGCCTCGTCTCTGCTCTCCTCTTATCAGCCGGGTCATTGACACTCAGAACACACACTCGGGCAAAACAAGTACACTGAGGCATTTCTAACATAAGGAATGAGAAATATGAGAAATAAAGAACCTGTAGTGAACATGGATGGATGGTTCAATCATGCTGTCTTTAGTTTTTCAGCTTTAAATTGGTATCAGCTGCTGTTTTTAAAACTCGGGTGCAGCAGAAATCAGCTATAAACACATTTACATATTGTCTTACAAAGTTAACACAACAAGCTTATTAGCAAACAGCTTGTTATTTACGCATTCAGCAGACCTAGAGTAACATTATCATTTATTTGTCATGTTTCTGGTCACCTGATGAACAAAGTCCAATATTCTCTCCCCTATTTGCTCTGTTTTGGTCTCCACCAACTCCCGAGGGAAATACCAGTATACCTTGCTGTGAAGTCTCCCCAGTCAGCTAGTTGCTAACTTTATCTGTCGTTTGGTGCTCAGCAGGTAGAGTGCGGAGGGTTTATTGGGGCCATCTGCTGCTCCGGTGAGAGCGGTGAGAATAAATCAAACCAAAAAAAGGTTGTAAAACGAAATCAATACGCTAAAAGACACTAAAACGCTCAGTTAAACAGTAAGGGCGACTGGAATCAGGTGATAAATTGAGTTGCAGTACATCACACTCATTTGATCGGTTATAATATTGATAACAGCAGCTTTAAATCATGTATTTGCCCCTTTTTCAAAATGCTGAGTTTAAGGATAAATATTTCTGTCCTTAAAAACACAAGATCCACTTTCTTCTCATCCTCCTGCTTATAGCTCTGCTGCATCCCTCTTTTTCTTTTTCCTTTCTTCCTCTCCTCGTGTTATTTCTGTCTTTAGGCACACCCTGAGGCCTGGCCGCTGGTCTGAGTCTCCAAGTGAGAGACACACAGCTTCACACTCCTCTTTTGTGCAAAATAAAGTCATTAACGCAGCCGGGGCAGCTCCGTGTCGGTGTTCTTGTCATGCAGCAGATTTATTTAGATGGCAAAATCACTTAACAGATTGTTATTTACGTCTTTATTAAGTTTCTCACTTTTTAAAAACTGGTGAGGAACTTAATGACAAGATTTACACCCTGGTCAGCAGAGACGGATAGAAAATGTAGACAAATCTGTTTACTGCACAGGATTTCGTTATGGGGTCTGACGTGGGATTCATTAACCCCACAATCTAATGCGGTGAACCTCCCCTGAAGCACGTGCTGTAATCCCTGTGGGACTCCTCATAAGTCGGCCGTCTCTGCCTCATGCTCCCCAGGGCTGCAGTAATTGTTAACTGTACTACATGAGCACAATTTCCTTTATCCCTGTATCTCTGCTCGTCTGAACACCTTCCTTCTTTCTCTCTGTCATTTTACACGTTCATCTTCTTCACTGCATTTTCACATCTGTCCCACCTGTCGTCTGCATTCTTTACAAGTTCCCTCTGTTTTCCGTGCTGCTCTCTGACCAGAAGAGCTTCACACGAGCACACATCTCATAGGTCTCAGATCTTGTTAGACCCTCTGAAAACCTGCGATCAGATTCAGTTTCTTGTGTCTCAGTGTTTAATGCTGCCTGTGGGCATGTCAGACCCCTCTCTGCCCCCCCTCCCTTGCAAACTCCCTCTCCGGGGGGCGTTCGGTCAGTCTTTCTGTGTCGGTGCATATTGTACGGCACTTGACGGTCTAAGCCCTCATCACACTGGTTACCTACCCCCTCCCACCCATCACATGCCCAGCTCCTCAGACTCTCAGCCCCCCCGGGCAGCTCCAGGCCCTCACCCTGACCACTGCCTCTCACACCTCATGACGAGCATGTGATGTGAGAATGGCCATGGCTCAGGTATTAGCTGAGACAAAAACTGGAAAAAAAAAGAAGTGAGACAAAGGGATAAAGACAAGCTCGCTGCTCTGGTGGAACATTTTCTATTGTGCTGAGGTTTTTCTTCCTATCTGGAAAAAGAAGCATGTAGAGCTTACTTATCATTTTCTGGTGTCATGTTTCAGGGAGCAGGTGATGTGTAGTGTTATGATATTGTGTTATTTTTGAAATATCTTTTAAAATGGCTTATCTTGCTTCTTGATGTGTTTGATAATTCCACTATTATTATGAATCTTCCAGAATTGAGCCTGACTGATACAAATATTTGGGTCCCGATTCACAAAAAAAAAGGCAATGATGTTTCTATTGTCCCCTTATGATACTACATTTAAATTCACTACATCTGGATTTTTAGTTGGATGTGCACCAAATGACAATGTAGAAAAATAACCTGTCTCGCAATGTTAAAGAAAGTTAAATACATGCAAAGATTTGCACCAACATGTAAAATGTTACTTCCTCACCCATACCACATCCTTCCACCTAGTTTCATGGTAACTTGTCTAGAAGGTTTTGTGTAATCCTGTAAACTACAGACAGACAAACAAATGCAGGTGAAAACATAATTTTCATGACAGAGGTAATAAAGTGTGGTTAGAATGATTTTTCGACACTGTAATGTTGCACAATCCAAACACTTCCCCAAACACACACACACAGAATAAAATACATGCAATTGAAGCTATTGTAGATATTTCTAACAGCACTGTGCACACCACTGTGATGAGGATGGTGAAAACATGTTAAAATGGACTTGTATGCATGATTTTATAATGTGTGCTGTATGCAAATGTATGGACATTATAATAATTGCTTATTCCCACAGGAATTCATTTTTGAAGTTCCCATTATCCATCCTTAAATCTCTATTAACCTTTCTCCTCCCTCATTTCAATCTCTGAGCCTTTGTTCATATTTCTCCTCCATCCTCCTCCGTGTGTCATCAACTTCACTTGTTCTCACTCAAAGAACTCCTAAGACACATCTCCTCTTATTTTCTATTTGTTTTTTGAAAAACAAATTGCTAAACAGACTAGGACCTTCTCTTCTCTTCTCTTCTCTTCTCTTCTCTTCTCTTCTCTTCTCTTCTCTCTGACTCTCAACACGCAGCAAGGACAACTAAAGCCAGATAAAGATGATGTGTAGAATTGAGCTAAAGTCCCTCTGTAATCTTTTGTCTTTCTTTCTTTGTCTCTCGTTCTCCCGCTGTTCCCACAGAGACCTTTGAGCTTCTGATGAGGCACGCGGAGAATCACACCAACGCCGTCCTTCAGGGGTTACACCACAGCATGGCCGATCAGGCTGCGGGCCCTGTGCGAGAACTCTTCACCGACATCAGTCTCTTCCTGCTGGGGTCCGAGCTCAGCGTTGATGAGTTGGTGCAGAGGTTCTTCGACGCTCTCTTCCCGGTTGTCTACAATCACCTCATCAACCCAGGTCCTGGCGAAATATCACCAGGCTACGCTGAGTGCGTGAGGTCATCGAGACGTGACGTGAGACCGTTTGGTGGGGCGCCCGGCCTCCTGGCAGATCAGATCGCTCGCTCCGGGGTCTCCGGGAAGCTCCTTCTTCAGGCGTTGCACCTCGGCATCGAGGTCATCAACACCACAGACCACATGCAGCTGAGCCGCGAGTGCAGACGGGCCCTGCTGAAGATGCACTACTGTCCTCACTGCCAGGTACGGATGCTCGTATCTGGGCTGAGTTTATCTGAGTTAATGAAAGTCTGCCCCAGAATCACTGATCCCAATGTGATAATGTTCCACAGGGCTTAACCCAGTCGAAGCCCTGCATGGGTTACTGCCTCAACGTGATGCGGGGCTGTTTGGCGAGCATGGCCGAGATCGACGCCCACTGGAGGGAGTTCGTCCGCTCGCTGGAGGGCCTGTCGGCGCGAATGCAAGGACCTCAGGACTTAGAGCAAGTGCTTCTGGGAGTTCACGCGCTGCTTCGTGACGCTGTTGGGCATGCTCAGAAAAGTGGACCCCGCCTCTCGACACAGGTCAGATCATCTTTGAAGAGACTTGAAACTGTCGGGGGATCAATCTTACAGATAAACAGAAGAATGGACAAGGGATAGCATTTAATTTAAGTCCTGGAGTAATTTTTGTATGGAACTACGCTGCTATTCATGTTTCTAGCTCCATGTCAGATATGTGGTGTGGCGAGCAAAGATAAATAGCTTGAAATGGCAAACAGCACACACATCAGATCAGGCTTAAACTCTCCATTAAGACCTGCGTGTGGGCAACTCTGAGGCGGTCAGGAACTTAAGTATTTAAACCTCCAGACAGAGCAGGATAAATCCAGAGTGTCAACAGCTTATTCATCAGGCTTAGACGTTTACCCAAACCAGGACATACATATCCATCATCATCACCCTCCTTATAAGCTGAACCGCAAAGTCTTTATTAGTCCGTGCTGATCTTACATTTTGTGAAATGAATACCTCTGGATTTGCACCTGAACTGCTCCAGCTTCATTGTACCTTTTGAGACACCACAGCTCCATCTAGTGGTCGCCTGGTGTGGCTGCTGCCTGAGAGGTTGCACATTCAGAAACACGGGATGATGGGCATGGCTGCACTAATGGCCCTTTCATAAACATCTGTCTTTCCCTCAGCTAAAATAAGGCCCATTTGTCCCGCACCAGCACGGTTTAACGAGATTTGCAAAGTTCAAAATGCCTGTTTCCTCCCCGCAGGGTTCCGAGCTAAATTTGTGTCTCTCTGGGTAATAGGTGCACAAACTGTGTGGCATGCCGAGCAGGAAGCCAACACAGTTAGTCAGCATCCAGCTCAGCAGCAGCAGCAGCAGCAAAGACTCCGTCGCTCTCAAAGCTCCTGTTAGACCGCTTGGAGACTCACTCGCTGTCAGGAGAAGGTAAGAAGTAATGGAGGAAGTACTCAAAACATTTTACAATTGCAAAAATGAAGAGACAAAATCAACTTCAGTTGAAGTACCACATTAACTTTTCAAAGTAAGGAAGTACTAGATTTTAAATGTACTTAAAGTATTCTTTGTTGAGTTAAGCCTTTCTTTAATGCAGTGGTCTACTCCATCATTATGTATGAGCCTGGCGTAGCAGTTTCTTCACCAGTGATGCTGCCACTGCAGTAGGCGTGGTCTACTGTTACCTTCTCTGATCAGTGGAGCAGCTCCACTCTTGTATAATAAACAATGGGAACATGTAACACAATTCATTTTAAAAAACATAGCGGAGTAGAAAGTACAGGTATTGGCTGATATATGTAATGAAGTAAATGTTATATTTGGTGAAAGGTGCCGAATGCCATTTTATTATTTTAAACCTACAATTAATACTATGATTAATAATAATTATAACATACATTATTTGTACAGCACCATTTTTTTTTTAAAGTTCAGCATTGAAAAAGTAAAGGCAAACAATAGGAAGCATTCACACATTAGAGAACAAATCCCCCAAAAATAAATGTTACAAAAAAGATAAAACCAACCAAAAGAAAAGAGTAACAAATAATAATGAATAAATAATGTGGCTTCGTTTTCAGGGACTTTCTGAGCAGCATGCGTCACTATCGTACGTACTATGGCGGCCTGGCAGATCAGCTGTGTGTGAGTGAGCTGGTGTTTGGAGACGGGCAGTCCTGCTGGAATGGAACTGACATCGTAAAAAGGTTTGTTTTAACAAGTCAATAATACAGATGATTGATAAGGTGGGAAGACGCCACCATGACACTTTAACTACTGGTGGAGTGAACAGCATCATCTCCTCATCTGCTGTGTTGATTCTGGTCCTGGAGCCGAACACTGGTTCAAAATCGCCCATAGGTCCCTCTGCTTGTGCGGATTGATGTGTACGTTCAGTGTTTGTTTTCACACTCGTCTCCTGAAGTGGATGTTTTTCTGTGCTCACCTTGAATCCCAGTTTAACACGTACAGTGGGTACCAGCAGGATACAGCCAGACTGGAGGCCAGCTTTGGTTTTTATACTCGCATTTCACAAGTGTGGTGTGAGAAACCTGAAGCTTTCCATGCACGTAGAGTGAGAAATAATTGAGTCAGAGAAATATTTGTATATTCTGAATATTTCATTAAGTGACTTGGATTACATTTTAAGAATTATTAACCAAGGAGTCATTCTGAGGAAAAAAAAAACACGGCTCACCAGATTTCCGAAGAGGTTCGTAAATTTCATCCATCCATTATCTATACTTCTCATCCTTTTAAGAGTCATGAGGGAGCTGGAGCCAGGTAAACAAACTGCATAAATACCTAATAGAGGTGGAAACACAACATTGGCTGAACGAATATCTAAATATATCACCTATCTAATAATTCCAGAAATCTGTCTGTCTTTGGTTCACATAGTCAAGAACCGTTCATCTTATCGGCTTCACACTTTGGATGGTTATTTTTCAGTGTGGAATCTGGTGCGATTTGCACACGCAACATGTTCGATATCAATAAACGTTGCCTGCCGCTCAGTTACCACAGGTAACCTTTACAGTTTCAGGAAGAAAACTGCATCTATTACTACTACTGATAATACTGCTACTAATAAACAGGTCTACCTAAATCTGTTAGGTAGCCCTTACTGTGACATATTATTTAGCTAGAGGTCAAAAGGTTTTTCAGCTACTGTCCTGAACGTGTGATCATAGCTTCAGTAGAATGCTTGTCCACCATCTGACCTCAGGTCTTACACATGCACGCACACACACACACACACACACACACACACACACACACACACACACACACACACACACACACACACACACACACACACACACACACACCTTCATATATACTGCCCCCGTGGACAAAGTGACACCAATGTAGAATTAATCTATTAGCTGCCCACAGACATAGATCTCGGATATGAATGGTTGTGAACTGGAGCAGACAAACTGGCCTCTTTCATGGTATCAGTCAGCAGCCTTGTCTCCATTACATCACCGCTCTAGATCTTACCCGTGCTGTCATCACTCAAGGACCCCCTCATATATCCTCTGTTTGTGGTTGTTCCTCTTAACTGTCATCTGCTGTCAGCGCTGCAGAAAATGGCAGGTGAGCCCATATTTCAAACCGCCGGCGAGGTTGGAGTTGCCGGTTCAGGTTTGACAGTCCATTGTAAAGGATGACAGCCTTGTTGAGATTGTTTCACAGCTGCGGCGCGTAGGTGAGGAAGAAGGCGGGCAAAAAGGAGAGGAAGGTCCTTCACAACCATCGTAGCAACCGCACAGATTCGCCGACTCGTTAAGAATGTGTGGTTTGCGTGTTGCTCATCAGAAGTGACATTACTATGGAGACACACCATCAAGGTTAAGTTTCACTCTGACATTAGCTTTCAGCTCTTTAACCCTCCTAATCCTCTCCTCATTCACACAAACACTTATTGATGGAGACTCGTTCCCTCGCTCGCAGATTTACATTTTGATTCGGTCATTACCAAAAAAATGATAGAATCGAGAGACGCTAAGAAAGACGAGGCTTTAAGGAGACAATTGAACCAAGTCCCCACATCTTAGCAGATCTACAACCCTGTGCTGCTTCCTATTTGCCCAGAACCATAGATGAGTGGCTGGGAGTCAACACAAGCTGAGACCAAAGCAATAAATAACCTCCAGCATATGGGTCATAACCCAACATCCACTGAGAGAGAGAGGGGAATAAAACTGGCTGCCGGACGGCGGCTGATTTACAGAAGCTTATTGAGGCCTCAGAAACCTTAAACGATTGGTTCAGTTGCTCCGTGAGTGTTTCCGTGCGTGTGAAACCGTAGATTTTAGTGTGTGCAGATGCCTTTTTATAACAGCTCTTTGCATGCTGGCATTGTTATATGGTCTTAAAGATGCGATGAGTTGCACCAGAGCTTTGCTTAATTTAATAAAAATAGAAAAAGGACGAGCACAAAAAACAAAACCTGACACGGGAGCCTCAGATTTTAAGGAGATTTTATGCACGTCCTGATCTGGGTCCCTGGTAAACAAAAAGATAAAGAACAATCAGATAAGATCATAGAGGAAGAACACAAGCTGCTTTCATCTCAATGTCTATGTGATTATACATGATGGAGTCTCGCTTCAGGGGGGAATTGGTAACCACATTCTTCCTTCCTGTTTGTTTTTCTCCGTCTCCTGATTTGTCCTTTGCGTATACACTCATATTGTAAGAGGTAAAAAAGATTGAATATGACATTTTCGGATTTGTATTCTGGTTTATTAACACAACTTCCTTTTCATTGTGATGCATAATTTTACCTGAAATAATCCCACAATGTGGAGGCTATTAAGGGGCTCGCAGCGAGAATGTAAAATAATGCAGAGAGAAAAAAGAAAATTGTACCAAAACATGTCATTGAAGGCCTCGTAACATTTATAGTCTCATTCACTATTTAATCAATTGTTTTATACCAATTTTAGAGTTTTGGGATATTACAATCAGACTTTATTTCAGCAATGGCCTTGTGTGTCTGCTTGCCAGAGACAACAATTTAGATTTGAGAAGTCTGGTAGTTTCTTTGTTAACCCTAAAACCAATTTCCAACAAACTTAATAAGGGGTGAGGCCTGGGGCTGAAGCGAACCCATCACATTTTGGTGCAAATCATAGACTGTAAATAAATCACCTCCCCGCTCTATGCAAACAAACACGTATGTAATTTCTGTTCATGAAGACCAAGTTTTTACCCAGACGAGTCAGGAGAGTCAGAATTAAGATTGATACTGTGGCGGTGGTCATCAAATAAATCAAGAAGAGGAAAAACATGTTTGATTCATAGTGAAACTGCAGCGGGTCAGAGGTCGTCAGCTGAGTAGGAGGTCCTTCATATGTGGCCCAGGACGCATTAGCGTTCACACTGTATAAAGACGTGGACACGTGGCTCAGACCGCCTCCGAATGTGGTCAGGTGTGATCGAATCTGTATCGGATCAGAGTGCGTTTACACCTGCAGCTAAGTCCCGTTGATGCACGTGATGGAGACCCTTTGGATTCAGCGATGGATCCATGTTTTTTTTTTCACTTTCTTGCTTTAAGACAAATAGATCATTGAGGTTATCAGACCACCTCCTTTTTTATATTTCTAAAATAAGTAGAACGTTTCTTTTACCTCTGTTATGGTCTCCACAAACCCCTGAGGAAAATAGCCTTCTCTTTAGCAGCTAATTGCTGGACTGTGTTCACCAGCCTGTCCTGCAGCTGTGTGGTGCTGAGCTGCTTGTGAAAAGCAGATTCTTAGAGATTGTTGTGTCGAAAACAGCTGCCTGCTGCGACATGGATTAGAGCTGCGAGCGTGAACCAAGATCGCTTCGTGCCATAAAACAAAGGAGCCAAAAAAATCTCTGTAGAACTGAGAAGAGAGGTGGAGGTGGGTGCTATATCTCTGTATTTCTCTGTTTTACATATACAGAAGTCATGTGATCCTTGCTAATGTAAAGCATATTGATTATAGCTGCTTTAAATTCCAAAGGGCATTGTAAAAAAGGTTTTATGGGTATGAACTCAGGAGTAGAAGTGTTGTAGAACTGAAGAATGATTATCCAAACCCTGCCCCAGTACTGGTATAAAGGTGTTAGGGGTTGTTACGCTCTTTCGTTTGTCACAGGGCAAGACTGATGAAAGAGTTCATGTGATTTATGTCCCTGGACAACAAAGAGTGAAACATCCCTCAAACTGTGGAGGTGACGGTGGTGTTCTCTTCACCGTCCTCGTCTGGGCAGAAAAGGTCAAAACATTCCCACATGCTTCCTTCATCCGTCATGGATACATGCACACTGAGGGAATGGCAGGTTGCCATGAGCTGCCACCCCTCTCTATAAACACACACACGCACACACACACACACACACACACACACGCACACAGGCACCCACACAGACTTGGATAAAGCTTGAAAATCGCACTGGTTCCTGCACTTAGTTTATCTTTCTGTCTCTGTCGTAACTGACTGACAAAGACTAAATGTCATGTGATGACACCACGGGGATCCTAATTCCTCCCATTCCCATGTATTGCTAATTCAATTTGACACCTGTTCTTGATAACTGCGTGTGAATGTGTGCAGGTACCAAATCTATTTTGGATGTATATTATGATATCTTTTTTACACTCTGCCAATGGGAGAAAACAACCAGGAGTTACAGCAGTGCTAAAAGCTACCGCCTCAACAAGTGTGAGTGTGATGTTTTATTCATGATCACCTCCTCCAGTGCAGACTCGCTTTAATTCATCCCCTACCTGTGAGTCTGTCTCACGCCTGCCAACACGCACCAGGTGTTTGGCGGTGTGTTTATATTTTCAAAGTGCCTTTTTCTAATTGAGTACAACAGGTTTTTTTTTTTTCGATAATAAGGCAACTGACCTTGCGTGCCGGCGGATTTTAACTGGGAGGGATGAGCACTGCAGGATAACGCCACAGCGTGTATCGAAAAAGATGCTCGAAGACGGGCGGGCAGATTCGAGTGTGGCCTTTCATTTAATAGGCCGCCCTTCACGCCGGAGTGGGTGTCTGAGCACTGACCTTTGACCTTTCCCGTGTCTTTCGCTGCCCGATTAATCCCGAAGAGGTTAATCACATGGTAATAAGAGTCTCGCAGTCATAGAGCAGACCTCTTCACAGTGTGTGGCCGGTTTAACAGCGGAAGGCGTTGATTCTGTAATAGCAGGTTTATGCTTCTCTGTTCCATTCAGATCCGTTTCTCGCACAAGCACGTCGTCATTTGCCTTTTTAGTCACTTGTCTAATTTTCACTCCCCCCCTCCCCCCTCCCCCAACCCCTCCCCCCCCTCCCACTAGACAAGAAACTCAGCCTTGGCTTAACTGAAATGACAGCATTTAAGCTCTGCTAATAGGAATCCACTGAAGCTGCATCAAGAGCTTAGGTTAACCCGGCCCGCACCGGGAACATGCTTCGTCATTTGAGGGTTGTCTGCGCCTCACTGTGAAATCCACACGATGTTCCCACCGGGGGAGAGCGTGTGTTGAATAATAAAATCTATCGCCCTGCCTCCTGACCTTTTCGGCTCCTGGCCTCTCATCACAGGTTGCATGTGTCTCCGACAGTTGTCAGCACTTCACAATCCTGGATGGATTAATGTGGAGTTTAAATTATTCAGTGATAGATGGTCATACGCACGCATGCACAAATACGATTAAAGCAAAGTCTTATAAAACCATATTCATGTCACAGAAATTAATTTTTCTGCTCTCATTTAGCTTTTAATCATCTTGGGACCGCTGAGATAAACCTTGCAACTCTTTGCAGGGGTCTCGACCCCCTGGTTGGTAATCATAGCATGTATGTTAACCCTAATGTTCTGCCCTGGGCACTGGAGGCCCCGCTCCTCTTTGATGGATAAAGAAAAATATCATATTCAACTTTGTCTTATGAGCTTGGTTCTTGACTTTCCCGACTTGGATAACAATTGTTGCCTTCACCAAGGAGCTTATGTTTTTCTCTGCATTTGGTTGAGTGTTTAATTATAAATACAAACCATTTATGAGCATGATGACTATGTAACCGTGAATTTAAACGTGGTTTCATAAGGAGACTGTTGAGGATTGTTGCATGCGCCATTGTAATGAGTGTGTTACAGACGTCTGCCACATAAACTGAATCTATTACTTCAGAAAGTCTGTGTGTAACACGGCCAATAAATAGAGACAAACAACTGTTTAAACTCACATTCACACCTACTGTCATCTTAGAGTCTCCAATGAATCTGCATGTCTTTGGACTGTGTGCTCCACCGTGCAGACCCGCACTTCACATCTGGTCCTTACCAAGTTAATAAGAGTTGTTTTTAATATATCATTGTGTTCATATAAGTCAGACAGGCAGTTGTACCTCCCTGCGCTCAAATCAACAATATAATAGTTGATGCGTAGCCCATATAATATATGAGACATTTAATACCGCTTATCAAACCCCAAAGGAAAGGTTATTTATTTAAGGTCTGTGAAAAATATGGTTTGTTATTATTTTTTACAAACACAGCAGAGAAATTTGTGTTACTCCAAAATTCCGATGTTAGAATAATTACCTTATTTCAAACTCGTAAACATAGTATATCCAGATGTGCAGCCTCAGATAAACATCACAGCTGTTTGCTTTGCTCTGCTCACATTTTGCTACAGACCCTTGATCCATTGATAAACCTGCTACATTCAGTAAAATCACTGTGGTCATTGTGGTCCTCAATCCAAATAGTCCTGCTGTTGGCTCTATGACCAGCAGGTGGAGCTCTTATCTTTGGGTTTCATACACACAGATGCGCACACACACGCACACACACAGATTGCTCCTCTGCATCAGTTTTGATGATCTATGCTGTGGAGCGGGGCTTCCTGTCCATGTCGTTCCTGACAGTGACAGACAGAAAACAAAATTCAAATGATAAACAGATACACGGAGGAACATCTCACCACCTCCTCCTGCGTTCGTTTGCAGTGATGAACTGACCTAATTTCAAATGGGAAGGAATAACCTTTTAAACATGCACTGTCAAATATATTATGCATAGCTGTCCTCTTAGTCACTCTCATGCGAGAAAGTAAAAGAGTTGTTTCCTTCCATCACATGCGAAAAAACAACTTGAAATAAATGTGGTGTAGAACCCCCTGCGATCTCCGAGGCAACAGTTCATAAAGTTGAATTCAAATTTAGCTGAGGTTTTTCTTTTTTTTTTTCCTGTCTGGGAAATGACTGGGTAATTTAGTGTCTTGCCTGGGCTCCTGCCACGAAGCATAAAAGTTTTGTTTTGACTCATTCTAGGTTTTAATCTTTGGGGGAAAAAAAACGCTAAAATCTAAAACAATAATTCACACATGCTAAAATGAGACGGACGAGAGGGGGTGATGGGGAGAGCTGATTGGACCGTTCTGATTGGGGAAAGAGAGAGAGGGCAGAAAGATGAGAGGGAAGAGGAGAGGGGACGTTCTTGAAGAGCTTCTCTGTATTGCGACAGCTGGCTACTGCAGATAACCACAAAACCACTGGAGCACTTGAGGTCTGGGTGCTGCATGGCTAGAGTTCCACTCCAACATGACCTTATATCCTGCCTGGGTTTAGACGCAGGGGCTCGGTCCGAGTACCACATCCTGACGATTATCCCAAGTGACAGAATCAAGAAGTCTGTCTGCCTGACTAAATTGAGTTCATAAATCCCTTGTGTGTGTGTGTGTGTGTGCGTGTGTGTGTGTGCGTGTGTGTGCCCATTTCTGCTTTTGCCCCATCCCTCCCTGGTTTTTGAATTATGCAAGATTGCTCTGAACAGATACATTTTCAATCCGGCTCTGTGGGGGGAAAAACAGAGATGTCGTTCATTTGTGTTCCGATATTATCCCTGATGTTGCTACAGTAACTGCCATGTGCAGAGAGAGCAGTGAATTCAGAGGTAGCTGGTTGTATAGGTGGTGCATCTATCTGTGTGTGTGTGTGTTTGTGTATCTCGTCCCATTCATCTTTCAGCGAGTCCACTCCCTACTGCCTCTCGAGCACCGACCCCCCCCCCCCCCCCCCCCCCCCCCCAACCTCCTCTCTCTCTCTTTCCACCAAGAGTTGGACGCCTGCCTCCAGCATCTGGAGCAGATTGTGACCTGCGGTGTGCCAGGTAGCAGGACATTAACAGCCAAGGCCTTATTGTCAACTGTTGAGCTGTCAGAGCACACACCCCTCGCCCCCGTGTGTGATATCATCCTGCCTCCATCTACCGTGGAGCACACACACCCGGTCCCCGCGGAGCACTCTTCCACTTTAGCTCAAATATAAATCAGAGGGCTCGCTGGGAAAAAACAAAGAGTTGGGAAAAAAAAAGTGAGGTTAACGCCCATAGAGCGCGAGCCGAGGAAGCACGTCGTCGGTGTGAAAACCCTCCGTGTGAATGGGATCTATTTGTTTAGTCATAAAATACAAAATATCCAGTTTTTTGATTTAATCACAAGGACACAGTAATATATAACAAAAGCTGCTCCTCACAGTTATAAGCAGCAGCACTTGTAGACTGTACAGTAGAGACAGTAGAGACTAATAGAGCCGTTTCAGTCACAGACATCCACAATAAAACCACTGATATTTCTTTTCTTTGTTTTGTTTTCTGTGTGGAGAGCTGCTGGTGCCTTCCGGTAACAATTTTTTTTCTTTCTCAGTTTTCTTTTATTTGAGATAATGATGACATTGGGATGAATGCTGAATAAAAGCTCGGTGCCTGATGGTGAATTCAACGCCGCTGCTGTAGCTCTAAGCATCGACGTCTCCACATGAATTAGAGTTGCGTGTCGTCTTATCAAGGGCGCCTTATTTCATATCGACTTTATGACTACATGTGGACCACATCCATGCTGAGTTCTGCTCCAGAAGAGACTTAATTTCTCTCTTGCAGATGTGTGGCTGCAAACAAAGCCTCGCGTATCTTTGTATCATTGTGTTGCTTTATCTCACAGCTGCAGGCTTTTGACAGTGTGGTGCCTTCTGTTCCTTTTGATTTTCCACTCATTTGTTAACTAAACATGCTTCCCATTTACCGGCACAAAGTGAAAAATGTAGTAGTCATTAAGTTTTCATTACCTGTGCAATTTGTTTCTTCTTCATGCACTTTTAGCCCGGAGAATACTCTGCATGCGTAGGTAGCCTGCATTTGGAATATTGACAGATTTAGAAGGCAACCCCTGTGCTGTTCGGTGTTGCAATATTTATTTTGTCACAGAAAAAAGTGTCACAGTCAATCCGCTCCTCATCTTTAAAATATTCCTCTTACATTTCATTATGCAGGATCATTTCATTATCACAGGATGCACAGCGCTCATTGGTCCTTTCTGTCTTCGGGGAGTTGGCAGCCGCAGAAGACTCAGCACCTCTTTATAAGTGGAGACCTGCCTTTTAACTCCCGACCTGAGCTGAAAGCGAGGTGTGAATATGCTCTCATTAATCTCACCTCTCACAGTAAAAGGTCCGAGTCCTGAGGCTCCATGAGAATTCGTTTAAATAGCTTGTTCATTTCTTTGACGTAAACACAAATGTCTCCAATAACAATGTGGCAAGCAGATGCCCCGAGACCAGGGTTTGCTCTCTTATCAATGTCTCTGATATGTTGTCCTGCTGTTTCTATGGAAACCAAGTCGGCCTTATAAAAAAAAAAGTTTCACCTTCTGAGTCTGCCCTTTACCTGACAGCCAAGATAAACGAGCAGGGTCCTGGGAGGAAGGCAACACAAACATGCATCTCTGCTCAGTGGCCCGTGCTCATTGGCTCTCTGCTGGAAGCCCTTATTTACCTTAATGCTGGGCGGTGGTGAGACTGGGGCTTGAGGAGGAGTAGCCTCTGAGACTGAGTGTGTGCGTGTGAGTGAGAAGGGAAATTGTGATTACTCACAATACCTCCCATCAACAACCTTGAACCGTGCCGCAATAAAAAAAGAAGAAAAAAAGGAGCAAACAACTCTTTCTGGCCCCCGTAATGCACGCGGGCCAGATGATGTCATATGTCACCTTCAGCTAATGAAGGTGATGATGACATGCATGAGCGCCGCATACGTTCACCATCTGCTCGGTTCCACCACGCTGGAGCTGCTCCCCCACAATGCTGCCGGGAGGAGTCGAGGCACGTCCCAACCACAGTACGAATGTCCCCCGACGCGCGTGAAAGACCGCCGTCTGCATCCAGATGACTCACCGCGAGTTTTAATCATACCTTCGGCTTCACGAGCTGCTAAAGTGACTATAGTCTCTGAGGCCACTTGCTTTACGTATATCACCAGAGCTCCCAGTACACGTCGGCTGATGCAACAGAAAGATCACCAACTCGTAACTCATCCCAACACGTGCTAATGGATTTATTTACAAGTAGTTGTTATTGATTTTTCTCTTGTTTAGTTGAAGCAGCGCAGCTAGGTGGCAAAAGGCTTTCCTGGGAAGATGTGAGCATATTTTAAATTGTAAAGAATAAAAAGATGCAATGAAGAGAAACAGGAAACTATTAGCTCACAGGAAATCCCAGAAATTAAAGATTTATGTTCTGTAACTTAACTTTGTTAATCTCCACTGGGGAAGTTGCAGTCAGAGCCGATTTAACAGGCAGTGATGATAGTGATGTGTTTATGTCAAGTTGGGGATTATGATCCGAAAATGATTCTCCATCATATAAGTGAAGAAGTCAGAAAATGACGTAGTGCATCGTTAAACATGTTACTAGGTACCCCTGCATCCTATCATGGTGTCACGAAGATTATGCTTTTCATAACCTGTAGTTGCACATAAAGTCAGAGCTGAAACAATTAGTCCCTCAGTCGATGGGAAATGTATCACTAACTGCTAATATTCAGTCAGTTAACTTAAATTACTTTAAAGCAAAATGACAAGTGTGTGTTTGTTTTTCTGTACATATTTGGGTTTTTGAGTTGGTTGGACAAAAACAACTCATCCCGTCACCTTGAGGTGGGCAATTTTTTTCCTGCCATATTATCGTCTTAAGGATTCATTGAAGTAATTGATTAATCAATAATAAAGATAGTCTCCATGTCATTTATACAAGACATGTTTTAAAAATTTGTTTAAAATAGATTCAAAATTCTTGAAACAGAGCTAATAACAGAAGAAACGACAAGTGATCATTCTGTTTAATTGCAAATTAAAGACAAATTGATTGGTCCCCCTTTTCCCGTGTATGTTACACACTTATTCTCTTGTTAAATAATCTGTGACACAGAAATGTCAGAGTTGATGTCGGATACAAACTCCTCCAGGTGACGTTTGTCCTTTATTCCTTCTGTCGTTTCTTTCCGTGCTCGTGTTAATGTGAGTGAGGATTGTTTTTTTCCGATTGATCATGTCGTGAAGCCGGAGCCAGTTTGCTGTAGCTGCAGGTTGTGAAAGTAGAAATTGACAGGTGCTTGACTTCAGCTGTTGAGCAGAGTGTAGAAAAGTGAGCGTTGGTGACTGGAGATGATCTTTAGATAACAGTAGATGACCTTTGAGAGCAGCTGAAACTATCAGTCTCTGTGGGGTTTACTCTCCTCCTCTTGTCATGTCTTGACACTTCTCTTTCTCTCTCTCTCTCTCTCTCAGTCATTTCCATCTCTCTCTCTCTCTCTCTCTCTCTCCTCCTCTCCCTCCCTCCCTCCTCTCTCTCTCTCTCTCTCTCTCTCTCCTCTCTCTCTCTCTCTCTCTCTCTCTCTCTCTCTCTCTCTCTCTCTCTCTCTCTCTCTCTCTCTCTCTCTCTCTCTGTGTCTGGTGAGTAGAGTTTCTGTGAGTTGGCAGCCTGTATCTGATCCTGAGGTAATTTACTTGGAGCGATAAGGAAGTGGTGCACACAGTCTTTCGTTATAGTCCTTTCTGACAGGGCAATCTGAAGCCTATAGAGACTAAATTGGAGAAAAATTTTGACTCCAGATAGAAGGGAACCGCGCGAGGTTATTATAATACAAATTCAACAAACTGAGATTGAGTGGGGAAACAATCACCGGTGACTGCTGGTTTAATTTTTTACTGACGCACCTTTCCCTTTGACTTAAGCGGCCGGGAGTAATTGTACAAGTGAAGGGTAGCGTGGTCTATTTTATCGTTTGGTAATGAGCAGGTGGAGACCTTGACATAGTTAGAAATTAGTGCTCATTTGCACAATTTTGATTGTCTGCTTAATTCTGATTTATAATTGTGTTGTTGGCCATATGGCACAATTTGTGTTTCTGAGGAAGACTTAGACTCTTTTGCCTTTGCCAATACAAGCTCAAATCAGCATACGTGTGTATAATATTCAGTACATGTGTTTACACGTGTGTGTGTGTGTGTGTGTATGTGTGTCGAGTCCAGTTTCGCCCAGCAGAGCTCTTTTTTCCCCCCTCGCCGTCCAGGGTCATTGCCTCGGGGGTGTCGTAGAGAAATGCGTCTCTGCTGTGGGTGAGAAGAAATATGAAAGAGACCCTAAATCAAGACGCAGAGCCCCATGAATCATGTCAGCAGCCGGGCTGAAGAAGAGGGATGGGACCATCTGTAGAAGCATATGAATGGCTAGCTGACTCACAGCGCTGTTGACACAAGCTGAAGAAGTGTGAAGAGGTTGTGAAGATTAGCGCTGCTGCCTCACTGCATCGCCTGCAAACCCGCTGCAGTCAAAAATGGACAAACCCAAATACGATGCACGCTCCATTCGTCACTCTGACGTTTTACAGAATTGCACGGAGGGGGAAATGTGTTTTTTTTTTTTTGTGTTATAAAACAAGACAAATTCTCATTACAACACATCTGTAACATTTTAATTCATGCTGCATGAATTCTTCTTGAAACTTCAAAAATGTTCCCGAAGTTAAAGGTTTTTTATTTAGAGAGAGAGCAGCTACGCACACATGAGATGCTGCACAGGATGATTTAGAAGGTCTGTTGGCTCATGGCTGTAAAACTTTTCAGTGACATGTGGTACTCGCTTCTTTTGTGATCCAGTTTGTAGTTTTGACAAAGGCTGTGTCACTCAGTACTCACTTTATAGTCCACTATAGACTTGAGTTGGCCAATTTGTAGTGCTGACCGAATGTTTAGTCAGAATCTTTGTATGATATATCAGGCGCGAGACAAGATTACACAACGTCTAATTAAAAAGCAGCAGATTTGACCCAATAGAAATAACAGGAAAGACTTGTTGCAGATATTTGGATAATTATTTATGTAGGAAAATACGCTCAGTGTGATATGTGCCGACTGACTGGGAACATTTTGACCTGACTGTATCGTACATGAAACTCCCTGTATGAGTAGAGAGAAGTCACTGAGTGAGGGATTTTGGACGTGACCATAATATTTACGTTTTTGTTTGGAGACGAACTGATTAGTCGATTAATTGATTGGATTGAGCAACAAGAAAACAAATGAATCATATCTGTTTTTCAAGCAAAAACACCAATGTCACATTTTATTTTTGACAAACTGAAATGGTACCTCACCTCTTTTACTCAGTTAAATGTCGACAGCTGATTAATCAATATGATAATAATAGTTAAATAGTTAAACTAGTATTGGGTTTCACATTTGTTAATATAGTTTTAATAATTCGAATAAAATTCAGTTGTGGTCATGTTTATGCAGGATGAGGATTAATTGTCACTGTGAAGCCAATGATTTTGCCCCCTAATAGGAAATAACAGCGACGGCGTTGTTTTGACATTTAAATTTCACTCACGCTACTCTGTCGTAAAAGAACCTTGTGGCAGCGGTAAATTAGTCTCTTTGAGGAAGCACTGAATCTTAATCGCTGCGCCCGGCGCCGAGGGCATGTTGTTAAAGCGCAGTAACGGGACAGATGATAATCACAAAACTTCACGGCCGACCCCGAGGGCTGGCGTTCTGAAAATTTCTCCAAGTAGATTAACACGTCGTTCAACCCCTGCACGCCGAGGGGGGGCAGTTGTTTTCAAGCAGGTATTTGTTCGTGTGATGATGTTGTGGAGCAGCGTAATCGTCAATCTTCAGATACATTATCATGATCTCCAGAGTGTGCAGAGCAGCTCTGTGGCCGACAGGGGAAGGAGAATTTCTGTAGTCAACAAGGAAGCACGTGACTGTTTGTGTTAATAAGGATCAGCCTGATTTGTGCTCTTCAGATGTCATGCAACTTAAATCCTTTACTTTCTGAATCCCAAATCTAAAACAGCTTGGGCTCTTTGTTGAATATGCTCATGCGGAATTAGTCAATGCACCAACTTTTCTTCTTTGCAACTGGTTTGTTTGCTTTTCAAGCACACGACATCTCATTGCTATTTCAACTGATAAATGTTTGTTGTTTTCGAGAAAAGAGAGAACGAATGCACCGCAGCTGTGAGCACAGCATCCAAAAAAAGCTGCTCTTTGTTGAACGTTTCCTTCCTCCTTTAATTACGAAAAGGGAAGCTAAACCGCGTCCGCTGCCTGAGGGGGAAACATACTGACAGATTTATTGTCAAACAGAGAGAGATGGAGACACGGGCGTAGCTGTGGTGGACCTCAGCAGGAGCATTAAGAGCTGCAGTGAGAGGGATAAGAGGTGTGGCTGTGCAGCTGTATTATTCTTCTGCGATTGACCGTGCAGAGATGAGCTTGGGGAGATACTGCGTGGAAACATAAACACAGACAGATAAGGCCATCAGAGAACTGGAGGTGGGGATGCTATGTGATCAGTCAACTATAAAATTGATTTAGACTGAGCAGTTTCTCTGTCTCTGGAGAAAGATTGGTTAGAAGACACGGAGGGAAAATGTTAAACAATCGGTGTTTTATCTCTTTCATTCTCGGCTTCAGTGGAGCCATACAAACACTAAATCTATCAGGTTCTAGTTTATTAGCTTCAGTTTGAGTTAATCCTGCCTTCGTGGCTGTTATAATCTGTTATAAGGGGAAACCTTATCTCAACCAAAAGGGGTTTTATTTCCTGTACATCTGAATCTCGAAAAACAATCTGTGATCAAACACAGTCCTGGTGTTTTTTATCAGAACAGAGCAGTTTACTTGACAGATGTGGAAGTCACGTAGTGAAAATATAAACCGTAAATAAAAATGGACTGACCTGACTGCTCCCACAAAATGAAGCCAAAGCATCTCGATCGTACATGTCATTAATCCTGCCTCCCCCATGTTATCGGATGGGACTTGGATCCAACTATAATGTCAAAGTACATGTCAAATAGATTTATCCAAAAATGGTTTCTGTCATTTTAGGTCGTTCTTATCTCACTGATAAATATTCAAGTATTCATTTTTCCTGTGCACGGCTCCATCCCTCGCTCGCTACAGCACAGACTCTGGCTCCAAATGTGCAAGATGGCTGGGTTCCTATCTGAGATATTTAAGCTTCATTTATGGATAGTGGAAGGAATCAGAGACGCTTCAGCCTTTAACTAAATCTTGCACTTGCCCTGCGCTCACTTTCTTTCTTTTCTGTTTTTATGCATATTTTTCTTTTAAAATGTTATTTTAACATGTTCTTATGTTTCTTAAAATCTGTTCTCTTCTTATTTGAATTACATTTGAACATTTAATCTATATTGTATGTAAAGAACTTTGAGCTACATTTCTTGTATGAAAGGTGCAATACAAATAAAGTCATTATTATTATCCCTCTTCTGAGATTAAAAGTTAAAGCTGCATCAAAGAAATTAATCAAATTAAACATTTAAAGAGTCATAACTGAACCCTACCAGTTACTTACTAGCATTAACAACCTGTTAACACCATGAGAACAATGTTATTTGTAGATATATTGTAGTTTTTAAGAGTTATGCAGTATGTCAGTCATTGTACAGCAGGTTTCAGTTTCGTCTTCTCAGCTTCCTCCGTCTCAGTTTTTGCCCTAAACAACATTCAAGGTATTTGGATTTTCTTCTGCCTCTGTGGTTTTTCCATCTCCTTCTTTAAATCCACGCTTGTATCAGCATCACCAGACTCCTGGGCTGCTTCTGACTCCGTCTCCTGCATTTTCCCAGTTTTTTTTTCTTCCGCCTTCAGCTGTTTCTTGAGGTTTGTTTTAATTCCAGCGTAGCATGAGTGGGTGGAGGTTTGATGGTTGCTCTGTGTTAATAGGTACACAGTTGTCTGTGCCCACACGGAGTTGCAGCATTCAAGCAGAGAACAAATCAAGCAATCCTGGAATTTGCTGAAGCGGTGGTGACAGGAAACCCCAAGTTAAAGCACTAACAGATGTAACGACATGTACTGTGTTAATATGCTCAGGAGGAGCCACTCACATAATATGTCAGTTTGAGAAGTAGTTTAATAGCAGTAACAAACATTTAACTAATGTTCATATTGGTTGAATTGTTGATTTAGGTGAAATACCAGACACATCTCCTACTGTATTATAATATTTCTCTCGTATTGAACAACAGAATATTTCCACCCACACTTCCCATCAACTCTTGCCTCTGTGCACTTGTTTACCTCCAGGTTATAACTGTCGTTCCTTTTTTGAACCTGGGGACACGCAGACTTCTTAATCCGACAAAGCCTTGAATTCACCTCAGATCCCTCTGACTGGTGTTTTGCAGCCGTCATTCACCTCAGAGCTTTCAAGGCTCTTCGGGAAGTTTATGAGCCGCTTTAACATTAGCAGCAGCTTTCTTCCCCTTTCAGAGTGTGAAGAAAAATGAGGGGGAGAGCAAATATCCACAAACGCATTTCACAGCGGTGATTAGCCTGTTGGTATTTGGGTCCCTTTTGCCAATGTGCTGTTTACTGCTGTGGATCTCCAGTGTTCCCTCTGAGGTGTAGTGGCAGAGCGGCAGATCTCCGGTCAGGTGGCTGGAGGAGCAGCAGATGCTTGTTCCTGCCAGCTGTAGCAAAACAATTAGAGGACAGGAGCCTGAGCACATAGTTGTAAATTAGAGCTTTACACTGGCCTCAGTGGTGTTTGTATGGGACTTTGAATTAGCATTTGGCATCTCACACTGTGTACAAAAGGAGTATGTATTTAATATATCATTATTGTCATTCTAATATTCATCCATCCATCAACCGTACCACTTTTCCTGCAGCTCGTCTGTGTATCACAAGACAAGGACACAGAGACACACAATCATTTTCATTCACACCTTTTAGAGTCTCCAGTGAACCTAACTCCAGTTTACATGTCTCTTGACTGTAGAGGAAGTCAGAGCACTCTGAGAAAACCCACACTGACATGAGGTGAACATGAAAACTCAACACGGAACGATCCCAGCCGGGCTGGGATTTAAACCAGAAACAGCGCTGACCCATCAGTCTGATATTCTTGAGTTTGATTTATCTCAGGGATCTTCCTTTGACCATGCTGCACACTAAGCACCCATGTCCTTAAAGGCTACATTTACATTGATCAGGTTTATAATAATGAAGTACTCACATGGCACACTGTGTTTATTTTGAAAAAGTCAGTTACTGTGTTCATCCTCTTTGTGTTTCTTTGCTGGGCTATGGTGAAGGGATACTTCCTATTAGTCCTATATGTATGTACAGGTGCCAGGATAATGTGACTACTACACAACAGCCTGGCCTTTTGGGATCATAGCTGTTAATTAAACTAGTAAAGGATCTTGTCAGTATGGAGAGGAGGAAAAGTTAAGCACTGAACTCTTGCAACTTAAATGTACATGTTCAAATGGTGTAAAATACAGATGAAAACATCTGAAGTAAAGTGCTGTAGGGGATCCTTCTGTTGTTATCCCTCTCATGGTTCCTTCGTTTCATGATTTTCATGTTTTTTTTCTCCATTATCACTCTATATTTTTTCTCTTTGCTTGCCTGAGGGCATCTTTGACTAACTTGACTGTAGCCAGAGTGACTGTGACTTAGCATTTCAGCTGCATTTATGCCTGAAGAGAGGGAGTAACTGGAGTTCCACTGTGTGATGTAGGCTTAGATTCATTTCTTTTTGGCAACATCCCTTGATGGATGTATTGAACGTGATCAGGCAAACGTCTGCTGCCATGACAGTGCCTCCTCCACTGTTCTCATGTTTATGTTCTTTAATCTACCTTTGCAACACAGAGAAACGATGTGTGTCTCCTGACACAGTGAACCGCATGGTCGATTGTATTGAGCTGAAGGTTTAAAGTGTGGAGGACTTTATTAGATGTGTGTTGATGAAAAGGAGAAACCTACTGGTGGTTCCTTCAGCTTCAGCGAAATGTTGTCTAACAACTTTCCAACAGTGTTTCGCACTGGGATCTGCAGAAGCAAACACAAGCTGATCGCACTTCACCACAAGTTGTTCCAATGTGTTAGGTACGTTTTTGAGAGAGTACCACAAAAGCTCTGCTGAAGAAATATCCAGGTCCAATAGCTGAAAACCTGTATTTTAAATCGGTTTTGGCAAGTAATTTGAACTTCTTTTACTTTAGTAGTTTTTAAGCTTTTTTAAATACTTTACTGTATTTATGAGGCAGATGTAATACATTTTAATAAGCTACATTTATGTATCAGCTATAGTCATTATTCTAATATTCTCTATCTTTCTTCACCTCCGTATAGATTTGATTAAGTAAAGGCATGTTACTGTAAGTATCATAAAAGTAACAATATTTAGTTTTTAGTAATTTTAATGTCAGCAAAATTGCATGACTTTCACTCCCTAATAAATTATTTTACATCGTGTCACTGCTAATTTTACTCTTTATGCTGAATTCTTCTATCATCACTGCAGACAGCTACAAAATGCCTGTACTTGCCAATTGTCGGCTGCATTGGATCAAATGGGTGCAGATCTGTCTCTGTTCACCTTGATGTATTTTAGAATCTGAAATTCTTCGCTTCGTTCTGATCGTACACACACGAGGACTTTTGAAAGCAAAGGACTGATCATTTACAGACAGAGAGAGTCGCAGCACTGCTGAGCATAGCACTGACAAATGACATGTTAATATCCTGGCTTAAATATCTCTGCAGGAAATGTGCTGAAGCAGGCTTCTTCAAGTCTGATCATAATCTATCTGGGCTCCTTTGGCTCCACCGCCATGCTGGATGGGAAACAGTGGTATTGTGAGAGGAAGTCCAATCATTGCTCAAGTGTTTACTTTAAACCTGACATCCGCGCTGCTTTGACTGATAGCTCGGGAATGAGAGTGTTGCTCGAGGCTTGTTGATTTGTTTATGCGTGTTTACAGAGCGCCTCATAAATTCATAACCATCCTCCTCGGTGCATCTTCAAGAAGCAGGTCTGGAGATTTGGACAAGTTTGGTCAGAGGATGAACATAGCAAAGATGACTAAGCCTCTTACGTTGTGTGCCAGAGAGAAAAATCATCAGTGATTATTTTTGATAATCTGCACTGGACTGGAAAAAAAAAATAAACTACGGAAAAAAATTATACCGGATATTTATCTGTGTTGCAGTACAATCAAACTTCCAGACAGATGGAAAAGATGCAGTATTTATACAGGGTACAGGAATTACAGCAGAACATTATTTTAGATGGGAGCATGTTGATCACAGATAAAAGATAAAACCCCTGATGTGTCTTTTATCGTCCGCCGTGCTCTTGCCACATCTGTTTAATCCTGAACATTACTGCCCTTGTGGGGCATTAACATCCTTTAAAATTCCCTCTTTCGGTGACCATCTGCTTTTATGAGGCCATTGTAGCTCCTGGATAGCCAACTTTTCCATTTGTCCTTATTACCCTCCATAAAACTCCAATATTTAAGAGACGTTATAAAAGTTCCAGTGCAATTTGGGGACCTCTGATATCTATTTAACATTAAGAGCATGCATGTTGCAGTTGCTCACACACAACCACTTATCCTCAGTGGGAAATTATCGCTCTGATATAATACACTCTTAACAACCCGAATAATGGATTTCTGTGGATGTGAGGTAAGTGTTGTTTTGGGCGTCGGTGTTGAGAGAAGTGCCAGGCCATATGCTGGCCCTTTTTTTATGTAAATGTGTCTACAGTATTGGAAGAATGTGTTTTATATACACTTATACGCTGGTGTAGCGGGAGGTTACAGCCACAAAAGCAGTGTCAGAGCTCAACAAACCTAAACACGCAGCAGTCAGCGCTCATTCATTGGCTTTGTTTTCCGACACGCAGCCACTATTTCAAGCGCAGGTGCGTAATTGAAATTTCCTCCTTGACTTTGATATCGCCACCTGTTAACACCCAAGTGCACTGGTGGCATTCCGTTGTTAGCGAGAAAACTGGTGAATAAATAGACGCATGTATTGATTTCCCCCCTGTAGATTTAGAGAAGTGTCTGTTCTACAAGCTCGCGCCTCGCTCCTCTCGTGCAGGGATTTCGAGGCTCGGTGCCGTTTTAAAGAGCGCGAGTCGTAAATTTCCCCAAGCAACGCACGATGTAACAAAACATGAATGAATGAATAAACAACCCACACCACCCCCCCCCCCCCCCCCCCCCCCACCCCCCGCCCCTCCACCATCCAAGCTGTTGTGTCATTGTTACAGAGAACGAGGGAAGAAGCATCATTTTATGCACAACATTCACTGGCAGCGTTTTTTCCCAATCCAGGAAGTTTCAAGATTATTTTGTCCCCATGGGTAATGTTTTTACCACGGCAGTTCCAAACCAATACTCAAATAAATTACACAGATGTGAAACACTATAAGAACCGTAGACTGTATATAAAGATGGATGACGTGTCTCCACTTCCTCCCACTATCCACAAATGAAGCCAAAATGTCATCATTTGCATTTGCATACAGTAACAATCTGGGGACAAAGCTGCGGTAAAAAAGTCCCACCGGTACATGCGATCGACCAATCACGAGCCAGTCTCTGCTGTCATTCATGACATTTCACCTTGTTTTTTTAGCATCAAATAACTAATCAAAACCAAACTTTCCAGAAAAATTGTAATGGTTTCTTCCTAAAAATGAAAGAAACCATCTTTGAGAAAATCTCAATTATTTTTTTTTGTTTGGCCCATGGCCCATCCCCTAACAATGAGGTGGCAGGGTTTATGACATATGCTGCTGCCAGCCACCAGGGGGTAATCCAGACACTTTGGCTTCACTTTTCGTAAGCTGTCATGTCGTCCATCTCATATACAGTCAATGTTAATAACACAGTAGCACACATCATAAAACCCAGCAGAGGAGGTTATTGTGTTTCAATGTAAACAATTTAACATGGAGGTCACATACGTCCTGTGTGTTTGTATGTTTAGACTCATAAATGAACATTATAGAACATTTAACACTGTGGTTTTGGTTAAATATTGAACTCATTTTTTTTTTTACTTTTTCAATATTAAATTTAGACCACGATGTTGAGGATTACATGATTCCGCCGACCTTAATCCAGTTCAGCATGCTAACTTAATTAAGCCATTGGAAACATTAATCATGCTTTAGCTATCATGAGAGGATTTAATACATTAAATAGCTTTGGAAATATATTCAGTCAAAACATTAACTTTTTTAAAATCTTGATTTTAAACCAAATCTCACCAAAGCAGCACAAACACAGAAATCTTTCACTGAGAAAGTTTTGCAGCAGTGAGTTGGATTATTTGTGACCATGTTGAAGCACATTACTCCCAGTAAGCAGATTCCTGGGCCTTTAAAGCCTCCCGCTATGCTTTGTAGGGGTTCACCCATTTGCTCGTACTCCGGCAATTTATGGAGGCTTGAGCCGGGTGCCAGGATCAAACTAAGAGCAAAATCCTTATCTCAACATAAAGTAAATTAAATTTAAACTTTTAATAAAAGAAGATAGTTGTTAGCCATCAGAGGGAACTTATTCTTCTCCTGCAGAGTTTCGCAGTCCTGCAGAACTAAGTTAATGAATCTGCAGTGACTGTGTCTCTTCATAACAGCAAACCCACAACATCTCAGTATAACAGTTCAGACTCCTGACACAAAATGCCCATTACCCACCGACCGACCGCCACACCATATTAATTACCGCTGCCACCTTGTTCAAACAGCTCTGTTTGGCTAATTCCATCGTCTCTCACTGACACAAGTCAATACAACTTCAAGGATCAGGGCTTCCTGGTAATTGGAACAAACATGGCAGTAGTGATGTTTGGACCTAGATCTTTGCCAGAGGCAACGTTGAGTGCTGTTGTATTATCCTCTTTGTCACAGCTCCCGGTGAAGGTTCACAGCTCTAGATACACATACCGGCAAACATTGTAATCCTGATTATAATAATCCTTTATGAAAATACCTAATTACAATCCTGTCTGCAAAAGTTTTGTCAATCAATTTATCTGATTTTGAATTTGTGCATAAAGATAAATACGACATCCCTATAGATACATCTGAAATGTCTGGCCTTACTGGACGTACTGTGGAGTATACACATGCACTCATTCCCTGCAGGCGGTGTGGAGATCTTGATGCATTATTTGATTACGGTGATGTGTCACCTTGTATTGTTTTCTTTATTGCCATATTAACTCTGGGTTATTGCACCAAACAGATGTTAGTTTGAAGCATGGCCCTCTTGTTGATTTTACACAATAAACTGCATATGTTCTTTTGTCTTGCCTCAAGTATTTTCTGTCCCTTTGAGTTTAAGTGAACAGACTGCTTTGAAGTGGCACATTCTCCCAGATCCTCTCAGCGCCCAGCGATGAGCCAGAAGGTGCGTTTCCTCTGTGACAACTAGGTATTGCCTTCTAGCCCACGAGCCTCAGGCCCGCGCTGTTTCTAACCCAGCCAGCCATGCACATGTGTGCACGGTCAACCTGCCTTATCTCACGAGCCACTGAACTCCTCCTTCCATAACATTTTGATGAGGGTGCTCTCGGGGTTTACACAACCAATTTTAATTTTCACGGATCTTTGTGGAACGAATGTATAGGAAAATAGCACGTTTCGCTTTCTGTTTAAAATCGTATTTGTCACCCCCAGTAATTATTTATGTGAAGTCGCAATTGAAATACAATGGGTTTAACTGCCAGTAATTAACAGGCATTCTCAGTCGCAGCTCATTATTGATACAGCAAAGGCAGCAGAAGCACAGTTAAGGATCTAAAACATGAGCTGCCTATGACTTATGTCGTCCTTCAGTAAACTGCTTCATTGATTAAATCCCAGCAGCTTTAAACACTGCATCTTAGTTTGTGTTATAGACAACAGTCTGTAGACTTACAAGCAAATGTAGAAAAATGTAAATGTATGTATAATGCATCCAAAACCAATTTGTACTTTAAATTCTGCCAGGTAGTGAGTTCCACTTAATTTGATTAATGCAGATGAAAATAAGAAATAAAACACCACCAATGTGTCAACAAATACCACATATAAGAAATACAGCAAAAATATGAATCACATACAAAAAAATTGTCATTTAAGATGTTATACATGTAATCTCTATTAACTTCTAATTATGAATACATATAAAATCTAAATGTAACAACAATATGACGGTGTTAAAAGGGTCACCTGAAGAGCACGGCTCCCTTCAGCTTTACGCACCTTCAGCTCGTTGTTCAGCTCCAGGACCATAACAGTTTTTTTCACACCCGTTTGGCTCAAACCAGAAGCCAAATGACTCTAAAAACCTTCTGTATAATATCTGCTCAGCACTGAATCGCTGCAAAAGATATGCGGATATTTCCCTGAGGAGTTTGTAGAAAGCGGAAACAGAGCTAAAAGCAGAATGGGTACTGAACATGGCTCCAAATGACTATATGTTATTGCAGAGTTTATTATGGTTTCAACTTTGTGATATTATTGCAGGTATCTGCTTTACAGCGAGTGCAAATGTGTATATGTATACAGCATATTCTTTATTAGACTAGATAAAAGTACTCAGCCACAACTATCGCAGCAACGTCGTTGTCTTAAGTGTTTTTTTTGTTGCTGTCACCTGGAAACTTGATTTTGTATTTTCTGTGCAGCTCACAGTATTTCTATATTTAGTTGAACTTGCACTGCGCTTTTGTTGTGCTGAACTTTGTTTTGTCAGGTTGTTGAGGAATTCTTCTGTAGCTGCATTCACTTCATTTGATTTGCCTGCGTTGTGTTACAGTCAAATTCCTGCCCGACACTCCAACTTTCCCTGTCCTTAGCATCAGAAGTATACAAATACGATAATGTACCCAAGACAAAAATATCACAAACAGAAAACTATCCGATTCTGCACGGTAGCTTGCATCTGTGTTTTTTTTTTTTTACACAACCACAGACTGAACAGAGCCGCGCTGCTCCTCCTGTGCTCTGATCAACACGAATTTCCTTACGAACCAATCCTACTCTGTCCTGAAGTCAAGGAATGAGGCAAGGCAAGCCTCTGATTTCTTTGTTCTAGACGTGAGGGTTTTGCACTTACAGATAAACATGGCTGAAGGAGACGGGGATGAGAGCCAAGAATAAAATGAAATTTTTAATCTAAGGGCTGAAACAGCAGTGTGAGCAGAGATGAGATGCAAACCAAGCGTCCCTTTGGGGAGAAGGTTATAGATTATAGGATCCTGCTGCTGGTCCACAGAGACACGAGCAATCACTCTGCTGTTTGATATCCTCTTGTAGGCTTGATGCTACTGTGCTCTTTACTCATCTGAAGAATATATGATGACTGTGATCAATGTTTTTTATCTGTGGCACCTTTTAAGCTGCAGACCCTCATTTTCTGGTGTCGCAACCCCCGGGGAGTTTTTGCGTTGCATTGCCAGCCCCTGCACCAGATTGTATGTGTTTCAGGTTATGGATCCCAGTAGCATAATGAAATACATTCTTTACTGGATGCAAGAGGAGCTTCCCGTGTGTGTGTGTGTACCAATGTTAATGTTTTATACATGCTTCACATTTAACTGCATCTTAATTCATGCAGCGGTTTTCACATTATAAACACTTTTAGGTAATAACCTTTTACAGATGTGGGGCCGTGCACAGTTTCATCGTGTGTAACTGGGCGCAGATGGCTCTGATGCAATCTCCTCAATCTGCTTTTAAACACACGGTACAGAGAGGAGGAAAAAGACTGCAGCAGAGGTCATGAAGAGGTGGACCTTTGTTCTATTTGAAACATAGAACGGCATCTCATGCTAACTGTCTGCAGCATATGAGATTATCGAAGGCTACAAGTGCAGCACTTGAGCCCAGGAAACTTCTTTTGCTACTGATAGTTTTTCTCCTTTATTTTATTTTTTTTTAACCAGGTTGAACCCTTAACAATTTATAGAAGTGCAAGACCCATCGAGGACTATGGTCTTTCCGTTTGTTACACGTACAATCTCAATCTCAGCAGGTGTGTCCGGGGATTAAACAGAGCTGGAGGCAGCTGAATCATAGCTGCATTATACATGGATCTGGTGAAGCTTAGTCCCGACACGTCAGCATCCAGCCACAGGCGCCTGCTGCAACGAGCTAACATGGGCCTTCGCTTTCGCTCTCACATTCTGATCGATCAATAGGTTTAGATGCACTGAAGAAGTCCAGTTATTCAAAGGGATCGTGTCATGGCAGAAAGTCGACAGGCAAAGCAACAGGCCGGTTACTCCGAACTGCAGCTGGTGGTGATGTTCCCATCCTTGCAAACCTTTTCCCTCATTACTCTGGGCGAAGAAAGGTCCACGCGCCAACATATTTTTGATCAAACTAATTATTATGATTTTTAAATTCATTTTAAAGGAAATGAAATGACACTTGGAACACTGGTAAATCAACTCTGTTTCTATAGCTAGTGTTCATATAGCTTGGATAGCGACCACTCAAAGCGCTTTACAGGAAAAGTATCATCCACCCATTCACACACACATTTATACACCTGTATATAAACTCAGCTTTTTTCCCCATCAGACACCATTCACCCGCTGTCAGCGCAGCCATCAGGTGTAATTTGGGGTCCAGCATCTTGCCTAAGGACAATTTGTAATACAGACTAGATGGATGGGGGTCAAAGCCCTGACTTTTGGGTTTGTGGGTGACCCGCTACCACCTGGGCCCCAGCTGCCAACAGTAAACCTCAGTAATATCTATCTTTGATTCAATAACCTCATATATTGCTTCATATTTTTTTTGTTTCAATCTACTAAACAAACCGCCACTGCAGACACATTCTAAATGTTCGTGTTAATATTTTATTTGACGGCAGCCGCAGCAGCGCTGACGAGGACAGAGGCCACAGAAAGACGAGAAGGAGCTAATAAGAAAGAAATTGGTAATGGTAATATCAGACTATCCACTGATAACAAGTTAAAAGGACTTGGGACGTATTTCCTCCCAAACTAATCCCTCTCAGATTTGCAGGAAATTAACATCAACATTACATCTCAAGGACCCAGACAAACTGAGTGAGTTTGAGTTCTGCCACCCACCTTTTCTTTTAAATAAATTAGACACACAAGCTTCCTGAACGTTATTTATTCATACTTTTTCTTCTCCTCAGACCTTGTATTGCTTGAGAACATCCAATTTGTGTTAGCTGCTGCGAAATCACCCACCAGTCATTTAAGCCACTGATTGATTTTTTTTTTTAATGTTTTATTTTTAAATCTCCGATCCGGATATAGCAAACACACACTTCCCACTGAACTTCCCACCACGTGCGACTTTACCTTGATCCAGTAGTTTGATGAAATGATGTGGTGGCGATGGAGATGTGAGCTGCGTTCACTCATCGGCTGCCGTGGTCGGCGATTAAAGCTGAACTGCACTGAAACTAAATAATGACGAGTCCTTGAGATGAACTGAAGCCTTTTACCAGGCTATAAAAACAACACGGTGCTTTAAAGCCAGGATTAATGCTGCATATTGAAACGTCAGGGCACAAATCATAGATGAATTTTGTCAACGGTATAGTGGACTCACAGTGTGGATTAATAGTTGTATATGGGTTCTGATGTATACTTTTGATAAACCAGTGAAATAATATACAGCCTCAGCGCTGCAGCAGAGACACACATTCATGTGCAGGTGAATCATGTTTCCTCCACAACAACAACAACAACAGTCCCACTTTAACCTCAGCAGATGACTTCAAATGAATCACACCATCACTTTTCTATGAGTTCACTTTATTGATCATATTTTACTGCTGCTGCTGCTGGAGAGGAGAAGAGATTACAGGTTTGATTTTCTTCACAGGGACAGGGGTGAGTTTGCTTTTCTGACACATCATGGGTGAATTCCTCTTTAATGGAAGAAGTACTATTACAATAGTACAATGTAGAGTCTTACTGATAGATCCGTTGGCCTATGTTATCCACAGATATTACCCTTAAGTAGACATATCGGTGACCAATTCATGCCATTGATTCCATGTATGTTTCTGCATCTGTTCTGTGCTTAATGCTGTTTGCTGTGTTTTAGTACATTATTTTGTGTTAACCGTCTCTGCTTGTACTTATATATGGAACTCTTTTTAAATTTAATTCGCTGCCCATCTTGACCCGGACTCCCTGGAAGAAGAAATAAAGTATATGAATGGGAATTTCCCTCGGTTAGATAAAGAATAAAGGATCTTATCCATGATATTATGATATTGTGCGTACTGACTCAATTATGTGTAAGCAGCATTTTATTGCTGCTCCAGGTGGAGTTAGTTTTAACTACATTATGTATAGTTGCCCTCTAAAGGCTCTTAAGATAAATCTGAGCTCTTGTGAAATGATTCATGGAGCAAGAAACAAGGAAAAGCCAATTCAAGCCAAAGAAGTCTGTTTTCATTTCTTCTACTTTTATGTAATTGTGTATTTATGTGTGAAATATTGCAGAGATTTACCTTTGTGGGCCTCATGCATTTAAATAAACTATGTTTGGAGGGGAAATGTCTCTCTTAGGTAGAACTGCTAACAACTAAGAGACAAATAAAACATGGCCTGTAGCTCCAACTAGAGTCTGCAACTGTTTTATAAGTATGCATTTAAAAGCTTGAATGTTTGAATGTTCTTCTTAAGACTTTACAAAGTAAAATAAAGCAGTAAATGATGGACAAGAATTTGTGCTTAAGCAGCAGTACTTGAGTCAAAGTACTGAGTTACCTTGCACCACTGGTATTTCTCTTGTTTTTCTGTGGTGTTTCTGATGACAGGTGTATTAAGATACTCACAGACTCTGTCTTCTCTACTCTGTTCACAGCTACACCCTCCGTGTGGTCGGCAATGGGATAAAAGCTCAGAGTGGAAACCCAGAAGTCAAGGTGAAGGACGCCGACCCTGTGATAAATCAAATCATTGACAAACTCAAACACATCAATCAGGTGAGTCACGTCTTCTCTGTACATATTTACTGTGCGTTTATTATATTTATATATTTCCATCCCTCATTCCATGATATAACTCTATGGTAAATATCTCCTTTGGGTAATCTGCTAATTCTCTATTCTTCTGTTTGTTTGTGGGACATAAAGCCTCCTGCCAGCTCTTTGGCTCATTCTGTAAAATACACAGAACCTGGTATCGTGTGAAGAAATGAAATGTTTCATGAAAACCTGAAGCCCTTTACACTTTACATTTGCCAAAAAAAAAAATGCTTACTTGATGAAATAATTCTTTCATATCAACCTTCATATCACTGGTAAATTCCAGCTAATAGAAAACTACTCTCAAATGCTAAATCATATCCAGGCTTGAAAAACAAAATCAATCATGACACATTTAGAAACCCATTTGGTCTCGATTGTGCGTCTTCGTATTTATAAAAGTCCTCCTCTGCTCTCTGTCGAAATCAATGTAGCTTTTTTATCACTCAGTCCATTTTTATGCACATTTGTGCGACTCTCAGTGCTGTTTATCTTTCAAGGGTGATGAGATTAGGGCAGTTTACGGGAGCACTTTCTCCTCTGTAGTTTCAGTAACAGCTGCTGGAGCCGTCTCTGGCTTGTTTCACTGCCGCAGCAGCAGCAGCAGATTTGTGAATCTGTTGCTTTGGTTTCCCGAGTGGTGGACCGAAGGCCAGGTCATCTCTCTCGAACTCGTGCTGGCGGCATTCACCCCCCCCCCCCCCCCCCTGACTAATTCACACCATCTGTGGGATGTCAGAACACATAAATCTATATCATAACCATTCGAGAGCTCCTGATACCTGCCTTGTTGACATTCAGTGGGTACATGTGTCTCTCTGTGTGCGATGTTATATCTTGAAAAACTCCCATCATCCTTCTCTTTTTACGTACAGTTGCTCTGTAAACTTATGTCTTTGTCTGTGTTTATTTGTTTTGTTAGCAGGATTATGCAAAATCTACTCAACCGATGGAGGGGTGGGACATGACCCCATGATTGTTGATTTCTCAGAGAATAAGTAATGGATGTTGATGAAGAAAATCAGACACATTTATGGGACTGATAGTTATCAGTAAATAAACTGGTCTGGTCAATTTAAATGTGGTTTGATAAGGGAACAATACTCTAATGAGTGTCATTCCAGTTAATAATGAAGTTTATGTAAAAACTGTAAAATATCAAACCTCAGTTTTAACGACATCTTAGGAATCATTGCCCACATATTGGTATCAGAATGTTTTTACTCCTTAATATTAGTATTATCCTAATAATGTGTCAGAGGCAGTAACACAGTCAGTTCCTGTGGGGATAGAAGCTTTGTAAGTCATCAACTAAAGATAAAACACTTTGGGCAACTTTCAAGGTAAAATTATAAGTTTAAATATCTTAACCCAGCGAAAAAAGACTTTCAGTTTTTTGTGTCATAACCTTTTTACCTAGGACAGTTTACAGCTTACCTCTGTGCCCTTTAAATTTATTCACTGGACTCGAACTGGTTAAATTATAGTAAAAATTTAAATAAATAGTGGGTGTTCTGCAGTGTAATTTATTGAAACATGAATACAAACCAATGTTTTGGTATGAATGAAATAAACCCCCCAAAATTCCAACACTGTCTTCCTGGCTGTCAATTTTCCCTAAAAATCAGCCAACTGTGAATTCACTGTAATGTAAATGCAATTTACTCAGTGAAGGCAGCATGAAATGAAGGACACAGTTTCAACTACACATGTGCTTTTTCATCCTATTCATTTTTATTTTTTTTCTGTTATGATCACACGTTTAACTAAAGGCCTTTTTTATATTATAGATATTGTCAGATTGTTCTGTGTAAAGATATATGGCACTTTGGCTCAGTCAAAGTGGCTTTCACAATAAATTTAAAGAAAGTACTATGTGGCTCGTCAGTCATTTAAACTTTTTTTTTTATAGTTGGTTCATTCCACCATTTAGGCTCAGACATACATTTAGGGTTATATCGAAATAAAAAAACATAAGTATAATAACAACATAACCATCATAAATTGTCAAAGTATCTGTATAAAATAACAGAAAGGATCCGACCTGTATGAAGTTTGTGTCCTGGTTTCACCCACGTCTGACGCTCATCAAAAGTATATTAACCAAAGTTAGAAATACATTAATTCCCACAATAGTGACACCAAACAAAAGATGGTGCTAATTAGTCCTGCACAAAATATTCTATTGATAGTAACCAGATAAAATGTCTGTGCATATATGTAAATTAAACATAAGTAAAATCCAATGCATTTAAGTGAGTTCAAGTGTATGTAAATGATAAATGCTCTTCTGTCCCTCAAAAACAAACAATAACTCAAAACTCAATAATTATGAAACTGCACATGTTAATGTGAAAATATGAGTGAATATCATGACTAAAAGACATTTAATTACTTTCATTTAATTAAATCTTAAACAAGGACTTATGTGAATGCAACATAAACTAAAGTCACATGTGAGGAACAAATAAGGAAACTAAACAAACAAAAAAAAGCACGAAGGATATTGATCTCACATTGTAAAAGCAGAATGTTTTACATCTCTTGGTCGAGGAAGCTCTTTGTGAAAAATCCTTCAATGAGACATTCGCAGACTCGGGTAAACAAATTTGCAGACCAGATTCAAGGTTTTGCTGCCGCTCTTTTCCATTGACTTTGCTTGTTGAGTCTGAATGCAGCCAATTTAAAGTCTCGTCCTGAAGTGATTGGTTGAAGTGTGATCGTTCCCTTCACTCGAGTCCAAAAAGCTGTTTTTTAAATGGGAACCCTGATAAAGGGGCCAGTCGTATAAACACAAGTGTCTCTGCTGTCTGATTGATTGATTGATGAAGTCACAACATTTGTCAGCAGACAGCAGTTCCTTAGTGATGAACTATCACAGGTTGGTTGGCCGACTGGTGGAGTGTCGTCATTTGGCTCTTTCAAAACAAATTCGCTCGAACATTTTGAATAGACCATATTTACACGGCGGCCGTTGTCCTCTGGGATGATGCTCAGGGTGGGAAGCTTGAATACTGTTGTGAAGAGATTAATGTTACTGCTGTGATCCAGGTTTATATAAACACAGAGAATCTGACAAACTGTTTTCATTTCACTGCTTCTTAATGGATCAGAAACTGAAAAGAAAATGATAGTTAAAATGTGGAGGTTTTAAAGATGAACAACCTATTTGATAGCTCCTAAGCTACCATTAGACAACATTTAACGCTTTCAACCACTTCCTTTCTCCCAGATGTGCATTCATATATAAAAAAAAGTCCTTGTGGTTAAAAAAGTGGTTGAATGCTAACATTAGCTGTTATCTAATGAGCTGTCAAATATGTTGTTTAACCTTGAAACCAACTTAGCATCTTTGTTTACGAAGAGAGAGAGAGAGTGCAAGACACCCCTCTATGGACACATTGATCTTACGTCCATATACTAGTTTGTGACCTAGTCTTGTTGTGAAAAAGAAAGTTTGATTTTGTAGTTAAAGTCTACTTGTGCTGAAAGTCAACATTTGCCCTTCTGAACATGTGTTGTTTGCCTGCCGGCGGAATAAAAATAAAGATGCTGTGCCTGTGTAGTGGAGTAAATGGTGCAACTTGTCTGTTTTGTTTATAGTCATGATGGTAACTGTCCAGATCTCTTGTTCGGTAAGCTGTTCCTTGGTCTGGGCTATTTCAGGACTTTGTTTGGGTATTTTGGGAATTAAAGATGCAAAAAAACAAAAAAGGAATTTTCATCTGAAGTACACTTAATCCAAATTACACCCAATCACTGGGTCAAAGTGACTATTAAGAGAGAAGTGTTTTGTTTCATAACACACTGATTTACAAAAATCATTTAGATTATATTCAGGGTCTGTTTTATCGCAGTCACTGCAGTGAATTGGACCCAAAAAATATTTGAAAGTATTGTCAAATTTGGCCTAATAAAGTTAGACCTGCCAGGTCGCTGATCACTGTAGGGAGCTGGGAGTAGAACCGCTGCTCCCTCATGTCGAATGGAGCCAGTTGAGTTGGTCCGGGCATCTTATCAGGATGCCTCCCGAGGGCGCCTTCCATTGGGGTTTTACTGTTGTACAGCTGTGAGGAGACCCAGAGGTAGACCCAGATTTTGCTGGAGGGACTACATATCCCATCTGGCTTGGGAACGCCCTCAGGAGGAGCTGGAAAGCGTGGCTGGGGAAATCACGCTCCTTAGGTGGTGGCCTCCGCGATTCAGACCTGCATGGATAAGTGGAAGAAAATTAATTGGTGTAATTTTGATTGGTGGATGTGGAGATTACTCGATTATATCAAGTAGACTACGGCCAAGTTCAGACCAAATTGAGCTCAAGTTGTAATGCAACATGTGAGCACACATTACTGACAGATGCTTTGTCACAGGAATGCTGTGTTCATGTTGTTCCATTGTTCTACTGAAAAATAAAATAGCGTTAACTTTCCATAGATGTCAGATCCTGTCTCTGAGTATCCAAACTGCTCCGCTGTGTTTCCTGCGTCTGATAACCCTTTAATCATGAATCTGTTAATCGAGCTGGACCTCCTGGATCACATTTCATTTCCTCACTGGTAACTGTTACTGTTTTAATGCAGAACTCAATGGGTTGTGTCTCTCAGTGGTTGTGTGGATTGATACGTGATCAGGTAGAGCTGGTATCTGTTCATAAGACTGATGAAGACGGACTGAAAAAGACATGAACACGCTCTGCGGAAGGTCCCACTTCTCCGAGTTGTGAAGTCGATGTTCCGACTTTGGTGTGTTCAGGTGCTTTGAAGCCAGAATGTGGAAAAAACATAGATGCTGTTAACAAAATGTTGTATTTATGTGTTTGGATGCGTTTAAACAACACCATGACACCTCTTTCCGGCATTTGCATAATATCAAAGAGCAAAGAAAAAGGCTGAGCTGCGACAGGCATATAAATAATTCAAAATGTGCATGTTAATCATAAAAGTAGCGGCTAAAAAGTCTGCGGTGAGCTGCGTGTGAGAGATGGACACCCAGTATGCAAAGTGACAAAAGTGTAACACTCGACGAGTTCACATGAGAAGCTAATATTCAAAGTTGCTTGTAAAATTATGTTTATTTGTTGATAAGTTATGATGTCAGCAACTTGTGTCCCAACATTTTCGACAACTCGTTTCAAAATGTTGTTCCAACTCAAGGTGGTGTTCATGTACATTTTTTCCAGTCGGGAACTAATTTATTCAATTGCTCTGACGCCACATGATTTGATTTGATTTGATTTCACACTGTTGAGTCCAGACTTTCTGAAGCAGAAAATGTTTTAGAAAGCTAATTAATCAACATGGTATCTAAAATGTAAAGTCTAATGCAAATAATATTGTTACATCAGAGAAATTGCTTTTCACACGAGAGGTCGTCATTGAGGAAGGTGAAATCTTACCAGGGACTTTCTATATTATACATCTGGCGAGATTCATTTAACACCTTGTGTGCTCACAGTCCTTGAGTCTAGTTTTGATTAGCATCCAGATGGGACTTGATTCACAAATGGTTCTGTTTGGCATCTCATTAGCTGCTGAAGAGTGTTTATTTGACCTGAATTGGTGTATTATATTTATTCTTTTATTCATCTGCCGGTTTTAAGGTGTTGAAAACACATGTCATGAGGAACAGCATGTTTTGAAGTCATCTACTGTGCAGAGAACAGGGAGTCCCATGTAATTCACTGATACTGCGACTGTTTGTAAATGTAAACAGGGGCTTGAAGTGGAAATGTGGGCCAAGTTGAGTACACTGTAATTTAAAATGTAGGCATTGTTAAGTGGTGGGTCTTTCAAAATTCAAATATGTTTATTTATGTTTGATGGATGAAGTGGATTCAAGTGTGTGTGTGTGTGTGTGGTGTGTGTGTGTGTGTGTGTGTGTGTGTGTGTGTGTTTGTGTGTGTGTGTGTGTGTGTGTGTGTGTGTGTGTGTGTGTGTGTGTGTGTGTGTGTGTGTGTGTGTGTGTGTGTGTGTGTGTGTGCGTGCGTGCGTGCGTGCGTGCGTGACATCCTGTTGTTGTCATTTACTGTAACCAAAAGTGTTAGTGTAGGTGTGGGGGGTTAATGGCAGCTCGGTTTACAACCAGCAAAAACATCAATTACATATACCAGTGCACACACTTTCTATTGTACACATGAGTGATTGTGTGCACATCTGGGTGTCCCCTACACAGTATATTACGTCCATAAATCACCATAGTATTGGTGCACCTTATTAATATGATGGAACTTACCGTAAAGCACATGTGCGCCTGTGCATGAATGGCAGGTTGCCTGTTCGAACGGCTGTGCACTGTAATACGGCTGAAAGTGAAACGCTACCACCTTTAAAGTCGCCACTGGCAATTTTTAAAGGATAAGAAAAATGTGTCAATGCGAAAGTTGATTTTCATGTTTTTCATCTACATATCAGAAACGTTCTATACCATTTCCATTCATTTGACCTTGACTAACTGTAGTGGGGGGGGGGGGACACTCCCAGTTTCCTCAGGACCAAATGTAAATTATCATTACTATTCAACAGCAGAGACTGCAGGAAAACACAAAACAGCAATGCAGCTATTGACAAATTCATCATTCGATCGGAGTGTACAAACTCTAGATTTCATCATCTTGCTCATCAGTGGCCCTTTCCTATGAATTATTTGTTGGCTCCCTTCCTCCTTGTCTGTCCTCTCCTCTTGATGTGGTAAAACCCATCAAGAATCTATAAGTAGGTCCTGTCCCTGTGTCTCTCAATCAAAATCAGGGGCAAGCAGCTCCTCATCCAGTCTGCAACCTGAATTATTTACCAGTCATTGATGTGCTGGTTGACCAGCAGTTTTGCTTGTGAATTATTCATGCGCTCTCTCCTCTTAGACCAAAGGATTAACACTGGTAATGTATTCACATTTTGTTGTGCTCCTAAATGTGCATAGCACATCATAACATTTGACTGTAATAGAAATCCAGTTCAGGGGCAAAGGCAACCCTGGTTATCACCGTTTTCTCAAGTTATTTCGCTCACCACAGCTTCTTATAAATTAAGTTTATTCGTCTTGGCATCCAATGAGGAGTCTGTGAAGTCAGATCCATCAGGACTGTGCAAGTTAGTCTTAACATCAAAACCTGCGATGTAATAATCAATTTCCTCATCCTTATCCCCATGAATTAGGTGCATTAAATTAGATAATTCCACCTACTGCTATTCTGGAGTTAACAACCTTGTCTTAAATGATTTCATGTGCATATCCATGAATAAAATCCACTTTAAGCAACAGCAGGATAATCCTGTTTGTGTGTCATTGGTCATAAATTGCTACATTCAAGCTTCACCGTATTAAATAATGTAAGAAAACCACATTTAAGTATATATATAAACAACCTTTCCATATAACATTTAGATGTTGTTTTTTTGTGCCCTAGGAAAATTGTTTCAGGGGAAATGTAATGCCAATACAATTTATATCAAATCAAGAAAGGCGCTTGGAGAGTACATATACCTTTGCCAAGGTTGATGTACACACACATTTTCAGCAAACTGCTTCACATTAAACACAGGCATCTGGTCCGGATCGACACCACAATGTAATCACTTCCCTCCCTGACGAGTGGTGATCCGTCCAGTAGTCTTTGTATAATCCTGCGAACAGACAAACAAACAGTAGATGAAAACGTCACCTTCTTGGCAGAGAGAAATATGAGAAAATGACATCAGAATAATATCTACTTTGAAAATCAACAACAATTAACGTACAACATTTATTTATTTTTTGCCTAAAACAACTGTTTCAGGAGAATTATAATTTACACAATGTCCTACAACATGAACACATTGGCATCATGTTCACAACCAGTATTTTTTGTTAATGTCACCAAATTAAGTTCAAGTAAAAATACTGATAGCTTTTTTTGTGCATTTAAATCTTCACTGTTGTTTTTCTTTTTTCCCACCACACCCATTCGTAACACCAACAGCATGACGAAGATATGTTTGATTGTCGCTCACTGACACAGTTTGGAGAACTTAGCAGGTCTGTTGCGGAGTTCGAGAGACCATTATCAGGCTTTAGTAAATTACGTCATTGTCAGTTTTGGTCCACGTGATTTGTCGGCAATTCGAAAAATCACCTGCAATATCCTTGAAATGTTCGGGTCACAGGACAGAGGATTATTTTGCACAATAATATTATTATAATAAAAAAAAAAAAGGAAATGCATGATATTCTAATTTCCACTCCAGCCTCTCAGTCACTGACCTGCTGCCTCTCTGCTGCTGCTGCACTATGGGTAGGATAAACACCCTGTCAGTGCTGCGGCTGCAGTGAGGGTGATGGAATATGACAGTGTGTGTCGTGGGACCTTGCTCACATCCTGACACTTCTCTCCTCCGACTGGCAAATATGATCATTGTAAGATCTCTCCCCCTCCTTCTATTTACAGATAGTAGGACACGTTCAAAGAGAATTCTAATGAGCTTAAAAATCCACGCAGCTTGATTCACCGCTCGGAAGGTGTGATTCATTTTGCCACATGACAACCTGCACCTCTTTAGGAAATGTGCTCTATACATAATGTGCAATTTTAATCAACGATAAATTTACTGTATGTTATTACCTGTCACTGGCGATCACTTTGAATACCTTGCAGTGCGTGCTGGGTAATATAGACTAAATGGTGGTGTAGGCAGGATTCATGCAGTCGTAACACGGCCATCACCTTGTTCCATTACTGGAGCCGCACCTCAAATACATACATGAGTGGATTGAGGTCACAAATTGGAGTTGACGGCTGAGTGAAAAATTCAGGCATTGGACGATGGTACGATGACATTTTCTCTCTGATGTATGAAATGATGAGGTCAAACATTTCTTTTAGTCAGACTTGTAATACCTGCGATCATCTCCTTGGAAAACATGTGCCAACAACAAGATAATGTGCGTTAACATAGAAATACCACACTGTGTCATTCTCAACCTTGGAGAAGACATTTAAAATGCAGTAATTGGAACAATTAAGTGACACTTTATACAAGGCATTATACATCAAACTATATAGATTGCATGTATATATTTAATGTGTATGAGTACTTCTTTCTTTCAGTGTGTGTGTGTGTGTGTGTGTGTGTGTGTGTGTGTGTGTGTGTGTGTGTGTGTGTGTGTGTGTGTGTGTGTGTGTGTGTGTGTGTGTGTGTGTGTGCCTAATTCATTATTCTGACTACCTGTGGGAAGAAGCTGTCTCTGAAACGGGTGGTGCGTGATTTAATGCTCCAGTAGCATTTTCCAGATGGCAGCAGTGAGAATAGTGTGTGGGCTGGATGACTGGTGTCCTTGCCGATGCTTTGGGCTTTCCTTGTACAGCGGGTAATGAAGATATCATAGAGGCACAGTCGGTCTCTGCCAGTAAATTTTTGATGCCGCCTTTATAGTGATTTGCCGCAGTTTCCAGTCCTGTGCATCCACAAGTGCCAAGCCATACCGTGTGATACAGCCTCGGTCCCCCGTGCCCAATCTTTTGAGACGCTTCACGAACGAAGGCCCGTGTTATGATTTTCTCAGGAAGCAGCTGGTGTTATGAAAGAGTTTGTCATGTATGCAGCGGTGAGTTTAGAAACTTATAGATGAGTCAAGTAGCAAAGATAATATTGAGGATGGGGGTCGCAGGTTATCAAGGGCAGGGATCTATAAATCGCTTCTCCCTAGAGGTACGCAGGAGGGGGTGGAGCTAATCGTAGCCAACATTGGGCGGGGTAGAGGCCGCCAGTCCATCACAGTGCCGACACACAGGGACAAACAACCATCCGCACGACAACAAATGTGTCCCAATCAAAAAGATATAATACTCACAGGGAGCAATGGGTGATTTCACAAACAATAAATCAAAGCAGGAGATTTATCATCTTAGTTCAGCTTGTTAACGTTCACTAATGAGCGCTGGAGACAAAGCACAGCTGAGGCTGAAGGCTCTGCTCTCTATTTATTTTGAAATTGAGATAAATTTAATTGGAAATTAATCATTTCCAGATATTTTATCTTTCTGGACCAACCAATTGATCAATATTGTCATCCTCAGTGCCATGCGTCTTAATAAACCCATAATCTAATGGGTGAAAATACAGAAGAACATGTATTAAAACGAGCGTGTGATGTTCAAAAGAAACATATCTGTTGTTTGCGTTGTTCAACCATTTTCCTAATTTTCATTACACTCTCACCTCCTGTGGCCAGTGCTGTTTTATCTTAATTATTGCTAAAGGCAAACAGCAGACTCTCAGCACTTTCCTCCTGATTGTGTCTCCTGCCGTTGATCAAACAGTGACTCCGGAGTACGGCTGATAAAATGTTAACTGACTGGGATCGTTGTTGCCATAGTTACCAATGTGGTGCATTTTCTTTACTACTTCTCTTATTACTAAGTCGAGAGGTGGATCCGCTCTGGGATCTTTTATAACTAACTTTCCCTTGAAAAACATTTGTAAATCGCTGCAAGCTTTTGGTCTCACAAGCCTGTGGACATAGTGTAAGACATGGTTTCAGACGAAAAACGCACAATTACAACAATAATTTCCTACCTCGCCGTCCTCTGTGATGGAGTTGGAGAGTCGATGCCGGGAGTTCACAGATGCACAAAACAAACTCTTTCGACCTTCCCCTGCTGTTAAATTGATGCCACCTTAACCCCTCCTCAAAGGAAGACTCACCGGAGGCACTTTGTTGAGATCAGTGTATCAGTCCGGTGGTGAATCAGTGCAGTGCTTAACAGTCTCACTATTGCTAATAGTTGTTTCTCTCTGCTCAATGTCAACCTTATGCTTTGGCTGTGAAAGCCCTTGAATTATAATATTTCTTCCAATCAGCCGGTTTCATGAAAGAAATACCGGCAGAGGCAAATCAAAGGTGCGTTAGTGCCAGAGGGACGACCACCACTGAATATGGAAATCAAGACATTAAAGAAGCGTCACAATTTCAGCAGATAAGGGACTGATTGAAACATGGATTTAATCACAACAATTAGCTCCTGTTGTTTTTGTTAAAACTGACAGATATGGAAGTTGTTTGAATTTGCGTTATAAGCAGCAGCTGGAGTAAATTAACACTGCCGGGGGGTTGTTAGAATAGAACTACTAATAAAGAACAGTAAACAGTCTGGGTACCGAAAATATCCTACAAAGTGCGCAGTCGAGCAGTGCAGTGTATGAGCACACGGACAGTTGTGTTAGTGGGGAGAGTAATTGGTATTATTTGGGCTGTGCTAACTCTCCACACGCTGCAGTAACAGCCACAGGCGTGCCCAGGGGTGCCCGCTCGGAGCTGCTTCTCATCTGGAGCTGCACTGAATGAATCAGAGCACCTGTCTCACAGCCGGCGTTACACAAAACCCCCATGTCATCCGAGGAAGTGAGGCTAATAACACAGTTAGGCCATTCGGGCTCACTTCATTGTGTGTCAGAAAGAGCAGCAGTCGTTCCTCCCCCGGCCCTGAAGAGTAAAAGAGCTGAGCAGTCGGCTGACAGACCTGGTCAAACATGACAAATGTTTCCTCGGCTTCGCAGCAAATGAGTTTGCGGTGAAAAACCATTAGCTAGCAACACCCGATGAATTATTCACCACTGTTTGATGCAAATTGCGTCATCAGTCGGAAACCGCACAAACCCCAAACACATGCTTGGGTCTTCTATAAAATTTATAAAAGAAATTTGTATAAATTATAAATTGTGGGTGTTTGTACTCATTCACAGCTGAACTTGTGAGATATTTACATTTCTCTTTCACCCCCTTATTTCTGTTAACCCATTTTATAAGCTGCTTTCAATTTAGTCCATTTATAGATCATTTTGATCAGAAATGTTAAAGGATAAGGCTGCTGATCTTACTTTTATGTTGCAGGGGCACCACACATACAGAGGCTTGAGTCCTCGTGCAGCAGCTGCAGCTATAGGTGCAGTTCCGACCTGATTTCATGCTTAAACCATCCTGTCAATAATGGCAAAAAACAATACGATTCTATTTTTTTCAAGTTCTTGAACAATTCTCAAAAAACAACAGAGGTATACACCACAGATAAATGAGCATTATCATGCTTTGGCTTGTAATTAGCATTTATTTGTTATTAATTTGATCCTTCTTTAGGTTTTGTTGACAGTCAACAATATCTAGTTGGTTCCTGTTCCTTCAAGGTGTGTGCATGACAAATTGTATGTGTCCAATTTGTAGGGTCGAAGTGGGAATATAAAATATGCATTTGGTCGAGTCAATCTATCACAGTTTGAAATCACAGGATTGGAGGTCAGGTTAACTCTCCCATGATTCTCCTCATATATTAAAGTTTCTAGAGAACAAAGTCGGGAATTGTGGCCTGACCTAAGGTCATGTGATTCATCTCTGCATGTGTAATTAGAAGCTTCAATTCTTCCTCTTTCACACATACTGTACATGTGTCTCATTTATATACATCTGAAGCTTTCACTCTTATATAAGTGGATCTTAAAGCTCAGGCTGCACACTGTCTCCCATATGGAGATTAATTACTGGACGATATTTTTTCCTTTGAAAACGAGTTCAGCGTTGTCGGTTTCTGAACTCCACATACTGAGGCCTCTGTAAGCAGGTTATTACAACTAACGATAAGATCATCCTTTATTAGTCGCACAGAGGGAAATGTACAATGTTACAGCAGCAAGAGGGCAGTCAAAAATAGACATCAGTAGTATGCAGTAGTTATGAATGTAAGGAGATATAGTACAGTATGAACATATGTACAGTGAAAGCAGTTAAATGTCAGACAGGAATGAATATTGCAAAGTTAAAAAGTGAAACCTGAGTTAATAGTTATGTGTCGACCAGCTTTAGTAATAATGATCAAAATAAAGAAGGAAATAAGACGAGAGCAACAAAGTAGGTGTCGGATTAATGGATGGACAAAACACTTTCTCATAGGAGACTGCTGTTTGTTTCCCAATTGTCAGAATATGCTGCTGTTGTTGTTGTTTTAGGCAATGACGTCCCCAGGAGCATTTCAAGGGACATTTGAAAAAAAAACAAAAAACAAACAACATCCAAATGGGGTTTTTATTATCAAAATCATAAATATTTATGTGCATAACAGAAATAAGTACATAAGTACAAACCCCCACCACCAACCTAGACACATCGTACACACATTTAGATGTTCTAGTCTTCAACCAAACCTCTAAAATGATGACGCTTCTGGCAGAAAGTTAGTGGCTTGGGGTCTTGTTAGGGTCTTTCCTACCATGGTTGTTGTTACAGTCTCCTGTACATATCCAATCTTAGAATTTAAGGAGGTTCTCACAAAAAATATTATTGTTGTAGACTGATGCAATCAGCCATTCTCAAGGGCCCTGGGTAATTGCCTGTTTTGTCTACCCTGTTGCACTCCTAGATGGCTCTATAACTGGATGACAGAAGGTCTAAAATGTCTTGTACTAGTTCACTCTTGTGGGTCATATCCAAGGGGAGCAACCAGTTTAAGTTGGAGGACTTTCCCTGACCAGTCCTTCACCTCCTGGACTTCAGTGAATCAATTCAGTCAAGCTCCCAGACCAGGCTAATCGCATGCACCCCAGAAACTCATTATTCCACATAATGTGTTCAAGTTTTGGTCTGATTTCTGATGTAATTGGAAAGAAAATCATGGCAATTACACACATGGAGGGAGCGCTGAGATTACCCAAATCCTCAACGTTCTCTGTCTTCCGACCTGTCACCACTGAGGAGCGCAGACTCCAGACAGGCTAATTACCAGCACAGATATGTCCCAGCTCAGCCATAGTCGCAGCCCTGACACTGCAGCTCCCCTGCAATGAACCACAACAGCAACTAATTAGCATAGACACTACCTTTATGATCAACACAGAGCATTCTCTCTTGTTTCCAGTGACGTACCGTGAATTTAAATGAGCCAATTAGCGTATGCATTTCCCCTGGTGTCGAGTTCACAAATCCTTTGATTAAGATTCTCCTCCACAGCGGTACAGCAGAAACTTTAGTCGACCTGCAGGTCACCGCAGCTGAGTGGGGTGAACGTCATGTAACTCGTGCTGTTGATCCATTAAAGTGCCGCTTGATAGGTGGTGGTAATGGGGATAATTGTAGATGCTCAGTTTTAGGAAACATTAATCATCCGGCCAGACTATTTTAAATGTTTTTATATTTAAAAGTTGCATTAAAATGTCAGGATGGCGAAAAAAAATCAGCAACATAATTCCGTTTGCAGTACAATTAGTTTTCTATTGCTTTCCTGTTTTTATATTCTATATTGTCCTTTAGAGCCCATTAGAGGACTTTGTTCACTGTCTCCTGCTGTGAATATGAAAGTGAATGATTCCTAGCAGCAGTCAAAATTTTAAGTGTGGACCACTAACCTAAAATATAACTACTTTTAACCAATTTGCATTTATTAAAACAATAACAAGTGAATTTGTTCTCTTTTTCTCTAACCAGCTGTTGCAGGGAAAGTCCATTCCTAAACTGGGCTCACTGGACCAGATTGAAACAGGCAGTGGCGACGTGGAGGGACGTTACAGCGGTGACTGCGATGATGAGGACGGTTGTGGAGGTTCGGGGGGTGGTGACGTTAAGAGGAAAGTCTCAAGAGTCTCCAAAAGTAAGTCTCATTGTTTTTGTATATTAATCGGAACAATTAACCAATGACCCTTCACCCAAATAACCCATATTCTGCACTACTGGAATGGACAATTGAGGGGATAATTTAACTTTTATTTGTATTAATTGTATTAGTTGTGCTTGTGTAAACCTGAAGCTGGAAAGTGGAGCAAAGCATCTATTCTGTCGATATGAAATAAATGCAATAAACTACGATAAACAATAAATAAATTACACTAAATGCAGTTTTCAAGAACATATAACTCATTTGAGAATACAAGGAAGGTCATCAATATTCACTAAGCACATCAGTTCAAAAGAATTAAATGATGATAAGAAGTAAAACGTGAAAAACCTTCCTTTTTAATTTTCAGCGCCTGTGTTAAATTCTGCATTTCACCCAGAAATGACTGAATTTAAAAATAAAAAGTATAGTTATACCCCATTGACGGCCTTCAAAGGTGTAGTTGCATAATACTTTATTTTAATAAGACTTGCTCCAGTCTCCATTTTATGATGGTCATAATAATAGTCATTAAAGATAATAGTTGCTATGGGGACATTATTGCAATCAAGGCCTGTTACTTTATAAATTATTGAAATTATTGCTCCCCAGAGGATCAGTAACCCTCGATGAATTACAGCGGCAGAGCTTCCCTCTTCCCTTTGTTACCTTTCACACCCTCCTCTCGTCTCAGCGCGTGCATTCCTCTTCTCTCCTCCCTCGTCTATTCTCCATCAAACATGCTAACAACCTGATTAATCACCTCTCTCGTTTTGCCTATGGCGACAGCGGGGAAGGGGGGAGTGGGGGTGTCATCCAAACAAGCCATTCTATCCGTGTAAATGTTTCCTCTACTGCTTGTCAGTCTGTCTCGAGGCTTCAGCAGCTCGGGCTCGGGAAGCTGCTTAACAATCACTCATCTGAGGCTGTAGGGAGACGCTGACATTTATCACCCATTACAGTAGAGCCGCCCTCTCCTTTGTCGTAGGCCAGATCAGCCTGTCTCCCATATTTATGACCCGCTGCCTGTCGTGACCTCTGTCGAGCACCTGTCCCCCGACGCCTGACCCTCACACACTGAGGTGTCACCCACCTGAACCACACCTCTGTCCAGTCCCTGTACGATTATGCAGGTTTTTGCTTTTAAGGTTGTTGTTTTTTTTTTGGTGCATCCTCAATGCAATGAGTTAACTTTGCAGAGGCAGAAGCTCTAAAAACAGCCTGTGTTAGTGTTGAAAAAGTCTTTCACAATACGAAGCAGCTTGAAATTTAAACATAAAGTATTGTACAGGAGGTTTAATCCAAAACACCTCTTACATCCTTTTCAGCCTGTAGGAGTGAATCAAGTCCACAGATGAACAATCCCCCCCCCACTGTTCACTGAATCATTCTCCACCATCACTGCAACTAGAGTAGACATCTAACACATGAGACAGGTAATAAGTGTGAATAAATGTTGTGTCCTCATTTGACCGATCATAAGAGAATATCAGTGATCAATAAACACTCAGGCCCTGACATTAACATGTGTCTTGGGTGATCCAATCACATATTGACACCTATAAATAGGTCAGATCCAACCCGGCATTAGAATGGGTCTTCAGAGTAAGTGAATCAATGGGCTGTGGACAACCCTACAATGTAAAATGATTTTAATTAATTTGAAATGGAAACTAAAAAGTTGAAGTTGGCAATAATATCTGAAATAGCAATCGCGCTCTGCAGCAACTCAACAGTAATCAATCCTGTTGCTTTTGTTGAAACCTGTGTTGGGTAATGATTCCTTCAACAGGTTTTTTCTCCCTTTCTTTTGTTTTGTCTTTTTTCGACCACATGGGGAGCAACAGAACAGTTTGCTGTTTGGTGCTGAGCAGACGCTATTTCTTCACAAACAGCTTCCTGTTGCAGCTGAAAGTCACGATTCGAGAGTGAATCAAAACTGTGAAGTTGTTACCTGTCAGCTGAACGATGAGCTGAGACTCATTATGAAGCTCTGTAAAGCTGAGAGGAGCTGCAGCCTCAGCTCATAATGCTCCGTTGGTTCATCACAACAAGCAAATCTTTTCACACTGACACATTGTTTTTCTATAACAAGAGAAGACCAAGTCAAAATTCTTTAGTTGAAAACTATGAAAACACAACACGCTAATTAATGTATTTATCAAGATGTCGTTGCATCACATAAACATTCTGGTCCGTCTAGTTTCAGCTGGTTTATCTGTTGCACATCGGCTCAAACAGACATTACACTGACTCTGTACCAGGGAGGGTGCAGGATCAAGTCCACTTAATGTCCGCCCCAACTGATGCTGACGTTCGGGTTCACACATACAGCTCCTCCAGGTGACGTCTGGAGAAGTTCAGGGTTGCAGTGCATGTCTGAAAGCAGCTGTTGTCTGTCACACTGTGCACAGCTTCTGTCTGCTGTGCCGCTCCACCTTTCTAGCACTGAACACAGAAGTCGTACCTCTCGCTCTCAGCACTGATGACTTTATGGAAAGCCGCAAGAGTTTGTCCAAAAAGTCAGTAGATTTGTCATAATGTGCGTCTTTGAGAAAAAGCAGCTGAAGACGTCAGATAAACATGTTGGAACCGATTCATAAATGACTCCAGTATAGACACAGGTATTTATTGGCTCTGGCAGTGATGGAATTATGACGCTGCACCTTTTCCTGTGCGATGTTATTCCGTGCATTGTCCTTCACATGCACTTTTGTGACATTGAATATGACTCACCGGTGATAGAAAGACATTTCTAAGAGGCAAACTCCTTTACTGGCAATTGGAAAGGAGTCACCTTCTTTTAGCAGGTTTATCTATGTTTAAAAAAGAACACATATACTCAGTCACTGTTAATTAAAGCACATTGACATTGCCTGATGACATGATTTCACAAATATCACTCAGACTGATGCTCGGCTCTCGGTGCAGGGAGAATGTTTGCTGTTTGTAAGATGCGCTGTGATCATCACACTAGTTCAGATCAGACAGGCAAGTTGTGCAAATCAGCTTGAGCTGTACTGAGCTGTCGCCGAAGCTTGAGAGTTAAAACATATACATTGAAAATAAAGCGTAAACCATCGTTGTTAAAAATACAGCTGAAACCTTATTACATCTCACTGCAGCAGCAGAGCTGATAACAGCCGCTACAATGAGGCTAAGTCACTGTGGTGGAGATGCAGTATTAATGGATGTTGTTGGGTTTTATTCCAGTCTGCGTGCCAAACTTCAAAACAGAAACCTGAAGAGACAGAGATACAATATTAAATACGACTACAGACCCAGAAACAATGAGAGAAAAATACATGAAGGTGAAATAGAAACTAATGTGCTATTAACATCTCACAAAACATGAGCTGAGCAGGACTTTAAATAGTGTAACTATCATTGTTTGAGTTATTCACAAGTGAATATAATCACAGGGATAGAAGGAAAGATGAATGTTAAATAATGCCGGCTGAGCTGCTCTCCTACAGAGTCGGAGTATCACCTATTTCCTCCGTGTACCACGTGTGGTTCACAGCTAAATAGACAGTGAAAATTATCTTCTCTTTCTCGAATATGAGATATACAACATTAATATACTTCCTGTACCCGTTTCAAAGTAGTAGTGAGGGTTATTGCAGGACTGGAAGATGCACTGCTTCAACCCGTACGTCTGGAGTGAATTTCTTCCCATTTAAGACAAAGTTTAAAGCCATGAGATCGCAAAGCCTCTTTTTGGCCATAACTCAATGAATCTTTTATTTATTTGGTATCAAAAATACACTTCATATTTTTCTTTCAGTCTTATCTTGTGAGTCTGGATAGACGGGGATTTAAACTGAAACTTGACTTTGGTGGTGAGATACAGCTACAAGGCGGTAAATCTATTTAAACCTCACACTATAGATTGTACAGGACTCTGATATATTTTAAGCTGCGCTTAATGGCAAGCATTGTGATCTTTAAAAGCAAATAAGAGTAGAGTGATATTATCATCTCAATGCCAGATACAGAGCTTAGACACCATGTATAATTTAATGTGATTTCTTTCTCTGCAATTATCCATAATCCCTCTCCTTTGTGTCTTTGATGTTTATCAGCAGAACACTCTGCTGATGGATCAGCCCGATAAAGAAATAAAATGCTATCAGCTCAATACTGACAATACGAGGCTGATTTAAGGGATTATCCTCATTAGGCAGAATTACTGTTGAGAGAGAATGGCACGTATGTGACAAGAAGCCACAATGTGAGCAGCTCATCCTTCAGTATTGTTCCGCAGATCTCTGCATGTTTAGAAATTGCACCAGGAGGGAATTTATTGCATCGCCCTCCAGATTTTTGAGCCACCTGACTGAGTCGCTGTAAAAAATACCAGTTCTGTTATTTTTTTTCTAAACACAGGGAAATATTGAGAGCAGAAAAGCATTGAGTCACTTCACTCCGTTCAACGCGTGCAGGCTCTTCGCGGCTCATTAGGTAACATTGACTGATGAAAACTCAATAATCCAAGAAGAGCGCACATCCACGAGCACCTCCACCTACATTAGTATCTATACTGTTGTCACACAACTGCCGACAAACACACACATCTGACTTTTGTTCTTTGATGAAATGAAATGATGATTTAACTCTAATGACAACTATCACCTCAATGTCAGAACTATTTTAAGATCGCAGTGATGTGTATTGCTGGATCTTAATTGCTAATTATAAAAGACATAACTGGAATACCTAAGAAAAGTTGTAATGTATCTCATGTCTGTGAAACGCATCCATTCAGCCTCTGGTGTGTGTTTCTCTAAGTGTAAAATGGTTAAATCCCTTTTATGTATTTATTGCACAAAGTCTGATCTCAGTTTAATTAGACACCGTTACACTCCAAAACAACAGCGGCGAGAGAAAATTCCGCTTTGATATTCAGAGCTTGATTTTGTTAAATAAGGCAAAACTCAAGGTTGTCGAGCGAGGTTGAGACGGTTCACTGCCGCAGACCTACTTTATGATTGAGCCTGACGAGACAATTATACACCTGGTTTAATCACATAAAAACCTTGTCGGGCTCAGGTTTGAATATAATAAATCCAGTTTTGGCATTTTAGCTATGGTGGTTTATTAATCTGCTGTGAGATAATAACAAAAAAAAAATTCTACTGCCTTGCCAGAGGCTCCTAGAGGCTGTACTTAATAATGTTAACGTCAACGTAGAAACACTTTCACACAGACAAATCTATCATGTTGATGTTTCAGGAGTTTTAATGTTCAGTTTAGTGTCTAAAGTCATCAGTTATTCATCTAATATTTGGTGAGACGTCCCCTCAAAACCACAGATGTGAACCTGCTTGAGGCACCAGAGGAAAAGTCAGGATTCATCCTCTGGGAACCATGAATATAATGTATTGTGAATCAATCCATCCAACAGATTTTCTTTATATTTCACTGGGTGCCTAAAAATAACTAATTCATCTGCATCACTACGAGTCATCCCCTGGGGACTATGAATGTCCCAAAAAAATCCTAATAATCCACTCTACAGTTTTAGAGAAATTTAAGTCTGGACTAGTGTGAGAACAACTGTGCCACCAACCTAAAATTACACAAACCGGTCAACCTTTCCTGTCCTGATTGCAGAAGGTACCAGAGGAAAAGAAAATATTTTCCTCAACTTGCCTTTGCCCAGAACGTAGCTTCCTGTGACCTGTCCGCAGTGCCAGCAGTGAAAAAGAGTTTCTTTCACGACTCCAGCCCCAACAGGCAGCTCCGGGCCTCTTATCTGGCCGGGCATGGTTCCCGCTGCAGACACTGTGATTGCTTGCACCGTGAGCATTTTACTGTAGAAAGATATCTGTCAGACACAGTGGCAGCACGAGAGACAGAAATCGATTTCTAGCAGGTAAGCACAATGAGGGGGAAGGAGAGAGGCTCCTTTAGCATGAGTCTTATTAATTAATAGTGTCTCGGCAGGAGAGTATTGGATGTTATCTGAGCTTCTCCCTCGCAGGCCAGAAAACGAGTGGTGAATGTAGCCGGCGCATGTAGAACTCCTCCACTATCTAACTGCCAAGTGATAATGGGCACAGCAGCGTTCAGGAGAGATACAGGGCACAGGGATCAGCACACATTTAGTCAAACTTGTTTTCTGTCATAGTTTGCCAGGGTTGTTTAAGTTCCAGCTCTAAATGAGAGACTGGGGGTAACATCCACTGTGTTGGACACACACACAGTAATGGCTGTTAAACTGGGAGCCGGTTGGAGCTTTTTCTAACGGACAATTTTATACTTGGCAGCACCTATTAGGAAGATCTTTATCCTCATTACAGTGTGAGATCAAATTAGGTCACCTGTTGTGACTTCTGCCCTCTTCTGTGCCAGCGATAATGGGATCAAAACATTTACAGCTGTGTAACTCATAAGCTTTTGACCTGTGGGCTTCACAGGGCGGATGATTATTACTCCATTAAAGTAACCTGCCGAACTAATTAATAACCAAGGAATTCATCAGGGACTTGCATGTCTCTGCAACACTGCACTAATATCCCTTTAGCAAAAAGTCAAGTTTTTATAGTCACCTGAAATACAGTACAGTCAGAAATGTGAGAGTTTGTACAATGAAGTACAGAGTTTAGCTAAATAAATCACCAGAACAATTGTTTTTATGTACATCAGCACTACAATTTACTACACTGTGGATTATAGATCATTATTTTCACGTTTTGATTTTCAAAAAGTCTGAATTTACTGTCATTATATTTTCATAAAAATAAAAACATTTGTTTGAAATAATATTGGAAAGGAGCTGGAATGAATGGAAGTTCTGTGTTAGTAATCTGGTTGGTGAGCTGTAGGTTGGGTTAAAGTTAGTCTCTGACAGAGGGAACCGCTGTATTACGTAGTTGCAACACGACATTGTTTAGACAAACTGGCTTAAACACATTTTCTGGGTAAAGGAATAATCAAGTAACATAAATGCTCTGAGGCTCATTGACCCAAAACTCAACTATCGCAGTCTTCTTGAGCAGGAACCGCTCACCATTAGCAAAGCAAATGGATCCTGAAATAATCAACACCCACTGGTTAATGAAACTAATCATGTCAGGCATTAATGCCAGGCAGCACAAATGAGCCATTTACGGACAGCAGGCTCCCTTCTCCCAGTGCCTCAACACAAGGCAGAACAATGCAGATCATTAAAGATCCCAACAAGGAAATAGCATCATCCAACTAGTGTCCAACTCCTGTCAGACATCAACGTCTTCAAGCTGAAGAGACAAGCGTGTGAATACACGAGCAGAATAAACGGGGGACTGGAAGCGACGCCAGGGGCCCAACGCACCAGCTACTGAGAGCAGAGCTGTCACTGTACGACTGCAAGATGAAACAGATGAACCTGAGCACAGCACGACCACCGAGTACACATTTACTTTCCACCACTGGGTGGAGCAAAATGAGTCGGGGGAGTTTGTTTTATTGTTTTGCCAGTGTCCAGAGTTTCTGATCAGTCACACCATTATAATACATAACTGGTTTTTAACATTGTGTATTTTTGACTGGGTCAAACCAGTGAAGCCATTTGAAACTAGAATGGACCTTGAGTTGTGTGCATACCTCCACCAAGGCCCAACCGTCAACAAAATCTCAATCAAGCTGCACCAATTTCCACACAATCATAGGATTTAACTGTAGAATCATTTTGGAGGATGTGGTGCAGTTGACCTGTATTGTTTTATAATCACCCAATTCAGATTGGTGAGGTTAGGCTAAGTAACAGAAACACCTCTCTCTTGAATACTAAATTACACTTTAACAGCACCACAGATTCATTCTGCTCAAATATTCGTATTGTTATGTTATTGATTTCCACCATATTCCTCAGCTGTGGTCTGGATGAACAACTGTGGGCAGCACTCATGGATCCTTGGGAAATCAGGCAGTGTCCAAGGTCAACAACACACTAAGAGACCCGATGGAATTGTGGAGAAAAACACTAAAAACTGCTCTCAAACTCGACAAGTTACCATCAATTGCTGCTCTGCGCAACCTAATTTGCAACCTCAGTGCTTTTCTGAGTTCAGTGTGATCACTGCAAAGACTGGATACAGGTTCATGGGGGGGCGGGGATGGGCACAGCCAGTCACCTCGTCTACATGCATCAAGCTGAATGACAAGAGGATCTACAGAAACTGGAGAGCCATTTGGAGTGTGAGGATGTGACTGGGCGAAAGAAAATGGAGGGAGAATGTTTGGACCTGAAGGGCCGGAACTATCAGACGGCCAAATGACAGATTCGAGACTGGACAGCTGCAGGAACCTGGAGCCAGGTGGATTAACCATGAGTATGCACAAAAACCACGCGCACACCTTGTACTCCTCAGACTGGGCCCACAGGCAGCAGCATCCAAGGTATACACTAGTATCTGAATACAAGCAGCATGCCCCAAAGGTTGTTAGACGTTCAGCTGTGAGCATGAAATGCAAATATTTGGAAACAAAATCCTCATGCTGTACAGGGGAGTATGTCACCCTCTGCACCTCTGCAGCTGGAGACAGTCGAGGTGAGCGTCAAGGACACTGTATGAAACACGAAGCATTCATGAGAGCATTAGTAAAATGGCTCCTGTCATCGCAGACAGATGAGGTGGCTCTTGGAGATTACCAGAGAAAAGACACCATCTGCCATTAGAAGGGGCCAGACCTTACGGAGCAAATGATTGGATTGGAACGAGTATATAGTCTTAATTCAGCAGTTTTGTAATATAACTGTCGCATAGACAGTATTTCAATTACTTTTTTTTGTCAAGTACAGGTAAAAAGGTGACTTTCCATTTGAAAATGACCAATTATAATTTGAGTTTTCTTTTTTGTTGTAAATTGACCACTTAAGTCTTAGAGAATACCTGTTTATTTTCTCATAAATTTAAGACTTTGATGTCAACTATGTTGATTTGAATTCTTTTCATACTGATCAAACCTTTACAGTGACACATAACATGATTGAACGTTTCTTTAATCTGTCACCCGTCTGTAAGAGTCAGTTTCATTTTGTATTTAACAGCCAAACAGTCTGGATTCTCAAAACCCCGGCAGCAGAAATAAATCCACCATATCCGGTGGATTCAGCTCGAGCTGAAAAACCTGAGGGTAAACATTTCATTCTAGACTTCATAGTTCAGGAGTTATTGGCCAAACATTTGCACTATTTCTCATAACACCACTGGCTGCTTAAGTAGTGGTGGAGAGCCTCGAAAACTCCAAACCAAGACTTATTTCTGTATGATCCCTCTGTGGTAGATAGTGTTGGAGGTCACTCAGTAAGAAAGGGTGAATCTGAACACAAAGAGTAAAGTTTCAGTCTTCTGGGCTTCGACTTTTAACATGTAACGAAACATATTACATGTACATATTCAGTTTAATTGTGTACGAGATAATCCCCCAAAAACCACAGAGAGAAAGACCCTTTTTTTTCAAAGTAACGGGATGTTTCATTTTGGTTGCTTTTTAATTTCTTCATAATCCTTATTACCCATGGTTTTACTCGTTTCTGCTATACTTCCAGGACAAATAAGATATGACTAAGGAAAAACAGACAGCTAGCCAGTGTGTTAGTCGGCTGTTTTTCTAGGTGGAACAGTGGTGGTGAAGACAACAACTCCCATGATCCCACGCTGCTTCACAATGTCATCAAACTGGGTCTTTTTTGTTTTGTTTTTAATGTGGGACCCCTAGCAGCCAAAGTGACACTTTCTGTACATTAAACAAATATAATCGGGAAACGCAGATAAACAAAAGTATACTCTGAAATTAATTTCTCATCCAATTTTAGGCCCAATCTGTTACTCATAGCGATGAATGGGCCCGGGTGGTATGTCTCCATGGTTACTGTAGAGGTGACGCGTTATGTGTCCCATGTTTATGTTGCTTTCTCAGAACCAATTGACAAACCTTTGATTACTAAACTACCTCAAACAACATATTAACCCTGCCGCCTCCTACTCAGCCACAGATTGTTTGAGGTTTTAGCCTCACTGAGGGATTAGTTTATGTAATCAGTCTCTTGTGACTCATCGCGAATGCCTCCCCCGTTTGCTGTGGGCTTATCTAACTCATATTATGGATAATCGTGCACCTTTCTCCGGCTTGTGGCACTTTCTGCTACTGGAAACCACAGATGTGAGTGACTTATCAAAACTGTTGTTTAGATCAAACTAAAATTAGGGAGGTAACGTCAGCAAAACAAAAGCACTGTCAGTGAAGCTGTGCACTCTGTTGTTGTTTAACATTTTGAAATGGGGGGGGGGGTCACCTTGTTGTGTGTCCTTGTTCAAGAAAAAATTTCACATACAGTTAGTAAGCCGTAAAAAGCAGGCGGATAAAGCATACAGATTAATATCTGCTGTGTATTAACATATGGTCACAGCTCAGATTGGATTCATGTAGCAGATGAAAAACACACCAATTGTCTGTGAACGTCGGTGCCTGCGCCGACTCCAAGCGTGCGTGGAGGAAAATGAAATGCAATTGCCTTTTGATTTGCCACAGTAAACATAATGACACTTTTATTAGAGATAATAGAAACCTTGCATTTTCTTTATCGTTTCCCTTCCAGGTGTTTGTGTTTTTTTTTTTAAGCAAAGCCTTTTTAACCACAGCGCGTCGTCATTATCTCCAACTGCACATTCCTGTTTTTCAATCATTTCCTCGTACCTTGCATGATTTAATAGAAGGCTTAATGAGCTGCGGCTTGCGTGTGGAAGGACATATCTTATTGTGTTAATGAACCATGAAAAGGGCAAGCACATATCATTGTGTGAACTGTTTTAATAATCAGCTCGATGTCAGACACAGCCCCTCCACCAAAAATCTGCTCCATCAATCAGCACATTTCATTAAGGCTGGTTTCACACCGGCACTTTATAGTCCTGCCAAATACGACCCGTTGGTTTTGGCCCTCGTTGCGATTTGTTTGGACGTGAACATGGTTACTGGACCGCGGATGAAAAGAAACCACAACAAGACCCCTTCAGAGGAGGTGGTCTTGGTCTGGTCCTCTTGCATGGTTTGCTTGTGGTTGGATCATAATCCAACCTTGACAACCCCATTACCCAACTGGCAGGTGTACTCCGCAAGTTTGAGATAAACAGCTCTTTTAGCCAGATGTGCAGATGTTAATGAATGGGACAAATATATATATATATATATATCTTTATAAACAGTTTGTGCCCCCAGACACATCTGACTAGTGAACTCTGTAATGTTGTGTTTTGTTATTTTGGTTTGCTATAGGATTTTTATCAATGTGAAAAGAAACCGAAGTGAGGATACACGATGACGAGTTTACAAACCCAGCAATTCAGACAAGTGCAAACAAACCAAAGGTGTGAAAATGCCCTGAGACAACTTAATGTCTGATGGACCAGCAACCAATCTACTCTGACCTTCTTCCCCCTGCATCCTCTTCTGCTCTGACACTGTCTGTGTGCTGCCGAGCAGATGCTTTCAAGGCTTGACTTGCTGCAGCTTCTCTGCTGCAATATTTTATCAAATGTTTGTTTATATAACTATATAACTCAAGTTTCTAGACTTATTTTTCAATATATTCATGTTGGACAGTGAGTGATGAGTTTGGTGGACTGTGTAAACACTTGGTAAAATAATGGAAATGTATTGTTGTTTCCCACAACAAAGACTGTGTTGTTTTTGCAGAGTAAACTAAGATTTTCTCATTACCCCATTACAGTACAGCTGAGTCTTTCATTTTGCAGCTAATTGACCCACAGCATTTGTGGCACCAGCTTAAATGTCAGGAAATCATCGAAACGTCTGTGGGCTGAATGTGTTTATCCAATTACTTGGCGACCCATTCTGGTACTGGAGACGTTTCACTGAAAACCAAAAATGCGGACGTCCAGGGATCGTCAACGTTAGTAGGATTCATCCTCAGGGGGCCATAACTGTATCTGCAAAATTTTAATAATAAGCAATCCAGCAAACGGAATGGACCAAAAGATTTTGCCATCTACTGAGATGCAGATTTAGTGTAGCATTAGTGGTGTAGCCTCAGTAACTATATTCAAGTCTGCAACAATTCAGCACCATTTTGTGTTTGAGAGAAGTAAAACTACACATAATTCATTTCCCTTCTGTCCCAAAAACATACAGGCGAAGGGAGGCACCTGGGTAGAGCAGCAGAAATCACCTTTTTGTTCAGAGCAAGTCAACACGGGGCGTTTGCCCTCATGGTCTGTGCCTTCTGTCTGTTTGGCTTCTTTTTGTTTTGTTTTGTTTTGTGTCTGTCGCTTGTTAGAAACAACATGTCCACTCGCTCACTGTGACATATTCTCTTCTGTATTCTCACAAGGGCATACTTGCACATTTTCATTTTACTAGGACATTTTACTAGGAGTCTGTTAGGAAAAGTTCCAGAAACTGTCCAGAGAAACTGACTTGGACATTTGCATTCTCACATACAGACCCTCAGGGAAAATGCAGGAAATGTCTGGACTTAAGTACATTAAATTAGAAGATCAGAAAATATATTATTTCTTTGGGAAACAGATTTTGCAATAGTTTAGCACTGTAATCCATTGTAATGTTCCAAGTCAGCCATTTTTTCCTACTGAGTTTTATATTTCAGCCTGTGGCAAAATACAAGTATAGACTTTGTCTGACCCACACTACTTGTCAGCATGGTGACATACGACAGGCAGGTTTTGTCTCCTTCTTCTGTGCGTCCTCTGAAACTTTCACTCAGCTTTCATCCTCAGACCTCCAAGGTCATCCTTAGATGTGCATCAGCAGCCCTGGCAGACCCACGCACTGCTCTCCCATCATCCTTCCTCTCTGTCTGCCTGACCTCCCAGGCAGGGAAAAAAAAAACCTATCTACTGAATGTCTGCTGCAAAAGCCCTCAGCTCACCCTCTTTCTCAATAGTATGCACACCCACATTTATACAGAAGCAGTGACACACACACTCATCTACACTCGCTGGCACAAACACGTGAACCGATGAAAATACGAGTCGCCCAACATGAACAAGGTCACTGGGTCTACTCAGGCTGATGTTTTGTGTTGACCTTCAGTGATAATGGATGAGAAATAATGGAAAAGGGTGATTTCCTGACAGGAAACCTTTTTTGGATGTTTGTCATCTGGTTTGATGGCTTCATGTACACTTGCCACACACAAGAGGAAACTCTGAGTTGTGCTATCTCTGCGAGGGCATGTTTATGCAGCCTGCATACCTTTGCATTATCACATAATCTCGTATTAGGGTTATAGGTTCTAATGTTAAAAGGTCCCTTGAGCAGTTTGTAAGGTGTGGGTCCCTTATAGCATCATACCTGGAAATTCCACTTGTATAATGTTACTGATGTCACGACTGATTTAATATTACGAACCCCATTTAACGTTTAGCCAATGTGCCAACCTAACTTTAACGCTAGCCCCTGTGGGTGCAAGCATTTTATGTGAACAGAATATTATCAAGGCTAAAAGTGAAATAGCCACAACACGGCAAGTAATCACTTTGGATTTGATTCAGAGCGTTAGACTAATTCATGAGACAACAGTGCAGACATTTATCTAAAATAGTCGTTAGATAACTTATGATGTAGTTAAATAGAATGGTTGTTATAATAAGCTGATTATTTCACCATGTGATGGTTGTGAAGTCACTGAATGAACGTCATATCACAGCCTTGTCTTTTAAATGACCAATCAGTAGTTTACCACATTAATATTTAATGGAACCTCCCTTCTCTCACCTCGGATATTTTCATGTTTAATTTAGCTTGTGATTGATTCAACTGCGGTTGTGTTATCATTAAAATGTGGCTTCTCTTCCTTGATAGTGAATAAATGCACATAAAATCAATCATCTTAAAAAATCTGCTTTTGATTGGTATGCCCCAGGTGCATTTATATAAAATGCCTTTTTGTTTGGGATGCATTCTGAAACTCTCCATTTTACTCTAAACCCCATCGACTAAACAACTACTCAAAAATACAAATCTGCAAATTAATCAATAATAAAAAATAAGTGAATTCAGTCGCAGCATGTCCTGCATCTGTGACGAAGCCATCGCGCAAAGGCGATGCTCTTAGAATTATAATTCTAGTGATGGATAGAAATATGATTCGTTTCATACAAAATAGATTGAATTTTAGATTGGAAGTACATGACAATCAGGCATCACTGTTGGATAATGTTCTTAATCTGTGGCTTTATGGGAAATAAAGTGCACTTTTCAGCCCTGACATTCGCATGTTGTGTTCATGCTGCAAACCCCCCATCACAGCCAGTCTCAAAGGTCACTTTCTTGGAGGCTTCAAGAGATAATTAGTACTTTGTATTATGGCCCATTATCCTGCGAGTGTGGCCATGGAGGGATGATCCTGGTGAGCAGAAAGAATGGCGTCGCATTTAAATGATGCTCAGCTGGCATTAAGGGGCCTACATGTGCGCCAAGAAACACTCACAGAATTACACCAAACGTCTCTACTTTGTTCCTCCAGCAAAGACATCAGAGCCTGACCCATATATGGGTTGGCAGATAATATTGGCCAATGTGGCATATCACTGAAAATTTCTATTTTATAGAATAATGCAGAAAAGATGTGGATTTATTTTTATATTTGACATCAACAAATTTGTGTTTCCTTCTTCAAATTCTATGCATTTGTGTTTTATTTGTATTAGTAGTGATTCATAATAAGGTTTTTGGTTATATAAAACATCAATCCCACTTATTTGTCATAAGGATTTATATAACGGCTTATATGTCACATTCCCACTCTACCATCAGCACGTGGCAGCGGAAATCAAAGGCTTCAGTGATTATTAAGGTGCGGTGAACATGTGCCCTCTATAGCCTCATTTCCTTCTTATTAGCGCACAGCGGTTGAACCTTGTAGGTGCTACAACCCACACATTTTCAAGGTTCAAGATGTGGCACAGAAACCCTCTCCTTCACCTCGCTTTTGTGCTTGACTTTTATACATGGACTTTACCCCTTTCTTTAGCCTCAACGACTCCTGCCAGTTTCCTTGGTCCTCTCCTCGGAGATGATTTCATCAAAGAAATTGCCACTGACTGCATATTGCTCTCGACTATTTCAATTGCTTTAAGCTCCATAATTGTTCCGGTGCACAAGCATCTCAGGAAGGAGGCAGTGGCTACATTCGGCACCAAATTGCTTTCTTTTTCTTCTGATAAATCACTTCTGACCTCTTGCTCCCTAATTTCCTTGTGCGAAAACACTGCGAAAAATATAAACCTCAGACACCAGAGTGATATTATTATTTCAACTCTAACAAAATGCAGCTTCTCGGGCTGCAGAGGCCGAGAAGAAGGCCGAACATTTGACAGTGATAACCATCTGCACGAAAAAAATGTGCGTGTCAACAGTACTGCAACCACACGATCGTATCGGTCAGATATCAGACAGCTGATATGTGTCAGTGATCTGTGATTCCCCTGTGGGAGTCACATTCCCCTCCCCGGTTCGCCTCCTCAAGTCCCACAGTGACTCATTCTCGACATCAGAGTGACTGAATGTCACAACACTGTGTGCAGCTCGCAAACACTAAACACTCCCATCTCTCTGATCCCTGTCAATTAATGGGCAAGACAATAAACAACACAGACACACACACACAAGCTCAACAGCACAACTTATAGTTACACATATTATATTGAGAAGGTGTTCCGCCTGGTGTAAATGAGATATATACGGGCAAATATGTAACAATTAGACAAACTGTAATTATCATACAGTAAGATTCAGCTCACACCCAAATTAAATTCAACAGACAGTTAACATGATTTTTATGTTTGTGTAATTATACATGTTTAATTGCACATTTTCACAAACTACTGTGAGGAGGATAGAAAATATGTCCCTGTGGTAAACAAGAGCAGTAAATACAAACTGAGGATCACACACACGTCATCAGTATCATATTTATTGTTGAACAAATTCATGATTTATTTTATATACATTCATCATACGTGCAACTTTCAATCCTGTTGTCACACAACAAAGTGCTGGATAACAGATTGATATATGTTGTTTCAAATATAATTATCTCATATCCACCCAGTACTATAGGATTCCAGACTGTAGCAAGAGTGAGATAAATGATAGAAAACTATGGGATATCAGGAAGTGTGAATAAATTTAATTCCTAGAGTCACATGCATGCTGTGTCTTGGTGGGAAGCAATCGTGATCAGAAATGATTGGAAATATTAATCAGTTAAATAGATGAAGAATGTATGAAAGTTATGTTTTTATATATATATGTATGTGACAGCTTATTTATAAATTGTGTATACTAAACCAATGGCACAGAAAAAAAACCTTATCTTGTAAATTAATGTTCCTTTCAACACAGAAAGAAATCTGTATTTGTAAGTGGCTATTTATTCAGAATATGTACAAGCCGCAGCTACGCCAGTGAAACTTTTAGCTGCAGGGATTGGTTTGCCTGTTATTCTCATAATCTCCTGCTGTATAACTAAACAGAGGGTGGTACAGTAGCCAGCACTGCAAACTGCTCTTAAAATATGTGGTTTAAAATTAGAGCTCTCTAATAGATTGGGTGCGTGTTGTATAAAAAGTGATATTCAATATTTTAAAAGACAATAGTCCTCATGCTGCAAGATGTTTTGGAAAGCAAACCATGCAACATTTATTTGCCGGCGTGTCTCGGGGATACTTTAAATTCACAGTATTGTTACGTGCATGTTTTCATGATGGGAAGCAACAGGACTGTGAAATCAGAAAGGGTTGGACATATTTTATCAGTTTAAGCCAGTGATGAAGAATAATTGTAGGTTTCAGCCTTAATAGGTCCCCCATTTGTCAACTGAGTAAACAGTGGATCTGAGCGGGACTGAGCAGAGTCTTTTTAAAGTAAACAGTTCAAGTGTTATACTCACTCCTAGCTATCACCGCCATAGACATTAGAGGTGCTAGAGGACGAGGAGACTATACAAAAACATAGAACTAATGCTCTTCCTGCCCAGTGCCACAAAAAACACCAGTACCAATTTGACAATGAGCGATTCATTTGCTGTTGCCACCTGATTCCACCACCTCAGAGAAATAACCCGGTTCGGTGAACTAGATCCTCAGTCAGTCCACCAGCACTTTTATATGCAGCGAAAACCTGTTAATAGGATCAGCTTTTTCCAGCCGGTTCACGGTTTCATCTTGTTCAGAATCAGAAGTACTTTATTGCCAAGTAGGTTTACACCTACCAGGAATTTTTCTTGGTGAAAAAGTGCATACAATGAACATAAAAACACGAAAACACAATAAGTACTCGGCATTAGAATAAAAAACAATATATAAAATAAAATATATAAAGATAAAAAAAGTGAAGTAAAATGCTAAATGTGAAACAGGAGTGCAATGTAAATGTGCAATATGCAATGTGCAATGAACTGTAATGTGTGTTAATGTAACACAGACTTTAGGCGTGGGGGCGGGATAAGAGTCCAAGTCAGGTGGGATGTTTAGTGGAATGATGAACGTTTTCATTGTTCCATCAAACACAAAAGGTTAATTCTCCGATTCAAGGACACATTTAAGTTGAGTTAAATAAGAAATATTCATCTGAGCTGTATATTTATTGTTGAAATGTGCTTACTTTGGCAAACACAGTGCAGCGGGGCTGAATACATTATTTTCCATCACTTAAGTCCAAAATGCCTGTAGAGTAATCAATGTAATGCCTCAGTGACCTCAACATTTGGCCCGAAATTTATTTCATTGCTGCTCACAAACACATTCTTGCATTGTGAGAGTGAAATAAAGGCAAAGTTAATGTTGTGGGTGGATTTGAAGCAATTATATTCTCCATTAAGCCTCCTGTTGAAAGTGTCTATTATTTGTCCAATTGCTTTTTGAATGTTTTTGAAAGCAACCTTGACATTGCCTTCATTATCTGCTTGATATAGTAGCAGAGGTTTTGTTACATTTCACATTTCTGCTAATAATTGAATGAAATATACCTGTGAAATCGGTGAGTAATTCCTCCTGTAGGTTTAGAAAGCAACATTCAAATTCAGTGTGAAGCAGTATCTTAAATCTGAGATGTTATACTCTCCCCACCATGTGAAGGAAGAAGTCTGTTTTATTTTATTCTTTTAAATAATTTAATGAAAGAAAAATTAGTTATATTCATATATTCAAATCCTTAAAGAAATACATTAAATCTAAATCTATCAACAAAAAACAATCGTCAGGACTGAGGTGGTTATTGTCCATCAAAGTGCTTCCTGTCCCACAGTCACAGAGATCCTCATCACATCCTGCATCTAATCCAATTATTACATTTCAGTAGAGAGTAAACAACCTGGAGTTGGATTACCGACATGATGAAATCACTAAAATGTCCATATAAATGGTAATTAGCCTCATGATTGTAATGGGCCTCCTCAGGCTCAGTTATATTCCAGATGGAGACGACTTTCCTGTTGTTTCACAACATGTCAAAGATCAGACAACTTCAGAACAGTCATTGTGCTCTAGATGCACACGTGAGACTGTGGTTCATGCTGTGTAAAAAATGTAGCACCTTGAAAGATTGGAAGTGGGTAGTTACAGAGACTCAGATCTACCTGAGGGCTACAGCCATTATAAATTATAATTGCCTCAAGTCTCATGTGGGAATAAGATTTTTTTGGCATTTTATTTATTTAGTTTGAATTTAAAAAATACTTTTTTTAATCTTTCGAAAACGATTACGCTTCATACCGTTTTTTAAATGTTGTTTGTTTTCTGGAAAACATCTCACAACCCCCCTTAGTGCCTCCTGATGCCTGTGTGTGGGTGTGTGTGTGTGTGTGTGTGTGCGCGCGTGTGCGCGCGTGTGCGCGCGTGTGTGCTTTCTTAAAGCTTTAACATTATTGACGTTATCAGCAGGGAGCAAATCAGGCATGTTGAGGTGACTCATATTTATGAGTGTGTGCAGATTGGTGAAGATGCAAATAAAAATACAGATCTAGTGAATTTAAATGTACTTTCTTAAGGGCACTGGCAGAGATATGTTGTCTCTGAGTGCACTTCTACTTTCAAACTACCTTATCTTTTGTCACAAGTATCTAAATCCAATCCGCTATTTCGAAAGGAGTTTCAAATCAAATTTGTTTTCTGGAAATTATCTCACGACCTCCACTCGGTGCCTTGTGATGCCGCGGTGTGTGTGTGTGTGTGTGTGTGTGTGTGTGTGTGTGTGTGTGTGTGTGTGTGTGTGGAATCATCAAGCTTGAACATTATTGACGTTATCAGCAGGGAACAAGCTGTGTTCTCTGGGATAGAGATTGAGATGTCTCTGATAATCCGTTCTGACCTCCTGTCGCTTTGGTCCCAAAGAGGTTGAATTATGAAATCATTTCTGTTTCTGTTATTGAAGAATTACCGGACGAACGATGGCAACAACACCAGCTATCGATCTGTAAGATTCAGCAATAGGAGAAATGCTTGAAAAACTTAAATGTGTAAGATTGGCAACAAAGGCAGCAGTTGTAAAGTGGTAATTTCCCCATTGGAGCAGTGAATCCCTGTTAGAGCAGAATCTGAGAGGATGGACATCCATTATCTGCAGTGCCGTAGAGGTAGAGAAGATTATCTGACTCCTGCAGGTTGAGCCGGCATCCCACAGTTTGCAGACATCAAGATCCATCTCCCGAATGTCGATCAGAGTCTGGCGCTGTCTCCATTGGCACCTCGTGGCAGATGTTTTCCATCCGCTGTCCATTGCTTAGTGTCACACATCCTTAATTGGGCATGGTAATTATCCAATCACATGATATTAAGTGTCCTATTTGTGGAAATGTGGCTCCTGAAAATGAATAGTTATTGATTAGCAACACTGACATTCAACTTACTCCTTTTCACACATTAGCCTAGCATTGATTGCTGGCAGCACTTCCTGAGAATCGACCCGATTCCTAATGTGCGGTCCAGGCTTGACCATTAGAACCATCCATTATCACGCTTGCCATCCACAGGCCTGTCACTGAGGTCTGGTGGGAAATTGGCAAGCAGACATGATTGTGACTGGGAGGCAAAAGCAGATTTAGGTTCTCTAGTTTCATTCAGCAAGCTATTGCATAATTGATCGATTATAGCCTATATACTGTGTGGGTCTGTTGCTTCTTAGAATATGTATGAATGATGCTTTATGTGTGTGAGTCCGTCTGTTGTTTTTCCATCAGCCACAATGTGAATTTTACATTTTGCATGAAGCTCGAGGATTAAACCTTTTAAGTCTTTTGTTTTTTGTTGTGTGAAACTATGTAATGTTACCCACTTACAAGTTCTCTTTTTTCTGTCCCTTGGAAATTAACTGAAAAATGTGTCTCAAACCTACATGGAATATTTATACAGCTCATGCTGGGACTTCATATGGATTCGCAGTGGTCACGGCCAGATTAACCTTTCACACAGCCCAAGGGCGCAAATCTGTTGCCGAGCGCCTATTGAACCCTCACCCACCCTGTGTGCACACGGCAGACAGTGTGTGACAGCTTCCTTATTATATGTATGCCCTCGCTGGAATACACCACCTGTCCTCCGATTTTCTTTGTATAAATTAGCTTATAGAGATTTGAATAAAGTTGTATTCCTGTCATCGGGAACAGCAAGTGTCATTCAAAACACAAAAGACTGAGGATCAGATCCCAAATACAACAGAAACATTGTAACCTAAGAAGCCTAAAATGTTATTTCTGCCAATTAAGGAGGTTACATTTTATTCTGCATTTGTTTATTTGTTAGTAAGATTATGCAAAAAACACTCAACTGATTTTCATGAAATGGTGTGGAGTGGTGGAGCATGACCTGAGGAGGAACCCATTAAATTTTGGTTGATGTGAGATTGGTACTTTTTCTACAGTCTGAGAATAAAGAAGAATAAAGAAAACAAAAACAAAAATATTTTCTGGGAATCATATTAATGAATGTGTGAAATTTGGGGCAGATCCAAATAAAAATCTAGATCTAGTGAATTTAAATGTGGTTTCATAAGGGGGCTGTTGGTGTTTGGTGGAGGTACGAGCTCTACTGGGCCATTCTTGTTTTGAGTTAGCGGTCAGTCAATTATTAGCCTTTTCCCATCTCGATAAAAGTCTTATCCTTAAACATTGATCCACTGTCAAAAATGATTCAGGCATTTTGATGCACCGTAAAGGCTGATTCATGGTTTTGCATCGAAGCTGCGTCATAGGTACGCACGTACGTAGCCTACGCACGGGGCCGAGCATTCGTAGTTGTGCGTAGGGGTGTGTGAGCCACGCTGCAATTACACTGCAGAAACGCTAGTGGTGGTAGAGTTTCTAGTGTTGAGCGTCTTCTGGCTTCTGGTCCGCTTAATAACAACTTCTCTGGCGTCTCTGTTTACTTCAGAACAATGGCGAGTGTTACTAAGTGGATCGTGTTGGAGTTGGAGCTGATAGACGTTGAAGAGCAATTACTTTTCTTAAGGAACAGCAACGAAGAAAAGAAAGATTGCTCGGTGGATGTTTTTAAGCGGTAGGAAGAGTTCTTTGCATTAGCTGCGATACGAGTGTAGGAGGGTAAACAGTGAGGCTGATAACACCGGGCTAAAATTAAAAACGGCAACATTGAATTACAGGTTGCATTGTTTCCTGTTAATCCTTTAATCCAGGTGGGAAATGGTGGACTGACAATGAAAAGCACTTTAAAGAAAGTTAATTACAGACTGTAAATACATTGAAAGGACCTATTGCTTAAAAATACCAAACATAAATAGTATCAAGAATAAAGATGAATTTAATTGGAAATCTTGAGGTTTATAAACACATGAATCTTGGGCCTTTCGACCCCTGGAGCTCTGGGGCCCCGTTGTTGCCCACTTAATAATCCACTCTTCATTGAGGTTGGTCCTGAATAATTTCAGCCACTATGAACAACCATAATCACGATTAATGATAGTGAAATAATAGATTCTGGTATTTCCCCCCTTTCCTGTTCTTTTACAGTGCGGACTATATATTTTTTTTTCTTTAAAAGTTAAAGACACCTTCACCAACATATTACTATCATTAGGATTTATGATTCTTTTCTCTTCCCTGACATCTTACCATCCAAGTCATTGCATTGCTGGCTGATTTTCATTCTCTCCCCTCCGGTAGCCTTCTGTCCAAGTAGACAGCCTGTCAGCTGTGTGCGGCCTGATTTCATTGCTCATACTGATTGTCCGCACAAGTGATCTCTTTATGTTCTGCATTTATGGCTAACCTGTTGCTGGGGGGTCCAAAGGTAAGGAGAGATCTATCATCGTAGCAGAGCCAGGCAGTTTAATAACGCTGCTGTGGATTCCTGAGAAAAGCCAGGCATTTATTTAATGTAACGTGGGCAATGTTGGGGTGCTGACCGATGGCCCAGGCGGGAAAGAAATGATGTCCCGTTTCCTCTGCCTGCTGAATTCATATGGGACAGCAGCCTGGGAAGGAATGTACTCCCCTAAATACATACCCTAACATGTATATTTACGTATGAAACACATTATACACCCACACAGACTTTAACATAAAACATAAACAGAATACATTAAAACCCATTAAAATATGTTGAGCACATAGATGCTGAAATTTACCACCAAAACACTAAATAGTGTAACACAACACCAAATCTGATGTACACGGCTCAAGGGATAATGCGGGTCGTCCAATAGTCAGAAGGTCGAATGGTTCGATACCTGGTTCCTGGTCTGCATTCGAAATTGTCCTTGGGTAAGATACTGTACTCCAGTGAGGACGCATGATGTGTGATAGAAAATGTGTCGAAAAGTTTTGAATAATGCATTGTAGGGGCTTGTAGTGTAAAGAGTGGTCGATAAGATTGGAAAAAGCATTTTGTAAATAGTCTTTTTATCATTATTATCATCTTCACATCATGTTATTAACAGTTAAAGCAAGATCGCCATCATCAAACAACAATACCACAAGGAACACTGATTATTCCTCACCATTTGCCATAAGATGAAATGCATGCTCCTATATGGATAAATACACAGTTATAGAACATTATATTCTATTATTCTATTAGAAGATTGAGCTTTAAATGATCAGGACCATCTGTGCTGGCAACAAATCAGCTGTTGTTTGGATTAATATTAATAAACATATCAGTTTCCTCAATCACAAAACACTCAACCCTTTATGTTGCTCCATAATTTCCAATGTTTGATGTTAGTTTTTGGAGCTCTGTAAAATCTCTGCTGTATTTGCCAGGACTTGTAACATTCAAGTACCGAAGCAAAGGGAAAACAGGGGCCAGGGTCCTCACACAATCTGCACAGTCCATAACAATAACAGCAGTGGAGTTACCATGAGTGTCAAGCAGTTTGAGCATTGTGGAAACAGGGAACATGTAAAATTGCACTTTAGAGCAAGCAGCATCAGATTTATCTGTTTAGAGCATATTCATTAATAAAACAGGAGGGTTTAAAAAAAGAAAAGGTGTCTACTGCAACTCTGTGCTTCCCAAAACAGCAAAGGTGTTTATGCTTTGCTCTGCTTATAAATATTTCAAAAGTAATTACAAAGGCCTTTCAACACAAATCTTCATCCTGATATGCAAAGATCGAACAAAACAACGTTTAAACACTCCCAGTTCCTTTGACATTTCATTGGGTTTAGCGTTCTCAGATATTTGGTGATGGGTTCGGATCTTATGCATAAAATATTCTGCGTGTTAGCATAGTCCACAGGGCATTTGTCAAGATTTACAGAGTGTTGCTCCAGAATACCTCCTTCCTCTGTGTACTGGTGGTGTACACCACTTCACATTGATGCTCCTTATTACGTTGAAAGTTTGCTGTGGCAAGAAGCCTGCTTGTAAATCATGCATATTGGATGAGACATGCAGCAGATGAGCCTGGGCCCTCCAGTCATGCCTAGCATTAATTAAATATCAATTGGCCCTGCTTCCGTACCTCATTTCATGCCACATTCACACCTTGTCTAGGCTTGTTGGAAGAGTTAGAATGAAAGTTGTGGCCTTGCAGCATCATACAATCCTCAGCACTGTTGTGCTCCAGCATCGAGGTCCTATCGATATCAATTCTGTCTTGATTTCTATTGGGAATGCACAAGAGAAGAAAAGAGTTGGAATGAAATCCAAACAGAATAATGGTATCTACTGGAAGGGAGAAAATATGCCAAATGATTGCGGCTGGTTGATTGATTGTTTTGAGCCTCATTCGATTATTATATTTAGAGAATATTCTGACATATAATTTAAAGTTATATGTGGTAAGATATATGCCTCACAAGGATGCTTAGTGGTGAAATATTAGCCTTGTCATAAACTGTGGCTGTATTTTGCCCCAGAGTTTCCTGGATTTTATACTTTGCTGAGGGACACTACACGATGGCTGAATATACCCCAGACTGTATATGTAGCTCCTCTCACTGTACAAAAATACAGCTAAAATATCTTGAATACAGAGAATGTGTTGAGCCACAGTATCTACATGTGCTCGTCCAATCACGGGTCAGTCTCAGCTGTCAATCATGTTTACCCTGTTATTATAGCATTTAATCACTTTAAGAACAATACCTACAATGACAGAAAGCATCTTTGGGAAAAAACATATTTAACATGTGCTTTGACTTTTTAGTTAGGTCCATGTCCCATTCACTAACAAAAGCGGGGTTTCATGACCTATACTGTAGCCGTCCACTAAGGGGCGATCAAGATGATTTGGCTTCACTGATGGGGGACAGTCATGTCGTCCATCTTTATGGAATATACCGTGAGGTCGCAGACATAAAATATGTCTGAGGAGTGTCACCTGCATACTAAAAACATTATGTTGGAAAGCTTTCAAAGATTAAAAAAAAAGTAAAATCAATTAAATACATTTGATTGACAGTGAAGTGTGTTAAAAATACAAAACTGCTCATTTACTATATAAAAGGCTTCTCGTTTAGCTTGTGGACTTGAATGACGTGTGTTTTTTAAACATGTCAGAACATGGCCTCTGCTTTTAATGTGGTTGTGTGAACCTCAGTGCTGCAGAGCAGACGTATGGATTATATTTGACCATCCTTGGATTGGAGCATATCAGCAGGAGCAGAGTTTCTGCTCAGTTCACTGACACTTAATGGAAAGTCAGCAGCACTCTTCACCTTTGATGATGTGTCAGGGATCCCCCTAATCCTCAGAGGGTTAGGGCGGAGGGCACTCGCTCCCTGCTGAGGGGCTGAGGCCACTTAATGGGTCACAAAGTTAATCAACCACAAGGGGAGTCTGACCGACCTGGTGGGATCGGTTCAGTTGGAGAGAAACGGACCACATGTAATGGAGCATATATTTGAATAGTTTGAGCAAATTCATATTTAGTTATGGGAGTTAAAATCTATTAATTAACTATTCAAATTGAAATGAAAAGTAATTGTAGTTAAGTTGAACTGTATTAAGCTATCCATGTAGCTAAATTAAAATAACTGCAGTTAGCTTTGTCAGCACAGTAGCAAGCTTGTTAAGCAGCAACATATATGACATTCACATTTATATTTAAACTAATTATGTCCATCCAGTTATGTACAATATGTACCTACTGAACCTAAATGTCTGGCAAATTTGAAACAGCCGACTATAAACGGCCTTTTCTGGTGCTATTTTTCTTTATTTTAAGAGGCTTAGTTGCAAGGCAACAAGGTGAAAACACAATATTCCCTGGAACTTTAAATCCACATCGTTTTTTTTTTCTTGTTTACTGGTTTTCACTCTAACTTAATGATGTGGAAAATAAAAGGTCAAGTAAAAATTGGGCCTTTATCCTTTTAGCCAGACTAAACATCACCATCAGAGTGACTGCTGGGTTCTGTCTACTTTAGAATGCCACATTCATTCACAGAGTTACATGTAAGAAAATGTTAATTACAATACATTACTCACACAAAGTCCGCTAATTGAATACTGAATACTGTTTTCTGTTATCTGTGGTGAATTACATTTGAAGTTACCTTCCCACACACCACTCTCCTGACGTTAAATCCACTAAATACCTTTTAGTTGTCAGTTTATGAAGTAAAAGCACAGTAGCCTCCAACACGAAATTATATAATTCAAATATTTCTTTGCTTCAGTGCGGGTGTAGTTGTAAAAGTACTGTAAACCCCATCCTCTTCAATGACCTTACAGTTGAATAAACATCTCTCAAAAACACAAACTGAACATTGTAGCCTTCATAAGCAGACATTGTGACTATTAATGAAACTTTCTTTTGAAATGTTTACATTAGTCCTGCAAGGTTATCGCAATTTATACACTGAAATGATCTGTAACCAGTGATTTCAGTATTTCATTTTTTTTTTACTGGAGTGCTATCAAAGAAGACACACTTTTCTGTTTCATAAGAGTTCAGTTCTATTGAAGACTCTGATTTTTATAATGGACCTGGAGAAGACTTGGATGGGGTCCAACTGCCCTCGTCATGTTGCAAGCAAGCATAGCTATGAATTGTAGCGGCCCACCGCTACAATTCATTCTCTGCAGCTTTAGAGTCTTTCAAACTTAAAGACAATAACCCTGTAGGCTCTTCATGCAAGTTATATATGCACTTACTGATCAAGGGCCTGCCGGCTTATGGTGTTGCCAGAATAGTCACTCGTGTGATAAGACAAGAAATGTAATTCACGTAAATACTTATTTGCATTCAAAGCTGTTGGATTTGCATATAATTGCCATAATAGTAGCTTAAAATCTGTTCAGGCATGAAATTTGTTCCTCGACAAAAGTAACACTATAAACACTCGTGGTACCAACATTACCTCTTCTTCCTAATTTTTTAATTATCTTATTTAAACATTCTTTAGTGTCTCAGTCCTTCGCTGTCTTCGTCTTGCATGCGACATTTCGACTGTTCACACAGGAGAAGTTCCAGCATTTTCTGTTTGACAAATCACGTTTACATTTACTCCAAAATAACCTCTAGTGGTCACGTGAATTATGATTTGATTTATCGCTCCTGTCGTCTGTCGGCAGCAAAATTGAAGGTGGTGAGATGTCGTCATATCCAAATCTCACAGGAAGCATTAGCCTTGTTTAGGACCGTCTCATCCACCTTGCAGGAGATTGGCCTGAATGGTTCCTATAAAACAAGATGAGCTAAAAACCTAATATATGACCGGGTGGTGGATGGTCAATGTGTTTTTTCGAGTTGCCAAAGTGTTGTGGAAGGACAAAATTAACATTTTTATGATGTCATTGCATTATATTTGCATTCTGCCTGGTGTCCGCCCTTTTCAGCCCTTTATCTGTTTGCACATCGGCTCAATAGGACATTACACTGACTTTGTAGTAGAGAGGTAGAAGGCTGACATCTGTTTAATGTCCAGCTCAACTCATTCCTACATTTGGGTTCACACATACAGCTCCCTCATGCAATTACTAGGAAAGTTTGCATTTCTGCACACAGCCTCTGTCTGGAAACTCTTCTCCAGAAAGTAGATATAGGGGCTGTCATATTCCTCATCTATATGTGTAACTATCTCCAGGATTGAAAGACCCTAGGTATCATATTGGTGAAATTATGTTTCCTTTCCTCTAGTGTATTGTGGATTTTTGTGTATGTAAAAGTTCTAAAAGTTAAAAGGCCCATAGTAAAAGCGACTTCTCTCCCTTAGAGAGAACACTGCTCCTGAAACACCTCGTCAGTAGTCAGGCCGCTACTTCTGCATCATTGTGATATCACAATTCCCCATAGTTGTATAATGCACACTAGCCTGGCACTTCCTCTTAACAAAGTGGCCAATCAGAGCAGACTGGGCTTTATCAGGAATAGGGCATTATAGAGACTGTAGCTAAGTAATCCATCCATCGCCTTTACAATTATCAGTTTTTGCAGATAAACCAGGTTAAAGTTCCCGTGCTGTCTTGGGATCAGAACATTTTCTTGTGACACATTGAAGGAAATCATGTTGATTCTGCAAAACCTGTTTTTGCATCTTTTCTGGGGTCACTTCTGCCTCTGATGAATCACAGTTAATAATGGCACAATAAACTGAAATTTGTCGAGAACATTTTATCCTTCGCCTCCAAAAACAGCCTCAATGGTGTGGCCAGCCTCTGAAGTTCTTTGATTTTTGTTTACAGTCTTTTTTCTTTTTCTTCTTTCAGTTCTGAAATGCTGTCGGTATTTTTGTGAATTCCTTAATTAAATGCTGCTGAGGGACGTCCAAACCAAACACACAGATCCTTTTACATTTTCTCTGAATGTTTGCTCCTGCCCTCACTGAAGATAATCGTGAATTATATTCATCTCTCCGATTTTTCTCCTGTGTGTAAATAACCCACCAGTTAGCCAACAGTTGGATAAAATCCTTTCTCCTGTTTTCCTTCTTTCTTTCTTTTTTCATTTTGAACTACTTCATAATTTCAATAACATGACTACCGATGCAAAAATATTTAATTAAGATATGCAACCTACAAACTAAAATGATACGAGAGTGTTTCCTCTCGTATCGATTAACCAATCCCCAATAGATGGCTCTGATGACCTGTGTGAGGCGAGGACACGCAGACTCGAACAAAGCTCCTGCTGTTGTGTAACTTCCTCACTGCAGCTTCTACGAGATCTTCATCTTCAGTGAGGCGCCTCGCCATCACTGGCCTAATCACCCATAAGCTATTCCACAGCTGGTCTGATGAAGTTTTTTTTGGTGTGTGATCCAAGGGAATAATACCTCTGTTTATCGAAAGGTTAATGGAAGGTTAATAGGAAGAGAGGGAACAGTGTAAATTCAAAAACCTTATTATGCAAACTGTGTTTCCTGAAAAGAGTAATATCTGGTTGTGATGCGGCCGTGCTAATTAGCAATGGAAGAAAACATTCTGCTGTGTATGAAGCTGACATGAGCTGATTACTCACACTGTGAAATTATTCTGGATGGAGGTGTTCCATTAAAACCCGTTGAGCTAATAGTGTTGAACCTGGCATAGCACTATCCTCCTTTATTTTAATCAGCTCTTTTCTGACTGTGGGTGCGTGCTTTATTGTTTACATAATATAAACTGGGACCAGCACGTTCCAATTGGTTGCTGATGCAGCTAACATCATGCTGAGCTCAGCATCTAACCCGCACATAAAGCTGTGAGGCTGGAACAAAGTGCACAACGTCCCTCTGATTCTCATTCACAGACAACAGTCCCAACAAACAGAGCCAGATGGGAAACGATGCACCGGCATTCACACATCATCATCATATGACACTGTTCTGGAGCATTTGATTGATTGTTGCAAACATTTCTAATCACACAGGAAATGGCTTTTAAGCATTTGACTATTCCTGAGCACCGATAAAATGATCATCCCTTGAGGTTAAAGAAATCTCGGTTGCCTTCAAATATTCAGTATTTCTCTGCATCATAAAATATTTATAACTGAATAATCAAAAAATCGTAGCCAAGATTCAGAAATGATCAACCTGAGATGTTATTTACTGACACACTTGACATCTATTGGTTTGTAGATGACGTGCGTCTGTCGTCGGTGTTTTGTCAATTCTTCATTGTATCGCCTCACCTTTTTGGATAAAGTGCAAAGAAAGTCCGTTTTAATGGAGACAATACACAAACCTGTAATATCACCGTGGTTGTTCAACCAGCAGAATGAACATCCTCATCGTTCGAGCATTACGTTGTGGGAGGTGGAGATAACAAGCAATCCTGCTACTGCTTCTTTTTCTGCTATTGTTTAATGCTGCCTCTTCCTTCTGTCCACTTCCTACTGTCAACTTCCTTCTGTCCACTTCCTTCTGTCAACTTCCTGCAATTGGTCTGAAAGTTGAAAATATCCCAAAAAGATGCAAACCAACCAAACCGTGGTTGCCCAGACAAAAGTTTGGTCAGTTGGTCCGGATCCTGGTCCGAGGCACCTTTCATACCTGCAATTTAATTTGGACTAAACTGAAAAGTTTGAACGTCCGGACCAAACAAAGTAGATGTGAGAACTTCCTGAGAGTAACCATCAAAATCTCAGCTAATCTGCTTCATACTTTGGTTTGACCAGATTTGATTCACAAGGTAAGCAGACAACTGCACAACTGTCATCATGTTTAATTAAAAAGTTGTTAGTTGTGTAACACAAATAAGTGTTAATTGGTTCTGTCAGGCAAAAAAAAATAAAATAAAATCTAATGGTTTTGTAGGTTTCCATCATTTAGAATTAGAAGGTGACTGAGAAAATGGGTTCTCAGGGCCGTTAACACCTCCATTAATAGTCATATATATATTTCTCCACACGTGAAATAGCTGAATGACCTTGTCCTGTTTATGTGGCGCCAGAGGTGTTTAGTTTGCTGTTGCATGAAGTCGACTGCATGAGCCTGAACTCAGAGGATGTGAAGGAGGGGGAGATGGGGAGAGGCAGGTTCCCAGAGACCTTTACCAGTGCATGTTAATTTGATCAGCCCCGTATGTTTTGTTTTTCTCAGTGAGAAAAGGAACTGCGCATGAAAAATTGAACACATCCCCCCTTTTGTTAACACACTCTGACTCCGTGTGATACAACATTAACAGGCTTTTTTTAGCTTGTTTTTCTATCACTTGGCAGGATTTTGGGGTTTGGTTTTCACTTTTTTTTCCAGTTAAATCATCATTATCACAGACAGAGTTGGGCAATAATAAAATCTGATATTGTTCAGGATCGGGGGGAATCAGTAAAACATTTAATCTTTCAGGTTGTGTCGAGTTCCTTGACATAATAGAGACAAGTGGTTATTGAAATTCTGCCAGAGCCCAAAGAGATGTATTCAAATCCAGCGAAAACCAATACGCACTAAATGGCACAAAATAATATTTTCTGATTTAAATAGATGGTGATTTATTTTCTGATGAGCAAATAACTGATTGTTATAACTGTGCCACCTTTATACTTTCCACATCTGTGCATATGCAAGGGAGTGTGTGATGTAAACTGACGTCACCAGCGACTGAGGTTCTGTGAGGACATCTGTTTACCTTCTACTTTGTTGAGTGAGAGCCAGCCGGTGCTACAGGGGCATTAATGCTCCTTCAAGAAGAAGAAGAATAACAAGTCTGAGGCTGTGATAATAATTGATGCCTAATAAGTAGGCGTATGTGGAGCCATATTTCTTATGCATTAATGGACTTTCATTACAGCTTTTGCATATGACCCCAGACCAAAGAACAGACTTGGCTCCATTATTACATTTACAGCTCATTTCTCGATTTTCATGCAGTATTTTTAATTCTTGTTTAATTCTGCGACTCTAACCTTTTGCGACGTACCGGATTTGTGGGGGAAACGTCTCTGTCCAAACAGCAGCCTGCAAAGAAAAGGTGTGTACACAGAGCGGATGCAGAGCTTTGACTTTTCCAGGCTGATTTGTATTCTGCCCGTGTGTGCAACCTGAGAGTGACTGACTGGCGGTCAGAGCCGGGTATTGACTGCTCTGAGGATGTAATAGAGGCTGGGGTGATGGGATCCAGGACATGAACACTCTCACTGTGGCATGTGCAGCAGAGCCATACAGGATATAACCAAGGCACTTAATCATTCTGCTGGCTCCATGCAGAGATGCACCAGGCCTCTGTGCTTTAGAATAATGCTTCTGCCTTAAATTAGATTCCATTGATCCAGGTTTTCTCTATAATTGCAAAAACAGGATGGATGCTGGTTTTATTGGGGGTCAGAGCAGGCATTTGGAATACTTTAGCTGTAAGTACAGGGGGTAAATTAAATCAGACAAAAGGCAGGTTTACCTGATTCAAGGTGATTGGACTATTAGGAGATTGTCAGCGGATGTTTATGTTGGGAGAGCAAAATATGGTCTCAGTTTAACTTATTCAAAACCTCCACTGAATTATTATCTGTAATGTTATTACTATTCCAATGAATACAATGTATTTATCATCAAAGAGTTAAGGTGTCACTCTCTTCTACTCGGGAAATTTGATATAAATGTTGTTGTTTTTTTACTTCTTATTTATTTTTGATGATGTTATGAACAGCCCTTGTGTTTAGGGATATGTATTTTGCTGCCTTTATATGGAGGTGTACACGGTCAGCTTAGCGTTCGAGGGTTCAAGTCCAGAGAAAACTGCTGCGAAGTGATGGCAAAATGGCTGCTGCAGACGCTAACAATTTATGAAGCTAGTAGACACATAGTGTTATGTAGCACATACAAAGACATAATGTAAGAATGAAAAGATCAGATCATTGGTAACATTTATATGTTTTATATTAAGTAGTTGGTAGTATATCTATGTAGACTTGAAAGTGACTGCAGGTTTGGGGCCACCCTTGGGTTTGGCTGCATGTCTACCGCCCAGTATATAAATTTAAATACAATTTCAAATTAAGTACTACTTTAAATATTACTTATCCTACCTTCTCTACTTCTGGAAGCATAGTTGTGACCTAACCTGTCACAACTCACGAGTTTTCAGAACATTCTAAAGTCGGAGGTTCTAAAACCACAGGAAGGGGGCGTTAGCATGTGTCCTCTTTTACCTGTGAGTGTGTGATGCCTAATGCACTGAATTAGGTGTTACACAGTAGTATTATGTGCACCTCCTCTGGTGGAGTAAACACACCGGGCAGCTGAAAATATTTTGATTGTGGCCACATTAGAACAGAAAGGAGCACTCGTGTCGGATCAGTCTTCATAAACCGGCTCCTGGCTAAACACTGGGATTGTGCGGCTGACGTGAATGAATGAGACTGGGCGAAATTACGTGATTTTGGTGGATAAAGAGTTGATTTATTCTGTTTTCTCTGGGCGTCTGGGTCTAATTGGGAGGGGATGCCGTCTCCAGCGCGGAGACGCAGTCAATTGTTCTGTTTGAGAATGGGAGCGCTCAGCCTTCCCTCCGAGAGGTCTCAGGTGGTTTCTCTTCATTTAGCGTCTCTCCTCAGTTGCTCTGGTTTATGTGTAAACAAAACAATTCTGTGGGAGAAAAAAACACAACTGGCTCAGAAATATTCATGTGTCGACGCTTCCTCTGCTTGCTGTGCTTTGTATGTCATACTTAGATTGGGTTATACGCTGATTATTAAAATTCGTTTTAAGAGGCTTAGCTTTACACATCACCAGCATGTGTGTGTACACAAGAGGGATTGTTTACCATATGTTGATGCGTGTGTTGGAAAGTGTGACAGGGATAATTTCACCCATTTTTTCCCCCTAAGGTGTTTTTTGTTATTACTATTGGGGTTATAAAGTGAAGGTTTATGTTCTTGCGGAGCTGTTGGGTGATGACGTTGCACTTTTTTAGGGAGTATCCGCTGAAACAAGGCATAAACTTAATCAATGGAGACATGTCCACTCCCGTCTCTTGCTGTCTGATTTGATGGACAGGATTTAGGACTAAAGCATCTGTTTGGGTAGAAGTTTCAGAAATATACAACTTTTTTTTTTTATGAACCCTTACCGACAAGTTGAATGTGTTCCATAGAAGATGTGTTTGTGTCAGGAAAACTCAACATTCTCCACAATGAGGACCAGTTTAAATGTAGGGGTAATACAAAGAAGTGCTGCCTCTGCCTCTGCTGTCACGTCCTCCATTGAAAGCCTTTGTAACAGTTTGTGAGACATGACAAGATGAATCAAGATGTAGATGTGAATGTTAGAAATAAGTGACAACCCAGTGTGGAGGTTTTATTCACAGCACACAAGAGGTTTCCGTAAAACTGATGAATGAGATCTGGAATCGTAGATGGCAAAGAATCGTATGAGCCACAACATATCTTAGAAGATGTAAACATTAAACTTTATGGAAGACTTGCTCTGTTCGTCAGCTTTTGCAAAATAGCAGTTGCTACATTTCGAATTATTTAAAAAATATATATATTTTAGAAAAATGGTTGCACAATCCCATAATGAGATGATTACTGCACACATCTGTGTAATCACACATTTAATTGTCTGTGATGATGCTAATGAGGCACAGGGAAGGACGCTGGTGTTATTCTTATTTTGGAGAAAAATGGGCAAAAAAACCCAATATTCTTACCTGCTCAGTCAGGATACTTGACTATTATTTACTCACTAAACTTTATAGAGACATTTTCTTAAATGGTAGTAATATATAATAATCTCTCTACCTTCACTTATTCACAGCTGACTCACTGAAAAGACGCGTCTCCTCTCAGGTTCGGCTCTCGGGTTTATTTCTGGTAGCAGGCGGTCTAATAACACTGTCAAATAACACAGAAATCAATGTGGTTAAATGGTTGCGAAGCTCTCACCCCTGCAGGCTGCAGTCAACAGCTGAAGAGCTCTGTCACAGTGTTTGATTCTGCACAACAAAAATAACCTCAAATGTAGATCTATTTATTCAAATTTACATTGTCTGATATTTGTTATTAATATTTCTGCACCATAAACTGTCTTGAATCCATTTAGTTTCACAGACTGACATGATGACAAATGACAGAATCTGAATTTATGTATAGGAGGGAGGTGGGAGTAAGTGAAGGACATTTCTGCAACCACAATGAGTTTACTGCACTAAAGCCTCTCTATCAGGCTATTTAGTCTATCTGTGTCAACTTTCTAATTCATCCTGAGTACATGAAGAAGTAGGAAACATAACGAGTATAATTCGATGTCATCACTGTGTTTAGCAGTTTAACTTTAGGAAGTGAAATCTGAGACTGAGTCGTCTTGTGATAATGATCACCCTAAAAAAAAATGTATATATATAAATCAACTGTCACCGTGAAGATCATGGACTCGAGCTCTTATGGCCGACCCTCTTATAACCTCACAAAGGGCTCTCTTCCATCACCGCAGCTGGCGCAGTTAGTGTGCTATTGATCATTGTTGGTCCAAGTCCTCGGAATCAGCTTCTATTGATTTAGCTTCAGTTGTAAGCCTCTCTCTCTGACCTGTGTCTCTCTTCAGACCAAACGCCTTTTCAAACATCCTAACCTCTCTGCTGAGGGTTTACTAAAACATGTCATTACGCCAGCACTTTCCAAGCAGATTTCCAGAGTCAGTTGTGTGGATCCTAAAAACAGACGGAGTGTAATAGCTCCTTTCAGCCATTAGCTCTTTGGAGAATGAACTCGTTGTGGCCACAGAAGAAAGCTATTTTCTCTTTTGGGTCGTTATTGTGAGGATGCGGTTGTGCTTTTTGAGGGATAATGTGTGGCTTCGTGTGGACGTTCAATATCATTGTTATAACCACAACAATCAGCAGTGATCATGGGAAGTAGTAGCTACAATGTAGTCAATGCAGTGTGTATGTGAGACCTTTAATAATGTGAATTTGTAATTAAGCAATATTTTAGACTGCTTTAAATACTTTGGGAAAATATTAAATACATTGCAAAATGTTTTATCACAACAAAGTAAAGCACAGTTAAATTTCAACATCTTTTGTTACTTTTGTTTCTTTCAGACCTCAGTGTTTTAGTGCGAAAATGTAAAGTGATGTTGTGACATAATGAGATCAGCCAGATTAGTATTGTTATCTGTATCAAACTATATATTTAAATATGAAAGTTATGAATCAGCTCCTCAAATGCACATTATTCTCTTTAGTTTCATTTTCTTCCATCTATTTCTTAATTTGGTTCTTTTATCCCTGCACCTGCAATTATATAAATTTTTTCCTTAAGCAAATGACATACTTTTACATTTTAATAGATTATTTTGGTCAGAGCTCATGTTCTTGACTCTGAAGTTTTACTTTTGTAGCAAGAGTTTATTTTGTGTTTCCACTGCAGTGAAAATAAAACAGCACTTTCACGGTTGCAAAATTGATTAATGAGTAAAATGCATCCAGCCGTTCTGTCTGCAGCCTGTTGCTGCGTTTGAAGCTTCAGGTCGAGGAGTTGATTGAGTTGAAGTTCACTGCTCTTGATTACAACATACTTACAAATATAATATATCAGATGTCATGCAATGTGATATTCGATGAAACTGTCGTGATTCTCATTGGAAAATCCAGTCATTACAGCAACAAGTAATTCCTGTAGATTCTGCGATGGTGAAATAATTTACAGGCTATTTCTGCTGCACCATAAAAAGTGGAATTGAAGTCCACAGAGTACAAATGGCCTCTGCAGCAGGTCTTATTTTTCTGCTGGTAAGATAAAGTTTGATAACAGAGCCTTTATATAGTGTGAAAGGGTCTGGGTTAGAGTAATCCCACCTGCGACAGACTTATGACCCTGAGGCCTATAAGTGAGAGGCTGAAAACTCCGGGAGCAGCTGGTCTGTCGGGGTCCTGCCGCCCTCCTTCCCTGCGGGGATGAAGCAGGATGGAGTCTGAGGTGTCCTGAGGTAACATCAGTGGGGCTAAAGAGGACACTGCATTTCTCTCAGAAAGGGACAGTGAGTTTCCCGTCTCGACACTCGAGGCCTCCAAAGAGATGTAAACAGCAAGATGGATGTTGGCAGCTGGTGCGGTGCAGTTGTCTGAATTGATATCCGTTGCTGTTAAGTGTAATCTCAAAGGTGTAGAGAAACAGGCTTTGGAGTTCAAGTCCAGGTGGTTTGAGATATATAATATGAAGGTTAGAGGGAAAAGGGAGCAGTTTTTTTGGGGGCTTTATTTTATGAAGTAATCTTCTCATATACTGTATGTTCAGATTTTGTCTTGGTTAACTGTTGTCACTTATACTCTCACTCCCCACTGCAAGTTCTGTTGAAGGCAAAAACTAAAAAGTTACCTCCCTGAAGAATCCAGGAAACGGACAAGGTCCTTATCCAAACCTTATCTGCAGTGTGCAACAAAGTGTGCAGCTGTGATGGATTCACCTGAAGGACATTATTAAATCAAGGACTCTGTGTTATTCAGAGGTTTAATGATGCACCTTTCAGAAACTTAAAAGCACAGCGAGGAACCTTCAACCTGGTTCTTTTGGACCTTGGTACATTAACGGCAACGCTGATCAATGCCAGGAAATAGAGTGATGAGATTTAGTGAATTATTTTGCTCAAGTAAAAGATAGAATCAATATCAATCCATGACGATCCGGTGCTTTTATTTCATAAAAAGAGAAAAAAATACAAAATCCCTGGGCTCACCCAATAGCACTTGGTCCAGGAGCTGAAACTGTATGACAGTAGCTTCGGGACCTTTTTCACGACATCTGTTGGACAGTTTGAAAAAGTGCTACTACAGCTTGCACCAACATCTTAGCTTTTATTTGGCTAATGTCCAATTTGGTTAATTGTGGGGCCGGGATAGAGTGCTAGTCCTCTAACCAGAAGGTACAGACCATTTACCATATATGACTAAATAGAAAAATACACTTATATTAGACTGGATGGACGAGAAAGTTGTTCTGCTACTGCCTGTGATGCTGTCAACAACACACATTCTGATTGGTCAGATGTCTGAAGCAAGAATAAAAGCCACAATATTGCTTCTACAAATTTCTGTTGTGTGAATTCGGGGGAATCTGGGATTTCTTTTTGCAATTTTAACTTCTGCTAATTATTCCAATATCTTTAAATTTTACACACTTTAGATCAACGTATTATACCTTTCTGTAATCCCTTAAGATGTTTTCTAACCACTACAGAAGAAAGAATGGAGATATCATACTCAGAGCAGACATGACACATGCTTTGAGTGTTCTTTGTGCCTTGTATTCGGCTTGAAAATGAAAAAGCCTAAACCTCCTTGCTTCATGCATTCCAAGCTCAATACTAGCAGCTTGTTAAAATTCAATCAACAGCAAGAAACAATAACAACAGATTATTCAATTGCTAATTTCTTTTCTGTTCTAGAGAGCTAATTGTTTACGTGCTAGTTATCTAACTACACAATCAGTTTAAACAGACAGGGACGGACTGTATTTACCGTTAAGTCCTGTCTGACAACAGCAGAGCTAATGCTACATCTCTTTGATTCATCTTTAGTCTCTAAACACAAACAGGAAATAACAGACTGAATCTTAGGTGTCCGGGATTACCCCAATTCACTCCAACATGTGAAATTATCACATGAAAAAAAAACATGTCTGGTCTGTAAAGACCTTTAATCTTAGAAATGACCCATATGGAGCACAGTGTGTAACATGAAGGTTCGAGAATAAGAGCAGTCACCATGTGGTGTCTGGGCAGATTAAGATGCTCATCTTAAACTCCTCACTTTCTTTTTCACCATCTTTTTTATGTGTGTGTGTGTCTGTTGCTCTAAAAATAAACAATATGGCACCATAAAGTACACACTGATCAGCCACTATACAACATTAAACCGGAATATACGACCACACAACTGAGAGCAGAAACTGAGAATATAGAATCATTTTACAGCTGCCGCGATGTGCAGTGTTAAATGTCACGTTTTCATGAATATAAATTACCTAAGAGGAAATTGATATGAGAAGTGTCCCCTCAGAGGCTCCACAAACTGGAATCCATGTAGAAATTCAAAGAAAAATGTATGGAAATCGACATTGTTTTAACCAGCATGCCTTCAGCTTTAAACCATCGGCACAAACACTCAGCTGTTGACTCACAGGAGCGTCCAAGATGCTCTCTGCTGCACCGTCGGGGGAAGAGAGGGAGGCTGCAGGTGCTCTATAGCTCCATCGGCTCACTATAAATAGGGTGGTGGAAAATTAACGAACTCCCTTAATGGTTTAGTGGGTGCTGTGAAAGATGTGTGAAGCATTATGGCTGCGGTTAGAACAACAACAAAACAAAACGTATGATTTTGAGGAATGGAGTAAATCTTTAATGTGGCTGAAATTAATTTGGTGTCATGGCTTATGTTTTCATTAAAATTATTATTTTTCGAACAAAATCCTGGATAACTATAAGGAGCGGAAAAGGTACATTTACACAAAAGTGTGTATTATAGAGCAACTTTGATCATCTCATGGTGTTTTGGATTAGAGATGAAAACATGATACTGGCAAGAGAATATTTTTTGTTGTTTTCTTATATTATTCTTTTTGCATTGTGAACCAACTCCTTAAAAAGACAAATAGCTACTTTAATGTTCAACCTGAGCCTGAGAAACCTTATTCCTCTGTGTTATAGACCTTTACTGTTGACTGAAACCCATTAAAACTCAGAAATGAGCCACAAAGTGTGACATTTCCCTTCATTACAATGACCAGGGGCCCTATAGCTTAATAAAGTTGATCCAATATACTGGTGCACATACTCACTAGTGTAGGCCTATTAATCAACTTCTAATACTACACCCTTACTCCTTTAAGTAAGTTTGCTTAAAGCCACCGTGCCCAGCTGTGGAAGTAAATTTCATCACCCGTGTGTGTCTGTGTGTCTCTGTGAGTGTCTGTGTGTGTCTGTGTGTCTCTGTGAGTGTCTGTGTCTGTGACCAAGTGATGTGGCCAAAAATGATATCAAGATAAAAAAATTCATATCGGTAGATGCCGATAATAATCACTATACAAATTTATTATTTATTTTAGGCTTAAAGGCTGATTTCTGCTCCTAAGTGAAGGCTGTGATTTTAAACCTTTATCAGTTAAATGTTTATTTTGTCTTTATTATGAGGAGCTCTCTAAGCTTTGACACATTTCAGGATTCACAGGTTATGCTGTTGATTCTTCCTTCCAGGTCAAATTCTAATAAACAAAACCCGAAACAGAACATTCTGAGGTATTCTTCCTTAATGTGCTTACATAATGCATAAGCATAAAATCGATATATAATCTGTGCCCCAGGCGGCAGAGTGAAAGCTCAATGTTTGTTTTGTTCATTGCGTTTGTTGACAATAAGAAAAAATGCACAATGAACCAGCCTTGTCCCTCTAAGCTATTGTGTCAATACATCTTTCATCATGTGATATTGATAAGGAGCGTCCTCCTGACTGCCATGTTGCTCTCTGCTCTCTCCTCAGTGAGCCCAGATGTGACCGGTGATCACAGACATCATCATCATTATCATCATCCACCTGTCGAGGACGCAGAGATGGAGGGCAGATCCAGGGCCCTCGGACTGACAGGAGCCGTCTGGGTCTTGATACTGCCTTGTCTACATATGCTCCCGGCCTTGTAACAGCTGCATTTTTGCAGCGTGAAACTTTCAAGACTTGATTTCAAGCTTATTTATCCAGAAATGAAAAGGGCCAGTGGACGTGATATGCTCCAGTGTGTAATGCAGCAGCACTTCGACACAGTGCAGAACACGGCGGGAGTGAATTCATCGCGCGGAAAAAGACGAGACACTGGGGCTCCTGAATGAGAGCAAACGGTTCAGCTTTGCAAATATTAACTCTCCTATTGTCCTTTTTATCAGTTACCTGCTGTTTATTAGCACTAATAACGAATTATAACAACCAATTTCACAAATGTAAGTACTGCACACATTGTAAAAATGTCTTAGTAATTTAATGATCTGTAGATGCATTTAAATGTTGGATTTGAAATTTAAAATATTTTTACAAGCCCAATTTTAAAAAAGCCTGTTATTCTTATACCAAAAGAGGAAACAAACTTTTTATTTTCAGGTAAACTGGTTCAGATCATTGTGGAAAACCAACAGTGAAGTGTTGCAGTAGTGCTGTATGTTCTTGTGCATATTTCCAACACTGCAGGAGCAAACAAGAATTCAAGACCTGCTTCTCTCCACTCGTAGCAGCTCCCATGCTGTTCAGGGTCCATTTAATTGGCATATTTCAATTGCAAAATTGACCTATAACGCTGCTGCTGAGAGACACGGTGAAAGGAGAGGGTAGGCTGGAGGAAGTGGGGGGGTGGGGGTGGTAAGATAATTCATACTCCTTTCTTCTTTAGAAATAGATTAGTTTCCTCAGGAGTCTATTATCATCTTTCAAACTCAATCCTGCTCTGGCTTCATGGGCCTGGATAGCGGCTGATAGCTCCTGGAGCCACTGGCGAGGAAGAATCCTTTCGCTTCCACCTGCTGCAGGACCTGACTGCGTGCTGCTGGCGTGTGGCTGCCAGAGTTTGTGTGCAGAAAAAAAGGAAAGGGATATGTTTCACATGTGCCAAGCATGTCAGGTCAGTGGTTCTTTGGCTCACGCATGTAAGAGCTAAAAACGAATCATCTTTTGAGATTATGTAGAAGCGAAAATAGTTCTCTTTATTGCCAAGTTTCACTCTTCATGTACAGGATGCATGTACAGTATAATGTACATATATACATGCAGTTTGTTCAACAGAAACACACAAGGGAAACATTAAAGCTGCTACTGTGAATAGATCACATTGTAAACATTAGCTGAGACATTTGATGGCGGCTTCAGTCTCCACCCTGTTATTTCTATGGGTGAACAGACAGATCTGTACTTTCTCATATTATCATCACAGTCCAAATTATGTAAACATTATTACGAAGATAATGCGACCTTAATTTAAATCATAAAGTGATTTTGCAATTAAATGATACTTATAAACGTGTTTGGCCCGCGATCGTTTCGTATTCCACTCATCTAGATGTAGAACCGCCAAAGGCTTAATCTGCTCAGGCACTCATGAAAAAATAAGTTCTGTCGTAATTTTAAGTAATTTTTTCTTTTGACAACGACCTTCCTCGTGCAGCACTCGTCCTAAAACTTGCACAGTAATTGTGTCCATTAGTCATTTTCACCGTTAACACTCCAGGTCAGTCTTTTATCATAACGCACTGATATTTGAGAATCTGAGCCACTCGAGGAGCTCAGAGCACCAATGCAAGGGGTCTGCGTGTGAGACGTCTCCACTGGACTCGTTTTAGAGAGTAAAAACAGATTCTGTTTCTTGAACTGCATATGAATGATCACTCCTCTTTCTTCAGCCTGTCTCCTGCAAGTCTCCCACATGTAAAACTTTGTAATACTTAATTGGTCATCAAGTTTTTAAAAAACAAGTTGAGTAGTGATTCAGTGTCTATAATCACAAAGACTTAGAGGTGGAGGATATTTCATCAATTATGTTTATTCACAACATGCACATTATTTACATATTCACAAAGAGGTTTACGGGTAAGGAATAAAGGGTAAGGTGTGGGAGGAGAGAGGAAGAAGTGCTCAGGCTTTTGAGAGCGTCCTCCACTGCTCCTGTCCTCGTCACTTCTTCTGCTCCTGAGGTTTAATCTCGTTCACCTCTGGCTCGTCCTTCCCCTTCACAGTTTCCATTTCCAACTGTGGCTCACTGTCTTTCTGCGTGAGCTCAGGCTGTTCTTCTTTCAGCAGAGCGACCTCGTCCTCAACTGCCTCATCTTCAGCTCTGACATCCTCCACCTCTTTGCCACAGGTGTCCTCGGCCTGGACGGGCTCCTGGTCAAAGCTGACCCGGTATGAAGCTGTGTAGGTCAGCTTCACACCGGGTCAGCTTCGACTCTGCTCTTCAGCAACTCGTGGTGCGTTGCAGCGAGCATGGCGACGGACCAGGTGAAGGCTCTGCTGCCAGCTCGCCTTTTCTTCGTTTCTTCGATGACGAGCTGGGATACTGGGGAAGTTTAGGACAATTGAAGTCCAAATGATGAGGCAATTTCTGCAGAGTCAAAAGCTTAGTATGCCATGGACATGTAAGTATGGTGCAGAGTTTCCCAGTATTTTTGGGAGGACAAAATGGTCGGGACTTTGTCGCGCAATGACACAGCTGATGTGCTTTATGTGTTTTGGTGTCAGCAGAAAGACTTCTCTTAGAAAACTGTACAGTGGTGCCACTGTCTCCATTCCTACAGATTATCTTGGATGAGCTGACAGACATGTAAAGTTGTATCATCAGATGTACCCTGAAAACTACCACTGAGGTTGACTGTTTTGCCATGACATGCAAAAGAGAAACATGGGTAACACTAACATCCTTGACCCTCTAACAGAACCACGACCAGCCATTATTAAGCACTTCATAGTTGTTGCAGATGTCAACTGCCAAACTTCTCAGGCTAGAAAATCTACCAGAAAGTAAAACAACTCCCGGCAGTTCCTGGTAGTTTTTTCAGTGAACAGTCCTCAACCTGCTTTGCTGTTTACTCACCAAAATCCCACTTTTCATGCAGTGGAGCTGTTTAGACTCCATCTCAAGGTTTAGAAATGATAATGACATTAATCACACTCATGTGTTCTACTGTACCTTCATCGTCACGTCTCGTCCACAAGGATTTTTCGCAAAAGTCGCAACTGCTGAGCCGAACCAATCATATTACGAGTTTGGCGCCGTCAAAGTTGGAGCTGTTGCAGAACCACTGTGTTAATGACACTATTAAAGAGTGGAGTTCAGTCTCTAAGTAGATAATATGGCATCATGGCAGCAGGCGCAGAGACAAAGGAGCCTCGAGGCTGAACGCAGATGTCGGGTTACACAGGTTCACTGGCACTAAAAGGAAAAGGTTCAGTTTGATGTCTCCTGTGATTATTTTTATCGCTTCGTATTGAGACGGATGAGGGAGCAGAGGGGACAAATGCTGATGAAACTGCACCCACATCCACAGGCGTCATCCTGAAGGCGTTTCACTGTGTCACAGACTCTTAAATAACACGTTCACTCTCAAATGTTCAGTTTGGAGACTCGATGTCTCAACTGAAAAATCCATTTTGGTTGGTTTTTTTTTTTACAATGGTCTTCAAAGGAAAACTGCTTGCTTTGTCTGTTGAATGTTTTATAATAAAAAGATCACAGTAGCTGAGATCTTGTAACACAGTGAATTTGTTGGAAATAGGTCAGACAGGCACAAGCAGTCAAACGCTCAGACAGGTTTTAAACAAATCCCCAGAAATAAAGGCAAACGGGAGAATGATGATACTAATTGTCCAAGATGCCGAGTTAACAGACTAAGCTCCGGGTTTAACTTTGAGCTGCCTACTTTACTTTTCCTTTCCAATGATATTACCTCCGCCAAGAAGGTTGTGTTTGTTTGTTGGTTGTTTTTAATTTTGGAATTAAAAATAAAAACTTACACTCACATTTCCATGTAACTTTTTTCATTTAAATGTGAAAGGTCCCATTTATTAGTGTGTTCTCCATCATGTGTTAGAGTGAATACATCAAATAACTTAAATGAAGTCATTTTATTAAATAAACAGTGTGTTTAATGTATATATTCTATTTTTAAAAAGAATAATCTACATACCTCGGTGAAAAAAATCAGGCATGTTAAGGGGACTGATATTTATGAATGTGTGAGATTTGTTGCAGATTCAATCAAAACTCTAGTTTGCATCATTACCAACTTTGTTTGCGTGTGTGAATTTATTTTAGGAGACATAAGAGTAACACAAGAGTAATTAACGTTTAACTACAACACATCAGTTTGTATTAGTTTATTCTTGAGACTGTTTATTGTATTTATGTCAGTCTATGGAGTAACTCTTCTCCTGCAGTGTCCTGAGGCTTTGGGTTGTCATCCATCCTTTTTTTATTTTTTATTCCTGCTTGCTCCTGGTTAAGCTCATAGCAGCTTGGAGGAGCGAGCAGAGCAGCCTAGCCGTCCTTTTGTCAGATAATACCCTTTGGCTGACCTGCTGGGACTTGTAATCCAGGGTTTCATGTTTTCCCGTGGCTTCAAAATGATTTCTTCCATAGTATAAATCACAGCTTCTTTTTTTGGGAAAGTGAAAGTTCAAAACACAAAACTTCAGCGAATACATCAGAAATTGTTGTATATTTCTTTGCTGCCAATTCCTAAACATATATGAGATGACTTTTTGGAATAAAATAATACAAATAAAGGTTATGCATCAGTTGCCGTTCGGCCATGCTTTGCTAAGCTTTGAGGCAGTGAACTGAATGTGACACGAGTTTGGTCATGACTCTGTCCCTGTTGTTTTGGTGGTTTGAGCAGGTTTGACCGCTCTCTCTCCTCTGAGCTCTTTCTTCATCTCACCACCACGGTTTCACCATTTTTCAGTCGTCCCCTCAGGTGAGAGTGGGAACAAGGACTGAGCATTAAATCGAGATCTTTGATTTACAGCTCAGCTCTCTCCTCACAGTCGTATTTTAGCCGGTGACTGTATCTTGAATTCTGGAGTGAGTCGTGCTTTAGACAGTCACCTTTATATGACTTTGAGAAGAGGACTGCCACACACTCATATTGGGGTGCCCTGAGTGTCATCTTCATCTACCCCTCCAAGGGGTGAGATCATGGTAACCTTATAGTCACAGGCTCATATACCGCAGAGATGTTGTCTGATTGATTTCACCAACTGCTAAACAATTGTGCATTTAAATACAACTGTTTTTTAAAACTGCTGTCTACAATCATCTAAATTATACAGTTTTCAGGGGAAAAGCTAAATGAGTCACTGTTAAAAACCTGAAATTTGTTCCTCTTCGTGATTGTGGCTCAGATGTTTTCTCCTTTGTGGATCTGAAGTGGCGCCTGGAATGACTCCATCAGGTCTTTTTAAAATTAATAATAATTCAAGATTTTACTGTCATACTTTTATTTATACGTGTGGCTGTGATTTGATGTTTTATTTTGGCAGAGTCCAAGTGGCCTTTTCTGTTTTCAGCTAATCAAAGTGCTCCATAAAAGAAGTAGAAGAAGAAGAGCTGATTATTTTTGTATATTTTAAGAAACCTTGATGAATTTGTTCCATATTAAATAAATAGCCTCATCTACATGTGTGGACACAGTCCACAAGCAACTAACTAAGACCATCACACACCGAATGTAGTCAGTTCTTCTCATGCATGATAAAAGCCAATTTTGACTGTGGCTAGCAAAGGTTTTTGCTAATGGAAAAATCAAATGATTCTTCAACAGACTATTTAGAGATTTAGGAGACCACCCACATTTTTGTGCACTATTCAATTTTCCCAAAAGCCTTTAAAAGCTCCTTTATGGAACTCTGAATAATTAAACTCTGAATAATAAGATGTGAAATGTTGAAATGCTTTTCATTGGATTAAAGTCAAATTACATCAACAAATCAAGTTGATGAAATGTTTAATTTTACTTTTAACAGGTGTTCAAAGTACAGTTATTCTTTGGAGAAAACTCTGCCTTTGGCATTTTCCATTACAGGTAATTGGTGGTGGAGAAAGCTGGGTGGTAATAGGACAGTGTTCACCTCCCACACAGACCCCAAGAAAGGGTGATTTGAATGAACCCCTGCATTTTAAAGGAGGTGAAGACGGGTATTTTGAATAACTCTCATTGCAGTATTTTCTCTGCTGGAGTGAGTCCAATTACAATACACTTTGGTGTCTTCAGAATTACTCAGAGGTAAAGTCTCAGATGGTATGAACCTTTGGAGTCTTTTATCTGCGTATACCGAAGAGCGGCTCCTGGGACCTTCTGACGAGAATAATGCTGAGCGCTGCGTAAACGTATCCAGAGATTAATTTCATATTCCCATCAAGGTTTCTGTTTCACTCAGAATTATAACTGTGACCTTGACGAGAGCTAACGTTTAGCCTCATCTTAGACGGGAGCTTTAAACATCGCAGTGCGGAGGCAGACGAGGCTTTTGTTCACGGTGAAACCAGTGTTTTCAAAAGCTTAACTCTGAACACACGACGTGTCTGTGAATGAGTCAAGGAGACAAACAGCTGAAAAAGATGAGTGAGGTCATTTTTAACTAAAGGAGGCTTATTGCTACAGTTGTACCGGCCAGATGTTTCAATGGTATTAACCGCAAATCTAAATCCACTTTAGTTTTTATTTTAATTCAGCTGAAAGATCTCTTTTGCCACTAAAATTTCTTAACAACTATTTGGTGAATGGCCATGATCTTCTGCCTTTTTCTTTAGCCCTGGTGCGCACCAGAGGATTTTCAACTCTTAACCGAAAAAATGTTGCAAACCACAGACAGATTTAACAGATTGTGAATGTCATAAAAGTCAGAACACACACACTCAATGGTTTGGCCGGAACATAAGACCGAAACAGAATGAGAAAAACAATATGGTCATGGCTGAGAAGGAGGAATAAGCTTTGGCAGCGCCAGGTGGAGGTGAGTTGGAAATGTGTTGTTGTTGTTTATTGCTGCAGCTAAACAACTATGCAACATCCGGTTGGTGACGCTTCGCGCTCAGCTCACTCTCATTGGCTGTTGTGGGTCTGCTCTATTCTGACGGAGCGGACTCGAGATCAGGGAGGCTTCCGACACAATTGGTAGCATTAAGATTATTTTGTAAACCCGTCACACTTCAGGATTATTTGTGCAGATAATCGGCTCTGACTGGCCTCTAATCGGAAATGCCCCCGTGATACTCGGCCCGATTATCCTTGAGTGTGACCCAGCCCTTAGGGCCAGGGTTCGCTTAACTTGCACCTTGCACAATATTAACGTAAATTAAAATTGTCTTTTTATGACTAAATACCTGCAACGGTTATAACATTCCCCTCATCATCAGCGTGGATTCGTTACTTTTATCATTTCTGAAAAGCATTAACAGCAAATACATTTACATGAATTTAACGTTTTATTAATTTGTGTATTTTTCCACATTTGTAAGGAAGATGTTCAACACAACAGTGCACATTCGATTCCCGTTTGAGGAAACTCCATGTGTGTGCGACGTCTTTGCACCGTTAATCAAATCCCGCACACCCACAGTCCGTCTACTGTGCACAGGAGAGCACATATACAAATTTACTATCAATGTTACAGACTGAAACTGTTCGGGGCAAGTGCTGCTGTCGGCCTGCGATGAGTAAAAAAAGATATAATGGACAATCACAGGTATATTGTAGCTTCCTGCACGTGCACAGTTTGTATCCAGCAGTGAGGTTAAGAAGTTGCATTTATTCATGACTGAGCTTTATCATTTCTACTATTCATTTATTTTCACTTTTCATTTTCAGACAGAAAAGCACCGTCAACAGTCGGCGTCAACCAGCACCAAGCCTCCCTGCTGTCCCATTCTTCTGCATCTCTTTATGTGAGTGCTCAGACATTAATTATGCACACACACACACACACACACACACACACACCTCCCACGTCCTGGAGACAGCAGTCTGCACCTTCTCACCCCCTTGTTTTCTATGTTCGAGCCTTTTCTCTCTCTGAGAAAGGGGGTAAACAGTCCCATCAATAAAGTGTTTTCCCGCTGTCTACCCACCCACTGCTTCCAGATTATTAGACAGGACTACAGCATAGGTTTCACAATAAATCCTCTCATCTCTTCCCTCCCTGGCTTTCCTCTTCATTCGTCTTCTTTTTTCGTCATTGACACTCCTCCTCACTCTTTCACGACTTACTCTCCCGCTAAGGTGAGGTTTACCTTCAGAAGACACTATTTTACTCCTCACAAACATGCAAATGCACCACATGTAGATATTACGTTCATATGGAAACATTGTGGGGAAAAAAAGCCAATATAAATTACATAGGTGTGTTTCGGTGCCTCTTTTTACACGTCAGTTAAATTAGTTTCGACTGACACAGCATCAGTCACAGGTGTCTGCCAATTCCACCTGAAATCTAAATTTGCTGGGATGCGAGCCACGTCTTATTCTCCACGAGCTGAGAACTGGGATCAGGTGCGAGGATAAGTGACCATAAATAAGCTTGAAATATGTGAGCAGGAGTCTAACGTTTATGAAAATGTTAGTTGATGCACTGCTGTGCTGTCAAGTGAAACTGCTGTGTGTTAGATATATATATATAAGAAAAAACTAGGGCAGTTAAAGTGCAGCCAAGAAAAAGCAGCAGATGATATAAAACAGACAAGTTGGAGAGCATGTAAAACATCCAAATGTAAATGGAATAGAATTAATATCAAACGGAGATGAGACTGGAAACACTGATACAAAACTATTTTCACCTTTTATTATAAGAAATCAGCTGATTTGTTCCTGATGGCACCTGCATAGGTGCGTGCTGTCATCTTCGTCATCCTCATCCTCTTGTCTGCTCCACAAGGTCAGGATTGTGCACCACACAGCAGAGAGCTAATTTGGCACACAGGGAGACGATAAGACAAACTGTCACTAATCCTTAAGAGGTGCATTAATGCTTTCTGCACACAGGGAGGAACAAAAAATAATTAATCTTCCCCTCCCCTTTGTTTACACCTTACTGACATGTCAGTTATAGCACGTTATTGCCGATATGGTGAAAAGACTCTTCTGCTTTGTAAATAGGAATCATTTTCCTCTGTGCAGCAGCTTCAGCATTATAACTCTCAGCGTTTCGGGAGAAGAGTTCTATTTTATTTACTGACCTACTTATTTTTTTTTTTTTCACCGCTTCACACGAGCAGAGCCGCGACTGTTTGGACCATCCCCACGGCCACGGACCCATTTGCCAGACGAGCCAACCTTCAAAATTTCTAATTTCCAGATCACATAAGTCATGCTCAAATCTCATCCCTAATATCCCCCCCCCCCCTCTTCATGGTTCCCACGCACGCTGCTCTCCCATATTTCTCTGGTGCAAGGTGGGTGTCCCACTTCACATCAGCTCCTGACTGAGGTCTGACACATCATCTCGCCGCATCCAGGGCGGACGCACTGCCAGTTCCATTTACGACACAAGCTGCTGCATTATTCATGCTTCTTAATTAGGCGGTGAAGCAGCAGCTTATACGAATGAGACATTTAGTGGATCAGGGTTTTGGATGTTACTTTCAACATGACTCTGCCACAGCACACAAAAGCAAACATGATAAGACGTGGCACGGTGACAGGGCCTGGAAAGAAGGCAGTATTTTTAGCAACAAGTAATGATATTATTACGATCATTTCAGTACACAGGGGTAAAGAGTGCTCACGGAACATGAGTGCACACAGTGAGAGTCACAGGAGATTAGGATTATTAAACTGACTGACTGTTTGCCCTCCACGCTGCCAAGTCAGGAAACTATTTGACATGGTTTAAAAAATGTAGAACGAATCATTTTGTAATTGTAAAAACAGGAAGTATGTTGAAATCAGGGTTAGGGTTAGTAATGCTTCATCATGGGCTGCTCGCCTGAAAAAAGAAATTAAAACAGCAGCAAATACCACAGTTATCTTTTTCACATCATAAACTTTACCTTGTAGGGATGTGGAGAGAACTTGGATGGAAATAGAAATACAATCAGAACTATTTCAAGATTCTTATTCTTTGTACATCATTTATTGTTTGACAGATAAAATGTGGCTACTCAATGAATGGAAACTAAATAATCATTCACTCTATGAACCCTTTATTATATAGAATGTATCTGTTATGTGTCTGTCTTCTCGTTTTGACCAACCAACAGTTCAAAACTAAGAAAATACAGTGACAGGAGTATTTGTTCTTTTGAAGTAAAATCTGTAACATCACTGCAAAACCGACCTCTGTTCAAATAAAATACAAACTATTGGAGTATAATGATACATCAAAGTGTACACAGCATTAACATGTTCATATGTTCGTTAATCTACATAATATAATATGACATAACATAACATAATATTATATTCATGTTTAGTTTGTGCAGTCGTAATCTGAAACTATGAAATAAATATAGTGCATGTAAAGAGTACAATATTTACCAGTGTGTATTGCAGTAGAAGTATAAATCAAAACAATCACGTAAAGTATCTGAAAATACTATTTAGGTCCACTACTTCTGGACATTATTAACAATTTTAAAATGTGTTGATAAACAGTGGTGGAAGTCTGTTGTAAAAAATATTTCCAAATAAAAGGTCAAACATAAACTGCAAATGTGTTTTCAGAGCCAAACAGATCCAAGCTGCTTTAGGAGCGAAAGCTTTTTCTGTGTCTCTTGACAGTTGAGAAAAAGCGCTGCATGCTGTACCTGTTGGCTCCGGAGCCATATGCCTCTGACACGGCAGCATGCATGAGCACGGATCAGCCCGGTGATGGGGCCTAACATCAGCTGCATGGGCTCAGCAGAGTCCCTCTCTTTCTCAAGTCAAGTGGTGGGTCAAAAAGGATAAAACCATTCTTTTTCTGTTCTCTGATGCATGCTAATATGCAGCCTGTCAGTACTGAGGTGGCAAGGCCCTCGGGGAGGATTTTGCACTGAACTATTTCTTGTCTGTAGAAAGATCAGGGAGGGTAATCTCTGTCTCTGCTATCCAGGACTGTTCTGCTGTGTAATTCAGTCTTTATCCTAAATCCGGAGAGAGAGAGAGAGAGAGACAGCAGAGGAAGACAGAGGGAGAATTTATTTCAAAAGCTCTAATGTGTGAAACAAGAAAAAGTGTATTTGCACAAGTGATTGCAAAGGGCTTAGGGTACTGAAGAGAGGAACATGTTTTGGATGGAAATACATATTCAGAATCTTCTTTTTATAGTCGTACAAAGCTGCGCACAACCAGCACAGTATTTCCACACTTTAATCATTCAGGGATTGCAGGCGTTGAATGGGCCCTTCAGAGGGACCATAGACTGTAAAGACTATCTAAATAAAGATGGACGACATGGCAGCTTCCCAAAAGAGAAGCCTAATCACCTTGATCGCCCCCCTGATGGCTGGTTACAATATAGGACATTAACTCACTCAATGTCTCATCCATGTTAGTGGATGGGACATGGATGAAACGAAAAAAGGCAAAGTAGTTTTTTCTGTCATTTTAGGAAGTTCTTATCACACAGATATTTGCTCAAGGGCACATTGTTTGGGTTCATTTCTTTGAAGTAGTTGTTTGATGCTATAAAGATAGGTTGAAACATCATGACTGACAGCTGAGACCGACTCCTGATTGGTTGAGTGCATGGCGTGTACCTCAGCTACACTCCATGATCACTGCTGTGCAGAAACCGGCTCCAAATGAAAAACTGAAATTTGGCGTCATTTGTATCCAGGATATTTTAGCCTTCGTCTTTGCCCAATGGGAGGAGGTAGAGATGGTTCCTCCATCTTGAGGAACAATGTGTGCTGCCGACCAAGGTCACATCAATATCACAGTTACCAGTTGAGAGGGCTTGTGTATTGAACCTGCTGTGTTGGTAATTAGGAAAAGCACAGATACACAAACCAGCATCTGGTCTTGTTTGTTCAAGCAAACATCTTTTTATATTTTCTTTTTTTTGATAAAACTCTCCTTTTTAACAAAGCCTCTCAAAAAACCATGACACTTTGAGATTTATTTATGTCTTATTGCACCGCGGTTGGGTTAAATCAATTTAATTGCTCAACTCTTGTGGGAGACCAAATTGAAAACCGAGGTTTAATTTCATAGGTCTCTATTTTCAAGGGATTCTTCCCTGTCTCCAAAGCCCTCACACTATTACTTGTCATGTAAAAAGCAATTACAATCAGTGCTCGGATGAAATGTGTCATCAGAGAATCCATTAACAATGTCCTCAGACCTTAATATTTACAGTCACCACCCTACTTTCAGACCCAACACTGAGTTTTATGAGTTGTGAAGGGCAATTAAAAGACTAGTCTCCCTGTCAGATCTGTTGTGTAAGGCAGTCTATTTGAGGCTATTATGATTTCACAAAGGTATTAATCGCAGTGCTGTTGTGTTACGAGTGTTCCCGCTGTGTCTGAGCCTCACATTTGACAAAATGCTTACTAGAAAAACTAATTTGCTCATATATTACTTACCTAATTAAACTAGTGCTACTATAGCTCTGTTGGTACGATAAATAAGGGCCTTTAAAATTTAGTTGAAAGGAAAACAACATTAGATTGTATTTGTAAGTGTTTTTTCTACCTAAGGAGAAGATAAGCAATGAAAATAAAATCAATGTGCTCAGCCTAATTAAGTAAACTCTCTGTTAAAAGAATAGATTGTCCTTTTCGAAATTACACTTAGGCTTTGTTTAGACTGCAGGCAAATCTGATTTGTTTCTCATGTCAGATCTTTCAGACAGACTGGCTGCGCTGTGATCAGATTGAATTTGTGTGCAGACCACACCGATCGAGCTGCACGGGTCGCTGCGGCGAAGATATTGGCATCAGTGACAGCGTCCTCTGAATTAGACGTCGTCGTTGTGCGTCACGTTGGAAGTGACACAAACAGACACAATCTGAGTGTTTGGAATGAGAAACATCTGCAGAGATTTTATTTTCCGATCTGATTAAATTCCGTGTGTTCTTCTGCTGTCCAGATGAAAATCAATCTGGATATGCCAAAAAAACAAAACGAACTGATTTGGGTTGGCAGCTCCACTCTCACGTCTCTACGCTGCGACGGCCAATTTGCTTAGCTTAGCCTAAATAATGTAAACAGCTAGCTAGATAGATCTGCCTTCAAGCTCAGCAATTAACATGTCGTATTGTCTGGCGACTTCCCAGTGACGACAAGACTCAAGGAATTTTTATTTCATAAACAGCCAAGTGCTGTAAAACCTATTTTGTCTACATTTCAACATATTGGCTTTGTTTAAAGTACGAATAATTAGTGATTAGAGGCTCCCGTTTGCATAGCATCCATGAATTTATAAACAAGTTACATTTACTGGCAAGTTTTTGGACACAAGAGACGTCTTTTATCCGTGATTTCTAAGTGGGACGGATAATTTCCTTGGAAGTGTTTGTCTCACTGACTGTAGAAAACATGTGTCTCCTGTTTCTGTGTTCAGATTTGACCGGGTTATTATGTCTTGAAGAGGAAGGAGATATATCATAGATGCAGATTGCAGCAGTTGCAATCAGGTGTCATGCGTTTGGCGATAAAAAGCAACCATTTACGTGAACACGCCATTATCGCAATCCACCCCGCCACATATGTTGATGAGTCGCAGCCACCGCTGTGAACAAGCGCTGGTCCCCTGATGATTCAAATTGTATTAATATTGAACGTATCATGTTTCCTAATCGACACTGCACTTGCTTGGGCCCCTAAAAACACACTCATGCCAAAGGTGAAGCCGACAAGACAGACAGACACACACACACACACACACACAGAGAGAGAGAGAGAGAGAGAGAGAGACAGACTTTATGAGATTTGAGAAATTATTAGACGAAATAGAGAAATAGATTGCAGCCTGTATTCAGCAGCTGTTTGCAAAACAGCAACAGGAAATACCAATCTCTAAAATGAATGCAATCCTCAAACTGTCCAGTTGTTGTTCAAATATTCTGAATGTAAAGAGCAGAACAAATGTTTTGAACAAAATAAGTAAAAGAATAATACAGATGTGTATCTCCGTAGTGTCTCTTCGCCAGGAGATCATGTGGTACAGCTGCAGTCACAGCACTCCTACTGTACAGTATTCCTCCAGCTTTACAGTGAAGCAGACTTAATTCCTTTCACAGTCACAGAGGCTTAGCCAAAAGCAATCTGAAATTATCAAGTGGATCCCATAGAAAAGCTCAGCTGTCTTTGAAATCCGTAAACTTTTTTGGGGGGTATTTCATCTGGAGTTTGGCCCTCTCACACTGGTTTATCCATAATTGAAGCACATAAATAATTGTACAGACAGAAAGAGAGATTATAATGAATAATTCAGGTTCAGATGTGAGGCCGTTTCGTGTTGTCCCCATTGATGTTGTCATGTGAAAATGAATAAATGGATGTTTTGGGGAGCTGCTGAGATGTTCTGAATGAGGCAATGCAGGTCGCTTTTTGTCCGTCTCCTCTGTCTGCCAGACGTTTTATTGTCTCCCCTGACAAAACGTGATGCTGAGCCCAATTTAACAACTAATAGATTACAGGTAGCAGTGAAAACATTTTCACACACACTGTCAGGCGCGCTCAACAGAGTTCACTTTCACTTAATCCCTTGGTGGGCGAGGATGACATCTTGTAGAATCCAGGTCCTGTAATCTTCAACAAGTATTCTGACATATGCTTAAAGGAAAATGTAATGACGGACAAATAGATGCTGAAAATGTAAAAAGATAAATCTAATTTTTAAAAAGACTTGACGAAAACATAATATTTTCTATTATATATAATCTATAGTTGAATATATAACCTAGTTCTTAAATTATAGGGATCAAAGTTAAATGTAGCAGAACAGTGGCTACATATAATACAGTCAAATTTGATTTTAATGTTAAATCCCCAGTGCCACATTAAGTCGCCCACGTTCTTTGTCACATATTTAAAGTTCAAAGTAATTTGTGAAAGTGGAGAATAGGTGAGAACAAAGTGTAAAAAGACAAGACATAAAATCCTAAAAGAGGCTGTTTGTTAAATTAGGGTCCATTAGAGTTCATTCGTTTCAGAAAGTAATATTATTTTTAAAGAAAGGGATTTATTTCATAAGCAGTCGTCTGTAATTCAGCCCAAAGCTGTTTTAGCTCATTCTCTCGTCACACTTTCTAAAACTCATTTTCCTGTAGAACAAGTGCTCCTCCATCATCCTGTGTTAATGGAGAAAAAGGGTCTGGAAATTGGTGTCTTAACATAGTCTCACCTCACATAGTCTGTATGTTGGGTAAATATTTAGGTTTCCATTTAGGTTGTACAGTAAGTTTGATAAAGATAAAGTTATTCTGCACATTACTGAATCCCAGGTCTTATATAACAATGATTTAATTCTCCATAACTTTAATGGTGAACTAAAATTACTTTTGACTGAATATTTAAATATAGCTGAGAAATTAAACTCTCCAGAGGTTTAGATAAAATACCAAGAGAGTCTCCTTTACAAAACAAAGCCCTCTGACCAAGCGGACCAGTGAATCTCACTAAGGGGTAATTGTACCCCCAGGGGCACTTCAGAAGTTGCCAGGGGGGCACATGATAGGAGCTGGTGTAAAACCCCCCTTGATGCAAAATCTACAGCCCTGCCTCTGTTTCATTCTGTGGCTCCAACTCTGCTCATCAATCCCCTGCTTGTTCCCCATACAGTGCACAAGTTGTTTCCCACAATGCATCGTGAAAAGTAATGTTGCATCGATGGTCACTAACCGAGCAATATATACCATCATGCATTGCGCTTGCAGTGGAAAGACGACAGGACAGAGAGCAGCATTAACTGAGGCAACCAGGTTTAGTTATACAGTTTAAAGAATTGTCATTCAACATGTTTTTTTACCTAAACATATTTATACTAAGTGTAAAATAAACATTTGAAATGTTACTGTTGGATTTTCCCCCAGCCGACATTGAAGTAGGGGTTAGAGAATGAGTGGGTGATTTCGTACACAACCATGGTACGGCCAGCTGAGGCTAAGCTAATTTAGCTACGCGTATCTAAGTTAGCTAAAAACTAACTTTGTGACACAGTTGCAATAAAGAGCTTAGCTAACTTAGCTTGAAAAATGGATAACTAAGTAGGTGACATTCACACGGAGGCTGAAATGAAATGTGGCAGTTTGCTCTTTCAGAGAATTGCGTCAGTAACTTGTCCCGTTCCTTTCCGCTGTTGCCCAGCCACAGAGCTGCAGTTAGACTCAATGACAAAGTTTGAATGTCCCTGTTTAGTTTTTTTAAACATGTGTACCGTCAGCTGTTTGGTTAAATTGAGGCCTCATACTCACATTTAAAAAACTAAGCATCATATATTTTTCATTGTCGCACACCTCCGCCTTTATGTTTTTGAAATCATTGCTCGGCCTAAACGGGATTTGTTCCTTAGGTCTGTGATGCATATTTTGGCTCGTGTACATTTCATGAAAGTGATCCGTTTCTCTTACTATAGTAATATTCTTAGAGACTACTTCTCAGGATACAAATCAGAGTGGAGAGACAATAGAGGAAACTTCAGGAAAGCAGTTCTTTTTTTAATAAAATGTTTATTTTTTTACTTTGTATTATTTTCTGTATACAAGAATGTGTAACAAAAGCCAAATAAGCAATCCATTTTAGTCTTTTAAAAAATGGTAAGGCATGTCTGCTTGTATAACCATCAACTTCAGTCCCCCCCAAACACTTTAAACAGCGTGCGCTGACGGCTCCAAAAATCTAAATGTGCTCCTTAGTTATCTGATTTAGCAAATCACAACAGTACCACACTCACAGCAAACAGTATGTTTTAGCAAAAGTGCAACAAATGATTTACATCAAAATGGAAAAGACCTTGCATAACACATTTTGTTTTAAACATTCTGTATAAAACCTCAGCCGACCACAATTTTACGTTATTTTTTGAGCTTTTTAAATGCCAGAGAATTAATGAGGCAAGAAAAAGAAAAGAAAAAAAAGGACAAATCAAGTAAAGTGTTGGAGAAGTCTGACCAGGGTAACACAGCTCGTTAGGAATGAGAGGAATACACAGGCAGAGGGAAAAGACAAATGTACCTCTCGGTGTAATTGGAGAAGACTGTAATGATACCAGCGCTCTGGAAAAAAATGTGACCGTCGTCTGTAACGGGTTTTTTCTTGACTCACTTCCGATGCTTTATTCCAGGAACACTAATCAGGATGTGCGTCATCCTCACTCCGTCTAATCTCCTGTTGCCGCAGCCACAGATCTCGTGGAGGCTTTTTCAGGTGCATGCGACCTTTGTGCGGCTGAAGATGCAAAGTTTTTACACTTTGACAAACGTAGTCATTAAGCTTCACTGAGGAGGCAGCACCTGAAGCCACGAGTCGAACTTCCTGCCTTGTTAGCCGAAAACACTCTGTACCGAATGTTCTGCCTCGCTTCTCCCCCCTTACTCCGAAATATCTGCCCCCACAATATTTTCTAATACTTGCAACCTGAATTCACATGTCAGTGATAAATAACCCACTTTCTCGCTCTTACAATCGACTCTTTCCTCCTCCTGTTGTATGCTGTGTATTTATTTCATTTACCAATTAAAGACTCACCAGTGCACAAATATCATCTGAATGCAACTCTCATTACTGCACAACTGAGTCCAGATGGAAACTAATCGTAAAAGTCAGAACATTCGGTATCGAGAGAGAAATGTAAACATCAGAAGCTAAAATTTAAATATCAGTCCGAGCTTCATGAGCTCCAACGGCCCCATTTCACACACCATGATTTTTACATGAAACCTCCTCCACTGCTCTGCGGGACCCGTGGGTGGCTAAATCCTAACAGGCCGGGATAACTGCTGCTGCACATCAGGCCTGGCAGCTAATTACTTTAATAATAATTTATTCAAAATTCAGTACATTATGAATGGTTACTGCAGGATGTCCATTCAGTCTAACTACCACCCGTCTGACTCATCTGTCTGACCCACTGAGACGGTGGATCCGATGGTTTCACTTCACCTCAACACAGGGTTCTGTCTCATACAGGCTTTGACCTAGAAAAGGCTCAACAGGCTTGCTTGCACAGTCACCCCTGCAGTATGCACTGAATATGTGCATGTACTTTTTTTGGCCAATCAGAATGCATTCACTGATCCACATCTTCAAAATTCTCATTGCATTCTAACCTACAAATTTCCAGTAGTGACTAAAACAGCAACAAGACCAATGAGATACATACGATTATAAACAGACGGCCTCGTCTTTGGTTGGATCTCAACTTCATCTCCACTTTTTATCTCCTTCCTGCCCTCAACTAATGATGTTGACCTGGAGGTGGAAAGTCTCCCATTCTTCCACTGGTGACCATTTCTCTGTGGCTTTGCTGATGAATATCTTTATTCCCTGGCTGGGATCCACTTGGTGCATGTTGTCTGAATAATCTCTTTATTATGTTATTACTGCGGACCTGGTGTCCTCCTTGCCAGTGACTGATATTTTGGTGTTAGATGTTAGTCAGGCTGCAGTCAAGCTTCAAATGGTGGAAAACGGTCAAGAATAAGTGTTGGAAATATGTTTTTTATATTTGCACTAATAAGAGGGAAGTGGAAATCACGTATCGATCCAAGATGTTTAAGTCTGCTGCCATTATTGTGTCTTTACTGGATGTGTTAGTCACATGCTTTACGTATTTGATTGTGATGGTCTGTTTCCATGACAATTTGACATTACATTATGTTTTTATCTTTACACCATTTGTTTATGTGCAAATTGAAAATGAGCACAAAAACAGGGGGGATGGATCCTTTGTGTTTTACTAAATTGGACAGTTTGATGTCGGACGACCTTTCGTCGATCTGTTCAGTTTTTACACGGTCCTGTCGTGGTACACAATTAGGGTGTACGCATCAGTGGTTTCATTTAATCATGCTGGGTTTGGTGGGTGGCTGCGGTTTCTGCCGGGAGTGAGGTGACGCAGGTCAACTGTTCTGCAGAGGGATTCCTGTGGTGATGGCTTTCTCTCTCGGGGTCCCTCTTCTGAGCCACATGAGCCCGCTGAGAAGAGATTTCCCTTACGGTGCCAAAGACTTTAGCAATCTGTCAAAGCTAGTTGTCTGAGAGACCACTGAGGGACGGCAGTTCATCTGCACCTTTTATTTGTGCCTTAGAACTTCAGATAGCTTTTTCAGGTCTTAGAGGGAAGGTGCCACTGTGTGTTATTTTCCTCTCTTCCCTCATGCTTGCATCAGAGAGGGAAAACGAGTGTCACTTGAATGTGAAATGCCTGATCTCCTCAAAGGTGCTCAAATCAGCTGGTAATCCATCAGGGCAGTGGGGTGTGGGTGAGGGTCCCCGTTTGAGACAACAGACTTACTTATTGTCTATCTGAAATTATTTCAGGAGCATTTCAGGTGCTTATGAGCTGACGGCTTTGGCGCCTCCACACACACGCCAGCCTGAGGGGGAGGTGCCTCAAAGGCCCTCTTTCATGTAACTGTGAACATTTGGCCCTTAGTTTGTTTCGGTAGGATGCCTGCAACAGTTCTGGATCCTGCCTTTTATGAGTGACCAGGGGTCAATGCCATTGGGTTGTGTTGGTGCAGCGCAAAGCTATGGGCTTGTGCACACGGAGCCTCCAGAGCCTGTTAGAGGTCAAAGCCAGTAGGAGATAAAATGAAGGTTATGAATAGTAACAGTAACAGTAATTCTAAGAGCACAGTCAGAGCCCTGTGACCGTGGCACCCCGCCTCTTTTCCAGTTGGTGACTTTGTACATGACCACTTCTACAACCTGTAGCCTGTCGGGGTGGTGGCTCTGTTCTCATTAACCAGAACATGGACATAAGCAGGAACATGCAAATTTCAATGTGCTGCTTCATAAGACGTGAGGGGTCAAACCAGCAGAGCCTGTTAGAGAACTGCATGTGAAAAACATGGGAAATAAATCATAAAGAATTAACATAAAGACCAAGTATTTCATTTGCAAATACCTAACATTATTAATATACTCTGGGAATTAAAAAAAAATAATGTTAAATACCCAAACAGAGGAGTTTAAATCAGGTAACTTAATGTTTGCAGGCAAGTGAAACATTACGACTTGCTTTTGCCACGAAGACCTTCATTTTACGGTGATCAAATAACTTCTCAAAACAAATAATACATTTATAAAAACGTTGCCATCAACTAAACCAGTAAGATTACATTACAGCACCTTCCTGTAAAATACATACTGTAACTGTTAAAGTACAATACAATCAGTAAAATGACCTGAAAATATAGATCTTCTTTCTCTATGGGGTGAATGTTTCCTGGAGCTATATAAACTTATGAAGCCAACAAAAATAATCTGTGCAAAGTAGTTCTCTCAGTGCAGTACATTAGCACTTTTCTTAGAGATAATTAAATGTGCAACTATAAAGTGGCTGTAAGAACTGCTGCTTCCTGACGCTGTACTGATACGACCAAGCGGGAAACCAGGTGGACTGCCAGCTCTGCACCAACCAATCCAGAAACTGTGTAGCCCGCATTAAAGAAAAACATTTTTTGTTGTCAGTTAACATCGTTTCCATGCATGCACACAGTAAGACTTTATCCTTTTGTCTGAGGGGGAGAAGACTGACAGGATAACATGGGTGACTTGTTTTCACGACTTCATCATACAAAGAAAAATAGATTCCCCTTTATCTGAAAAATCGTTGACGAGCCACCTCGAGATGGTGTGGCCTTCTAAAAGAGATGCATGTTTTTCAAAACCCACTTCGGAACAATGAGAAAACACCACATTTTCTTATCAGGTTTTTTTTTTTAAGAGATGAGAAAGCTGGTTCAGTGATCAGCATTCTTTGGGAGACGAGCAGGATGCAGCACTGCACTCACTTCCAGTCCCACCACACAGTCAGCCATTCTCCACAGGGTTCCAGGAGGTTCTACACGTCCAGTGAGGAAACAGCAGTAGAACTTGCTGTTAAACGTACTGTATGTATACAGTAGAGGAGTCAGTGATCAGGCCACGCTCGTGTATTATCTCCATTGAGTCTGCAGCGCCCAAAGTGTGAGGGCGGCCATCATCAGGAGTACGGAGGGTCCACAGCAGAGCGACTTGCCCGCGGCTGCTGCTGCCGCGCGCTCGTTGCTCCTGTCGGCTCCGATTACAGGAGCCTCTGTTCCAACGAATACAAACTCTGTTGTGCAGCCGTCGGAGCAGCCGCTGCCGCTGCCGGAGCTGCTGCCCTCGTCACCTGCAGCAAGAGAATCACATGAATTAAACTTTACATAAAATATAATAACGTCACCAGCAGCTTTTATGGCAAAGTGAAATGAATGAATCGAGCTGTGGTTTCTACTGAAAGTTCTTTTTTGTAAAATGTGATGCCTCATTTTGTGAATTTGAATCATTTCCAAATAAACCTCAGCGCACGCACCAGTAAGTGATCACATCCCCCTCATAACACAGTCAGGTTCAGTGCTGGTTTTAATGTCTTCAGTAGTAGGTTTTGATTCAGACTGCTCCATTTAGTTTAGAATAAAACTAGGCCACACGCTATTTGCAAGGTTAATAGCTCATCAGCAAACACGTACTTTGTTTTCAGTTTATCTACACACTGAGCAGAGCACAGGCCGAACAATCCTACACACGATTGTCTAGTTCTTCAGGTGGGGATATAAAAGAAAAAAGGAAGTGGTCTGATGACCTAAACCAACAAACACACTTCAGGGGAGAACATAACCTTGATCCCTGGTGGAGGGAGTAATGGGGCCGCCGTCCTTTAAACCTTTATTAAGCCACCTCTATGTTGCATCACACTGGGTAAGCACCATTTCACCTTCATTCTGCAAATGCACAAGATCCCAGTGAAATCTTATTTGGATGAAATGCAGATTAATATTTCCTCAGTGTCCAGAGGAACTGGTCAGTAACATTATTTTTCATCCTGGTCCAGAGTATATAATGCAGACCTGTGAACCTGAGGCAAACCTATGCAACAATTGTAGTGTCTTCAGCACATGATGTCGGATGTGTATCCACTACTAAAAGAAAAGAAAAAACAAATGTGACACTAAAATGGAGTTATGGTACAGAATGCGGCGGCAGCCACACGTTTTATTTGCGGTGCAGAGATTCTCTCAGCTTGTCAGCTCGGGAGGATCCGCGGAGTCATGACAGAACGAATGGTTTCTGTCATCGCAGCATTTGAGATGTACATCACTGTCGGTGTCACCGTGGCTGCAGCTATTTATTCTCCTAATAATGGCAGCCTTGCCTCACTGCAGCTCTGATGCTGCCTGTGAAGTTGTATGATGAGTTGCTACATGAATGACACCTGCGATTTTATTTTGGTAATAACAGTTTATAGCCCACTGTATATCAGCAGGGGTGTGTGTACATGTGTGTGTGTGTATACGTCTTCCTATTGTTGTGAGGACAAATCCAGTTGTTTGTGATGACATTTTGGCTGAACTCACGACTTTAAGGGTTTTTTGGGGATCAAGAGCAGATTTAGGTTTCAGGTGAGAATTAGGTTGGAGTAAGCATCAGGTCAGTGAAGCCCTTTGGAGACATTTTGCCTTTTAAATATGAGGAACGCAGCAGGAGGTTGTCTGAGTCAGACGTGTTCACAACAAGAGGAAAAAGTCTGGAACATTCAGACTGAGTGGAGCACTCAGGAGGCAGGACATGATGGAGGAATTCTCGTCACGTGTTTTTGTTAACAGCAAATCAACATTGGCCCTCATCACCAAAAGGCTCTAGAATCTTGTTTTCTATCCAAGTTTACCCCCCCCCCCCCCCACACACACACACACACACTTTTTCCACTACTCAAAACTAAGAGAGACAAAGACTTCAAGTTATCACCATCATCTTGTCTCTACCTGAACTTCTAAATACCAGAGAGCTCGGAGAACTTACTGGAGTCCTGGAAGTAGATGTCATTTCCATTATATGCGTTCTTTAGCTTGTTGGTCATGACGCGCAGAGCCATGATCTGCTGCCGAATCAGTGTGTCGGGCCTGGTGATATCCACATCCACCTCTGGGTTGTTCACCTGGTTGGTTAGACCCTCCTTCACCACTTCAGGGAAATATCTGGACGGATCACAGAGCAAGAAAACTTTACTCAGCGTCTATTTGTTTCCATAGTATTAGAAGGAAAATTACCTGTTATTGTAAAATACAAATTATCTGGTAGACATATTATAGGCTTTTGTAGCTTGGATTCAAAGAAGGTTCCACATGATTTCCATCCTGTCTTGATACAGGACTCACATACCAATATGTAGATTGAAAAAGTAGCTGTAATTTTTGTCTTCTTCTGGATACTGACCTCAAAGAAATTCACAGGTCTCCCTCTTTGCAAAAATGTATTACAAAGTTCAGCCAAAGTTAATATGCTGAAGCTTATGTGAGGCTTCAACCGTCTGCACCAGCCAAGCGAATGGGTTCTTTCAGATAAAATATGTATATCAGAGTTTAAATGAGAACAAGATTTTTTTTTTTTACATCGTGCAGGATAAAGGTTTTTCTTTCAAGTTCCTGCCAAATATCAGGAAAGTGTACCATCTAAAATATGTGAGGTAGAACAGTCTTCTGTGCTACAATATTCTGAATATGACAATATAGTCAGGGGTTGTTTCCGCTGCAGTTTTGCGACACGCGGCCTCCTGCCTGTTTATGGTAGCGAGACAACAGATTGCAACTCTGAGGATGAGATGCATGTCCAAAACAAATGCCCACATTTCTGGATGGAAGAAAAACAAATATATATTTTTAAATATTATGAAAAAGACTTGGATATTAACAGGATGTGAAAATGCCTTCAGATAATGTTATGATCTGGCTCTGAAATTGAATAGAACTGAATTGAAGTTAGAAAGGGTATAGCTGTATATGAAGCGCATGGGTACATTGCTAATAGAATGCATGGCTGCATGTAACATATTCTAAAATATTAATGCTCATATTCAATATTCATATAGAATACAGTTTTTAATAAGTGCATAAAAGTGGAACATTTTATGCATGTGAATGTTCTGACACTGAATCTGAGGCAATCTGCTGCTCGGAGGCTGACAGAGCAGATCAGAGTCTATGTTGTCAATGTGGTGAAGAAGTTTCCATTATTTATTTGTCTCTGCTGCGATGTTTGCTTCGTTGATCGCTCTCTGCCAAACCAATGCAATCCAACCAAGTTACAGACACTGTAACTGTTTCAGCTGTTTCTGAGTCGGACTCTTGTGCTGCCATCACGTCTTACATTTTACTTCCCTGGTTCCTCCACAGAAACACACATTCTACAAAGAACCTCTTAAAATTTGGGACCGTGTGTGTGTGTATCTCATCGTCTCGCGTGACAAGCGGGGAACTCAAATGTAGATCAACTGAAACTAGAGGATTAAATCTGACACAACACAAGTGTGTAATCAGGCTTAATGGACGATTCCATGTTGGGATTATTCAATTGCTGCAGTAATTGCAGTCTTGTTTACGTTTATATACATGTGCATGTGTGTTATGTCAACATTTATCCATTCATTTTGTAGTTCTTTAAATTATTTTACACAAAATGAAGTGTGCATAGTTTTTTAGGCGACAGGAGAATGTGGAAATCTATTTTCTAACACATTTGTAACACAGTCTGACTGTTACTGTCATTCTATTATCTCTGGGCAATCGATTTACCTACCAGATTTAGAGAGATGCTTAAAAATGGTCCTGGCACCAACAAGAGAACATGTCTTTTATTGCACCATCTGGCAAATTTGTTGCTCGGACAGGGCCAAAGTGACGGGCTGACACATTTCCTTTGCCAGCGTCTCTGGTTCACTGTCAGAGGAAACAACTCACTGTCCAATCTACTGTACGACTCTGCGATACTCTACACGCTGCAGTGGTGATAAGAGGTGTTGGAAACTGCACGGTCCTCCGAGTATTAGAGCCTCGGAGCTTATAGAGGTTCTCCATATAAGCACTAACCATTGTACTTACAGAGAGAGTGCTAATCTGGGAACACAGTGTGGTTATTTTAATCCCTGGCAGGCAAAATGTGATAACCGTAGTGGAGCGGGGTGACTTTGCTGTGGTTATAGAGAGCTGCAGGAGTCCTTACCTGCCCTTCGTGTGGCTGTTCCAGCACTGCTCGTCGTCAGATTCCGTGAGTTTGCCCTTGGCGCAGACGTCATCTGGCAGGTTGGACCAGAACCTCCTGGACTCCTTCAGCCTCTCTTTGATGTCAGTCACCTGCCACGGGCCAAAACACAAAGCAGAACAAGATGAGATTGATCGTTTTTGCATTTTAATGGATGAGAAGTGAGGGTGAGAGGTGCGCTGACTGTCAAGCTGTTACACACAGGCACACACAAACCGACGTAGTTCTCAGGATGATAAATATTATTTGTTATCGTTAAAAACGGAAAAATCTCATGAATATCCCAGATTCCAGTAATTCCAACTCTACACATGGTGATTTCAAACATTCACGTGGCAGCAAAAGTCAAAGTAGTTGCACAGTCCCTTCTGTTCATGTTCCATAAGTCCTGTCGGGTTGCCTTGTTTTCTTCTTCTTTCCATTTTGCTTCATTTCTCAACCATATTGTGCTCATCTCTGATTCATACAAGACAGATTTGGAGTTTTGAATTTGATATTCGGCACAAGTGTTCACCCCCGACTGACTCCATCTGGACAAGAAGTTTGACAGGATGACCAGCAAACAGGCGCGAATAAAAAAAACACGAGGAAAGGAAGTTTGAATGAGACATACTTCCCTCCCTCTGTCAGTCTCTCATTTTCTTATTGTGAAAACAAATGTTGGATGTAATGTAATGTACGTCAAGGAATGCAATACCGGGTGTATGTCTTATGTTCAATGTAAAGCTACAGATAGCAACTGGTCAGCTTTGCTTAGCATAAGACTGGTAACAGGGGCAAGTAAAAAGATACGAAATCCACCTGCCAACAAGTCGCTTTTAGACATTTTTGTAATCATTGACGTATTCTTAATTCTTTTCTTTACTGTTCTTTGAAATATTTCTTATTTTTAGATGAACATAAGTTCAAAACTACACAAAACAGTGAAGGTGTTTGGTTATATTAAGTTTTTAATTTCTCTTTGGTCGATAAATTTTGCCTGAAAGCTAAAGCTCCACCAAACCAGTTTACAGTGAGTGAGTTTCCAGGCCATCTCAAAACAAACAGGTCTCGATATTACTTCATGAGACAGAATAAAGCCACAAACCGAGCCCAGTGTTAGACAGGTGATGTTGTGTGAGAGCATGTGTGTGTTTGTGTGAGTGTTGGAATATATTTAGGTGAGAAAGAACATTGTTGACGGGTCACGACCTTCTCCGTGAAATTCTATTGCTTTCAAGCGGCGTCGCAATTTTTTCTTTAGATTGTTTTGGACTTGAGGCAATTTTAGCTGCTGAATTCTTCGAGGGCTCTAAAAAGCATAGCCTGCAAAATATGTGTCTCATACAATTTATACCCATATATTTCCAAAACCTCTAATCTTAATCCTAGTAATACGTCAGCTGAGTTGCAAAATACACAAATATGTACATATTTTGAAGCCCTGTGATATTTAAAATGATTGCTCTGTTAGGACCTTCACCAAGATGTATACATTCTCTCAAATGTATAGAAAGTACACATTTAGTTGTGCTGTCAAACATATGTTAATAGGTTTGATTGATAATTGATCATTCATCAGTAGGCTGTATTCAAGAGTGGTAACAAAGCACTGAAATGGTGAATGTTGCTGGCATGTTTAGCAAATAGCTAACATGCTAATTTTGTTTGTCCTTGTTGATGGCTTTACTTAACAATTCTAAAAAATAAGGACCAGCATTTTTCTGTTATTTCCAGATCCTCAACTCTACAGTCAAATAAATAAAAATATAAACAGGCCTTCATTATTTTTGTGTTTCTAGCATAATTATGTTTGGATGCTTATTAACAGCCACACAAATTGGACGAGCAACACATCAGGGTTGAGATTTTAGCTTTATCGCCTGTATTTGGAATCATGCTTTAAATGCACAATATGGTGGTAATGGTGGTGCAGTGGTTGTCATGGTTGCCTCAGTGCAGGTTTGGTTAATTGGTGATTCTAAAATGCCTGAATGTTTGAATGGTTGTTTCTTTCAATGGTTGTCAGCCCTGTGATAACCCGCCTCTCGTCCAGGTCGAGCTACTGGTTTGAGGTTGAGGACTAAACGCTGGGAAAGACATTAATATATCTCCCAAAAAGGAAGACAGAGCTAGTTCTAATAAAGTCTAAACCCTGATGTATATTTTAGTTGTAGAAAAGTTAGCTGTCAGTCAGTGCAGTCAGAACGCTTTGTGGTTGGCACTTGTTTGAGGCTGGAGGAGAGACAGATGAGGCAGAGGAGGACTATCAAATTAGCTCCAACAAACCCAGTGAGCAGCAACATTTCTTTATCTCAACATTGGCTTTAAACCACAGTAGCCGGTAATTCATTCAACAAAGTCATAGCTGAGTACACCTCATACAGTATAAATTAACTCTGCTATTCTTGAGGGGGCTGTGACAGCTTATATAACTACTCCTCAATATGCTAAATATTTAACAGGGTTACACATCTGCATGTGTCAGCTGTTGTTCTGAAAGTTATCCCTCAATGAGATTCAAAATTGAATTTAAAAAGAAAAATGGAGTGGTCCACCTTGAGGTTATAAACTCTCGCTCCTCTGTGAAGGACCACTTGCTCGGTTCTGCGTTCACTGATGCAACACATTGCAGTGCCAGATGGATTGCAAACACCGGACTCAATAGGCTGTACTTCATGTTGAGTCTCAAGTTGATAACACAAAAAAGAATACACAAAATGTCACAACAGTTACAATACAATGAGAGGATCAACACCTGATATATTTAACATCTATATGCTGATGATAGCGTCGGGACATAAACCTCAGCAGCTCATCTCATGAAATCATTTGGTTTGTTTTAAACATCGCTGCTGTGGATCTATAATGTAGACAGCAGCATATTTATTATTGTAGGTAGGCTACAACACTACAGGGGCAAAACCACAGTTGTTTTTAAGTTACTGTAAGAAATTAGAAGGCATTTAGTGTAACAGCATTAAGGCATTTACTCATTATAAGTGCACATGGACACCGGTAATGGCCCCAAGAAATGGACCACACATTTATCAGAGGACATTTGACCACACACGTACACACGTACACACATACACACCACCCTCATCATGTCCTAGTTACACTGGGGATTTGGGAAAGTGCATACAGTGAAGCCTTGGGTGTTAACAGGACATGAAAGGGCCTGTACCAACAGGATGCCACAGCAGGAGACTGCCCTCACATTTGATGTGGCAATCCTGTCATGGAGACACCAAAGCTGGTTAGGTTTAATGCACGCTGGTGTGGCTCTGATTCACGATGGCCCACAGCCCCCTGCTGCTCACAACAAAAATTTGGGTCAGATTTGAGTGCTGTGGGTTATTTTACTTAAACTTGAAAATATCGATATGGTCCAAGCCTGACAACTGAGTGTCTACAACATTTCACATTTCCAGTGAACTGGAGCCTGGGAAGAAGGATACCATATACTTAAACATATAACTAAATAAATCTATATATATTATTCATTTGGGAATTGATATCCATGAAAGTATAATGCAGCATCTTCCATCTGTATAATGTTCTTTCCACATAAACAGTGTCAAGAGCCCAGTATGAGCACATTCTCCTTCTCCTACACACCCACAGCAGTAAACAAACACTTTCATAAATAAATGCAAACACGCTCTGTGCTTGGGGTGAATCGTGAAGACCTAAATCTAACCACGAGTCTTTACATGAGCACCCAGGGCACTGAGTCTCACTACAGACTCAAATAGTTTCTGCTCCCAGCACATCTCTGCTGCAGCAGCCAGAGTCTCCTCGTCTCAGTCCAGAGTTCACGGCTGAAAACCTCTAAATTACTGATAATATCAAGTGCAGGTTCGTTCCTAGACACTCTCATGGTTTTTCTCTCTGAGTTGGGTTCCTTATAAATTTGTTTATCTTCAGATTTAAGATTATTTATTGTAATAATTGCATCAAGATGCATCCTTATATTTGTTAGAATTAGAAACTCCTTATATTGTCATAATTTCATGAAAGATGTTTGAGCTACAACAAAGATGGCAGAGAATCCATTGACAATAATGCATAATTATATTTGATGTAAAAAGCTACCGTTTTTATGGGTTACGCCTTTGGAGATGTACTACAATTTGTGTTTAGTAAAGTGACACAGTGTTTTCTTTTATCATATCAGACCAAGTGGCCCAGCGGGACTCACACCAAAAACTAAATTACTCCCACACATGAAAAACAAGTCTATTGCGAAACAAGATGATCAGCCACATAGCAATGGTTCCTATTCCTGCATTCACCTTTCAAGTGAAGAGAGTTTAAAGAGCTGTTGACGTCTGTGATTTCGGTAAAGTCTCCAGCGGCAGCACAGAGAGGAGAAATGACAAAACTGACCCCGAACTCTTTCAGCATATAACTGCTTCAAAAGCGACTTTGAGAGGGAGCTCAGACCATTTGAAACCAACTTTATATACGTGAGTGTATTCAAAGTTTATTCAGTTTATTCATTGGTAACCGTTTTCTATTTAAGATACAAACTAAAAACTGATGAGTCACTCAGGGGGATCTGTGCTAAAACAACTTTCACTCATCCTAACTCCTGCCTCCTCCAGGGTTTGTGGATTCCTGGAGGTGCTGTCAAGTGGTTGTTTATTCGTCATAGCATGTGGCGCGGCCACCAGCAGTGCATGTTAATGTAGGTCCAGTCATTTTAATTAGGACTTAAACAGGTCATATCCACCTGCTTCACTTCAGAGACATACAGTCGACTCTCCATAACATTGCTCTCACCTTATTAAACATGCAGACAGTTGGAAAGGACCAGTTTCTCATTTTTGGATGGTTAACCTTTTGTCTTGGTATATCACAAGCATTTATGTGTTAATCTATATCAAAACTATAATCTAATTCTCTAATTTATCGAATCTAACTAATCCGTTCTATCTTTAACGGAGAGTTTACCCCAAAATTGAAATTCTCTCACCACTATGCCGATGGAGAGGTGGGTGAAGTGTTTGAGTCCTCAAAACACTTTAGGAGTTTCAGGTGTAAACAGTGTTGCAGCCAAATCCAAAACAATTGAAGTAACTGGTGACCACTTCTTCAAACAGAAAAAAAAACATTAAATGCCTCCATACTGCTCCTGTGGTTTCATCCAAGTGTCCGTGAGCCCCGACATTCAAATTGGATTTGAAATTGTCTCATTTACACCGTGCTTTTTTACGATTGAAGAAGTGAACACCATTTACTTAAAATTGTTTTAGATTTGGCTGCAACACTGTTTACACCTGAAACTCCAAAAGTGTTTTTGTGCACTTCACCCACCCCTCCATCAGCAAAGTGGTGAGTAGATTATCAGTGAGTTTTCCTTTTTGTTGGTTGTCACAATGAACAGAGTGAAGCTATAGCTCACTGCAGAAGGATTCAATATTATGATTGCAAACAACAGCAACACACATGGAGCATTAACACAGCCCAACTCAACCTTAACACAACCTTAAATATGCCAAGACAGTAAGAGTGAAATGAGAGGAGTGTTTCTCAATATGTTTTAAGGTTAAAATGTTCTCGCACATTTTCTTCTCAACCAGCTTGTTATAACAGCACCAGAGTTCAGGTTGTAGTTAGGACAGGCACATGATGGGTTTCTGTATTTTTCTGCTTCAGTTTGAACAAGACAAGGTCAAAGCCTATAGAGCTGCATGGTGTGTGGTCAATGTTCAAAACTGCAGTGTTTCAATTATCATATTGATTATTTCACCACATCACATTTTGCCCATGTGAGGCTGTTTGGCCTCTCAGGTCAGGTTCATATAGAAACATGTGGCCTGAGCTGCACTCTTGTGCTAATACAGAAATGAGGCAGGTATTGAACACACAAAGACAAAGGAAAATCTAATCATCACTATCATTTTAGTTTCTTTTTTAACAAACCACCTACAACACTTACTTCATTGTACTCACATTTATATGGCCTTTTACTAACCTACAAGTGAGAATTTAGACTATTACCCAAACCTAGAACATGATATAGTTTATTTCAAACGAGTGATAGGCCTGTGTCTGATCCAGGTCATGAATAGATTAGATACATTGACTAACATGTGAGCCTTAAGAAAGAAGAAGAGAGCATGAAGAACTCACACAGCACACAGCACCTATAAGCTACTGAGATGATTTCTGATCTGAAATGGTTCTTCTCTTTTTCCAATAGCATGAATAAAATAAAACAAATCAAAAACAAAGCAGTGTGACATCACACATAATACTACTGTCGTCAAACTGTAGGCGGATAACATGTGACTTTTTCAGTGATGGTAAAGAACTAAATATAAAACCAATTAAATATAAAAGATATGAGTCTCAAGGTTACACAGTCATAACCTTTACAAGAACTAAAAAAATAAAATAAAGTATCACGCTAAGAGTATATATTGTCTCGGATTCCAGTGCAGTTTTATGTGTCTCGGTGAGTTTTCATGCAAATGTACTGTGACAGACCACTCATTCAACACAACACTACACAACACAACACAACAACAAGACGAAGATTCTAAAAATCTCCTGAAACGGTGACTTTAAACTGGAAGCAAATCCTTCCCTATACTTCAGAATCAAACAATATTAACAGCAAACAATTTAATCTGTTACATATATTATTTGTAAATTTTCAATTTAATGTTTTTTCTTTTCCCAAGAAAAGCACATGCACCTTGAAGCATGTGTTTGTTTAGAAGTTTCTGCACAGACTGAAAGGATGGAGCTGCTGTGAGGGACTCCAAATCTGTACATGAGTTATTATTCAGGCTGAAAATCAAAGATGGATAACAGAAGGGTCAGCGCAGTGATAACGACTTGATTAGGTCCCAGGATGAACGACAAGCAAACAAAATACACAGCCTCATTTCTAGCAGTTCATTACGAACCCTCCTGTTTTGATGAATTACCCAAACACACACAAAGAAAGTGACCTTACAGCCAATATCTATAACAGTTTTATGAGGTCGCTCCACAGAAAACTGGGCTTGGAGGACATTCCAGGTATGTTTTGACAACAACAGCTATAATTTACACACAGCGCAACAGCGTATAAATATCCCAAAGAGAAAACTGAACTTGAGACGCCAAACCTTGAGAAAATACTGCTCGTATATGTGTATGGCTAAACTGCAACTGTCTCAGACTGAATCCAAGTGAGCTACTGTACGTCCTGGGAGGCAACTGCAAATCTTACCACAACACATAAAGCCAAAACCCTCCATAAAAGGTGGCAGCTAAACCAAATACTGCTCTATCTTTGAATATTCCTCCTTTCGTGTTGGACACAATTGAATTTATGTTTCTACAAAGCAAGTCAAATTGGACCTTAAATGATAGGGTTGGTGAGCAATTCTAATACAGCGCAGCCATATTTAACATACCGTGACTTGACTAATGTAAGCACAGATGGAAGTTTCATACACAGCTGGTTTTGTGTCCCATCCCAAGGGTAAACACACCATTTGGGGACAAAAGCCTCTGTAAGCAGATGCTTCTCTGCGAAGGCAAAGTTACTACGGCAACTTTATAAATCTGGACTCACGAGGGGAAAGATTGTAAAAACATTGGAATCTAGCCAAGTGTTACACACCGATATTAAACCATTAAGTTGTGCATGTTCTACACATCTTTTATTCATGGATTAAATGAGTTTAGTTGAAGCGAATGGATTGACTCCAAGATTTGGATTCAACCTCGACCAAGTGCGGATTTCCTCCAGTCGTTTTTTTGTTGCTGTTCCTTTGAGCTTCATTGATACTTTGAGTCAGCAAATGTCAAAAATGAATATATTTGCATGATAGGCCATAAAATGAAAGGTGAAATGTCTGTAGTATACAAGAACAAACTCTAATCCTGTATCAGGACATGGGTATGGAATTGAATTTAATGAATCTGTTATAGTGAGGATGGTATTAGTATCGATTGACCCTAAAATCTGCATCAAAGCACCAGATTTCAGAGTCATTTGTTATTCTAGACTTCTTCTTTCATCTGGTGTCCACCCCGATCATTACAGAGTGATGCTACAAATCCTCTGTATCTTCTGCCATTCTTGATCACCATCATCCAAATGCACACCAATGGGATGGAATAGACCAATGCAATAAAATACCAATGACTCTATTCTTACGTCAGTATTGAAGCACCAAATATTTCTATACATATTTATCCAACATTGATACATTTGTAAGCCTTCTGGATCGCTAAAAGTCCTCCATTTTCTAGGTCACATGGATACCAACAGGAACTTCATGATACCGTGGATTGAACCACTCTATCTCTTTGCACTTGGGGATTTAAATTAAGTGCGACGAGGACATAGTGCGAAAAAAAAGCAAGAAAACCCTCCAAAGGGAAGCAGCACTAAATGGCCAGTTCCTTGTTATGCTCAAAGCAACTGGGTTAGTTTACCTCAGACACAATGGTCCAGCGTTTAGTGATTCGGGGCTTTGAATAATGGACTGAATAGGATTTCCATGGACATACTGTGGTTTATTTCAGCTTGCCAGCCAACCCACATGGAGGCTGTGCTGTGTTAAAGCAGGGTAAACATATTCTACCTTTAGGCAGATGCGCTAACCACACTGTGTCATGGGAAACAGTTAGCGGGCTCAGCGGCCTGGTGATGAGCAGGGGGGCTGATTCCACTACATGTTGTGGCTTTCAAGCAGAAAATACTAAAAAACTGCTCAGAGGGGGCAAAGGATGTTTGTTCGACCAGTTTGGGCTTTAGATGGGAAATTACTTGCATATTCATAAAAACTAAAGATACTGGTAACGGACGGTGTGAGTCGCCACGTCTATGATAGGTCCGAAACTTTTCTTTAAGGTCATCGACTATAAATGATGGCAACAGACGTGATTAGTCTGTTGGTAGTCTAGTGATTGGTTCATTTATCTGCCACTGGGTGAGCTCACAGAAAACACCCCAGAGATATAGTTTAGTGTGTACAGCATCACACTTCACACTGCCCACACTGCTGCTATTTCCATGAAGCTGAATGCAACCTGCATGGAGTATACAATTATTTTGGACGCAGGGACAAGATGTGGGATGAAATTTATTGATGTTCGCAAAACTGTACCAGCCCCAAATCAAACTCCTTAATGGCATGTTTGGCGGTGTTATTGTTCATCGTTAAATTTACGCGGTGACACAAAATCAGAGCTGTCCTCTACTTTTCATGCCAGGCACAAACAACCTGCTAACAACCAACAAGTTAAACGGCATCTATTGTTTGATTGCTTTTATGTAACATTGTAATAATAAACGATGTGGCACAGGGAGATACAATTCTCACAATTTCAGTCTCTGTCGTTTTTTTGTTTAGATCTGATCCAAAGTCCTAATGTTTGAGATGTTTATGTGTGAAAGGCTGTCACTGACGCTCATTACTCTTCAGCGAGTGAAATTGGAAATCTGACAGGAAGTGTCTGTGCCATCTCAGTCAGGAGTTTTCGAACGCTGTCGATTTAGTCTGTCTAAAGTCTTGCTGCACTTTCATATTGTGATTTGATCACAGTAGAATATGCAGCAAAAGCCAGAGGAACTAGCAAATAAACCAGGAAGAGAAACTTGAAACTACCAAACAACACAACATCACCACGTGTTTTTAATTAACAGGAATATGTCTCTTCTTTATGATCCATATTGTGTTTATAATTCCCAGCAGCTGTGCATCACAATAGCTGTGTAGCAACAACAGACCATTTTTCCTTTCCTGCCAAAACAGGAACACTGACACAGACCAGTTTCTGCTCAATAACATGTTTTTCGGAGACTCTAGAACATTAAAATCCCCAACAACCACATCCACAAAGAATATTTTCTTGCCTAATACGTTTTCAATGATGCAACAGTGTGTGTGCTGCTAATTTAACAAGGAATGAAAATATTGGAGGAAATAACTGGAGAGAGCAACGAGTACAGACACCTTTAGGCAATCATGTAGAGTAGGCCAAGAAGAAAGAATAGACTGTGAAGCTAAAGAGGCACCAACATAAAAGTCTAACTCCAAAAGATGTAAAAGAGCAGACTACATCATATTAGCTGGGAGGAAGTAAAGCAATTGGGTGAAGGCATGAATGTGACAATGAGTTTAATTATACGTATATATGTAACATCAGCCACTGGGGTTTCTCAATCAAAACAATAGGAAAAGATCTAATTGGATGACGTCGTGAAGCAGCGTGGGATCATGGGAGTTGTTGTCTTCACAACCATGAAAATATACGTTTTATTCATGTTACGCCGTAAACACCAATGAATAATCGTGATTCATTATGAGTGACGAATAGAAACAAAAAAACGGCCGACTGGCAAACATGCTAGCAGAGTGCGTTTACTTTGTCATACATCATTAGCACCACCAGATATAGCCGAGACGGACAAAGCCATGGGTAAAGTGGAAATGACGCATTTTAAAGGCGACCAAAATGAAATGTCCAATTTCCTTGTATAAAATTGAGGATTTCTCTCGGTGTGAACATTATTGGAACCATTTTGGATATTGTCAGTATATAATTCAAAATAACATAGATGTGGTCATTTTTAGACTTTTTAATGAACAATGTCAAAACTTTAAGTGAAGTTGAGGAGCTGCAAGGTGCCCACATTGATCTGTTGTGTCCGTCCACGTACATTAATCCTCATTCATTTTCAGAGACAGGTCTCTGTTGAGTGAGCAAGGCTGATTACGCATCAGTCTCTGTCAGATTTCCATCTCTTGTGACGGACAGAATAACCGCAGGGCAGGCAGACTCATCGCCCTCTATTAAGTCACAGAGGTGAATATTGAGAAAAAACAGTTAACACCAGCACATTATTCTAAACTCATCAATAATGCAGGTATCAAATGAATATTTGAAGTAGAAGAGTAAAATGTTGGAAAGATCCCAGGTTCTCCGGATTGACTTTTAATTGAAACTACACTTTAAACATTGACTGAACAGAGCCACGAGAACAGGCTTCCTCCGTCCTGTGGCCGCAGGACAACGTTGGCAAGAAAGCAACTCACTGACAGAACACATCTGTCCAATTTGTGACAGCGCGGTTGTGTGGTTGCTCACGTCATCCACACAATGCTGTTGCAATGGAGCTGAATTGGGTCACAACATCAATCTCTAGTTGTCACTTCTCTCAGTCCAAAGCCTGAAACTTCACACCTCTACCTGAAGCAGCTGGGAACATCTTGATCTATAATAAGTACGCCCACAGCACACAGTCACTGTGCAGACAAAAATGGCATATAGAGCAGATTCATCAAGTTGGAACTGATTGATATAGATGGTACTGCAGTGCAAACATAATCTCTCTTCATAACAGGTGGTGTAAGTATAAGTTGTCGGCAGGTGGCAGAGCCTGTTCTCTTCCACTGTCCACCAGCTTTGGTCATTTCATCGCCTCAACCAAGGAGGTTATGTTTTCACCCCTGTACACCCCTGTTTGTTTGTCAGCAGGATAACGTAAAAAACGACTTCGCTGGCAAATGGGCCAAGAAAGAAGCCGATACATTTTGTCACCTTTTTCGAAAATATCACAGATTTACACAGGAAATAAAGCTTTGATAGAAAAAATCAGGCATATTTAGGGGCCTGATATCTATGAGTGTGTGCAATTTTGGTGCAGCTTGATTGGATTTAAGGGGATTGTTGGGCCTTCTAATCTGTTTGTTGGTCAACAGAATTATACAAAAACCACTGAATGGATTTCCATGAAACTTGGATGGGACATGGGCCACGAAAGAAGAATTAATCCAGACAAAGGGGCAGATTTGATCCCTTCTTTAACATTGTGAAAACGGGCAGTTTTGTTTTACATTTACACTGATTTCCCAGTGAATAATGCACTGATCTTGATGAAAAAAGACCATTCTTCCACAATGATGATGACGACTACATGATCTGGATTGCTTTGTTTGCTTAGCTGTAATGGCATTTCTTTTTCCCCCCCAGATCTTAGTCAGCACAATGCAACATAGAGTTTAGACACCGCAGCGCTCACACACTGGGGTTGTTACTGCTGCTTCATTAGCATGCCAGTGCGATTAACTGGTCTTAACATTTGTTCTTTTTCGCCTGCAGAAATTGTGGCTATTAAAGAGAAAAACTGTAGAGAGTAAATTTGCAGTGCATGCCAGCATTTCATTAAAGCTCTAACTGGATCCATCTTGACTCATGGATTTAACCCTTTTGGCAGTGTTACCATTTGTCACAATTGGCAGTGGTGTCTCCAAGTGCAATGGGTGGAGTGATTTCTTAATGACTCTGGCAGAGACGACAGGTTCATAAGAGAAGAGTTTCTGCTAATTTCTGCTCCCACTTTGAAACAAAAGGATGTTCAGGGTTTTTTTCTTTTCACGCATTCAAACTCAGTGTTTCTCTAAATCTCCAGAAAATCTTTCAGTCCTTTCAGTATAGTGTGTTTACCATAACAAACGCACACTCAAGTATATTTGGTGCTTATAAACGTTGGTTTACTGTGATTGATTGAAGGAATGAAACACTGATCATTTACTCTTCACTTTTCCTTCCAGATCGTTTTCTCGTGCAGGCACCGCGCAAAACAACGTGAAATGGAGCATGGAGAGAGAGGCCTGGCCCCTGCTAATGACGGATGTACTTTCTTTCCAGCTGCATGCTCATTTCAACAGTGCTCAACAACAAACAACCCATTAAGGAGGCTCAAAATATTTAGAAATTGGTCAGATGAATCGTTGATGGGATCCTCTGTGGACATCCATCACATTTTCCCTGCGAGCACTTGTGTAATGGAGAAATTGACAGTAACATTCTGTCAGCGTTGTTAGTTTAAGCTGACAGAGAACAAAGTCATTTCTGTCCGAATTGTGCCGTCAGACATCTGCTCATCAATGGGGAAACAAGTGAAGAATATAAATGTTGTTATAAAACCAAATTATGGACTTCTCAACTCTCTCAGAATATAAATGTAAATATGAAACAAAGTGGAGGATATTTCATTGTTTGTTTCCAGTTTCAAACGGACATTCAACATTGACCATGATCCTTATTGTAACCATGACTACAAAGGCCCCCTAACCTGCACAGTACTGATGTTAATCCAGCCTCTACTGTAGTTTAGTCACATCACAAAGGATTCATTTACTTTTTAACTGCAGGGCACTTTTTCAAGAGACACCCCTTACGGGTCGCATAACAGGGATGGGACAAAAAACCTAAAGACCCTTTTCCCGACCTGAATTAAAAAGTAGCAGTAGCACAGCAGCACCAGTATTACTGATAACAATAATAATGACTGTGTTCAGCTCAGAAAACCTGATGGTGTGACCAGCATGCAAATACCAAGACACTGAAACTGAGGCAGCTACATGGAATTCAGTCATCATTTGTTGTATTATTACCCTGTGTTGCCAATGGCAGTTTTTCTTCTCCCGTGTGTGTGTAAAACAATTAAAAACACACAGACATGTTTTTTTAACCAAACTTGGTTGGATTCTTATTTGTGAAGGTATCTCTCTATGATTAAACAGTCAGTGGTGTGGAGACACACAGGACAACACAATACTTACAGAGCAGGGCTTGTGTTGAGCTGAGGTCCGCCTGCTGCTGTGAACTGTCTGCTAGTCGTGTTAACATTCACAGCAATAGCTGCATCTACCAAGTTTACCCCAAACTCAGCCTGCCTTCTCACGATGGTAAAAATTCATGGATGTTTTAACAGATTTTTAACATGTTGAATGTTTTTCATCTTATTTTGAAGTGTGCCAACATTTGTCAACTGGCACTAAACACAAAACAGAATGATGGTGCTGAGTTCATCCCACCATCACCTTCATTGTATTGGGTCATGAATGAGAAATAACTATGAGCAATCATCTGAAGGTTTTTGAAATGGATCAAACAACCAACAATGGAGTTCATAGATTAGAAGTGGGTTTATAGCTGACATTGAAAATGCCATCATTCTTATTTTACCATCAGAGAAAGGGAGATTACAGTGTAAACACTGTTGGGCCTTACACTTAATATACATTATATGCCATCAATCATTGATTTAGTTGTTTCAGTGAACAGCCCAGTAGTCTCAATTAAAAGAAAAGAAAAGTAAAGAAGAAAAAAGAAAAATACTCCAAGACAATCATAAATCAAAGCAAAAGTCATTTGAATAACCGCCTCATGGCTGTTTGCCTCTGCCAAAAGTTTTTCTGGCGTTCCTGATGCATCGTGTTCACAAGAATGGGACAGACGTGATGCCACAGTGACCTTTGACAGCCAAAATCGAATCAGTACATCTATGAATCCGTGTGAGTGTTTGTGCCACATTTGAAGATTTCCCCTCGAGGTGGACAGACAGACAACATGAAAACATAATACCTCCATCCACACGAAGCTGTTTTTCAAGACCACAAATGTGTCTTAATTCATCCTTTTTGACATGAACTTGTTGTAATAAACCCTCGAAGACTCTCTCAGATTTTAACACTTTAAACGATCAGGTCTGATCTGAGATGAGTTGTTTGAAAACATCTACCAAAATCCTCCTAAAACAGACCATGGATGTTGTGAGTAATGATGACTGGGAGCTTTGCAGTCATTCATAAGCCTCAGTGTTCAATAGCGATCAAACTCATATATTTAGTTGGTCCCAGTCACTGATTACGCAATTAGCTGCTGCTGCCTTGGTGAATCAGATTGTTCACGAGATAAAACTGAACAAAAGACACAAGTTGTGGCCGCTGGTTTTCTATACAAACTTTCTGAGGTCAAGGCTTGAGGAGACGTATAAATATTACTGCTATCTGCACTAGTGGACCTTGTGGTGTACCAAGCATTTCACAATTACGCGTGCGTGACCTCGGCAGTGACAAGCAATCCCTTTTACTTACCCTGATGAACAGTATTCAGCTATTTGTGTTATTATGGTCTCGTACATTTTATGTTGCAAACATTCATGCAAATCCAGGATAAACAACAGAGCATCTACTTTGGCCACTGCTGGTAAACAGGATTTTTTTTTTTGCAGGCATTTGAAAGAAGGTAAGGAAACACCTTGGATACTTAGGTCATCACATGCAAACGTTTACTAGCTGTGACTATGGGAAAATTGACAAAAGTCTCCAATCAACCAGAGCTATTTGAATGATGGAAGCAACTGAAGGAAAAAGAGAATATGCAAAATTTAAACACAGGGAAAAAATGACAGGGATTCAAACTCACAGCCTTCTAGCAGAAACACCATTGAACCAATGTATGTTATTTCAGAAAAAAAGAAAAGAAATGCAGAAATGACCAGTATCGATATCAGCCTCAGCAGCTTAACGTTGAGTTGCACGCAACAGAGAGAAACCCAAATAATTCACCCAACGCAAATAAAGAGCCGGTGTCACAACAAGCAATCAATATCAACTTTGAATAATGTAAAGAAGTGGAGCACTTTGGGCAGGATGATTAAAACGCCACAAGACAGATGACTTGGTGAAAGTAAGAGGAGGAGTTGAAGGCTTACATTGTGTTGCATTCTCTTCCAGACAACCCTCTGGGAGCAGCAGGGAAATGAAGAAGACAGAGATTTAATTGGACATCGGACAAATAGAGCGACTGAGAGAGAGAGAGACAGAATAGGAGCAAAAAGAATGTCGTTAGTCGTTAGTGAGGGAAGAAGTTTAAATGATAAACGGTGCCGCGGATATTTCACATCCACCGGCCTCATTTCACTATGAGATTTAAAACCTCAAGCCACTTTACTCCCAATGAAAAAACATGAAATCAGTATAAAACCTATCACATGTAATCAATGCAAATACCAGGACGTGCACACAAACAGCAGCACGATGGGGAGAATTAGTCTGAAGTGGTGTTTTATTTAGTGCACTCAACACTGCTCAGCTGAAAATACATGATCGCTTAATCCTGTCTGGCGCAGATGTATTTCAGAATGGACCTCACCTCCTTCATGAATGTACACAAGGAACTGAGATATGGAGAAGCACGAGTGAGATGCGATCAAGCGAGTAAGTCCTACCCTGAGCACTTTTTTCTCATCTTTTCCTAAGTTGGCCCGAGAGCATGTAAACATGAATTATTAAAGATTCTGAAACTTGTGGAGTTCCTCAAAATGTGCTTTTGCCTTTTAGTCGTTTTTTTTTTCTCCTTTCGCCCTGCCCCTTTAATGTGAGTGTTACAAAGCAAGAAGGAAGGTTGGGTTCGATTTTTCTAAAGAGGACTGTATTTGAAGATATGCTGAATTCAAGAATAACATTTTCAAGGGTCTGGCTTTGAGTTACACTTAATGTGTTTATTTCTAACAATTGCAGATTTTGGAAGTGTTCTTGTAAAGACAGACACAGTATACAGCACTTAATCTACTTCTCTGCTGCCGCATTCTTTCCATTTTAATCTTGTCACACAATTCATACAGGAGAGGATTATCCACTGTACCTTTTATTTAAAAGGACCAGATTTTATTTATTAAATGGATTTGCCAAATGTGGAAGGATTACACGAAGGAGCATTTGTCAAATGGTTTGGCCAGACGATAAATTTACGACATTAAGAGAAATGTCCTGACATATACTGTCTCAAATGTCTTTCAGTGGAATCTATTCAACACATTGATGTCAGTCAACATAACACATCATTTTATCAAGAATAATACAGTGTAAATTGTACGACCATAGATTTTAAATACTGTGTCTAACCGGTTATTTTGGCTTATACACAGAATTTTGCTTTGATTTCCAGTTCTTCTTTGAACACATTCATGTATGATGATGGTAATAATAATAATAATAGCAGGTTGCTGGATATTGCAGCTTGACATATAAAGACTCAAAGATTCAGTGGCACGGTCCAGTGGAATCACTCTTTTAAAGTTACCATTAATGTCTTAGGACTTTTCAACATCTAGAAGTTTTATGGGTGAATCCTGAAATAGTTTTAACCTATTCAAGTTTGTTGATTTGGATCAGGGGGCATACCAGGATTAGTTTTTTTCCCACTTTCTTTAACAATGTGAGATCTTCGTTGATTTTTTTAATAGACAAATTCAAATCTGGGTCTAGGGAATTTCAATGTGCTTTCACATGAGGACTGTGGTGGAGGTATGTGCTCTCTCTAGTTTTGAGTATGATAATTTTGGGGGAAAACACAGTTCTAATGGTTTCTCAGAAGTAAAACCTCATAATTTCTCAAATTGTATGTTGGAGTGTTTGTTTTCTTACTCTGAGTACTGCAGTGGAGGATGTCACGCAGCACCTGAGCTCCATGGGGAACATATCAGCATGGATTTACGATGACATTTCAGCTGGAATCTTTGAGGTCCCCAATTCTTTTTCTGGCCTTTGGACTTGAGCCCGGGTAAGTCTACCTTAAACTCAGCGTGCCGCCACCAGGTCTGCCTCCGCCAGTAATATAAAAAAAAAAATCTCAACATGCTCAGACTCACACACACTGAGTTGTTAAAAGATGGAGTGAGAAATGAAGAATGCTCAGCACCGTGTGCTGGCTAGAATTCAGACTCCAACAAAACTATCATCATGGCTTGTGAAAGTGAAAGTCCAACAATTAGAGAGCTATTTTAGGAATCCACCGGTGGTGTCATACAAACTATTTCAAGATTTATTATCTGTTCCATTATCTCTCTCAAAGAACCTTAACTTTAAATGTTTGTTTTATATCGTGCTTTTAATAATGATAAATATTTTACTTTATTTGCTATTTAACACCAAATATATCTAGATTTTTCAAACAATTATTTAAGTATTTTCTTTTTTACATTTTCCAATATTGGTCTTCTTGTCTTATCTCTGTATACGTACCAGTCTATCCAGGCTTGTTCCAGCTGCTGTGGTCGGCCTCTCCTCGGGGGTGTAGGGTCTGAAACGAGCGTTGAACACATCTGAGATGCCGCGTGCAGACCTGCCCATTCCCGATGGCTTTGGTTGGCCACACCCTTGAAAAACCTAAAATGAACAGAGGACGATACAATCAGCAAAGGGGCGAAAACACAACAGAAAAAGTGAAAATGAAAAAGGACTGCTCAGTCTCGAAGATTCTTTTAATATTTAAGGGCAATAGCTCATGGTTTTGGTCTGCAGCATGAAACAATGCCCAAAGCTGCATGAACTCGTTTTTGTAGAATACACACTCTTTTTGATCCTCTAAAAGTTTTAGTTTGCCTACACCACTGAAAGGTTTCCTTGGAGTAGCCTCTGTCAATTTGCTCACAGCCCCATTTCTGGTTGGTGATCTGAGATAGAAAATGATATCGAGCCAGCCTCCTCCATCCACTCTATCAGTGCCCAGGTCTCCTTTCACAGGAAGTGTCATATTGGTGGCAAAAAGGAATTTGCTTGAAAATGAAAGTCAAGTTTCAAAAAGAAATGCATTTGGCCAGAGTTTCTAGGTCAACAACACACAAAGGACCAAAGTTAAACCAGTTCGTTTACAAAATGTTATATAATTGAGCTTTGATGATTGGTATAAAACTAATAACGTATGGAATAAAGGAAAGTGTTTTTAATGCAGCCACTAACATATTTTCTCATGTTTACAATCCCGATGCCATTTTCAACTGACCCGTGACAAGTCTGGTTAAGAAAAATATAAATAGTTTTAGTGCTTAGTGTTTGCTTATTAGTACTCGGAAAATAATTGCAGGCTATATCAGGAAACACAATCCTTGAAAAAAAACAACACTGCTATTAACTTAGTTGAAATTCAAACTTTTGTTGTTTTGTTGCTAAAATGAGCCAAGAAAAGAAATGCAGGTCTGTTATTATTTGTCGCTCACAGAACTTCATTCTGAGAATAGATTGTTTTCAGATGGCTCCGTCTCTATAGGCTCTTAGGGCCCAAACAAAAGACCTGCAAACAGCCAAGCTCATTAGGATTCCTGTCTGGCCTGTCTGCTGGCCCCTGGCACAGGATGTGATGGAGCACTCTAATGTGCTACATGGCCGTCATGACAAGAGGCTGTCTTTTCTCTAATATTTATCACTTCTTCAACATGATTACAATTCCACTATCCTGTACATCTCACACAAAAAACGATTTTCAACAGGCTCGCGCTGCAAGACTGAAGGCACAATGCAGAGTGGCCTGACACATTCCGCAAAGCGCGGTGACCGAGGAAGGGCCACGTACGGTTGAGATGTGAATGCGGGAGAAAAGATTGTAATCTCAGAGCAATCTTTCAGCCAAGCGCAACCTTCAAGCATCAAATGCTTAGACAATGGGTCAAGCTGGGAATTGCAGCTCCCCAGATATAGAAAAGAATGCAACATCTAATTCACTGACCTTTGCAACCCGGGAGTGAAGATGGGCCAGAATATATCAAAGCATCAGAATTAAAAGTTGAAGTGAGAAGGGCTGCTTTTTGACAAGAAAAAAATGTCCTGTACGTGATAATATCCTGAGGTGTTGCTTCATATTTGTAACTATTCCACTGAGGGATTAGATATCTGAACTCTAAAGATGCTAAAGAGGAAATTAATGTAGTTACTTCCCTTGCATGTTAACTATCTTCTAAAAGCACATTCATATAATAAAACTGAGAAATGTGTGGTCTCAGGTTCTTATCTTAGACCACAGGTTTGATCCTAAAAATTTGGATTGAGGTTGTAGACGGATTGTTGAATCAGTAAAATACTGCAATAATTCAAGCATGGCATACAAAGCTAACTTAGTGCACAGTACCTTGGCCGACACTTGCATGCTGTTGTCTTGCATGGTCATGATAGCTTCAGAGATCTTGATGTCAATTGGCTCAATGACTGCTTCGATGTTGAAGGGTCCCTCCAGTCTGTCCGCCACCAGTAACATAGCATCTGTTATAACACAGAGGACACATGTCAATGCAGATGTCACACATGTACACACAGAAATGTCACTACTTCTGTGAGCACATACAGTACATGCATACAAACAAGTTTATATCATCGAAGAGGATTAGAAATCCTTGTTGCAAATCCCAGAGGGTACAATCCCTGACATGGGTTTTAAGGTTTGAGCTCTAACAGAGAGTTCTAATAAAAAGGGCTTTCTCCGAGTGTGTCAACTGCCACTGACCAATCACCAACAAGAGAGGAAACTGCCAGCTCCTTCATGTAAACACAAACATAGAGCGGCAGAACGAGATAGAGTTCGTGCTTGTTAGAGTTTGTGCAACAAGTCAAAATTAAATTTCAATGTGCTTAGTTTACAAATGGCTTATACATAAAACAAATCATTGATTTGCATATGCTAATGGCTCCAGACAGAGAATGACAAGACTTCTGATTTATTCATCCGTTTGCATTAGTATTTCTAAACTGTGAAAATGTTTCAATAAATTCATAAAATCCATGTCTTCGTCTCAATGCCAGTAATTACTTTTTAATTACATCTCAGACACTTGTTTATTTCTGTCAAGCATGACTTACATAAGACACCAAATCCTGCATGTATCGCTTAAAAACGTGTTATATCAATTTTTGAACTCAACAAGAGGCACGACAAGTTCAAAAGTGTGTATGGAGGCTGCAGTTGTAACCTAAGTCACAAAAGTGTGGCTTGGGCTCGGGCCCTGACTGTCAGTTCCAACAGGGAGTGACTGATAGAGAAGTGCATGTGAGTGTGTGTGATTTAAAATGTGTCCATTCACTTCTTGATCATTTCACACACAGATATTCTTGTGTTCTGTGTCCTTGAAAACATATTAATCATGTATCATTATACGACTTCCGACCGATTGTTGCAAGTTTTGGGAAGCTCATGCCCCAACAAACAAATCTTTCGTACCGCTAATCCTGAAGCATATCATGAAAATGCCCAATTACTACACGTTGCAAAAGTACATACAAGCTCGCATGGCGTGTGGAGGCTGCAGTTGTACCGTAAGTGCTACTCCTTAGAAGTCTCATTACAAGATATACCTCTCATATCACTCCTACACAGACAACAACAATAACTATACTGGTCTTTCTCACCAGACGACCCCATAGTCTTGGCACAAATCTCGACTTCTTTCTCAGAAATATCCACATCGATGCAGGGAACGCCTACTACCGCTTTCCAAGAATGAAGTCTGAGTCATTCCGTCCAATCATAACATTAATATCCTGATTGAAGAAACTTGGGTGTCAGGTTTGATGACCAGCTATCCTTCTCTGACCATGCTGCATCGGTCTCTTAGTGCTAAATGAGAAAAGATGAGACCTGTGCCATGATGATCTTTCGGCTCAACCAGCACAATGTCCCTCTGGTGGGCCGGTCAAACCCTTACAGATGGTCCAGAATGCAGAAGTGTGTCTAGTCTTTGATCAGCCTTAAAGGGTCACCTGAATACAATTTAAGTCACTAATACTTGTATACATAACAACATCTGGTTTGGCACCAAGGTCCCTAAACTTAATTATATAGTCTTGTGCTGGCTTATGGCCTTATAGAACCTCTGGAAGACCAATTTCCTCCAAGAAACACCTCCTAACACCATGACCTGCCTAACGAGAACTCTTCAAATGTTCTCCTACACTCAAACCTTGTTCTTACTTCAAGGTCTCCTTCTGTGAGCACCTGTCAAATTAGTACACGTTATGTATAAATTAAAAATAAAACAAGCGCAAGGGAGCATGACATTATTACTTCAGAATCGATAGCTAAAACGGATTACCCACCCAATTGCCACTTAATCATACTAAAATAATGTGATGTTATCATTTTCATACAGACGGATGATACTATTGATCATGTCAGAATGGGAGAAGTCAGCAGTGAAAATAATGTGTTTGACATTTTCATTATACTCCTTCCTGTCTCTCCCCCAAAAAAAGTAATTAAAAGACCAGTAAGTCGTGTTTGAAGGGTTAGGGCTGGTTAAGTGGGGGGGGCAGCGATATCAAGAAGTCTTATATCTCGGTGCAGTGGCATTTACAGGGATGTGGACCAATCAGGAGAAGCCTATTTGCCTCTCCAGGGGGGTGCACCTTATAAAAGAGAAGCAAAAACACTATTAGTCATCTGCTGCGTCTTTAGCTGCGAGGAGAGGCAGTGTAAATCATTAGATCATAGGTTATCATGACTAGAATTTTGATGTGGAGTGATCATTAGTCTCTACTACAGCTCTTTAGGCTTCGGCAGCACAGCCTGAGGATTTTACATCCTGCTGTGACACTGGTAAACAGCAAAACCTCCACGGTCTCTGCTTGAGACAGGGCTTTAATCACAGGCAGAAAGCAAAACTTAAAATATTTCTGTTGACATTAGATAAATATATTTAGATAATAGGATCCATCATCAGACCAACCAATAGACCTCCAGTGACTCAATATCGCACTTTCCCTAGTTTATTTATTATTTGTTCAGACTTGCTGTTTTTATCCACGACCTTGCTGTTGGAATCCAAGGATTCTAAGATCTTAAGGTCTGATCTTGTAATTTTAAACAGAATAAAAAATGTTATCACACGTTGTGTCTTTTTATGCAGAAAAAGAAAGAAAGATATCACAAAATATATTCTAGCTTTGCTTTCGTCCGTCTTAATACTTAATATCCAGGGGCCCTGTCTCGGCCCAACAGAATTATGCAACAGCTGCAACCCAACCTCCAAGCTGGTGAAATGATCCTTGGCGAATGATCAGTGGGTGAAATTCTGGTTGTGATTGAAATCTGGATTAGACCAGATCAAAAGATTATTGTGTTAAAGTCAAGACTCATGCTCATATGTCTTAACTTAGCATTTTCACACCCAGAAGACTGATAGTGACAATCAAATCCCCACTGGGTGATAGTTTGTAAGTTCAGGCTATGACTCAGAAGAACTGTCCAGAAGGCTCATGACATTGATTCAAGCAGAACTACACCATTTGTACAAAAGAGCCCAAATGTCAGTGCTCATTTATTTTCCATACTGCAGACTTCTAAAATAAATAGTTTGACATTTAGGGAATTGCAAGTCGGATGAGAAGATCAATACCACTCTTATGTTAAAAGTAAAGTTTACTTTTTGACTTTAAGCTTTTTGCTATTCAAGATTTCTTAAACCAATACCTGCTGAGCGTGTTTCCTTTCTCATGAAACTTTAATTTTCATCATTTCCATCTATATTTGCTTGCTACGGGTCTCCTTCCTCCTTATCTCTGCAGATGCATTGTGGTGTTTTCTGTGTTACTGCAGCCAACTATAAATAAGTGGAACAGGGAATCTTAAGGGAGAATGTAAATCGTTCCTCTAATCTGCTCACACACATGCAGAACACAAAGGAGATACATTTGCTCCATAGCAAAGGTCAAAAGCTTTTCGACAAAAATATTTGCAAACATTGGAAACAAATTATACTAAGTCTTTATAAATAGGGAATTGAACTGTGAAATTTACACAAATATATGCAGCTCCCGGGTCATGTAGTGTATCTCTGACACCACTGGGCAGAATTTTACCAAACTTTAGTTAACTGGAGTTTAGTTAACTGGGGTTTGGATAACTGGCCATATTAAAAAACTATAATCGTTAGATACAATGTCAGTTTTCATGGTAACAACTGCAACATCAATGTAGTTTTAAGTAAAGGGAAAGACAATTTAACTTTTGAAAAATATATTTTTTAGTTTTTTAGTTTTTATTTTAAAATCCAATGACCAAGAAATTTGAAGGTTTCAAGAAATAAATCTTAACATTGTGGAGCTCTTCCCTGAATCTGTCAACTCACGGTGCAAACCTGTTAAACCCAGCCTGCCAATAACAACTTCAGGCCATCAACTTGTTTTTTCTTCTTCCAAATGCCCATGTGTCAGGTTATATATGTTGTGAGTCAGGTCTGTGCTGGTACAGTGTAACTTATGAACAGAAATATAGACAGACCATAGCCTCCTCTGTCTGTTACCGGCTGTGTTTGTGAAAAGAAGCATTTCTGTTTGTTTACTTCGGAGCCTCAAATTGGGCGTGACGCTCGGTTAGATTTTCATCAGGATGTGGCCGGAGGTCACTGTGGAGTCTTCACTTGACTATGTTTAGTAGATCACTGCTCTAATGCCACTGCTAAAAAACAGCCTTCGTGGACTTTCAGTGAGAGTAGAGGGAAAACTGCCAGCAATTCTCTACTCATTCAGAAAAATAGACTCAAAGACCTAAATGGCGTTTTCACATGAGCTCTGACAAACGATTTCTCATATACCTTAATGAATATTTGATGGACTGTGACTGTGAGTCAGCCATACGAACAGCTATGAGAGCAGGATACTTCTACGAGCTTAAATAACTTCAGAAATGATGTCACATATGGGAACGCTTCTTTGAAATGCTTTGTTGATGAAAGACATCTTCACGTTGAATCAGTTCTAACCATAAATCTTAAGGGGGGGCTCGCAGAGGATGATATTTCGTGTGCAGACTAAGCTGTTTCAATTATGCACAATGTTTGGCTCACACCAGCTGTACCACCATCCTTCGGTCACCACTGTGTAGTCACAAGTGTATTATCCTGGATACTTGTCCTGGTGGGAGGGGGCTTGTTATCTTATTTATCCGTCTTTCTTTTTACAGATTGCGAAAACATTTCAACAGAGTTTTAAAAATATGTCACTCAAGACAGGGTTTGATACCTACAGCACTGCTTACTGGTTAAAGAGACATAATATTATCATTATTATTATTATGCTCATATTCAGGCTCATGATTTGCTCTGGGTTATTACTTGCTCTAATGTTTACACGTTTTTTTTCAGCCTATGAAACGCTTTGATTTAGCTCCGGTCTCTTCAAGGCCACCCTCCCGACAAAGACCAGTCTGCTCTGATTGGCCGGCTGCTCGGTCACATGCGGGCAACGTTGGCGAGCATTATTCAAATGTGTGGAAGTATTGGTGACAAGGCGTTTCAGGAGCATCTGGAGCTGCATTTTCTGTGGGGAAGAGGAATAAACCATAGACTTTAGGCTTTTTTACTCAAAATACCTACAATACCTACAATACACTAGAGGAAAGAAAAACGGGAACAAATTAAACACAACACATCTTTTTGTCTATAGTTTTTGTAATGGTATACGCACAGAGGGAGGATAGCAGTTTAAAGTTCTCCCTTTCTCTTTGGCATTTTGTTGGCAAATGTTGAGCCTGTCAAAATTACACAAAGAAGTTTTCAACATTACTCTTCTCCATACTAAACTAAGATCACTAACCAGACATGTTTTGTGTTTCCCTCTTCAGCTAACATTGATCTAGACTGGTGTATTTGTTTGGGAATTCATGTATGGATGAAATCATTTATTTGCATTGTAAATTGACAAATAGAATATTGATTTGTAGAGCAACTATCCATCTACCCATTGACTGACACAGTGGGTTGTATTGGCACGATTGTTTGCTTCTTGATACATAGTGCCAGCTTTTCTTGTCGTTTGGCTTCAGGCTTCACTGCATGCTCTGTTATTTTCTATTTTCTAATGGAAAACTTTTTTCTCTCTCTCTCTCTCTCTCACCCAGAAGGAATTGGAGAGAGTCCAATACCTGCAGAGTCCCTCAGGGGACACAACAATCACTCATACGTGACTCTATGACAAATCAACAACTTTAAAGTAAACTCGCTAAAGGACGGACACGTGGTATTCCTACTTCTCAGGAGCATTGTTTTATTTCTGCTTCTTGAGTTTCTGATCTCAGTGTTATGTCGAATTAACTGCTTTAACAGTTTGCCATTTTTTATGAAGTGAGCGTTGCTGGAGTGTTCAATAAACACATCCACTGTAAGATCAATTTCTGTCACATAATACTAGATTCATTCCGAGCAGGTGCCTGTAAATCAGTTACAATACACAAAATGTGCTCTGGTTTCATACCCATTGCGGAAAGATACCTATAGATTAAAATACTGACATGAATAACACTGACAAAATGTTGGTCTGTGCCCGCTTTCACTAAATTGATCGTTTTACTGACAGGCTCTGATCCAGCTACAGTGCAGATATCAAGTGATACATGATTTTGTAAACAACGTCTTATAGGTAGGTAAGCCTCTAAATCTCTCATGAGATTTTCAAAAGTTAACGTAAAGACCAAAAAATCTATACGAGTGCGAGTTAATCATTCTCTTCTTGCTCGGTGGCAAAGGATCACTCCCAGATGTCAGAGGTGGAAAATCTTGGACTATTTCACACCACTTAAGACAGACTGGCCCAACTGAAATGAAACACATAGGAAAAGGAAAGAAATCACACTGGGCTCTGCGTGAGCGCTCTGGAGTCAATCAAAGGAACAGAGTGTCAAGTTGTGGGCAAATTCGGAGCAGAGAAATCCTCCAGTCAGGCTCAAAATCCTCATGTGTGACCTCGTCTTTAGGATTTAAAGGCAGATCACTCTTCTAGTTATGTGAACTGGAAGCGGTCATGTCACTTGGATTATTCTCTACAGTCACAAAGGAGGGGGACAGAGGCATTGAACAGTTTTTGATATATATGAAAGCAGGAACTCTCTTCTTATCAGTTATATTCTCAAGTAACTTTAACTCAGTCAATTACATAAACTTGCCTCGGTTTTATTTTCCCACTGAGCTTCAGCAAAACTTTGTTACTGCAGTAATTGCACTTCCAGTGTTGATATGAATTAATGGAGGGGGACAATTCTGTTGGATTGGAAATGATGAACATAATGCACGGGGGATTGCCACCCAACTGCCCACAAATACTGTCCCAAGTCTGCCCAATGATTCAGAGCTGGAGAGAGGAAAATGGAGAGAATAACTCTCACCATCTGCCGCTGCAGACTGGAGCGAATGTCTGCTTATAAACACCAAATGTATCCAACAGCACGAGCTGTTGACACCCTGCATCAACTGCTGTTGACAAGTGATTTGCTCCATAGCCAGAGGTGGTGCTTTTACACATGGGAATTAGAAAATGAAGTCATTGTGACGAATGTTTTATAGAATCAGAGTATGAATTTCTCAAATCTGGCTTTGGTAAACTCTACAGAAATATCAAGAAAATAATTTGAATTTGAATTAAAATTTAAAAATCATCAGTTACTTCATTAGCTCAGCTGGGAAGGTTATTTTTTTCGTTGTCTTTTATCTGTCTGTTAGAAGGATTAAGCAAAAACCACTCCAACGATTTCCTTGAAACTAGGTGTAAGGGCAAGTTACACAGGAACACAGGAGTTTTATTCACTTTCTTTTACACTGCAAGATTAAGTATTTTGGGATATTTTGGGGGAATTTGGCAACAAATACAAAATAAAGCATATAGAGTGCTGATATCTATAAACAGGAGCAGCTGTAGAAATGTCTGTGTACTTGGTATACTGTACAATGTGTGTATCTGATCCCCAAAATGTATATATATTCAATAGCTCCTTGGTGGAAGTTATGGCCTGTGCAAGTTTCCCTCTGGTTGTTTGCTTGTAATAATGGAGGTAAAAAAACAATGAAGAGAAGGTTTGTAGAATCCAACTTTTAATCTTTCATTTGATTAATCTATGAAATAATAATCCCCTCAGAAGTTAGGTGTTTTTACTATTTGCTAACCATACCGTTGTTTTGGCCTGACAATAAACCAAATCCACTCTGCACCTGCACCGTATCTCCGTGTCAGGGAGACATCACTGCATCGCTGCACATGCATTGGTCCTTGTTTACATGCTTGCTGAGAGGAGCTACAGCGACTTTGCTCAGTGAGTAAATATGTCACCTCTCCGAAGTGCTGTTTGTCGCCGCCGCCAAGGCTTTTTCCATTTATTTATTTTTTGTCCATCACAGCATAAAGTCGCTAATCGTGGAAAGCCTTTTGGATGCTAGCTCTAAATACAGCATGAACGCTGAAACTGGAAACTAGATCCAGATGATTATGGTTAAAAACAGAAAGAAAAAAAAAGTGTTGAATAAAAAAGACAATATCTACAAAAGAACTGTCCATCCTGTTTCTTACAAAGTGCAATAACAAATTGGTGGAGTACTTCTTTAACAACAGCGAGAACAAGAATGTGGAGATGGTTTTCAAAGCAATCCATGTCCTAAAAGTACCCGACAGAGAGGAACGGGGGTAAAGCCAAGGATTAATTTTTGCCACAGCAGACCTCTGAGCTCTCTGACCTTTCTTTGAAGGGCACAAACATGCAATACGAGATTACAAACACATTATGTCTCTGCAAATGTGCTCCACAGTACAGTGATGCAATCGTGTTTGACTTTAAATGCTGCAGTGCACAATGACTTGCAGATGCTTCATATTGTTTATCGGTTCAATCGGCAGAAAGGAAATTAAGTGAAGAGACTCCAAATCGGCTTGTTCCCACCAATCACTGTCCTTAGTTAAACCGAGTTTTTAAACACAAGAAACTCACCGTTTGAGTATCAAGCGAGAAATAAACCTCACCCTTCCAGTCTTACTTTAACACGAACACTGCCAAAATATTCTGCTCAAAGACGCCAGAGACAGATTCCTGTAACACTTTATATTTTTTCAGTTTGCAGCTGCAAGAAATGAATCAATTGCAAAAGACCCAGTGATTTGCCAACATATCTGGGTCTTTGGGGAGTCTCTACAGGCATGCTCTCATGCAGCTGGATTGTAACAGCACTAACAAATACTTCTTAATAAGACTTATTTTTTTCCAGTTTTATTGGCTTTAGGCTCTGTCTGGATGACTTCACCTCATTGTAAGTCTCAAATACTGTGTCTGTTATTGCTCACATGTGAACTCTCGTGTCATTTTGCATTAACACTTTTCTCTACTGCTACAGCTGCTGCTTCTTTCCTGGGCTGCCTCTCAGCTCTCAGATCTCCGTCTATTCTTATTATTCTATTCTGCATTTTCTTTAACATTTGGAGAAATACGCCTATTAGTTAGATAACAAGTAATAACTAACAGGCGAAGACGTGTGATTTCAAGGGAAATAATGTAGACTCTGCAGAAGCAGGTGCACATCTTATACCAAGTTGGCCATGTAATGTCTGCAATACTATTTACCTTTCATTACTATCGTAGTGTAGTTCGGCTCCTCGTGGGAAAGGTTGTGGAGGAGAAGTGCAACTCATTCCAACAGCCTGCCCTGCACACGAGGATGAGCTGTTGATAAGTTGTAATTGTGTTTTAAGACGTCTTTAGACACCCTTACCCCCTGCTTCCAGTCTTAATGCTAAGCTAAGCTATATGACTAGTCGCTACATGACAGTGGTCTCAATCCTTGCATTTCTCTGTAAAAAAATCCAAACTGGCTACCACATGCAATACAATTAAACTACACATTTGAGTAAAATAATGACAATGTATTTTCTTGTATAATAATATGCTCTCAATGATAAAGTAATGACATTCAGTTTGCATTCTATGTGGGGGCTGTGAGATTAATAAAGAAAACATTGCTGGCCATCTGCCGTGGTAACTTAGAGCGTTACAAAGAGACGCTCTTGTTTACAGTGAAGCTGCATAAGCATTCCGGCCAATATACAGAAAAGCAGCTTTTTGCAGATTCTGCACAGCCAGTAGCAATTAGACAGAAAAGATACTGGTTCTTTATGATGCTGAGAATATGGAGATCACTTCCACGAGGCTAAGTGAGTAATCCAGCCTTCAGCACGGTGACAGGCAGAAACCCACTTGCCTGCTTGTTTGTTCCTGTCATGTCTGCTACTGAGCCCGTTGTGCTTCATTCTCAGTCAGTTTCAGTATGTAAGCTAAATATCTTTTAAACTAGAAGATGCCAGACTTTTTATGTCATGCTTAAGGAATCTTAAAGTATAATGAATACTCCTCAAGCATGTGGATGTTGAGCGAGCACACATCTCGAAGGCTAAACCATACGGCAAAGCAGGAGTAGTTTCTGCCAAGCAATCCATATCATTTAAAAGCAAAGCACTGGCAGGATGTTCATCTTCACAATCTCACAGGCGTCACAGAAAGTCCTTCCTGGAGGACGGCAAATATATTGGCTTGAATTCTCTTGGACTGGTGGGTTGTGGGGTTGTGGTGAGGTCCAATTACACTGGGACACAATCCACACAATTAAAAAGAAATGAGCAAATAAAATCAATGAGAATTGCTTACATTGTGGTGTCAAAGGACTCAACAGAGGACAACTGAAGCCTATATCTCAATTAGGGGAGAAATAAATTGTTTGTAGGCACAGCCGAGTGTATGCGGGGAATGCAATGGTTTACAAACCACCTCTTATTTAAGGCCAGGAGTTCATTACAGCCACTATGAATCCATTAAAATAGAAGTGACCGTTCTCTAAGCCATGCTGCTCTTTACTTACTCTTGTCTGTCTTTCCATTCTCACATACACTGACAATAATATAGGATTTAACCCTTTACCACCATTTTACAGGGATAGAAAAAAAATATTAATTTGTCGTAATTTATCGGCTGAAATGAAAGATCTAACTACCCATACTCCATCATTCAGTCATTACTCACTGTAAATTGACTTTGCACATATTTTTCATTATGGGTGATCAGTGAGAGCTGTTAAGATGCATAACCGTAAATGCAGAGAACAGTATCCTGGGATTTTAAGTAGTGTCAGAGATGTTAACAGAGAAATAGACAAACCACTCACAGAATCCTGAATAGAAATAGTACGACACACATCCAGTGCCTCTCCCTAAAATGTAAATAGTCTGCTTTATAACACCATAGAGGTGTCAATGGTGTTGTTGCACTGACGCAAGTACACACATGAAGTTCATGACATTTTGACAGACGGGCATTTCATACAGTCAGTCATGTGCACCCTGAATGACAGGCGCACAGAAAGAGACTGTCAGGGCCAGTAAAAACTTTGTGGATGTTTTGACAGTCCACTGACCAACATTATTATGTATGAAACTATCAAATAGATGTTTTTACTCTTTAATCTAATGACGTATTTAGTTCAATCTAATGCCGCTCCGGATCATTCTGGCCCACTTTGACACCTGGTCTTACAGCACCTTGTTTTTAAATGTGGAGAAATCCAAAGTTTAAAAGGTCTGCCATGTCGAGCAGTTGTGAAGCTGTGGACAATAGCTTTATTTGGAAAGAGTTTATGATCCGTCCATCCATCTATTCATCCATCCATCCATCCATCATCTTATATCCCTTCTCCTTTTGAGGGTCACAGGGGAGCTGGACGGAAGTGAAGCTAACATTGGGTGGGAGGATGGGAACGACCTGCACAGGTTAGTAGTCCATCACAAGGCTGATGGCTGACATATAGAGAGGAACAATCATTCATTCTCACACATACACCTACGGGTAATTTACTGTTGCCAATTAATCTAACCTGAATGTCTTTGGACCGTGGGAGGAAGCTGCAGCATCTCGAGGAAACCCACACAGACACAGGGAGAACATGGAAACTCCAAACATAACGACTGTGAGGCGGCAGCACTAACCACTTTACCACTGTGCCACCTGTTTATCAAACAGTCAATTAAAATCTGCTATTAATTTCAGCCATCTGCAGCTGAATTCATTATGTCACTTGCCAGTCCAAAACACCATTGATCCTGGTGTAAGCCGGAAAAACAGTGGCGCGTAAATAACAGCGCGAGTCCTCCCCTCTCTACCACTCTCTCTCTCTCTCTCTCTCTCTCTCTCTCTCTCTCAGAGAGTATTTTAACAAGGTGCTGACAAGAAAAATGATAATGATGTGTCTGTCATGATGCAGAGCTGGGTAAATTTGTCACGATGGCAGGTGACTGATGGTCTGGTATCATCCATTGGCCAAACCATGAATTCCTTTCCTGAACATTTGAACACACACACACACACACACACACACACACACACACACTTTAAAGAACATCAGTCAGCACAGGTAAGAGCAGGTAAATGACATCCTCTCTCAGGTTTATCCTCATTGTTCACTGACAGTCTGTCTACCATCTGCAGCCTGAAAGGCATCACAGTAACCTTTACAAACTGTAAACTACTGTACCTAGACAGTAGATTGGAAACACATGGCATGGATGCTGAGATTATTATTGTCTTCCGTCGGGACGGTTGTATATAGGCTACATCAAAGTATTCACCAAGGTCACTGCTGTTTCAATGATGAACAGGAATAAACACAGCACTGGCACATTTGTTCTTTTCTCCCCTTTAATGCTTGAAGAAGCTGCAGTGTGATACTGACGTTTAAATATCCAAAGTGCTTGTGTTTATATGTATATATTAAAATCACAAGTGTCTCTTCATTTGTTGGATTATCTTGAATTTGGTGTTTTACAAGTTCTTCCCCGTTGTTAATGCTTTAGCTTCAGTGCTGTTTCAATGAAAGGATTAAACCATTCACAAGAATTGTTTGGAATTCCTCTTTATTTCAATTACTGTAATTTGATGAATATGTTTAATTTACATTGATTAAATGCAACAATTTGATCATGTAAACCGTCTGATTTGTGTTACTCACTGTGTCTTATTTTCAAAGTTTGATATCCAGAAACAAACGTTGGAATATCCTTTTCAATCTTGATTTGTTCCACTTGTGTAAATGATGTAAGCTCAATTTTATGAAGGGAGGAACTCATTATCTGGTTTTGTTTTTCACTTTCAATGGAACGGAGCCGACTTGGAAATTCTTGTTCTTTCTGTTTTCGTTTTCAATAAAAGCGGAGAACAAACATTGTATTTACTGCACGAATGTCCCTGATTTAGCTGGATCTACACAGATAATAGACATCATCTCTCTCGCTGTGGAAGTTTTAAACTAAATAGAAAATCCTTGCGTCTCCTTTCTCCTGTGGTCCTACCAATCAATGCTGTCAATAGTGACATTTAAGCATGGACAGAGTTCACAGGTAAATGCCATTGAGGGTTCTTAAAAAATTGAAGGTCGTGTCTCTAATGTAACCTTCTCTAATAAGTGATGATTTGAAGGGATGACAGTGACAGACCATGCAAGGGCTCAATCCATAAATTTCTATAATGCAAAGATGTGCTCCACTGGTGAGAACTGACCTGTGATACATTTAGAAGTTGTGTCTGAAAGGCGAATCAATAATTCTTGCGAGCTGCATGGTAAGCAAATCGAAGTTCTTTAGCAACAGATAATGAATACAAAATGTCAGTAGGCATCAAAAATTAGTCTTTCATGGTGAAAATAAACATCCCCTGGGTTCTACATTTCTAATTATACCCTCAACAACACTGTCTTTACAAAGCCAGCGCAAAAATTAACATCTGCACAAAAACTGGTTCAAAATTAAAAAATCCACTTTTTCAACACCTCAAGGGTGTTTTTGTCTAACCAGATTCATCAGTATGCTGCAACAACAGCTTTTCCCATTACTGTCAAGCGCAGCGTCCCTCCGCGACAATAGATTTGCCTCTTCACAACCGAACAAGACACTAACTTTTTAACACATGTCATAAAGCTGTGAGACATTTCATTCAGTGCATGGGTGCCTGTGTTGATCTGAGACTTCAGACATGCCATGGGAGAGAACGAGCGGTACGTCATCTGATGGTTTCTCAAACGACGGGCCTGTCACCAAACAGCCAAAAGCTTAGAAGTGTAGTTCACTTGACACACGGTCTTCAGGGATATCTCTTATAAAAAAATTTTAAAATCTGTCGCCCCATTTAAAAAAAAAAATTCTGTTAGCCTGGGTGGGAGGATGGGATTGGGGTACATAACAAATAAAGCATTGGCCTACAAAAGATCCAGAGGGAACACTCTATGTGCCTCCTCTGTATCCATTTAACAGGAGGGCTTACAGCAGCCAGCTACTTACAGCCTAACTGAAGTGCTATATTACTCACTGAGCTCAGCTGGAAACACTATAGAAAATGTGTTTGCCTAGGATCTGCTCTCCTTTATCAATCCCGAACAGCAGGGACCAAAGCTTTAAGCGCTATGCCAGGGCGCCGGCAACAGCACACAACGTTTCAGTCAGAATAAAAAAGAGGGAACGGTTGCACAAATAAGATTTCAGTTTTGTCTCTGTAAATCCTTTAAAGCTGAATCTAACACAGCACATCCTGAATTCCCACAGAGACTCTTCAAAGGCACTCGGAAAAGTAACATGCAGACTTCGAAGTACAAGTGTGCACAGAGACAGACAAAGAGACTTAGAAAGATTTCAAAAGGTAAATGAGAAATGGGAGCAATAGTGCTCGATTTGAATCACAATCGATGTATTTGATCTTACCGATAAAGACGTTCCATTCAGGATCGAGGTCTGCCTGGTTGGCCAGACAGCCCCTCATAACGTTGTGACAGTAGTTGTGACAGGGTTTCAGCCCGGGCAAGCTGCGACAGTATGGACAGTACAGCATCTTGGTCAAGGCTCTGACACATGCAGGAGCGACATTCACCTAAGAAACAAAGAGATGATTGGAGAGAGGAGGTTTGAGAAAACAAAATGATGTTGCAACACACAAGTAATACTGTCTTGTTTTTATTCAACATCAACTTAATGTGAGGTTTCTAAAGCAACCACAGTAAGGAGTGTACCTCCCCATTACACACTTCAGGGGGGTAAAAGTCAACATCTGACAAACATCTCCACACCACATCTTCTGGAGCTTGAAATGTGAAAACCCAACGGATGAAACCGTATGACAAGATGAGTTTTACAACTCTGTCCATCTTGATTTCCTGTGAAGGCTGTGCCTCTCGTTGTCATTGTACCAGCTTGAATGAAAGCAACAGGATTCTGGCGTCTGGATGCAGAACGAAGTTACATCTGATAATTGGCCTGTCAGCCACTTTGTTCATGCTTGACTTTAGAGTTTGTCCGGCCTGCACTCTTGAGACAGCTCGAGTGTCAGCGTGTGCAAGGTTGGCAGATTGGTTAGTGGTGTATTAGACGGAGCAGCCAACTGAAGGACGTCTTTCATAAAGCTACACGTCCCGAAAAAAAAAAGACATGGTTTAAAAAATATTTTTTGAGAAATGGCAATGACATGTTCTTTCATGCAACAGATTGGACTGCTATCAACACAGAGGACCCAGACATACGGGGTTGTACTGGCCTATTAAACTAGTAGGTTAAGGATCACCATCCATTTAATTCAAAGATAATACAAAGACCCCGGTTGGTGCAGAAGTTCTGTTATCAGGTGCTTTAAAGCTCATTATCAGCATTCATCATTATTATTATAGATTATTACAGGAGGGATCTCTCTTTCATGCGATAAATGCATTGCTATCATTAATTTGAATTTTTGTAATTTTGTAGTAATGCTACCTGGAGACAAAAAGCCCAAAGCCCAGTGATATAAATGCTGCTGAAGCTACAGTGGGAGGATACTGAGAAAAGACAAAAGAAAAGTAAAGAAAACACCGGCAAACGTTTGTAGCTCCATGGCAACATCACAGGCCGTGCTATGACACTACATACAGCTTCAGTCTGCTTTTAACACTGAAGGTTGTCTTTGATTTTTCTTGGTACAATGACCACACCATCTGTGACAGGGAGAGCAAGCGAGAGAGAGAGAGAGAGAGAGAGATGGAGAGAGAAGGAAAGGGATGAGAAGGCAAATAAGGGAGAGGAAGCGAGAGGAAAGACGTAGATGCACGCTACTAGTGTATTTGCTTCCACTGCCTCTTGGCAGCTGGCAACAAGGATCAAATAAACAATCTTTGACATTATCAATCTGCCACTGACATCACGCAATGTCGTGTAAGAAGGCACTTAAAGTAGGTTGCTAGCTGTCAATTGCGTCGCTGCATGTCGTGTGCTGGTACGTGTTCTACTAAATTGTTTACATCCGTCTGGGAGTGTAGTTAACATACATTCTGGTTCATTTGATTGGACACGTTTCACAGTCAGGATGCTGTGACATCATGTTGGAAATGGGTAGAAAAAGAACAGGGAGTGATTTATTAATGCACAATATCCGTCAGTAATTATGACTTATCCTATGAAGTATGCTTTTTATATGATTAAATATACATTATACTGTCATTCATTACACCAGCTTCCACTCACACGGGAGGAGTTACATTAACAAACACATCTGCTCACAGCTACTTTACATTGTGTTGCAAACCCTTTATTAAATACTTATGTTTCCACTAATGATTGCTTAACAGCTTTACTTAAAGTGTTGCTGTGCACTAACTGACATTTCATTCCTACATTTTCCCGTTGGATTGTCAGAGCTGGATCAAGTACAAAAAGAGAAAACCGAGAGCAAACAGAGATGCAGCAGGCGGAGCGAGGAAGCCAAAGACGCTGCCAGACGCAGGGAAACAAACACAGAGGAAGCAGAGAGACGGATACAGATGAAACAGACGGAGAGAAAGCCGGACAAGACACTCGCGGACAAACAGAAGTAATGGCCAGGTGCGATAACCACATTTGGACAAAGAAACAAGTATACGCCAATCACAGCGTTTGGTTTGGAGAGGGAAGACATTTCACTCGCAATTACAAATTGAAGGACTTTTATGAGGACACATTTTTAGGGAAATTAGAAACCACACAACTTCAAATCCGACCTTCTTTTCATTAATATATTGAACAAGCTTGTGTTGTAACATTTAGATCTCAGTCAAGTCAACCTTTCTCTCTGCACTGACAAAATCGACATCACACGTGTAAATCCACGAGTTAAATGTGACTGCTACGTGCAATTCATCCGTCCACTGTAACTGAGACAGGGATGAGACAGTTTTTAGATTAGACTTGAACTTCCACTCTCATCCCTGTGCATCTCCAGCAATCTCCCTTCCTTCCCTTTTCCTCGTCTCAAACCCCACAGATTAAATACAACATTTTTTCCTATCACGCTATTTGAATCATTTTATTTCACTGGCTGATTTGCATATAAATACATTTGCTGTGGTGACGGAGGAAAGAGTTTGTGTCTTTTGTTTTTCTGTGTTGGCCCCGGGCCCGGTCGCTATGGACATTAAATCCAGCTTAAGCTGCAACCATAAAACAAAAACAGTCTGACTATGGAATACACTTGTTAGATAAATTTACTGTTGCACAGCTTTGGTATGATTAACGCCAGCATCACATGAGAATGTAGTATAAGGTATCATCTACTGACATCAGCAAAACACAGCAAATCTCCTCTACACTTTAATACCCATCATACTTCTACTCCCGCCTTGTCCAATAAAGAGCAGCATTTATTCATGAAAATATTGAATAATTTAAAAAAGTTCCCGGATTAATCTGTTTCTGTCAATTCAATTAAACTTGGCCCAGTTTCTAGACAGCCAATTTAACAGACAAGAAGAAAACACGGGGAGATTTTTCTTGACTATAGACCTGATCCAGCTACACTCTTCATATCCAACATGGCTTTTTAGTGGCAATCAAAGTAATATATGTTTCCACTGCAAGTAGCAAAAGTGTTTTACGCTGCCCTTGAGGTTTGCAAGCCTTTGGAAAATGTGTAATAAAATGGTGCCAACTAATTATCTTCCAGAAATCTTTACATTATTGCAGTGAATGTGCCCAGCAGTCGCAGAGTGGCCCTAGATGAAGGATAATCTGATAATCTTGTTAGAAGTTATCTGCAGTTGAGTGGATGGGATCTCTCACAGCAGGACGAGCGTTGGAGTGGTGAGAGAGACGTCTCAGACACAGAGTGAAATTAAAACACTCGCTTCCTCATCTGAGGTCTAAGTGCTACATGGTGAGCATGTTGTTTGTGTCTGAATATATGTAAAAGTAACTCTGGTCGTTTTAACACCAAAGTCTGGTCCAAAGTACGAAACAACGTTCGTGTCTTTGCTACATTTTTTACATCTGATCTGGTTAGATTTGGTTTCACATAGTAATTTAGGGAGTGGATGTAAATTCCTAATCTGCAGAGTAATGTCTTAAATAAGCGTAGTCCAGTCACAACCAAAACATCTACCTCTGTACTGTAGCGATACTTTAAACACAGTTGAGAATATAGGAATGAGATGTTTCCCTAACTTAAAAGTTTTAAATGTCACACTGATTTATGTGATAATATATTTTCAAATTGTCGAATAAGCAATTTTACTTACATACAGTCCCTGAGTGGATGTACTTTGAGGAACAAGAGTGGGGTGAGACATAAACAGCGGCCTACTCATTATCCTGCTGCTTTGCAAAGAGCAGCTTGAAGGTGTCAGCCAGACTCCTGATGTGAGCATTAACTTTATTGAGGATTAATAAGCCTGAGCAATAATAAAGCGAGCCATTTCTAAATTTATCCCATAAAGGCCACAGTCTGGAGCCGTTATCCTCACCTGAATCCAACAGCAGCAATCCAACAGATCCAAGATAACTGATTCATTACGATAAAATGATAAGGCTCACTTTCATAATGAGCGATATGTCTAAGAGGTCCTCTGAGAAGGCATCACCTTGTCTCTCCAACAGGGTGTTGTCATGCACATATGGCGTGAACTCCCTTTAGGGGTAACAGAGTGGGAAGAGCAGAGACAATGGAAATTGCTTCATGTCACCAAGTAATGAAGTTGTGAGAAATGACAATGACTTTGCAAGTTACCAAGGCCAATCAAGGGGAACACTTGTGGGACAGTGAGGCTGTCGCCAACAAATCCGTCTCGACAGTTCTGTCATAATTATTGTGACAGGTTTCATTGCTTCATACTGATTGGACATGGATGTAAGACTGCATTGCTGCCCCAGTGTCCCTACTCAATTCCACAGCCATTAGTGTCAATGGCGATAGGAGTTATCTGTCACCATGTAACCCATGTAAATCAGATTACCATCTGTTTAAAAGCAACATGTGGTTACACCAAATGTCTGGTTCATGCTTTTCTAACCATACTTATTTAAAATCTTGCACAAAATGTTACAATCTCCCTTTGTGTATCTGAACTAAGACGTTGGAAAAGTGTTTTTTATAAAACATTATCCTGTCAATGACAATTTGACCCTTGAGCTTTTGGATCAGGTGGGAATTCTTGAGTTATGACCAAAAAAAGAACTTCATGCGGTCACAGTGACATTGACCAACAAAATCTACTTTGTTCACCATTGAGGCCGAGCTCGTGCCAAATCTTTAAAAAGTTCCCTCCGGGTGTTACTGAGATATCGCGCTCATGAGAACAGGACGGACGGATGGACAACCTGAAAACACGATGCTTGGGGCCAGGAGCGATGCTGGTGTGGACGTCAAGAATCTTATTCTGCAAGACAGATGATCTTTTGTTGAGTTTAAAGATCTGTCTTCATCATTTCTGCAGTGAAATATGCATCATGTTCTGTCTGCATTTTGTTTATGTAGTAGTTTATGTTTTCATGCAAAGCTCATAAAGCACAGCTGCTCCTTATTACATACAGTACGATGTGAAACACAGCTCTGTGTGGTTTTTGTTATCATATTTACTGTAACGTTTCCTTCTCGTGACACCTACAGTAAAACTAGTTTTCAGAGAGATTTTATTTGTACTCCATTATGTTTAACTGTCCTTATTTGCACAATTGATGAGCTCATAAAATTTGATGCTTCGTTAAAGTTTAAACTCACGGGCGGAGTCGTTGGATCAGATGCTTCTCGCAGGTTAAGACGTTTGACTCTTAAACAGAAGGTGCTGTTTTGAGTTACACACGGGCAGTATAGACAGCATGAAAGCGTCTGCGTAACAATATTTCAAAGACTTTTAATTAAAACTTTCATTGGAGGCAGAGGTCATACTGTAGATACTGTGTTTAACATTCCTAAGGCAAACTGTTTAATTCAATTATTAATTGAGTTCTTAAGAATAAAACAGATTAAGTATCATAAGTATTAACTTATTCAAACAGAGACGTCTGAATATGTATCGAAGCTCAAAACATGTGCAAACGTCAAATTGTATGAGCCATTTCTAAATGGTAAGTCTCTTACTGGAGCATCAAAGTCATGCTGACTTTCATGGTTGAATGAAAGCAAACAAATACAAACATTACCTGATAAAACCCATTAATGTAGCAGCTTGTGCCTTTTTTTTGTTATGATGAACGAGCTCTATGCCTTGCACAAAAAAAAAACACGTCCTCTCCAGAAAGTATTGCTTTCCTTTTAACCATGAAGGTGATCCGACCTTAACCATGTTGCCTAAACATAGTCCCATCTTAATCACAGGGTTGCCAGAGCAGAAAATGCTCACACAGCGAGGGTCCTTGTGGAAGGTGCTGACAACTGCCCTATTTTGTTGTTAAAGTGTGTCGATTCGTTGGGCTCTGACACCACTGTTCAATTCCACATGTACACATATATAACTTCAAAATACTGTCACATTTGCAGCTAGAAATGTAGAGGATATATTTGTGTGTACTAGAATTTGTTTAAATATGGGCATGGCAGTTGTTCAGATATTTGATACGTTTTAGTCCAGCTGAATTATATTTGTGTACTTCTTGGCGAGGCACTTTGCAAGAACAGCGTCACAAGGACACAAAAATAGATGGAGATTCACAAACATATTTGTCTCTGTAAAGCAGAGAGATGCCAGTTGGCAAACACAGTTGGAGACTGAGGCAGTGTAAAATAACTAAACTGGTAAACCTGAGATAAATATTAATCCTTCAGTACATACAATCACAGACAGAGCCCAGTATGACGGCGTATGCACTCAAGTTGTCATTGATAATAAAACACGGTCTGCAGCACTTTGTAATAATCACGTCCTCTTGCTGCGCCTCTCGCTGAACTTTACTCTCTCTCCACTCAGCATGTTAAATGCAAGATGGAGCCGAGGACGATTCCACAGAAGCTGCACTAAAAATCTGTTGCTGTCAAATCAATGAACGTCTCGGGCTGACAGAATAATCCACATGTGAGCAGCTGTGCCTCCGTGAAACGACACAGTGGTACTCGGAGGGCCCCCTGCGACACACGGCAGTCAGCTCAAGTGTCTGTCTTTGGTGATGCATGGGATCGGCCGTTGATTCACCCTGACATCCACCATGTTATGTGGCATGTCTGGAGCAGCAGTTGGGACTGTTTTCTTTAATTTACCAAGACAAGTGCAAACACATTAAAAGCCAAGCGCACGCTGCTCAATGACTTGGGACAGCGCAGCCCAGAGCTAACGGCAGCAAAAACCTGCATACGCGACATTGTTATCCATCTGCCGTGCTGCCTTCCGGAGTAAAACTCAGCACTCACCCTGTGTCCATCTGACTCCAAAGGTCTGCGACCCAGGCTGAATGTCAGGGGCACACAGGTCTCCTGTGGCTGCCAAGAAACCTCCGGACAAATGTAACTACATTGGTGCTGACAAGCTTCTCTAAGTGCTTGTTAAATAAAGATGTGGTGCCATACACTTCAAATAAAGGTGCAAAGAAGTCGTCACAGGATATGATCTGGGGAGGAACAGTCAGATGATGTGACATATTGTCACTAGTGGTTAGATAAGACGGATGAGTAACGCTTTTTTTTCCCTTTTAAAATTTTGATGAATATTTTTCTCATTTTTTTCAACTTTTGTCAACTTTCCCTCCTTTGAATTTTGTTCTTACCCTTTCCCTCTCACTGTCAGGGTGACTGAGTCGCTATCTTTTAGACTTTTCAGTACAAGATGAAGGGGGGGCGTACACTGTAGTATACAGTATATTTTTTTATTATACTTTCATATCATGTCCTTGTATTTCAGACCACATGCTGTCTCTCATTTTTTTTTTTCAAACATTCTGCAGTTCACCACAGATCAAAATCTTTTAATTAAAAGGGACATCTTTGGTGCAGCACATTTCCCGATTATGTGCCAACCTTTTTTGAGCCAGTTGCCATCTGCTGTCACAGCACTGTAGCTGAGGCCTTATCCTCGGCAAGCTGTGTGAGCGGTGCGCCAGCAGAAGGAGACAGACAGAGAGAGAGACAGAGACAGAGACACAGAGAGAGAGAGAGAGAGAAGAGAGAGAGAGAGAGAGAGAGAGAGAGAGAGAGAGAGAGAGAGAGAGAGAGAGAGAGAATAAATAAGAAAGAAGTTTGTCCATTGCATCTGTAAATGTGGACCTAAGCAGAGAAACATAGACGGACCAGGATCCAGTATTCTGCCCTGAGTAAAACCTGGGAAACCTGTCAATCACAAACACTGAACTGTGACTCTGATAAATCACATGAAGGACACTATAACCACTATAACATATCCCACTGGTATTCCTTCCCCTTTTTAAAAAGTGTAAAGGTACCTCATTGGTTGTTTTTTAGTAAATTCTCTTTATTTCATTTCGCTCAATTTGCTAATTGTGTGCTCCATTAGCTTCATTGGCCAATAATTTTTTCATGGTCACCTGCTGCCTTCAAATTGCTGCATGGATTTAATAACCTGGACAACAGATACTGTCAGAATCAATCATATTGTGTTATAAATCAATGCAAACTACTTTACTGCTTCAACCACATTTGAACATTTTATGTTTTCGAGTTATAAACAATGAAACACTGTGATTATGATCCATCTTGTTTCTCTATATATCTCTCACCAGAAGGTCATCTGATGCCCTGTCTGTCAATGATCAGCATTACCGAACTACAAAGTACCAACATCTGTCTCACATCTCTCTGCACACAGACTATCATTTATGAAGCATTGGACCAGGCTGAAGAAGACAGACACATGTTGGTTGTTATCTTGTTAAAGGTCACCGTTAAGATCTACAGGATTCAGCCTTTGTGTGTGTGTGTGTGTGTGTGTGTGTGAGGAAGGGGAGAAAGAGAGGCTGTGGTTTGCGGGTCTGTTGGTTTAATAAACGCATAATTTTGTGGGTCTGCAGTCTGACTCTCTGCAAACACTGCATCACTACAGCCTGTTAGGGTTTGCATCCTAATAACATTCACCAAGCCAAGTAATTCACAAAAAGCTTCAACATAATATTGACATGATCATTTTGAGGAAGCTTAGCCTCCGCTAGCCTCTTATTAGTGCATATCACTATCAATGGTGTGTATGTGTGTGTGTACTTGTTTCATTAAAAGCTTTTGGAATGTTTTCTGCGTAAAACACTGAACTGGTGGACCACATGGGGACCACAGTCTGGTCCTAATGAGGCAAAACATCATTTCTGAGGTCCTGGTTAAGGGGAGGGGTAAGGTTTTGGTTAGGCTGTCCTCAAACTGTATATTAATATACACACATTACTGCATACTAATTCCTGTTTGCACAGCCACTAACTAGTAACTTATGTGAAGTTCACCAGGGAAACACAGCTTGGTAAATACACATTAAATGTTAATGTTAAATACACCTATCACACTTTTTTTCTGTAGGGATCACCTTAACTATCTTTAATAGTCACGTTACTCTATAGGACCCATTGTGTTTACTGGGAGACAAATACACGTGTGATCTGAGGATATTGAAGGAAATGGAGTTCAGCTCAGGTTATGCTGCATGTTTCCATTCCTCTTTTCTATTGTAAAATAGAATGGCACATTTGTCTGAGCTTGACTGTCGAATGCCCTTTACTGTTTCGCCTTGACAGTGAGCAGGCTACACTGATGTATGGCAGCGACTACATAAAATAGATGAGAAAAAAAGAAAGAAAAAATACACCCAAGACAAACTGAGGAAACCACATTGAAGCGATGCTGGTATTGCTCACATGTCAGCAAAAGGCTCAGTAATCTGGCAGAACGTTAATCTAAGGTAAATGTTGTGTAAAGATTAGAAACTGCCTCGGAGCTTAATGTTAAATTATCTGACAGTTCGTGGTAGGAAATGAGTGTATAATGAGATCAACATGACAGTATAAGCCATCAGGAAAAACAAATCCCTCAGTGCAAAATACCCCAGTTCCTTCCATCATCAGGACTAAATATGCACCACGGACTAGGCCGGCTCCCCATGAGTATACGCAGAGTGAGTGATAAGTACTCTAAATGCCTGAACTTTAAAACGTTCAAAAGGTCCAAATCCCTGCAATCTTCTCTGAGCAGGTCTTAATGTGGCTGGACTGTGTTTTAAGTACCCTGGGGATAAAACTCTTAATGGTCATCATAAACTGTAATCCAGAGAGATCCTGCTCTTAATCCAGGATAGACGTCCAGGAAACTGTTCAGTGTAAATCCAGTCCAATCCCATTTTATGGGGTGATATGTCTCCTGTTCTGACTTCAGTGCGAACACAACTGTCTGTTAGCAGTAATAATGTATGTGGGCTCATCATCATCAGTGCTGCTCTGAACAGACAGATGGTTGAAAGCAGCACATTTTCATTTGAAAACCGCAGGTTTCGTGAATTTCACATCTAATTTCATTATTTGAGTTAGATCAACTCACCAGGGGGCATATGCAACACTTCACATACTAATTAGACTAAAGACCCACAGCAGAGACAACATTCTATAATAATACTCCTCATCAACCAGTAGGTATCTTCCCAGTTTATCTCCCCCGACTCCCAAGTGTGATGATATTTACTTTAGGAGCAGAATATTCTGTCATGGAGAAAGCTTTTGATTGATGTACACTCAAGTAAATCTTTTACTCCTGTACTGTAAGAAGTTATGAGGTTGTCAGGTAATTACATTATTAATTAATTTATACATAATGCAAAGACAAATGTTAAACTCTTCATATACAGTATTTATAATCCACATGTACTTGCTTGGGATTTTTGTTTCGTCTTAACTTTTAAGCCAACTGTAAAACAGATTTAAACAATCATTTATCAAAATACTTGCATTTACATTTTCTGTTGATCCAATCAATTAATCAACAAATTGTCACAGCTCTACGTTGAAGACATGCATTCTACATTATGCATGCTTTCATTGTTAAGACATAGGTCGGCTTCGCTGTTAATAATGTGTAGTTTTGTTTTTATTACGACACACACAGTGAGGTGTGGTTACAGTCCAGCTGGGATGTGTGTTTGACCAACATTTGCGAGAGAGATCTGCTAAAATAACAGAAACTGCAGGACAAGCAAACAAAGCCTAACACAGATTTCTGGAGATATTGTAATGTAGCTTGGCACTCCACCAAAACACACATAAATGCACTTATGGATATGAAATTGAACAGAAAGTGCCGTGTACAGAGTCCTGTGCTCACACTTGAGAAGTAACAGATTGACATGTACTCCAAGACTGTGTGGTGGGGAGAGGAAAGTGGATTTGTGTCGCTGAAAGCAACAAACACCAGGGTGATCCTTGGGTCAAGGTGATTTGTCGTGTCAAGCAACTTTTCACCTCCACTTCTGCGGTCGTTCACCAGCCTGACAGCCTTCAGCAATGCCACACTGTTTCCTGGCTCCTCTTCATAATTGATGAGGAAGCAGGGAATATGGGATTTGATTCAGAGTGACAGAGCCTTATAAGCCTGGCACAGATGTATGGAGGTGCTGATTTTAACCCTTCATCTGAAATGGTTATGCCACGGAGGACTGGTGGAGAGCAAGCAAGGCTAAAATAAAATAATAATTCATGACTGACTCTTCAGAGATGATATATGGCAGCACGGTAGCGTGGGGAGGATATCGCCCTCTCATATCGACATGCTTATCATGATGCAAATTCCCACAATCCCCCTTCATTATGTGCATACAGTGAGTACACGAGGAGCGTGACAATAAGGCACGCTGATGGTTCAGTATCAGACCCAGTGGTAATAAAAGTGGGCAGTGGTTTAGTGTTTGGTTTGCTGAAGAGAAACCATAAAAGAGGATTATGAATGTGAACGCAGCCTTAGAAGATAAATCGACTTTGACATGATTATCTATATCATAGATATTAAAAAAGATCTTATAAACATCCTAAACAACCTGCTTTATAAACAGTGTTTCACATATGTGACTATGTTGTATAACAATATATTAAATATCACTAATGTGTAGTTTACATGGTGCTTAAAGTGTTTAATTCTGTACCAAAGTACATTAAGATCTATTCAGGTGTCAGATTGAATCATTATTTTGTCTGATTATCTCTCACCAATACTGAATACTTTTATTTAAATATGAATAATACACATTAAGACACTCAGGAAAGTGCTACTACAATACTCTTTAGATTTTGAATGTTGAGCGTAGACTACAATGATCAATTTCTTTGATATCATTTTACATAAGTGTTAAATCATTTTTCTATATATGGTTATAGTCACTTTCCTATATTAAACATTAAGTAAAGTGTAGAATCTACCCGGCTCTGTGATCTGCCTGAGTGAGGCCACTGCTTATCAGAGGGTAGCACTTAAGGCTCCAACATAAGCGTGATTAAAGTTATTTCTCAAACTGAGAACATCTCATTTACTTTTTGCTCCCCCGCTCTTTCGCCTACTTTCTCTTTCCTTATTGAACTAAAAAGGACAAAGAGTTTCCAGCTTAAAAAATTAGATGAAAAGAATCAGATCACTGCCGAACTCTGACGACATTTTTAAAACTCACGTTTGAACTTGTGAATAATCCGTTTTATATCATTTGTATCTCGTAGAGGGTGAAGAATATTGATTTTGGTAGGGTCAACAACTTGCAAGATGGAAACAGTCATAATGATTTGTCATTAATTGAATAAAACTAGAAGATGAATTATTGAAGTATAAACAATAGCTAATTACAATTTCTATTTTTAAAGCACAAATACAATCCATTTAAAAATAGGGTTAGTGTGCAGGGAGGATTTTTTTTATCTTCCAACAAGGTTAATTTATTCTCTGTTCTTAAATGTTTTTTATAAGTTTTAAATTGTGTTTGATATAAACTGTAATTAAACAAGATCCTGTGTGATACATTTTGATGAAGGATATATTTCTGGAAACCAACTATTAAACCAACGTGTTAAACTTAGATGAAAATAAAATTCTAAACATTGTAATGCAAAAACAGTAAACTGTTATATAATGTTTTACAGTTTAAACATCCGTGAGGGCTCTTGCATAACTTTCTGTGTTTAACATGGATTTAGAAAACATATCCGCTAAGCCTTTAAAGACATTTTAATCTCCCGTGTTTGATAATGCTCTCAAAAACATATTTATTTTTCGGAAAACTAATCAACCAAACTCTCGATCCAAAAAACCATTAGCAACAACAGCAGCAACAATAAACGGCAACAGAAAGATCTGAGAATGGAAACGTTTGTTTAAAATTAAGAAAAACAGTATACAAGTTCAGTATAAGAGGGACACTGAAATAAAATTAAACCAGAAAATCTCAGGGGAAATATGCTTTCATCTTCCCTGTTTTACAAAGCTTTGGACTCTGCGGGTGATTCCAGGGAAAATGAGGAGCGCACAGTGAACTGAGTACAGCACAAGTACGATGAAACACTGGCCCCCGCACCAGGAGATCAAGTTCAAGCATTAGAGAAAACCTCTACGTCGATATGAAAGGTTTGTTCTCTATTTCAGAACTTTTAATAAGGGAATTCTCATGCAATGCAATTCTAAAAGATGACGGTAAATACACAGAAGAGGTTTTTAAGTACACAGAACACACTAAAGTATAAACAGTAAGGCAAATAAAAAAGTTGAAGTTGGAAAAACTCTTGCTTTTGGGTGTACACTTTGAGTATCGTATTTAAATCAGAAAACAGAGTAGATTTAATAAATATTTACTATGTTTTTGTCTTGTGTTTAAGTTACCATCCATTAGAATTATCAAATAATATAAGAGATACAGCAAAGACTCACTTAAATTTGAGCAACAAAACAATGGTTAAAACTGCTGTGAAAACCAAACTCACCTTGGCGACCCTGTTGGCGACTTCCCGACCGACCATGAGGCCCTGCACAAACGTCCGCGCAGCAATGAAGGCCCTGGTGACCTGGGCCTTGAGCTTCCTGGGCACATCCCCAAAGGGCTTCAGCTGATCCGTGTACTTGCTGACGCACTCCAGGTAGTCGTCTGTGAAGTGGTACTGGGAGTTGAGCAACTGGAACATGCGCTCCAGCAGCCGGGCCCAGAAGTCATTCAGCATCTCCTCCAGGTTGACGTTACCTCCCGTGTAGTAGCGCTTTAGCTCAGTGAACAGGTCCTGGAACACCTCTGAGTTCTGCATGTACAGCTTCCCGTACGTCCGCGTGAACATACTGTTGAGGGACTTCTCCGAATTGTCCAGGAGCTCCAAGAAAAACTCTAGAAGGATGGATGGTTTGAGGGGAGGAGGGAGGGATGGAAAGGAAACACAGTCTGGGTCATTATGCAGATATTTACTGTATCTCATGTCTTTTCCTACAATGTGAACTGGACAAAAGGCTTCAAAAGCACAAGAGGAAGAGAACAATATACCGTTGTATATATTAACTCTAATGGCACTTAATGGTTCTGTCTATAAAGAGCAATTTATAGCAGCCAACAATAGGTACTTGATTATGTGAAGAACCTCAGTCCAAAAGCATTAATAATTTAACAGCAGAAAATAATGGGCCACAAGGACTATGAATGATTAATGTAAAGGTTCTGATTGCATACTGTAACAAAATATTCATAAGTTTTAGACACTGGTATACATTATCATCCCGAGCGCCCACCATTATTCCCACATGCATTCGATTCTCACTGAAAGCATTTGTTTGTCCGCCGAGACATCTGGCCCATGAGCCTATAATTGAATATTGCGTTACAGTTTATTGAAAGAAGCTTCATTCGCATTGAATTATCTGAACAGCGCCCAAAAACGCGAGGTACGGAATTTAAACGTGAGACCAGGACATCTGCTCCATCGATATGACTGTGTTTGCCATACATTCAGTACACACACTTCACACTGCACAACACTGCCATTCAAAGATAAAACGATGAGAAATATTTTTTAAGATCCCTTGAAGCTTATTCAAAGATAAATAAAAACCCACAAAATGATTCTGCAGTTGTGGAATTTGTGATTATTTAAAAGAAGATGAAAACCTATAAAAAACAAATGGTTGGTTATACAGTATATCGTTGGCATTTTAAGATGTGCAACTTTTTGCATTTGGCAGAACCTCCTACACTCTAAAGTTTCAATATCTAGCAAATTATGCTAATGCCTTTATACCCATTAAACCTATAGCTTAGCATAGTTTGCTGTTCTTTTCTTTCGATTGGATATTACATTAAATACATGTTCACAGATATAAAATTATGTTTTTATATTATTTTATTATATATAAACGGTTTCTGTTGTGTAAAAACCTATTCATCAACATCCTGGATAAAATTAAGTCATATCTACATTCATAGCGGCAAACATGACCTTGTTGTTAGACACGTCAACAAGAACAGATGTTGCTTTTATGTGTTAACCACTGTGTGAGATTGTGCCATTGTGGTGTCTAGAAATTATACAAAGGTTCAGGGGATCGAGCGTAAGCTTGCATCTAAATGTGGCAACTGCAAATAAGTAAACTGTGAAGACTCAGCAGTGAAGAGTCCTTTGAACTCAACGCTCCATACATTCACAACTTAATTTAATTAAGTGCCTTCTTTTGCTTTATAAATTACTTCTTAGGCATCAACATTCATCAATTTACATTTAACATTCACAGAAACTATTGTTTCTCCGTCATCCGCAGCATATGCCTCTCTTCCATGTGAGCACCTGATCTCTGGAGCATTAACTCAGCTAACAAAGGGAAAATCAGAGGAGAGAAAAAGCAGCATTAGCTGGGGAGTCTCGCTGAAGCCTTGCTAATAGGATCCCATGTTCCTGAGTGCACAGGCATAATTGTAGGGAAGCTCATAACACAACTCTCCATGCACAAATGTCAAATATTCCTCCATCCTCCTTTGTAAACAAACAGGCTGCAGACAGTTTACGTGTCAGGGTTTCTAATAAAGCATTCAGGGGCTTTTCTGCTGTTTGGATATTCTGGCTGGCTGACATTTCTTTGCGTTCGCGATAGCAGTCACACACTTACTTGGCCATATCTCGTTCTAATAATACAATTCCCCTCTGTGATATGACTAAACCATACGGCAGGATGAATCAGATCGCATGTAGCTGACATGTTTACAGAGAAGCTGAGCTGCACTGGATTCAATCAAGGAAAACAAATATCGAAGAAACGTCTGACAAATGCAAAACACGAAGCAAGACGCAAACATCGGGATTTTAGACAGCAAGAATTTTAAGATCAGTATTTCATGACAATTTAACTTTATTTAAAATTTTGAGTCAGTTGGAGTTGAGATTGAGGTGAAGAAAAGGGCCATTGAAATACATTTGAGATATAGTACAAAATGCCACTTAAATCATGATTGAAAATAAAGCATTCAATTCATTTTAATTATTTCAAATTACTCATTAATCCATTTTACATTTGATTATTTTCTTTTTATATATTCCATACTCTCGTACTACTGTTCTTATACATATCCTCTGGTTCTAAATGCTAAATGTTACGGTTTGTTTGCCCACTGGTTCTAAGATTGGTGAAAGTTACAGCTGATGTTAAACTGCTCTGCTGTGATGACCAGCTTTGTATTCCTCATCTTTCTGTCAACCAGTTATCTGTTCTTCATGTTGGGATGGTGAAAGTTTCTTTGGAGCTGAAAGACCTGACATCACACCAACAAATATAAAGAGATTTTGCTTTTTTTTTCAACTATGGAGACATAAGCCCCTGTGTATTATGCATTCAATATTGTATTTGTAATATTTTGAATAGGGTAACAGATCTGGCAATAGAGCGTAAACATTATCTGTGTGAAAGTACTGATATTTTAATTCATAAATTATTTCCAATATCAAGGTTGAGGCAGAAAAATTCTCTTCTGCACTTGGCTTCACCAGTTTCATTTGAGAATACGATTCATGTTATTGTTTTTGTTGGTCAGGTGTTTTATTTCTGCCAGTTGACATTGAAGGATCCTAAGAAGACTGCGTCCACGCAGCAGCACTGCAGTCGATGAAGTAAACCAGTTCAACTAATTCAGAAATCCATCTTAATTTTCACTGAAAGGAATGAACTTGCAGACCTTTTTGGAAGGTCGCTGAAAATAAACACAATATATTGTTACTAACATACATGATGACCTGCAATTTGTGCCTTATAATTATTCTTTACTTAAAGTCCTCCATGTCTGCATAGGACATTAAATATTACCTTTACAATTGCAATTATGCTCATGAAAGAAAGAGACACAACCAGACTTGTGCTAAAAAGGACAATCTGAACTGAAAAGATAAATTCTGTTCAGCACAGGCTAAATGTACATGGCCATTATTAATGTTTGAAGATAGAGTAAATAAAAGGCTGCTGATAGGCAATAACATGGATGATGTAATGTGATTAAATAACCTTTCCATCAGGCCGACATGAACGGCTTTGTGTTTTACCTCCAGGCAGGTGTAAGCCAGTGCTGACTGACATGATAATACAGTATGCAGCTGCTGCTGGATTGTGGTTATTGATTTCCCAATCAAAAGGAGGTTAAATGACTGACTTCAGTGGTCTTGGTCCTGTCTGATACAGGAGCAGCAGCACTTCACAACCATACAGGATTTCCACATGAAGAGAAATTAAGATACAAATCAAGCAAACCAGCTGACTGAAAATTTAAAGTCATACAATCAGAAACCAAGAGTTCTAGAAGAAATAAGTGAGTACTTTGTTATAACCGTCTTCTTTCTCTTGTGTAACTGTCTTTTTATGTGATTTCATGACCAGATACTTGGAAAACAGACGGCACTGAGGACTTCAGAGTTTCAGATAGCAGCTACAGCCTGCCAACTCATGAGGAGAGAATTTCTCTCCGCTGGCCAAAAGACATGTTTAGCGAGGGAATCATCATTGAGAGTCATTGACCTTAGATAACATTCAGCTGTTTGGCCCTTAGTGTCTTAATACTTGGAAACATGGCAACACATGGGTGTATTCTTACTGACACAATACTTTCAGGAATCATCCCACATTCAGATCCCCTGAGCAATGAAGGTTATAACAATCAAAGTCAGTTGGAAAAAGACTTTGTGTGAGATGTAGCGAGAAAATGGAAAAACAGAAGTTGAGTCCACTTCAATGTCACATCTGAATTTATTCTGTAAAACATTTAGTCTTCTTATGGAACTACATTAAGTTTATTAAAATACAACACAAGGGAAGCAAGAGAGGTAGAGACCGCACTTGTGAGTCAAATGCCACAACTGACATGATTTCTGTGAATACTGTAGTGCATTGTAAATATATCATGTTCACTCCACAAAAGATTTCAGATAATTCTTCATGAGAGAGGTCGTTGATTCTTGAGTGTGCCTTGTGTTTAAAGAAATAAATTAAATTATAAAATGTAAATGTACAGTCTCTATAAGAGTCTTTAAAGCATAGAACAACCTTCAAAAATGTCTTCAGGCTATATATGAATTAGTTCTTATAAATATTCTAACAATAACCTTTGTAGCCTCTCAGGTAACATATTGTTTAGTTCTTGAAAGTGTACACAAAGGTTTGTTGCATAAAGCTTTATAAATATTACTTATCTTTTATCCCACAGCTATAAGCGTTATTTTTTCTGAGAGGAAATTATGAATAGACAATGAATAAAAAGCTTAATAATGAATATAACAACTGTGGTGGCACTAATTTAGGTTGGAGTTTGTAATTTTCAGTGCATACAAAATATGGTTCATACCCTTGAAGTAATTCTGAGTGTGAAGAATCAATTTTCTCTGAGAGCAGCGCAAAGTGCTCCTTTGATATCTGGCCTAATTACTGTAAATAATTATGATTAATAAAGGTGACCTTTCTGTTGCTCTGTTAATACACTTTATCCACAGAAAGAAAAAAAAAACAGCAGTGAACCATTCATTTTACTTTTGCTATCACGAAACAATGGGATCTGTAAAGCTTATTATGATGTATTAAGACCAATTTTCAATTAATGGCACAAGAGTGTTGAATAACCAGAGGGTAGCACTGTACACAGCCTACGAGACACAGCAGGTATTTATGAACCAGATTCAGCATCATGTGGGAACAATACATAACAGGCTTCATTCATTTGAATGTTTATTTAATCACAACTTCATCCTTTGTATATAGAAATAGCCATCGTTGTCTAATACAATTTAGATTTGACATAGATTGCATTATTCAAAGATGAAACTAGACAGATTGTTTCGGGATGTTTCAGCGATAAATGTGGCTCAACAGAAGCCAAACAATTACACACTATCACACAGTTACACCCTATGACCCAACTTGCAGAACTTCTAAAATATTGAAGTGGAGATAAAACCTGATCTGGTATTAATCACCCTGCAGAGTATCAGCGAGGCCGGGCAGACTGCAGATGTCTCAACAACGCTGCTTGTCCAACAGTCTTCTCACTGCCAAGAAGCTCATCCTTCTTTATTGGAAGAAGAAATAAGTACCCACTATAAAACTCTGGCTACATTAAATGATAGACACTTTGCATTTATAGAGAATTTAATTTGTTCTCAAAAACAAACCCGGGGAATCGGAGAAGACTTGGAACCCTTTTCTCTCGGCTAAAAACCTGCACGCAACCCACACAGCATACATAGGAAACACATGGGGATGGGATAGAGTATGAATTACTGTGTTCATGCTCTGTTGCTTTTTTGTATTCAGGGGGTGGCATGGTTAGTCCATTTGATAACACTTGATAAAAGTCCATTGTAGGGATTGTCTCATATTGTGTCATCTAAGTTTCTTCTGTATGTTCGCTTGATTTGTGAGGGAGGAGAAAAAAAGAAGAGAAGGGTAGCTATCTGGATGCCATCTGTGACGCTGATTCAACTCAAACAAATTGAAATATAGAAATGTCCATCATAGACCAACTCCTTCCTCAAAGAGAAACCATAAATCTACTGATACATATAGAGATTGTCATTATAAATCAGTTTTTTCTTGAATACAGACATTAGACCCCATGTGGTGCCGCGTGTTGAAAGCAGCACTGGTTCTTATCCGAGGTGTTTGAAAAGAATCAAGGGAACTACTTCAACGGGGCTTTAGCACTGGTGAGTGTCTGTGGAAACTGCTGCTGTGTCTTGTGGTGATTTTCTCAAGCGCAGCGCACATGAGTGATATCGCCAAGAAGGAAAAATGCTACAGGGAAACTTGGCAGTGAAAAATAACCATGTTTGTCAGTTGGTCCGCAGAAATAACGCTAACAACTAAATTGTGCACGTAAATTCATATTTGTACCTTTAGATTGGGGTCTGTCAGTCATCAATATTACCTAAGGCAGCAAAATACATTACTCTAGAATTTGTTCTATTTAAATTGTATCTCACTCTGTCTGTCTTTCTTCCTTCTTTCCTTTAAAATAGGGGCAACGAGTAATACCCATAGGTGAACATACAACACAATTCAGAGAGAACTTAATGGTTACACGACTGTCCGTCTCTCTCAGCCATTTCTTTTTCACACCATTCTAAATCTCTTTTTACTGGTCACCTTCAAGGTTGACCAGTAAATTGTGCTGGACTGGCACCAGACCACCTTCTGACCTTGTGGTCCAGATCCTATTACAGACAGTAAGTGTGCCATATTCCAGCCTGGAAGACCAAGGTGTCACATTTCATCCGCTGCTCTATTCGATGTATAATTGTATCCGAGGCAAACTTGAACAGCTTTAATATATTCGAACGTTGGTTAAATTACATATCTTTAAAACACTGAAAGCACTGAACCAGAAAACATAAACAGGATTGAATCCAGTTTGTTTCTGTGCAGGTGAGAGAGCACTGGAGAGGCAGAGGCACCTGTCAGGGAGATTACACCGCATGTGACAGCCGGGCGACGACACCACTGTTGAGGCCACTGTTGCTGGTGGAGAAATTGACCGTCTATAAAAAGCACTTTGCCTTTGATTGTGAGGAAGTGGCACCGACACCAGATGTATATCTTTGATGTTTGAGATTGTTGACAACTTAACAAACACCAGACGCACGTGTAGCATGAGTGCAACACGGCAATTTTAGTATGACTTAGATGTTCAGATGGAAAAATCTGTATCTCCTTCGCTCTGTTGAACTCATCAGTCATTCCTTTCCCTTTTCTCTCTTTTTGCTCGAGATGAAATGTCGTTTTTATATTCTACAACAGATAGATGAAATTACCGATTTTTGTTTTTAGCTCTCTCTATTGGTCATTATTACAAAAGCTACAACAACATGTGTGTGTGTGTGTGTGTGTGTGTGTGTGTGTGATTATATTGTTTGTTACCCTGAATAGACTGTGAGAATTGGCAGACAATCCTTAAACATGTTTTGGTTGTTTGCCCTCATTTGTGTATAATTCATTGGTTTTTAGAGGCAAACCGAACAAAAATCAACAAAACATCAGAACTAAACATGATCTATTTTAACGTTTTTTAAAAAACAAAACATTAATGCATGAAAACTATTTGTTCTGACAATTGTCTTTCTCCATGGACGGAGGGTTAACTCCCTCAACAAATATCTTGTGAACCGGTCTATGATGACTTGCATTGAAAAATATGTCTTCAGGGTCACATGCAGCACAAGTTTGGACACAAACATGACAGTAACTTTTCTCCCAAAACTCAAATCAGACATTTCTTCAGGGTCACAAGACATATGAAAACAGCAGCAGTGTTGCTGAAGGGAGCACAGCCTAATAATTTGAAATGAGTTTTGAAAGAGCAGAATTGCTGCAAGACGTTATACAAAGTTATAACTAGTTCCTACTTCACGACATACATTTTATTCCTAACTGCACATTGCATTGCTTCTAATTTCCTGCTCTTTAGAACCCTGACGAAATATTTGTCCATGATTCATTAAACATTCAGAAACATCTGTTTTCAATCACATCCATGTTGATGAATCCCAATCATGTGATAATGGGAAGCACCATAACAAGCCCTTAATTATCCTGAATTAACATATCCTTATGACACTGGATGAGAGATGTCACATTAGGCCATAGAGACTTCCCCAGGCAATAGTGGGAACTTAAAAATCCAACTATCTTGAGCAGAAGCACAAAGAGCCGAAGGGACACTGGATCTCCCAGGTTGTGTTCCAGTAATAAATAAAACCAGAGACGTTATAGGAGAGAGACAGGTTTTTTTTATTCAGATTCGATCCTTTAATTTATGAAAGTGAATTTCCGGATTTCTCCTCCTTCATTTAAACAGGACTTGCTTTCCTGAAGTAATGGCCCGTGGGTTTTGGTTTTGGTAGTAGAGCTCTGATGGTAGGTAGTGTCACCGATGTTACACAGTGTTCAGGCACAGACTGATCACATTAAATTCCCACTGTCCCAACAACTTAACTTTTTATAGACGTAAATCCACTTTGAAAAAAAGTCCACTTTATAAAAAAATACTAGTTTTCAGTTCTCAATACTTGTTTAGCACCTCTACAAGTAGGCACCTTGATTTTTAAGGCGTTTTATTTTAGCCTTAGAAAAAAATTCCTATCTGTTTATTTGATATATCATATATAACAGTTTCTGAACTTCATTTATATAGAATGTACCGTATCTCTCTGACCAGCATTAATAACACGTGTGATGTTTTATTTCATCACAGCTTTTACTAAATCAAGTGTTCATCACTGCCAGCCTCTGCCTACGGACGACTCCCGATGAATGATGACATTATTAGATTGATCTCAGGCAATAAATGTATTGTGCATTTTGTCTGTTCAATAAACATTAACATAACAGTACGTGAATAATAAGACATCAAAGTGCATACATCATCTCATAATATCCACACACCCTTATCTCTCTTATCCTGCTAAATCCTTTCTCACATTGTGGACTATATTGCTCGACTGGAGCTCACTTGTTACTCTGCTCGTATGTCAGGCAGCGGTGCATGACACTTCCTGATTTTCCTAAGGGATCGGTTAAATCAACATCAATGCAATATCCCAATACTCAAAATGTGCTTCATGTTTCTTTCATCTCCAAAAAGTGAGAATATTCACGTTTAAGAATTGAGATGCAGAGCATGAATAGATTTACAGCTATGTGTGCACTTGAGTTATATCTCTCAACGCCACTTTAACTGTATTTCAGACGTGTCTTTATTGGCATTTAAAAACTGCAAAGGGATAAAAAGCCGCCGAGCTTTGACATTTGAAGTCGATCTGAATTTTTTCTCTGCTCCTGCTTCGATGTATTCATTCCAGCCGTGAACAGGGAGTTTGAAATTAATTGTTTACATGAAACATACACAGAGCAGATATTGATTTAACGGCAGGTCAGTTCATCACACATTGTTCATCAATCATAATCAAATTCACTTTAAACTCTGAGTGAGAGAAAATAGATGAGTGCATATATGAATACCAAAGCCCTCAATCCCCAGGCAATAACACTCCGTGCACTTTGATGACAATGCATTTTACACTGATGACATTCTCTGCAATGATGCTGCACAGAGCCGACGACCAGGTGTTAAAAATCCATTCTGCGCACATACTTGATGCATATCACACTGGAGCTGACAGCATCGATACTAGGGACTTGTAATTAAAGCCCAGTGTTGCAACATAAAGAGGAACAGGGAGACAGGTTTCTCGCTGCCCATCAATCACACAGTGGCAGCTCATTTGAAACATCTTTAAAATTAAAGTTGCAGCAGCCACTGCCTTTTACAAAGAGCAATTGTTTCCTGACAGCTAAGTGAATCTCTGCTGGAATCGCAGGGAGAAGGGGTTGAGTGTGGAGGACTTTCATGCAGAGAGCTGACACACAGAATTGAGAAGGAGCCTGTTCTCTGTTCTCAAAGAAATAACTTTGGCTGTACTTGATGCTCTCTGATAGCAGCAGGGAGGGGGTTCACATATTCGCCTCGGATAATGGGCTTTTAGACATAATGGCACAAAGCCAGCGCGCCAAAACAGACACATTTCACAATTCGGCATCTGTTGCATTAAAAGATGTTAGGTGGTGTCCAAATGTACCATCTGGCTGCAGGATGAGTGGGAACCCATGCAGGTTTCATCCGCTGATTTGTAAGTTGGTTGGGAGACAATTTGTATCCAATAATTTGCACAAATGCATCAGTAAAATAAAAAGAGAAAAAAAACATCATCCTCATTACCTGCTATTCTGTCTAAATATGAATTTAATTGCAGTAGCTAACTGCTGCCGCCAGGTAGAAAAAAAAAAGAAAAAAGGGCAGAATCCAAAGCAAAGGAGATCCCTGCAGTTTTTCATCAAGTCAAGTTTCTTAGGACTAAATTTAAAGCAAAACAACTGAAAAATCAGGTTTGATGATTCATTATTCTTATGCTCATTATGCTTTTTAACCATTAAATTAGATTCATATATCCCCAAGAGCGGCACGACACGTACAGCTTTACTCTCTGACCCAGGATAATTGTTACAGAGCCACTTCAATTCATTTTGCATTCCTCATGACGAACTGCTGTCAGTGGTATTCTTTTTATTTTATTATCATTTTTTCTCCAGTGACGTTAACAGATCTGAACCTTTGTCAAAACATCACCTTCAATAATAATTAAGCCAAATCAGTTGGAGCTGATTTAAATACGGAGTCACTTTTTTGTACCTGCACCTGCAGTGTGGGGCCGGCTGCAGCATTAGAAGCAGCAGGCAGTGCGATAAAAGAAAAACTAAATCATTTAAATAGAGCAGTGATTTGTGAATGCCTCCAGTGTGAATACGACAGGACAATGGTAGTTTTAAACTTGCTGAGTGATGGTGTGAACCAGGAGGGAGTTGCCTTTTAAATAAAGCATGGTGGTAAAGCATATGAGAGGACTGACGCCAAGGGCCATGACTTTGGTATAATGATGAAATAAGAGAGAGAGGAGAGGAAAGGACGTGGTCTTCTGCTGACTGATGATTCAATAAGCTCCAATGAATGGTGACAATGGTTTCTACACAACCATTGCATGTACAGTATGCAGTTATCCAGAGATACCAAATGTGGCCGATACAATATTTCTTATTGATTGTGTGAGAGGAAATGTGACATGTTGACCATTACATAGCCAACTAGCTTAAGGCGCTTTCCATGCACTGAAGTCTGTACAATTTCAAATTGCCCAAAGTGGCTGTATGTGAGAAAGCAAATGTCCGAGTCAGTTGCTCTGGACTTAGCCCCCCCGAGTAAAGCGTCTGATAAACCTCCTGAGTGAGCCCATGTGAGGATACACTTCACAGCGAGTGAATGGGCCTTGTTGTTTCTAACACGTGACGGATGCAAAACTGGAAGAATCCAAATATCTCAGGATGAAAAGAGAGATGCCATTCACATACAAGACGCCAACCAAGACGTCAATAATGTGCTGCGAACAAAAAGCACTGTGATTTGACTCCTGCAGGCTCTACTTAGGCACAGACCCCTCCTGAATGTTTCGAACATGTTCCTGCTGTTGTGAACACGTCTCACCCGCAGCGTCCCCTGCTGTGTTCTTCGCACGTGAAATACAATCTTCTAATGCTTTCATCTTGTTTTGATGGTTTGTGTTTCCCTCTTTGTACTGGGCAGTGGTCCTAAAACTCTGCTAATAAATTGTCGAATCCAATCCGAGAAACACAACATTACCATTTTCTGACAAGCTTATCAAAGAGAGGACACCGTGAACAAACCATGCAGTGAAATTATGAGTTTTATGGTTTGGAAGGCTGTAATGATGTTGTGTAGCTCGCAGAGTTTGTCAGTTCAGATCTTTTTCCCTGATCTGTGTCGAAACAACAAACGTCAGCTCTTCTGGCCCCATTCATCAGCCCTGCCACCCACTGGCAGCAGGTGACAGGGGTGGAAGCAGACGTATGCAGGCTACATGGGGCTTTCACAGTAAACCACAGGAGCGGGGAGGTCTGTGCACTCCAGAACACGCAGGCCAAGACACAGTGTCACACGTTTCTCTCCTCCCCTACACTCAGGACATGAAATCATATTTAAAAGTTGTATTTCCGATTTAAATTCTGGTTCCTAAACGTTGTACGGTACATTAAACAGTAAAATACTGACATTAATATGAGTATATGTTGATACGGTTGTTATGGTTGGTTAAGTTTAGGCAGCAAAGGCAGAAAAAGGTTGGATTGATGGGAAAAATAAACCAACCTTCGATACTGAGTTATTGTTCACAGATGGAAAGCACGAAGGCAGGGATTTCAGTATCTTCAGGAAAAGTGAAATAGGGCCATTGGTTGCCCTTGGAGGCAAATTTGAGCTGCCATGTATTTGCATCTTGCAACTCACAAGGACATCTGTTTTCTCTTGGGAGAGTCTTAACTCTACTCTCCGTTGTTAAACTGACAGCACCCTGTGGGGGAGACCTCTGCTTTGTAACAGAAAAGAAAGGATGCGATGTGATGGAGCGATGCTCGACCCCAACACACCCACTGATAACGTATTCCCTCCTAATCTCAACCGACCCACTGTGAGCCTTTGTTCTCAACAACAACAACAACAACAACAAGGGCAATCTCTCCGCCTTGTGTGAGTGTGTCATTCATCATGATTCATGTTCTGTGCATTTGATTTATCAACAACAGAAAAGGCCCAGCTGGTTGTTTTGGAATTTACTAAAATAGAATTCATTAAATAAAAATGGAATAAAAATTGAAGTGACAAAGATGTGTTGTAATTTAAACCTATATGATGTGCTAAGTTTACATTTTCACACTTTTAATATATATATATATATTATATAAAAGTGAATCGGCCACATGCTCGTGCAACATTGGTAGTGAAATGCAGGGTGGTAAAACCTGGCTGTGATAACAAGGCTAATGTGCAATAAAGAATAAATTATTAGAATAAGACCAAAATTAATGATAATTGCCATATTCAATAATCAAAGAGCTGTTCAATGACAGAGGATGTTTGGCTTGTGTTATTTAACAATGGTCAATGATGAAATATACAAATACTAATAAACTATTCAGCACATTCCTTGCAAAAGTAGGTCTACTGTCCCCGTGCAGTGGGTTCATTAACTAAGTATGTCAATATATTGTAGCTACACCAATCAGCTCCAGCATTAAAATAGCTCTTAATGTAGCTACGCAGTATATGCTTTCCTTAGGTTATTTGATACTGTGAATAGAGTGTGTTAAATAGAGCAAGCTAACTTAACCTTGTTGCTTGAGACGGTGCAATAGTGACTCTGAATACGACCTTTGGGGATAATGTTTCCTTCGCAACCACGTACAGTATCAACCAAGATTGAGCTTTGAGGAGTTCCTGTCACTGTCTCAAAGCACTAAAATAATTGTCCTTGAGGAAATTAATTACCTTTGTGCACTGTTGCACTGTGTGTGGGAAGTGATTTAGACTTAATGAAAGCTGAAGCACTGTCATCTCTCCCACTGTCCTTCATTTTTCAGGCTAATAAAGTCAGCCGAACGGGGCGGGTCCCTCCTTGTTGCTCTGAACCGAGTGGGTTTGTGCACAGGAGGATTTAACAGATTCTGTTTTTTTTGTCTCTTTTCTAAAAGAAGATAATTCTGTTCCAGTAAAATTTTTTATACATATATATATATATATATATATATATATCTTTGCAAAACAAGCAGCAGTTTCCATCACAATGAACATCAGTAATTTGGGAAATTAATGAGTGAGGGCAAATTGCATTACACTTTTAAGATTAAGATAAGATTATGAAGGATGTGACAATTCAAACTGTTATCAGAGGAAATTGTCAGAGCAATTAAATAAAAAAAAGTAAATTATAAAATCCCAAAGCGTTTGTTAACCTCAGAGAAACAGTCTGGAGAAAGTTGCAGATCTGAAATTAGAAGGGGATATTTATTGGCTGATACGCTTCCCCTCTGAATTGCAACACAACCGCACCAGCTCCATTAACACAATAAAGAATGCACGCTCGCATAATCACCACGACAACAAGCACATCAGGACACTTCAGACAGAAAAACAGGTGGAGAGAATAGGCTGCTGTTTTTAACAGCGCTCGTCCAACCAAATTGAACTGTTTCAAGGAATCGTACCCAACTTGAGAGAAAACCGGCTCATAGACAATGTCCTTATTCCCCTCTAATGTATTGAGTGACTGCACCGCACCCGTTCCCTATTGCAGCGTGATCCTCTTATTTGTTGTGAGCAGGGCCCATCAGCCCGGGGCTCAAGAATAGAGGGTGAAATCCTCCACTTTCACCGACTGCTGTGTCTCGCATCTGAGGGGATATGAAGGTGAGGTGGAGCCAAGGTGGCTGCAGGCGAGCGCAGACTGCCAGGCACAAACTAATTAGCATGGACTGTGTTGAATGGGGGGGGACATTAGCGGAGCTGCAGTTAATAAAAGCTACAGCAGCAACTTAGTAGCTGGTGGGACAGGGGCTTATAGAACAGTTGTGTTTGGCAGTGAATGTGGCCACTGTTTGTCTTGAAGCAGACAGCGAACGGGAGGAATTATGTGTCCCCAGTTTTTTAAATGCCATGTTTGTCCACCCCCCCCCACACACTTTTCTGTTTGATTTACTCGCTGAAATTGCACTTGACATATTTCTCTGTCCAGCCGCCATATCCAGGTGACAGATATGAGACAATGTTGAAATGCTCATTTGAGTTAACTTCAGTTATTACCAGGCTGTCGCATGAATAAGCTTTATGGGCACCAGCAAGTGGTTGGCTAAGTTTTTCAGCCTGGGTTTTGCCTCACGGGCAACATAGAGGCTGATCAATGTTATTTCTAAAGGCTGTTGGGGTCACATACATAGACTGTGTATAAAGATGGACAGAGCCGAAATAACCCAGGTATGAACTCTGCCATCTTGCGCATTTGGAGCCGGCGTCTACACAATGGCAATTGGGGAATGGAGCTGTGGTAGTGATGTACCATTGATACATGTGCTCGACCAATATAGTCAGTCAGTCTCTGCTCTCAATAATGACTTTTAACCCTGTCGAATACCAAATTAAGACCCAACTTACTGGAACATTTTTCATGTGAGCAAACATCAGTGTGGTAAGAACTAACAAAAGTGATAGAAACTATCTTGGACAAAAACTATTAGATGTTTACTTTGACTTTTTTGGGTTTTGTTTTGTCACGGTGGAGACGGGATTTGTTATACACTGCAGTCACCCACAAGGTGGCGATCACGATGCTTTGGCTTCACTTTCTGGGAGCCGTCATGTCGTCCATCTTTATATACAGTCAAGTCCACGTAACGTAGACGCATTCAGCGAGCTGGATCCAGCCATTGACCCTTAATGCCCCAGTTTATCCCAGTGGCAATTCAGGGTATTGGGGAAAAAAGAAAATCCTCTGTGGCCAAAAAAAGCATTTTCTCCACAGCCTGTCTATAGAGATGTATGCAAAAGACAGGATATCTAAAACTGCAAACAAGGCCGATTATTACTCTGTATTGTGACTTTTTTAAGCATGAGGATTAATATTTATTACATTTTCAAACACTAATCAACATGTGCATTCAGCTGTTTTGTTTATCTCTTTTATTTAAAGTGAATATTATCATTAAAGTCACAAGAACTGCACATAAACCAAAGATGAGGCAGTAAAGCACAGGGCTATTTGCAGTAAAGATGTAAATACAACATTATTTACCGTCGGGTCGTAGGAGGAATCATGATTTTAAGCCGGGTTAGTGTATTAATAATGCAGCAATTATCATAAAACTTTTTTTTGTCACACACCCATTAAATACAGAAATAGCATCGTTTAATGGCTTTCATTTTCTGCCATCCTGACCTCCTCCCCCTCTCTCCCGTCCTCCCTCAGGCCAACATCATTTTTTGTTTTGCACATCACTGCCGGGAGCAGGTCATGAAATGAAGCAGATGCCCATTTACTGAGCGACAGTGGGCAGCTTAATCCCATGTATGAACATTTAATTGAGCAGTCATTTCTGCGTCGCTCAGCCTGTTGCCTAGCTGCCAGGGCCCTGCTTCCCTCTGATGTTGTGTATTGGCTAATTATTAGAAGACTGACAATAAGACATTACACATAACCTCTTGGAGCATTCAGGGATGAAAGGACTTGCATCATAACTTGTGTTGTGAAGTTTTATGTGGGGTTTCAAATTTGTTTTTTCTCTCCCCCCCACCGACTGTATTCTTCTGTAATTTATCTTAAAAGTCCAGGTTTTCTTTCAAAGCAGATCTTGATTGACCTTTCCATAAGACCGTGCTGCGTTTTCACACACATTGAAGCAACAGCGCTGGCACAAAGTTTGATGCGATGAAAGAATCCAAAAGGCCAAATCATGTTTAAGTGGCATTTTGATGACATTTCTTTGGCCTGTTTAACCTTTGGCGAGCTTCATTTTTCTCGTGTATTACATCTTATCCATGCAGATCATTTTCTCATTCCGTTCAACACCAAACACTTTTTCTGTGACTTCTCACCAGTCTCTCTACAGAAGCCCCATAGTAGCTGCACCAGGAATCCCAAATGCATCAATACAGCTCGAAGCAGAGAAAAGTAGAATGTGAATTCACTTGTACTGCAAATATAATGCATGGGAGTGCAGTCTTTTGAAATTGTCTGCATGTTAGCGGGACACACAATGGAAGTAAGCAAAGGATCTTAGTATTCACTGCTTATACGAGGGTAAACAGGCTGTGAACATGGTGTGAGCCTGCTAACTCCATAGAGGAAAGAGAGGGATAAGTATTCTGGCAGAGGATCTCTGTTCGTTTGGCTCGGACCAAGAGTTGTTACTCTGCTCTCCAAGGCTCATCGTTGTCTGTTCTGAACATTCAAGTCCGAGTTAAGTCTTGCTTTGGGCTAAAGGGAAATGTTTTTACAGCTACCTAAAGGAGAAATGCTCCTGACATCTGCTCAGAAAGGTTTTATTGGCTTGATGTGTGTGTATGAGACTGCCTGAGAGCACTGCTTGTTTATCAATATCAAGAAGTTGAGTGATTGTCACCACAGAAGTAAGAAGCGCTGAATTCAAGAGATAAGATAGGTGACAACTGGGACAGTAAGAGTTCCAGTCAGACTTCATATACTTATACTTACTGCATCAAAAATAATGCAATTATAATGGCTGTAGACTCCTGTTTTGTTAGAATCAAGATTATCACACACACACACACACACACACAACACACACACACACACACACACACACGCACACACACACACACACACACACACACACACACAAACAAACACAAACACACCCACAGTTTCAGTGCCTGCACTGTAGTGATCTCTCAAACTTACCACTCAGCACCGAATAAAACATGAAACTTTTCCCATTATCGTCTGCCTCAGTGATTGCCTGCTCCAGCAGGGACTCCGTCTCCCTCTGCGAGGTGCAGAGCCTGTTCTTGGCTCAAGCAAATGCTACAAACCATTCACAGTAGCTAGTTGGCTTGTTTTTGTAGTTAATGAGGCTTGAAGAGTTTTAGGAATCAGAAAAATAGAGCACTTTCTCACACCTCCCTTTTGCAGAGGGAAATGGACACTATTCTGCATCTTGCACAAGGCCACACTTTGTTTCAGATGTAATGAGACACTGCACATGTGGGTGCAGAAATAAATGCTGTTCGGTAGACACATGGATCTCAGAGAAATGTTAGATCTATATTTAATATTCCTAAAGGGTTTTTCTCACGTCTTACCCAACATATAATGAGATAGTTTCTAGTCTGCAGAATAGGATAAGCAGACACAGAAAACTGAATGAGATGGATGGAAAAGTAAAATATTCAGAAACAGAATGACAGTGACATATCTCCACTTTCTACAACTTATTTTATGAATTTGATTTGTTCTTAAAACTGAAATAAAACTATCAGTATTAACCAAGTGTTTCAGTTGATGCTGTCGTCTGTGTAAACAGAACTTACTGTATGATATAATAAGACTGCTGCAGGTGCTGATTCAATTTATCTATTTTCACTGAATTGCATTACATAGCGAGCTTGTTCTTGTTTTTCTCTTGTTGGCTATGGAACAAAACAGGAGCCGTAACAGTGCACAGTGACCTCCAGGAACCGATCACAGCCGGCTCCTTTCTGCAGGTCATTATTATTCAACCCTTCACTCCGCTCGGTTTCTTCTTCTCCTACTTGGTCAGAACAGTCGACAGATTCTCTCTCCACGTCTCTTTTAGCTGGACCTCGCCTCCTGACCTCTACCCAGTCTCCTACAAGAAGCACAACTCATACCAAGTCACTGCTTGTTGCTCGTATGTAACTTGTCTTGTTTCGCTGTGCGCTGATTCAGCGGCTTCCCTTTGACGATGTTTGAATAATGCCCCTCTCATTGCAGTTATGCTAAATTCCAAAACAACAAAAAAGAAACAGAAGACAACCCTGTGTGACAAAGCTCAGGTACTGAGAGGTACAAAAGACGGGATTGAGAGAAGTTTGTAAAGCCTGTAGCGCGTTAACAGTGACGACCTGGTTTTAAGACGGCGTTGGTTTGGGAAATAATTCTACTATTCACTTTTTCCAACGACATTTCGGGAAAGTCTGAGTTTAAGCCTGGAACCAGGTCGACCAGCCTGGTAACAGCGAGCTCTACAAATCAGAGATGTCACTAATACACCTGAGGATTGTGGGTAGTGTAAATTCTTGAATAAAACAATTTTTTCTTAAAACATAGATGATATCATAGGAACTTGTGTCTCACAATCTTGTATCTTGAGGTGTTTCTACCTTGGATGGTTAAAATATTACAGCAGAAATATAAATATGAATATTGTAAGTGTGTTTAAAGACATGTGTGGATGAGAATTACTTGTTAAACCCTGTGCATACAAGTGTTACCGCTCAAAAATATAACTTAAAGCAAACTTCCACAAGAACCCATGAAATATTGAGGATGTTACAAAACTTCCAACTACCAAGACAGCAAAGCTCTGCCAGTGTCCTCCACCCAGTGACTGGAGAATACTGAATGTTTGAGGAGTAACTTCATACAGACCTATCTGATGTCTTAGAATTGCACAACATATTATTATTGCACAACTGCTGTAATATGGCAAACACCCATTGGCTTCATGTTGTGGAGAATTCCTGCTATCAATAAATTCAGCCACAACAGATTCATGTCCAGTGATCATAGATAGGTAGATAGATAGATAGATAGATAGATAGATAGATAGATAGATAGATAGATAGATAGATAGATATCACATGATCATTTGATTATACTGATGATGCTTTGATAGATTTAACATTTTGCAGAATTAATGGGAAATGTTATTGTTAAATGAGACATTTCCTCATCTCAAAGTGTTTTACTCTCCTGAGATGATGGAACATCCCCAAGCACTTTCTCTCGTGTTGATTTTTAAGACGGAACATACTGTAACATTTAGTTTCATCAGATAAAACATCACACATCAATTATTAATACTCACTAATCGTAACAGCACATGACACAACTCTTAAGACATGGCACAATGGGTTACTGTCCTCAGTAATAATCAGTAAAGATGAATGACCTTTCTATTAGATACATTCTTATTAGACTGAATGAATGTCAAACTAATTCGTGGGATTCCTACTACACACAAGGTTCAGCGGTAGAAGTGGATATTTGAAAAAAATGTATCTCTTGGTTCCAGACGGAGCTGTGCAAAATCTAGGTTGATGTCACTTTTCATTATGGATTTGGGTCTGAGTACTAACAGATTTAAAATGAGAATGGTGCGTGTATGAGGCCGGGTTCAGTTCCGTCCCAACCCTTCCCTGCATGTCTTCCCTGCTCCCTCTCCACTTTCATGCTCAGATTCTGTATCAATTAATGCCATACCATCCGGAAACATCTTTAAAGAAAAATTCACAAAGATCTGATCAATAATCTGGAGCTGTGACATTGGAAAGCTGCTTATCTCTGCTTGAGGATGGAATAAATTCTACTTGCACGAACACACCCGGACAAACTGTCGGTGCTCGGATTGAATTGCAGCAAATGTAGAACATCCGATTCTGAACAGGTGGACCCTAACCCTAACCCTAAATCAGAGGAGTACTCTTTTAATAAGTATTGACGGACCAGTGTGTACAATCTAGTGGCCTCCGTAGAGAGGATGAAGAAAACAACAATTCGGACCATTTAGATGAATCACTTCACTAGGATTATTTTATATTCAATATCTGGCAAAAGATTCCTTTCACCTAAATCTTACACACTGGACTTTTAATAAGCAATCTTCACCTTCACTGTAAATACTGCATGAAACCCCTGTACATTGCTCTTCATAAAATATTGCAGGATTTTATCTAATTACTGTAAAATAATTAAACATTATACCATGATCCTTCTCCTGCATAGCTGCCTAGGGCAGAACGCATTGGCCTTCCAATGACACTAAACCATTCTGCCAGGAAAGCAGTGATGTAATTAATTCTGAGTAGAACATTATAAAGCAGTTACCAACTTTACTACACTGAGACTTGGCTCCACACCGACACTCGGAGGCAGCGCTGCACTTCCTCTCCTGCGTTCAGTTAATTATATTGACACAAGCCACCTTTGCTGAAGGCATCTCTGTGTCTTTTAAGATCTGACACAGTGCAGTATTGAGAGCCACTGGAGAAGTCAATTAGCAAGGCTCAGAAAATCAAAGTGATTTCCTCCCATGGATGATATTTGCACCTGTTGAATGGCAAGGAGCAAATTGTCTGCACACACCATTACATTGCTGTGACCCTGTGGATAAGCAGCTTTGTGTCAACCTGGCTGCTGGAGAGCCTCTCCCCATGCAGGCTTCCATGCAGAGCCTTGGCAGACTAATCCATCCTGCAGTGTTTCTTCAGTTAGAATGCTGAGATTCTCGAAGTGAAAAACAACAACACAAGTTTGTTCTTTTTATGTCCTTGTTATTGACCCTTTACTGAATGAAGTTTATTTTTTGCCAGTGCTACTCGACACGACACAGTTGTGGTCATTTATTCACTCTCACTCTAGATATGTGGATGCTTTATCCTTTAACATTGCAGCTACAGCCAACACACACATTTGCATGTAAGACATGACTACTTACATCAAGGCTGTCTAAGTAAACATGTGGAGCAGTTTTTGAGCGTTTCATGTTCTGAATGCAACATTGCACAATCAATACAGAAACATCAGAAGAAGCATGTAAACAGAAGCAGGATCACATGGGATTCGTGTTCTGATGCTTTGAAAAGTTGCTTTTATAACTTAATTAAATAGTTGGTCAAGAATATTTTCGCTGTAGAGTTTGATACAATGCCATGCAGCCAATTAGCCAGAAACCCATTATGTGACATTTTTGTTCAATCAGTTCTATTTTGACTAATGTGATGGAATTTATTCATGGTTCAGACCAAATTATTATTTTGATTGGAAAAAAAAGAAAGAAATATGTTTTAAGTTAATTTCTCAACTGTACCATTTAGCTGCACTAACCTAGAGATGAGCCATGAGTTTAACATGCACCTACTGTACACACACACACACACACACACACACACACACACACACACACACTCGCCCAACTGGAAAATTACATGTCCTATAACTACATCTTTTTCAAACACTAACATTTCATTCATGTGCTCCTCAGTTAGAAACAACATGGATGCATCAAAAAGAGTTTCCAGTAAAATACTGTTTTACCGGACTGGTAATAAATATATTTTCTAAATAATCTAGGTCACTTTATGCTGACAGCTACATCCGGTTACAACCTTAAAAACTGATGCCATATAAAATTTTCCACAATTTCCCAAATGTATTTAACATGTACTTTTATCTGTTTTCTTTACACGTCAATTTTAAGACATATCCTACAATATTTTTACAATTTTATTCACACACATGTGAGGAAGCAATATCCTGTCTGACAATGCCCACTAATGATTTGTAAATCCTTCACCTATAGATACACAAAACACAACAAGCCAATTCAAACGTGTTCATGTAGGATGTGTGTGTATTTTCAAAATAAGATGCAACCACACTTTGCAGCTCTGCTTCCATTAAGGTCACGCAAACATGCTGGAGCACACATACAAATCACCTTCCTGCTGAACTGATTCCATGACCAATCTCGTTATCTGGTCTTAAAACACATCACACTTCATCATAACAAAAGTAATAGAATGAAGATACACCTGCAGATTCTCACTTTGCAGGGAAACAAGCAGGAATAAAGGGGTTTCATCAGCAATGCAAGAACAATCACTGCCTCTCCATTCGTCCCTCCTGATGGCAAATCTTTCCTGCTGCAATTTATATGTAAGGCACGACATGCCAATTACTCAGTGTCACATCTGAAGTGAACGCTAAACTAAAAATTATGCCAACCTCACGGTCACCACATTCAGTCATTTTAAATGATGCATGGAAATCAAGAGGAGATGGAACAGTGGGGATCTGAGACTGAATCATATCAGCACCTTTGCAGGAGGCGAGGTACCATTTTTCATCCGTCTCGATAGGCGGCTCGATCTCAGCTGTAGCCTGAGCAAACTCAATATCCCCAGGACAGGACTTTTTCTTTGTAAGTGAGTTTTCACAGTGTACGTGTTTCAATATCTGACACAAAGTTTAAATTTAATAAATGTATAGAAGAGAAGAATCACACTGCACAGGCACCGTATATTTCCTCCGTGTTTGTTTTTTTTGCCACAGTGGGCGTGTGGAAAGTTGTGCCTCTTATAGCTTCTCCTTGAAGCTCACCGGTGGGACGGAGTTAACAGTGTCCAGACCGCACAGAGCCATCCATCCTGAAGTACAAAAGTGACACCGGGCTGCGGCGGGTGCCAGATGATGGAGGCTGCCACCAGCTCTCAGCTGAAGCCCTGCTGGACAGACCCCATTCTCTCTGTCCGCTGAGAATTACCGTCTTCCTGACATTCACTTAGGAGAACACAGGGACACCGAAACAGAGGTTATTTATTTATGAACACTTCCAGGAACTGCGTGTCCACATGGTTTTAGGTTTCATTAGAAATGGACGTGCGACTGTCATAGAGGTTTCATCCTCATCACTGGACTGGAGGGGTTAAATCAATGCATGGCTTGTCCTCACCAGGGTCCTGCCCCCACCAGGGTCCTGTCCTCACCTGGGTCCTGCCCCCACCAGGGTCCTGCCCCCACCAGGGTCCTGCCCCCACCAGGGTCCTGCCCTGAGTGTAATTTGCTGTCATCTCCTGTGTATTAAAGGTCTTCGTGAATTCCTGAGTGTCTTCTGTGTCCTAAATTTCTGTTTCATGGCCTAATGTGTTCTTTTCCAGGAAGTGCATGGTTCAGTGTCATGGTTTCTTCCATATTTTTATTTTTTTTTCCCCCAATCACGGGTCTAAGTTTAGCGGCTGCATTTGCTGTTTAAGTGAAGCCCCTTGAGAAAAACTGGCCTGCATAAATCAAACTGAATTGACTGTTGTTTTTAAGGGTTAAAGTTCTCATTTGATTTGGCTCAAATTGTTAAGACATTTTACTGAGTGATATAACGTTCTAGTGTAAAGTCATATTTTTGATCTGACGTGACAAAAATATCCCCAATGGCCAATTTAAAACTGAGCAGTAAGTAGTTTTTGATTTCTGGTGGCATCAGGGAACCGATTTTCTGAGAGGGCCTCCATTTTGTTTGTCTCGCAGGTGACACAACAGACGTTTCTTCTAATCGTGTCACTCTAGTTCTCAGATTGACGAGCGGTGGGAACACACCGAGATCAGCAGGGATGCACCACCAGGAAAGACAGGAGAGAAGACAGCTCCCTAGTAAACCTAAAATCCTTCAAGAAACATCAGGCACATTTAAAACCAACTAGTATTATATTGTATGCTTTATAGCATCCCGCTGGAAAGGGAAATTAACTTTGCCCATAACAAACATATCGCATTGCAAGACGATCACGTGTGAATCAAACTGTAGTCTGATGCATGCATGAGGAGGCTTCACACCTAATGTCATTTCATACCTCAGAAGATTGATCTTATCTTATGAAGATAACATTGTTGTTTGGTAAGCACCTGGCCTCCGCAGCACCCAATGGGTCCTCTCAAACAACTGCCTGTAATTTAACAAGTTTCTGCCAAACAGCAGCCAAACCTTTACCCAGTGTGTATTGTCGAAATAGGCCCAAAACTCATCAGAATCCTGCACTGTGCATCCAGTGTAACCTCCTTATTCAATTTATTCATAGTATAAATTATTAATGTCGACTATTTTATTATGCACAAAGGATAATGGGAATTACAAATCAGTCCACAAATTCAAGTACTCGAGTTGTGCATGGTGTAATTAAACGTGTAAAAGCTATCATTCAAGTTTGTAGAAGCCAAACAGACATAATTTGTTGCGCTGAGGATATTAAGGACGATCTACCAACATTACAAGTGAACAAATCATTTACTTTCCCTAAAAGGATTACAACGCTCGTCACAACAGAACAGGCTTTAATAACTGTAGTTTGTAACTTCAGAGTTGAACTGGCGTGAGTACAGTATAATGAGGACGGTTGAGATCCTGTTTTGATGTAACCATTTGATGTCAGCTATGAATTGTGGGCAATTTTCTAAATTTGACTTGGTAAGTTCTTCAGTGAATGTCAAACATTAATAATAAATGTAAAGACTCTGCGTTTGTGATGTCTGGGAAAGTTAAGAGAAAATCAGAGGTTCTATATATCTATACACAAGAAGGGAACCGGCTTTGGATGCACCGACCTTTAATTAAATATATTTGAAGACAGAACATTTGACTGTGTTGTCTTGACACTATAGGCTTGAGTTTGATGGACCTCAAGAAGAAATAAAACCATATTTCTGTTAACATCTTGTGTTAAATATATGTAGATCATTAAGCCTTGAAACCCCAAAACACTGAGGAGCTGAGGAAATAACAGTATACTATCCTCTTGTGAAGCAGAGAGGAAGGTCGGAGACACAGAGAGATGCCGTTCAGAGGAAAAAGAACAATCATCATTGTTTAGTTTCACTCAATCTGTTGAAACCAGCAGCTATTGGTAAAATATTTGGTTTAAAGGCTATGAAAGTTTATCATGTTTATTTTCCAGGCAACTGATTATTAGGGCTGACAACATCTGCTGCAGTTATGAGCCCAAAGGTCGGCTGAGACAGCGAATTATCATGATCCATAGTCATGTTTAGTTGTAAAGCCGCCGTAGTCATTACGAAGGGAGCAAAGGAGGATGTCAGGTTACGTCGTGCTTGAATTGGATGTTAACAAAACGTGGTACCACAGGAGGTTGATGTTCATTTCCCCATTTTAAATCAGTCGTCATTGTATTATTCTAACCATCCTGAGGGTACAGGGACAAACTATGGCAGCTCATGGTTGGACTTGTTGCCGTTTACGATTAAATGTATATTTACAATATGCACCTTCGGCCGCTAAAGTTCTCTCAATCAAAACAACAACAAAAGACCTTTCAATAAGATTGTGAAGCAGACGTTGTTCTTCAACACTATACAATGAGAATCGACCTTATGTGACAGTAAACAATGAGTAATGGTGTTCCATTTCAAGTGACCAATACAACAGTGGAACGAAGAAACTGCCAACTGGTAAACTGGCAGTGTTGTATGTAAGTATAAAAATCAAGAAAATATGTAGTAATTTCGAGACATTTTAATGAAGAATTGTTACATATTAGATCTTTAACTTGAAAGAATTGCAAATACAGTGGCTTTTATAATGGCTTCATTTGATGAATGGAGACTTTTCATCTGTTACAAATGCCCCAATTAGAACTATAAGCCTCATAACTGGAAACTTTACTCCATTGTTTGTCTATGATTTTGTAGCAATGTACATTCATCTTTATTTAAAAGGCTCTAAGCACAAAGTAAACATGGTTATTTTGCATCACCCAATGAAATCTAATCAGCAGTGCTCACAAAGCTGAAGCTGCAACACTTGGTTGATTGGATATGAAAGATCAAAAGCATTCGATGTTTCACAGACTACATAGAAGATTAAAAAGATCGAGACACAATTATTCCACTTTTTTGCCTTATGAGGTGAAAATGTGTTAAAACTGAAGGAACATTATCGTCCATTAGTCCATCAGACATTACGTTTGAAGTAATAAGTCGGTCAGTTCACAGACCGTCATCCCTCCCCCTGCTGTTTCTAATGGGGTCCACATTGAAGTGCACTGTTGACTGTGACTCATTACTCCCTGGTCTTAGATTTTTTTACTCTCTGTAATTTAAAAGAGGCCAGAGTATCATGCACACGGCCATATTTTAAGTCCCATTTCAGGCATTCAAAAACATGCATGTTTTCCAAATTCTTCCCCTCGTGGTCTGTGGTGCACAAACAACTTTAATGCACCAAACAATGTAAAAACTATTAAAATATAATTCTGCTTATCTCTGCCTGACAGATGAAAGGGGTCTTCTTTATTTTATTCATTTTGTTGCTATTAACAGAAAATGTCGTCTTTCTAGGATGCTTCACCTTCAGAAGAAAACAAGTGACAGATGGAGAATGAATCTGTGAAACTCTCACATTCAAGAAGTGTTTTTTGTTGCCCCCAGCTTACACTGAGTCCACTAGGAGCTTGTGAATTTGCAGAAACCACAGATTAGAGACAATTGGGTGTTGTGTAGGAGTCGGTCTTGGTTTAAGTCGGGTGTGAATAAGGGATTGTTGAAGTGAATGAGGGGAGCTGCAGCTCTCGGCATCGAGCAGAGAAGCTCTGTGGGGCAGGATCAAAGAAGTCAGTCAACCAAGGCTGCTGCTCAATCCAGACTTTAGTCAACCAACCATACACACTAATCTCTCGCTGAGGTCTCATGAGAGGACAAGGAAAGCAACGACCAAAATGAGCATCTTCCTTGCAACAATAACAAATGACAAACAGAGAGGGGGGAACATGGAGAAATAAATGAGTTGGACTCCTCTTGAATTGAACTAACAAACATATTTATAAACACTGATATTTCAATCAATGTCCTGGTGCAGCCGTAAAATATTGTAGTATTTTACTCAACCTCAGTTGAAATATTGAATTCTCGAGCTAAGCACAGAATGAAAAAATAAATCCATTTATAGATTCAACTGTCAGGAAGTGGAGGAACTTTTCTTTCTTGCTGAAAGTTTTATATCTGAAGGTTAAGATTAGGTCAAATGTTTCTCTAAATCCATGATACGGTCAGACAATAAATATGAGTAATGTGTAACAATTATGAAATGTATAGCTGGCACTAACTTTAAATAGAAAACTGATAATGTTGTGAATGACCTGTGTGTTCATTATGAAATGAAAAAGTTTTGTTATGTAAGTAAAGTATTGAGAGCTCAGCAGGAGGCACCTGTATTGAAATGGAGATGTTTTTACCACGGCTTCTTTCTCAGCTTAAGAATTGTTATGTCCCTTTATAATTTTAGATCATTCATTCATTTGTGAAGGAAAGTAAGTTGAAACTTTATTTATCTGTTGTCTTTTGAACTGTTGACAATTATAATTTAGTTGATAAGGACAAGTAGGTAAAGAAAACTGAATTATATTGTTAGTGCCATAATTTCTAGATTCAATAGTATGTGTCACGCAAAATGTGTATGAATCTTCAACATGGCTGAAATCAAATTCTTGCTCTTGACCAAACCTACGGTATTAGTTTGGTTCCACCATCCTCTAGAGGATAAACTGCTCCAGTGAAAAGTAGAATTCAGTGTCTGATAAGTGATCGGCCTCACAAGCCACTTATCTTGTGGAGCTCTTGAGTGTTGGTGCGTTGTGCTTCAGCTTGTTGTCCATTAGTTTGCCAGCTGCAGCACTTTTCCAACTCGACCTTTGAGTCGTTCTCGCATCAACAATTTCACAAGCTGTGTTGTTCCACGTTTTATTTTGACAGGACAGTTCAAATTATTTATTTTTCTTTTAACTCAGCATTGACAAATGAAAAATCAATCAAGAGACTTGTTCCCGCATCATAAAACCCTTATCCAGTTTAAATCAACATTTCTAACCAAGCAAAGAAATAGATAAATAGGTCAATTCACAATAAGATGGGTTTTCCTGCCACAGTACGTTTGCCCAGTGATACGCTGGCGACCTGTTTAGTGTGTACCCCCCCACTGCCCCATTGTCTGCTGGGATTTGCTCCAGCCCCACCCATGACCTTTACATGATAAGCTGCAGAGATGATGGATTGATAATTGAAAAATAATTGGATTCCTAGGGGTAACTCATTGAAGGTTCCACACACGGACACCAGTGATGGGATTGACTGATTCATCTTTTTAGCAAATCAGGTCTAAAATGTCAATTCCACGGTGATATTTTAAATATGTGACAGGAAAGAATCGAAGAGATTAAAAAATACGTATCAAGACGGCCTCAGTGGCCACGAAACAGACTGTACAGAGGTTTTATTCTCAAATCCCTTGACTGAGCATGAGGCCCCAATTTATCACGGTTCATCCACTGCAATTAATCTTTAACAGGTGGGATGCAACCTCCCTCGTCCTCTCCCTCTACTGGAGGAAACCAATGCTTTCAAGGACTAATAGAAAAACTGTTGGGAGTGTGTGTGTGTGTGTGTGTGTGTGTGTGTGTGTGTGTGTTACCATACTGAGCCAAAGAAATGCAGGAGTGCAAAAGTTGGTTGTGAGTTTTCTTTTCTCCACACTGCATGAACAGGGATGGAATATGACAAGGCTCCGAGTCTCTCTGGGAGAACAAGGGATGCTGAGGGATGGAGGCAAAAGGATTCCGCAGACACATGATTGGACATTCAGAATTCCCCGAACCTTAATTCTAGTGTGCAACAGTCATTTATGGCTTCAGGATTGCTCAATAATGCATCAAAACCCACAGGCCTCAGAGGGAAGCACTCAGTAATCAAAAAGTAAGTTAAGGTTTTCATAATAGCGCCCTATAAATAACTGGAGACAGAAATGAGGGCATGTAAAATTGATGGGGGATGATTCAAACCTCAGGAGGTGGAGGGAACTTGATGTTGGAGAGGGAATGAGATGTTGAGTGGCCTGGCGTTATGGGAATGTGTAGAAGATGGCGTGTGCATGATTTGTGTCACTGTTATAACTATATAACTGGACAGATATATGGGCATTGCTCCACAGGCTTTGTCTGTGAAATAGTACAACTGATGTAGGAGTACACTCCAGCATTAAAAGTATTTTAATTTCAAACAATTGGAATAGGAATGACAAGGCAGTCAATTCAACATTATACAGAAGTCGAAGTAGTAAGTATACACTTATTGATATATTTTTTGAATCAAGATCCATAAATATTTTTTCTAAATGTCCCAAAAAAAAAGCCCAACATTTGCAATGTTAAAGAAGAAGAAATTAATAGGTAATATGTAATAGGTTCTCTCCTAACCGATATCACATCCTTCTACCAAGTTTCATGGAAATCCATTCAGTAGATTATGTGTAATGGTGCTAACTAATAGACAAACAAACAAACACGCCTGTGGAAACCTCACCTCCTTGGCAGAGGTAAAAAGGGCTGAACCCTTTTATGTTGTAATTAAAGATTCTTTCTACTCCTGTGTGTCACATCTGTTTCCTCAGAAAAGACTTCATATCTTTATTAGATGGAATCAATACCAGGACCAAAGGTTCAGAAATTCCATGCGTTTTCAGAAATTCTCTAGAACTAAAAACTAAAGCTGAATTAAACAGCTTGAACAGATATCGCTCGTTTAAAAGTGAAAAATAGGTCACACAACAGTAAAGAGATACTTTTATACTCATACATAAGGTCTGTTTCAGTAACATTTAGATATCGATGCTTATGGTGACCTAAATGTTGATTTAATATATATCGCACCCTGGAGCTGTGGACTACTCAATCTGTTGTATATTACATTTAATCTAAATACTACAAATTCTGGTTCCGCAATAACTCTATTTAGAAGCTCAATCAATGATTTGACACAAGAGCAAGTTTAAGGTGTAAAATGAGGCACCTGAAACTGACGCCATGTGCTAGACGGATGATGCATCACACACATTGGGGTTGTGGGAACTAAAGAAAACCTGAGGGTTGTGCAGCAGTGTTACAGAATTAAGCTTTTCCACCTCACTAACTCTGGTACAGTACAAACACAAACAGCAGAAATCAAACAGACAGCAAACCGACAACAGATTGGACTCGTTAACCTGAAGGAGAAATTGTACAGAACAGATTTTTTTCAACGTTCAAGTTAAAGAAAGAATCAGTGCACTTTGCCATCCTCAGTGTGTAACAACAGAAACAGTGAAAAGGATTTGATTGTGTTTATGCTGTGCCCTCCCAAGGTCCTAAGGACTGGATTTCTATTGATCTTGCATCCGTAACAGTGCGATCAAAGAATGCACACGAAATCATAGTAAAATAAAGGGTGATGGTGGAGGGTCTGAAGAACTGCTCATCCAGAATGTTAACAGTCAACACTTCATTACCTGGAGTCGATCAATATGGTTATTAAAATGCTTCTGACATATGTAGTTCATATTTGTTATGGTACAGGTCCTCCATGAAAGATAATGGGAATAAACAATGGGACCAATGCAGTTTTTTTGACACTTAAATTAGTAATTTGTATGTATTTCTACTGGGAGAGGAAACCTAGTGTTGGCTCGATTCAGTCTTTCAAATTGTGTTTAAAAATTAAACCGACATAAAATGGTGCTTTCAATTAAAACAATGACAACGGAATTCCCACTTCACCAGGGACATGCAGGTATTTGTCACTGACAACCTGAGTGATGAAACATTCAACACTCAGCACATTCAAAACTGAAAGAACTGAAGATAGCGAAATAAAGAATAACTCTTAATGATTTTTAAGAGAAGCTGTCACGGCTAAAAATAAATACTTTCCTTTACATAATATACTTAAAATACTATATATACTGTCACACAACATATATACAGCATATACTGTACATGTATGCATACATATGTATACACTCATATACAATAACATATAACTTTAACACATACATTCTCACACTCATGTACATACATGCACACATACATACTTATGTGTATAACCTATTCTCCCTCACTCACTCGCTCGCACACGCACACACACACACACACACACACACACACACGTATATTGATAAATGCATATATACATACATAAAGTGTTTGTATACATGTATTTGCATACATTATTGCATACACATGGGCAAAGTAGAAGTATAACTGACATTGAAACATTTTGATTCTTTCACTCACACACATACATACTGAGATGCACACACACACTCACACATCCACGTACTCATACATATACATATACACACAAACACAATTTTGGTCCAGACACGTCAGCACACAATTTTCAGGTTGTATGTAAAAAAGTATTTTCATCAGTGCCTCTTTCACACTGCATTCCTTCTCCCGCCTGCTCGCAGACATTTCTTGTGCAGAAGCAGCGACATCTGAGTGAAAAGCTTCGTGGTATAAAGACCTTTAAGGTCTCAGCTGCAATTCATTCATCTTTGTTTGCTTTCTAAAGCAGCACGTACCACAAATTTGCCATTTACTGTCAAAGATTGATAAACACCAGACACTTGTTATTTACTAAAGTTGAACCTTGTTCTCGTTAACATATAAAATCGAATCTTGAATTGGGCGACTGAGTCATTACGAGGAAACAGCCACAGGCCCGACAGTTTAAGAGGCTGAAGCCACTGTAGCACCTTGATATCATACTGTGCACCGTGTGAGATTTCCTAACAGTGGCGCAGTGCACTGACTGTGGTTTCACAGACTGTCAGGTCGGCATTCAAGCACACAGAAGGCCAAGAACATTTTTCAGCACAGAGCTACAACGGTGCAGTTTTGTTCTGTCAGTATCTGAGTCAATTCACAGAAGCTGCTTTAGAAGGAGATACACAAAGCGCCATCACACCAAGCGCTGCACTGTCCATAAGTCAACCAGAAAAAAGCATACATAATAATAATAGATAGTCAGACCAAACTGTGGGTTAAGAAAACAAGGGAATGTATTTTAGAAGAGAAGGAGACCTTTTCAACCCCAATCTCCATCCATTCGTCCATTATCTATACTGCTTATCCTTTGAGGGTCTGTGGGGGAGCTGGAGCCAGTGGACATTGGGTGAGAGGCGGGGTACACCCTGGTCAGGTCGCCAATGAATCCAAATAGAGACAAACAACCAATAACACACTTTCACACAAATTTGAGTCTCCAATAAACCTAATCCCAAATCTTTGGACTGTGGGAGGAAGCTTGAGTCCACTGAGAAAACCCAGCAAAATCAATCTAGCCATATATAAATAATGACAGTCATAGTAATCCTTAATCACAGCATCAGTACCCTGCTGCTGGTCTCAGGTACATTCACTCTGCGGAGGTGTCTGGGATTCCAGTTTATATAAATCACAAAATGATAAAACAAACCCATCAACTACAAATACTTTACTGTAGCTTACCGTCAAACTTTTTATGCCTGGAGACAAACGTCGTCCTCATTTTGTGGCTGCTCTCGTCCACCAAGTTCTCGAACTCCTGTTTGCTCTGCTGGTTGAGTTTGTCCTCCATCTCGGACGTGCAGCAGGTGTATCCCTGAGGACAGACACGCAGGTGCTCACCTGAGGGAAACAGAGACATAGGGTTTTACACACATCACTGCCACAGGATTCAGTTTTTATTTTTAGTTTTTTCCAAAAGGCTTAGCCAAGTCTTTGATCAAAACCTCCCTCCTGTGATTGTGGGGACTCTTCATCACAGAAGTTATCAAAGAGGGACAGACCGTACCAAATGCAGGAGGGTAATATTTGTCAGAAGTCTGCTATCGTGTGAGACAGACGGACGCTTTGATACGGCAGCACAAACACCTGATGCTGAATGTTTTTTTATACCACACTCCAAAGCATTGCAACAACAGCAACTAGGCCACTGTACATTATCACATTCATAAAATGAAAGGCAGTTTATAGTCTACAGTGTGTCATGTGCCATTATTTTTAATGGGATGTGAGTTTGAGAACCTCTGTGAAGTTAAGATGTTTAAACTCCAGCAGCATCAGAAACATCAGCAACTAAATAATGACAAGTGTCTTACTGTGATAATAATAATTTACGGAGCCTTGGACTCTTGACTCTTTATGAACGAAGTGGCGTTGAAGCCTCTATTCAAAGATTAAAGTGTAAAGAAATGTGAGAGATGTTTCAGGTGAATACATGTTTGTGTTTTGAAGCACTATCCATCCAAAGTGAGTTGAGTGTTTCTAAAGCCCTTCATAAGAGTCTTCTATAGAACACTGCACTTTAACTTTTACTCTTTTATATATTTATTTAATCCTTCAATCCAACTCTTTTATAATGTCGATCTAAAGAATCGGTACGGTAGATTTTTGTATTTCTTTTTTATATTGTCATATGTTGCTTTCACATGTTGCCTTATTGAAGCACTTTGAGTCAACTTGCTGTTTGAATGTGGTATGAACAAATAAACCTGCCTTTGCCTTATAAGTTGAGTGGTTGAGGACAATAACATCTGCAAGACTATCAGAACAAGCTGTGTTATACATGGATCTGGGAAAGGTAGGAAAATAATTTGTCAAATTATAGGAGTTAGCTGTACAGTACCACACCACTTATTTGAAATGATCAGAATTTATGAAATTATATTTGTTTTGCTGGGGGAGTGGTCGCTCTCACATCTGTGGATTATTCTGTGTGTGTGTAAATAGTGTAAACCAGGTGTGAATTATCTAAAGGGAAGAGGGGAAAAAAGTTCAGATAAAATAAAATCAAATTTAACTCTACGCGCACAAAGCACGGCACTATCTGACAGAAACCAGGCTTTACCCATCATGCATTTAATACAGCCTCTATCTCGGAGCATGATGGCAGCATCGGCAGGCAGGTGTACCGCAGCTGAGAGACATGAGATTAGAGGGAGCACTGATTTGAGCCAGATACATACAGATTCCTGCAGCAAACCGTGAGAGTTGCTGGAGACCTTTGGTTGAGAGAACTCCGTCCAAACACCGGGACAGCTTCAGGACGAGAGTGGAAAAATCCACGAGTGACCAAGTCTTCGCAAAGATTCAAATCTAACAGAGGAGTCGATTTGAGCGATGACTTAGAGGCATGGGTGGTAAAACAATTTCAATAATTCAACAGCATCAGTAGCAATATAACAAAAGTTCAATATATACTGAGACGATGCTTTTGCATTGTGTCAGCACAGCGATGAGGTATAACAGTTGATCCAGCTCAGATTTGTTTAATGTTTTGCTGTTCATATTTAAACTTAACAGAAATAAAAAATGTGACAAATTATCGTGATGAAAAATTTGTATCCATATCCTTTTTTATAATTTTAGGTATTTGAGAAACAAATGATCTTTGAAGGATCTTGTATTTTTTTCAAATTTGGTTTGATGGCTGGTACAATAATAATATAAATAATACATGCACCAATATATCAAATGTCAGATTTAAATCACAACAAAGCAAAATTCGAACCCGGCAGTCAGTCTGGTTTATTGTTGGGTTTCAGTGACATTCAGTGATTAATTGTGTAATCAAACTGTGACTGATTTAACCAACAATGGGACATTTAAAGCTCATAAAGTACCTGTTATGTAACAAAATATATATCAGAAATTGCACAGTCACATGACTATTAACACCTTTCAGAGATACAAGATAAATATAAAGTAAATAAGCTTACAAAATGAATCAAACTAAAACTAATCCTTCCTGTGATGATTTGAAATTACTTTCCATTACAGAGCGCCTTTTGTTGATATCCCTGATGAAAAGCACTTCATTGTAAAACTGTATACGAGCTCGGCAGCAGGAGCTTACGAGGACGACTTGACGACTTTATCATGGATTTCCAGTCGGTGGAAAAATGAAATCCATAAACAAAAACAAACAAACAAACACTGAGACTGCTGTAAAAACATTGGAAGTGCACTGCACACAAGTGTTTGTCTTCCTGCGCGGCAAAACCTGAGGAGCCGACAGCGTTGTGGCCCCAAAAAGGCAGCAGTTATAAAAAAATATTCAAGAAATAACTACCAGTCTGCAACACATTACTGATACATACAAATATAGCAACTTTTAAAGGTGCTGTTTTATGTCTCATCTCCTGTCTCTATCTGAGGGCATCAACACCATTATCAGACATTTTAAAGTCTGGCCAGCAGTTGCATGAAAGATTTGACTTTCTTTCATTTCTTTTTCTCAGCTCTACCTATTAACATTTAAGAAAGGGGAAGATGAAATGACTGCCACTGTACCAATGGAAGAAAAAGTACACAACGGACTCAGACTGTGAGCCTTTTTCTCTTTTGTGTGTGATGGCTCCAGCTGAAAAAGTGCAGGAACTGGTATTGTGCATGCATACGGTATACAGTAAAGCTATAGATGAAGGAGCAGCGCATGGGTAATGAAACAAAGAGGATGCAGTATGTACGTGCTGGCACTCTCAAATGTGCTTAATCCTTAATCAGTCCTTGGAGAGGCGTCGGGCTACAGTAATGAGGTGCACCATCAACAGTTCAACATAAGCCCATTGTCTCCAGAGGAAGGCACAAGCCTCCTGGCCACAGAGACCCAACTCTCTTCCACAACAAAATAGGCTGAAATTCAGCATCTGCTTTCTGCTTAGTGATTCTTTGAGGCTCCTTTGTTTCTCCATTTAACAACAACGTTGTATTCTCCGAGCAACGCAGCAGCATTCCTCAACTGTCACACATTATTTCTGGGGCGTGCAGAAATGCAACACTGTGTGAAAACCAAACACGGTCCAGCAGAGAGAATAATATTGTGCAGGGTCTGAGGGTGAGTGCAGCATGCTGATACAGTTTCATTAGCTTATTTCTTCATAATTAAATTTCAGGTTTCTTTTTACAGGAATCTCTCCTGTTCATTTGTTTATTACGGCAAATGTTCCAGTCGCTGTTTGTGTTGTATCAGTTTTGCTTACGTGTGAGCTCCCATCCACAGAAACAAAGCATCATTATCCATCACAGGAGGATGTTTACATTGATTATTAAGGGTGACTTGAGGTTAGTTTCTTCAGGCGTGCATGAAAACACCTCATTTCCCCAGGATTTCATATTGCGGTGTTTGAAACAACGCAATGCAAGTAAGACTGTGGCACAAGAGGTAAATGGTTTATTGACACTATGATGGATAACCTAAGAAAAATGACACTTTCCCGCTGCATTAGAGAGTCCTGCAACTCTGGAGTACGTCAGAGGTTCCTGTTGATGCAATAAATTGACTGAACTTGCGGGTGAAATACTTCTGCTGGTCACCAAAGGTTGGCATAAACAAAATCAATAAACAAAAGAACTGTCCTTAAGTGTGAGTGACAGCTGAAAGGAAAAGTCTGGTGCTTTTAGCTTCCGCAGACTGTGCACCGCTCCATTTATCTGTCAGCCTTCTTTTCGTATAGAAACATAATTTGACATTTCCAGCTACTTTCACCATTTTGAAAACACTGACACTGCTGTTACATACACCAACATAAAAAAGGACTTTGCAAGCAGCAGGTGACTGTGTGAGCTGCATGTTTATGATGTTGTGACATTGAATTTCTTTCTCCTTCTTTCCTTTTCACACATCTCTCTTTCCACACTGCTTTCCATGAGTCAGATATAGAGCTGTACGGCAGAATATTAATGGTAGTAAAGGCAAAATAAAACAAAACATTTCTCCACAAAACTTTCCTGCACGTTTCACTGCTGGGTTTATTAGAAGCTGAGATTCAAAAGAACAAAGCAGACGTAAATGCATCCTTATAGTGAACTTGGGGACTAATCGTCACCAAATCTAGATGGGACTTGAGCTTACCAGACCATATCTGTTCTGTTCCAATTGGTTGCTTTGCACCCAAGATGGAATTTGAAACCAAGCTGTCAATACACTGCACGCTTACGCGATCACAGTTGTGCTCAGACTCTCTCAAGCTGATTTCAAGTTGTAAGACTCAATGCCAGCAGTGCCAACACAAATGGAGACATAGGGGTGGACGCAGTAGAACGCCAAAGACAACAGGACTCAATTCACACCTTTCTCTGAGCAGTTTGATATGTGATGAACAGATCCATTTAATCGCTGCTTTTATATTTAATTCAGGATTAAAATAGAAATGTGATGGATTTACAGTAAAACGCCCTCCCTCGAATAGTAACTATAATGTAATAAGACCATTATGTTTATTCAAAATGATTCAATTAGGAATCAGTCAACTCCAAATGAGCAAATCTGTGTTCATTAATAAAGCCGTGCTGTTACTGTGTGCTCCCATGACCAGGGGGCTTTGTTAGGAGTTGTTAGCAGGTGAATCGCTGCTGAAGAAGGAAAAAATGAATAAAAAAGCCGAGCACTGTTTTTGTCTCCAACATTATCGATGGCTGCAGGTGAAGAGAGGCAAGTGGGAAGTTGGGACCGGTCCCAGAACACGTCCATGGCATCTGTTAAAACGGCTTGCCAAATCAGCACCGCAACCTAATCTTTCACTGCTGATGAAACTTTTGCACATTTATTAAAACCCAAAAGTGGAGCTACACTTTTGAGTTATTCTTGTTTTGGTAATCTGTTCTGTCTGTCAGCCCTGTACATTTGACAAAACAACAGAGGTAGAGGGTGAAGGAGGTGTGAAGTTTGATCCTGCAGAGCGAGGAGCTGAGAGACACATTCTGAATGTAAGCCTGGGGTGACAGAGGAGCTGATGTACTAAAGAGGATAAACGTAAAGCATTGCATGCCAATATACCTTGCTGTACAATACTCCATTTTGTTTGTACCTGTACTTTAAGAAAAACAGTGGGCTACTAGCACCCCCTTTCCTCTTTTGCAAGCTGCAACGTACAGGTTGTATATACTCAAAATTCAGACGCAAAAATGGGAAATAGGGCTTTTTCTTTTACATAGTCGACAGTCAGGGCAGGTCCTAAGAAACCACAAAGCTCATCGGTTCTGTGGCGTTAGTGCATGCGCACGTAGGTCATTCTCATGACCAAAAGATTCCAAATGTGACAGGTACACAGACTAAAGAGTTAAAAACGTGTTAGCGGCTAAAACAGAGTTGTGACTGTCTGCGTGGGCAGTAAAAACTATGGTGTAAGCACACACTATTTTTACAGCGTGTGTAAGCATGCAGAAGATCTCTTATGTTATTAATAGAAGTGTACAAAATATTTTGGTCCATTATGAAACTATGGCAGTAACAACTGGAATATGGCGGGCTGCCACAGTCTAGATAATTAATGAGAAACACTGTATAGAACAAGTGAACACGTCCAACTTGGCGAAAACAAGTCCAACTTGGCAAAACATCTCGCCATCAGAGACGGGTCAGTAAATGTGATAAACAACATAATTACATCATGGCGATACCCTTGAATTGTCAATGTAATGTTAAGTATCACAGAAATCACATAAACTCGAATAAAGGGGCTTCTGATCACTGCCTATCCTCTCAAGGCTTTAAAAACACCATAACCTTAATCCAATTAATTACATTAATGAAATCACAAATGATATGAATTGACTAATTAATTGCAGAAAAAATATCTATTCAAAAGGGATAATTCAAAAGTTATAATGAGAACTGGGTCTCCTGCAGAAGATGTTGAGGCAGTGATTGCATCAAAGTCACCATTTTAGCATCGTGAGCACACGGAGCTTGTCTCCATTAGGATGTAAAACAACACGGCTGTATCTTAAGCTTTGGATCTGACACATCCACCCACATTCATGATTCATTACATCTTAACCTGATCACAAATTCACGGATCAGCAAAGGGAGACGAGCAAACACACATACATAATATATTATTTACTCAGATGGTCGTCTCTGACTTGTGAGCAAATAGTTATGTAATCAGTGTTTATAAAAGAGGCAGATAAAGGCCTTCACTCATATGTTTGACCCAGTCCAGCTTGTTAACGTTCTCCACCGTCCTCGCAGCTGCCTCAAGCGCGGATGTCAGAAGGCGCTGCCGCACATTGCTTGGAACATGCTGATCAGAGATTTAAATGTATGTAATTACAGAAGGAGTGATAATTAAGGACAAATGCTAATCTTCTTTAGAGGATTTTACAGTTGAATGTTCTGGCACCAGCTCAAATGTTTCCCAATCAAAAGGAAGAGAGGCATAAGAAATATTGTTTGGCTCACAAATGCAATCGCACATTAGTTGTTTTGTTCGGCTTCTTTGATGCGCAGATGCTGCTCCGGATCACTATCTCCACGAGCCGCGAAGACGCGATTGAAGCGTAGCATTGTAATTAGGTGAAATTGCTGACTACGGTTGCAGACAATGCTCACATGCGCCGGGTCGACGCTGATAAACGGCTGGAGAAAATTTGGTGAGACAATGGCTGTTTGACACATGCAATCAACCACACACAGCTCCTTTCACAGAACTCAAAGTTCCCTGATCCATTATAAATGTAACTTTGAGATTTGAATGTGCGATACGCATGTTTGACCATTCAGACGTTCTGGTCCTTCCAGTTTCTGAGTCAGGAATATGTAGGTCACATGGAAGAAGTGGGTGAACCCGGAAGATATGATCATGCAGAGATTAAAGAAGAACTAACATGCTACACTATGCTGTATTCCATGGATGCCTTGTATTTGGCCTCAGTTCCCTTTGGCTTCATACCCCCTTGATGTTTAAGAAGTATGAAAAGAACGTGGGTTTGAGGCATACGCTGCAATCACAGGCAGACGTAAAGGTTGGTGCCTTTCTAGTCCATTCTTTCTAATAGTGGCTCATTAAAATTGGCAGCAGAGGCTAAAGTTTGTTAGGCAGCGATGTGATGTTAAAGCTCAACAATTGAAGCAGATGCCCTGATTATATGCAACAGATTTACAGTTTAGAAGAGCCTCAGGTGCCCTAAAGTGGAGGACTGTTACTGCTACTTTCTGCCTTCAGTTTTTCCCAACTGTATTTTCTTTCGCCTTCCTGATTCTTAATGAGCAAGACAGGGAAACCATTTCTCAGAGCAAATAGATTTTTTTCTTCACAGTAGAATACCAACAACCTTTACACAGAAACAAGTAGCTCCTTCCAAAATAGCATTGCTGCTACCATCAGAACACTGTTTTTGTCAAACTTAATTTTTGTAAATTTTGACTACATTTTAATTGGTGTGGGAACAAAGTAATTTTAGTATGTTAAGACAAGTAGGTAAAAATATGTTTTCCCAAACTCTACAACAATGGCTTTAACCCAAACCATATATAACCTCAACTTTAACAAAAGCTCTGCACTTGTGGAGCCTCAGGGCTTCATGCACCATAACTGCAGTCAGGCACCATTTCGGGTTAAAAATTGCCTCATCACATTGGCCTTGCAGGTCTTCGGCCAGGAATGTTTTTCTGACTAGTTCAGAATTTTTCCGACACAGAAAAACATCTATAATCATCACATCATGTAAAATAATTCATTTCAGGGCCACCCACAGTCCTTCCTGCCCCCCGAGTGTGGATGTAAAGGCACTGAGGGAGTGAGCAGGGCTGGGTTACAGCCTCTTGTATAAAATTGCAGTCAGTCCTCAGCAGCCTTCTTTTGACATGGATGATGCACATGCTAATGGTGCAGTGTGCAATCAGTGCACAATGGGCAAGGTATTAACAAAGGTCCCACTAATGGCAGTGTCTATGGATTTCAGTAATTTTTGCTTTTGATTTATTTTACTTGTGGCAAAGAAAAATTAAAGCAGTCAAATAACTGTGTTTGAACAGAATAAAATATTAAAGTAGCAATTAAACACTGCTGCCACAGGTTTGAGCAAAATGTTATCATTTCTACCAATTCTCCACAAATATCAATGCAGATGCTCTGGGCTTGGCCCCAAACCATATCAAGTCCAGAAATGCTCCTGCTTATCACCCCAGGCACTCCCATGTTTTTGTATTCAAAACAAAATCATAAAAAAGGCCTAGATGGAATGTGTGTGTTATCACAATGAACACATAAGAAAGTTTGTTTGGTTTGAAAAAGCTAAGGCAGAAAAGAGTGTTGTAGTGATATAATATATATATATATATATATATATAAAATACAAATTCTGGTTGATGTCCTCTAAAACTATATTAAACACTCAAGAACTTTGGTTCAAGTTACTAAATACTAAATATTGTGAAGTTGAGACTATCCTACCTCTGTGAAATGTAACATCTATATGCATTAAACTAAATATTATTGTCTGTTGGGTTACAGCATTAGATAAATTACCTCAACATTTATGATTCTCATATTAGGTTTCAAGTATTGTGCCTGTACAATAAGACAGACTTTGATATTTTTCTTTTCATAGTGTAACTCAAGAGAATGCAAAGAGAAGCAGTGATTCCATGATTTAAAGTTCAGAAAAGTACTTGAGGCAGACGTCTCTAAAATGCATTACTTCACTGAGCGACTAAAGAAAAACCTCATTCATTATTATGCATTGTGAAGTAGCAGGGGTCGGGATGTCTGAATGGCTGACATGTTTACCAAACTCGGGCCAAAAAACGGAAAGGCTTTGCTTCCGGGGAAATGTTGAAAAGAAATATGGTTTTACACGTTTGAATTTTAAATATGATGGTAGACAGTTGCACACATGGACACACAACTCTAACTGGTGTTCACCCAACAGCCATTCTGCTACTCGGCCGCCAGCAGCAACATATTCGGTTGTTGTTCTTCGAGGTGTGAGTCACAGAACGCTGAATCTAACTCGTATTGGTCTCAGTCACTTTGCCGACTCATGATAAGGCTTCAAAGGCAACGCTGTGTATAGGGCTTCAAAGCGGAGGGGTAGGAGGTCCTGAGGCTTTCATTTCAACATGCTGGATAGAGTTATGTGAAGATGTATGCAGTAATCAAAACAAAACATAAAGGCTGTAAACCCATCTTCCTCACCACACTTCTTCGTCACACTGTTCTTTGAAAAGTTGCCAAAATATAGCACTGTGTCATTTCAATTCTGGTTTATGCTTTAAATATATTTATATGTTTTTACTGAACAAAACAAACAACAAACAATAACTAACTATATCAATGAAGGTAATGCTAATGAAATGCAGGCCCTCGTTAAAGTGCAGAAGCCTGATAATCAATTTCTCTTTTTTATTGCTTTTGCCAAGAGAACTGCCGAAGACATCCTCTGAACTGGGTGTATGTTGAAAGCCCATTAAATTATGTAGTTTTAAAAATAATTCCACAAGTATAACTCAGTGAGTATGTCCTGATGTGTTTACTGAGCTACATCAACACTGTAACATCCAAACTACGGGTGTTGGAGAGAAGTGGTACATTAATGTTATGTGGGAGATTAAAGTATGTGTCCCTAAACGTCTCTGCCTCCACTGTCAGTATAAATCAGTTCAGCTTCATTTTACTGCTACAGTAATGGCTTTGGTGCTTGAGAGCTCAACACATTCACCGACCAAAGGATTGTGAACGTACAAGATTCGCAGCTTGAGATTTAAGGAAACAGAATTCTATATATCTTAGAAAGTCCAATAGCAAGACTGGGGCTTATATCAAGAATTGAGTCAAAAGGGTCCATCAAGCAGAAATATGACTTCTAATTCTCTACTTGGGTGATTGAAACTACTAGAGAGGGAAAACCTTTTTACTTTTTACTTTCTACTTACTCGACATTGCACCTTTTGTTTGAACCAACCTAGTTTTTCAAGTGAGAAAAATAATTGGAGCATGTGACTGTCAGGTGTTAACTGTTGCCTAGAAGCTGCCTTTTAGATTGACTGATAAAATGCTAAGATTGATTTGTTTTAGCCTCTGGTTTAGACTTAATTCGTCTAAGACTTAATTCGTTAAAAGGATTCTACCGGAGACACCACTTCTAAACCTGATTAGCGTTATTGTGAATTTTCATGAAAAGAACTCCAATTACCTTTCAAGTTCTGGAAATAAAATGATTCCAGACGGACACACGTACAGACGGACATGCTGATCTCTACATCCCCCCGCAAATGTGCCTCAGGGGATGAGAGGAAAGACAATTGAACGAAGACATTGCAGACACATTGAGAATAGAGAGTACAAGAGTTTGGAGTTCCTAAAAAATAAAAAATAAAAATTGACTGTGGGACTGAGCAGGAGACCTCGAACACGCCTGCCAAGAATAACAACAGCAAGAAAATCCCAGAAACAATCCCAGAAAATTCAAGGAAACTTTAAGAGTAGAGATATAGAGGTCATATCACAACATGCAAACTCATCAGCTGTAAGAATCATGGTGGAAGACCACAGGTGAAACTGAAAAAAGTTCTGGTACAAAGTTTTATGGACCAAGATTAACCTCTAACAAAGTGATGGAGATGGAAAAGATCTGCTCATATTCTTCAATGTAAAAGCTCATCTGTGAACCACGGAGGAGGTGGCGTCATGACATGTGCTTGGAGAGCTGGTCCCGGAACGAGCTCGCTGATCGTTTATTGAAGATGTCAGTCATGATGGCAGCAGGAGAACGATCTCTGAGGTCTATAGAACCATTTTGTCTGCCGATTTAGAGAAAAATGCATCCAATCTAATCTGGAGGAAATTCATCATGCAGCAAGACAAAGACCCAAAACACATTTCAAATGCAACAAAGGACTTCATCAGGGGGGTGGGGGGGGGGGTGCACGTTCTTAGAATGGCCAAGTCAATCACTGGACCTTAACCCGGTAGAGCAGCTTTTCACGCCCCGAAGAAGAGACTGGAGGGAGAAACTGCCTGAAATGAAAGAGGCTGTGGTAAGAGGCTGGAAAAATTACACAATTAAAGAATGCAGCAGAAGCAAAAGGTCATTTGACTTTTTTTTCATCGAAATCCGACCATCTGATTAAAAAAGGTATTATGTTCTCTTTCTTTATTTGACACATTAAGATGTTAATATGAGGAAATAAAAGCTAAATTTGTCAACTCTTGTTTTATATTCTTATTCCTATTTTGATCTTTTAGTCCAAATATCTTCAGTGTACAACAAAAACAAAGATATTGGCCGTGTCATATCAATGGTTTGAGGGGACTGTTTTTAGCAGGGAAATGTGAAAGCTAAATATTTGAGTTGTTGGGAAAAGAGTGGGTTCTATTCCCATTGAGGGTCTGATGCCAAACACTGTGATTAATTCCCAAAAGGATTAATTAGTCTACCTGGCCAAAGGGCAGACTGCATATGGGCCGTGCCATCTGGTACATCCCTTGACCACTGTTGCCAGCATTTATAAAGTGAGGACATTCTCGCCAGAGCTTCATGCCAAACAAGCCAACAGATCATGAAGTCAAGAGAGAAAAATGTATTATTCAGCCATGCTGAAAATTCATAAAAAGGTGTAGTGATGCAGGAAATTAAATGAATTTCTGCAGAATGTGGCAGCATCTCTCAGCCAAGTTCGTTCCTCTGAAAACAGTTTACTAAAATGAGCTTAAAAGACGTAAGTGGAGTGTAGATATTATGTAAGTAACCTGCATTTACATTGAAATCCAGATTTGTTTTTATCTGGCCCCAGGATTTCTGCGACCACTGCCTGTTGGTGGGGGTTTCACCATATCAGAGAGCCACGCTCAATAACAGGGAAGCACCATCTTGAATGAATCACATTTATTATCACTGATCTACCAGCAGATTTCAGCTCCAGTCTCACTGAGAGCTGCCTCTCGAATATTGCCTCCTCTCTGCTAATATAGTCCGGCCGCCACAGAGCACCAGTGTGCACAGAGACTCATTACCTTCAAATGAGGGTAGAGGCCTGAAGGAACAGGTCTGGGCTCTTGATATTTCAATTCAACAGCTGAGTTTACTGGAGCCGGGTCTCCAATGAAATCCACAATTCAATCGATTTTAAACTTAGTTTCTCAGTTTGAAGCCCTGGTTCTGTTCAAAATCCATCACGTCTTTCACTCAACAGATTTACACAGGTGGAGGTAAACTGCTATAAACAAACTTCTGGATCATTATAATTAGTATGACTGAAAAGTTTTGATTTGATCAGTACATTGTAAATTAGTTACATCAATAAATATATTGCACCACAAATTACATGTGAATACCTTGAATTTTTGTAAACCTTTAAATAATAAATACATATATATATTGGGGAGGAAGAAATATGTTTTGTGTTTTGTATGTGTGTATGTGTTTAGAGGTTGTGTGGATTTTAATGGAGTTGTGTATTGAAGAGCAGCACTTTTCTGTGAGATAAGGTCATTTGAAACATTACAAAAATTCAGAGCACAATAAGTTACCATTCCAGCAAATTACGGGATAAAGCCCAGAATACAAGACAGTCCCTGACGGAGCAGGTTTCTCTCTCTTTAGACTCAGGATCAGCACAGAGGACGGGACGAGCTAAAAGGCTGAGCCTCCGCTCCCCCTGAAAGGTCGACCCCTCTATCTGTGAGATCTATTGACTCAGGCACAGCTTACGCTCCTCACACATCTGGGCCGTGACTGTCCTCTCTTTATTTGGGCTGTGGCATATTTAAAGGTCCTTTATTCAGCTGACACCACCGAGATTAGAGGGCAAACGGGAGCTCGTTCTCACTCACACACAGAATTAAAGCTTGTTGAATGATGGAGAGTGTATGACTACTCTGTTATGTTATATGCAAAGAAAAAATACCTCTGAGCTAAATGAGGTCAAATCAGCAGTTACTGTCGTCGGCTAAATATTTCAGATGGTAGGTAATTAAAGTTGTGTGGGTGATCAAAGCATGGCACTTTGCAGAGACTAGATTTCATCTTTTTTTAGTGATGAAGCTCAAAATTTGGATATTTCTTTTGAAACCCTTTAGTTAAAAGGGTCATATGAGGAAACTCCGAGCTGACTGACCTTCTTTAATTAGAGTTTTATTAATAATTTCCAATCAAAAAAATGATTGCCAGCTTATTTGATAATCAATGAACTACTCCAAATATTTGGATGTTCTCAAATGTGAAGATCATACAGCTTTTCGGGTCGTATCTAATCTGTTTGAAGATTTTACCTTGGGCCCTTGGAAAATATAAAGAACTTTTCACTCTACTTTGTTTCATTAAGAATCGAGAAAAAGAATCAAGGCTTTACTGATAATCACGCTGTTAACTACTAATGAAAATGATTGGTAGCTGCAGACCTGGAGTTCGTCACTTTAATCTTGACATAATTAACAGTTCTAAAAGGACCTTGGTCATATCCTGAATGAAACCACAATCAACGCCAGCTATTTAACCTGAGGACATGATTAATGATAATGGGTTATTATGATGACTCAAGACATTAAATAATGAACGCTTGAGAATTTTTACAAGTGAGTTTGCGAAAGCCGTTTGAGGTGTTATTACATGTCAAGATAAATCCAGGAACTAGAAGTAAACCCAATTACTGTGTTAAACCACATCTGTCTCCATGTTGAAGTGGGAAAAATGCATCAAGCTCGATTGATCTTACTGCTGCTCTGCCATCTGGATCTACTCTCCATCACCCAAATCACCCACTTTCAACTATTTCCACTGGGGCTTGAGACCCAAATTGAATATGTCCAAACAAGATGACACAGATAATTCCCACCATCACTTCGACCATATGTTGCCACACTCGGAGGCTGCAGATACATTTTCTAACTTTCAAATAACTTCCAGAGTTGGAAAACTGCGTGACAGTAATGGATAGATAAATATATGGTTCACAGTTTGGTGTGTGTGTGTGTGTGTGTGTGTGTGTGTGTGTGTGTGTGTGTGTGTGTGTGTGTGTGTGTGTGTGTGTGTGTGTGCGAGGCACTGAGGTGAGGCTTAACGTGCCGAATCAAATCAGACATTTCTTCAAGTTCATAATTTGATGGTGCACTCGTCAAAGTGATATGAAGTCTGCCCTACTTTTAGCCTGCACACTTGAGGCATGACAGAAGTGTAGGTGTTAATAAACACACTTTATATATATAAGACAATATACTGACTGTGATGTATTCAGTTATCAACTCTCGCTTTTATCAAAAACTCCCAGCACGGCAGACACAGAATGAAATTAAAGTGTTTTAAACGTTAATCACATTTACAATTTGTTCAGTGTGTCTTTAATCAAAGTGGTATCTCTATTGTGTGACTAGATGCAGTACTGTGACAGAGGGGACACAATGCCGGTGTTCGAAATCCAAAAGGGGAAAGAAAATAGTTGTTTTTGCACCTTTCTTCTCTGTTTTCCTCCAAACATCTATGGCTAAATGTTCACAAAGATGATAAGTGCTGGAGGCATTCCATTTCGCACAATGACAGAATTGCACCAGCCAGGTGGTGTGCTCAACAACCATTCAGGATAAATGAGAAGCCATTACTGAGCTGGAAATATGGAAAGGCAATATCTCAAATTGTAGGAAATGGGCATGAACTTAGACCATGACTCAACAGATGTGTAAAAAGAGATTTTCGTTGCAATCATGGGAACTGCACACTATCGACATGCAGAATGAATGAACAGATTTTCCAGTTGCTAAAGCTTGTTTAGCGTGTTTTCCAACTTCACAATTAATTATGTGGACTATAGCTTATGAAAATCACCATTACACTACAGGGAATTCAGAAGAGAAGGGAAAACACTGTATATACAGATGATATATAGTTTTCCAGAAGTGACGGCAAAGCATCTTGATCGCCCCCTGTTGGCTGGCTGCAGTGTAGCTAATATATCCTGCCTCCTTCATGTTAGTGGATGGGACAAGAACCAAACAAAAAAGTAAAACTTCATGTTAAATACATTTTTTTAGATATTTCACGGAAATAAGACTGGCCATGTAAGTCATGGCCAGTCTTAAATAAATCTAATTCAAATATTTAAATTCTAAAATTTAAGAATAAAACCCAAACTGACACTGTTCACAAAAAGCCTTGCTGTCACTCATAATATATTTCTTCTTATTTCATGCAAACACTGCCTTTTTAATGCAGACAAAATCTATATTATTTATTACAGAAAGCACTTACAATATACGGCATTTACCAAAAAAAGTAAATTTCTACCTTATCATCCCAAACAGTGAATATCAAGTTTTCCATCTATTGTAGTCAGGCATCCTCAAATATGCTTTGAAATCTGATCAGCACACGACCTGCTGCACTCGCTCCCTCCGATGTACAGGTCGGAGCACTCGTGTTGAGCTTTTTATAAACCACAGTCTTTTTCCCACCTGACGCCTCACTTCTGCACCTTGTATAATTCTAACCTTTTTTCTTATGCATTAACGCTTTAATGAGCACTGCTGCTCTTTCTCGACTACACACCCAGCATCTGAAACCAATATGCACAATCCCAGGTTGCCGGCTCTCCTGGTAAATCTCAAAGGTAAGACGTTGTACCAGTCGAGCACCTGAGAGGAGCTTATGGCCACTATGGCTTCAGTCATGCATGCGGTATATTAAAGCGTACCCACAATATATTGTATGGGGTCTTGCCTCTGTTATGGAGGATGCCTGGGACAGATTTCAGGAACAAAAATCGCAGTATTGTATGTGGAGATTAGAAAATGATAGCATGTGATTTTCCAAATCACCCTTTGAAAGAGATCTTACACAGAGGCTCATAAGGTGTTTATGAATAATAGGAATGGCTGTTTACAGATTCTGTTGGCCTCTTTTTACTCTTATATTAAAAATGATAAAGACAAAGGACATCACACTCATATCACAGCTGGATCATATCTCATACAAGAGTTCAATACATCACTATAATATCAATTCTATTTTTTTTTACTTCTACCAGTAGTATTTAATGATGGATATAACAATCTTTTCCTCCATTAAGGCTCCAGTTAAATATGAAGCAAATGAGGTATGGAAACATACGCTTGACAGAATGTTAAAATGTATGACTGTGCAGCACCTGCCATTTGAGGAACTGCTGCTGGCAAGTTATTTGACAGACGCTTTTTCAAGTACGGCATGTACCTGGTCTACACTCTGCTGCTTCCAGGAAATAGCCACGGCCTCACACTGGGACTCTGACCAAAGCTGTCACCTTCTCCCGTCCACCTCTCATATATTACCAGACTAACTATGAGCCATACAGTTGAAAGCATGTACAGCTTTGAATAATATTACACATTTCCTCAAGTAAATTTTACATGAAGCATTAAGCTACTGATATCCTGAAAACATTTCCTGATAATGAAAATTCCACTGGAGGTTTTTATTTTACACAATCAACAGTTATAACAGCAGGAAAAGTTAAATGATTTAAGGATTTTATCAGTTTGAACTTCATAGTTTTATAAACTTACTCAATCAATAAGGGATTTGTTCATTTTCTTCAGGGTCCAGATGGTTTAAGCCATATCTGCATCACAAACTCTGATCGTACAAATGTCCAGCAGCTGAAAAGACTCACACCAGAAGAACCAATGCCATTAAATTCAATTTCTGTTACTATATCTGTGCCTATGTTTTTGATCAGTTGATTTCTAGATGGTGATTAAACCACACGCATTCGTAAACTGAGCAATTCAATGTTTCGGGTGAGAGTAGGAGGAGACATACGGTGAGGTTAAAGCCTTGCACCGGTGCTCTGGATCCAGCATTCTAACTGGTGCATGACTCCATTCCTAAACATAACAGCTGGTGGTCTGGAGAGCCCGAGGTAGAGCCCCGGGGTGTGAGATGACCAGCCCACTCATTTACCGGCAGCTTGCACAGGGGACAGGAAACAGTGGGGTTCTGGGAGCGGGAGATGAGGTTGGCTTCTTTTCAGATTCAAGCCCCCTCCAGGAGCCAACAAGAACAAGGAGGTGCCAAGACGCGTCACAATGGCAGATGCTCCTCATGCGACACATGAAGAAATGTTCGACAGATGTAAACACTGGACATTAGGCCTGTGACTCATAAATCTCAATCAGCCTTTCCATAATCCCTCCACCTCCTTTCAAACAGGCCTTGAGTTAATGGAAGTGAAACTGGGGAGGCTGCAGATTCTCCATCAGGCCTCATCAACGTTCTCAGTGCAACGAGACTTCAAACCCGTCCTCTCCTGACATTAAGGTTATGAGCGCTTGTCACATTTGTCATGATTGCAAGACTCCCTGGAGATGCACTATGTGGCCCCATTCAAATTAGTGGTGTGAGCCTAGTGAGCCTGGATATCTCTCACTGCAAGGCTGCTCTACGCTCTCATCAGCCACAAGGATAGGTGATTTAAACGAACTGTGAGCTCACCCCTGCTGTACTTCTTTAGTTCCAGATGAATCCCGACGCCGTTCCGCGGCACTTTGCGAGTCACACGTTAGATCAAGCTTCATTAGCAGCCAATTTGATCAAATAATACCTACTCCAGTTATGCAGGAAGAATGAAAGACTGGTGCACATGTTTTTTCAAGCAATCTGAACTTTGAGCAGTAGGTAAAGAAGCATTTTTAGCACTTTTTAATAACTCAACTGCAAAAGCTCCTCTGCTTTTTGTAGGAATCATCCATCACAGCATCCATTAACATCAGTATAATTTTGGCTCTCACAGATCAGTGAAAGGAGCACTGTGTGTGTATACCGGAGTAAAAAACGGAAATGAGGGGTGAAGGAGCATAGGGTAGACCTCTGACACACACAGGAGTGTCATTATACTCCCAGAGGTCTTTCACTGCAGAGTCTATTATTTAATGTTAGAATTTAGTGCAGAAATGTGACCCGGGGTTAAGATCAGCCCTCTACATTTTTGTATTAACACAAAAGTTATAACAATCGACAATTAGTCTTTCAACCTCAAAGCCGCAAACGAGATCGGTACTAAACTGGGTCATGAGCTTGTGTAATTTCCTAATTTACAACGGGAACAACGCGCTTTCTTTGCCTCTCCTGTCCTTGGTAACTACTCCTCTTCTAAAACACAATTTCCTATTCTCTTGTTAGTAGGTGAGCCATCATCATCTTTTCACTTGAGAGGCGCAGTCGTGCAGTCGGGACTCTGCTGACACGAGCTACTGTTACTTACTGTCCCCGCAATTTAGGTAAACAATTTACAGCCAAAGAATATTTGAGTGAACCATTTTTCCTGCTGTCCTATAAATGTAATGGTGAACATGTGCATATGACTTATAGCTCAATCTCATGAAAATAACCCAAACACAAAATGAACTGATGGCCCCAACAATTGGCGTCTGTGCAGCCTAAGCCTTATTACTCTGCGCCGTTATTGTCCAAGGAGCTTTAAAAAGGCATCAGGGTGGGACAGATATGAACTGGACTGCTGGACACCAAATTTGCCCCACACAAGACAGACCCCAACAAATACAGCATTTCCTTCTGTCTGAGTAAAGTTTGCTTAAAAAATTTAAGAGTACCCGGCTGTTTAAGGGAAATGGCTTATTAAAATGAAAGAATATATCCATGTCTCGTTTTTTAAAAGGTTTTCGAAAGGAATGAATTCTTCTGCTGTCTGAGAGCCACACACACGCTGATAAACACAGCGTTGGTCCTTGGGATTTGTTGACAGCAGAAAAATTACAGTGTCTCCAGCCCCTTTCTTCACTACTTTTTGAAGACACTCCTACATGACCTTACATAAAAGTTTGCCTCGTTTTTTTAGCCCTTGCTTTTTTGACTCTAACTGCTTCAGTGGTTCGGTGACAAAAGCATCACTATATTTAGCGTCTTGAATGATGTTCACAGGCCTTAAAGTTAGACATTGGTGTACGGCTGTGGTTTTGTTTGTTCTAAAAGATGTCTGCATGTTGGAGGACCTGCACTATTGATTTTGTTTCGTCAAAAGCCCCCTGTGGTTTCGCTGCAGTGAAACCATCACGGGGGCCTTTCGGGGGTAGGAGCTGTCTATGTTTTTCAAAAACACAACAACAGTGTCACCGTCAAGTCTGTAACGTCGGTTTTTCGCCATCGTCGTCTGCATCCGTTGACAGCGTTTGATGTTTCCATGACAATTCTGGCACATCGTGTTTATCTGTGCTTAATGCTTGTTTACTTCCAAGTCTCTGAGGGGCAGCTTATTTAGCGAATCACATCAGCGGTGTGTGCTTGTCTGTGTCTGAAAAACAAAAATAAAAGGTCCCCGGGGTGAAATGTATTTGCATCCTTGACACTTCGATATGATATACCCATGTGGGTCCCCCCCCCCCGCTCTGTGTGGCTTTCTCTCTAAGCCTTATCATTGGTGTCAAGCATGGGACTTCTATTCAAAGACTACCCTCCAGAGGCAAGAAGGCACTGTGGGCAAACAGGAGCACCATGAACACAACAGAACGCCCTGGTTCTCTAACATACATAATGAATCCCGGTAACACCAACAACAACACACCCGCCTGGCTGGAGGGGGAAAACGGGAGAAGTGATTAGTGTTGCCTGTGTAGTAAACAGTATGTTTTACATGGCTTCAGGTTTATCCTAGGGGTCTCCCTTAAATAGACCTTAGTAGGAAGGCAGCTCTGTGATCGTGAAGGCCCACCCACTGTTCCCCCGATGTCAACAGTTATGTGACAATGTGACCCCCGACATCCCTCAACAACATTCTTGCATTACCCTCATCTGCTGGGGGGGGGGAGGAGCCATTTTCCCAGGGGAGGAATAGCACACGTGATTTTTACTTGTTACATCCTTTGGCAGTTTTTCTTTTACTCATGTGTGAAGGAGAGAAGCAAAGTTGAAGGCATTTTTCATTTTTCTAGTAACAATGGAGCACAGCAGCAACTCCTGCAACAATAACCACACCACATCCAATTCAAGGACTTTGCAGAGTCTTAATAGGCCCAGACTCCTCAAAATGTTACAACACAAATATTTGATGATAAGAACTAGCAGGATTTACAGAAGCTCAGAGACAACTAGACACACCAACACAGTCATTAGTATGTTAGTGGTTGATATTCTCATTGCACCAGCAGCTAGTTTAAATTTAAGTGGATCACTTTAACCTAAATTGTCTGAAATCAATGAATGTTCTTGAACCAATTCTTCCAGTTGAATATGACAAAGTTGCTGTCACACATATTTACTGATAACAGTGTGGAGGTAATTCATCTTCTGCCACATTGGCAGGTGAGGTAAACTATAAACCTAATAAATGCCACCGATGCATGTATGACCAACTATTTCTAACAAACGTCTCTGGAGACAAGCAGCTCACACACTCTGAGCAGCAGGCATTGAAATAATTTACAATATAACTGATTTGTGGATATTCCTCACTTCACCCCCCTGATGATCTGAATAACTCACCGCTGCACAGGGCCGCTATTGTGCTGCGCTGCACTTATCAGTTATGAATGTTTTTCACTGTGTGAGAAAATGGACCTTTGAACGTCCCGTCTCCACGGCTGGATCCCATCAGCTAACACGAGGTGGGCAGCCTGAATCGTAAATCGGCTTGGAATTCAATGTTTGATTGAGAGTTTGGGTTTAGTCGGCAGGCCCGGCAGGTTTGGTCAATATGCTAACTTATACGCGTTTAATCTTTCAGTCAATGATCGCAGAAATGCCCAATTTGTCACCTTTGTAAACAGACTCCAGGATTGATAACACAGGAGGTTGTGATCAGCAACAGGTTGGACTAACACCTCTAATCAAAGGCTGGTCCAGTATTTGAATTTGCTTGTTAGTTATATGATCAAAGGAACTGTATCATAACATAATTCTTATCAAGTAAAAAAGTGAGATAGCGAAACCTTCCTAACTGAATAATAGAGACGCCTTTGCTTCACTTCAATTTATATTTTTTACAGTCCGTTTATATTTATTCTTCACATTCAATGCTTTTTTGGGGTAATCTACAAACCTTTAAGGATTTCAAGGACCCGTGGGAACCCTGGGTCGATAATCCCTCATGTTCAGATGGATTACATCCTACACGACTACCTCCTCATATCCCCCGAGCGCCTCTCTCACCTCACAGTTATGATTTCAACACATGGTCAGTCAAGGATGCTGTCTGTGCTGATATGCTCTCTTTGACTGAGTTTGTTTATATTCCTGCTTTTTTCCCCGTATGATCTCACATTACTCTCCATACTAATCCCTGGACATATAATCACATCTGCCCTTTAACTTCTGGTCGTTATTTTCTAGTTCCTCTCGAGGCTTGAGAGGGTAGAGATCCTTAATCCCCCTTCCATTACTGATTTAGTCCCTCAGTTGATTGAAAACTGGAAAAAGTGCAATAGCAGTCTCCTACGCTGGCCCGGGGCTTTTAACACTTCCCAGACACCACCATACATGGTGCTGAGGAAGGCTTTCAGGAAGCTGCCGACCTTATGCATTTCAGGCTGGGGTTGACACATTCTTCAGGTCAGTACAACTGACAGACATCCTTATCGACCAAAGGTTGAAAATTACCGCTGGAAGATCGACAATCAAATTGATTTGGATGTTCCACGCACCCAATCCCTCCCGCCAAGTGAAAAAGCAAAACACTTTTTGTCATTTTCTACCCCAATAGAAATGCTTAAAGAAAAGGAAGACCCAAAATAACTTTGGGGGAGGCTTTCTTTTTTGTGCATCTCTAAACACACACACACACACACACACAGACACACACAGCCTAATCTCCCTCACATCTCATTAACTCTTCTCTCTGAAGATGTATACAGGCTGGCAAGAGACTTATTTCCAATTTGGTGGTGCCAAGAGCATCTTAATGGGCTTTGGAAAAGATGCCCCACAGAATTTTTATATGGATATTTCCTGGGTTGGGCCTTTTCGAGTGGTATTCCCTCACTTTCACTCAAAGTCTCATGCCATTGCATTATGTAGTAATTAGGCATCTGGCTATGAGCGCATTGAAAATTATTTGGCAAAGGTGCCTAACATGATAACTAAATTGAAAAACACAAATGTAGAGCAGTTTAACAGTTGATTTAGTTTTGTGCCATTGTGCACACAGACATCACTCAAAAAATTATGTTTTCCAATTACATATTGAATTTCCATGTAATTTTAACAAAAAAGGGTCAAATTTTATGAACAATTTTATATCATGCTGAGTGAATAAATCAAGCAACTGGAGGGCGAATTAATTAAACAAAGTTAAATATATAAATTAAACAATTTATTTAATAAAATCATTCTTGCAAGTAACAAAAGAATACACCAATTTCTAGTGTACAGAAACACACACACACACACACACACACACACACACACACACACACACTTATATATAAGAATAGAAATTAAATCCCAATCAGATGAAGCACATCTTTGACAGCCTCATGAGAATCCTACATTTAGGTGTTAATAAGTGTTGTGCTGTTCAGTTTAACACCCACAGAGATATACACGTTGAGTAATCTTGAATGCTGACAACAGTAATTGTGCTGTGAGCTGAGGGTTCACGAGGGTGCTCACATTCATTAAAGTACAAACAGTGAAGATCTGTGATATCTGGGTTGTGTTTAAGGGAAGTGGGGAAACTGCACACAGCCCACAACCTGCAAACAGCCAAGCACAGATCACAGTGATCAACAGAGAGAGCCGTGGCATCAGCAATTCACATGAGGAAAAAGGATAATGTAATGCATAACAGCTAATAGCTGTTCTGTTAAGTTGCTACAGATGAACCCCAAAGGTAATTGTTATGCTTGAAAGGCAATATAAGTCTCAGGCACTGCATAAATAGGAACTGCAGCACATCAAGTGATTTTGTTTCAAAGCCATAGCAAAGAGTCGAGTCCACCCATGAGGATCCCGACTGCTCTGTGTTAGTAGATGTTGATATTAACAGCAAAGCCTCAGAGCAAGAGCTCCATGGCAGGGCTGACTGAAACATTCAGGAGCCGTTGTGTTTATGAACAAAGGGCTGACAATCAAGCGGCATTGTGTGTGTGTGACACTATAACTAACGTCTGACACATGCACACAGGGGTGATCCTCGCAGGCAAACTGTATCGTTGGCTGACTGCATAAACCCACCAGGCAGGCGATGGTAAATTGACAACACAGACACGGAAGCGGAGGAATCACAAGCTTAACCTGGTGTGGTGCAATGAAGCTGTCTAACAGCCACTTGTAGACATTGTTCTGACTCACCTCACATACAGGCATGTGGTTCAGTGCAACTACTCTACACAACCCACATGCTCTTTGACATGAATGCCGGCTGTCTTCCAAGAGTTCTCTTACTGTACCAGTCAGATTTTTCTTACTAGCCTCCACCTCCTTTGTGCAAGCTGAGGCACAAATGACTCCTTAAGCAAAAAAGAGATAGTAGCACCCAATGAAGTGGGTAGTATTGCTGACCTCCATCCAAGTCCGCCAACTCTGCCAATTACCCTATCTGCGTCAGAGTCAAAAAAGCTATTTCCATCCCAGACAGAGAGTATGGATGATGACAGTTTGCCGGAAAACAGCAGGGAGTACCGCTGAGCATGTATTGCATCTCCTCATGGTGACACGTTATGTGACTCAGACGTGGTGGGAGACCGTGTGCCAAATGTCACTGAGAAAAACATATTGAGTAGTTAAACCTTGCATGGAAAGCACAGAAAAAAACTATCCTCCCACAACAACTTCTGAACTTAACACAGATTTAGATGAAAAAGAAAGCGAAAGGCACAAAGGAGTGATCCGGCCTCCCGGTGTCATCCTTGAAACATTAATTTTAGGTTTCTGCTCCGTTGGCTTGCCTGGGTTCTTTGAGTTCTGGATATGTTTTATGACTTTGGAGCCCATGAGACCCATTCAAACGCCGCTCTGACACTTAAATAATGGATGGTCTACAAATTTTAGAAAGTCTTTTTTTTCCCATCAGCCTGGATGCTCACGTATCTGAGACTTATGGTGCTCAATGTGGTATTCCTCACGGGAGCATTCTCTGCTCAGTTTTGTTTTTGTTATGAATGCTTCCACTGGGAAACATTATTAACCATCACCACGTCAAATACGGTTTTATGCTGATGATACACAATTGTTCACATCTGTTTTGCCAAATGGTCTCGTTGCTTGTCTCACGCACATGAATGTATGGATGGGTAAACACTTTAAGAGACTAAAGGAGGAGTAAACTCAAGTTCTTTTAATTGGACCCAAAGTACCAAGAGAAAAACTGCGCTGGAGGATTGGTGGTCTCAGAAAACAGATTAAAACACACACAGACCAGAGTGATTCTTGACTCAGCTTAAAACTTTAATCGTCATTCTAAAAATGTTGTTAAAACATCTGATTTCTTATCTCAGGAATATCTCCCTTGTCATCTTTAATTCAGAAGGATGATGAAATGCTTATTCACACTTTTATTAATAGCCATTTAGAGGACTGTAATTTCCTTTTTTCCTGGATGAAACTGCAGCTTCCCCAGAATCCTATCTAAAAGTAATTGTATCACATTAGCCCACTGACACTGCACTGTCACCTGTATCTTCAAGAATTATTTTCAATGTTCTTTGTTATAAAGCTTTGAAAGGATTTTAACCTTCCCTGAATCAAAGATCTTATGTTCCAGCCAGATGACTTAAGTGCTGCACAGCTTATCTTTCAAAATGTTCTGCCTGGGTCTCGTAGCAGTACCAGCGATGCTGCCTTCGGAAGTTATGCCCCTAAACTATGGAGCACACCGCCTCTGGATATTAGAAGGTGACCTCAATATCTTTATAATATTATTCTGGTTTTTAATTGAAGTAATGATAGAGCCTTAGTCTTTAAGTTTCAACCAATGGTTTTTCCAATCATATTTTTGTATATGTGGTTATTTTATCGTATGTTTTTTTCAGTTTTCATATTCATTTATTTCATATTATTGCTGCTCCCTTCATCTCTAGCAGACATTTTCTTATGTACAAATACTTTTACACACTTATCCATTATGTTAAAAACGGTTTCTTCTAATCAATTGTTGTAAATACAGTTGTTTTTTTATTTTTGTGTTCAGTTACACGCGGGATCTACTGCACTTCTGTCTGTCCTGGGAGAGGGATCCCTCACATGTGGCTCTCTCTGAGGTTTCTAAGTTTCTCCTGTTAAAGGGTTTATTTTTGGTAGTTTTTCCTCACTCTTGTTGAGGGTTAAGAACAGAAGATGTCGCACCTTGTTAAGCCCTATGAGACAAATTGTGATTTGTGAATATGGGCTATACAAATAAAATTTGATTAATTGAAAAACTGCATGAGCTTAATGTATAAATAAAGAGAGAGTGGACTGGATGATTAGACAATGTTTTATTGAAAAAAAATACCATCTGTAGAAACATATCTGTTTGTCACCACTTAAATAATGTAGCTCAGCCTGTCAGTAGCAGAGAGCTGTGGAAATAATGCCTTGTGCAAATAGAAGCTTACAACCTGGAGAAGCATCTTCTACAGACGTATTCAACCTGTGTTTTGTATCTAGAGGGAAACCAATAGCATGACACAGCAACTGATGGAGGGATGAGCGGCAGCGGTGTTTGTGCAGCTTAGCACACGTTTGTATTAGCATAGCTAATTAGGCATAATTGGGTGCTTTCTACTATCACATCTCCTGAGGCCTATATATAACCTCTGTTGTATTTATGCAGAGGTTATTTGCAAACAACAAAATCCAATTACACTCAGTGTATGTGCTGTACATGAATTGTAATTAGCATTTGATCACAGCCCCCAAAACACGTTGATAAATAAGGTGACTAACAGATCAGTCATTGACTTTAACTTGCAGAAGAAAAAACTTGCGTGACATCGAATCATAAATGCTAAAAACTCCAGATTATTCAAATAAAAGTGTGTCCAAGTATTTCTTAATCATTTACAATGTTTTTATCCAACACAATCTGAATCCTTGTTGTGGTAAATGGAGCCTGTCCAGGGCTCCAGGAGGTGGAAGCCAACAAAAAGTCTGTGGTCAAATACTGGACCACTGCTTGATTTTCATTCCGAGCCGAACTGTCAAACTAAATAAAAAAACAACAGCAAGTCCAAGATTCTGTCTCAGAAACTTGGACTAAAACCAAGCAGCTTAAAACAATCTAAAAAAAACTCTGAATAAATAATGCAAATATAAACCAGATGTCAAAAATTGTGAAATGAACCATGCTCATAATCCAGTACTAAATATGTTGTGCAAATGTCGAGCTCGATCAGACGACTCCATATCACAATTACTTCCAGACAAGAATTCGAACAAGTTAAACTAATGTTTAAGGAATCTTTGGATCCGCTGTACAAAGCTGCTTCACGGCCGACAAAAAAGAGGAAGGAGGGCGACACCAGACGCCACCGTGTCAGTCTAACTCTGTGTACTCTGTCATGTCGGACACATAATAATAATGAAATAATCACGATAAAGCAGCAGCAATGGGTTACTTCCTTTAAACTTGTCTCATGTATGAGTTTGAGGACGAATACGAATTATTCTACAAAAACAGTGTCTGGTCTTTTTGGACGTTGTTTTATGATGTGTCGTCACTGGAGCAGAATCAGTGCAAACACAAATCTGTCTTTTCCTTTTAATTTGAAATCAGATTTTACGACTTTGCTCCTTCGCTCCTGTTGCAGACTTCACCCAATCAAGGTCAGTTTGCTTTATTTGAATTATCTTACTGGTCAACAGGGACCCTATCAATGACATTTTTCATTATTTTTTCTTATAGTTCACTCCCCAACTAGATGACACTGCATTTGAAATAGACAGGATCCCTCTCACACACAGACATACACACGCACATGTTCAATCAGTAAGAAAACTATCAAATTCCCATCGAACCAAAATCATGTTGGAACCGAATAAGGCGGCTCTATGATCATTACAGCCTGACACTGCCAATTACAAATACAATTTCTCTATTTTGTCTGTAAGAGGCAATAGAGGGATTAACTTCGGGGCCTCTCCGCTTCCCCTCTTCCCTCTCGTGATGCAGCCTATGTTTACTGACTAATCTCCTTTTCCTGCTTTGACCACAATGTGATTACCAGACACATAAGAGATAATAAAAACATATCTCAGCTGTACCAAAGAGCATGAATTAAAACCTAAGCTGTCGCCTTGAGGAATATCGAAAAAGCGGAAAGGAGGAAAAAAAAGAGAAGAAGAAGAATCCCCACAGTAAGAGGAGTATTTGGTGCTGAGTGCATACAGCCCCCTACTGGTAAACACTGTTCACCATTTAGACAAATAAAACACAACAAAGCTCCATGATCTTCTGTTGAATATGAGCAACAGGTTTCGCAGACGGTTTTCAAAACCCATCCTGGTGCCACGGTTGTAAAAGTCTGTCTCTATTTGAGTAGCTCTATTTATAAATGATCTATAATGCTGGACGTCTGCCATTAAATTATAAACCGAGGTGTCAAATATGATTGTCAGGTTGTTATTTCTGCTGTTAAATGTTTTCCCCGAGCCCATTTAACATTTTACAACCTGAGGGTGAGGGCAGGTCTTTGAGGAGAGGCGAAAAAACTCACATATGATGAAAAACCGGTGAAAGGTAACAAGTGGGTCTTGCTGGTTTTGGTGGGAATACGGTTTAAGTGCTGCCCTTACAAATGTTAAGCATAAAACATGTGAAACAAATACTTGGATGAATTTACTGATGATTAAAGATGACTGATGCTTTTGCACAAGAGTAAGCTAACTATGGATGTTTTTATTTTGATCTATATTGTATGTAAAGCACTTTGAGCTGGATTTATTGTATGAAAGGGGCCATACAAATTAAGTTTTTATTAGTAGTAGTAAATCCAGTGTTTGGTGTCTATTTAATAGAAGTGAAGGTGGGTTGCTTTGATTTACCAATAAGCAATGTAAAGAACAGGCTGGATCCCTCTGACATTTAAATAGGAAAAGTCATATGGCCCATAAATCCACCTCCCTGCATTGATCAGCAAGTCTCTGACTCATCACAAAGACTTGGATCAAAGCTCAACACGCATACGTGCAGTTTAAATCCAGACCAAGTGTCTCCCATGAAATGTGACATGCTGCAAAAAAACCACACTCATGGTTTAGATGATGCACAGGTTCGGATCTCACCGAGAAGAGGATGTGAGGGTGAACAAGATGCTCAGAGGTTGCAGGGCAAGGAAGCTCATAGTTCAGACTGTATGATAGTTGAATTTGCTTGTGTGTGTGGGGGGGGGGGGGGGAGAGGGCGACGATCCGCCGAGCTTCAAACCCACCTGATATCTCCTGATGAGGCACATTGACGAGGCTGAAGCCTTTGGCGTTGTAAGCTTGTCTCACCTCGCTACAGCTCCGCGCTTTGCTCTCGCCGGCACATGACAGGGACAGCAGCAGCATCGGCAGAGTACATAAGGCGACTTGCAGTTTCCACATCGCACACATCGGTGGTATCCTCGATGGTGCTGCTCCGTCAGAACGAAAAAAGAAGAAGAAGAAGAAATCCAGATGTGCGACGGGGCAGACGTCTCCACCGGGCGCGATGTCAGATGTTCATGAAAAAAAACAAATGAAAGATAATATCATCACTCCTCACTTTGCGTCCTGGTGCGTCCGCCTCATCGTAACAAGCTTCGTATGTTCCCCTTAGAAATAAAAAAGAAAAAGAAAAACACAAGCACACAGAGCGCAGGGAGTCCGCCTGCCCTCAGTCCGCCTGGAGAAATCCGCGAGAGGAGCGCAAGACGCTACCTGGTGCTCCCTGTGCCAACAACTTCTCCCGCACACACACACACGCGCAGTCAGACAGAGAGGGAGAGGGAGAGAGAGGGAGAGAGGAGCCCCGTGTGCTGGTGTCGGTGTGTGTGAGGGAAGAGAGACGCAGCGGAGACACGATGCTCGGAGACGGAGGGCAGAGCAAAACGCGGAGTGGAGTGGCTGCGACTTCGGCGGCGCACATAGCATCCAGGGGCGCGCACTGTCCTCCGCCTTTATGCATCCCTGCTAATGCGCACAGCCGCACACGTGCTGGGGGCGCGCGGGGAGGGTGTGTGCGTGTGTGTGTGTGGGGTGGGGGGGACTCCAGACCGCAGGAACGACGCGCACTGACCACACGCACACACACACACACACCATTCAGTGTCCTCAGTTAATAGTAACTTATGGAATCATATAATGTTGATCATCGACTTATTGATCCATTTATTTGATTGTAAAGCACTTTCAGCTGCATTTTATGTATCAAAGGTGCTGTATAAAAATAACATATTATTATTAAAACTTCAATTTACTCTGCCTCACACGTGTGCTACTCCAGCAATACACTGAAAAAAGATAATCGTTGGACCAACTTAAAAAAATGACTTCAATTAGTATTGCACGAATAAAATTGTTAGTTTTTTTCAAATTTAGGTTAGCAATTTAGTAGATATCATAAATTAACTTTAAATTGAACAAAACGTAATTCATTCAACTTGTGTCAACGCCATGTTAAAGCCCTATGAGACAAATTGTGATTTGTGAATATGGGCTATACAAATAAAATTTGATTGATTGATTGATTGACTTTGATTTCTTAGATTTCTGGGTAATCCAGGCCTGAGACATAAACAGGACGTGTTTACTTGACTGACAGATTTTTTTGCTCCTGATAGAAAGTTGTGGTTTTCACACTCTTCTTTATCAGCAGAGAATGACAAACAGCAAAACATTTTACAAATCAGAGGTAAATCAATAATATCTGACAGATCGATGGTGCGTCGCCACGTCTTCCCACAATCCAGAAGGGAAGCTGAAATACCACAGATATACGAATGCTGCCGCTGCCATCTTGTGCATTTGGAGCCAGAGTCTGCGTGGTAGTGATTGGAGGATGCAGCCCCAAGGTCCCCCCCCCAATACAGACGCTCAACCATATCTCCGGTCAGTTATGTGTTTTACCTCCTCACTGTGCTTGCAGAATTATATTGATTAAATTAGACTTAAAATATATTGCGATAAGTATTGATATTGTTGAATCGCACAGCCCCCGTGTGAAGTAATCCTCTCCTCCTAATAGACACCATTTTTGCCTAATGTTAAATTACAGCCTTCTATAGTATTTCCCTAGAGCAGAGGGGTTTATATTTATAGTCCTATATTAATGGAGATGATTTTACCTCATTTTACTGCACCAGCCACAAATAGGCAAATGCATCACCATCAGTGTTTCAGTCTCATCACACGGCAAAATCTGAGTTTCATTTACAGCGAGAAAAGAGAGAAAACTTTGTTTGAAGAAGAAGGAAAAGTTTTCTTGTTATAATGAAGAAAATATTGCAGAAAAAGTATCTCGTTATAACATGAAAGATTTCCTCAGGAGAGAATAAAAGTAGACTACTTCGCACATGATCCTGTACAAACACTCCCACAGTGTGTTTCTGTGGTTTGGGGGAGCTACAGCTGGCTTGTTAAAATCAACTTGAAAAAGACACTGTAAAAGTGCAATTAAGCCGGTAATTCAGGGTTGTGGAATTTTGAGGGAAAAGTCAGAAAAGCAGGGTTGGCGGAGCTGGGCTATAGACATGGATAAGCATGGAAATTGTGTGGAAATAACACTTTAATACTTTTAGGGTTAATACATAATGAATATTCATCCAGCTAAGCAAAGTGGGATTCTCATTAGTTCAGTTGTGGACACTTGGGGAATGATGCCGTCTGCAGCTGAAAAACGAATGTGGCAATGTGACAGTAATTCATGATGTTTCATTAGACCTTCAGCAAAACACTTGAACAACCTGAAATAAAAGCCAAATTACTTAATTTGTTGAAGAAATGTTCGATATATCGAGGATCTTTTACAGAGTTTTGCGTGTTTGCTACAATGAAAGCACTTCTGCATACAAAGTGTTACTGTTGCCTAAATCTAACCAAAGAAAGTGCTATGAATGCAAACCCCCCGTCTTTGATGTGACACTCCTGCACTTCCTGTGACCTCCATCCACCTCCAGCTATGTCGCATTGACTTCGGCGCGGTTCAAAAATAGTTCATGGTCCATAAACAGTGTTCGTGAAATCATTAATTAAATATGATAACAGATATAGTAAGCAATCCAGCCAGTGAGCAAATAATCTTGAGGACTTTTACTAAGACTTTTAGGGGACAGGATTGGCGACTCTACACAAAGACATAGAGGTGTAAACCAAAACAATCCAAACCTAGGACCTACATGACCACAATGAAGACATTTTACAGAGAGGAACTATCACACACTGACACACAGGTTTGGGTTTCGTAACTTAACACTTTCATTTAGCTGCAGTTAAAATCTGAGGGTACAAATACAGCATAATGTGTGTCATTCTACCAACCAAACAAGGAACATCCATTTTACTCATTTCACACCAGTCTTAAAAAAACAAACATATAAAACATGTAACTGCTGCCAAGACAGACACCGAGACACCTCCACCATATGCTGCCAAACAGTGAACGGCATGTTAGCTAGGCTTCTTCCAAACATTGACAAAAAAAATAGATCTCAGTTGTGTTTCTCAAGTGAGAATAATTATCTGAGTGAGTGTGGAGAATTTACTGTGGTGAATCCAGATGTGTCAAATTTGCACATTCCCCTAATATGCTGCTGTATTTCTGTTTTAAATGTGACATTACAGGAACTATTTCTGAAAAATAAGAGGGGCTGTCTTTTTTTTCTGTCTGTGTTTCTGTTGCTGCTCTGCTTCTCTTCCTGCTTCGCTCTTACTTTCTTGTGTCTGGTTGTTTTACATCTTACTGTTGCTGCATCTCTCGGTTGGTGCTGTGCTTGAGAATTCATGTGATGCTGTTGGTGGTGTTGACGCCAGTCTGGGGTTTTTTTCCAGGTAAAGCAGAGCAACAGAACCTGTTTTTTAGAAGGTGACATATTTTTGTTGGATTATTAAATAAAAAAACAAGTTTAAAAGAAAGTAAATTTAGAAGTTGATAATGTAATAATAATCTAAAAGTTTATTAATCAGTAATGCTGAGTTTTCCTCATACTATAACTATATAAAGACCATTATTTGTGACTGCAGTGTCTTTGGTGAAAATATATGGAGTTGATTGAGAGCGGTTGATAAAAAATGTGTACTGAACCTTCGATATAAATGAATCAAATGTATATTTGTACTCAATCTAGTTATATTTGCTATGCATTAAAGGCTATACAGTCGAATGTATAGAATTTATCGCAGAATTGAACTAAATCAACAGATATATGTGAGACATGGAATAAAGTGTTTATCACATGCAAAAACGACCTGTTTTGAAAACTATTTGAGATATAAACCAAAAACAAAAGATGTGTATGGGCCTAAATCATATGAAGGAAATTTGTGAAATCTGTTCGAGATCCTGACATTATATCTTAGTCCTGCGGAAGAAGACAGACGCGGCCATTTATGGGATCTAAATGAAAGAGAAAATGAAATTAATTTTGCTTAATATTATTCTTTTCCTGCAAAGACTTTGTTGAATGAGATTAAGAGGGAAATCTGTTTTTGTACAGGGAGGATTGTGAGGAGCAGCAGTGACTGAATATGAAACATGTGGTGACTACTTAAAGGGATGAGGAACTTTTTTCTTCTCTTTTGAACAAATGTGACTGAAGTAATTTCTCAATTTTCTCAGTTTGGGAAGTTATACTGTTCACACTCTTTAACTTTGTCCTGTGTTATTTTTATTTGATGTAACTAATATTGACTAATTAACAACTTTAATTAAATATATCTGTATCAATTTACCTGAATGTGCACATCATAACTGTTGAACTTGAAAATGAGAGTCATGGTGGATGTGAGTTTGCATTATTTGAGAGTTTTATACGTAAAACAAACAAAACTTATATTTCTGGTAAACTGACATCATTAAAACATATATGACATAACTATTAGAACTTCTGATTTGCAATGTACACATTCATCTACAGACATCCATACTGGGACACAGTGATTCTGAAGAAAACATTATGATCATATTAATTTGTGATGTCTTTGTGGAATTCAAAATGGACTTAGGAGATAATGATATCCTCAGAAAGTGTAAATTACACTGAACCTAAACATATGCCCAATCTTATTCTTTTCTATTTAGGAAGGCGATGCCAGTCAGGCATGGAAGTCTGAGATATAATGTGTTTTCCCCATCCACCGCTGCTTCCATCTGCACAGCATTGTAATAGCCCAACTCGGCTAATAAGCCCCTGCTAATAAGGCGGAGAGATGATGAGAAGGTGATCCTGCTGGTGGATCGATAGCTCACCACAAGGAGTCAGCACAGGGTCCAGCGTGACTCACACTCAATGCACCACAGGGGAAACTTAGCTTTCACTTCCCAGGCCGGCTGCTTCAAAAAGACAATGCTATAATCGTCAGAAATTTGACTTTGCCTTTTTTCATTGAGAAAAAAATGTTTCCAACATTTTATTTTGACTTTGAATCCACAGCAAGAGAGACGGATTGACCTAAAGATAGATCCACCAATCAATCAGAATCAATAGATAGAGGATCTGCACACAAGGCAACAAGGATACTAGCGGCTGACTGACGCCATCACCGAATACTGTAGATGGATGGATGAATGAATGGATGCAAAAAGACATCTCATTGAAGGATATCACAGGAAAAGAACCCATATTATTATTTCCCTTTAAAATAATAAAGGCCAAAGAATAAAGGGGTAGACACACACCCACCACTGTTGTTATTGTCCCTCTTCAATATAATATGTAAACAATTCTTACTAAACTGCTGATTTGCATGTTAAAAACAAAACAGGTTGCATTAAAGTAAAAAGCACAGCTCAGCAACTGTATTGTTTTTGAGGAAACAAGCAACATTCTTGTGTACCGGTATTTGTTGTATTGGTAGATAAGCAGATATGGTGCTAATTAAGTTTTACTTACAGTTTAAATCACTGCAGGGTTTAAAAAGTGTGGCGTGCAATGTCATGTTTGTACGTGAGATACTCTGTAAGCAGACGAGGAATAAGGTCACTTTGTTCACATTAGCACAGCAAGCAAGGGCATGAATAATTAATCACATATTTATAATTCATGGATGTTTAAGACAAATATGTGCAATTACTGTAAAGAGGTAAAAGTCTCTTCTCAGATAGAAGACCCTTGAATTTTTGATTCCCGCACTAAAATCAAAAAATATCCAAGCAAACAACGGGAGGGAGAGCTGAGAATACACAAAGGGCGTTTTCTTTTCTTTCATTAAGCAAAAACTTTACTGTCAAACACGTTGCAAACACATTTGTTACCATTTGAGAGTAGCACCACACCACTTAAAAAGGGGGCTGCAATTTCGTGGTCTCACTCATTATGTTCATGTGTGCGCATATTTGCATGTTTCCAGCTCGAGAGAAAATCCAGTGTTATAACCATGAAATATCTTGTGTTTTGAGAATATAAATCACCATATATCCATCTATTTTATGTCACTTCTATGAGAACATGTTTGGCAGAAGCAGAATGAACAGCAGAGGCTCAGCGTCTGTTTCCCCAGCCATGTCCTCCAGCTTCTCGTAGGTGATATCACCATTCCCAGACCCTGCAATCCCAGATATAAAATACCTCTGGTGTGTCCCAGGGCCTCCTCCCTGTTCAATATGCCTGGAATATCTCCACATGGAGGAGACACTGAGACATCCTCCTATCATACGCCCAAATCATCTTCACAGAATCTTCTGAAACGGATGGAGCAACAGTTCAGGCTCCTCATCTAATCAGCTGAACCCAAACAAGATGCCAAGAGGATCTTATCTGTTTTAGCCATTACCCAACGTTGAAAAAACACTCTGACAGAAAGCCAGAGAGAATTTTAAAAGGAAACAGGCTCAAAATTCATTCAGTGAAGAAGCCATTCAGCTGTTGGAGGGGTATTCGCATCATGGTGTCTCGCGGTAAAAACTAAAAATATTCTAATGATGTAGGGATCTCAGTTGGGGGTCAATAGGGTCCCTGCACATACAGCAACAATCTTACAATTCATTCTGCACTAAAGTCTGAGAAAATTGTAAACTGAATTGAATATTGACCTGTAGTGTTACAAAGTGAAACGTGAAGCATGTTCCCACAAAGACAGGTCATACCACTAATTTACCATCTGAAGCCGAAATGACAGAAATAGTGTTTCTTTATATGGTGAAATATATCGATATCGACTGATATAAAAAAAAAAAGGTTTGTGATTAGATTGTTTTCCATATGGCTCATCCCTAACTATAATACAGTGTTTCTATGGTCAGAGGGTTTTTGAATTAAATAAAACTTTTTCCCATTTCATTCCAAAAAAACTGCACTTACAATGTTGTGCAGCCAAGGCATTGCGCCCAATTTTATCTTGTATTGCAGCTGGTTTCGTATTGAAAACATCTGTTCTTAACTTTCTGACACTGTCTCAATGTTACATTTTAAAAACATTAATTGGATTTATCATTTCATGTAAACTGGACACATCTTAGCAGTAGCCATTTACCAAAGCGGTGTATACTGAAGAATGAAAAGTGATCCAGAGAGAATCAAATGCATTCCAAGAAGTCTCCACTGGATAATGATTTCAGATGCGAAGACACACGATCAATAAACTGCATGCTGGCTCAAATGTTAAATCACAGTATGCCCAGTCCTTAATCATTTTCAAACATCATGGAAAAGGTCATGTCAGAGCGGCGTCAATCTGTTGCTGACAGGCATTATTTAGATTAAACAAGCAGACCTGCATCACCTATCATTTCAACAAATTTCTTTGGATTATGCTTCATGTTTGAAAGCGCCAGACATAGGAAGTGAACCACAATCAATAATGTCAGCAGAAATATTAAGTATTCACAAGGAAGTAGCTAATAAGAATGTTCTCCAATGCAAAGTGATGTTTTCCCTGCATAAACGTCATATTTGCATTTGGATTCAAATCAAATGTGCCAGGTTAACATGCCGTGATGTTAGTGCAAGTTTGTTTCCTCTGATCCTTAACAGTACACTCCGTTTTCTCTGATATCCATTTAAGCCTCGGTAATTTATTCAAATTATTGCAGTGTGATCCATTTTTATGTTTCATACATAATTCAAAATAGTTTCAGGTGGTTGTTTTCCTGGGATGAAAACTGTTTGGAGCTAATTAATGATGTCCTGAGGCCTAGTAATTAGGGATCTGAATCTTATTGCAAACAGGGTGTGACAACTTACAGGGAGTGTGGCTCAGGATGAAGAGTAATGATCATTACATCCAAGTTCATTCAATATTTCAACTCGTGATCTGTTGTGCAACATTTCAGATATTTCACAGGACTTGATAATCACAACTGGAGCCAATTTTACGCTGCACAGTATGGTGGGACATTTTTTATAACATAATGATGGCCCTCCAGGATCCCAGCCTGGTCGGGAGTATAAGATGCCGGGAGATGCTTCTCGGCTCATTTTCACTGGTCAGGACTTTACTTTCTCCAAGTTGCCTTCTTGGGGATTAACAAAGCTAACTAGTCAGCACGTGTTTGGGGGGAAGACAATGAACCTTAATTGCTCCTGATGGCTGTTCCGGCAGTTTTAGAATGATGTGTGGTAGAACAGGTGCGGTGTATAGATGTCCTGTATGAACGTGACTTGTATGTTAAATTGCTTTAAGTGGTCAAAAACAGTAGAAAAGAGTATGACACAACAAATGGATGTAAAGAAACTTTGTAACAAACGATCAGTATTCCGTTTATCAGGCAATAACGCAGCACACAGGCTGTTAGCTGGGCTACACACAGAGCTGAACAAGATCCTTATGGCAGATGAACAGTAAGGTTAATCCCGTTAAGTGGCTGTCTCACAATATGTCAGCAGTGATGTGATTTGATTATTAATGGCATATCAAAGGTCAGCTTTCCATAATACATTATTGATGTGGTCAGTGTATGACTGTCTTCCCGTAGAAAAAAAATAACAAAGACAACATAAGTCACGTGTGCAAGTAGGTTTTTGTACTTTTGTAAAGTAATAACGACAGGACCAAGGTAGGAAGTCAAGTGACGTAGCACAAAAAAAGACATCTTAGTCGAGGGTTGGGGTAGATGAAGAAGTCCACACAATCCAGGACTAACACAAAGGAGGCCGCCGTTAGTTTCCTTTATGAGACAGGCAGTCAATATTGTTTCTTTTATTCATGACGCCACCACAAACTTAACTACAGGTTTATTATTGTTACCATGACCATGAAGGACCAGTGCACCTTCAGCTGCTCTGCTCCTGTGGACCTGATGTGGACCTGGGAAATCTTGATGTTGTTGATTTATGAAATTACGTTGAAATTGAATTGAATTTAGCAGTTTTGATGATTATTGAAAGCACAACCTTACTGTTCAAACTACATTCACAACCTAGATGATAACTTTGATCAGTATAAGTATGGAATGCTGTCAAATATGCAGCCAACAGGCAGTTTATGACCTTATACATACTAATGTAAAACCTATGTTTATCCCAGAGAGATCTTCAGTACAAAGCTACTGTCGAGCTTCTATTACCATGGTAACCACTTAGAAGATAAAAACAGTCCATCAGAGACACTTATCTGACATTCAAGGTGCAAATGTAGCTTGTAAATGTTTAACAAAGAAAAAGGTGGCTGAAATACATATTGTTCGGAATAGATTTTGTTGTAGTTTCTCTCTGTTGAATTTAGATTCAATACTTTGATGCTAATATCAGATATGATGGATAATTATACTTCTTAAAAGTCCAGTGTAAGATTTAGGTGAAAGGGATCCGGGGATGGAAATTGAATTTAAAATAATCCGGGGAAAGTTTTCACTCATGTGTTTCATCTAAATTGTACACTTTGCTGTTTTCTTTACCCTAGAATGGTCCCTTTATATTTAAATACTTTATATTTACATCAGGACTGGGTCCAACCACAGGTTCTCCTTCATGCTTGGAAGGGGAGGGTGAGGTGTCGGGTATTCAGTGGCAACATGAAGTCTCACCACTAGATGTCACTAAATCCTACACACTGAACCTTTAAGGGAAAGGTTAGGATTATTTAAAGTCACATGTCATATCTATAATGAACAAGCTGCTGTTTGCTGTAATCATTCCTCCCACCTATGCTGGCTCTGAAGCCTTGACTGCATTAGACTGACTATGCTCAAAGAAATTTTAAAAAGGCGGTCAAATCCAGGGTCCCTATTTCATGCAAAGGCGTTTGAGAGACTTCGGCAGCCAGTTAATGCATTGAAAGGGGTTATCTTTATCCGTGTTGGTGTCTTGTTTGTGTTTTTTTTCTGGAATCACACCTACATGCAGCTACCAGCAATTATCCCTCTGGCTCAGCTTAGCAAGGAAACACTGTCCGGAGAAACATAAAAGGAGCATTTCCAACAGCGAACTATCCTGAACCAATGTGTTAGCACCATAAAAGGTTCAGCCAAAAGGGTAAGGCTACTGCACAGCAGTTTGGTGGATAAGATCTTCAGCGAGAAGAAGGGCACATGTTTAGCATTACCACTAGTGCCATAAGATAATCAAATAACTGGGTTATAATAAGAAATCAATTCTGCTCTATTGTGCTGCTTCAGTCTGTTGGTTTTGATCTTGTATGAAGCAACAATTTAAAAACTTAATGCATCTCTTTGTACCTCAAGGGCTACAAGTGGCTGCCAAAGCCATTTTAATATATATATTTGACCTGAACACTTGATTAATATTAGGTAGCATGTGTTTAAAGAGATGAGTCTCTATAGCTTAGACCTACATCTTGAACTGTGAATAGAAAGTGGTGACCTGGGTCCATATCCATGAAAGTTCCTTATACAAAGATTTGCTACTTCTGTGGAAATTTCAAGGAATTTCTTAGAATTATGAGATTTTCTAAGAATGTCTAAGAAGCTTGTGGTAAAGATAAAAGTTTCTCATAAAGCCCCTTAGCACTTAAGAGAGGTGAAGAACTGTTAGACGTTGGGAGGAGGACTTTATGAAGTTTCTTTAAAAGATGTGAACAGTGGCGTAAGATGCACAGTCCTCACTGGTGCACACAACCAGAGGGAAAGAGGCGTTTATCAGCTTGACTAGGTTCATCCACATTGGCCTCTTGCCTTGGAGAGTAACACTGGGACCGAGCAGTAAACACTGTTCATCTGTTTATTTTGGTTGCTTTACTTGCTTTCAAAGCTGTTTGCTTGCTTGATGGTCCATGTTCGATTTTCAAGCCATACACCATCATTATAATGTATAATGTATAATTACACTATTCCTACATAGAGACTGAATTGTATGTATGCCAATAATCAATTTCTGACCATTCTATGCCCATTACCATCAAGACATTTCTTTTTTGTAATCAAATAATCTCACTTTTTAAATGAATATGTCAGCCAACAGTGTCGACCAAATTTCCTTGTTAAAGATATTGGTCCGAAAATGTTCCTTAATCACCTTCAGGGCTTTCTGAGATTGTTGGTGAATATGGTCCCAAATCATTTAGTGCAGTCATCTTCTATTCAGTCAAAGCAATAACAACTATATGGTCAACATGTGGCAAGACAACAGTTTCTCTACTTTCCAGTGTAGACAGGTCAGGTCAGACAATTTATTGGCTTCTCAACTGAGGTAGAGATAAGTAGGTCTAACAGCAAACCTCCTGCCTCAAGGTGAAAAGTACTATTTTAGAGATTTCAATCAGAGATAGCTCTGTTTTATCTTGATCGAGAGGTTTGGGTTTGTAATTTTAAAAAAGATAAATAAAAACAAGATTTTATTCAGGTGCAACAGTTTTCTCATTTTCACAAAACCAGTCAAATCAGCAGATTAGATTTATCACACACACACACACACACACACATTTGTACTTCTATCTTAGTGAGGACACTCATTGGCATAATGCATTCCCTAGCCCCTTACCCTAACCCTTAACCTAACCTAAACCTAATTCTAACCCTAACCTGTGGACAGCCCAAAAGGTCCTCACTTTCCCAAAATGTCCTCACTCCGTAGGTTGTAGTATCAAACTGGTCCTCATAAATACAGCTGTACAAGAGCACACACACACACACACACACGCACACACACACACACAAACACTTCAATCATTCACTTACCTTATCTATCACAACTTAATGCTTAACCCTAACTCTAAAACCCTAAAACCAAGTCTTAACTTAAAACCACATTCAAACTGGTCTTCATAAAGAAAGACTACACACACACACACACACACACACACACACACACACACAGTAGTACTCAATAGGACCATTATCTAAGCCTGTGACCTTTACCTCAAAAGTACAGCATTAAAATTCATAGGCCATGTAACAGAGGCTCTAATGTTTCATAATTTACACACAGCTTTCCACAAAACAAATTGTATCCTGTGCATAAATCTTGGCTATAATCAATGTTTTTTTTTTTTTATAAATAAATCATGACAAACACATCAACACATGAACCTACAGAGAATCATCCAGCTCTGCTCACCTCAGCCCTAAAGACCCTCATAACCACTTCCAGCTCACCGTTTGGTTTTGTGGTTGTACACTACACTTCAGACCTCTGTATGTTTCACACTTCTTTCGCCAACCACATTGGAATAAACAGCTGTTTTCAGCAACAACAAAACAACAAAAAAGATATCTGAACGATGATTGCACGCTCCCTCTCGAACACCAAATGGCAGAAAGACAAAGTTAGCAACTAGCTAGTGAACACAGTGAAGGCCAAAAACAGAGCTAAAATAGAATGACTATTGAATGTATATTCACTAGGGGGCTAAAGGTTTATCATAATTTCATTCAGTGTCTGTTTTGAGGTACAGATAAGCAACTGTTAGATATGGCATCAAATTCACTATATCAATTTCACAAGTTGATAATATGTCATGTGGTGTTTAAATCTTGTTTCTGCTGCCCAAAGTGGCAAAGATAATCCAATAACGTTAAATATGTCTAAGGCAGAATCAAACCTTTTTTTACTGACCATAAAAATTGTTGATCAAGGAAAAATCATGTTGACCTTTCAAATTTAAATGTGTCTATTTTGTGGTTTAAAAAAATCCACTCCATCTATTTTTGTTCTGACCTTCTGGTGTTTGATAAGTACTAAGTACTGCAGTTGCGCCAATTTATGTTATTAGCCATTGTTATCCAGCTGTGTATATACACAATATACAAACATACATGAATAAAGATGAAGTTGAATTTATTGGCACCAAAACGGCAGCGTTTATGGACTCACCTCAGGTGTATTCTGATGTAGTGTAAACGTACGTTAATGCTTCGGAGCATAACTGCAGTTATTCATCACACAACGATTTTCTGTCTGTACATTTATTTGTGTCTTTTAATAATGGATGAAGGGAAATGTGTCAAGTTGAGATATGGTCCTGGGTGCCCGACGCTTTACTGAGATCCTGAGTTAAGTCATTGAAGGCTGCTAAATCTACTTTTTGTGCACAACCCACTTTGTCCTGGAGTTGCAGGACCAGATGCATGGCCCGCTGCAAGATGCTTTTCATATTTATCACGTCAACACAAGTGATGGATTTGATGTCCCTGCTCATTAATGACACGCTTGAGGATGACTGATCAAAATTACAAAGTCAGAATTGAGTGATAACTTGGTAAATTGCAAGATCTCCATGGAAATGAATGGATGAGGTGTTAAAGGGTCTTTGGGGACACCGCACCACCAGGTTTGAAGGTGTCTTCAAAGAGAGTTCTCACGTTTGGGGTAACAGTTTGGAACGGTGTGAGGCAACGTCTGTCTGACAGCTTGCCTGGGGAATCAAGTCCTTTTAATACATCGCCCTCTGTTGATTTGGTCTGGGCTTTTTTTTTAATAAGAGATTGTGCCAGGTTCAGTTGATCCTTTGGCTTTTTATTTGTTTCCCAGAATGCCTCAACTCTCTCTCCACACAGGTCAACTCTCCTGGGGACTTCAGACTGGACCAACTCCAGACCTTCATATACACATCGCTGCCTCAGATCACCAGCTCTCCTGCCGTGTCTGTCTGTTGTCTTTCCTCTCTGGGTTGCTCCCAGTTTCACTTAGCTCAGAATACAATATCACATTTATGTCTACATTTGTGTAAATGGATGTGATTTTGTGGACTACATGAACTTAAACATTGAGTGTTTACATGTTGGCCAGTGAGTCAATTCATTTTTCTTTTTAATGAATTATCTATGATTCTTTAACAATATCAGCTACAATACAAAATATGTACTGCAGGACTTTGATAATGTGAGTGTGAATGATTGTTTGTCTCTGTATGACAGCCCTGTAATACGCAGGTTGTCCGGGATGTATCCTACCTCGCCTATTGTCCAATGTTGGCTGGGTCGCTCCAGCGCAGACAATGAATGGATGGATGGATGGATGGATGGATGGAGGATGGAGGTTATGTCGGTTTATGACCAGGTAACTGCCTTAGTCTCATTTGTAGATACCGAAAAACCCAAAGTTTTTACATCTGCTTCCTCGTGAGGCGATTTAATGATTTGCAGATCAACAGTAATTTAGATGTCTAGTTTGAAAACGTATTTAGGGAGACATAGATGTTTTAGAAAGATTATGGATTGACGGATTTGATTATTAAATCTGCTGCTGTATCCAAAGGCATCAGCATCAGATCCTCCGCCTTCATCCCTCAGTCATGGCCGACATATTTAAGGAATTTAGAGCTTATCAGACAATCTTGGGCTAGAGTTGAATGTTTTGACATGATTTCAGATTGCTTTTACTTTATATCACTGTTATAATAAGTTCTGTACAGTATCTGGGTGGATTTCCCTTTAAAAAATGTGAATTGCATATTCTGCTGAAATTCCTTTTGCCTTGCATGTTTTATTCTTTGACTAATGCTGTAGCCTCCATTTTACAGTAAATGAAATAGTGATGAGGACAGCTGTGGTGAAATGTTACAACTGTCATTATTGTGACAAGTGGAGCTTTTTTAACTTCACCTTATTATTCATTCTTCCAGTCTCCTTTCCTTTCAGTCACGTAGGCACTGTCACTCGGTCCCCCACCCTTCGAGGAAGAAGATTTTTAGGAGCATCATCTAAAGAATTTTCATCTTCTCTGTCAGGTTTGTCTCCCTTTCCTCTCAGCCTCTTCTGTCTCTCAGGCTCAACTTCACATTAATATGTAAAACATCACAGTTTTATTGCTGAGCATGCCTGATAATTCTTCTTTCATAGGGCCTAAAGGTGTGTTGCCTCTGGTCCAACCTCCTCCTTGAGGTTTTTCCTAGCATTTTTATTTTTAGAATATACTATGTGTGCCTTTGGCTCAGAGAACAGTATTTGCAGGATCACAAGAGTTTGCTTGCGACCAAATTATAAGCACAAGGCAGCTACTATTATTTTTGTCATTGATTAAATTGTGGATTATTACTAACATTCTGCTTGTTTCCATTTCAAACTGTGGAACTTGATTAACTGAATTTATAGGTAATAGATGAATAAATACTCTGGATCGCAAAAATATGCCACCAATTAGTCTCAAGAATCGAATTTGTGGTTATAAATCCAAAAATATTCACTGTACCAACATAAGTATCGATTAAGAGTCACTTGTATACTACATAAGTCAGCTATATAAACCAAAAAACGGTAGTTATGAATGTTACAAACCTTTTAATGGTGAGTTAATATCAGTTTACTGGGCTCAAAAAACAAGATGAAGAGGATGATGATATAACCATGACAGAAAAGTCATGAAAAGAAACATGAATCCATCATTGAGATGAAAAAAAAACATGAAAAACAACCATAAAGCCAAGACTCTGTCATCTTCAATAGTAGGGGATCAAGTCTCAGTCCTTGGCCCTTCTCTAGTTCTTTATTTAGTCTCACCTGAAAGGCTTCATTCCTGTATCTCCTTTGCAATGACAAGGTTGGCCTTTCCATCTCTGTGGAGCATGGAATGAAAAACAAAATCTTGCATCAGATCAGTTTCGGAACACCAGAGATTTCCCTGACCTTTACATCTGCAATAGGGGAGGCCTTGAACTTCAAATGCATATACTAGGGCAGTTAAAAAGTGGTTGTCAGCACAAGTGGTTCACTGACACACAATGGAAATTTACTGTCGCCTAAACAACCAGTATAATGAAAGAATGTTGAGATTACTTTTATTTTGTATATCAGATCATTTCTTGATTATTTAACTAAATGGTGGACCTGTTTGTTAAAGGACAAAAGAGCTACCTCTTTATTTTGTTAGTGCTTCAGTTACAAAGCAAGGAATTATCTGAAGCACCAGGATCAGATTTGTGTCAAAACACTTCCCTATTAGACCTATAAGGACAAGGAAACCTAAACAAACAGCCTCATGGCATGCTTTGCAATGCTGTTTGAATTCCCCGACCTTTTGCAGAGAGGCACACAAGTGAGGTAATTGAGTTATCCTTGTTTGCAGCTACATAAGAGAGGGCGTGATTGCCTACTTTGGAGGTGTAATAGCAAACGTGTAACAAGGAGCATAATAAATTGACTGCTCTGAGGGAATTCTGGTTAAATCCAGTATTATTACAGGTCAACGGTGAAGTTTAGCTTCCAGGGAATCTGCATCGGGTAATGAAAAGGCAACTTCTGCTGAAGAAGCTCAGCTTAAGGACAAGATTATGCTATGGCTGCTAATGCTGAGGTTGCTGCTGTAAGCAATTAAAATAACCTAAGAAAAATGAGATAAAAGTTTTACAGCATTTGCAGGAAAAAAAAAAAAATCCATAAAAGGTGTTATAAGTATGAGAAAATTCCAAAATGCTGATCTACTTAATATCACTTCAGAGATTTTAAAAAAACACCTACTGAGTGTGTTTCCATTTCTAAGCAAAAAATTAAAAAGAAATTAAATCAAACTTCTCGGCTGCTGCAAAAACATCAGTGTGGTCCAATAACGAAAAAGAAAAAAAAACAGTGGTACATTGTGGAGGAGGGTTAAATGTGTCCGGGCACTGCCAAGAGAATTATCGCTATATCACCAGTAAACATATCACGAGACAACTTCCCAAAAAGGACTAATGGTACAAAATATGACAAAGCCTGTTCCCAGGTGTATTTGTATCACTCAGGATTGTGTTACAGGACCATAATAGAGGACGTCAGACTCATAAATCTACAGAATCATCCACAGGAAACATTTACTGGCCAGCTAATCCAATTTCTTTGATGCTTAATGTTTTGTGCGTCACCACAGTGGATCTCGTCTGCATTGGGTGACTGGGCCACAAACAGACATAATTTAATGGTTTTACAAAAGGCAATCTGCAAACACTGCTTACATAAAGATCACAAGTCATGGCAGCATTATTTTTTCAGATGTCTATGTCCTGAAAACTACAGATACATGTTCAGGTCATAGATGCTATATGCCCATGTAAGGGTCACATGCTATTTTATTTGACCAGAAGACAGAGAGGAAACCAAATATTTTAAGAACCAATTTTCATTTACTCCAAACAGACAACCTGCCAAAGAGTTGATAAAAACACACAACAGTGATGATTCCAACAATGTCGTCTTCAGGCCGGATTTATTATCGATTATCGTAACACACTGATGGTAAGATGCTCACATTGTGTTATGACTTTGGATCAGATAATAACACTCAAGCCTCTCTGGTGAATCCAACCGGAAATCAGATTGTACAAGCGGAAAAGTCTGATGGAGATAATAATTGCTCTGTCCTGTCCCCATGTAGTGAGTGGATAATGGTACATTTATTCAAAACATACATTAGAGCCACCAGCAGATACCAGCTCCTGTGCAGTTCTACAGATCTTATTAACCAGTCTTTGAGGCGCTGGATTTGTACAATGCACATTTATTTTGAATGTTCTATGTGACACACTGCTGTTATGTTATGTTGGTGATTCATTTTTCATGTTATAATATTAAAAACCTCATCAAGTGAAAGTCTTGCCTTCCAGATAAATGGGTAGATTTGTGGACTCTATTCGTAAGTTTAAATATGCATGTTCACACAGATTAGTATGCATATAGTCACTAAGATGGGATAGCTTCACATATAGCTGGAACTAATGCAGCCTAATACAAGAGTCCTGTATTGACTGTTTGATCATTTTGAAGAATGTAGTGTGTGTTGTTGTTGGACTTTGTTGCGTTCAGGGTTAAGAGGGTTACTTTTTAAATGTATTTCACTAGGGCTGCTGCCTTTAAATGTTAGTTGAGAGATATTCAGTTTGATTACTTAAAGTGGCCGATGTTATTATTATAAATACTTTGGATTAGTCAAACATAGTGGTTCATTAGCATGCAACAGTGTGGCATTCATGCAACACTGCTACCTAAAGTAGAACCCAGCAGTCACTCTGACGGTGAGGTTTAGTCTGGCAAAAAGGATGAAGACCCAATTTTCCCTTGACCTTTTATTTTCCACGGCATTAAGTTTGATTGAAAACCAGTAAACAAGACAGTAATTAAACTGTGTGGATTTACGGTTCCATCGGACATTTTCAACATTTCCACCGTGTTGCCTTGCAACTAATTCTCTAAAAGCAAAAATAGCACCAGAAAGAGCAGATTTTACCTCGTCTGTTTTCCCACAGCATCAAATGGGTGAAAAGGTAATAAATAACAAAACAGTAAATCTTGCTGCACGGAGCGAGGAAGCTCACATACCAAATGTTATAGTTAAGAAAGGATTGTTTAAAAGTTCCCTTGACATTTGGATATGTGTAGGCTAAACATTATTGTAGTGACTATATAAATCGTACATTGGGTTTATCTTTTATTTTAACTCTCTTACCTGGTTCTTCTTCATATAACCACTTTACGAGCGATGACAAGAGACTTATTTGCGAGTAAAACAAGTCAGCAACAGTAAAACGATTTCTTGTCGTTGCTCGAAAAGTGGTTATGCTGTGTGCAGTAGGCTAGCAACTCAGCTACGTGATAAGCTCACGAGGTTGACAATTTGATCAGCATGCATTCAACTAAACAACTCGTTCAGACTAAATAATCAAGACTTCAAATGGTTTTCTATCGTTGCACACTATTTCTACTGTGTTGTAATTATTTACATTTGTTGTTATGACTAACAGTTTGGTCTAACAAGTTGAGTAAATATTTGACTAAACGTTAAAGTGGGAACTGCATTGAATATTTGTGACCAACTCACATCTGTACGGTGACACACGCATTCACGTCCTCGGACAATGAGCCTGACATCACCACACCATCAGAGGCGCAATTAGTGGAGTTGGCTCCAACCACCTAAATTCCCCGAACTCTTTGCCTTCAGTTAATCCTGCTGTTGTCTCCCGAGGTCTCTTCTCCAGTGATGATGAGCGAGTGATTCCCGCTGTTGCCATAAATAACACTCAGCTCTCTCCTGGACGACATCCAAGCCAACTTCATATCAGCTATAGTTCCAGAAACCTCCTGCCTTGGCAAACAGCTGGGCCGCATTCATCATTTTCTATTGCTCTTTTCCCCCTTCCTGCTTTTATCCTGCTTCACCCCATTAGCCTCTGTCGAGCCATGCATTTAGTTCAAAGATTATCAATCAAAAATATATATATTTCTCCCATAGAAAATCATTCTCACGCTGCAGATTATGGAAAGCCACAAATACTGAATAATGTCTAACATCCGCAGACATCGATCTGCCATCAAGACATTTCTAAATATAGTAGCCATCCGTTTTGCAGTTCATAATACAAAATAAAGCAATAAAATATGTTTTAATTGTAACATGACATACGATAAATATTTGACCATACAAGAAACACAATTTTTTATTATGTTGCTGTAGTTTTTTCATGTATTTCATCTTCTTTTGAAAATGTTTTTCGTTTGATTTTTAAAAGTCACCCAAAAAGTATTTTATGTCAATTTATATTTTACTTGTAACTTCATAACTCTATTGAGTTAACACAAGAAACATTTAGAATAAATTCTTTGAACAGATTGTCTGGAAATTTTGACAAAGCCTGTGCTTTTATTTGGAAATATAAAGATATTCTTTAATTGATCCCGACTGGAGCCTCACAACACAATCAATACATCATTTTCAAAAATCATTAGGAGAGAAATTTAGCCCCCAGGAAAGAATGACTATGCTGTAGTTTACAGACTTGAAATTGCTTTGTCTAAACATAAGACAGAAAAAAAATTGGTTAAAATTGAAAAAGGTTTAAATTAAAAATAAACCACTTCAGAAGATTACATGTTTTTGATTTTAGCAACAAGACATTTCACTTTGTACGGCTGAGTTTGTCCTTCAGGAGAAATAAACACATTTAAGACCCTGAGAGGCACCTTTGTTCCTGAGGCTTATGGGAAGCAGTAATCACGTTATCTTTGTTAATCATGCAGTGCAGACAGCAATATTGGCTTTTACTGATTAATTAAGGTGAAAGAAGCTTAATTGCTTGAGTGCTTCCTTTTAGAGAACTGTTTTGAAAGACGTCAGGATCTTTTCACTGCAAATGGTCTGGTAAAAAGATTCACATATCGACTGAAACAATGACAGGTGTCTTTATAGAAAAAATTCTTTAAGCAATTTAGGTTTCTATAATATAGGGATTAAAATGTGATCTTAGTCAGTGCGGTTGCAGTATTTACAGACAATACAGATGCAAAAGACAAGCCCGGGAACATGCTCTACATTGAAATCATTCCAATGTTTCAACACTCAATTGTTCAGCAAAGAAATGGCTAATAATAGAAAACAAGACTCAGGCCTGTTCATTGTTGTACAAAGCATCATCAGGTTTGTCCAGCGTCTCAATGTGTTCACAGAGCCAGAGCAGGTGTTCTGCTCATTGAGTTTTCCTCCAGAGAGAAGCCCGGTAGGTATGAGCCACTGCTGAAGGATCAGAGTGTGGCCCGAAATTAACTGGATATTGATTCAGTGCAGAGCAGTCCCCAAGACAGCTATTTGAAGGTACAGCATACAGATAGTCTGGCATGCAGCCCCCTGCTCTGAATTCAGACCAGCCAGTGACTTTGAGTGTCTTCAATAGGAAACAGAGGCTGCAAGTTGTGTCCAGCTAAAATGCCGCCTACAACACAATAGATAGAGAACTAACATTGTTCTCTGTCTGCTTCACAACAACAAATACGGTTTGAAAGAAACTAGGGAAAATCTGATTTTTGCAGTGTATCCACACAGGGGGCTTTCACACCTACCTTGTTCGGCGCGGACCAACGGGCACAAATTCCATCCGACCCAAAGCGAGGGGGTCTCAGTCTGTATCAAACAAACCATGGTTCAGTTTGTTTGCAGTGGGGAAACAAACAGTTCACAAAAAGAATTCAGACTTTCAGACTAAAAGCAGCAAGTTGAGACAGCAACGGAGGAAGAAAAGGAAGCTGAAGGCTCTTGCAGGCTTGCTTGTAGTCTTCGCCTCCAACAATATAATGTTTGAGCAATGAGGATGTTTATTTTGCTGGAAGTAATACCATCATGACACTATAGTGGCAACGAAAACAACAAAAGTGAACTGGTTCATTTATTTCCCCCCTTACAAATGGTAATACCACTTTTTTTTCTATGCAATTTATTCATAAAGTTCAAAGCCAAATTAGCAAAAAATGGCAACATCAGACACATGCTCGTCTACGAACCAATCAGTGTCAAGTATAGGTAGCTGTCCATGAAGGTGATGATGACAGGACAAAAAGTCTTTAGTCCGCTCCCTAAATTACACTGTGAAACCAAAACTAACCAGATCGTACTGTTAACAATATAACAAAAACATGGTCCCGACTTTCAGGAGTGAAAATGGCCTGAATGCATTTGACTCTAACATCCACTCACAGCAAGTAGAGGTCGGTTAATGTTTTTACTGGTGATGTCAAAGCAGCCAAAGCTCTTGATCATAGGTGCTGTGAATTTTTTTTTAATTGTGTTGACATTTGTTGTCTCTCAACAAACACATTGTAGGTATCTTTGAAAATGCTGTTTATTATTTTTTTTTTTTATCTTTCCTCTTTCCTGCCTTCCTCTGCACATTGCTGCATTTCTTAGTGGATTACCACCAGAGCAGTGTGTCAGTGGAATAGAGTGAAGCTGACAGCAGGAATATGTGTTGTGATGCATTTGCAGTCTTGTGCATATATATATATATATATACAAGATAGAAAAAAAACAGGGACCCACTCCTCAAAACATTGTGCTACTGGTGAGGGAAAACTCAATGTGATTTATAATCACTGAGGTTGATGGCGAATTTGAAGCACATTTATTTTTGTATTATTCTTTATATCTCTATTATTCTTATTCTTTCCCTAACCCTAACCACAAACAGGGGTTCAGGATGCAAACAGTGATCCCCACTGTCAAACTCTTGCTTATATATGATCTTGTGTCTTGTTGTTTCTACAGTAGCTATATGTCATACATGCATTATTGTAGGTAGTGTGTTTGTTTTTATTCCCATTTTAAGCCTGTCCCCTGACACTGCTTTCAATCAAACTATGGGAAAGTATAATCACAGCTTTATCTGCATCAGGAACACACTCAGCTCTCCCTTCACTTGAAAAACGCCTCCAGTGAACCTAATCCGGGCAGTTTCTATATTTCTCTTGAAACATATTTTGGGAAACAAATAAGTATCACATAATCCTCAGAATACAAAGTTGATGAATCTACGTAAGGAGCTAAAATGCATATGAACTATTTTTGAAACGGTAACATTCATTGTGGCATACAACTAAAAATGAAACGTGTATATCATAACTGTCTCCAAAAAACGGGTAATTGGGCTGCTGCTGAGCGGGCTATCATGGATGAGTTGTGCAGTGACAGCAACCATTAAGTTGTGTACAGAGAGCACCAGGCTTGGCTGTAGGCCTCCGGGGAGATATGTCAGAGCCTTTTAGTGGAAGAGGAGAGGAGTGATGGAGCACCCCACCGTCATGTATCTCCCACTCGATGAGCAGCCGGACCACTTAAAGAATGCCAATGATTGGCAGCAACAAAATCTACAAACTGCTTATGTGCTGCTAAAATGCATGAATAATACATTGCCGGCAAAGGATGTGTGGCAGAGTCTTAAAATGAACGCGTGTATCTATAGCTACAGTATACACCTTTGAGGTTAATAAATATTCTGTTGGTGCTGCTCTTATGGTGATTTTTTATGGATCTGTGGTTTGCCACTTTTGTTTGTGGCTGTAACAATAAAGTGGCAGTTAGAGCCGAGCTGCACTTGCGAAATGATGGTGCAAAATGCTGAGAAAAGAAAGAATATGCCGTGCAAAAATAAAACAAATGTTACTGTGCTTCAAGAGGAGTGAATTTGAATTTGCATGTGGAAAAAATAAGGATAGAATCTGGTGATATGTTTGTGTGAAGACTGAGTTTGGTACAAACGAAACCACACCTAGGCCAAGGCCAAAGCATCCCCTGGGCAGGATATTGTATATTAAAGGAAACATATGGTGCTTTTTGTCTTTCCTCTTGTGTTTTATTGTTTTTTTGTATTATGTACAACGGTCAACGGTCTGCAAAATTAACAAACCCAGGTAATCAATAAAGAGAGCTCCTCTGCCCCACACAAAACCTGAAGCTTCTACAACTCCAAATCAGCAGTCTGGCCAACATGATGTCACGTGACATCACAATTCCCTACGTTTGCATAATGCATGCCAAGCTGCAAGTTGGACACACTCCTTAAAGGGATAGTTCCCTCAAAAATGAAAATTCCCTCATTATCTACTCACCACTATGCCAATGGAGGGTTTGGGGAAGTGTTTGAGTTTCAGGGTTAAACGGTGTTGCAGCCAAATCCAACAAAATTTATGTAAATGTTGACCACTTCTTTAAACGTATAATTTTTTATTAAAAAAGACAAAAAAAGCCTCCATACTGCTCCTGTGGCGTCATCCAAGTGTCTGTAAGCCCAGACATTCAAATTTGACTCAAAACAGCGTCATTTACACCAAGTTTTTAGCCTAATTGATAATAATGTTTCAAGTCATATCTGAATATCAGTGCTTATGGACTCTTGGATGACAGTTCCTCAAACACTTCACCCACCCCTCCATCAGCATAGTGGTGAGTAAATATAGTGAATTTTCAGTTTTGGCTGAACTATCCCTTTAACGAAGCTGGGTGAAGCAAAAGCAGAGGCCGACATTTCTTACAAACGATGAAGGCAGAGTGGACCAGCAGGCCAATCAGAGCACACTGTGCTTTATCAGAAGGTGTGGCTTAAAGAGACGGGAGCTTAAACCAAGCGTTTCAGACAGAGGCTGAAAAGAGGAACTGCAGCAATGGACAGTTTGAGGAAAGTGATGTGTTTAATGAACATTAGAGGATGTAAATATTTTAAAGTAATAACCCAAATCACACTTATGAACTTGGATATACTATGTCTCCTTTAAAACACTAAAGGTGCAAATTCCAAACCCATAAACCTAATTTGGAATGAGGAATACATTTTTTACGAGACATAAAATTGTGGAAATGTGAAAAAGCAGGGTGAAAAAAGTGGTCGTCTAAATGAAAACAGCAGCCAATGTTTGTCAGCCTGAATACACACGGCAAGTGGCAGCAACCCAGTCTGGAAGTTTCTCAATTGCCTTACACTCTGCATGAGTCATATTTGTGCCACCCACAAGATGTGACTGCATCGTACGCAAATGACATTTTCATCGCTGTATATCAACCTAATTGTGCCCCCTCTCTCGTGATGACAGGAGGTTCAGCTCAATGGATATTTTTATTGCCTCGTTCATTGTGGCATTTGCTTGCACAATTTGCACGCGCCGTATTATATTTCATTTAAGCGGAAAAAAAGTGGGAATTGAGAATATATACACATAAATGGAATTGACTCCATGTACAGTATGTTGTATCTGACAAGCCCTTTCGAATGCAAAACAGCGGCACAGCACACACAGGTGATTAGTATGCGGGCAATATCCATACTCTTAAGGTCATTAGAAGAGATAAACACATGCAGCACATTTGCAGAATCCTTAATGCCGAATCGTCTGCGTTCTCTCAGGACAGCTGTGAAAGAAATAATATTTCCATTTAAATGCCAGGACAACGACTAGCAATGCAGTGTTATTCAGAGAGGAGCAGGCTTTGGGATGACAAGATTAGCTTCTTTATCCTCTGCCTCCTACTTCACTCTCTGTGTCACGGTGCCTAAATAAGCCTTTCCTCAAGCTTTTTTTCAAGACAGGCTAAACTGTGGATTCAGCTCGGCACCCCTGAGGCGACATCCGAGCCAATCTCCCACCAATGGCGTGACATCAAACAAGTTTGAACCATTGTGAACCATCACTGCTGCGTGCAAATGATCTGAGTGTGATCTCCTACTTAACAGGTTACTACCTAATGAGGGCCTTGAATACTCTGGGTTGTGTATTTCTCAAATTGCTTGTGTTCATTGAACCAATATGTCGGTGTAACATCATGATGGAGGTGCAAGTGGAACTGGAATAGGTTACTGCTAATGATGCTCAGCATAAATATGAATGCAATTACCCCTTTAAGACGCCGCAGTGAATATAAATATGACATCTACAGTAATCTGCACCAACATGGAAAATATGACTAGATCACAAAGAAATGTATAAGAAGGGCTAATCCTCTTAAAGTTGCATAAATGAAAATCCCTGTCTGTACATCCTCCTGCCATATCACGTGTTGGTTTTATGTCCACATACAGTATATTTTAATTATCTGTGTAGTTTTTTGGATGCCAAGAGCTGCCATTAACCTGTACCTGTATTGTCTCTGAATTTTTTCAGCATGAGATTATAGCCATTAGGGCTACATTTAATATCATCTCATAAACCAACAAGTTACTTTGATTATAAAATGTAAAAAATAAGAATCAAAATCAAGCTTCTTCGATGAATACAAAATGACATCCAATGTGTCACCTGCTTGTTTGGGTAAACTAAAGCCCCACCAAAGCAAAATGCACCAAATCAGAAAAAAGAATTTGAATTAAGTGGTTATCACTTAAAGGGCAGTTGAGGTTAATAATCACCCCTTTGGTTCTCCTTTGTGTGCTTGTCTATAATCTCATTAAGCAACACATGACTAGGCTGTAGAACAATTACCACAGTGAACAATCCTTCAAGGCGGCAGAGAAAATGCTGTTTGCCCATTCACAAACCCATCCTTGGTGTCCAAGTGAAAGACACACTGCTTCTAGAGAAGGCTCCGACTGTTGGGTATATTTGTTGGCAAGATAATGTCCAGTCTTCAGTTCCCTCTGTGTAGAATTGGAATGTCTGTAATATGTGATTCCATTGCCGCTCAATTCCAACAATACAAATGCAGCTCGGGTGACTATAAATACATTGTTTATCAATGTGAATATTAGTGTGTTGATATAAATGTTTTTAAATCTGAATATTTCTGTGTGTGTTTTTGTGTGAACCTCTGTCTTACTGAGGACCAGCTTGAGTCTCAACCTGAACCCAGCATGGCCCAAGAGAAAAACTAACCAAGCCCAACCCAAACCCAACAGATATTGTGTTTGTGTGTCACAGCCAGCTGATGCTATTTCTGCTATTACAGATTGCATGCATTAAAAGAAAATCGAATAGATAGTCAACTCAACCTGACCCCAGAATATCACTCAAATTTTCATGTCCAAAAATAGGTCCCGATGGCTTGGGTGGGTACCTACTCTCTAGTAAGAACATTTTGGCCATTGTGCATTATGTCAATGAGTGTCTCGCAGGGATATTAGTACCAGGGTTTGTGGGTGTGCATGTTGTGGAATTTGCAATTTCTGAGCTGACCTGGGACATCTTCTCTGCCTTTCACTCAGAGCACGCTGCGATAATCTTTAAGCAGGGTCGACTCAGGGATATTCAGTGATGGAGCTCAAATTATCCACCTTTTGGTGGGTGAGGACAGTTCTGCAGGGAACAGCTGAAAAGCCTAGATTACATCAGATTTAAATGCTGCTCAATTAAAAAATCCTTTAAAAATGCTTATGATGCTAGAAATAAATGTAAACTCTACTTCCCCTATTTGTCATTAAAGGTCATCTTGGTTTCAAGTTCTCAAATTATACCCTATTCATTATTAATTGTTGTCATTGATTAGAAGTCATACATGTGAAGGGGTGACTGGGTTATGGTTTGACATAATTGTTCAATTTCAGAAATGTTCCATGTCCACATCGACAAAAAGCCTTGGGGCCTTAAGCAAGGTGGTGTGTTTCCTGGTGGCATGTCTTGTCACAAGGTTCGTCACAGTAATAGCTTCTCCCATCAAAGTCCAATAACAACCACACACATTAGTAATTGCTCTATCGAGGATATCCACCCTTGTAAATCCTGCCTTCACAGGGGACTGGACTGTACATCAGCTCCACTGACCTACCTATAAAATGTGTTGACCTCTATCTCAGCTACCGGCCATCCCAAATATTTGACCCAGAAAAATTACCCAAAATGAGAAACTTTTTTATTTCTCCCCACAGTTTTCAGTTTACTGCAGTTCAAGTGAGGGAGGAATGTATTTCCTTAAACCAATCTCTGTTTCCACTATTACATCATAAAACCAGTTAGTAGTGCGTTCTGACCTGCAGTTGCTCTCAAGCACAAACAAAACATTGCACTCTAACACAAAAAACTCTTGTTTGTTTCTCGTAGTGAACCAACAGACAATATTATTCTTTAAAGCAAAACTGAACTTGTCAGATAACCTGGTATTTGGTCAACTTTACCCACCCATGATCTTTATCTTAACCTTAATGGAGTTGTCTTGGTAACTAAACCTAGCCATACCTTGACCATTGCATTGTCACTTCGTAAAGTCAATGATTTTTGGACAGTTTTGGGAGGTCCCATTGACTTTATATGAAGATGGACGAGATGACTGCTCCCAAAAAGTAAATCCGAAGCGTCCTGATAGCCCCCTCCTGGCTGGCCGCAGATTAGGCCATAAATCCTGCCTTATCCATGTTAACGGATGGGACATCGACCAACTTAAAAAGTCAAATCCTACGGTACATGTCTATTGGATTTTTAAAGATGGCTTCTGTCATTTAAGTTAGTTCTAATCACACAGATGTTTCTACAAGATTGTAATTTTCCTGGTAGGTTTGGTTTTAATTAGTTATTTGACGACTTTGATGACTGACAGCTGAGACCGACTCACGATTGGTTGAGCGCGTGTATCCATAGGACCTCACTTCCACAGCTCTGTCACTCTGACTGCAAAGGATGGCAGCGTTCATATCTGTATACTGTATTTTGGCTTAATTTTTGTACACTGGGAGGAAGTGCAGATGCGACGTCCATCCTTATATACAGTCGAAGGGAGGCACAGACAAAATACATATCATCCGGCCAATAGCATCATTAGGAAAGATCACCTGAGTGTCTGAGTCTTTCTATAGGCGATGGACAAACAATGATTCTTGTCTGTTTGATTAAGAGGAGACTCTACATAGAGCAAAGTCTTTAATGGTTTCTCTGACCGCTTTTATATAAAGACTATAACTGTTGAATTATCTTCTGAATAAATATATGCTTCGTGGTGATGACTGGCTGACTTACTTGGCTACACTGATTAGTTAGTTATGCCGTATTTGACTCAGCGGGTGAAGAATTTGCATGACAGCGTTTGAAAAGTATTTGGTCCTTTAGCCCTTTTAGCTTTCTACAGTAGAATCAGTCAACACACATTGTCCCAACAGCTCCGATTAGCATTCTGATTCTCTGCCTCGACAGATATTATCACAAACTGCTTTCTGGTTTCCCACAAACTCCATGAGGCTGTCTGTGAAAGATAATTATTCAGCACCTGTAATGTCGGGGTCAATAAGTAAAGGTTATTACAGGAGGGAAAATCTGCAAATAACTAATAATAAAAGATTGTGATGGTATTGTGTTATGACTTATGCCGAGATGACATTTAGTTCATCTTAAGATAGCTGGTAATTATAATGTCAAAGCAAAACACTGGTCTTTTTTTTTACATTTTAAAAATGATCTCCCCTTTGGATTTTTTTAAAGGACTATTTTACGTTTGTGATGAAAATTGTAAACAATGAACTTGAAACCACAATAGTCAAAACTTAGTAAATCAAAACATTTCCTATAAACACTACATCATTTTTCAATATATCTCAAGGGCAATTTAGTTGTGAACTACTTTAAATAACAAAAAAGCAGAGATGATGTTCTAAGCTTCAACACTTAATGCTCCCAAAGGGTTTAAACTGTTAGAAGCATTTTCTGAGATCATATAGGAACCGACATGTTGTGTAGGTGTAAATTTCACAAGTAATTTCCCACCCCGAATAAATAATTCACAGTGTATTGTCTATAAGGGGAAGAGCCGTTTATGAGTGATAAATATTCACTGACGCTGTAATAACTCCTGCTGTCTACATATCTGTATCTGCTGCAGACATTTAAAGTGGAGAAACAAAAGATATTTAAATGAGCACAATTTAAGAAGATGAAATCAAATATTGATTCCTCTCCACAGGATTCTTGAGAGGATAGACCACAGGCATCGGACCTTGATCAAGTGTCGGGAGAGATGCAGAGATGCCATCTGGTGGTCCAATTTCAGCCAAGCTGTTAAGAGAAATGTGTTCTCTTTGAAAGAAGCACAGACCCTGTGAGCACTCTGAGCCTCTCATCACAGCACCATAGGCTATGCTCCCTTGGTAAAAGCTGGCAAGCTGCTTTTGTGACTGAAAGTGTTCCAGTTTGTTTGCCATGCAAATGATGTGGTGGCTCGTAGGCGAGGAGACAGCCTCCCCCCTGAGTGAGAAATCAGCAAGTAATTGTTTTAGTGTTTTTCATGGGTTTGGGGTCAATGAGAAATGTTTTCTACTTCTAGATTATGTGCAAGTACTGGTGTGTCTCCCTTGCTGTGTCCTTAATTTCATAAGCCTCTGAGCAAAAAAAAAAATACTGTTCCTTCTGAATCCGACACGACCCATTGGGATGTTGTGTGCATCCCACCATCGGCTCAGTTTCTAGCAAAAGAGAATTTGAAACAACAAAGGGTGGTATAATCACTTTCTGTCAGGCTACAACAGGCTACAACAGGGTAGCCATTACCCAGAAATGTTCTCATTTGGAACAGTAAAAGGCAAAAACTGTACCAAAGATTTATAGAAGAAAGTGGATACCCCCAGAAAATGAAGCACTATCCTGCAGAGAGACTCAATGCGAGGCATGTGACACTATACAAGTACAGTGCACCGACATGCTGGGGACATCAGAGAGGTTAGTCAATTTCCCATAACAGATGCTAAAAACACTGCTGCTTCACTGTGACTTTAAGTCAACTGGAGCTACCACCTTACAGTTGTACTGTATGCCAACTCCAACCAGTGCAGTTTCAGTCAACGTTCATCTTTTTCCAGATTCATATAAGGCCACCGTGACCTTTGACATCCAATCAGTTCATCCAAATTTGAAGAAATTCCCTAAATGCAGATATCATGTTCAAGAGGCTATGAACATGTTTTTGGGGGCCGTAATGACCTTTTTACACCCAAATCTAAACATTTAAATCATGAGTCTGAGTGAACATTTGTGCACATTTTGGAAAGGATTCTCAAGGCGTTGTGAAGACAACACATTCAAGAGGCAATACAGGGTTTTGGGGAGGTCACAGTGAACTTTGACCCCAAAATTTGAAGAATTTCCCTCAAGTTGTTCTCAAGTTATCATGTTCACAAGAATGGGGCACAAAGCATACAACATCTGTACAATACAGAATTAACAGAGTACAAACTACACAGGCAATTGTGTTCACGTGTAAAATTCAACACATTTCCAACAAAGTTTCCCGCAGTGATCACTGAAGGTGTCGTGATTGTATAGCATTTTGGAATTGTGTGTGTTCCTTAAGTAATTCGGAATTAGCAACGGTTCGCTATCCTCTGACACTTAGGCCTCCCAAGGGCAGATCCAGATTGTTCTCAGGGATGCTCAAGTTGATGAACAGAATTATGCTCCACAGATTCCTCCCAAATTGCACTTCTCCTCCATTGTAATTTTCTTGAAAAGCGTGACCTGAGCACACCAGGTTGCCGTCATGGGGTGGCTGGCTGCTGTTTTGCTGATGAGCTACTTTGCAGTGTTCACACTGAGCAATTGCCCTCAGTTTGCCTCTGTGTTGGGAGTTCTCTGCTCGGCTCACACATACTGAGCATCTGTGAATGAGAGGCTCAGGCTCACGTCCAGGTAGTGCTCTGTTGCAGAAGAGGAAGAAGCTCTACATTCAGACTCCATGTGTTATCTCCTAAAAATGAAGAGTAAATGGTTTTTAAGCTTTATTGCCCCATTAAGCGTTCAGTGAGCAGGCATGCTGTTTCTGAATATCCCCCACACACCTACACACAGAACTACTTGTTTGGCTCGTTTTACAATGCTCCTAAAAGTGTATTTTGATCATTTGCAGACTTTTTGTTCAATGTATACAGGAATAAATGTGTAAACACTACAAAAAAGAGTTAGTACCCTGAGAATTGTGTATTTTGCTTTTATTTAAATGACATGACATATTCTGCACATCATGATTATGCTGCCAAACCATCAAAGAACACTTACACAACACAAGACCTGTACTATACTTAAGGTAGATTTTCCTTTAACTAAGAAAAGTAATTACCCTGACAAAGTAATGTGTGTGAACTGGAATGAATGGAGACGGACAGACAGCTAGATACAGAGAGAGAGAGAGAGAGAGCGAGAGAGAGAGAGAGAGAGAGAGAGAGAGAGAGATAGCAGCAGGAGAGACAACTGAGCACAATGCAAGGTAATTAAAGACTAAGTGAGGAGGATTTTCTATTCAGGATTTTAAAGAGTGCCAATGATCCAAAGCTGATATATGAGAAATGTAATTTCCTTAGTTTTTGTCACTACTCGCTCACACTTTTGTTAAAGTTATTAGGAGATCCTGATTGTAAGATAGTGCTCTTCTCCAGCCTCGAAGTAACGACTGCATGGACTTGATTTTCTCCATCTTTTTGTGACAGGGATGTACTTGATTGTTACAATGTCGTGTAGTTACATTTTTACGTGTAATTCACTGTCATAAACACAAGTTCTGGTTTAAGCTTCTCCGTGCACTTGCAGTACATGAGCATTTGTTGACGAGCAGACGGAAAAGGAACCGGCCGCCAAATAACCTTGACTGACAGGGAGAGTAATGTTACAATATTTAACACTAATAAGATGCATAGTTTTATTTGTTGTGAAATGGGAGATGAAACCTAACGTAACAAAAACAATCAAAAGCATTGGACGGGAGATGCATACCCTGCACACATGTTGTGTAAAAGATGCCATATATACACTACATTTTGTCCCACCAGCAATGTATGATGAAACTGAAATTTATTACACAACATAAAAGGATCTTGCTCAGTTTGTTGTGTCCTTGCTTCTGTAAAGAAAACTCGGCTGTCTCACACACAAATGTTGATTATTGGCAGCACCATGATATAGGACACCGGCTAATTCAATATTTTCGTAAATATTTTACTGTCCTCTGCAGACCGGCAGGATTCTGGATGAGTTATTCATTTCCAGAACCTCTAGATGATTAACCACGTCAGCATCTGTCCTTCCTTTTGTCTCCTAAAGCTCTCACCAATGAGTAAAAGCCAGTCTTTCGAGTTCTACCATTCCTCAGATGACATAGTTTTCGTTTTCTTCGCCATCTCTGCCACAATGTACATACTAAGAACACCGAGCTAACTTTTTCTTACAGCTAGGTGCTGACTGCAGCTTATAGCTCCAGCTCTGGTGGTTGTTGCACTACTAGAATGCCTGTAATTGCACTGATGCCATTCATGTACCATCAAAAAATATTTTTAGGTTGTTTCAAGGTGTTGTTTTAAGGCATGCTATGTCATGGGGTGACCCAGATGCAGTGTTAGTTGTCATCCATTATCACACAGTACACAAGATAAACACTGTCATGATATTGATATGTGGACAATTGTTGGTGTCTTTCATCTCTTGAGAATAAGTTTCCCTTTTTCCCTATTAGCCGCTAACACTTTTTTTTAAGATAACTAGTATATATATTATATTGTATGATGGAGTATCAACAAAATATTGGAGAACTAATTTGTGAGTGTTCCCATGAGACCTCCCAGTGTTTTAACACACTGACGTTGTGTTAATTAAAATTTCCATCTGCTTAGGAGATGCTCTGACTTCTCTGTGATGGAAAACAGCCTTTCCGTAATATCCTCAGTGTAATCTCACGTTGGAAATAGAGCCCAATCAATTTAACTTGTTCATTGCCGTTAGAATGTGTGATGAGCTATAACAATTTAATGTGTTCCTTTTCTTCTATAAAATCACTGGGGGGATTTTTCTGTGCGAGAGATCAATCTACTACATTTAAAAAAACTCAATTTGCAAACTGTGGCTCTACCGAACGTGCCGGGGAACGGGTCAAGGGAGTAAAACTAAGACTGTTATTGAGCCCATAAAAACTCAACTTTAATCCACTGACAACTTCTACTGCTACTTACAAGCACTAACAGCCTGCATATGTCACAGTGGGACGGCTGAAGCATCTTTTCCTCTCCAGGAGTGCAGTTAAACAAACAACGAAGAATAATACAAGGGATCCTGATCACCCGTCTGTAGTTGATGGCTAAACGAATCTTGGAATCCCTCTCCTGCTTTGAGCCTGTGGGTTTCAACATGCGAAGGTTAAGGGAGCTGGGTCATAGTTTGGATGCTGTGTGTTTTAGACACAGTTTTAAACAGACATTTCACCAGTGAGTTGCTAACTTTGTCAGCCCTGCGGTATTGGACAGGCAGCATGCAGAGGGTTTTATTCTGAAAAAACGTTTGTTCACTATCAATAGACATGTTCTTTTTTTTAGATAATGAATGCGGGGGTTATAACAGAGTGAAAAGGTGACAAGTTTCGTTGTAACACCATCATAAGATTTGCACCTCCTCAGTGAGCACAGGGCTTCTTGTCTCTCTGTCTCACTCTGAACCTATGCTCTGAACCTGTGATCCTGAAGTCGGAGCGTGTGTGTGTGTGCCTGCTGTAAAATTGTGTGTGACTGCGCTTTATCTGTCTCTGCTAGTTTGTCTTCGAGACAAATGTTGTTCACCTTTCACAGGCGAATAAAGCCTCAACCTGAGTTGCTTTCCAAAAAATCTGTGTGGTAACTTTCAACTGTCACAGAAGTCGGTGCAATATGCAGATACATATTCATGAGGATTTACTTTAATGTATGTACATTTCTCCCATGTTGAAAAAGTTGAGAGTGTGAAAACTAGTAATTTAGCTACAGCCTCAGGAAAAGCAGATTTAGTGACACATAAAATAAATGTTTATGTTAACTTCACCTTTGTCAAGAGGAAATATTAAAGCCAATGTCTCATTGTCAAACCTCTGGACAGACAGACAACCTGATGGGTAAACAGACAGACAGATGGATAGATGGAGACAGGACAATATCATCATCACATTCACAGACTCTTTGCTAACACACCATCACCAGTCTGTCAAAAACAAAACCCTGCTCAGTGTTGGGCTGCAACTGGAGTTTTACCCGTACTGCTCATGTATTAAACAAAGAACAAGGACTCATAGCATGGTGGACATTTTATTCCATTAGAGCTACTCCCTCAGTTTAAATACAGACACATCATCCACCATGTGTGACCATAAAACTGGAGCACTCTCCTGCTTGTTTAATCACTTTTTATCAGGTATGAGGACCAACAATTTGACACCATGCACAAAGTCACAGAGTCACAGAGAGTATAGATTTCCCTCGGAGGGACTCACATTAACAATCCATTTTATGTCAAGTACAAAAGTTCAGATAACCTCCCTAACTAATATGGCACATGGAAACTAGGCCCAGAGGGCATGAGGGGATTTTTCGTAACGATACTCCATTCAGCACCATCTGCATTAAGATGTTTCTTCACTGAAATTCACATTAACTATATTCAGGAGAGTTCAGTCCCCTAAATTTCAATTAAGCTGCATCAAATTACAAACACTTATACATATCAGTCACCTTAATATTTAAGATTTTTTAAATAAATAAATAATTATCTATGAATTATTCCCTGGGAAATCAGTGTAGCTGTCAAATTAAACAACCCAAAAAAACCAACCTGTCCGGCAACGCTACAGTGAAACAGAAATTCCTGGATCCTTCCCCTGATCTATATCCACACCAGGTTCTTCAACCAAGCTTCGTGGAAATCCGTCCAGTAGTTCTGCTTCTGACTTACACGCAAGTCGAACTAACAAATGCAGATGAAAACATAACCTCCTCTGCGTAGGTAACAACACATCATATAAATATTGACTAAGTGTTTTTAGAGCTGTTACTCTCTATTGATGCAGGTCTATGTTTCTTTGAAAATAGCACAGAGCATCTCTTTCAACGGGAACCGATCATTATTCAATGCAAGAAATATCTGTGTTTTAATGTGCATGTTGCATGTGGCAATGTTTGTTCCCTTGATCCATGTTTTGAAAATGTTACATGTCTTCGAGCTTCAGGTTTGTTTTCATATATATATATATGCAACGGGGGATATTGTAGAAGCAGAGATTGTACAAGAATGTATGAAATTTGTTGTCAATTCATATATTAAGGATCAATATTTTACAATTGCAAATACAGCAATTAAAAACCTTTCCTGAGCTTGAAAAATCCAGGTCTGGCTGGTTGCTGTTTACAGTATATGTGTTTTTTCCTGCAAATTGGCAGGCTAGTTTAGAAACACAATTTATTTGAGGTGTCCTTCTCATCTGTGCTTGTTGGCAATTTCTGTCACAATTCATCCATTCATGAATGGAACAATGAAATTATACACTGCTCATTATCAGAAATATATTCAAAAGGATATCACAGGCAGTCTTGATCAACAATTTTAAATCAGAATCAATCAACACCTCATATATTAACATTGATATGAGGTGACATGCACCAGATCTCTGGGGCCAATGATGCCACAAGTGAGACTATATTTAAATATAGATTTTGTTCAATGCAGACAACACGTGCGTGCAGATGTTCCCTCCTGTATGTACATACTGCAGGTGGCATGCTGATGAATGAGGAGGTCAAGAGAAAACCTTGGCAGAGGCCAAACATTCTGACCGGGTCGATCAGTTCACCACAAGCGTGAAATTGCCGCCACGGATCAATGGCTAACTAATGTGGAGAAGGGACAGATTCAAATCACAGGGTCTCTAATCAATCAATGATGATTCATTTTCAGCAACACTCATGATGCTTGATCGTGTGCAACTGGATGATTATAGTCAATGTTTCCATTTGGGACGATGAGCATGTGGATGGAAGGCTTTACATGTCCCTGGAGTCGCTAATGAAGACGTCCTCAACACGATTTACTAGTGGACTTACATATATCATACAGGTGAGGGACATCACACGATCAATAACTGTTCATTGTCCTTTGTACCGGAGGAACGTGATGAACTAATTGATCAGACACAGCTTTGGAATGAATGGATTGATACGGTAAACTACAGTTCACCTGGAGGATGAGTAATGAAAAATGGTAACGATCAACCACACAGGACATATTGAGCCGGTTGTGACTGCTGCTCTCAATCCTGACTATTGACAAGTGAGTGTTTGGTGGGTGAACTGGAATTCTCTGTGGATTTCAGTCTTTTCATAATTTATTGAATCACCCTTTTGGCTTGCACCTCCAATTGAAATAATATGAACGTTGCACGTGGCAATAAATTGATCTGGCGTCTATTGATCTTCATCCAAATATCTTCTCAGATTTATTAATGCACTGACAGCCACAGGTTGGTGAGAAGGGCAGCGGACACGTCTGGCAGCTGCCTCACCTCACTGAATTTCATCTATATCTGAGAACATGAGGACTGACAGCCGGGGACATAATGATGAGCCCCTTAAGCTTGAGCTGTGATTTTATTCACATCCATGGGGTTATGAGGTGAGGTCCAGCATCGTAGATGGCATCGGTTCATTATTTCACACACTTACAAGTAGTGAACAAAATATTAATCAAAGAATCACTTTGACTAATGTAAACTCAGACTGGTGAAGTAAACCTGTGAAAGTTGTAAACTCCCCATTAACTGATTTTTTTTGGCCACTTGGAAACTGAATATTACGATAAATATGTCCGTTACAGATAGATCAGCCAATTTTTTTTTTTTTAAATGGCAGTAATTCCTAGGACGTCGTTATCAAACCATTATGACAAAGAAATGTAAGTGAGACATATTTTACAGTTCAACCTTAAACTTCATTGTGCATAACTATAAATAAAAAGAGAAACACATATACAACCAAATATATACCTTGAAAATAAAATATATGTAGACCTATTTTTAATGCTAATGTAAATATACAAGCACATATATTCGTTATTGTTAAATCTGTAGGATGGGTTTTCATATCAGCTAATATCACTAAACAGAAACGCTGGTCGCAGGCTCACATTGGCCAATTTCTATCAGCCATCTCATAAATTGATCTATTGGAATCCGTATAGCCTTGAATAGTCGTATCAAACACATTAGAAAACTGTTGCTTGTTTACACAGTTACAGAACACACAGTTTTAAATTCGTGTTTCTGTCCACAAAACTCTACTGACTCCTGAAAATAAATATCTCTCTCTTCATCTACTAAATGCTTGAGTCATTTTCATCCGTGCAAAATGTAAGAATATTGATCCCAGCAACAGCTTGACATTCCAAAGTTCCACAAACACAACAACACAGAAACGGTGCACTGCAATGTCATCGCTGTTTGAAATTCAGAGCATCACATTTTGCAGTTCAGTGGCAACAATGCCGAACGCAAATGAACAGATATTAAGCCGAGCCGATCAGGCAGAACATGTGTCACTGTGTATTGTGGGACAGAATACGTATTCAAGTTGCTGAACATCTTATATAAACCCCCGATAGAGGAAACCGCTGAAGTAATGAAGTGCTCTCCTCTGTTTGAGAGGCCTCTTCAGCTAAATGCTTGTTCTTACCTGTGCTTATATTGATGATTTTCAACCTGACAAATCTGATCAAAATCGTCACTCTATCCCTTCTTTCACCTCGCATCTAAGAAGCAGTGAATCTATTGTTGACTTCGAGGTTCACATTCAGGGTCTGTGGTCTGACTGACACTAGTACACAAGTGTGTGTTTGTCACCTCTACACCCTGATGTGTTTTTCGGGGCTGCTGACACTGTCGCGACACCAAATCATCCTGTCCTGCCTGCTAAGCTTTCTGGGAGGTTAGGGGAGTCAGGGTGTGGTGTGGCATGGTGAGGACACGTCTGACTCCCAGCTGTGTGAGATCAGATTACCAACATATGTCATCCCTCTTTTATTGCATTTTGGACCCCATTATCTGAGATTCATATTTCATCAGCAGATGGATTTTAGGAGCTTATACTTGTATAAACTTTATAAACAAACCACAACCACTTCCATTTTTGACACGAGAAAGGCGTCAAATGTTCGTTAGTGATATTAGCGATTCAATTCTGGCAACTGATCACAGGTGTTTCTCAAAGTTTAGCTGATTTACTTTTCTACTAATCTGTAAATGTACGAAAAAATGATTCTGTATGTTTTTTATCAGTGCTACTTAGTCAGTAGAAATGATGTTTAATGTTTGGTATGGGTGCTCTCTGTGATCTCATCCCTCCATTATCAATCCCCAAGACACCAAAGCAGGAAAGTGAGCAAAGGGAACAAATGGTTTCAGTGTAACATCATGTTTGTAGTAAACAACATCTGAAAAAGCTCTACACTCATATTCATCAGGTCTCCAGAAACAAAACTCTAAATTAATGCTGCTGTTGCTCCAAATGCCGGATATAGATTTCAGCCTTTAAAACTTTTTTACGCAGGTATAAGTATAAATTTGGGTTATATTTCTTGTTCCTCTACCACCAGTTTACCCAAACAATTATTTAAGCTTGAAGTCACATATATAAATTTGCATATATAGTTGGTTTGTTATAACATTGCTAATATGCAGGAGCAATATGTTTCTAGTCTTGAAAAATCATTTTGATTTGGTAAACTAATAAACTAAATAGGCAGATCATATGGAGAGTTCTATTTGTGTTCAATATCCACATGCTTTTCCCCCCCTGCGGTTAGGGTTAGTGTTAGGGTCACTGCGTACAATATGCACTAGAATAAAATCCAATACAACCTTTAAACCACATTGAAATTCACTATCTGGATTTAAATCTCATTAAATATCAGTCCACTAAAAATGCCTGATTTCTTCTTATTAAGCTCCATGAATTATTCTCGGAGAAATCAACGTTAACAGCTTTTCTCACAGTAATAATAATAACAGTGTTATTATTGAGTGAGTCAAATTACTGGATCTGCACCAAAATTAAATGGGTTTAATTACATGATTAACATAACATGATTAAATTGTAACTTCAGGACAGCCAGTGGAAGTCAGTGTTTTCAACAATGGGCTCTGCAAACCAGTTGAATTAGTAGGTTTTTAAAATGTTTGCAGTTGAACTCTGAAAGCCCTGAAGAGTTGTATTCCACTTTGTAGCCTGATGAAGTGGATGTGCACCGATTCACCAGCATCTCCCTGACCCTCCTTTTTGTTTTGCTGCACCTGTTAAGTGTTCCTGTTTGTTCAATGACATCATGTAATTCTACCTCCGCTCCGCCCAACTTCAACCTGAGCCTGAACAAATCTAATCAGGCAGAATAAGTGGAATAAGCAGATTTACGGGCTCTGTAAAGTGACTGAGTCATGCAGCTGATGATGACATGATTTCACGGATGCACCCGTTAATCCTGAAGCTTTCAACTGAGCTGCTTGAATTTCACATCTCATGAAGAACTAAAGATGTTTGCATAATTCAAATGTGAGGTTCAACTCTAACTGTTTATCAGCGTCTGCTAGTTTTGAGACAGACGTTACGATGATGGCAGGAATAAAAGGTGCTGGGCTAATGATGTAATGCTTTTCAGGGTAGGGGGGATTTAAGTGTATCTGACACAAGGGTGATTATAAATGGTCACAACAATTCACCGGATGACGTGTAATTGACCTTTTCATGGTTTATTAATGCTGATGTGTGCCGCTGTGCGCAGGCTACAGCTCATTTAGCCTGTCGGTAAAATATGGACTGAGTATGTAAGCAGGGGAAATAAAAGACTGAAAATTCATCATGACAACACAAGCATGTGTGAAATGAGGATAGAGGCAACACATCCTTCATTTAAATACAACGTCTCTGACAAAACGTTTAGGGACGGGTACACACAAAGGAAGGGTTCATGGGTTAGCCCCTTTTTTAATACTAGAAACAAATTAAGAGATTAGTCATAACCTGCCTATCATGGTCTTTTCATCTTGAGAATAAGAGATTTCTTCGTAGATCTTTCTCACAGGAGACATTTTGACATGTAGCAGGAAAAGTGCATGTGAAATTAACAAGATACATGATGGGTGCATTGTTATTGCCCAAGTTTCTGGCCCTTGGTATAGTGCATGTGGCCTATTGATATGGCTGAAGGGATACTTGATGCTTTTAATTACACATGTGCTTTTATTGTGATGATATGTCAAAATGTTATCGATGCTGATGTTGTAACGAGGTCCAGAAAAAGACGTTTCTCAAACAAGAGTCCTAAGCTGGGCTGAACCGGGCAACACAGTGGGTTCTAAGTCCAACAAAGACACGAACCCAGACAACAAAAAATAAGATACAATTTCTTGGTGCCACAATGGGGAAATTTGTTGTATTATAGCAGCAAGACTCACAAATAGGAGATGGTGTGGATTGCACAAAGTTATATCCAACAAGTGCAACCTAATTCCAGATTTTACTGATCTGGTGAGTTTTTTCCGTGTTTCAAGGACAAAGGGACCTGGGGGTTAAACTTATAAGATTATGACAGTTTCTGACCACGGTGTCTTTGCAGTCTCCTGAACACACTCGATCGTAGAATTTCAAGGGGTTCTTAAAATACTGTCTTGCAGATTTGTGTTGCAACTCCCAGGTTAAGAGAACCAGAAATACCCAAATGCATCTTGGCTCCTCATCACTGGTTGGAACAATGTGTTTATAAAGAGGAATTATGTCTTTATACAATACAAACTTACAGTGTTTTTGCACCAGACATCTGACCCATTACTGACAGACTGTGCTGGTGACAAACCAGTGATATTATATTGACTGCAAAGCTATAGCTCACTGCAATATTCAGTGTCTCCACAGTATGAATAGAAACACATGACAGAGTGCCCATCATATGATACTCGTGATAAGGCAGAGAGGATGCTCTACTAGTGCTGCCTCCTCCACTGTAATGATATAGATACAATGCTGGGTGGAGGTGTGCTGTGCAGGAGAGCTCCCTCAGATATCATTAGCTACTGTGTAGTGATGAAGAAGCAGGAATCAGATCATGTTATCCCCTCATGAGACACTATTAATTAATAAGAGCTTTGCTAAAGAGGCCCTCCTCCACTTAGGCCCTCTGTGCTTTCTTGCAGGAAATCAATTTGTGTCTCTCCTGCTGCCAATGTGTCTGGCGGACATCTTTTACAGTACAAGCCTCACGCCATGAGCAGTCTGTGTGTCTGCTGCCGAACCACGCAGGGCCAGATGACACCTTCAGAGCCAGGGATCACATTGCCTGCATGGCCTCTGCTTCCTGCTGGACTTGCAAAGCATTCAGTGGGTTTGCCGGTTGGAGTAATGGCTTCTTGTCTTTCCATTGAGGTTACATCGTCCACAGTCTATAAAGTATCACGTGTTGTAGATGTCGTGGTGAGGACGGATGATCAAGACGTCACCTGAGCTCCGAAGGTGTTGCTCCTGACACCTCGGAACTGAGCAGAAGGTTATGTGTTACCAGGGTAACCTGCTGGATGCAATGTTTCACCCTGATGAATCAAAATTCTGACAGGAAAGCCAGTTTTTAATCCTTGCATCGTGACACCTGCATTATAAACAGGGGTGTGCATAACCTTTTTTGATCTGGTTGTCAAGGGAGCAGCTGGAGATGTTGCCTTGTGCTCACAGTTTATGCGGCGCGGATACCCTACAAGCTGTCTTCATCACTACTCTCCTGGCTGCTTTTCCCCTCTTTCCAACTTGGTAGATAATGATGTCCCTTTCCCCAGTTGAGTCTGTGATTAGCTGGATTTTGGACTGAAGTGCTTGTTGTCATTTTGGACAAGTGGATGTGCGTCTGGGAAGAGTCTGGCCGGCAGAATCTGTGCTTGTTTTTTTCAATATTTTGAAGTGTTGAAGTCCCATTTCACATGTGGCACTGCTGAAGGGGAGGAAGGAACAACACAGGGACTTTCTGGCTGTTTGAGTAAATCTGGATTGCTTGTCCTCACTAGTTGTCTGTTACACACGGAGGAGGCTGCTTGTCTGCTCTGAGCGCAGTCATTCTCTCACAGTGGATTCTCAGACAAGTATATAGTCCTAATATTTCTAACAGATCTTACTGTGTGCTGTTTTGTCAAAACTGTGCAGGTCTTGCATTTCTTGAGGCTGAGTTGAAGGATCAATAATTATAAATTGATCACACTATTTGAAGGTTTCATATCTGCTTTCAAACTCATGCGTCTTCTCAATACACCAACCTCCTCCCTGCTCAGCATTAGGGTTTGAAACGCTCCCTTTCCTTTCCTTGCCTTGATTGTCAAAGAGAAGTGTTAGATTTCTCCCTGGAACCTGTCACAGGTAAACTGCAAAATGTTCCAAGTGTCAAGCATGTTGGCTGAGAAACACCAAAGCACTCATTACTTCTTCTCACTTGAATTTGAGAGGCTGGTAATAGCCTTCATATTTGAATCTGTTGAGTCTTGATTCTCTTTGTTGGTTGCTCTTTTTTTTTTTATTAAATGTCTCACAGCATAGAACCATGCAATAAACCGTCGGGGTGCAGGGCTCAAAGGTCTTGGCTGTACAGAGAATATTTACAAGGGAAACCCAGACTACCTCCAAATGTCTGACCTCATTGTAAAACTCCACTGTTGACTGCAGCTCTGTCTGTGCAGACCAACTTCGTCCTCCACTAATCCCCTGCACCACAAGTACGGGCGCCTTGCACGAGCCCTTTCACTATATCCTGTGCCATTCAATTCACAGTGGAATTGATTCAAGGAAATCTGAGGTAAACACATTCCTGCTCCTCTTTTGTTATGTCTTCTGATCCATTGAAGAGCAAACCCCCTAAATTCAGCTGCCTTCAGATTTCCACTCACTTTGATTGCCTGTGCAATGCTCTGAATGATGCCCCCACTTCTCATGAATGATGCGCACTCCTGACATTAGCTTCCAGCCTCTTGAAACGCACAATATTCGTCCTCATATGAATGCAGAGGAAGTGCACATTTTGCTTTGTGAAAGGCCAACAGATAAATATTACACTGGGTGACGCTCTTCATTTAGTTTGTGCCGCCACCTGTAAAGACGCCGACTGTATTTCCGCGCCTGTTATCAGGCCGGGCCTGTTATCAACAGTTTGCACTATGTTCATGTGCTCATTACTCTTCTTGTGCCGTTCAAACACTGGATGACTGGATTCTTTTGTCCTTATATAAAAAGGTGCATAATGTGGATTGCTTCTAGGAAATGATGATAAATGGCAACTTGATGGCTGAATGGTTGTACTGCATACCATATGGCGCATTCTACATCGGCACAACTGGCTTGAGTTCATGTAATGCTCCGCTGCACCATGTTTCCTGTCGGTCTTCAACGTACCAATCTAATCTAATAAAGAATCAAAATGCCAAAAAGCAAAACTGTTGGAGCTAAAGGCTTAACATTACAAACCATACACATGTTCAAAAAATAAGGCTAAAAGTTACAACTGACTAACATTCATACACATACGGCTTCATATGGCCATCTTACCAGTGGTGTAGAGAAAATCCTGATGTTTCAGTCTATACCTTTGTCCCAAAAATGCCACAAACCACTGGTCCACAAAAGCTCTTCTTTTTGTATCATCTGTTGCGCATCCTTGTTCCCCTGACAATAAAGTCCTCTCCCAGACAGACCTAGATTCCTGCAGGATTGAACACTCACCTGAAAGGGGACATATGAAGCTCGTTTTCCACTCCACATTGGAATGGGAATGAGCTGCGCTTGGAGCAGATGACTGTACAAAGAAATCTGTGACAAACCGATGCCAGCTCATCGCAGAAGTAGGAACAACTGCAGAAATCGAGCACTGAGAGCTGCACGATGCCAAAGGGAATACTGTGACAAAAGTACATTTACATTTGGCCATATTTATATGAACATGCAGCAATGTAAATATATATATATATATATATATATATATATATATATATATATATGAACTGTGTTTTCCAAGTTTATAACAACTGCATATTGTTTAAAACAGAACAATTAACTCTATTATTCCCTTTAGCAAGATCAATCCAGGTGAAGCAGCACTGTTTATAATTGAAGCACCAATGCAACGTATGAATCATTACAGCTTTCAATGACATGCACCGAAGACTTCAGAGAAATGTCACATGTAATATAAAGGAGTAACAAGTGCATTTCAACACCAGACTTTGAGCAGTTTGACAAATCTATGTTGCTTTTGCTGTGAGCCACTGACTACAAAGAGGGTACCCTGCAGAGACAAGTGTCGATACCGTATTGTGCACATGGTTTCACCTCTTTCAGTCCATTGAATGGAATTTCCAGAGTGACACTTCAAACCCAGCTCTCATTCCTTGTTTTAAAAGACAACACTGAGTGCATGTCAGGGACATCTTACTGCAAGACATTTAAAAACATACAACCATTCTGTTTGGCTTTAGGTCCACGATGAATGTCTAAGGCAGGATAATAAGGTAAGCTGTGAGAACTAACTACTTAATACTGTGTATTCAAAGTTGACTAATTAAATATAACATATAACAGATTACATTATACTATATATATACACCTTTGGCAAAGCTCTATAATCCATAAATATTTAATGAAATTATCCTGTGAAATTCATTCATTCAAACTCATTATTGTAAGTGTTAGTAATTTACACTGTGTATCCCTGATACAGAATGAGTTTTTGAGGTGTTATTCTCCACGTATCCATTAGATTATGGGGGCCTTTTTAAAAGTCGATCCTTGTCAACATGGTCTCTGTCGATGCTAATGAACAAACAGTGAGCAGGAGCACATATGGCCGAGACCGCGGCAGCAGTGGCTTTAGTTTTTTAAGTGGCTGGAGTCTCTCTGGTGGATAGTTTTTAATGGACACCCTGCTAACACGGACTTGACGTTATTGACTTCAGCTGACTGTTAAATGGACAGATTTAGCCTCCTGCTGAACACATTGATCGTCGCGATGCTGGTGTCTCACTGTACGTTTAAGAAACAAACACGATTGGTTCAATCACTTGAACTTAATTTAGACTTCAGTTGTTAACGCGTCATTCTTGTTAAGTTCATAACATTGATGAAAGTGAGTTGATTCTCACTAATTGTTTAAACTCTAAAGATAATAAGTTGCAATGCATTACATATATTATTATTTACACTATGGTCCCTGTTCAAATTGTAACTGGGGTTTGTTCCTCTGCCAAACAAGATGGTTCTCTATTGTGCTCAGTCTCGGTAATGGTTAAAATCCTTAATTATGCTAAAGCTTGAGTGGAAGCTATTTAATGTGCTATCAGTGTCATTTGTTCTGAGTTATCGACAAAATGGGAGCATATCCGAACATTAGGTGGCTTACAGTATCTTCACAGGAAACATGATATGTCTGCTGGTGACGAATCGTTTCCAAATGGGGCTCTCTACAACCAGTTATTTCCAGAAATCGTTTTTTAGGCTGGATGGACGCAGCTGTCAGTTTATCACCGACAACACCCCTCAGTCTGTTATAGTATTTGTTACTGAGGGGAGAATTAGATTTGGAACAGAGACACAACACTAGACTTGTTGTCACAAACAAGTTTGTCTCACCTCCCTGGTGACTTCACAGGCACCACTTACCTAGTTTTAATTAACAATATCTTGGATGGATGTCTCACTTTCCAGCTTCGTTCCAGACTTTTAAAAACTACACCGATTTGTCTCAATCCAGCTGCTACAACACCAAGATCAAATTTAGCTTAGTGTCACAAACACCCGTTTTTGGGAATAATGATTAAAAAACTACCATTTGCAGTCGGTGTGTGCCATGATTATAAAATCACTGGTTTAATGTTCGTGTTTGAATAATGAGAAGATGTTTCTTAAAACTGATTTAGGAAAGGCTTTTATATCTCGGCCAATCGTTTGGGTTTACCGGTTTCATTTTTAATTGTGAAATAATTTACCTGACCTGTCTGTTGTTTACGATGAAGTATTAGGGCCTTTTAAAAGGAAAAAGGAATAAGGTCATATGGCAAGAAGAGTTTAGCGTGTTGCCTACGTTACATCTTGTTAAGTTTTTTAGGTTTTAAAATAATGACATATCTAATCTTTTGGCACATCAGCAACACATCATTGTATCAGGACACTATATCAGAAAAAATATTCCTTTATTGCAAATTAAAACCACATGGACTTTGAGGAAATTACCTCTTTTGAGGAGGAGGAGGGATGTTTGCTGATGGGCCACTTAAAGGCTCTTACATCTCTGGTATTCAGATGGGTTTTGTAGTTTCTCAAGAGACAATGAGATTGGCTCACTTATTATTTTAGGAAACATAAAAAGTGGAACTCTTTTGTTTCTCTTACAGCTGTAAAACTAATATCATTAATATCTAATACTCATTACAATATTTTTCCACTGTAATTTATATGAAATATGGGGCACTAACAAACATAAACCTTCAAGTTACATTAGATGAAACCTCAATGACCCCTTAGTGGTAGGTTCAGCAACTTTTCTTTTATTATACCACAGCACCTCCTTGGTGAATAATTAGTACACAATTTTTATATGATGTTGTCCCATTAATTCTGTTATTTTAATAGTGTGGTGATATACACCGAAGCTCAGAGGAGACAGAGCCAACCTTGAAAGTAAACAGCAGCACTTCTGGTTTAAGAAAAGGCTTCTGCTCCAAACATTTCGTCTTGTACATTCAAATAACAGATATGCCACGAGGGGCCATGTGAATATAGGAGATAGCAATCTCTGAGGAGATTCTGTGCAATGAAGTAATCTAAATGCATTTCTGCTCTGACACAGCACACTTTGAGCTGGGCCTTCATTTGGTTTATAGAAATGTTGCAGTTGCCAGAATGATCAATAACCCCATTAATGCGACCAAAGGAAAACACACTCTCCATCTACCTTTAGGGGGCTCTTCTAAAGGCACTGGTGTGGGATTTTAAATGGATAAATGTGCCCACTTCAATGTGTGTGTGTGTGCCTGTGAGCGTCTTTGGCTTTGTGTGTAAAAGCATTAACAGCTAAATCAAACAATTCAAGCGCATGTTGTGTAGATTACAGTATTACAGATATTGGCCTTCAACATTAGAGAAAATGTTCTTTTTTATAATTTCACAGATTAGCTCACTGGAAGAAAGTAACACAGCAGAAATCTTTAGAAAGACATTTAGCTCCTATAAAGTTTCCCCACATATAATTTCCTCTTCAGCTTCAATAAATGCCCCAAAGCGATTTCACACAATGTTGTGGTTCGGGGAAAGTCTGGAGAAGTAATGTGGCTAAAGAATTTACTGAAGAGGGGACACAAAAAAACAAACAAAGGCAAAAGTAGGGGCATCACAAATAAAGGTTGACCTTTAATTATCTTGTTAGATTCTGATTTGATCACAAATTTACTTTTATCATTTGTCAGTTTCAAAGACACTCTATACAATATATATGGGTACTGGACGACCCCATGACAGTGTTGGATGAAAGGTCAGTTAATCAAAAGGTTTTAGAATTGATCATGTACCCACCTCGAACAACTTCTGCTGTAAATTTCAATACAATACTAAAAATAAAGGTTAGATTTCAACCTCATGGTGGCAACAAAGGGCAAATGTTGGGCTTATCAAAGTCAATGCAATTCATTCTGCAGGGACCATTATTTCCTGGTAACCCATCTAAAAGCTGTTGGAACATTTCAGTCTGGACCAATGTGGTGGACAAATGAACAGACTGATGGTACCACAGCCACACCACCAGCATGGACAACGCAATATACTGTATATACATGTATATATATATATATATATTTGGACTGCTTGGTGGACAAATTATATAATATCAATATAGTCTCTGTTTGTGAACTAGAAATATATATACGGTCATTTCCAGACTGCATATTCTTATTAATTATTGACCAATATCTATCCTCCGAACCAATATAGACTTCAATGAGCTGATATCAGACTAGATGTTAGTTGCAGTTTGTGCAATTTAAGGACATCACCTGACGCTCTGAAAAATTGTAATGCATATTAGACAGTTTACAGGGTAGAGAAATAAATCATTAATTGGAAAAATAGAATAATCAATAATGAAAATAACCAGAGGTTGTAGCTATAAGCCACAGTTCAGCTCCACAGCCGGGAGATGATGTCTGTATTGTGAAGATTTCACACAGAAAGCTTGCTGAACCCATGTTATTGAGACAGGCAGTGGGGCAGACTAATGTATTCCAACTTAATTGACATTTTAAAGGAGCGGAGCTGTAGGGCCACAACTGATTAATAATTGCCCTGCCTGCGTCCACAGAGATGCTTCTTAAAATATGAATTTCAAATGAATCAGTCTTCCACCACCGTCCAGCTGTAATTTCTTTTCACTGAAGCTTTTAAACACTGGTATCTTCTTGGCCAGAATAAGAAAAGGTAAAAACACACAGACTGGAAAAAAAGAGTCAAAGATATGGCATACAAGAGTCCTTTTCCGAATGACTTTAATGGATTTGTTACCCTGCTGATTTACATTTAAATGAAAACCTTTTATCTGCTGGTCTACCTACTAATGAGCAAACTCAGCTTTGACAGGCGGGAATCCTCTTTCCATCGTGAATGGAGTGAACTAACAGTAAAATGCAGTGCAGTGTTTATAGATCAAAAATAAAAATAAATACTCAAAATCAACCCCTCCAAAAAAAAAATCGTATTTACACTAACATTTACACATTCTTGAAAATCTGGAGGTCAAGGACAGATTGGAGGCAGTAATGAGGAAAGTGACTCTTAGCAGGAGGTGCAGTTTTTTACTCCTATGTGTGGTTGTCCCCTATGTGCAGCTAATTTAAACTGGCAAACTCAATCTGAGGAAATGTTGTGTAACAGCATTTCATTCAAATGCAGAAAGTGTGGTGTAATTTTAACAGAGATGACACAGGAGTACCTCAGTGTCACTGGCATACCTTTCACAAACAGTGAAATTACAAATTACAAGCTGTTGCATATACCATTATTAAAAATGACAGAATCAGATTTTTCCTTTGTTATGGTTTGTCAAAACTCTGATTATGAATAAACATAACATTACAATTTGATAGCGGAAACAATTGTATACTATTCTACAACTGTCCGGAGCTGATTGATTAGTATATAACCTAATAAACCTTTCTCTAACCTTTCTCACCTGATTTTTTTGAAGTAAAACACACATGGGAATAATGTTGTTTTTATCGTAAAAAAACTACCACTTGATTTCCACTGTATTCTCAAAAGAGAACAATATTAGCTGATGAATAAAACCTCTCTGAGATTCGTGGGCAATTTGCATTTAGTGAAGTGTTTGGAGCAGGTCTGAGTCTTAGACTAGTTCTGAAGCACAGTAATACAAAGATAAATGGCAACACACTGCATCATGATTACAACGGCTGTTTACCTGCCCAGTTATCTTTGAAAAAGTTCTGATGATGATAAATTAACGAGTCGAGAAGACTTTCTTTTCATCCACCAAGTACATGAAAGACCATATAGGTTGTTTGTTGCCACTCTCTGATTCGACCCATATAGTGTCTCCTGAAACAGCGCCCTCCAGTTCTCAGGACAGTCAATGTCGTTCAAAAAGTGAATTAACATTGTGATGAGAACAGTGAGATATTGGTTGGAATATAGAAAATTCAGAAACTGACAAATAAACAGAGGAGCGGCTGAAAAAGTCAAACAACATTAAAATTAGGTTTTCCACAATAGTTTGCACTCTCTCTCTTTAGTGTTTTACTCCTGCTTGCTCAAGAATGATCAATGAACTCTTGATAAAAAAGCCTCTGGGCCAGTGAACAATAGATTTCTTTTTTAAGTAAGCTACTACTCAACTAGCCTCCGGTAGGTACTTTGCCCCTCGTGCACCATTTTTTATAAAATATTGCATTTGTGTTTCTATATGTGTGTGTGTGTGTGTGTGTGTGTGTGCGTGTGTGTGTGTGTCTTTGTGTGTGACATGGGAAGCATGTGAAAACTTGTTATTTCCATAGTTTGCCAAACAAGCAACCATCTGGCAAAGCCATCAGTCATGATGTGGGACTAAACATAGTCTCGTATGTGTTTGTCGCAAACAAAAGAATTATGCATATTTCTTACCTCGAGGGGTTTTGCATTTACAACTTTTTTTTTGTTTTTCTCCTTCTTTGACATGTTAGAGTTCTGTTATAGCTCAATCTTTCAAAGAGGGTCTTTGAGAACAGATTGCGATAGCACCAGAAAGGAAACACTCCAACTGTGGTAATCGCAGAATAACAGACGTTATGCAGAAGAAGAAAAAACCCAGGTGAACACATTTTTTTCTAAAGCCTTGAGGAGTTGTGATGAAACTGATTAGCATGAGGGGAAAAAACATGAACATGAGCAGAAGCAATGAAGCCTAATATTCACATTAACTCGAGAAATCAATTCCAAACTTATGATGCTAATCGAAAATAATGACTTAGCAGGCGGACCCCACTGAAGCAGAAATATTCTTGAGACTGCAACAGGTTCGAGGAAGGTGCTCCACCAAGTCCTGAGTCATGTCGCTGGATAAAACAAAAATCAATTACATTACCAAAGTTGTAGCACACTTAATTTAACATAACAACTTAATTATTGAATTGGATGAGAATAATGAAAAGTTAAAGAGGTTACAGAAGAAATTTGTTTTACTGCGATATTTGAAATGGTTTTGTTTCATGTTTAGATAGTTTATAACAGTTTTCACAAACTACACTGGCTCCTCTTCTCATTCTTCACCCTCATCCCACGTTTCAAAGATATACAGAACATAATATCGTCAGATCACCCATGGTCTCATACATATTCACTTTTACCGACCACACAGAGTGAATCCATTATAATAGAACATATGCACCGTTGCCGCCACAGACTGAGGTTACATGCACACCTTTGCTTGTCATTTAGCCAAAGGGGCTTCTAGCAAGGACATGGAGTGTGACTTCCAATTAGTTTTCAGAAGATTTATTCATGGAAGTGTTGGAAATGTGTTAAAGAATGTTCACGGAGTAATGGGTTTTGAATGAGTGCCACACGTCAATGCAACATATAGCATAATACGAGCCCTGATGAGTTTTGTATGACCCCTCGTAAAAATGAAGAGCTTTAAAGCCTCATTTAGCTGATGCCTTTTTCTTTAATGAGACTAAACAAAACACTTTGCATTTAATGGTACTTTATGTTGAGTTTTTAATTCTTTTTTTTTTTGTTATATTAACAAATATCTCAATCTCATCTTCCATTCTGCTCTAATGATGCAGAGAACCTGCAGTTAATTCCCATTAAAATGGTTTAATGTGCAGATACTGGCCGTCAGTTGAGTTCATTCATATTGTCACTATACTGCCTGGTAAACATTTACAGTAAAGGTAAAAAGCCCATTAATTAATTACACAACTAATTAAAAGATCCACTCTTAGCTACTTTGTTTTTTGGCACAGTTTATTTTTCAATATTTCTCTGATACTTTTGGGGGGATTTTTAATTGTATTTTGCAAAATTTTCATTATGATTTGTGGTGAAGTATTTGGATCCATAAGTAAAATTCATAATTGTGAAAAGAAAGAATAATAACATTTTACAAGTAGAGGTACTGTCACTTAACTATCTAAAAGTAGTATCAGTAAAAGTATTGAGTAAAATGCAATTAAGTGCGGTGCACTATATAAAGTTGTATATGTATAACTGTAACCCTAAGTACATTTGTACATTTGAAAAACTAAGTAGCACAAAATGGAAAACACAAGTAAAAGTAATTTTGTACTTAAATACATTATTGGAGTAAATTAGTTACATTTGTTGGTGATGGTTTGAAAAGCAGCTGCTGCTGACCACGTCAGAAAGGCGTCGTGCTCATTTAGACCTCGTGCATGTGTTTCTAGGGTTAGTGTTAGGCAGTGTGTGAATGGGTGGAATTGCAGCACACGAATTCAATCTACATACTGTATATCTCTTCACATGCATTTTCATGAATATATTTCAAACCGCATTGAAACCAAACATGGAACCATTTGACTGCACAGCAGATGTTCTGCCTCTGATGTTGAGGGGCTGCATTTGAAGTGAGTGATTTCGATTTGAACGTAAACACAGCATTGCTCATTTATAGCATGACCCTGGCCGTGACCGAGGACCAGAATCCGGATTGATAACACAAGCAGGAACATGAGCTGTGCAAAGAAACCAGATGCTGTAAATAGTTCAATGCTCATTTAAATTTGTATATCTGCACCTGTACATTACTGTAATTATTTGAAGTGTGTAAATACACAAGCGCTGAATCACGGAAATGAGAGTGAACACTTCTGTTTATGCCACAGAGAGCTGAATATTTTTAGTAATAGGGAACCCCATTAATAGACACTGACTTGAGATTACAGCATTTCGAAACACAATATGAGGCAATTGGAAACTGCACAGCCCCAGAAAATCAGCAGCAGAGAATACAACCTTCACACTGTGGACCGACAATAAGCGAGGGCTGAATAGAAACTAATTTAAGATCAGGTCAGGGTATAAACAGCACACTAGGGGAAATGTTTGGCCAAAGAATGTCCGCAGCAGAAGTCAGGGTGTGTCTATTGTGGTGCAAGGTCGGTTCAATGTCCAGAGAATGAGAGCAATTATCTATGAACTTTTCTTTTTTAGACTGCCTTTGTGTATCACTGTAAATAAGTGGTACATCCTCTCAGAACTGTGTTTCCTTTTTTAAATTAATTTTTATTTGCCTCCCCTTGCATAAAATGTCCCAACAAAGAAAACTACACAATTAGTTCCCTCACAAAAAATAAAACACGTATGTCTAACTGGTGATCATCAAACTTGGCTGCGTTTCCATTTCTCTGTATATGACGTGAATTATTCCTCACCCACACCCCCCAGTCTGATTGTGACCGATTCGCCTCTAATTCTTTCCTGACTGGAAAAATGTATGTTTTCTGTCTGAAGCAAATTAGAATCTGATCGATCAATCACTGTCGTCTGAGCGGAGATCTGGTGGCCTGTCTTTTAAGACCATCATTTACTGGTTGGCAGTCTAAACCATTGCCTCATTTATTAAATACTTGGCCTTTACTGTGAGATAGTGAATCTGCTGCTTTTCTCCTCGGATTTCATGTAATATTTCATAAAAGTGAAGTAAGTCTAGTGTATATCAAGTAATTTAGCTCATCTTTGTGAAGCCTGTGAATTATTAAGGAAACATGGTTAAGAAAAATTTGAATAATTACAAAATAAGTGAGTTATTTAAAGTTTCCTTACTGCTTCAGGTTATGAAAAAACCTCAATGACTTCAATGTTAAAACAAAATTTTACTCTTATTCTATATGAAATGTATTCAACTAAAACTGCCTGGAGCTTCTCAGCTCAATAAACATGTTCTGTGTGAAATATATTATATATAAAAGACTTTATATTTAAGAAGTATTATAAATAACAAGTCATTAAACAGACCCTAATACACAATAGACCATTTAGTGCTGTCAGTCATTTCACACAGTTAATTACATTGGAAACCATGCGATGTATCACATGTGACACCACAGATGTCTGTGTTTACTCAAACTGTCTTTGGGGAAAAATGATTATTGGATGTTGCTATTAAATGAATCTTTCTTCTTTCCTTCTGTATATTTTTCTGTGTCACATTTCACGAAAAAAGGAGGACGACTATCTGTCTCAATAGTAAACATCTCAAGGGGTTAAATCCTAATAAAGAACTTCAAGTACAAACTCATACAACTTGTCATCATGCCAGAAAAACAATACGGATGCTTAATGTGCATCTGAGGCAAATGTGCACACGGCTCTGTTGACGTGTGTCTACAGCACGACACGAGCACGTCTCCAGTTTGGGTCACGTGAAGGTCTCTGCCGCAGTCACCGTTTGGAAAGTGTGGAAGCTCACTGTGGCATTCTGTTGACATTGTTGATTCTGAGAGGGGCCTCTCGCCGGGCTCCAGGGGTGGACACCGGGCCAGCAGCAGAAACATGGGACCTGTACGGTGGCAGACGTGATGGAGGGCCACATTTAGCCGAGCTTTGTTCAAGTGTGCTTCGGTTTGTGTGTGTGTGTGTGTGTGAGAGAGATCAGTGGGAGAAAGAATGGAGAAAGAGAGAGTGTGAGGGAGAGAGAGAGAGAGAGAGAGAGCTCAGAGGAATACTCACTCATTACGGCTGTGAGGAGGGGTGAGGGTGTGACAGGGATGAATATATCATTGCCTGCCCTTTGGTCAGCAGCCATCAGAAGTATAACAGATGGAACTGATGTACTGTTTCCGTACAGTTTGGGCACATTCTTCGAGCTGCGGTGTCCAATTATCTTTCATCGTGTTCTCACAGTAATGCACAATATGAAAGGTAAAATCTAAAACTCAGATTCCAATCAGCCTGAACTTTGTCTTCACTATGATTCAATCGAAAGCCTAAAAGAACCGTGTGACACCAAACTGTCTCAACAAGACTTCAGAAGAGCTAGAACGGTCTTTAAATGTTCATTTTCAATTAAAAATAAAATTCTCAGCAAAATCACAACATATTGAAGGAAAACTAAGTTGTTTACCATCTAAAAAAAACCTTCAATTGGTAATAAACAAATTGATAGTTTTTCATATAAAATCATTATTTGAGTTAGTATAACTAATTAACTTTACTTTGAGCAAATACAATTTGTGTGTATCTTGCTCACACACCAAAATAAGAGTGTCCGTTTAACTCAACAACATCAAGATAATATGTCACTGCGACAAATCAACAGCTTTATGCTAATTAGTATTAAAACAAGAGAAGTTTATTTCAACGTAATGACAATTTGTGAAAAGAAAATTATAAGAATATTAAAGATAATAAACATTCACAAGTAGCTGCGACAAATGAAATGAACAATAGGAACAAGATAATAATAATAACTAGTGATGATAATGTTTTCGTGGCAAATATTCTGCTGTTGATTATTCTTCAAAACAGCTTTAGGTTTCATCAGTCACGTACGAATTCTCACGGATCATCAGCTCTCGATAACCTTTACTACTGATGTGGTTTTCCTCGGGTTGTGTGGGAATTACCGAGTAGTTTAATTTCCTTTCTTCATACATTTTTCTTAATAAGGATGACACACTGCATGTAAACCTTCCCATTACACATGTGAGACTGGTGGTCTTCCATGGGACTGCACAATTTTCCAGAGCAATCTCTGATCTATTAATCATGGTTATTTTAATGAGGTGCACAGTCTGCGTGCGAAGGGGGGGAAAGCAAGGGGGAGGGGGGAGAAACTCTGAGACAAATATTGGTTCTTACGATGTGAATCTGTGTTGTACATCAGTGTTCCATCTGTGTGTGTTTTCTTTTTTTCTTCTTCTGTGGCTGTGACACATTCTCAATAAGAGCCCAGGGCACGTACAGTTTAAGATCTCAAATTTAGGTCAGCGTTCACTGGAAACACTGCATTGTGCTGACTGCACCAGTGAGAACTTATGGAAATGAGTTTGACTCTATATTTAAAGACAAACCACATAATAAACTACTAAAAGTAAATACTACAGTAAAAACTACAGTATTACTAAGTCAGTTAAAGCATTTTGAAAGTTTGCTTATAGGAATTAATGTGTATGTATTCATCAGCACAACAGATGTACAGTAAGTTGATCAGGATTCGAGAAAGATTGTGGTTTTGTTAAATATTAAAAAAATCTCATTAACTTTTTCTCAAGTACTTACTGATCTTAACGTCATGGGCTTTGAGCTGCCTCAACAAAAACAATTATCACACTGTAGTCAACAGGAGCAGAAAACCACTGGAATTTCTTCACAGTGAATGTTTTGCACATTACACGGCTACAAAACATTTTGCCAGAGCGCAGGAAGGTTAATTAAAAATGTTTCGTTATGATGATGAGTTTTAAAAATTAAAATTAAGTTAAATGCACCACAAACAACAAACATACACATACATGACCTAAAATAGAAATTTAAAAAATGACCTTATTTGGGGATTTGGAGTAAATTTTGGATTAATCCAATGGATCTGATCCTGTGTTTCGTTCCCAACTCAACTAAAGTATTCTGTATTTGCCGGGTACAATACATGTATACATATAATGTAGTATATGTATACTATATGTATACTATAGGTATATCATCTCTCACTGGACGTATTAAAGAGTCAAGATGATGCTGAACACACCTGTGCTTAATATCATGACACCCAACCTCACATACTGGTGCTTTTAGACTGGCGAGACCTCATCTCACAATTTACATGGACATCGTAAGCAGCCACTTCTTTCTGGGCATCGTCATTTCTAACAGCCGTGTCCCTGTAGGGAGAAAGAATCCAAGCACGACATTGATTTTTGTAAAAATTACAACCTGATACATGTCTTTATCTGGTCTATCTTTCATTTGACATAAAAGATAAGATACAGAGTACTTATACTTCTCATGTTTCTCGAGTATAAACACATTGATTTTTGTAGCTATACACAAAATACGGACAATAATAATCAATTAGGCTGATGGAGGACTATTGATCATATAACCTTTTCGTCCATTTTGTGCAGAAGCTACTGACACAAAACCTTCTGAAAGGAAACACTACCACTGCTTGCTTCCCTTTATTAACACCAGCCTATGCTAAACATTCAATAATAAGACTTCATCCACCTAATCTCACTGTATAACTCATGTTTTGATTCAGGAAAAGGGTCAGCAAGGCTTACCCCTAGTGTGCTGCTACTTTACAGAAACCCTTGGCCTTGTTAGTCGGTCTGCAGTCAACAATCCTCCTAAACAACGATACACACTTGACAGACGGAGTGTGGCTGTCATTAAACTTTCACAATAAGGCATTTTACATTATTTATTTAACAGTCCAGACATGCTGACTGCTATTGACTTTCTCTCCACCTGAGGACACACAAGGGTGTTGCTGGTGTTTTTAACCAGACGATGATTATGATCAATGGTAATTATTTGACTGCAGACAGATGTCGGATATCACGTCGCCTGGCTTCTCCCGCTTTCATTCAAAACACGCGCTTGACTTATGAACTAGAAAGCAGTCTGAATGAGTCTGGAGTTTTAGGTAATAATATGCAGGATTTTCCTAAGAACACAATGAATGGATTCATTCAAAAGTGTGGGCAGTGTGCTCTTCTCATTTTGCCATGTTCAGGATGTTCGTGGACTGTAACCTTTGGGCAGTGGGTTTGTAGCCCCCAGCCAAAAGCAGTGCACATGGTGTGAGGGCTGGACTCTATGCATCGCTACCTCTTTCATCTGCGCTATATAAAGATAGAAGACAGGACAGCTCCCCAAAAGTGAAGCCAAATCATCTTGTATGAACCCTGGTGGCTGGCTGCAGTATGGGTCATAAACCCAGCCTCCTCCAGGTAAGTGGATGGAACATGGGTCAAACTAAAAAAGTACATTTAAAGTACACATCAAATAAATGTTTCTCAAAGATGGTTTCTGTGATAAGTTGTCATTTTACCAATTAGTTTGGTTTAAATTAGTTAATGCTATATAAACGAGGTGAAACATCATGATTGACAGCGAAGACTGACTCGCGATTGGTTGAGCAATCTTCTGGCTTCTCATCACTTCAACAAAAGCCAGATGGCGACACCGTATTTGAGATATGTTTGCTTCATTTTTGTGCAACGGGAGGAAACAGGAGAAGCGTCGTCCACCAGAGTCTCTGGTCAGGGTGGAGACGAGCCTCGACTGCATTCACATTCCCACAGTGATGTGCGGAGGCGTGCCCGAGTTCATTTGTTCTTTAGAATTCTTCGAGCTGCTGTGAAACAATCAGAAAAGAATGTTTTCCCTCTGATTCACTGCTTTATTCTCACTAACACTACTCCCACTCTTAATTCACTCTCTAGCTACTTTGACCATTGTTCTCTCTCTCTTAGTCGTTCAGTCGTGGTGGAGGGGCCAACTTTGAATCCTGTGTTTATAAAAACGCCACCAAACAAATGTTTTCCATGTTTTAAATATGCTTTATAAATAAATGTGACTTCACTTAACTCCTTCCTCCAGATGTTTCCTAGGTGTTGATCACTGACTTGCCAATTTATCAGGAATTAGTTATAAGGTCTTGGTAAAATATTGTATCATTTAAAATCGGTTTCCTGGGATTAGCAAATAAAACCTTTTTAGACTCTTAACTGCAGCATCTGTCTGGATGGATCATGTTTAAACTATAACACAACCATACATCTTCTGGCAGGCTTGCAGAAAACTTGCTCAATGCATATTTCAAGCAGTAATTAGCAAAACATAAACACAATTCAAATCTTATGATACAGAACCTTTTCAGTCACATGAGTCTGTCGTAGCAAAATTAACACAAATAAAGAATAGTTGAACAAAATGTGTAGGGGGTGCACTTTTCAATGTCAATGTGATACTGGTTAATCTCATCCCTGTTGTGATCATCGGGGGAGCTGTTGGCCCACCTGGAGGAACTTCAATAAAGTGACAAATTTCAGCAACAGCAGTCAAGTGGAAACACAGTGAATAGCCAGTGTGTGATTATGCAGGAGAAGCTCTGGTCAGACTGAAGGTGAAGAAAATCTTTACCTTGCTTTATTCTACAAACCTACTGCAGAAGATGCATGTGTTTGTATCCACTCGTGTGTTTGCATTGACTTCATATACGATTCAGCTCAAATTAAAATGTAACATCAAAGACAACAACGCAGGAGAAAAAATAATCCAAAAACCATTAGAAAACATTAAAAATGGAAAATTGTGCATATGACACAAACCAAGAAGAAAAACAAAGAAGATGTCAGAAAATGTAAGAATATTTGTATTACTCAGAAAAAACATCAAGCTATTTGTCTCATTAGTCAGGCCTGGATTTAAATTTGTTGAAAGAATGTTGCCAGTGTCTCACAGGGATTACTTAAATTGGGACGTGTTGACTGAAGGCTTGTTTAGTTTTCTCCAGGGTTTCTCGTTGCTTCGGCGCCGCCATTAATGTTTCAACATTAGTCTGTCATTGTGATGCAAGAGGTTTTTTACTGCCACCAGAGCCGTGTGTTCACCTTTATGAGCTGTGACACTGTGTCCATTAAAAACATCCCAATCCACCACCATGAGAAACTTTATTTAAAAAAATATTAGGTTATTCATACATTTAGTATGAGGATGTGTATATTTACAGTCACAGCATAGTCCACTAACTGAATCCAATGTCTTTTCAAGTGTACCACACGGTGGCTTCTATATCCTTTGAATTCTGAAATTATTTGATTGCATTTGAAGTGAATGCTGTAAATTATCATTCAAAGGTCTTTACTTAACCGTAGAGATTCAGACCTTATTTGTAAATCATTGAGTGCATAATTGAGTGAGATCTTCTATACCCTAAGCTATATTTGGATAGAAACTACAGAAAATATCCCAAAAATTGAGTTTAGGGAGTTTGACTTGACAGCAGGATTGTCCAGGTCAGAAATGTTCACAACATTAGGAAACATGTCCAGAACATTTGGGTAAGGGGTGGCCCCCTGATTATAGAGGATGTCGTATAAATTTATATGCAATAAATTCTGATATGGGAATCAATATTTTGTTTTACAGCAAATCAACACCAGCATCGGGTCTTATCTTTCCAAGTTGACATCTTCTACATCTATGGCACTCCTTTTTCATTCCATTTCCTGAGATATTTGTATTATTTTATTCTCTCAAATTTCCCCTCGCTAGCAACTGACTCAAATGTAAAATGTCTGGACTTCAGTGCATGTCTGAAAGCAGCTTTATTATACTCCAGCTGTTTTTGTGCTTTTTTCGCTCCTGTTTGTTTGTCGTGAGTTTGCCAGCTGCTCAGTCTCACACCTTTAAAAACACTCGAGCTGTTTGGAGTTGTCAGCGTGTGAACCGAAGAGTGCGGCACATACACAGCAGCCTGCAGTTTCACTGAGTTAGTAAATTGCTGCGGTTTTGAGTTCAAAACTGCATTCCGGCGACAACACTGTGTTCATGCTGGGGTTGGAAGAGTGACTGTCATAATCCTGCCAAAAGGTCCCTGCCACCACATAGTGATACAGTCGTCATTATACACCAGTGAGGAGACATTTAGCAGAATGTTATAGTGAACTGTCAAAGGAAAGCTGTGGTTTATCTTCTTATTTCGGAGCTATCCAGCTGTCAAACAGGTAAACTGCTTCTTTGGTTGACTTTAATCTATGACTATTTCATTTCATGTCGAGGGTGCACTGTGCAGATGTGTTAGCAGAAGGAAAAATAAGCCTGGTTGATGGGGACACAATTCTAACCATTACTGATATGGTGGAATATCTCCTCCAGTAATACAACTGTATACAATTTTACATTTGCTCAATATTGTAATTCATTCAGTACAACCTGAGCACTTGATACAATAATCAGTGCCTGAGCACTTAATAAAACTGTAAGTGGTTCCTGTTTATATTGAGTGTAATGGTTATATAATATTGGTGTAAGTGTGACTGCATTAGAGATGAAGTAGTATGACTGTAGTGAACAGAATTACCATGACTGTCAGTTTTAGTAGAATAACAGTATAGTTCAAATGTGCAGACAATTATCAAAATACACAAAGAAATAATGTAATTATCATTGCACACATTATTATCAAAGATAAGAGTTTTCAATCAAACACAATCCAAGGTACACTGCTTCCTCAAGAGGTAATAAACCTACAACAATTCTACATGTAGTACAGTTCAAATAGTACTGTCTGGGTATTTGAAATACTACACTCTTCATTTATTCTAACCAGCACATTCAGTCCCCCAGTCAACACCAGTTAAAACCATGCAGTTGTCAAAGGCTTTTCAATGTTCTGTTCTTTAGTAGCAGAGACAGATTAGTAGCCCTGCCATTGCTGTGAGCTAGTTTATAGGTGGCCAGGCTAGCCACCAACCAGATGGGCTGGTCTATAGCCAGCTTGGCTGATTGCTGCTCCGAATGGGTCGGCCATTAGCTGGGCCGCTATCCGCGACAGCCTACAGCTCCGGTCTGCAGTATTTCCTCCTGAAGTCTGTTTTATCCCTGACATCCTGCTAAACCTATAGATCGGTTTTTAACTGACCACACAGCGGACACCAACTCAGATCCTGACTGAGCTGTTACCTCCCCACGGCACAGAGAGGAAAACAAAACTCACTTCAGTCAATCTGGCCTTCAGTTGTCATTCCATCCATTGTCATAACATTTGCATCAGGATGGACGGTGCCAGTAAAACAAGGCTGCCACAGCTTCATACAGCCAGCTGTTGTTATGCTCGTTTGGATTTACTGTGCATTTAAATATATATCAAAGACATATGAATATTTTCTGAAATGCCATCATGTATGTTGTCGCGTGTTTGTCTAGAATAATAACTTATTTTTCCCGAGGGGGATCGCTGAAATTATTTCATGCTTTGCAAGTGCTGAATTATATGAAATAATAAATCATCCCCACTAGGATGTCAGAGCTTCAAGAGAACGTAGGAGATAATCAAATTTTTAACGCTCTCGGGCCATAAAAATTCCAAGTTATCATCATGTCACACAGACACAGTGGGATCATTCAGCGTACATATTCAATGTGTAATGGAGTGTAGAGAAACCTACTGATTATAAAAAACAGAGTTGCATTGTAGTACTCGAACAGTTTTTTTTTACTTCACCTCCACAAAAAGCTACACTGCAACTGAGTTTTGAGGAATTGTTGGGACGAGCCTCTGCACCTCGAAGCCTCAAATTCATTTTAATATCGACATCGTATGAATTCTAAACCCAAAGGCTGATTGTTAAGTCTCCTCTTCTGTGGCACACCTTCCAACTGTCGCAGTCTAGTCTGAAGTGTCACAATAAAATATGTTCCCCATCACCTCACGAAGAACAGCCGAGAGTGAAAACTTTGGGATTGCTTCCCTAAATGTCAGCACCAAACAGCAAACACTTTATCCAGTATATATATAGCTCTCTTCCTTTTTATATGAAATGCAATGCTTTGGTGCACAAAGGCATTTCAACTGACAATACATGCACACAGGACACTCAACATGGTCTAATCCTACAGAATAAATCCATTTGCTACAGGCGTATCATGCTCACAGACAGGGCTTGAAGGGAATTCCACTGTTGTGTTAAGTGCGCACTACACTACAATCATTCTGAGGGTTACCTGCATCACAGTGTGCACCTTTAAGCACATGAAAGGAAATGCTTAAACCGTCTTAAACCCTCTTTACCTCAACCTGTTCAGGCAGCTGTAATTGTTTTTCACAGTGTTGTCACCACAGAGTAGAATTCCTACATTTTGTGAAAGATAAAACAGAATAAGAGCATTTGAAATTGATGTTATATAAATTATTTCAAACATTCTCTTAAAATTGGCTAATGGAAAGGAGATCATTAGAAATACTGTGAGCAAACATGTTGGTATTGGCAACTGAAATCCCATTTTAGCACTTAATCATTCCAGAGGACCGGGTTTATATTTTCTTAACTCCATGCTCTACGTACTCAAGATTCACTGTTATTGCATATTCACTTGAGTCCAAACTTTGTGTCATGGACATTGAAAGGAGCTTTAATTAGTCATCTATCCATCACAGGGTCAACATAGAGAGAGAAACAATCATTCACATTCACATCTACAATTTCAATTCTCCAAATAACATCACTGGGAGAACATGTAAACTCCACAGAGAAAGACCCCAGCCAAACTGGGATTCGAACCAGAAACCTTCTTGCTGTAAAGTGCTTGCGCTAATCCACCACCAGGTATTATAAGATTAATTCAAAATCATTCAATGTTAAGATATTAGGTTATTTAATGAGATTTTATGGTATCACTTTCGACGGTGGTACTGATAAATATTTGGCTGATTTAAGAATCCAAATGCAATATTTTAAGGCAAGAGTAATGTTTTTAAACATTCAAATAAAATTGTGTTCTACTTTCATTGTAGAGTTGTAATTCACATAACTACTGATTGCAATATATATATATATATATATATATATATATATAGTGGAATACCATCTACCCCTAATTATATTGTTTGCAGTTGGAACTGACCTACTATTCATTATCCACATAATTATACACAGGGTTCAGTAAATTGTTTATAACAATGCAATTATTCTGTTTTAAGAAAAGATGTAGGCACCACTATACACAGACATCGTATCTTATAAGTCTAAGTCTAAGTCACACAGAGAGTCGGGCTGGTATTTGTGTTGATAGTGGGGCATGTAGCCCTGAGGGGGTCTGGTTCTCTGGACTCCAGACAGATAAACAGATGAACACCTTCAGCTCTGCTTCTTATTTGGCCTGCATGTCATTACACTGGGTACCTGTGCTGTGGTAAACAGAGGAGGTTTCAGCCAATGTACAGAAATAACATTTACTCATTGATTATTTATCACATTTCAGTGTCAATATTAAAATATAAATTGGTGCTGAATTGTAAATGTCTGAAGAAAACACAAAACATAAGATTTTTTGGTTTATTTTCTGTTCTAGACTCTATCCTAAATGTCAGGCTGATAAATGATTTTTTTTAACGAAGCCATTGCACACTGAGGACTTACACCCTGTTTGAGTCCAAGCAGACATCCCCTGACTTAAGGGTTGGGTAATGATCAATCTGAATTAATTTATACAACAAGCCGTCCAATCGTGTTGGAAATCAAGGAACAAGTCAAAACTTGTCAATAGCCACACTCAAGGAAAGCGTGATATCATGACATCATAGTGAAGGAGGAATTCTCGTTGGAATATGGATGTAACGATACCTTTTCCTAAAGAAGATGTTAATTGTATTGGATTCAGTTGTTCCCATGAAAACAGACCTAAATAGAAATAAAGGGTTCAACCACGACTGCTTTTTCATCCACACAACTGGAAAGATTATCCGACCAACCGAAAAAGGACACCAAGCGCACCAGCGACTTCAACCTGTCAAACCCATTTAGAAATGCTACATCTTGCAACGTTAGCTCTAAGAGCACTGCCGAGGCCTCTGGTCAGGATCGCACTTTCTGCACAGGTGGGTGATCTCCTCAACAGATGATTCCAACAGTCCAGAGACCCCTGATGAGTGTTACTGCTGTTCCTTTTCTCTGAGAGGAACCAGCTCAGTTGATTCTGGCACTTCAGTGACCTCAGTGAAGCCTTTATATCTTTTTCTCTGGCGCTCCAAACAGAATGGCTGAACGGACCCTTTAGGGCAAAACCCAGGACACCATGAAAGACACATCTCTTAGTGGGAGTGCCTGAGGATCTCCTACAGGTGGTCACTGGGGAGGATTATACCCCCTTAATTTAAAGCCCTTTTAAAGTCTGTTCAATTGCTTCAGAAAAAGAAATGATGGATCGCAACTTGCCTCGGCCTGTTTGCAACCGTTTTTGGCACAGACAGTATTAAGCTAATTACAGAAGTGTGACAATTTAAAACCACTGATAAGTTCAGCTCAAACGGTATAAAAAGAAAGTATTTTACAAGATCTCATTGTACACATCCTTTATTAGATAGAAGATGGAGGGAGCCCAACTCCAGTGATTCACTATCGGAAAACGCCGTCCTCTCGGTTAACTGCCCTGCTGACAAGACATAACAGAATACTGAGCTTACACTTTAAACCTAAACTGCCACAAAGGATTCATGTCTCAACCGGTAAATTCCTCCACGCTGTGATGGATCAGGCCCGCCCAGATAGCACAGACAGATACTAACTCAAGATTTTTCTATTACAAGTCAAGCACTTGGGGGGCATGCGGAAGAATTAGCTCTAGGAGTACCTCTTCACCTTTAGTCTCCATTTTATTTTCAATTATAACTCGAGGCACACAGAATACTACGCTTCAGATTAGATTTTAACAAGAGCTGTAAAGTTTATGTCCTCAGTTTTTCCTGTTTACAGGAATCACAACCTGTGACACACGTTTGTTACTTGCATTGAACACAATGTGCTACTACACTGGATTGCCCTTTGTGCTGCAGCATCAATATTCCTGCTAATTAAGATTTAGATCTGTGTTGTCCCCTGTTGTGTCTTTTGTCACCACAGTGTAAGTGATCTGCATCGATTTTATTTTCTCATTTCTTTTTAATTGCATGGATTGTGTCCCAGTGTAACTTAACCTCCCTGCAACCGCACAGATCATGGGAGTTCTGACAGTATCCTTCTTCATACACCGAGATGACTTTAAACATCTTACGACCCATCTGGGCTTAATGGGTCCTTTTTTTATACTTACGAAGCAGGCGGAGGAAAGGACATAAATACAGATACAGACACAAAGCAGCGTATCCATACCCCACAGATGTAATGAGGACCCTGCAATCAATGGCGGATCCAACGAGCCAAAGTCTGAAGTCAAACATTTCTCCTGAATATTACTGCAAAAATTACAACGGTGACTTATGATCTCTGACACCATTAAAGATTCAGTGAGCCATGTTAAAAACCATACATCAAAAGGATGTGGAGGAAAGGTACAGCAGGTGGGTGGGTAATAAAAGGTCTGACTCTGGGGGCGGATTTTGTTACTGCATCTGATATTGAAAATTACTGTGAAAATGTAATAAATATATGTAGAGAAATCAAAGAAAGGAAGAACTTTGTTTTATATGGTGATAACCATTTAAAACTGGACTCATTAATATGAATGGAGTTGAATTTTGTCCAACAACACTAAAGATCAATAATTCATTTGAATCATCCATCAACGCTAATGTGTAAACTCAGAAATAGTTTTTAATGAATACTCCTCTGACTTGTACTTATGTATATGTACTTAATATTTTTGATGCGTGAGGTTATCATGAGGAGACTTTTTCCTTTTTCTGTTACATATTGTTTCATTACCAAAAGGAGCCCTTTTGGTTATTTATGTTTAACCCCTAGATCACTTTCCAATTTACAGGTTTATGTCTTTTATGAGGTCTCACACTGAACAGGCACATACTTCATTTTCTCTGACAAATGTAATAAATAAATGAATCCCAGCTCTGCAGTACAGGAGGTGGTGGTGGTGGTGGTGGTACCAGTTTCACCTCATTTCGAGAGGATGGAGTGTGCATCATGCCACTGCCGCTGCACTAGAACAAAGTATAACTAAGGAGGGGTGAAGAGATTGAAATGGAAATGAGGGAAATTAACTTTTATGTTTGCTGCAGCCTTTGAAACAGTGGCTGTGGGAAGTTGGTGGGTGGGGGTCGGGGGGGGGGGGGGGGGGGGGCACTCCACAGCGTCCACAGATGTAACCCCCGCCAACAGAGCTGGAGGAACACATTAACTAACCTGTCTCTCAGGGCTACAGACAATTGGGGATGGGGAAATGGATGGCTTCATAAGTTTGCTGCTGTATAATCAGGACAGATGCACCTACCCCCTGCTGGACAGGAGGTAGGTCTGTTTTGTGGATGGTGCTCGTATGTTTAAAGTACACAATACATTTTGAAGATGATAACTAGAATATTCTGAATGATTACTTTGGGAAATGAAGTAAAAGATTTGTGTCTGGGTTGGTGGACTGCAAATGTGTTCCCTGTGTTGCCTCCTGTACAGCAAGTTATCTAAGTTGCGTTACATGTCAGATTCATACACCGAGGACATACAACTTATAAATAAACTATTTAAAAATGAAGGACATCTTGGAAATACACCAATAAGCCACAACATCAAAACCCATTTCCAGTTTTAATGGTGGGAATTATCAGTGTATGCCAGTAATGGCAACACATGAAATGAGCCTGCCATGCTGTGGCAGCATGTTGTGACGGAGACAGGGGGTGAAGCTGTGTCTGCTCATTTGAGTTTAGCAAACAGACTGAAATCATTACTCCTCTGAATGAGGATCAAAATAAGGCCTGAAACACTGTTAACAGTCCTGATTATGGATGTGTACCATAAGTCAAATAAAGTAAACATTGCTAACCTCGACAGTTACTCCCAGAATAGTCTTTAAATATGCAACTCTGGTTGACCGTTGCTTGTTAGATGTTTTACATTTGCCTGCCACTAGCTAGGGTGTATGTAGACTGTCAGAAAAAAACAACCACTCGACCAGAGGTATAATAATAGAGGTATACTGAATACATTCAGCACAGGCATTACCACGTTAACCTGCAAGGATCGAAGGCTGCTGATGCTAGCACTGCTAACATTAGCCACATTAAAGTCGAAAGGTCTATGATTAAATCGACAGGGGAATGAACTGTTTGGAACAACCCAAAATCTGATATTTATATTGTGAGCAATCTGTAGTCGTAGATAAAATGTGTGTTTTTTTATGTTTTAGTCAGAGGAAAAATCGGCCTTATGAACATTGCTACTATATAGATGACATGATAACCTGAGTTGTTGTTAGGTTGGACAACTGTCTCTCTTGGTGATACAGACCTCGTCTCTTTGCGTCGTACAGTAAGGTGCAGCCCATCCCAGCTGAATCTTAGGTAATCCTTTGTTTTTCCATCTGTCTCAATGGAAGTAGTAAATGTAGCAGTCCCCAGAGAGCCAACTCTTCAGCTGAGCCCTGTTCATTACCCTGCTGCCGAGCAGGGAGCTGTCTGGTAAATGGCTTTTTAATGGCTCCTTGCTTCCACTGTGATCTCCTGGCCCATTTCTCTGAATTCTGATGGCTCAGGGTGCAGAGGGCCACGTGACTCAAAACTACTATCACTCAACCAGTAACTTTATTATCCCCACCTCCAAATATTTTGCTCTAGTTTGCTCCCATTCAGATATTCTGTAGTGCAAGCCCAGCCAGAGCTGTCTGAATGAAACTGTGATTAGAATTTCTAATACTGAAACCATCTCGTCCTTCCATTTTCTCAACGAATCATCTGATCAACTTGAAACGTTCTGTTCTGTATTGTTGACGGCCCAAGAAAGTGCAGTGGCAAATAATTTTGAATTAGTGATTCTCAAGTGACATGAGAAAAAAGAATCATTAAGCCTGGTCCAGGGAAACTCATCCACGTAACCAACACCATTGATAAAGCCGATGGTGGGTCACAAAGATGGCTGCGCCCAGTTAAAGCAGGGATTCCCAGGAACTAAGCTGCAGCTACAAAACCTCAGGATCTTCTATAGCGTGAGAGTATTTTAGACACAGACACAAGATCTTCAAATTGGAAATGATGTATCGCAACAGCACAATATGCCTAAGACGTAAAAACAACACAACATCACCGGTTTGTCCTATTTTTATCTCCACCCGAGCGTGACATATTAATATTACGAGTATAAATTCATGCATCGCTGCTGTTATGATTACCGAGAGGTGTTCCAAACATTCTCTCCATCCCATTTATATTAATTACGGTTGACGAAACGTTAACAACACCTCTCAGTATAGCCCAGTACAGACGGGCAGCACCGCAAATTACAGCCTCCAAAACGACCATCACAATAAATCAGCACCTCTTTCAAACAGATGCATTACAAACTGATCATTATAATGGTCGTGAAGGAGGACTCATTGCAGGCCTTTTGTATTATACTGCATTAATGGAGCCTGACCAGGTCTATTTTCATCATTATTAATATCACAACACAGCAGAATGTGATAATGATTAGATGATTGAATGTTTAAAATGATAGATTCTGAAATGCTCATGAGGTAAAGTGGCATGTCAGTATTTCTGGCATTCAACAGGTACGCTGCTCTATGAGGATAAGGATCATAACAAAACAACAACAAATCAAGACAATGTAAATATGTGTTTGTGTTAGCCTATGACCAAAAAGGATTTGTATTGTTAATGTTATGAACTTTTATAACTCTCTAAGATGTAAATCAGCTCACAGCACTTTGGAAACGGTACTGATTCCCCCTCCTCCATGTTAACAGATGGGACATGGACAAAACTACAAACTCAAAAACCAAAAAGGTTTTCTCAATGACGGTTTCTGTCGTTTAGTTTTAAATTATTTGATGCAATAAAAACAGGGTGAAATTCTTTTGATGGACAGCTAAGACTGACTGACCTGATTGGTTGAATTCATGTACTGGTGGATGTTTGATACCAGCAGCGCCACACTGTGGTCACTACTGTGCAGACTCTGGCTCCATTCATTTGTACCTGGGATATTTTGGCTTAGTTTCTGGATATTGGGAGGAAGTGGTGATGCATCATCCATCCCTATACACAGATGCATATTGCAGTGGCAGGTCAAAATGTTTTAATATTTAATTTGGTTCCTTACAACTTATTTGATGCCCATTTGCTTTGAACAGAGTTGTGAGCATTTTTTATTGATTGTTCTTTAAAAGAAGAGTTTCATGGGTGCCAATCCGAACTGTTCATCGTGAATGTGAATTCAGGACCTGCAAGAGTTTCAAACTTCCAAACACAGTAAGCTGTTTTTAAAGTTTGAAGGACTTTGAAGTAAGAGATGGGATGGTGCTGCCGGCTGAATCTCTGATTGACTTGTTATCATTCAGAGGCTATTGTATAGTGTTTAATGCTGTCTCGCGCTTTCTCGCAATTTATGTTTCCTCAAAGCTGAGGTAGGGATGCTTTTTTTTATTTTTTCATAGACTCAAAATGACAGTGCAACAGTTAAAGCATTGCATTTATTCATGGAAATGTGAGGAGATAAATTTAAATGGAATACGTTTATGTCATTGCACAAAACATCTTCCTGAGAGCTTCCATCTTTAGGATTACCCAGTCAATTCCTTTTCACTGGGACTCCGACTACTCATGTTCTGACAACGTTTTGCTGACAGTTCAGAAAATTAAACATTTTCATTATTACCATCACTATCATTATTCTTCTTTAACTGTAGCAACAGCCCCTTGTAAACACATGATATTAACCACAGTGGGTGAAGAGTATCCCAGCATGAATCCAGGCCCCTTGATATTTATCATAAATCAAGAGTAAGTCTTCAGCATGGAGGTGTCAGTTCAGTTTGCATTGTACCTGCTTGACTTTCTGAAGTCTAGACTAACATTGTATGGAAGGAAATGTTCAAATATTCCATAGATGCAGCAGAAGCTAATATCATCCATTCTGCTCCAGTAGTTTCAACCTCTCCTTTTTACAGTAATGAAGTTGCATCATGGTGTTTTATATCCCAAAGCCCTCCGAGAGCCCATCTGAAGGCCTTGATTTATTCTCCTGCTGTGTTCTGTCTTTTGCAGACAATCAATAGAGACTATCGAGTAAACAGATATTACTGGCATATACCTCAACTGAATTATACAGGTTTAGTATCTCATTGATTTCCGACATTTGGCAGTTTGAATAATGTGGAGGAAATCAGAACTTTCATTTCTCTCTCTTAAACCAGTCGTGTCTTGTTAAATATTAAAGGTGCATACAGTTGTATTTGACTTCCTTGCTGAGGATTACAGGCTCCATCTACCTGCTCACAATACAAAATTACACTGTATTACACTGATCCATTTAACCTCCTCAGTCAGATTTCTGGCCGCACCACACAAATATGTTGCTCTGGTTAAACAAAAAAAAAACACAGTATATTCGTTAAAGCAGGATTTCTTCTGAAGTTTTCCCCCTTCAACCCCCAAGAGTATCAAAGACTTGTGACCCTCATTGTCCACGAAGTCAGTTGTGGCATACAAAGGACATTGATTTGTGCTAGTTTAAGAAAAATCACACACATGCACATTTTGCAACGTTTCCTGTGGTGCTGTGAATAAACCTTCTGCTACTGATGCTGTTGCTTATCTGTCATCATCACCTTGGGGGTAATGTGGGGACTATGGAAATCGGAGGACTACTTTTTATCTTTTATCAATTATAGCTAAAATACAATATTTATAGTTGTTTATACATTTTATTTGATTGCTGAAAATCGTTTAGTGATCGTCCCTTAGAGACCCCCTGGGAGGTTCCAGACAGTTTAGGAACGACTGAGCTAAAGCAAACGTGTTTAAATATATCAGTGTGGTCTTTTTTGTAAGCATCTATGCCTTAAACACTTAGTATACAGTACTTATATGTGCAGAATACTATTGATTGCAGTTATATCTGCAAGCACCATAGTTCAATCTGGGAATAGGGTGGATGGGTCATAAAATTTAAGACTGATTAATGGCGAATGGGTCTTGGGTGGTGAAGTGATAGATCATTAATGAGGCAAACAATAATTACATTGTCTAAAATGTGAGCAGAACAAAGGTTCGGTCCACCGCTCTTGCTGCTCCGCAGTGGACTGCTTCATTTTTCATCAGGCGAAATACTGACTCATAAAAAGACAAACTAACAATGGGAATACTAAGAAATACACTAATATGCTACACTCATAGAACAGGAGTTATGTCCAGTAACTTCTATTTCTCAGGAGCAGAAACAGGACAGGCAGCAGATCTCATACATCTGACCAAACAACTTTAAAGCAAGAATCTCTGTGTGTGTTCTTTGCATAGAACCCATTCATGTGTGTTGCTGGAGACCCAAAGGAAGTGCAGTTTGTTCAGAATTAAATGCTTTCATGAAACACCTTCAGTATCACTACAATGTTTAGTTAAGTTATGATCGGCTCAACTTACACCTGAAGTTCACCATGGAAACATGTACAGTGACATACATAAATACAGCATATCTAATCTTACAGAAAGTAGTAGTTTAATCCTGTCCTAGGTTTTTGAATGCTTTTGATTTTCCCTTTATACCACGTAAAAATATTTACAATGTTTGCTACCTTTTGTTCAACACAAAATTGCCATAATGTTGTGACGACTTGATCCCAGTTATGTGATTTGATTGCGAAAACATGATCTGCAACCCCTGAGAGTTAATCTATTTCTTTGAATAAAGTAAAAAAAAAAAATTATAACGTAAAATAAACATAACCTTTCCTCATCTGTATACACTGATCCTAAAACCACTTACCTGTATATGTAACTACAGTCATGAGATTATCGCACCTAAACCAAATAAAAAGATATTTGTGTTTTATTACTTCTTTTAAAGAAGTATCATATTTCTCGACACATGCAAAATAGAAAGTACCTAATCCACATTTAAGTGCGTATTGCCTCTGAATCAGCAGTCTAGTCAGTTTTTCATAATGGAATTGGCATGTTATTTTTACTTTTACGTACACATTCAATATACAATTTACATCACTCTGTAAACTGCTTGGATTTATTTCTGCCTCATTTCTGGACTTGCTGTGCAAGCCGATAGGCATCATTGGCTTTAATGAAATATGAGCCTGAGTTTTTCGTGTAAGCAGTAGAAGAAATTTTCCATTTACAAAGATTCCACACTGAAGCATATTTCCTTATTATAGAGAGAGAGGGAGAGGGGACAGCTTAAAACCACAACAGTTATGGCATCAAATGGAAATCCATGTAAACTCTATTGACCCACATCTCAAAATTTTAAACAGCTCGTACTTACACACATTACCCCCAGAGCATTTCTGCATGGTTTGCAGGGCTTTGTCTGCTCTCTTGCACCTTCACTTGTATAAACTCACAGCTTGCTTTTTTTATTTATTTATTTCGTTTTTTATTGTTTTCCTTGGGATCGTGGTATTCTTAGTGAGCGCACAGCGGCTGCCCACTCATGTTAGGTGCAAGTATAAACAAACCCTCCTCTGCAAGGTCTGATATAACCACTGGCCCAGGGCCAGTGAAAGTTTGTCAGGACAAGGTCAAATGACCTGTCACTGGCTGGTATGCTAAAAAAAAGACAGACGCTCTTCTCTAAAAACAGAGTGGATTTGGGAACCCACTATATACACCAGTGATGTATGTAAACAGTTCATTCAGGGTCAGAACTACTGTAAATCTGCTCATTAGCATTTTCACCCAAAATGTGATTTTTGTGAAGAAGAAGAAGAAGAAGAAGAAGAAGAAGAAGAAGAAGAAGAAGAAGAAGAAGAAGAATGCCAGTAACTTTCATCTTCAAATTTGTTTGTTTGTTTTATCTTTGGTCTTTTTTTCTCGAGGGAGGTGAAGTATACAGAGGGTCCTGGCCAGTTGGACACTTGATGGAGCAACAAACCATGTAGGACAAGTATTTCTGAGATTCAAATTTAGCTGCACATAGAATTGTTGGGACCTGACTTTAGACGAGGCCTTTTAAACAGCAGGTGAGGGTTATTGTCATCAGGAAAATAAATGTCAGTTTCTGTGTCCTGGCCACAGGTTGCTATTTGTCACATATGACTGGCGGCTGAAGGCATTCAATGCATGCATGGTCTGTTAGTAGCTGATGGGGCATAGTAGAGCCAGTTTGATTTCTATGTAAAACAACCGGTGTTGACCCAAAGTGCTTCACATTCACAACAAATAAATGAGCAGGACAAGTGTAGACAAAAGATGATCAATGAAATAAGTGAATGGTGGACAGTGATGGAATCATAGAGAATATAATCTGCTAGGCCAACAACTACCTGTGCAACATTCTGCCTCTGACCAGATAGTGATTCTGCCACACATCCATGATGTATTCACATAGAATGCTGCAATTACATAAATCCTCCACATTCATAGTGTAGGTGACAATAACACAGAGCAGAGGAAGAGCAGCTCTTCTCTATCTCACAGATCTCGTCTCACACTAAGAGTATTTGGGGGATAATTAACAGAATAATGAGCAAATTTGCTCAAAATGTGTCACATCTAAGTAACCATGCAAGCATGTGGAATCAATTGCTATGATAAGGAAGAATGTGCCTACAAGGAACAATTCATCACAAGATTAACTCGCACATAAAACAGATGCAACCAGATGGTAATTGATGTGTTCATGTGGACTTGGTAAAGGATCAGTTTGGAGAAAGAAAGTGTCCGTGACATGACACAACGGTTGTGTGTGATCTGCTCATGTTGCTGTCTGTCGACTCGTCAACCTGTTGCCACAGTTTCTTGATAAGTGATAAAAAGTATTGATAACCAAGCTGACGCATGTTAGATTGCTGATGGTTTAATAAGGAAACCTACATAGATTTCAAATGGTAACTACTACCATGTGATCATACCTTAAACAGCCCTCTGGTGAAAACAAGAAGCAGTGCTGGTGAGAAGGTAAAATGATACAGGAAGACACGTTTTAGCAATAGATCTAAAAGTTTGAAGCCTCAAATGCCAAACACAAATAATATGTGATTTTATTATGTTGTAGACCTTATAACCTCATTGGACAACTGAAGGTGACCCTTATCAAATACAGAACACATCAGTGCTGACGACTAGTTATGAACAACAAACATATTGCTTGACTTCTACATCTGAGTTGAATCAAATCCTGACAAATTTACCACGACTGAACTCTGCCTCCCTCTCCATCTGTCGGACAGAGACAGAGGTGCTGACACATCTTAATGCCTCCTCTACTCTCCTTCCTGGGGCGCTCATTATCATATCCGATTTGCATCAACTCCTCACTGTCCCAGACTCCCAGAGCAGGAGCAGCACCTTTCTTGCTATTCCACACAATCTCAGCATTCACCTCTGGAGCGGTGTCATGACGTCTCTGCGTCTGTAGCTGGACTCATGTTATTCTCATGAACGCATCACATGACATTTAAGAGAGGTACGATTTATAAACAATAATAATGAAATAATCAAAGGCCCTGTGTGTAGGTTAGCGTGTGTGGCTGGAACACTGAAGTATACTGACTGAGTATTTCAATATGTTGTAGTATTTGTGTAAGAGCCAGCCAAGCAACCTGCATGTGTGTATTAATACATATTAATGTTGGTTTGATATGTTCTGAAGTTATCCAAGTAAATATTTTTTATATTTAAACAGTTAAAGTATATTTTGAATTGTGTGTCTGCTAGTGTTTGATTATATTCTGTTGTGGGTGCCAGTTTGTGGCTTGTTGTTAGCGAAAGTTGAGGATGCCGTGGTGCAGTTTAGTGCACATGCGTGTTATATTGTTGACCGCATGGAAATCATTTTCATCACTTTGCAAATTTTTTTTCAACACATTTTAAAGAGATATGTCTGAAGAGGTCAAGAGTCATGAGACTTTCACTTTCCCAAGAGCATCAAGGTGGAATTCATAAAAATTCATAAAAACTAAAATCCCACACTTCCTCCCAAAATCAATGTGTACTGGGTCAAGGATCACAAAATAGCTCATTTAAATGTGTGATGTTTGAGGGGGGGGGGGGGGGGGGGGGGGATTTTGCTCTTCTAGAGATATAAGTACATTTTCTCATTATGAACAGACATAACATAGAAAGTTTAATTTGCTTTTGAGCTATAAACTTCTTTTTGGCTCATAGTGTTCCCTCCCATATGGCCAGTTGACAAGTTGGCATGTGTAGTTCCAGTTAAATGCAGACTTCTGGTCAGCTTGTATTTTATATTTTCTCAATTGTTTGCATGGAAACTTTGCCTGAGGTCATATATCCAAACTGCCCTGTTATAATTGTGGTGCTTTGAATAACAATAAGGCCCTTGGACAGCAATATATAGCAGCTGCTGCATGAAGGTATAGCTGATTGGACTCAACTGCAGTTTATGATATTTTGATGCATTAGCTGAAAGTACTGTTCCATGCATATTAGAAGACACGACTGCAAAACCACTTTACTGGCAATCAGAAAGACAAAACAAGATCAATTCAGCTTTTCCCACAAGTCTAATGCCCATGTTGCTCCCCCTCTTTGGTTCTTTCGAGTTGCAGCTCAGCTCAGACTCTGAAAGTTACATTAAAATGCAGTGATAATTGAAGAGCCTCCCAGGTGGCAGACATTGCAGAGGAAGCACTCTCGGTGTTATCCCAGCCCACATCCTGTTGTGATAATATTTCAGAGCTTGGCGGGCGACAATGCACACCATGGCACTGGGAGGGCGAGGGCAGAGGAGGTGAAGCAGCTCACCTAAACTGTAGCGAGTGGAGCAATTACACCTCCACATAAAATGTTCTCTTTCAAATTAAATAAAGTTTAATATAAAGGGGATTCTTCTGCTCTGTCTATAAAATATGGTGGGATTTGCTTGCTTTTGAGGATAGCATATTCGGTATATTCTCCACCACAAAGGTGAAAATTGCAGCCTTTGACCCTTTGTGTTGATTTAAAAATCTTTAATATATTTTCTGTCAAAGGAAAAACAGCAGGGTGACAGTTTTCAACAGCCAATGAGTTTGATGTGTTGCCGCGTGGATGGTCTCAGTTTTCACCCTTTTTATTCCATTTCATACCGGACGCTTTTATATTTATTATTTTTTAATGTAAGTTATAATCATATCTGCTCGAATGATTGGGTAATGAAATCATGCTGTTTGGAGAAGAAGATCTTTCAGCGTGCACTCTTAATGGCGGATAAGTCGAGTGCATGTACTCACTCGTGTCCTGCACGTAACCCGATGAGTGAAAACAAATAACAATAAACGAATGGATAAGCACATCAGTATGCTAATTTCTTTGTTTTAATGTGCATGTTTTTCTGCTTACAATATGTAAACAATGGCCACAGCTTCATTTGTAGTGTAAGGGGAGACATTTGCATCTTCACAGAGGAGCACTGCAGGCAAACCCCTCCAGCTAATGATCTCAGGATTTGAGTAGCATGACCCGAATGATTCACTAATGCAGTCTGCACCGAGCACTACATCACTACAGCGGCTCTCACTCATTGTGTAAAATATCTCATATATCACTGTACAGAAAGTACTTTGGCTATGAAACAGTTTTTCACATGGTAATACATTAACAAATGCTTAGATTTAACTGTGATGTAAATGGTTTTAAAAAGGTTCTGTATATTTAAATATATTCACTTAAGAAAATTAAGTTTTAAAGTCATAAAAACCCAATAATGACGTTTTGAAAATATCTGAACAAAATATCTTGGTATTGCAGAGAATACATGTTATATCTATGCATTGACAACACAGTCACATTTAGGCCCAAGTGGTCATGAAATGTTTTGGCTGTGATTAAATGGTTAAAATACCCAGAGGAACAACAAAAAAACAGAAAATATGGGAACCAGGAAAACAGATTGTTGTGTTTGTCCAGCATCTCCTGACCCAGCCGGCTCCAAGCCATTAACCCTCCACCTCCAGAATGAAGCATGCACTTGCAGAGTTACAGCTACACCTACTGGTAGTCATAAATACATGCAATGCATTATTTCTTCAGCTCAGTGATGTATGCATAGGAAAACTTGAATGAAATGAAACTGTTTGTATGCATTCCCTTATTTGCTGCTCATTCCCTCTCAAAGATAAGGCAATGTAAAGTTTGATGGCTGAGGAATGAAATGGCAGACGAGAGAGGTATTGTGAGTTGTGAATAGAATACCTAAACTAGAGTGGCACTCAGTTAAGTGCAAAGGCCCGACTGTCCCCTTATGAACCCACATTTAAATTCACTAGATCTCGAGTTTCATTTGGATCTGCGCCACACACTCATGAATATCAGTCCCCGAAACATGGCAGATTCTTTCATCAAGATCCATGAAATTATTCTTTGAGTAAATCAATGAAAATGTTGAAAAACGGCAAATCTCAATATCTGTAAGAAAACATTCGGCCATGATGAGGATCCGCCCCACAATTTAATGGGTTCAAACTAACAAACATATTCACCAATAAACCGAACCTTGGAAGAAAAGAGACAAGTTAAGAAGAACAAATATTATTTTAAGTATTGATTGCAAACCAGGTGTATCTATCTATCTATCTATCTATCTATCTATCTATCTATCTATCTATATCTGTCTGTCTGTCTGTCTGTCTATCTATCTATATTGCATCATTTCAGTGTATCCACACTTGTGCTGATTCTGACTAATGTGTTTCCTCTCCTAATCAGTAGTAGATCTGTGTGTGTGTGTGTGCCACAGACCCTCATGTCTGTGATGAAGATGATGAGCATCAGTCTTTCTTCAAGTGAATCACTCTCAACCTCAATTAGGATCAATTAGCATCACATGTGCAGCGGTGGTGGAGTCCTGTTTCCATGGAGTGGCGTGTTTGACCGTCACGGAGGACAGAGCTCTGGTCATGGTCTCACATACACACCCACATGTTGTTATTCCCAGCTATTAACTTAATGGAAGCCTTTGAACCACATTATCAAATGTGCAGAAATGGAACAAAGGAAACATTCTGCAAATGTCACAGTCCACTGCTTCTAATATTTTATTTCCAGAAGTGAATGCCATTGTCAAGGAGCATCTGTGGATGTGTCCTTATAGTCACATTCTTTTAATAAAGATGTTTTTTCCAAACGTCTGAACGTCTCAAAAAAGTAAAGAACATGAACGATTTGGACCAGAGGATGTGGGACTGAAGGAGAACAAAAGACAATTCCCTTTGTTGTGTTGGAGTAATAATACTGCAGGAAGTTATCTGTTAATTTCCCGAGTTTGGCTGATAAGTAGAAGGTCTGTGCAGATTATTGATTCACACAATGCTCTTTGTGCGCTTAATGGGCCTCTCATTGAATGTTCTTCTGTGGCCTGCACCTCATTTTACTTTGAAATACTGTGATTCCATCTCGGCCCTGGTTCCCCCCACACGTGCACCTCCTTGGGCATTTAGCAGGAAATTGGTTTGGACTGAGCACGTGCTGTAATACAAGATTAGGTTTATGCCCAGGAGATTATCATTATGCTTTCCCCTTCAAATGTGAAAAGAAAAAAACATTAGTTTTTTAATGCTTATATGCATTTCATGTGTGAAAATGAAATTATCATTGCAATATAAAAGGCAAGTGAGTGTTAAAACCTGCCCTTGAAACAGTCTCATTTTGCATATGTCATCAGGCTGCTGCTGCTATTTCTTCTCTTTCTTGAGCCTATGCAAACATTTAATTTTGCGTATTTGCATTTTTAATGCCTTCAAGTTAATAAGTGACAGGAGGCTTTTTATATTTCAAAAGTCATAAAAGTTACTGTCGGTTCAGACTAGACACCAAAAAAAATAGAGGAGAGAATCTTAAGTCAGTAATGAGCTGCTGGATGTTCAACAAACCTCCGGCTGTGGAATTTTTGTGTTTTCAGACAAAATGACAAAAAAGAGTTAATGGCTTCTCATTAGGTTTTAAGTGTTTTATGTTTATTTGTTACATTCTATGATTTAAAAAATCTCACAGTGAGTATTTTAAGGGGTTGAGCCAATATTTTAGACACATATGATAGAATCTAATTTACTGAAACTAAAGTAAATCAGTAGCACTAACATTTGTCAGAAAATCTGTTACGTACATTTGGAATAAAACCTGTTCATGTGGCGTCTTGTGTTTGACGTGGTCATGTGTAGACAGTGTATAAACAACTTTTCACAGTGAGCATATTTTGAGACAAATTAAATATATTAGACATATTTCATAAAAATGTGTATAGTTCAAATGACACTTGGATGACACCACAGGAGCAGTATGGAGGCATGTTGTGGGGTTTTTTCTGTTGTTTTTGTACATTTGAAAACCTGGTCACCATTTACTTCCATTGTGTTGGATTTGGCTGCAACACTGTTTACCCCTGAAAGTGTTTCATGGACTCAAACACTTCAGCCACCCCTCCACCAGCATAGTGATGAGTGGATAAGGGATTTTCATTTTTGGGTGAACTATCCCTTTAAAGCCCATGACTGCAGGCCTGTGCACGGTGTTCTGACTCCTGCTCTTCTGCACCACAGTGGCGAAGTGCACCAGCAGAGGCAGCAGAGGGTCGATGGCTATGAGGAACCCTCCCTGAGCAAGAGAACAAGTTTGCCTGCAAGTTCTAAAGTGGGCGGAAACTTTCCATCCCACTTGTTTTCACCCAATGGGCGCGCAGACAGAGCTGGCGAGTGATGAGAGCAGCAGTGATGCAGCTCTGAGTTAAAGTCAATCAGCGGGGACGTGTCACCAGTGGAGCTGCAGGTGAGTGGACACGCGGACTCTGACACACTTTCCCTCACGTTTGTTGACATGGATTCAACTTGTTTGAGGAGTTTTCCTTTTGGTTCCTGTGTCGCGCCTCGTGGTTAACAACACAAACTCTCCCCCAGAGCTGAGCCTGTGCAGAGGAACAGAGATGGAGTGGCGTCAGCAGACCAGTGTCAGCTGTGCACACGCGTTCACCGAGGCCCAGCGCTGGATCCAGGTTCACGTTTCAATCTCATCAATACTCTTTGTTTTCTTTTGGTTGTTTAACACAGTTTGAGACGTGTTTGTTTGTGTGTCTTTGAATTAATCCTGTGCAAACAACTGGTGGAATTAAATGTTGAACCCTCCAGTTGAACCAATTAATCAAACAGTGCAGTTTAAAGTCAAGAATAGACACAACTAAGAAGAATTATGACAATAAATCAGGAAGAAATACAAGTCAATTAAGATGCGATTAAAAGCGTGCTATTAATAAATTGAATGTTATCATTGGGTATATAAAAACTAAATGTAATTTCTTTTGGTTGATGTCTATCAACCGTAAAGTGATGCTACAAAGATGATTTAAGCTTGTGTAAAATGCTTTCAACACTAGTAACTAACACTGGTAGACTTCTTATCCTTCCAGTCAACGTTTAATGTCTCTAAATAAATGGTTCACCTTTATTTTTTTTCTCTGACTTAAAGGGGATAACTGTTATCATGGTTCACCCACTTCACCACCCACCCAAATGACAGGGTGTAGACCTGCTCATGCCATCAATGTGGTTCCAGGCCCTTTTCCAGTTTTAGGTCAATTGTTAAGATCTTATGGCAATTTTGGTATTTCTATGGCTCACACAGGTGTTCTGGTCATATAAGGGGGGGTGGGTAGTCAACAAGGACACATATGAAACTATGCAATGAAACCCCAAAGATAAATTAGATGGATTGATTAAAGGATGTTTAAACCCCTTTGTGGCGATGGTAAGAGTTTCATATTAGCCAAATACTTTCAGCCATGAACAATAACTTGTTTGTGGTCTGTATCAGTAGCAATTTGACTGTAAACCTGTTGATGCTCATATTTTTAATGACTCAAACTCCACGCATATAAACCTTGACTGTCTCTTTAGTCTAAAATGCAAATTCCACCTTGATAAGACTCGGGTAAGAGAAGCTCCTGACACACAGAATCCTCTGTGGTCACCAGATAAACTTGATTTGACTGTGACTCAGTACATTAGAGGGACATAGGAGAGCAGATGATTAGACAAAGTTCCACACAGCAATTTAAAATACAGGCCTCACATTATCTGTGTGTTTTCTTAACTGTCTGTCTGCTGTGACCTGTCGCTTTGTGATAGGCAGGTTTTGTCGCACACGCTTTGTAGAGGATGTGGTTTCGTAGCAATTGCTTTTTCTCGGTATCAACCGGCTGGTCCTGTCCTAGCGCTGCAGGAGTTGTAATCCTCCAATCATAACAAATGAATACAACTTGTAAACTATGGGCACAGTGAGTGTTGACCACTGCTTAATGGGGACCATTAATGTCCATCGTATGAGTGGCTCATTGTGAGAATTCTGTCCAGAGCTCCGTTGGCAGTAAGCCCATAGCAATTTTACCCGATGACTTTCCTGCACTGATGAATTGTGTGTGGTTGTGTGTTAGTGAGGAGAAAAGCAAGGCATGCTGCTTTTTAAGGAAATGCTAAATGGTATCAATATGTTTTCTCTAATTTCCCAGTGTTGTAGATTGGAGTGTAATAAGCTCCCATGTGTCCAAAAAAGGTTGCAGTTTATCATCAGCACAGTACATGCAGCAATTACACATACATGTTTGTTCAGTGCCCACTGGACTGAAATGAGAAGGGACTGGATCGGCCTCTTCTACATTATGTAAACGGGTCATTAGTTTCTGGTGAAACCCAGAGCATTACATTCGGGTGCTTTTCTGTTTTTAGATCAGTGTTCTCCATCTTCAACAATTTTCCTTTTACTGTAAATATGGCTACAGCTAACTATCATTCTAATTAGCTATTAATCTGCTAGTTCTCTTCTCAGTTAATCATTTTGTCTATAAAGAAAAGTGGCCCCTGATCAGGATCTGGTCCAAACTTTAATGGTTTTCTAGTGGAAAGTTGTGTAGTATTTTTTTGTGATCTTACCTCAAAAACAAAGTGACAGCAGTGAAAACCACCTCCTTGGAAGAGGTAAAAATGCTGAAAGCCCAAACTGAGTTTCATTCACTTTTGATGTCCGACGCTGAAAAGCATCACATCTTCATGTTTGCTGGAACTGCAAATATTTGGCATATGTGAAAACAAAATCCTCAGTTGATTAATCAATTAATCATCTTATTGTGGCGGCTCTAGGTTTAACATGATTGTATGAGCGACGTGTTAGAAGTGAATCACACAGATTCAGTAATGATGCATTTATATTTTAATACATATATATTTTAATGGCACAGTTTTTATCCTCTTGGATTGGAGAAACTGAAAAGTTTGCATGTAACAAACGTATCATTGAGGTCTGTTGGATCTGTGGTTTCTTCTGGGAAGTTGCTTATTGAAATGACCAATTAAAGTTTGAGTTTGTGGAACACACAGCATCTTGACCACAAGTTTTTTTTTTTTTTTTCATCTGGCACTGCTTTGTTTGTCTGATTCCACTGAGAAGCCTGCGCTCCGTGCCCGCTGCCCAGTTCCACCAGAAGTGAATTGTGATCGTAGATTCCTGGGGGGACTAATTAGTGAGAAGAATAGTCTTTTGGGGCCTTTGGTTGAACCTTAATAGCCCCATTTTTATGTCCTCATTACAAAAAGCCCTCTTGCCTTGTGTTTACTGCAGACGTGAGAAATCATCAGGGTGAGGTTGGATTCTTTGTTTTGAACCAAAAAGTTGTTTTATGGAAAGGCTTGTCTCAATGAATTATTTAATATCCTAATGCTTAGCAGTCATATTGTGAGCATCTGACTTTGTCCAGCAGTTTGGGCTAAAAACTTAATATCTAATTCATTAGCTTTTTGTTTTTTACTGTTAAAATGACTACAAAAGATATTTTTCTGATTTGTTTCAACCATTGGAGGCTGTGTTAATAGCATAGACACTCTTGGGAACTGGAAGTAGTTACTCCTTAAGTAACACAAAAAAAAGACAAAAGACAAAAAAAACCCTGAACACATTTATGGTTGGATAAATATGAAATGCAGTGGTCAATCTTCAATATGCAGTTTTTTTTCTTTATTTTTTATTTTAGGAGGTGACTGGAAAGTTGTTTGGTTGCAGTGACTTCCGAGCTGCCTTGGAGAATGGAGTCCTGCTCTGCGAGTGAGTAATGATGCTCAAACTTGGATGTAGTTTGTGACAGTGAGGGTAAATTACCATGTAAACCTATAATTCCAGTACAATCAAGCAAATTTAAAGTTTAGCTTCAGCAGCAGACCTGTACCAATTTTGAAAAACCGTAATATCCAAATGTCCGCTCTGGAGATTCATCAGTTTCCCTGAACAAACTTATAAAGCCATATTCCAATAATTAAGATGCATGAAATGTTCTTGACTCCACGATGGTATACAAGCCAATTCACTCTTTATTATTATTACATTTCTTTTCATAATGCAATTTCTTTATTAGAAGTTCAAGATTATTAGGCTCCAATCTATTTAGCTTCCCTTGAAGAATTAGACTGGTAATATTATTATTTAGATTTTCAAACACGGGCTGCACAAAGTTAAAATGTTCTTGAACTGTTTACTTTTCTTTTGACTTCTAGTTTGATCAACCGGTTGAAACCCGGCATCATTAAAAGAGTAAACAGGCTGTCTACTCCCATCGCTGGCCTGGTGAGTGTTTCACAGTTTTTAGTCCGTTTTGTGTGTATCACTCATTTTGTTTTCTTGCCTTTAATGAGTTGAACAGTGTGAAATATCTGCATTATATAATAATTGAATCCTGTACACAGTTGTAGTATACCAGGCAGATTTAAATAATGCATTTAAAATCTGTGATTATTGGTTATGAGCACAAAAGAAAAGAAACCTGCTAGCCAGGAAGTCTGACACATTGTGTGGTTTCCTGTCCAAGGCACCACAAACTAACTGCTGAACATGTTTGTTATCAGGCACAGGCATGAATGCACATGCAGATTATTTATTTTTATTATTATATTATTTATTTATTATATTATTTTTCCCCCTTCGGGCTGTATTTTGATGGCTTCATACAAGTATAATTGCCAAAACTGCCCAAAGCAAGAGCAGAAAAAGATCAATTCCAACCATCCATCAGGGGCCAGTGATTGGACGGAGCCCGACAGTGGATCCTTAGATGTTGGTTTATGTTGTGTGAGGTGCAGCAGAGAATTGCCAGTACCTCTGATGGCCTAAAGGACCCTACTGGTGGTTTTGCATGTTTAACCTGTTGACTGCAAATTAACAGTACATGACTGCTGACACGTAATGCTAGTTTTCTAAATTGATTAATGTATAAACAAACAGTTTGAAGCTAAGATGTTGGCTGCTGCTCCCTGGGTGGTGTCGCTATTTAAGCCCCGATGCAGTGGAAGGGAAGTCTCTGGTGGTTCATGCTTAGCTTGCTGTTAACTACAGAAGGCAGACTGGTTTTTCCTCCTTCGAACAAAGTGTCTCTCTAAGCATTAAATAATGTGCAGCACCAAGCAAAATGAGTTTAATGTTTCCCGACAACAACCAAGGTCAGTTAACTTCCACAGTTTGTTTATAGGCCAAAGCTGATGAAATCTGATGCATTGACATTTTCCATTTCAGGTAATGATCACTATGGGAGGATTTGTATCCAAATCATAGAAAACACTGTTTAAAGGTCCAATGTCGAAAAAGATATTTGATCACAAAAAATATATAATGTAGGTACATATAGAATTAATTTCATTAAAATTCAGTTGTGCTAAATATGAATTTTAATTATGAGTTCAGATTAATTGATAGATCGGCAATTATTATCAGTGGAAATGCATCTGAGAACAGGTTATTGTTGGGGCTTTTACCAAAAGGTTGGGTTGTGGCCTTTTCCAAACGTGATGATGTTAATTGATCTAAATCAACATCATCACCAACCTTTCTTTTTTTTTTTTTTTTTTTCTTCCATGTTCTTATTTTTTGAATTGTGTCATCAATATTGAATCTCCAGGACAATGTGAACGTGTTCCTGAAAGCCTGCGGGAAACTGGGACTGAACGAGTCCCAGCTGTTTCATCCAGGAGACCTGCAAGACCTGTCCACTCGCGTCACTCTCAGGTGGACACTGTCACTCCATGTGTGCACTCATGTGATCAAGCCACCACTGAGAAGCCCGCATTTACCCAATGTGCTTCCACAATGATTTTTAATGTGTCTGACCTTTTTCATGCAATTATCCAATCAGCCAATCATGTAGCAGCAGTGCAATGCATATAATTATGCAAATAATCAATGTTCAAGCACAGCCGGAGATAATGTTCAAATTAAAACATCAGAATAGGAAAAATAATGTGATTTTTTTTTTTTTTTTTTTTAGAGACTTGTATCATTGAAACTGTTGATCTCCTGAGTTTACTTGTATGACATCCAGTGAGCTGCAGATCTGTGGGTGCACTGTGTTGATGAGTGAGGTCAGAGGAGACTGACTTGAGCTGAAAGGATGGGGTAACTCCGATAACCACTCTTTACAAATGATGAACAACCTGTCGAACCTTGAGACGAAGGGGCTAAACCTGCGGCAGGAGACCACATCAGGTTCTTATCGTAGCAATGAACAGTAATCTGAGGCTGCAATGAAAACAGCATCCCAAAAGCTAGGTCTCAGTTTCTGCCTGGTTGGAATTTGGCATCAGCGACGTGAATCCATTATTACCTGCCTTGTGTCAACAGTCCAGGCTGATGATGGTGTAATAGTGTAGGGGATTTTTTTTTTTTTTTTTTTTAACGAACACTCTCAGGCCCTGAATACCAGGCAGTCGTCATTTGAATGCCACAGCCTGTCTGAGTATTGTTTGCTGAGCATGTGCATCCTTTTATGGCCACAATCTACCGTCTTCTAATGGCTACTTCCACCATGATAATGCCCTGTTTCACGAAGCTAAAGTCGTCTCTCACTGCTTATGAAACCAGTTGAAGCATTATTTTGTAATGTACGATGGGGAACACTCGCATACTTAACTGGGGATATTTTTACTGCAGCACCTGTTTTTTATAGGGTTGTGCTTTAGCTTCTTTGCATTTCTAAAGATCTGAGCTCTGCCTAACAAGCTGCTGCTGTGCGAGTTGATCGCCTGCTGTCTTTAAATCCTGATAAGTTGAGAGTTGCAAATGAGAAGTTTTGAAATGTCACTCGAGCGTCTTTATCTTTTTCACAGGCAAAGCTATTGCACCTGTTTCACTGTATGTGCAGCCGTACTGTAAAAGTGCAGCATGATTTATCCCTGTTTTATTTTTCTATTTCAGGCGAGATGAAAGCAGCAGAAGACTGAAAAATGTAAGTTTGACCTGGATGAATTCTCAATTTATTACCTCCACCAATTTATTGCCTCTGAAACATGTTCTGTTATTTAGCAGGATTATTTAATTTTTTTCACCATTTAATATTAGGAGATTGGGCCTTTTTCAATATATTAATTAATCTCTGTTAGAATAATTCATGAATCTTGATGCAAAAGAATCAGCCATGTTTAGTGTGAGCAATTTGGTGCGGATCAAAAATAAAAATAAGGGTCTTGTGAATATAAATGTGTTTCATGAGGCGATTGTCTTTTCTGATTTCCCTCTTATGGCCGATGAGTTTTACATTAACACTCTAATCACTTTACAACATGAGAGACAATCCGAAGCCAACATCTCATTTATCAACCCAATTACCAGCACTTGTATCACGTTGGTTCCAGCTCCTGATGCCAACATCCCATCAGCATCAAGACTCTTCCAGAATAGAAAGTGAATGATGGTCAAGGGGGTTGTTTCATGGCTCATCACAATAATCTGGCATTGCCCACCACTTCTTCTGTGCCAAGGGGAAGACTTCTGTTTTATCACTGTGCCTTGAACTGTATCTGTAAACGCGTCATCCAACAGTAATTATTCTGCAAACATGTGACGGCTGTATATGTGCACGCTTGTGTGCACCGCTGGTATTTTACATGTTCCGCAGCTCATGAGGTGGTTCGGTTAAATGCGGAGCCTCATTTGAATCACACAATGGCCGACGGCGCGGCCTCTGTAATGAGGATGTTTGTCGGAGCACTCTTTCTTTGTAATGGTTGTAGCATTTTGCTTTGAATCAACCAATTAGGGTCAATTTGCAGCCATTGAAAGCCAGTTTCCATTCAGGTTTCCAACCCCACACACAGATAATTGAAGCAGAGTTATTCATACAGTTACACGTTAACAGCTAGAAAAAGCCCTGAATGCTTTTTTTACTCGGGTTGTGCAAATGAGGTAAGAGTGGAACTAATTTTAGCGTCAGTGGCTCAAATTGGCTTAAATCATCATAATTTCCTCTTATTATAATTTTTTTTAAGCTGCACGTTATAAAGGGTCTTTTTGCATAGTTTATTTTCTTTTTTTAAACTCTCCCACATTGAATTGTATTCTCTACAAGAGAACTGAAATAATATCTGTATTTAGCTTTCAGTCGAGTGGTAAAGCAGCTGCTACAGAGACTGATCAAGAATAATTGGTAATCCATACACATGCATTTTTCACCACTCAATTCTCATCTGTCATTTAACTTGCATTATGTTATCAAATATTTAGCCGTAACAATCTTCTCCAGGCCCGACATGGAACTTTATTTTCAGTCTGCTCTACGATGACTGTGTTAAGACAGACGGGGGGAAGTCTGACTCTGCTGTGGCTTTCCCTGAGCAGCAGAGGCTGCCGCTCTGCCAGGGAGAAGAGGGGCAGTACGTCAAAAATACATCCCTCGCCTCGAGGCAAATGAGAAATAAATGGTGTCCAGAATGCTTTAGTTGCTACAATAATGAAACTCTCAATACCAGTAAGAGGCCCATATTTCACAGCCTTTACTCTGTCTTTACTAATGGTTGACAGGTGTCTGGCTGATGTCACTGGGGTTCTGGACTGTGGATGGGGTTTTGAATGGATCTTTTAAAGACAATGTGTTTTTAAACGGTGTTTCTCATGGCTGATGCTGAGGGGAAAGTGTCATATGTTTAGGAACAGAAGGTAAATGGCTACAAATGCCCTTTAGTTTATCCACAGACACATTTTTAATGCCTTTTCTAGACCTTTTTATAGTGACATAACTTACAGGAGGGTTGTATCAGCCGTCCACGGCTTTTCATCCAGACTGATATTTCAACAACTACTGGATGTATGGACTGAAAATACAGACATAGACTATATTCATTGTATTGTACTGACTTTCCCTCTCGTGCCACAAATGGCGCGACTCTTGCGAGACATACCTCTCACTCCACCATCCTCTCTCATACACACTCAAGTTGGATGCTATATAGGCTAATTTTAAACTTCTCAATGCCTCTGCTGCCCTGCGTCAGTATCGCTGTCTGTTGATTCAACACCTCCACCACCCCAGCATCTGCCTGTAGGCTCCGAGAGGGCGTTAAAGACATTTCTTTTCATCATCAGTATTTATGTAATCAGATCTGGGGTAATTAAGTTGGAATGTAGATGCCAAAAACTAACTATGCTGCAAAAAATTTGTCTGACTGAATGAGCTTCTGTTTTTTTTTTAATGAAATTTCTCAACAGTGAAATCTTACTACACACCCTCAGGATGGATTTGAGTCACTTTAATGATCCACTGACTTTTCTTGTCACGTCAAAATTCTAATTTGTCGAGCAAGAAAATACTTAATACCAGAAAAACAATCATAGCTGTTAATTCCTTGTTTTGTTTGTTCGTTCGTCAACAAAAGTACTGAACCCTTTTTTCGCCACACTTGGTGGAGGGATGGGCCATCGACCAGTCAAGTTAATTTGGTAAAGGTTTATTCAAGCGGGCAATTTTCATTGTTTTTGCCAATTTCTCAGGAAACTTTATATGAATCTTGACATGAAAAGGAAAATCTGACATTTATGGCATTGATCTAGGAGTTAATCAAATTTGGTGCAGATTATCAGACTCCTTCACCCTTTTGTGTCTTTAATAAAAACTAGAAAAAATGTGTATAGGATTGTTTGGCCTTCAAAGCTCACACCACCTAAAGGCCATTTAAGTCAAACAAGCTAAAACAAGATGAACATTACATTCTAACTTTATCATGTTAGCATTATCTGTGGTGGCATACGGATATTAGCATTTAGCCTCTAGCACTACTGGGTTCCCTTATTGTCTTTCTTCTAAACGTTTCCTGACTGCAGCACTGCTCAGCATTTCCTCTCAGGACTTTCACAGTGTACTGTCCTTCCCCATTGGGTGAAAAACACCAGGCACGAACTGGCAGCTCTGTCCGACCTGCTGTGACAGGGGAGAGGCTGCAAAATGATAGTGTCACAAACAGCAGCACTTTGCTGTCACTTTTAAAATGAGGGCGGAAAAGGGTCTCGCTCCGTCTGTCATGCTGATGGCCATTTTTGTTGGAGTGGTAAGGGTGGGCTGGCAGTTCGATTGAACTGTGTTCTGTGTGTTTTTTAGGCAGAGGTAAGTCATTGTAGCATGGGTGCTTTACCTTTTTTGTCCTGTATCTCTGATGGAATAAGTTGAAAGTTTAGTTTTATGATGTTCTGGAGAGAAGTCATCGCAGAAATCGCTGTCAGTGGTTTGGAATTGAAAAGATGAGAAACAAGTTCAATGTGTTCTTTTAACAGGGGAGGAGAGTGCAGTTGTGTACTTCATGTTTTTGCCTTTGCTCTTCCTCCAGGTTCTGATCACCATTTACTGGTTGGGCCGCAAAGCTCACCTCGACGTATTCTACAGTGGACCTCAGCTCAACTTCAAGGCCTTTGAAGGACTGTTAGGTTTGGCCTTGTCCAAGGTAAGCTGCTCCTCTAGCCTCTTTGGTTTGTAAAACCTTTTTTTGATTTGTTTTTGTTCTGTTCATACTGACCCTGCCCTTTTTTAAATCCAGTCCCTAGACGAGAGCAGTAACGTGTTTGTGAAAGACGGCGGGTACAGAGAGTGCTGGTACCCGGAGAGGGAGGAACGTCAGCGTATGAGACGGAGCTATAAGAGGGAGAACTCTGTGGACAGTGTTGATTATCTGGACTCCCGGGCCCTACGCCCTAACAGTGAAGGTACGTTTAATTTTATAATCTCCTAGTTGACGGTTTGTGAACCTTGCACCATTTCAAGTATGAATCTTGAGTTTGGGCACAAGTGTAGTTTCTTAGTTTGTTTATTTTTCTTCCTGAGATCACCTACCTACGCTTAGAATAGAAAAGTCCATATAAAAAAACATGAATTATATATTTTTTTTATCCCATGTGCACCCATGCTACACTGGATAATTTGTACTTCTATCCAGACGCTGCTGATCATCCTATTTCGTCATTTTGCTGCACACTGCCGTGCTTGGTGTCGCTGCGCGTCAGTGAGAGATTGTGTCAAGTTCCACACTGTGGTGATAAAAGTGTCTGGGAAGGGAGAGGGTCAAATACTTGGCACAAATCTCCCTAAAGGCTTTAGTTGTGTGCAGACTCAGTCATCCACTGAAGCTTCCTCTGTGTGTTTCTCTGGTTTTCAGACCTTTTCTCTTATTTTAACTTTATCTGTCTGTTTTTAGCTTTGGTTTCTCGTCCTTTTCTTTTCCTCAAAACCAATCTTTTGTATGTATGATCTCCAGGTTGTGGAAGTGATGCAGAAGCTGAGCAGGTCTTCAGGATGGAGACCTCACAGCCCCCAGTCCATCAGACTAAAGGTCATATCCCACCACCACTTCTAAGGAGAAAGCAAAGACAAGAGGAGAATGGAAGCAGCTGCGACAGTCCACTCACCAGGTACTGTAGATGTGGTGGTAACTGCTTTACACAGCAAGTTCACATGCTGTGACTAACCCACACATTCATAGCTGATGTGCATTTTTCACATTCTGCTCCACTGTAAATTTTGTTTTTTAGTTTTTCTGTAAGTCTAAACGTGTATATCTTTTAGAAATAATTCATTTGAATTAAAAACATACAGTCTTTAATTGTGGAATCAGAAATTGGACCGAAACGCGACACAGTAGTTGTATGTTGACAAACTATAAAACTCATGGAGCATATTTCACATTTTTGTCAAAACGGTTTCTGTTCTGAAGACATAATAATTTACAGTTGAGTCTGATCAGTCATCTTTAACTACTTAAAAACAGCAGCCAATGCAAGTTATTGTGAAGATTATTTTAATATATTTTCTTTTTTTTGTGGTTAAAACTTGGGTTATGAAGTTATGACATTTTAAAATACAAATAAAAAAAACATGTTTTTCCAATTGAATATCTAGAAACCTAAAATATTGAGTAGCTCTGTCCAGGTGATTGAAGACCAAATGGCCTCTGAGTAAGTTTCTTGTTGACTTTATCCAGTTATTGTTACTACGGCGACTAGAGACTGTTACAATGAGCTCCAGACTTGTAACAGATGATCTGGGGGGGTCAGTTTGGCCTGAGGCTGCCACACCCACATGGGAGCAGAACTTCAACTGTCTGAACAGACCATCGTCCCTCCCTGTTCAGATTAGTGCCCAACAGACGACAGCAACTCTTTGCAGAAGTAGGCGACGATGCAAAGTATTAATGGTGAACCAGTAGATGCTACCTCCTGCACCGCTGCTTAAAAATTTAACGAAACCTTGTGTAACCCTGTGAGCTTATCCTCAGAAGACTGTGAATTTGCATAAACCATACATTAATCATCAGTCACACTTGTGCCTTTTTAAAATTTGAAGCAGCTTTGTGACGTGGGAGATCATTTCTAAGATGCTTGGTGTTGTTATTTCACCCAAAGCGATGCCTGTGATCATCAGCTGTGAATAAACCGCTCTTTGCTGCAGCGCCGACGATGCCCCCGTCTCTCCCAAACCCCAACTCGCTCTGACTCCTCCCGAGTCTCTCTTTGATGAAGAGCTTTTCCAGCGGGCCCTCTGTGATGAAGACTCGGAAGACGACTCTACTGAAGCCGACCCCGTCCTAGATGACTTGTATTTCCGGCGGGTGCAGCAGGCACTTCGTCAGATGTCTGCCAACCCCAATACCGACCGCTTCTTGCCTCGATACTGGACGCCTGAAGAGGAGACTCGTGTGCGCACGATCTACCTCGGCTCCCAGAGAAGACCCTGGTATCGTAAAATGCAAGGCTTAAGGTCGGTGGGCTGCTTTTAATGCTCTGTGATGCGCGGCAGTGTGAAGGCACAGCTAAGTAAAACTAATACAAGGCAGAGCAGGAAGGGCTCTTTTGTACCGTTTCCTTTTGCTTAATGTTCAAAGCTGTGGATGCAGTTGCTTGAACCAAAATATCACATGGCTGTTTGCGGGCTTGAGTTTGACTTAACAACTGAAGTTAAATTGATACTTAAACATAAAGTATAACTTGCTAAGATAACTGCAGTTTGACATGACATGTGGTTTCATGTTTAGCATTAAATAGAAGCATATAAATTCATAATTTCAAGCAAACTAAATCCTAGTTTGCTTGGTGCAGGCATTAGCAAGTGCTACTGACGCTAGATGATAAACTAAAACCTCAACATTGTTTCTCCTTTTTGAAGACTGTTACTATTGTTTATTTATCATGTTCTTATTTTACACGCTCTCTTCCTTTTCTGTGATTCTAGCCACAAAGCTCTGGGTTCTTCTGAGGAAGACTTTGACCTCATGACATCTGCTTACTGTGCAAAATGCCTCTGCCACAGCTGGAGAGCCTTGAAACCATCACTGAGAACGTTCAATTCAAATGGATTTGTATAGCAGCCAATCATAACATGCATTATCTCAAAGCACTTTATAAAGTCGAGACCTTATCAAATTGTAGAGAAACCAAAAAACTCCCTGTCCCGAGGGTCCACGCCTAACAGGAAGTCTGAGAGCACATGCCTCCACCAGGGCCCAGCAGTCCCCTTATGAACACACATTTAAATTAGCTAGATCCAAATTTTTATTTCAACTTGCATCACATTTCACACATGGATCTTTTTTTTTTCTTTCATCAAGACCCATTAATTATTCGCTGAGAAATCTATAAAAACAGTTGAAAAACCTCCCCGATCTGGATCTGCACCTACATTTAATGGATTCCTACTTGGGTCATGCCCCACCCCTCCACGAAATACAGTGGAACCTGTAGAAAGGTAGTTTTTGCATGATCTTCAAACGACAAACAAACAGAGGGAAATCCAACCTCCATGGTGGAGTTACTGAACATGATCTCCCAAATACCAACACTACACACTGTATACTCTGCTGATACAAGCTCTAACACAGCTCTACTCCTCATGTAACACATTGTCAAACAGATGCATTGGAGATTTGCAAGTGTGAAAGGTGCAGAGGGGAACTTCATATGTTTTTGCAAAGATATCAAAATCTTTCTCCGCTTCTCAGATATTTAATGAAGTTATTGGACTAATTGAATGTGCTGTTGTAATTATCAGGCGTTTGCTGTGGCACCTTTTTTATAGCACAGATGATGTTGAGGGTGTTTTGACGGCAACGTGCTGAGTGACTCATTAGATCACAATGGTTAATCAGATGAGTCGTGCACTCTCGTAGCATAACAAAAGTTATTTATACACATTTTGTGCTATCATGTTTTCTACCTGTGCTGCGATATGATTTGATGCGGAACAATAAACAGATTTAAATACTGTGCCGAATGTGAATTTGTGCATTAAACTCAATCTTTCTGCCAAGATTATTTGTGTGTGAACCCATTTGTGTCGCATCCCTTTTTTAAACTACATGCCTCTTCTTTACATGATGTTGAACCCACGCCATCCCCAAAGCTTCTTTTATCAAACCAAATCTTTAGCATAATGGCGGTCATCTTCATGTGTTTCTTTGGTTCTGTAGAGAATATCACAACCGGGTCAGGCCTGGTACCCCAGTTCAGGTCAACCCTGGCTGGATTTGGTGAGTCCTAAACCTCTGGGTCTAAAAACAAGCGCTGATGTTGCCACTGCTTCCTCCGTGTCTGCTCTGGTTTGTATTCCGCTTGGCTGCAAAGGACATTACTCTGCAAACGGCTCTTGCTTGTTCCCGAAGACGGAGCATTTGGTGACTTGTCAGAAGAATTTATGACAAACCACAGGACTGATTGTAATCACAGTCCTGGTTGCTCAGATCAAATTTAGTCAGTTTTGATATCCTAGCCGCTAAAAGCTGCTGTAAGTTATTTGAATGGCGCGTCTGACGTCCTCTGTGGCCTGCAGCAGTGCCATTACTTGCTGCGAGTCAAATCTGTTGTTACCCAGACAGCAACATCTGCTGCCATTTATACTGCTGCAGTACTTGACTTGCATGGCAGCCCCCCCTCCCCCCTGCCTTGCACTTGATTATGGATTCTGTTGTTTGAATGCAGAATGTGTTGTGTTGCTGCTGTTAATACTGTTTCCCGTCATGTAATTTGTGTGCGTCTGCATGTAGAAGCTAGTTGGTATGTTCGTCGCGCTTGCTCGGCAACGCTATGTTCTAAAGTGACACTAAAATAATGTGCCGTTGTTTTAGATGCCATCTTCGCTCTGCGTATCCATTATTCATTTTAATGTCCTGTTTTTGTCTGTGTGTGAAACAGGAGTAAATCTCTCAGCGACATCCCGATGTTTTACCCTGTGCGTAAACTTCCTAAGCAGAACACCATTCACGATGTGGGCCAGGCCGCTGACACGGCAGAGGAGTGGCAGCAAGAACACGCAGAGACGAGCAGCGTTCCCAGCAAGGAGAGCGAGGCTCAGTGGCAGGATGTAAGTAAGAAGTACCACTACAAGGTCCATTTAGTAGTTCTGGAGCTTTTGAGCATAACTGTTAGTTGCCTCAATAAAGGAGTTTATTAAATTTTTTTTGTCAGCATTTGTCTGTTACTTGGAGGGGGTTATGCCAAAAGTACTTGATGGATTACCACCAAACTTGGTATCACCACTGATTTTCCAAATCGATTCCGTGTGGGCAGATCTGTAAAAAATATAAAATGTTGCCCCTGTTATGTAAAATTGAAAACGCCATTTAAAATGCAGTTTTATCGCCAAAAGCACCAGTGTCATTGGCTCATACGTTTGTTTCAGGACTTGACAAAGTGGAAGAATCGTCGCCGGAGCTCCAACACTGACCACCGCAGGAAGTCGTTGGACAGAGAGCATGTGATCAATGCATGCTCTCTGTCCATGACCAATGGGGCTGTGAGCAACTTTAAGAATGACACACAATGTGGCGCAATGCTAAAAAGGTACAATCCTGCAATAGAAAATGCTAACACTCTCAAACCCTGTGCATGAAGGGCCACAGTGAGCTCCTGTAATATGACCCACATCCTCCCCCTCATGTTTTCTGGTTCCTTCCATTACATCGGCTCCTCAGAGACCAGCCGCCGCCACCACGCCCTCTGTCAAAATCAACAAGCTCTGATCTCCGGCCACATACTCGAGCTCTGCTGTCCCGCGGCTACGCCACTGAGGCACCTTACAGCCCCAGGGTGACACTCATCACCTACAACTCAGCCCCTACGCAGGTGAGTTTACAGCTGTGTGCTCTGTTTTTACACTATGGCTTTATTGAATGCATTTGTTTTGTGTAATGCTGGTAAAAGTACCAAGAATTCTTAAATAAAACCCCAAAAAATCTGACAGATATAGCTGCAGGAGGAACCAACCCTCTGTACGCGTGGTCCCCGCTCAACCGATGAGCTGTTGGGTGAACATGTATGGAGTCTTGTTCCGGCCCTGCTCTATTTCCCCCTCCCCACTTTACTCTGTCCTGTCAAATAGAGATGTAATGCCTTATAACATCTAATAAAACATTTGAAAAGTGCTGTTACATGGCAAACCCTGTGCCTGTGCTTTATTTCTTCTCAGGGATCACTGGTTGGAGCCATGCCTGCCTCCGATGGGACCATCCTGGGAGAGGACACCCACTTTCCCTCCCTGGCTTCAGAGGGAGCAGGAGCCACCACACCCTCTGTAGACTTCCCTTTCAGCTCTCAGACTCAAGTCAAAGCTCAGGGCAGACCCGCTCCGCTCCAGCCCACATCTGAACCGCCTCAGCCCCAGAATGTTCCTATAAATAAAATCTCCACTCTGGTCACAACCTTGCAGCCAAAGGAGGCCACAAAATCCACCTGCACTGCATCTACGTTGAATCACAAGGAGCTTCCACCCAGCATCGATCCAGAAGTTCCAACATTTTGTCCTGCTCCAGTGAATCAGACGTCTCTGGAGGACACGTCCCAACGGTCCCAGGAGGAGAGCCTTAAGACGACTTGGGAACCAGCTGAGAAAACCGCAGGTGTCTACAAGTACTTGTCCAGAACTGTGTCATGGTCCGGCTCGGCCAGCCTTCCCCGTGGTTACCGGCGGTCCGAGGGCTCGTCCCGTCTCTCTTCTGCGATCACAGCGAGACCCTTTGGGACCAAGCAGTCGAGGATGTCTTCGCTGCCGAGACTGTGCAGTGTGAGTTTTACCAAATGGTCTCCACATAGTAAGATGCCACCTAGTGGAAAAATAGTTTACTCTGTAAAATAACAAACAAAATTGACCTACATTGTCGCTGATGACATCAAAAGTCACACTCCAGCTGGTTTTTATGGTGATGGACATGGTAACGGTGCAGATAAACAGTAGATACACATGGTTTTGTCACTAATGAGTTCATATAGATGGACGACATGACTGCTCCACAAAAGTGAAGCCAAAGCTTTTTGATTGTCACTTAGGTCATAAAAACTGCCTCCTCCATGTTAGTGTATGGGACCTGGACCAAACTAAAAAGTCAAAGTACGCGTCAATACACTATTTTCTCAAAGGCGGTCTCTGTCATTTTAGGTAGCTCTTATCACACTGATGTTTCTTCAATAGTTTAATTCTCTGGTAAGTTTTGTTTTAATTAGTTTGAGCTCTTAAAAAAATATGGGGTGAAACTTTATTGACTGCTGAGACTGACCTGTGATTGGTCGAACATGAGTATCAGGGTGACATCCCAACCGCGGCTCCATCCTCATCCCTCTTAAACAGACTCTGGCTCCAAATGAATGAAGGAAGTGAAGGCCATCTTTATATACAGTCAATGGTCTCTGCAGACAAAGCTGAAAATATTCTCCATTGTTCCTGAAGTTATGGAGCTTTTGAAAAGAGCCGCCAGCTGCACATTATGTTTTACAGTCCAGTTATAATTCTCCGGCTGTTATTCTGACTCTGTGTACGTTTAGTGTACAGGGACTTGTTTAGTCCGCCACATGGATTCTAGCTAGTTAATATAATAAGAGCGTTTCCTGTGTGGGGGGGCTGGTGTTACCTTTTCTTTTGCCCTCATTAATAACAGAAATGCAGCTGCCAAAGTCTGAACAGCGTCAACTCCCTACAAGATAACACTTTTATTTCTCACGTCTGCCTGGAGAGTTAATGGCGCGACCACATGTGTCTGCACCGTCCCTCTGAAGAAATCGTCCTGTTCTTTGTTTTTTTTTTTTCATCTGCAGGTAGACGGCAATGGTTTGCAATTGAACGGTGAGAAAGAAAAATGTCTTTCTCCACCCACGAAATCTTCTCTTAAAAGACAGACTGCAGCCAGTCACCTGAGGACTTCACTCAGACTGAAGAAAACCAGCCCGATGAAGCAGAGTGGTACAGATCAGGTGGTGGAGGAGGAGGAGGAGGAGGAGGGGGCGGCGGGGGGGTCCATTCTCTCCACTCAGTCCTCCCTCAAGACCAACGGGTTTCACCATCAGCCCCGCACCCAGACCCAGCCACTACCGTTTTCAACCCTGCAGGCCCAACACTACAACAGCTCCACTCTGCCGACATCTACAAAGGTGAACTGTTGTTTTACATCACACAGCATTTGTGTTTGTATTGATGCACTGGAACTGTGAACATCTGTGAACCCTGTGATGTTTTTAACTAGGATCTAATTGTTTAAACTGTTCTAATGAGGGATTATCACATCTGTTGCATGTATTAAACTCTAGTTTATCAGTGTTTAAGCAAATTAACTTGGAACAATTATTAGATGCTAAACTACTTCAGCTGATAATTAATTGTGACTTAACAAGTGCATCTAAATGCAATTCACAGTTTTCACAGCCTAAAATGTCGTCATCACAGAGGCATGCAGAGGGTAACCCAAGGAAGAACCCATTCAATTTTTTTTTTTAGATCCATGAATTTGTTTTTCACTTTCTTTAATATTGCAACTCTTTTCAACATTCGAGTTGATTTCTCCGAATAATTCATAGATCGTGGATTGAAAGACTTTAAATATGGTTTCATAAGGAATATTTTGGGACCTGGTAGAGGAACTCTAAGTGCTATTCCAGTTAACTATTGCTTATATTAAAATAGCTTAGTATTTTCAGTAGAGGAAGATGTTAGTATTTTGTCAGACTTGGGTCTTAGGGTCTTTTCACCCACACATATCTTTGACATTTTGACTTGCCGCAGCAGGAAAAACACACCGTGCACTGTAAAAACAATTGTAATCCAAGTAGGTGAGACAGTTTTCAGTCTGGTATTGGCAGGCCTTTTAAGTCTCTGATTTCCACTAGGAAGTACAGGACATTGGATCACAGGGTGTCACCTTAACGTGTGTGTGTGTGTTTCAGGTGGATCACAGTAACATGAGAGTGAGCCTTACCCTTAAACCCAACAGTGTACCAGACTTTGGTTTGCAGACTCACTGGGACTCGACAGGAGCGAGAGTAAAGTTCATCCAGCTCGGTAAGACGTTCGCTATATTTAACTCTGCATTACTCTAATTTTGTAACATGAATAATTAATTGTAGATGGACTGAAATAGTGTGACGATTAGGCCACTGAACATTGTCTGCTACAACGTGCTCGCATATTATTTTCCGCTTCTCGTTTGCTTTCGCACACAGCCGGCACTTTGGAACAGTAACACACCACACTGGCTGTTCAGGTTACAGAGTAGAGAAATAAAAACGATGTTGGTGCATCAATTTCTTGAGAGCCAAAATGGTAGTGCAGCTAAATAAGATTGCAGAATTATGCAAACAAGGAGAAATGTGCAAATTATCCAAAGCGATTATGATAATGATGTAAATGAGAGGAGAAATGATCATTGGGTGGTTTTCACTGATGCACTCATTCAGGATGTGTGTGTGTGTGATTTAAAACTCCACCATAAATGTTTAATTAGATGTGAGAGAGGTGTCACTTAACTCGCTGCTGTGCAGTTTTGCTTGACAGGCCTACTTCTGACTCGGGAGCAGCAACCTTGTCCTCCCATTACTGCTTGTTTCTCACTTTGTGCTGAGCAAATAAATTCTGAAGCTGGCACCTCTGTGTCGCGCTGTCCACGCTATCATCTTTTTTCATTGTCCTGATGCCTGTCCCCCCCCTCCGTCCCTCCCTCCCTCCCTCCCTCCTCAGGCAGTCCAGCGGAGCTCTGCCAGCTGTGTGTGGATGATGAGATTGTGGCTGTTGATGGAGTGGCGGTGGCACACATGAACTACAACCAGTGGAAGGATAAAATGACATCTGCCCTGCAGTCTGGCAATCTGACCATGGACATTAGACGCTATGGCAACAAGGGTGAGTTAATGAGCCAAAAACAGATCCATTTTGTCTTTTACCTCCTCCTGGTGGTAAAATAATTTGATGATTTAACCTCTTGCATCACAAACGTTGGTTGATCACGTGGCCTTGGTTTTGATGGCTGGTCGTTGTCATTAGATTGGAGCTCCAGTGAGGGGAGTCATCACGACCAGCCAGGCAAGAGCAGGATGACCCTCAATCTGACGGCCGCAGCGCCCGTTCTGATAGGTTGTCCTGATCACCATGCCAACAGCACTGCCTCTACAGAAACCGCAGCATTGAAATTCAATGGGCACACAGACAATGTGAGCAATGTTTCAGCCAGTTATCGTCTCATTTCAAAAATGGATGCACAAAGCTTCTGGTGGTGCAGTTTAATTAGTGGTGGTCATAAGGCCGATCTTGGTTTTCTTTCACCTGTGCAGGTTAAACAAGGTAAAGTCTTGGATGGAGGGTCTGCTGAAGGCCACAGGACGGCCAAAAGTAAAGGTAACAACAAACACTACAAATCAAAAAAAGGCCGACTTCATCTGTAGGAATAAATCCTCAGATACAGTTTTTAATTTCTCATCCTTTCTCCATGTTAGACATTAATAAAATGATTAGGAACAATCAGAAAAGGAGGGCAGAGTTTTTCAAACAGAGAGGTAAAAATCCAGTTTGAAATGTAGCTTTGGTGGCTGGAGCTTGGCTTGGTTAATTGTTTGGCATCAAATGCACATGCTCAGTATGCTACGATTTTAAGAAGGAATATAAGAAAGTGGATGATGCACCGGGATTAGATGGTGATTAAGGACCTTTTTACTTTAGGACCAACATGAACAGCTGGGTCTTAAAAAGTAACTATAAAAGTAGCATCTCCATAAATTAATGCCCACCTTATTTCTGCATCAAAAAGTTGGTACAGTTTAACATTGCAACCGCAGAGCTGGCCGCACCGATCATGTCTCTAATGCACCGTGTGTTGTTAGCAGGTCACTCTCTTACTGTATGTTCCCATGTTCTGTCTGAATGGGTTTTTACTTTTTAATTGGTTACGTCCTCATTCGTTTGCACAATGACTGGTTTGTGACGCTGCTCTTCGTGGTTGTTAATGAATCTGATGTGTGTCCTGCTACAATGGCGTCTCTCTTCAGGCTCTGCAGGATTCAGCCCATGGGTTTACTTATGTGGTAAATGTTTTCACTGTATGTGGTGGTGGTGTTTTTTTTTTTTATTGTACTGAGATGCTAGAGGCTAAAATCTGTTGTGGAGTTGATCCGCAAATGAACAAAGCAGATTTGTGTGGTCATGGAGTGTGATTACTCTTTATTTTTTATTGCTATAGCATGCTTCACTGTTTGATTTCAGAAGTTGTGTGCAGCATCTTTAGGCTGGGGAGACATTAGCAGACTCATTAACAGGTTTAATCTTAACCACTCCTTACCTGTTTGATAGTTCTGATCATATGTTAAACTGATACCTGTACAGGACACAACACATTTATTTTGTACATGTTTGTATTTCTTTATATCGACTTGTAACTATAATATATTTTTTATAAAGCGCCTGTCAAAACACATTTACCAGGTGCTTCACAAGTTAAAAATTGAAGATAAACAATTGAGTTTTAAAAACAGTTTTAAAAAAGCAAACGGTAAGACAATATTGCTATTTGAAGATCACACAGCATTGGAGCACAAATACAGAAATAAAAAGTTACTGCTGAGTAAAAACAAGATAAAAATATAACATATATAAAATGATTAAACTAGTTGGTAAAATCAGAGCCAGGAGAAAGCACACATTTTAAAAATGTGTCTTTAAGAGGGATTTAAAAGAGGATAAGGAGTTTGCCAGACTCTGGAACCATGCAAGGTTCCTGGTTCAATTCACTCACTCACTGCTGCTGATACTGTCATGACTGTGAATATCAAAGTTTTTGTGCTGCTCAGAAAGATGCAGCAGAGCATTTGTCAGTAATCAAACTAAAGTGTGATGCAGACATAAAAGAGAACCTCCCATGTGTGACCCAGCTAATGTGTCCCCGGCCTCCGTGTGGTGACTGTGTGACCTCCATTACACTGCCTTCTCTTTGCTGACATGTTGTTCTCTCACCCAGGAGGTTCGGAATCGGCGATATCTGATGTAAGTTACCGCACCGCTTCATCAAAGCTTCGCTCAAACATACGCTCTGTGTGTTTGTTCAAAGAGTCTGTGCACTGCTCTGTGATAATGCCGGAGCCCACAGTCTGTCTGCGTATCTCCAGATCCAGGTGCCGTCCCTCAGCCCCTCCTCATCCAGCTGGTCGTGGGACCGAGAGGAGGATCGACGGCGACAGGAGAAGTGGCAGGAAGAGCAGGAGCGCCTCCTACAGGTTTCAGACTTATTTTCTCCCAGCACAGAATCACAAAAAGGAGTTAATTGCTTTTATTAATCATCATAATCGTAATGTGTCCTTATTTATTTATTTATTTTTTCATTTCAGGAGCAATACCAGCGGGATCAGGAGAGACTGGAGGCAGAGTGGCGCAGGGCACAACAAGATGCGATGGGGGACTTGTGCAGGAAGTCGGTGGTAATGTTGTGCAGTCCTCTGAGTCTTTTCTTAGCTGCAGACCATTTTTAAGTTAACATTGCATTTATAATAAGTAATAAGATGTTGCTCTATAAAGTCATCACAGAAAGTGCTTTTCAATGTTTACCTCAAGTGTAAAGACTAAGACTGTGGCCCCTGGATGATGGGACTTTAATTAAAAAAGCCTAAGAGGTTATGTTGTAGTCTACTTTTGTTTGTCTGTTATTTAGCAGGATTGTGCAAAAACTACTGGACAAATTACTACCAAACCTGGTGGAAGGATACGATATGGGTCAGAAATTAATTAATTAATTAGTCAATCGAATCTGGATCAGGGGTTTTCAACATGTCAATTTATTTTCCCTTTTATTTGCAACAACATTTAATTATCTGTAATGCAAAAACTTTACAACCAATTTTCATTAAGGGGTGGGGAATAACACAAGGAACAAGGCATTACATTTTTGTGCAGCTCCAGATCAGGGAATGATCCATGGATTTTTCTCATAATAGTTGCAGATCCAAAAAGTCTAGATCTAGTGAATTTAAATGTTTTATAAGGGGAACTGCTAGACCTTGGCAGAGCTTTGGGGTCTGAGTTTTCATCAATAATGAATATCATTGAAATTATATCCTGTTTTTCTTTTAATACAGTTACAGGAATACTGATGGAGGGTCCCTGGTCAACATTATCCTTCAGGGATTATTATATATTATAAACTATATTTTTTCCATGTATTTGAAGCAGACCACCTTCCAGATGACCAATGGCGGTGCGAGCCCTGCCAGAACGCAGCTCCATGTGAATGCACTGTCAAACAGAGCTGCAGGAGAAGAGCAGAGCCCTGACGGAGGCGAGCTGAAAGTATCGGGACGTCAACCTCAGAGTGATGCACGCGGAGAGCAGAGTGACGCCGTCGCTGAACAAGACTGGTGAATTCACTTTTCTCTGCGTGCTTTAATATCCCCATGTGTCAGATCTCTTCCATCCTCGCTGAATGTAACAGTTTAATATTTTGTGCAATTTCATTTTAAAATGTGTTTTTCTGACTGCTCCTAATGTTGTTCACGCTGCATCTCAGGGCTGTGGAATCCTGTGGCTTTGCTCAGCTGTCTACTGCTCACAGGTCAGAACAAGATGAGCTCAGTGTGTCTTTGCCGTGAAGCCAACATCATCATACAACCAGTTCAGTGTAGACACTGAAAACCCCCAAGTCAAATTCTGCAGAATAATGTCTGTGTGTCTCTCTTAGGGCGAAGTCTTTGTCTTCCCCGGCCTTAGCTGGCTCCCACAAACAGATACGAGGTTAGTCTGCCCCCTCTGTCATAATGTCTCCCCCTGTTTTGGTGATGGACGGACCTAACCCCTCCGACTTTGACTGGTCCAGGTGATCAGAGGAAAAGAAAAGGACAGTCCCTGTCTAAGGCTGAGCTAGACAGGCAGCAGATTTTGGAGGAGATGAAGAAAAGGACTCAGCTCCTGACCGACAACAGCTGGATACGTCAGCGCAGAAGCAGCTGTAACAAGGAACCAGTCTACGGCATGGTTCCTCTGAAGAGGTTTGTATCTCATCTAAACTCTATTTCAAATTGAACCTTACCTAGTGGATTCCCTGATGTTTTCTGAATCATGACCCTCTTCCCTGCAGGTACGAGTCTCTGGACGACCTGGATTATTTGCGTCACTCCCCAGTATCTAGCGCCACATCCGGTTTCCCTCGTCCACACTCCGCTGCAGGTTCCTGCGCTCCGAGCAGGAACTGTTCCTCCCGCTACAGCACCGGAAGCCATTTTATCCAGGAAATATGTATCCATGGACCCAGCTCATCACGGCAGGTATTTGACTCTCTTGTTCTACATCTTCACACACTGTTTACATGCGTAGCAGCCATGGTGATAGAAGCCCTTAGTCTCTGCTTCACCTCTTTCCAGGTGAGAGGTCATGACTGGGTTAAGGTGCTGTCACAGTAGCTCCAATCATCGTGCATAGCTAACTTTGGTTGATCAGTGAATAAATAAATGGTCTGTACTGGCATAGCCCTTTTCTAGTCATGATGGCCATTCGTACGCACACACAGTCATACAGTGCATCTATGGGCAGCACCCTTTCTCTGAGAGTAGCACAGCTGTCAGGTGTAGTTTGGCGCTCAGTATCTTGCCCAAGGGCACTTTGGGCACGTGGAATGGGGAAAACTGGAGGACTCACTCTACCCCTTGAGCCACAAATGGAGTGTTCTTCCCTGACCCATTCTGTATCATTCCATGTTTAGTGGTAGTCTCGCTTGCAAACAAACAAACAAATGGACAGGGGTAAAAACTATATTTCCATCATGCCGTTTTCTGTCGTGTCTGGTATTTGTCTCTACATCAGCTATTCGTCTGATTGGTCTAGAGGAAGAAGACCGCCCACTGCTTTGCTTTTAGACAGTCTTTGTTAAAATGTGGCTGTCAGAGAGCCCCACCAGGTTAAATATACATATGTTCATTAGCATGTAGATGTAAAAGCTGACTCACCTCTACAACTCTGCTGCATATGAGTAACACACACAGCACTCACAATATGTATACATTAAACAGGATTCCCACAGGTCCCTTAAATCCATGTTTGAGAGAGAAGGAAATTGATGCTTTAAAACTTTTCAAATAACTTGTTTCTTTTTAGTTTGACGCATATTTTCAATTTAAAATAAATCTCCTCCTCAGTCTTCTCTTCCACATAATTCTGTCTCGATATATTGTTTTGCTGTGTTAGAAAAGGCAGGAGGCCACATAATCTGCCATCACTGTAACCACACATTGTTTATTCAAATGTTTTTATCTGAGTATTTGCAAAGTTTTCATTAAAGAAATCCCCATTGCTGTAAAAGTAATCTCACACTGCGCCCTGTTGGGTCTTTCATAGGGAGTAGGCCTGTTAGGTCCTTGAGATATACTTGGGTTTGAAGTTTAAGAATGTGTTTGTGTGCGTTTGTACCCTGATAATATACCAAAATAAGTTGGTAAGTTGAGTGTTGTCTTCAATCTGATGAAATGATGTTCCCAGGTCTGCTGGATTTCTGTTAAATAGATTCTTTTGTCACTTCCCTCCTCTTCCTCAGTGTGTGGGCTGCCTCCGATATCTCGGAGGAACTGAAACTGGAGTCCAGGTTCGAACCTGAAACTGTAAGCCCCACTGTGAGCTATGACCAAGTCCAGTGTGAGTATCGATCTCCATGATTGACCTCAACATGTCACCCACACCTGTTTCTGTTCCTTATGGTCGTAACCGCTCCAGATTGTTAGATTTGTTGCTCAGGTGAAACAGGAGTCTAAAATTCAAGAATCGATCGGAATTGAAAAATTCTTAAATACATTAATGTACCAGATCTTAAATATATGAGTGTCTTAATTATACATTAATACAAATTTTGGCCGCATGCATAGTTTTTAATGATGCAGATAATAACATGCTGTAATAAAACACACCGCTCAGAATTTATCACAGTTCACTGTGGCCATGAGAGACCTACTGTCTGCCTGTAGCTTGAGAGATATCGAAGGTTATTAGGCTATTTCACCTTATCTTTAATTACGGTAAATTGTAAACTAACTTCTTCTTGATATTCCTTCATCTGACGTATGTGACGTAGGTCTTACGTTTCATAAAAGGTCTTTTAAGATTTCATGGCCAATCATGCACTAAAACGTAATCTAACTGGACTGGATTTAATCTCTGTCCACAAAATTTACAGTCAAGTAAAACTCTGATGTTAATTAACCTTTTTAGACACTGGTGCCTCCTTCATGTGACCGACATGCAGTGCTCCGGATCACAGAGTGAGCAGCCGAATATAAACTGTGGAAGTGCAGTGGGAAATGTCCACACAGCCAAGCCATGACCTTTGTCTCCTGCAGTAACTGTTGGTGAAACTAAAAACTCTGTGATTTAAGATCTTGACATTCTGTGGATCCACAAGCAAAGATTCTTAATCGTTGCTTTTTAATCAAATGTGCTACTTCCTGTCTCTCTTCATGCTAATTTATTTCCCAGAAAATGTAGATTAATATATGAAATAAAGTAGTAAAGAGATTTATTATTATTGTAATTAGTGTTTGGTTGATGCTTTTATTGTAGTGTTAGTGATGCTGTTTATTAAATATTTGTGCTGTCTTGGATCTGAGCCCATTAGTGTGTTAAATACTGATATTTCTTGTTGATGTAACCCATGTACGGTGGCACATTCTAAACACTGTTTTGTTGAAATCTCACCAAGTGCACTTTGGGATAAATAAATCAGTGGTTTACATATGCATGTATTCCTCACATGAAAATGGGCATCTTAACTGAAATTTTTTTGCAAATAAAGTGCACTGAACATTATCAGCAAATGCTTTGATTTGTTATTCATTAATGTGCCACATGATGGCATCATTGGTCTCATAAAGAAACAGACATCTCATTGATGGAAATAAGAACAACACTCTTTTCAAAATGTTGTTGACTCGTTGAAGCACAATTTGACTTCTGCATGGTCTCGTGCGCTGCTCACATTTTATTATATTGAAACTAAAACACTGGTACTTGTCATTGTTAAACTAATGACTAGCTGACTGCAATGTTATCTAAAGGGATCATTTACTAAACAAATAAGAATTAACCGCAGCTATCAGATTACATTACGTGTTTTTATGCTGTCGAAAGATACTGAGTTGAGGGTAAACATTGTTTATTTAAGTGCTCTGATATACGAAGGACTATAACCTTTACTTAAACTTCCAATGTCTAACATATTGCATAAACATTGCATTTGTTTAACAAGTCTTAGAAATACATTGGACTCAGCTCTGTGCTTGTTTGCTCTTGTGCATTAAAGTTTATTGATACGGTTATATTGATAACATGAACACAATCATATTGACGTGATTTGTTATTAAAATCGATCAAATTGAAATATAGTGGTTATGAATTAATTTTGCTGTTAACCATTTATACGTGTAACCAAACGGCACCAATGAAACGTTAAGATACTACGACCTACATTATTATTTTTTTTGTCTCCTTCCTTCCAATTACTTTCACCCGACACTACTATATAAAGGGTTTGCTCAAACAAAGTCTTTTATCACGAAATGAAACATTCCCATAAATGTTAGCATGTCAAACACGATATATAAAGACACTATCGTCTATGGTATTTCTTGTGAACACAGTCCAGGTCTGACTGCTGTAAAGTCAACTCTGGTATCAGTTACTAATGGACTCCGGTTTCACTTTTTATAAACTGCTGAAGTGAGGCGCTGCAAGACATTTGAAGTACAACGTTTTTGTTTGAGTGAACGGACCAGCTGCAGGAAATGGATGACACAAGACATGAGTGACAAAAGGGAAGAGAGGTTTTGTGTCCTCAGACTTTTTTTTTAATTGAAGTGACATTTTATAAAATGGTGGATTCAGGCTCTGCTCCAAAACTAAGGAAGAGTTTGTGGTTATGGCACAAAAATAGTTATCTTGAAATGTGCTTATTTAAAAGTTATAGGCGACTTGTGTTTGATTAAATGAGGTTACTTTCCATGAAATTACACGTGTTACAGGAAATGGAAGTAGAGCAGCACAAAAGCAGCATTTCATCCATTTGAGGAAGTTGTGTAGAAATGCAAATCTTATTCCCCACAGCTTGCACAAACTCAACCGTCACCCCTGTCTGACATTTATGAACGCTCAGGTTTTGTTTAATGCCACTTTTCTGCAGATGAGTGTCAAATATCTAAGGTGTTATCCCGGTCAATGTAGCAGTGTCTACAAGGTTCTTCCCTTGGGGAAAACCTTTTTATTGACTGAGAGAACTGAGCTCTCTGTGCACCAAAGAAGTCAAACTGAGACGTTAAACTGAGGTCGTCCAGCACTCGGCCTGATGGATGGAAATGTTTTTTTCTTCTGCTTTACTGTGACCTGATCTCTTTGGAGGAGGGAAGTCAGTCCCCCACAGACTTGAGTATGGCCATTTTTCAGTTCTCTGACATGCTCCATGTGTTTGGGATGACTCTCGTGACTCCGGCCTGACCCAGTTAGATATCACTGTCCCAGTAAGCCCGAAAAAACAACAGAGGGGGTCAGAACAGGCAGGCTTGACTTGTAGGAACATCATATTAAGTGAGAGTTAAAAGATTAACTAGGCCAACTGAGTGGATGGTGTTTACAGAACGGTGGTTTCAACCATTCCTCTCAACATAATAGTTAATAATTAATTAAAAGTTAAACTCTTGTAGTTGAAAATATGAGCTTTTTCCTGAATGATTGAATCCAGACCCATCTCTTTGTTTGATTTCTTCAGAGATGAAATGCTCTTTCTGGATCCTATCATAGAAATGAGCACAACTTTACCTGCAGGGCTTAATGAAAAGTGGCACAAAGACCTCACTGTCATCTCAACGCATGCTAAAAAACAACTGGACCACAAATACGCAAACAGCATAATGCAGAAGTGAGTTTTTAAGTTCTAACCGACAAGTTAACATGGAACAACTTAACCATGAAATGCACGATGGGGCAGATCTGTGTTGATGGTCACCAGGACATTTTATATAAGCTACCTGTCACTGTTTTCCTTGTTTGAGGCATAATTGCCGAGCAGCTGAGTGGAAAATCATGACCCAGGACAGAACTTTTGAAGCCTCCAGTGCCTCCTTTGGATGTAAGAAAAACAACCTCAGATACTATGCAAAATCTTTTTTTTTTCCAGAGAGAAGGCCTCAAATATATGTATTACTCTTTGAAAACTGCAACTTCAGCTTCAGGGAAAGAAGTTTTCCATTCAAAACCTTCCCCACAAATTTTTTTTATGTTTGGTTGACCGAAAATGTTATGTTGGTTAAAAGTCCCCTTTCATCCAGTCAGGCATCTACTATAAATTTAGATTTTCTTTTTTTTTTCAAATTAAACTTCCGCTTGGTGGTTTTCTTGTATGAATCTGTGTCTTTGTGGAGATTACATCACAAAAGCTGCAGAGAACACTGTTTATTCAGTCCGATGAGGAAGCGCAATGACATCAGGAAATGGTTTCAAATGTGGATTTAACCCCTTTGTCTACCTGTCACTCAACCATTTCACCACGACCCCTGTGCGTCTTGACGATGGAGAAAGCAGCAAGGAAGAAGAGGTGGGTGTGTCTGTGCCTTGCAGACATCATTGTCCTCGCTGTGGGACGTCACTGTCTGTAACATTGTCCAGAGCCTCAACAGACAGACGGGAAGACCTGGAATCTTTTTTTAAATCCTCACTTCAGCTGTGATCATGACTAAATATGATGTTGGAGTTACAGCGCGTGCAGAGGTTAAACAAGGTGAATGCTTAAGAGGGAAAGTTATGATGCTAATATATACAATCATGCCTCCACAATTTTTCATGCACGGCATCTTAACATATAACTGCTCCCCAAGAGTGAAGCAAAATCGTCTTGATCGCCACAAATACAAAGTTGCAACCAACGCTGATGGGAACATATTAGTTTTGTAAGTATTTGGTCAAGTATTAATTTTTGCTGGATTAAAAAGTCACAGGATCACCAAAGTTCTTACTATTCAGCACAACAAGGAGCCGAGTGTCCTGTGGAAATCCAGCAGTCAATAATTGTTGGGTCATTTCACTCAAAACCTACAAATGTGAACCTGTTGATGGTACAGGAGAAGTGAGTATGATGACTAAGGTCATCATGGTTAGTTCTATGTGGATGTCATGGTAAACCACGGGCACTGACCAGAAAGTGCAGTTGCTACACTGCTTTTTGCATGTGGTATAAAGAACTGTCTAGAAATGAATAACCACAGAAGCTGCAAATGAAGGTGATTCCTCATGTTTCATCTGTTTTGTTGGAACATGTCGCACCAAGTACAGCTATGATCTCAATATATATGAGTTAGTGTAGCTTAAATGATTGCAGCCCTGAGAATGATGAAGGTGGTTCAGTGCTGTACTTTGAATCAGCCTCCTCCATGTCTTGCCCTTTCAGACAGACCTGACAGGGAGGGAGGAGGCGGTTGCACTTCTTGTGAAAGGAAGCCTGGTGCAGCCCCGGCAGGGGGGGAGGATGCTCCCTCTCTTCCTCTGTGTTCCCTGCAGCTGATTGATGCTGGCAGCCTTTTACCTTTTAGTTTACCGGCACAGTGCAGGGCTCAGCTTTGTCACTGGGAGCTGCACCAATATCCGGTCTGCTGCTGGGAGCTGAGAGCAGCTCAGCGGAGTCTGGCGACATTTACACCCTCCCTCTGCCCGGCACAGCAACACAGAGCAGACAGGGAGAGGGAGATTTACGGTCAGAGGCACTGAGGCTGAGTCCTTGGAGGAGACAGTTAACATGGCCACTGGAGGATCACAGATTTTAATCTGTCTCTCTGTCTCAGACACTCTTGGGCTTTTTCAAACACCTTTTGGCTGATTGCAGAAGAGAAGCACTTTCCAAGTCATATTTTTTTTTATTTATTACCTTTTTCAGAAGCAAACAAAGTTGCATGAAACATCAAAACCAATAATGACAATCAGTTTTAAGCAGCGCTAACGTATTCTATAATTTCAAGCAGGCCAACTAGCTGAAGTTTAACCCATGATTTACCAATGTCCTTGTTAAGGAAAGCCTTAAACTGTAGAAATTAAGGAATTCAAATGAAAAAACAAACAAAAGATGACAGTGTTGGCAAACTTCCACATTTTTGTAAATTTTTGCACCAAATATACACTTATTTCTAAAATGATATATTGGATCAGGTTTGTTTTTCCCATCGCTTGCACACAGCTGCGATGGGAAAACATGAAAGAACTCTGACTCTCTGAGAATACGTGACTTTTATGCAGCTGCAAGTTGTGAGACATGAGGTTATGTGAGTATTTGTATTTTATTACTTGAAGGTTTTGTCTGGCGATGTGATTTTAAAAAAATTGTATTTTTCGTTGCATTGCTCAACAGCAACAAGACAGAACAAAGCCCTGCGTGTACGTCTTGTCTTATTGCTAGAACTTCTTTTTAGAAGAAGAAACAGGCTTATGTGAGGCCACCCTCAACACTGCAGAGCAAAGTTCTGACTAGAATGTATTATGCTTTAATTTCCTGTATCGTGCCATTTTTCTGGTGCAGTGATTTAATTTCCTCTTGGACTTGGACTCTCTCACACACACACACACACACACACGAATAATAATAAAAAAAACATTAACCCCAAAGTTCGCTATCTGCTTATCTTGTAATTGAAGAGGAAATCAGGTAAAATACAGCTGCAATCCATCATGACAATAACAAAACTGTCAGACTGTAAAACTGAATCATGCTGCTGAAAATGATCAGCGTCGCGTTGCTACGGATCAGTGTCACAACTCGAGTGCATAGCTATGCCTTCAAATGATGGAGTGTGGCTTTGAAGCGCATTTTAGTGGCTTGGCCAGTCGACTGCTCCGGGGAAGGACTTCTGAAAGAGGATGTTTGTTTTCTTGTGAAGTGCTTTAGAACTTTGTAGAAAGGGAAAAGGTCAGTAATACATCATATGCACGGCGATGAGACACAAACACATGTTTCATTTTCAGTCGAGCCCAATCCCGAGGGCTGTTTATGATTCGAGGGATGTATGGACCCTTGGTGGTTTCACTGCTGGGTAACACAAGCGTTTCACTGCACAGGCCAGTTATGTTTACCGATGGTCAGCAAACAGTCTGCAGTGATGTAACCCTCGTGTTGGTCTGTTACAAATATGTGTACTTTACATTTGCTGTAAAGCATGTGGGGGTGGGGGGGATGGTTATTCAAACTGTGAAGTGTTCGCTCTCATACCAAGATTACTGAGGAGATTAAAGAGCTGTGAAGAAGCTGCAGAACAAATCTGGTCAAATATAGTGACACAGTGGTTCAGTGGATTGTGCTGTCGCCTCATAGCAAGAATGTTCCCTGGTTGGGCCGAGGCTTTTGAGTTTGAATTCAATTTTTCCATCTTTCATAGTCCAGAGACATGCGGATTGGGGTTAGGTCAACTGGAGGCTCTAAATTAACCGTCGGTGTGTGTGAAAGGTTGTTTGTCTCTGTATGTTGGCCCAGTGATATCCTGTCTCAAGCCCTATATGTCAGCTGGGATTGGCTCCAGCTCTCCCAGCGACCCTCGATGATGAGCACTCGAGATTGGATGGATGAACCAGGAAACTTAGATATTTCAAGGTACATTTATATTTTGTGACCACAAATATTTGGTAGTTTTGTTGTATTTTTCACAACAAAACACATATTTAATCATTTTAGAGAAACTTTGTACATATTTGTACTTGCTTCTTGTCTGTGATGAGAAGACTTGATACCACTCTCATGTCTGTATGTAGCCTCACCAATGGATAGTTACCAACACACCATTACTCAATTGTTTGTTAGATACTGAAGTCTAAAAACAAGTTGTGGTTGTATTTGTATCATTGAGTTTTTAAAGAGCTGTTGGGCAATTTACGTTACTATTTACTGAGATTTGGCTTTAGGCAAGACAATCCCTTTTGTTCCTAGCCTTTCTGCAAAGCTAAGCTAACTGGCAGAAATATGGCGATAGAATTTATCATTTGATCTAACTCTGAGCAAGAGAGTCCAATAAGCACATTTCAAAATGTCAGACTACTAATTAATAGGGTCATTTATTATGTATTCTTATATAATATAATAAATGCATTAATTGCCTGCAGGCAAATGGGCTATGTTCACATACATGAATAAGATATATCTACTGCAAATGAAGATATCATTCGATTGTTTCATGTTGTAGATTGTGAAATATTTTGCTGTTGATGTGCTGGTTTGCTATTAACAACATGGGCTCTAATGGCTGCAGTATATATGTTGCCGAGCCGAATACTTTAACCTCTTTCACCCCTCTGAAAAAGTCATGTGGGAAAATCAAATCTTCACTTCTTTCTATGACCTATGGTGACCTTTTTTTTATTGTTAAATCCATTGTGAAGAGTTATTTCTCAAGTGGGGGAAAGTTTTTAAACCACAGAAAAGTCTCAGAGGGTTTCCTCATTTTTCACAACAGAACTTAAGTACTTGGGGGATCCTACAGAATACAGAGCGGATAAATGCAAATGCAGTGCCGCCGTCATTACTCACTGTGAAGCAGCTCCACTGTAAACGGGACAATTCAGACGACATGGAGATGAGGGGAGAATATTCGAACATTTAACTGTTCATCCTCTTTTTATTTGCTGCCCTCACGCCTGATCTGAACAAAGAGAAACACCGCTTGAATCAATTATTCACGTGTTGTTCTCTCTGTAATCAGTGTGATATACTTTATAACAGAGGAGAGGATGATAAAATAAAATAAAAATAAAATAAACAGCATTAAAGACATGGAGGTCACAGTAAGACTGTGAGAGAAAGTGTGAAAGATTTAGCACATGGAGGCTGATATGAAGAAAGCCAGCGTGTCTGTGTTATCTCCCACTCTGCAAATTGGTTAATTTGGCTCTTTTTATCTGTCTCCCTGCTGCGCTCTGTGTGTTACTGTGTGTTTGTGTGTGTGTGTGTGTGTGTGTGTGTGTGTGTGTGTGTGTGTGTGTATATATGTGTGTATGTGTGCATTTTTAGCATTTGGCTGACGGAGTGTTCTTACAGGAAAAAAAGAAGCAAACATCCAATTGAAATGTGTTTTGGGAGGTGTTTTATCACTGAGGACACACACCACACGCACACACACAACAAGGCCTGTATTGGAAATAGCTTCCTGGCAGAGAAACTCATCATCACCTCAGAGGAACATAAAAAGGACATTCAAATTTAATTAGGTGTTTAATGCGTCTTTTCAGCAACAATTGTTCCCTTCATCTCATGCGGTCTCGGTCTAATGTAGATGATGGAAGCTACTGGAGGGCACCTTCGCCTCAGTTTTCTCACAATAATATGCAAAGTAAAATGTATGATGGGGACACATTTGTATTCATTGGGCCGAGAGTCAGTCGTCGGGTTTTGGGTTAAGTACAATGTCCTGTTTCTGGAGATCACACTGGAGGAAGAGTTGCGGCCGATCCTTCCTTTTTCCTGTCCAGATGGCAGCTTCAGCTGACAGCAGATACCGGGTCTCTTGTGTAGACGTGTCTATCTTTGAAGCTCTTGACGCTCCTTGGTAGCAGAGGGGTGCGTGGGAGGTTGGGTTCTCAGAGGAGTGTGAACACATTCACGTGTATGCATACATATTCATGCATCTCCATGTGGCTACAGTGGACAGTTAGGAAACAAATCAACTGTAATGTATTTTACAGAGCCAGCTGAAGTGTTCTTGGACATCGAACAAATAACTCATTCATTCTGCTGTTTTTTCTTCTTTCTATTCAAGTTCACAAAGCCCACACAAATACTCTTTTGTGTTAAACCTTATCCTAGGATATTTTGGATGTGTGCCCCAGAATCCCACAAGGGAACAGACATTTGATTACTGTACTTGTCAGCCAGAGAGGAACCCCCCCTCCTTCTTAGCATCCTGCCCAGGAGAGATAACAGAGCTCTTCTGTTGCAGCGAAGGACACTGCTCTGCTCTGCTCGGACAGATACACAACAAAGTTCTGCTTTTAGCCACAGTTTGTCTGCATTTATTTAAGTTTTAGCTCAAACTGGTTAAGACCTCTGTTTAAATAAAGAAGTTGTTCTCTTGAAACAGTGGCATACATATAACTTGAACTAATCATTACTTTGTATGATAAACCTCTGAGATGAGAAACGCGACTGCAAAGACTTACTTCTGAATTAAGACAACTTGTCTCCTTTCTGTATGACTTTCGTGTGATGATGGATGCTATAGCCTTTACTAGAAAACATCTGACTTGGGGTCAGATTACGTCCAATATCACGTAGTTGTTGTGTTAAGTTTATGCAGCTCCTCCGCGAGACAGTTATAACAACATCTTTTTGTTGGCATTATATCCTGTACTTAGGTCATTTGGTAGATACATCATATCATAGGGGTAAGATTTCATTGCTAATACGTGCACACCAATAAAAGTATCCTCGAGTGGGGTCAAGTCCGTCTGATGCATGAAGTGGCCGTGTAAACATCTGAAATGTCTTGATTTGAAATCATTGAGCCACTTGTGACCTGAGAGGAAAATTAAATTCTTATGCTAACTTGTGACAAAAGAAGCGTCAGTGTATTTGGAAAAGACATAAATCTTAAAAAGTGGAACTGAACTCAAGGCGACAATGAGGTGGAAAGTGTTACACATGTCACACTTTATTTATTGTAGCTTTGTATTTTTAAGAGGAAAAAAATAAATGACAACAGCGCATAGATGACAACATTACACTGTGACGAGGTCCCATTGTGTAATCTTAAAAGCGGTGATGATGTGAGGTCGATATTCAAGTGAAGCAAAAAAATATATAAAAATATATAATTGTACTGTCTTTCTTATCCATCAGCTCCTAAAAAGGAAAGACTTGAACGTTATGAGGAGGATTGAAGGAGATGCAGGTCGAAATCCAAGCTATTTACAGGATGTCCTGGATAATGTGCTCAGAACATGTGCAGCCTCACAATAACGTGACAATGTACACAGAGCTCAGTGAGGATCAGCAGAAACCAGCACCGTACATTTCTGCCACCTCCAGTAAACACTAACTTTACTTCTACTTGGAAGAAAGCAGTGTTTGTGAAAGCCACGATATGAGGCCATTAACATTATGATCCAGTGACAAAGACGTCATGTTTTTATTCTCACTACTTTGTGAGATTTGTATTTGAATTTTGGAAAATGTCTTTTTGTAGACAAGAGAAAATGGCAGAAAAGTGAAGTCTGGCTGTAACATGATGCCACAGTACACTGAAAAAAACCACTGTTTTACCAACTCAAAAATATGACTTAAATTAGTAACACAAAGTTTTCTCAACTAAAAATGAATATATTGTGTTTGTATAACTTTTTAACTTTACTTTAAACAAACTTAGTTTATTTGTGTGTTACCATAGAAGTATGTTCTTAAGTTGGGACACTTTTCTTCTCAGTGTACAGAGCAGATCAGAAGAGGCTGAATCTGAATTTGTGGTTTTCATGTTAAATCTACTGTTGATGGTAGATGACTCTGGTTTGTAATCCTTTGCTTCGGGTCCGTTCACCGGCTGAAAACATATTCGGTGTAGCTGGTCCACAGTTTGTCATCCCCCTGGTCGTTGCCGCCATAGGAGCAGGTCCCGGTGGAGTTGCAGGCCACCATGTGGAAGCCAACCTCGGCCAGCCGGTCGAACGCCTGCTCCAGAAAGTTGTACTTGAGGTAGTACCTGGAGGTGTATTTGTCCGGGGGTCGGTCCGGGTCCCGGCTCTCGTTCAGGGTCTCTCCGAACACCTCTTTGGCCAGAGAGATCTTACTGCACACGGTTATCCTGGCCACCCTGCGGAACTTGGCGTCCGCCTGGATGTCTCTACCGATGGTGTAGCTCCCTCTGTACCCGACGGTGATGTATCCGGAGTCGGCCCCGGGGGAGCGCGGCGTCCTGTCGGAGGAGGAGGTGACCGGGCTGCTGAGCTCAGCCTCCTCCGGCTCCCCGCTGTCCTCCGTGTACGAGCCGTCCTTACCGGGCGCCAGGAGCCGCGACAGCTCCGGCAGCTGGAAGAAGTCCGCCTCCTTCTGCAGCCGCCTCCGCTCCTTGAAAAACTCGGGCAGGGAGAGCTCCGAGTCCCGCAAGTAATCCAAGATGTACCGGAAGAGAAAGCCGTCCCGGTCGATGAAGAAGCGGCCCTTGCTGTCTTTGGGCAGCTCGCCCGGGGAGCTGTGGGTGAACTTGGCCCAGAGCAGAGAGTTGGGCGCCGAGGTGAGGGTCTCCAGCCGGGTCACATACACCTGCCCGCCCACGTTCAGCTCCACTATCTCCGGGAAAGTTGAAGTTTGGCTGCCGGTCTGTGCCATGATCTCTCTCGGGCTTGTTGCTGTTTAATCCCGGCGGTGTGTCTGTAGGCTCCCTAACGAGGACGCACAGTTGGGGAGGTTCCTCGTCACGGTGCTGTCATGTTTATACGGTCCAGGCTGAGTGGGAGGAGGAGAAGGACGGACTACACCGAGTTTAACTGTTCACTGGAAACCTCTACTTCATACTTATGGAAGATCATTTTAGACATAACTTAAATTATAAGTCAAAGAGATTTAAAAGTGTCAAACATATAAAATATATATAAAAACGTATTACACTGTAAGGAACATTTTGGAGTGTTCAGGTCATGTTGAGGGGAAACAAATCATAACGTCGTAATATTACAAAAAATAAGTTGGAATGTTATGAGAATATTCATAAGAAAGTCATAATCTTACGAGAATGAGGTTGAAAAAAGTAAATAATCGTAAAAATTACAACCTTTTCTCGTAAAATAACTTTATTCTTGTAATATTACGACTTCATTCGCAAAATCGTAGATTAAGTGGCCATAGTACTCTGTTGTGATAATAAGTCCACAATTAAAGTTAAAAAGCCAATTTAGAATTTAAAATTTCACACAGTTTGTAGCCAAGTTTTGGCCGAACCGTAGATGTATTATAAGAACAAGATGCCAGAACGCTGCTCAGCCTTGCAGCAAAATTGTATTCAGTGGCCGCTAGTGGTATTGCAGCAAAGAATCCCCATGCAGCTACATAATTGTCAAACAGAAGCTACATTAAGCCACTGGGTTTTAATTCTTGTAACACTTTTGCGAAGCTCAGAAAGTCCTTTTATGTCTCAATGATGTCAGTTTACGAGCACCAAAGCTCCTTGCAAGGTTAAAGCTGTACGTAATGTTGTACCATGTGCTACCATTAAAAGATTTTGTGGTTTTACTTTGCATTTATTCGTCACTTGTTACCTTTTGTGCTTGTTTTTCTTATGCGTTTTTCGTGTGTTGATATGTGCATTATCGTCAAAGTGTTGCTAAATTGTTGGTGGCTGTGGTTTTATTTCAGAACTCAGGCAGTTAAGCTGCATGGTCAAAGTTAAGGGGGAAAGGGTCCCTGGAGCAATTCTTTTTCAAATTCTGATTCACCAGTGATCCCTCAGTTTACTGCCGAGAGGTAATGTGTTGGCCAGTGTTCACCCCTGCACTAAAATAAGAATGACGTACCTTTTAAAGGAAAGATAAAATCGGTCTGACTGATCTGTGCTGTCTCCAAAATCGTAAAGAGGCCTCACTCCTCCTCAGACACAATAAGTCTCAACCCAGGATCGATTTCAGCTTAACACCAAACAGCTCTGGGAACTGGTCTTGAATTGCAGCAGGGGCCAAATTCATATTTCACCACACACACCACTGACATTACTGCTCATCATCGCAGCAGAGGATGTAAAATTGTTGTGTTATCTCAGATGTTGAATTTAGCTTGATTCATAAAGAGCGTCAGATGTTCATAAGAGCGACTCGTGATTAGGATCCATCTGTATCCATCTGCTCACAAACAAACTAGCTTTCAGAGAACATAAACATTTAGTGACTCAGCTGCGGCTCACCAGAAACATGGAGCGTAATGATACAGGAAGTAATCAACACCAGTCAGAATGGTGTCGCAGTGAAATTGCCGTTGATACAGTTGTACAATAAACAGGATTATGTTTGTGCTGATTCAAGGGCACGATACAATGTGCTTTGATGAAGTGAAAGTCATTCATAACATCTGGATATTTGTAAAAAAAAAAGTAATCTGAATTCAAATGAGCTCAAACGAGGCAGAAAACATAGCTGATTACAGAAACGTTATAGTTTCCACTGTGATGATGACTTGCCATAAATACTGATGAATAAATAAAAGCAATGGACACACTTCTCTGCTTTGTGGAGTTAAGGCTGTTCGTGAAATTTCGAATGTGTCTGATTCAGTGAAAAGACCAGGTACAGAAGATACAGTTGGAAGACGTAAGAATCCGGATGTTAGTGTCAAAAAATAAATCATAATGATTCATGGTGGTAATAACATTATGTCCACTTTTTGAAAATGAAAGCACACAAACTTGTTTCTGACTTGACAACTGAAGTTCCTCTTCTATGTTTCATCAAGTTTTTCCCCAATGGAGACTTTTAAATCATTGTATTAGAGCGACATCTAGTGGACAGTAAGTTAAGAAGTAGGTTGTATTCCTAAAGTATTTGTTAAGAGATTTTTTATGTAGTACTAAACCTACTGTGCTAAATCCTGTTCAACTTTTCTCAAGCTTAAAGACAACTGGTAGTTTTCTTTTTTGAGCATCTGTTGTTATTTAGGGCCTGAGCACCTCCGGTGGGAGGCCCTATTGTATTTCGAAGAATTTGTATTTCCCTTTGGGGGATTTTTCATGGCCTAGACATGCTCAAATCGTTACCAAAGTTTGCAGGGAATTCAAAACCCCAAAAAGTAATTGTATTCTGGAGTAATTTGAAATGGGCGTGGCAAAATGGCTCAACAGCGCCATCTAAGGAAAAGCCCCTCAGTTAGCTTTCACCGATCTTCACAAAAATCGTAGACCAGGTGTATCATGAAATGCGTGTCATCACAACAAGATGGAGATGAAAACTACCTCAAAGATCGATTTTTTGGTCACACGGTGTTACCGTGGCGGGGTGTCAAAGTTTGATTACATGCCATCAAAACACGAGGTTCTGTATCTCGGACATACATGGTCCAATCGAGTCCAAACTAGAAATGTAAGACAAGAGTCCTGGCCTGATGACATCTACACAGTTTTGTGTACTTAAACACTCCATCGGCATAGTGGTGAGTATAAGTGAATTTTCATTCTTCGGTGAACTATCCCTTTAATATTGATAATAATAATAATTACCTTTATCTAAATTGCACTTTTCATTGCAAAAGTGAACATTAAATATAGATTTTATTATAAATAGAACATCAGAAGCTTAAAAACAGAACAAATAAGGATAATAAAGGATTTTAAAGTCAAGCTGTGAAATTTCACACTCAGAAATCCACCCCTTAAATTTGTTTATTACATTTTTTATAAAGCACCTTGAGCTGCATTTTACTCATTTAGAAGTGCTACTATGTTTATTTTATTATTATTATTATTATTATTATATTATTGTTATTATTTGTTTCCATTAGTCTCTGTCTCCTTCTTTCTGTCGGCACATACAGTAACACCAGCGTTGTCGTCCTCTCTGTGTCATGTCTGTGTCATTGCCGTTAAAGGTCACCATCTTTCTCACAGTCTGGTGGGTGATAATTGGACAGAGGAAGTTGTAAAGTTTAGCTCTCCAACCATCTCCTCCAGAGAATGAAGGCTACTAGAAGATGTCTGGCATCTCATTTACTGATCAAGTGTAAAAAGGTTTTCGTGTCATTGTCTTGGACAGTCGTCCCTCTTAAGACCCCTCCCTTCAATGTTATTTTTACAGTTACTTCACGTTTCTAATTAGTGTTGTCGACCCTCACAGAAGACATCATGGTTTTTGTTTTGATGTACAATCAAGAGTTCAGGCCTTTTATATGTTTTGGTGGTTCAGGGAGAGATGGAAAATAAATGTGTTGGTGCTGCTTATCTTCATAAAAAGCAAGTTCTGTGTAAAGACGTTGTGATTTACTCTTTATCTCATATGTTCCATGTTGCAATAAGTGACAACTTAGTGAGACTAAAACAGATGAAGGGCCAGTAAAGTTTAATTGATATGTTGAGGTTACTTATTTTCAGCACGTCTGCTCCACCTAGTGGTCACAAGACAGATAGAAAGAGATATACAAATGATGTTTACTCAGTGTCCCTTTGGATCTGGACCAAAAAAACTCACTTGAATTGATCTAGGTTTATTAAAAATATACAAATAACAACAGAAATAATTAGCAAAAAAACATTGAAACATCTTAAATCCATTGAAAAACAAAGATATTACACGGTATCACATTCTATTACTCTGCTGTGTGTTTCAAATTTTGTAATACTGAATTCTAGAAAGAAAAAAATATTTATTTGTTTTTTCCCAAGGGCAATAATATAATCCTTGACACACGTCAAGGATGGTTGAAAATGTTAACAGTGTTTGAGACACTGTCGGATTCCGACAGCGCTGAGTTCTTCAGCTCTTTTGACATCTGTGTGTGTGTGTGTGTGTGTGTGTGTGTGTGTGTTCTGTACCTGTCCCTCACTCTGAGCAGTCATGTGACCTCCTGCTTGTGACATAAGACATGCTCCTGATGTGACAACCCAGCCCAACACTGTCACTCTGCAGTGTACCGGAGTGTGACCCCTGGCGTCCCCTCCTGAACTCCACTGCTCCTCCCTGAGCTCGCTACATCACTCGGCCCTTCACCCATGTGCTGTCTCCCGTCTCTCACCCTCGCTCGGTTCCTCTCCAGTGATCCTCCCCCTGCTGCTGTCCGACACTCTGAGAGAGACGAGACACTGAAACCTTCTCTTATCTTCCCTATTCACTCTCTTTTCCCGGCCCTTTATGTGCCTCCCCTCCTCTGAATGAGCTGGATTGTTCGTACGTATGATGACACAACTCAGTGCAGGACAGGAGGAGGAGTCTGGAGGCTGTAAAACTATAGTGAGCACTGAGGATACAGATCTTGCGGTTTATATAGAGATATGATGACAGCAGACAGGGAACATGTGACATTAGATTCCCCACAAGGCTCCTTATTGGAACTGAATTGAAAAAGTTTAACTTATACACACTCTGATATTATACAATGAAACACTAGGTGTCTGTTTACCACTGTTCAATTTTGCAAATGAGTCAATAATAGTGCGACACATCACAAACTCAGCTCTGACCCCTCAGCAGTGGTACCCAGAAGTGATGAGTGACAGTTAGATCTTACTACACGTGTACAGCCTGAATCGTCAGGGTTGTGAATTCTCTCTTTAAACCTGCAAAAACAGATTTTATTGGCCACTTGAGGGCAGTAGAAACAAGCATTGAGAAATAGTTAGTTTAACAGTTAAGGGTTTACATGTTCCTCAGACAACAGTAACATCAGCAGTCATTTGTCTTTAGCCTAATTATTACATGTATTCATTTATCACACTGGCTGTATGTTTCTATGTGTGTTTCTGCTGTTTGGTGCCTTTAAGGTATTCACTTTGTTCACTTTTTTGTTGAAGCTAAGCACCATTCAAATGCACTTTAGTACATATGACTCACACAAAGATGGACAACATGACTGCTCCTCAAAAGTGAATCCAAAGTGTCTCATCACCACCTAGTGGCTGGCCACAGTATAGATTGTACATCCAGACTCCTCCATTTTAGCAGATGGGCCAAACTAACAAGTACACGACAGATAAATGTGTGTCAAATACAGTTTCTGTCATTTCAGGTAACAAGAACTCGTCTTCTCAGTAAGTTTGGTTTTAATTTGTTATTTGATCCTATATGAATGTATTTCATACACGTGTATCAGTGGGATTTCGCTATTGCAGCTCCGTCCCACTGGGTGGGTGGAGGATGACCCCCCCCCCCCCCTTGCTGCTTTAATGTTCATGTTAGACACGTGTTTGAATTGTGGGTAAAAAAATGTCAAGGCGGTCTGGACTGTGCTAGACTTTGTGCATGTATATTGTGAAACAGTCGTTATTGTGGACAATATCGTGACAATGTGCTTGTGTGTGTCTTTACATGCCTAGTGGCATCGCTTTTGGCTTGAGTTTCCATTGTGCTTTTGATGACTGAATTATGTGTGTGTGTGTGTGTGTGTGTGTGTGTGTGTGTGTGTGTGTGCGTGTGTCTGTGTGCGTGTGTCTGTGTGTGTGCGTGTGTGTGTGTGTGTGTGTGTGTGTCTGTGTGTGTGCGTGTGTGTGTGTGTGTGTGTGCGTGTGTCTGTGTGTGTGCGTGCATGGTCCTGTCACCTTCTCTCAGGGTTAAATCTGCACCCTTGTGCTCCTCAATCAGCCCTAATGGATCCTTTGGCTCAGACTCAACCAGGGGACTGATTGTGATACTAAAGACACACACACACACACACACACACACACACACGCACACATATAAGACGGGGCGGGGCTGGATGCTCATGTGCGTCGTGATGAGCTAAGAGGAACGACGACACTCCTAACATCTTTGTCCTTTGTTTTCTTCTCTTGCACTTCGCCATCACTGTCCCTGAATGCTGCCCCTCCTGAAGTGTCATAGTTACCAATAATCATAGCTTTCAATTATGTAAATAAAATTATGCAACATACAAACAGCATTTTCCTCAGAAATGTCACATCTCTCCCTCTTTATGACTTCGAGTCACCCACCCCCCACGACCATCCTGTCCAGGGCCCTTGTGTGTGTGAATGGTTCACTGTTGGTCCCACCTCCCTCCTCTTCATTTGCAGAGTGAACAGGTCCCCAGGGGCTAATATCTGCTTTTTGTATGTGTGTCCGTGGCCACTACATTATTCTCCCCACTGACTTTCTATGGGAAGAAAGAAAAAATGAACCCGTGTGCCCCTTCCTTCCTATCTTTAGAGAAGAGAAGCGCTGAGGGAGAACATGTTGTAACACAGAACAGCCGTCATATGAATAAGGACACACAAGCAAGAATAAGGAGAAATAAGGAAACCACTGTTGCATTATTATTTTACAGTTGCTTTAGACTTTTGAATCTCACATAGCACTCACAATCAGTGAATAAAACCGTTCAATCAAATTCACATCAAAACTCATTTTGTATTATTAATAGATGTTATAAAAAAAAACTTGGTTTGCTGAGTCATTATACAGCAATAAGGAAAATTGCTTAAAATAAGAGGAGGAATGACACAAAATATTTATTTTATTCATTGAATATACTGTTAGCTTTCAAACTAAGTAATTTATAATGCAATATTTAAAAAGTCTAGTATGTTTAAGATAAAAAAGATTTGATATTTCAGTCACTTGAAAAACATATTGCACTGTAATGTTGTAGGAAACAACATTTCACCAAACACTTAAGACACAGCGACATTTTGACTGAAATTAAATCAAAGAAAGTACATTTATTTATTCAGTTTACTTTGCTGTCTAAAATGGATTCTGTTTTTAGCAGCAAGTTTGGCAAAAATGTTTTATTAAAACAATGAATTTTAAAAACTGAAGAGACATTGTGATTTACTGACATGTCTGTTATGTGGTGGCCCTGATGTGCAAATCAAAATTACAAATGGGAAAACACAAATTGTTGTTGGTTTGTGATCTGATGTTGTGTTCTTTGAATTGTCATTGTGCTTTTTATTTACTGTTGTGTTTTTTATATTTGTTTTTGTGTTTTCCCATTTCATGATTTGTAATTCAGGGCCACCGCACTGTTGCTCATACACACAAATTCCACGTGTAAGAGCTTTGTTTGTTTCTCCCTCTCAATCCCTGCAGCACCGACTCTCATCACATGCAGGTCCAGTGGAGAAATTTGATTCTGATTGATCACCCACTGACTCTGTCTCTCCTCCACTTCTAAAATGTGGCCTTGGAGGAGCTGAGAAACTGGTTTTACTCCATGCTCCAATTCCACATCTCTGAACCTGATTTGTGGCTCTGACTCATTAAGAGTTGGTGGGTTTGCTGATTGCAGCGCGACGGTCTCGTTGCTGTGGTGAGTCCCAGACCCCCGAGTGGAACAAGGCTGCTTCTATAATTAGGTTCTCGGGGCTGATTCAATTAGAGCAGCTGCTATATTCATTTTGCTAAAGATGATCCTCAGCTGCTCTGAGGGACTAATGGAGGAGATGGAGAGATGTAGGTGCGGGACACAATGAGACGTGACATTATCGTATATGCTGGGTGTGCTCGTGCATGAGCCTGTTCTCTTAAAACCTATAGTGCCACCAAGTCAAAATTTAGGAATGATTAACGTTGATATACACTGAGACACCCAAACATTCACATATTTCCTTCTCAAAGCTCCATTTTATTCCCCTCCTCTCCATCACCCTGTCCCAGTGTTTCAATTGGCCGTCTTGTTATTGAATCTCAAGAGACATTACTCGTACAGCGGCCTGCCGACGTGACTGTGGTGCCTCAGCCTCAGATGTGACGATATGCTTTGTGTCAGGCGAAGAGACTGAACATGTCTGATACTCAAAATCGTATTTAAAACTAACTTTGAAATACTTTTCGAGCCCTCCATCCTCTCCCAGTGTGTCATGGATTATGTGCTGCAGAATTAATGAGTTGAGCCCAAATACTGGATTTAGTTTAGATTTAACTTTTGTTAGATTTGTGGCTTCTGAAAGACATTCTACAACTCACACTCCTTTGACATCATAAGGATAATTAAATGATCTTACTGTCTAAAAAGTGCCTCTTTAAACTAAACACATGGGTTTCCATTTACCCGCTTTTATTTTTATATTTTTAAAATTTATTTTATGTATATATTAAATATGGCTTTACCTGACTAAGTTGTTAAATTGTATCTTGTACTGTGTAATTAATCTAAATGTGAAGTTGTTGTTGTAGTGGACTTATTTATATTATACATTTGTTGATTGACAGCCCCCCCCCCCCCCCCCAGTATAGCAGTATAGATAACAGATGGATGGTTGATTGATGCTGTTGCGCTCACCTCCTTTATGAATTATATTGATTATATTAGTGTAAATTAGATAAATGATGACAGTGCTCAGGTTATTTGGTGGAAACATGGATCTGATTCCAAGACTTAAACAAACAAACAATGAATAAACTGCCTTAGTGATCACTGATAACATTTCCAGCAGGCAGTGTGAGGCCTGGTCACCTTGTCTCACGTCTTCTCTCTGAAGTTATCCCAGACTCCGCCACGTTAGATGTTTATCGGAACGCAGCTTCCGCTCTCTGTATCTCATCTCCACGTTCACAATGAGGGGAAGTGCTCCAGTGGGACCTGGCTTCCCAGAATTCCCTTCTTATCTGTTAAGGTTGGTCTATGGGAAAATAAGTCCAGGAAGAAATGAGAGCAGACAGCTGTAACAGATAAAGTAAAGAGTGTAAAATAACATTAGTGTTGGTTGTTTGTTCAGGATCTGATTAGATACTCAAAGAATCTTCTTCCAAACCAGGTCCTTCAAATCCTTCAAAGGTCTTTATCGGATCCATTTAAGAACATTTCGAAAATAATTTTCTGTCATATCCAATGTCAGAGAAATTATTAATTATAGTTCAATGCAAATTCAAGGCACTGGAAATAAAATCTGGCCAAATACCAGTGACTCATGTAAAGACATCATAATGGACATTCTAAAAATATCTACTGGTTGTAAATGAATGAATCTGTTTTGGTTTCCATCCAAATGCTCCCTAGAGGAGACTCCTACGTCAAAACCATTCCCCAACTACCCCCCTCGCCATCGGTAAAGCCCTAAATAACTGGATTGACTTTCGGACAAGCGACAGTTTTCTTTATAATTGTTAATTATCATGAGTGCTCTCTGAGGTACTTTCTATGAATGGATATGGGCTTCTCGCCTCTCTCCCTCTGTTTCCACCCTCTGCTCTTCTTATGGGATTGGCCGTAGTTCTCAAGGACACCGAAGAGGACACAGACGATGGAGGAAGGAGGTGCAGTGGATGGGTGGGGCACCTACGTCATTCTCCAGCATCAAGGGTTGGTGTAATTTTATGGCAATGGGCGTCCAGCGAGCTACATGCCCTCCAACACCCCCCCCACACACACACACGCAGTCCATCTTCCCCCGGCTGACCATCAGTAACCCCACCCAACCCGGGTGGCTCCTCCCCGAGTCCCAGACATTAGAGAGTACAGCACTTAAGGTAATGTAAATAACCAGGGAGAGAGAGCTATTTTAAGAGATTGTCTTTCACTGTGGCCATGGAGGGGGACAAAGATGCAAGCCAAGCGATTGTAATTTCAGTCACGTTTTCAGACATGTTCTCTTTCTCCATCTTGCCTCCTGATAGCTGAAGGGCCCGGCAGAAAAGAAAGAGCCGTAGATTCAATACGAGCTGTTCTCTCAAGACAGATGTTTTCCTTTTTAGATATATTTAAAAATAACAAAGTTGAAAAGTGAGTCAGAATTAAAAAAAATGAAATGCAGAAATAATTAAAATGATTCTAATTAGTGAAACTAAAATTGCTGTAAATAAAAGAGCACAAAATGGAAAAGCAGAAATAAAAATATATCTCTCAAACACAAGATTGCTACTTCTCAGGGTTGTTTTCCTTATCTTTGCTCTGTCTTTTTATAAATGACTCATTACTTCACAGCTTTGAGTCATTTTTCGGTTGAACTCATTACTCATTGCGTTGGGAACCAGCACTCACACAACAGAACCTCATGACCGACAATAAAAACTCACGACTCAAGACTCACTTGTATGCAAACATCTAATTTAGTGCAAATTTTTAAAGATGAAGTCAAATTGCTTTCCAATTTTTTTTCTAAGTGGAGTCAATAAACAGAAAATGTAAAATACAAATACAATTTTTCCTGAAATAATTTCCTTTTTTATTGTTTCATCTTTTGTGACGTCAAAAATAAATAAACATTTATACAGCATCCTTTCCATCTTACTTGAATCATTTTAACTGGCACTATATATTATATATTTATGTATATATATATATATATATATACAGTATCACTCTTTTTTTAACCTCATATGTTTACAAACATACAGGCCACAGAGAAAAATCATCTGCACGCTGCTGATAACAACAGTTAAAGAGACCAGAAGCTGCTCTGCAGCAGTTACTGCTCGACTTTGCAAATCACAAACGAAACAAATACACAAACATTTTGTCCAAATACACTACATGAGACAACTATAATCTTCTCTAGAGGTTACATTCATATTCAAGTCTTTGTTCGCGTCAGTCCAGTCAGAGCCGTGGATCTCTACTTATGAACGTCGTTAAGGCAGCTGAATACAAGATCATTTCAAATACAAATGTACACTGATTAAAGTGTTGACATTAAAGAGAGAATATTAGCTTTATTTTTTTTACTCAGCATGATAAATGGATTGTTCCTTTCTTTGATTCACAGATATATAACGTGTTTAACAGGAATAATTGATGATATACACGAGAGACATGATTGCCTGGGAAAGCTGCATCAAACAAAATGAGCTTTTTGGTTAATAAACACTTTTATGGTGTTTAAGTCTATTTCATGTGTTAATTAATCAATGGATCAAAACCCAAGTGTCTCAGTGTTACAATTGGGAAGTAAGTTTCACATTTAAATGAATTGATGACACATTAAAGCGATAAAATATCCTGTTTTTCATTTTTTCCTCCATTTTACTTCAACTTGCTCAACATCAGACTTTTATAACAATTGTTGTACACATGTGAAAAGTGTGTATATGTGTTATTGCTTTTAACTTATAGTATACACTTCTTCTCTTGTGCTGTCAGTCACTTCTCATAAAGTTCCAGTTGTTTTTTCATATTTCACAGATTCTTCAGCTTCTCTTACTGCAGTTGTCTTTAGTGAGTAAAAAACTAAATAAAATAAAATAAAGTGTCTCTTAACATTGTGTCTTCAAACCGGATGAAGAAAGAAGAGCCAGCTATCTTAAAGAACTACATGAGTGTAAGTGTGTGTGTGATGTACTTCACAGGAAGACAGCTTTATGACTGGACAATCAGCAAGCCGCTACGCTACATATCTAGATCCTGACATTTGGCTGTTATCCAGTCACCACGAGCCGGATTTGCTCCTTTGTTGTTCAAAGGTAAGATGTTTGCTTGTTTTGCCAGAGTGACCAGTTCTCTGTCAGTTTCAGTCACATCATCATTTTTTTTAAATCACATTCCAGGTTTGTCATTCTTCATCGTGGTGGGAGGTGTCTGGGCTGGACTCCTCCTCCTCCTCCTCCTCCTCCACCATCTCTTTTGGCAGTGTGTCGCGGCGCGTGAAGGCCGCTGCCAAGGTCACGCTCAGGCGCGGTTTGACGGACGCCATCTCCGACAGCCCGATGTTGTTGCTCCGGGTCACAAGCGTCGTCTTATCCATAATCTCCCCGCTGTCCTTGGACACCACTGCGTCGAGAAAGTCGTATTTGTGTGAAATCTTGCCGCTCTCAAACAGGTACTTGGCCAGGTAGGAGAAAGCAACGTTGCCCAGAAAAGAGGCGAGCATAGACATGGTTTTGAAGGGAAACTTCTGCATGACAATGTCCTCACTTTCTCCCGTCAGGTGGTGAATCCGCTTCTCAACAATCCAGCCGGGGTAATAAATGAAAGGAGGCAGCTGCAGGTAGGGTTCGCCTCCACCTATACGCAGCACCATGCCGAACAGGTAGCCAGCCACCGAGCCGTACGTGTTGGTGCCTTTGATGAAGAGCACGCTAAGCAGCTGGGGGAAGATGATGACGTACACTAGGTCTGAGCTCAGGTACCAGAGGCCGTAAACTGTTCCAGTTACGAGCGCCATCACTGTGGCGAGGCCACCGAACACAAAGATAGTGATACGCATCACCCACACTATCTCACGATCAGAAGCCTGCATGAGAACATAGAGAAGAGTGGAAGAGATCAAATAATGGTCATCCAGAAAACTGACTGGGGCTAATATATTATATGACACACGTGTACTCACTGACTGTCTGAACGCCATCTGGTAGATGTTCCTCGCAAACATGGAGCTCGCTGAGAGGATGGAGGAGTCTGCGGAGGACATGACGGCAGCAGAAACCGCACCCAGGCCGAAAAAAGAGACAAATGGTGGACAAAGGTGTTGGAGCACGATGGGTAGAATCATGTCTGCTTCATTCTTCTCTCTGGGAGGTATGGGTCCATATGTTGTCTGGTTCCAGTCTGAGCGAGGGAGAGGTTTAACAAACATTTAAAAGACACATTCATATATTCACAGTATATGGGTAATGTAACATAAGCAATTCAGGGACTCTTACTTTTTCTGATTTCTCAGAAATCGAGCTGATCCTGGATTAAACATTTATTAAAATATACAATGAATAATTAATTTTTAAGCCATAGGTTACTTATCAGTATAAAATGTGGGCATAATCACATTAAAACTGCAGCAAACATGTAAAGGCATTAGAAAACTAAATATGTGAGCAAAGGAAATAAGTTTGTTCATTTTGTTCCTTTGCTTTCTTAAATCTTGGCTCATTAAACCTATTAATCAAAGTCTGAGGCTCTAATAAATAAGATGCTCTATAATGATAGAATGAAGATGCTCTTTTTAAGTTTGAGACGATAACTCTTTAGGACAAAAACAAAGTTGTGTGTTCAGTCGTTCACTGAGACATTTGCTGTCTAAAAATCTGGAGATCAAACCTCTAATTTGGTCCCTTGCCTCCTTCTAATGTAATATTTACACAAGCAGTGTGGTTATTAAACGGACGGCTGCTCCATTATGCATGAGGCGAACCAGCTGCTATTTACCAGCCTATCTCAGATCTAAGGGCAACATGCCCCCCCTACACACACACACACACACACAGCCAACCCTCTACACCACACACACTTATGTGAACTCTCTAACCTGTGGAGGCCCCGATGGCTCCGATGAGAACAGACGGCACAGCCATGACGAGGCACCCAAATGCAGCTATGAAGGAGAGGACCTGGGCATACGTGGCCGAGGAGGCAGACAGGACTCTCTGGAAATACACCTGCCACGGTATTCCTCCAAGCATCTGCAGAAACAATTGCAGACCACGGAAGAGCATTCATAGAAACTGAAGTCCAACATAAACAGACCAGGTCAATAGTATTTAGCTCAAAATAACAGATATCTGATGGATCTGATGAAAAGAGGGATGAATAACTTGCGGCCTCTGTACCAGGAGGCAGAAGTTGTCGATCCAGACCCAGGTGTCGCTCTTGCGGATGCTGCCTCTCCAGGGCGCCTGATACACCTCCTTCACCGCAGTAATGGTGATGTCTGTCACCGCAGGGTTGGTCAAAGCAAAGGGGACACTGATCCACTGTAGACGGGCAGAAACAAGAAGGATCCAATTAAAGCCTTGTTGGATAATCACTAGACGTTGGCTTTTGTGCTCTGAAGATAAAATAAGATCAAACATTATTGATCCCAGAAGAAAAATGGAGCAGGATATAGATGCGTACATGTCGAGTAAATCCACTGGCATATAGCAAAAATATAAATGATAACACAATATCTTATATACAATATGTTATCCCATGTAGTGAGTTATCTCAACATTCAGATTAGGGTGCAGATACATTTGATTTAGATGATTTGAGTAAGTGAATAATTAATACAAAATAGTCAAGCATCAGATTAAAATTAATATAAATATAAAATTAACAATTGCACCTTATTTGTTTGTAATAATTTTTAATTATGTATAATAATAATTATGCAGAGAAGTCTTTGCAGTTTCATGGTATTGGGTCCATTTCTCACCATAAGAAATGATTTGACGTATTTTAACACAATATCAAAAAAATGAAAAAAATCTACTCAGAAGCACTCGATGCAGTTATTTACTTTTCACCTCAGCTCGACATGAACCTACCAGGCCAACAAAGATACAGAAGAGCTGCACGACGTCAGTGTAGGCCACAGAGTACAGTCCTCCCACCAGGGTGTAGAAGATCGCAATGAGCGCTGAGATAACCACCGAAATCTTTATGTTGATGTCCACGATGACACTCAGGGTGGCTCCTAGAGGGTTGTGGACAAAAAAGATTGTGAATGCTGCCACATTGGATTTAGACACTTAGATTTCATCCACCTCAACAAGCAAGGCAGAGCTGTGAACTTACCCAGAGCGGATAAGATGGCGGCAGACCAGAAGATCTCACCCATGAGTGCAGGGATGAAGAGGAGGCCACCCATGCGTTTCCCGTACAGCTGCTGGAACGGGTCCAGCATGGTGACGTAACCTCGTGAGCGCATGGGCTTGGCGAAGAAAAGACCACCTGGGACATAGGGTGCACAGATCTAAGAATTCATAGTGACCCTCCACAGCCCTTCACTGAAGGGGCTATAAATGAGAACAGCAGTTTCTAGCAGATATTTATGGTTATTATATATGAACAAAACCACAAAAAGACATATATTTGAACAAATGGGGGGAACAAGATTCGCGAGGATTGTTCTGAACAGAGTTAAAGTAGAAGGATGAACAGAGAATCTAATGCACATCATTTTCAAACAGACATCTGGTCAATAAGTATTAATGTGTGGATTTGTATATGCACATACATTAAGTATAAATCCATATAGCATCACTCACCCACAACCAGACTGAGGGCATATCCAAAGGGAGCCTGTGCCCAGGCCAAACCAGAATCTGGCAGATACACATACTCAGCTGTGCCATTGATGTATCCTCCTCCAACCCAGGTGGCTGAAAACCACAGCACAAGGTCACAACTAGAGAAAATCTGATTAAAGAATCACATCACTTTTTATATTTTATTCAAATGAAATATCTATTCGTATAGTTTTGTTTCTTCCATGAGGAAAACATGTGAGATATTTCACTTTCTAAATCCTGATACAAGTGTGAGACGGCATTTAAATCACCCGATTTTCACAAGTTAAAAGAAGTTAAAGTTATTATTGTAGAAACGTGACGCCAGAGTTTCGGATAAATTCACCTGTCATGGTAAATCCACCAACGAATAATCCGATGTCCCTCCCGCCGACCATGATGGTCTCGCTGCGGTCGGTGCCCTCCGCCTCCCCGGAGTGCTTGTTCTTCCATGCCGCCCAGATGCCCACGACCAGGATGAGAAGATAGAAGATCGCGATAGCCACCAGCCCCTCTACATGGATGGTCATTGTCGCGCCGGTCTTCCGCTAGGAACTGGCAGGCATGGAGACCTGCTTGGACGCACGGAGGAAAAGGATCAGACATAAAAGTAAAAGAAATCAATTGAGATTTCAGTACGACTGCATTTGGACGGATTTATGTCGAAGTAATAAGTAGCGTGTAACAATATTTACTGACTTGAAAAACAGAAACATTGTACTTTGCTGATTTAGAAGATTTCATGCGCTCTTGGAAGAAATAAAGCTGTAAGGTGAGGCTGTTCCTTGACGCCATGATATGACTTTCAACTCAGTTCATTTCATTTGTGGCGATCGTTGACCTTCTCATTTTAAGTAAAGAGAAAATATTGATTAAAAAAGACAGGAAGCTCGATTTTTCTCTTCTTTTATGGAAAGTAATACAGTAAGTGCCACACGTTTCCTTCTGATAGGAAACCTCCTAAATATATAACAATAAACTCTAGAAATATGACAGAATAGGTTTTAAATAATTGCAACTGTGTTTTTCTTGTCAAATCTGTCCTTTGTTTTGGGTTTCTCCACTTGTGTCTCTATCCGGACACATGCGCAAAAATCAAATTACGCACAGCCTTCACCTTACAAATATGACCTCCCTGTAGATTGATGCCTGATAAATACGCAAAAAAATATAATATATAATATACTATTTGGTAAACCATTTACAAAAAGAGATGAAAAAACAAGAAAATTTGAAAGACACATGTAAAACTTACCTCAAGTGATTCTGGAGTCATGTGCTGGGGGACCTGAGGCGGAGAAGGGCGATCAGAGCAGTCTCAGGGTTTATGAAGAGCCTGTCTGCGCCGTGAGGACCAGTCGAATGAAACCCGGTCTCTTGGGTGACTTACCGAGGCTTATAAGGGCGCAGGTGCCGTCAGAATAACCGAGACACACGTCAGAGGAACCAAACGTCCCCATTAACGAGCAGCGCGCATGGAAACGCGTCAGAGCGCCGACTGATCTGACTGGAAGAGGGTGAGAGAGATTCCTTTACTGAGATGGATATGGACATCTCACTGTTTTTTTTTTTTTAAACAACTGAATCACGGAATTGCATGATATGAATTGTTGTGCATTTTTACGCATCAGATAATCAATGATTTGTGGCTCTGGCTCCTTCAGTCTCAGTGCGTAACAGCCGCCTAATTACGCAGCCATACTTCACGTGGCCTTTTATCCGCTGTCACTCTCTCCCCCAGTCGGCATTTTACCTTACAAGCGCAATTAACTTTGCACCAACATGAACTGGTGTTGCGCGCCTAAAGAGGATGAGAAACCTTGAGGCGCTCCTCCCATTGCGCAGGAGAAACATGTGACAATATGCGTCAATTGAAATAAAGAACAGTCAAGCCTAACTACTTAAATTAAATATTTTCATTCACAGCAGCTCCGACACCCATGGGTTTATTAATCACTAACCTATACCTTCTCAACACGAAGGTTTTCTGAGGCCTGAGCCTGAATTCTTCGACTGAAATGCTCCTTATACCTCTGAGCAATTAGACACAATTTAAGTGAACTGTATCAGGATACATATCAATGAACTGTGTCCACTTAAGGGGCCTCTGCTGCCTGAACACCTTTAATCTGCAGCTGCTCCTGTCAAAACTGACAGGATCCCCAATTAGGATGGATCCCGAAGAGCAGCGCGCAGATATAATGATACCGTCTGACTTAAAGAAAAATGAAACATGGAACACACACACATCCTCACCAAGGAAGAAAATACATGGTCGTTATTTGCTGAAGTCGAGGTTTAGTCACACACCAGGAGCAAGGGAGTTTATTTTAAACTGCGCCCCCTTTTGGCAAGGCAGCAGAACAGTTTCAGCAACAGGCATGTAGGCCAATGTGTCTCAGGTTTATTTAGTTTAAGGTAAATATTTATACATATTTTTGAATTCTTACTATATCCATATTGTATCTTTTGGTTTTTACATTATGAGCTGAGATAATATCTATATTTCTGATGTCTGGTCTATAAAAACCACCAGATGTAATTGTGTTTTTACCATTGATCCATGAAAATCCTAAACTGGTCACCTTTTAACCAGTAACTGAATGTAGACATTTTTTTCCTGTTCTATATTAAGTATTTTGTTGATTTCAGAATACAACTTACAACATTATTTGGTTCAGCTTGAAGGGGTCAACTGTATGTGAAGCCTATTACTACTGAAATTAAAATAAACATACAAATAAAGAGAGAAAAGCCCCACAGCTCATTTTAAACATTTGAATAATCAGACTATCACTGACTTTCAATGTAATTATTTTTGACATTAGACAAGTGATTCTATGCTACACTGGCGCCAAAAGCTAAAACCTCCAGATGACAGCAGGCAATACGGTTTGACAGATGGTTGCCACATGACCATGACACCTTTTCAAACCAAACACTGAAGCTGAGCCTCTGCAGGTTTGAAACTAGCCACATTCACGATAACCACAATCATGTCATTATATCAAACACATACAAACAACACTTCACAAAACGAAGCATGTGCTGCACAACACAACACAACAACACAAACTCTCAGAACCTGTGTAATTGAATGTTTATGTTCAACCAAATAAACTGTTCAGGGCCCGAGACCTCGAGGTCTAATGAGCAGCTGTTGCTGGCAGAGCTCAAGATGTTCGAGAGAGAGAGAGAGAGAGGGAGAGAGGGAGAGAGAGGGAGAGAGAGGGAGAGAGAGAGAGAGAGAGAGAGAGAGAGAGGAGAGAGAGAGAGCGAGAGCGAGAGCGAGAGAGAGAGAGAGAGGGAGAGAGAGAGAGAGAGAGAGAGAGAGAGCGAGAGAGAGAGCGAGAGAGAGAGAGAGAGGAGAGAGAGAGAGAGAGAGAGAATTTTTTTTGCACCTCAGGAAACACAAAACATGATTTCATATTTATTCTTTATTACACATTCAGTGTAATAATCAAAATACATAGAGCTCATGTGATGGAACATTGTGAGGGAACAATCTACAGCTAAAGTGAATTTGTGCTCCTTGTTTTTAAAATGAAATGTCTGGAGGACATGAAAAAGAAAAATCCCCACTCTGAAATGTCCTCCAATTACAAACAGAGAACACGTTCCAAAATCACATGGTGCCCTTAAAGCCTGTACAAGTAGGATTATCTAGGACTTGGGTGTCACCCAGTGGTATAAAAATACATGTCCGATATGAATGGGATAAAAGTAACACACAAAACTAAATTAAACAAACCGGAATTGTGTCCCTATCCACCCTCATACATTGAGATTATACATTCTACTGTTTGTATTTGGAACCATGGAAAGTGAACAGGGCTGTAAAACCTCCTGCCATTCATCTAACCCTCATATTTATGTCTCAGGTCAGTGTCAAGTGTTTGTGGTGGAAAAAAACCTTTTGGGAGATTTACAAGTTGTATCTTCGACAAGTTGTGATAACAGGATTAAAATGGGATTTACAGATGAAACATTTATGAACAAGTTACTACAAAATATATACAATCAATCGCTATTACTTCCACACATTTTCAGTTATTTCCTATTTGACTCAAATCTACTATTTGCTGTATGGCTGAGGTTGAGGCGATGGAGCTTGGCAAACGCCATCAGAAAGAAAAAGAAGCAACTCCACTCTGTGATCTGTACATTTTTTAAATCAAACTTTGGGTCCGAGACTAAAGAGGAGGACCAACAGTTTGCAACATGAGGAGACTGAGCAGATATTTTATCTATATTATATACTTTAATTAACTATGAGTCAACTATAAGAATCATTTTGTTTGAAAACAGTGTTTTGCTTTGAAAAATGAAATAAGGCAAATATAAAAACTAGTTGAAAATCAGGCAAACTAACTTGACATTCATTCATCACTTGTTAAGTTAACTATTATTTATAGTCACTGAGCCACAAGTAACAATATTTACAACAGAATCTACTGCCTCCCAGAAAACATTTAAGTGGCTAAAATTATAATCTTCAGTATGGAAAATATATTTTCACAACTACAAAAACAAAAGAGCAATGTTAACGAAACAGGAGCAGAGCTGCATCAAGTCTTAGCTGCAGTAAAGATATAACATAGCAACAGTTTAACGTGACAGTGAGATGGCTCTACATGTAAGCTGGAGAAGGCGATTCTTGCCTTTACTAATGATATGACATGTGACATCATGGTTTACATCACTGGTATAAAGTAGTGCCAGTTTGAATCTGCCACACTTCTCTTCGGGGAAGCTGGCACGTACCATTTACCGGAAAGGGGGGGGGGGGGGGGATACTGTAAGAGCTAAAGCATAACACAGCAACTAACATGTTTGTCTTCTCTACAAGACATCCTATGTATTCATGCTCCTTAAAAGAAAGACAGCACCAACCACATGGACTTTTTTTTAAGAGCATCATAATCCCTGATACAAAAACATATTGAACAGCTGTTTAAAGGAATGGGAGGGATAATGTAAACAGAAGTACAAGTTTAAATGTTATTGTTCCTCTCAAAATGGCTGTTCAGACTAATGAAAATGTGCCTAAAATTTACTCCTCAACTTGTGTGATTCTCACTAATTTAGGATTTATATTTATTTTATTGTTCTAAATGAGATTATGGGCTTTAATTGTTCCAGTGAACCACACACATCCCAAGACCCACCTCAATACCGTATTAAAAACATTGCTATCTTCCGGTACTTCTGAAAACAAGGTCAACACATGTTACATGACAGACTTCAACAGATGCTGTTTCTTCAAGCGTTTTCACTCGGGCCCTCATGTTCTCAATGTTTTGATTTGATCTGGAAAAGAAATGTGAAGAACAAAGTTTATCAGCAAAACATGACGGTACCTAAGAACACATTCAGATTCAAGTGAATGAGAAAGTGGCGTCTGATGAGTCCATCATTATATTCAGAGGTAAAATTAGTTTTTAAGTTAATTGAACAGGCCACACGTGGTGGGTTCTTGTTTGTCGAGTTTCCAGTGGCCAAAATATAGAGATAGAAAAAATGAATGATATCAGTCATAATGTCATATTATTATTTGTTTCAAGTTTAAAGACTGATTTTTGCTCCTGAGTGAAGGTTCCTTACCTCATGAAACAGCCCCCCCGCCCCCGTTTTGACAAATGGGAAATGTACGTGAACCGTGAATGCAGCCTTGAACTCTGAACTATTTTCATTTATGTGAACTCTCATCATACCTTGCAACCAGTCGACTCCCTCCTGTAAACCTTCTCCTTTCAGAGCATCTGTGGCACTGAAACATATCAACAAGATACATTAAGAATTTTGCCATAACCTACTATTTTCATTATCAGACTCTAGTTGCTTAGAGAAATCCACTATGTCTGTCAACTCCAAAAGTGCAGGGTATAAGAGATAAATCTGTGTGCGCTGTGCAGAGTGTATTTCACAGCAGACTACAGTTCATCAGTGATACACACGTTTTCTCAATGACACCGGAATGCAGCAGTAATTAATAAGCAAATAGGTGTTGATGTGTGTTCGTACCAGATGTGCCAGGGTTTGTCTTTGATGTTCTCCAAACAGAGCAGCTGGGAGACCTTGACTGACGACAGAGCATCCCTGACATCCATCTTGTTTGCAAAGAAAAGGATGGGGATCCTCCTGTGTTTAATATCTGTGGAGAAACACAGAGGAAAACCAAAATGTATATTAATTATCCCAAAGATGCCAAATTATCCTAAATTTACACTGTGCTATAACTCAAGAGGGAGATAAACAGCTGGTTTCAACCTATGCAAGAACACGATCAAGATTTGTGCAAAATGTTATCAAACTTACCGGGATGATTCAGTAATGTGTCCAGTTCTTCTTTGGCCACAACCATCCTCAGCTTGTCTGCACTATCAATGACAAATATGATCGCCTGACCTTCCCTGTGGAGAACAAAGTGATTTGAGAAGTCGATATGTATATCTACATCGTACATGGCAAAGAAGATTGTTGTTTTTGATCCATCTGCACACTCACTTGTAGTAATGCTCCCAGAGGTTTCTGTATCTGCCTTGACCTGACATGTCAAACACTGTGAAAGAAAGACTATGAGTGGAGAGAGGAGAGGAAATGAGAGGATATTCATTTGTGATGGACAAATACAACTGGAAAAGGAAAAATGACATAAACAGCTATACCTGGAGGTCTTGAACTTCTCTATGCTGAAACCAATGGTTGGGACGATGTCTTGCGCCTGGGCCTGAAGGACAAATGCATGTGTTTTCTCAGCAGCAGGTTAAAATAGGAGCACACGTTGCAACATACCTTCACTTCTTTTCTAGTTAACAAATTTGATGAAATAGGCACACAGTATAATTACAGAAAAGCAAATGGTGGAGTGATGTGGAGTACCATGAATTTTGAATTGTTGAATGTACTTATTGTAAGATGCTTTGGATAAAAGAGTCAGCTAAATGATTTATGGAAGAGCACAACTTCAAATTCATGGAATCGCTAATTCAATTGGATGACAGAGAAATGACACACTAGTAATGCATGAGTGAATAACATTTCACACATTAGTTATGTTAGAAACACACAGACTTACATTGGACGGCTTGAGTTTGTTGATGATCGTGGTCTTTCCGCTGTTGTCCAGACCGAGACACAGAACATTCACTTCCTTTTTCAGCCCCAGCCATCCCGCCAACTTGTCAAACAGCCCCATTGGCTAGTCAGCAACCATCAGCTGTCTGTCTGATCTTCAAGAAACAACACAATTAAAACTGTTACATTCACAATATAACACCTTGCTTATGGATTAAACAGGGGTCATTTTTAAAGGAGTCCTGGAAAGATCAGAACATCAACACATACATCTACAAATATGCTAAAGGTCAAATATGTGCCCTGACTGACCTCCTGTTTCATTACCTGCATTGGTTTTCAGAAATTAAGTTTAAAATCTACACGTGAAATTGTAATATGTTTTTACTCAGTTTGTGAAGTGTGCATTTGTAAAACTGTTTTACATGTGCACAAATTGCTTGTTGTGAGTACCTGAAGTTATGCACAAATCGGTTTGTAACATAACGGAAAAGTGTGTCAATGTTTAAAGTAAAACATTGTTATTCCCCTGAAGACACAAACATTCTCTATCTCTCTATTTAGTCAAAGTGCACTTTATTGTCATTGCCATACAACAAGAATTGCACAGCAGAATGAACTTGCATTTCTCCCGGATCCATGCGCAAATATAAAAGGCAAATAACTTAACACAAGAAAAATGGACACAATAGACTAGACCTAAAGACAAACTAATACAATAAAGAAAAATTATTGCACAGAGTAACAGTAAATCTATATCTAGTCTCTATATAAAATGTTAAATCCACCACATCCACAAGTATGATGTCGGCAGAACTGTCACAACCATTAATGGATAAACATGTTACATGTCCCTCCTCACAGTGTGTAACCATGATTAACAACACACAGCAGATTCAGCAGAGACTCTACAAGTTGCCATTCCCACACCTTCTCCCCTGAAACCACTAATCTGTGTGTAAGTGTGCTGATTAGCCGCAGAGCAAAGGCTAACGACAGCTTCCAGCAAGTGACATTAACTCGACGACTTTTATTTGCTAACCGCTGGTTTAAGCTAACGTGCTTATCGGGGGTGTAACGTAATTAACATTCGCTGCTTGGTTAATCTCTTGTTGTTAATGTTGCTAGGTAGCTAACGTTTAGCTCCCTCCGGCATTCCTGAGCGGTGTCCCACATGTAAGAGTCCCCCCCCCCCGCCCCCCGCAGGCACTTTTTTTTAAAGTTGTCGGTTTTAAAATAAAGCGGCAAGTAAGAGACACGACGAAGGAAACACGTTAAACCCCCCAAAACTTTAGTGTTAGCATCACAGTTGACGCTAACACGCTAGCGGGGTGTAGCTAACGTTAGCTTGGCGCTATCCTTCACCGCACGGTGCTGTAGGAGCTGGATTTTACCTGTAGTTCGGCCTCGGGTCGTGTTTTTCTGGATGATGTAACGCTTCCCTCCAGTTAATCCATCAAATAACCAGGTTCAAACCAGCGTCTCATTCATTCCTCCTCCTCTGTCATGCGCTTCAGTCCGAAGTGGTAAAAACGCCGAGTTATTTACATGCTGTTGCTGGGAGACCGCTGAGCTGACTCAACACCGCCACCCACAGGCCAAACACTGTACAAATACCCGAATCAGCGTGGTTGTATCAGTAACACATTGTTTTTATTATTATAATACCTATTATAATAATAATAATAATAACTATTTTTATTTGTTTATTTAATTGTTCCTCATTGTTAGATTTTGAAGTGTTTGCTATTGCCTGCCTTCAGTTTCCGTTTTTTAACTTGTAAAGCACCTTGTAACTGTGTTTTGAAAGATGCTATAAGAATACATTTTATTATTATTATTTCAACAGTGCAGGAACACATTTGATTCGTCTCTCCATACTGCTTCTGTGGTGTCATCCAAGTGTCTGTAAGCCCGATATTACATTTTTAGCCTAAATGTCTGCTTTGATCCATGTGCGAGTGCGGCTCCAGAGGAGATCAGAGGACATTTAGGCTAAAAACAATGTCGGGGCTTACGGACACTTGGATGACACCACAGGAGCAGTATGGTGGCATTTTATTTTTTTATGTTTGAAGAATCGGTCACCATTTACTTCAATTGATTTGGATTTGGCTGCAATGCTGTTTACCCCTGAAACTCCAAAAGTGTTTTGTGGACTCAAACACTTCGTCCACCCCTCCATCCTTCATTTTTCATTGAACTATAGCTTTAAAGTAGTTATATGCAAATCCTCCGTATCATGAACATGAATGCCTTTATAAAAATAAAAACAGTATACCACATGTAATCCAATAGAGTAGATTTATAACATAAAGAATATACTGCTTGGTTTTACCATCAAGCCTTTGACAAACTCACTTGACAATTATCTTGATGTCCAGAAAACGTGTCAGTCCCTTGAGTGACAATTAAGAGGACATCGTGTGTTTGAGAGACAGTGTGCATCCATGGTTACCTGTGTGAATGTGCATGAGAGACTGATGTCTGGGGCCTGTGCTGGTTAGAGTCTGAGAGAAAACAAAGTATTAAAATAGGCTTGTTTATTAAGGAACAAACATACTGAATAAAACATACGACTTTCACAAGACTCTTTGTACAAGACGTACTGCATTATCATGAGGATAGAACATACACATCTCTATAAAATCTTTTTGACATTCAGCGGTCTTCAGTTCAAAAAACATGATTGTATTCATCATTCTGTCAATCTTTATTACTGGTGAAGTGATTCATAAACCAGCTGGAAAGGTTGCTACTAAAATCACACTCTGTTCCCCATGTTACCGTGTTACATCCACATCCTCTCTGGTCATGAGGTAACAGACATGAGACCTTTCAAAGTCCATAGAAACCGTCGGATTGTCACTTGGAAAGAGAAGAGGTATCGGTGGACACTTGAATAGACATTTGAGAGAAGACGTCGTAAATTCAAGTGAATGCTCGTGATTGCTGAGATAATACAGAGACCACATTTGGCCAACGCAGACAGAGGTTGGTTGTTGTGGAGGCTGTGTTGATAATGATCCATACGATGATGAGTGTGTTTTAACTAGACCAGATGTGGTCTAGTGGTGGACTCCTTTCTCACAAGCAGTGTGCGGTGTCAGTTACACCAAAATGTCTGGTGTTGGAGCGTTGGTTTGTCTCCAGCTCAGTGCACGCGCGCACACACACACACACACACACTTATAAAGTCTTTCTTTCTGGAGTGGCCTCACACTTGAAAGCCACTCTGTTGGATGTGGTGAAGCTGCAGGCGCAGAGACTGTATGCTGCTTATGATTCTCCTCTGGTGACCAATCAAACAGATCCCAATGCGCCTGATGTCGCTGAGGGGGAGAAGAAGATTTATACAGTTTGAATAATCATACAACAGCAGCAAATGTCTTAGATCAAGGCAAAACATGCAGTGAAGTTGTCCACATCCCATTAACCTGCAAAAAGCCATTGATGTTCAGAACAGTAACCACATTCAGCACAGCAGAACAAAATACTGTAACAATAATATTCGCTGTCGCTTAATACATATTTTTTAAGCCAGGACACATGTGAAATATCATATCATAGCATTATCATCAAAAACAAGAAAAAAACATTTAATATCAGGGTACATGATACACACAAGCTGTACAAATCATAGACTGTATATAAAGATGGACGACAAGACAGCTCTACAAAATTGAAGCCAAAGTGTTTTGACTGCCACCTGGTGGTTGGCTTTACTTCAGATCATGAACCCTGCCTCCTCCATGTTAACAGATCAGAAATGCACCAAATGAAGTGAAGCTTAGTGTCTTTACCATTCTCTCTCCCAATTTCAACCTCGCATTGTCTTATTGATAAAGTCAGAAAGCCTCAAAATTACATATCAGATAATTTATTTTTCAACATAGTTTCTGTCATTTAAGGTATCTTTATGTGATATTGTAAAAAATGGCTGCATTGTCATGGTTGACAGCTGAGACTGAAGGAACATCTGACACAGCTCTTAGATCACTAACGTACAGACTCTGCCTCTTAATTACATCTTCATAGGCTTAATTTCTGGATAGTGGAAGGAAGTGGAGACATCTATTTTCATATACAGTCTATGCTACAGATACATTTTTTTTACATTATTGGAACAATAATAATAATCCCTCTGTTCCAATGTTCCCAACTTTTTTATGCTGCTTCTCCTACTCTACTACCTCTCCCTTGGGTTGATGTACGTTTTGATACCGTAGCTGCACTCTGTGTGATTTGGCTTCACTCACTCTATACTCATGGTTGAAATGGAATCCAGTGTTGTGTATCCTGCTGCAAGGAAGTTGTTCTTGTACTGGCACATTTTGATGGAGTCGAGCCAGTCACCGATGGAGATGAACAGGGGGTAGTCTGGCATGTCCTCCGGAGACTCGGAAAAACTAGGATGACAAAGAGAAAGTTAAGCAGAGCACAAGTATAATCATATTCAAAGCCGTGAGCTGCAAACCTTGTATCTACATTAACAACAAACCATTTCCCAACATGCAGAACTTTCTACCTGTCACTAAGCCATTGGTTTCACTTCATGCAGTCTGGGGTGACAATCCACAATGGCGCGACGTGTAACATCAGCAGTGAATCAAAGTGAAAATATCAGCTCAACCTTGAATGTTCTCTCCAGATTCTACTGGGAACTGCATTGCCAATCTGTGATAACTAGCAACAATTATGTATTCACTAACCCTACCTATTGGAGGTAGGAAATATTCTTATATTATGACTGTGAAGGTCACACAACTTGTAGTCAGTGGACCAAAACACGCAATAGATCTCAGTGCTTGTGTGAATCGATACGTACCTCTGAACATCATTCACCAATGTCAGCAGGCTACTGGGATTGATTATGAGTTTGTCGAGGAAAGAGAGCACGTCGCTGAAGCGTGGCCGCAGGCTGGACTCCTTCTGCCAGCAGTGCAGCATCAGCTGGTGAAGTGTCACGGGGCAGCCCATCGGTGCTGGCAGGCGGTAGCCCTCTTCAATTGATAAAATGACCTGAGAGGAGCATCAGTAAACATAATGTTGTCTCACACAGTTGTGCTCCTCATAAAAGAGATTCAGTACAAATCACATGCTGTGTTCACCAAGCCTGAGTGGTTGTGGAATTTTAAATCTGATTAGCAAAACTTACATCTTGATTGGACATCTCCCAGTAGGGCCTCTCGCCATAGGACATCACTTCCCACATGACAATGCCGTAGCTCCACACGTCGCTCGCTGAAGAAAACTTTCCATAAGCGATGGCCTCCGGTGCCGTCCAGCGTATCGGTATCTTCCCTCCCTTACAAACAGTGGTGACAGAGAAGTTTTGTTAAGGAGACTTTCAGATGCTCAGCTCCATAAGTCCTCACTATTCTGCACCAGCTGTTCGATCCTCACTCACTGTTGCAGTGTAGGCTGCTTCACTGTCATCTTCAAGGACTCTGGACATCCCGAAATCGGACACTTTACACACCAAGTTTTCATCCACCAGGATGTTGCGGGCGGCAAGGTCTCTGTGAACGTAACCCATATCTGAGAGGTAGTCCATGCCCACTGCGATGCCCCGCAGCATGCCGACCAGCTGGAGCACTGTGAACTGACCGTCATGACTCTGGAGTGGGTGTGAGAAAGAGAGGGGGCCAATAAAGTGTGAAGAAGACAATATAACCTCAGTTAAAAAATAAAAATAAAGTTTATCAGTTAATCTTTAAAACCTTAAAAAAACCTTATAAACATGTTTAGTTAGGCCACTGGTGCCAACCAGTCCCTGGCACTGGGATAAGATATGCTTTTAGTCTCAATTCTCAAGATGATAACAATATTGACATGGCTTATAATGACCTAGACTTGATATCTGCTTCCTCCCATATGCTACAATACTGAGATGTTTCTATTGTGCTACAAGCTTTTTGGTGTGACTGTTTGCATGGGAGCTGCCCCAAGAATCTCTATCAACAGATCATGTTATAAATAAACTTGTGTCCAAGTAAGAACAACTAAGGGTCCTTGATATGATCCATGTATCCACCACTGTGAGTACCACCAAGAAAATCAGATTCAAAAAAAGTTTTTCTCTTCATCTGTTAATCATATATTGCATATCGTCTCACCCGCAGGAAAGAGTCAAGTGCTCCATTTTCCATGTACTCCACCACTATCATCACCGGTCTGCCTGCAGGAAAGACAGATCAGTAAATAGACCAAAGTTAAAGAGAAGATGCCTGTGCACACACACACACACACACACACACACACACACACACACACACACACACACACACACACACACACACACACACACACACACACACAGAGCTTACTGTTAGTGACGACCCCCTCCAGCCTGATGATGTTGGGGTTGTTGAACTGTCCCATGATCGAGGCCTCACGTAAAAAGTCTCTCCGCTGTTGATCCATATAACCGCCTTTAAGTGTCTTTATTGCCACGGCGATGTCCATCCTTCCAGGTACACGCAAACGACCACTGCACACTTCTCCAAATTCACCTGCAATGTTTTTTAAAACAGGTCATTGCACACCGCCTCCATCAGATGGCGCCCATGTAACAACAAACAGACAAATGGGAGGCACCTTCATGGACCGAATAACACAATCTGTTAATTTAATGAACCATCAAACATTACTGCTCACAGTCAGCAGCAGTGGATGTGCTCATCAGAGGTCCGATATAATAAAATACTTTAAAATCAGCTAAGAGGATATATTAATTTAAAAGTAAAACTTTATGGGGTTTAACATTTCTCATAAAATACAATTGTTACCCGGTGTAAAGTGTCTCTGTTATAGGTGCAAGTCAGCTGTCACTGGAACATTTTTACATACGCTTGCGTTATATACCAATTCAGGAAATAATACAGATACAAAATAATCTTTTCTTGGTAGTTCCAGATCACTCATTATCAGAAGATAATGATGAGTATTGATTGTACCTGTACCGATCACTCTTTCAATGCAGATATACGAGGGGTCTATCTCTTTGGCAAATTCCTCCACAGCATGAGTGGGGTCTTCATACGTGTCTGGATCCACATACGTCTTTATTCCAGAAAATGGGACTGGAAGACGAGAAGAGCAACAAACAGTGTAATATTTTACACATGATTTTTGGAGAATATAACAAACAGAGAATATTCTCAACTTTGTTACACAACTCTAACACTTTAAATACAGCAGATTTTCCTCAGATGTGAGGACATTGTTGAATCTTCATATATTATTACTAGACACATGGTACAGTCATGTCAGATTTATAATTGATGGATGGAAATATTGAACCTGATTGGTTTAAAAGTACAAAATATGTGCAGATCTTATAGGTAAATACAGATCAAATCAGATAATGTGCTTTGTTCAGTGTCTAGAAAATATGGAAATACATGTGATAACGCACTGCAATCACCTGTACAGTACAGTTCAGTGTTCAGTGTCATTGAGGTTTTCTTATTATTTTATTCAGAGCAAAACACTTACACAAAAAGTAGAGAGGTAACGAATGAATGAACGAACGAATGAATTGAATGAAGCTAACTTTCCATTTCTGTTGAGACTGTGCCAGAGAAGTTCATTCTTGAATCAACTACACTGCGTGAGTCAGTCAGCATCATCGCTGGTGTATTTTCCATTATATTATGAGGTCGAATGATGGAAAAAAAGAGCAGAAAGAGTTGGGAAAATGCCTCAGAGCTCCGTGTATAAAGACACTGCAGGCAGCCAGACTTCAACATGCTCCTCTGTGGCAGAGGCTGGGGATGATGTCACACTGAGCGCTGCGCATTATAACTGGCAAAAATGATAACTTGAAGCAGCCCCTGTTACACCTCGTGCAGATGAGCTGGGGACCGGGTGTACTTTATAGCCGCGTTAGCCTGTATTGTTCAGGTTTGAAGGCTTCGTCTGAGAAATATTCCATTTTGGAGTCGACGCTCTGCCTCTGTCTCCAGAGTGTCTGAGCTCGGCTCTATAATAGAACAAGACTTTTTTCAGCCGTTTGTTGAGCCTGCTGGCGTCCCCCTGCCGAGGTGATGCCTCCCCAGCACACAACAGCACGGAACAAACAACAAACACAGACTGTGGAAAGAGTAAAAAACTAACGGCTCAAAGTATTTTCATAATATCTGATGAAAAGAATCATAAATGCGTATTTGTGCTGACAAGACTGAGAGAATTTAAGTAAGATACGCTCTGATATGGAAAATGTAAATTAGAAAAAGGTATGAGCTGCAAAACAACTTTCTGTTCACTGGAAGAAAATATATAAGACGATATGAAGCTATACAAAAATGAGATGGATAGATGGTGCATGTAAGCATTAACCTAGTGCTCTCATCTAGTCAACTATGACAGGCCACAAACCCCAAAACCTTCAACACACACATACACAAAATAAATATTGTGTTCACTACCATGTCCACTGCGGAAGCGAGTCCTCCTCTTCTCCTCTGACTTCATCCTGGCTTTAATGTAGCCTTGACACCTGTCCAAATTAACCAGATTACCAAAGAGTACAAATCACACTCATCAACACATAACACACATCACAGCCTTTTCCCTCATTGTCTTATCTCTTTCTGCTGATAAACCTCCGTATACAACACAGTGCATTAGCAGCAGAAACGTATGATATCTAACTTATTAATTGTAAGTGGAAAAGTTTATTTTGAAACAGCCTAAAACTGTTCAAAATAAACTTTTTTCCAAACTGAACCTTTGGGCTTCTGCCTGTTATATCACACACATTTTGCTTTGCAAATATTTCTCTGCTTGTTTCTTTTAAAAGTTTCTTCCATTTCCCAACTTTGAATAAATTTAAGGCTGGGTGCTGTTTGAAAATACCAAGTAGTCTACAAGTTAATATACATAAACAAAATGGGGTTAAAACGTATGAATTCTAAGTTAAATCTCGATGAATTTGGAGTTTAAATATCACGTATAAAAAAATCCAAAAATGTTCTGACACGAGGCCCAATGAGAAGCTACCTGAACCAAAGATTACCACCTCAGCTAAGTAAAAAGTAAAAATCCAGACAAAGTTTGCACCGAGTCTGAGTAATTTTTCACTGTTTATTAGTAAGTGCCACTGACGGTAAAGTCCTGTGAACCAGACTGAAGACAACAGTCTGAGTTAACCTGCGGAAGTTAATGGAATGGAGCAAACTGCTGGTACTTACATGCTGAGTAATTAGGCAGAAAAGTGGTTCAGCCATTTGGAAAATAAGAGTGTCTGCTTGGTGGCAAAAGAGAGTCTATTAACAGACCTCCAGGTTGTAGCTTCACTCTGGAGATTATGTGAAGCACAAAGGTGTGTGCCTGTGTGTGTGTGTGTGTGTGTGTGTGTGTGTGTGTGTGTGTGTGTGTGTGTGTGTGTGTGTGTGTGGTGTTAATGTTAAGATAAAGCGACCAAAGGACCATAGAGGCCCACAGGGTGTCTTACCGTCCAGTGATGAGGAGGAAGAGGGTGAGGATGACCAACAGGGAGAAACCTCCTACAGACGCAGTGACGACCACCAGAACTTGACCCTGATCAGCGATATCAGGATCTGAGGAGAGTAAGAGACTGATCAGTGTTGAGATTAGAAACTTTAATCAGAAGACTGACATACTACATTGAAAATGGTCAGTATTCATGGTGAATGGTTTTAGTTTCTATGTTGCTCATTTAAACATTTTCGATATTCATCACTAGAGAACTTGCAACAGATAAGATCCTCTCATTTTACAATGTCCTTATTCCCAATGGTGCAACCACATTTAAATCACATATGAAGTAATCTGCTTCTGCTCTGTATTATAATCCAAATAAACCAGATTACACATGCTTTTAATTGGTTTCATTCAGACTTTTGTTAGTCAGTTACACATGAATCCTTCTAAAACCATTATGTGTCTTACTTTTCTATTGGTAAGTTGGAACATCATGGATACTCCTTTCTACCTCTGACACACCAAACTATGTTTTCCCAAAGGCAAATGATGACAAGTACATGTTAATAATGTTTTCATAGCAAAAACCGTGAATTTTAAAAGAATGTTTTGACAACAGCTCAACTTAAAACTTGACTTGACGTGGCATTGGAAGAGTTAATAATATAATTTTATCTCCTTTGTTGTGGTCTTCTGTGTCTGGTAACTGTTACATTAAGTGTAACTGTGTTTCTTTATTTCCAACTAAATCTGAGGGGTCTTAGGAGACAGACATATTTCCTGATCCCTGAATCCACCGACACCTCGGTACAGGTGTAGGGTAAATGTTTTTATATATTTATTCAGTGATTAATTTATGTTGATGAACCCTCAAACATTCAGTTTGTATAAAATGAAATAAATGGTCAAGGAACATGAAAAAGGTCAAATTCACTGCACTGTATGGGTTGAATTAGATGAGAGAGGAGGTGACTCTAATGTAGAGGCACACTCCTGTATATAAATGGACCTGCATCAGAAGTATTGTTCCTGGGATGATATGAGATTGTGAAGGTGGACATCTCATCTCTAAAATAATGTGTGTGTGTGTGTGTGGTGTGTGTGTGTGTGTGTGTGTGTGTGTGTGTGTGTGTGTGTGTGAGTGTGAGTGTTCATCCCTACATATTTCAGGGTTAGAATCATCCGAGCGTTACCTGTGCATGAAAACTGTAATAAGCCCAACTGCACAGCCTGAGTCAGGAACTTACAGAGCTTATAAACATTGAAATAAATGGTGCATGCCTGAGGAGGCGCTGATGAGTTTCACTGATCCATAGCAAAGAATGACCATGAATTGTCTCCACGGATTTTATAGGGTTGTTGATCAGCACAGATGACTCCACGAATTGTCCCCCTGCGTTGCATTCAAACTAAACTCCATATCCACTGGGAGTTGCAACACTAATCCAACCGACTGAACGTCAGAGTCACTCCTGCCTAACACACACAAAACAAAGCCACTGCTCCTTCACACTAGCCCCCCCCCTGCAGTCGTACCCTCTGCTGCGGTGGCAAACTCAAAGTTGGGGCTGTAAGCGGTGTAACCAGAAGCAGTGCGAGCGCGCACGTGGAAGACATACACAGTGGAGGGTCTGAGGCCTGTGACCACCACGCTGGGGGATCTGGTGCGTGTCGATGAGTAGCTCAGCTGCTCTTGCTCCTGGACAAGCAACAACACATCATAACAGATAGTAAACAAAAGCACATTTTTGCAATTAAATGTTTGAACAAAACCCTATTTTCTTCTATTAAATATTACAGAAGTGTCTTTATCTGCATTTGTTTGTGAGTTAGCAGCATTACAGAGAAAAAAAAAACGTCCTTACCTTCTCAAAGTATTTGATCTCATAATCCACTATGTCAGAAGGAGGCAGTTCCACTTCTGACCAGGAGAGAGCGATGCTGTTTTGAGTGGCCGAGTCCTTTCTGATGACGCCCACCAGAGCAGGACCTGATGATGCAGTCAGAGAGAAGCAGGGGTTTGAGTCAAAAAGAGAAAACAACATCCTGATGCACTAGTATATGTGTCTACACTGGTAATTTCACGATACCTCTAAAATAAAAATAAATATGGAAACTTATTTGACTTAGATTTGCCTTAATGAACGTGTATGTGCCAAAGAGTGAACTTTGACATATAAGTAAAAAAAAATGAGAGAAACTTCAGCAAGAAAATAATTGATAATATCATTGCAACAGTTATCAGTAATAACAATTCATTAACAGATTCTCTCCTCGCACCCAAACCACTTGATGCAGATGGCCGTGGTTCTGTTGGAGGCTTTTTCTCCCTGCTCGTTGTGGAAGCTGTTGGGTTTCTCTAAAGTACTGTAAGATCTAGGACCTTACTAGGAGAAGTACCTTGAGATAATATATGTTGTGACTTGGCACATATGCAAATAAAGTTAAACTGATGTGAAGTTTTTTAGCAGGACTGAGGAACTGACACTTATCTAAGAGAGGTGAGTTCAGAGACACGACCACAAAACACACAAAGTGTCTCCAGTCACCGTTTGAAAGATTTCAACATTGAACAAAGTTTTAGAGGATAATACCCAAAGAGAAAGGAGGACCAAGAAATAAACATTTCACTTCCCTGATCTAATATGACGTTCGGCCCGAGACAAACATCTTTGTTAACCAAACCACTAGACCCACAGTGACTGTTCATCATTCCTGTCATCACTGCTGAATTTGGAGGGAACATTTTACACAAGGTTGCTGAGGAGACATAAAAATCACCTCGCAGAGATTCAAATATTTACCATTAATTATTCATTAAGCTCACGCTTAAAGAGATTTGGCAAAATAATAGATCCAGTCCCTCTGTTGTTTAGTGTGCTGTCTGGAGGATCAGTGCTGTTATATACAAATCACTGATGGAATAGAAATTCCAACACCGACCAGAGAGATGTCTCAAACTGTCCTCATGCAAGACACAAAGAAGGCTGCAGATCGGATGGGACACTTCAGAAAGTTAATGTGTTACGTCAGAGGTGTTGGGGTGAAGATACAGTTTTCACAGCTGGTCAAGAAGTCAGGATTTTCAAGCAGAGACGACGCTTCAAGGTCCAGCAGCTCAACCACTTTAATTTGTACAAAACAAAAAAGAACAAAAGGGAGAATGGTGCACGCAGGAGGCAAGAGTTTGATGCTGACTGCTGCAAAAATTGACTCTCCAGGTAACAATTATGTAGATTTAAGGGTGTGTCTGGCTTTTACATTACAATGCAGAACTTCAGACTCCTGACTCAAGTGTTTGAACGTGCATTCCTTCGAGCATCTGAAACTTTCAATCATGTCCTGGATGTGACAATCAGACACAAAAAACAGAGTTTAATACCAGGAAGATTACGCAAATCACAGCAAATAAGAAACTACGGTGTGTCATGTCAATTTTTACAGGATTACCAAAGGAAACAAAAACCATCAATCACTGTAAAAAAAAAAAATCAAAAATCGGCATCCTTCCTAACTCACTCTTGGACTGGCTTTCAGTCATTGGACCGTGCTGTCTATTGAAGAATAAGCGGCGCCAGATCACACTTCTGCATTCCAGGTAACATGTGCCCTTATATCCTGCTAGCAGGAGGTAGCTGAGCCACTCGGAGCGCCGGGATATGTTGTTGGGAATATCTCAGGCCTCTCAGTCTGGCTGCCTGCTGCAGTTCTTAATGGCCAACAGCAGACACATCAACAAACACATGCAGGATTCACTGACAGAGCACTGCAGCGCAAAGGTGCCCAGGCAAGTCAACAACAAACTCCAGGGAGTTGTTTTGCAAATGTCATCTGAGTCATATCTGAATAACTGCAGGTTTGAGTGTAATGATGACCAGCGCGGTGTCGGCTGCACTCATTATTAAAACCTGTTCTTTTCTTCTTACAGGTGAACGGAATGACAGGTGAGTTTGCTGTGGCTATGTTGATGATACTACACTGTAATCCTGAACAACAGCAAATTCAGACGGTAGGACAATGATTATTAATACAGCATTTATTTTTGCTCCATCAATCAATTCATGTTTTGCCTGGAAAATGTCATAAAATTGGTAGAACATGCCAGTCACAGTTTCCTAAAGTTCAAGTTGACATAATCATAATAATTGAGCAACCGTAAAAAACCTTTCTCTAGAGAGCAAAGGAGCAAGCTGGAACTCAATAACAACTCAGCAGAGTGCATACCTCCACCTACAGTCCCCTTAAATTCAATCAACATGCACCAAATTACACACACTCATAGATGTCGCTCCCCTAAATGTGCCTGCTTTTTTTTCATTGAGCTCCCAATCACTAAATGCCAAAACACCATATCTCCCAATGTTTAACAAAGTAATAAAGATATCCTGGATCCATCCCCTGATTCCCTGACTCATACTGCTTCCTTCCACAAAGTTTCGAGGAAATATGTCCAATGGTTTCTGCGTAGTCCTGCTAAGAAATACATCAACCAACAAACAGGCAAAACCTCCTTGGTGGATGTATTTAAAATATATTTCAGCTGTAGTGGACACTTCTAACACACAGTGAATCATCTGTATCCAAGCAAAAGACTTTGATAAGACCTGAGGCGAACATGGACTAATCTGCAGGAGCAGCTCCGACATACATAATGCATGTTCAGACCAGCAGAGATGTCCAGAGTCTAAACTCCAGTCACGTTTGGTCACCAGTGACGTATCAACAGAGACTTGAACCCTTATACCATGAGTACATGTCTTAAATTTCAAACCATAAAAGCACAAAATCCCAAAAAATCAAGCTTGAATACACCTCGAAATGTAAACTACTGAGAAAATGTGTGACTGCATGAGCTTTCCATTCGACTGAATCTGTTTAGAACATATATAAACAACAACAGCTCTCATAAATGTCATGTTCAAACTAGGAATGGTGATATTTTGCAGTTGGCATCAGTTGCTTCCAGGCAGATAAATATGTATAACCCACTTACAGGGTAAGAATCACATTACAGGAGGTGATTTTCCATCTGCACAATGCAGCATAATGTTCTGTATCTGTCACCCTGTGCTTCCATCTCTGAGAGTATCGACACTTTTTGCAAAAAGGGGGAAACTCCCCAAAAAATCTCTCATGCAAGACGACGTCCCAGCCGGAGGATAAATCAATCCACTTGCTGTAGATGAGCGGTTCAAAGAGAACAATCACTGTCATTACAGTTCAATCACATTTCAAACAGCTAAAGAGAATCTATAAGGTCTCATTGGTTTATTGGAAACATGTAAAAATAGGTTAACCCTCAACTATACGAGCTCAAACATATACAGAAAGAACAGAGGGGGAGGAAGGAGAGAGAGAGAGAGAGAGAGAGAGCAGGGAGAGCTGTAAAGATATCCCAGGAGGTTGCATCTCCCCGGCATCTGAGCATATAAATAGAAGTCGGCCGTATTCCCAGAGCAGGGAAGATGAAAACAGAGGCGAATCCATGGGAGGGAAGGGGAAAAGAGCAAAGTAAAAAAATCTCCTGAATCAGGACACCGCAAAACACCGGGAAGTGTTCACACGTGGATTTAACATGTGAGAACTTTGTATGATCTTGATTGAAGTAAGTAGCAAATGGGATCTTTTCAAAGCAGGAAAAATGGTGCTATGAGCATAAAATTTACTCAAAGGTCACAAGGGAGTTAATCTACATATCTCTGAGGATCCCTTTTACTCAAATGTAAAAGTCAGAGTCCAAAGAAATGCGACAGGTGTACCCCACCTCTCGCCCAATGTCCCTTCCCAACCGTGATCCTCAAAGCATAGAAAATAGATGGATCGATAAATAATGATTATTGCAACTCAGAACATATCCACTGCTTCCTGCAAAGGGACAGAGCCTATAACTCTCACTCTGGTAGTAGTTTGTGTTGGTATCAATCGAAAAAAAGAAAAACAAACAAGGCAAACAAGCCTAACTAATTGAATGCCCTGCAATGGATCTGCTTAAACAGTCTCACTCAATGCTCTGAGTACAAATCAGGGATGAGTCTGCAAAAGAAAAAAGCTACACGACCAGAACTGGAAGGAGGCGTAGACAGCACAAGGCCACCAGTTCCTCTCGAGGAGGAAGAAAAGATGCAAGAAGAAAAGCAGTAAACCACCAACAGCCACCACTCGACAAACAGCACCAGCAGACTCAAAATCAGGAGGTGAAGGGTTATATGTAATGAAGTTTCAAGATATAATCACACTGTACACCCCAGGCTACACATATTACCAGTTAACAGTCAGCGAACAATAAAGAAATATCACTTAGAATTTGAAGTAAGTAATTATTAATGACGGGTCATTTTTAAGCATTTCGCTGAATTTAAAAATGAGAAAACTGGAGTAGTTCAACTTGCTTTAACCTTGAACAAAAACACATGTAAACACTTTGAGTCTGATCTTTAGTCCAAACAGTCAAGCAGAAAAAAACATTGGTCCTGTTTTGTTTTGTTTTTTTTTCAAGCCTTGCATAAGCTTCGCTTTTAACAGACTTATTTTTGTGATCGCCTCTGTGCAGCAGCCTCACACAAATTTGCATTGATTTCTCTGTGCCGCTCCGACTACTGCAGTGCACTTTGTGGGCGAAATCTTCAGTCAGAGACGCTCTGCTGAGCAATAACTACAGTGTATTTTGAGCCAAGTGCAGCTCACTGTTCATAAACACACAGATCAGCCTGCTCACTCGGCTTTGCCTTGCTGCCTCCGAGAGCCGGTAGGACAACAGCACCGGAAAAATTGGAGAAACCCACATTCCTGTTTTCCAAAGTGAGACCGAGTGTGGACAAAGAGGCATTGGAAACGATCAAAGGAGTTTTTTCTGAGAATCCGTGACAAAGCGGATATTGCTCGGCTCTTGCAGCGACAAAACTCCACGATAAATCCACTAAACCATACTGTCAAAGGCAGTGAGCATTCTGCTTGATGACAAATCATACATCTTACTTTACTGAGCATCATAACTTATCAAAGTTAGACAAGCACACAGGCAAATGGGGAAGAGAAATTATTAGTAAGTCTGATTAATAGGCTTGGAATAATTAAAAGCATAATGAGGCATTAATACACAATTTACAAACAGATAACATGGCAACAGAAAAATGTATCCTCTCACTGCTTCTGACTGGAAAAAAAATTGAGTTAATTGCTAATTCTGCTTTTGATTGGTTATCGTTCCATCACTGACATCATATCACAGTCAATTACATGAGTCACCTCGCAGCCTGTCAATCCCAGGTCGGTCCCAACAGAAGTTCAGCAGCAAAAGAAACGTTTCTACTCAATGATTCGTCGACCTCATATGAACGTGTAGTGAGTGTTGAAGAGCTTATATAACATTTTGCATGTTATCTACCATAGAGTGTTGGGAAGAGTTGAAATGGTTTTATTTTGTACTTAGAAGTTTCCTGCTGGATTTTCCACTATGTGCATAACTAGATCAAATAAAGGGCAGACAGCACCAAGGGGTGAGCTGGGAAATGACTAACGGAGCATATGCATGGCTTGAAGTACACGGATGAAGCAAATGTGCATGTAACTGTCATATGTGCATGAATTTGTTTGACTGTTTGTTTGCAGTCGGTGCACAGACTCCGTGCGTCTACTGAGGAAAAGGCAGTTTGACAGGTTAATCCAGTCTAAACATCCACAGGGAAACATCCGCACAGGCAGCTTCTCCTCCTCCGCTGAGATTATTTAGCATTTCAACTTCCTGTCATCAGTCTGTCTGCCTTCACCAGAGAGAGAGAGAGAGAGTTAGGTATGAGGCGACGCATATGATGTGACATTTGGTTTCCTTGGCATGACAACAGCCTATCAGCACGTTTTATTTATAAAAATAAGACTTTAATTCAATGATGCAGTGTCTGCGAGGAGAGAATGAGCCACAAGAGATGACCTATTAAAACTGAGAGTAAACACAACTAAAGTAAATCCCTGCGGAGATCCAATACAGAGAGGTTGGTAAGGAATGGAAGAAAATGGAAATATTCATGATTTACATTTTTAAGACTGAGAAAATAATAAACCTATTGGGGGCATTTGCACGGTCAGGAAACTTGACACATGTGAAACAACATTTGTATTCCCAGTCTGTCCACTCCTGGCTTGCTCACCACTTTGTCTCCCCACTTGATCCAAAAGGAAGACTTTGTAATTCAGACCAGGCATCTTTCAGTTACTTTGTTGTTTTCTTCATTCGTCTCATTCATCTCCATCAAATGTTGTTCTGATTTATTTTTCCTGGTGAGCCAGAATACAAATGATAATCTCTGACAATCTTCATGATAATGCAATTATGGCGGCCTATTATTGCACACAAAGATGATTTAGCACCGATATACCCGCAATTCCCTGTTTTATATCTGAGCCGCTGATGAGTGATGAGCATCAGTCTTGTTCTCATCAGAAATTCATCTCACCACTGACTTGCAGCTCATGCTGAAAGGGAAGAAAATGTGCACATACATCCTGCCATCATTTATTAATCCACTCTCTTTCCTCCCTTCATCTCCACCTTCTCCATCAATTATTCCATCAATATTCTTGCCCTTAATATATAAGGTTCAGGTTTCAGTCACTGAACTTAAGAGCTCTTATTTTCCCTAATTCAAGCCCAAGACAATGGTGTCTTGAGGACTTCTGGCTGTGGTTGACCTCAGGTCAGCTCAGCTCGGCTAATTAAGATCTGGTTCGGGTCACAGTGGCTTTGTCAGCTATTCAGAGGTCAGAAATGTGCTTCACCTACAGACACATTAGGTTGGATGAGGAGAAAATGACAGTAGTGGAGGGTGCTCAAGGAAGAGAAAACACAAATCTAGCTGCTACAAGCTGAAATGCAAACAGTATTCCTGATGTATGAACCAGGTAATACAGTACAACATATGTAAATACATGCAGAATATAACCTTTACTATGATTTTAGAGCTAAATATATTGTTGTAGGATTTTTCGGGGTTGATGTAAAAAAGTTGCCAGTGATTCCCAAGTTTGAAAAATGAAATGTAAGAACTCTGCAACTCACCGGCTTGATGCGTGTTGACTGGTAATATTTGCCAGTGAGCGCGCGGCCACACCCAGCCCGGCTACACCGTTCATGGCCTCTACGTGGAAAGTGTAGTTGGTGTGCATCGCAAAATCCAGTATGGCCACAGAGGTTCCGGTCAGACCATGTGGCCGTGGGATGAAGCGCAGATCGGCCTCGCACGGCTCACACTGAGTCATGCCACTGTCGCTGTCACTTCCATCACAGCGCTGGCACAAGATGTTGTAAGTGATGTCCTTCCTGCCGCCTGTATCACTGGGAGGCATCCACTGCAAGAAGAGCGCCGTGTCATTGATCAATGAGACCAGGTTCCTGGGAGCTGACGGAGGCCCTGAAGAGAAACAAAAAATGTTTAGAGGGGAGGAAGAATCAACTCACTGATAACCGCTTAACTTTGTAAGGCAGAGTTTCTCTTCAAAGCAGATCAAATACAATTGTTGTTATAAATATGAGGTGTTATTGTCTGTTTGAATCAAACAAACGATGTAGACCTTTTGGCAGAGCTGCTATCAAAAAATTATGATATGAACATCAGTTGTTACTGCAAAAGTATGACTTAAACGGTTCCATGCAAAAACTATCTCAGAACACACCACTCGTCTGACCTCAGAGAGGAAGAAGCGACAGTGGGCACACGATCACCACAATCTGGCCCTCGAGCAGCCAGTGAGCAGAATTTGAATCTGAAGTACGTGTGATAGGTTTGTAGGTACATTCGGTGCGTGGGCGGTTGACTTTCAACACATCCTGCGGGAATTCATTCCAACATCTAGTGTCAGTTTCTTGGATAAAACTCTTCAGATTCATTTTTTTTTTTTTCAATTTTCTCAAAGTAGTCAGAGCCGAAGTTGTGAGGGTGTCTTTGTAAATCTGCGTGTGGGAGTGTGGGTGGTGTGAGGTTTCAAAGTGCCTCAAGTGTTACACTCCAGCGTGCAACTTTCTTTAATTTCATGGATACAAGCTCCACACAAGACAGTTTCATATCCACGGAAAAGGTAGACTGGGAGAGATGATTTATTTCACAGTTGAGCTTGATCACATAAAATCAACAAAACAAACACAAAAGACATTTTTTTAATGCAGACAGACGTTTTCTGAGTAATCCACTAACTTGTGCAAGGCAGAGTGGAGGGGTCTTTAATGGCCCGGTAGAAGCCTTTATCACAGTGACACATGGTGGCCGCCTGGTCGTGACTGGAGCTGTGCAGAGGACACTTGGAGCATTTAGTGTTCCCGGCGAACGCCTTGAAGGATCCAGGCCTACAAGCTGGAGACAGAGCGAGGCACAGGAGGGGGGGGGGCAGCAGTTACACCATGTTAATGTTCTCCATGCGGCTGCATTTCCATTCAGCACACATACATTTAATTCACAGCTCCAGCTGCCGCGCTCCTCACCTGTGGTCTGACCCCATTTCCCGAGGTGCTATGAATCACTGTCAAATCCTTATTAGCTCACTACGCCACATGCTAATGGTCCTGCCCATTGTCCTGTCTAACAAATAGCACACACCTGTAAAGGCACATTTTGGGAATAAAGAATGGCAAACATTCAGATGAGTCTTAAAATAAACACATTACAAAATTAGAACAACTAAATCTTGGTACTAATGTGTAGAGGGATGTGCAAGCAGAGTTCCACTGCACCACAATCATGTTTCATGCATTGCTGGAACAGCTTTAACATTAAGATAGATTTCATGTTGAATAGGCTGAAAAACACATGGTTGCATATTAACTGACAACAGTTACTAAGCCCTTGCTTAATTCATAATATCACCATCACTTTATCACTTGATACCAGTATATTCCCATATCATTATGGTATCAGCTTACTATACCAGCATCACTATAACTTCAGGCGCAGTACGTTCAAATACGTTAAATGAACATCCTCATCGTTCGAACACCATATTGATTAAGGAGAAGAGACTACTGGACATCCTGCCTCTTTCTCTTCTTCTATTATTTAATGCTGGCTGGTCCGAAAGTCCAAACTGTCCAACAAAATGATTTCACACTGCAAACAAACCAAATCATGGATTTGATCCACACCAAAATCTCTGTTGGTGTAGATACTTTGGACAAAGGTTTGGTCCACACCATTGTCTGAATTTTCACGTCAGTTATTTGGGCTCGGACTGAACTGAAAAGCCCAAAGGTCTGGACTGAAGAAGGTAGGTGTGAAAGTGTGCTAACGGCTTCACTCCCACCAGAGCCCTCGCACGATGTTTGTCCCTGGAACCATTTCTCTGCTGAACGCACCCGACTCCCAGTCAGAGAGTTTACAAAGCCACATTAAATAAACACTGTGATAAACACTGGGTTTGGCAGAATTATAATTTTATCTAGTAGACAAATTAGTTAGATTGTAGGATGTAACATGTGAATCTTTGCTGGAATAAAATATCAGTACAGCTTCAACGATATACTGGAACAAGAATATCTACGATATGTGTTATATGACTATTCTTTTTTGAGTGCATGAACAATACACATGTTTAAAGCTTTAACATTTTTCAGGAGTCCAGAGGGTGAATTTAGGTTAAAATGGATACGATAACAATCTAAAGCCATGGAAAAGACTCTGGAGTCCATTTGTTGGAATCAGCAGGTTTAATAGAGTCCCCACGTTCAGATTCCTTCTAATACAAACAGAGAAGTGTTTGCATTGTTTGTAAGGAAGATAAAAAAGAGCTATTAACATACAAATAATGCATTATAAAATTCAATTATAAGCTGCATTCAGTCGAAAATCTCCTGCCGACGTGGATATTTCAGAGTTTTACTACTTCATTACTTGCTCCATTTTACCTTCGCCATCAATTGAACCGGCTCCTCTTTCCTTATCACTCCACTTTTTCTCTTAAATGTTCAGCACCGCCGCAATTTTTCCTTTTCTTCATCTCTATTCCCATAATTTTTCCTTCTCCCAGCTCAGCTCCCACTTTTCTGTCCTGCGCTCTTTCCCTTGAGGCTTATCAGAAGATGGCAAAACCATTACAGATTGCCGCTTTCTCCCCTAACTTACCTCAGCGGAGAAAAATAAAGTACTAATGGTACAGTTATTTAATCTCAGGATGGTTTCATTGCATAGTGATTTGCATGACAATATATGTGCGCGGGTGGGATAATAATTTCAAAATTAGAAAATAAATATCCCCTTTATAAGACAGACAAGCGTCAAGACCTCGCGGTAAAGAGGGATATTATGAATTACGTTGTAAAATGAATATATTCAAAAGATTTTATCATAAGGAGCACAAAGATGTAATAGTGAGTAACAGTAATTTATTTTCTCATATCATCAGGAAATTTGCATTTTATAAAAGTATTTTATTTTCTGACACTTTATTGCCTCCATTAAGAAATATTACCACTATAATACTTACAGTTGATGAAAGTCTTTTCATTACACAGAGCTTTGTTTCATACTGTTTCCCATGAATAACACCCAACTGCTGCCCTGTATTCAGTACTGCACCCAGGACTCCTTGTAAAGGGGTACTGTTACTGTTATACTGCTGAAATAAAGTAAACATTAAAGTAAATTGCTCCTGGTAGGAAAAGTGTGCATCAATCACAGAGCTTGAAATGATGTTAATAGGCCTCTAATTAAATAGAAACAGAAACAACAATAATAAATCAGGGAATTACAAAGAGTGAAATTGAATTAATTGACCACTGATGAACTGCCTGTCCTTTCTGTGCTTGATAGAAAAAAATATATTTTGTTCAATTTATGGATTCTCAGCTTTAACTAGTTGCAACTTCCAAGCAGTATCTGTGATAACTGCGATATCTAAAAAACAACATAGTAGAGGTTAGTATTTTCTTGTATTTTGAATGAAATCGGACATGAGACAAATTTATAGCTGCATCTAAAGATCACTTTTATTGCAGATGAATCTGTTGAGGATTATTCTGATGATGATTATTGTTTTGTCTATGGAATGTATATGTTCTGATAGTCTGAGGTGACAAACAGTTCAAAACTAGAAGACATTCAAATTGAAATTACATAAAACCGAGAATAGCAGCAAATCGTCGTATCTGAGAGGTGAAATCAGATATATTTTTGCTTGAGTAAACCAATTCAAAAATTATTAGTCCATTACAATTTGTTTTACATACCGCTATCGTGCACTTTTCTTTTATATTTCCTTAAAGAGGTCAAACATTAGTTACTAGAAAAGACAATGACAACTTTGAATGAGACATCAGATGCAAGATAGAATGAAAATCAAACCTGCAAGGAGGAAAAAAAATACGTTTAATGAACAATCTCCATGGACAAGTAGAAATACTTGAGTATATGAGACAAAAGATTCACACTGACAGAATGCATCACCACAATCACATTGCCGGTGAGCTCCTAATGAGGAACAGTAATTTCTCACTCGACTTCCAATTTTTGGAGGAACCTCATCCGCTTGGTTATTACCCTCCTCCTAAACACAGCTCCTGCCAAAGGCAACAAACACACACCTTCATTCCAGTTTCCAGCCACTTCCTGCTCTCTGTTATGAACTGAGAAGATCCCTACCAAAAAGCAATTATAATAGTTTTGAAAACATCCACATGCACGCACACACATGGGCACGCACACACACACACACACATACACACACACAACAGATCTAATGAAATTCAATTTGGTCACTATCAGTTGTTGGGCTTTCTTATTCATGAAAGGAACAATACTGGCACAAAATACATATTCCTACTCAGGGCAGACGCTGTAGACACAGAGATTTAAAAAAAGCAATACTACAGACTGTGTTTTACCAGCCTTATCATCCATTATTCTAATAGTTATTTTGTCAATCAATTGATTAGTCATCAGGCCTATGAAATGAAAGAAAATGGTGTCAGTTGTACTTTTTCTACAGCCCAAGGAGACATGGACAGATGTCTTTGATCCTTCCAACAGTCCAAAATCAATTCAGTTTTCAATTAACTATCATCCATGTGATAAAGAAATCCGCACATCCTCACATTATAGAAGCACACCAGAGAAATTCGTTTATAGTTTTTGCTTGAAAAACAATCAGATGAAAATAATTGCTTATTAATCATCAACTAATCGATTCATTTATTTTTTACATTTAAATAGCTTGTTTGTTATTTTCGATGATACTGGCTTGTTACCAGTTTTGATAGTATGGATGATATGGCATCTGTTATGACTCTTTCGTCACCAATATAAAATCACTCATTTAGTGGCTGATACAATAAAGTTGAAGTTTATTTTCTGTGAGGAAACTGGCTGAACGCACAAGGTACAAGAGCCGGAAGTGAGTAAAAACTCAAAAGAAAATAATTAGCTGAAAGAGCAGAGTGAAGGAGAGCTGCAGAGCTGGATGATAATTCTCTCTGGATTCATCACTACAAGCGATCCCTCTTGAATTATACATAGCAATTAGATTCATATAAATATTGATCACAGAAGCTTGAAAAGGACACTTTTCAAAGCACTTTGCAGAGCTTACACTATGGCCTCAGGTTAAGAGCATGCATCGGATTTGAGTTTCAATAGAGAAGCAACAGAAGTTTGGTCAAAGGAAGCACATCACCTGCACATTTGCAGGACTGTAATGACATTTCAACTCAGGACTTGTTTTTGGTCTATCTGATTGATTGATCGTGGGCAGCAAAAAACACATGAAATTAGATCCAAACCACATTTGTTGGTTTGAAATGTGATTCCAATCACATCTCTGCCGATGTGTCTAAGTCCAGATGCTCTGGCTGCTCAAATTGTGCTTCAAAATATCATTTGAATCACTCTCAACGCAACAATGTGGAATCCAGAGTGGCTGTAAAGTTACTGGTGCCTTCATGGTTACTACAGCAACCCACGTAGGTGATGGTCTGGACACAAGTCCGTTCCGATCACTTGCGAATAACAGTGCAGACAGTCTGTGCTGAAGATCTGATATGAGAGAAGCATTAGATTTTTGCCTCCAGTATGAAAAACAAGGCCAGGAGAGATTGGGAGTTGTTTGGGTGAGCTGAGTTGGAAATTGTCTCTTGGCTTACGTAGTCAGAAACAGATGGAGCCAGAGACTGTGTTTACCCTGGTCTCTCAGCTTTGATGTGCAGATGGGAAGTTCACAGAGAATGAGAGATGCTCTGGTCTGTCTGAGCGGCATTAAAAGCCAAAGTAAACACAGTCCTTAATGGACAGAAGAGGGACACAGTGACTTGGATACGTATTCACTCCCTCATTTCCGATTTCCACTTTACCTGAATCTAAGTTTGCATCTTGCCTGCTTGATCAAGCCTGACGACCTCTGGAGACGGCAGAGGTGATTTCTGGGGACCTGTGACTTGGATCATCATGGGCAAACAGAAAAGGGGAACAGACTGATGGACTTATTCCTGTGACTCTAAAAAGAATTGGTGCATTTGTTTGTTAGTTTGATCCTCACTATTCATCTGTACAGTAAGAGGAGAAGCCAGGCTGTGTTAATATGAAAACTATCGGAGGTGTTAGCGGCATAATTGTCACTTTAAAGGTATTTACTGAAACCAAAATATTTGAATACAGAAGCTTTTCCAGCACCAGAACGTCTGCTGGTGGGTTGTGGCTCTTGTCTGTGCATCAACCGTGATTTGATTGAAAAAAAAAAAAGACGTCTCTATTAGCCTCCCACACAATTCACCTCCTCCTGAATATGATGCTGTGACAAAAGGATGTGGAACAAATAGCATTAGCACTATGATGTCGCCTTATCTAGGTCATGATATAACCAGCCCATCTCTGACTAATCCTCTTGTGGTTGACACTGAATGAAAGGAATAGCATAATAAAGCGCTCGATTGAGATGTCAAAACAGTCTGGCGGAACGCTATTGGGGTGGAAAGCAGGGTTTGATAAGCGCTGACGCCTTTGTTTAGGCAGCTGGGAGGAAGAGATGTACGTGCAAGCGCAGAGCTCTGCTCATATTTAGTAGCGTTGGGGTTTTCCCTATTCGCTCTCTCTCTCGCACGCGCTCTCTTTCTCTCCCTCCATTTCTCGCTCTCTCTCTCTCTCTCCCCCTCTTTTGCTCTTCCCCATGCTGCCTCTCAGACAGCTTTGATCACAGCACCCTTTGAAGCAGTGTTCCAAAATGAAAACGAGGAGAAAGCAGAAGTCACCGCAAGTTCACGTCTAAACTTCCTGCAACTACTTGCAAAGTGCACATCGCCATCGCAGCACAGGCTCTGCAAGACCTCTAATTGACGAGGGGAAGAGAAATCAAAGCCATAAATCATTGATTACAAGGTCACAAGGTGTTGTTACTATTGATCACTTCTTTTAACCCTAATCTTAGTGAGTTTAAAGATGCTGTTTGAGACATTTTTGATGGTTATAACCTTATATTGCAGCATAATACTGCACAGCTGAGCAAATACAGCATAGTCCTATCTCTGGTTTCCTTTAGTCGGCATGCTACAGTGTTATTTCTGACAGGGTTGGATCTTAAAGGAACAACCATTTTGGGAAATACACTTGTTTTCTTTCAGAGTCATTGTCAGAAGATAAGATTGATATTAGTTACACACCTGAACGTCCAGTACAGGTATAGAAAACATCCACACAAGGGGGAACTGCTTGTCTAACCTGTCAAGGCTGCTGTGCTGGAGTGTAAAAAATATATTTGACATACACTTCATAGGTTGATCCCTGTTTCATCCGCTAACACGGAGGAGGCAAGACCTAAACTTCAGGCAGCCACCAGGGGGCAATCACTTTGGCTTCACTTATGGGTAGCAGCCATGTCATCAATCTTTACAATAAATCAATGATCTTTATGTAGAGTTAAATCCATAAGATAAAGATAAATAAAATGTACACAATTTCTCAATGACAGGGCAGTTGTAGATTGTAGAGGGTGTAGAGCGGTTGTCTTCCAATCAGAAAGTTGGCGGTTCAATTCCAGTCTGCATGCTAAAGTTTTCTTGGGCAAGATACTGAACCCCCAATTGCCCCTCATAAAAAAAAGTGCTGCCTATAGATGCACTCTGAATGTGTGTGTGAACGGATGAATGGCAATACACTGTAATGTAAAGCACTTTGAGTTCTATATATTAAAGTTGGTACCTTAATTGAGGCTCATTAGTTTAAATAGTTTTCAGATCATATGACTGAATTAACAGATAAACACATTGTTTTCCAAGTCAGCTCCTTCTGCATGAGTTACTGACCATTCATTCCAATGGCTGCCAACATCCCCCTGACACTGACACAGCTACAGAACAACCGAGAGAAGCAACTACTGACGGCCAAAGGGGATGAATGCGGAGTATAAATGTAGGACATATATATGTCCAAGGGATGCCATTAGAGCGCTGCTCGTCCGCTGCTGTGACACCAGTGATCTCGTCTGACGTCTGTGTCGTTTAACCGCATCTTTCAAATGATTGAGAACGAGCAAGAAAAAGAATAAGTATGAAGCAGATAAAAGTGAAGGAGATAAAAAGAGGAAATTGCACCCGAAGAGCAAATAAAGGAGATATTACAGCCTGTCCTACATATCTGCTGCACTAATGACTGTTGCAGTTCTCTCTGTAATAACCTGAGTAACCACATCTCCACGGGGGCACTCCATGAATTTCACACCGACCGGGGGAGACGTCAGTAAATCCGCAAAATGTAGTAAGCAATACAGAGCGCGAGTTAATTGTGATCATGCAGTGTGGCTCAATTTAGCTCTCACCTTAATTACAGTAAGTCTGAGCCGCGTCTAAATGAAAAAGAGTTGGAGGAGTTTTAGAAAAGACGAGGTGTGAGATAAATTAGCTGTGAAACTAACAAATGGAGGCAATTAGCTCTGCTAGCTCCCAGTCTGTCTGCACAGTCTAATTGAGAAACCAGGCCAGCGACTATCTGGAACAGTTGCTTTTACTTTTTTTTTTTTCTTAATCTGTGCTGCTGGTTATCGGCCACAACTAGAGGCAATGCTGATACAACAAATTAGAGAGGAGGCATCGCATGAAAACTGCTTATCTCTTCACCTTCGTTACATTGTTCATGGTCTCACAGAAGTAAAGGATGGCAGAGAGAGTGAGAGGTAAAAGAAAGGATTGGAAAGGGGGGCAAGTGAAGAGCAAACAAAGTGGACAAGAGGGGAGAGAAGATGATGCAGGGAGGTGGAGCTGAAAGGAGATGAAGGAAGATGAGGATGGAGAGGATCAGACAAGGATGAAGGATCTTCGAATGGGAGGAGGGAATAGCGATTCTGTAAAGACAGACTCCTGCAGATGACTGGGGAGACCCTGGAGATCTGTCAGTGTGATGCAACCTCCTCTCTTCTCTTCTCTTCCTGTCCCCCTCTCTCTATCCGCAGCTTTATTACCTCCACCAAGGAGGTTACGTTTTCACCCATGTACGTTGGTTTGTACATTTTTTTTGTTTGTAAGGAGGACTACACAAAAACAACAAATGTGATTTCCGTGCAACTTGGTGGACACACTTACAAGAACAACTAACCCACCCCACTACCTCCAAACAACAAGAACTGTTACTGAAATCTACCTGGATTCTGCTTCGGTGCAAACATGCACCTGTCACTTTTTGTAGTCATTTCACCTGTTGTCTTTTCTTTTTTACTGCAAATGCTGCCATTATACTACATCTGTTGCTATTTTAAACTCTATTTTGCACTATTCCAGTTTGCACTACATCCAATCTACCCAGTGCCTTTTGATTGCGTACTATGTTGTGTTCTTTTTTGAGTGTACTTAATAGGTTGCATACTTATATGTTCTCTCTACATATATGTTTACACCAGGCATTAGAGAGAAACAGCATTTCAGTCCTGTCTATGTCCTGTGCATGTGGCAGAATTGACCAAAAAGTTGACTTTGACCTTGGTGGAGGTACTGACTGTTATTCCAGTTTATAATTGTGCCACTCTAGCTACTACAAACACACATGCACATACAAAACATCCAAAGGAGCTTCTTACCCCGGCAGTAGTCGTCCGTCTCCTCGTGGCCAATGCTGCAGACACAGCGGCCCAATGGTACCAGCCAGTCGCCATCAGCGCCACAGTACAATTTGGGTGTGTCCCTTTCTTCTGCATTCTCCACACAGGCTCCCCTCACTTCCACCAGAGAGGATGAGTCCATGTGCGGCACCGTGTTGGGAAAGGCTGCTAGGTTCCTTAAAGTCGATGGGCAGCGTTTGTAGAAGACCTGAAGTGCAAAGGAGAAACGTGTGAGGTTCAAGTTCTCCTTGGCTGTAGTTAACGCAAAGATGAGTCACATCACAATGTTCACTGACCTTCACAGACACAAGAGCAATACAGGCGCCCACGTCCTGGAACGCCAGGTAGAAGCCCTTCTGTGTCACAGGCCCCACCTCCCTGACCTCCGTGTTGAGGCGGAGCACACGATCTCCGAGATCTGTCTGTGTGAAACTCTCATCTGCCGCGATGGTGTCCACCTTGAAGCCAACAACCACCACGTCATTAGCACAGGTCATTGCTACTGAATGTAGCGCAGCAGAGAACTATTTTCCAATAACCAACCTTGGCATAGTCAAGAGGGCGAAACCGTGTCGCTGCGGGGAGAGGCTCATCTGTCTGCAGATAAAACAGGTTGAAGGTTTCCTTACAGGTGCCAGACACCCAGGGGATGGAGTTACAGTCCCTCAGTGTGAAACGCATCTCCACGTAGACCTGAGTTATAATGGACATAAAAAAACAAATGATCAGCTGGTTTGACATTAAATAAAGGGTAATTACACATTATATGCAGTCGGCTACACATACAAAGTCCTTTCTGTTTGTAGAATAAATCCTAGTGGCCTGATATTTGTGACATGCGTGTACTGGGTGCTATTACAACAATAGAATCAATGAGACTCCACACAAACAACTGGTTAAATAAAAGCATCCTAGCTTTTCTTTTATAGGGTCAAATATAGTAAGTAAAATAGTTTTGTTTTTTTAAAGACGAAAGTAAATTTGTGTAAAAAACAGTCACCGATAAAAAGGATAGAAGAAAACTAGACAGGCAGGTTATTTGAACATGTGATGGTGGCATCAGCTCATAATGAGCATCACTCCGGGCAATGCGTAAAAAAAAAGCAGCCCTGCACTATCTTTGATTTCTCATGGGCTCTTGTGTTTTGACTGTAATGGAAATCCGCCTTTCTCTCCATCACAGTGAAGTCATGTTGTTGTTACTATACAGCACATCTGCCTGCCATTATTTTCTCCCCATATGTTACTGTAAATAGAAGTTTGCATTCCCTCCTGTCAGTTCGACACAGCCTGGCCTGTCCTATGACTAAGACATAAGTCTGAGGAAGTGTTAGTGGTCCAGACCCTCTGTGCTGCCTGCCGCTGGATCCATCCAGACCGCAACCAGTTGTTCTGGTTTGGCTCCATCACGTGGCAAACCTGAAAGGTGTGAATGGGTCTGTTCTGCTCGTCCATCTCTGTGATCGCATCCCACTGTGAACATATAGGAAACAAATATTGGCATGTTGGTAAGAGAAAATGCCCAGTTTTCAGCTTATTCTGCTTATTTTTTATTCCTTAGCATCTTGTATGTTTGGGTGAAATACATCCTTTGCTCATTTGTCCTTTGACAGTCCCTGACAACAAGTTTCCTACCAGCATTAGCAGATAATATCGTTATTTGGGTGAACTGACCTTTTAAGACAACAGTAATTTGTGGGTTACTGTTAGGAATATGCTATTGTGTATAGAAACTGTGTATTTAATTTTAATAATCAGTAGCCTATGTGTTAGACTGCAAATTAAATACATATTTACCTATATAGTCATATTGTAGAATGCATGAATGATGTGGTTTTATAGCTGTTCTGTGAAATGACCGACCTGTGCATCCTCTTCTGCACGTACTGAAACCTCTCAAGAAACATGACGTTTTGGAGACGTTATAGCTTCACCAATGTTTTCAAGCTGTTGCATCAGCCAGACTCTCTCATTTGTCTGCTCCGCTTTAACGGTGTGATGATCAGAGCCTCAGAAGCCCTAACGTTTATTGACAGAACTTTCTCACGACAGCCGAGATTGTGTCAGTTACACAGCAGGACATGTAATTATATCTCCAGAGCATGAGATACATGAGAGACACAAGAACAGCTCTGCTGGAGTCTGTCCTGTGAAGGCCATGGCAGAGAAATACACTTCATGAAAATTATTATAATACAATTAACTATTCTGCAAATATATTTGATGAAAATATATCTTTGGTCAGTATTAGAAAATCATAGATTAAGTTTCAAATGGAGATAAAACTGTGGATGTTGAGATACTATTATCTTGTGAAACAGAACAGTCCGGCATCATGAACAATAGTTACAAAGGGTAACTATAATTGTTATAATAAACTTAACTAAAAGGAATGTGTTTGTTTTTATCCAACTAGCATGCTGTAATTTTGACATTTCACTGGAAGAATTAAGTAGCTGGTTTTTTTTAACTCGGATTGCAAATCCAAAGGCTTGTTTTGTAATTTTCTATTTTTTCTATTTTGTGTATTGATGCAATATTAATGTATTAACAGTAACACCCCCAACTCTCTCTCTAATCAGGTGCCCAGTTTCGAGTCACATCCCTATTCACAGGCTGAATAATCCAAACTATGCAGCCACATTTCAACAAATGTAATGGAGCATTTGTGTCCTAATGTGGGTAAATGAAGACCACATATTGCATCTAGGCCATTTTTGGAGACAAATTCAGAACGTGACAGGTTGTGTCAGACTATTAAAAGGTCTGGAAAAGTTGTCTTTCCAGGATCCCTGACTGTGGACAAAGCTACTGAACAGATTCCCACTAAGGGGGGGTCTTGGTCCACCTCTTCAGTGGACATATAAACTTCCTCTGTAACTTTTCTCTCTCCCAGTTTTCTCTGAGACTCAGAAAACTGAACCTTCTTCCATGATGTCAAACTGTCATTTCCAGGTCACACACTGGAGATGGAGGTGAAGCTAGTTTGCTGAATGGAAAACACTGTAGAAAACTAATTGGTCAGCATCTGGGACATCATCATAATGGAGCATTAGATAGGAGAAAATGATCCAAAGCTGCATACTGTGTTTAATGTGCTCACACACACACACACACACACACACTCACACACACTCAGAAACACACACAGAGAGACACACAGTCACAGTTCTTAACTACAGTATCTTGAATGTGCTTAAATAAAAAACTAATAAAGGTACATTGACAGACAGAATGAGTTGACCCAGAGGAAACTGAAACAACTGAGGTAGAGTGTTCTCAAATGTAAATTATTAAATAACACTTTAACCTTGACTGGAGTGCGCAAAGGCAATTAATCTTGTATTAATTAAGCTATCTAAATTAGCTCTATGTGACACCCAAGGGCCAAATGATTAATCAATCATAATCGCTGCCTCTTTCATTTGGAACTCCAGCCACCCAATAACACAGAGCTCATGTCTTTATGATGTTAAGTGGACTCATACTATCCATACAATGGGAAATATTAAAGTAAAGAGCAGAATATAAAAATGGAGAGAACATCTTGGTTCATGATTTAGTCATTTAGTCAGTAATGGGTGTGTTAACTACAGTATATGCATACCGGTAATTAAGTATTGTGTCCATCGAGTAATTTCAATAAACAGTATGATCTATGTTTACAGTACATTACAATAGACCATGTCTGTTATAACTATAATTATTCCATGCAATTTCATCCAATATGTGCAATATTGTCTCATGTCTGCTATCTATTTATTCAATACTGTATATGTCTTCATTGCTTTGCCACATTCCAGCCTACCTGCCATGTCTGAGATTCTCTGCTACTTCATAAAAGTGTAAATGCTGTAGAAGTCACAGAAGAGAATTGCAAGACTCACACACTTGATGTGAAGGGAATTTCTTCAGTAGATACACTTGTACATCATATTGTTTCACTGGCTTCCTCACAGAAACTTGGTGTCTATTAAGGAAGCAGACTTTCTGGTTTGCATAAGATCAGCGAGAAGTAATCGGCGTTCCATTATGCATATACGAACACGAGAAAAATGGTGATTTGTCACTCTGGGCGCTTCAGTGTTTTAAAATGCACCCTTGGGATGTGGCATAGTTCAGAACAGAGAAAACCGATGCGAACCCGAGTTTGAAAGATGAGCTGCAGCCCACGCTCTCCGAGGCAATCAGGTGTGCACCCGCTAATCGCTCTGCCGATTGGCCCCGAGCTCAGCAGACTGCAGCAGACACAAACCAGGTTTTAAGTACAAGGGGTGGGACTAATTAAGGTATTGACCTCACGCTAATGTGGCAATATCAGAGTGCAACAGCAGGTTTTCTGGGAGTGGCGAATAAAATAAAAAAATCTTGATTTAGCTTAGAGAATTACACTGTGATGAAATACTGGAGATCTGGAAAACTGCAGATGATGCAAAAACACTTTGGAGCCTAATATATAAGTGGGATTCATGACTGTACACAAAAAGGAAATAAAACCTGACACAATGACACTTACACTACAATGAGAGCTGCATGATTATGTTTCTCTAGGTTCAAATGGATTTTAACAAACTTTTCAACACAGAAAGAGGTGAAGAGGAAGGTTTGTGGATTATCTGCTATGAGGGTTGTCACAGTCATGAGCTGCAAAAATGATTTTCAAATTGTTTTTGTTACATCACCTCAGAAGACATTAAAATACTGTTAAATGGGCGGATCCCTTTCTTTGCAGCTTTTCCCACAGACGCAATGCAATTCATGGTCACATGAAGGTCACATGAAGGTCACTCTCATGTGCAACACGGTACACAGACTAAATAATGAATGACAAGTTATTGTGTTGGAAGACAGAACTACACTGCATGTCACTTGAAGGTTTGCTTACAACTGCAGCAGAAACTATGTGGTCTAACTGTCTGCGTGGACAGTAACAACTTTATGGATGATAGCATGATCAAGCATGCTTCACATAGCTATACAATGCAGTAATGGAGCAAAGCATCAGGTTAGAGATCTCTTGTGTTTTTATGAGAATTTTTTTAGGTTCATTACGAAACTGGTGGCGGGACAAAGTAGAAAATGGTGGGCCACCACAGTCTGGATATAATGGGAAACACTGCTTTGAGATGGCGAGATGTGCATTAGCCTTGGCAGAGGTATCTGCTCTCAGAGCTTCATTTAGTACATATTTACAATCCATTTGTGTTAATAAGGCTATAAAAAAATGAAGATTTTATTCCAAAAAGATGCATACAAGCTAATTTCCTGAAGAAAAAGCTTTTCTCATATAGGTTTATTGGTTGAAAAATCCCCCAGTATCTGTAGAACCCGCTGAAAAAAATTATGCGGAGTGACATTCTAGTCTGGTTGTCAATGGTTCTTGTCATTAGGTGTTAAAGAAGACATTTGGCTGTAAAGAAAGCTCACTGACACACACACGCACACACACCTGCCACGATGCACAGACAGATATTGTTGTATTAACAACAATGTTGGAGACATTTCAACTGGTTCAGAGCTGAGCTTTTGATTAAAACAAGACAATTTGTCATTGTCAGCGTAAAGGGAAGACAGAGAGAGGGAGGTGTTATGAAAATATCATTAAATCTCTGTAGTTGTGATGAATTATTGATTTGAATCTTGGTGTTGGAGTGTGTGTTTTTGTTCAACCAATTAATAGCATTGCTGCTCCCCATAGCAAAAACCCTGTTTAGGCTGCGTGCAAGGGAGCAGAAGCTGTTTCAATACTGGCATTTGGCCATGAAAATATCTCACTATTTTGTTTCTATTTATTGGTTTTGCTCCAAAGGATTTATTACACTTTTAATAACAGCCTGAAAGCACAAGCAGTCTCTCTAACCACCTCAAGTCATTGTGGGAAAGTTATTGTTGTTGCTGATGGCTGCTCAGTCCCTGCTGAAATATTCGTAAGAGTGAAATCTACAGCGTTTCCCCTCCAGGCCGAGCCTTGTAAGAATTGCATGCTACAGTTAAATTAGTTTAATCTCTAGATATTGTAAAGGCTTGATTGAATCTGAATTAATTCCACACAGTCGTACTGTCACATAAAACACAAAAAGAGAGAGTTTTATTTCACCTTTTATGTTTCAGGAACAGTCTAACTTGTGAAATCAATAATATTGTTTTCAGCTTAATGTGATTTAATCATTAATGGAGCTGAGAGAAGCAGGGAAACAGGACCAACTAAAGTTTGGGCTCATAAAATGAGAATTGACAAAATGATCTTTAAAAAGCTGCCACCAACAAAGGCAGCTCCATTTTCTTCTGGAGTTGGGAGAAGTTCATTTATTTGTTAAGTTGCGGTGCCATTTAAGAATGACAGAAAATTATACTATCAACAGTTTAGCTTGACGTTTGTCGAGGCTTCTGGAAGTTCAGCCAATGAGCATCAGTCTGGTGAAGTGGAGGAGGACTACATTAGTGTGAAGTTGTTTTTTAGATGTTGGGGTTACATATGAAGTAATTGCTTGAACAGCTTTTCAAGTCAAGTTGAATCCCTCGTTGTCCTTGTATCTTTGGTTTATTCGATTTTACTTACTTATTTTGAAATACAAAAACTGACATAAATAGTTGATAGATTTCAATGTAAATAGTTTTGTGTTCATGTTCTGAAAACATGACTTGATCTTGGACTGTAATAGTGTACTGGCATCTTCCCTCTGCTTGTCCTGTCTCCTGTCTATATCTGAGTTAAATGTATGATATGGGACTCGGGATTTGTTGTCTTCATTGGCATCATTGCCAATAAAGATCTACCAGGTGGAGATCACATTCATGGATGAGGTAATCGACAGAAATCAATAAACATGATCCATTACAATTAACCAGTACAAACAGTGGAGGTAAAAAACAGCTGACTGGCAAACTGGCTAGTGTGTTTTTATTTTGTCATCCATTATTTGTCCTGGAAGTAGAGATGGGTAAAACCATATGGAGAAGCGGATCTGACACAATTAACAGGCAACTAAAATGTTACTTTGAATAAAATGTGAAGACATTTTAATGAAGAAGTGTTACTTATTACATCTATAAACTTTATCTAATCTGCCTGGAGGTTTTGGTTTTAATCTTTGCTCTACTAAACCGGAAAATTGGTGTTGTTTCATTTCATTGATTCATTTCATTTTTGTTTTATGTGTTTGACTGGTCACATTTAAAGTAGACAAAAACATCTTCTTACAGCACTTGAAAACATGCGGAAAGTCACTTACCCCATTGACAGGATAGGTCTTCCAGTCCAGTTCTCCCAGCACTGTTGTAGTGTCCAACAGAACCACTAGAGAGAGCGGGGCAGTGAAAAAAAAAAAAGAGATTCATGTAAAATGGAGGAGAAAGAGCGAGAGAGCGACAGTACAAGCACAGAAAGTGACAGGAGAGAGGGAGAGAGCGAGCGAGGGAAAGAGGAAGAGAGGGAGAGTGCCAGAGAGGTTGGGCAGTGAATTTAGACAGAAGAGAAATGGAGGTGACAAAATAGGACGAGAGCACACAACAGTTATCAAACTGTCAATGAGGAGCTGACAGAGCTGTAAAGCCCTTATCAGATTCAACCACCTATGAAATAACAGCTCTTAGGAGAGTCCCGGACAGCACAGATCCGCCCTCCATCTATAGGTGAAGTCTGGAAGATTAGTGTTCTCCTTCTCAGAGGTCAGCAGTTTTCTGTGCCGGGACATCAAAGATGAGCCAAAGATAAATAACGGGGGAAAGATCGAGGGACTATTATGGAAATGTTGAATATTTAACTAAACACAATGCGTCTTCATTAAAACTCATTTAAGAGGAATACAGTCAGCAAATAGACGTGTATGGATGGAGTTAGTGCAGAAGCACAGCTCAGTATCCCGATATAAATCCTACGATGGTTGCATGCCAGTTTACGTCCAATTACAGCGAGGTGATAGGTGTGGAGGTCAAGATGGTGAACTGGGACATGTTTCATACAAGACACTGGAGTGTTCCTCCTTCCACAGATCTGAAATCACATTTGCCACTTTATTAATTGTAATTAATCTTTTGTAACCATGTAACCGGGTGGCTGTGCATCTGGAAGTACAGCGGGTGGATCTACGGTTCCTCCATTCTGCGTGCCTCAGTGTCCTTGGGCAAAACACTGAACCCACACACATTGCACATGGATGTGTGAATGTACTGTGTAAATGTATGTGTGTGAATGGGTTCATGGCAACTGTAAAGCAGAATATAAGGAATCTTAGCACAGCTTATTTAGCGGTGACCACAATTTTTCTCTCAGCATATTTTAGTTCACATAGCAAAGTGAAGTGGACGTAGTGTTGCACAGTAGACTGGATTTGAAACAGTGGTGTGATAGCATTGTATGGATTATTGAACGTGATGATCTTGGCCTCAAGTTTATTCTCCTCTAAGTAAAACAAGTTGGAAGCTCACCCGCCCAAAGTGTCCCACATCATTCTGGTCACTTGATAATCAGATCAGTTTCATGTGTGACACACGGATAAATAGCCCGACATGCAAAGACAGACGCATGAATGGATCTCGTGATTTTCATGACGAGAGACACTCACTCTCACTTTAATGTTTCATTCTGGGTCAAGAGTGTGTTCACGTCTGTCGGCTGAATTCAGACATGGCAGCACAGAGAGCTCTTAAAAAATCGAAATGATATTTTATACGTTCAAACTTGTGACCACTTGACATTTTTAACCTCTGGTCAGGATAATGAATTCATTATGGCTGTGATATCATCCTGTCAGTATTTTCTGGAACATTTTTTATTTGGTCTTGTTTTCTTCTGTGTTGTTTTATTACCATGTTTAGATAAGTGCTCTAGAAATAAAGTTTTATTAGTATAATTAAATCTGACAGTGATCCTTTAAAAAGACAGATGCTTGATGGGTCTTCTGGGAGACCACTTAGCTGGAAGACGTGACAGCTCCACAAAAGTGAAGCCAAAGGTTCTCCATTGCCCCCTGGTGGCTGGCTGCAGTATAGGTCCCTGCCGCCTCCATGTTTGCGGATAGGACTCGACAAATGTTTCTCAAAGATGGATTCTGGCCCTTTAGGTAGTTCTTGTCACACTGATGTTTGTTCATGCTGTTTTTTCACATTTCATGGGACTGATTTATGATTGGTTGAGTTTATCTGTGGGTTCATGAGTTCATCATTCTACGATCACTCCTCGACAGAATCTGGCACCAAAACGTTCAGACATTTTGGCTTCATTTCTGATTAATGGTAGGAAGTGGAGACATGTCGTCCAGCTGTATTTAAAGTCTATGAGAGGCATGTTATCTTTGTCCATGATGTGTACATACAAGTGTCACAGTCTCACACTGTCTGCACTCGGGTCACAGCTCAGCCTCTGCATCAGTTTGATATGATGAATGTGCAATTTCCTTCGTCTCCACACAGGCGGTTAATTAAAATCTCTATCAATAAAGTGCATCCAACGTCAGTGGTCCACATTATAGACAAAACTGTCACATCTTCAGACGACCAGTCATTTAAACGTACGGCGGCCTCTGCCAAATCTGGACCGTGGTCGCTTCTGCTGTCAGAATAAGTTAAGATACTGGAGAAGATAGACTTTGGAGAGACTAAATGAAGCACTTCAATATTTACTGAGGCTTCAATTAGCCTTGATCCTCTGCTGGTAATTAAGGGCTGGATTTATAATAACTTGGCCTTGGCTCGGTTCAAAAGCAGGACACACAGAGAGGGGGGGGGGGGGGGGAGGCACTGTGAGACAGAGCAGGAGAGACAGAGACATTGATTTTAGACAAAGTCAGAAAAACAATCTTTCATGACCATGAGTAATGTTCCATACCATGTTTGACAGCAGACAATTTTTTCTAGAATCGGCCTTCACTGTTTTCTGTTCATCTCCTATACACATACACACGCACCCAAACATACTGTGCACTCACACACACACACACACACACATGCAAAAGCACATGCACACACACTAATGTAGACATAAAATAATTAAATTCCTGCAACTATCCTTGGAGGCAGGAAATAATATATCACCCAAGATGAATTTGATACACAGATTTTCTCAGTCAAAGTGCACACACACACACACACACACACACACACACACACACACACACACCAAATCGACCAGCATTTATCAGGAGGCCAAATCATATTACTCTTGTCGGGGGTATCGTCTATGGAAACACAATAATGTACAACTCTCCTCTCTGAATTTCCTTGACCAATGGAAAATTGTCACATTTTAGAAAATAAAGTGTGGAAAAGTGATCTGTATAACAGTATATTGACACAGTTTATTTTGTGACATGTAATAGAACATTGCGATACACCAATGTTACAGGTTGATGTGTTCAGTAAGTGAGGGAATTCATCTTTTTAACACTGAATCCTCAAACTGACCTTAGTTTACTGAATCATCATTTTTCTTATCTGCTTTCTCTCTACTTGTCGTTCAATGGACTCACAGTAACGAGAAGACTCTTGAAAGTTACTGTAGCCACTGACATGCACTGAACTTTTCTGGAAATTCTCCGGCGGGCCTTTGAGTGACAAATGTCTGAGTCACTTGCTGTGGACATTTTCCGGATCTTTTCCTGCCAGACCCCGGGTAAAATGTCAAGAAAATGTCAGAGTGAGCCCATGTGGGAACGCAGCAGGAAAATGTTTGGAGGATTCACAGTGAGTGAGTGAGTGGGGGAGACGATGATGTTACTTACACGTGGCGGATGTGAAACGGGAAGAATACAAATATCAGGAGGAAAAAGAGACGTTATACACTGAGAAGGTGCTGACAAAGATGTCAACTTGGAGAGACAATGAGATTTGAGCCCTTTGGACAAAAAGAGCTGTCAACGGTGTTAAAGTAAATGGAACAACAGGATGTCCGCAGCGGAGTTCAAACGTTATGTTCTGTCTTCTACACCCCCCCCCCCCGCCCAGACGCCACTCCTCGCCTGAATGATCCAGACATTTCCCTGTTGTTGTGAACATGTCTGACCCGGACAATACTCTGCTGGGTTCTTTAACTTTGAAAGACAAAGTTCTGAACGTTTTCTGGAATTTTCATCCTGTCTGAAACTCCTCCACTTTTTACGTTACTGTTTTTGTACAGATAAAAAATAATATATATACAAATAGTGTTAGGTACTGATTTTTTTTACTTTACAGACTAAGCTGTGACACGTTACTTCCAGGATTTATGGTAAAATAAGCTGGGCTAACCCTCTCCTGACTCTAACCTCACATTTCTGATACAGACATGACAGTGCTATCAATCTTCTTGACAAATCTCAGCATTTACCCTGATATTATGTTGTAATAACAGAATGTATTGCAGACCTGACCTCTATTGTGTTGTCATCGTATTGTGTAATGACAACAAATCTTGTTTTCCAGTCAGCGGAGTGCAGGGCATGGATTTGTTCCAGTTGCACCTTGTGAAAAATACACAACTCCAAAAAATGCACGCTATAACCTACTGGGAGGTCACACATGCATCACGTAAACGTTTTCGTTTACAACGCTGACAACAACAACAGTCTTCACAGCCCAGCAGTAGTTTGCAGAAAATTGCTGTGTATTTCTGGATGACACCTCGCTGAAACCTGGGCCTTAGCAGAATGGAAAAGCCAGACATTAAGTCAGAGTCCTCAATTACATACAAGTTTGTCTGAGGATATTCGGGAAGACAAGCGCCGGGCTGAGCTCCTCCGGAGAGACGGACATTTCTGTGAAGCCTCTTGTTTCTATTTTTTGCAGTTTCCAGGATGTGGTTTCGGGGAGCCATTGTGAGAGGAGGAATCATTATTTTCTGTACGACATGAAAATAAAAGTCGACAGCAGCAACTAATACACCTGATCCTGACACACAGACGATGTGGCCTCCTCTTATTAAAGAGGGAGACTGTGCAGTGTCTGCATAAATGCTACTGCTTGAGATGTCAGGCTCATTCCTTTTAAAGTAAACACTATATACAGAAATACAAAAGTGCTAAACTGATTAAGTGATTGGTTACCTATGTTTCAAGCCCGGACTAATGTGTTGGCTAAACGCTGAAAATGTCCCAGGTTTTCAACATTCACTTCAAAATCTTCCCAGTTTTAATCAGAATCTAAATAATAAGCATGATATCAAACTTGTTACATAGGAGTTCATCCTGTTCTGTCACACTTTATTATAACTTAAAATAAACACAGAAAGAAGGCATCACAAGTCCACACTGATTGGTGTGTCTACGTGTCAATCACACAATGTGCAGTTAAAAACACTGCTGCTGGCCTTTGTGTCACAGGCTACGAAGCTAGAGAGCTCTTCCTACAGAAGCTGTTAGTATGCTAACGGTTAGCTGTCATGCCCGAAGAGAAAATTGGTCATTGCTCCTTCCTTTGTGAGGAGCTCATCTATGAAAGTGCTGCGTTCACAGCTTCCATGGTGTTGAAAAGTGCCCTCGGTAAGTTTGATTAGTGCTAAAATATTTGTCCCCTATCCCAATGGTGCATGCATAGGCACATACATGTGCATTAAGGCAGCGGGTTTCTGTGGTTTGGAAATATGTAAAACGGGAGCAACTCCGCTCCATCAGACACGAGTAACGGAAAAATGTGACTGAATCATCTTGTTTGTAGACCTGGTTTAGAACATAGACTGTGTATTAAGATGGATGGCACGTCTCCACCTCCTCCCACTATCCAGAAGTGAAGCCAAAATATGTCCCACATACTTTGCCATCTTAGTCTGTGCAGTAAAGTGATCATGGGACGGAGCTGTGATAGTGAGAGACACCCGCTCGACCAATCATGAGTCAGTCTCACTTGACAATCGTAATGCTTCACCTCATTTTTGTAACATCAAATAGCTCATTAAAGGGATAGTTCACCCAAAAAAGAAAATTCACTTATTATCCACTCACCACTATGCCGATGGAGGGGTGGGTGAAGTGTTTGAGTCCACAAAACACTTTTGGAGTCTCAGGGGTAAACAGTGTTGCAGCCAGATCCAATACAATTGAAGTAAATGGCAACCACTTCTTCAAACGTAAAAAAAAACCCCAACAGAAAATAACATAAAATGCCTCCATACTGATCCTGTGGTGTCATCCAAGTGTCCAGAAGGTCCGCCATTCAAATTGGACTTGAAACTGTGTCATTTACACCTTGTTTTAGCCTAAATGTCCTCTGATATCCTCCTCTGGAACCGTGTCCGGACATTTAGGCTAAAAACATGGTCTAAATGACACCGTCTTGATGTGTGTTGGTGAGTAGATTATGAGTGATTTTTCATCTTTCTGTGAACTATCCCTTTAAAACCAAACTTATCAGAAAACTGACACTTGAACAAACATCAGTGTGATTAGAACTTCACGTGACAGAAAATTAAGTTTAGTGAATGTTTACTTTGACTTTTTTAGTTTCTTCCATGTCCCGTCCACTGGAAGAGGCAGAATTTATGACCTATACTGCCGATGGCGATCAAGAGGCTTTGGGTTCACTTTCACGCAGTCATGTCGTCCAAGTGTAACTAACCCTCATAATGAACATTGCTTCTCTATTTCCTTCTATTCTACATGCATCAACTGGTCAGGGACTTTTTAACTGGTACACACAGTTTCTAGTAACTCGTGCTTTAACACGCTAAGAGACCTATACCTGTGCAGTTTTAAATCTTTAAATATTACTGAAAATTCCAATGGTGAATCTGCATCATCACCGGAAACTGTACTGTGCGAGAGTGGAAAGTCAAGCAGGTGCGACAATAGCTAAAGGGGTTGGGAGTTTAGAGAACAGTCGATTTTAAGACATCACATAAACTGCGTAGCTTTGGAGTAGAATTCACCGATATTTATGGACATTATTTATAGTACAATTATCTTTACATTGACCTCAAACAACAAAACAACCAATAAATAAGCTGTTGTATGAAGACTGCATCTAATCTCTCAGCCCAGGAGGGATTCACATCCATTACAAAACTCACTCAGATAAATGTCACCTATACAGAGCATATATCAGCCGGCTCTCATGATATATTAAACTTGTCTTCTTTTTTTTCAAGTTTCCCCTGTGTGCATTCCCTCCCCTTCAATTCAAATCTGCTACCACCACAGACAGACAGCCTGTGGATAAAACACACACACACACACACACACAGAAAAATGAAGCAGACATTTGACATTTGTGCCAGTGAAAACGTGCACCCTAAACATTAAACATTCAGGAAGGAGGATTAAATTGACCCGTGCAAACGTGCAAAGTGAAAGATGTCAAGAAGCGATTACATTATATGGCGACCATTTACCCATGTGATTTATGTGGGGAGATAACATTATCATGTTCTGTGTTTCTCATACTTATGCAACTGCACTTCGCTGCCCGTGTAATGGATTTTGAAAAGTGGATAATTATTGTCACGTAATTCATTTCAGCCACAGAATCAGCGTAATGAAATTCACGTTTCTTTGCAAGAGCGAAACAAGAGCGTGTGAGGAATCCTCCTGGGACTGTATAGGGGCCGGAGTTCTTCATATTTTCACCCATGAATACACGGACTCATCATAGACAGAGGCAGAGCTCAAAAGCACCAGTAATGCTGACATTTACTGTGACACTCAGTGGTCACTATAGCTGTGAGGTGTTCATTTCTCATGTATGTTGAGTCTTTAAACATGTTAATGTGTGTGTTTTGTACATTTCAGAACAAAGATAATGTAAGTCCAGCTGGGTTGAAGAGGTTCCTAAAACATTGGCATGTTTAAGCTTCTTAGACGTTTGTTGTCAACTATTCAATGTCAGTGATTGTGATTATATTAAAAACACAAAACTACCACAAGCAAGACTGGATTCACACAACATGGATTTTGAATCTGTAAATATCTTAATGTGTGTTCTTTGATAAATTCACAGTTTAACTGATATACTTTAGACATTGTACATAGGAGAAAAAAATGAAACATTGATATTACTGTCAATGGTGAATGTTTATTCAGTATTTATGATTTGGAGTAAATATAGATCAACTGCGAGCTCCTGCTTAAACCAAGAGAAGAGACAAGAGCAACCCTGCAGTTTCAGGTTCATGTTCAGGCTGTAAATGAATCTGTAAAGGGGAATTCTTTGTCAAATCCAGAGCTGAATAAATCGATTTTAAAGCAGAGTTGGGGTAAAAAAGAAAAAAGAAAGAAGCAAAACAGTATTATCCCTGCACGTTCACTCTCTCAAAGGTGTGTTCTGTGAGCTGAACAGTATCAATGATTTGGACAACTGTGAAATCTCCTGATGAGAAGACTGAATATTTCTGTTCCACCAACAAATTGGGGGGAAATTGTACATTTTGAGAATTTGTATATAATATGCAATTTTCCACTGTTAAACATAAATGGTTTCTATGTTTTATGAAGACTGCATTGTGTTGTGTTTTGTGCATGTGTCCATCACTTTTGTAGGAACTAGGACTTTAAAATGGTTAAATGGATGCATCTTGTTCCCAGTCTGTGGTCGGATGTAGATTACACACTCACCTTGGTTCGTGGTTCCAGGGTCCGACAGGACACTTTTGAGCAGCAACAGAAACACGCAGGTTTTCCCACCGGAGCTCATCGTTGAGTCAGACACTGAGGTGCGCTCTGGACTAAAACGCAGCACAGACTCCGAAATGGATGAGAAGATAAAGAGGTTTCATGAAAGAGGCTGCAGAGATCTTGCCCGGTATCCACTCTCAGAAGGTCACTGTCGGATCCACAGCACTTGTGTTTGTCTTTCTCTCTCTCAGCCGAGCATCCCGAATCCCTCCATGCGGAGACGGGGAGACACACGACGTAAATAACCAGCCATTGCGCACGGAAACCCCGACGACCTCAGGTGCAGGGAGTTCAAATACAAAATAAGAAATAATCGTGAAGTATAGTTGTTTGTAAATCTCAAAACATCTACAGGCGCAGACTGTTCCGAAAGTGCCCAGAAGCGAACTTCTCCGGGGAGTGTTTGCGTAAAAGTGCGTAAATTGGTCATTTAACGTGTTTATCCCAAAACGAGGGAGAATCCCGGACTTCCAGCTTCACTTTCAGACACCACATCTCTCTGTCGCTCTCTCTGCGTATCTCTGCGTGCATCTCTCTCTCTCTCTCTCTCTCTCTCTCTCTCTCTCTCTCTCTCTCTCTCTCTCTCTCTCTCTCTCTCTCTCTCTCTATCTCTCCCTCTGGCGCAGACGACACACTTTCCTCCACAACAGTCTGAGATCTAGGAGCAAAGTACGTGCGTTCTAATTAAACTTGGTCTTCACTCCTCACTTTACATCACATAAAACGCGCGGGTTGGTCGTTCCTTCCGCCAGCACCAGCACCAGCAGGAGGAGGAGGAGGAGGAGGAGACATGTGTGGGCTCCTGCTCTGTTATTGATTCGGTGGAGGAGGAGGAGGAGGTGGTGGTGGTGGTGAAAGGAAATATGAAGTCATTACTAGACGACTGTATCACCCCTGCGCTATGATGTAGGTTATACCTGCATTGGATTATGTTGTAGGAATAGTAATGTGTCTGGGCCAGTTCCTATTTATGGTGGCAGGGGAGGAAGGCGAGCAGACAGACAGATACCAGATGATACAGGGCATGGTGGGGGTTGAAGGTATACACGCACGTACAGGAACACAGTCACAATCACACACACACACACACATGCACACGCACAAACAAGTCTGTCTCCTCGACTTTAGAGGACATTACATTGAATTACATTGAGTTCCTGGAGACAAACCTCAACCTAACCATAACATAAACCTAAACTTATACCAACTAAAACCTAACATTAACCTAACGTGTCTTCCCCCTTTAAACTTAATTTACAGTGTAATTGAATTTACATTAGGGACCCCACAAGGAAGACAAGTCCCCATTATGTGACTGTTTAAATAGATTTAGGACCCGAAAACATGAGTAATACCTGGACAACACACACACATACACACACACACACACACACACACACACATGCACACACACACATATAGGAGTAGCATATGCAGCTTTGTCCTTGTTCGGACTTTGCATTGTCTTCCATTCATTGTGGACAGCTTAACCCAAAACTCATCCCTTACTTTAACCTTGACCAATTCTTAACCTCCAGCCCATTTATGGACTGTAATTGAATGCAACTCACACCACAGTAGATTTGTGCAGCACAACATTAATTTATTAATATTTTTCACCCTTTGACACATTCGATATTTTAGGTTTTAGATTACTGTTTCTGTTTTCCAAGAAAAAAATAAAACAGCCTCACCTGTTACCAACACTTATTCTTTTAATGTGCTTCTGTAAATGTTTCACATTTATGTCACAATACAGTTGATAGGTCTCTGCAGTTCCTGCTCATCAATAACAAACCCTCTGAACCCACAAGTTCCCTCCCTCTAATACTTCTGCCTGTCCTGACTAATGGTCTGTGAGCTTTAACACAATAGAAGTTCCCAGGCACCCACAGTCATGGTGAATGTATAATAACCTTTCTGCCACTAGAGTCACAGCTCAGCTGCTTGGACCGATGGGTGACATCAATCAGTTACTCTCTGTTAAGGTGACGGCTCAAGTTATTTCTGGATGCACTGCAGTATTCAGTGCATACAATTCAACAATGTTAGTTCAGTCAGACAACTCACGTTTGGATTTTGTAAAGCAGCAGCAGCAGAACACAGAGTTTGATAAGCTTCCGAATTCATCACTTCTAACATTGATATAATGGGGAGTGATGAGCAGTTATCTTTAACCCCCTGTCGGAGCCTGCAGGTTGATGCTGCGGAGGTGGAGGGGCTGAATCGATGTAACGCTGATGTGGGGCAGCAGAGGCATTGACAAGCGAAGGGAGAGCTGAAAAATCCTAGCAGCTTAAATAGACCTGCCAATTTGGGAGGGTGTGTATAAAAGAGGGTTGTGGACAGCGAGCCACATGACATGACAAGAATGGCACAGCTTGAGTCGTCTGCCTCAACTACTTCACAAGTGTCGCTCCATTATGGTTGCTAAGAAGAAATGCTCTCACTGTATGTTACTGGTCTTCTACAGAAAAAAGGTGTCGATTTTAGGTGACTTGCCTTATAACGATAGAATGACTCATCCAGTTGACTTTAAAAGTTTACTTGTTGCCGACTGGGGCTCCAAAAGTTTCAATGTTGATGTCTTTGTGAAACATTTCCTGTAAATCCAGCAACTTGCACTGCCTTCCTCTTGCATTCCAGTCTTAGTTGTTTTTTTTTGCGATTTTATTCACCTTGAACACACAGAAGAAACTTCAAACGTGTTTTTTGAAAGCTTAGAAAAAAGTCACAAGTCAACTGTGCTTACAATATTATAGAAAAGTTTGTATTTTTTTTAAGACAAATAAGGATACAGAGCAGTGTCATGTTTGTTAATGACAATTTAGCTTGTCTGAAAAAAGATCAAAAACAGAGCCTGTCTCTTCTCTGAGTACATCGCAGCTGGCAGCTTGAAAACTGCAGCATTTCAGCACCATGGACAGAGACACCAGACGACTGAGGGCTTTGAATCTGTGGAAACTTTTTGCCTTAGTTGGTTAAAAGTTTGACTCTGTTCCGATCTTAAATCTTGCATATGTGTGTTGTGCCATCTGCTAAGCACAGACAGTGTTAGTCAAAAATAAACCATAAACTCTTTATCCTCCTATTTCAAGTTATTTTTATGTCGCTAACTAAATCAAAGTGCTGTGATATTGCTGCTTCTGGTTTCCAGGGACTAATGTTGGCAGTCTGCTAAACTTGGCAGAATAAAACAAGTATAAATAGAGTGAATGGATCGTCTTCTTACAGCGTTATGGTGTTTAAACTCAACAGCACAACACCACAGAATAACTGGGAACTATTTCGGATTCATTATGTTGGAAAACCTTTGGATTTTGATAGACTCTAAGTACCTTTCTTTATTTCATTTATTTTTGTTTTCAGTTTTGTTCTTGCCTGTGGCTGTGGGATGTGGGTTGTTGAATATACCTCTTGCTGAGTGAGTGGAGTGTGAATGCTTTTCATATGCTTGTGATTCTATTTTCTCTCCATACGAGCAGTGGTGCCAAAGCATGACAACTGTTTTTTGTTGGCCCACTTGTCCAGACATGACATCTCAACAAAGTTGGCCAGATCCATGAAATTTGGATATTCATAACCTCCAGCTAGGAAACTGGTGACGAGTTGACAGAAACACACAGACTAAGAGACACTGACACTTCAGGCAGGAAGTGATGACGTCTGAAATAAAGGGAGAACCGAATTACTAGAAAATAAAACAGGAAGTGAAAACATGAGGTTGGGGCATAAGATGTGTCAACGAGTCTGGAAATTGCCTTAAATTGCCTGAAGTGATGTCACTGGAGTCCGCAGCATTTGGGGCATATGAGGACTGCAAATTTGAAAATACCCCAGGGTGTGAAGTCAGAAAGACTCACCCAGAACTCTGCAGATCTCTCCCCATCTCTGCTGGAGGCTCACAGCTGGAGGCGACGGTGGCTGCTACTAGCACAACACACCCAGATCCTGGATCATTTTTTCAATATATTTTTATTTTTTTGTTATGTTTTTATACTCTGCCTTGTAAAGTGACCTTGTGCTGTGAAAGGCGTCTATAAACAAAATGTATTATTATTATTATTATTAGTAGTAGTAGTAGTAGTAGTAGTAGTATTAGTAGTAGTAGTAGTAGTAGTATTCTCTCTGACTGAACTGTCAGTGGTAGAGTTGCATTGTGGGTGATGCAGATGTCAGATTTTGACATGGATGGAGAACACATACACTACAGATGATGGAATCTCTGATTGCCTCGGTTTTTATCTTTTATTTTCTCTCCATCATGACTCAATGTTGTAGGAGTGCAGTGATGAATCAGTAGTGTGTTGTTTGAAGAATCTCATGAACATATTTCCACTTAACACACTGAGCGCATTTGTGCTCTCGGGAGGATTAACCATCTGAATTTGACCTATTGCATCACTTTCAATAAAACATCAGCTATTCAAACACTATATTTAAGATGCAAATTAGATTGTGATGAAATGCCCAGATCATGATAAATTACTTTCATTTTAACCATTATATATAAATGAGCATCACTCTTGAGATAAGTGTTTTATGTTTTTAAAGTTATTACTGATAATCCTCAAAGAAAATGCACATCGCAGCCTCTCTCTTTTACATGTATTGATTCTGCTGTGCAAACACTATAACTCATTTAGCTCTCCCTACAGTTCGCATGACTTGGTCTATGTTCATCATCACACGTTTAACATGTATACCCTATGTCACAAAAGCATCAGCCAAATAAATAAATGCAAATAAAGTGTGTGAAAGTGTCTGTTAACTGACAGCTTCACTGTTATTGATGTATGTGAGAAAAAATATGTTACAAAATCCCAGCTTTTTAATTTTCACACAATTTACAATTTATGGAAATTGTTGGTCACAGCCCCCTACTCTGACCCCACTCCAATTCCGATGGGGTCAGAGTGATTATCTACTCACCACTATGCCGATGGAGGGGTGAGTGGAGTGTTTGAGTCCACATAACACATTTGGAGTTTCAGGGGTAAACAGCATTGCAATAGAATGACTCCATACTGCTCGTGTGGTGTCATCCAAGTGTCCGTTTTTTGATGATGCAAGCAAAATGTGTATTATGTAATCATTTTATTTCCAAACATGAATATCTGCATCAGATTTCAATCCATCCAGTAGATTCAGAGATATTCCACTCTTGGCTTTGATCCTGCTGTCAGGCGCTAGAGGAGGTGATCACCGAGGTCATTAATGTCCGGGAACCACAAATGTTATCCATCAGTTAAGACGTAGAGATATTTCTTTCTGGAACAAAGAGGAGGACCAGGCGACTGAGCGGTGTAAATCAGTGACTAAAACCTGGTGATTGACTTTAAAAAACTTTACTAAACCACGGTAACAAGTACCATAAAAGAGAGGGGGGGGGGGGGGGGGATGCATGAGTGTAATGGTCCTTTAAGGTCACAAAGTGAGAAGAGTGGAAGTGAATGAAGCAGCTCTGCTGGTGAGATGTCTTTCAAGATGCCAGGACAAAATGACCTGTGAAAAGAATAAACCCTCATTAAGTCCTGGATGGGGATTATCACTCTTCAGCTGCAGACTGTCTGGGACCATAAAGAGCTTGAGAGCATTGTCTCCTTCGATCCATTTACTCTTACACATCTCCTCCGCTGTCGGACACCATGCATTGTGCCGCCTGATTATTTCTGATTCCGTCCGCCTGTCAGTCGACGTCTTTATTTATCCTCCACATGTGGAGCATCCCCCCCCACCCCCGCCCCCGCCCCCGCTGCCCCTTTCACGCTCTTTTTCTTGCTCCTCAGCCTTGCTCCTTCCTATCTCACTCCTTCAACACCTCCTTTGCATTCCCTTTCACTTCCTTTTCACAAACAACCCGCTCCTTCCCTTCAGATCTTCTGCTGTAGCGCCAAGCCACCTCCCCATGCACTTCTCTCCCCTCAGTCCATCTAATTCTGTTATGCGTGACCCCTCTCTCTCTCTCTCTTTCTCTCTCTTTTTTATCTTCTCACTCCTACACTTTCATTTCTTCCTCCCTTCCTCCTATCTCTCTATCTCTGAATATTTCATGATTTGGTGGCACAGTGCTGAGGTGGGGAGTCTTCCTCAGTCTCGAGCTTGCACAGCACAAATATTTACTCCCCGAGCTGAGCTTAGCTGAGTGTTGGGAGACTAACAGTGTGTGTGTGTGTGTGTCTGTGTCTGTGTTTGTCTATCTGTGTGTGTGTGTGTGTGTGTGTGTGTGTGTGTGTGTGTGTGTGTGTGTGTGTTGGCCTTATAAGTAACAGTGATTACATGTGACATGGGCCCCAGGGGGGAAGGAGGTTTTTGGTCTCATCCTACATTGATGTTAGTGCTCCGTTGCGCGGTCTCTGAAGACTTCTAAGATAGATACATAGATAGATAGAAACATCAAGTGTGTTAAAGACAAAAGAACGAGGGAGAAAACTGAAGGAAAGGGAGGTTAAATGGAGGTGAACAGCAGAGAGAGAGAGAGTGAGCAAACTCACAGTGCCTGTGCATTGACAAATGTCTGTTCTGTTTTGGCTGGCGAGAATGGGGCTCAATTGCAGGTCTGGAGGAACATCAAAACACAATTAAGGGCTGACATGGAACTGGTCATGCAGAAGAGCGAGGACAGGGGAGGAGGAAGAAGTGGAGCCAGTGGAAGGAGGAGGAGAAGAAAGAGAGACATGAGAAGCAGACACATGATTTGTATTTCATTGGCTGTGATCAGAACAGTGGAATAAATACAAAAAGGACAATCATCTTTGAAGACACATGTGTGTGTGTGTAAATTGTTCCTTTTGGGTTAGCGTTAGGGTTAAAAATTATTTTATAAACAACAAGATAAGCATTTAGAGAGGCTAATAACATTTTCAACCAAGTGATTCAGAAATGTTCTTTGCTCAAACAAAGGGTCCAGGCACCAGCATCGATTCCAGATGGATTGTCATCTTGTACAGACAATCATGACTCCCACACTTGTGATTTTGATCTTCCTCTGACATTAACTAGTGCAGCTGTCGCTCAGGAGGTTGTGCACTAACCAGACAGTTGTTGGTTCAATTCCCGGCTTCTTCAATTGGTATTCTGAAGTAAACCTTTGCAAGATACTGAACACAGATAATCCATTTACCACTAAGAGGTCAAAACACAATTTTTTAAAATAGATTTCTTATTTGAGTACCAGATTATATGCTAGGTGTGAATTATGCAAATACAACATAGCGATGTCATGTGACAACACGATACCCAGAAGTCTCGGCGTTTCAGGAGCTTCAGGAGTTTCAGGAGGATTTTCTGTTCCGTTTACTTTGGGCTTTTATACTTGCAGAACTAAGTTCTCTATAAAATACACAAAAGAAAAACTGAAAAAGCATCATACATCTTGTTTATACATGCATTTGGGAATAGTTATCAATATTCTTGATAAACTTGTTTTTTAAGTTAAAATGTTATTTACCTTTAGGAGCATCAGCTTCCAGGCACATTACAGTTGAGTGGACCATCTTCCTTCACTGTGATTATTAACTTTACTGCTATAAAATAGAACAGAGAGCATTGAAATAGCCGAGAGCTGAAAGAAAATGGGCCATATGAAAAATGAAGTCATGTTTATGTTAAGTTTAATATTCCCTCTGGGCTTGTTCTGCCCTTTTTGCAAAGCATGCTGTGTTTGATTGATCAATTCTACGTCCCTAAGGGAGTAGTTTCATTTTAGTCAAATGGAAAAAGGTCACAATTAACATTTTGTTTATGTTTCTACGATCGCCAGAGAGAATAACCCTGAAAATGTTCACATCCAGCAGTTCAGATAACGTTAGAACCCTTTCTAAAGATATGCAAAACAGAACGTAATTCATGAGGACATCAGTCACCATCATCATCACGTTGGCAAAAAGGAAAATCACAAAATCTCAACGCAAGGACGTTACTAAGGTAAGTTATACTCTGACCTACAGGTCCAGACTCAGACAGGCTCATGAGTCTGTGTGATTTTTATTTGGGTTCGATAAAACCAGTTTTGTGACATGTGAATGACTCTTTGTCATTATCTGAGGTTATGAAATTTTGATTATCAGTTAAGAATTAAATCAAATAAAATGAAATTAGAATTTATCTTCATCTCATTTTGCAAGTTCAACTAAATTACTTTTGGGTTTTCATTAACCAGAACAGTTAATGAACTTCACTCACATCACCGCGGCGTTTAAACATTCAAAACAACATCTCTGGCACAAAAAGGAAGGTGACATATCAAACATCTAGAGGACATCACATAAACTGCCGTCCTCCCTCTCCCCCGCTGCCCACTGAGCTGCTTCCCTTTGTTCTGGAGCTCAGAAAGGCTCTCAGTCAATGCGTGACCACATTTAAACACCTGTGAACACCTGTTGTTCTAAGATCGATCTTGGTGGCAGGAGGAGAGGCCAAGATCTGTGGTTCAGGAATTGGATTGAAGCTGCGCGAGAGGCCCGGTGGGGATGTTGAATCGTTTGCGTGATTAAGCGGTGGGAGAGGCTCGGTGCCCTTCAAAAGTATGTTCTAACTGCGGGCCGGCACACGCTCTTCTTTGAAGGGGCTGTCGGCATTTATGTATTCGCCCGAAGCACCGTAACACTGTGAGGACAAAACTGCACTTGGTCTGTGTTGAAATAATTTGATTAAGAGCGGTTTTCTAAGGGTGACTCAGCAGCCTGCATAATCATGTGCATCTGTTCATTACAAGTCCAAATGGTTGTGCCCGGGAAAAAACAACAAGAAGGTGAGCACTCATGAAAAGCTCCCGTGTCAGCGCTTTCTCTCCAAAGCAAAGTGTCCTGATGAGGATTGGACCCAGTGTGATAAGATGAGTCAGTGAGAGCCATGTTTCTCTGCTCCAGGGGAGGTTTTAAAGGGGTGACACCAGGCTGCTGCCCCTTTGTTGACCACAAAGACAGCGAACGCAGCAACTCTCTCCGCCAGCTGCAGCCTCACAGCATGTAGCCGAGCCGGGGCTTTACAATTTATTTCATTCAGGAATACTTTTCCCAGGCCTTTGAGAGGAGGGATGACAGCGGGATTAGTGTGCTGCAGATGTAGAGCCTTGTCCTCTTATGAGCTCCGTCAAGGAGGTTATGTTTCCTCTCCTGTCCGCTTATTGGTTGGTTTGTTCGGATTTAAGCAAGGTTACGTAACAACTGCTTGACGGATTGTCAGAAAAGCTTGTTGGAAGGATATTGCAAGATTGTGCATCTTGTTTTTCAACTGTTTTACTTATTTCTTCATGGATCTTGGTGAAAAGAATTAGATTTGAATTGCTCTGACATTTATCTAGATGTTTATGGTCCTAAAAGGATGAGCCAGTTATTGCTTGTATTGGACCAAACCACTGTGAGTCAAAGGAGGGGATGGGGGTGCAATCTGTCTTATGAATGCTATATTTTGCATCTATAATTAGCTAGCATGTGTTCAGTGCATGTACTACTATTTAAAATGATGTAGGCAGTATGGTTGCTTACGTTTTCAATGATGTTGAGGGGGACAACTCTCTGAATGAGGGAGTCCGGACCCCCCCCCCCCCCCCCCCGGAACTCCGTCCCTGCCTTCAGGAAAAAATGTAAAACTTTGGGGATCCCTTAAGTTTTAATTTAGAACAATTATCAATTCAAGGTTTTTTGCAATGCATTTTTTTTAATGGACAATATTCCCGTCAGCCTCAGCTGTACTTTGTGTACAAAGCTGTGTGTAATTTTGTTTAAAACACTCCTGTGTTTAAATACAACCTCACACAGTCTCCCACAGGACTTGTTTACCCTTGTTTCATTCTTTAAAGGCGTCTTTTTCTTCACTATATTTATCCACTCCTCATTTCTGTCTGTTGCAGGTCTGTAACATTTTGCCATCTTTTCATATTTCACCCTTCATCTTCCGGCTCGTTGATCCCATTTAAAGGTCACAGCCACATTTGACCCGCTGAGTCTTGCTACTTCCTGCCAACGACTTCATCCCCACAAGATCTTGCACTTCATTACCTTTCAGTTAACATGATTAACCTTGCTTGTCGTCAAACTGTCTTCAACAAGTGTCACATTGTTATTGCCATGCCTGCATGAGAATCATAATATCACATTCAAAACTATATATTGATATTTAATTATTTAGTTACTCGGTGGATATGTGGGAAATCTTAATTCCACAAATAATAGTCATTAAAAAAAACTTGCACTTGTCTTTTAAATTCTCTTTTTTTAAGACTGTTGTTTTCATGCTGCATTAATTATGAATCAATCAGTTTTTTTTATTTAATTGCCCTAATTGCCCTATGAATGTAAAATAGTTTTTCTGTCATACTTAATTGCTTTTATTCATTCCATCTGATTTAATTATATGTGGTAATACAAAAACACAGATAATATTAGTTCAGCTTTGTGTGCACTCTAGGTTTCTTATGGGAATAATCCAAAGTGTGACGTGATGTGGATTTAGCTGAAACAAAAATAGTGTCGTGATCGATGTGATCAAAGCCTGTCAAGGGTTCTCTCTGCTTTTAACCAAATGCATGCTGGGAAGGATACCACTGCCCCCCTGACACTGGAACAGAATGCAGTATGGATGGATGGATGATGTGGAATTCTGAAGTGTTTCAGCTGGAACCTAAAGCCTATTAATAATGTAATAATTTCCATGTGATGGCTGATGAGTGGTGGACAGACAAGTGGACAAAACCTGGCTGGGAAAAGAGACTAAGCGAGTTGAAGCGGCAGAAGAAGATTTAAGTTTAATGTGAGCATTTCATTAGGGCAGACAGATGGGAAAAGAGAAAATAAGATCATCTCTCACGAGGAGAAATGTATGATTTATGTTCTTTAGAGTGTTGACTCATTTACTTAAAGAGCTGAAATTCATCAGTTATATAGAACGGTGGGATTTCATTTTCTGTACAAATTACAAAAACTTGTGAGCATCCTTGGCAAAAGTGTCTGAGATCGGCCACGTCGGTGTTTGTGCCTCATTTGACACACACAAATCTGGCAAAGTGATTATACACTGCTGCACAGTGTGAATAAAATCTCCAAGCACCTTTTAATAATAAATGAATTATTCATGATAATTGAACTACTTCTGTAGAACCATTTAGTCACCTGCATTATTCATTCAAACTAGGTGTGCATAATGAATGTGGCAAACCAGCAACAACACAATAGGCCGTTTCCTGTTTTCACACTCGGGCTGGTGTTGTTGGCCCTGAGGCTTTGACATTCACGTTTCTTTGCTTGTTGATATTTCTTTGGGCTTAAGTCGGGGGGGGGGGGGGGGGGGGGGGGACAACAGACTTTTCTTAATTTTTTATGTGTCGGATTAGGAAAAGATATTAAAGACAAATAAGCAAAGGTCATTCGTCACCGCTGTTGTTTGTGCATCTGATCCCATACAATACATTTATTTTGCAAGCATGTCTGCATGTGTGGGTGATTATGACCAGTCCTGCTCCTGCAGACTTGCTCACCCCACTGTGTTCTCTGTCTGAGTGCAGCATGAAATTAGACACAACACTTCAAAGAAAGAGTGCCTCTGAGACATGAGAAAATTAAACGTAAATTTTTGCTCCACGGCCTCGAGTTCAGTAAATGTTCAGCCATGATTCTCCTCATTGGCCTCAACCAGTCAGAGTCTCCCGGTGCTTGTTAAGGAGGAAACAGTTCACATGCAGGACATGGACCAATCCAACGTTTTCCCTCTGCGATCACTCATTATCTAGGTTGGACTCACATATAAAAATGTATAATGTTCACTCCCAAAGAACATTTCAAAGTTACTGTATCACAAGATTTATTAAATGTAATTTCAGTATATTGAATTCCCCAAGAAGACTTGTATGGGACTTAATCAGGGATTAAAAAGAAGGCATAACTCAGTCCAGTTTATATATTCTGGCCCACAGCCACCATTACATAGATTATTATCCAACCCCCAGGAAGGAGACAGACTGTATTTACACAAAAACATCACCGCATGTGAGAATGCAAACATCCAAGTCAGTTGACACTTTCTGGAACTTTTCCTGCCAGCCCCCCGAGTGAGCCCACGTGAGAACACAGCAGGAAAATATCCAGAGCGAAGAAGAGGGTGTACTGAAGACGTTTCTTTGCGATGGACGAAAAACTGAAAAACAAGACACCAAACAAAGATATCAACTTGGAAAGATGACGAGATTGACGTGGAAGTTGAAGAGTCATAAACAAAAAAGTTCCACAGGATAATTCATACGCCACATCCTGCCCCCTGCATGCTCTGCCTGCAGATGCAATTTCCCAGAAACTTTTTTTAGACTTCATTTCTGAAAATGGCTTTAGACATATTTTTTTAAAGACGGCAAAAATTACAGAAATTGCATCTGCACTATACAGTCCAGGACCTGAAAAGGTAAGGATTCAGGAATTTGCAAATGCCTTCCTATAATGTGTGAATTTGAGCATTGAGTGTGTGCTCTGTATCGACAGCAGTAATAGTAAATACTTGGTCTTTCCTCCTCTGCCGCTTCTCCTCTGGGTGAACGGTCCTGAAAATGTATGTTATGGTTCTTGAGTGCTGAGTGCACTTGTACGTTTCACAAGAACATCAAAACACAATCAAGTTGTGTGGATCCCTGAGGCTGGAGACTGGGAGCTAGCACTTAGGGAGAGAGAGGACGGCGGGAGAAGAGGAAGAGGCGCTTCAGAGGCAGGGAGATGAAGGCTTAAAGGGAGGAAGAAGACCGATGTGCATTTGGAGAAGAGATGACTAGAAAGGTTGGGATAAATTACTTTCCATCATTTAATATTGTTGGCGCCAGATGATAAGATATTTTAATATAAAACCCAGACTGGGTGATATTGCATTGTTCATATCAGTTTTTAAAGCAAGCAGAGTTCATGACTAATTGATTCTCTCATACATTCATCATTCACTGAGAAGTTTTTACCCTCCTCGCCGAAATCCGTCCTAAGCTGCAGCTCCAGCCCAGAAACCTCCTAAATTATCCGGTGTCATAATTCACCGCTGAGCCGAGTTCAGAAATCCTGCTGAATTTTTTTTTCACCTTTGAAGCCTCAGTGTGACGACGAGTAACTGAGTCATCACTCCAGAAAAATGAATAGACAGCAGGGAGAGAGAGATGAGAGAGAGAGAGAGAGAGAGAGAGAGAGAGAGAGAGAGAGAGAGAGAGAGAGAGAGAGAGGGGAGGAGAGGAGAGGTTTGGTTTTCAAAATCCATTTATTGTGAATTTCCAGGAAGAAAAACCCTCCCTACATCAACAACGAAATGCAAAACCACAAAACAAGATCAGTAAACAATGAAGTTTTCCTTTCCATATATACACAAAAATACCTACACACATATATACACACAAGCATGTACATACACATGCACACACTATATTTTCTCAACTTAACGGTAAATGCTCAGTTCCCCATCCTCCCCAAGAGAGCACAAAATCCCCCCAACAGCTCACACGTGACCAAAAGCCAGCAGTATTGAGGCTATTGAGGATCTGTGATGACTGGGGAGGAGGTCTCCCACAAAGTACAGTTGAAATCCCACTGATAATTAACTGATCCTGATGATCATCTTTCAGGTAATTTTTAAGTAAATTAAAAAAGTTGACTCTCTCTGAACCTTGATGGGGCATATATACGTATGTTCATGAAAACTAACAGTGTGCTTTCTATTTCTGTCCTAACTATTAACAGCCACCCCTGTACTACTTCTGAACTGGATATGATGGTAGCATTTGTTGTTGTTGTGAACAGGACAGCTACTCCTGCACTAAGAGTGTCTGAGGGCAAGAGGACCCCGAAATCTCTTGTTCTGAATTGATTTGAATACTTTAATACTTTTTAATACAGTGCTTAACCAGTGCAATACTCCTTTACGTGGCATCTAGTGATGCTACATATTGCATCCAGCTGACTATCCCTCACCAGGTAATTATACACTTATATACACAAAACATAATTATGACTCTTATGTAAAATTTCTGCCAATGTATTTGCTATAATAAGTTGCTACTTGGAGTATGTCCACATTAGTATTGTTTTGTTTGACTGTAGCCATCTCTCGGGTACATGATTAAACGTGTCAGCGTGTGGCTCAGAACAATTTCAATAAATCTTCAGCTCTAATTTCTCCCCACTCTGAGGATTGTTGTCTCTTGATAGCATATATTTTTTTCCCTGTGCCACTGGAAAAGCAATCTTTGTAGCGTCTCTAATGGATATTTGTCTTAATTTACCTGTTTATTGCCACAGGGAAGTTTTGTTTTTTTCTTCATTTTCTTCCTGAGCAGTAATGATTAAAAATTACAAGAGGCTCGTGCGATGATTTAGAGTGAAATATTTGGGCATCTAAGATATTTCTGGCACCTTCAAATATTCATATATATCTAATACAGTAATAAAATGACTTGGCGATAAACGTATTGTGTTATATAACAATTCAATGTTTATCTTATCATCTCTTATTTATCTATCTTATGCCCCAAAATGATGAATAGCATCAGATTACAACTTGGTGTGGTGTTGTGTTTTTATCCATAGAAACAAACAGCAGGTTACAGGTTGGTGTGTTTGTCACTGATAAGGACATTGCAGTGTTATTGCTGTCACCACATTTATTTTAGTCTCTATATGTACATTTCAAACCTTTTCCTCACCTCATTTGAATTTTCCATATTACCCCCACACACGCGCGAGCGCACACGCACACACACACACACACACACAGTATGCTAGTGATTAAGCGAGTCCAGGTCTGTCATTAGATTGGGCTGCGTGGGGGAAATGATGTCTCAGTAGACCTCCTGCAAAAGGCAGAGCAAGAGTTAAGACATTAATAGGCAGAGAAAAGTCATACAGCATCACTGTCTACCTCTGTGCAAGGACTGGCAAGATCAAAGGCCGAGTCTGACAGAGAGAGGGGGGGGGGGGTAGAAAGACAGCCAGAGACATAGGCGCAGAGGAAGGCAGAGAGAAAGTCGTCCAGCGACAAGGAGACAGAGAGAATAGCAAGTTCTGAAACCACAGAAGGGCCAGGGAGGCAGGTGAAGAAAAAAAACCATCGACAGGGAGGATAAATAGAAGACATTTCCCTTCTGCCACCTCCCTTGTTGCTGACTTCAGATTATGCGCCGCATCGGCCTCAGTGTCACCTTCCCTACGCCTTGTGAAACCGCCTCGGAACAAGGCAGCCGCTGCACCGGTGTGGTCAGCACACCGACTACTGACTCATGCTAATTGGAACAAAGCCTGCAGTGAACATGTTTTCATCGAGGAATAATGCAGCACCCATTTTGCACCGTTGACTAATTCATCAGGCACAGCCAATGGCGACGGCCGACAATGTCAGTCTGTGGGTCGCTCGTTCCAGCAGTGAAACGTCTCAATAACTGACGGATAGATGGTCACAGTGTGTTCTACAGACATTCATGTTATACAGAGGATGACTCCTAATGATTATAGTGATGCAACCATCAGGCCAATATTGAGTACTGTGTTTTCCGTAGCCTCAGATCGTCTTTGTGTTTGCTGCTACCGATGCAAATGTAAACATTCCATAGCATCAGCCTGTAAACACTGTTAATGTGAGCAGGCTACAACCTTCATCTTAAAACAGGGAAACGTACCAAACACGACCATGATAAATTAAAATCACCAAAGTAGCACAACCCGTTCATCACTGTAGGCACTCAGTGTATTTTCATCGGTGCCAGATTTTGACGGCAAACTGCCCAGTTTTTATGACATCAAAATAGAAACAGAGGGTGTGAGAACACCGAGAGGAGAGAGGGATGGCATCCTGTACCACTTTACAGCTGCACACATTCCACTGAGTATGAATAATAAATATATTATATATAAGTCCTTAAGTGCCTGCATAAAATGTGATGAATTGAATATTATTACTATTGAATATCCCATCTAAGGATTTGGAAAGGAGGCACCAGGAGGTCTCCACTTTGCCTGGATTACCTGCAAATATGTTCTTAATTTGAGGTGTCCCCCATTTTATTAACACCACCATCGGATGTTTTTATGACCTTTTAACCTGAAAGTATTGGAACAAAATCTATCAGTTTTAATCAGCAGCTTCATACCTCTTCCCCTCTGACTTCCTTTACCCTTTTCTCCCTTTGGGTGAAGAATCTATTATTCATGCCTCTGCTCCACTCGCGGAGTGTCCACTCCGACAAGGTTTGAAGTCTGGAAGTTTAATAGAAGTGAAGTCAAACTGAAATGAGGCAACTCGTTCTGGGTAGACCTGCTCTGGATGAACATGTTATTCTTGGGGCACGTGCACTTGCAGGGGTTTAATAAGTGTTAACACATGGATTCAGTGTGCAGCTTCATTTAAGTACAGGGTCATGAACTAAAGCCATGGAGCAGCCTCAGATGAGGCGTATTAGAATGAGAGAGGGATTTTCAAGAATAATGATAAAGTGATAATGAAGTGTGGAGTTTCTACCGTCCAGGCACAGAGTGGCTCATTATCACACGACAGGAGGAAGAATCCAGTGCTGCAGGAAAACGACACAGTTTAAATTGAGAACTTCTTATTTCAATTTCATCCATATGCATTAATTCCTTACTGTATTTTGTTGTAGGTAGAAAATGAAGCTGCATATGTCAGTAGAGCTACTTTTAAATGTTAAGTCAACTTTTTCAGACCAAGACCAAGTCAAGGATATTTAGCAAACTGCAAGTTAAGCTATAAATAATTAAATGAATATGACATGAGGATGTTTTGCTGAAACTCCTTTCAATATTATGGCCAAATATCTTTTGATGCACAAGACCTGTCTGCTAAGATCGAATTTATGTGTCATTGTCTCAGGGCTGGGTCAGAACTTGACACTTCTAGTCCAATTGTTTTGATTGAAATCCGCTTGAAGCGAGCAGCTCTGCATGTCCATCATCCGCCCTTGTCTGTCAGATGAATCCTGACCTGGCAATTTAAGCATATGTGTCATTTTGCTTGTTGATACATGAATAACGTATATTTCACATGGGACATATAACACATATCAATTTACTAACTGTAATGATTAGGGTTATTATGAGGTCATGAGATGAGATATAATATTTGAAATCCATGCTATACACATTTCTAATTACTTCACATTTTGATAGTTAACTCACATCAATAATTTAAGCCTGTTCAAAGTTACATTTAATTTGTGAACAATCATGACTGGATTCTTAAAACGGCTGCTCCAAGTTCTGTATTTCCCTGTAACACACGTCTCTCATGTTTTCAGTATTTTTCTGGCATCTTCATGAGAAGTCCTGGATCACCAGGCTCTCTGCTAAACCTAAAAAAACATCAAAAAACACTTTGCTCTTGCTTTGTTTGCATGTCAAGTCTCTACAGGTGCGTGACAGACAAACAGTGGATGAAAGCCGGAAAATGTCTGTGTTCTTTCGCTTGATCTTAAAGTTTTTTTACTTGCCCTCTCAATTTCCTACCAGTCCCTTTCATTTTCCTGTGACGTCTTCTGTCTGTGGTGACACTGACGGCACCTGATGTCTCTGCAGGGCATAAAACACTTTGTTCTGTCAGCCCTCAAATAAAACCTTGATTGTTTTTCTGCATTATTTATTGGGTTTGGATTAGACAAACACTTGTGCTCGTTCATGTTATACTTGTCTAACCGGAAGTGGCAACATGATGATTGAAGCAGATTTGTTTAAGGGGTTGCATCCCAGTTACGTCGGAGTTGGTCCTTAATGTGTTTCTCTCCTGCAGAGTTCAAACTTCTTCGTTCTAAGTGTGTTTCTTCTTGTATTTTACAACACTACACAATCATTCCAGTAAAAAATTAACAAAGCTTGTGTCTGTCTTTGTGCGGATGGACACGGTGACCTCTACGAGACATTCCTTCTCCGCAGACTTTATTCCCTCCGAGATTAGTCGTGTAACAATCCATCACGAGCAGCAATCCCGGTCTCTCACTTCCACTGATGGAATATTGACAAACGATGACATTTGAAATGAATGATGGATTCTCCCAAAAGGCTCTAAATCCATAGATCCACTTGTTAACTGACACACACTCACTGTCAAACGCTTCAAGTCAAGCATTTTTCAGAAACGGCAAAATATCAGACTGACAGACGGTGATTGGGAATCTGATTGGATGCTTTTCTAAGTTAGTGATGTTCTACAGATCCATCCATCCATTGTCTTCTCCGCTTTTACTTTAGGGGTCGCGGGTCACGGTTCTATGCACTATATACTTCATATAAAGAAATCATAACATACAGTATTAGGCAGCCTGATGGTAGTTAGCACTGTCATCTCATTCTTTTCATGCCGACTGGGGGTTGGGTTAATTGGAGACTCAAGATTGTAATCAAACATGTGAATGAATGGTTGTTTGTCTTTGAATGTCGTCCCTGTGATTCGCTGGCGACCTGTCGAGGGTGAACTTCGCCTCTTGCCAAATGTCAGCTGGGATTGGCTCCAGCTCCCCCTGCAGCCCCTCAAAGGATAAGTGCTATAGATAATGGATCCCTCATATAAACAAGGGACTCCATAGCAATTTTCAAAATAAAAGAAAATCATACTACCTGGTTGACTGTAAGCTGTGAGTTATTGTCAGAGCCTATAGCCTATAGTTAAGGAGAACGCATATCTGTCATACTGCACAGCTTCTTACAAACCGGGAGTTAAATTTCAAACAAAAGACACCCTGAAGTTTAAATGCACGATCTGTTAAAACACTATTAAAGTTCTTTCCAGGATATTGGGTCTTGTTTTATACAATTTACAGCTTATTTCTTGGAGTGGAAAAGTTCTCTCCAGGTATTCAAGCATTAATGGGAACACTGGTACACACTGATATAAAGCTGTGTTAATAACCGGTGACATGTGTTTTCATCATTTGAAATAATCAAAACAAAGTGAATATACGAGAAGTGAAGATGAACATCATCCCCACATCTAAAAATGAGTCAGCAGAGCGCAGGTCACATTAGTCTACAGTGTCCTCTGGCATTCAGGTCCTTATACGCTCCATATCTCTTTCTCGTCCTATCTACTGTTCCTCCTCTGGTTTCGCCTCCTCCTCTCCCCTTATTGTCAATGACTAGTGTTTTAATGATTACATCTGGCGGTGCCACAAATTAATTCCTGCCTCTCTGGCAAAAAGCTGTTCTCCACCTGATTATGCAAAGCAGCCCTACATTCTCTCCCTTTGAAGTGGAGGAAAAGCTGCTTAGAGATTCTCCCCTGGAGGAAACACTGCAATGAGGGGGAGCATCAACAAACCAAGAGTTCACGCAGAGGTCAGCCACATGGTTAACCCCAATGAAGCCCCACTTCTTCTCCTCATCTCCCCACACTGATGTTTCGGTAGCGTAATGATGACATTCGAGAGCTACTTTTAAAAACATGCAGAAGGGAAGCAAAAGTAGGACAGCTAATAAAAATAGCTATATAAATACACCGAATAATGCTTGTGTCTATGGTCACGCAGGGTGGATGAAACTGCCGCATGGCTCTTGCAGCTTTCCTATTTAAGCAATCATACCCGTGACAGTGTGTCACAGGCTCGCTCGGAACCTCCAGCCTCATATATTTGGGAGGAAGAAATAAGGGTTTATACACACATACGCCTTTTCAGTGGCAGATACTTCTACTTCAGTCTGTTGTGTTTCAAAAGGTAAAACTACAGCTCATGAATTCTCATGCGTTATTGTCTATTGACACTTCCAAAATACTTTCAGCTTCTCGTCTGAGCAATCAGAGCCTGATGAAAAGCTACAGCACTGCGACCAAACGGCGTCTACTTTTCACTCAAGCATGAGACAAGAACCACAGAGTAATGAGCCACTGTAAGAGATGATGCTGCTTCTCAATCACTCTGAACACAGGCAGGATGGAAGATGTAAGAGACTCTGTTCACTCAGAGTAGGACAATGCAGGGATGGAGAAACAGACTGTGTGTTAATTCTGTCATCACTGCTTCGAACATTTCATGCTTATGAAACCGATTCCCGCAGGAAGCCTTAAGCGCCAGGCTATAGTTTGTCGACTATGAAAACATTCACAGTGAGGTTACTGCAATGACAGTTAGATATTTAAAAACAAACTGGCCAATAAACTTTAAATTAGTCGTGGAGGTTCAGATAGAAAGTTCTGACTTAAGTGGTTATCAAAATTTAATGAGCACAACCTAATTTACAGATTCAAAGTGTGTGAGATGGAGATTCTGAGAGTGAGCCTCTGTGGTGCAAAGTCTCATGTCATCTCTAATTCAGTGTTGAGAAACAAACTGAAACAAAGCTCGAGGCATTAACACTCACTGCCAATGGAATTAGCAGTGGTTGAATTTTCACCTTACTAATTCACATCATTACAGAACGCTGGAGTCTTATAATAACTGTTTTATTATCAAACGTGGACACAATGTGAACGTGAGCACTTAAAAAACATGCTTTATCAGCATTGCATAACTGTAAAGCCAGGGTAATGAACAATAAATAATAAATATAAATAAACAGAGGCTAGGAGATCATGTCTATTTTTTGGCCAATCGGTGTCAGCAAACGCAAGTTGTGACAACATCACTGACGTTATAACACCCTTGGCATTGGCAATTAGGAAGCAACATTATTATTCATTTGACCACTTGATGAAGCACGTTCAATACTCACCTTCCGTTTTTGGTCCCTACGAACTTGTGAAGGAGGAATCTGGTGTTTTAGCTGCTAAATGCTCCACTTAGTGATCAGCACATGTCCCACTGGGACTTGTTTCCCCAGCATCAGCCGTAGGTTCAGCTCTGACTTGAGGCCCTTTGTTGAATCTTCCCTTCTCTCTCCTCCCATCCTTTCACTCTACAATCTGTCCTGTCAATAAAGGCAATAAAATGCCTCAAAAAGTAATTACCAAAAAAGAAAACAAAGCTTTGACAGTAGCGGCTGAACACATAAAATGTCTTGAGCAGAGCACATTATTTTCACATTACGATTTGATTCCCTGCTATAAAATATCAATTGAGCTGCTTTATATAAATATTTGTTGTCTCGGATCTGTTCATCTTTGATGCAGAACACTGCAATGATGTGAACAGGGTTATATTTCTACTTTGTGTTTTCATGTTCAAACAAACATTCACATACTCAACAAGCAGCTGCTTTTTACCACAAACACTTCCTCTAAAAGGTGAAAACTGTTTCACCTGCAACAGTTCGGCTTTGGCACAAAGACATTGTTTATTTCTCCATGTCTAAACTACTTCTCTAAGGGTTTCACAAGTTAAATGTGAATTAGTAGGTTTGACAGTTTAGGTGTGCGAGTCAGTCCTGCGAGGTACTTTGCATCTCAAAAGTTGCACGAAGAAAATGTGTATGCTTAGCCATTTGTTTCTAAACATCTTCACGGGAGAGTTAGTCGCTATGTCCTTCTTCTAATCCGAGACAAAAACATGGGTCCCCAGGTCCTGCCAGGCTGCGGAACCACTAAGATGCCGAGTCTATTGGGATAAGAAGACACATCACTATTCTGTGGCAGCAGCGAGGGCTTGTGAGAGGTCTGTCCATAACCAGGGTGTGAGGGTCTAAACACAAAGTGTTCTGATAGAGGAATGGCTATCTCCTCCCACAGGTCTTCAGGTTCCGCGTCAGGAAAGTCCTTCAGCACCGTCTCGACCACAGCGTAGTTCTCAGAGCTGGACAGTGTGCAGGTTGAATAGACCACAAGGCCCCCTGGACGCACCACTGACAGCGCAGACCTGAAAAGAGAGATTGCACAGTTTATGTTGTTTTCCAAGTGTGTGTTCACATTATATCGCCTGCAACAGTACAACACAGGGAAGTATTTCATAATCCCTCATCTGACCAAAAAGAAAGTAATGTTTTTAAAACAACTTTGGACAGTAATGTTACAGGTGAATACCCCAAGGGCACATATAGCTGATATGTTTTTATATTGGGAACTGGACTTACCTCAGCAGCTGAGCCTGGAGTGCAGGCAGTCTGGCTCTTTCCTTGAGTCTCTGCACCCCCTGCTGGGCGCTGCAAGAATACAGCCAGCTCCGGTCATTAGAACACGGAGCGTCAACTAAAACCTGCAACCGAGAGAGAGACGGAAATGTGAGTAATTCAGAGTCCGAGAGTACGAGAGTGCAGTGGCATTGAGAAACAGAAAAGCTCACAGTAACACAACTGAAATAGATAATGACAGAAGGAAATAATGACTTTAAAAGCTGCAGGTTTTTAAAATAAGCCAAGTACATGTTATATTTTCTGCAAAGCACCTGAATCAAAGGGACAAATAAAGTTCAGTGAAGGTGGGAAAAATATGACGTGTAGAAAATGACTGCCTCCGACACCTCAGCTTACAATCTTCTCACAAATCTGTCCTCTTTTGCAAGTTTTACAAAACTACGGAATTACCACAATACAGCTTGGGTCTGTCACGTCCATTTGTTCTACTCTGTTGCCTTTCAGTCAACCTTTTCATTCTGAGCTTTCCATTTTTTACTTTACTATTTATTCCATTATCAGTCACTTCCAATCACTTTGATTCCTCCCAGCCATTTTTTTGTCTCCCTCTTCATGGCTCCTATTTTTGAATTAACAATTTTCTTCATTTCAGCTGGACGTCTGCCTTAAAGCACAAGCTCCCATACACAGGCCCGGAGTTGTCTACCCACCTTGTCGTACGTCACATCTTCACTCTGAAAACATTGTCCATCCTGTGCAGACACCATCACTTTGCTGTGAAGTGAGTGAGGCACAAAAGACTCCAGGGTTTTGGCAAGCCAGTCCCGTCTATGAGGGTCTGGTTCATTACAGCAGAGAAGTTCTGGAACATGACAGAGGACAGAATTATTTATAACGTATTAATCCACTCCCAGTAGTCAATAGAGTGCAACAGTGGGCTTCTACTTTTAGGAAAAGCTCTGGTTTCTGAAGTAAATTTCACATTCATTTTATCCATTGATGTGTCAGAATTTGCATATGTAATGAAAACAATCGGAACATAGCCGACAGGATTTTAACGATTGTGGTCAACATTTCCATCCAATCATCAATCAGAAATGTGACTTTGATAACTGAGGATTGTGGGTAGTGTTGTACGTCTCCTTGTTATTATGAACATGTTTTTTTTAAAGCACAGTTGATATCATATGGACTTGTGGCTTCTACAGGAGCGTAGGTCTACCTTGAATGGTTATAATATTATGGCTGATAATAAAAATCTCTATTGAGAAAATGAATGAGAATTTTACTTCCAATCTCGACATACTGTTGAGCAACAATCCTCATAATCAACAGCTGGAACTTCTATGCAAAATGTGTTTTTATGAAAATATCCATTTCTCTAAGATATACTAACCTATGATTTAAATAAAATCTGAACAAAGCCTCGAAAGGTTCAGTTTAGTTTCACCTGGGGTAGCACACTGCATTACTGCTAAGGCTTTCCCCCCCGGGGCGGAGCAAAGATCCAAAACCTTTTCCCCATCTCTGACTTGTAAGGCCAGCACAGGAAGCAGGGAGGCAGCGTTCAGGAGGTAGTACTGCTTCAGCTGGCCAGGCCTGTGAGCCTGAGAGGGAAACCTTAGTGGGTGTGGGTGGATGTAACACTGTAGTGAAGGACGGGGCAATGTGACAGACGGATCGGGTTGAAGGTCCTGACCGAGTGCAGGAGAGGCGCTGACACGTTGAGGACTGGAGTCATCAGGAGGGCACTCGGAGATGCAGTGAGGAGACAACAGAGAGTCTTTTCCTGTCTGGTTCAGCGAGGAGATGTCAGTCTGTGGCAGGAACCTGGAGAAACCCTGTGACTGGAGAAGCTGTGTGATATCTGTCACAGCTGTAAAGCGGTTCAGCATGACCCCATATTGCCAGGATTGAGGGTCCAGGAGCACTGACCTGCAGGAGAAAAGAAATCCCAACGGAAGAAGGATACAAACACCGTCTGTGTACAATCTGCAACAGTTTCAGAAAGAAAATTACCTTGCAGACGCCCACAAGTCCCCAAGTTCCTGACTGTACTGCTGGTCAAAGAGGTCCAGAACCGGCTGACATGTGGATCTCTCTTTTTTGCCCTTTTTGGTTACCTGTTAAAAACAGGATGTAGGGAAGATGTTAGAGAGGTACATTATCTGTTTTTCAATTTTTACAGCGTCCATTGTGAGGAGTGTTATACCCGATAGGCAAATTATATGACTGATTGGTGGATACATTTTCTGATTGTAATTCTGATTCAGAGCTTTGAATCTTATATTCATGTGTTTTGGGGTAAACATTGATGAAATACTGAGCAGCTCCAAATAGTGATACTTTATCAGTGAAGTAGAAGTAAAGAAAGCTGATGGGTCAGGATTTTGGCATCAGCAACATGCAGCAATGGCCTCAACCTGCCTTTTGTGAACAGTCCAGGCTGCTGGTGGTTTCAAGGTCTGGAGAATGTTTGCATCACACACTTTGGGCCCTTGATACAAGTAACTATCACAGTCTATCTGGGTTGTGTTCCCTTTATGGCCACATTTACACAAACTGGGCAAATGTGACAAATCAATCTGCAGAAATTATGGGATACAGTCGTGTCAACATGGATCAGAAGTGTCCAACATATTGAGGAATCTTTCCAAGGGGCTATGGCAGAACAATGAGCCTCCTGTAAACCCAGTGAAGGAGACACTTCAATAATACAAAATAGAAACAACCCTCCTCCCTGTTGTTTCCTGTACCTGTTTGTCAGCGGCTCCTCTTTGCTGCTCTGGTCGTAACAGAGTTGTGAGACAGCGACTCGAACACAAACACCACGTTAGCTTCTCGGTTTCAAAGCTAATTCTCCTCCACACACTGTGAACCTGGTGTAAGAAGGACATTTATTTGGATGTTTGTGTCTCCGTTTTACTGCAGAACGGATTTATCTCCATTCGTGTTAAATCACTTTCATTAGAAACATCAGCAGAGGTTCAACACTGACGGTACGTTCTTCAAATCTGTCCTCCCGCAACCGGGAACTATTCTTCAGTTCCACGTGGAAACCTGTTGTGCAGGGAGGTGAGAGCTCAATATCAACATCAAAAATCAAATATTAAAACTTGTGGGAACAGATGATGGATTTAGTCTAGTTTGTGTTTTTTTTTTATTACAATTTAGCCCCATTTGTGAATCCAGTACTTCATGTGTTATTCCCTTATTTGTTCACAACATACATCTTCAGAGAGAACAAATTCTCACACTGATAAAAAATATCCTGCTTGATCTAAAGAAAACATGTCTCGTCTTTTAAACAGATGCAGTTTAAGTTCATGACTATATGTTTTTTTGTAGAGATAAAAACGCACATTGTTATTGATAATATCATATATTTAATTGTGTTATATTTACATATATCACATTTTTCAGTGCACCCTCATATGGCCAGATTAGTCTTCTTGGGGCCTCCAGGGAATTGCTGTTGGAGCTCCACCTGACTCCCACTGTATTGTTTCATTAATTTCCCCAGATTACCAGTAACTGAAGTAATTAAACAAGTTGGTTGAATAATATAAATTATAAGAAACACTAAGAGATTTGTCCTGTTTATGTTGGGTAATAATCAAAGATATTAATATGCATATAAAATGGAGGACAGACTAATATCCAATGAAAAGAGATGTGTCCTGTTTATCTAGTTTAGCAATGATATCTGATATGATGCGCAGTCAGAGGATCACATGAAATTGAGCTATTGAACAAATATAATTATAGTTTAATATTTTTCAGATAAAATATAAGCAGCACTACAATCCCCAGAAAAGAGGTGTGCCCTGTTTATCTCAGGTAATAATAGAGTTCAGTTGGTCACATGACACAGAAGCTATTAAAAGCAATGCAACTATCTTCAATTCAAACAGGAAGAGTGAATTATTGATGGTCCCTATGATCCGTGGTGATTGCCTTTCAAATATCTAACCTTAGCCTAACTTCAACACTGTGCTATTTATCCAGTTTTCTGTGATAGTAAACTCATCATTGGGACTTTTTACTTTGGTTAAAAAAACAAAGCAATTAAAATATGATTACTTGAGCTACTGAGAATAATGATGAGTACAATTGTATTGATGATGAAAATGATTGTTGGTTGCAGCCTAACTAAGGTGAAATAAATAGACAAAATAAACCTGGACACACAAATGTACACACACATTTGATTAATTCATTCTTTTACTTCCATTGGTTGCATGTTTGTGAACAAAAACATTTGATTAAAAATACAATATGGTGTCAAACCGTCATTTAAAATGACTTGGGTTTGCCAGAGTTTCATACATCACAATTTTGTAAGGAACACGAATAACTGGGAATAAGCAACAAGATAAGAGGATGACTTTGTGATGTGTTTCCCTTTAACACCAACTGCTGAGCTAGTTTACATGGCGAACAGAATTAGGAAAGCAACCATCAGACAGAAGAGACCCATAGCTTCAGACAGAGCAAAGCCCAAGATGGCGTAAGAGAACAGCTGCTGCTTGAGCGAGGGGTTCCTGTTGAGAAGGAGAAGACGTTAGAGGTATAAAGCATTAATAATATCCTGGACAGTTATTCCACTTTATAGGTGGAGATTTAAAAAGCCCTTAGATGACAGATGATGCGTTTAATTTACCTGGCATATCCGATAATAAGGCTACCGAACACTGTTCCGATTCCAGCTCCAGATCCAGCCACTCCCACAGTGGCAGCTCCTGCACCAATGAACTTAGCGGCAGTGTCGATGTCACGGCTCACGGCACTGGTCTGGAAACCCCGCACTGCCAGCTGCTGCTGAGAGGCTGAGATAGACTGTGGTGCAAGGAGTGAGGCAGTCTGAAACACAAACGTATAATGAAGAAAAAAGGATAGCAAAAGAGATCAATTAAATTGTGATACCTTCAGTGTGTCGGGTAGAATCTCTAGTACAGTTTGTCACTCACCTCTGCTTTCCTGGCATCTGAGACTACTGCTGCTGAGAGTGGTCTGTACAGTACCCGGGATCCAGCACGGATCTGTATTCAGAAGAGAATAAAAAGAAACACTCAAATAAATAGTAAATTACAAACACACATGCACTTGAATAGATGATTGTTTCTACCTGCATCTTACACTGACATTTGTCTCATATACTAAACTTAATTACATATTTGAGATACTTCATTTACCCTTCTACTCCATTACCTTTCAGATGGAAAAGTGGAACTTTACTGCACCGTTACTTTGCTAAATGAGAGTTCTGCATATAAAAGGGGTATTGAATACCAAGCAGTTTATACACATGGAACCATATCAACTGAATGACATAAAGGAATGGCAGCTATGAGATGTGCTTTCTCATTGTGTGAACTTGTGTTTCTCTATAATTATAATAATAATAATAAGTTCAATTTAATTCAATACTTTTGACTAAACAATCTGAAGGCAAAATTTTGCAATGAGTTGAGATAATAATCTGCAGTAATTGCTGCAGTAGAAGTAATCACGATCTAATGATAATTAATTATAACACTCAAATGTTTACAGGGCACAATTTTCTGCATAGCACTTTTAATCAGGGTTTTGCCAAAGCTAAGCCGTGTACTGTGATAAATTCTGACCAGGATATTTGAAGGATCAATTTTCAGTTCCACATTGATTTTATATCTGTATGGTTGAGAAACAACTACAGCACACAGACGTTACAAACAATGCACATCGCAAAAACATTTTCTTAAAAGAATGAAAGTAATTTTTAAAGACAGTGTGTAGAATTTGGAGGTTGCAGCTGAACCCCCCCCCCCCCCCCCCCCCCTTCCAAACATGAAAGAACCTGTGGTTGCCTTCAGTTGTCATAAAAACTCAAAGGTGTTTAGTTTGTCCAGTCTGGGCCACTGTAAAAAACATGGCAGCCTCCATAGAGAGGAAGTATTTCAATATAAAAAGGCCCATTCTACAGTAAAGACACAACAATTTGTACAATTTAGATGAAACACACTAGTGAAAACATCACTAAGATTATTTACTATTCAATTTCTGCCAATAGATCCCTTTCACCTCAATCTTTGACTGGACCTTCAAGCCTTTCTAAAAGGCCTAAAATTCAAATGATTGAATTTCAGACTTTACAACTTATTAAACACCCGGTGGGGAAACAGGTACAGTATCCTGATTATATTACAGCCTTTTACACGAGTAACATTTCAACACAATGACCATAGACTGACAATCTCTATTCACAGACTATTACTGTGACACTAGCTGCTGTAACACCTCAGTCGTCAAATGTCTCAGGTGTATATTACAATAACTTAAGATAACACAAGTTCCCATCAGTCTAAAGTGGAGCATAAACAGTTGTACACGAGGACACAGGGGACAGACTGAGGTTTGTCCCTGCAGGAGGAGACAGCAGCTGGGGGTCAAAGAAGCTACACAGCTGAGAGCTAGTGTTAGCACTGTTAGCTTACACGATAGAACCGTGAGTTTCAGGCACATACGCAGGTTCGGACACTAAACTACACCGAGGACAGGAGTCTGCGAGCAACCCCAAACACCCAGGAGGACCCACTCACCACCAGGGAGGGCGTGGAGACGAACTTGGCGCAGGCGAACATGACGACGGGACGAGCGGCTCAGGTCAACGACAGGAGGCTGGAGGTGATGTGAGGAGGCTGCTGTGTACACGAGACAACACAACACAACACAACACAACACAACAACCGACAGTCAGGCTCGACGTGTGACCACCTCACAAGACGAGAAGGAACACAGTGTGCAAAGTTAGACGGACACACGTAAGGTCACTAATCAGCTGCAGATAGAACAACGATGCTAAAAGACGAGCTAGCAGTCAGAGAGAGGAGCTGAGGTTAAAGCAGCCGCACTCACACCGAGTTACACACAAGAGTTCGTGGCTTTGCGTTTAAATTAAAGCGAGTTAGAGGCAGAGCAGAGATGATCTCACCGGTCTGGAGTAGAGGTCGAAGACACGAGAGGCTCGCACATGCGCAATGTCGCTTTTAAAAACGGCGACTTCCGGTTTCCCGGAGCGACAGAGGGCGCTAGGGAGGTCATCATGGACGCAGGACCACGAGAGCAGCATGTTTTAGATGCATGTGTTATATGATTATATGTTACATCCTGGCGACTAAGTGTTGATATAACGTTTATGCACGTAATATATTCCTCCTCTGTAGATTTATACATGAAGCTGCCTGAAATGATATAAATTGAACACAGTTTCTGTAAAGTACAGTAATGAGGAAAGACAAAATGCTGTATCTATAGATACAGATACATATGTATATAGAAGTAGATAGAGATATAGATAAATACTCTGAATCACACTTGAAACGTTTTTTTAAGCATGTGATGAAGTTATGAAATATCTAAATGCAGATTTTTGTACCAATTGATAATCATAATATTGTTTATCCTGAAAATGAGTTGTTTGTTCGATTGACCTTATAATCAATATAATTCTTAAAGTCCGTCAAAAACATTATGATACACATATGGTGATGAATTACATATTGGTCCTATCAACTACAGCAAAGGGTGTAAGGGTCATAAAATAGTTTGATATACAACATGAAAAACTGCAGATGAATTATACTTCATGCAAAGCAAGAGGACAGATGTTTACTAAAGAATATATATTAAGAACATATATCATTATAAATAGTTTGTGTGTCAATTGCTTTATTTGCTAACGACTGAAAATCTGAAAATACTGAATGTTTGACAAGTGCTTGCAAACACACCAATGCAACGAGTTCTAAAGGTTAAATAGTGCATGTACCAACTACTGTCACAAGGGGGCAGCAACACATAATCCTGAGTCTATTGTTCACACTGGAAAGAACATGAAGCCTCATTGACGCCTCTGTGTGTCCAATATACGTCAAATACAATGAACAATGAAACCATAACACATGCGGAAGCAAAACCGAAACATGACCTGGAGTCATGAGCTACTTTAGGACATGACACCCATATTTCCCTCTATATAGACTATAGACTATGTACTTACAGTCATTGGTATATAGACCAGATATCTTATAGCATTTCTGTATCATTCATCTCAGGCATGGATCAGGAGAACCACATGGTGTGATTGAGGTCGATCAATGATTACAGCTGCAAATGCAAGGACATTACATTTCAGCCATGCCTTCATTTTTCAGACAGTGAGGTGGCGGGAGGAGGAATGGGGGATGAATGATAAATAAATTCCACCGTGTGTAGAATTCTTATGAGTTAATGTTTCTTTTATATTTGCACATATGATAGAAAATGTATCCACGTGTGATGGCAGTTTAGAGAAGTGCTCCTCAGGTTTAGTGTATTTAAAAATTAAAACCAACATCGACCACCATTCATAAAATAAATCCATGAAATACATGTAATGGCATTGCACTGGTTTAAAAAAAGAGAGCAGGGTTAAGCTGCCACAGAAAACCGAATCAATCATGTCAAAACGTGTTCATCGTTGAAATTAGATGACTCAAAATTCAACAACCCTCTCCAACACTAAAATGGAATAAGTGAAGCAAAGATCTCCACATGACAGACACCATGAAACTCAAAACGGATTTAAGCAAGACAAGGGGATCACATTTCCACTCATCTGCGCCCTAATACACTTTAGGATATCCTTCCTCCGTCTTATGCTCTATATTATTATTAAATATTTATACACTATCGCTCTGGCTTTAAGTGGGCTTCCCCTCTTCAAGGTTTCATCCCTGGCCGCCCCCTCACAAGAAAGCTCCATTTGGAGATGCGGAAGGGAGATTCCTCTGCGCCCTCAGCCCTCCCTCCCTCCTCTGTATGATGGTACCGTTACGCACCACTATAATAAGCGGAGACGTGATTCTCAGGGGCGAATCCCTGCCGACGTCACTCCCAGTCCTGTATAAATACACTGAGCAGAGACTCTCATCAGACTCGAGCAAATAACGCCTCACCGATCACAAGATCTCTCCAAACCGAGGATTATTTTATTGCCTTCGTTTGATTTATTTACCAGCACCGGGTAAGTGTCTTCAATACTGACGAGACATTTGAAGTGTTAGTTATTTGGCGTTTTTATTATATTGAGTAGAGCAGAACACGTGTGCTCAGGTCGACTATGAGAATGAGATCCCCAATTTTACGCACGGCGCATGTGTCCACAGATCCACGCCATACACGCACAATGACTTTGAACAAGGGTGACAAATTGCGGAACATGGACAAGAGGAGAGGGAGCATGCCCTTCCCCATGAATCTGCCCAACCTGCACCGCAGGAGCATGCCTGTGGACGACCGGGACCTGCGCGCCACGATGCCAGAGACCGGGCAAACCGACGAGCTGTCCAACCTCCTGCGCTGCACGTCCTACTCCCCGACCGAGCAGCACCGGGGCAGCTGCGCCTCGGACTCCTCCGACTCCGTGATCTCCACCGGCAGCGAGGCGGAGTCCCAGGTGTACAAGGTGGTCCTCCTCGGGGAGCACGGCGTCGGCAAGTCCAGCCTGGCGCGCGTCTTTGGGGGAGTCGAGGATCCCGGTCACGAATGCGATGAAGCAGGTAAATGGTGATGCTGGGGGATGACTCATCTACTCTTGAAACCCACGCACACAGATGCACTCCAGATGTGCACTGCCTGTTTAGTCACGTGTGATAATTAGGTCTGTCCAAGGTCAATTTAGTCCACATAATAATGAGCAATATGTCAGTTTATACTGATAACCCATGGTTTCATGGCTTTGCTTTTTAAACTTGTGTTTAAAGACCACGTTCTTCTTTTAAAAACAATTAAACAGTTACATAAAAACCAATCAAGGACACAAACACATTTTAAAAACACATAATTTTGTATTTTTATGAAAGACATATGAAGCCATATAAACTCTAAATTAAAACCATTTTTATCTAGGATGCATAGTGCTAAAGTGGAGCTGATTTAATATAAAAAACAGAAAGGCTTCTTATTTTACACTTGCATTGATTATTACTATTTCCATCTTCAGCCAGGCACCAGTGCTGCCCTCAGTGGTACAGCTGTCAGAAACATCCAGTAGCATAATGGGAAGGGAAAATATAAAAGGCTGGTTTGATCACAGGCTGTGATCAGCTCAGCTCAGTGTGCAGACTACAAAAGAGAAATGTGCTAGAATCAGTTTGATGAAAAGCAAAAGCACACATCGGAGACAAACTCCGATAAGTGTCTGCGCCGATGTGTAATATTTCTTTTTTTTTTTCCCCCTCAGGAAACACTTATGACAGATCTATCATGGTGGATGAAGAGGAGGCATCCATTGTGTTGTACGACATCTGGGAACAGGTGAGCTATATATTATTTATGAAATGTTTATCCATCAACATTGACTTCATGGATATTAGGCTACAGGATTGTATCAGACATGAATAATGTTCAACTCAGCATCTGTTTCTGTCCTGCAGGATAACACCCAGTGGCTGAAGGAGCAGTGCATGAGGATGGGAGATGCCTACATCATCGTGTATTCAGTGACCGACAAGTCGAGCTTCGAGAAGGCGTCAGAGCTGCGGATTCAGCTGCGTCGGGCCAGGCAGTCAGAGAACATTCCCATAATCCTTGTGGGCAACAAGAGCGACCTGGTGCGGTCCAGAGAGGTGTCTGTTGATGGTAAGTCAGTGTAACTGACTCACTGTTGAGCCTAAAATGTGCACCAGTGGTGCGGATAGACATTTTTAGGTCAGGGGAAGTGGATTTTTGTGAGTTTAATAATTTGTATTTATCATTTGAAGCATAAAAAACTGCCCTTTAGGCTGCTAATGCTCCAATCTGAAAGAACTACTGGGGCTTGACCAACCTTCATGGGTTCAGGCCTCATTTCTCACTTGACTGCTCAGGATGAGCACAGGCCCACATTCACATACTACTCCAAACTGTGCCACAGATTTCAAACTATTATCTCTGAAGGTTTATATATGCACTGTAGAATGACCTAAATACTCTGTTTGTTGAACGTCTTCTTAAATGTACACTTCCTCAGAGTTTTAATTTCCTATTCTCCATTTTTTTCTGTATCGCAGAGGGAAGTGCCTGCGCAGTGGTGTTCGACTGCAAGTTCATCGAGACGTCTGCGTCCCTCCACCACAATGTGCGGGACCTTTTCGAGGGCATCGTCCGACAGATCCGCTTGAGGAAAGACAGCAAGGAGGAGAACGCACGGCGCATGGCCAACTGCAGGCGCAGGGAGAGCATCGGCAAGAAGGCCAAGAGGTTTCTGGGCCGCATGGTCGCTCGCAAGAACAAGAAGATGGCTTTCAGGCAGAAGTCAAAGTCCTGCCACGACCTCACGGTTCTCTGAGGATCATGTGGGACTGATGGACACTTCTTTTCTTTGGCCTCTGAAGACCAGACGCTGTGTGTGTTTTAACACTAACCCTAAAGGACTAATAGAGCTGTACAGAAATATATTTATATTTTTTTTAGACACCAACCGAAAGCAAAGAGAGGACTTGATTGATAAAACACGACTGACATTATTCAAGTCATATCATGATAATGGTGATAGCCTGCATGAAGCTTTGCAAACTTTTATGTTCTTTTGTTTTTATCTGCCTTATATCATGTTGCGGTCATAAAATGATCAGTCAGAAAAATCCACTAAAATCAAGGCTTGTTTTTTTTTATAATGACTTGAAAAGATTGCCTTGCTGTTGGGTTGTTGTTGTTGTGCTCCTTTATTGGAGGGGATTTGGTGTATTTACGTATATGAATGACGCTGAATGTAACACATCTCATTATCCCTAAAAAACACGGTGGAGGATCACTGTACTAGGTCATCTGGAGTCGTGTCTACTTGAAACGCGGTATGCAGGTTCGTGCCTCGGCCAAGTCACTAAAGAGATGTCAAAGACGAGAGGAAAGCTCTGTTATTGTGTGTTGTTCCATAACATCGAGTCCAGGTTGTGAATGTATGAGTAAAGCAATAAGTTCTATCCGTCTTGTGAACTTTGACATCATTTGGGAATTCTTTGTTTACGTTGATTTCCTTTTTTTCAATAAAACATGAAAACAAAAACCTTAAATCTCCTCTGCCGTTATTTCCTGAAGCAAACATGTCCTGCAGAATAAACCAGAAGAAAAGCAGCCGCTTCAGGCGATTTATGTCCTTATAAATATTCATTTGATTGTATCAGCGGAACGGAACCTGACTGGCCATTGGTTTTACAGGAAGGAAACATGGTAGTTAAGCATGTGTATCTGAAGGCGTTAACCATTAAACCACCAAAGGAGTACAAGTACCCAAGTTTTCCATCCAATTTAAAGTCCCCTCACACCTCTCACAGGGAACACACACATCATTTGGAGAAGGTAAGAAACAAAACCCTTTGTCTGAAATAGGTGAAGTTATTTGAAAGTACTTTCTTGCTGTTTTCATCAGTGTCATCCTCTTTTATTGTTGAGCTACAGTGTACGTAAAGTCTGTTGTTGTATAGTTTTGTGCTGAATGAAGAATCTAGGGCATCACTGTTAGCATTATTGTGATTTGTGTTGTTGTGCTTGGAGAAGCTGTATCTAAAAATGTGTTTGACACAAATAGCTGTTTTACTTACAAATCAAATCAGCTTTGTTATTTTCTCCTGTGCTACTGACTGACTCAATCGTTGCTTTAAGCTGTTTTTTAAAGGTGGTTATGCATTAAAATCAGTCTGCGGTCCATGTTAAAAAGTATTCCATTGGTGGTGAATCAGTAATGAGGCAGAAATTGTGTTGTTTGTTGGTCTGAGGCCATGTGGTTTGAAATGCTGTGAATATGCCACATTCACAGAGACTCATGGCGAACACAGGAGCCACACCAATGCTGATCCTGGCTCTCATAGTAAGATGCTGCCATTAAAAAACATACTTTAAACTGTTATTCTTTCATTTACAAGAGCATGTTACTGCATGAGCAACATCACTAAGACGCAACTTCATATCTCGTTTCACAGCTGGTGATACTTTACACTTTAGCACCCTGCTCTGGGGCAAATGTTAAAATCGGTGTCCCAGAAAACTACGATGGTATTTTCCCATGGTATCTAGCCAAGGTAAGACATTTCAATTTACTTGAATGGAACACGCAAATGTTTGAGATATTGTGCTTTTTGGTAAAATATTAAATATGCAATCCTCATGAGTTAGCTTTAAATCTTTTCCAACCAAAACCTTGGGGGGGGGGGGGGGGGCGAAGTGCCAAATCACTAAAAGCAGAATATGTTGACATTTTTGTCTGTCTTTTATTTAGCAGGATGACGCAAAAACTATTGAAGGGATTATCAGAAAACGTAATGGAAGGATGCGGGATGGGTCAGAGAAGAATCCATTTAATTTTGGTGCAGATCTCGATCAGGGGCAGATCCAGGGATTATTTGTTCACTTTCTTTGAGAGATTTCTTTGAGAGAGTTTTTTCACATTTTAGTTAACTTCGTTAATTTCTCAAGGGAAAAATGTATGTATCTTAATGAATTTAAATGCCGATTTGTAAGAGGACTTTTGGGCCTTAGCCGAGATATGTATTATCTGAGTGTCCCTCTAGATGTTATATTCGTTATATACTAAATAAGGATGCATGTTACATTACATTTTGACAGGTTGGCAGTAATTCTAGTTTAGATGGTAAATTAATACTGTTGTAACGTGTAAAACTCCACATATGGGAGTGATGTTAAGAATAAATCAGGTAAATGAAAACATCTTTTTTTAGCCTTTTGAGCCAAGACCATCATGGCTCTATAGGTAGAAAACGGAAGCAGAAAATTGTCTCTTTTTCTCTTCCTCTAGCCCTCAAGGCTGGAGATTTACGAACATGCTGCTGTCATTTCCCAGACTATAATTGGAGTGTTCACAATGGTTCTCGGGCGTCACACTCAGCCTCTGCATGCAGCCGCACGGCAGACGGGGCGTTTTTGTTTCGCCCGTGTCACTCAGGCAACCTTTATGGATTGTGCAACAGCGTGAATAGCTGGCACTTTAATTAGTTGAGTTTAGAAGTCATCCCATTTTGTATGGAACCCAGTCATATTTTCAGTCTTTGTGTCTGACTGATGTCATTAACACACTTTAAACAGGACGTTAATGGCCAGAGTTGAGGAGTGGGATAATAGTCCTCCTCCTGAGTTATAAATGGAAAGGACACAATAATTGCTGCAGATTGGTTCAAGGTAAAAACTCCTCATGCTGGTGTGTTCACTTATCAGCTCTTCACTCGTCATATCTTCCATTTTAGTTTCTTGAGTTATCACATTATTAAACCCTACAAAGTGCAGAAGCACAGTGAGAGATGGACCTATCTTGTGGGTTACTCTGAAGGAGTTGTCCTTAAACAGAACTAGCTATGAATGAAAATGTTTGGGTCCTATGATATTTATATTTGCCTCCGCCAAGGAGAATGTTTCCATCTGTGCGTTTGTTTGTTAGTTAGCAGGATTACACAAGAACTTGAATTTTTGTTTTCTTTTTGTAAAAAGGGTGAATTTTGGTGCGGATCCAGATCAGGGGGCCGATTCAGAAACTTATATACTCACTTTATTTAACATTGCAAGAGATGATGTGTTTTCATTGATTTCTCAGAGGATAGAAATTGTGAAAAAATCGAACAGATATTTACGAGGGTGTGCAAATTGGTGCAGATTCAAATAAAAATATGGATCTAGTGAATTTAAATGTTCTTTCACAAGGGGACTGTTTGCCTTTGTGGCGATGTGCCATTCAAGAGAACGTTTAAACCTCATTCAGAGAAATCAGAACATCTGAACCTTATCCCTGCTTATCCGAGCCTTGCTGCAAAGTATGGGCTTCGTATTGGGGTAATTTGGTCATCAGTCGAAAGGCAAGGGGCGGGCACAAAGACAATTAAAGGATAAATTTGGAATTGTTTTATATTTCTCTTATTCAAAAAAAACATTGAAAAGACTGAAATCAACAATGTGTTGGCTCATCTTTTAATCCCGATTTCCTCTCAACCCCAAAGCCTGTTAATTCATCCTGAAGACATAAACCATTACAAGTGGGTCACAGCTATTCAGTTTAAACAGCTCAGTATTTCCCCAAACAGCTGGGGTGTTGTAGGTTCAGCTGTTTAAACAACAATAAGTTAGGGCACTAATCTCAGCAGCTCATTAATACACATTTAATGTACTAATGACTTTTTAAAGCAGCAGGACAGCATATGCATGTAAGTGGCCGTGTTAATGGTGATTAGTGCACATTAGGATGCACGTGACTTGCTTTTAAGTGGGGCACAAACTGTTTAATGAATGTTCCTCTCCTCATTGCAGCTCCACAGCCTGCCCAGTAATTACAGCGACCTGGTGGTAACCGGGGACGATGAGGGGATATTCGGCGTCGACGCTCAGTTTCTTTATGCCCTGAAACCGCTGGACAGAGAGAAACAGCCGTCGTACTCTCTGCAGGTAGCACATCACATTGGGTCCCTAGTGGTGGTCATTTTCTAGACACGGCTCGTGAACGGGGCTGTTTTCAGACATGCTCTGAAGTCTGGAAATTTTCCTGAGATTTTGTAAATATCTAAGTCTTGCTGGGGATATCTTCCAGAACTTGAACTTCAGACACCCCATAGTATATGTACAGAAAATATCTGAGTGTGGCGATTTGAGAACACAGCAGGAAAATGTCCACATAAAGCAAGTGGGTGTGTTGATTAACTTTCTCACAGGCAACAGATGTAAAACTGCAAACTTTTCTTGTTGTTGTGAACCCGACAAACTCCTGCTGTGTTTTTTTTTTTTTTACGAAAGGCAAACTCCAGGAAATGTCACACAAACACAATTTCCCAGGGTTGAGTCTGAGGAATAATTACTCTTTGGATTGTCGTGATGTTCTCCTGCGAAGGCTGCGTACCAATTCCAGAGGGTGCTATTAGAAGATGCTTTGTGTTTGTGCGTGCAGGTGTCCTTCAGAGCCTCAGTGCACAGACAGAGCTTCACTGTCGAAGTGTGTGTCATCGACAAGAACGACAACGTGCCCACTTTCCTAGGGGAGAGCATGAGAGGCAGCGTGCAGCTCGGCCTCCTCAAAGGTACGAGAACCTTGAGCTCTGATGCGACCGTCTGACTCAATCTGGGCCAGTTACTTAAAATTTAATGTTAAACTCTGTGGTGACGCAGAACAGCTACATTTCTATCGCTCTAAAAGAGACTTTTCTGCTAACTGCTACAAGGCTCAGCAACCACATGGGCTCAGATAGGACATTTCTGACTCTGCACCACCTCTCAGGGATCCCATTCATGCAGGTGGAGGCGCTGGATCGAGACGACCTCGACACTGCTCATGCCGACCTGCGGTTCAGGCTCATGGAACAGACGCCCAGGATTCCCTCCAGCCAAATGTTCTCCATCGGCTCCATCACTGGAGAGGTCTCCCTCACTGAGGAAGGTCAGTCCCAAACAGTGACAGAAGAGAACACCCTACAACTTGAGGCTTTCTTATGTCTTTGTTGAATGCTACCAATGTTTGAACAAGTCTCGTAGTTGTTAATTACTAACCTTGCCACAAAAACAACCAATTAATAATTAGCATTTATTCATATCAACCAATGAGACAAGAAATAGTTTTGCAGCATTGTCAGTAATGAAGCTCAGTATTTACACTGGTCACATTTCTTTAAGAAACAAATTGAATGTGTTCTAAATATGAAAAATGTGTTTGTTAAGTGAATTATCAATTTACCAATAGAATAGAATACAATAGAGCCATTCCTGCACGCACAAAATAAAACAAATGGAGCTGCTTCTGAAAAACAGTGAACATTTATAAAGAAAAGTTTCAGAATGGTTCAAATCTGAAGACACAAACCAATAAATGCGACTAATAAATACTAATAAAAGTAGAAGAGTGGCTTTGTTACTGCCCAGAATGGATGTTGCATTTGAAACAGACTGAGCGGATGTGAAGAATATGGTCCTGAAGTGAAAAAATGAACTCCCTCTCTTTAACTGACATACTATCTGTAGTTTTTTATATATGAAATGTGATACAAATAATATCTTACGATGAGACACAACATGATGCACTTAGACTTTATTGGCCAGTAATAGTTAATTTAATCACATGCACATACAGAACACACATATACACACAGATATACTCAAGATGCAGTAAAGTCCTGTGTGTGCTGCTGCTATTCCTGTAGCTCTGGTCGGGTCCTTTGTTACGGCCTGGCAGTAGCCGGACGACTTTCACGCTCGCTGGTCCCGCGCTTCCGGCCGACATCTCCGCTAGTTTCCCTCAAATTACCTTCTTGATTTTCTTTTTTAAGTGAGCTGTGACTAACGGTTAGAATTGCCATTGCAGCGGGTGTTTATGTCATTTCTCTCCATCTAAGCAATAAGTTGGAAATGAAGTGATAAAAAAACAGCAAACAGGTGGCTCAGAAAGGCAGCGTGTTAAATGAAGCGTGTGATGTGTGAAATGTCGCATCTTTTTGAGGGGAACTACAGCCAGTGACGGGTTTCATGTTTTTCCACAAGTTTTCACGTGTAGTTATTTGAGTGTTTCTTGAAATGTGTTATTTTCCTTTGCATCAAATACAGCACAGGCGTATTTGTAAAAGAGCTAAATTCTGAAATAAAATGATTTTGATATACAGAGTTCTTGTATTGTATTCATCCCCCTGTGACCACCAGGAGCCTCCACTCTGGACCCAGAGATGTGCGGCCGTTACAAGCTCTCGGTGATGGTGAAGGACATGGCCGGGAAGGCCAATGCTTTCTCCACCACCGGCATCGTTACCGTTGAGGTGACAGGAAACACCTGGGCATCCCCTGACCCTGTGCGACTCCAGGAGAACCTGCCGGGCCCCTACCCCATCCCCATCTCTCAGGTGTGTGCAACGCAGAGACACAACAACCTTAAGTGTTTTCACTCATCTTCATTCAAGCCACTTTTACTTATTTTAGCTTTAATCGTGCAAACAACTTGGGGTAAGTGCGGGACATCGTGTGAATGCAGTTCCAACTGTTATCATATTAAGATGAATCAAACTCTGTCAATAGCCTGGACTGAGTAAAGTGGCATCACGTTGCCAGTTGCTGCTTTTAGAGCCTCTTGGGTCGTCCTAAGTGACCAAACGCTGAATTATTAATGCCGTGCAAATGCCATGGATCCTTTCAGGCTACTGAGTCACTTCAAATCCCATGACCACCCACTCTCCCACCCACTGACCACCACAGCCACCACTCTGAGCGGTTTGATTGAAAAACAGCCTAACAGCAGAATTGACCCCAGTCATATGTTTTTAATGTCCAGTAACATAAATGACATTTCACACACAGAGAAGTTCTGGTCATAAACAGTAAGAATATGTTGCAGGCTGCTTGATACCTCAAGTGTCAAACAACCTTCAAATTTATTTTGTTCATTAATTCATTCAACAAAATTAATCAGCAACTATTTTGGTAATAACTCAATAATTCAAGTAATGTTTGAAACAAAATAAGACAAACAGGATTTGGTTCCAGCTTCTCACTTGTGATAATTTGCTACTTTTCACGAATTTCTGAAAATGATTTTGTTTCTGCCTTGCATGCCAATAAAGTTTGTTTGTCTGCTAAAAACAGAACAATGGAGGAAGCTACAACCGTAACTATGGTGATGTTGTGAGGATATGGCCTTATGGTCGGTTCCTATAACTTTTTGGATGTTCTCAAAATGTTCCCAAGCCCTCCTGTAAAACACCACTCTCTGTGTCTGTCCACCAGTCTTGTCTAACCTCTGGCTCATTATTATATCCATATCAGCTACATGTCTATAAATAACTTAAAAGCCCTCAGAGGTTTTTCTTCACACATGGAGAAAAACAAACGAAATGGCCGAGGGCAGTTGTGCTTTTTAAAGAAATCTTGAAATGCACGGACTGAGTGAGTGAGACAAAGAGTCGTGTGAAGTCGAATTCTGCCGCTGAATTAAATGCAACGAGCAGGTTCTGCTGCGAGTCACAGTGGCCAGTAGATACATCACATTACCTCCCCCTCCTCCTGTCTTCTCCCACCTCCCCCTCACTCGCCCTCAGCCTCTCATCTCTCCTGTTCGAACAGCCCCTTCCACCCACCGCACATGTGTGGATTCACAAGCGTGGGCACATTTGATTATTTTGTTTGTCATATTTTCAAAGGCGAGTTGAAATCTACCAAAAAAATTCCCTAACAAAGCTTCAAGACAGACTTGTTCAGTTTTGTGACTCATTCATTAATCATTTTGATATTAATAAATAAGCGTATTAGTATATGAGAGTATGCGATAGTATTTTGCTGAGATTGTGTATTTCGCTTTCTGTTTTAATTTAAAAATCTGCAAGGGAGTGAGAAACAAAGCCTCTATTGTTATGTCTGACTCAACCATATAAAACCATTTAGATACAGTGTCCTCACCCTGACTCTAAATCACACAGAACTGGATTAGGTGAACGTGGATGTTTACTTGGGGGAAGCCTCATCTCGCCCACTCTGAGTGATCGTACATGCTGTGCTCCGTGGGTGGTGGGACTCACCGCTGTTACGACACATACAGATACAGTCTTGTTCAGACACACACTCCGTGGATCTCTCTCTCCTCCCTCCACTACCGCCTCGGATAAATGGAGCGGTCAAGTCCACATCCGCTCATCTGTGACAGATGTTGTGCCCACAGTGTCCTTGGTGTGACAACATTTTGACAGATGCTGGAATGAAATCTGCTGCTCAACGTGCTTTTCTGCATTCCTACCCTCATCTGTCTCTGTGTGGAAATCAGTCATAAGCTGAGATTGATGTTGAGATCAATTTGACTGATTCTGCAGTCGGATCAAAATGAGCTCTGGATTTGATTCTAAATATGAAACCGAGGCATTTGTGATGATAGGTTTGCGTCACTGGGGCTCGGGAGGTTAATTTAAATCTGTTATCTATCGCATGTTTCTGCTTGCCTGCCTAAAACTTGGGTTATGTAATGTAATCAGTGGAACTACTTGAACTTAGTAATGCAATCCATTGAGACTTTGGAGTGGAAGAGTGTCCTCAGAGCCTGCGAATGAATGAGTCAAAGCTCTTAACCGCATCAGTTTTCACAGTCAAATGGAATCAGATTATTTGCTGCAGGATTGGTCTGAGCCCCACCAGACCTTCGTCATGGTCTCATCAGCAGCGTTCAATACTACGAATGGTACGCGCATCATCAATACCCTTCAGCGAACGTTACTCATCAGACATGATCTGACGTTGGTGTGGACACCAAGCTGCTGTAATCAGTACTTTTTCCACTATAACAATAGATCAGATCATTGTGTATAATGTCGAAGGCCTCACTCATATTGTCAAGTCCTCAGGTCGACTCAGCGCTACAGAACCTTTAAGCTTCTTTGAGCTTAGTGTTTTGTTACAGTTTTGGTTCATTCTATAGACGATATATATCTGCTCTCCTCCGTGTTACTAGATGGACCAAACTAAAACAAAATTACATCTTTCTCAAAGATGGTTTCTGTCAATTTAAGACGTCATTATCACACTGATGTTTTGCTCAGGTGCTATTTTTGGTTTTGGTTTCAATAAATTATTTGATGCTATAAAAATGTATTGTCATGATTGACAGCTGAGACTGACTTGTGATTGGCCAAGCATGTTTTTTTGACAGGACTTCGCTACCGCGGGTCCATCCCCTGATAGCTAAGCTACTGCTTAGACTCTACTTACACTCCGAGATATTTTAGGAAGCGGAGACGCATCACTGATCTTTGTATACAGCTGATGGTTCATTCTCACTCCAAGAAGCTCTGAAAACTCAGTGTAAGCTCATTTGCTAAACCTGCGCGGCGACAAACAACAGACAAAGTTATTGCTGATGTGGAAAGTTTCACATTTAGCTGACTAAAAAGCCAGAGGTGGTAGAGATAGAACAAGGCTTTAAGGTGTGAGAATTAAAAAGTGACTCCAAGTAAACCAGATAATGCTCCGTATCTGCTGAAGGTGTAAATAATCTGTTTGATGGCCTCTCGAGCTTGTTTACACTGCCCCCAAGAGGCAGATTTGAAGTTTTAAACCCCAAAAATATCATCATCATTAATGATCATTTCTCAGAGGAGACATATTTTGAATGGTAGCACTCTTTTACCAAGAGCTATTTAGTTTGTTATACTAAACGAAAGCTAGCAAATAAGAGGCGATGACTGCACACGTTTGGGACATTTTACCTGACAATGGACAAAGATGATTATTGAATTATCAAAATAGTAGCAGATTAATTTGCTATCGATTGGATCCATTAACAGACAAGTTGCCTCAGCTGCAGGGCATCATGTTCTTTTGGGTAATTCAGCAATTGCTTACTCTCTGCAGCGCCTCCGAGAAAAGCACACATGCAAAAAACACTCTTGACGCAGCTCGAACTATCGAGGGAGACGGAAAGTACTCTGCAGATTCGAACACTGACGGAGGCAAAAAAGATGACCTCATAGTTGTTTTGTACAGAACTTTATATAGAGCAGACAGTGGTCATCAATCAGCTCTTTCAACATATAACTTCTGAGATCCAGAAACACAGCATAACACTCGGAGGCGGCCAGCTGTGTGAAGTGGCTTCGTGTATACAATAACCGAGCATTTGGGCAGCCATCTCCAAAACAAGGGAGGAGTGTGTGACAGTGAGTTGAGCAGATACACATGCCCTGGGTGTGCATCAGCTGTGCCGTGACCGGGCTCCTCTCCTTGTTGGGTGCTGTTTGATGGCGACTATGGGTCCTTTCAGCTCCACTGAACAGTGCTCTGTCAAGGGCTGTAAAGCAGAGTGGAAAATCCCCTTCAGCCTGCATAGTTAGTTTTGGCTGCGCTCTCTGTTCCACATCATTGTCAGTGCATTTGGATGGCTCCTTATCATGTAAACAAATGGTTGCTTAGCTTTGTACTTATACATCATGCAGGTCCTGCTGCAGAGCTGCGCTGGTTTATAATAAATTGTCTCACCCAGATAAAAAAAAACTTTATTAACTTGATAGAAAAAAGCAAGGTCGACCACACTTGTATAATCCATTTTTTTGTCTTCATAACTTTGGGTTTGTTTGTGTGTGTATGTGTGTGTGTATGTAGGTCAAATGGAGTGGAAGTCAGGCCCAGTACAGTCTGGACGGGGAGTTTCCAGAGATGCTCTTCACCATCAGCAGAGAAGGAGTCATTTATCTCAATGCTCCTCTGGACAGAGAGACTCAAGACCAGGTCTGTGCAGTTGCAAGCAAAAACACCTCCAGTGCCCAGTAATAATGTGCTCATGTGTTTACTGTTAAACATATCTAAACGTAAGAGCTGTAGGGCTTCACTGCTCCTTCATGACCGGCACAAGCCCTTATTCATATCTTTGAATATGTAACACAAACGTATCTGTACACAATGTTCGCTCTGATTTAAAAGCCCTTTATTTACAGATTCTCACAAGATGCCTCTCTTATAAAACCAACGGAGTCACACAGATTTTATCCACTTTTGAATTATTTGCAGCCTCTGATGACCCAGAGCAAGAACATGAATTAATATGCCTAAGAAAAACATCATCAAGTGACACATGTAATTGCACTAATCAATTTCTCATGTTGTTCATGAAAAGAAAACTCAAATTTATGAACAGCTTATGAATCTTAATGATTTTATTAAAGGACCTCTGAGCACAGAGAACAAGCTATTTTTGTACTGAACAGAAGTGATTAAGGAGACAAAACTGAAGAGCAGCTCTGTTCCTTGTACATATCCTGCCTCTGGCAAAATAGAATAATTGTACAAGGGTTATAAAAATATATTATTCCAGTTCAAAAGTTTCTTGCTCCAGACTAACAGAAAGGTCAATTTTAGGTGGTTTTACTCTTGAGCTGTGAAGCCCCTGAGAGCCCTGAATGGCTCAGTGAACAGTACATTCTGGCACAAATGCTCAAGTGGTCAAAGAACAACACGGACTAATACATAATACTGAACTACACCAGAGAACGTGATTATCTTGAAACCAAAGTGTCGAGCACACTGCACTTTCTGTCTTCTGTAGAGACATGTAGGTTGAAAATGCATCATCAGCCTGATCAGCTCTACTGATTTAGTGTTAGAGGAAGTTCCCAAACATTTTACCAAAGAAAAAGTAATAGACCAAAATGTACTCAAGCAAAAGCAAAAGTACCACATTAACTTCTCTACTTGAGTAAAAGTAAGTAATTGATCTTGAATATACGTAAAGTATCAAAAGTTAAAGAACTTGCAGAGTGTTTCCTATTCCCTAATGCAATGGTGTGATTCTCAGCGGTGGCGCCTTTGCTGCTGCAGGTGAGCTATTCTTGTGGAAGGAGGCGGGGTTTAATGTTACCTGTCCACTCCGATTGGATCAATGGACCAATTTCCCTTTTGTGATCGATTACTTTTAGAAATATAGAAAAAAAGACGTGGACATGTCAATGCAATGCTTTGTAAAAATAGAAAGTACAGATATTATATATCTATAAATATATACAGTTATATGTTTAGAGTTAAAGTGAAAAGCACCTGAAAAAGAGGTAAAGGTGAAGTAGAGTAACTTTTTTCTATCCTGACTGATTGAAAGGTTCTAGATCCATCACACCAAGAATGATTGATAATCCATGGTTGTGTTAAAGAGCCTCTTGTCTGAATACAGCTCCATCAGTCAGGCTGTGAACTTCATGAGTGATGGAGCCTGTGGAGCCGTTTCACAGTGTAAGCTTCATGCATCCGTCTGCCAGGGGAGGACAAAGTGATGAATGTGGAGGTGCACTTTCACTTCCATTCAGTCGTCCATCCGTCCATCCATCCACTATTAATCAGTCCACCCGTCTACTGCAGGATAACTTTATCTTTTACATTACTTCCTTTATTTCAATATAATAATATAAAAGCTTTTACAATCAATAACAACAAAAAACAAATGTTCGTCCATTTGTCCTGTCAGTTCCAGATCAGCATCGTGGTTGAGCGTCCGGACGGCAGAGAGATCGCCAAGCCTGTGGAGCTGAGGGTGATGGTGGGTGACGCCAACGACAACAGACCCACCTTCCCACAAGCTCAGTACCACACTGTGGTCAAGGAACTGGCTGCTCGAGGTAACCGACAGTTTTTCCTCACAAAACAATTGGAAAGGCTTTTGTAGAAATTGACAAAAAGCCTTCAGTTCCTGAATTAGCCTTGTTTTCATTATCAACGTCATATCTTTCGATGTTAAAGAAGGTGAAAGATTCACCCCGTGATCCGGATCCACAACGACATTTGAATTGTTCTTCGTTAGCTCATGTGCCACCACCTCCAAAAAGTTTCATGGAAAAAAAGACGCAGAAAACGTAACGTCTCTACAAAGGTATGAAAACAATTGTTGATTTCAGTCCTAGAAAATACTGTCCAGATCTTCTCTGAATAATCAGTTTACAGTAGGACGTTTACATATTGCATCACAGAAGTGATAATTCTAGTTGAAAATTAAAAGCAGTACTAACATGTTTTAATGTGTCTTTAATCACTCAAAACCACATAATAGAACATCATAATGAGGCCTCTGAATAATGTTAATGGTCACATTTACTCCATAATGGGAATATTGTTTCACAACAAGGCAGAGAAACGCTGCAGTGATGAAAAGGCTGAGAGTGCCAGATACCTTTTGTGAAAGCAGAGTGGGATTTTTGCCAGGACACAAGAGGGGAAAGCACCATCGCTGCTGCCCGTGCTCATAAAAAGCACATGGTGTGTTATGACAAATAAGGTCCTGCCATAAAAGCTTTTTTGTTGACGCTCTAGAGCAGTTGATTCTGGGAAATGAATCAGCCAGGACAATCTGTTAATCTAAATGAAATCGCTGAGTGAGGATTAAACGAGACAGCTATTGTTATATCCATCCTCCCCCTGATTCTAATTTGGTGTGTTACTGTATCTCCCTGCAGAGAGGAAAACAGTTTAGGTTCTGTGGCTGTGCACAGACCTGGAAAAACTGGGATGAAGTGTGTTGTAGTCAATGACATTTGTTTATATTTAAGATTGCAAAAAAAACCCAAAAAAAACAATGTTACATTTGCCCTGCGTTTGAGAGAGCTTATACTTGTTCTGTCGCATCCCAAACCAGGGACAGAAATCCTCACAGTGCAGGCAGCCGACAACGACGATCCCAAGACGGACAACGTGCGGATCTCTTACCGTTTAGTCGGGCAAATTCCAGAGAGTCCTCGTGCCCTCTTCAGAGTGGACCGTGACTCAGGGGTCATCTCCGTCCAAGCAGACAGTATGGAGGGCACAGCACCACAGTACACTCTCACCATCACTGCTGAGGACGCCAAAGGTGACTATGGATCATTGCATGAATGCAGCCTTCTTTTTAATTTAGGCATATTGAATTTAACAACCTCACCCTAACCCTAAAAAAATGAACTGTGACTTTACTGGTTTTTCCTCTTTTTGAAGTAGAACATTACATCTTTTTATTTACCATAGAATGGGCCCTTTATATTTAAATACTGCATATTTACATCAGGAGTGGGTCCTTTCTACTGAGGCAGCCATGTTTATTAAAGTAGCCCAGACTGGAGTAGTTATGATAACTGAGATAACTGGGACCACAGGTTCTCTTTCATGTTTGGAAGGGAAGGGTGAGGTGAGGGGTATTCAGATGCAACATGCTACTTCACCACTAGACTGTCACTGAATTCTACACACTGAACCTTTAAACAACAATCATTATGAGGAAATTGTTATAAACCAGTTGATTCATAAAGCAGCAGCTGTGCTAGAGAGTATCATAATACCATACATATGTAAAACAGCTTTCATAATAGAATAGCTATTTAACCTCGTGAGCGACTGCGTCAGTTGCTTCAATGATGCTACGGCGTCCAGTGGATGTATGCTAGCCTCTGGTCAGGTGACAGATGATGTGGTCTGCATGACTCACGGATCGGAGGGGGTGAAAGCAAGACAAGCTACTTCCTGTCCCTCAGCATATTTTATTTGTGTGATGGCGCTGAACCTGAGTCACTAACAGACGCTGTGATGATGTCCCTGGCAGGTTTAAACAGTTCCTGCACTGTTGTTGTGACGGTGCAGGACGAGAACAACAACCCGCCAGTCTTCTCCAGACATGAGGTATGCAAGCACGCTGTTCAAACCCACTGACACACTCACTCACACTCACAAGCACACGTACCATTCAGGACAAGACAAACAATGTTTGAAAGAAAAGACTAAAGCTAAACATCACAGGCCGTAATAAGTGGCTATTGGACTGCAGACTGTGAATCTACTCGGCAGGTCACTGATCTAATTTTCCTGGCGGGGAACTAAATATGTCCTCTAATCTCAGGCTTATGGCAATAGTACCGTGTTATTGGAGGAGTTTTATTCAGTTCTTTGTACTCACAAGTGGATCCTGTTATCAGAGTCTAATCTCATGAGGCTTTCTTTGGAGACTAGTTTCCACTCATTAATTAATGGCCAAATCTACATAATGACGACATCCAGTGCCATTAGCGTGATAGATAGTTATGTAAGAATCTGTATCAGCTGATTCTTTATTTCACTGGTTTGCTGGAGTTTAGATTAGCAAATTCTTAAAGGGACAAAGCGAAAAAAAAAATTCTAAATCAAATCAAAGTTTATCTGTATATCCCATATTCACAAATCACAATTTGTCTCATAGGGCTTAACAAGGGGCGAAAAAAAATAAAACGTAGAAACCTCAGAGAAAGCCACATGTGAGGGATCCCTCTCCCAGGACAGACAGAAGTGCAATAAATGGCGCGTGTAACTGAACACATCAGCCAAACCCAGTGAAGCAAGGCGTTGCAGTCCTCGTTTTGTTGCAGCTGCTAGTATATGAAAGAAAAAAAAAGCTAAAGATAGGCAATTATAGAAAATCCCCTCAGTTCCACCCACACATATAATAGAGGAGAGAGAACAGTCACGAGGGTTGATAGTTACGTGGGAGAGCCATCATGCTGCGATAATGGGGAGGCAGTCTCTAGCTGTTCTTTCCGTCAGACTGCGGTGACACTGAAAGATTTCTGCGGACATTATGAGCTGTGAAGGAACCTTTTATTTTGACAGAGGGGAGAGAGGCACCGCTTTTAAACCTAACAGCGGAAATTGGCTGCAGAGCTTTGGCATGACTGTCCAGACCAGTAACAGGAGACGTGATAAAAGATTCAAGAGTTTTTTTCTTTGACGAAATTATCTGTCGTCTTTGTGTCGTTAATACAAACCAGGATTTTAATTATACGCCTTTCAAGCAAACAATTGTTAATGCTGAATGCTTAGATGTGTTCGCTCAGATAATGGCCACCACACACACACACCACAAACACAGAGGTGGAAAATGCTCTTGAGCGGGTCACGCCTGAGTAGTGCAGCTTTTTCCATGCCGATGTGAAGGCAGCGCTATAGGGGGGTGATGTGGGAGGCGAGTGGTGACAGGGCTGGGTTCAGAGACCCTGCTGATGGGGCAGGCAGATCAGAGACTGTGGCTGCTTCACCAGAGGACATCTGTGAGTGGTAGATTAAACGGCTGTCTAAACACACAGAGGTGTGTGAATAAAGGTCACCTCGCACCAGGAGGGCAAGCCGGGGCAAACGTAAACTCACATGTAGTCACATACGGCAGACCTATTGATGTGTGGCTTATTGATGAGGACAAAATTAAAACATCAACACACAGTAGCTGAAACTTACTGGAATGCATATTTTTAATATTATTAATCAGTATCTACGACAGCTGAATAAAACATATGTTCTGAAACTAACCTGCCTCCAGTATTGCAGCTCTCTGAAAACTACTTTTAGGAGATATTTTCAACAAATGTATGAATCAGAAAAGAATATTATCAGATGCATTGGTGTTGTCCTGTCCTGCCTGTGTGGGGCTTGATGTGAACTGAGTGTTTGTAGATCACTTTGTTTAATCTGCAAAAATAACGGCTTATTATTATTTTATTGTATGATTAATACAAAACGTCTAAAAGTGCTGATGCTTATTATAAAGTTTAAAAGAACACATTAATATATATCACACAGTTAAAACAACCTAATATAGAAAAAAAAGCAGACTGCACAGTCTACAGTTTATAGTAATTATTGCCACAAAGTGTTATCGCAGTGTAAAATAAAATATATTGAGACTGTTTGTTTTTATAATAATTTATATTTTACACTTTCTGTTCAGTGATTATATATTTTCTGTCTCTGCCCCAACAGTATGGGCCCTTTCGCATCCTGGAGGACGCCCCCGTGGGCACCACAGTAACAGCTGTGCTAGCAGGGGACGCAGATGTGCGAGGAGGAGACAGCTGGCAGGTGGACTACCGCTTGGAGTCTGGAAACGAGGAGGAGGTCTTTACATTAGTGACGGACAAGCAGACCAATGAGGTCTCGCTTGTGCTCTCGAAGGTGAACAACACGAAACATTCTATAGTTCCTATAAACACAACATCACCAGACCTACCAAGATCAGAAAACTCTTGCTAAATCCAAATTTTTTGGAAATCCTGTTTAGGGATTGAAAGCATACACACAGATTTCAACTCTCAGAGGCACGACTATTAATGTCAAGGACAATTTGGGGGCTTGGTGCCTTGTGTCTGTCCTCGGAGTCTGTGCAGTCCCAAGAAGTCACGTTTAGCTTGAGTCATATCTGAGGAGAATAGTCCAATACATCAATACTTTAGCCTCAAATAAAGAAAAAAGTCCAAATGACAATGAACTGTTTTGGCCAAATAATCTCTGCCGTCCCCGAGGGCAAGTCACCCTTTCAGCAGCCTATAATCCGGCACAGCATTTCAAGGATGCAGGGGGAATGTGTCTGTCTTCATGTGGGTGTGTGTTTCTGTGTTTCTGAGTGTGTGTGTGTGTGTGTGTGTGTGTGTGTGTGTGTGTGTGTGTCCGTGTATGTCTGCGAGTGTGCACTGTAATGATCTGGTCTCTGTAAGAGGGCGAAGCGGGAGCCAGGTTATTACTTTCAAACTCTCTGTGGGAGTTGATGGATGTGATTGAACTGTGAGTTGCACAAGGTCTGAGATAAAGCAGGAGATGTCAAAAAGCTAAAAATGGATGTTGTTGCTTTACGACAGTTCGACACATGAAGACTCTCTTTGAAAAGCTGCAAGCTCTTCTATTAACCTTGTGAAACATTCCTATGACTAAATGTGCTCAATTCGAAGGGAAACTGTTGTTTTATTTAGCATATGAGAATAAATATAATAATAAAGCTCAAATCTAAATCTTGTGAAAGTAAAACCCCAGAGGATTCACACGCTCTTGAGCAAATCCTTTAATACGTCGTGCTAGAATGTGAGGTCAGCGCCACAAGGCAAACAAGTTTCATTATTAGAAATTACACACTGCTCACAGCCCATGAGTGAATAATTAGATTGTGTGAACAATAATAGCAGTTTACCGCCCGGGCTCGAGGCTGCACATTGAGGTAAATGTATAATAAACAAGAGGAAGTGAGGAGAATCGAATCAAGGGGAAAGAACTGTTTGTTAAATAAAAATGAAATCAAACTTTACAAGGCTTTTAGCAGCTCAATTAATCACGTAGATATGAAATACAGATTCATCCATCTCTAACTAAATGAGTCGTCGGTTTAAAGTGCAAATTTCCTGTTGTAAGAAAATGAGTTGACCCCAAGTGAACTCCAGGTTCTACACGTATCTCAGCTTAGGGCGAGCACTTTCCTACTGATCGGCCATGTTGCATTTACATGTATTGTAAACTTATACAGTGCTGGGAGATATCCATTCTCTGATACAGTTGAAAGGAATTGTTTTCACTGTACAGTAACTAAAATATTTAATTTAATTCACAAAATTGGGATCTTATTTTTTGATAAAGTTCTCAGATAAATTTTTGGGTAAACCAACAAAAATGTTACAATAGCTTTATTTTGAAATATTAAAGAAAGAGAAAAAAAGAATATCATGGATCCACCCCTGATCCGGATCCATTTCAAAATTTAAAGGGTTCTTCCTTGGGTCATGCCCCAACCCTCCACAACGTTTAATGGAAATCAGTTGAGCTGTTTTTTAGCAATCCTGCTAACAAACAAACAAACAAATGCAGACGAAAACCTAACCTCCTTGGTGGAAATAAAGCAAACATGTTGTAGCCAACCGGACCCCAGTTTGAAGTCCCACAGCAAACGGTCAGAAGACTTTTATAAAAAAAAGAGATAGAAAAATGTGTAAAATTTGATTTACAACAAAATGAAGGGGTCTAAAAACTTCTGTATTGGATTTAAGGTTAAATACATCCGTCTACTGGCACCTGTTATGATGGTTCAGATGACTGACCACAGCCTCCAGGGTCTATGCACATGTTCTGGTGCACTGACACACGCTGAGTAGTTGGATGCGTCACTTCCAGTCAACAGCGGTACTCATGCACCCTCCAAGGTCTGTGTTTCTTCTCCTTGGCAACAGCGCAGCGTGATGTGAGGCGGCGCCGGTTTAATCGTGTCTCGTTTTGTGGCCACAGAGAACACGTTTGAGGAGAAAACCTGACGGCACACACGCTCTCCAAGATGAGATCCAGGGGCTTACATTACAATAATCGAATAAATAGGAAATTCGTATAAACCATGACTCCTTTCTCTTCAATCTGTGTGTTTAGATACTAATTACCAATTCATATTTACATACCATACGTTTTTATTCTGTCCAACAAACTCAACAGGTCACAGTTACCATTTTTAGTTTGCAGATTATCTTATTTGAAATCTACCACTCCTTATTTACCTTATTATCTATACTCCTTATTATGTATTGTTCATCCCAGACAAGCATTGAAAGTGGTTTATGGCTAAATTCATGTACTTATAAATGTCACTTATAGTCTTTTACAATCAACAATTTATATATCGAATGTCCTGTGATGTCAACATCATTTTATATGAATTCCATTGTCATACAAATCTATCAATACAGCCGTCCTACACAGTGATATTTACTGCTTTATCACGTAGCAGTCGTATCATCATGGAAAATTAGTGACACACTAAATCAACTGTTTTTTCCGCTGTGCCTTCAGTGTCTGCTTCGTATCGGAAACGCAGCAAGACTCTGCCAGTAAAATCATTTTTCTTGGAAGAAAGATAAAGAGAGTGGACACAAGGGGCTGTACCGTGTCCCAGATGACATGCTGCGTTTCTTTACTGCGTGGGTGTTGGGCTGTCTGTCAGCTGCCTTATTACATGTACTTGATTCCACAGAACAAATTCAAAGACAAACCTTTGAATTTGTTTCTTTAGCTGTAGCTCTGAGATGTTGAGCACCTTTGAAAATAGGGATAATCTCATTAAATATTAGGGGGGTGTAATTTAGCCAATTGAAGAATGCAAATATTTAAAAAGAAGCTTTATCCCCCCATTTAATCCAATTGAGAATTCTCCAAAGAGGGAATCTACTGAGCCCCTGAAGGGTCACAACGAGAATTCTTTTGAACTTTCCATTGAACTTGGTATAAAGTTTGCTGATTAGGTATTAGGTATTAGGTATTAGGTATTACTGCTTCAATAGGCATGGTTTTATAATTTGTAAACTTTCATTCTGAGCCAGGTACTTTACCCATGTCATGGATACAGATGACACATGATGAAATAGCGAAATGACAATGTTGCAGGATGGGAATGGAAAACTAAATAAAATAACCTCCAACAGTTTGGGCATTTAAATGATAACAAAACTATCTTCACTGTTCCTCTCTTTAATGTGATTTCTTCACATCCCAGCATTAATTAGAATTTGCAGTGCCTTTTAATGAATTCAAGATAATTGATGGCAACACTGCAACTGAGATCAAGTCACAGTTAAGTTTCTGAATAACGTCACATTCTGTCCTCTGTGGGTGTTTGTTTGTCTTCACAGGTGTTGGACTTTGAGCGTGAGAGCGAGTACATCCTGGTGCTCAGCGGTCGGAACCCAGTGGCTCTGGTCCGCGGACGATACGGACCTGCGTCCACAGCCACAGTCGCTATTTATGTTGATGACGTGAACGAGGGTCCGATCCTGTCGCAGAGCCATTACGAGGTGACCGTCAGAGAGGGCGAGGAACCGGGACGCGTCATCGCCACCATCCGAGGTTATGACCCCGACTCTCATCCTATCAGGTAAACCTTGGATGAATACTGTATGAATGATACTCGTGAAATAATGCAGCTCTGATTTTACAGAGATGCACTTGTTATTTTTCGTGCAGATATTCTCTTCAAGGGGACACAAAGAAATACTTTTCAATAGGTAAATACTCTGGAGAACTGAAGACTGTGCAGGCCTTGGACAGAGAGGAGAACAGCACGTACACCATGGAGGTCATTGCAGTGGATGGGCGTAAGTTCACCTTTATTCTTTTTATTCATACTGCACAAGTATTTTATTAAAGAGGTCTGTGCTTGTGCATGTTCTATTGATTCAACTAAATGTTATTCAGGTATGATTCAACCTATTAATGTATTTCTTTACTAAATCATTCTTTTTCTTTCTACTGAATCATCTTTGTGTGAATCTCATAGACTGCTTTAAAGTGAGGAATTATCCAGATGAAATAGAATAATTAGCACCAGAACGTCACTCAGTACAGCGCATAACTCCTCCCAAAAATCGCCTTGCTCTCACTCACAGATATCAGTTCCCTAAATAGGATTTTTGCATTGTTGAATGGGTTCTTTCCTGACCCATACTGCATCCTTTCCCCATTCCTGATAATCCATCCAGTAGTTTTAGTGTAATGCAGCAAACAAATCCTGCTGAAAATCGAACCTCCTTGACGGAGTTTTATATCAACTTCCAAGCTCAACTTCCATCCCTCTGATTCTCAAAAAAGCTACTTAGATTTTGCAGGGATTAGTTTTAACAGGGAACATAATAACTGAGATATGGATTTGTTCTGTAGGCTTTGTAACATTGGTGTGAATTTGTGTTCACATCTCTTTCTATCCCCCTCAGGAAACTCTTCCTTATCCGCATCCACCCTGGTGACAGTGCAGATCCTGGATGTGAATGACAACAGCCCAGTGCTGGTTGGAGACTACTCCTGGAAGTACCTGTGTACTCCTCGCTGGGAGGAGCAGGCTCTGGTGTTGGCCTCTAGGGACAGTGACGGACCTCAGCACGGAGGACGGCTCAACTTCTCTCTGCGCAGTGATGCCACGGTTCGGCGGAACTGGAAGCTAACGCCAATAAACGGTGAGGTGAACGCAGACGAGATGAAGCCAGTCAGGATTAGTGTTGTTGTTCATGACGATAAGAGAGAAGAGGAGGGTCACTCTTCGTCAGGAGAATATCTGTGAAGGTTCTCAGTCATCCAGGTCATTGTATCTACGGTATGGTCGTGTATGTGGGCATCTGGACTTGTTTCTTGAAGACGTTTCACCTCTCACCAAAGAGGCTTCCTCAGTTCTAACGGACTAATAGCGTTGTTGGACCAAACCTCACTCAGTGGTGGGGGGGGTCAGCGAACTTACCGTTAAACATAACGACTCTCATCACATGTACAGACCCACAGTAATTGACAGGTGATGGGAGAGGTGAAACGTCCTAAAGAAACACAAGCAATCCAGTGTCCAACATACACGTGGACAATTTCTTAAGGTTTATCGGGAGAAGCTACTTTTCTACATTAATCATAATTAAAACAACTTTCTTATCAATTATTAAAGTGGACTCATTCGTAATGGAAAGCATCAGGGGGGCAATGAATACCCTGTGCACGCTGTATATGACAAATTATGTCGTCATGATCTGCGAATCATACTGGTTGCAACAGTTTGTGCATGACGACACTATGTGATGTCATTTTCTGACTTCATTGCGATGTCATAATGATGTCATTCCTCCCCTCTTCATACCAGATATGATCATGAATTAGTCATGTCTGTAGTCCCACAGGATGCAGAGATTCCTCGTGTGATGAATTTTCGAACTGTGCATGATGTCATTCTCTGACTTCTTTGTGTTTTCCTCATGATCTCACTTATATCTGATTTTGCTTTGGATTGTCTCTCTGGCTCCATTATTTGCAGAGATGTCTTGGAAAATGTGTTTTTCTGACCATATTTATGTTGACTTGACAAATCAGCCCCAAAAGTTCCAATCAGCTGGAGAGTGGGAATATGGAATATTGCACCTTACCAACGTCCCTCGTCATGTTCTATCTGTCACACATACACACACAGGGACCTACTGACATACTGTGCTTAAAGGATTTTAAAGTATCAATTATATTTAAATCCTGTACAAAATACTGCAAAATATAATTTGCTCCTAAAATAACAGAACAAAAAAGAGTTGAGTAGACATCTAAAACGTTCCATCATGTTCGATTTTCTAAATGACTTTAACATGGACATATAGATAAATTACCCTGCAGTTTGAAATGGTTTGTGTCTACTGGTTTGTTCAAAGTAAACAGCCTTAAGTCTGTATTGATAAGAATCTGCTTCTGAACAATACGGAGAGTGAAGAGAAAGTGAATTTATTGGAGAAGACAGATTATCAGGCAGCCGCAAGGCTGAGCAATGTCACATCACTGATGAATGGATTTTCAAATGCAACCCCTTTACTTATGCTTTCACTTACATGAATTGCCGTCCATGGGTAGAGAGTGAAAGAAACAGAGCGATGTGTCCCTGAACATGTACGAATCGCCCTCTTCTATTTTCTTCCTGCATAATTTCGTCAGCCATGTTTGAGATGGGAAATGTAATGTATTTGGGGTTTTTTTTTCGGAAAACGCTCGTGTTGGGCTAATTTAATGTCAACTATTTACTGCCACTGACGTCTTGTCATATTAAGTCATTCAAACAGCTCATCCACTTCCCTTCCTGTTTTCTTTTTCTTTCTTTCCCTCCTCTGTTCCTGTTGCTATTGATTGAGCCCAGCTGTAATTATATCATCTGTGTAATTTCTATGGCGTCACCGCTGGGCTCCTGCCAGCTAATGGAGGCTAAAAGAGGAACCTCCCAGAATGCTTTGCACCTGATTGCAGCCAATAATGGCTGTATACCAATGATGTGTGCTTGTGCCAGTGTAATGTCAGCTGTAGGGTGGCCCGTTTGCGTGGCCCAAACAAAACCACTTATGAAAGGTTGTGTGTGTGTGTGTGTGTGTGTGTGTGTGTGTGTGTGTGTGTGTGTGTGTGTGTGTGTGCGTGTCAGTATGAATGTACTGTCCAGCCCTAATGGGAGAGACTTGGTACATCCAGACATTAACACATTTAATAACATTGCGATGTATAAATACTTTAGCCGGCCACAGATCCGCTCTGTGAAAATGTCACATCAGAGGCTAAACAATGCGATGATATAGGATAAAGACATTAGCCGTCTCTCGAGGAGCACGGCACAGCTTGTGCCTCCCTGGCTGACAAATGGAACATGAGGGGGAATGACGGTAAAGGTGCGAGCGTGGAGTTTAAGACCTTCAGATAAGAGTTCAAACAGCTTGATAAACACTTCTCTTTACTGGACAGGGCTTTAACGTCATTCGGCCGGCCATGTATTTTAGAGTGATTTTCTTAGATAAGATAAAGACTCACTCTCGACAGACCTCTCCATACACAGTCTCTCATGCTGTGTTGTGCAGGAAAGGGATTGATTCTTTTTTTCTTGCTAACATATTGTAAAGTCGTATGTGATAATTGTTTCGTAATAAAATCTTGACACATGCTTCAGTGTTGCAGATGTTTTATAGCGTTATAGCTTAATTCAAAACCTTTTCTGAACAGTGAGGCTGGATTGTGCATTACAACTCGTGCTGCACAGGAAGCAATGCTGTTTGTGCATGTTTCATTGGCCACCAAATAGAAGTATCAGGAAATGAACACCTTTTATTTCTCAAACGTCATCTTGTCTGTTCTGTGTCCTGCTGTTCAGTCATTCTAACTAGTGCAGTTCTAAACCTGCCTGTTTGAAATGGGCTGTGTCCTTGGTCTGTGGTGATGCTGGTTGCAGCTTTCTCCCTGAAACTGTGGCAGTGACCAGCAGTAATCGATCCAGGGCAAGTGGAGACCGGCTGCTTGGTCCATGCAGCCCTGAAGCTTTTCATTTAAAGTTCGCTTAACACTGATTAGTTTCAGTCGCCGCTGCTACAGTGCACTGGTCGCATGTTTATTCCAAAAAAGTATTATTATCCAATCAAAATGTGAAATGCCTTTTGTGTATAATTGTTATATATAAGAAAAATGTCATAATCAGTAAATTTCAAATTGTTTTGTTTCTTTTGCTTCAGATACTCACACCAACCTGTCCTTAAACATCCCGTACCTGTCCCCCGAGGTCTACACCGTGCCCTTCACCATTTCTGACAGCAGCTTCCCCTCCCAGGAGCACCTTCATAAACCTGCCAGGTAAATGCTGACGCTCCTGCTGATGAGCCGATGCGAGCATGGGGAGGTTACGGGACAAAAGCGTACAAGAACAATCAATAGAGATCAAGCCCTGTGTGCCAGCTTGTCCTATAACTCTGTTCTAATGTGGCTTTACAAATGATTTTTCCCAGCTGCAGGCGTGTGATTACACAGCGATCCGAAAACTGCGTTCTGCCTAATATAAGCTGCTGACACCTTATATACAAACCACACAACAGCACATAAGTTATCGTGCAAATACATTAAGAGGTGTAAAGAGTATTGACCTTTGGTTTTAACTGCCTGTAATTTTACAGTTAAATCGGTGTGAAGTTCTTAAGCACCTCAGTGAGAAAAGTCACTGGTGAAGCATGTGTGAGAACAAGCTGTTACCTTCCAATTGAGATTAAGTTTGCATGTGTTATTGTCAAATATATGAGCAGGAATGAAGATATGCTTCCAAAACTTCTATTATTTCAAGGACATCTGAAGTGTTTAAAACAAAAACAAAAAAACAGTCCTGAACATGACACATTTTTCCAGTGAGTTATATTTCTTTTTTTTAATTAACAACTACGTTTTTGTGTGATGTTTAAACAAAAACAACAATCTGAGAGTTTTTGTTTCCTCTTGTTCTTTTCCTGTCAGTGACAGTGTGTCCCTGCAACGTCAGAGGGAACTGCAAAATGGCTGCCAAGCGGTTGCAGGGCATGCCAACTATTCAGTCAGCAGTGGGAATTCTGCTGGGCACCTTTGCAGTCATAGGTAAGAGGCTTCACGCTGACTCAGTGATTCAGACTCAGTTGACAGACTCAACTTAGCAGGAACAATTGCATAAAAACTCCAGAGCAACTGACTTTGAGATTTGAGCTCCTCCGGAATATGTTGGGAAAATGTGCAGACTTCAGCTCACGTCTGAAAGCAGCTTTGGTTGCAGGTTGATACAAGATGATATAGATTTGACCAAGACTTCATGACACTGTGAATGTTCGCTAATAACACAGCAATGTTGTGAAATATCCCAGAATATTTTAACAAAATTGTATTTTCTTTTATTCCAGGAATTATCCTCGCTGTTGTTTTTGTGAGACTGTCCTACCAGAACCCAAAGAGGCCCAGCAAAACAAGCCAGGAGAGAGTTCCCCTGAAGATTTCAATCTAATTAGGACAATAGTGTTTTGTCCATCCTGCTCACTGTCCTGGACAACAGGGCTAATGTAATAATGTTGCTTTTAGGGCACTGGATCCATCAAGTGACTGTGAATGTCTAAAAATGAATGTATAGTATATTTCACTTTGTAGGTTAGATGTACACTGACCTAAAAAAATGAAAATCCAATAATAGTTGTGAATTAGTCAAGCTAAGTACTCAGGCCTGAGCCGGGGACACGATGATGACTTTCGTTTTAGGTTTGTCATTTTGTATTGCTGTAGATCAGTATATGGTTCCATTATATTATATTAGGGAGAGTTTTAAAACAAAGTCATTTTATGTCATTATTGTTTTAGAATATTAAATGTAGTTGTAATTTTGTGAGAACTTTTTTGGGGGAAACCATTCAATGAAATGCTGAAATTAAAGTCATATTATTGCAATTAATTGCTTTTGAAAGAAAATGGTGATTTCCTTGCTGTAAATTTCCCATTTCTTCTCTCAAAATATGTTGACTATTCTCTCAGTGTTTGAAGTTATTCTCCAAAAGTTCTTCTTCTCAACTTTGGACATGATACACAATTCACAATACCTGATATTCATTCATGTCTTTGCATCTGGTCATTGAAACATAATGATATTTAGTTGATTCTTGATGTGATGTGATAAAATGCTACAGAGGGATTGTTGTAAAACCCTAAATTAGAAGAAACCTGCCTGTAAATTCTGACATATAATGGAATTTAATGTAATACCTCAACAGAATAAAAACATTTTCACACCAATACCCTTGTTTTAGAACTATTTATATACTGTAATGTTTCGTACCTGCAGCTAAAGATTTGGTCGTCACCAATTTATAGCACAAAATATCTTCATTTCTTCCCCCACATAATTAACACATCTACTCTAATGAGACAGCCTGAAATCATTGTGTCCGTGTAACATCATTTGCATCGAACTCCTGTCTCTGTGATTAAGGCATTAGAAACCGACCCAACAGGCAAGAAACGCTATATACAGACCTAAGTGTTGCTATGAATAGCTCAACAATTGAAGGTCCACTGAATGACACTCAACCGCAGTGTCCAACGAACTAATCACCTCCAATTCACAGAAGATAGGGCCTTACAAATGAAATACATGAAACATACTCAGTCATCAGTTTGCTGCCCCAAAGGTTTGATTATAAATAACTGCTGATGATGATTCTGAGGAGAAGAAAGGGGCTGTATACGTTTTTCGGGACTAAGCTCCTGCTTTTCTTCACAGGAGTTGGTGGAGACCAAACCAGAGCTAAGAGAAGGGTAATTCATCAAGTCAAAGATGACTGAACTGGGTCCGTCAGTGTGTTTGCAGTTTTTCTGTCTTCTAGCACAAGATCAGTCAATGCAGCTTTAAGTGCAATATGACACTGTGACCTAGACACAAACCCAAATCCTTCTAAAAATAAAAAACGGCATTTTTACAGCAGCTATTTTTACTTGTCATAGCAGGAGAAGGCAGGAGTTTGACTAATGACATTGAAGTTGACTCTTTTCTTTCCAAGTGTCCCAGTAATGACAGTGGCAGTGTAGTGACAGTGAGGGAGGCAAGAACAGGACCCTGAACCTGAAGGAGCTAAATGGAAATCACACATTATTCATTCATTATTACTTACACACGTTTTTGCTACTGTAGGTTGACCAAATGTACTTGGTGAAAAAAGCCTATTGTACATATCTAAAGACATTCATTTAAAAATTAGGACATTGACTGTAGAAAGAGCCGAAAAGTGTGTTTTTTCTCTGTAATTTACACACTCCCACAGAAGTAGCCTCATCTGTGTGACGGTCAAACTACCACGTTTTAGCTGCTCATGTTAAAGCAGACATGAAATGGAGGAGAAATACTGCAACAATATAGGAGATGTGAGTTGACACATCTGAAAAGAACCACATTTACATATTCAATATTAAATGTGAGTTTGTCGAGACTAGATGTCCCTTTAACTAGACATTCCAAGTGCTATGACTCACCAACTACAGACAATGCTGCTGATAGCCTACGCACCCACTGCCCATTTATATTAGGTTATTTATATCTCTGCTAACTGTTCCAATCAAAGCAGAACATGTAGCTCCAAGTAGAAGGAAAATACACTGACAAGGACCCTGAGGGAGATGAGAGAGCATAGGGGAAGGGATTAGCTTTGGACCTAAGGTCAAGCGTTACATTTGGGAGTTAATGAGCCTCCAACTTTAGCCCTGATGTGTTCCAACAGATCCTCCGAGGACAGAGATGGTTCAGTTGGCCGACTTGGGATGTGGGGCCACAGAGAGAAATGGGATTGAGATTTCCAATCACACCAAGCAGTTTGGGAAATGAGAGATAATTCACCACATATGGAAGGACGCTGAGGGACGGACACAGAGCAGTAGCAGGTTTTTCCCCCCCAAGTGGCCGGCTGGCTTTCCACTGCTCGGTTACCGGCAGACACAAGTGTTTTTTCCAATCTGTCGTCCCTCTGTACTGAGTTTCCCCACAGCTTCGGCTATTTTAAGCTTGCTTTAAGATGGTGTACTTTCACTTTGGCTCCAAACTTGACAGTTTCTCCATCTCTAGCTGTTGGAGTGTTGCTGTGTATCAGTCCTACTGCAAATCAGTCTTCTATTATAAGTACGAGACATAACTAATTCCTGGATGAAATACCCACATTAGCCATTTTTGCACCTGAATCTCTTAAAACAATTGAAGCAGCTGGAATCAATACTAATATTGAATACATGACTTATTGAAATCGATTGATCATACTAATAAACCTACAAACAACTGTTGCCTCTGCTGTTCCCCCTGCTTAACTGAGCCTTTTTGCGTCTTATTAGTTTGGTTTTGTGGCCAGGAACGTTTTTGTTTTTGTTAACAACTCTCTCACTGCTCAGCAACAAATGACTAATAGATTTAGCAACTAGCTGGTGGAGCTGTTCGTGAGAAATGGAGGAGACCAAAATCTGAGCTAAAAGAATTTGACTCAGATGTGTGAGGTGTGCAAAGTTTGCTTTATCCACTTTATAAGATACTAATGTCAGTTTCACGTTTCCAGCTCTTTTTCCTGAGAATGGACAAAATATCCCTAAAGAATCACAAAAAATGGATCCCAACATATTCTTCTGACTGAATAAAAAACTGTTGGCTCCTGCTGCTAAATCAAAGTAGAGATATCCCCTCTTGGCTGGATTTCACAGTTGTGATCACAAGTGATAAAGTAATTCTGAATAGTCAGTCCAGTGAGACCCCCCCCCCCCCCCCCCCCCCCACATTACAGAGGTGTCGTGACGAGGCACATATGCACTTCTAATTTGCATTTTTATTGCAGTGTGTTTAATTACATTTCAAGTGGAGGTAAACACGTCTTTATCATCTTATGCATTGCTGCTGATGCAGTCACAGCATACAGGCCTTCATTTGAATATCAATAGAATATAAGCCCCCACAAAGAAAGGTATGATTGTGTCTGTTTCCTGTTTTCACATGAACACTCACCCTTTGAAATGACCTCAAGGCATGCTGCGATAAACGCCCTGCAAAGTGTGGGAATAAGCTTAGTTCTTTCAGCATCTCCTGCTCTTTCAGTAAATTCTGTTTGACTAATATAAATTGCCTTCAATTACTGGCAGTTGAGAAATGTCAGGGGCAGTTAGGGTTTTCCATTTGCGTGATAAATTGATTCGCTGACAAGAATGGTGCTACGTAGCAGTGGCCCGACACACTGGTGCATTAAGTTGCATCACTGTCACCGACGTGCTCCAGCTGTCCACTTTTTACGGTAACCGCACTTTGACGGTCGGCCTGGCAGAAACGTTGACATTCACTGTGGACATTTGACTAACAGCGTTCATCCTTGCAGGGAAATTGTGAATGAAAGCGCTGAAGAGTAAACAGTTTGTATGCACCTCCCGACCTCTTTATTTAAAAACTGGGCTGCATCAAGTTGACCTGTGGTTGTGGGAGTTTGCGAGGCTGTGTTGTTTCACATAACACTGTCAGTGGCAGCGTGAGAAGCAGTTAATCCTGCGTGCTACAGCTCCGCTCCAGCAGTGCTGAAATGTAAACAAGTACTTTTACTCAAGTACTGTACTTCTGCAAAAAACTACTTGTTCACAGGGTAATAATTAACTTTTTACTCATTTGACAACTTTAATATGTTACTTTATAGATTTAGCGTTATATAATGGACTTTGGGAGATTAAACTGAGAGTGTATACGATTTGAAAAGAAGAAATGCACAGTTTTTTTGTTATTCTCACAAGTAAAAAGTAGAAAGAATATCTCTGCCAAGGCCCAACAGCTATGAAACCTCATTAAAATTCACTAGATCCAGTTTTTATTGTGGTGGTGGAGATGAGCAAACAGACCGTGCTCATCTCATTTTACCACATTTGCTTATGTCGGCTAATGTTAGACAGAAATTAGATAACTCACAATACAGAGTCACTGATTTTATGACTCTTTTCTAATCGTGACACACAGGTGGATGATTTCTGCCTTTGCTGGACAGTGTGTGGAGTGAGAGAGAAAACATGGAGCGTGAAGGAGTAAGGGACAACATGCTGCACTGTCTGGACTCATATGTTGTGGTTACATGGAATACAACACTAGTTTGACATTTAGCCTTATCTTGAAATTGTCCCTCGCTGCCACAGCAGTGGCTGCTCAGAAAAATGACAGTCTAACATTCAGACTTCATCACTAATGTAACGTGAAGGTTGGATATGTGGTGGTTGGATCATTGTAGATGAGAATAAACAGATGGATGGAGACAGACAACTTTACTGTTGTCCACCATGGCAGCCAGGCAACAGACTTGGACTGAGACAGATTCATCATTTTAACATTTTTAAAGATGCTGATATAAATAGGCAAATATATTAAGATGTAAGTAATAACTGTATGAACATGAATTTCATTGATTTTGATGAATTAACTCAAATATATGAATTTACTTCACTACGAACCCAAAAATAATAATAAACCAAAAGTCGAATATAGAATATTTACACTCACAGGCATAGTGGGCTTTTACTTTTGATATAATATTGATTGATGATATTTAAATACTTTTAACCTGCATAAGTAAAACATTTTATGCGTGACTTGTACTTTTAAAAGGAACTGGTAGCAGGGTGTTATATTCCAGTATTCTTGTTTTACACAAGCAGATGATCTGAATGTGCTTCAGATTGAAGACAAATGCAGATTTTTGTATTAATTTAAAAACACTTGAGAGGTCAACTGCTCTGTTGATAATTGCCGGTAAAAAGCACATTTCAACCTCCGCATGAAGAGGATGACGGTTTGATGTGCAGCAAAAGCTCTAATTCAAACACATGAGACCCCAAATGTTCACAGAAAAAGCACTAAAAACCAAGAAGGTCATGGCTCTGCTCTCTGTTTATTCCACATTCAATCCAGTAATTTGATGTTCGGAACAGGAAAACAGTCTAAATTGCTTGTCACATGAAATGGACATTTGACAGAGTATGTGCGTCACTCTGCTATTTCTGGCATTTCAGAGACCGTAATCACTCGCACATCTCAGATAGGAAGCTGGAAATCAACAATTTGATTTTACAAGCAGCTGGAATATATGCACATAGAGAAGAACAGACCCTGCTGCACTGTAATGTGAAGATTTTATCCTTGTTATCTTATGGAGGGGGTTGTATTTTAAGTGTTCAGAGATAAATCCAATCACCACAAATTTCAGAATTGGTATTCATGCATTTCTCGGTTGGAATTAATTATAGAATTCATATATTGATGAGGGACCAGGTGTTGATGTTATCATTGGTTTGTCAATGAGACAATTTGAGTTTTAATCATTATTCCAAAATATCCAATTTATTTAAGGACAAACTACTCAATGAACAATTCAGCCCCATCTAAACAACATGGTGCAATCATAAACATATTAATAAAATACATATATTAACTGAGCAAAATGATTCACTAGTCCAACGCGGGTGCACCTCTTTGTGCAGGTGCATGTTCATGCATTTGATTCCTTTAGTCACTCCCAACATGTATAAATCCAGACGTCTCCAGCTCTGATGTAAACATGAGACATGATCATTCTGCCCACTCCTCTGCACTGTGATGTCTCTCAGAGTGCACCAATGCTGTAAACACACCTGTCACCGACCCACCACAGTGTTATTAAAGCAGATACATCCCAGTTACACCTCATATAGGCAACACACAGTATGGAGATGCTAATGAGGCTAGCCAAGGCGTTGCACTCGGAGCTGCAAGAACCCACGCCAATACCCCGACAGTGTGTCTCCCACAGACTGGAACACACCCAGAGGACTAGACACAACACATTCATTTTACCAGTCTGCATGGCGGCTAAATGGATTGTGGTTTTTTTGGGCTGTGATTTTGTCTGATCTGTCGGAGCTAGTGTGACATCTACTGCAAGGTAGCATGAAGAATTATATATGAAAGTTGCTTAAAGGATTCGCCAAACAGGCGCTAAAACTGCACTATAGACTCGGTACTCAATATAGTGAGTATTTACTGCAGCAATTACCTAAAGTGGCTCGTTCATTGTCGTGAAGAAACATGAAAAGAAGTTTCTCTGGTCAGTGAAGCTCACTAAAATGTATTTGTGGCCACAATGGAGGCAAAGATGAATACTCTGCATTAGGCTTAGGCAACAGAGACAATAGTAATTAGTATGACCAATTCAGTTTTGGTCTTTTCATTCGTTGAGAATGAGAAAAACGTAGACTACTATCAGACTTGTCCTTTAATTCATCAAATGCGACACAATTCCTCAAACTGGGGAACAACAGAAAAAAAAACCATCACGTAGGATCATTACAGTGAAAATTTCACACAGCACCTTTGAGAAAAACAAGTGATAGTGAGAGAGAGAGAGGCAGTGAGTGAATGTGCTCTACAAGTGGAGAGGTCCATGACAAAGATTCTCACAAAAGGTTCACATCAGGGATCAGGACAAAAGGTTCTGCATGCTGGTAACGATACAAAATACATGGTGTTATATTCATGTTGGCTCCCTGCAAATCTGAATAATGGACAGTTGAGTCCAGCATGAGAAAAAGAGACAAATGGAAAATTAGAGGGAAGTATTTGAGTCCACAAAACACTTCTGGAGTCTTAGGGGTAAACTTGAGCATTTGTGTTTATGCCACTTAATATTTCAAAGGCAAATATAGTACTTTTTACTTCACCACACGTATTATAAGTTTTTGTTACAATCAATAATTTTGATTCATTTTATATATAAACTCTCAGTAGAGGGCATACCCCACCAAGGCCCAACGCCTCCTTAAATCCAGTCAAGCTGCACCACATTGCAGAGACTCATAGATATAAATCCCCCAAATATGCCAGATTTCTTTCACCAAGATTCATGAATTATTCCAGAGGTTGAGAGTGTTGAAAACAAAAAGTTGAAGAAAGTAAAAAAAAAAAAAGTCCTGGTCCTGCCCCCCTGATCCAGATCAGCCAAGATGTACTGGGTTCTTCCCTGACCCATAACACATTCATGCAGCAAGTTTCGCGGGAAATCCATTTTGGTTTTTTTTGTGTAATCTTGTTCACAAACAAACAAACAAACCGACGGGCCAAGGTCGAAACAACGACTGAGGTAAATACATGATGAATGTGGAAAATTTGATAAACCATCATATTTGTTGTTAGATTATCTTGACCATTAGCGATAATTTAGCTGACAAAGCATTCTCATAATAATTGTGTTGCATTTTCACGTATTTGACCTTAATGAGGGAACCGTCGACACACAAATATAATCACAGCAAAATAATTACACCAAAATGCTCCAATCATTCATTCCTCTCAGACTCACTCATCCCACACACATCGTCTCCGAGCGCTGACACATTTCCATCTTGGCACATACATTTGCATGATTGCGCTCCTCAGACTCCACACGGATCAATGCATGGCTCAATAAGGGATATAAATAGCAGGGACGATCGCCTTTCCACCGGGCGCTTGAAAATTCGCGAAGACACTGGAGGAGCAACAGGCGCTCGTAAATGAAGACATGGCGGCCCCCGCGTTTGGACACTCTAGTGCTTTTGGTGTAACAATGCTTTGCTCTTGAGAACAGAATAACAAGCCCACAGATGCAGACGCACACACACACACACACACACACACACACACACACACACACACACACACACTGTCCACCTACACCATATCTGTTCACTGTGAATCCGGCCTCTGCCATCAGTCATGAACTGAAGCTCGAGTGGGATGAGACCTCTCTGTCCTTGTGTGGGCAAACTTGCTCTGAAATAGTTGCAGCGCAGTTATAAAGGAGAGAAGAAGAATGAAAATGACAGAGGAGGACTCACTTTTTCCACTGGGAGGGATGGAGACACATTGACCTTCTCCCCAGAGCTTCCTTTAATGCGAAGTGTTCACTGCTGATTAAGAAGAGTTTCAGCAGTTTAAAACTAACTCTAGATATATCTACTGATTTATAACATTTCTGTTTGATCGGTCACTCTGTACTGCATTTCCATATCAGTGTGTTTCCACGTGTGTTGACATGGGTGTTCAGCAGGTTACTTGAGCTGTCCAGGTCATTGAAACAATAAAACAAAGCAGCAAAGCAACATCTACAAAGAGTTAAATCAATCAGACTTCATAATTTCTGGACAACGTCTCACAGATACTTTGGCGTATAGGCTATTTAGGATCTAATCTTGAGTTTTAGTGCAACAATAGAAAAAACTGACTGATCTCAATTATTTATTTTATGTCATATTAAAATGAAATGAATGAAGACTGTTCCGACAAGAAAAAAAAGAGTTTTATTACATAACAATTTTTGTTATGTTTTACTAACCAAAGAAACAGAAAAGTGAGGTGTTGTTTTTTAGGTTTGGTGTTGGAAAAATGATGGATGCATCTTGGGCAGGTTGACTTTCCGACAGAGGACTCTCAGTGACTTGACAGAAACAAATACCATAAATTGAACCTTTCAGTCCGATCACAATTATATTTTTGGCAAACAAATCAAATTCTCCCTATCCAGACACAAACAAGATGGAAAATATATTTCATTTAACCAGGTGTGATGAAGAAAAACACTGAGACGCACTGAATGACTCATCCAACCGTTTCTATATTTCCATACCATTCTTTTTAACTGCAGGGCCACATATTACAGTGTCCTTCAATGTAAAGCATATTACTTTGTACTCTGCCTAAATTCATCTGTGTTTCATCTTTGTCTTTATTGATCCTTCTCTCATCCATTACTCTTTTCATATCTGGTCTTATCATAGAAACCAAGGATACTGATAATGCTTCCTGCTATTGTGAACTCCAGTTGCATGCTTCAACAGTAAAAGCCGGAGGGACTGAGGCGCTCGCTGCTAAAAGCCAGGGATGAGCATTTCATGAAGAAGTTCAGGAAGATACAGTGAAGTGTGACCTAGATTGCTCGAATAAAGCCACAGATATGGGTCTATTTTTATAGGTCTCGTGTAACAATAGTTCCTGTCATGTGATGGTTGTAATAATGGCAATTATCATTTGACAATAGTGGACATGCTTATCTGTCAACAGAGGCGAACTCATAAACACTAAGTGGATGGAAAAAATCTGAGGGCAGGAATCATCAAGCGGTTAACTCGGCAGCTGTTAGGCAGTTTGTTTCTGAGAGGGACGCAGGCTGTCCGGCACCGTGGGCCCACTGATTACTGCTTTTACTCGACGGTGCTTTCCAGCATTGGGCTGAGGCCTGAGCACACATGTGACCTATTGAACAGTGACTGGAAAGCTTTGCAAGTGGTGCTGTCAACACCAGGACATAAATAAAGCTAAAGATAGGGTGATGTGGCTTCAGCCCAGGTCTCTGCTCAGCCAAGGGCTTTTAATAGAAACTATCTGATTTATAAAAGGCTAACAGGGACTATTTTTGAACCAGTGGGCTTGGGGGAGGGGGATCTTGGAAACTTGTGACGCTTCTGGGTGCATGACTGACCCCTCTGACTTGAATGTGTCCGTGGTGGTTGGTTGTGGGAGTTGCAGCAGATAGCAGATGCGGCGGGGCTCAAACTGGTCAAAGGCCTGTGATGTTTTTGGAGACAATCCAGAGAGGCAGACAGATGATCACATGGGTCTATCCCAGTCAGACCCATTAAGTTATCGGATCACTCTGTAATGGTTCTGTCTGGGGATGGACTTTAAATAAGCTTTGATTCAGTCCAACTCATTTGAATTAAAGGTATAATATGTAACACTTTATTATAATGTCTAAAAAACAACTAGACCTGTGTTGGACACTTTTTTGATTTAGTAAAGCCCATATTCACAAATCACAATTTGTCTCATAGGGGTTAACAACCTCTGTTCTTAACCCGCAACAAGAGTAAGGAAAAACCATATAGTACAATTCAATTCAATGGATGATTTGTCCTCAGTCTATCAATCATAACTGTCTTAGGCTGTCGATTATTAGGGTTATTACTTAAAAGTTAGTTAGTAGATCACACTACATGTCTAATGAGACAGTCATATAAATGGTATTATTCTGGAACCCCTTAAAAACTGAGAAGATAGTATTGTCACAGGATTGGGCAATAAAACAATATCAATAATTGTCGCAATATGATTTTCTTTGAAAGCAATATATCAAAAGTCCAATATATATCGATACAATGCTTATACATTGTGCAGGTACAGTGAGGAGGTTTTACACATCATCGATCCACCACAACCCTCACTCAAGCAAAAATCAGTCCCTTTTTAAGAAATAAAGATTTGACACTTTTGGTCATATTACCCGGTCCTAGGTTCTCATACTATGCTTGGATGCCACAGATAAAAATACTTAATGTGACTCCTTTGTACTGCACCGTGGTTTGGTCTCTGGCAAATTACTGGCCATCCAATTATAACCCATGTTTATTATGATAATGGACACCACTTCTGTCACCACTGGTTTAGATCAACTCCCCTCAACCTTGACTGAAATCGCTCCAAATGTAAATCTCTTGATTCTTATGCCTTCAGGACTCAGCGAGCCAAACGTCTCTGATGCTGATTTTAAACAGACAGAGTGTAGCAAACTAATAGGTTCTGACTGAGCTGTGATGCAGTGCTGACCGTGCGTTGCTATAGACATCCAGCACAAACAGAGGATCTCGGGTTGACTCAGAGGAGCTTAAAGAGTCCCTGAGTAAAGTCAAGACAACTTCCCTGAGGAGCGTGTAGGTGTCTGTTGCCCACTCATGGTTCAATGCTCTGTAACCAAGCTCCGATTTCAAGGGTCAGGATGTTACTGTCACACTGTGTCTCAATCAACTTTTACTGTAGGTAGACGGAGTAACTTAACCATGAGGCTAAAAATAAAACATCAAGGCCACAGGGAAGCTAACAGATATTTAGAGGAAAAATAGCCCATAGATCAGAGTTGACGGCCAAGTGTAGGATTACGGATCGTGACCTCTCTCATGACGGTGAAGCACTGTTTTATTAAATTATCATAATAGACCACCAACAGTGAGCCCAAGGCCAAAGAGACAGAACCTCATCTCTTCTTCTGCTGTGATTTATAACCCACTCAGTGAGTCAAGGCCCCCACCTGACAACCTTAATATTATTTGCTGTATACAACCTGTAAAAGCTGTATATTGTCTAGCAAGTTGTTCTGGTTGTACCCGAGGCCCTGAACCTGGGTGTAGGCCAGACGTCCACATCCGGGAAGGACAGGTGGCGGGTGAGTGGACGGTTTGGCCAGAATAAGTTAGAGATCACATTGTGTTTGCAGAGCGTCCACAGAAAATAGATAACGCTGCTAAATAAAGCGCCGTAATAAATACCCAACCGTCCACGTGTCCCTGTATGAGAAAGACACATCAGATATTTTTGCGGTACGGTTTTATTTTCTGACAGCGTGATGCCGATGGATCACTGGCTCATAGACAAGTAGGGGGGAGATATGAGCCGGCCAAGCGTTTGTGTTGTGTTACATGTGCTGTTTGTATCCATGGCAACTGCACATGGCCGTGTCCCCTGATTGCCAGATAGAGTCGCTGTCCTTGACAATATGGAGCAACCTAAAGTGATTTAGGAGCGGAGTGTCCTGTTTTTTGTCTGTTACCGATGAAAGAAGAAGGCGAGACTCTGCGTGACGTCTTCAAAACTGTGAGATTATAAGATTAAATGCATTAATTTGGTCGAGAGTAAATGGTGACTGTGGTTTAGTGGCACATTTGGTTTGAGCCTCCGCAGCTTCATGACTATCGAATAAAGTCTTATGTATTGTGTAAGAATTAGATTAGATAATGTAGCTTCACTTAAAGAGGCTCTCAGCAGTTTAGGAGAGTCACAAGGGACATATTGGACAAGTCAAAGCACAGCAGAGGACAATTTACTCTGACTTTTCACCTCTCGGCCTCCAAAAACACAGTCCTACACTACCCATAATGCAAATTGACAGAATTTTTAACGTCTGGTAAACTCTTACTCCAGGCACCCACCTGTGGTGGAAGGTCACTGAGTACATTTACTAGAGTGCTCTGCTAAGATACAGTTCATAGGTGTTTGTACTTTGCTTAAATATTTCTAGTTAATTCATGCTTCAAATCTACCAAATATCAGAGGGAAATATTGTCCTTCCACTACATTCAACAGCTATTATTGCTCTTTACTTTTCAGATTCAGTAATTAAATACAAAACCTATTGATTTTATAAAATACAGTGCAATAAAAATGTTAATCTTAATATTATATGAAGCAACATTAAATTATCCTGTCACATACATATGCATTAATACACCGTAATCCAATAATAAGTAGAGTAAGTACTGATTAAACACGGTCAGAACCCCTTTGTTAACCCGAGTACTTTTACGTATAACAGAACGCTTTTTTAGTATTTACAATTTTATTCTGGGCTTTTCTTCAACCTGGAGAATTTTTACACCATCGGAAATTTCCTCGATCTTTGAAAAGCTCCACTAGATCCAAAGAGGACGTTTGTGAGATGGTTGATACTTACTCCTCATGATCAGTGGACTTTCACATAATTAGTGGAGTGCCCCTTTGAAGGAAAACACATATATGTGCGTTTGATTGTAGAAAAAGATTACACAAAAAAAAAGATTACTAGACAAATTACCATAAAACTTGGTGGAAACGTGTGGTATTGGTCAGAGAAGAACCCATAAAGTTTTGGTGTTGAGCCAGATCAGGAGGTGTACCCAGATATTTTTACTTTTACTTTCTTTAACATTTCATGGATTCATGGACCTTGATGAAAGAAAATCAAGATTGTGATATTCGAATTGCTTTATTCATTTGAATTCTTTAAGCTGCAGAAAGGGCCTGGAGTCTCCATGCAGTAACTCATACATGTCTCTGTGGTGTCATCATTAATCAGACACACCGAAGCCTGCATCATTCACCATATTCCCTCAAAGAGATAACATGATATGTGTGGCCGACGACTTCCTCTGCTGCAGGTTTACATTTCAAAAGTCGCTCAGATGTTGCTGTGTCTGGAAAAAAAATACACTACAACAAGCAAGTAGATCTCCTGATGCTAAAAATAAATGTGACTGACTCTATTTCTGAGGCCTGACTGTGATATCTGATTACATGGCACATCGATCGTGGCTGAGGATGATGTGCCTTTCTCAGGTATTCTCAGTCTCAATTAAGCTCCAAGGATGCTATGTTGGAAGGATTATTTGGTACACTTTAAATATAATTCCTACACACACACATAAAAATACACAGACACGTACGCAGGAATTATTCCTTTCATAACCATCAGAAGTTCGATGGAAATGAAACCAGACAGGGTGACACAACCTCTTGATACAAATTACATTTACACCTTCCACAGTGGACAAGGCGGACGATCAGAGGCAAGGTCAAGTGTAATAGATAGTAAAAAGAAGAAGCTCGGATGTATGATGTGCTGCTGAAGTCTGCCATTATATATGTATGTGGTTTAGTTTTACTGTATGACTAAATCCATGTCTTTTAGGATTTAGTCATACAGTACAACTGTGTGTGATTCAAAAGAAAGTAGATGCCGCCACCTACAGGGTGACCCACAAGCTGCATGTATGGTGCACATTTAAATTAAAGTGAAAATATTATAGACCCAATTTCATGTGTATTTGTGATTTATGTGTCTGTATTTTATTTTCCAACTAAAATGATTGTGCTGATCTTTTGTTTCTCTAAATCTTTTATTCACTACACTGATATGTTAAAGATTTAGATTTTTTTAAATATTATTTGTTCGACCAATAATAAAAGCAGGCGGAATTATTCATTTTCAAAATAAATCCTATTATTGTTAATACTGTTATTGATATAATATTGATGCTTAAATTGATCATTGTTCCTTCATTTGTCCCATTCAGAATCTCCTATGGGAGGAAATACCTCACTCAATTTTTTTGCCACAATGTACGTTTATTAAAATATTAGTTTATCAATAAAATATCAAAACTCTGCAGAACTGAAGGGACAAATAAAACTTGTCAAAAGAACACAGTATGTTAATAATCAACTGTGATCCCTGTGCATGATTTTCTGAGTTTAAACATTGGCTCGAGGGAGAGTCCTTTCAAAAAGAGGCTGTGGATACCAGGCACATGGTTCAGGCAAAGAAACTTCACGTGCTTGGAAGAGAAACTGCTGACTGAAGGAATATGACATGAATGTAAGCATTCATGCTCTTGTATTCAAAACACAGACAATACAAATAAATATGAGACAAATGTACAGTGTTGGATTATTTGCAAAATCTTAGAAAACCAAATGATTGACAGAAACACTTATTTTTTTAATAATGAAAATGTTGAGACCACGTCAATATGTAGGTAAAACAGACTAAGACAAGATATATTTTTATATTATTTAATTCGGCAGCCATGGCAAGATTCTGAATGCATTACAAAAATATTCAAACCACCCATAAAATACAATGTTTCCTGTTTTTTTTCCACATCAACAACATCAAACAATCACATCTGAGGCATCTTTATTCATGTGCGTGTTTTGTTGTATGGGAACAACATAAGTTTATCCCCTTCCAAGCCTCTGTATTAGTAAAATCCAAGCCCATCTAAATAAGGAGCAGCATTACACAAAGCTGCCATTAGTCACCCAACAGAGACACCAGGGCCTCTGTCAGGCATTTACATACTGGACTGTGCATATATTGTTCTTGCAAATGCAGCTTGTGGGCTGAGCTGTTAATAACAGTGTGCATCACCTCATGTAGAGACATTAGACCAGGAGCTGGGACACTTCAGGCAGGACGCAGTTTCACCTCAGAATGAAGATCATGAAAACAAAGAATTTGATTAAGAAAACCAAAACCTGCACTTGTTATTGCTTCTGGAGTTTAATAAATCCTCTATGGGCAATAGTGTGTGAACGCAGTTTTTTGTTAAACCTGAAGACCAGTCTAAAAATAATAAATCTCCCTGCTGGGGGGGGGGGGGGGATCTGAAGTCTCCTGAGCTCTAAAGGATCTGAGCCTTTGACGCCACCCAACCCTCCTCCTCCTCATGGTTAGAGCAAATGCAGCTCTAATCCAATCCCACCTCCAGTTGGCATTGCTGGACTGGAAGGGCTCTGGGGCCAGGAGGACTGTGAATCCACCAGCGATAGGCCAGATCAACAGGGGATCACTGTGGATCAGCAAGGAGGCCGAGGACGTGAATCTGCAGAGGGCACGGTGGTGAGATACCAGCCTGCAAACAGCCCACTGTAATGCTGAATGAATTTACCTGTTGCCTATAACTGCATGTTACATGATTATGTTTTAAGTTATTAAGTTGATGAATAGCACCTTGTTGCCTCAGCAACACTTGCCCTTGAACAGTAAACGGAGATAAAAAACACACCTTTGAATCTTCAGGATCGCTCATGATAACAATCACTAAACAGCACATAGCAGTAATAGTAGTCAAATAACACTACAATATTAGCTGACTGCTAATTTTATATTGCTAATTTTATTTTTCCATGAACCCCTTCCATGCTTCTTACTCTGCATCTGGATGTGCTGGTAGTTCTGAGCATTGCTCCTTGAATTTATTCTGTACATATCAAACTTCCTCCTCAGGACAAGCTACCATGAGGTAAAATACAATTACACTCAAATTAATGCATTCACTGTCATCTAGAAGAGCTTTTGTTTAGGTCATGTTAATTGGAGGAACGCACTTTCCTTCCTTGGAGAGGCTGGGGAGGCCTGAAGTTGTTTTCCATGCGTTTCCTCTCATCCTCTTCCTCTCCAGAGAACAGGAGCAATCGAAACTTGCCCATCTGCAGTGAGAGAGAGTAAAACAAAATAAGTTCACAAGAAAAATAGTCATATCCACACAGCATACCCGCTTTGTGCTACAGCATTTTTCTTTTAGCCTCTTGTTATTATGTGGAGAAATGAAAAACAAATAATATCCTGTTACATAAGGGCTTTTCCCTGTTGGGTCTCCATGCATGCATGCATTTCTCAGTTGAATCCCTGAACACATGCAGTTATCCATCCATCAGGATAATCAGCTGCAGGGGCTCAAAGGCTTCAGGACCTGGAGTCGAGAGTTGCAGGGCCCGGTTGCGTGGCTTACACCCTCACCCCCAGCTAAGCTACCGCCAGAGACCCTTCCTGACTACACCCGGCATCGCCATCAATACAACTTCTGTTTTCTCAGACTTCAAAAAAAGCCAGTGAGGTGTGAGGGTCTAATCCGAACACTGGCAGCAGTCGCCACGGGTCCAGCTCAAGGGGAGACCAGGAGGGAATCTGCTGCAGACGTCCTGTTAAGTCAGCTTAACTTGTCAGCAACCTAGAGTTATCGGACCTAAACTTTCAGTTCAGTGCTAAGAGAGGTGCATTAAAAACATGTCAATCCCCCCATGAATGATGAGCTACTCCTTCTTGTGGCCTCTAAATATAGTGTCACACGTTGGTCAAACACTGAGAATGTTCTGAATCGCAGCAGTACACCCCACCATCCACAGCTAAACCCGCCATACTGATCCGGTGATGCTGAACTTTGTAAAAAAGGAGGCAAGGGATCCTCACAGCCCAGTGGAGCACAGCCATTAACATTATGCAGGCCAGGAAACAGGAGTTTCACAATTGACTGATCAACTGCTGCACCAGTGCCTTAAGCTCCATTTAAAAAAACATGCAATTCCTTTCTCCAAGTACCAAGTGCAACCGTGGCATTAAAGTCAACAAAGTGATGTCAGACAAAACATCACACATGGGATTTGAGTTCAATCAAGACCCATGAATTAATGTCTGTGAAAAATCTGTGAAAATGATGAAAATGACCCATCTCACAATGTTAAATTAAGTCGTAAAAAAATTCCTGGATCCGCACCAAACTTTTATGAGTTCCTCCCTGACCCAAAACACATCCTTCCACCAAGTTTCACCGTATTCTGTCCTGGAGATTTTGCATAATCTTGCTTATAAATAAACAAACAGTCATGGTGTATTCATCATGACCAAGGGGTGTTTGGTTTACACACTTCTGATGCTGTAATTGTCACAAGATCTATTTTCATTGATTAAACTAGAAAAACTACTGCTTACAACGATCATTGACTTTTCTCATTACTGGTTTGTGGCTAAGAAAGCTGGACTGTGGTCAATGCTGTGTTTGACTGACTGGGTCAAGTGGTTTCAAACAATGATCGCTACATGCAGGTTAAAAGAATAGTGTTTGTCTTCATTAGCCATCCTTAAAATTACTGATCTTCTTTATGATGCAGAAGATTACTATAATGTAAACCTTGACTACAGCACTGAAAATATTCCCAATGCTTCAAGATGTCTTAAAGTTTTAAACAATATAAAAAATGCCATATGTGCTAGAAACGCTGGGGTCAAATGAAGGTGTCTGCAACATGCACCTGTTTATCAGACGCGATGATTGGCTCCTTCAGGACGATCCAGGTGACGCTCTCATGTAGAGGGGGTGTGGTCAGTGAGCCCAGGTAGGTCCAGTACTGGAGGCTGCTGGGTAAGAGGCACTTGGGGTTGAAACGTTTGAAATCTGTGACGCTGCCCTGTGATAGAAACACACCAGACAATAGAGTTTATATCAGTGCAACAAGGCTCAGAGCAGGTCGTAAACCACACTCACAAAAATAAAACATTACATGCAATAAAAAACAATAACAATCAATAGTACTTGCCTTAAACTTCACCATGTACAGAGCGTCTGTTATCGTGTGGAGCCATCTGTGGTCGTCACCTGTCTTTCATAACACACAGTTTCTGAATTAGTCAGATATGAACTCCAGAAGATTGGGTCTGGACATTTTCCATAAGTTTGGCTTTCGTGAAAGAGGAACACTGCAGGAGATTGTCCGAGTCAGACGAGTTCACAATTAAATGTGCGGAACATGAATAGAGCCTTCAGCAGGACATGAAATATATAAATTTCGCTGCAGATATCAAATCAACACTGGCATCAGCTCCAGAATCTTGACGTCTTTCCAAGTTGACATCTTCGTCGGCATCTCCTGCGTGTATGACACCTCTTTTTCCTCCAGAGATATTTGTATTCTTTTTCCTGCTGTATTCTTTCTGGAAAAAATGGCTCAGACAATTGTGTTTTCACACACAGCCACTCGCAGCTTTGTGACTCAACTTCACTCACAACCTCTACACACAAATATTATGTAAATGGTGTGGGGGGGAAAGGGAACATGAGATTAAATCCTGGGTTACAGTCTACAAACAACAACAAATGATTTTGCATTGGCTTCTGTTCAAGACTGCATGACTTAATGCAGAATGCAAAACGACTGTAATACAAAATGGAGAGGAAAGGGGGCACGGGGACAGAAAACTGGATTGCACTTAAGACATCTTACATCTAGGAAGATGCCGAGGACAGCGAGGCCGTCGGGAGCTGCTGCCGCCTCCCCAAACGTCTTGTACTTGACAGCGTTCCAGTGAACTAAATGAAGCTGGAGGGCGAAAAAGAAGAAAGACAGACAAAGAAAATTAATAATAGGGTTTTTGTAGTTAAATAAATGAAATGTCATGCATGCTACTGTACATTATCACCATCCCAGTGTGCTGATGATAACATCTGGAATTTCCCATATCCTGTTCTAAGCTATAGTATATAATGCATATAATTTTTAAGTTTAGAAAGTTGGGATGAACAAGCTCAAATATCTATCGTTATATTTCATATATTGTTATCATACAAATTAAATGTACACCCAAATGCTGGGTAATCTTTTCAGCAATTAAGCAGTATTTTGACTTTATTCAAAGAAAAATACACAAACAAATATTCCTTACTACACACCTGAGATAAACTGGTTCAGTCTGAGTTTTGTTTATCAGACGATGACACACTGAAGTATTCTAGATCCCAAACACTGACCTCAGAAGCATAGCTATTTCCTGCAACAGTGTGCTCAGAGCCGTGGCAGCCCTTTCCGCCCCAGTGGAAATGAAACTGTTTCAGTCTGTAGGGGTTGTCGAGAGGGCCCCCCTGGATCACTGCAGAGGAGGAGAGGAGGAGATGTAAAACCAAAAAGAGGAGAATATTTTGGCTCATGCATTCACCGCTCTGTGGGTGTTAAGATACACAGGGCAGCAAGTGTGCAACACCCAAAATACTTTTATTACATTTTTCTCTGTGAGCTGATGCTTGAGCACCTGCTTCACCAACAAATCTGTTGTAGAAGCCCTGAAGATCAGGTTCTGGTTTGAGATGCAAAAAGCCAACAATCTGCCATGAAGCCAAGATAAAGATGCAGTTAACTTTCTCATTCCAGGTCCACTGGAGAACACAGATTCACAGTAAAATCCAGCCCATTGTCATTAAGTGAGCACAGACTGTTTTCTGAGCCTGTGATCTGCACTGCTGCCTGGGTACAGTCCTCGACTCCAGTCTACTCTGTCAGAAAGATGTCAGCAGCATCACAATGAATAACGATCAAACAGGCCACATCAGTCCAGGTCAGATTAAATAGGCAGGAATGGCACCAAGCAAAGCGCTCGTCTTATTCATTGCACAGATGTAGGACAACAGGATTTTTTGGGTAGTATATATCAAGAATGCTATATTTAGACATGCTATACTATTGAATGTCAATAAGGTGATTAGAAAGCCACTTCTGTACATTTAGTTCTAAACTTCCCAAGTATTTTAATTGTCTAATTTTATGTTTTTACTGTAATTTGTCTGTAGTCCCCTCATCTGTTTTGATTTGGGCTGTAATGTTGTCTAATGCTGTGTGATCTTCAAATTCCTTCAATTCTTCATTTTAACCTAAAGCACCTAGCTGTTTATTGAAATGAGATGCCATATAAATAAATTATTTATCAATATTGTTATTCATTCAAAGCCAAACTATTTATTTATTTATTTATATATATATTAACATTTTAATATTGTTAAATGTTTAAAAATCTGTTGCATACTGTACGTTGGTCTCCTTTGTTTTACTCCGCCCTGCTCTTCTTAACAAAACAAGTGACATAGAACACCGGCATCTGGGAATATAACCACGGACTGACAACAGCAGGTTCAGGGGAATTGTGCACACACTGAACTATGGAAGAAAAACACTGATGAAGTGCATTAGTTTCCCTACAGGTCTCCTTGTTACTTAATTGTTTTTCACCGATAGCTACTTGCCTCCCCTTAAGGAAACTGTCTGAGCCAACCTGCCGCATCTCTGAGCTGATCATTCATGGTAATGATGGGGTGGTAAACATGGATCCACCCAGTGATAAAAACAAAATATGGTCATAATAACCATTGAGATCACCTAAGGTTATTATCCTCTTGTCCTGCAGACAGATGCTCATACACTTAACTGCTGGATGCACTTCTCCCGCAGCATAATCACAGGTTTATTTGCAGCCTTTGATTATGGGCAGTTATGCACATGGTTTGCACGTTCTGGAAAATTAAGGTGATTTCACCTTTCTTGTCATACGTTGGTTCTTGTTCACAGACTTACAGTGCATGTGGTCAACAGCAAATACCAGAACCATGATCATCAATGAACACCGAGCCGTGTTGATAATTGCATGGCAATAAATATGTTTAATATATTTTAAATCAAAGGTCATGTAGCATCAATGGAGATAGTCACTGCTAATACAGCTCCGAGGCTCAGGAACATCCTGCCTGAGGAAATACGACGGACTGAGTCAGTCGTAAATCAAAACTTTATTGTACTGCAATGACCTGATAGGACCCAAGTCTACATTTTTGTGAAACACATTTAGAGTTTTTATTCTTTTATGATTGTTTTTTATTTTCAAGGCACTATGTAACTTTGTTTTGAGAAGTGCTACATACACAAAGATATTATATTTCCTTACCTGAACGGTCGTCCGAGTCGTCGAACTCCACAACCACAGAGTGTCCATTATTGGAGATGCTGGTGGAGGTACACTGATCATAGTTGAGGACGATCGGGCCCAGACTGGGGTCATGTGAAGCCTGCTGGGGTATGATGTCGATGGGAGACTGCCGGTTGCCCTGGGCCACAGGGTAGTTGTTGTGCCATACAGAGGGACCTAGTCATATAAGCCAGTGAGCAATAAAGACTAAATTTGTTAGACTTTGATATACCCACTTCTGTCCTTGTGCCTCCTGATAGCTCAAACAAAAAAACCCAGATCTCACTGCAGGGGAAGTTCTTTCAATAGGTTAAAGCTTTAGTTTTGTTAAATATAATAAATAACATTTATTTATATTTTTAAAAGCAGGCCTTTCTTCTGAGGCAACAGTCAGGTTAATTTAAAAAGGATTAAATATACAAATTTAAATCAGTGAGAAGACCATCTTGTGTCTTGATCACAATGAACAATGGAACAAAGCACTTTATTTATTATTTACCATTTCTGGGAGGTTCCTCTCTTTTCTCTAAAGCAGCCTTGATTCTTTATGGCATGCATTACACAACGTGTTGACATAATCACGTTAACTGAGGCGTCTGACCTGCATCTGGGAGATTTCACGCATTGCTCAGCTGATTGAAAAATTGAATGGAGTGAAAAAGCAGGTGCACTGAGGCTCCTGATAAAACTGCTCAGTGAGGAAACTGCTACAAAGCCATGTTTTTCTCTCTGAGGGACAAATCAGGGCAAAAGCCAGGTTAAGGTTACAGCGGTTATCCCTTTAAGCTCGGGGCTAATCTCGCATTAACAGCCATTTTAACATCTAGGTTACTCCACTGGATAAAACACGCAATGCAATAAACCCCCTCCAGCAAAACCAAGGGACAGCAAGAATCCATTGTGCAGCCTATACACAGCATGCCTGGAGCTGCAGGATGCATGTGTGAGATCTTACCGTCCTCCTTTCCATATCCCCAGTGGTTCCCTGTCATTGTCCCGGTTTGTGGAGACAAGTGTGACCGAGCTGACCGTCGCTGCTTGACTCGTGCACTCTGCTGCGCACTCGGAGGACGGACACGAGCATCAGCCGGTGGAGCTCTTGATGAAGTTTAAGTAGTGAGCAAAGGGGAAGGGCAATTATCCCCGTGTTGACACGCCCCCTACACAGCCCCCCCCCCCCCCCCCACACACACACACACACACACACACACACACACACACACACACGAGTCATACACGTCTCTCTACAGTTGCGAGGACACTCATTGACATAATGCATTTCCTGGCCCCTAATCTTAAAGGTCCAGTGTGTAAGATTAATGGATCTATTGGCAGAAATTGAAAATAAAATATAAAATAATCCTATTGATGTTTTCAATGTTGTTATTTTTTTTAAATTGCACAAATTGTTGTTTTTTATACCCTAGAATGGGCCTTTATATTTAAATACTTTACATGTACATTTGGAGTGGGTTCTCTCTCTTACAGTAGCCTAGACTGGACAAACTCAACATCTTTTGAGTTTTTATGATAACTGAAGCCTACCACAGGTTCTCTTTCATGTTTGGAAGGGGAGGGTGAGGTGAGGGGTATTCAGCTGCAGCATGCAATTTCACCACTAGATGTCAATAAATTCTACACACTGAACCTTTAACCATCACAACTAAATGCCTAACCATAACAGCAACACTGCACCGTGGTCAACTCACGTGAGCAGCTCCCTGGGGAGCGGAGAGTTAGGAGACAAGGATCACAGACAAGGGTCTGTCCCCCACCAAACGACTTTGGACCTGTGTTTTTAATGTCACATGTCATGAAAACCTTTAAGAGGATCGTCCCACAGCACCTCAGGCCCAAAGAATGGACAAATTGCACATGAACACAACTCTGATCCCATCTCTACATTGCCATTTTTTTTAAATAGCCTTGTGTATATATAGAATTATCCCTACTTTTGTATATATTTCTATATTTACTCATATTTTTTGTCTTACTATATTTTCCACTTGAGCTGATATTTCATCAACAAATCATCAAGGCAGAATATTAATTCCAGCACTCTATGATAGACAAATAAATATACTGGTGGCTTAGTGAACAGCTTTAAGTAGCACTCTATATCTCCACACAGATTGCCATGGCTGTGCCCAAACAAAGGTCAACAAAAGCTCTCAAAGTTTATGTTTCCTTGAAAAAAACTCACAAAATCTGTATAAGGTCTAGATAGATAGATATAGATATCAGTGTCTGTATATGTTTATTTGCATGTGTGCAGGCATACAGCTGGTTTTGATTAATGTTTATTATGTAGGGTTGTGGCTGTGTTAACTTAATAAATAATGATATTGATAAAAAAAATCTATATCCACAAACATTTTATAGAAGAGAAGAAAATTGTATATATATATATACAATATATATATATATATATGTTGTTTTAATAATGTTGGCAGCTTTGATAGAGTTTGACATGTGCATACCTGTCACAGGCCTAAACTGTGGTTCCATGACTCTTGCATGTGTACATCTGGAACGGTTCTCCGGCTCTGCAGGAGGATGTTTCTCACTTTCTTGTGCTGCTGTGTCATTTGTGAATTTCCTCTACGGAGGATAAATAAAGGTACATCTTATCTTATCTTATCTTAAATACATCAACATATGCAAGAAATTTATTTTTTTATTGTTTTATTTGGTGCGATATGATCATTGTGAGGACATTATTATTTTTTATGATGTTTTGTAATCAAATTGTAAATCCCTCCATTAACCTTGACAGTCCTCACAGCAAGTGAAGAAGGTAAAGTGAGCTCAGTTGCTGGGGGATGTTGGCGCTGGTGACTTCTTCCACCTCCTTCAAATCTCCACATAGCGGCGGACTCTCTTCCAGAATGAAGCACTCTTTGGTTTCTCTGTCTCCTTGGGTTTGGGATCAGGGAGAACATTGGAGAGAGGCTAGTCCTCAGTGAGCTCAGTTCTGGAAACATCAGGTATATATCCTAGTAAGACCTCATGATAAGTAACGCTGAGTTTCTCCAGCATTTCTAAGAAGACATTCTTCTTCTTCTTCTTCTCCTCGAGGAGCTTGTGTTTTAAAAACAGCAGCATTTGCCTCAATTGTAGTTGTAGGAAATAATTCAGCAGAGTGTAAATCTGTACTTAAGTGTAGTTTTTGTAGAGGGAGCATCTAGTGTTTTTTTTATTAACAATATAAATCATAATATATCAGTTGATCAGCTTCTGTTCTTATTTCGGTGAGAACTTGTGTAGAAAGTGCGAGTCTTGATTTCCGTGCCGGACCTTTTTGTGTCGAATCTGCTATTGGGGAAGTTAAAATGCGTCCATAGAGCTCAGTCGTAAAGAAACCATGGCAGCAACACAAGCCTCCAAAGAGCAGAAATACGACAGACAGCTGAGGTACGTTTTAAACAACACCACAGCTCTCTTAGAGAACTGGTTTAATCCCCTGGTAAACTGCTGTAAATGTTCTTATCTCAGTGCTGAAAACACTGAGGCGGTGAAGCTAACAACAGCGTTAGCCAGCGTTAGCTTGTTCCGTGCGTGTCATTTAGAAGACGTATACGGTTCATGGAGAGGGTTTCTCTGTTTTTCTCTTTGCTGTTTACTTGTCCATAGAAATGCCAGCGGTGGGCCTGATGTGATGTTTACACGAGCACAGCATGTGGGGGTTAAACAACCGGAGAGCGGATGCTGTAGAAGCTGTCACAGCACCAGCTATGAGGCTGTGTGTGTGTGTGTTTACAGCGGCTGAGGGTGGATTGTGTCACTAGATGGCAACACGTGTCCATGTTATGATGTGCGCTGCTTTCAGGTTGTGGGGAGACCACGGCCAGGAGTCACTGGAGAATGCTCACGTCTGCCTCATCAACGCCACAGCAACTGGGACCGAGATACTGAAGAACCTGGTGCTGCCAGGTATAAGAGATGTGCCTCCGTGCTGGTGACAGTGCTGCAGGAGCTACTGAAAGCATCGCTCTGTTGAATTCATGTATGTGTTTTTCAGGTATCGGCGCTTTCACCATAGTCGATGGACACACAGTGTCTGGGGAAGATGTTGGAAACAAGTGAGACAGCGATGTTCCTTTGAAAGTTGTGAATAATATGTGTTGGTTTTACTTGTGCACTCATGAACCTCGTCATCTTGTCCTGCAGCTTTTTCCTGAGCAACAACAGCATTGGAAAGGTATTCTTTGCCAAAATATATAAATGTATAATTTTTAATCTTGTACTTTTTGGTTTTACGCACAATTTCCTATTGTCTTCCCACCTGCTCTTTGCATTTCTTCTAATAGGAATTTTTCATATTCTTATTAGGAATAAACATGTGATATTTGTATATTTGTATGGGTCCTGATCTTAGCTTTCATGTTGCAGAACAGAGCACAGGCCGCCACTGAGCTGCTACAAGAACTTAACAGCGATGTCTCTGGGAACTTTGTCGAGGAGGTTGGTTTTGTTTAGCTCATAGAGGCGTATGTGTTGTCACCACAGGTTTACAAATATGTAGTAATATTAGTAACGTAACAATAACAATACGTCACACGGAAATGCACTAAAACTGTTACAATTCTTCATATGCTAAAAGAGACATGGCCATGTGCAGATTTATTACAAGTCAAATGGGTACAGCATAAACTATTTAAATATGTAAATGCAACATTCAGTATATCATTCCTCTATTTTCTGTTTCTCCTGCAGAGTCCAGACAAACTTCTTGACAACGATCCAGAGTTTTTCCACAGGTTTACCATAGTCATCGGTGTCCATTTGCCAGAAAGGTATGAGACATGCACTTTGAAAACAAATATCGTAACTCTAAATGGATGAAATGGAAACAGACTTTTTTTTATTTACAAAATAAAATGAAGCAATTTGTGTTTGAGGAAAAATGTTAGGCACATTATGCAAGTGCAAGAGCTCCATCTGTGTTTTCATTTAAAGAGCTTGGTGTGGTTCCAATCCAGCCAAAGATTACAAAACATTTTGTTACAGTTTACATTTCATGCAGAACCTGTTTTGGCTTGATTTGTTATCGTTTCTTTTCTGTCCAAGTACATTGTCAAATTATCTCTTTAATTCAACAGCACGTGTTTGAGGCTAGGTTCAGTTCTGTGGAGCGCCTCGGTACCTTTCCTCGTCTGTAAAACATACGGCCTCATCGGCTACATGAGACTAGCGGTGCAGGAGCATACAGGTTAGTTATGATACTATAAAACATTGATTAACGTTTATTTTGTTAACTTTTAATTGGTATTATATTTTTACATATATAATGCTTTCAGTGAACTCATGAAATCAACAATGTAGCTCTGTGATATATATATATATATATATACATATGGTATATGGATATTTCATTGTGGCTTGTAGCTCGTACATGTTATTTGTACTGTTGTTAATATAAAATAATAAATATTATACAGCATATTTTACTGTCTCTCTTCAGTGATTGAATCTCACCCAGACAATGCCTTGGAGGACCTGAGGTTAGATCAGCCTTTTAGTGAATTTAAGAAACACATTCAGTCCTATGACCTTGACAAAATGGACAAGAAGGTATCTATTTTGGTTTCAGCACATTAGCAAGTTTAAACCAGTTTAAATCTTTAAGATTTCCACAAAGTGATAATATCTAAATCTTCATTTATTCTGTAGGATCACAGTCACACACCTTGGGTCATCATTGTTGCGAAATATCTGGAGAAATGGCTCAGTGAGGTACAGTACATTTTTCTGTTTCGTATTTGTCTGATAAAGACATCATCACTCATGTTTATTCATGTGGTTTGTTAATGTTGCTGAAGAATAAATGTTCTCGTCCTCCGTCCTTGTAGCACAACTGCCAGCCACCAAAAAATTACAAGGAGAAAGAGGCATTCAGACAAATCATTCGGGAAGGTATCGGTGGACCTCTAGATTGCAGTTCAATGACTTGTCTGTGTAACTCAACCTTATCTGTGATTGATTATTATTTTGTGCCACTTCAGGGATCCTGAAGAATGAGAACGGTTTCCCAGAGGATGAAGAAAACTTCGAGGAAGCTATTAAAAATGTCAATACGGCTTTAAATCCAACCAAGGTACCAGATCTCAAATACTCATTTAGTTTTTAAGAGATATCTGTCTCATGCAAAATATGTAATCTTATAAAGCCTCAAACAGTCTTCTTTAGTGGCAAAGTTCGTAGTTAGACTATTCATGTAACATCTCTTTTTTTTCTGCAGATTCATAGTGCTCTTGAAGACCTCTTCAACAGTGAGCAGTGTAACAACATCACCTCACAGGTTTGGACTTTTCCCTAAAACTATTTTATTAAAACTACGTAGGGTCTGTTCCTATCTGGCATTAACATCTGTCTCAGGAGATCCAATCGCGGGTGGACAGCTCCAAGCGCAGGTGTGAACACACCCAAACCGCATTGAGGACGCACACCCACCACATTCTGAGGTGCTCTGGGACACACATGGCCACCTTCTTTTAGTTTTGTGAACACAAAGGATTCCTGGGTCTCATTGAAGGATTCTGACCTGCTACAGGTCAATATTCTCAAAGGTTCTCTGTGTTTCCCATACACTATCAGCATTGGTTGCCACATATCGATTTTTCATATTGATTTTTTTCCTGTTTCAAATGGGTAGAATTTGATTTCATTGTAGAGCTGTTCACAGCACATTGATTTGCTCAGCCCCTCCCTGCCTGGCTCTCCCTGTGTTTCTCTCTGTTTCTCTCCCACTCACACAAATACACATTGACAGTGGACTCCTCTGCCGTAGCCAGACTGGCCAAAAACAACAGCAGATTTGGTTTCTGCAACCAGTAATCATGTATGCGTTTATTTGGAGATTCATTCTAAAGTTACGTGTGAACTGAGAGACTTGGGTCTGACTTAGGGCTACAGTTATATCACCCTTTCAAATAAGCAGTAATTTGGATTATTGCTAACTGTGCTGCGTGTGTGTGCTGCAGACTCCGACCTTCTGGGTGATGCTGCGAGCTGTCAAGGAGTTTGTTCACGCTGAAGGAAATGGAAGCCTCCCTGTGAGGGGAACCATTCCAGACATGATCGCAGACTCTCAGAAGTTTATCAACCTTCAAAATGTGTAAGTGTGGAATATGGGACTGTTTGTTGTTTAGAATTTGTCAAGAGGAACTTCAATGCAAATGAAAAGTGTTCCAGTCAAACAGTAGAGTTGTTCTATATGTCTGTTTCTAACCATGCATGGTTTTATAATGTGGCTGTGTGAGGGTGTGATCAGGAGTCAAAGGTCAAGGTCACTGTGAACTCGCCTCGATATTCGACGTGACACGATATCGATATTCACTTCAAATATTCCACAAACATTCACTTGGATCCAAAGATCCTCTGACTAAGAGTTTAGTGGTCAACGGTCATGGTCACTGTGATCACACAAAACACATTTTGACCATAAATCAAGAATGAATGCAGTAGTTCTGGCAACATTTCACACAAATATCTAAATATTACAGAATGAGTGATGACATTTTCATCCCAAAGGTCAACTTTACTGTGACATCATCATTTCCGTAAAAACACTTTTCCTACCATAACTTAACATCATAACTGAGCAGGACAAGGGGGCTTTGTGACCATGTTTCCTTCAGCTCAACTGGTTGTCTGAGGCAAAGAGATAATTCTAGTTTTCTGTTTAATTTCAGTTACAGGGAAAAGGCCCTGCAGGATGCAGCTGCTGTTTCGAAGCACGTAGAACGTCTGTTGCAATCCGTTGCAAAGGTATTTTATCAAACTTTGTACTCACTAAATAAGAGTGTTAGGGTCAAATTAGTGCTTGATAGTGTCTAGTGGCCTCAAAATACATATTTGCTAAGTTAGATGAATTAGCTGTGTGACGTGGAAGCACTCTGCATGCACTCTAAAACTGAGATTCCTTTTCCTTTCCACCAGCCACCAGAGAGCATCTGTGAAAAGGACATCAAGCTATTCTGTAAGTAAACTTTCCTTTAAACAACAATCTTTACATCACATTTTATATTCACTTATATTTAGTCTCTTTATCTCTTTATTTGCTTTCCCCCTCGAATTTGATCTCAACCTGATTAAAGCCAAACACTGTCCATACCACAGTGTTTTTTAGAGTTTTAATGTTTATTTCATATTGAGATGTGGAATTTGAGTTTTCCTTTTGTTGCAGTTCTGTAAGAACATTCTCAAATAAGATATGTCACGGCTAGAAATCGGTTTAAACATCTTTTACTTGAAATAATATATCCTTTAGTTACACTGCCTGATCCGATTATTCATGGTAATTATTATATTATCCATGTAAACATAACCACTGAGGTTCAACTTAGATATACACTACATGTATGTAAATATTTAGGTATAATGTGTAAATTAGAAGTGTCTTATGCTGTTTATTTATCAGTTACTAATTTTGTCTCCATGAAATGGTGCTGCCTCTTCTGAATTCATACGTTTTTGTTATTTCTCTGTTGCTGTTCAGACTTGTGATGTTGTCACTGCTGCTCCTGGACTCAACATAACTCTGACTAGATGCAGGAATCACATAATCTAATTTCTGGCTAATTCAATTATTCCTAACTGTAGTCATCTGTGTGGACATCTAGGTAAGAATGCCTCCTTTCTGCGCGTGGTGCAATGCAGATCTCTGGCTGAAGAATATAGTGTGGAGTCTGTAAATAAAGATGAAATCAGTGAGTTGGAAATTAATTTTCTCTTCGATAAAAAGTTTTCTGTGTCGTCTATTGTCATTTCTTATGTTTAAGCTAACTCTAATAATGGTTAGCAACGTATATGTTCACCTAACAACCAGAGTGTCTTTTCGTGTGTCTTCTCAGCCTCGTGCATGGACAGTCCAGACAGCGAGATGGTCTTCTACCTCATGCTTCGCGCTGTTGATCGCTTCTATCAGCAGCACTCCCGCTACCCAGGTACAGGCCCAGTTCATTCATCATTTTCTTTCAAGAATTGAACCAGACTCAAAACACTTCCATGGAACCGAGTTATATTCATGCAATCTAATAAAATCCGATGTTTTCTGCGTTGTTGTTTTGCAAGTTGCAGATTTCCCTTTGTTATTAACAAGACAGAGTTGCTAAGTCATTGACAGACTTTGCATTCAACGTTTTTATCACTTGTTGGGTCTTTTGAATTCGATTTGATGAGCTGCCTGCTACAATACTGCATACTTCACAGTATTATTTTTAGGAATCTTGTTGATAATTCCTCCAAATGCTTCTGTTTATCGTCTCCAGGAGTTTACAACTACCAAGTTGAGGATGACATCAGCAAACTGAAGCTGTGTGTAAACAGCCTTCTGCAGGAGTACAGCCTCAACGTCAATATCAAAGACGACTATATCCACGAGTTGTAAGTAATGGTCATTGCTAAATTTTAATATTTAGAGCAGTCGTTAAAAACTGTGCCAAATAATGATCCAATTTCTTTTCTTTCATAACCTGCAGCTGTCGATATGGTGCAGCAGAGCCACACACAGTTGCCGCATTTTTAGGAGGTAAAGCTTTATCACTCTTCAGAAAATCAACCGATCCCTCATTCTAATACGCAGCAGTGCTAATAAATCAGAAATGTCTATTAACCTCTGTCAATATGTTTCTTTAGGATCTGCTGCTCAAGAGGCCATCAAGATCGTGAGCCACCAATTTGTGCCCTTTAGCAACACGTTCATTTACAATGCGATGTCACAGACCTCTGCCACTCTGAATCTGTAAATTGAGTTTTCTCAAAAAAATATCAGAGAAAATAGGATAATAATCGAAAAAAATTGTACCAACTGGCTGAAATAAATGGAAACTGGGGGTTTGTTTGAAGAAAGACAGAATTGCATTTTTTATCCCTTTTGAATGGGGTTATGACATTAATGTGTGCACTTAAAGCTTAAAGTGTTTCCCAGGGTTACCTGGACTTTTTAGACTAAATATTATGTTGATCATAAAACCTTGTCCTGTTGTTTGAAGTCTTTAAGGAGATTATTGGTGTCAACAAACTTTAAACAAAGCTGGAAATTGGACTTTGTGAACTTTAGTCGACCTCTGTCTTTTACTGTTTTGTGTTTGGATGTCAGATAATTTGGGTTTGAATGAAAACTTTACACTCATTGATATCATTCCCCTAAATGGGTTTGATTTCGTTGATCAAGATCCATTCATTATTCTTTGGGAAATCAGTGAAAATGTCGAAAAAAATTACAATCTTAAAGAAAGTGGAAAAAAAAGAGACGTTTGACCTTTTTGCCCATCTGTTTATTTTCATATACTAACAGTGTTTTTGTGGTTAAACGTCTGCTCTGCCTGCTTTTGGGCTTTCACTGTTGAAACAAGGATTACACAGTTATTTAGCAGAATAAATGTGAGCTGACAAACATGTGAGCTTCTTGATCTGCCTGTAATGTGACTCGCCCCCTGGCAGGACTCACCCGCAAACCACATTTAGAGGAATTTTTACTGGGAGCTGATGACAGTATTTTATCCAACACAAGAGGGCACTCTTCCATGTTTTCGCCCTCCATAGGTGAACACATAGTGTGTTGTGGGTACCTGCTCAGTGACCTATTCCTGAAAGCTGACCCTTGGACACAGACTGCGTTCGACGTTTTTTTTGTTGCAGGATGTTAACAAAAACTTGCAGCACTGCTTATTGACCAAAATGTTTCTCAATAGCTGTGTCTCAGATGTATGTAGAAGACACTGGTGTTGGTGGTGAGTTTGATCTAACGTGAAGCCCAGAGCCCTGTCGGAGAATTATGCTGTGAGGGTCATTGTGATGTAACTGTCGGGCAGGGGAAAGATTTTCATTTGTTGTCTCTTCCCAGACTTGGCAGAATGGAAATTTGCCCTCAGCAGATGTTTTTTTTTTCCTTGTAAGACTCTACCCGCGCACCCTCAGCTCCCCCCCCCCCCCCCCCCCATACAGATATCTGTCCGACAGTCTCACACAAACACACACTTATACCCCCCCCCCATCTGAGAGGGATGGAGCGGCTTGCCAAGGAGTCGTCTGGCCATTTCCTAAATGAAGATTTTGTCCTCTGAGTCTTAGAGATTATCATGTGTCCATCCATCCACCCACTAACTCTTCAGACTGTCATAAAGCAGTGCCAGGGTTTATTAGTCCAAACCAGACAGTGTCTTCTCTTTTTATTTGAAAAGTTAAAGACAAAATCCTCCAACTACAGGACGAAAGAAAGCTCAAATTCAGTTATATTCTGTACACAAGGTAATCAGAGGTAGAACATGTGCTGATTTTACGTGTGGTTCCACAGGCTAAAGTGTGGTTGATGAATGTGCTAAACTTTTGCTGTTATGAGTTGATTTGAGGTCAGACTTTAGGGAGACCACTCCTTTGCTGGTCCCCTCATACTGATGCTACACATTAAAAATGATCCGATTTACACGATCTTTGGGTCGTTAAGGGTTTTATAACATCAGTAGATATGTCTAAAATGTTAAGTGTTCATGCTTAAATACGTTTTACTTTGAAATATCACTATGCCTAATATCTAAATTGTGTAATACAGCACCAATGCATGTGTCATGTTTCTGAAAGCAGGGTTTGTGCTTTGTGAACATGTGGTTGACGTTTTGCACCCAGAACTCCAAATAATTTGATACTGAACTGATTTATTAGTTTCCAACTAAACCATTATATATCTTTTGACTTTTCTCCTCTAGTTTACTTCATGTTGTGCCAACATACGTTTATCTTTATGTGTCGTGTAACATACACACCCTCATGGTTGCTGCATGAATGCAGGTCATAACATGGACGTGTCAGGGTTCATGAAGTGCACATGTACCACACAGAACATTGAATACCTTATAATGTTCCTCTTCAGGTCTCAAGATCTCCTCAATGAACAACACAGTCTGGCGCAAACTAGGAAAGATTCAAATAACTGTGAAGTTTTATTCACACTTTAAATCTGATAACTGTTTTCTTTGGCCACGTGGGGGCAGTGTTCTGAAAACAGCACTGTCATATCATCCCCATTCTAAGTTAAGTTTACTTAATTTTGCGTCCATCTGTTACAGAGGAGCTGTATCATTCATTTGAAGTTGTCTTGTGAATGTTGAATTACTTTTTAGCCCAGATATTTCTTTGTATCTGGCTCCTCAGCTGATTAATTCTCCACTATGCTCATCAACTAATCAGCGAATCACTGACTTTCCCTATCTGCTGTTGCTGAGCAGGTAGTGTACAGTGGGTTGTTAGAGTTTTAATGCTGGAAACAGCTGCGTGCTGCGGCCAAAAACCAAGTGAGAGTGAACCAAGTGCAGAGCTGTAGGTCGGACATTTAAATAATGAGCTGAAATGTGATACGCCCCATAGTGGTGAGAGGAGCCACAGATATGGGTGATAATTCTGTAGCATTTTCGTTTGATGCATAATATGTATAAAATATCAATAATAGCCCATTAAAGGAGATATTATCATCCACTTCTCTGCTGTGTACACATTCAGATTTTAGATTCTATCTAATTTTATAAAAGAAAAAAGGTAGAAACACTTTCACACACACATCTGCACTCTCTGTTGCTTCCCTGCATTATCAAGAGTTCAGTGTCCAGACCCATGCTTGGATGTGTGTTATCTTGGAGCCACAGGAGAGGCCTGACAATGGACACGTGTGTGTGTGTGTGTGTGTGTGTGTGTGTGTGTGTGTGTTTGTTCGGGGGAGCTTGGAGGAGGGGCCGGTCGTAAATGCTAAAATCAATCACTAAATCAGAAGCACAGCCTGCAGAAAGGCCATAGTGCCAACGATGACGCTCACTGGGAGCTTCAAGCAATAAAGGGTGAAGGGAGGAGGAGGAGGGGTGGGGGGTGGTATTGGATGACTCAGCTTTGGGAAATGAAGGAAACTGCAAAGTAAAAGCGGCAGATTGGTTTGTCATCCCCACCCCCACCCCCAGAAGTCGAGGGCTGCATGTGCCCCCTGTCACAACCCTCTCACAGGATATATACGGTTGCGTTTTGCTGAGCACATCAGCAGCCAGAGGTTAAGGCACGAGGAGGTCAAGGGTGATGTCTTTCTGATGGCTCATGGCTGTTCGCTTTGAGCCGTATTCCTGGCTGCCGTCCAACTAGTTCACCTCCACATGAGGCCCAGGCTGAATTAAAGTCGGCCCCTGCCAGAGTGGAGCGGAGTGGAGTTTTCAGCATGTTTGCCGGGAGACTGCAGGAGGCCGGCATACTTTAAACCTCTCAGGGGTCTGCCGAGGGCCTCTCCATTCTTCCTACAAACAGATGGAGCTGTGACTGATGAAGGCACATGTACAATACATGCAGACTCTTGTGGGGACAAAGGGAAAAACCACAGCAACAGTTTGATCAGTCCTCATCACTCTGAAACCATATAAATGAGAGAGAGTGGAACTACTCATCTGTTAAAAAACAATCTGTTGTATGTTTTTGGGAGTTAATGCAATGGAATTAGTTGACCATGTGTTATCAATAAACCAAAATATGTTTCATTGTAAACTCAAGGATTTAACAGCTTGTTTATTGGAATCTGTGATTTTTACACTCAGTCTAGTTCAAACCAGCCCGAGTATGTGAGGGTGGAGCTGCGTCGGCTTCCAGAGGCTTAATGGTTGTGTGTGTTTCAGATGCATCATTAATGAGTTCATGTAACACACGGACGCACATGACAGTCGGCCTCCAATCTGCTGGCGGAGGAGGTGCTGTGCCAAAAGTGCAAGGTGTCGGACGACCAATTGGATGTATCAGCACACCTCATTACATTGGGTATGAATACACTTCAGTGTAGTATACGCACATGCAAACAGGGGGGGGGGGAGGACTGAGGGGTGTGTCTGCTAATAACTCCCCAGACCCACAAAGTAAAAATAAGATTAGTTGAGATAGACGTTCTTGTGGAGATGCAAATGGTTGCATAAGAGTTTCTGTTTTCATCTGTTGTTTTGTTATTTAACAGGATTATGTGAAAATGATTGGACGGATTACCACCACACTCAGGGAAGGTACGGATCAGGGAAGGAGCTATAACATTTTAGTGCAAATCCTGGAATCTTTTTTATTTTTAACTTTCTTTTCCATTGGCGAGACATGGCATTTGTCATTGTTTTTGTTGATATCTCAGAGAGTCATGTGTGAATCTTGTTTAAAAGAGTCAGATTTAGGCAGCTGGTATTTCCTGTTTCAACCTTATGGTAACAAATAGGACCAGAAAGCTGTGACAAACACCAATAGTTTAATGTAATGTAATGTAGCCTTAGCTAAAAGGCTTGTTTTAGGGGACTGTTTAATTCATTTCTCAGCTTATTATTATCTAAACATTCTCCTTTAAGTGTTTCCAATGATACAAAAATAACCATGCTATATAATTTTCATGTCGCACACATGCTACTCTGGCGTCGGGGTGTTAAATTGCTAATTGTCTTGCATGCGTCCGCCAACTATTCATTTGGATTCTTCTTCCATTTGCGGCCAGGCCTTCGGAGAGTCTGGACGTCTGCATCTCCAGATGGGTCAGAGGCTCGGCACCCCCTCCTCCGAGACCTAGGTGTCACATTACACTCCTCAAAGCACATCAGTGTACGCACAAAACACACCATCAGGCACATTTGTACATACTGTACACACACACATACACACACACACACACACACACACACACAGACAGGTGAGCTGTACCTTTAAGAGGAAGGTGAATGAGAGTAGTCTTTGTGAAACTATGTTTGCTCATTTCTGGCATATCACTTCCGTCAGTACATTCTGCAGGTGCCATTCTTATCTTAGCTCGTAGCTCTCTAACATTCTCCTCATCGCTCAGATCAGTCGGGTACCAGGCGGCTGGAATTCCATTATGGAGCGAAAGAACAGCCTTTTTGCTCTGAAGCCGCCATGTCTGTGTACGTTCCATGCTTTTTGTCAGATATACAACTGCCCCCAGTTGAGGTATGGACGGGTTCACTTCCGTACCCCAACACATCAAATCCCCTGTGAATCCTGAGCCGAGCGGAGATGGGTCGCAGCGGGAGAGGAGGAGGTTTTGAAACTGCTCCGTAAAAGGAGTTTCTGCTGATCTTGATGTCTTACTCATGACTCGGAGAGTAGAGCAAAAAAAACCCCGCAACCCTCCACCATTAAAAACCCATTGTGAGAGGAGCTTGCATGTGTTCACCCCTTCTCCACTCGTTTCTTTTTTTTTATTTTCAAGGCAAGCATTAATGAGGACCACCTGTTTGCTGAAGCCATGACATTAAAAACATGAAGACGGGGGGGAACTATGTCAGCGATGTGAATGCTTTTATGGAGGTTCCAGGTGGCGTTTGTGGACCGTGCAGGATTTTCATGATGGATATTGTTTTAGTTACACAACTTCTTGTGTACATTGTGGTCTCTGCTCTTCATGAAGCTAAACTCTCGGCACACCGTGGAGATCCAGAGGGCCCAGAGTGCATGTGTGTGAAAGAAGAGAGAGGCAGAGATGTGCTCCACAGGGGAGTGTTTATGAAGAGGAGATGTCCAGGGTGAATTCCTCAGATAAGTGACATGACCTCTATCTGTTCTGGATGAAGCAGAGCACAGCACACCCTGAGCCCAACATGGTAAACCTCAGAAACACATGCACACTCGTGAGCTCGGAGCGCACGGTGAGAAAGTGGGTTATAGAGGGTTCTTTTCTTTTGGGCTCTCCAGGATCAGTCTCCAATAATTATCCTGATAATAAGCAACTTCAGTGTTCTGCGGCCTGTTTGGTTACATTACAGGATGTTATAGACATGTGGAAAATGTGTCATTTAAACACGCACACACATACACACACATACTGGGAGAGGGTAAATCAGCTGCATGGGGCCCTATACATGGTGTCAGACTCAGTCCAGATCACAGCATTCCTCAGATTCCTGCCTGTAATTATACTGGCAGGTCTGATTCAGCTTTATATTTTTTATCCACAAGCTGGGAAGATGGTGCTGATCACCCTCTGATCCGTCTCTGTGCACACACAACACACACTCACATCACACACAACACACACTCACATCACACACAACACACACTCACATCAAAACTATGCAGAACAATCAGCTTTTCAGTGCAAAACCGAGGTCGCTCCATTTGCTGCCCCATAGGTCATTTAAAAAGCAGTTTTGAGTGAGTGTATATATTTCCTCTGCTGCATGTAGCTTTGTTATGTGTGTGTGTGTGTGTGGACAACATGAGTTTATGTGCCCTCATGTGTGGTGTGTGTTGCAGGCGTTTGGAGGTTGTGTTTGTGCTTTGTGTGTGTCAGCAGGGCAGGAGATGCACTTAAACTGCAGAAACCCATAAACGCAGCACTCTGCCCGACCGGAGTGGAGGAGGAGACAGGCAGAGGGAGAGGAAAGGGTAACCTCAACAAGGGATTGTAACAAATATGTGGAGTCTAATCCTCTCATTAGACAGCAGGGGGTGCGTGGTGCAATCAGACTCGAGTGGAGCGCTGCGCCGCCAATGTGGGGAGACTGAGGCCTGGCAGAGCACCGGGGGAAGATGGCTGTGGCTGTAAGAATATTATCTGCTGCAGACCCAAACACACACACACACACACACACACACACACACATCAAATCAGTTGAAAATCCTCTGTGAAAACATCAGATACAGCTGCAGACACACAAAACAAGTCTGAATCTGAGCCGCTGATGCAACAGTTATCATGTTTTCACAGCAGCCTCTCCATCTCTGTTCATCTCTTTCTCATTCATCTCAATGTTGAAAATAACTTTTAAAATAAGAAATATATTTTAATGAAAGCTGATAACTTCCATCGGATCAGGGATTCTGTAAAACTCCACGTAGTAAGGATTCGAACCAAGAACCTTCTTGCTGTGAGGTGCTAATTACTGCACCACTATTCTGTCCTATTTAACAAACATGATCAAATATATGGATTAAAGACCTTTAGGTGTTCTGGGTAAATGTGTCTGTCTTCATGTCTTCAAATCTCTCCAGGAGAGCAAGTTAAGTTTATCTCCCACAACGTGAAGCCCTTCCTGTCTGGGGATCATTTTCGTTGGGGTCAGGGCTTAGATTAAGTTATGGTTAGGCATTGCAGCAGCTGGTTTGGGTCAAGGCTCGGTTCAGCCTAGGTTCAGGTAACTGTGTCCCTTCACTCCCGTGCGACAGACCTCCCCCACCCCAACCCTTCCTTCCGTCTTACAGGCACGCTTTGAAGAAAAACATCAGACTCCTCACCTCAAAGGAGTGTTTTACATTCCATGTTCTGCAGCAGGCTGCGTCCGCCGCTCCCAAACAATAGAACATTGTTTGTCGAGTTCCCTACAATACGATCCTATTAGCGGTTAAGACGGTTCATTAGCCATAAGCTCATATTTGAATGGACTTTAACAGTGTGTGTGAATGTTGAGATCAATGCTGCATGGCCACTTCTTTTGCACATGCATGAGCATGATATTATCATCCTCCTCTGTGTTCAACAAGCGATGCAGTAAGGGTCAGGAGGAAGTCAGCAGCTTCTCCTTGTGGCTGTAGAGGTAAAATTAGGAAGGATAACTCACTGTTGTTTTTTTGGAATGAAATTTATTGGGAATCTTTCTGGGAGGTTACTTCTTAAGAGCTCCATGCACACACACACACACACACACACACAGTGCGCCCCCCCCCCCCCCCCTCCCACCTTGCTCCCTCTCTGCTTTCCCTGGAGCCTAAGCAAGTTGACTTTCTTGCTAAGGTAGTGCCAAGGAGGCTTTCCCTTCCTCGTCTCTGAATGTCACAAATACTTTGGAGTGATGTTGGGCCCAGACCTGTTTTGCCTGCCACTTGGATCTGGGTCACGTCTCCGTGCTGAGTCACTCTGCTGGCTCTACCTGTTCCTGCCGCTCACCAGGCTGGTTTGGGAGAAACCATAGAAGCCCAGTGAAATAGAGAAAAAAACATTGATCAATTAATCCATCCTTTTTCCTTCTATGTGTCATCCATCTAAAAAAATATCAGAATTTGTCATTGACAATTAAGGTGCAGAACTATATAAGCATGTTGTTAAAAAGCTCACGTCACTCTTACAAGCATCACTTGTAACCCCCATATTGTTGAACAGGGTTCTACAGTATGTTCAGGGTGACAGCAACATTTACATAGAAGTTATCCCACCAAGCTAATGTAAGTTAACTACAACTGATACCTAACAACTAAGCCGAAATGTGCAACAACACTTTTGCCGACATGAGATATGAAATGAAATCCAGAAAGTATATTGTTTTGAGTTGTCCTCTCAGACTCACTGTGGATCCAGGCAGCTTCCTGCACCTTTCACAGACATCTTCAGCAAGCGAACAGGACAACGTGATGTACAGTGGATGGAGCGTGAAAGGATGGAGGTGCTCACTCTGCAGCTGTACCTCTGCTGACTGAAATGTCCCAGAAATGCCTGCAAACTCCCTGATTAAGAAAAAGGCAAATGCTCAATTCTTCTGACTGATCTTCTGAGTCTTATACTTTCAGGAGGCAGCACTAATATGTGTGCCTGGCTAAGCCATAAAAATGTTAACAGCTTGTCAGTTCTCATCTGAAGAAGATTCAGTGAACATAGAGCTACGAGTCCTTTCTCACCACTTTATTTCTACCCTCTTCTTTTCTTCACACTTCACAAATCCTCCTTGACATCTCATTGGTTTATTAAAGAGTACAACTTTATCTTATTCATAAATAAATCATGATTTTCTATCACTATGCTGTTTAATAATATTATAGAATTGGGGCCAGTTTCACCAAGTTTTAAAACATGCAAGGTGGGAAGTGCTCTACCTGCAAGCTGTGCATGCATTGCACATGTATCTCGAGTTTCACATGTTACGATCATTCGTGAAATAAGACACTGTGACCACTTGTGTAAGACCCATGGCAGCTAACCATTAACTCTGAACTGATCGCAAGGTTTTAAGTAGAATAAAGTTACAGCGAAAACAAAAAAAAACCGACTTCATCCTACTTTAAAACCGGATCCTGAGTGTTAAGAATACACATACCGGACCCGTGTCAATGTTTGCCTTGACCTAGATGATAGAGAACCAATAGTCAAATGATTACCTGCTGTACTAAGTAACCCAACCTGCAGCGATTCTCACTGAGCGCAGCATGCACATGTAACATGTAATGTTATAGAGCAGTAGAACTGGCTCAGTGAGGGCACATGTTTACACATTACAATTACACAAAATTCTGTCAAGCACTTATAATCCACATGTCAGTGTACTGATTTATCTGTGCAGGGAAAACTATTTTCTGCAGCACATACAGTGTTTCATGACAAGACATCTTGTTGTTATCAGGTGAAGGAAACTTAGTCAAAAGTTATTTCAGGTACTCTATTGAATATAATAAAGAACGTAAGAGCCTGTAGAAATATCCCAAACCATAAAACTGAACATATGACATTTAAACAAAGGAAATATACTAATTCAATATGTTGGGGAGTTTGTGTGGACCCATTTCAGGACCGTGAAGTAACAGTGAGAACATCTGAATCACCATCTTCCTCAAAGGCCTTGGGCGTATGTTAGTTGCCTGCATGTCATTCTGCAGGGTCTTTTTCACATGTTGCAGTAGGTTGAAGTGTGTGTGTGTGTGTGTGTGTGTGTGTGTGTGTGTGCCGAGTACAAAGCATGGAGGAGCTGCCAGTGTCTGTGTGGTGGACATATGGCAATGCCGTGGGCCAGGGGCACTATGGGGGGGGGGGGGGGGGGGGGGGGGGGGGGTGGAGGCACAGGGCACAGTGTGCATTATATATGTGTGTGTGTGTGTGTTGCAGTGAATCTGTGACAAAGTTAAGGGATTTAATGAGGCGTGCAGGGGGTCAGCAACAGAAGGAGGTCCCGACACTTGCCTGGTGATTCTCTGTAAGTGCATCTGAAGGAGGGAGGGGCTAGTTGGAACTCCTTGTTATTCTAATACAATAAGACCCCCCCCCCCCCTTCTTCCTCCACCCCCACCCTTTATGTAACTCACACTTCCTATCTCAGCTCTTTTGTCGACCACCTTCTCTTCAGTTTCTCTTCAGTGGACACGTGCACACATGCAGACATTTTATAAGCAAGCGAATGCACAATTTGATATGTTGAATCGGTGAATAATATCCACAACCGAGCAACGTGAGGCTGAAAAAGACTGCGGTTGTGTTTGTCGGGGGTTGGGTATGTTTTTATGTGTATCTGCTGTGTATCCAGGCTGGACAGATTCCTTTTTTTTTATGAGCCCTGCTTGCCTCATTGTGAAAACATCAGCTGGAATTTAGTCGTGTGTACAAAATGAGCCTTGCACAGAATGCCCATCCTTTGCAGACGATGGAGTAAATTGATGGTGTATGGTCGTATGTGGGGAAATTGCACTGCCATAACATGGTGTAATTCATATGGAGGAGAGCTGTATAGGGGTGCATGTGTTACTTTACAAAGGATTGTTGTGTCCTATAGAAAGAAAAATGTCTGCAATGTTCCCGTCCGTGGTTATGCTGCTGAAATATGTAACCCTCCAAAAAATGCAGACATTGTCAATGGATTCGATCGGTTTTAAATGCACTCGAATAGAATAGAATCAAATCTCTCTCCCTCTCCCAGTCTCCCTCTGCGTTGACGTAACTGGTCGTGAAAAGCTGGTATGACGATCTGTCAGAGCACTTTATGGTCATCCGCTGTTAAACAAATGCTGACAGGCCAAGACAAAAGAAACACAAAGAGTGCAGCGTGATGTGAAACAATATCAGTGTTCATTATGACACGCATATATTCAGTCTGACAGATATTATGTCATGCGTTTTTTTCTCTGACTTTACGGAAATTCACCTATGGAGCCTTTTAATGCAAAGCTGGTACTTCTCAGCCATTGTGCAACAGTGTGAAATCTGAGACTTTGGGGAGAAAAACTGATCACAACTCAAACATAACCACAGCATTCTGAACAAAGAATGGTCATTCCACGATTTAACCCTTGTTGTGTGTTCACATGACTGTCGTCCATGTGCCTAAAGCAGCTGGACAGTAGGTGACAGATGCTTCAAGTTGCTATTTCCAGTTGGCTGCTGAAAGGCACCTTTTCACATCTGCCTGCCACCGAACGACCATCAGTGTCCAATACACCAAACTCAACTGGAGGGACGAAGAGAGAGTGCACTGAGTTTGATTTGCACCTGAAGTCGCTCTGTAATTTCTATACTTTTCCACATTATGAATATGTATATTTATAACCCGCCTAAATATGCGTGTGAGATGTGAGAGGGGAGCAGAGGGGGTGGGAGAGGAATGTGACATTTCAGGCTACCATACCTGTCAGTCACTACCCCCTGTCAGCTGACCTATAATAACGTTGTCCCACACCGCATCATTACATTTCTGTTCACGGTTGGCTTCCTGTTGTGTATCTGCTCGTTGTCCTCTTCATACGACCTGCCAGACGATTTACCTGTCGAATTCACATCTCGACCAAGAGTGAAAACGTTTTTTGATTCAGTGCCGAACAGGAGCGACATGTTCCTGTGTCAGGTTTTGTTTGTCTGCTTTTTTGCTTGTAAACATTATTACGAAAAAACTCCTCCTCTTGATGAATTATCACGAAACTTGTCAGAAGGGATGAGATATGGATCAGGGAAGAACCCCCTTAAATTAAGCATTCTAGTTCCATTCTAGTTTGCAAAATATTGAGTAAACATGCTTCCTGGTTTATCACTTGTCTTATATGTCCTAATTTGTTTCTAACGCCCTTATTGACCAGTGACAGTACAACATGAGATGACATGAGAAACAGTGAGTTGGTCTCCGCTCAGACGCAAACTGGTAATTTGTAACCTGTGCCTCAACCCTGAAGCTCTATATGCCCCCCCAGTTATTCTTCATATATATACGTGAATAGGAATTACAGTGTTGAGTACATAAAACACCGACTAGAATGAGACACAAACAGGAATCTAGAGGCAAAGGCAGAAGACTTGCCCCCCCCCCATCCATCTCCCTTACCTGAACCTCCTGCTCCACTACTGACCGAACACTGACTTTCAACGTTAATCACCAATGCATAATTGCGTATGAGTTGAATTTGCAGAAGGCAGGACTGGTCTGTATTTGTGAAAGCATGTATGTGTTTCTGTGTTGCATAACAGAATATCTTGCTTGAATAGCTTTCAGATGGATGTTATCATAGTTGATAAGCCAGCTTGTCAGCAGACTACTGCCTCTCACAAGCCAACACACGCAGGTTTGTACTGCTGTAACTGGGAGGACACTCATTAACGTAATGTATTCTCTACCTAATCCCTCACTTTAATCTTTAGCTAAAACGAATCTTAACCTTGAACTTAAAACTAAGTCTTAAACTTAAAATGCTCCTGTGAAGAAGTGAGACTTTCCATGAACATCCCTTTACTGGCTTAAAAGTCATATCAGTCCTCACAAAGACAGATGTTCGAGACGACAGAAACATACAGAGGGAGGGAAAGCGTCGGAGAACGTGTTGCTGCTCCGACAGGTTGTGAAAAACCTCAAACATGAACCCCTGCAGGCTCCTACAAGAGCTGACCTATCTGTTTCTATCTTTCCATCCGTCTCCATCTTCCCACCTTACTGCACGTCTCTCTCTAGCTACTCCCTCCACCTTTTACTCCATCCATTTTGTCCTTGTCCTTCCCATAACGTCTTCAAAGTGCCAGAGGTCATTTCATTTCATGTATAAATAATTCACCAGGGGCCGTGCAGCCAGTGCACAGTGGCTGTCTTAAACAAGCAGCAGCTTTGATTTAGCTCTGTCACCAGAGGCACAGTGAAGGTCACCTCTCCCCAATGGACACTCCTCCGCTGCCATGGTGTCTAGAGCTGAAACAATTTACAACAGTAACTAAATTATGAGGGCACAGAGGCAGTTTGGTATTTTATTTTGATAAAAAGAGAAAGTGCTCTGTGTTTCAATATACGAATAACTGGAAATAACATACTGCAGTTGTGTGCCTCTGCCAACGTGTGCAGTTTCAATCTACACACATTCTTTTCCGGATTCACAAGGGGTCACTTAAATCTAATCAGCTCATCTTTAAATCCAAGTGGCAACTGGTAAGATTTCTGAAACAATTCTCTGAAGGCAGATCTGAGATATCGTGTTCAAGAGGCCAGACACATGTTTTATGAGATCCACCATGCCCTTGATATTTGATGATGCAATTTTAATCAGTTAAGCCATGTGTCTAAGTAAACATTTGAGCCAGATTTGAGAGGATTCTCTCCAGGTAGGCTAAAGATAACACTTGTTAGGTCACAGTGACCTTGCTGTTTGACCTCCAAATTGTAGTCATCCTATATCGTGTTCACAATTAAGACGGACAACATGAAAATTGAATGCTTCCAGCCACTGGCTATAGCTGACGAAGAAGCATAGAAATATAGGTTACATGAAATGTCCCAAATAGCTCTCGCTCAACCAAAAGAAGGCCGCACCTACAGTGGACTCCAAAAGTATGACACCACTCTGAATTTTCATTTTGTTAATCAGTCACTGTTTTTGGTCTAAATAGTTTATTCTTGACTGAATGGTTTTGCGGTTTATGGGACATTGGGCCATGACATTTGCCAACTTCCCTAATGGTGTAGGAGGAGAGTAGAAGATTCTGACAGAACTGCTAAGGTACACAGAGAAAGGAGACAAATCTTTAAAGAGTTCAATACTCCAGCAAATTACAGTGTAATGAACAATTTTATTGTTAGACCAACAGGTTTTGGCTTCATCAGGGTCATCAAACTTCATCAGGGTCATCAAAATTTCCCCAATGGTCCCAATAAATCTTCAAGTAACAACCATAAAACCCCAGTATATTGCTGAACTGTGTATGGACATCGAAACTGAACAGCCAACCCCTCAGTTCCTCTTTTTCATATCGACAGAAAGTTGGCGTCTGGGTCAAAGCACGGTTATGAAATCCTCCCGCTCGGTTGAGAGTGTCTCCTGCTGACAACATTGTCAGCTGGTATTAATTTGGCATCACACCGGTAGTTTCCACTTTGGCTGCATATGTTCCCACAACAAGGATGTAGTTCTCAGCAAGCAGGCAGAACTCAGCAAACACATGACACCGGGGGTGAGAGTATCGGGGCGGCCAAGAGGAACGAGTCGCACTCCCTTATGACATAATAGCACTCACAAAATCATATTGAAGGAGCAATGGCATAACTCTGTCAGCCTATCGGTTAGTCAGTTACGGACTCTGCTGTTGCACTCCAGCCAAGAAGGTTAAACATTTGAAAAAACAAAGTGTGCCCTGTTCCCTTGAGTTTGCTCCTTACATCGTTCTGTTGTTCACTGAAATGAAATGACAACTGCTAATAAAATATGTTCAGTATCATTTCCAACATAATGGAGTGTATCTTTCACTATGGGATGGAATGAGCTTAACACTGCATGTTACTCTGGAATCTACAGGGCCTGGAGGCTGGATCAAGGTGGCTGCGCACAGAATGAGTTTCCATCTCTAATCTTAAACACACACTGTGATTATTTCCTTCATGTAAGCAGCCATTCTTTCACTGAGCAGGCTGAGATAACAAGTAGAAGAGTCGGTCGTTCAGTGGGAAACTATATATGTGGAATTATATGTCTTTGTTGTGAGGATGGGTTTGAAGACTTATGGCGAATCTGATTCTTATAGATTGTTATAGATCGTACTCGCACTCCTGCGCGCCTATGCGATCCTGTATCTGAAAAATAGACTGTATAAAGACGAATCTCCACTTCCTCCCACTATCTGGACAAATATCCATAAATATTTATACTTGAGTATATGTCTGCATAATAACAACTACCAAAAATGATAAAAAACATCTTTGAGAAAAAAGATTCAACATTAACGTTGACATTTCAACATTACTGCCCCCCCCCCCCCCCCCATTGTGTGGTGAGACATGATAGGCCTATGCACCTATAACAATAACAGCAAACATTTTCTCTCCTCGAAGAAATTCATAGTGTCGGAATTGTTTGTTCACATCAAAGTTGACCAAACTAATTGTGCAAGAGATTAAAAAAGAGAACTTGAGAAATAAATCCAATCTCAGGTTCTTTCCCCACCTCAGACAGTTTGTTTGAGAAGTTGTGGGGCAAACTTTTCCTTCTACAGCACAAGGGATGTCTACTGTGCCCAGATTTTAAAGAATGATGGATGTAGTGGGGGTTGGCGCAACTTTCCTTTTGGTGCCAGCAAACACTGCGACATTGAATAGTTGCTGATCCAACAGGCTGGGCACTGGAAATCTCAGCAGGTGTCGAGCCAAAGTGAAAACTGAGATAAAATCAGCTCTGCTACCTGCTGCTACTTTTAGTTAACACCACACTAGGTATGCTACCACAGCAGCTTGTTTCCTGTCTAGGTATTAATGTGGGGACCTGCATCTGTGTACAGAGTTACATTTTAAAGACTTGGCTTCTTCATCAGGACAAAAAGTGCATCTCAACATCAAAATCATTAACAACGAAGACACGTTATAAGGTTAGTTTAAGTTAGGGTTTCCCAAGTAGTGTGTGTGTGTGTGTGTGTGGATGTTAATCCCTTAATCTTCTGATTGTTGTTGTTTTATTAGCCTGAAATTCTTGGTAAAGAGAAATACATGTAGATAGTACAATATAGATAATAATGCTCAGCATTACGCCTCTCTTTCACACACACATACATACACAGAGAAAATGCGCAACTGTAAAGTGCTCACTCAGCTCAGCAGCTGCATCAGCAGACTGAGACAGAATAGAAAGCAGTTTCTTTGTTTGTGTGCATGTGTGTGTGTGTGTGTGTGTGTGTGTGTGTGTGTGCGTGTGTGTGCGTGTGTGTGTGTGTGTGTGTATGTGCGTGAGTGACTTGGAGAGACGTGTGCGCATGTGTGAGGAGTTAAGGGAGATGGGATCTTTGAACAGACAAAGGGGAATCAGTGCCACTCTCAGCGTCCATTAGACCAACCGTGCAGATCAATATTGATCCTCACTACCACCGAGCTCCCTCTAATAGGCTCCTGCCTGCCCCGATACAATGACAGCATTAACGTACATGACCAGATGGATGGATTCGGGGGTGGCAGGGTACACCACAGACCGAACAAGAGAGAGAGAGAGAGTGATAAAGAGGCTAAAAAGGATTTACTGGTCCAGAGGAGAAAAGAATGGAGGCAGTAATGCTGATAATGTTTGCAAGACAGACACCGAGAGCGAGAGGCTGAGAGAGATCTCAACAGACAGAAAAGTAGAACGCTCCTAGTTTGCTGATGCAGGCTGAGTTTGATCCAAGCAGGAGATGAATCCATACAACACTCTCCTCCTTTTACTTAATGCATCTTAGTCGGTTACTTAGTGCATCTTCTCCTGAGCGACCACTTTAGAGCACGCAGAGGCAAAGAGAGGAAGTCTTTGTACAGCAATCATAATAAAAGCATTGGACATTAGTGAGTGTGTTTGACTCGCTCTGTCTGGGACGAGGGGAGAATGAAAAAAGGAGGTTGTTTGTGCTTGGCCGAGTCTTGTGTGTATTTCCCTGTCTGTACATGCTCCGACACCCTCTTGCTTGAATAATAAATAGTGATCAGCTGTTGCTGTAATTTGGCCACCTGACTCCTATTATCCACTATGTGAGCTGAAAGGATGGAGCGAGGGAGTAATCTCCTCCATCAGAAAGCATTGCAGAGCTCTGAGCAGTCTCACACACTCACATCCTCCATGTGTGTTTATCTCAGCGGCGACCAAGAAGGAACCCAAGTTGTTTTCAGCATAAATGCCAGAAAATGATCCAGACATTTTTTCCAGCAGGAGATTGTTCGGGTCAGACGTGTTCACAACAACAGGAAAATGCAGAAATCATGTTTTTGTATAGAGTACGTCACCAAAAGCGCTCAGATCTCGTTGTCTTTCCAAGTTTACAGCTTCAGCGGCACCTTCTACATGAATGACACCACTTTTTTTTTATCCTAAGATATTTGCATTTCTTTTGGGGTTTTTCAATTTTGCATCCGCAGCATGTTAGAAACATCCTGAACTCTCCCAAAGGGGCCTCGCAGGAAAAGTTCCCAAAAATGATTGGAACAACTGACCATGCTGAACGTTTGACAAACAGCCCCTCTGCAAAAATTCCCGAAAATGTCCAGAGTGCAGTACATGTCTGAAACCAGCTTTCAAAGATTCCTTTTGAGAAGCTCACAGGGCTTTGGAGTCATTTAATATGACTGAGCTCTAAATAGGGAAAAGGAATGTAAATACACGCTGAAGTTAAACATTGCGTCAGGCGAGTGTGTCAAGAGGAACAGTCGGTTCAGTGAAGGGTGAGATGCCTCGTTCGTCTGTGTAATAAAACTTTAAAGGTGCTGAAAACACATTTTATCAATCAGCTTCCTTCTATAAGTCACAGAGTCAAACATGAAAAGAGGAACTTTCTGCCAGAGTTGTATTCCTTTCACATGAGTGTTTTTTTTTAACATTTTAGTCTTTACTGGTTTGAACTGGGGAAGTTTCACTGTACTTCCTGTTCACCAGACCAAATTAAGATCTTTTTTTTCATCAAAATCTGATGACAGATGTTTTTGCTTATGTTGCCAGGCCACTGTCATTAGTCCTGATGAAGCAGTTTTTGAGTCCTAAACTGTTAATAACTACAGTATTTATTAAATTGTATTGTTACTACCTCCACCAAGGAGCTTAGGTTTTTACCCCAGTCAGTTTAAAAGATTACACACAAACTACAGGACGGATTACCACAAACCTTGCTGGAAGGATTCAATATGGGTCAGGCAGATCTGGATCAGGGGGCAGGCGCAGGATTTAATTTAATTTTTTCACTTTCTTGAACATTTCAATATTTGCATTGATTTCTTAGAGAATAATTATTCAATTGGTTGATTAATTGATGGAAAAAGTGAATTAAAATGTGGTCCTGAGTGCCGCTCTAGGTTTGTCATAATTGTGGTCATTCATACTTTTCCTACTTCTACATATGGTGCACTATCAGGGGTGGAATTTAACTATTTAGCCAAGAAGTGTATTTTGGTGTAAGCCCACCTATAACACAGGCTGTGGCTCAGGAGGAGGGGGAGTAGAGAGAACTGAAAGCTGTGCCAACACTGCACGAATGGTGTGTGATAAAAAAAAAGCTCTGCAAATAGAAGTGCTCTATGAATACTTTAATTCTACCTCTGATATTTTGTGAATCGGTGAATGGGACTTTTGCTCTAAAGCACTTTGAGTGGTTGATAAGACTAGAAAAGCTCTATACAGTCAATTTACTGTCCACTTAACTTTTACTTTTCTGACTGTTTTAGTTTCTGCTTACTTTACAGATTATACAGAAATGATAAGTTGATACAATGCATTTTCAAACACAAGTGGTTCCCTTCTTTTTGCTTTGTGAGCCTCTGCAAACAAGCAGCGTTCTTGTTCTGCCTCCTGTTCATGACTCTTTGACTTTCTAGTCAACAGTTTCACTGCCAGTGTTCTCAGAGGGATCCATTTAAATAACTGCTCTAGGCAGAAAGATTAGAAAGATTAGACTGTAATGGAGAATCTTTGAATGATTGTATTAAGCAGAGGATGTGAAAAACGCTGCTGTGTAATACACAGTAAATAGTGAGTGACTCCTGACACATAGCAACAGATGAAAACTTCAGATTAAAACCGAGTTTCAAAGAGGCTTTATCATTGAAGACAAATTTAATATAATATAACCCTTTCCCTACATTTAACTGGAAATAAATAACCATGTCGGTGCATTCTATGTTAAGATTTCAGATGATTTTATAAGTGTTAGAAATGTAATGAGGGACTATACAGAATCACTTGTTGATATTCTGCAGGATATTGGTTTAATTTGTTCATGCCGCTCTTGTCTCTTTCCCCATCTTCTTCTCATTCATGCCCAAACTTACTTATTAACAATAAATCCATTACCGTTTCCGAGTATATGTTGAAAAGACACAGCAGTGATCTCCAGACCTGTGTCTTGGAGACGGAATTTGAAAACCTGATCTGATATGTTAGTGCCTCATACATTTCCCTCATAATATACCCTCTGGATTTCGTTCACGTTTTCGCTCTGCTTCTCACAGGCATCAGTTGCGGACAGCTAAAGCCTGCAGGCAAGTCATCACGCAGGGAGAAAAAGGAGCCGAAACACAGTCTGAGCTTTGTGCAGGGGCCTTGCATATAGAGCACATAGTGTCAGGGTAACCAGGCAGTGCAGCTGGCTTTTCACAACTATGCAACATTAAGGCAGTGTTTAAATCAAAATCCAAAAGACAAGGACCCTGTTCTCCCACACCGACACATAAAAGGGGAAGAAAGTGAAGTAGAGTGAAACAGGGGGGATGTGGAAAAGATGAGCCGTCAGGAGCGACTATATAAATGATAATGTTGGCAAGAACAAACATAGCTAACTTTTAAAAACGTTGGCATTTCATTGCGGAAGTGCTCTATACAACTGCTCCTGGCACTGCCATTCAGATCGGTTTGTATGTTTCCCCTTTACCGACAACACGACGTTGGCAACGAGTCCGTCATGTCGCTGCCAAACTGACTTTTTCAGAGATACAGTCCTGCAGATGAAGACAACATCCCTTAGATTAAAAGTGTTCTCTATTTGCATAGGTCAGCTGTTGTTTACAGATAATGAATGGCATGCAGTGTAATTTGGCTTTTAGTGGGTAAATACTATACAAAGCTTGATGTGTTGTCTAACTGTCTCTAAATGTTGGTCTGGATCAGTAGATCTGGATCAGTAGATCTGGATGATAGGGTGTTTTTTTCAACATTTTCACAGATTTCTGAGAATAATTGATGGATCTATATGAAAATATCAAACATTTTTAGGACTGATATTTATGAGTGTGTGCAATAAAATGCGGATCTAGTCAATTTTTGAGGCCCAACATTCCCCTTAGGAAATTACATTTAAATTCTCTAGATCCGCCTTATCTCGCAATTTCAAATAAAAGCTAAAACAAATACTGGATCTGCACTAAAATTCAGTGAGTTCTCTAGTGACATATATCGCATCCTTCCACCAAGTTCCGTGGTAATCGTTTTTGTGTAATCTTTCAAATGGACTGGGGTAAAAACACAACCTCAACAATTTCACCGTTTTCCCAGGAAATAAGTCATGAATCATTCATGTTTATGAAACTGATATGAATGAGTGTGTACAATCTGGTGCAGTTTGAGACTGCTGGGCCTTGGCAGAGATATGTGCGTTTCTAGTTTTTCAATCAAATTGTTTTAAATAACCAACAACCGGTGGCAGCGACTCACAGTATTTGTGACTGAGCTGTACAGAGATAAAGAGGAAAGACTTCATGTTCGTGTTCATCCTCCTGGCCCCCCTGAAACCCCTCTCCACAACATTCCTTTCATAAAAGTGCAGCACTGGAGTATTTTCCTTTAAGAAACCGGAGAGAGCTGGTATGTGGATGGGCCCATTATGGAGCTACTTCTGTTGGAGGGTTCTGTTATCTCGATCAGATCTCCTCTCATGATCTGACCCATGGTCCGGTAGTTATGTCAAGGTTGGATGACCGCACTCTTACAAAAAACGCCAATCCCTCCTCCTCTCTCTCTCTCTCTCTCATACGCCTTCACAGCTCGCCACTGTCCATATATACGTAGATGCACAGTAACGTTAATTTATCACTTTGCTGCCTCCTGTTAATGTTCGCACGTTAGCACCTGCATGACAAAGACCCTCTGGTTTCTGACATGAGTGTCAGCAGCAGGCGTGGCAGCATTCTACAAAGAGGCATCAGGTAGGTGTCAAAACCTGTTTGTTCCTGGCCGGCCACCATCCAGCTCGACTCATCCCCACCGTGCGTCTGATTTTGGTCTGTAAGATGTCTGTCGCCAGAAGAGAAAATATGTTTGACATCTTCTTTTTTTTCCTCCTGCGCGGCATCGTAGCTGTTGCTTTCATCCCAGGCCGCTCCCCTCCCCTAGCCCCCTCTTCTTCTTTCTTTTTCTATGCCTAATGCAAGCATTCCTGCCCCCCCCCCCCCCCCCCCCCCCCTCCTATAGGTCCCTCTCTGCCGGTATGGATCTGTGAAATGTTGGCAGGGGGTGCTGCTATGGCACAGAGGCTCAGCAATAGGCACTGCGATGTGAGGGAGAGGAAGAGGCGAGGAGAGGAAGCGGATTGATTCCTCTGTGTACAGTGGGATCCTTTTCATTTGCCCCATCTTGGCCGCATACATTAGCCGACCGTGTTGCACCAACCAAAATATTTGTAAGGTGGCCGGTGACCAACAGGACATTGCTCTTTGCAGATATCAATAATCAGCCAAACTCTGACCCGTGGGAGCTGATAGGAGCACTGGTGCCAGTGGATGTCAACAAGTGGTTTGAAATTAACAGACATGTGACGTTCTAATGTTTCTCCTGCAACTGCAGAAGCGAAACTGTGACTTTTTATGGATTTTATGTTTAGAAAATGAGTTGCCTTTGAAATGCAAAGCCTAGAGCAACGAGCAATAAATCTTGTAGTAAGTAACCCAATGCCTCCAACAATTGTGACATGCTTGATGCTGCGTGAACGCATGAAAAGAAAAAAAAAATAAGATCACTGTGGGCTATAACAATCTCTCTTTATTCTCTATTCTGAACAATCAGCTTGAAATTAACAGTTCTCACAGGTACCATTATTATAAAAGGCCAAAAACATTTGTTGTCATGTCTCTCCACGTAGTAATAGAAAGGATATATGAAATTCTAAATCAGATAATATACTAATAATAATAATGAATGCTGTTCCGATAAACCACTTTGCAATATTCACTGGGCTCACACACAAACACAGATTTATTCATTTCATTCATTAATATCGTTGTTACTGTCCAGTATCTTCACTCTTCTGTCAAAGTTCCCCTGTCTGTCTGCACTCATCGTTCAAATCCAGAACTCAGAGTCTGCATTCCATCTCAACCGCTATCTCCCCCTCTGTCTCTCTATTGCTCTCTACCTCCCTCCCTCTCTTTTAACCTTAAAGTGGTTGCATTTCGTTTTTGGTCACTCAAAGGAAACATCCTTTTGCCTGAGTTACCACTATAGACATTGCGGTGGTTACAGCATTTCAGAAAGCCTAGCTGTGTTCGTGATACCTTGATGACTCTTCCGCACCATCGGAGGATTAAAACTGAATTCACATTGACTTGAATGGCGGTGTCCCCTCAGACCGCCTGGGTGACCTCGGTGCCGAGACCCTCCACCATGTCTGGCACTGCGTCGGGAACTTCCTGGACATCCCCGCTCAGGTTCATGTCCTTTTTCAGTTCAAAGTCACTCTTCTCCTTAATAGGCATCTCCTCTGGCTCATCACTTCCGTTAACACACTCCTCTGTCGGCGTGACAGTAGTGGCAGCGGAATCTGTGCACTCTCCATTCACAGCTGGAATTGCAGGGACAGAAGGGCTCTCTAGATCTCCGTTCGCCATCTTGCTTTCAACCTCAGGCTCAGGGCTAGGAAACTCTTCCACAGAGGCTTCAGCGACCTTTTCAGACTCAACGGTGATATCGCTGGCAGATACAGACTCTGAGATGAAGATCTCAGGGATGGGTTCTGCTGCGAGTGGCTGAGCTGCGGGAATCTCCTCTGCTGCAGTCTCCAAGATCTCAGGTACTTCTACCTCCACAGTCTGAGAGGCTACAATCGGTTCTGGCTCAGCGTCTTCTACTTGTTCCTCTGCTGCTGGTTCCACTGGGAGAGCCTCTTGCTCAGGCTCTGGTTGTAGTACTTTCTCTGGTTCTGTGGGCTCTGGTGATTGTTCTAGCTCTGGTTCCTGCTCTAGCTCTTGCTCTGGTACTTTCTCTGGAGCTGGGGCTTGCTTCTGGTTCGGGTTCCAGCTTGGGAGCTTTCACTGGCTCTGGCTCCTGCTGTAGTTCTGGTACTGGCTCTGGGGCTTGCTCCAGCACTGGCTCTACAGCTGTTTCAGCCAATGGCTCAGGGATAGGGGCAGCAGAAGGCACCACTGTCTCCTCCACAGTCGCTTCAGGCTCAGTAACAGTCTCTGGGATGGCCTCTGGCTCTTGTTCCTTTGGTGCTTCCTCCGTGATGGCAGGAACAACCTTTATTTCTGGCACAGATTCCACAACTGCAGTGGGTACTTCTACAGGGAGGACTTCAGGTGCAGGTGCAGCTGCAGGCTCAGGTTCAACTTCACTTTGCACAGGTTCCTCTGCTGCTGCTGCGACGGCCTCTGGGAGCTCTACTGGGGCTGACTCTTGCACTGCCAGAACCATTTTTTCTGCTTCTGGGGCAGCTATTACAACTGGTTCTTCAACTACTGGAGCTGTTTCCACTGCTGCTGCAGCAGGTTCTTCTGCAACTGGAGCAGATTCCACTGCTACTAAAGTGGGTTCTTCTATGACTGGAGCTGTTTCCACTGCTGCTGCAGCTGGTTCTTCTGCAACTGGAGCAGATTCCACTGCTACTAAAGCGGGTTCTTCTATGACTGGAGCTGTTTCCACTGCTGCTGCAGCTGGTTCTTCTGCAACTGGAGCAGATTCCACTGCTACTAAAGCGGGTTCTTCCATGACTGGAGCTGTTTCCACTGCTGCTGCAGCTGGTTCTTCTGCAACTGGAGCAGATTCCACTGCTACTAAAGCGGGTTCTTCTATGACTGGAGCTGCTTCCTCTGCTGCAGCGGCAGGTTCTTTTGCGACTGGAGCTGCCTCCTCTGCTGCAGCAGCAGTTTCTTTTGCAACTGGAGCAGCTTCCTCTGCTGCGGCGACTACTTCCTGTACTGGAGCAGCCTCCTCTTGTGCTGCAGCAGCTGGTTCTTCTGGAGGTGCAGTTTTGGGCTCTTCTGGAGCCGCTGCAGCTTCAGTTACTGCTGCCACAGCTGAAGCCGCAGCTTCCTTCACCACATTGTTGGCCTCAGTTATCACCTCAGCTCCTGTGGCCAAGGCTCCATCCTTCACTTTCACAGCCGATTCCTCTGCACGAGCAGCTAACGCTGCGATCTCATCCTTCGCTTCTTTCGGGTCGCTCACATCATATCCCTTCTTCTTCCGGCTAATTTTGTTTCCCATGATGTGTCTCCTGTAGGAACAAGTAGATGAAGATGTGATTTAATATGAGTGCAGCTTTGTTTAATGTTGGCCCGACATTAATCATCAATGTTTAAATATGTTTAAACATTCTCCAAGAAAAATGCAATATCTCTTTAAGACACAGTCAGACAAACACATTCATTCCTTTCATTCCTGACCAGTGTGTCTCTGGAGTGTGGTACAAAACCCATGCCACAAGGAATCTCCTCACAGAGAGACCCCTGGAACTTGTGCTAACCACTGAACCACTCTGTCCCCCATGTTTGCTGGTGATTTACACATGTGTATGATTACTCAAGCAGTTGTTGCAAAGAAAATCTCTTAATACAGATTATATATGTAACATCTAAACTACATTCCTAGTAAGTATTAGTTACATGTTTCTAAAATGTCCGAAATGCATCATGGGTCCATGCAGATTCTTCAAATGTAAATTCTTCAGAAAGGAGAACTGAGAGAAGTCTATTGTCGAGACGTGAACCATAAGTTCAATTAAGAGAGTGTTCTGTGCCAAACACTGTTTGGCAGGAAAACAAATGTAAATGCATGGGAACCTCGGTGAGAACAACTCCACAGCCTCTCGGGCCATTCAGAAGTGTCTGGTACGGCTTGGTGCCAAATGAACCCATAGCTGAGTTGAACATGTATAGATTCAGAACTAAAGCTAAGTCACCGTGTTAACCCTAACCCGGGAACTGCGAGCGACTCTCACAAGACACATAGAGCGACCAGAAAGGGAAGTTCATTTCCATAAAACATCTAAATGAGAAAACTGGATCGTATGCACCGCAAATCAGTATAAAACCACAGAAATCTCACTGACACGATCAGTGAATGGAGGAAACGCTGCAGACATGTAATTATTTTGTGTTACTGCCACAAGATTTAGAGGAAGATTGCAACACACTTTAACTTCCCATCAGAGGCAAAATAGAGAACTGGAAGTTTATCTTGCTGATTGTATTTCACCCCACCAAGAACAAATTGACCTGTTTGAATTTGGAAAACAGAGCTCCTATAATTGCCATTTTTCTGCACTGGTGATGGTTTCAGGTTTATATGAATTTGATTAGTCTAATCCACATTGCCAGGGGATATTCAACACAAAAGCAAGAAATGTTACGCAACATGTTTTATTTTTCTACCAGGAGGAGGGTAGTTACCCTGCAGGGCAGCATGTGGGTACAGGTATACGATCAATCCAGGAACTGTCCATAGTGCTGCAATGGAGCAATCAAGACCGGATGCACCACACACCAGGCATGCTGGGATATTCTGCTTCACCATGACACAGATTTACACTCCATGCATGTGCTATCCGTTGGCATGAATAAAAAAAAAAGCAAGATGTCTACTGTTACAGCTAATTCTGCTTTTAAATCCACTTCCACATCGTTGTAATTGGTTTTTATTGCGGGTTTTTGCCAAACGCATGCACTCAATTTGCACATGTCCCCGACCACCAAAACCAGACAAAGCAAAATGTACAGTTACAGGAGGAAAAAAATCATATTTTCATATCTAATTATTGTGCATCGATTTCGTCAATTTGTAAGGAAATTCGAATGGATGGTGGACGTGATGCGTAATGCTGATATTTCATGAGACACCAGCAGCAGCAGCAGAAGCAGCAGCAGATACCGGGTAGCATGTGCCGACCGGTAACAAAGGATGGTGCCTCCTCTCCAGCAGCTTCTCGCTGACCACAGGGTAAAAAGGGTTGAGGAGCTGAGTTGGCTGCAGACACCGATGCCAAGCTGCGGTCTATAGTGGACTATAGGCTACCACACATGGTAATTACACCAAGCCCATACAGTCATTCAGCAGCCACGAACACTTGAGATAAAAAAGCTGCCTCCATCCCCCACTTCGACCCACCCACCCACCACCCACTGCTGCTGCTGCTGCTGCTGCTGCTGCTCTGCCCTTTTTGTTTCAACGAGCCTTTTCCCAAAATGTCCAACTCACACAGGCACAGGGAGAAAAAAGACACGACATCCAGGACAAAATGAGTAGACACAACTTCGTAACTTTGTCTTAGCGCCTTTAAAAAAAAAAATGTAATCTGAGGTTGCTTTTAATCGCCTAGTATTTGAAATAATAAAAAAAAAAAAAACCTTGCATGCGCTGCAAACCCAAGAAAAAAAACGCACAAGGCTTCATTACATTGAAAACACTAAACCCTGTCTTTATAATAGGAGCCCTGATAATTAGCATATTTACATAATAGGATAAAAAAAGAGAAAAGACGGAGAGAACAATAGCTACAGATTAAAGGCATTTGTTTTTTGTTCTGACTCAATCACTTCACGTCTCTCTCTCTCTTTCTTTCCTTCCTTCTTTCTTTCTTACACAAAACCCCAAATCCTACACATGTTTCAGCTGACAAACAAATAAAATAAATAAAATATAAAAAAGACAAATCTGTGATGAAACCGACCTGTTTGTCTATGTAGTGATCAGCAGGACTTGTTCTCCAGGCTCCCTCTCTCCCTCGCTCTCCCTCTCGCTTCAGTTCAGGCTGGATGTGATAATGGAGGTAAACCTTGAGAGTGACAGCTGCAGATTCCGCCCCTGCTCGCTCTCTCTCTCTCTCTCTCTCTCTCTCTCTCTCTCTCTCTCTCTCTCTCTCTCTCTCTCTCTCTCTCTCTCTCTCTCTCTCGCTCTGCTCGAGGTGCAGTCTGGGAGGTTGTTGCAGCCGTGGAGCGCCCCTCGCAGTTTCTAGACATCTGTCGCTATCTGAGTCCAGCCTATACCCCACCACTGCTCGGGCTGCAGCCCACACCCTCCCGGGCTGTGACCCCTCCCCTGCTGCACACACCCACTCCTCTGCATACTGCTGTTGACTATACACAACTGGGGATGTATATATACAAACTGAGTTCCGTAGACAATTACAATGGTTCCTTGGTGGGTTTTTCTTCTGTGACACCTTACAAGTAATCCTAGCAAGCATTGGTTAGGGCTGGAGGATGTGGCTAAACATCACAGCAAGATATAAAAAAAAGAAATCATGTCAATCGATATCGATAATTATCACAATAAATGTCACTTTAGTATTTCTTTTTAAAGATAGATTTGTATCCTGAGTGAAGGTTGTGGGTTTTAAACTCTTCTGAGCAGATAATTTACAAACACTGTCCAAAAAGGAAAACATTTTATACATGTGAAGTCGATCATTTATGTGTTTTACCTCCTCGCTACATTCAATTGTACTTTTGTTTTATTGATATTGATGGAGAAGGGACTTCAGTGTTTGGATTCTGCTGGTCTGTATAAATAATCATGTTATATTACAAATTTGCTTTATGATGTTAGTGATCTTGTCAGTAATACAAAACGCTGTTCGTATCGAACAAGCTTGGTTTGGATGAGACTTGATGAGACTTGATGAAATTCAACAGTTGACTCTTTCAAGGGAAAATCCATTTTCATCCAGTACCTCAATGGCTTGGAATATGAAAACCATCTCAAAATATAAAAGCAATAAAACAAGTAAAAATGTTTCCTTTCAAACACAATGAGGGCTGGAATTCCCAGTATCGGTTAATTTGCATTCACTTGTAGAGTCTCTGAAATGAAAGGTGAGAGTGGGTGTTTCCCTGAAAGACACTTTTTCTTAACAGTTTCTCTCAGTGAAACTGGAGGAAAAAAAATCACAAAGAAATCACTGATAATCTGATTACATCATTCAAAACCAACCAGCCTGGTATTTAATCACAAACGGCCCCGATAAGCAGCCAAACGGGTTATTTTCTCCTGATTTACGCATATTTGGAAATGTATACACTCATGTGGCTTGAATGCAAGGAATGTGTCTTGGTGTCCTAATTATATATTTTTATTTAGTGTAACAATGGAACAAAGTCCCCCTTTGTTGGACTAACAAAGGATTATCTTATCTTATATTTAGAGTGTTACAGATTCAGTGCTGGACATCAAATCGTTGTCCAAATGGTTTTGGTAGTTTAAAGAGTTGTTTTTCTTTACTTTTCTTCATTTTACTTTACTTTACTCTTCTTTATTTTCCTTTGTATTCTTTTCTTTTCCCCACATGGGGATCTTAAAAAACATTATCACTCATGTCTTAAGAATTGAATACCTGAGTATTATTGGGGAGACAGCGCCCTCTCCTGTTACTAATAATGACAGCACAACACAGTGTCAACAGCGACACTTGGGTATTAACTCTATACTCAACCAAGATTATACTGATATTTTTTATAGTGCTTATTTGTTTTTGGTGATTTTTTTAACTTTCTGTTGTTTTGAGACCTATAGGTAATGATTTATTTTAATGCTCTATTTACTTTTTCTGTGTCCAATATATCTGTTAGAGAAGAGGGGGAAAATAAAACAATCTTTGTTAAATAGTGACAAATGAGCAGCAAAGGCGGAGTTTCACATGATGTAAAATCTCTGGAATGCATTCCCAGGAGTCCGACCTCCATCCCAGCCAACCACCATGCTCCACACAGACAGACGACTCACACACATGAGGGGAGGCCTTGGAAAACCCTCCAGAGTTCTCATCAGGTTGATGTCCAAAGCTCATTTGTCTGCAGCTCCGACTCAAAGGCTGTGGAGATGGAGAAATACAGAAACAGGTGCTGGGGCTACAACAACCTATGGGCCAACAGCTCTCCGCCAAAGTGCAGGAATGTGTCACACTGCTTTGGCTTGTGTTGTATTCCTATAGAGAGAAGAAGGGTAAACACTGGGCAGGTTAATATGTTTCATGAATATATAAATGAACTGATGATAATCCGATTTCAAACAAAAAAATGTGATTGATATTTGATGATCTGTCCTGAAATGAAAGATGACCTGCACACCAACACAAATAAAGAACCACGTTGAAGCTCTGTCTCCTAATGAGTAAATAATCTTCACTTCAGTACAATCTCATTCTTTCATACTTCTGTGGTATAAACAGATAGTTTCCAATGTTATACAATTCAGTGAATGCATAGTATCAGAGTTGTGGAATAAGTCAATGGAATGAAGCCATTATCAGTGGTTATGTCAAAATGTCCGCAGTGAGAAGGCTTTGATTACATCATGGTATCACTATAATATTTTCACAACTGCACTTTATTGTAGTTTTGGTTACTAAATAATATCCCTTTTAAAAAATATATATATCTCAGAATTAAATTTCAATCGGTTGATGTGTTAGAATTCCAGATGCATACGATGTATTACAAATTTAACAACAATCAATTAAAATTGTTGCTTACAGATTTTACTAATAGAAATTGAGTTCAATAGGACAGAATTTTTCCCTTTCAGTTTTCAGCCAGAAACAGCACCACCTACTGGACACTTTAGTCATACATGTTTATACAAAACAAAACAAATGTTAAAAAACATAAAAATACATGTTCATAAAGATGTTTAACCACAACGTCGTTTTATTAGCGTGCTGGGCAGCCATGACACATGCTCAACCCCTGCTTCCTGCGTTTGTGGTGAAGACTTGCAGAAGAAGTGAAGTAAAAAAACTGGCACCAGAAACCTTAGAATCGCATCTGAATGAATTGGCTTAAATGGACTCAAAAAATTATTAAATAAATATTTCAGGTTGAAAGACATAAGGTGCTTGTACTCTCGGTGGAAGTATGTTGAACTTCTGACCAAAGGTAATGATTGTTATCACCTTCTTCTTCTTCTTCTTCATCAGCTGTTAAAGGAAAAACTGCCATGACATCATGTATTGGCATGTGGCGAGAGGGGCGGCTCGGTTATTCGGTGAACAAATTGAACCCACCCTTACACCACAGTATAAATACTATATTGTACACGTGTATCTATTAGTATATAAGTGTGTACAAGAAGCTGATCAACTCCTGGAAGTTAATATTAAAGTGATCAACAGCGGTCGCGTGCTCAGAGGGTCGCTCTGGGTCCGGCGCGGCGTGGCGGTGAGCGAATGTAACGCACCCCGCTGGCTACTTGAGGGAGGGCGGTGCTAGCGGTGCCCAGGCAGCAGCAGGGCCTCGCCTTTGTGGTTGTAGGAAGAGAAGATGGCTCCCGTTCTGGAGAAACAGCTCCCGGGCGCAGCCGGAGCAGGCGACAACAGCAACGAAGACGAAGAAGGACAAACCCTCTGGTGAGCCATGCGCTTCTCGTAACAGCCCCGCGCTCCCCGAGGCGCTTGGTGCCCGAGCCCAGCCGCCATGGTTCTGCTTTGTCACTGCCGGGTTGGTCAGACACCGGCCCGGCTAGCTGCAGCGTTAGCATCTCGCTCAGGCTGGGGCGGTCAGTGTGCTAGCGCCTCTGCTAACGTCAGCTAGCCGGGCTGCTGCTGGTTAGCTAAACAACACAGCGCCAGGGTTAGCGGGGTTTACTGATACAAGACGTGTTGTTGAATTGACTTGTCAAGTGTGAGAGGAGCCATTCGTGGTGTCAGGGACAGTGACAGTGTCACTGCAATAGCCGGTTAGCTCCTTATATGCTGATAAAGCTAGCTAACATGAACATTAACGTAAATGCGAACAAGCTAGCACCAAATCTGACAAACCGAAGTATACAGAGGAGGGACATTGGCTCCAGTCAATGCTAATCGATGAGGATCGAACTGTGATGAAGCTTCTGAAACGTTTCATTTCATTTCAGATCAGCTTGGTTTTACTGCTTAACTCTAACGTACCACAGATGACTTATCATTTCCTGTTTTTGTTATATCGTGGACCCATCGCCGGGCTAAGAAAAAGTATAATAATCATTGTTTAGATCTCAAGTTATTGCCATGAAACTCTACCTGGCAAGTTAGTGTGTTGGCAGCAACCTGAACCTACAGTATGATCCGAGCTGTCAATGAGCAACTCGCCTGTGAAGCTAACCTCTTTAGCCTGTTTTTTCTCACTGTACGTCCTGTTATTTTCTTGCAGGACCTCGATACTGAGCGAAGTTTCAACCAGATCGAGTTCAAAGTTGCCTTCAGGAAAACACATCCTGGTGTTTGGTATGTATTTTCTGAAGCCACATGTGTGAACGCCTGTGCTTCTGCAGGGTTGTCAGTGCACTTGCATTAGTCAAGCCTCAGTTGGGTGGAGGGTCCGCAGAATAACACTGAATTTACCAAAGCTTGTGACTCCACATTTATAAAACTGTCTGCTCTCTTAGCTGGCTTTCTCCCCAGGGGATATGCACACTGGCAAACATAATAAATACAGACAGGATTTCTTATGTGGGGGTCATTTTGATTTGTGAACCACTGCTTTTAACCCAGAAAGATGTGTGTGAGGGGTTGTCACCTTTTAAATGTTATGAGTAGATGAGAAATATTGTGAAGTTTAGATATGTTTTTTTTTTTTTTTTAATAGAGCAAGATTATTTTTGGCTACATTTGCACATCATAGTCTGCATTTATCAACAATAGCATGTATGTGTCAATACTGCTATGACTGATATATAAAATATCTCACAGGTGAGGATGGATCAGGAAAAACGTCACTTATGGCCAAACTTCAAGGAGCTGATCACAACAAGAAAGGGAGGGGGCTGGAGTATCTGTACTTAAGTGTCCACGATGAGGACAGAGATGGTGAGTCTACCTGCTCTGTTGTTGTTTTACAGCAGTAGCCTTTAGTAAACTATATCCATAAAAAACGATAATCATGCTGCCTGTATGTAACCTGGATTTGGCTTCTCTTTTACAGACCTTTCCCGTTGCAATGTGTGGATCCTGGATGGGGATGTATACCACAAAGGCCTACTCAAGTTCGCTGTTTCAGCTCAGTCGCTACCTGACTGTCTAGCTGTGTTTGTTGTGGACATGTCACGGCCCTGGACCATTATGGATTCTCTACAGAAGTGGGCCAGTGTTCTACGTGACCACGTGGACAAGCTCAGGATCCCTCCTGAGAACATGAGAGAAATGGAGCAGAGAAGTAAGTAATACATGACGTTCTCCACCCACACGTGTCTCTCATTGTGGAAGGTATTGGAAATGAAACATTCAATGGGTGTAACCTTTCCCCAAATCCTTGGTTTCGGTTCAGACCTAGATTTTTCTGTTTGAGTCAAATAACTGAAATATTTACGCACTGTTGACTTGAATGTTCTCTGGGGGTCTGCAGTCTCAGGGTTATTAGCCATCATAAGCCAACTGAACTAGCCTATTGCTGACCACAGACAGGATCGCTCAATCATGACTAAGACAATCCGGTGACTCATGCAGTTGAAAGACAATAAAATAAGTGTTATGTTATACTTACTAAATATCCAGCTTCCTCTAACTTAATAATGATTAATTGTTTAATGTGTCACCCTGTTAATTGTAAAATGAGAAATGATTCTTGCTTCATAAGTTAATTACATAATAACAGCCAGACTCCTTGCTGACCAGTTGCTGGGGAAAAAGGAGAGCTGGCTCGCTGCTGTGCGAAGGCGAAGCACTGTACAACATTACACTCCGTCATGGATGTTTCTTGCTCATCATCAGAGAGGCCCATGATCCTCAGCTGTGTGTTCTGGCTGCAGGCAAGATCTGCAAATCAATGCGTGTGATGCACTCAGATGTTGTTCTCCTGTTAATTTTAGAATTGGTTATCTGTCTTATGAACAGATCCTTTATGTTGGCTTAGATTGTTGCTTTTAAGACAAATCAGGTCAGCCTGCAGGGTTGTACAGTTGGTCCTTTTCTGCCTAACGTTTGCTTGCTGCCGGTGCTCTAGAAGTCTGAAATGATTTATCATTAAGAGGTCAAACTCTTTTATCGTCGCAGTTCAATTTGAAGTGTTTTGAATGTGACGGGTTAATACAGTGACAAGTGGTAACAAGTAGCTGTGTGAGCTGGCAAATGTATGAAACAGAAAAGTGGAGCTGGTAGCCAAGTGATGACTAAAGTACAAATGAAAACACTTATAATGATTTTGAATGGGTTCACTTTCCTGACATTACAGGAAATACTGCCTGGAATTTATACAACACACAGTGTGTTTTGAAGATGTTTTCTTGAGCATTCATTATTCAAGTTGTGAGGCTTCATTTCAGACCCCTCTCTCTCTCTCTCTCTCTCTCTCTCTCTCTCGAGCGCCTGTCCTCCTTCCTTTCTTTGACCAAACCTTTTGACCCCCCCCCCCCCCACACTGACACAGTCAGATTTCCAGTTTAGCTGAGACACATCATCCAGATAAAACATCTCCCAGCATATCAGTGTGATCCTGTGATGTCAGTAGCACATTGGTGAGACCGAGTCAGACTATGTATTTGTGGATGTGTGTGAGGGAAACAGACAGACTGGAATTGTGTGCTAGATGCTTTTGTCCAGAGAGTCTTGCAGTCGTATTGCATCATTGTTCCCTCCCCTCCAACAGCAGCTTAAGGAAGGGACGTAAACTGAGTCTGAATCAGTGGGCCGGACGTTCTGACTCCTTTGCTGTAACTGAAGTAGGCTGGCTGCTGAGCTGTCTCCAGTCAAATTACAGATTCAGCCCGCTGCTGCCAGCACCACAAATTGAAATGAGAAACATTTCACTCAGTGTCCTCTGTGGTAGTGACGGGATGGGGATTGTTTTTAGCTGAAGTGTTTAGGAGAAGTATGTAAGCAAACAACTTGGGTATTTTGTTTTCACTCTGTCTTTTTCACTTAAATTAGAGGAAGCGAGTGATGTGACAGCTGTCAGTGTTTTAACCACAAGATAGCAGCAACCAGTGGACAGTTAAACACTGGTGTAAAACCTGGGAGACCATATTTGTTTTGTTAGTCAGAGAAGAGTTTATTTGTGTGTTGTGTTTTATCATGTACAGGCATCTTTGCAGAAATGATTGTAAATTTGTCAGAAGAATTGCTATTCTTTTGTTTTTTAAATATATATTGTTGTTCAGTTTGAGCACTTGAGACAAATGCTGTATATGTAATTTGCATAAGGCTGAGCCATCTTATGCATTTTGACCTCACCTTTGTTTGTGGAGCAGATAAAAAGGTGTTGTGGGGCAAAGTCTGTCTGTCTTCAGCACTCTCACTTTGTAAGTTTCTCACCACCCAAATATTATTTTGCATCACACGAAATAAGAGATTCATGTTTTCATGGCAAAAACCAATCATCAACACCTCCATAGAAACTAGTGATTCCTTTAGAATAATCCTCTATCTCTATCAACTACTTTTCAAACACCCTTGTGATAGATACAGGACCCAATGAATAATGGATGAGAGTGAAAGTAGTGTTTGAGTGATGTTTTTCGCCACAAGTCACTTTAAATACATTATCAACAAATTTATGATATCTTAAGATAATATGAGTAAAGTAAACATTGTCAGGTTTTGATGCCTTTTTTGTTGTTATGGTCTGTTGTCTGTGTTTTCAGTCAGTAGATCTCAGATCTGTGCCCCTTAAGTCTTCTCGAAGGGATTAGATGAGAAGTCTGACTGTACTTTTAGCAGCCATTCAAATCTTTGTCTAATTGGGTTATGTCCTCTCATATATATTTCAGTGAGGGCAAATAAAGGCCAGAGATGTTCCCAAATCTAGCTTGTGAAAGGTGTTAAGTCAGTATGTCAAACTCCTGTCCTTGTGTTGAAAATGTACATATTTGTGCATATGCACTGGATTTGTGTAATCCTGTATCCAAGGAGGGCTGCGTTTTGGATTGCTTGTAACACCAGTTCTTGGCCTATATACTAAATCCCATGTCTGAAAGTAAAGGGCTTGTCTCAAAGCAGCAAGCCTGTCTGGCTTTGTGGGCTGTCCCCTACTGCATTCCCGAAGCTCCTGAGGAAGTAGGCCAGGGCTTCCTGCCTATAACCCCCCTTGCATCTCCCCCGCAGCTTTGTAAATGTCTGGTAAGCTGCAGTAGCTTTTTAAAAAAAACTCTGGCCATTTTTGATTAACAGTTAACAATTTCCAGTGATACTAAAATAGTACTATAATAGAAATGACTTGTTGCATGTATTCATAGTTCTCCATCAGAGTGTTGCCGAGGCTACAAGTGGCTCCCTAGCTTTACCAAATGTACTCACAAAGATGATATGCACTTCAAAACATTTACCTGTTGTGGAAGAGATACCGTGTTGAAGAACTTCGTTGGTTAAATGTTCTTACTTATAATGTTTTTTTGTTTTTTTCACAGGCACCATAACAATGTTTTTCACAAATTCTATACTCGTCAATTGTCTTAAGAGAGCATTATTCTGTGTTTATCTGGAGTCAGTGTCATTGTTTGTTGCCTTGCTTAGCGACACTTCTATTAAAGGCCTTTTAATGTTTTTATTGTGCTGCTCTGTATATTCACTAAAAGTAATGTATAGCAAATAATTAATATATTTGTTTACTCCCTTTTTTTGTTTTCCCTCTAGTGGTAAAAGCGTTCCAAGAGTACACAGAACCAGAGGATACCAACACATCCTCCCCACAGAGACGGGCTCCAACAGCTGGGGAAGACGAGGCTGTTGTGCTACCGCTTGGGGACAACACACTCACATACAATCTGGGCATTCCAGTGCTAATAGCTTGCACAAAGGTAAATCTTTCGTAAAGCCTGAAGTGTGAAATTCTACATTTTATTCATACTTGTTGTTTACGTAACTCAAGAATTCCAGTGGTAATTATGACACAATCAAACACAAATCTCTATAGGATAAAATTATGTTGGAATTTTATAGCAGAACGTTTAAAGGTCATCTTCACTGTGACATAATGATCTGCAAAAAATATCATTTTTCATTGCTTTAACTTGAGGAACAGATTATAACCATATTTCCTGTGACTTGACTTGTTTGCAGAGGCATACGACTGCAAGGCCGCAATTCTAGTTTCATTCTTCAGCCACAGCCGTTCTCACTTGTCAGTACGTCTTAGTACTTGAGAAAGCCGCCTTTACTGTCGTGTTGCTCTGATGCAGTCTTGACTGGCTATCAGGACATATGGACTCATAGTGTCTGTCCACTCCCCGCTGATACATTTGTGTTAACTTTTATTCATGCTTTTAGTTTTATGTTGTGCTTTGTGAGGCAGAATCCTCTAATAAAAAGCTGGCATTGTATGTGCTCCTTTATCCTCCAGGCAAAGAGCAGTGCTGAAAAACACAGTGTTGCCATCAGCAGAGCTTCACATGCTCGCTGTGACTAGAAAATGATGAAAGTGCCTTTTTTCCTTTTTAGTGCCTCTGTCTAGCTCTTGTCACACTATTCGGCTTTGCAGAATATTGTTGAAGAGCCTCATTTGATATTTATAACTGTTTTGGCTATAAAAACTAAAAAAGAAGCTCAAATCTTTTGATGTATATTAAATTAAACCTCATCTCTTCTGTCATGTCTAATGGGGAAAGCTGCAGTAGGAATCCAGGGACAGGAAATACTCTATTTTAATGCTGTCACTGCCACATCACACCCCCATGCACCCACACCCTCTATCAGCAGACAGACAAGTATCAAGAACAACAACTAAACAATTTTGGTGATTTTAATGACTTCTAATAACGCAGAAATTACTGCTTCTCTCTGTCACTGTGGACTGACTTGACTGTTTCGCTGGTTGTGTTTTCACCATGTCAGTCTGTGTGTGTTTTGTCATGCTGAAAAGTTGTGGTCCTGGAGACACCTACTGTAATGGGAACTACAACAGAGGTGGTTTTGTGTACTTTGGCAGGTGTTTTTCCATCTGTCGAGTCCTGAGAACTGAGTATTCATGTAATGGTGCAGTACAATCTACTAGGCCTCACGGGTCGGAGCATCAATGAACTGCGTCTCTAGGAATCAAATCTATTTGTTCCTACTAGACACGGCACAAAACACAATTATTGTCGGAGGGTTTTAAAGATGCAGAGCACAGTGTTATCTTGTTCATATGTAAATGCTGACATTTTATTGTCTCTCGAAAACATTTCTTTCTCCCTCTCTGTCATTCTCTCCAGTGTGACTCAATCAGCGTACTAGAGAAGGAGCATGACTACAGAGAGGAGCACTTTGATTTCATCCAGTCCAACGTCAGGCGATTTTGCTTACAGTGTATCCTTTTCATGCATATTTGTTTTGAACAATGGTCGTTAGATTTACATTTACTGTTCAATCAATCAATCAAATTTTATTTGTAGAGCCCATATTCACGTTCAAACAAACAGCCCATTCATCAGTTTGATATGGCTCATGTTATTCTTGTTATCAATCCATCAATCTACGTTGCTGCCTTGAATGAACTGAACAGATGGCGCCGGCCTGATCTACACCTCAGTCAAAGAGGAGAAGAACCTGGATCTGCTTTACAAATATATAGTACACAAGATTTATGACTTCCAGTTCACCACACCTGCCTTAGTGGTGGAGAAGGATGCAGTTTTCATGTAAGTGATGCTCTAGTTTGGTTTGTCATGGCTTGTTTAGTTTTGATTCAGTATTACTAGCGGCCACCAGCAGATATTACCACCAGCTAATTATCTAAAATAGAATGTATAGTTTACATTTCCTGTAATCTACCTTTGTCTTATATTTTAGTCCATCTGGATGGGATAATGAGAAGAAAATTGGGATTTTGCATGAAAACTTCACAACAGTCAGACCCGAAGATCCTTTTGAAGATTTTATCACAAAGCCTCCAGTTCGGAAGGTATGACAGTGCAAATACTAAATGTTCCAATTATTTTTGAAGCCAATGAATAAACACATGCAGCATCACCTATTTCAGAGCTTCCTGCCATTCTCTCTTTCTGTTTTGCTCCTCTTTGCAGCTGGTTCATGATAAAGAGATAAATGCAGAGGATGAGCAGGTTTTTCTGATGAAGCAACAGGTAAGAGTCTTTCCTCCATATTTAATGATTTCTTTCTCCAGCCAAAGAGAATTTTTCTAAATCAAATAAAATTGAATTTCCTGGATGGAATTAAGAGGTCTCAAAAACGTATTTGGCTAACAACAATAACTAGTTATCTGGTGATCTTCTCCTGGAATTTTTATGGCAAAACAAATGTTTATCGTAATCATGTTCTGGGGAACATTTGAAATTTCCACCTGATGATTAATGTTGCCTTCACTTCCTATTTTGTGGATAAATATAACAGGAAGGAAGTTAAAACACACATTTAAGCGAGTCTCCGGCTTCTCTTCTGTTTTAAATGCACCAATTTCCCTATAATTGATCAAAATCAAAGATTGTACTGTAGTTATACAGGCGTGAATAGATGCTTTCAGTTCCTTTCCATTTGTACATGTGCAGATTTTTCAAAATTAGATAAATTGTAAATACTGTCTGACTAAAATTCATTTGTTAACAATTTTATATCTGGGTCCATTTTGGCCTTGTGCCTTCCATTTGACTGCGAATAGAAACCTATTGTTGGAAAACCTTGACTGAGATCTGAGTGAAACTATGTGCTGTATTTTCTCTCCAGTCTTTGTTAGCAAAGCAGCCAGCCACGCCAACAAGAGGGGCAACAGTAAGTGTCTTAACATCCCTCAAACTGGTGGATTATTTGTCTCCTTTTTCTCTGAACTATATCATGTTTCCTTCCTGATACTCAAACTGAGCAATTTGCTTGTGGTCACGGTCTCGCTCTGGGTTTCTGTGTTGCAGGAGTCTCCAGGACGGCCAGCGTCGGCGTCTCCCAGGCCTGCAGGTCGAGCTGGCCAACCCACCGTGACCAGTGGCTCACCAATGACTGCAGTCAAAAAGCCTGACCCTAACATGAAAGGTAGGAGCTCTTAGTGGTTATATATTTCAACATCTAGTGACTGTGCTCTTTACACTCCAGTGCTCTGTAGTTTCTCAGTGGGTGACATAATAACCTCTACTGAATTCAAAACACACATTTCATCTTACAGTTATTTAATGAAAATATTTACAACCATGCAAAAAACTGCCTTGAACACAATTGTTCAAGTGAAATTAACACATTTTCTTTGAATTGCTGCACTACTGCCCCCAAGCGGTAAAAGCTAAAATAACTCACACTTAACATTCCTACACTCCAGAGGTGGCCACACAGAAATATTGACTTTCTCTCCATCATTTAGTGTAGTAGGGGGTTTTACATTCCAACTTGAATGTTGGCTGTAGCTAGATTTATTAAAGGTCTGTTAACCTTTACTACACTTATCATTAAATATTCTATGCTTTGCTCTCACTATCTCAAAATTAGGATGGTTCTCTGTCCTGTGCAGCAACTTTGTCAATACATTTTTTCCTGATAAAGGAGGTTTTGTTGAATATTTTCTTATCTTTATCAAGCCCCTAAAGATACTTAAGATAGAGGGAGTCATATGCCTGTAAGACTGGAAATCCCTCTGAGACAAACGTGTATTTGTACAAGAGTCAGTGGTCTTGTGGACCAAATATTTTCCATAATTGACTGAATTTGTCTAATGTTAAGTTATTTACACACAACACTGTATATAACCACATATGGACCATCTGCAGCTTCCCCCCTCGTCTTCACATGGGTTTAGTCATTCTAGTCTTCTTTTTGGATCAGAGCACAGACTCAGATTTCAGAATAAAATTAAGATCAGCTCTGCATCAATCTGTCTTGAAGCATTCATTATGTTTAAAAGAACACTCTGTTTAAATCCATGCAGACTCGGAGGAAGGTTAAAATCAATAACAGTTCAATTGCGTTTCATTTGTTAAGTGTTGTGGGTGATGGTTGTTATAAATATATTTCTAAGTAATAAATGTATCCAAGTTGTGTTTGTCATCTTGTTATCTTTAACAATTTAAAAAAGAAAAGCAGGTCTCATTTAAAATGCAATTTTTTTTCTCATGCAGCGGGGGCTGCCAATGAGGGAGTGCTGGCTAACTTCTTCAACAGTCTGTTGAGTAAAAAGACTGGATCCCCAGGAAGCCCAGGAAGCCCAGGAGCTGGAGCAGTTGGAGCTGGAGTGCAAGGGTCTGCCAAGAAAACAGGTAAAACCTTTTTGTTTTTTAATGCACCTCGCCTCTGAACGTCCTCTCAAAACTTGTTCCCTGAAGGTCTACAGTTTTCCTTTTATCAAAACAGTTGTGTTATTGACATTCTGTGCTTTTACATCCATCTCAGAGCATTGGCAACATGCAGTCTTAAGACAACAGGAGTTAGAAACAAAGCCTTTTGTTGATAGTGGAGCTTTTTCCATTTTGGAGTTTTATCTCTGCAGCCTGAAAAAGAACGTTAAAACAAATCACTTTGACTGAACTTCTGTCGACCAAGGGAACATGTGACAGGCCTGTATGCACAAAACCTCAAACCATGAGTGTCACCATGAAACTAATGTCACTCACTCCACACCATGTCCCACAGCTTTTTGCTCAACTAATCTATGTCAGTAACCTCGGCTGTTTTGCACGTTTTGCCCTTCTTTGAAACTTTCTTATATTTGGTAAATATAACAAAGTGAAATACTGTTTATGAAATAGCTGAATCTACCCAGTGAAATATCAAGGAAACCATCGCATAACTCATCTCTGTGTCTGAGACCACTGACATGACTTGTTGTTCCAGTGCTGAGCAGTGTTAACATCTCTGAGACCCAGCTGAAAGGATAATGCATGAGTACATGATTCCTTTGTCCGATGATTAGTTTTGCATGTGTGTTAACTGTGGCAGGGAGCCACCCAGCTCCAGCATGGGACCGCATCGCCATCCAACCCCCCCATCTCTCTGCTTGCTGGCCATAGAAAACTGTTATTTATGAACACACAGAAGCTACAGGAGATTACCTTTGGGCTTTGTCTCCTGTTTTTCCAAGGGCAGAAGCCGGGTTTGACTGATGTCCAGGCCGAGTTGGACAGGATGACTCGCAAACAAGACTCCATGGTTTCCGCTAACAACATCCCACCGCCGACAGAAAACGAAGCGTGAAGGCAACAATAGCGACTGCATCGTCCACTGCGTTAATACTTTGGAAAAAAATACATTTTTTAAATAACGACCAAATTCCCAATGTCTATATCAGTCTGCACACAAATGGGTGTCACCGAAATGAGTTTGAGATGCTATCAGATATGCTGGTGCTCTGGTGAGTTTGGGAGAGAGAGATGACAAAGATGGAGGTGTTGATGAGATGGAACGCGTTGAAGGCTTGGCTTTATTTCTGCCCTCTCTTCCAGTGTAAATGTTCTTTTTGTGAGGGATGTTGGGATGATGGAAATGCGTGCACACTCCCTGGCAGCCAGCCTGGTGTGCTGGGCTGCAGGCACCCCGGGTCTTGGGGTAGAACATGCTCTCCTCATGGGTTTAGTGGAAATATACTGGCCCTGTGGCCTCTTGTTCAGCTTATCTGATGGAAGGAATTCGGTTGCGATTGGAAAGGTATTTAAACAACAAGATATTCACTGAAAAAAAAGTAATTAAAATATTTGCAAACATATGTAGTATGTAAAAAGAAACATGTTGGATATGATACTGATGTATTTATACAAAGTTCCGTCTTTTTATTTTATTTTGTGCACCATTTATCGGTTTAAGGAAACAACATCATGATCTGCAAAACATAACGCGATAAAATGCCACTGACGTCATGACACTAATCTGACAAGTCCAGATAGCTGACAGCATATCATATCATTTGACCTCGTCACCCTGAAGGATTCTGTAAATAAAAAAAAAAGTCTATTCAGTTTAATCTTGATTTTGTATAAAATGCAATTCTGTCCAAATTCTGAAAATGGCTTCTTTGACTAAATGAGACTCGTAGAGGTTGCAACAGAATCTCTTCTTTAGCTACAGGTATGTATATTTGGGGAGGGGGCTGGGCAGCATCTTTCCTACTATAACTCCTAAGTGCCTCGCACAGTTAGCTGTTCGTGTCTTAGTAGAGGTGCTCGTCTGCGGAAGAGGAAAGGCCCTGTAGCACAATCGTTTTTTTGTCCATTTCTTTGTCATCCAAATAATTTATTTCATTTTACATTTTTGTTAATGTACAACAAGCCTGTGGTCACTGTTATTTTTCAGACTGAAAAGTTTCTGTGGCCTAGTTGCTAGTGTTCAATAGAGCAATAGATTAAATGCCTTCATAGAAAACTGTAAAGGCTGCTGATATTAAGAAGAGACCACAGGGTGGAACTTTTTGGGTCCCTCAGAAGAACACTCGCTGTAGTTGAAACCACTCGTTTTGCAGCCAAAACACACACAACACTTCTCTGTGGTTTGAACAAAATGAAATATTGTATTGTTCAGTGTTTGACGGCACTGTCCTCCTCTTTTGGCTTCACATGTTTTATTCACACTGTACTTCTCATGTCAGTTACAACATTCCCAGTTTCTACATGAAGTAGTTGTAGAGACCCATCCCTGTAGGAAACCAGTTCATGTCCCGACAGATCTTTTTCGTTCCGCCTCTTTCGGTGCCCTTTTTAAAACGACGACCTTTGCCTTCAATGTACAGCTAACAGTTTGTCACACTGGGCGCCCTGCCTTCACAGGAATGTTCCTAATTCATTTGTGTGTCCTTAAGGGGGTTGCTTAATTGTGTTATGTAATTTCTTTTCATTTTTTAAAAAGTAAAACCATTAACTGTACCATATCAAATCATCTGTAATAATATTGATGGTTTCATGGAGCCATGTTATCATTCTTGAGTCTGTATGCAAGGCCCTGCTTAATCCAATGGATAATGAACATCAGTAGCTTTCACAGATAAATGGGATGTGGGAAGAGAGCAACTGTTTGTTATTCAAATAACAGCGAAAAAGGAAAAAATGGGAATTGGAATATAGAACCAAAGATGCATAGTCACTACGTTCTGCTTTTATAGATGATAATCATCCATAGGATTAATCTGTGGCCGTTTGTTTTTTTTGTCATACTGTTGCATGGAGCTCTTGTATTCCTCATTTCAGACCTTCCTATGATCTGTGTTTTGACCCTAAAAAATGCCTTATTCGACCATATCTACGATGTGAGAAGTCAAAAAGAAAAACCTGCTATAATTGTGTTCTGATAGAATTTGGCAAATTCACTGAAGTGGTACAGAAATACAATTAGTTTCAACGTCATTTACTCTGTAAGGGAATTACCACAACATGCATGATGCTACTCAACTATTATGATTTACTTTTGATCCAAATGAAGCTCTTATTGTTTTTAACTTTCTCTTTATTTCTTGTGACTGGGTGGGACGTGCACCTGAGGGTCTGTTGCCGAAGTGGATAAAGCACAATTTTCAGAACAGCCAGGAGCAGAACCTCCGCGTTTAATTTCGCACTTTTCCACAGACACTTGTATCATTTCCCTGTTGCTACATTTGAAAACACAGAATGCATATTCTTCTCTCTTGCCTTGCCTTTTTAGATCATTTAGCAAAGAACATAGAATTTAACCTACACCTTTAAAACTGCATTGTTTACCTGCATTTGCTGCTTAAGTTATGGAAAGTGTCCCTTGTGGTTAACCATGGAATCATTTCTTTCTGCCGGTGATATTGTACGTTCAATGTCAACCCTGTGGAAATGATTGTCATTACACTTTTTGGAATGTTTTTTTCGGGGACATCTTGAAGTAGATAAACCAAATAAATGTCCATTCATTTTCAGGGTCGTCCTTTTTTTTTTGCTGATGAAACATCCCCTTGTATCTTTTTACATCTTACACAGGCATGTTTTGTTTCAGTTTTTTGAATATATATATATATAATTTGGCCATTTACATTTAGTTAAAAACAAGTTTTGTAATGTCACCCTAACCTCTCTGACCACGCTGATTTATCCTAACAAAACAGGACCACACTTGTTGAATTTGGAATTTAGCTGAGTGGAATGCAGCGCTCTCATGCTGTTGCGTCTCAAAGTTGCACTTAACTCTTCATAAAGATTGGATGTGGCTTCTCAGATTGAACAATGACCAGATGATGTTAACTTTTGTACTCAGACGTCAGTTGACAGCAACTGCCTCTTCACGTCCTAACTGAATTGCCTTCGACCACTATCGACCGTCTGCATCGATGTGAGACTACAGAGCTTCTGCTTCCAGTACTTTTTGTATTCAGGATATCATGATATTGTAAACACGTGGCTGGCTGCATTCTTCTGTGTCCTGAACTAATTAAGAAGTTTGATTGTATCACAATTGTGTAGCCTCTAAACTGCCGCGTGGATTCTCGCTTCTTACACCGACAAAGATAAGGAAAATGTTTATCAGACCCCTGGCTTCAATAAAACCAAGAATCCAAGCTGTGGTTGACTAACATTTTTGTGTCTATTGTTTTTTGGTTTTTCTTCATGATATTATTAAACATTTACCACTTTCATAGCTAACAGCCCTAAATCCATCTCCATACAACAACACTAAACAAAATGAATGATATTGCACATTAACGAATGCATTTAGCTTATTTTCACATGTGATAAATCACGAGCTCCACCAAAGGTAAAGACTTTACATAGTGATGTTGATTTTTCTTTTTGCAGCATCTCCAGCGCTCAGCAATTAACCTGGGCAACAGTTTGTTCCCACTTAAAACCATATGAGGGCAGTAAAGTACAGGGAAGTGGAGTTAAATTATTACAGCTAAAAAATTGTAGGTTTAATCCACTTTTTTATTTTACAGAGTGTTAATCCCTGAACTCTTAAACCATCTAAAAACTAATCTCTCCCCCATTTTTCTCCGCTCACCCCAACAAGTCGAGGACGATTCTGCTGGAGGCTTCTTCCTGTTAAAAGGGATTTTTTTCTTTATAATTTTGTACGGTCTCGGCTTACAAATACAATTAAATTGTAATAGTAGGCTAATGGCTGTAGTAAGGCAGGAATCAATATGTATATTTTCATATTCATGGTTCATATGGAAGCCCCTCAGTCATAATGTGAAACTTTCTCGAAATAATGACCTGCAAACTGAAAACAATGCTACTAACTCAAAATAACAAGTTAGTATCTCAAAATAACATCTCAAGATAACATATGAAAATGTCACGCTAACTCAAAATAGTGACTTAATAACAACATAATGACTTAAACTGACAACATCTCATAACTCTGACTTATCTTATGATGTGACATACCATCTAATAATTTGGACGTTTTATCTCGTAATTTCTATGACTATATGAAGAAAACTGCCCTCACCCCATAATAACAATAATAATAATAATTAGAATAGTAATAATAATCCCTAGAGGAATAAGGGGTCGTTTCCTCGGGCCTGGTGGGACACTGTGGTGGGACAGGACCGAGATGATGGTGAGAAGAGGCCGGGGAGAAGCTTCCAGAACCGTCGGTGAGTCGGCTCCTGCTGGATCCGTGTTGCGGGGCTGTGTTTGCGGACACTTGAAACTTGGCGCAGAGCCGACACAAGAATGTGCCGTTTCCAGAGGGGCGGAGACAAACCCGCCCGCCCCGCAGCCCCGCATCCACCACGGCCGCTGCGTGAGAGCAGGAGGAGGCAGCCTGAGCCCGTGGGTCCCCGCTGGTTCCCACCGACCTCATCAAGTTTACAATAGCGAACAGAAACGCTCCCTCTCCGGCCTTCTCTCCCACAATGCCTCCATGTTTGTCTGGGTCCAGTCACGCAGCGGCTCAAGCACGGTAAGCATTTCTGTTGTCGTTTAACCAGAACCGTCCGCGGCGAAGTGACACCGGGACTCGAACAAGTGACCCGCCTAGCAGAGTTGTAAGAGCGGCTGTTTGAGGGAGACACGCAGCGTATGTGGCCCGGAGGCAGCACCGCAAGGTACACGGACACCAGCCGGATTTTCCTGCGCTTGACGTCCGGGACCAGAGCAGGAGGAAGGGCACCCGCCGCGGCTGCTGGTTTTCTCCCCCGCGGGGAAGGAGGCTATGAAAAGTGGACTGTCCGGTTCGTCTTCTCCATCCACCTCCTCCTCCTGCCTGCCTGCATGGAACACAGTGTGCTCTCCGCCACACAGCCCGGTTCTCGGTGAATATATGCCGTAGCAGTCCCCGGTCGAGAGTCCAGCTTCCTCCGCGAAAACCATCACCATCATGAGGACCACCGAGGAGACGGAGGGCTTCGACGGCGAGGCCTCCAACACGTCCATGATCTCCGGGGCCAGCAGCCCCTACCAGCCCACCACCGAGCCCGTCCACGCCAGGAACGTGTTTGGGGGGATTCGGTGCGACGTGCACTACCTCAAGTCTTACTTCGGGATCCTGAAGGTGGTTGAAGTGGTAAGTGAGAGCATGATCATTAGTGCATCTTAAAAGTGTTAAAAACATGCACCGACTTCCACCAAGCAGCTAGAAACAAGGACAAAACAACTACCATGAGAACTATTATCACATCTAACTTCACACTTTGAACTGCTTGACCTTATTTTGAGCTTTTAACACTTTCACTCCTGTCCCTGAAAGTCAAATATGAGATGGTTTATTCTAAGAAATACCCGCAGAGGTCCTGGTTTACCCTGAACCACATCCTAAATAGTGGGTCAGACAGGTTTCATGCTAAAAGTGTTTACCTCATGACATGTGAAGTGGAATAAGCTCAGTTGTTAAGTACCACAGTTCTGTGTTCAGCCATGCATTGCACAACATGCCGGTGTTTTCCAAGCAATCCTTTATTTTGAAGGATGCACAGTGGCTCCCCTACATTTCATTGTTATCCCCAACAGTGTCTCCATACTGTACTCTTATTGATTTTGTCTGCTTATTATGCAGAATTTGTGTCTCTTAAGGGACATAAAAGTATGTAGTGCACACGCTTACAGAAATCAGTCCTCGAAAAGCTATCTCGCAATGTTCAAGAAAGCGATACAAAATAAAATTCCTGGATCCACCCACTGATCCGGATCTGCAGGCTTCCTCCCTGAGCGATGGAGCATTCTTCCACCGAGCTCCGTGGTAATCTGTCCAGTAGTATTTGTGTAATCTTGCCTATAAACAAACAAACGGACAGGGGTGAAAACATAACCTCCGTGGCCTTTATGCTATTCTACTGATACCCGTGTAGTTGTTCAGGTCCCGAAAGACAATAATCATAATTTTCGTGTCAGTGGAAAATACACACATTCTAGCTGATATTTTAGATCAACACACTTAAACCAGATGTCTGAACTGGGAGAAGAGGGAGCAAATAAGCAAAAGAACGCGGGCTCCCAAAGCTCTGACAATTCACCAGAGGAGGAAATATCTATCAAGCCACAGCCATTCCTCTTCTTCTGGTGCCAAGAACTCCAGACACAGGCCTGCACACTCAAACACATGAAGTACGTGCGTCCACAACAGGAAAAGCCATGGAGCTGAGGAAACTAGCAATTACCTCTAACAACATTTGTGGGTTGCACAAGCAAACTAAAAGTCCAAAGCTGCTTGGAAGATAATGCTGCATAGTTCTGGTCTCTTTGCTTTTGTTTTTAACTCCTGTAAAAGCAGTGTTTGAGGAGTGTTATCATCCAAGTCGTGGGTGGCGGAGTTTCCCAGTGGTGGGACAGAAGTGGACAGTCAGCCCATGCTGTCGCACACACCTGTGATGTTTACCTCCGCGTACGTGGGAAGTTAGAGAAATAAGCCATCTGTCACAAGGCTTGGGAGAAGTTTGGAGGATGCAATAACCGAGAGCGTTCACATTCACAGGTCTTCTGTTGTTTCAAAGCAACTGCTGCGATATTCTCTTCGACTCGGCTGTTGGAATGACGGCACAAAAATGAATTTACCTCTGTAAAGTAAATACAATGAAAAGGTTTATTTGTGTGTGCAGGCTGGAGATGTTTCGGAAAAAAACAAATGGCAAATGAAGGTTTGAATATCTGAATAGTAGGGATTCATCTCCTCTAAAACCATAGTGCTAATACCTGATAGTAACACGTCAATGGTTTCAGAACATGTTACAACTTTACCCACACACAGAAAATAGAAAATGAAACCTGCACCTGATGTTTTAAAAGAACTGATGCCGAAATAATGCGACAACACTTTGAAACACAGGCCGATAGCGAAGCCATGCAAATATGGATTTGCATGCCTGGCAGTTTTGAAATACTTTTCACATATATGCAGTAGAAAATACTTACTATTGCTCAGCTTAGATAAGACAGGTGTATGAGCATTATCTTGGTGCAGATTAGGAATCCTATATTTACACTTTCTATTTACTTTAATGGTTTGTTCTGCTCAAATACAGACTTTCCAGTTTGAGCTGGTCGTATCTCTTTCCCCGACAAGGACAGGACGAATGAAAGTCGTTGAAGTTTACGTCCAGTATCTTAGAGAAAGCCTGCGAGGTGCTGCCAACCTTTAATAGCTTCACTTTAGTTTTTACAGCTCTGTCCTCTAGTCGCTGAGACTTTGGTTATGATCTTTTACAACTGATATATGACGATGACGGCGCAAAACCGTACCTGATGTGGACATATTCATGGTTAATCAGTAAACAGTCCTCTGCCAAGAAAGTAGGCCTGTTGGTTTTCTTGTGACTGAAAGGACAATAGTCGTGTGTTGTGAATGAATCATCTCTCTACAGAAACCATTTTATGGACTGGTACTGTGCAGCACTTCATGATGCATTGTTCCACATGCTTCTCTCAACAGGCACCTTATCAGTCAAAAGTTAAAGAGCTTTAACGCCTCGTCTATCCCCCTTTGTCCATACTTCCTTTTATTCTGCCAAGGAATTGTTTTCAGGATTACCTCGACGCCCAGGCCTCGTTTGCACCAAGTAATTCGTTTAAATGGGTCCTGACATTTGCTTTGACCCCTGTTTACTGAGAACCGCTTTGTTTTCCTCTGGTTCTGTTTGCTAATAGACAAGTGTGTTGTTGTTTCTCACCACAGCACTAACATGCTTTTGCACGGGGCCTTTTTAAAGAGCCCACTCCGCTCATCAGTCATTGGATGAATGGATACACAGGTCACTGTTGACCCTGCACTGGTCAGACACAACCCCGCCTGTGGGATGTAACCTGACCGAGGTGTTTCCACCCTGACAGCAGGTTTGTCTTTGTGCTTTTGTTGTGACTGTGTCAACAAAGTCCAACTGATATTCACCATGTGCTCCTCTACACCGACAGGAATTTGATACTTTAAGGGCTGATGGTTCACCATTTAAACTCTCAAAGTTTCCTAATAAGCCTCATAACGTCACTGTGAAGTAGAACGGTAATCAGTAGAGCACATACCTCTGCCAAGTTCCAACAATTTCTTAAGCTGACTGCATTTCAGACATGCACTGAAGTATTGATATTTTAGAAAAATTTCTGGAGGGGCTGTGAGAATACAAATGTCTGTGTCCGTTGCTCTGGAACTTTTTCTGCCAGCCACCTTGTAAAATGTTCGGAAAATGTCAGAGTGAGCGGAATTTCTATGTCTTGACTCCTGCATGCTCTACCCAGACATCTCTCCTCGCCTGAATGTTCTGGACGTGTTCCTGTTGTTGTGAACGCGTCTGACCAAGACAATCTCCTGCTGCTTTCTGCTTTGCTTGTGTCAGACAAACTCCGGACCACAACGTTCTGGACCCAATTTTCCAAGTTCATGTGTGTAAACAGCTTCTAATTCCCAAGTATTTTTCTAACAAGTTGTAGTTAAATGTTATGTTAGGGTGTTTTTTTTCTGTCAATGTTCTCTAATGAAGTTACCAGGTGCACCCAAATGTCAGGGAGCACTTCCTGCTCTGAGAGAGACACCACATGCTCCCCTCTCTCTTCTGGTTGAAGCATTACTTATTTGCAGCGTGTTGGGAGACATTAAGACAACAGGAGTGCCGTGCATACATGTGTGGAGACGTGCATGCCGTTGCTGTTTTTCGTGTTCTCCGGGGTGAAATATAACCTGCATTCAGGCCACATTTTCCATCACATAGATGACTGTGGGCTGCTGCTGGAGCATTTTTGGTAATTTCTTTTTTGAGCATGAAGTCCCACACGACTAGAAGTGCAGCGTATAATGTTGCCTAGTTTCTGCACCGAGGCCTCTTTTCACCCGGGTTAGTTTTGTGTCCACAACAGATGGCGTATAAGAAGGGGATCTGAGTCCAAGAGATCTCTAAAGGCAACTTCTAATGTGCATAATCTCCAAGATAAGGATATGTGCTCATGTGGGGGAGGAAAGAGAAAGAGCTGAGGACAAGCAGGTTGCGTAAAGGGCTGAAGTTGAACATTAAATCATTACTTGATGCTTTGTGAAACCCCGCCTCCTCTCATGTGGCTGCCTGACACCTGCTACAAAGGGACTTGGGGAAACGCATTATGCTTTCTTCAAGAGACATGACATCATCCACCAGCACAAGCAGCCCTCCACTCCTGTTTGGGTGTAACCACTCTGGCTGAGTCGGAGCCACAGACGGACTGCTGTCCAACGACAGTACAAGTGTCTAATGAGGCTGCAGCAGCTGCACAAAGCAAAGGTTTTCTCTTAATGATGCTCAGCTCGGTGGATTTGTTCCTTTTTGTCTGTGCTTTAGTTATTTGGAAGCAAAGTCGACAGTCTGTCACAAGGAGACGAGTTCTCCACAAAGTTTACTTTTCAGAGCCGGTTTACTCTGCTCATTAAACTGGACAAACACCATCGGCTACTGAGCCTGCTCAGAGCTTGAGGGATCTGCCGTAATGGACTTGTGCAAATGAGACTGTTTGGGGCTGTTCTCAAATGCATTTGTTTTCAGCTGTCTCCAGCAATGAGCTACAACTAGATGGGCTGGATTCAATTTGGATCCAGATCAGCTGACAATTCACACTGGGTTTCACAAACAATTCCAGGGCTGGACAGCTTCTTGGAGAGAATCTCTGCTGTACATTTGGTGAAATTCAACTACTTGCAAAACAAGTTATTCCAAAGTTTTCTCCGACACACACTAACAACTATGTGACTATTTTAATTATTTCACAATATTAATAGTCATTCCCTTCCTTCTCTCACTGCACACCATTTTTTTTTTCATTTTAATAATCTGACCACATTCCTGAACTCAAAACCTAAGAAATTCCAGTTGCTTTATTGCCTGGTGACTCGCAGGAAGCAGATTTCAAAGAGGTTGGAGCCCCTGGTTTAACAATGTGGATTTTGTAGTGGAAATGTTGCTTATTCAAACTTGAGACCATAAATGTTGGCTGAAAAGACAACAATATACTGTATAATCCTGCCCTCTCTGTAGCCAGGGGTTTGTTATTTACCCACACTAATATGTGAAAGGAGAAAAAAGCAACCGAAAACCCTCTTCTTTCTCCCTTTGAGACTAAAGCTAGACGTACCACAGAGACGCTCCAGTTTAATCAATGCACTTCTCCACTTTTGATTCTATGAACTGTTGGGGGGAAAAAAATCTATATTGTCAGAGAGCAGATCGTTTCCTTTCAACCCTTGTATCGAGTCTTTGAAACAAAGTGGATCAGTGAGACGTGAGGTGCTAATGAAGCAGCACTTCGGTCTATGCAGCTGATTGTTTTTACGCTTCTATTTTTAGCGTTTCACTGTAAATTAGATGATGAGCTGAACAGAAACTGTTTGAAACATACTGTATGTTATGTCATACTGTTTTAACTGTCATAAGACATTACATTTACTTTGCATGAAAATACACTAACAAGGAGTTCTAGAAATGTATATAAATTGACACCTGTGTAAAAATGTTAATCTACTCATGCAAAACGGTGCCCTTGCAGTTTGCACGAACATCTTTAAATTCCATGCAATCACACCAGTGTTTAAAGGAGAGAGAAACACAGAAAAGACAAAATCCTGAAAGTCAAAGTTCGTAATGAGTCTGATACGTAAAGTAAATTTGGCAGCAAATCGTTTTGCCATTTGGAAAAGCTCAAACAATTGCCATTTACTTTTTTTCTTGCAGTTTAACCTCACATCGCTCCTCAACTCAAACCCACCATTATATAACATATCAACATTTAATAATGTCAAACAGTTCCAGGCCGAACAGATCTGGTCCGAACTGGTTCTGCAATCTGCTGCTTCGCGTCAGTAATGTGTCACGGTCTCATGGCGCTGTTACGTCTCTCAGTTCTGAATAGCGCTGAGCCAATCAGTAATCTGTGTGTGGTTTCGTTGGGGTCTCGATGGCAGAGGAACACCTCAATAGCAGAATTCCTCTCATACTGTGGTTTGCTGATGGATGTTGGCTGGAGGCAGGCGTCGTCACAGACCGCCAGGAGTGGGACTCATGAGATGGGCTTATGGCCTCCGCTCTATTCATAGGACAATCAATTCATCATATGGAGAGCAGAACTTGGCCTTAACGTCCCCTTCATCTTCTCCCACTTAACTCTCGCTATTTCCCCTCTCTCCTCAGGTCCTATCCCTCATCGGATTCATCTGCATAGAGACCATCATGATGTGCTCCCCCTGTGGAGGCGTCTACTTCTTTGAGTTTGTCAGCTGCAGTGCCTTTGTGGTGACAGGAGTCCTCCTCCTGATCTTCTGCCTCAACCTGCACACCAAGGTGCCCCATGTCAACTGGAGCCTCACGGTACGTACAGGGAGACACTGCGTCAAAGGGCCAGACTCGTAGCGAGCTGAATAACTAACATGAAGGTGATTGCAGGTTTTTGACATTAAAGGTCACAAGTCTAGCCCGTGTTAGTGAGTCATCAGACTACTGTTGACCCATGTGAATTTACTTGTAGACTGTACTACACATAACAACAGTAAGATAAGCTAATGCCAAACTGAAATCCAAGGAAGCTCTGTCAACAACAAGACGGCTGGAAAAGCAATTGTATTTTAGATCATATGATGGTAATATCCCTTGTTTGATAAATATAAATATGTCTCTGGCATTTCCAGAAACCTCAGCAGTGCTTTGTGTTTTGTGCTAATTATTTGATGTTATTTATATGCTGTATCTAGATTTTATTTGCCATCACCAACAGGAGCTTCTAGATGTGCTGTTTTTTTCAGGTTGGCATTTAGCTCAAAGCTTTGCCGTGCTGAACCTTATAGACGTGTAGACTCTCAGTGTTATTCCTCTGTATTTAGAGTTTAAATTGATGGTACGTCTTTATAGAAACCATCAAAGAAAAGGTCCATGAAAAGTTTAAGGTGTAAGTGAGAAATGTGTTGTCAAACTGTTTGTGCTTGTCGTTCTTAGCTAAATTGTTCTCCTTTTATGAGCTGAGCTGAGCGGGACGAGCTCGGCACAGTTCACTGTTGAAGAATAACATACAGAAGTATCAAGAGTAAAGCTCAGCGCAAACTCATACAAGCTGGAAAAACTTTGAGTGTGGAGCTGAGAACATACAGTTTCAGCATTACCACCAGGATATGTGCATTGTCAGCACCTGTAAGCAAATGAGCTGCTGGGTGTTCTCCAGCAGATACTGGTCGACTTCCAGTATTTCCGTATACAGGCATGCTGGCGACTTCTGAAGCTGCAGCCAGCTCTTTTACAAAGAGGAGTGAAAAAACATCTTTAACTGCATTTCCAGGGGCCACACAGCTTACAGTGTACCTACCGTAAGGCAGTGGATGTTGAGCCATATGTCCAAATACCACCATAGCTATCAGATTGCTTGATGGTATCCTTGGTACAGTATATTCCACCTCAAATATGAAGAGGGGTGTTCCTTTGACTTTTACTTCTGGCAGTACGACACCAAATGAAAGCTCAGAGAGGCCCGAGCTAATTTAAGAGCGCTGATCAAGGAACTTTTACCAGATACTTGTGACCAGTAACAGTCCATATGATCTAAAATCCTCCAGTTCAGTCTGCTCTGTTTGAGCAGTTCCTTTTCTCCTGAGACTCACTGGCCTTTCACATGTCACTGACTAATTAATAAGTTTCCACTTGGGTGATCAAAAGCCTTATGAATTTGTAATTTAAGATATGGCACGTAACAATTCTTCATTAAAATGTCTAAAAACAACTAGGCCTATTTTATATATAACAATGTTCAAACCCAGAGAAATCCCCAATTTTATACAAGGTCATGGAATCGTTTTAATTGTGTTGTATCCACTTTACCTGGGCTTTGCTGTTTGCTGCATAACATGAATAATACTTCTGTACATTATTCGTGAGATGACTTGTGTCTGAGTTGTGTCAGATTGATGATAATGGGAGTTGATGCCTTCATTGCAGGTTAAAATCTAGTCTTTTGTTATTGCTTTGGTTGAGAGGCCCCTAGTGGAAGAAATTACACATTGATTAAAATGCATTCTGTGTTTGTGTGGTTGAAGAAATTAGGCTCTAGTCTCCTGTGGTTTAGCTCATTGGAAGGGTTTGGTATTGTTCTTTTTCTTTCATGTGCTACATGTCCCAGTGTCAGAATCCTTTGCTTGAATTACAGCCACACTTTCAACCATTTATCTTTTGGCATTTTGTTGTCTTGTCGACCTGCGTTCGAGGTGGCTACTAGCTACTAGCTCGGTCTGTATCAGCTGTGTGCCTGATTGGTTCTGGATTTCAGTACCCAACCCTACTTATTGGTATTTCAAGGAATCATGCTATGATGCACACAAAATTAGAAGTCTTTCATAGTTTGTGAATAATAACATGCACTGTATTTGGCGGACATCAAATGCTGTGGTTATGACACAATAACCCCCTGCTGGTCATGTTTGGTCAGTAATGTGTAGCTCGTCTCACAGTAGGTGTTGCCTTCACAAGTTCCCAGTCTCTGCTCTGACTCTACTCTGTAGAGCTGTGCTGTTGAAGTAGCTAACAAGCCCATGATGCTTCGTGGCTCTTCACAGTGGAGTCTCTACCCCACGCTGTGTGTGTCTATCAAGTTCAAAGCTGCTCCTGTCAAACTGAGCCCCAGGGAATGTCGCCATGAGTAAGCACTTCTGCGTGTTAACCAACTGTTAACCCTTTTGCTGCCTTCCTTCCGTTCCCCACCACCAAACTGTGAGCTGACACTGACATCGCTGGATGTAATGAGCTTGTTTTAACGTGTGCCCTGAGTGTCTCAGAATGAGATATTGATTGTACAATTATATGCTACATGATCCCATCTCCTCTGATTCATCCTCCATGATGACTTTGGCAGCGATGAAGGGGGAAACACTGGTCCTGACTTCACTCCCACTCCCACAACCAAAGCAGTTCTGGGACCTTGTTGTGAAGCTGCTCAGTGACTTTCAGTGATTTAGTTGAACTTCAGGGCTTATTTAGCATGAATTAGCTTATTTTGCACAACAGAAAGACAGATGAAGGAAGACCACGCCTAATTATCACAGCCAAATAACTGTTGGCCATGTTTTCAGGCAGATTTCGGCAGACTGTAACTCATCAGAGTTAATGCATGCATGCATGAGGTACTTCATTACATCTGTCACAGCTTCACACACCACTACTGTCAATCTGTTTGCCAGAAGTTTCATATGTAACTCATATACAGATATATTCATAGTGCTTGTGTTTTAGAAACGTCATTGTCTCGCACTCGCCAGCTGTGAATTTTCGGGACAATTTTCTGCTGTATTCTCACCTGGGCTCACTCTTATATTTTACTAGTGGACTGGAAGGTGAAGTTCAGGTAAATGTGTGGAGCGCCTCACTCAGACTTTTTCTTTCTCACACACAGCCCCTCTGGAAAAGTTCAGGAAATCTTAAGAAGGAGTTGTGTTTGTGTTATTACTGCAATAATCCAGATTCTTTTTGTATCTGTTCAAAGAGCATTTAATAATTAATCATAGTTAAATAATGTATTTGTGTTTGTTCACATCCCTACGACAAACACACACCAGTGTCAGAGCATCTTCTTCTTCACATGAAGTTGCAGTGTGTTATCTTCATGTACAATATGGGTATGTGAACCCATCCTCGTTTCTCTGTCTCACGCTGTGTTATTCTAATGACCGACATCTCTTATCCTGAATCCGCATACGCACCCACACATCCACACAGCTGTGGATAGTGGTTATTATTATTATTATTAGCCACAGTCATTAATCTATCATCAGTTCAGACCAGAAACCACTTTACTCTTCTTCTATTTACTTAACCTACAAGTGGATTCCAATAAAAGCATGTTTGGTTTTAAACAGCTGAAACTTACCACCCAAGCATCCAAAAGACGTGAAATTCATCTCTACCATCTTTATTTGTCTTTCAAAGAGAATCAGGCGTAGATGTGAAAGCTGGAGAGAGATTTTATTCTCGCATGAAGCTTCCTGGCCCCGTGTGACCTGCTACAACTGTCAAGGGCATTGGCTTCATAATTAGTTTTCCACTGCATCCTCCAGGGTTTCCATAGATGCAGTCCTATGAGTATTTCTAGCTTCTACCTTGAGAGCACAACTGAAATATAGAACCACACACACACACAGTCACATGAAACGGCATGTGTTATTTATACTGCAGATCAAAAATCCCCTTTTTGTGCAAAAACTAGAAATATAAACCTAAAATAAACTGCAGAATGTGTCAGATTTCTGTCCTTTCTCTTTCCGGAATCTGGAGTTTACTCTAAATCACATGCTGAGATACAAACATGTCTAATGGTTTGTTTTTTATTTCTTCTTATTTCTGAGAGAAAATAAGCAAACATAACCTTCATGGAGGAGGTAATAATAAGTCGCAGAGCCCGTGGTTTGGTCCCGTGTGTTATTTAAGTTACAGATTGTCAGTCTGGTTAAACATGTAAAGAGTAAAGCAATGAGGCTGCAAACAGGAACAGGACACTGGAGCCTTATTCTACAGTTTAACCTGTTGAACCAGTTGAGCAAGATACTCAAGAGTGTGTTTGATGGAAATGTCAGCATGTGTTTGTACTGTGTGCATGAGAAGAATGAGTATTTTGAGGGTGTGTGAGTTTTTACAGGGTTATGATTTTGACTGAAGGCATTTAGGGATTTAAACACTGGTGCACATTGACCTTGTCAGTTAGTTCAGGGTCCATATTAATGTGTAACTGATTAAACTGCAGGGTCAGTGACACATTATCACAGCGTTAACCCTCCACTGATTCTGCTTCATGTAGTGTCTGTGTGTGTGTGTGTGTGTGTGTGTGTGTGTGTGTGTGAGACATGGCTATTGTATGAGCCCTGTGTGTCATATGAGAGACCGCGTGTGCCATGATCACAATCACGCATCTGATCACGAGGGCAGTGCCCCAGTCAAGCTGAGCGCTTCATTATTAACCCTTTCCTCTGAAGGCAGCAAAGTAAAACGTCAGAGGGAAGTGTGTCTTTCATTCTCTTGTGTGTGTGTATATGTGTGTGTGTGTTTGTGTGTTATATGTTTTGCTAGCTGGCTGTTGGCCTCTTTGTCCTTCTGTGTTTTTAAACTCACTGTGAAGCCTGGACATGGAATCAGCCTTGTTGCTAATATTGGTTTAATTAGTGTCGAAAGGCCTCAGAGGTTTTTTGTTTTGTTATATATTTCAGGTTACATGTTCATTGAGGAGCTTTGAGGTTACAAGCTTGTGTACTTTTCCTCCCTGTTGTGGCCCGAAGCTTTAAGTCTGTGGGTTGTCAACCCGAACGTTTGTCTCATTCTCATGACGGCGATTTGTTAGGAACGGCTCCAGAGAATTTCTTCTAATTTGTCACAAACGTTCACTTGGACTCAAACGTGGACTGATTAGATTTATTTTGGTCAAAGGTCAAAGTCATTGTGACCTCACATTCTTCTGAACATAATTTATCAGGAATGTCTAGAGGAGATGTCATTACATCAGGGAACAACCTTCTGCTTGGACTCAAGAATTAACTGATTTAGAATTTGATGGTCAAAGGTCAAGCTCGCTCACTTGACATGTTTGTGGCCATAACTCAAGAATTTATTCACTAGTTTGGAAACATTTTTAGCCAAATAAACAGTTGGATGAAATGAGGAAGTAAAGCCACTTTATATTCAAAAGGATAAAGGTCAACTTCACTGTGGCATCATATTGTTCTGCAAAAACCCTGAGGCTGTGATTCTATTTATTATTGATGCAATCATCGTAAGCACTTAAAACAAAAACATCAAATACTACGTCAAATGCTTTGAACAGATTCTTCCTGATTTAAATAAACATTTGATCATTTCAGACTGTGTTTTGTTTGTTATATGCTTGTATGAAAAAGTTTTGACTTGTAAATTAAAATTTGTTTTGGTGTTCTCACTGGATATTTTTATGCACAAATGAAAATGAACTTAATGAACTTAATAACATTAAAATGATCTATTTTGAATTCCTCTGCCTCAGCTGCTCATCTCATGAAATACTCATAAAGTCATCTGGAATTTAAAGTGATCCTGTATGTTGCTGTGTGTGTGTGTTCCTGTAGGACCTGGTTAACACGGCTGCCAGCACCTTCTTCTTCTTCTTGTCGTCCCTCGTGCTCGCCTTCATGAACCACAACACTGGAGCTGAAATCGCAGCAGTGGTGAGTTTTCAAAACCAACCGACCAACCTGTTGTGTTGTTTTGTTTTTCAGTGCCAACAAAGCAAACATCTGTAAACCTCTGCCTGGGTTAGTTATTTAGCAGCATCCTGAAGGATCATGAAGGATTCATGTATGAATATAAATATACTGAATTATCTGAAAACTATTGATTCCTGTCGGCTTTAGTTGCTCAGATTTGTTATCGACTCACCAGACAATTTTTTAGTTAAGTGTAATTAAAGTTAATGTACTTTAAAACATGTTCATAATGATTTTCACAGTTTAGTAAATAATAACATTTCTATAGAACTTATCTAAACTTATCTAAAGGTACAACCATGGAATAAAACTTTTAAACTTGTAAAATGAGACATTACAGTAAAGGCTGTGTGTAATCAATGATTTCAAAACAGGTAAAGTGCTGGTAAGTCTAATTTCATCAGGCAAGGAGTTCCAGAGCCTCTGGGTCCTGATGGCAAAAGCCCAGTCACCCTTAGTCCCCAGCCTTGGCTTAAAAACTACAAACAAGTGTTGGTGTAGTAGCTCTGTGATATAACTGGGGGCCAGACTGTGCTGAGCTTTAAAAGCTATTAAAAGTCTCTTAAAATCCAGTGTTGAATTGAACTGGCAGCCAATGACAGGAGGCAGGAGCTGGAGAGCCATGGGCCTCATATGCTTGGTGTTGGTAAAATGTGATCAGCTGACTTTTCTTGTTTATCTCCACCCGCCCAAATCAAGTTTGCAATGAGATATCTTGATACTTGCAGCCGTTGGTGTATTGTTTCACATTTAAATGTTTTTTTCTGTTTTGTCTTTGCACCAGATCTTTGGCTTCATGGTGACAGGTGCGTATGGAATCAACACCTTCCTGGCGGTACGGAAGATGCGCCTTGGCAACGGCTGTCAGAGGGCGCCCCAGACCAGCGAGTACATGCGAGCACGCACGGCATCTCGTGGAGAAATGGAGGCACGACCCGAGATCGCGTGAGCGCTGGCACGCGGTAAAAAAGAAAGACTAAGAGAAAGCCACACCACCGTCGGGCAGCTGAGACACTTCACTGCCTTCAGAACTGTAAAGTCTGTGGCAGAACGGCCTTCTCTCGCTCGCCACGCGTTTTTTGACTCCTCATCACACCACTTCAACTGTGCTGTCTCGCTGCTCAGCTGCTGAACACATCTTCACTTCACAGCCGCAGATGCGCTCTGTGGATTTTGTGTGTCAGGCTGCAGGTCCACACAGAGTCTTGACAATTGAAGGTAGAAAACTTCTCATCCACTTATCTTTCTGTCTGAAGGATGATGTCCACGAAGAACCAACAAAGGTCGACTTCACTCCAACTGTGCATCAGTGATGATGCCGTTGATTTTTTTTTTTGATCCGTTTGTGTTTCACTGTGAATGAAGTGAAGTAGAGGACGGTCAGCTTTTGTACAGTTTGCTTATATCACGCTGCTGTTTGTAAAGTCTTTGGTAGTAATAAATGCGATTGTGGATCCAGGACACCCCTGTACCAGAAACCCACGGCAGCCTGCAGGAAACCAGAGGCACCACGACTTCACGGGTCAGTGTTTTGTTTCCACCTGTGACGTTGAATATTTCAAGATCACACTTTGAAAATGCCTTTCAACATGACCTTTTAATGACCTTTTATTTTAGCTACTATTAAGATCTCTGCCATCGATAAGCGTAGAGTAACCGTACAGGGTCTTTCTTTACTGCAATAAAGACAGGAAGTGAAAGAAAAGGTCATAATATCTGACTGAAACAGAAATCCTGTTCAGACCTGGTTAACATCTGTCCTGAGGGATCTGATCACAAGTCCTCTCTCTCACTCTAACTCTCTCACACTCTCACTCTCAGGACAGATGTTAATACCACGTCTGAACAGAGACAGATTTACTTATTCACAACACAATCTAAAACAACGGGTTTGACTCTATTACGAGACCAAAGTAAGAGTTCCTAACACTCCATTCCATGAATTTTATCCCAGATGTTGTAATTAAAAAAAAAATATATCCTCTCTAGAATTAAAAGAAACTGAATGTTGATGTCTATGTGAGCCAGGAGATGAAAGGGTAATTATATTTTCCTATCAGAAGCTTTAAGCAACTCAATTTGTTGATCACCAGCAGGGGAACTGGTCAAGATCGATGCCCTGGGCCTGAACTGAACCTCAGGTATCGACACACATTTGAAATGAAATCACAGGGTGCCTCAACGTGAACGCTGTATTTCCCACTGCCTTCTAAATTATCACACGAGACAGGACCATCACAGAGGATTATAATTCATTTTTGATTTAAAAAAAAAAAAGCAAAGGAAAAGTACAGGTGGAGACATTGGGATGGAAATATGGTACATTTAACAACATTTAACTCTGTATTTAACTCTTTGAATTAAATGTCAGTGTATCTACAGTATATTATCACACATTTCACTCGTTATGAAGTCTGTCATTCCACATTGCAGCTCGTACACAGATTGCAGAACATGGTTTTATTTGTTCCTGTTTGACCAGTGTAGTTGACAAGGAAACAGGAAAAAAAAAAAAAAATTCTAATATTTGCTTAATTTTTTAGTTTAAAGGAAGAAATACTTATTTAATTTGTGTCATCTCTCACTGTAGTGATGTATTGAAGCAACACTACAGTTACACACGTTTGTGTTTTCTTTGTCGTGTGAGACCTGTGTGTGTATATTTGGCTCGGGGTGAGTTTGTGCAGGGTCTGAATTGACTCTGTGGCTCCATCTCCTGGTCGACAGCTGTGTGTGTGTGTGTGTGTGTGTGTGTGTGTGTGTGTGTGTGTGTGTGAAAAATAAAACTGCACATGCTTTTTAAATAGCCTCAGAGGTTTTCACGCTACACAATATGTTTGAATAATCAGACTTTTCTCATGTTTTCAAATAATTTATATAATATCTCTTGATTTAGCGACTGAAAGAATTGTACGGAAAGACAATCACGTTTGTATTTATATCCGTCACTTAGAGGTTCAGTGTGTAAGATTTAGGTGAGAGGGATCTATTGGCAAAACTTGAATCCTAGTGATGTTTTCACTAGTGTGATTTATTTAAATTGTACAAATTGTTGTTTTCTTTAACCTAGAATGGGCCCTTTATATATAAATACTTTATATTTACATCAGGAGTGGGTCCTCTCTACTGGAGGCAGCCATGTTTTTTTACAGGAGCCATCTTTTGAGTTTTCATGACAACTGAAGGTTACCACAGGTTCTCTTTCATGTTTGTAAGGGGAGGGTGAGATGAGGGGTGTTCAGCTGCAACACGCAATGCCACCACTAGATGTCACCAAAGTCTACACACTGAACCTTTAACATTGATTGATCGATTTTTTTTTTAGTGACACTATAACAATTAATCACCTAAACTGTTGAACAGCAGCAAAATCATTCAAGTGCATTTTACTATTTGATAATATAACCTGGCCATTGTGTTTTTTAAAAGCTTCTTAATGTAACAGTCAGTGCTACAGTATGTTATGAAGAATTTGTATTTATGGAGAAAGAAAAGTTTTGTTTCCAGGTTGTGATATTAACAGTTTACACACATCAGGTGTGAACGAATGAATGTTTGAATGAAATTAAAAGTGAGATGCTCATTTTCTTCCCTTTTACCTGTGTTAATAAATACAACACAGTCTGTCACTTCAGTTTATAGTGATCATTGAAAAAAGTGATTTGGACCTGGTTGAAAAAAGCTCAGGTTTTTATTAATTTTTTCACAAAAGACAAAAGAGCATAACAGTAAAAAAAACACACTTTATATTTCACCTACAATAGTTCAGCAAGGTGCCTAAAATGACCCTGTGTTGATACTGCATCTTCACCGTGAGAATATTTCAAAATTGTGTACACACAAGTTTTGTTGTGATAAAGTGAAGGATTAACTGTTCCTTAATGTGGGAAATTTGTCCAACTTCATATGAAAAAACAATTTAAAATCCTATTTGATTTAACTTTACGTGGAAAATTTAGGGAGTTTTGGAGATTTTTTTTTACGGGACAGTTTAGCATCAGTCGTGGTCTGGTTCTTTTGCATATGGCCTGGATTTTAGTTTATTTTTTTCATTTGAGTCTAAAATCATTTATGTAAAGCAGAATGTTAATATAAATGGAACCACTTTTACTTTCCCAACAATCAAAACTCTCCCATATAAGGTACAATGGTGAATAATTATAAACTCAACTTTCCCAAATCAGTTTAAATCCCAAATGGAAATCAGAGGCCACTGACGCCAATTTTAAATCAAACTACTTTCATTTCTGTTTTACAACACTCATTTAATGCAGATGTGTTTTACATAGACAGTAGCTGTGGCATTTTTAGTGCATCTGATTTCTCAGTAGTGGCAGTGGAGGAACTGAAGAATCAGACAAACAAGCAGAAACTGGAGAGAAAAAAATCAACGATTCACATATTTGATATTTAGCATTAAAGAAACTAATACTGCTCTAATGTGGCTCTAATGCATTATTTACACACACATACAGAAAACAAGCTGAAAAGGCTCCCCAACTTTGTGTTCACTGAATAGATTTGCAATGCAGTGACCCGCAGAAGGAACAGGAACTCTGTTCATTCAAATGTCAAATTTAAAAGGAATAGAAACATTATTCTGAAATTCTGAACAGATCACTCCTGTAGATTTAAGACGATTGGACAGAGGTTGAAACCAGCCAACCTGCCACCAACTAGTTTGTCTATATTCTGTACAATTTCTTATGGTAACACATAAATGCTGAGTACACCGTTCGTACAGACAATTTATTAGGTACACCCAGCTAGAACTAATGCACGCTGATACAACCGACCTGCAACAAATCCAAAGTGCCTCCGTGCCAGCGACAGCCAGTGGATGCACGGGGTGGAACCATTATGTTTTCAGGTTGGCCGTCTGTACGCACCCGTTTTGGTGAACACAATGTCTCTAAAACTGCACTGGTTGGCATTTAACCACAGGGCAATGATTCTATCTGTAAGTGTTTCAAACTGTTTTCGAGTTGCTTGAACTGTCAGATAATTTTGGACGTTGCAATTTATGATGTTTTGAATTCTACCGAGTGCTGTTTCCGTTATTTAGCCACCCCTTGTAGATATAAATGCAGACAGAATGACAGAAACCCTTGCCCTAGCTTAAGTGAGGTGTACCTAATAAACTTCCAAGTGAGTGTAGGCCTCCCGTCTTATTTAAGATGCCATTCGTAAACATTTATTCACTAAGGACATTGATTTAGTGTTAAAGATGTGTGTAAAGGTCACACTACAGGCTCAAAAGTCAATATCAGTCACAATTTCCGATCTAGACTGAACGATCTCACACGTGGATACAAACAGCTTCTAACAATTCAGTATAATGACACCAAACAAGTTCACAGCTTTATGATAACTAAAGAATCAGGTCGATAAAGAGCTTTTATATTGTACCAAAATCTACGGAGACACTGAAAATGACTTTGGGGATGAAAAATAACATGTTGTTTTTCAAATTACTTGAATTGAGCAGTGAATTATGAACTAAACAGAACAACGTATTTGATGCACAGCAGAAGAAACCCATTCAAACTGCACAGGATCCCGTTCCTCCCCTTTAAACATGTTTGACCCAAGAGGACCGAACAGAGAATCCCAGGCGAGAGTAATTAGGACACAGTCAGTGTGTAGATGTGATTTCTACTGCACGCACACACTAATAACGTAACCTCGAGGCACGACGAGACAGATGTCAGCACAGCAGCGGACATTTCTACTGCAAAGGTTGACTTGTTGTCAGAGTATCCGCTGGCGAAGATCCCTCCAGGTCTCAGTCTGAGTCAGAGTCTGAAAACTCATCTGGAAAATAAAAGTGACAAAACGTGTGTTAGTTCTCCACGTGTGCTTTCTGTTTGCCAGGTACTAAAATGAGAGAGACATTGGAAAGTGTGGTGACTTCAATGAGAGAAGGTGACACAGTGAAAATATAACTCAGACATAATGAAACCAACTGTTATAGTGTTGAAGAAAACATTTATCGTTTTTATTACCCTGAAGTGGTGCAGTTAACTTTGCTGTGTAAAGGGTTGGTTCATATTCACTGCCCCCTAGTGGTATCAAAGAGTGTTGATCATGAGGTCACTGCAAACTGTTTTTATTACAATAAACAAATGTGGTTAAATGATTGGCGATGATTAAATTCACTCCTTGTGTATATTCTTTATATTTATAAGAGGTCCAAACCTGAATTTTGTTAACTAAAACCAATACAATAAAAAAAACATGTTTGCGGTTCTATTCTATTTTTAAACTGAGCAAAACAAACTGGGCTGTGTACTGTATGTATATCCATATTTCTTTATTATATAAATAAATGATATCTAAAGTAAATATTTTATGTTGATGTGAACATGGGTGTGCATTATGTAGCACAGCATATTCAAACGGCATATATATCTATATATACAGTATATATAGATATATTAATACATGTATGCGTATATACTGAATTATCATACCTACAAAACTATTGCTGCTACATATTAAATCTGTTTGATATAAGAATAAGAGATATATAGAATCACAAATGTGTCCATGTTCAGTATAGATGTTCTTATAGAGATTCCTATTTGTGCTGTTACCTTGCTGCCTGGACGGCTCCTCGGTGGTCTCCCCTCCCTGCTTTAAGAAAGTAGCGAGCTCATTAAAGATGAGGTAAAAATCTAAAGCGAATACGATGGTGGCGATGAACCCAAACACCTGAGAAGAGAAGGAGATATGAAACCAAGAGTTAGAGGAGGTGAAGTTGTTGGACATCGGTTTACTGAGTAATAATGAAGAGATGTTGACTTTACCCCTGCAGCCTTCGAGGACCCGTCCACAGTATTTGGACACTGCCATTATTGAGACGATGAAGAAGATGACGGAGGCGGTCACACATCTCATGAAATCCTTTGAGAGAAAATAATCAAACTTAACCTTCTTCTTTCCGCACTTGAGGACTTTCATGGGTTTATCCATTAAAAAGCTTTGTATTTCATATTTAAAATGTTTGAGCTCACCATAAGAGGCCAGAGGAAGCCTTTAAACCTTTCGTTGAATTTGGTGGAGTAAGCAAACAACAAGAAGAGAGCGGCCAGGAACTCCAGCAGGGGGACGGTGACGAAGGCCGCAGCCTCTGACGCCGCGAAACACACGAACGAGATGAAGGAGAGAGCCTGAAAACAAAATATCAAACAGAGAGAGAGAGAGTTTAAGACACGAAGAAGAAAAGAAAAGACAGAATCTCTGTTTTTTTGTTAAATTTGTGTGTTTATTTATTTCTCAGTTAAGATGCTCGAGGGCACATTTACATTCTTTATCTGAGTAATGAATAAAATGGAATCTTTTCCCTTCAAGATGTTACACTGCACTGAAGCTGTGAGCCGGTGTGCATTACAGCTTCAGGGCCACTTCCTGTAAGCAGATACATCTGTTAAAAGACAATGTTTATTAACAGGAGGCTTTTACACCAAACCCACAAACACACACTGATGTTTAAACCCGGGTTGGATGTGCAGTTAAGCAGTAAAGCTGAGCTTGTGTTTGAAGCTCTGCATTAGAGGAGGTGGACGCATCATATCAGTGCAAAATGAAAGCAAGTCCAGACACTGTAATCTCTAACAGGCCCGGCCATCTTGTCTTTGTCTCAGTCAGTCATCCCACAGCAGCCTGAGGCCAGGAACTCCCCCTGACTCGACCAGAACTGCTGCTGCTGCAGCTGCTGCACTTTAAAGAAAAAGAGTCAAGACAGCGAACTCAGATTTTTCTCTGAGGTTCTGGGAAAATCCTGGTGAATGTTTGCTTCTGAAGAATAAACTGTGGGATGTCGGGAGGATCGCTCTGCAGCAGTGAAACACGACACATCAGTGGGTGGGCCGGCAGTAAAGGACATCATCCTTCGTGTTGATACAGTTCCATGGTATCACACATTTTAACTGTGCCAGGGCTGTAAGAACAATTGTCATCTTTCCTTCTGTTTCTTTTATGACCAACTTGGTAAATTAAATCAAGGAGTAAATGAATCATTTAGTTGGGGAAAAATGTGTGGTTGTGAACAGCCTAAAATCCCAAAATGTATTATTTCCTCCACCAAGGAGATTGTGTTTTCACCCTTGTCCGTTTGTTTGTTTGTTTGTAGACAGTATTATGCACAGATGGATTTCCACAAAATTTAGTAGACGGATGTGTTGTGGGTCAGGAAACAACCTATCACATTTTAATGCAGATCGATCAGGAGAAAACAAAAATGTTGAAAAACGCCTTTTCTGTCAATGCTAAAGAAATTGAAAAAAAAACATTAAATCAGGTTCTGCCCCCTAATGTGGATCTACACCGAAATTGAATGGCCCCTTCCTGACACACACCACATCCTTCCACCAAGTTTCTGTCCAATAGTTTTAACATAATCTTGCCTAAATAAACAGCATGACCTCCTTGGCTGACAGAACGACATAAAGTCACGAAAAGGCAGGGACCAGAGAATGTTTGGCTATTTTCATGATACGTGATTCATACGATGAATCGCCGGACTTGTGTGTGCATCAAACAGATGCACATTTAATCAACAAATCACTTCAACAACTTTGTGTTATCATTTCAAAACTCTGACATTAAGACACTTGATCCTTTTGTAACAGGATCAGGAGGAAAACAGCATTTTACTGCCTTTAAAACGTTAAATGAGCAGGTTTGAAGAGTTATAAACTCAGAAACATCACCGTTCCCCGAGGCCAGAAACGCATTACACCCTGAGTAAAGAATTATAATCATCCCTATTGTTTCGGTTTATACCACATGAGGAGGAGGAGACGCACTTTTCACACATTTACCACAACACGTACCCTTCATCAACAGCTCGTCTGTGTTTTGGAAACATTTCAAAACGCTACAAAAATGTGCACATTCCTTCTGGAGCTTGTTGCTGACGGAAACCAAGACTTCTAAAGAGAAGTACACAGTCGTCTGACACACTGTATAATAATGCACACTCAGCAGGATGCGTGTCTGACTAACACTCTGCAGAAGTGTGAAGCTCCGAGCTATTTTCTCTCTGCTGACTTCAGGGACTGATCTAACTCGGCCTTGAGGAGGTGCATCAGAAACACAATTAAACTGTGAGACTTACCACTAAACTTAATGAAATTATAAGGTATTCAGTGTGAGATAGAGTTTATCAAACATTTAAATCATATACCATTGATGTTGCAAATCAAGAACCAGGACTGCATTATGGTAATATTGAATCTTTATTCGATTTTTCATCCCTAAAAAAGTTTCTTTCGTATATTTTTCCATTATATTTACAGTATCACACCAACAGACTGTGGGGCCTGTGAGCCGGTTTGAATTCTCAGTATTCAATTAAATATTCTTCCTTCTAATTTCTTTCAATATTTTCCTTTCATTCCTAAGATTTAATTAATTCAATCCATATGTTCAAACACTCATTCTACATATTCAAACTTTAACTACATATATTCAGATTTGTTTCTACTTATTCAAACTTTTCATTCAATATGTAAAATTCTCCTTCTATATATATAAACTTTCATTCCAGTCAAACATTTATTCAAGTATATCGAGTTTCGGTAAAAAAGCAGTGTCGTCCCCTCAGAGATGGAAATATCAAAACCAGGAAGTGATTAACCAAATTATATGCAAATCCAGATACCACCAGAGGAAAATGAGAAAACGTTTGGGATTTTAAAGCAGAGGCGATAAGACACAAACACATCTCGTCTCGATGATCAGGACCGAACTAACAGTCGTGTTCATTTCAAACATTGTCATTGTTTGTGTGGAACAAAGCATCTTGAACCTTAATGTTATTTCCAAGAAGCTTGTTCAGTTTCTACAGTTTTAACAGGATAGGAGCTCCAACAAATTCACTTTACTTTTACTCTGTACATTAATCAACATTCATACAAATGTAAAGAGCTCCCACGACAGCTGAAAGGCTGATTTTCTCACTTATTGCACGTACAGTCCTATAGATAGATATTTAAACCCTGCACCATATATCACAGATCTCCTGAAGCTTCGAGGCTCTTCCTCCTGAACCAGGTGTGCGGCCTCATCTCAACACATACAGAGGGAAACGGTTGTGCCTTCAATTGTGAGCAGCAGAGTTACAGAAGAAGAATTTTAGCCCAGGGGTGATGATCACAATCACTGTGAAGAGGCAGTAAAGAGGTGTGTGTGTGTGTGTGTGTGTGTGTGTGTGTGTGTGTGTAGAGTGTAGTTGTGCATTCACACACACAGTGAGGACTGTACTCTCGGCCTCATGTTATGGCAACAGGCTGAAGGATGTGACTGGGGGAGATAATGTCACATGACACAGATGTCAGGGTTCATGCTACTGCAAGAGGAGCCTTTCCTGTAAGTAACACATGATGCATCACACAGTCCTCCAGTTCCTGCTTTGTTGGAATCCACTTGAACAGCTAATAAACAAGTTCAAATCGATTGTGCACAAAATGACACAACACTGTGAGACAAGGAGGTTGTTCAGCTCGATCACTGACGCTGCAGATGAGCCTTAACAATGAATAAGCTGCTTATGGAGAAGTCTTCATGCGCTGCCCATAATCCAGATGTTTCCACACACGTTTATCCTAGGTTTGCTGTAAGATCTCCCTGCTCCTCCCTTTGCTAATGGAAACCTTGTGACGGAAACCTGGCTGACCTATATTCAAAGTGAGACAGTCTCTTTAAGTTATTTCTAAATGTGCACTTGGCAGCCAAAGCTGCACAAAACTTGTAAAAGTACCCAAAACGCAGCGCGCAAAGGCTCCAGTGCGCACAGGGCGAAACTCTGGCACAGCACCAGCTCCAGCTCCTCGTGTGTGGCAGAGGAGATCCCCCTGGTCATTTTCTTACCACTTCAGCGAGGAGCAGCATTCCTTTCCTGGAGGAGGCGAACTCTTTGCTCGGCAGAACCGAGAGCAGGGCGTTCTGGCGCGGCGGCGGCCGAGAGCCCGGAGCCTCGATGTCCCCCATTGTTCCTCAAAGCGATGCAACTCTCCCCAAAGTTCACACTCCTCAAACTGCGCGTATATAACGGGCTCAATGTAAAAACAGGAGGAGGAGAAGAAGAGAGAGAAAGAGAGAGAGAGAGAGAAAGAGAGAGAGAGAGAGAGAGGGGGGGGGGCTGTGTGGAGGCAGCTCGGGGGTGGGAACGGAAACAATGACAGCGCGGAAGCGAGCTCCCAAAAAGAGCAACATCTGCTTTCTCCAGATGTGAAATGAGATGCCCCCCCCCCCCCCCCCCCCCCCACATTACTGATTCATAACACTATTGCTGGAACCCCCCCCCCACACACACACACACACAAACACAATCACTCAGTGCATGTCACAGAGGAAATTAATGTTTCGTATATCTTTGTTATTTATTTGGGTCAATGTAAAATCCTGTAAAATAAGGTTCAAATGAGTCCCAGCTTTATATTCGTTTAATAATATGTGAAGTCACTTAATACTCGCAAGAATCTTAAATATGCTGCAAACCGCAAACTTTAAAGTAAACCTCAAAAACATATTATTGTAGCCTGCAGAACAGCATCACAGTACATTCCAATACTCATAAGTAGCAGTAGCTGGTGGTGTTACACCTTCTACATATATTTACAGTACCAATACATGATCTACTGGATTGATTTGATGTGATTGATTCACTCATTGATTGTTTGGACTCTGGCTTTCACCTCTTGGCTGGTTGAAGGTGATGTTCCTGAAGAGAAGGTAGCCGTCTGCACTGAGCAGAGCCGCTAACACGAGGGTGAATATCTGCAAACAGAGCAGATTTTAAAAGTAAATGGTTTAATACAACACATCTGGAGTTCAGTGCACGTTTATCTCTCACGTTGTGGAGACTCAACTTTAAGTTAGCAAGTAAATCTTTGGATCGTATTAGAGTTGGGGCAAGAAGATGTAATGGTTTTGTTAAATCTGCAGAAAATAGACTCAGATTTGAGTTACATCCTCAGCAGTGGTGCAATGATTTAATTTAAATTACAAAGTATCCAGGGAAACGGAAATCTTCATGAATTAAACAACCAAGAACGTATATCTCACCCCTCCAACCAGCGTGCCTGTGACGGTGTGTGTGGTCATAGCCAACAGGCTCAAGACAAGAAAGTAGACGACTGCAAAGACTGAATTGAAAACGTCCTGAAGAGAAATAAGAGAACAACTTGGGACAATGCAACATGTAGAGCGGCTTGTTCTCCTCTCACAAGGACAATGGACACTTTATGACAATAGTGTGCTGCAGAGCAGAACTCACAACTAAAGGCCAAAAGAAGAAGGTCAGCCTCTTGTTGAGTTTGAACAGGTACAACGACAGCAGCAGTGAAGTGATGAGGAGCTCCAGCACTGTGGCTGTGATGTACTTTGGTCCGGATGCGACAGTGAAACACACAAAAGCCGCAAACAGAGTCACCTACAGCAGGAAAAGAGACGCAACAGATCAGTTCAATGATAGAAGATATGAATTCAACTGTAATATCCTGACTAGAGGTTCACAGGTTTTTTTTTTACATGTTACAGCTATGGCAGAGAAAGAGGAACTGGTCAAACATCTACCTGTTAAACTGAGTTTCCTCTTCACATTTTCAAACTATGCAACCGATCCCGTTTCTGCTTTAGCCTCTAAAACACTCTCACAACATACATGCGAGTCATAACAACAAACTAACAAACATTGTTAGTAACTGAATTACACAGCAAACTTGTGACTCCTCTTAGTTATTTCCTCATGCACTTCGTCTGTTCCAGCTGAAGTGTCCAGGGCATTGTCACCTCAGTTCAGCTGTTTCAAAGCCACGATAATGAAGATGATGATGATGAAGAATATCTCACCATCTCTGCCGCTTTCAGGATTCCCCTCTTGGATTTGAGAAAGGCTGCGTCCACGTCCATGGATGTGACTGTACCTTGATCCGCTGACATGTTGATGCAATAAACGACAAGTCGCTCAGTTTCCTGAAACAAGCCATTTCCTTTGAGCGGTGAAGGAAATGACTGTTGGTAAAAAATAATGTGTTTTACACTAGCTGCTGCTACAGTAGACTATGTAAATAAATGTGTCCTCTGATTTTCACATAATTCATATTCACGAGATGTTAAACCATAAATGATTCGATGTTTTACTGTTATTTATTATTGTGAAATCATGTGTCACATGTTTTTTTTTTAACCCATGAGCAGAACTACAGTAAATCTGTTTTTTGTGGACATAAAGAATAATTTATGAACACACTGAATATAAAATATATTTCATTCTTACATCAGCCCCAAATAAATGTATGATACAATTGAATAAGAAATACACATAAAAAGTATACAGAATCAATCCATGAATCCCACTTACAGTAAAGTATATTTTATTACTTGAGGCACGATGAAAATAAATACATTTCCCTGTTTGCTCCACATCACTGAAATGAGTCTGATCCATTTACTCAATTCACTTGTTGGATCTTTAAAATCACAGCAGTAAAAGTTATTTCCACAATCAAATCAATGTTGTTGCACAAAGATGATTCTCTTGGTGCTACTCAACATGAATATTTTGCAGAAAGGCACTTTAAAAAAAAAAAGAAAAGAAAAAGGTTTTGCTTCCTTTTCCTCATGTCTGGCTCCACAGTTTTGTTCTCAGTGTGGCCAGTCGCACTTCCACGGCTCAGACTTTGGCCCTTTGAGACACTTTCCTAACTTCTCGCAGCCTGCGGGGGCCCAATTCTGCAACAGAGAGCAGCCGTCACAGTAAAACACGAATAAGAATTCATCAAAATTGTTAAATGTGTCTTACTAATAATTTAGCTTTTTGTCACTTGGGGGACAAGCATAAGATCCTTTTTGAGTCCTGTCCTCAAAGTCTTATGTGTTGGTTTCTATTCCCTTTGTTGATACCGACCTATCATGCCATTTATTTCAGGTTCATCACATAGGAAAGATATATCTTCTTAATAGCAGAATAATTTACACGTACATTTATTTATTTAAAATACACATCTTTTAGAACTTTTTGCAGCGCTTAACAAAATCTCATTTTACAAGTGAATCAAGCCCACCCTCCTCACAGACTAAGCTTCACACTGCACTAATATAAACTTTAGTCTTAAAAATGTTTTCAAAATACCAAATAATTAAATTCCTCAAACTTCACAAGTCTTTAAAATGAGAAACATGAGGGAAGAGTTTATGACTTCAGACCCTCAAATGATGCAATAAATGTTACTGATTATATTGTTAATAGACATTTTGACTGAGGATCAACTTCATCTTGACACAGGACAGGACGTTGCATCACAGGAAAACACACACGACCCTAAATAAAATTGTGTTTATTTTGTTCACCACCTGGGGGCAGTGCTATGACACAAATAAATCCAGAGCAGCGTCGTTCAATGTGTCGTTGAGGAGACAAAGCCACGGTTACATTCAGCTGCTTGAAATAACCCAGAGGGTTTATATTTGTCATAACAGCTCCATCAACTTTTCATACATACATTATTCACACAAACCAGAATTAGATCCCACCGAAACAGGAGTCGGCCATTATTCTTATTTTTTATTTTTTTGCAATAAAGTGCATCATGAAAGTAATTTAACTTATTTAAATTAACGCAAATCTCACCATCACTGAAAGGTCACACATGTCGAGCTGAGGGATCCCGGGCACCAGACTCTTCTTATGCTGCTCCACAACTGGAGAGATCCTGCTCAGCACGTCCCTGTACTCCTGATTCCTAACTCTGCAAACACACACACACACACACACACACACACACACACACACACACACACACACACACACACACACACACACACACACACACACACACTGGTCAGTAACTAACACTTGATTATCTAATATCTGCCATTTTTTAAAATATATATAAAAACAATAGAGAAGTTGACATCTGTTCTTATTATATTCATAATAAAACTATTGATAATATCTTATCTTGTTATATTTTGTGTTATGGATATACTTCTCATTCTTAAGCTTTATTTAAAAGTTATTACTATAATCTTCAGATGTCTTGATTTGCCTGATCAAGTTCAAAACCCAATGATTTCTCTTTTTACAGTGATTTTACAGCAAATTTTCACATTTTAGAAGCTAGTACCAGTGGATATGTGGCATCGTTGCTTGAAAATTTACTACATTTTTTTTCATCAGCCACTTGATCGATTGACTAACGCATTTAATTCTAATGTTCAGCATAAAGAATGACTTCCTGCCGAGAATAAAAAAAAATATGTATCACAATTTAAATCTTAGGCTTAAATAACGTAGATTAGTCTGATAACACTGAATGTTTCTATGTTTAATACAAAGTGAAAATCCATTGACTCAAACGTTCAGTTTTCTGTTTAACCCGTTTGTCTCGGCCATTTTACTCCAAGTAGAAATTCAGTGCGAACATGTGTCCGGTAATAAAACCATACAACAGACTAAGTGTTCAAGTCATTATATTATAGCGGGGACATGCTGCAGCTTTTCAACAACAAAAACAAAACAGGCCGTCCACCCGTGCACCCTCTGGGAAGGCGCGCTCAGCGGGGGTGAACTATGTAACCTCTATCCCTTCCCCTGTCTCTCAATTACTGCTGTTGGACACCGGTGAGCGCGAGCACCTCTGTGCATTATTATATTCAGTGTGTAAAACACAGGGGCCCCGAAGGCTTTCAAAGGAACGCTGCTCTCAATAGGACCTGTAGGGTTAATGGGCTGTGTGTCCACGTCTGTGTGTGCGTGTGTGTTGGGGGGGAGTGGGAGTCTGGTGGCGTGACACACAGATAGACAAATATCAGCAGTGCAATTACACCCTCGATACACTCGCCGGCAGCACCTGTGCCAACCCTCCATCCTCCCTCCGCTGCAAGCCCGGCTCTCTGATTGGCCCCTGGGGAACATGTGCATGTGTGTGAGGTGAAGTGTCAATTAGAGTAATAACCCCAGGCTCTGTCCAGCTCACACCTCCCCTCCCCTCTTAGATCTCCCACAGGGCAGCAAGGCTTCCTCCATCAGCCGGCACCTGCTCCTTCCCCTCCATACTCTCAGTCTTTACTTTCCCCCAGCAATTACTCGGACTGCTACTGAACCGGCTGCAATTAGTCCGTGTATTCGCCGGTTGCAACATTCGTCATAAGCCAACTATCTTTGCGTTGTGACCCAAACTGAAAAAAATAAAAAGCAGATTATCGCTCCCTACGGTTCCAAAACACAGACATCCAGATTAAATTGCTTCGGCTATCTCAAATCTCAAATTCGGCTTCCGCCCGATCTCAATCAGCGAGAGGGATATTTCATTCCCCTCATATCTGCGCCCGCTACTGATTGCTGCGATTCATTTTGCCGATAAGTGATGAAGCAACTTAATAGAAGTAAATGTAAGGGAGATTTATCAGAGCGCTGGAAGAATTCCATTTTTCCATACGAGTCTGCAAGCAAAGCAGGAGAAAACTTGCACGAGACACAAAGTTTCCTATTGTTTCGTGGGCGCGCCGAAAACCTTACAATGCAGACCCTCTAAATCAAAAAACTAATAATATCATTTGTTTATGCCTCCTCTGCAAACAAATAATGAAAAGCCCACAGTCAGCACACCTCATTATCATGATTATAACCCTTAGCTTTCTGGTGTAGAGGCAAAATCTGGAATAATAAGCAGGCTGTATGCAAATTGAGTCTTTTGATTTATAATGTATGGCACCCAAGGGGGATGGGGGCATTGCTCAGGTGTGTCACCACTCTGATTACTGATTCATAACACTATTGCTGGAACCCCCCCCCCCCACACACACACACACACACACACACACACACACACACACACACACACACACACACAGACAGTAGCAGAAGGTGGGGGAATTGAGGAGACAATCAAATACATCTGTCCTGCCTACCCCTCCCCTCCACCATCTTCTCCACCCTGGTGGAAATTGAGCACTTCAGTGAGGACTATTGATTGGGGACACAAGAGCGCGGTGGCAGGCAGCATATGAGGCCAGGCCGTGCGGGGGGCTGCCTGCGGTGTAGCGGCTGGGACTCCACTCTGGTTCATCAGGGGGGGTGTGAGCTGAGGTAGGTGGTGAGAAGGGCAGAGTGTGTTAACCTCGAGGCCTGAGGTCACAGAGGTAGGGGGCGGAGTGGAGGGCAGTGAAAAGGCTACGGACTTCAAACTCAACTCTACGGGTGCAGACCCCGGACAGAAGGACCACCAGCACAGACCTGGCCGTCTTCTAACCCCACTGTACCAATCACATACGTTTGAAGCAATGGCAGCTAGGCCTCGGCTCGCAGCCATTAATTAAAAGACACGAGAGAAACAACTGAAACTAAAAACGACTGGATGATTGTTACATAATTATAATATACATTTGTGTGTGTGTGTGCGCGCTCTTTGCTATATCACAGCCTGCGACAGTAGTGAAGGTATGTGTGCAGACAGGCCCTACATCATCTTAAGTGGCTCTTTAGGTGTCGACAGAGATTAATGATGGCCAGGCAGCCAGTCCAGCTGGGGGACCGAGGAGCACATGGACAAAACTCCCACATACACATGTGTATGCAACGCGCGCACACACACACACACACACACACACACACACACACACAGGCTTAACTAGGATGGAGTAGAACGGTCCCAGTGGATGCAGAGGGACAGAGGCTGAGCGGAAAGGAGGGAGCTGAGATGCATATCAGTAAGTGGGGAGGGAGAAGTAACAAGAGGGGAAAAGTAAGACATCGTTTGGGGAGAACGGTGCAGATCAGAGAGGATAGAAGAAGAACGGAGGGTGAGCAGTGAAGAGAGGTCATGAAGCTGAGTGACCTTGTAGAAGTACCCACTGACCCCTCAGCGTGGGAGGGCACAGAAATGAGCATGCCTCTCTCTATGTGTGTGTGTGTGTGTGTGTGTGTGTGTGTGTGTGCACATCCAGCACTACACCTGGCTGCATATTGATTGTTTTTTTTTATTATTCTTCCAAGTGAGTAGCAAGGCTAAAAGGTGGGCAAATGAAAAACAACATTAATGTTTTATCATCCAATCTCACACCGCGGCCGAGAGCAGTTTGAGCGCGAGGTGAAGAAGAGATGAGGTCAGAGCAGAACTGGAGAGGCAGAGCTGCAGAAGGCAGAAGAAGAAAGGTCAGTCCGGGAGCTTCGACGGCAGCAGGGAGCCAAAAGGGAATACTCTCTCATCAAAGCCGTTTTGAGATGATCTTAATGTATTAGTCATGCTCTCTGCTTGCGTCATTTTTTCTTTAAAGATCAAATAAATATTCTATAGTGACAGCGTGAAGTAAAAGGTGTCATCTATCTTTGCACCATTATTTAGCGTACGTACATTTATATTTGAAAAAATGTCATTTTCAAACTAAAACAATCTCTGTCCACACAAGCGTTTTTGACTCTATCTCAGTTTTAATCCCTGTTCATCCTCAAACACCTGATAATACATATCATGCACAGGAAGCATTTGGTTGTTAGTGGCAGAAAGAGCTAAGCTACAAACAAGAGAATTCAAGTGCACAGCAGCTGTTAGCACGGACAACAGTGTCAGCTACGCTCTTGATAGATTATCCATGTTGCGTTCTGCACAGGTAGCCGAGGCTGATGCTGGTTGTTTTCTTCTGGAAGAGGGTCATGTGATAGGAGCCTGACAGATCAGCTAAAGATAGATCTTGACCGAAAAGACCCAATCAACAAGCGGCTATGAGTGTCTACCTCATCGATTCCAATCCTCTGTTTCTGCCCATCCAGACTAAAATAAGCTTTAAAAAATTGCTCTTTGCTTTTTAAAAAAAAAAGAACTAGCAGCATTTCCATACTTCTCCGTTTAGCTGCTCTAAAACTCCGGAGTAGTTTTAGACTCAAAGTGTATCCATTGCAGAGTTGCTGTGTTTTCAAAGGAAGAGCGTAGTCGTGTGGATGTGTCCGTATCCTGCATCCTCCACCATCACGTTCTGCTCTGAGCTTCTTAACTCTCCTGCGAGCTGAGGCACAGACACACAAAACTCCATTAAACAGCACTCGCTCTCAATTTAGACATGAACAATTTATCTTGCAATTATAACCCGTAGTGGTGCACCAGAGGCTCGGGGGGGGCCCAGATAGTAATCTTTAAGGAGCTGTTTGCAATCACAAAGAGAAGGGTGTAATCAGGCGCGCTCTGGCTGAGCGGATCAATCCGCCGCCTTCTTTTTCATGCCACTGAATCAGCATTGATCTCATACACAATCTGTGCTACCAACAGGCAAACAACCTTCCCGTTCTCACACCTCGCCTCTTCGTTTTCTAACATCTCTTCTCTTGCTCCTGCTTGACTTCCCTCGCTCATTCTCCTCGGTTTCTCTGGAAATCAATCCATTTTTTTCCCCAGGAAATTCACCTGATTGGGAACCTTTCCCCAGGATCCCGTCCCAGGTGGAAGAGGATTGGCATCAGTGTGTGCTCCCTCTGGTCGTGAGTGGTCACATCTGGGACGTTTTGACCTGGACAGAAGTCAATGCCCTAAAAGAGAAGACAGCCACATGTTGATGTTACCTTATTTTCATATTTGAAGCTAATTCCACATTGGATAATGATCAAGTCAATGCACAGCAAACAGCTTTAAGCAGACATGATACACAATGATCGGTTCTAACCCGATGAATAGTGAGGGGCCTTCCAAGATGAGGACTTTGCCTCCATTGCACAATAATACACAATCTGAGTATCTTTATAAAGCTCTAATTTAGACTGTGCATTAAATTTACTTTGGCTCTTTGGAAGCAACATTTACATGAGGGGGAAATAAAAACAATTCTATTAATGTTTCTAAATCATCTGAGGCCATTTTACAGGCCTTCAGCACGTCTGTTCTGAAACCACAGAGAACAGATCAGCACACACTCTGAGCTCTGTTGCTGGAATACGACGGATCTGAGAGAGGAACGAGCGCAACTGTCCTGTTTCGGCTACAAAAAAAAGATATATTTGCTGTTAATGCACCTCACAGGCGTATATATGATAAATCTCGTTATCAAGAAAAGAACGGGCCAAGGAGGCAGCAAAACATTGTGTTACAGGTAAAACCTAAGAAAAGTGAAATGTAAAAACTGAATAAACTGAAAAAATGTACTTAGAATGGTTGTTAGTTAGCAGGATTACTCAAAAGTTACTGAATGGATTTCTATAAACTTTGGGGAGGGGTGGAGCATGACCCAAGGAAGAACCCATTAAATTCTGGAGTGAACAGAGTTTTATCTTTCTCTTGTTTGAACTAAGTGAGATGAGGCATTAACCTTGGTGGAGGTACGCGCTCTACAAGTGACCCTCTGGTTAATAATGTTTTTTTTTGTTCTTCGTAATTTCGTCTTTTTTGACTTCCTGTTTTTGGACACGTGTCAAATTTGGTATTTTTTAGTGGCCTTTGTTTGATTCTTTTCGTTCAAACACACACACACACACACACACACACACACACACACACACACAAACACACACACACACACACACACACACACACACACACACACACACACACACACACACACACGTTCCTCTATGTTTTATCAATGTACCACTTATCCATTGAAGGCCATGAGGGAGTATCACAGGGCTGACACACACAGACATTCACTCATGTCTCCACTTTTAAAAGAAATGTACTAAACTCAGCCGAACAGATCTCAATGTTTAGTTTTGATCTATGACTCTAAGCTGAATGTTAAATCTTTGTACTGTCGTCTATATGCACGCTGTCTGCGGGTGTGTTGTGTTATTTATGCAGCTACGGTCGATACAACACAGAGAGGTTCAAGTCCTTTTCACAAAATAGAGGACTTTTCCTGCCTCCCCCACTCCAAATCTCTCCACGTCTCCGCTCCTGCTCCCGGACTCCATTCTCACGAGCCTCGCAGTGATCTTAGTCTGATTGAGTCACACTCACTCCTCCAGAACCCCTGGAGATCAGCCCCCTCCATCAACACACACACACACCAAATTTTGATGAGCACAACAAATATTGAGAAAGCATTCATCTGTAAGGCAGTGCTGCAGCCCCCCTCTGAGATCACTCAACGGAGCACCTCAAAATACATATAGAGGAGAAAGAGAGAGGGGGGAGTGAGAGGGATAGATACCCCCCCGCCCGCAGAGCCTCCTCTGATCCAGACGTGTCCTGTCTTTTGAAGCCAACAGCTTAGAAATGCAGAAAAGAATGAAAAAAAACCCCACCACACAATCTCAGAGGAGCAGCGAGAGAGGCCTGCTGTGAGCACTGTATCTCCCCGACTCCGTCTCTTGTAGCCAAGACACAAGTGCGAGAACTCCATATCTGCTCTGACATTAATGCTATAGATACAACGAGGCTGCTTTCAGACTGGAGCAGAGACGTCACCATTACAAGATAAGGTGCGGGAGCATCCAGGGGTAGCAGCGTGGATTGTCAACAATGTTGTCTATTAAAAAATTGCAGGAAGAGCGATTAATTCAGATTTTGGATGAAGTTTTAAGCAAATTTCTAAATATTCTCTATTTCACCAGAATATTCTACAATAAAAATCCAAGTGAACCATGTGGCACTGGTGAGAAGTTACTACATTCAGTCATTTAACTTACATGGACAATTTTTAGTGACTTGTACTTCAGTATTTCCATTATCTGTTACTCCATACTTCTTCTATTATTACCTCAGCCTAGGAGGTTATATTTTCACTCTTCTGTTTGTTGGATTGTTTTTAAGCAAGATTATGCAAAAACTACTGGACAGATTTCCAAGACACTTCACGGAAGGACGTTGTGTAGGTTATGAAAGAACCCATTACATTTTGATGCAGATCCTGTTTAGGGGGAAGGGGGGTTTTCACTTTATGGTTATTGATAAAAAACATAATTTGATATCTAGGAGTGTTATGCACTTTGGTGCAGCCTGATTGAATTTGAGGGGACTTTTGGGCCTTGGCGGTGGTAAGTGCGCTAATGAGTGTTTCTCTAGTGTTGTATTTTTTACTGTACCACATTTATTTAACTACTTACTCTTCAGGCTTAGATCTCCCTTGATATGGTAAGTTCTTTAAATATGCAGCATTTCTTATTATTATAATAATAATAGTGTAAGTGTGAATAAATATATTGAATATATAAATCTAATAAGTCACAGAGGTCTTTTAATGGAGAGCGAATACTTTATTGATTTGTTAAGTACATTTTGCTGCAACCTTTGTGAGCCTTTAAGTACAATTACGATTTTAAATGCATGAGGTTAACTTGAGGACTTCCACTGTTACTTTGGTGCTTTTTTGTAAGTTAATGATCTAACTACTTCTTCCACCACTGTGAGCCACTTGTTGAAGTAACTTAATGTTGATTGGTCATATGAAATCTCAAATGTACGTCACACATCGTGCTCTCAAGCAGTTAGCCTGTCTCCCTTCTACCATAAAGTCAGTGGATGAGTTAATGTCACGAGTTTCTCTGTAGCCCAGGAGTGCAGTACAATACCTTCGGCACCATCTATTTCATTAAACGTCAGGGAAACACGTCCCGTTTCAGTTTTCATCACCGTGTGAAGTCGTCAAAGATTAAACGGCGTCATAGAGCTCCCAGTGTAACACACGTTTCTCAGCAATCCAGATACAAAGGAGCCACAGTCTGGACAAACTATATTTGGGAATATTAACGTCACTGCGCTGCCTGAGGAGTTTGATAAGAGCCATTTACGCCTGTGAAATTTCTCATTTTCCTCATGGCTGGGCTTTGTGAGCACGGCCAGGACAGAGCAGTAAGTCTCCCACCTATTAACCTGTTATTTCATTCGTCACATCTTCCCTTGTTTATTTTCCCCCTTGGATCATATCATGTTTTACCTATAAACTGAGGAGCAAGAGGGAAAACGGTTCGGATTTTGAATTTCTCTTGCAAGACGAGTTAAATTTGAATCGTTAAGGAAGTTGTAAATGATCTGTATTATAAAACACTTTTCTCGTCTTGATGACCCCTCAAAGTGCTTCACAGTACAGTTTGCCAGTCACTCACACATTCACACAGCGCATCTATGTGCAGGCACTTCCTCCATCACATCAATCACACACACATTGGAGAAATTTGGATCGTTAGTCAACTTCAGCATGCAGAATGAGTGAGACTGGGATTAAACTGCCGACCTTCTGGTTAGTGGACGACCCGCTCTATCTCACGAGCCACAGCCGCAAGGGTCAAGCTATTTTGTAAGTGGATGTGTGAGTAGACATGATTGTGTGCGTCTAGTAAAGAAGCTCAAACCCGGACCTTGGAACATGCATTTCTTCTTGGGCTGATTTACAAAACATTTGATTCAGTGTCTGACAGTGAGGGTATAAGTAGTTTGTAGGTTTCATGTTTATGGAAAGTGCCGTGGGTTTTACATGAGGAAACTGTTAAAAGATTCAATGATAATGGCGCACACTAAAGCACACTATAGATCTACTGCTGCACCATAAAGCAAACACACACTCAGACATGCAGAATCTGTACAGCGAAACGGAACACACATGTACATGTTATCTGTTTCCCTCCCTTTCTCCCTCTCTCATGTACACACACCAAATCGATGGGCAACTCACAGGCAATCAGATGCCATTATTTGTGAAGTTCCACTTCAGTTCACATGAGTTGATAAAGGAGGCTGCTATTGATTCAGCGGCCCTGAAGGAGAGAGCAATTTAAGCGACCGATGGGGCATAAAACAAACTGGATCACAGGAAAAAGCGGAGCCATGGAGGGAGGACAGGAGAACATGCTTTTTTTTGTTTTTATGAACAGAGCAGAGAAAGATGGACAATACAAAAAAACTCAGGTGTCGGATTTCACACGCATCCTAATGCATTTAATCAGCACTGAGTTGATATGATTGATGAGATACATGTGGCGTCTACCTCTCTTCATTTTAAGCTCCATGGTGCCAAAAGAAAAAATTCTACAGCGAGGAACGATGGTATGTAAATGGAGAGGAAGACAATCTCCACTGGAGTTAGAACAAACAAGTCAACTGGCTTGATGAATGATGCAAGTTCGCTGATGTGGGGGCTCTTCATTAATATTCATTACGCTCTGATGTACACAGCAGTCAACTGATGAGCCATTTTCAAGATAACACCAACACTGAGAGTGTTTGTGTGTTTGAGTAAGATTAGACGGGACAAGGGGAGGGGGGGAGGATGCAGCAGCGTAAATGGAGAACTGAGGAAATGAAGGCGGGACAGAGTTGCTGTGTTAAAAACGACCCTTACTTCTTTAAATTCCTGCCATGAGTTGGTCCAGGTCCAGTAGTGCGCTTTATACTGGCCAAGCCTCACAGCCATCACCTCGTCGCCACGGTAATAGAAGATGGGCCTGTTGATGATGAGGAGGGAGAAGAGATGCTGAGATACGTTTCTTCCAAAGTGAACACAGGAGCAAATGTTTACACCAAATGTTTCACTCAGAACCACAAAGAGGAAAAGTCATTGGCCCCGTTCAGACCTGGTATTAACATCCATCCTGAGAGATCCAAACAGAAGGGGACAGTGCTAAGTACAGTACATATGTGTGGTGGACCAACTCACCTAGAACTATGGCTCTTAACAGTTAATCAGTAGTAATAATAGTTCTATTTATATATTGTTCCCAAACTATCAGCCACAAATCCAAAATCCTGTAACAGTCAGTGTATGTACGCGCCTGTTCTGGAGTGTGTGGGAGCGGTTGAGCAGGACCGGTGTCAGGTCCAGTCCATCCAGGGTTCTGTCATCAGGAGGGCTGATGCCGGCCAGAGCCAGACTGGTGGTGAACAGGTCCATCACATTGGCCAACTGGAAGTTCACCTGCACAAAGAAAATACTAAATACAACCACTGTCTGCAGTATGAGACGCACATAGAGAACAATTCAGAGAAAGTGAATAAAACTCAAATTGGTCGTCACATGCTAGTTAATGACAGAAGTACAGTTCCTATTTAATGTCAAATATTTGTCTCCATCTCTCGTTCATCTCGAGTTTGCTTTTTGTTGCAAAAATCAAGAATGATCTGTTTTACGCTGGAGGACAACGACAAGCTTCCTCTTTCTCGCATCATTTTCTTTATGAACAAATAAAGGTAATAACGCATGGTCACGATAGGATGTTTGCATGTGTGGTTGTGTGCACGCATGTAGGAAAGAGATGCATTTCACCAGTCTCCTACCTAATCTCTGCTTGCAGGTTTATTATACAACCTCCAAAAATGCCTCTGTCTGAATGGGGTTTTTTTTTGGTGGGGGGGGGGAAGGAAAGAGAGGAGAGGAAGTAAGGAGAGGACAGGGCCGGGGCGAGCAGGCGGCTGGAGCAAGCTGGTGTTTTATCTCCTTCTCCCAGTCCCAGTGAAAAGCTTTATTTTATTTATAAACTTTGAACTATTTTCAGATAAAATGCCATTTTTTCGCTGTCATCCTTGATCTTCCGTTCCATTCTCTCCTGAGCGAGCCTTAGAGGGCGACGGCACGCTCACAATCAGATAGCGCTATCAGGCCTCTGCAGCTGCACCGCCGTGTGCCGCTGTGCTCCTATCGGCAGCCAGCACACATGCAGACACGGGCGCACACACACTCTCACAAGCTCCAAAGCACTGAAATGAATTCCCTTTTCTTCTGTATCCACAGAACTAGCCACAGAAAAGGCTCCGCAACGCATTCCATGATCTATCTGCACATCCAGACACTCTCCCTCACACTCACACTCACACACACTCACACACCAACAGATTTAGTCCCTCACTTCATTTCTTTTTTTTTTTAAAGTCCGCCTCAGACAGACACACACAAACTGTTATAGAAGACAGGACAAAAGGACACAAGAAGCAAAACTGACATTTACTTGTTAACAACTCTCAAAACCAAAAACCAAACCTTTCAAACTCTATCTCACACGTTGCCATCTTTCATTTCCTTCCTTTATTAGCTCAGCACCATTATTGCAGTCCACACTGAACTTCCTTGTTTCTTCACCCTTTGTTCTTCTCCTTTTTTGTCTGACTCATCACTCTCTATTAAAGTCAGGGTCCTACTCCCTCTTTCTCTCATTTCTTCCTGTGCCGTGAGTGGTGATGCTGGTTATCTGAGGAGGCAGTGCCTCTATCCCTGTCTCTGCCACTCCGCCTGTGTGTCTGTTGCCTGATAAAACACAACAAAAGGGATTGTGACACTCGACAACATTGCGGGGCCGACACCCCACCCACCTCCGCGTCTTTGTTCCTGTACACAGCCACCACCCGCTCATCATCCCGGCTCCTCGCACCCCTCGGGCACTGGAAGAATGCTGAATGTGCACCTGTGCTCAGACCACCCCCGCTCCTTCATTCCAGTACACGTATCTCCATCCTCCTGAATGTGAGTGGATGACGAACCAGTTTCCTACACACTCACACGAGTCAGGTAAATGACTATCGCACAGATGCATCCACAGAAAAAGGACTTGTCTCCATTTAAGATGTAAAGTGTTTTTTCCATCATCCAGCACCCCCCCTCTAAAAACTCTCCACCTCATCTTAATACTATAAAGATTGGTCTGTGCTTAGCTGCTACAATAAACCTGCTTAACAAAGGCTTGCATGGCTGTTTGTTGTCTCCATTATTTTGCTCCGAGAGCTTATGGACTTTTCAATGCACAGATCAGAGATTTCAAAATAAGGGGGGGAGGGGGGGGGGCAACCCTGCGTCTGGTCTGGCGTCCCTCCCATGCAGCACAAGAGTGGTGGATCCACTGGAGCTGCAGAGTACAGTAACACGAACAAAGCCGCTTTGTCATCACAACCCCAGAGAGCTTCAGGGAGGATCCATGTCGACTCTCATGTCCTCACAGTCAAGCCCCAACTGCAAATCCGAACGCGGCTTTTTTTACATCTATGTCTCTTCTAGAAAGTTATACAAGCAATCCAACGACAAAGTAAAAAGAATGCTTACATGTAGGACGTTCAGCACATGTATACATAGACACACTGGCTGGTTATAATGTGGCACAGGTGCAGCAAAGTCCTGCAAACACGACAATGTCCCTGGCAGCGCGGCAGTGCCAGCATCTTTAGCACTCATCCTCCTTTTCCCTTTTCTACACCAGTCGCCTCTTTTACTTCTTCCTTGCTTCCTTGCCTGCACCAAGCCCCCCCCCACCCCTCCACTCCTCCCGTTCCTTTATCCTGAGCGCCTGGCATATTCAGATACTGAAGTCCTCATTACAGCTCAATCCAACCTAAGCAAACACACAAACAGATTAGCCGCTTAAGACGCTCCCAATCCCCCTCTCCCGCGCTATTCTGCTGCGCTATCAGGCCCCAGCACACCCCTGTGAGATGAGCCAGGGGCAAGGCTTACTGCAGACTGCAGCCTCCGCTCGCTCCTCCACCAAATCCCTCTGCGTCACAGCCCCGTGTCACAGCTGCCCCTAATACAATTAAAAGTCATTTGCAGAACGCACGGGCTTAGGGGATCACGGTGTGGGTGGGGGGTTAAATTGGGGAGGGGGAGGGAATAAGGAGCGAGAGAGAGAGTTGGGGCATTAATTCCAGCCCAAAAATATTTATATATATATAAGTGCCCACACGGTTTGAGGCCGAAATCACAAAGTCGTCAATCGTGTTTCTGGAGTGAAGTCACTTGATAGAAACTGATCTAGATACTGCACCAGTTACAGGGTCAGAATGTGCACATGCAAAGAGGTAAATGATACACAAGTGAAATAAAAAGCGACAATCATTCAAAAGAGGGGATTAGTGGAATAATTATTCCATTATTCTCAGCCTAATTCACAGTGCTGTGCATTTGGCCCGCAGCTCTACAGAGAATATTTCAGCTCCTGGTACCTGTTGATAGGCAGAACATGACGGAGCAACAAGACTGAGAATAAAAACAACTGGCTCTGCATCCAGGGTCTAACAAGTCCAGCCTCAAGAGGAGATGGTGGGGGTTTGGTGATTGATCGTCTTGCAAAAAGCTTGAAGTATTCTTACTGTGCCTTCTTTAATGTTTCCAGGCCACCAGGCAATGGCGGGCTCCCTCATGCCCCCCTCAAAAGTGGTCTGCTTCCCACAGAGGAACGGCCCGTTGCTGCCACCTGAGGATTCAGCAGCATCAGCATCAGTGTAAAAGGACACACACACCCACAGAGCAGATTTAAGTCAACAGATGTTTTTCCAAGACTCATAAGGTCACGTGTTCCTTTCCTTTGACCACTGAAGTCTTAGTGAAAATGGGTCAAACTGAAGAATTCCCCAAAGGCTGACTTGAAATTCCATGTTTTGTGAGGCCACTGGGACCTTGACCTTTGACCTCCCAAATCAAATCAGTTAATCTGTGGGTCTAAATCAACATTTGTGCCAGATCTAAAAGAATTCTCTTCAGGCGTTCGTAATAAAATAAAGAATGCATTTACAAGTGGAAAGTTCATCCACAAGCCCAAGTGAACCTTATTTTTAAAAGAAATTCCCTCAAGGTGTTTTTGAGAAATTGTGATCAAGAGGCACAATACTTACATAAGTCCATGGCTGTCATCAGCACAGAGCCAGAAAAAAACACATGTGTGTGTGTGTGTGTGTGTTTAATTACCTTGATGTGGGGCAGATATAAGTGCGGCTCCGTTGTCTGAAGTGAAGAAGACAAACGTGTTATTGTCGATGCCCAGAGTCTGCAGCTGTGACAAGATCTGACCGACGCTGTAGTCCAGCTCCATCACCGCATCTCCATACCTACAGCACACAGCCAATCACACATAAGGGCATTGCCATGGGAGATACATTCATTTATGACCTCATGCATCTGCTGTGTCAATAAAAGAGTCAGGGAGGTAGAATATAACGTACCGGCCCCGCTGGCTCTTCCCTAGGAAGGGTTTGGAGGCGTAGACAGGGGCGTGAGTGGCGTCAGGTGTCCAGTAGAGGAAGAAGGGCTGTCCAGCCTCAGCCTGACGGAGTATGAAGTCAAGACTTTCCTGTAGAGGAAGGAGGTGAGAGAGACTGTTACAACACTGTCAATACAGAAGACAAACCACTTGTCACAGAACTGCTGTAAAGCTGTATAAAGTAAATAACCTTTTTCTCACTTGAATACTAATTCTAACCATATTTTGAGTGGGTGGTAAACTCAGCCGCCTGTTTCTTAAGGACACCGAGTTCAACCTTATGATAATTTCAGTGGCTGCACTTTGTGGTGCTGTTAAATTATACTGGTATGCTGATATGATTTGTTCTAAGTCATTAATATTGGACCAAATAGAAGAAACACATCTTGGTATGATGCAAAACCTGGCTGATTGTACATCTGTCTGAAATAAATTCATTTGATAAAATAATAGAAAATAACTAGACAGTCTATATGGGAATTATTCACTAAGAACGGTCCAGTTGACACAAACCTTACAGTTGCTGTATTCTAAAAAAGGGCAAAACTCATTTTAACAATCAGACACAGTATAATCTGACGACTTTTGCCTTTGCTACATTTTCCAAATCAGCCTTATTAATAACTGCATGACTGAAACAAGTCAGTTGTCTAGTCTCATAAGTGATACTACAGCGAGCTTCACAGAGCCGCACTGGACAGATCCATCCAGCGTCTTGTGATGACACGTTACACCTCTCGAACACACAGTGCGTCTCTGCATGCTGCTTTTGATCCATTTCAGAAGACAATGGGAGGGAATGACGTAGGCAGCAGAGATTATCAGCTTGAGTGTGAGCAAAAGTGAAAAATCCACTTCTGCTTGTGAAAAGAACAATTACAATTTGAATTTGTTAATTTAATGTTGACATATAAGACAATGTTTGACTCTTGTGGACAATTTAGTAGCATTGTATTGGATATCATTATACTTTATAAATTACTTTACAAAGGAAGATGTGAAAGGAATTTGGGTGTAGCTGAAATACTCTGCTCCACTGAAGCACAGGTATCATTTGAGATCATAAACTGTGGATAAAGATGGATGACATGGCTGCTCCACAAAAGTGAAGCCGACCGTCTCAATCGCCACCTGGTGGCTGGCTGCAGTAAAGGGCAAAATACATTTCAAATAAAATTTCAGGTAGTTCTTATCACACTACAATGTCCAAATGTTCATTTCTCCCAGTAAGTTTGGATATTTTGATTGATTGGTTGAATGTGGCTATCGACGGGACCTGGCTATCACAGGCTACATCCCCCGATTGCAAGTACATTCATATACATAATTGGAATTATAAAAAGTCTATGTTTGAGATAGACGCAGCCATGTGAAGAACGGATGAGCCTTAACTTACCTGTAAATAGATCTGTGTGAGGTTGGACTCCCCAGTTTTTATGTCAATCTCAAACTCCTCATAGAATCTGAAAAACAAGTGGATTGATAAGATTCATTAAATAAACCTACACCTGAATTCCTGCTAGGGCGACTCCGTGCCCTTGCTCCTCTCCTCAGTTTGTTTTTTTCAATTATCTGATTGCCTCTAAATTGACCAAAACCAATGTAGACAATATCATTCAGGCAATGGAAGCTCATTTCTCTGAGGCAGATTGTGTTTGTAGATGTTGGTGAAAGACATATTAGGGACGTCTCAGTAGAGCTGAGCAGAGGGAACTGTTATGAGGTGTTGCTGAAGCGTGGCACGACGAACACAGAAGCAGTGACAGGCATCTCTCTTTTGTAATGCTTCACTTCCTCCAGGTGTCCTCGCACACAGCCAACGCAACCTGCCGTCTCTTGAGGGCGTGAGTGTGTGTGTGTGTGTGTGTGTGTGTGTGTGTGTGTGTGTGTGTGTGTGTGTGTGTGTGTGTGTGTGTGTGTGTGTGTGTGTCTGGGTGTATACATGTCTACGTTTGTGTGTATGTCTGTCCAGGGCCCAGGTATGCAGCGCTGATTAAACCCATGGCTAAGCGAAAAACACGCCCGGCTGCCAGTTCCAATGACCCTGAATACGCATATGGCTGTTTTGGGGAAAACAAATGGGCGGAAAATGGAATACACAAGCACAGCTGGTACAGAGGAGGAAGAGGAGGGGAGACAGTCAACTCATCCAGAGGAACACACTGCCAAACTATTCCACTGAGTCATCGGGAGAGAAGGTTTTTATAGATTTTCTTCTGTGTCTGCTGTCGTGTATCTGGCTGCGTGTGTGTGTGGCACTACCTGCCGAGCATCTCAGAATTGTTGTAGACTGGGATGTTGGGTCTGAAGCTGCTGTTGTAGGGGCCAAAGTGGCAGTTTGGTGCTCCGAACCACTCATCGAAACCATTCTCCAGAGGAAGGTGCTGTGGTCTGTGGCCCAGATGCCTGTGGTGACAAAGGAAGAGCGCTCATTCACCGTGACGTCAGCGTGACTAAATCACACTACATGTTTTTACATTATTAAATTTAGACCAGCACAACAAATCAAAAACACTTGTGGGACAGAATGATTTTCAAAAGCACAATGTACCTATTTGGATTTTTTGGGGGCTGCAGTTACAACCTTTAGGCCGTTGTTGGTTTCAGTTCATCTTAGTGTTTTATCTAAGTCCAATTACAGAGGCATGAATTTTGTTGGATACTGGGAGGTAACCTCTCACTGTGAGAATCAGGTCAAATGTAAGTTTGCTGGTGATATCAGACAGATGTTTCCTCTGTTTTTTGTTTTTTTTAATATGATCTTTCTCATGAGCTCTCGGTCTTTGCACAAAGATCTCCATACCAACAGAGAAGAAATGCAAATATCTGCACAATCTATCACGGACAAAAAGATGTACAGTAGAAAAGTATTGTATACAGTGGAAAATGGTCATTAAATTCTGCATCAGTGTTACAAATGGCAAATATTAAACTGAATACAACTAAATAAGTAAATATTCTATGTTTACATTCATGTGTTGTAAAGCACATTTGTTTGAGTACTGTACTTAACTGCCTTTTTGGAGAACCGTTTTATTTTTTCCTTCAGCACTTTTATTTTCTGCGACTTTATATATTCTAATACACTACATTTCAAATGGCCACCCTGTACTTAAATATTTCTAATTATTCAAGATTATACACATAAGAAATATGAACAGTTGATGAAATATGATGCATTGTCATAGATTAGTGGGTAGCGCGGTTTGGCAGTGGTTAGCACTGTCGTCTCACAGCAATAATATTCACAGCACGAACCCAGTAATGAAAGACTGCAGGAGTGTGTGTGCGCCAAATGAGGATGATGCATTACACATATGAGAGATATCAATGCTTTTAAATCAAAATACATTTATGTTTCCGTGAGGCTCGGCTGCACTCAGAGATTTGAATCCCAGGGCGTCCGGGGTCTTCGTGTATTGCTGCTAGTAAACTAAATTATCGGAATACTTCCTCCACCGCTGATTGAAACCTCCAGAAACCTCTAAAATCCTGGATTAAAGATGAGGAGCTCACCACTTTCCAACTATCTTGCTGACATAGCCCTTTTTCTTCAGCAAACGTGGTAACAAAATCTCATCCTTAGAGATTCCTCCCACTATCTCCTGCGGTGTGTATGCTAGAAAAAAATAAGGCAAAGAAAAATGAGTGTACAAACTTTCCATTACTTTACTGCTCATTATAGGTAATGAGAAACTGGAAAGAAATTATTTTCAGCTGGATAATCAGAACAGACAGGATGAGACGGTACCGTTTCTGGCATGAGCATTAGTGGTGTAGAAACCGTTTCTGACAGGCAGCCGACCGGTGAGAAGAGAAGCTCTGGCTGTGGTTAAAATGAAAAAAGGTAATTGGGAAACCACTGATTAGAATTGCTGTGCTTTGATCAGAGTTCTCTTCAACTGTCAAACAAAAAAAAAATAGTTGAGAATGCTCTTGCCCTGATTCGGACACAAACGCTCTATTTGGATAGCATTACACTAATTCAACAAATTGAACATTTATTTATGCTTTGTTGTGGAAGTTAACAGAAATAAGGATCGCTCTAGTATTCATCCAAGTTTTGATATTTACATTAGGTTCTTCCAGCTTTTAGATTTTTTTTGTTTTCTATATCTACCAGACCAATACCGTTAATCGATCAACTGCTGTTAAAGGCTTTGAGTCAAGTACGCTGGTCGAAAAAAATTAAGGGAACACTTAAATCACACATCAGATCTTGATGAATGAATTATTCAAGTTGAAAATCTTTACTTGATGTACATTCTATAATTTGTTGAGAACAAAATGATGCAACAACGGTCAATGGAAACCAAAATCCACACAGGGCTGGATTTATAATCAATGCCGAAAATCAAAGACGAAAACTGAAATGACAGGGTGATCCAACTTGGGGAACGAGAGGGCCAGTCAATGGCATCAATGCCTTCATCATCAAGGAACTGCCTACACACTAGGGCATTGTCCTGCACCAGGAGGAACCCGGGGGCCACTGCACCAGCGTAAGGTCTGGCAATCTCTCTGAGGATTTCATCCCAGTAACTAAAAGCATTCAAGGTACCGTTGGCCATGACATGGAGGTCTGTGCGACCCTCAAAGGATATGCCTCCCCAGACCATTTTACCACACTTGTTGCTGACTCACATGGGGAACAGAGGGGGTTGGCGGTGTAGAAGTTTGGAAGCAGCATGCCCTGAGCTGCCATGGCATCCAGGTGGGGGGTCTCCTTAGAGGGCTGGCCCAACACCCCCAGGTCCCCCCAGCCCATCTGAAGACAAGTCCGGCACACACACACACACACACACACTAGAAAAACAAAAACACCACTGAGATAATGCAAGCAGGAAATACTACAGTATTACCTCAGACATGAAGAGGAAACAAATAACATCACAGACGAAGAAAAGACACAAACAGAGATGAACTCACATCATCCATGAGCATGATGATGATGTTTGGAGGTGAAACATTTGCTGCCTCTCCTGTTAACGAGCAACATATCAGAGCAGTGATCAGAGTCACAGTTATAACAGACATCACTGAGTCCTGCTGCAGTCACATGATCACCAGGAGGGAGGAAGTGCTTCCTTTTCAGAGTAATGTTTACACACGACACGGGACAGTGTTTGTTTTCAGACATCTGCTTGAATTCATTTTTTTATTATTATTATTAATTATATATAACTTTATTGGTTTTTCTTGTGTTGACAAATGAGCGTAGCGGCGTCACACGTTGGGCTGAAAAATAACCGTAAAAGTATTCCTTAGTTTTGGTGCATTCAGGGACTTTCTGGGAATTTAGCGTGCAACATAAAATTAAAGACAAAAGTAAAAATATAGATCACCTAGCAAAAACTATTAGTGGATCAGGTCATGCGTTTACATTGTAATTCAATGTATTATTGAAAACTCCGATTTACTTTAAACAATATATAAAAATCCGAAATGTAACTTTATTCTCGCATTTACTATTGTCTGTGAACGCAGCGTGTCACGTGACAAGCTGTGACAGCTCAGAGGAGGAACTCCAACATGGCGGTGTGCATAGCAGTGATAGCTAAAGAGGTAACTGTCGTTTTTCATGTTATATGTCTCAGGTTTGATGCGCATACTGTTTTTTTACGTTACAAATGTTTGACACCTTCTACAGTTTTCTCTGAATCAACTGTCAGTTTCCCGTGAGAGACGGAAAACGCCCCGCAGGGTCACAAATGCACCAACAACAGAGCTAACAGCGTTAGCATTGTTAGCTGCTGCTACAGTTTAGTGGGTCTATGGTGGTTTTGTGCGGGTGGTTTTAAAGGACGTGGTGCTTTAAATGGGTTCACAGTGTATTTATTGTGTTTGTGTACTCTGAACCGTGTCTTTTCTCCAGAACTACCCGCTGTACATCCGCAGTGTGCCCACTCAGAATGAGCTGAAGTTCCACTACACAGTGCACACCTCTCTGGATGTGGTGGAGGAGAAGATCTCAGCTGTGGGGAAGTCTCTGGGAGACCAGAGGGAGCTGTACCTGGGTCTGCTCTACCCCACTGAAGACTACAAAGTGTATCCTCTGTTTAATCAATGTAGTTAGTTACTAACTACTAGTGCTTAAAGTTTAATAAGATCATCTTAATTGTGTGTGTTTGGTTGGACTGTGTCACGACCAGACTCAAGTAGAGATCACACGTGACTCATTAGTTAAATACATATATTTAACGGTTCAGACTGTAAGATTTAGGTGAAAGGGATCATTGGCAGAAATTGAATATAAAAAATTGCTATTGGTGTTTTCACTAGTGAGTGATCATCTAAATTGTATCTATAGTTGTTTTCTTTACCCTAGAATGGGCCCTTTATATTTATATACTTTGTATTTACATCAGGAGCTCACCATGTTTTTTTACAGAAGTCCAAACTGGACGAACTAAACACCTTTTCAAGTTTTTCTGACAACTGAAGGTTACCACAGGTTCTCTCTCATGTTTGGGAGGGTGAGGTGAGGGGTATTCAGCTGCAACATGCAACTTCACCACTAGATGTCACTAAATTCTACACACTGAACCTTTAAGTAACCTAAATTAAATATGCAGTCAGTTATCAGTAGAGTGGGTGTGCAAGAGTAAGGGAACATGTACATATATAGGAAACTCAACCATGTAACCCAGAGAGGAGAGACTGACTGCCCAGGCACCAATACACCTATACATATAGATTGGCAGTCCCCCCCCACTGGGCAACTGTTCAGATTGGCAACTAAACAGGAAATGGGCCTTTGGTGCTGTCACATCCCCCTCCTTAACAGTGAGGGCTCACCTGATCTAAATCTTATCTACTTATCTGAGGGGAATTAATGATCATATACAGCTCTTATCCCAGGAGTTTATTTTATTTAATGATCTATAAAAAATAGGTAATTGTGGGAACTGGACAATTGTTTCCTTGACTTGTAAAATAGATATGGGTATGTAACAAACTCCAAGGTGAAATTTGTTATCGTTGTGGACTCATCAAATACATCATTGCGGGACAATGAAATAAGAAGTGTAAGTTGATTCCATCGAGCACCAAAACACGTTTAAACACAGTCAAGTGAGTTGTAATGTATGTGTCACATTGCTTATACAGTAGAACTCTTTATGCAAGTGCTGTATATAACACTTGCCCTAGGTCTGATATTTACCAACAGATGTTAATTCTAAGTGATACATTATCGAAAATAGATTTCAACATGGATAAAGAGCTTTTGTTCTTTTATCACTACAATCGTCGGGGCAAATCGGTAATCCTGCCCTTTTGCAAAAATCTTACAATCAACATTTAATACAAAAGACTAGAAAGCCTGGATTTATTGAGTGTGTATATCCACAGAACCTCTGACCACAATACATGTTAATCTCTTAGTGTAGTAATTTGACGTAACTGTCCGTTTAAAAGTTTCATGAACATTCATCTCAATAGAAAACAACTGGTTGTTTTGAGTAATTCAGTGACTTTGTGATCGTTCTTTTCCAGATGTTCAGAAAATTGCACAACTCTTTTACTGATGTAATGTGCAACCCGTTTCACAATCCTGGGGACACCATTCAGTCCAAGTGAGTTGTCTTGCGAAACCTTTTGTTTACTGGTTATTTTCAATACTTCTAATTCGTTTTTGAACTCTTCTTCAGGATCTTTGATGGAATTGTTTCAGGAATGATGGTGCAAACTGGCTGACGTCCCTTCCAACCCTTTCTTCTCAGCCACCTCTGTACATAATACCCCTCCTCTTTTGTTTACGTGTTGCCTCCAAATTTGAAACGTATATCTATATTAAATTTTGTTGTTGCACATCACCACGTGTGTTTCATTTTACCACAAGTGGAGCAACAGTTCATTGTTTTATTTATTCACTTACATAGCAAAAGAAACAGTTATACATGGGGAGGCTTTGTACTTTACATTGCAGGCAGCGACACAAAACATTCAGTTTATAAAAAACATTAAGAGATGCAACTGCATAACGATTTGAGGATTGTCCATGCATTCACAGCAACTTAAGCTTATATGCAACATTGCTGATCCCAGGTTTCCATTCTCCACTTCTGTAGTAACTGAAGACTGATGCAGGGGTTGAAAAGTCATTCTTGCCGTCCGTTCTGTGCCTGTCACATAATGCTTAACTCAGTAATGCCTGGAAATATTTGTCAAAATTATCATTTCTATAAACTCACTTGCAACGTAGGGTGTGGGTGGTGTTAGCGCTGCTGGGGGTAGTGTTGTCCACTCGACCCTTCCCCTAACTCCTCAGATGGTGGAGTGATAAGTAGAAGACATGGGTAACGTTTAGGCATCTGTTCATGGTAGTCCATGTGTCCCCACTGTCTCTTCCCCACTGAAGGGCCTCCGTAATAGGGGTGGGGTGTTTGATGTTGTGGCCTGGTTGACTGGTACCGGAACCTGCCTCGTGAGCTGTTGTGATATCTGGGGGGACGGTAGCCTCTTCCTCTTCCTCTGGTGTGACCTCCTCTGTGTCCTCCCCTGTCTGTGGTGCTGATGCCTGGCATATTGGTCCTTTTAGGCATTACCTGTGTGTCAAAGGAGATGTGTTACAGTTTAGGGTGAATTATGTTTCAAAAGACTTGCTATTCAACTGCAATTGAAATGAAAAAAAAAAAAAATGTTGCAAAAAAACAACTGGCTGCACTGTCACTGGCCTACAGTTTGCCTAAAGCTGAACTATTGTAACTGTTATTTGGTGTTAAATTATTCTAGTTGGGTTAGGTTTTATTATAGTTTAGTTATGTAAGTTTTTGCGCTCATTTATATTTGTGTATTTAAATTAAGTATACTTAAATCATGTAGTGTGATGCACCTCACCTTAAGGACTCTTCCTCTGAACAAGGTCTCATGCAAACCAATGGCACTCTGCACAGAGTCTTGATCAGTGAACTCAATGTAGGCAAAGCTGAGCAAGAGGAGAACAGAAACGACAGACACAACAAATAAACTTGGATGTCAACACTTAAAGATTTATTTTTAAAAAAAAACTGCACAAGTTGAACCTACCCCTTGGGGTGGCCGGAGAAGCGGTCACACAGGATGGTAACTCGGTTCACAGGCCCACAGCCATTGAAATGGATCTCTAACTCATCCGCAGTAGCTCCATAGTCTACCTGGGATTTGTTCAACAGTGCGTCAGATCCCAGTTGTGACAAACCATGCACAGTATGACAAAGGATGTACATGTCTTACATTTCCTACATAGACTGATCTGTTGTCAGCATCTATCCTCTCCTCAGGAGTCATGTTGTAGAACGGTCCTGGGGAAGAAACAAAAACTAATTTATGCACTGCTTGCAATATATGAAAAAGTAGCATACTTGAACCAGCATATCCATTTCTTGTGTCATCACTGACAATACAAATCAGAATATCCTCCCTGATTGTATTTCTGTTCTGAGGAGGAACCAAAAAGAGAGGAAGCGAAGGGTGAAATGGATATGGAGACGCACACAGGCAGAAAATAGCCACAGGCAGCTAGGAGGACCCTTCTGCTTCTCTGGGGCTCACTGCTTCGTCTCATTGGGCAGTGATGAGGCACATGTGAGCGCTGTTTTGACCACAGTGAAGTGCCCCGGGTGTTGGCCAGATGGTGAACGACGCGCTTACCTCACCTGCCTGGAGGCTGCGATGCTACACACCTGGCTAAACATACGACGCCGAGGCTTCCCGAATTCAGAACCAGTGTTAAGCTGTGCACCAAACAAACCGTGAGATGGTTAAGGACTCTGCGGGCTGTCTCACCAGGCCGAGGGCTGCTGGTCAGTAGCTGCATCTCTGGTGCGTCACACCTCTCCTCGTCCTTCATTCTCTCCGTCTCTTCCTCCATCTCCAGCTCCTGAACCCTGGCCTTGATGGCCGCCAGCTCCTGAGACACAAGAACGTAAACAAGGACTTAAAGCCACCAGGGTACACCGAAGCTGCAGATGGGTGACAAATTAAAAAGAACCTGAATGAGTGCAGAAACCTGAAGCACAAATCATGCTTCTGCATCGAAGCTACGTGTAAGTGAACCCTACACGTAGACATGTACCCTACACGCAGAGCCCTATGCTGTTGAGTGTAGAGGCGACGCAGGCCACAGTAGCTGTGATTGGTCTGTTTGGTCCGACAGACTCGCCGCCTTTTGAATTGAGTTGAAGGAACGAACCGGACGTCTTTCTTTTCTTCGTAGCTGCTCTTTCATCAAGAGTTCATTTAATGAATGACTGAAGTGCATTTCATCAGATAACTTGAATTGGCAGGTTAAAGTTTCCCAGAAGTGTTCATCCCCTGGAAACACTTCTGTCATGTTGTGAGTATACTATATCAGGTAGAGTATTGGAGTATTTGGTTGGGCCCTGCGAGTATTTTTTTGTACTGCAAGTATGTCAGCTCCATGTTTACATGTTGTCATATTGATACAAATGTTTTGCATGTTTCGTCCATCAGCACATTCACTTAAATTGTAGTGTGTTGATCTCTCAGGGCCACCGTACATTTGCCTTTTTTGACTGCATTGAGAAAGACCATCATTGCATCCTTATCGGAGTGAAACACTTGTGAATGCATAATAGTTATTTGAATGTTAAATATGTGTGCATCCGTCATGATGTCCGGCCATATGAGGGTCATAACCATCACCATAACCTGGCCACTACCCACATGGAGGTGGTCTGGGATTTCCGGGTAAGAGATGGGAGACAAGGTTTTTGACCATCTGTTATTTCAGAGCCTTCACTGCACAAGATGCAAATCTATACATCACACTACGACTTCACCCTGGAAATGCGGACATCCAGAGCACCTGACTGGCTCCATGACGACCATTCCTCCCAGCGTGCGGTGCGGGATGTGTCTCACTGATGTCTGCTCGCATTGTGATGTAACGCCACTACATTGTGTGCGGACATGACGGTCCTCTCCCCTCCTCTCCTCTCCCTCCTCTCCTCTCCTCTCTCTGCTCCTCGGACTCGCGTGGAAAAACAAACACACGCAGACGATCCGGCACCCGCAGATACTCACGGGGTCCTCGGTGTAATGCTCCTCGATGGACTCGCCCTCCTCCAGGTAGCCGTACTCCAGATGATGTTCCGCCATGCTCACTGCTCAAACATGGCATCTGCGAAGAAGCGCCGCAGCTCGCCCACCGACCACCGGAAATATGTCCTGCGGGGAAGAGACTGCTGTGGGACGGCACCTGATCACGCACAGATAATAGACATCACCTGTGTGTGCGTGTCATGACGCGCCGCTTTGATTGACAGGCCAAGAGCACGTGAGACACGCCGGAGGAGGGTGTCGCTCTCCCACTGCCGCATCAGAGGGACCAGTGTTCGTGGGTGCCCCCCGCCCCAACCGCTTTGTGGCCAGTACCCCACCCTGCCTTACGAGCAGGATTGAGTCGGTAATAATAGAAATATAAATGACCCAACCTGATCCAAGACGCTGCTGCAAAACACTAAAGAAGAAAGTTGTAGCTTTTGTTTGTGTTTTAAAAGTTGTCTATTGGGTTTGGCTTTGTTGAGTTTTTCTTAAGGGCTTACTTGCAGACAGGGAGGCACATGGAAACCACTAAAGCACGGAAGAGAAAAAGATTATTGATCCAACGTACCTGAAACCAGTTAAACCAAAACGCGTTACGATAAACATGCAGACACAGAAATACAGAATAAATGTAGGAATGAAAAATGCACAAATAAATAAATAGATACATGAATAAATAAATAAATGTTGAAATATATGAATTAATTAATGTATAAATGTGGAAATAAATAAATAATAGAAACTAGAAATAGATGAATAGCCTTTTTACCTCACCAAACTAGCCATTTTTCTGCATTTATTTATATATTTATTGTACTTAGTCATTTACCTATTTATTTATTTATTTATTGTTTATACGTCCTTGATATTATTAGCATGTTGATGACGTTTCTAACACGACACAGATGCGAAACTGGAGTAATACAAATATATCTCGGGATGACAAAGAATAGCCCAACACGTAGAAGACGCAGACAAAGACGTCAACTTGAAAAGACGACGAGATCCGTGAGCTTTAGGTAATCAAAGTGTAAAGAGTGCTAAACTAACAATGCATACTAATATGGCCGGGGCTTATTTAACTCACTGCAGATTAGGTAATAACAGCTTGGAGGTATTATAGGATTATTTCGCTCGGTGTTAATGCAGAATTTTCTTTTGTAAGTTTGTCATGTTATGTGACATTATAGCTAACATCAGTTAAAAACATGAAATGAAACAGGCTATCATAGTGCTAGTGAGTTTGTGAGCTGCTTCAAATATTTCAAATGTTAGCCAGGTGGCAACACGCTTGTCAGCCGACATTAGCAATATAGGCTAACATTTTCAGAACTAGGTAATATTTCAGAGGCTGTATAATTAATCCCTCTTTTGGGGACATCTCCAGTTCCTTTGGTTTACAATGTCTCTTATCAGCAAGATGTTAATTAGCAGGCTAATTAGTCTTTGCAGACCAATGCTATCTTGCAGCCTATGATTTTATAGTAGTGTATTCATTTTTCATTTGCATTAATGCTGTGTATGCGTTCATTTACATAGGGTTAGGGGTGAGCTTAAAACTACTTAAAACCATTTAAAAAGAATAATACTTTTTATATCAAGCAATGTTCTGCTTATTTAGCAGAGATGTGGTGCAGATTTTGACTTCAGGCATTAAATTATTTCAAATTTGAAACCACTGGAAATAAGAAAAGTGTTCACTTTGTCACTGTGTGAAGATTATTCACCAAGCACGTTTTCCCCTTTTATTCCCCCCTATAACTAAAATAATAAAATAATCATATTCTTCCATTCTATCTCACAGTATATCCAGTTCTTTTAATCCACTATTTAAGCTAAGATGTTTATACTCAGGAAGTATTCACCAAAACCTGCAACAGTTTAATGGCTGCACCATTCCATCAAATGGGAATATTCTAGTTACCTTGTGCATTTCCTATTGTATCATATTGTATAAGCATGTTTGCTTTACATATATCTGACTCAAAGTTAAAGTTCAAATGAAATTTATATTAATATCAAATTAAAATGTTAATTGGTTCAGAAGGAGATTTGTGTAACTGGTACATTTTGTATCAATATATATTTTTAGCATCTCTCAATGTGTTAATACTATGACAATAAATTGAGGTCAAAGACATGGTGTGAACTTGTTTGTGGTCTCTAGCGTATGATTAGTTGGTTTTTGACGATTGATTAAATGTTTCACTAGAGTATATGGGACTTTTAATGTTTTTGTTGTTCTGTAGAAATGAGAGAACTCAATTATATGACTTTCAAGGTTCACTTTTGTGTTGTTGAACTGATCATTTTCCTTTTCTGACGGTTTTGTCTGTGACTATCCCTGAATTTAAAGAAGAAAAGCAACCAGGGTAATGAATACTTAATTTCATGTTTTAATTACACTGTTACATTGTTCAACACAGACAATAACCTGAATTAGAATGTTTTACAGCTTCACACATCCAACAGAGCGAACAGTTAAAGAGTGGTATTAGCAACAGGGAGGAAAGCATGCAAGAAATAAATACAAATCAGAATTTAATTCTTCTGGCACAGTTTACTTCATCTAAAAACGGCAACATGACTTTCTGAAGAGGAAAATAAAACAAAAGAAGGAGAAAGATCTTCAAAGCGCCAACCTTTCCTACAGAAACTGATTTTCTGTAATAATGTATTGCACAATACAGTATAGAATGCTTCCCTACACATAGAAAACCATAAACCTTTTTTCTGTTCATGTAAAGGTAAAAACAAGACCATCCTGAGCCATGGCTTTTGGGAAAGCTAGTGCTGAATCCACTGTTATCTTTCTACTGTAGCTGTTCATCAGTGCCTGTTTCACAGGAAGGACGTGTCACCATCACATCAGACGAGCCTTGAAACTTCATTGGTAGAGTTCGGGTAGGTAAGGAACGAATGCCAACCTGCTAATATTCGTCTTCTCTAAACATGCGTTTTTGCCCAAATCATGTACATAGTTGAACAAACAGAAAAGTGGCTGATGTGAAGTGTTTGGAGACCCTTGGATGGTACGAACGAAAGCAGAGCCCTTATGAGTTTGCCATCTAAAATATCTTCACAGAGAAACGTACATGACACCTCGGCACCAATCTCATTTGTTTCATGACTGAACGAAGCTCACACCCAGCCGAGCGGAACATCGAATGGATCTTCGCCCGATCGGAGTCAGTGAAGGACAGATTTCTCTCTCCTCCCACTCACATTGGTGGAACGTGACGTTCTCGAATGCCGGGACACGAGACAAAAAACCTGAACCAAACTGAAACCTAAAGAAGAAAGTTGTAGCTTTTGGTTGTATTTTGGTCATTTAAAAGTGGTCTGTTGGGTTTGGCTTTGTCTGGGTTTTTCTGAGGGCTTACTTGCAGACAAGGAGGCACATGCAAAGCTCTTAATTGAGTTGAATGGAACTGCCATTGAAGTGTTATTTAATGTGTCGTTTGATGTGGATATCATGCGTGAAACATGGTGTTTGACTGAACAAAGCTGTTGCTACATATTGCAAATCGATCTGCCAGGATAGTCTGTCTGGGATGTTTCATTAAAGCTCTGAAGGTTTCAAGTAGTTTGTACAGAGACACAAAGAAAAAGGATTTTTCTTCTTTTTTGTTTTTCTTTACAAAAACACACACCACAAATTCAAACACACACACACACACACACACGCACCCACCATGCATTCATTTTTATCTCTGCAAGGCTTTGTAACTGTAAGAACACGCAATCAGGAGGCTTTTTCCAAAGAGGCCTCTATTGTTTTTACAGAAGCACTATTCAATACGTAGACAACAAGCGCTTTGATTGCTTGAATAGGAATTCTACACATTTCAAACTAGGCGCTTCCTTGAGCATGTTCTTCTCTCTTGTGCTCCGAGTGTGTGTATTTCAGACACTTTGGTTAACTGCTGTAATGGTGGTCTAACCTTATTATTTATGGTCTGTCTATACACACACGGTGTCAAAGCCTACTATGGCAATACAGAAGTACTTTGGTCTGTGCTTTTATTGGTTTTTGGACGACAAATGTACATGTCATGGTGGATTCTATGTGTCAGTTTGGTAACCTGCAGGTAACGTATTACTAAATTCCTGCAGCATCAGTTTGGTTAACGGGATGTCATCAAAAAGGTGAGGTTTTGGTGGGAGTAAATATTTGTTTCCACATCATGATGAATGACAGTTCCTTTCAACGCTCGTTATCAGACAGATTTGGATGATCGCTTTTTCAACGTGCACTCCCATGTCTGCGCTCAGCCCAGCTTTTTTTTTTTTTTTTCAAAGTCCAGGTCAACCTCTCCTGGTGGTTAGCTGTATGGTCACAGGAGGTAGCTAGTGTGAGAGGGGGGTCGTGTAGAGCGGTCTGTGGGACAGTCGTGGAAGAGGCGGACATTTGACGGAGGGAGGGGGGGAGGGCGACACAAAAAGGCTGAGATCAACACCACATTAGTTATGACACACACAAACAGTACAAAAATGCCACACACAGATGCAGGGGTACCTTGCAGCTTATCCCATTTGAATTATATGTTTCACAGAGTCAACAAAAAGTTTTATCCATGTGTTGACAAATGAAAAAACATTATTTTTTTCAAATTTGGTCCAAGTGTGTATGAGGCCAACCTTACAGATATACCATGATCATTTAAAGACCTTGAGACTGTTTACAAGAGGGCGATCGTATTGCTCCAGCATGTGTGGAGGGCTAAAGGAAATAAAATAACCTAAACCTCCCTCAATCTCAAGTTTATATGCTCACTTGGCAAAAAAGAAGCAACATTTCAATGGTTGGGTATCGAAATTAGCTTTAGAGTTTACTGTAGCTTAACACTGGCATTTCAAACCTACACTGATGGCTTGCCCTGCACCTTTGGGGGGGGGGGGGGGGGGACACAAACACACATACACACAAGTTGACGAGGACCAAGAGAGAGGGTCACTTAGCGAAAAAAACAGAATGCTTGATTCGATATATCAAGTTTGCCAGTTTCTGCATTTGGTGCAACTATTGAAAATGAGACACCACCTTTTTTTTGTTTATTAAATATTGACCATACTGGGGTTTTCTAATTGATAGTAGGATAAAACACACACAGTTGAGTCCCCTCCTGCAGGATGTAAACAGACCTGTGGTGGATGAAGCACATGACAACAGCTATTTATTTATTTCATTTTGTGTCAGAGATTATCCTGATGTAATTTGGGTGATTTTCTTATTTTAAATTGTAAATTAAGGCCGAATTATTTAAAAAGAAATGCACAGGAAGTCCTGTCTTGTCTTGTCTTGTCCATCCACCCTAAATCTTTTTTCATCCATTTTCAGCAACATGCATCGTGGCCTTCTACGGAGCCACTCCGGGTGGTGTTCCACTTTTGTTTACAGGTAAAATTTAAAGTGTTTAGCTTGAGAGAAAGAGAGAAAAAAAAAAAGAAATTGATAAATTCGAGAAACAAATGAACTGTGAGAAAATCATATTCTGGACATTAAACTTTAAAGGTTTCTGTTATTTGGCAAACACATTTTTGGACCTCTTTAAATACTATGTACATTCACATTAAGTTACTGATGTTACTTTAAATATATTTATATGTATCTATATTATATGACACCCTATGGGCAGTTGCTGAGGTTCCATTCAGTAGCTGAATTCTCTTCATATTGCACCTCCGTCCTCTCACTGTCTTACAATGCGAGCAATACAAAATATTCTACAAGAGGGGGTTTCATCTCGTCAATATAGATACAAGAAATCAAACAATAAGTACAATGTGGGACTTCCTCTCGTAAACGAGTGTCCTTGCTCTGACTTCACTGCTCAGCCCGAACTCAAAGGAGGAAAATGAAAGAAAGGAAAAACGGAACCGAAACAAAGTCCATCTTTCTGGACACACACGAGGGCAGCACATGTGGACAATCAGCGACAAGAGACATTATCAAAAAAATGGAAAGAGGAACAATATCTACAAGCAGGTTTGAACCCTTCCCATGCGGCTGCTCGGAGGCTCCGTCCGAAGCAGGCTGTGTGGTTAGGGAGCAAACGTGAGTCAAGTAGTCGGGGGGGAGAGCATAGAAGGGGAGGTGTGGGGTGAGGGGAGGTAGAAAGAGAGAGGATAACCAAGTCTACACCACCCTTTTACTCGGCTCGTTCATCTGTTTATCATGCTTTGGAAAAGGAGGAAGCGAATGTAAAGGTAACAGCAATTCCTTTGAAATATCAAAAAAACGATATAGAAACAATCTTCCCATACGTCTCTGTAGTATGCCATGCCTTCTTGGAAAATGTTTTCAATCTTGTTTTGAGGTTTTTCTGGCAGCTCCTGTCGCCGCGCATCGACTCCTTTGAGGCCGTGTAGCTTTTCCTGTCCTCTCCGTTACCATTCACCAAAAAAATCACACTGTGGCAGGGTTTTCTATTCGTCTCATGAAGTCATTCTCTTGTAGGCAAGTTCACAGCATTGTCCATGTTCACTAGTCGGGGCCATCACTGAGGAATCACTGTCGTTTTTGTCGAGGCTGCAGGAGGCGGCTGCAGATCAAACCAAGTCACAGGTTTTTTCTTTTTTGTTGTTTTTTTTTGTCTAAACTCTGGGTCCCGCTCTGCAGCTTCTCTGCAGCCTGGTCCTCTCAGGGCTGGCTTATCTGCTGAGGAGGTGATGTTGCTTTGCGTTTGGTTATGAGTGCTTCTCCTTATCGCTTACTTACTCACTTTGGCAGTGTAATACAAAGGTTTGGATCATGTTGTTTTTCATCTTTGAATTCATTTGGGTTCACAATGGTGCAGAGAGGTGAGTCTGGTGTAGATTTTCTTGGCTCGCTAGCAAGGTAGTTAGCAGTTTTAAAATGAATTTATTCTCATATCATTATTGTTAGCATCAGCATCACTATTATTCTTTAGTTAGAATATTTGGACTTTTCTTTATTTTTCCCTTAAAGCCAGAAAGAAACATTTAATAAATACTAAGCTGTGTTTCTGAGGAATTAATCGCATCACAGGTTTTTTTCCCCTTCCCATCATCCATTTGAAAAAAAGGTATTATGTTCCTTGCCAGTTTCCATTAGGACACTGGAGGAAAAGTGCCACATCAGTGAACTGTCTGGACTAGTAGTGCACATCTCAGGGCTGGGTACTGTTCTCTCATTGGTACTTAATTAAAGGGAAATCCTACCCAAGTGCTAATCGGCTTAGTCGTCCCCCCGTCGATGTTGCCTTACTGCAGCCCTTGTCTTGTGTCCTTACATGGACACTATTTCCCATGCTTACATTACATCAAAGTTCATGTTCTCAGCAAACACATCTGATATGTTTCTGTTACAGAGATAGGAGACACTGCACTATTCATGCTTTACACTACACTGAACCCCAGGCTGGAATCTTTGAATGTGTTTGTGAAAAAGAAAAAAGTATTTGGGGAGGGGGGGGGGGGGGGAGGGGGGGGGGTCTGTCATCAGGTAGTGAGAAGATTTTCAGAAGAGCTTAGAGGGAAATGTGGGAGGAGGTAAGGGATCAGTGTGCAATGAAGATTCCTCAGTTTGGTTTTTGTGTGGAGTGTGGGCACTGTCGCATCAGTATGCAGGGGAGGGATGAGGGTCAGGCGTCAGCGAGAGGTGGCCTCCAGGAGGGCGGGGGTGGCTGGAGTTGTGGAGCGAGAGGCACTGCTGGAACTGCTCTCCTTGGGGCTCGCAGATACGCTTCCGCCGCCGCTGCCTGCAACTCCCGCAATACTGCCTTGGCCTGCCAGGGTCAGGGGTCCTGGCGGGGTGCTCTCCGAGTGGGTGGGGGGCGCACCGGAGGATGCTGAGGAGCTGGAGGAGGGAGTGCCGAGGGGGACGCTGCTGCCCCCTGGCAGCCCCTGCAGGCCTTGACCACAGACGTGGTGGTGCTTCTCCCAGTCTTTGTGTTGGCAGAAGGAGCCGCAATAGCGAGCCGTGTTGCAGCCGCTGCACGTCTCACTGGCTTTTCTCCCGCAGTTCCAGCAGCTCTGTTGAGACAGTGGGGAGAGTGGGTTGATAAAAATAAGTCTCTTTCTTGTCCCAGGGTATCAGCAAGAATTTTCAGTCTTACACACACCACACATACTAATGTTAAACCATAAATAAATCATTATTATAAACTAGTTTCTTGGTCCGATCCTCGTTTCTTTCTGTAACTCTCTACAGAGGGCTTTGATTTTAAAGCTGTGAGCGCTGCACCAGCACCACTGGTTAGAGTAACCAGCAGGTGGTGGTCAACTGCTCTGTAATGGCCTCGGCTTGGCACTCTGCTCCAGCCATCTGGGTCCGTCTGCTTTTATTTACACAGACAACTGGACTGCTTCTGCTATAATGATGACAACCTGGTGCTGCACCAAACCCAGAGCAGCCAGCTGTGTGGATTACACAACACAAGATAGCCCAGATAGGTAGAACAGTGACAGAGATAGGAGTTAAAAAACCAGAAGAGAAAATGTGAGTAGAGGAAGTCTGTGATACTCACTTCACTGGAGTCCTCCTGTTGGTTGATGACTGTGATTGCATCCTCGGAAGCTTGCCTCTTGGCCTCGGCCAGCGCCCTCTCCATTTTAGAGCGCTCGGCTGAAATCATCTCATGAGCCTTCCTCTCGGCGTCCGACACCGCTTTCTGCAGCTCGGACATCGCCTGTCGCTTCACCTCATTCACGGCCTCCTCTACAAGAGAGAGAGAGAGAGAGAGAGAGAGAGAGAGAGAGAGAGAGAGAGAGAGAGAGGTGTGTTAGTGCCTGTGACCGTCGTCTCATCCTGCCTGCTCTGTCATCCTTTATTAAGGCCCTTTAAGCTGCCATCTTGTTGCAGCTCAGTGAACAGATGTACATCATCCAAGATTTAAAACTTTCTGCCAGAAAAGGGAAACAGCCAGACTTCAATAATTAATTCAAACACGTCTGGCCACAATCATTTTCAGTGTTGACAACAGCAGATGTCTCCGGAGTTTTGTCGCCAACTTGGCTGTTCATCCAACATCCTGGGATTCCCTAGTTCGCATGATTGTCGTCTTGTCATGAGAATTGTTTTAAGAGAACATGTGAGACAGAGTTAAACTGTGATGGAAATCATTTCCCCAGCAGTAGACATGAATATCTCCAGTGCAGGGCTCCCTACAAAGTAGATATTCTTTATCTTGGGGCCCTCTGTTCATCCAGCACAAGCGCAAGCTGTATGAGTGAGGAGGCTGTGTTTTTACAACAGGCAGGTGTGTAGACTACTTTTCCAGATGGCAGTCGAAAATAGAAACTTCCCGCAGAGGCAGGAGTGATTACATTTTGCCATCTTTCATTATTGGCCTCACGGTGCACAACAATTTCTCGCAGGTCTTTTTATACCTGAGAAATAGGTTGAAAACATACACTATTTATTAATCAAACGCTAATGGGGTGTGTCTTGATCACAAGACATGGATTCCCCCTACAGTATCATTTTCATCTGCCATCTATGACAGTAACACTTTTAAAGATTAAATGATTCTTTTCTCCCTCCTGCTCCACCTCCTCCAGATGTGCCATGTAGACAGTAGTGGCCCCCAGGCTGATGTGTTAGCCCGACCAAGACTGATATTGTTCCCTCCGCTGCTCGTTTTCCTTCAGTTAGTGTTTGTTTGAAAGATAACTCATAAATATCTGTAATTTCTCCTTGCAGCTCCACTCTACTCCACAAACAGACAGGGGAGGGGGACCTTATCCAGTCGTTGCTGTGTGTATATGCGCATGTCAGTGTTTGAGTCCTCTGCTTTTAAGCCAAAAAAGTTAGTTTTCTGTCAATCCTGTCAACATACTGTCTCTGTACCTGCCCTCATCCTCCCTCTACCTTCATCCTTCATTTCATTTGTACTCTTTTTTCCCCCTCACACCCCTCCTCCTCCTCTTTCTTCTTTCCCCTTGCAAACAATATCTGCATTATCCCGGGCTTCTCAATTATCTGGCCTAATGCATGCACCACTAAGATTAGTCTGAAAATTTAATTAATTCTTATCAAGGAGACTGCACAGCAGATGCTGGGGCAATTAGCACTTAATGGAAAACACGGGGGCAGCAATATTAACGTTTTAATTCCACAGGGATTTGGCAAGTCCCTGAAACGTGTTATTTCTGTCTGCCTTTTCACACTTCAGATCTTATTTTTTCAAAAGCACCACAGTCTCTCAACCTGAACCAGACCAGCGAATACGTGTGTAGTTTTTAATTAAAAGCAGGAGGTGCGGCAGCTACATCGGGCCGACTACCCAGCTCGCCAAGATAGAGGTGACACGTAAACACTACAGAGGTGAGATGTTGGGAGATACGTTACTCACCCTGCTTGTTTTGGAGGTGCTTTAGTGCTGGGGAGAGCGGGATGCTTGTAGTTCCTGTATGAAAAACAACTGCAATTAAAAAGAGCTTTTTTTCCCCTGCTGGTGAAAATGCAGCACAGTATTTTGCCAACAGCAGCAGCATCTCAGCTCCGCAGGGTATTGGAGTATGACTGCAACATAATAGCGCTGGGACTGGTGGTGGAACAAGGGCTGAGTCAGGTGACTCCTGGGATGGGCTCTATCTAACATGCAGTATATGAGAAGGCCCAGACAGTGCGACACTCCCAGCTGCTTTCCATTTCTAAACAGAATGAGTGGAAAATAATCACCATGGTTCAGATTTGTTTGTCTGTATCGATAAATGTTTGTATTTGATTTTACATTTTACGTTTCTTGCACGGGGCTAGAAAGCAAAATTGAAAGAGAGGTATAAAAACTTGAGAGCGTGTGTGTCTCAGGACAATGGAGACAAGTTGCGCTCCAACTTGTGCTGCTCTGCTGCGGCAAAGCCTTGGGCCGGATGACTGCATTTTCACTGCAGCTTTAACTGCAGTGGCCTTTCATAATGGTGACTGATGGAGGGCGTCTTGCCCGATAATGACACGGTGTCTCCAATCCTCTGGCCTGATGGACCTACGGCTGTTAGAGCTCTTTTCTGTGTGTCTCGGTAGCCAGGGAAAGGACCATGGAGACTGATGACAGTGATTGTGTGTGTGTGTTTTGTTCTTCTGTGTGTGAGGTCAATTAGGAAGACAGTAAGGAAAAAAGGGGAAATGTTGGCTCTTACCGGCTTTCCTCCAGATTTCCTCTGGCAGGTATCCTGAGGGAGGCCTGTGTAAGAAGTCTCGGTGGATCTCTGAAACACACATATGCGGGGCACACACTGAGTCTCAAATACACACACACGGTGACAGACACACACAAACCTCCACTATAGTTTCCAGGTTTCAATTTGGAATCAATAAAAACTTTGCATGGCAACATCAGTAACTAAGCTGTCGATACACTTTTCCATCCATGTCTGGGAAGGAAAGGGAGTTAGAAGTGAATACAAATCTTAATTATGAATGAGCATGCAGGAAATGCTAGGCTGGAATCAGTTGTTTAAAGATCCAAGATGTTGCAGCTAATTTGGTTTTGCTTCACAGTATGAGTTAGAATTTGTAAAAACATGATCATCTCACTGACTCTTTGTGTTTAAATCAATGTATTAAAGCATCTCCAGCATTTCAAATAAGCCCTACCTTGCTGTAAGTGTTTTGCTTTTGCCAAACATGCCCTGCGTGTGTTTGTCTACCTGTCTGTCTGCCCGTCTGCCTCTCGGCAGCCGAGGGAGTTCCTATGGGCAGTGGCTCGCTGCCGCTAGCTGTGTTGGAGGAGGAGTTGTGGTGAGGAGTAGGAGGAGGAAGAGGAGGAGGAGGAAGGCAGTGCTGTCCGTTGCTCCCACCTTTTTTCATCTCCTCCACGTCGCTGTACCGCCGAATCCAGTGGTTCATCTCCTCCCGGTCGGCCTCCTGGCAGCGGCGCAGCACCGTCAGAGAGCGGCGTGTCTTCTCCACCATGTCCATGATGCAGTTCAGGAGCTGAAATGGGACACCATCGAGGATAAGCTGAAGCAATGGTAAAGTTTAAATTCAGAAATAGAAAATAAGTAAAACTCCAGTAGTAGACTTTATGAAATGAAGCAAACGTCATAAATCCGGATGAACAAATCTGATTCTACAGGAACAAGTTACTTTTGGAACCATTGTGCTTATGTGTGAATCTACGCACTATTACAATCTGCCCCAAAACACATACCACCCAGCAGATGTTGTGTGTCTGTGTGCAACTATGTGTCAGTGTCTGTGCCAATCGGTTCATGAATCGTGTGTTTGTCAGTGATTTCCAGTGTCTTTAGAGTCTCATGGCAGCGATAAATTAACAGCTGGACTGCTGATGAAATAGTTGAGCCAATTCCTTCCACCCTTCTGCTCTGCTCCCTGCCAGCTCAGCAGATTTCCTCTGCTTCCTCTCCATGCACCCACTGTTGTAAACAATGTCAAGTTTTTTGTTTTATTCCACAGCGCCCTGTGTTTCCAGACCTGGCCTGCTCTTCTAAATGGGTTTAGCATGGTTAACATTCAATCCATAGCATTATTTCCATTCATCTTTGCATCTCTCTCTGTCTCCATCTCCCTCCCGCCCTCCTCCATCCCCTCGGAGTTCGCTATATTTATTTCAGTGAAGTGTTTCTAATTTGGCTGGGGTCCAGGCCTGGCCGGTTCTCTCCATGACTGCAGCTCTTGTCTCAGCTGCTCTCCCCAGCTGGAGCTGCTCTCTGCTGGGTCCTGAGCTCCATCTGGGGCCCTGTTTCTGTGCGTGTGTCTATGTGTGTGTATGTGTCTGTATCTAGTATACATGATTTCCGTCTACATGGAGCTGAGTGCCAGGAAGCCAGATAGGTGTCTGTGTGTTGTTAGTCCATTACACTGGCGTGAACCTCATAAGGTCGGCTGTCCCTCATCTGTTAACTCAAATGGAACGACGGATTCTCCATCTGTCATCAGTTCCTGTTTCTGTTATCTAAGCTCCATCTTTACTAAAACTAGCTTCAACCACCTACTGACCTCCCTGGCTCTTTTTTTCTCCCAACAGCGTTATGATGTTCATGATTCAAACAAAGAGGCGGCTGACGTTAAACATGGCTGCAAACTCTGATACGTACATTATCAAGGTGCTTCCATTCCTCTGCCCACTCTCTGTCTGTCAGGCGGTGGTCGATCACCTCCTCTTGGCGAGCGCCATGCACTGCTGCAACAAAATCACACGGGACAATTCTCTGTTAGGATCATGTACCGAACACTTTACATTACACTGTAGTATTACCTGAGCAGAACAGTCCATGTTGGATGTATAACGATGTGTAGAGTTGACAAAAGAAAGCTTCCCTACTGCATTTCTGATTTCTTCAGAAACCTGAACCTGGCCCAATTTCTAGTGTTAGTATTTTGTACCACATTATAGTTATCTATACTATTCTTTTATTTTATTTTAACTTATTTCATTTTATTTTTGTTAAAATGTGCTATATGAATCAAGTGTTTAACATACAGACCTGGTAGGGTTTAATGCTTAATTCATCCACATAATAAACTAATACATGTTCTCAGACTTGTTATTAGTAACTGTGTACGTATGTGTTCGATGGTGTCTGTGGCTTAGATGAATTTAATTTTGGTGTATTGTTTGTAGTATATTCTTCTTTACGTTTTGCTGCATGCATTGTAATATAAAGCACATCGAAAACCTTGAGAACTCACACTATATGGGATGAGACTTAAAGGCAGAAACTCAGGTGTCCAGATACAAGAGCCTCGTGTGAGACCGTTTGTCTAACAATTGATCTCTTTCCTTCTGGGAAAGCAGACGGAAGGCATATATGGTTGCCACAGTTGTAGCACACAGGCATGTACGGCTGTGGGCTTTATATAGATGCACCGCCACAAGGATTATCACACCGGACTGACAACTGGCCTTTGTTCATCACATACACCCCACTGACATATGCACGGGGCCACTCAGTGTTGACAATATAAGTGTAACCTACGTGACCGTGGATGTTTGTAACCGTGTGATCGCTGCTCTACCTGTCTGCCGATGCCTGTCTCGAGCGTCGCGGTGTTCGTTGTGTCTGTAAGCGTCTCTGTACTGGTGCGCCAGGGCCATGTCTTCTAGGCGGTAGTGCTGGGGTCCCATTTGGGGGTTGGGCGGGTGGGGCAGGCCGTTGGGAGGGTGCGAGGGGAGGCCGTTAGGAGGTGGGTGAGCAGGAAGGCCCGTGCTGGGGCTGAAGCGCTGGCTGGGGCTGATGGTGCAGGGCCTCTTAGCGAGGTGCTCTGGGTGCATGCCATCCCTCTCTGAGCTGTCTTTGGTCCTGAAGAGGAGGTACAAGGGAGAGGATTAAAACATGACAGAATGGTAAAAGATACAGTACACCTCGACCAGAAATGAATATTGCCATAGCTTACTATCATACTAATTAATGTAGCCACACATTTTTAGGAGCTTGCAAATTAAAAATGCTTTTTTTGAATTAAAGAAATTCAAGCTCTGAAGGAGAATAATTTGGAACCACATACTAAACAGTATGAAAAAAAGCAGAGGCCATGCAAACTACTGTGTCAAAGACGTGACATATACAATGCAGAATTTTAAATCATAAGAGGAAAGTTGAAGGCCTGAATTGTTTTTTCCAGCAGTGCAGTGCAGTTATATTATGATTAACAACATAACAGATCCTTGTTGCACGATTCCATGTTCACGTGCCTAGAAGTAATGGCCTTGCACAGCCACGCTATCACACAAGCTCTGTTTCCATGACCACATTTACCAGTATCCCACAAATCCAATAAACAATTCAGCTGCTTTTTTAATTTCAACCATTCAGAAGTTGTTCTGAGGTTAAAGTCACCAAAAAATCTGCAACTGCGTGGCTCCTTTCTCACCCCAGTTTTATTCTGAAACAGACTTTTGACACCGTGTTAATGTCTGGAGGAAGAAAATTTACTTTTGAAAAAACCTACTTCATCTTTCCCCAGCTAGTTCATCCATGGCTGTGCCAGACCACAATGAGTAATGTGAAAACTGGATGGTTTTGCCAGGCTGAATGTGCATTGCTGGTGAATTACTTCATAGTTCAGGAAAACATGTCCCAGAAAGGACCTGAATGCCCTTAACATCAAATCAAGAAATATATACAAACATCATGAATCACATATCTGTTTATGTGTTTGCAATTTGCTGGTATTCCAACATTACCAGTGCAGAGTATCTGTGTATGTGGGAAATCAGTCAAGATAAGAGTAGCGCCAAATTATGATGCACAAAGAAAAGTCAGACGTGGAAATTATCAGCTGTGCTCCAACTTTGAACAAATGAAGACAAATTCAAAGAGTCAGGATGTGTCCTCAGCTGCACCTCTACATGCAAAAAAAGAGCTGCGATATGATGTAGTGATGTAAGTATGATGTAACTACATGTTCTGAGAAAAATGAACAGATCATCTGTCGACTGAGAAATAACAGTTTACCACGAACTGTCGTAATCATTTATTTTCAAAGAATTACAACATCTAGTGCTGTGGACTGTGTTCGTAAGATGAGGCTCTAGTGAGGAACACAAACACGCTGAGAGCTGCTTGTTGTTCAGTTACAGTAAGACTCTACCTCTCTCTCACAGCTGTGCGCCATATGTATCAAACAGGGCCAAGTCCAACTGGACACACTGTGTCTCACGGTCTTAATCTGAGTTTCCCTCAGCCTGCGCTTAGATTGAGAGTCCCCCCCCCCCCCCCCCCCCCCTGCTCTCAGGCTTAAAGGGCAATATGGGCCGAATGCTGTGTGTTTGGCAGATGTTTAGTGACACTCATTTGTGTCCATGTACTTTAAGTGTGTGTGTGTGTGTGTGAGAGAGAGAGGTTGTGTTTGTGAGCCATCTGGACAGTTTAAATGGGAGTGTTGATATTAATCTGTTTAGCTGGATGGCAATAGCCAGGCATTCGGATGGAAATCACTCTTTATCATCCAGAGGATCAAATGCTACGCAGACCCACGTGTGTGCGAGCGCGCGTGTGTCTGTGCATGCTCGCGGGCTCACTCTCGGTTATCCGTGTGTGTATTTGTGCATGTCGGCCGCACTCGCTCTAGTATCTGACAAATCGGGAGGAACAGCTGGCCCGACGTGCCCCCCTCCCCCCCTCCTCCGCCACCACCACCACCACAAAGCCCCGCCTGTATATAAACCAGAGGTCGGGAGGCGGAGGTGTGCGGATTACAGTGGGATTGCACGTTCAACTCCAACCTCTAGTCCCGTCCAAACCACCATCAGCCACCTCCCCCCTCCCCTCTTAAAGTGTTACGGTCAGCACATCACCATCTGGACACATCCCTGACATATGGACAGCTGCTGGGAGCCCGCAGGTCAGGCAGTTGTGGAGAGAGCAAGAGGGGGAGGATAAAAAAGGGTGAGGAAGTAATCAGGAAAGCACGACGATGCCAGGAAGAGAATGAGGAAGAAAGGGGATGAAGAGGAAAATGCCTTTTAATTCTCGTGTCGTCGTCTTAGTCGGGTGAATAATGGAGAGCAGGGACTGGGGAGAAATGTGGGACAAAAGTAAACCGCAGCTCGCTGTTGCTCTTTCTGTCTCTGGGTTGTGCTGAGGACATCTACTGTACTTCCCTCCCTGCTTTCTTCTCTGGCTCTCTCTTTCTCTCTTGATTCTCAACCTCTCTCTTTATTTTCCTACTCTACATTTATCTCATCCCTCCCTCTCAGACAGCTGGCAGAGCCGGCCTGGCATCAGGGTTGTCCAGACTTCCGCCTCCCGCACAGAGGATTTATAGCCTCCCCTTGTCACTTGGCTTTCTGAAATACCCTGAAATAATTCATTTATAACACTGTCTGCGTGAGTGTCTGCAAGCGTATGTGCCCGAGTTCGTGCCTGTGTGTTTTGTATTTGCGTTTAAAGAAGAGACGCTGTACCTGTCAGGGGTCCTCCTCTTGCCGTGTTCGTTCATCTCCAGCATGATCTCGGAGGAGTCGAGGGGCGAGCTGGCATTGGCATCCAGGAGAAGCTGCTCGTGCTGGGCCAGATACTGGGCTGGAGTCTGCTTGGCTAACCTGGCACAGTGGAGCAACTCTCTCTGCAGCAGAGGCAGGTTTGCCTTTAGGGGTAAAGACAAAGAGGGAGGACAGACAGATCTGGATTAGGAAGTTGTTGAAGGAAGGATATACAAGAGATTTAATGAAACAATGTACGTTAATGTTGAGAACAGTGTTCAGTGGACAAGAGATGAGCTAGAAACTTATGGTGGAACAATGGATAGATGGGGTGAGGGTGAAATAATGCGAGATTAGGTTGAAAGAAAGTGATAGATGAAGAGACAGGATGAGATAAGACAGGTCGCCTGACACATTCCTCTGCCATGTCTCTCTTTCTCTCTCTCTCTGTCTCTCGCTCACCCTCTCTCACTCTGGGGTTGGCTGGTGTGTATATTGTATTTGTGTGTGTCTGTATGTGTGCGTAACATTGCTGTCAAATAGCGCTCTCAGACCTGTCTGGTTGATATAACACAGACATTGCTGCAACGTCCCAGATGTGGAGGATCATTGCATGCCAGGAGGTCTGACAAACATACACACACACACACACACACACACACACACACACACACACACATATGGACACACACACACCACTTTAAGTGGACAGTCACAAGCCCATTATACCACATTCAAGTACTGCAAACACAGTATAAATATTATAAAGCTATAGGTTTCTGATCAATACAAGCTTTTCCTCTCTATGAACACTTTCAGGGTTAAAATTTGAAGGATCAGAGAGGAAAGGAATACACATCTGCAATAAAATACCCAATCTTGAACACTGGCCATATGTAAATCTAGGGGCAGTAACCTGTGTGCAAGTCAATACATCAGGCTTGATTTAGTTTTACATAGACACTTACCTTCAGGAAGGGAATGACGAATGGCCTCAGAGGAAAGTTGGTGGCCTCGTGAAGTTTGGAGTGAAACTCTTCGATAGCGAGGGTGGAATTCTGTCCGAGAAAACAGGCAGAGTGAGACTAAAGTGGGCACAAGAGTCACAAATCAAAAGTAATTCCCACGGGAATGTAATGTGAACTCACCACCAGTCCCAACACAAGGCTGCGCACTCTCTCTCCGATCTCGGGCGATATGTCGTTGCCAAACTGCTGCAGCGTGGTCAGGAAGCGCTTCAGCTTGCAGAGCTGCCTGGCGCCACAGGCCGGCGGGAGCTGCTGGTTGGACAGCGAGGCCGTCGAGGACATGGCAGGCCCGTTGCTGAAGCCGTTGGGCGTGGACGGAGCACCATTCAGCGATGTCGGAGAGTGGCTGCTTCCGTTCAGCACTGCAGAGAAACGGACAGACAGAAGGGGAAAGAGACAACGTGAAGAGGGTGAGTGTGGAGGGGGCCTGGGGGGCACCCAGCAGATCTGAGGACAAGAGGAGAGACGCACTCGTGTGCTGCTGATAGAGGAGAGTGTGCTTCAAATCAAATCGAAGTTAAGGGCACAATAGACTCAATAGTATGTGACACACAAAGTGACTTCTGTGGTGCACTTTTGCCCCAGTTTGATGGAGCACTCTTGAGCATGTGTTTGTGTGTTTGCAGCAACTTCAGCTGTTTCACAAGTGGCACCGTGGTACATCTGACCCCTTACACCCCCCCCCCCACCCCCCCCCTCTGTATCAGTCTATTCCACCCTGCTCCTCACCCTCGTCCCCCTCACTCACTCACTCACTCACTCAGTAGGACACAACTATAAGAGGAACTTGTTAAAGAGCTGCCAAAAATAGTCCTGCGGCCCATGTTACTTTTATTCCAGTAGCAGGTGTGTTGCCAAATTTGGACCAGCACCTGTCCACCAGCTGAAAGTAGCTTTGCAGCTTTAAGGTTCAAAATAGACTCAGCACTCATACACATGTAAAATCACTCACATATCCTTCTTAATTCAGGCACAAACAAACTCATAAATACACAGGAGCGTACTCACACTCACACGTTTGACCTTACCCCTAATTTCACGTTTTAATTTCCGAGCCAGACGCGAAAAAATAAATGTTGTCAGCCTAAAATTTGATTTGAAGATGAAATGCTCTTTTCAATCTCTACTGTCTCTTGTAATTGCATTTTTTAAAAACATGCATTTACACGCATCGCATCTGTGTGGCCGCAATAATCTTTTCTAAACGTATCTGAGCCTCGACAGTGAGCCACAGAAGACTGTAGCGCTTCGTCTTGAAACCTAAGCTTGAAAACAAGAGCGTAAGCAGTTGAGTTGGTCAAAAGTTGAGTTGCTGCTGCTCCTCTCCGGCATGCTTGTTGCTCTAATCTGTGGGTCGAGGGCCTCAACACATATGGACTGACCCATGTGATCCCGACAGGCAGCAGAGCTTGTGTTCTGGCTTTAGAGGGGAGGGAGAGGTGCGAGGGGAGAGCTACACTGCTGACCGCCGGCCACAACAGGTGAAACAACACAGCCTGTCATTGCTATATAGGGAAGAAATCAGTCCGATGTCCCCTGTACCGCCGGCGCTGCCGCCGCCTGACCAGCTGGTAAACAACACAGACACACTCGCACATGCACTCAAAGACACTTGTGCCACCAGCAAGGGCATTCTGCACACAAAAAGACACACACGTACACACTCTCACACATAGTTGGCTGCAGAAACACACCTGACACACAAGTGACTTCAACACTTGCTCAGCAGAACAGGGAAGAAACACATTTTTGGAATTTCCCTTCATGTTTTACATAGTATCATACATTCCCTTCATATTTGGAATTTCCCTTCATGACAGTTGACCAACAAAGATGGTGGAGTTCATTGTAAATGGCCTCTGGGGTGTTAGAGCATATTATTATAAAAGATTGATGGGTGAATGATTTTAATTTATGTAGCAGGTCTTTAACGACACAATGAAATATCAAAATGGCCAAAGTGCTGATCATTGTGGGAACTGTCGGGTTTCTCTAAAGATTTTAAGATCTTGACCTTATTATGTTATGATTTGGCTCTTAAAATTTAACTGAATTGAATACCGTTTCATTTTAGTTCATTAATTTTTTGCCATGGACTTTTGTGAAGCACTTTGTAACCTTGTTTAGATAAGTGCTATACAAATAACGTTATTATTATTATTATATCAGACGTAGACCTAGACTCACCTTGATTTTGGCTTGAATTTCAACAGTTTTGCTTAAATTTGACAGTGGAAGTGAAACAAATGGAGCGAAAGAAAATGCAGCAAAGTTGCATATGGAAGTGCAAAGGTATTGCAATCACAATATGTATCTTAACACCTACATGTATAGGCTACCTGAAGATCAAAATGGGATTCAAGCTACAAAATATAACAGGCTAAGATATTCAGTCAATGCTGTAGAGGAGCGTTGTTTGCAATGTTGTAGCTCTGGCTATCTTCCTCAATGCTCACTATGAAATGAAACACATATACTATACTATGTATACTAGCTCACTTTTACTTCCAGCCGCCTGTAACTTCCTGCGGACAGTGACATATCAAAACGAAAGTATCATCTTCAAGTCAAAGGAAACATATAAACTGATAACTGTGCAGAAAAAATAGTTTTAAGTAAAGACATTGGACTATATGGTACTGCTAGTCAATGCATATTGTAAATGTGCACACATTGCACTGTATAAAGTTAACTTACAGCACAATAGAAAGGACCCTTACTTGATTTACTGGTGGTGGGGGTGAACGAAGCGCTGCGATTGGTTGCTTGGCTGACAGCCGGGGGTGGTGGAGGCATGGTGGGTGGGGTGGACCTGGGCTGGGTTTTCACATCCGCAGGTGAATCTGGCATTGTTCCAACCTTCTGCACTCTGCTACCTGAGATATGAAGGGAGGAAGAGACGGAGAGAAACAGAGAGAGAGAGAGAGCCATCAAGATGGGGCTCAAGCAAAAATCATACTTTCAAAGTGGAAACAGCTGGTTAAGGAGCAGAGCATGGACATTTTCACCTGGGAACCATCGATTGTTTCCTTAAACCAAAAAACGCCCCATAAAAGGAACCAAAACAAATCAATGCAGAGAGTGGAAATGAATCCAAACTTGTATTGTGTTGGAGATTCATGGGCCTGGGAGACATACAGTAACACCTGCTCACTCGTTCAGCTGCTGCTGACTGAAATCCCCTCCTTCTCTCCCCTCTCTCTTTCTCCTTCACACAGACACACTCCATGTAGCTCTGACATCCCAATCAGTGCCCCTTCACTACAACTTCCAACCCCCAAACACACACACACACACACATGCACACACTCCTCCCCGCCTGTCCCCTCTCGTCCCCCTAGTTCAGACAGCCGGCTTGACAGCCAGTGACAAGTGCAGCTGGATCTGCTGCTGTCCATCACCGTGGACCAGCTTTCAGCAGAGCTCCATGCTGCTGCTAGAGGCTCCCCTGTCCTCTGCCAGACACCCTGCCAGGACCAAACAAGGCAAGGCCAGGCGCTGTATCGTGAAGGGGATGGATGGTACGGAAAGGGACACGAGAAGAAAACAAGACGCAGGGTGGATGTGCCAGGGCCGCAAGTATGTGAAACGACTCCTGCCTCTTATTCTGTATTTGAAGGAGAAAGAAAGTCTAATGCACTTTATAGATGGTGTGTGAAGCACAAAACCACATTCACTGAGACAAACTACTGGCTGTATCTATTATTTGATGTATCGGTGGAGTGTTGACACTCTTTCCCTCTATGAGTCCGACTGTCAGTGCAGCTGTTGGAACCATATCCTTCTGCAATGTCAACCTGAGCTGAGAGGTGTGATGACTTTTGCAGCCTGTGAGCAGATAGCTTTAATGCATGTGTGCATGTGGAAGTTTGAATTGTTTGAAGCCTCCTTTCTTCTTTTTCTTTTTCTCTCTTTCAGCCAATGTATCAGAGAAAAAAACCCATTAAAATAACAAATCACTCAAGGAACCTTTCAAAAAATGGAACCTCTTGTGTTTTTACTAATAGATATAAGTAGAAATACTCTCAACACCCCTGGATTGAAACCCAGTGTCCAGCTGCAGTGTTAATACATCGTAGTAACTAACATATTAAATCACTGTCACGTAGTGTGTCTTTCATTTCACTTCTCCCATGAGCCAACAGTAAATCCAGTGTTTTCCTCTGCGGCACATTTAGCCCATTTTTCAGAGCTTGCGTTCAACAGCTGGTGTCTGTATTTAAAGAGTGGCACTCTGGAGTGCTGCTGCACGAGGGCCATTGACACAGTGATCCTCGGAACACGAGGGGCACTCCGCTGTTTGCCCCACGCCAGACGCTCCGAACATAAACACATACGGTTGTAGATAGAGGCTGGTTGGTATAAATAGATGCAGCCATTCTCCTGTATAGAGCTCACAAACACACAAACAAGCTCGCCGGGCTACTGAATTGCCGCGCTGCGTCCTGTAGGGAGGCCGCCATATGTTCCAGTGAAACCTCGTCTTTGATCAAATTGTACCGTGTGAAGTGTGCACTGCAGGACGGTCATACAGTGCGAGTGCAAGCTCATACAGCAAGTACTTTTCTAGACAGTAGCTTAGTCTGTTTGTTCCTTGTAAGTCTGAAGATACAGCTCCCTTAAAATGAACAATAGGTGGACTCGTATGTAATCAAAAGACCAGGAGGAGGATGTACAATTAAAATGCTTTTGTGGCTTTCTCTCTCTATTTTTATCATTTCTTTGGGAGGAGTGGAGACGAGAGGCGAGGAAACATGGGGAGATGAGAAAAACAGAAAGGAGAGGAGATGAGAGAAGGGGAGAGGAGACAAGAGGAGAGGAGATGAGAGGAGACGAGGGGAGATAGGAGAAGAGCACAACTACTTTTGTCACTTCTTAAGGAGAAAAGGAGGAGAGAGGAGAGGAGAGAAACCGCCCTGTCTGTCTGTCCGTCCGTCCGTCTGGTCCCACTGTGGGATTATAGACAGCTGTTTAATCTGACCAGCTACAGGGACAGGGCACAAACATGCACACCGCGCTCTGGATTTCACTTTTAATACATTAGAAAGTCTGCTAGGTCTGCAACCCCATCCGCGGCCATCTGTCCTCCCATTGTGTTTTACGCTGAAGGACAACACACACATGCCAAAAAGAGGGATGAAAAAGAAGAGAGAGACTGATGAAAGTCGACCTGTGGTTGAGGTTCAGGTCTGCGCCGCGCTCCTGTCTGCAAGCTGCTCGATTTCACCCCAAACAGGTTTTTTATCTGAGCCTCTGAAAAGGAGCCACTTTGTGATCAATACAGCGGAGAATAGATACAGGGATGCTGCTGCCTGTCCCAAACGGCCACTATTGAATATTTCGCTGAAAATAGAGCAATACAATCATTACAGCTACCTCTCTGCCACTGTCTGTCTCTGTTTCTCAGCCGTAGGTCGGCACGCTTGACGTAACCGGGGCTAAAAGATTGCTCACCAAAGAAACAAGTCTGTCATCTGTGAGTTCTAAAAAAATGTTCTCTGTCTTATCCTCTCCCCGTGTGCAGTGATGAAACAAAGTGAAAACTGAACAATTCGCTGGGAGACGCACAAAACCACACACCCTGCACTGTACTGTGGGCTACGACTGCACACACTCTGTGGTTTCTACAGCCATTTCGGGGTCTCATTATAGATTTAAAGACATTTGCATGCCGTCATCAAAGCCTCTTAAAAGACACTCACATACACATACACAAATAAATACCCTCTCACACTGACAGGCCATTAGAAGGCAGTTCAGACGCTGGTCTCCTTTCACAGTGCCATATGTCCGTGCGTTGCATATCTGCGTGTGTGTATGTGAACGTGTGTTTGTGCTTCCCCTGGAAATACAGCTGCAACTTATTAGCCTGAGCTAACCACCGAAGAACAGTCCCCCTCAGTCCCCCCCCCCCCCTGTCTATTCAATCTTGCGGACTCCACAGAGACTCTTCTCAGTGACCACATAGCCCTAAAACTCTCCCTCTGTCTCTCGCTCCTTACATCCCTCCCTCCCTCTCACTGTAATTCCCCCAGTCTCCAGGAATGCTGTTGTTTTTAATTTCTCCCAGCTGCTCTGGCTGGCTGCCCAGCCTCCTGCCTTCCCACATCTGTTCCCTATCAGGCCGCTGAGGAGTCCACACAAACACAGCCTCAGCCTCTGGCCCCCCAGCCCCCCACCAGGCCTTCGTATCAAAACAGGGGGATTGTAGCCCTGTGCCTCGGACCTAAACGACTCAGGGATACAGCACTTAAAACTCATTGTGCTCATACTAGGAGCCCAAATAATATAAACACTGTTGGCATCTGTAGCGTAAAACACATCAACCTCTTCAGGTCAATCTACTGAAAGACTTTCATGCCAACTAGTTCTATTATTTTGATACACGCCTTGTTATCAGCTTGAGGTACGACGTCACAGGTAATATGGGAACATGTGTGTGTGTCAATGTATGCGGGTGCACACGTGCGTGTATTTGTGTGTCAGCGCTTCTGCCGACAGATCCCAGACTCCACTTCATCTTAAACTGATTTAGAGCTCAGAGGCTTTAAAGCCCTCACTAATGACAGGGTGGGAGACAGGCCTGTACAGACACACACACACACACACACACACACACACACATTTAGACACACAGATGCATGCACACACGCCCGCAAGTTTGCAGAATGCATACGTTGTGGACACAAACACATATTTTCCCTTACTTGAGAATCTCTGATCGTACCCATGCAGCGCCGGCTGAACAAACATGCTGAACAGAAAACAAGTGAGTGGAGGAGCGTGATTGTGTGTGTGGCTGGTGGTGGTGGTGGGGGTCTCCTGATAAGCACTCACAAAAGCAATGATGTCTCTGATCAGATTACCATGAACAAATCATTGATAAGTGACCATTTTCCAAGTCAAAAGCTTTGCAGTTTTCTTTTTAAATGGTTAACCTGGCGAGAAAAGCAAGGATAACTTGAGGACAAGCGGGGAGTGAGGATGGATTAGACAATTTATCCAGGGCCAGAGGTGCTAAGGGTAGAGGAGTTGTATTTCGGTCTCTCTGAGCTGCAGGGATCCTGTCATACAGTGCTTATATCTGTGAAAGCTGTTATTGATGTAATTGTATTGAAGTTCTAGCGACCATCTGTTCTCCTTTGGGAGGGCCTGGCTCCTCTCGTCGGCAGTGAAGTGGTTATGTGCGGCATATCACTGCTGCCGACGTGCTCACAGAGAAAAAACTTCCTTTTCAGATTTTCCCAACGGCTGCTAATAAAATCCAGATGCTAGACTGGAGCCGTTTCTGCCTGGCTCCCTCCTGCTCCCTCCTCCTTCACTCCTCCCTCTCCATCTTCTGTCCCTCCACATCTCTTCTCTTAGTGCCATGTCTGCCTCCTTCCTCCCCTTGTCCTTCTACTCTGCTAATCATTCATTCTGCCCTTTTCATCTTCCTCTCCTCCCTTGGCTATACCTCCCTCCTCCTCCATTCACCCTCGGCTTCTTCTTTAGCTCCAGCCACCAACCCAGAGCCCATTCCTAAATAAAGGAAAGTATTTGTGACATTCAGCCGAGGCGGGCCATGCCAAGAACAACTCCCTGGCTAGCTGGAGACATCTGGAGTGTGTTAGGGCTGCACTGGGCACTGGTACCCAGACTGGCTCTCCCACCACACATACACACACAGAGAGCAGTCTCAAACTGCACCATAGGAATCCCGCACAAACTGGACTGTGCACGTTTTCTCAAAGCTTTTTGTTTTCATACATCGAAAACTGTGTTTACTGACGCCCGCCAGACAACCCAGCAGCTCTAGACACAATTTCTCTGTTGTACTTGTTACTGTATTGTTTGCATTTCTGCTCAGAATCAATAGAATATGCAGTTTGTGTGCATAATTGTGCACATGTATGTATGTGAACTCAAATCAAGAGTGCGTGCATGTATTGTGCTCCTGTGTGTGTCAGCGTGTGTGTGTGTGTGTGTGTGTGTGTGTGTGTGTGTGTGTGTGTGTGTGTGTGGCTCCAGGGTCTCTGTGTGAGAGGACTCGAACACCTGAACATCAATAACTGTCATGTGGGCCACCTGGGACCCCACAGCCAGCTTGCACCATGGGCACACAGCCATCACCAGCACAGCTGCCACAGAGAGGAGGAGGCGGGCAGGGGGTGGGGGGGTGGGGGGGCGGCAGAGATATGGGGAGGAAGTAGGAGACAAGAGAGAGACACACATATGAGGAAGTGACTGTGCATGTACATCTGGGAACGGGCCAGGGAGACAGAAAGGCAAGCAGACACGAGCGGAGAGCAGGATTTACGTGTAGCTTCTGCTCTGCATGATAACTCTACTTTGTTCCCACTCATCTACATCTTCTTTTCCTCATCCTGTCAGCTGTGTGCCTAATTTTGCCAGCTGAGAGCTCAGCCTCGGGCTGCCACGATCCAACAGCAGATCAGACCTTTTTTCATCTCGCTCTCTTTCAGATGAGCTCCATCACACATCACGTAATTCATCTTAACATCTCTCGAGTTCTGCACACAAACCTAAAACTTTACCCACCTCTTTAAGACACGCCTTGTATATATCTGACTCAAGCTTGACCTGAGACATGGAAATGTAATTTCATTTCTTTTCCAGGTAGGTGATGCAACACACTGGCTCTACACTCTGTCTCCTTCCCTCTTCCCAGTGAGCATCACTTATGAACTTGCAACACACAGCTGCAGATGAAAGATAGAGAGAAAGATGAATCTGTTAATGAAAATTTAAATAACATAAAAATTACCTAAACCCAGTTGGGCTCATCAGCAAAAGAGAAAAAATGCTTTTGGACTCTACTCTGTGCATTTTCTATGTATTGTTGCAGGTTTATGATGGTGGAAAATACCACAATAAATTATAAATGTTTATTTAACACTATTTTAAATATCTTAATATAGAAATAAACTGGTTTTCCGCAGTTTGTGTGATGTGCTCTGTTCCTGCTGCCCTCTCTCCTCCGCAATGCATGATGGTTCATATTGCTGGGTTGCGCACTACTTTTCATGATGCATTATGGGAAACAATGAGTGTACTATAGAGGGAAAACAAAGATGACCACTAACCATCAATACGTCACAAACACATACATTGAATCGTCCCCAATCTGCCCTGCCCCCTCACAGGATGTTCACTGTGCAATTACATCAATAAGATCCAAACACCTGCAGCCTCACCCAGCACCAATTAGCTCATCAGGCTTTTAATTACTCTGTTAATTGCATACAGGCAGCATGAAGGGCAGCCTGGGAATAGGGCAAGGGGGCCTCCTGAGGACCCAGCCTGACAAGCCTGACAAACAAAGAGGAGGTTTTTCTACCAATGGCAGCCACAACACAGCGGCTCTGGAGGCCGGGAGGAGAAGCAACACAGGAGACAATGTGGGTCCAAGTGCTTCATCAGCAGCACTGCAGTGACATCACTTCCTGCTCTGATCAGTTTGGCCGAGACAGAGGACCGAGTGATGAGAGACGCTGGTGGGAAAGCAGAGTCACCGAGAAACGTAGAACACAAAGAAGCCGGGCCATGCAAAGAGAGTTATGCGCACATCTGTGAGCAGCCACGCTACATCTGGATTAGTTGATATTGGTCACAGGGGGGCGGGGGGAGCTGGGCGCGGTGGGGGTGGAGGGGGGGGGCGGTGCGAGGAACAAGCGTGGGAATGTCCCACCGTTAGGTTTAGGGCGTGCGGGCTCATTGTATTTGTGGGAGAGTTGGACTGGAGTCTCCGCAGAGTGACCTGTCTGTCACAGAGCGCCGCGATAACACAAACATCCTCTCAACTGTGCACAGTCTGGATGCGCACACATGCACACAGGCTGCGAGGCAGCTGATGTGAGAAGGGCGACACAGTCCATGAGAAACTGTGCGCTTGTTCCCTCCGTCTGGTTATTTGGCATTTAGCAAATCTCTCCCGTCTATTGATCCGTCATTGTATCAATCTGGCTGCCTGTCTGTCTCACCCTCGCAGCAGATGTCCTCCCTTCATTTCTTCCAGGAGCAGTGTTTGAGGAGGTGTATCCAGGAAACAGTGGCCGGCGCTCACTTCCTGTGTGACAGGTGTGCGATGGAGGCCTGACAGCTGCTGTCCAGCGCTCTCTTTCCCTCTCCGTATCCCTCGCTCCTGTTTTTTCCTCTTTCCAGCCAGCTGCAGCAGAGAGCAGCTCTGTTTGTTCTTACGTCACCGCTGCTGCCTGATGATTTATGGAGCACAAAAGACTTAGATTTAACCCTGGCAACAAACACACACACGCCAAGGCAACTGCACCATCCTTCCTCCTCATAAAAACCCAAATCTTTGTCTGTGCGTCTGTCAATTTTCCTTCCCGTGTCTCTTGCTTTTGTACTTTGTTAAAACCTGACACTGAGCTGTCACTTACAGCTAAGATGGGAAAACAAACAGCAGATTAGTCTCTCTCTCGTACTTGATGTCATGTATTTCATTTCATTCAGTGTTTAACGTCTGCTCCGTCACTATGGAGCTGTCAGTGGTGACAAAAATATCTGTAGCCTGAACTGCTCCACAGCCTGCCAGCACCCTCATACCTCTTCATTTGGCCCGCGGGCACGGCAACAATGGCTCCTGACATTAGCCAGACACGGAGTAGGGTGTTGTGCATTGTCCTGCAGGACCCCGTAGGTTTCACACATACACACACATTGACATGTGCACACACAAACCACTGGGAGGGGTGGGGGGGGGCATTCATGTGACAGGTTAGAGGGAAGCTTTGACAGTTTCTCCATTTAGCCCTACGGCCAGCTCGTACTGGAAGCTGCCGAAACAAAATACCAGCGACTCCTCTGGGACGCAAGCCGACTACGGGACGCCGCCGTGAAAACAGAGGGAGGGGGAGAAGAAAGAGAGCGACTGCGGTGCCAATAACATGCTGATTACATGAGCTAATTGTCAAGTTAAGCCAACCCTGCCGCCACGCCATTGGTCAGAGTCAGAAGACGACAAAGAGTGATGCAATAAACGAACTGCTCCTTTCTGAATCGTGAACTTCATGTGAAATCTTAGTCATTTTCACCCTCCATAATCTGTCATGATAAAACAAACAACTACACTTAATTTCAATGATTTATGATGCACATTTGTATTTATTACCAAGATAAAGTTTGCCAAAGATATGAATTTCATGAGGCAGATTCTGAGGCTGGATGTCCAAAGGTTTCCATTTCTAGTTTGAACAATCACTTTTTAGCAGCCTTTTGGTTTCCCGCAGGTTAACAGTCCGTGTGAGAGGAAAGAGGCGGAACACATTTTGTTTATATATACAGAACGCTGCCAACAGAGATGAGCCAAAATGTTGCGTGGACCTAAAACAGCTACGAAAAGTATCACTGATTTTGTTTTGTTTGGAGAAACGTTCCCCCTGTTACCAACAGAGGCTAATTTGCCGTTAGACGATAGCTGAAGCGCTCAAAGCTTGGACCTTCTTAGATGGTTTACCTGCTGTGTCAAGAAGACTTTGCTCATTTAAGCCACTAATTCTGACATAGTGTTGTGTCAGGGACTAAAACAAGAAACCCTTTTGTGACTCCACTGTAATCTCTTAATATAAACTGCTGGCAACTAGACAATTTTCCTCATTTAGAGATACTCAGTGTTATCATGAGGTCCAAAATAATACATCACAAACCTGTACAATGTTTATCTTAGGGCCTGTAAAGATGATGACTAAGAGGGCAGGGTAATATTACTAATGAGATCGTCTCTCTCTCTGAGGCATTACTTGAAAGACTGGAAAGAGTGGAAACCATCAAACGCAGCCCCTGCACCCTACCGAGGCAACAAGGTGACTTTAAATGCCAGACGATGACTCATGGCGCTCAAAGTGACCGGTGCTCATCGGGAACACGCCTGACCTTCCCCTCTCCGCATTTCAAATACTTTAGCTGAAATGTGGATTTACCAGTGAAATCAGTACTTTACACAAGCAGTGCTATTATCTGAAGGGATAGAGTTGGTCTGTGTGTTTTGTGTGTGTGTGTGCGGGTGTGTCTGTGTAGGGAGAGACACAGTGAGGCAGAGGAAGGAAGGCTGGAGCCAAGATTAGGGTCTGTACGACTAACTGGTAACACGACCGCACTCATTGGCTCAGCCTCCCATTTGAAGAGGGACGGAACCATCTGTGTGGCACAGGATCTGTTTCCAGGAGATAACGGCTTTTTTAATTTCACAAATACTGTACAGACAGAGAGCGACAGAGCGATGGAGAGAGTGAATGGAGAGAGTCTTCCCTCCCAGAACCTCGGCCTGGACGCAGAACTTACCCCAGACGTCCAGAGAGGACTGCCGTGGAGCGGAGGCCTTAATAACTTCAGTGTGTTGTTTACTCCCCACCTGTGATAACGGCCTCGACACAGGGCAGACGAAAAGGGAGGGATTCATTATATCAGGTGGCAGTGGCAATATGAACTTCCCATTTTCCCTGTCCGCCTGTCCGTTTGACTTGATTAAAACAGAGCTCAGCGCTACTGTAGATTAGCCCAGCTGTTTCCTGTGTCCGACTCCGATGTGAACACACTTCCTACCGTGACGAAGAGCGGCTACGAGGTGAGGAGGTGCCATGGGGGAGAATGGGAAGGGGGTCAGGAAAGGGTCAGAGTGCAAGCGAGGAAGTGAAAGGTGAGGAAGGAGAGGAGGCGGAGGTGAAATAGGCACAAGACGAGGAAGGGAGGAGGAGGAAGGTATTATATTTTTTTTGTTGTTTCGGCTGGAGCTGTCAGAGATGCAGCTAAAGTGTACGTGTGAATTCTCCGATGTTGTGACATTTGTATTCACTCGATTGTATTCGTGGTTGTGCTGGAAATGTGCCTCCCTTTTGAAATGCATAATTGAGGGTGCAATTTGTCAGTGCTGTATGTTGAAGTAATTTCAGTAGAATGAAGAGTCAATTGAACAAATTGAACAAATCATTTCTGGAAATTCTCAACCATAATGGTGTGTTTTCATCTCTGAATGTCACAGATAAGGTAATTGGAAGATTTCACCTGCTCCACATGCATCTAAAGAAGAAAACACCAGTTAATTCTGGTGGAGGCAAAACAGTGTTATGAGCAGCATTGAATAAACGGTAAATGTGTGTGTGTGAGTATGTGTGTGTGTGAGGGTGTACTCTGTTATTCTTGGCAATCTCTGGATCTGTGCACATGTAGGGAAGAGAATTAGGGAAAAGAGCAAGAGGGTGATATTTCACACACGCATTTGGGGTTTTGCTTGGCCTCCACCCTGCGCTCGGCTCCCACGCTGTGGCGTCGGCAGGCCAGCCATGCAGCGAGTGCGTTTTTCATTCCATCAGATGTTGGGAAGCAGCTCGTTCCTCTGCTCTAGTCTCTGACATTCTCCATCTCCCCAGAGAGGCTGGCCAGCCTTGTCACAGTAATGTCAAACACATGTGGAACAGACCAGGGGCAGAGCAGACACACACACACAGACACATGCACAGGATGGGAGCAGGAGGCGTCCACAACTCCACTGGTCTTTCCCACTATATATTGGAACAAACAGCAGAGGAACCATAGAGATTCAGCGTCACTTGCTCCCATGTTCTCACAAATACACACACATTTACTCACTGATCTCATTAAACCCACTTTATCCGAACAATACGCACACTGTGTCTCTGCTGTGAGCATCGATTCTGCACAAGACTAACTGTCTTTCATTTGTCGGCCTGGCCTACTGTAAATACCAGAGACCTAACAAAAGTCAAGAAAAGCCTCGTAACTGTCTGTCGCACTTCATCGTCTCCTCTTTTAAAAACCAATCACAGTTCAGTTCTCCTTCATTTTCTACTTTTACCAACAGTTTACTTTTAAATTGTGGTTTCTCCAGCTCCTGCAGGTTTTTGTCTCACTGGATTTTTTTTTTTTAACACCGAAACACGTTGAACAGAGGGTGCACTTTTCCCTCCTATTTGAAAAGTGCCCTTATCTATCGGAGGTTAACATTCTCACCCTGGAGACAAGATTCTCGCTTATCGGAAAAGAAAATAGAGAACTGGTCTTGAGTGACAGCTTGGATCACGAATAAATGATTTGGAGGGACAAAAACTCTTGAACAGAAAAAAAACTATATAGACTTCACACACAAATGACCTTGTTTTGACTCATTTGGTCAAATCTTTCTTAAACCAAAGGATGACACATATGCACAAATTGCACCAGCACTTGAAATGTCCACTTTTTATGTTATTTTTGTTACATGGATAATGTGTCTTAAAGTGTTTTATGTGACCTATAGCTGTAAGTGTATGACAGAAGTGACAAATACATCTGACTCTTATGTATATATACAAAGCCTTTTATCTGCAGGACCACCGGACTGTGAGGACGCCACACACATACAAACGCTAATAAATAAGCAACACACGGTGTGTATCTTTGTATCATTGTGGGAGCTTAGTAACACCAGCAAGACGATATGAGTGGATAACAAGAACAAAACGATTGTATATATTTGCTGAAACTACCACTTCTCTTTGGTATTTTTCTTATTTTTCTTCCCTGTATAGCTTTTCTTCTTAAACCTCAGCATATTGTTCCCTTTCATGGGAGGACATGATATCAGATATAACAACACTACACATCTAATTATTGACTCACATAAACACACACACACACACAAGCCTGATGTCTTTGGCTTTTGTCAACCGCTCGGCTCGTCTTGTTTGTGATGGCCCAGGTGTCTGTGTTGTGCTGACCACCTGACTGGCTCGCTGTGCGCCTGCCGCTCCCGCCCACCTGAGGCCATCTGCTGCGCTCATTAATGAAGAGACAGCCAGTTTCACCTGCACAGCCCGCGTTTAGCTCACAATAATTACCACACACACACACACACACACACACACACACACGAGAGGCACACTCACTAAGCCCACACACTCATACAGTAAACACGTAAGCTGTACCCAGACCCTGCAACATGGAGTCACAGCACAGACAGAGGCTTTTCACCTGCCCTGCATGACACACACACACGGTTACACGGAGATGATGAAAAACAAGCAACGACTTTCAGGAATATCTTGAAACAGCTGCGGTACAAGCAACTGATATCAACATATCTCGCTGACAAAATAATGATGTGCCCTTTAACCCTTAAAGGTGCAGTGTGTCGAATTTTGAAATATTTAGCGGTGATGTTTCAGCTGAATCTGCCCCTGTGGTAGCCTCTAGTTGTCACAAAAACTCAAAAGGTGTTTAGTTTGTCCAGTTTGGACTACCGTAAAAAACATGGCGGCCTCCGTAGAGAGGACCCGCTCCAGATGTAAATGTAAAAGGGCCCATTCTAGGGTAACGAAAACAACAATTCTTAATATTTAGATGAAACACACTAGTGGAAACTAAAGGATTATTTTATATTCAATTTCTGCCAATAGATCCCTTTCACCTAAATCTTACACCTTTAAAGCATTAGTCATGATGTGCCTGAATAAGCAGCAATGATATACCCACAAAAGTAAATGTGACTCTCTGCTGGCCTGTGGCTACACATGATGCTGACTCTTCAGACAAAAAAAGGTTATCTCGAGTTCATTTTCATGTTTTGTGGTATGTTCTCTCCTCTCTCTCTCTCTCTCTCTATATATATATATATAAAAGAAGACACCCCATCCTTGCACCTGTGGTATAGATGGGAAGTGAATAAACACTCGGCAAGTTGGGGGTCATAATGAATGTGCCTGCCTTTTTTACGAGAGCCGCTTGATGATGAAGTGGGGACATCTGCCTTCGCAGGCCGGGCCCCGAGCCGAGCTGAGCGATGGGATGGGATGGCCGGCGTTTCAGAAGGAGAAAAGGGGAGATGCCCACTCAGTGGTGATGGAGGTGCTAGAGATATAATGTGCGGTGAGGCAGGGTGTCTGCACTGCGGTTTCACCTCCGCAACCCCCTCATCCATTGTTTCGAGACTATTATCAGCTGTTCAATAATTCAGGTGATATTTACCAGGGCCAATTATACAGGGCCGTGTCCTGCAGAGAAAAAGGCCAGAGTGTTTTACTGTTGCACTCACGGGCGGAAGAGTGCGCTGCTGAGGCTGTTCAAGTGGAGGTGGAAACCTTTGGCTGGACTTGTTTCTTCTCAGGGAGTGTCCCATTGGTCCAAATCAGACGTCATGATTTCACCTTTTCATCTAATTACCTTTAAATTGTCTTAATAGCCTCTGTTTGCCATAGTACGTCTTTTAACCTGTCTCCTTTAATGTCTTCAAGATTATATCACAACAAGCACCCTTCACCCACCAGGAATTGGTCAAGTGTCTAATTGCTTCGCTACACAAAGGTTTGACACTGCTGCTGTGTCACACAAAAGGCAGAGGGGGTCTATTCTGAGGCACCGCGGAGTTCAGGTCGAGGCAAAGCGTCTAAATTTATCCCTTCACACCCGTTTACCTCCATTCAGTGCAGGTGGACACCGAGTTCACAGACACCAAAGATTTTGTGTCATCACCTTGGTCTCAATCATCACTCTGATGTGCAGCACAGACTGATGGAGCAAACAGCACACACACCCTATGTCTCTCTGCCCTCTCTCTCTCTCTTTTTCTCTCTCTCTCTCTCTCTCATCTCTCCACCTCAGCTCTCAAGCCACAACTCAGAAAAAGTAAATGAAAAGAGATAATAAACAACAATAACAATGCTTCTGCTGTAGTTTCCAGTGATGTCCACATGCCTTCGTTTCTGTAGCTATTAAGAGCAAGATTTACTTAATTAGAAATGTGTTCATACTTAAATAAAAGACAAACTAAAGAAAAATGAAACATGTGAATGGGGAAATTGAATACAGATACACAAATGAATAAAGATCATTATAAAAAATATAGAAAGAATATAGAAAAAGACAGATGCAACAGTCTGTCTTCACCTTGACATGATCAAAAATGTGACTCTCAGCTGAGAATATTCAGCAGTTGGATCATTTAAATATGAAATATGAACAATTTAAAGGACTATTGCAAAACATATCCTCTTATAAACTCCCTGTGCGTTTAAAAACAATTCACAAGTACAAAATTAAATGATTTGCCTTTTTGGGGATTTTTGCAGGTTGTACTTACTTTGTGAAGGTCGAAGTCAAGCTGAGGTAGCGGTGATAATCCACACCAGAGAGTCTCTAAAACACCTTTTATATCGTCTTAATCCTCATTATTTTGGGGGAAAAGAGGGGATAACGCGTTTTGCTAAATAGTGTGGAAAGCTATTCCCTTGTTTTGTTGTTTGTTTTTGAGATATTGGGGAGAAGGAAGGAGGTGACTCAAAAGAGAAAAAAAAGGTTTATGTTTCCCTTGGAAGTTCAAAAGGTCTCTTGACTTTCCAGGTTTAATAAATTATGAGGTATTTCTCTTCTCGGGTTTTATGGAAAGAGAAAATAATGAAAACTATGCAGGGCTGTTGGATCCTTGTTGTCTTTGGTTTTGCAGTCTCGTGTTTTGTGAGGTGTGGAAAATAAATCACAACTCTCCCCAGTCATGTAAATCCTCTCTCTTGTTCATTTTAACCATCCGGGGAGAAGGAATAAATGAAAACAACGGATATGCAATTAACGCTGCGTAAAAAAAACGCACTTTTTGGTTCGTATTTACGCAGACGAAACTATAAACCGGGTTATATTGTGTCCACAGATCGTCTCCTCTTGGCTCCCATGTAATAAAAAAAAAGCCCGCAAATGATTAAGATGCGGATCCTGTTGTCTGCAGGGTGCGTCTGTATTCCCCCTGTGACAACTTTCGAACCGTCCTCTTTAGTTGAGCCACAGTCCGTGCGTCAGGAACGAGTCGCATCCGACGAGATGGATAGATTCGTCTCCTTTGTGGAATAAAGAAAAGAAAAACAGTTTCTTCACAGTCTCCTCTTCCTCCACCACGCGTCTCCGAGCTGTTCTCCGGTGCCGGTCCTCCTCCTCCTGCTGCTCCTGCTCCGACGCGCCGATCTTGCGCCGAGCTTCACACTTCAGACGGTGTTGGAGAAAGAAATACTCACTTTTCTTTTTATTTCCCCCCAAAATAAAATCACAATCGGCCGATTTGATGTTTTCTCCTCTGCTGATTTCTCAATTGTTTTAATTCTGGGACTTGTTTTGTCTTCAGTGATGAGTAGAGCTGGCGGGGCCACCGTGCGCACAATCCACGGCTCTCTCCTCCTCCTCCTCTCTCTCTGTCCTCGCTGTAGCCTTCTGTCTGCGTTTAAACACCATCTGGAGCTCCTAACCTCTCTCTCCCTCTCTCTCTCTCTCTCTCTCTCTCTCTCCCCTCTCTCTCTCTCTCTCTCTCTCTCTCTCTCTCTCTCTCTCTCTCTCCTCTCCCTCCCTCCCTCCCTCCCTCCCCTCTCTCTCTCTCTCTCTCTCTCTCTCTCGGGTACCATCAGATGCAGGAGCTGGCAGCCACACATGCAGGAATCCGTTTTAAATTGAAGAAGATCCCAATTCAAAAGCACAAAAGCACCACAATGGTTCATTAGTTATTATTATCAATACAATCATCTATATTATTGCAGAATGACACATGCATAGCAGTGATAATCAATTTTTATGGACTGTAAATATGAAATGCCTTCAAATTCCCCATATAAATGTTACTAATTATGTAAATGTTTTTTTGTTTTCTTTAGCAAATTATCTCCCTAAACCTAATTTGATCATGTCCAGTAAATTCAAACCAGTCAAAAAAAGCAATGATCTCAGTGTCACTGTCCCGTTGTCTGCCCATGGGGGGCGCTGTTTCCTCATATCAGGGGCGACGAGGACAACAAGGGCAGGCAGCAGTGAGTCCATTGTAAACAGTAGATTTTATTTATTTTATTCATAACACTTGAGGAAAACAAAATACACACAACAAGAAGAATTAATGGAAAATAACGTCTGTGCCTGCGTGTGCGAACACTCACCAGTAAAACAGTGAATAGCTTGTAAAGTGTGTCGTTTTCTTTTGTGTTGTCAGCTGTTGTCATAAATCGTCAGCCGCGTGGAGTGATGTGAAGATGGAAAGATATGAATAGATGGAAGACAGTGTTTGTCTTGCAGAGTAAATAGTGCTATTATCGCAGTGATTAATGTT